>CM028755.1:46400068-48936555 GCA_016801395.1 Leptodermis oblonga
GTTCACAAGCATTATATATATTTTATCAAAAGCCACGTTGCAATGATGGGTTGAATTGTATGTGTAGAACATGTTAATTATGACCGCAAGTGTGTGTTTAGTGGTGGATCCCTCTTTATCTAGTGACGTAGTCCTCTGTCTCTGGCTGCCTGCTTTTGGGAGGAACTTTCCTGTTTTACTCCGATGGTAAAATTAGTTTAGAATATGGGAAAATATACGTGATCTAAAGTGGAATCCAATTACCTTTTTAATAAGTAAAACCTTGAGTATTTATACTAAACTAAGAGTGTAAAAGGCTCCGACAGCCTAAACATGCTAATTCCAATGCAGTCTCCAAACTCTAACACGGGTCCCATGCTCTCTCTTAAGGGGATTTAAATATCCATGCCCTTTGTCGTGCACTAGTCATTGTCGTGCACTCAGGGCACTGTAGCCGAGGTCGGTTGACCGTCAACCCGTCAGTGGGAGACGTGGTCAGCCTTATTTCACATCATCATTATTATAATATCCAACATTTAGCGTGCGGTAATGAAAATTGAAAAAAGATCAAATAATTTTTTGGATTAAAATTTTAATGTGTGCTACGTTGAAATCTGATTATTTAAACTACTATATCGTGTTAAAAATAATTTAAATTTTTTTAATAAATAATTATTCTATTTCTGAGTATGAGATGCTCAAATTTCATTTTTATTTAAAGCTATTATAATTTCAAGAAACAAACTCTCACCTTCCGTGGAATGGAATTTGGAGAGGCAATATGTCACTTTTTTTTAAAATTTTTTATAATGAGGCAATATGTGGCTTAGCACATGAAAATAGTTGCTTTCAATCGCAATACACACGATATTGTTATTACGGAAGATTCTTTAAATTTGCATCCGTATATATATTCCATTTGGGGCAAGACAGATGGCGAGGAGTTTGTGGATCTTTGCTTTGGTGCCTATATACATACGGAAATAGATTTTGGACCGATTCGGGAAGGTGCCGAGCCTTTGTAAATGGGGCCCATATATTTTCATTCCGTTTTTACCTTTTCCACGTCAGAGCCACATGAGTAAAGATATAGGGTAGTAAATGTAAACCGCCCTCCCTCTATATCTCTGTTATAGAAATTTAAACAAAATATGGAAAAACTCCTATAAGCGCTTAACTTTTCTCGGAAGGACTCGGCCAAACACTCGAAACAACCGAGGTTACTGTAACCCGGCTAAACAACGAGCAAAGCGGAAGCCTTGAAAAACAATCACTAAGGCACAACACCGGAACACTTATCCAAATTGGCCCAACCTTGCTATATACAATTCATCAAGAATCTATATACGCAAGGTCCTAACTCACTCAGGACAGCACTCTCGCGGGAAGACACAAGCCTAACTCACCGTAAGCTAGACTTTCTCTCACTACACTTGAGTTTCTCTCTCTAGAACACTCAAGCTAGCTACTCGATTCTAAGTCTCACTCAAACTGCCTTTCCCCCAAGTGCCCCTTTGCCAATTTATAGGCAAAGGCCTTAGATGACAATCCCATCCAAGTAGGTTCTAGAGAATTCTAGCGCCAAGCCTTGCCCGCACCTTCTAGCCGCGCCTAGAAGCTTCTCTGCACAAGCCCGCACTCTCATCTAGAATTCTCCAGCAACGTCCAGCATTCCCGCGTGTCACGGGTCGCTAATTTGAATCACCAAAATAAGCGCACCATGAGGCAAGCAAGGCTACAGCTAGCCAAGCTTCCGCCATTTCTCGCATCTGGGACTCGTTCCCAAAGTACTTGCAATTAGGCCATCCGAATCAATGAAAATAAACAAAGGCAAACTCATAAGCCAAAGCTTGGTTTTCATTAATAAAAGAAGGAAATTACAAGAAGTAGCCAAGAGCTTAAATGGGTGGTGGGAACCCAACTCTTGCTTGCATTACATCAACCCACCAATAACTAGAAAGGCTAAAAATCAGAAGTGCCCTGAGGGGAGACCAGGGCGTACAAAATGGGTAATCTTGCAAAAGATCACCAGTCTAACTAAAACTAACATCTCCCCCAACCTTACTAACTATTACAACATAAAGAAATAACACAAATGAATATTTACAAGGTTGGACGCCGCTAGACTCGATCGTTGAGGTGTTGGGCGCGGGGCGCGCAGAGAGGTGGCGGCGCTGGTGCTACTACTGGGCGCGCACTAAGACTGGGGCGTGGCGCGCGCTGAGGCTGGGAGCGGGCGCGCGCTGAGGTTGGGGCGCGGGCGCGCGCACTGAGGCTCTGGGCGTGGCTCGCGTGCTGAGGCTGGGCGGGGCGCGCGCTGAGGTGCTGGTGCGCCTGCTGGGGCTTGGGCGCGCGCTCAGGCGATGTTGTGCTGCACCATGTGTTGGGCACCCAGTGCTGTCCGACATATGATGCGAGGCGTTGTGCGACGCGTCGTGCGATTCCGCTCCTTCGGAACTCAGCTTTGAGCGCGAGTTGCAACATGTCATTTTATGCTCATCGGGCATTGATGTGGTTGCGGGGTAAACACGGGAGGTGCGCCCCGTAACACCGCGCCAAGTTTAGAGCATTCCGGTCCCTTCTCGCACCATCCAGCTCCCTCGCGACCTGTCGCGGCTCTTCTCGCAGACGCTAGACGCCTCGTGAAGATTCTAGCTGCCTCTAGAATCTTCCAGCGCGCACCAGACCGGCCTCTCGCAGATCCCGCCATGCAACGCCCACTCGAACGTCCTCGTGACTTCGAGCATGGCCTAGAGCATTCTCGAATGTTCTAGGGCTTTCCCGAGCCATCTGTCACCATCTAGGTCCTTCCGGACCATTCTGGAGAGTTTTTCCTTAGTACTGTTCCAAGGCAAAACACCCAAGTGCCAGCTCGGGCTATCAAGGCGTAGAAGAACCCATAATTTCCCAGAACCTTCTAGATCCTTCCCAAACCTTCTCCATGGTCCTTCCTCATGAAAGACCATCAAGTTTTGGTGCCTCATGCCCCAAAACTCCCTTGCCCTCGTCACCAAGTTCAGCACGGCGCGCCCCCAAAGCACGCCCGGCGCAGCCTCATGCCAGCGCCAACGTTGGCCCTCCTGGCCAACACCTCCGCGCCACTCCTTGGTCCGGATCACGTTTTGGTGCCTCATGCCCCAAAACTCCCTTGGCTCTAGTAGCCAAGTTCAGCAACACGACGCGCCCTCCTAGCACGCCCGGCGCGGCACCATGCCCGCGCCACAAACCTCAGCATTGGCCCTCCTGGCCAACACCTCCGCTCCACTTCTTGGCCCGGATTAGCGCAGGGGAAAATTCCGCTAACACTTAGTATGTGTGTATTTACATACATATCTAGGGGTAGGTTGTTCTTGAATTCTTCCAACTCTATATTTCACTCTTATTAATTGTCAAAAAAAAATTATGTATGTATTTAACTATTAAAAAAAATTTATTCATACATTGAACCTGGAAAAATTTTATTGTGATTCCGCCACTATATATATTCAAATTGCATTGCAACAAACTTCCACGTATAACATATGTGATATTGTGACCCCCGCAAAAGGACATGCATGATGTTGTGTTTGCATAAGGTAGCTGTCTTTATTTTTATTTTCCGCAAAAGCCAGTGTCAAATAGGTTTTATGGTAAGTGCATATCAGGTTTAGCTTCTAAAATATCACATCTCAGGTTTAACTGTTAATATATTGCCATTATGAGTTTAATTGTTGAAATATCGCAAGCTCATTTAGCTTTTAGTGTATCGAGATTATGAATTTAGCTTAAAATATGGTGTATCAAATTTATCATCTAATGTATCACGGTTGTACGTTTTTAACAAGTTCAACATCTGATGTATTGTATATTCAATTTAACTTCTATTGTATTACACTTATGTTAAAATACAAATATTTAAAAAATAGACATATTAAATTTAGAGGCTAAAATATCGCACATCTAAATCTAACCAGACAAGATAGAGGTGTAAAAGGACTGCAGGCTGCAGCCCAGGTCGTGGCAAACTTGTCCCAACATAATTACTGGGATGCTAAAAGTGATGTTGGGACAAGTTCGCTATTTGTTGAAGGAGTCAATGTAAGCGGCACGTAAGTGATATTAACGTTTTCTATTGGGTTAAACGGCAAGTTTGCCCTTTCACTGACGGAGTTGTGCGAACGACACGTAAGTGATATTAATATTTTCTGTCGTATTGAACAGTCAAGGGACCAAATAGTTCGAAAAATAAAAGTAAGGGACAAAAAAGATCGTTTTAAAATGTAGCGGACCAAAAAGATTATTAAACAATATGTAAGGAACAAAAAAAATCATTTGAAATGTAATGGACCAAAAAGATTATTAAGCAATATGTAAGGGACTAAATGAGCACTTTACTCTTTTTCCAAATACACAAATATTACTTACTCAGTCTCACCCAAATAATTATTGTATTACTAAAAACGGTATATATGGTGGACTTTTTGAGTGAAGTGAAAGAAGAAACTAAAATGGAAATATGGAAAACAACCATATTTCTAAACTCCGAGGCCGATGGAAGCGATGGCGAAGTCCTTCATTTGGAGCAAAGCATCTTCAAGACAATTGGCCAGAAGTTTTGGGTTAGGGATGATGTCCTTCGCCACCATGATTTGCATCTCCGCCCTCCCGGCGTAGCTCACCATATGCATCGTTATAGCCTTACAATATTCGAAACCGATTGGAACACCGCCACCGCCACCAAAATTGTACGTGTATATGTCAACTTTTCAACATGTATGCATGGCCTAATTCTAATGAAACATTAATATAAACGCGACCAAAATTAATTGAACTTACATGGGGTAGGCTTGAGGAAGTAGCTCTAAGATAAGTAATGGGATTTCCCGATACTGTAATCTCCTCATTTGGACCAACAACGTTGGAGATTGTGAAGCTTGTGTTACTCATAATCCTGTAAGTAAGCGAGGATGCCAACTATATACACAGAGGTGACCACATAATAAAATATCAGAGGGGACAACTTTATTGGAATTTTTTTTAAGTGTCGTTAAATAAGATACGTACGACTACTAAATTAAGTATCAAAATAATCATAATAATATATGTCTTAAAAAAAATCTAAATAATAAAATAAAAGCAAATACATACTGGAAAAATAACTATTCAAAATTATTTAATCAATAATTAAAAATCACAATTCTCTTTATAAATATTCAATTATAAATTCATACATATCATTAAAATAATATTGCTATAGCCCATAATTATTCATCACATATAATACAAAATTAACTACTGACTATAAAAAAGATATACAAAAATTAAAATTCACAAAGAATGATAAGAAAAATAACTAGATTAAAACAAATAATTAAACTCACAAGTTTTTAGCTTTTTCAATTAGGCAAGAAATGGAGGAAGCATGGAGTTTGAAGGGAAGGGAAGGGCTTGGCTGCTGAAATTTGGGTTTGTTCGTGCAGGGGAGTGAATAATGAGAGAATTTGGGGCAAAATAAAATTTGGGTGGTAGGATTTGCAAATTCAGGGTTTCCGAAAATGGCCCCTTAGTTTTTTTTTTCCTTTTTACCCCCTTAGTAGAACCACGTCGCTTTACTAAGGGAGTCCCAAAAAAAAAAAAAAAAGAAAGGAAGAAGAATCGTCTTCTTCCTTATCAATGGACTCGGCCGCGCGGCGGAGGGGCAAAGAAGAAGGGTAGTATTACAACTACCCTTCGCTCCCGGTGGAAGGCGGGGCGTCGACACCGCCTCGCTCCACCCTATATCCACCACTGTATATACATACATATCACATCAGATTTTTTGTTCATTTTTATTTTGTAAATCCCGTGTATTGAAAATAAAGTAATTAAATTTACCTTGTCACTCCCGTGTCGTTTGGTTATGAACAAGTGACAAAATAAAACTTAATTTACTTTTCGTGACCAGCGAATAAAATAAGAAGCAAATTAGGAAAGAGTCAACCTTTGGTCCTAAGATGGAAACAACCAAGTCAACAACTTTGTAGGAGACGAAGGCCTCTAGAGAAAGCTTCTTCTTGTCGATCATTTCTTTAGCTCTTCTCACAAATTGGAGCGGATCCGACCCACTTTTGTGATAGTAAACGGGTAATAGGATCATACCAAGTTTGTTTCCAAACCCGGTACCCGGTTCCCGCCCATTCAACAACCCTGACATTTCCTGGAAATAATATTAATATTGCTGATTTATCAATATTTTTGGTAACGACTATGAATAAAAAAAGATATAAATAAAGTTACTATTTTATACGTACCTGTAGTCCTGACTGTGGTCTTATGTTAACCATAGCAAGTCCAGTAATCTGAAGTCCTTCTTGCAAAGCTGGTATAAACAAATCAAGCAACAACTAGGATTAATAATTTCGTTGGTTTTTAAACTTGGCCTTAAATAGTATTTTTGTCCTGAATTTCAAAATGTTTCTTTTTCCGTTTTTAGACTTGAGTTTTTTATTTGCAAGTAAGTCATCACCAAAATTTTCACTAAAACAGCCCAATGCCAGCAGACATGTGTAAGTGTACCACAAATACATAGAGGGTACATGGTTAAGGAAAAATGAAATTGTCCGGTAGTAAGTCCATTACAGAAATTTTCCTCTACTGGTAGCACGCTTACATAATGTGTTGGCCGATGTTAGGCTAGTTTTGGTCGAAATTCCAATGATGGAAATACAAGTGGATGAAAAGTTCTAAGTTGAGAATCAAAGAAAAACATGCAATTTCGAATTTAGAGACAAAAGTGCAACATAAGACTAAATTAGGCCGGTACGGAGAGAGTTATTATATTTTTTATAATTATAAACATGAAGTTAACTAGATGTTAATAATAATCATGCATGCATACATTGAGGTGGTGATCGGAAGAGTAGGTATCTTGAGAGCCCACACGATATTATACCAAAAAGTACATCGTTTATGGTCTGCAAATACCATTTAAGCAATGAATTATACTCTATATGATTTGAGAGTTGGATTCAAGAATTAGTACAAGAAAAATGGTATGAATTAAGTGAAAGATTTACCGCTCCAACCACCGCTTTTTTGACAACCTTCATATCTTCTAGCATGAACTTGGCCGTCGCTTGCTTTCTGGGCCAGAGCTCCAACCCAGCTCCGCCGCTGACGGCGGTCTTCTTATCCTGCAACCACAAGCTTCTCAGGACGCACTCTATCACAAACACCAACGTGTACCAAACCACCTTTAACAACCTCCACAAGTCCCACCGCCACCCACCGCCATCAGGAGAAGACACCGTCCCCAAACCCCTGACGGTCGGAAGTTGAGTGGGATCGTCAGCTCTCCTGCAACTCAACAAAAACATGGACATAAGAGAAATCCCATCTCCGAGCGCGTGGTGAGCACGGAGAACCCCGCATCTATGAGCCATCAGGAAGCGGACTTCCCACAAGGGCTTGTCGGTGCTGAGGGGGGTGGAGACGGCGAGATCGGCTAAGTAGTCGTTGACGGCGTCCTCAGACGAGGCGGAAGGGTCGTCGGTGAGGGGTTCGTGGTGGACGATGATGTGTCGGTCGATGTTGAGGTGGATTCTCCGCCAGTGCTCGCGGCCGTTCGAGTCGAGGACAAGAACGCTGGAAAACCGCGGCAGTTTGAGCATTGGGGAAGCCTTTATTTCGGATTTCAAAGCGTCTACGTCAATGGGATTTTTCACGCCGATAACGCAGTTTATGATTTGGTCCATTTCCGGCTGGATGAAAAGCCGGCCAGCCGGAGTCAACGGGTCATCGTTCTCCGTATCTATGTCCATAGAAATGAATTTAGCGAACCCTCGATACAACAGTCCAAATTAAGAGATTACGGAGTCATTTAACCTTAAAAAGCAAACTTAATTTGCATTGGAACAAACCGACACACACAAATTTGAAAGTAGCCTAACAAACTAACATATAATATATGTGACCCCGCAAAGAAGACGGGTACGAAGTTTGCATGTTGTTGAGTACACTCAAAGATAAGTTATTCACTATTGCATTTACACATGCTCGATCGGGCCACCAAGAGATTAAGTTGGATTCATATTTTGTCAGTTTTTACCTATTTAAAATACAGATTGATAGAACTCTATCGAAAGTATCTGATGGCATCCCTTTCCTATTATTCTAGAAATTTTTTTGAAACAAATAAAAGCTCGACCGGAATTGGGTTGATAATGCTACTGGCATATATGATGGTGTAATTTAATTAATTTTGTAAGCAAAAAAATACGTATTTCCAATTACATATTGTGGGGAACATACTATATACAAACCTATTAGCAAACATTGAATCGTAGAATAATGGCGTATGAAACAATACTAATGTTATTACAAATGTCATTGTATGACTCATAACCTAATAATTGAATAGTTTCGTTACGAAATTATAGTGTAATCATGTATTTCTATATGAAAATGTATAGGTATTAATAAATCGCATCATGAATTTTTATTCTGTTTACACTCCAATTCAAAAAAACGAGGGTTCTATTATACAGCAACATCAACAACTAAGCTTTTTTTTTTCATTGCGATTTAATTTTCATGTCACAAAATATTAAATTGAGACTATTGCTCTCTCTCTCTCTCTATATATATATATATATAAAGTTTGGACAATAACCATTTTTTTTATACTGGAGGAACATTATCTCCGGAATTAGCAACAGCGAAGTCCTTCATTTGTTGCAAAGCATCTTCAAAACACTTAGCCAAAAATTTGGGATCTGGGATTATGTCCTTTGCCACCAACAGTTGCATATCAGCTCTCCCAGCGTAGCTCACCATATGCATTATTATAGCCTGCCTTAAACAAACGTTAATTAATAATTAACCATCCGCCTCGAGTCCGATCTATCTTAAATTGTACTTTATGATTCATAAATAATTGTAACGTTATATTCTTTTAATAGGACGGACGGAGCTAAACTTACATTGGGTGCGCTTGAAGCATTTGCCCATATGTAAGTAACCGGATTCCCAACTATTGCAACCTCCTCAGCAGGGCCAACCACATTGGAAATTGCAAAGGTTGTGTTACTCACAATCCTATAACTCGCCCACGAAGAAACCTAACCATATACATACTAAATTAATGTCCAACGGTGGAATTAGAAAATATATTTTAAAAATATTTGAGGATACAACATATGAATATATAGTTAAATATAAGCGACTAATAAGGGTGGAGGAGGGGTTGGAGGGGTCCAAGAACGACCACACCCCCCTTGGATCCGCCCTTGCATACAGGCAAGGAATTTCAGATGATGGGTCAAAACAGAACATGTATCCTTATTAATATAATTTTGTGTAGTGCATAATTAATTAGCTTTATTTTAAAAAGTAAGTATATACATGATCAAATGATACTCCTTCTGACCCACAAGAAGAGTTCGATTTTCAAAATGTACAATTTACCACCATTTTATTGTACCATTTGTCTTTGCTTTTTACGTGTTAGTTAATTATAATCCACATATTATTATATTAGTAAGATATGAAAAACAGTAGAGCATAAGAAATACCTAATTAATTATTTTGCGTGGTATATTTTTTAAATTAAAAAAAAAAAAAACTAAAATCCAGACTTTTTTAGTGAAACGAAACGAACGGATAAAAGTGGATAACTCTACCTTTGGTCCGATGATTGACATAACCAATCGCAGAAGTCTGTAGGAGCAAAGGCCCTCTAGTGAAATCTTCTTCTTGTCCACCATCTTTTTGGCCCTTCTTACATATTGAAGAGGATCCGAACCACTATTATTCTTGTGATAATAAACGGGCAACAACATCAAGCCAACTCGATTACCAAATCGTGTACCCGACTTGCTGTTCGACAACGCGGACAACTCCTGGCATGCATGCATGTATAAATAATAGTTATATATATATATATATATTTTAAATTATTTAATCATTAAATAATGGTTTATACAATGACTCTCCCAACTGTGTACTAGTGGCCTTTAATATATTATTATGTCATTATAAGAGTGTTGGAGGTTATCTTAAGGACGACGTGGATTACGGCTGACGTCGTCTGCTGTAGACGAGGTGAAGGCAACGTCGTCTGCCGAAAATGAGGTGAAGGTGACATCGTCTGCTATAGACGAGGTGAAGGTGATATCGTCTGCCGTAGACGAGGTGGAGGTAATTAAACCTCTTCTTCTGACGACCTGGAGTATTATGGGGGCGAGACTCGACATTCACTAGTGCACGACAGAGGACACAGATATTGAGAGCCCCTTCATTACTCATGGGGGACGCGTGGAGGAACAGGGAAGTGACACCAGGACTCACACACTTAGACTGAGGGAGTCCTTCAGTACTGGGAAAAGGTTCAGTATAAATAGAGAAGTCTTTCCTCAGAGAAAGGTAATTTGATTCCACTTTAGCAGACTAATATTCTCTCGTATTTGATACCAACTTTGCCATCGGAGTGAAACAGGGGAGTTCCTCCCAAAAGCAGGTAGAAGGAGGCGGAGGCCGACGTCACTGGAGATCGTCGCTAAGGAGGGATTCAACAAAGAGCTATTGCAAAAATTATTACTTCTTTTGTTACAATAAAAGAGTCCGATTTTGAAAATGTACAACGTATTATAGATTTCAATGTACAATATATAAAATGACTAATTTTTTTTTATCATTCATTTTACTAATATTGTGGATCATATACTATAATATATTCGTAAGGATAAAAAGAATAACAAATTTAAAAGTGGTGTTTGGGAGAAAGAAGAAAAAGAAGAAGTTTACCTGCAATCCGGGCTGTGGCCTTAAGTTAACCATAGAAATTCCAGTCATCCGAAGTCCTTCTTTTAACTCTTTTTCACAAAATTAATTGAATTCCAAATTAGGACACTGGCATTGCAAGATCAAGAGGTATTTGTGCAATGAAAAAATATATACAATCTCTGCCCATTAAAATGTTTAGTTTCAAAAATGTAAAGATTATTATTATTATTTATTGATAACATAGAGATTATTACTGATGATAAGTTATTAGTTAAAAGTCTTCACTTTGTAATATTACAAGGTGAATCCTTCTAGTGGTGGATAGGATGGATTAACGACTATAATTAGTAATATTAATTTTTTTGTTTTTAATTTTACATTAATTATGAATAATAAATTATTATATTAGCAAGGTATTGAATGTTAATAAATTGAAACAGAAATTTTTTTTAGAGTAATGATACTCTCCTTAACTTTCTCATAACAAGTGAGGTGTCATGCATTCATTGGTTACATTTTTATAAAATAATTGTTAATATTACATTATTGACCAATGAATACATAACTTTTATTGAGATAAAATTTTTTTTTTCTTTTAAACATGATTCTTTATCTGAAACGAGATTATATAGTTGTAGATTATTACTATCACACTAGTAGAAGCTTCTGGATGGTTTCTGAGATCTCAAGAATTTATCTACATTAAAAAGCCAATTAATAAATCAAACTTACCTTCAGCTTTAGGTGGTGATCGGACGGCTAGGTATTTCGAGAACCCACTTGAGATTATGCCAAAAAGCACGTCGTTTATAGTCTGCAAACACCAAACCATTTTGAATGTAAATTAATTAATGACATATGATTTTTTTTTTTTTCTTCAGCAACGATTAACATACCTTAATCGGAACGGAAAGGGTTGAGATTCCCGACATTTAAACAGTTCAGCATTAACAAAAAATATACTTTTTATTATAAATGATAAGTTAAAATAAGTAATTTATAATCATAATTCTCGCGTATAATTTTTTTACTTTCTTAAATAAAAGTTATTAGAAAACAAATTACTTAACATACTACTCTTTACGTAAAACGAAAATGAATAAGTAAAAGAAAAGAAATAACAGCAGTATACCGCGCCATTCACCGCTTTTTTGACAACCTTCATATCACCAAGGTTGAACTTGGCTGTCGCTAGTTTTCTCGGCCAGAGCTCCACCCCAGCTCCGCCGCTAATGGAGGTCTTCTTATCCTTCAACCACAAGATTCTAATGATAAACTCCGTCATAAACAGCATAGTGTACCAGACCACCTTGAGTAAATTCCAGAAGCTCCAACTCCTCCGCCGCCCGCCAGGTGGACGGCTGATGGTCGGCATTTTAGTGGGGTCATCGGCTCTCCGAAAGCTCAACAGGAACGTGGACACCACGGAAATCCCATCTCCGAGCGCGTGGTGGAATCGGAGAACCATGCAGTTGTGGGCCATTAGGAAGTGGAATTCCCACAAGGGCTTGTCGAGGCTGAGGGGGCTGGAGACGGCGAGATCGGCTAAGTAGTCGTTGACAGCGTCATCCGAGGAGACGGAAGGGTTGTCGGGGAGGGGCTCGTCACGGACGATGACGTGTCGGTCAATGTCGACCTGGGTTCTCCGCCAGTGCTCGTGGCCCTTGGAATCGAGAACCAGAAGGCTGGAGAAACGTGGCTGTTTAACGAGTGCGGAGGCCTTTATTTCGGATTTCAAGGCGTCTACGTTGATGGGATTTTCCAGGCCGATAGCGCAGCTTATGATTTGGTACATTTCCGGCCGGAGGAACAGCCGGCCAACTGGAGTCAGTGGCTCGACGACGTCGTTCTTTGTATTTCCCATCCCGCGGGGAGTGAAGCAGACCTTTTTTCCTTTTTTCTCTTTTGTTCAGAATATTCCCTAGTTTTTTTTGTTGTTGTTGTTGCTATTCTCGTTAAGAAATGACACTGTTTTATATAAGAGGAATAATAGATATATCAAATAATTTATCGTAATTTTTTTATAGTAACTCATTTGGCAGATAAATAATGTTATATTTATACCAGTGTTGTTAAGTACGGACCGGACCGGCGGGTTGACCCGGTCCGACCGCGACCCGACAGCCTTCCGGTCAGAACTAATCCCCAAACCCGGAAATGTATAAAACCGGGGTTTGACTGGTCAAACCCGGGTTTACCCGGGTAAACCAGTCAACCCCGGTTTATTAATTTTTTTTGAAAAAAAATATTTTAACTTATTTTTTTTATGGGCTAAGCTTCCAATCAGCCCATTAATTAACCCTATAAGCTATTGATAAACCATGACACTCCTTGTCTATTTATAGGATTAAAATCACATTACTTTTAACTATTCTTCCAATATGAGACAAAGGTTGTTCATTTTTCTTTTCTTTTCTTTTGTTTTCTTTTTCCCTTTTCTACAAGCATCGAAGGCATGAGTTTTTTTCCCCTTCCCATAACGTAGCGAATTAGCCGTGGACCCTAAGTCATTGAAAGTTTATGACAAATGTTCATGCTCAAGTAATTTTTTGCATGAGTTTTTTTAAAAAAAATAATCTTAATTTTTTTTGTAGTTTTTTTTTAAGGCAATTTTTTAGTAGTTATTCTCTTTTAAAAGTAAAGTTTGTTTAATTTTTTTTAAAGTATTAATTTAAAACACTTCCATATTTATTATAATATCAAATTTTATTTTTTTAATAAAAATGCAATACTATAATTTTATATTTTAAAAGAAAGCTAATATATTCTTTTTTTAATTTATTTATCAAATTCTTTCTTTAATTTTTATTTTATAGTATCGAATTTTGATGTTTAACTGTAAATTTTGAAAAATATATATATAATTGTTACAAAAAATATATTTTTAAATGTTAAAAATGATAAAATTAAAGTATATTAATTATTAATATATTTACTATGTCATAATGACGTCATCCAGGTTGACCCCCGGTTGACCCGGGTCGTGTGACCCTTTGGTCTCGCCGGGTCAGTGTCCGGGCCGGGCCAAACAACATTGATTAATACTAATTATTTCATAAAAATGTTTGTACTCTATATAAATTTCAAAGTCAACAATGGCAGAATAATCATGTACACTAGCCGTTTATCATTTTAGTTTTGATAAATTAAAACTGAATTCTTCTAGTAGAACAGGTGATTATTTACAAAATATGAATAAATTGTGAACCGTACATCACCATATTAATAAAAATAAAGAATTAGTGTACATAAACAGAAACAAAACTATTTTGTTATGACAATTTTTATTTTTAATAGATTGAAGATATGAAACAAAAGGAGTAATAGTTAGGGTAAATTACAAAAACTCCTCATCGAAATTTTCAGTTAGACTCTGAAATTTAGAAAAAGTTTAAATGTGGCGGCAACTTCTTTCTCACAACAACCTCATCTGTCCATATGCTTTAAATGACAAAGAAATTGCAATGGGAACGGGAATCTGATTTCAAAATTTGAAATTTCTATGTTTAATTTCTATATTTAGTACGTACAAAATTCAATAATTTAATTTATTATAGTTTTTAAAATATAATTTAAAATTTCTTTAATAATAAATATATTAATTTTGGATATGAGATGTTCCGTTCTCATTTTCGTGCGCCAAACGCACCATAGGATGTGAGATGAAAATAGTATTACAAAATGAACTCTTCTAATCGAAAGAAGAAGAAGGGAGTATATGATATTAGAGTTGTGGTTTGCACTTCAATTTAAATTGTGGCTTGATTGATTTAAGAATCTGGAAATGTGTACTTGATGTGCATAAAAGTGAATCTCTGTTGGGCCAAGCCCAATAGATAAAAACAAGGATAAAGTAGCGGGACATAAATGCACAATTAAAGATCAGATTCAGGTTCAGGTCGGAAAGACCTTATAAACTAAGCCTACAGCTGTGTTACGAATTTAGGTCGGTCTTAAAGGCTCAGATCGGTAAAAACTCATAAAAGCTTGGGTCGGCAAGCGTCATAAACCCACTTGGTAATCTTAGGTCGGACTTTATAACTTAAGAATGCCACAGCCTTTTCCTCACATTTCTATCATATTATTTGAATCGACCGATCTAAGATAGATAGACCGATCCGCCCTGCCTCACTGACACAGTAGGTGAAAGTCGTCATAAGATTAGGTATCTCTACTCAATTGCATGCAGAGGTGTTCAGGTTTCCTAAGTGATGAAGATGAGACCCGGTCAAAATAATAGCGTCCACGCCACGCTAGACAGAAGGAGCAGGTGAACAAATCACTCATGAGGCTTCAACGGACACTTTCCAACTTGAGGTATATATGCTAAGTCTTCATACTTTCTAAGGTACGCGATCTTTACCACTTTCAAGCATTCATCTTCACTATTTTCTTTCTCCAATTGTACTGACTTGATCGTCGGAGCTTATACAGGGGGGAAAGCCCCGCTTCCTTCCTTTATCATCTGAAATTATCATCGGAACAGTGCGGATTACATTTTCTTTATCAACCTTGCCGATCTGAATCGCCCAGACCGGTCTCCAGCTCGTTTGTTTTTCTTTGCAGTAAAGCTCCATCCAAGTTGGGCCTTTGCTTTCCGAGGAGCTTTATTGGGCCGCAAGAAGCATCTCCTGAAGTGTATTTTTTGCGTCACATCAGTACTGAAAGTGTTATTTCGAAGTAGAAAATGATAATTTATTTGTTTTCAAAATTTATTAGTCTAACCATTTGCTGTTTCGACAATTAACAATGTTTTATACTTTTAATCTCGGTTTAATGCGTGAAATTATTATATTTTCATCACATTCAGAAAGCCTTTCCCGACAGCCTCATCTGCCGACTGCTTTAAATATTGCGAGATGAGCAGGTTCTAAATTATGGGCCAATTTATGAGTTGAGATCGACATAATCAAGAAAAGCTATTCATTGAAAGAAACAGTACTAATTTAATGTTTCTTTCAATAGTAATGTACTCTTTGCACTTCTCGAACAAAACAGTAATGATATATATTTCAACTATTTCATCATAACTTTTACATAGCAACTCATGTGTTATTAATAACTATTTCATAAAAATATAAACAATGAATGCATGTTACATGAGTTGCTATACAAAAATTGTGATGAGTATTTAAGATATCTGTAATTACTCTTCTCGAAATTAGTCTCTTTTCATATCGATACAGAAATTAAGGAGTTAATTAACTGCATTCTTTTTCTTTTTCTTTTTTTTACTTATATTTATGTTTTTACGGTTAAATGACTAACTAGATATTAAATGATAATTTATGTAATGCCTGTACATCTAGAATAATATTATAATTAATTTCATTAAGGTTCAATTAAATTAAGGATAAAACCGAGACTATTAATTTTTAGTATTGGAATATGTAAAGAGACATATTTAATGATAAAAATATGTTATAAAAGGAAGATTTATTTAGGAACGAAAGGACTATGTATGTTTAATTTATTACTGTGATACAAATAAAATACTATTTCCTAGCCTCCGTTCAAGAGTCAGGTTTTAAAATGTGTAAAATATTATAGATTATAAGGCGAATACCAGAAACAACTAATTTATATCTATTTATTTCACTAAAATCTTTATTTTTTGAAATGTATGTTAACTAGAGTCCAATTATTATTATATTAAAAGTATAAAGAGAGTCTTTTTTTTATATTAAAAAAAAAACTAAAACACGTAAAACACAAACTTGCGTGGCAGCCGGCAGGCTAAGTTTTTGTGCCGGTGCCGTAGAAGATATAAATATGGAACACAGTTACACCGATGACGAAAGCTCACTAACTTAACCAATCGAACTAAATGTTAGCCTAATAAATTTGGTAAGCATTTAGTTGCTTGCCACCAAATTTAAGTGATGAAAAGGAAAGAAGTTTGATCATCATTGATGGCCGATTGATTGAGGTTAGTACGTGGCAGTGTTGTATATTTATTGTTTTGCTGGATTAATTTTAGATGAATTTAATTTTATTTGTACTTAAAAAAAATTGTTTTTCATTATGAGTTGTCTTTTAAAATATGTTTTTGAATATAAAACGTTTAATGCAAAAAGTGTATTGTAAAATGTAATAAATGTATAATTTTTAATAGTAAAAATTGAATTAGAAATGATGAAAATATTATAATATATTACGGTAAAAACCAAAATAGAAACAATAACAATTGAAAACCACCTAATGTTAAGTAGGCATTTTGAAATAAACAATCAAGATTTGGAAGTAAGGAAAAATGGGAATTTTGGTCCCTTTTGGTGATCACTTATGTTTCACTATTGCAAAAACGGGTTTTTCTTATTATTTTGTGGTCCGTATAATAATTTTTGCATATTTAAATAAATTTTAGAGACAAATCGCAATATGATAAACTTACAATAAATAAGGCTAAATATGAAATAAAATGCACTATTTGCTCTTCAATTACTATAACATTATACATTTAGGAACAAATTTGAAAAATCTTACATTTAGAAAAGGCTAAAACATCCTTTAGAAACGGAAGGAGTAAATATTAAGGGTGAAAAAAACTATCCATGGTTAAGGTCGAACTCAAATTTTTTTTTGGAAAAAGGACGATTTCGGATTTTAGTTTTGAATAATCCGAAAACAAATTACAGGCTTCGGATTAAAAACAGCGGTTTCAGAGTAAAAACCTCAATTTTGGATAAAAGATTACAGCTTCTAATTAAACCGAGAACCACACTTTCAAAGCAAATCCGCATTCGTATTTCATATAAAAACCCAATCCGATCCAATTCGAAACCACAACCTTCGACTTAAAATCTTCAAAACCGATCGGTTTCAGATCAGAAAATACTTTTGTTCGCCCCTACTAAATATGATTACTAAATTTGCACGCATTTTAGAGGCTTATATATTATATGACGGTGAATTCAACGTACATATGAATTTGAGAGTGTATCTTACGTTTTGAGTTCATATATGAATGAAAAATAAGGTCTTTTGACTTCGATCTAAAAGAGCGCATGAAACCAGAGTGAATCTTAAGTAATCACCACTCATAATAATATGAAATGATAAAGCATCTAGTTAAAAGCACTTCTTGTTCTACGTTTAAGGAACTTTAAACACAAAAAACAAAGAAGCACATGAACTGCCTACTTCCTATCCAACTCATTCTACAGAACCACCTCAGGAATCTAGGAAAAACAGTTGCTAAGGATCAATCACTTTCCATCCCTAATCTCAGTTTTCACATAGAACACAGGTTTGTTCAAAATCAAATTCTCGTTTGGTTATTCGTTGGAAAACTTCAAATTTCATCCAACCAAACTGAAGCAAACTCATCACTGAATTGTCAAATGACCAAACACATAATCACTTAAGAAATTAAACACACTTCAATCATAGTATTTCCTCACATTGGATGAACAAAACGAGTACCAGCACCTCAAAAGAAGAAGAAACACAAAAGCATCAAACAAGTATAAAATTTCCAAGAAGTTACAAACATTCCAAATCCTTGTTTTGAGAACATATAATACAAGGCATAGGTTCTTTAAACGGGGCACTTAAGGGGTATCAGTGGTACCAAGCTGAAGATACAACATATTCAATTGCCAAAAACAGCAGGATGGAGAAAAGGATCCCCTGATTTCTTAACTAACAGAGTTTCAGATGAAAGGTTTCTAGGTTGGGTTGATTCAACATTGCTCAAGGAAAAACTGATCCCCAAACTAAACTAATGACTTCAGTTGTCCCTAACAAAGTTTCAAACCATGGTTCTGTAGAATAATGCACCATACAACCTGCTTACCAGAATACTACTTCCAACCGAACCAAAGTTACAGAAGAAAAGATTTTCAATCTCAGGACAAGACAATAAGTTAAAACCAGGATGGCAACAATAACCAAGCAATACCCTTGTACCATATTACCATTCACCATTGAAAAACCTAACCTTTAAGAAAACTATTACTGACTAGATTCCAAAATGAACGAACGAACAACTCAATAGACTCGGGGAGCAATAATAATTGGAAGTAACAAAAGGTTAAAACCATAAATTTTCGTATCACATGCCAAAATTTCAAATTCAGAATTACCCTATAGCTAGTCTTAATAAAACCAAGTTGATCAAGCAACTATTCCCGAGAATCTCAACAGGTCCTTCATCATCCAAAACGAAAGAAAATACATCCATTATCCAAAACATGGTGACAGCTTAATCAAAACCATACTGAACAAAGACAGTAAAAAAGAAACACTCAACGGTAAGACTTCTGGAACCTAGCACGAGCACCGCGACCACCGAACTTCTTGGGCTCACACCGCCTGGGATCAGCCACCAGCAAAGTCCTGTCGTAGCGTACAAGGATGTCCTTGATCTCCTTCTTTGACTGCTCGTCCACGAACTTCTGGTAGTAGGCGACGAGGGCCTTAGCGATGGACTGACGGATGGCGTAGATCTGAGAGGTGTGACCGCCTCCCTTGACGCGGATGCGCATGTCCACTCCGGCGAAGCGGTGGCGTCCGAGGAGCAGGATTGGTTCGAAGGCCTTGTAGCGGAGGATTTCGGGTTGGACAAGCTCGATGGGAACGCCGTTGATCTTGATCAATCCGCGGCCTCGCTTGCAGTGAGTGACGGCTACCGCCGTCTTCTTACGGCCAAAGCATTGAACTGACTCCACAGGCGCGGCCATGATTTTTGGTCTTCTCCTTCTCTGCGGCGGTAAAAAACCCTAATCTATTTGCCTAAGCTTTTGAGAGTGAGGGTTTCGCTTCGCTAATTGAAAATATAGAAGAATGAGGCAGGGGGGGCGAAGAGGGAAATTTGCAGGCCTAGGGTTTCGGATATATTTACGCAAATACCCTTTATAGGGTCGTTTATTGCGGTGATGCCACCACAAAATGGGCCTTTGGTTTACTTTTGATTGGGCAAAATAAATTCTAAAATTAGCGGGGCAGGAAAATTATGAGCCCGTGTTAGGCCCAAATATTCTCCCCAATGAAACTAATTTCAGATTTATTTCTTAGGCATTTTGAGAGAAATGAACAATTATAGAGAAGGTAAAAGAGGATAGCCTTGGCCCAAATTGGTGACCAAACTCAATATTCATATTTCTCTCTTGATATTCACTTTCAAAATTTACTTTTGTTCTAACAGTAAATCGCTTTAGAAAAAATTACTCTTCTTACCTTTATTATAATAACGTATGTTTATAATTACTAACACTTAAAAATGAAGGATATTAACCAAATAAATTGTGACGACTTAGCTATTTTAGTTATTGTGCATTAAAAGTTATAATAAATTGAACTCTATTCTAATGAAATAGAGGACGCAATACGCTACAGCGCTTATGCCAGTCATGTTAGGCGATAGTTATTAGTTTGTCCTTGTTTTTGTTTTTTGTAATTATGCGAAATATTTTCTAGTATTTTCAACAAGGGTGATTGATAAAGTATAATGTGGTTGGATGAACTTCGAAAATTGACTGAGAGTAAGGACTCGACTATACGTGATACATGTACTTATGGGAGACTTTGTAATAATATTTCAAAACTTAAGTTAATATGAGTTAAGAGTAAGTAATCTACATTATATTTTGGACAATGGATATAAATTGTATATGTTCGAACCTTGAGAACTCTGCATGACGCTCACAAACTTTGTTATTCCCCTTTTCAGTTTCTACAACCCTGCCTTCCTATATAGTAAGTAATACATAAGTAATCGTGCCAAGTTTTAAAAAAAAAAAAATGTCGCTTTTGGCGACCCCATGATCCTTCTCTATGATAGGATTCCAATGTTTTAAACATACGATTGCCCATTTATTAAACCTGCCCTATTGGGCAGTCCGTTTATTGTCTTAGGCTTTGTTTGTTTTATTACTTTTCCAAGAAAAGTCTACTTTTTCACTAAAAAAAATTCTATAATCAAACACTTTTATTTTTTCTTAAATTTTAATTTTAAAATTTGAAATTTCCTCTACAACTACAAAAACATCATTTTAAAACTAACATCATTATTACTTATTTTCTACACAATTTCTCATAAAAAAAACTCCCTCCAACAAAATTTCTCTCCAAGAAAGAAAATCCCCTATTTGAGTTATAAAAACTCAAAAACGAACAGAGCTTAAAATTCGGGTAACCTTACACTAGGAGACATGATGTATAATGGTACCCAATCAATTGAAGAAATGGCATAAATAAGGTTAAAAGGACTCAATTGGCAGCCCAAATTGGAACACTTTGGATGCCTTTGTGGTGAAATGTAAAAATAAAATAAAAGTTAAGATTGCCTAACAATTTGACTATTTTCAAAATAACCAACTACCTATATACTTAAACTCATGGTCTCAACGTTACCAAGGGGTAAGAAAGGAAAATGCCGAATGAACTGTTGCAGTAGAGCGTAGATACAAAGGATGATTACTTATTTATCAGATCAAGTCACATTGATAATTGGGAGTAATACCGTAATACAAATGTTGTAGCCCAAATGTTTAAGAAAATAATAATAATAAACAGAAAAACAAAGCAAAAAGTTGCGTTTGGTACAACAGCATTCCAAGATATTCGTAGCTGCCGCCGTTAACTTTCAAACGGACTTAGTAATTAGCTGACTCGGCGGCACAAGGTGATTCCATCGCCCACCGGAAGCATACAGATCTCGATCCTCGGATCGGCGGCGAGTGCTTTGTTAAGCTCCAACACGAAGTCCCTGTAATACCTCACGTACTTCCTCATCGGAGCATCCGGCGGAGCCACCACCGAGCCGCCCCAGAGTGTGTTGTCGTATCCGATCAAACCCCCAACCTTGACCAACTCAATGATCCTCTTGTGGTAATTAAGGTAGTTGTCCTTATCGGCATCCACGAATATGAAATCATATGTCCCGTTGTGTGTCCCCTGATGTGACACCATTAATGAATGTCCGGTCAATTTTCCGATCCCTCCAAAAAAGGAAAGAACATAAATGAAGACGACAAAAAAACATAGGATTTTACCTCTTCAATTAGCTGATCAAGAACCGGCAAGGCAGGGCCTTCTTTGAATTCAATTTTGTGGGCAACCCCTGCCTTTTCAATTACAGGCAGACCCAATTCGTAGTTTTCTCTGTTGATGTCCATGGCCAATATCTGTAGCAAACATCGGAGAGGTAAAAAAAAAAAAAACACAACTCAGAAATCCATCTCCAGCAAATGGGTTGTTCAAAATTGGAAGAGAATCTTCATTTGTTAGTACCTTTCCGTCCTCCGGGAGAGCTAGAGCCGTGGCGAGGAGTGAATAGCCGGTGTAAACGCCGATTTCCATGGTCTTCTTGGCATTGATTAACTTGACAATCATGTTCAAGAATTGCCCTTCATCAGCAGAGGTGGTCATAATATTCCTGTTTAAAAAACCAAGAAAATGCCAATTTCAGATGCGTTTTCACAGTAGCACTGGGCAGGATTTAATTATGCAAGACTCACCATGGATGCTTGGCAGTAATTTCTCTGAGCTCTTTCATACTCTCAGGTTCTCTTGGGTACACGCTGGTTTCTAGGATATACTGCAATTAAACCGAGCAGAAACTCATCGATCAGAAAACGGATTTCTTTGTGTTCTAACAAGAATACCAAGAAATTATTAACACATCAAAATCTGGAAATCATGGGTGTACCTGGAAGAGTTCATCGCTCTGCAAAAGGCTCTTGTGCCCAACTTGTGCATGCTTGATATCATTTCCTTCTGCGGACTGAGCCATCTTTTTTTCTCAATTCGGGATTCAAAAGGGGGAGATTGAGATTGGATTTGAGATTCAGAGGTGGTTTGTACTTGGATTAATCCGTGAAACCTGAGAATTGGAAGGAAAAATTAGGTTTACTTATATAGAAACTGGGAAGGAAGCGATTATATATTATTATTTTTGTTAAAGGTTAAGAATGGTGGTGGTAGGGGGAGTAGGTGACCGCACGCCAGTCCCCTCGAAGGGTTGGTGAGATAGTCCCATAAGCATGACTGGGTCCCACATTATTTGTTTTCCAAAACTGCATTAAACTATTTATAAAAACAAAACAAAACAAAATATAAATATATGAAATTAGATTGTAAGAAACTGATAATGAATTATTAAATTATTTATTGGTGAGTTTTCTTCTTTATTTTATGAATGTTAAAAAAAATGATTTTTTTTAAGGGTATGGGCTCGCGGCCCAATGCAGATGACTAGTTATGTCCGATGAGCAGAATTCAGGAAAAACTATTTTATCTACGTTTGATATCATAAACGCGGATCTCTTGGGAGAAACTAAGGGGGCACTCCCCCTCGACTCTCCCTCTATATATCTTTCCCAACTCAATTGACAATTGATAGTTGATTAGACACATAGAATACAAGTTTCTTATGTTATTATAAGTTATAATTTGCGTGTCGAAATTGTGAGATCTACAAGTATCAAGTTTTATATTTTTAAATTATATTTTTTTAACAAGACGAGTGGGTATATTTCCTATGACAATTTCGTCGTTTGGTTTTTTCTTTTTTGGAGTTTAGACGATTTCGTCATATTCAATAGCAAAAAAGTTGTTAGAGAGGACCCCAGTTAGTGAATCATCACCTCAGTCTCGCGTCATCAATACGCTCAAATCATCAACGTAGAAAAAAAATATATACGTAATTAATTTTTACTCCCCCGGCGTTTTGGAACTAATTTTGATTTTTCCTCCTTAATTCCAAATTGTCATTCTTTGCCATCATAAATCTTAATATGCCTTGTCCCATATCCTTGGTCCAATGGACATTCAGGACATTTAAGGCCTTGGATTTATAAGATATCAGGGTTCGATCATGACCACTCTCAAGTCCAGTGACATCATTTTATGCAGGTACGTACTCTCAACTATTGTATTATCGGGAGCCTCACTGGTGATATATGTTACCACCGGTGAGCCACGTTATAATCATTGTTGGACGAATTCCAGTACCTTTACTTAATTTTTTATTAATTTTTATTTATTTGGTATAACTAGGCTACAATATATGCCCATAATATTGTGTCCCTCTATTATAAAGAATATTAATACTGCTACTCTAATTTGTGAATTTCTTAATGCATTTTTGTTTGCTACTAATGCATTGTCTTACTGAAATTCCTCTGTTTCAAATAAAAAATCATGTTTTGAGTTATATCTTGTTATTCAAAAACAATTGTACGATTCTTTTGATGGGACGAAAGGAGTACTCATTTTCTGACGAAGAAATAAAAAATAAAAAATGTTCTTAACAGTGATTTATTAAAGTTAAAAAGTAAGGAAAAATGTAGAATTTGTTAATTGTAATAAAAAAACCATAATCAAATTAACAGTTGAGAATTAGTGATACAAAGATTGAACAAAAGTGGCTGGTATTGGTAAAGAGTTGGTGGAACTTATCCTCTCAAAACGCCAACCCCCCCCCCCCCTCCTACCCAGCGTAGTTGGTGACCACCATTTATGTATTTGTTTATTTATATTTTGGGTTTCTTTATCTGTACTTAATCTTAATTTGGTTTTAAACCATCAACCTTTTGTTAAGTAATTAAGCAACTTTAGTGTCTGTCCATCACGTAGTCATAATATGCTCTAGTACATGAATTACACACTTTAAATATGTTACCTTATCTTAAATAAGTTAAATACAAGGAGTTTGAATTTTAATAATTGGGGAGGCTGTTCTTTGGTTAGTCACAAAAAAAATTTGTCATAGAGAGTGCGGACTCAAACTCCGTCCAAGCCCAAAGCAAGGTGAGAAGAAATTTAGGTGTGGAACTCGCTAGAAACTCAGAACAAAAATAAATAAATAAGATAAAAACTAAAAAGCAAATATTAAACTAAATTATCAGCTGTTTATTTTTGAGAAGCCTCAAGCAGCGGTCACCAAACCTAAGTTTTTTTTTCTTTTTATTTTTTTATTCATAACGGATGTATCCACACATTTTAACAGGATCCGAACCGAATATGAAACTAAATTATGCAAGATCAATCAAATATATCTCAAATTCATCTAATATTATTGTAGTTACAAATCGAACTTCTAACTTCTTTCGGCATTTGAAGACTGTTTATCCAAATCCTTTGGGCCCACAAAAGTGACAAAACCTAAGATACCAACTAAAATGCAACGTGTTATTTGGTCATTTATTTATTTGTTTATTTATTTATTTTTGGTCATTGAAAAATACTGCCACACAGCGACGTTAATTGTACAAGTAGACCAAGGTAGTTGAGTTTGGTAACGAAAGCGAAGGCGGGCCCCGCTCTCAGCATACCCACCCCGAGATTGAATTCTTAATTCAAAAGAAAAAAAATATATACCACAGTGAAAAGGAGGAAATGAGGGAAAGATAAAATTATGGGTGGAATATAGTTTTTCTCGGGATTTTAAATTTGAGCATAGATTTTTTCGTTGTAGTTTTAAAATTGTCAATTACCCAATTATAATTTAAGTGTCCGCCCGACATAAAACATCAAACAAATGGTTGTGGAGTCGATAATTTGTGTTAGATGAATACCTTAATCCGATACTATATAAATCAATGACAAATGTATATATATTTAACAAATTTTCACATGTTACTCGATAGCTCAGTTTGCTTAAAATGTAAGAATAAAAAAACTTATCCCGTTATAAAAAATAAAAAAAAAAACTTCTCCCTGTGAGACTAGAGATATAACCGTCATTCCTTGATCGGCTACGATAATGTAATTCCGGAAGGAGTCGATAGTTGGGCACTGGATCCCTTCGGATCTGGAGAACGTGTAGGTCGAGCTGACATTGGCGGAAATTTAAAGTGCTGCAAGAGCAGAAGCTTGAACTGTAACAACTAAATTACCACGTGAGATTGGTTATACAGACCGTGAGATTGGTTATACAGACCATATCTTGTGATCGTTATTTCATTTATATGAGATGAGAAAATATCATTTCACATTACAAATGAATTCACACCACAATTTTTATATAAATTGATGATTATGAATATCATTAATCTCTTTCCAATTATAACATGTGGTCAACTGAAGAAGAGGTTGGTGAAGAACGAGTAGTGTGTGTAAAGCGTCAGTGCGTCATTGTCATCAACTGCAAGGCAAATGACCAAAACCACTCAAACTGAATATTTCCCAATGATATAAATGAAGGTCAAGAAAAAATAAAACATAGTAAATGATAAATACACAATGGTTGAGAAACGAATTTTATAGTCGGCGAGATCTTTAATAGGAGCAGAAAGTGTAGTTCCCATCCGGTAAATTTAGGTTACCTCTATTTTAATAAGAGAAAAAAAGGGGGGGGGAGAATAAATTTAATACCTAAAGTGTGATGTTGGTACAATGATAGACATGTTCTTTTAGGAAGGTTTGAGTTTTGATTTTGAAAAAATAATTTTATAATATAAAAAATGTATTGAAAATATAAAAAAGTATAGCTGAATTGTAAAAATTTGTATTGAAAATAATAAAAATTGATTATAATATATTAAATTTACTGTTGAAACCAAAACCAAAACTTAAATAACAGACCCAAAGATTTTAGGTAACTTTGATTAGTTGTAACAATTTATATTTATTACAGCTTCTATGAGTACTAATTAATTTATATTTATTGTTTAAAGTTGTCTGGCAATATATCTTACTCCTTTCGTCCCACTCATAGAGTCTATGAGTTGTGATGTACAACACTTAAAATAAGTAATTTGCCACCATATTTTTTACTTATATCTTTACTTTAGAAGTAAGAAATAATTGTGAATCATACATTGTTATATTAGTAAAGGTATGTAATATAAATAAATTCAAAGTTGACTTTTTAAATAGAACACAATATTTTTTTGAAAGTGAACTCTTTAAATGGAACAAAATGAGTACTATTTGTTAATTAAAGATAAATCTCATGTTTCCCACAACTTTGAAAGCTGAAAGAAATAAATGCTCTATTTCAATCACTTTATAAGATGATTTGAAATTTTACCAAATTAGTAGTTGGCTTAGTGGTAATATATACGGTTTGTTTGGGGAGGGTTAAGGTGGTAGATAGTAGAGGTCTTATAACTATGAGGTTATGAGTTTAAATATTGAGGTATAAAGATTAAAAATGAAAAAAGAAATTAATTTAATTCATCAAATTTATTATTAATATAATATACATATTTTTTTAAAAACAATTTATTTACATATTTCTCAATGTTCAAATGCGAGCAATTTAAGCGGCGTTTCTTCTCACTTTCTAATCCCTATTTCTGAATTATTGCGCATGACCTACCCCCGATGTGACTCATTATTCTACTTTTAAGATGTTCCTCTTCGACTTTGACCAACGTCTTTGAAACTTCAATGTCCACTCTAGCAACCAATGGGAATCATGAAAAAGTCTTTTCATGGTTACCTTGTTCCTAATCTTTGTGATAATACATCGAATGAGATCTTACGTCCACCCTTTACTATAGAAAAGTGAGTTCTTGAATACGATGATAATAGAACGTGTTTTTTTTTTTTGCGATTTTTGACACCTGTTTAATGTTTTTGGTATTTACACAACTATATACTTTCAGGAAGATGTCATTCGGAAACAAAACATTCTAAGTTTGCAACTTCTTTTTCCATCTTTGCGTCAATAATCTACCCAACAACAACCATTGTTTCAGAAACCAGAACACAGAGAAGACGATGTTTCATCTGCAAATTGTGCTCCCGGGCGGTCACGAGCTCAGCAAACAGAGTTACTAAGTGTTACTTCAACAGTGAACGGATTAACCAATCAAAAACAGAAAACATAGCACAACTTTTGTTAACCATCTTTGCCTTCGCCAAAGGATGCTTGCTACTCATCCCCTTGTCCTGCTATTCTTCTACTCCTCTTTATATTTTACTTCCCAGGGAATGTGCCAATGAGCTCAAGCAAACATGGCAGAAGTCATATACTTTCTTCGTTCCATTAAAAGAGTCAACTTTCTATTATTGTTTTCAGTAATGGCCTCTTATAATGGGAACGGAGGGAGTGTGCACAAACACAAGATAAGATACTATAGTGAATGTCACATCAAGGGAAAGAATCCTCGCAACCATCACCTATAACCTAACAACAAAATTTCAACACAAACTGTAAAGTTTTGGAATATCCTACTGATGTCTGATCATTTTTTCTTCTTCAATAGAAAATGTGGCATCTTTCAACATGTCTCAAGCTAAATCCTCAGATGAACCCGATCCCCATTTAACTCTTCAAGAATATCTTTCCAATGCAAACGTAAAAGCAACTAAAACAAGAAGGCAATATAAAAGTCGCAAGAGTTAAAATCTGATTCCACACCAGAAGCAGCTTAGAAAGTAAAATGCTTCAAATGCATCCTAGTAATGAGAAAGTATACATCTGATTGCACTGTATTTCATACTTTAGAAAACAATAAAACAATTCTAACTAACCATTTACACTTTGGAAACAATGAAACAACCCACAGATCATTTACAGGACTTCAAATAGGAAGAAACTAGCCACTTCATCCACCAAAAAGGTCAAAGAAAAAACCCAAATAATGAGGTTCAACTCACATAAACCAAGTATAGAAAGTCAGGGGAAAATACTAACATCATCTGTTTCAAGCCATGCTTAGGTACCTCCCACAAAACTGTCTGTTGACTTCAATTGAAGTACTGACCTTCCTTAACTACCACAAAGTATAACATCTACCGATATAATCTTCTAAACCAAAAATTGAATAATTGAATCCATTTTAATCACGCGGGCACCAATGACCCGAAAAATCAAACTCTTTTTGCTGTTGTGAGCAATGCATTTCTCACAGCAGCCCCCTTCTCATTTAAAGTTTCCTCCCGAAAGTAATCAAAGCTCTGATCAAGAGCCATGGAATCACTAACTTCATCACAAAAAGCAGAATAATCCTCCCTAGTTAGCAACATATTATGCAATATGGAACAAGCACCAATGTTAGCTACTGCAGCCTTAAACTCTGCATCAACTGGCCTACTCAAGACACCCCATCCCCTCAAACTTGCAGTGGTTTTAAGCATTGGGAGGCGCAAAATTCTTACCACATTGTTGAAATTCTCTTCATTGGGCCCTTCCGCCGGATCAACAAAGGGGATTATTAACCAAGGAAGCAGAGGATATCCATTGCCCCCAATCACATACTGAGGCACATCAACATTGTCTAAGCACAAATGTTGTGCGTTCATCAATATCCCATTTTGAACATCTTTATACAAAGCTGACGACTTTAGTGCCAGAAATTTGTTCCTATTACCGCGAAAACCGGCCGCGATGCTTAAAATTCTTGATGATGCATCCACCACTATTTGAGCAGCTATCGTATGTTCTTCTTCTTCATGGGTAGTTTCTGCTTTGACGATCTTGAACCTCACACAGTCAATTATCCCGCAACAATTTGGCAGCCCAGAAAGCGATTCAAACTGAACTGAGATGGAGCGAAGCTCGTTAGGACCCGGAAACCCGACCCAGAACCGGTAATTTGTGCAGAGAACGCGACACAGCTGTTTGACGCAGAATCTCGAGATTGACTCCGTGACATGAAACCTCCGTGATATATCCCGGTAATCCGAGCCAGTGGCGAGGCGAAAAAGCCCAATGCCCAGCCGGGTCTCGGCGGGTAAATTGAGAGGCGTCTGAACCGGGTCACGACACTCGAGCAGTGGTTCGAGCAGTCCACAGAGCCATTCGAAGGTGGACGAATTCATCCTGAACATCTGCTTAAACGAATCGGGATTCTTCGGGACGAAGGACCCAGATCGCCTCCGCGTCTGACCCTCGTCTTCCCGTACCGGGTCATCGTCGCCGGTGGTGTGAGCCCGCTTCCGTTTTCTAGAAAACGACAAGAGGGAGACGGCGGCGAAAACCTCGGAGGCGGAGAGGAAGTGGGTGAGAAGCGGAATAACGAATTGGTGGTCGTGAGAAGAAGAAAAGGGACCGAGGATGGAGAGATTGCTGGAATCTGAGGAAGGGAAAAGGAGGCAGAGGAGTACGAGGAGTTGGGAGATCAGAGAAGAAAGTAACGCAACCATTGTCTCTCTCATGGTTCTTTTTTTGGGGGTTTTTGATTTTTTTTTTCCTTCTATTTTTCGATTTTGTCGGGAAATGCGATTCTCGAATTTCGTGCAATCATTAGAATCATTTATGTAGGCAACTCTCCCAAGTACTGATATCTCTGCTGTGTTCAGGGCCATATCAGCTTTTATTCTTCCTTCCGATTGGCTGTTAGGAATTTCCATTTGGACATGAGTTAAACGCATACATATACCACAAAAACTTGTATATGATGTCTCCAACCGCAGTATTGATTTTAGGCTAAAAAATATTACCAGTATATTATAAAAATATGAGTATTTATTTAAACATTTGAAGAATAGTGCATTACATTTAGGCATTTAACCACTAATGTATCATCTTTAACCATTAATGTAATAAGTATTGCATGTAGTTTGTGTATCGGTCTTAGGGCCAGAATTATATGGCTTGTAGTGAAGAAAATAGGTGTGTCGAATTTTATATTCTAATGTATGCGTGGAGATTTTAGGAGTACTAGTCGAATCTTCGCTTTGGGTTTCCTACTCCATCTCTCTACTCCATTCCATACTCCACCAATTAAAGTTTAACACATGTCTCTAACTTTAATTTTTAATAACTTACCCACTAATTACTATAGTTAACTTAAACTCATGGTAAGTCAGAAAGATCTTGAGGTAAAATGATCAATTTCTCATTGATGTATATTTCTAATTATAATCTGAATCCCTGCAATGAAAAAAGCGCTTCATCTTTTGGGATGAACAAAATAAAAGAAATAACAAATCAAACCAAACGAACGGAGCTCTGTTTAATTTCGAACTCTAACTATCAACTCTGTACGTGTTTCTCTACTAATTGTGAAGCATTGAAACAAGAAACAAGGAGCGAAAGAATAAAGAATAATCAAACTAGGCAAGAATCGGCATTTGTATAATCCTTGGAAAGTTGGAATCAAAAGAATCATCATCTTCCTTGTTGTCAATGCTAAAGCTACCAATGGCTGCAGTTAATTGTTTGGCTGTCTACGCTTGTAATTGATCAAATGAAAAATCCCATTTCATCAAGGAAATAAAGGGAGATAAAGCAGACATGTGTTCTCTGAAATTCCCATCATCATTTTGAGATTTTGGAAGGCCTGACCAGAAAGCTCCCTTTACAAGGTTGTCAATCTGCAACAAGTATTTAGAGCGTCACATGTACGAAGTAATTCGGGATCCATAGTCAGAGGAAAAAGCAAAGCAGAACTTACCACTGATTTCATTCCCAGAATCCATCAGCTGTTTGATCTCATTTTCAATCGTTTCTGTGCTCACAATGTCGGTAGCCTCGTTTTCTTTCCATTAATCCATTTTGATTCTGCAGCCAACTCCAAATCCTTAACAAATAAGAATGCATTCGCCTGCTGCTCAGAATAGATAGGCCAAGTTTCCATTGGCACCCCATGCCAAACACTTTCCAAAATTTAATTCCAACAGCAATGAGAGAGAGCCTTCGACTGCAGGATGGGCTAAAAGCGCCGCCTCTGCAAGACAACCTTCTATGATTCTTAATCCATAAGTCACAGGGAAGAAGCAAAACAGAACTTCCAACTGATATAATGATTGCTCGTCCTGAATTCGCGCAGGAAATGCATTCATGAGGCAGTAATTGGACCATCCGTCGAGTATGAGGAGGAGCTTCATTTTTCTTTAATTAGAAATTTACGCTTGTAATTCTTTGCCTCCATATCTTTCCAGAAGATGAAGCGTTTTTTCATTGTAGGGATTCATATTAGGAATATACATGAACATGAATGAGAAATTGATTATTTTTACCTCTAGATCTTTCTGAATTTTCATGGCGCAATTTTTTTTTGTCGATTACGGGAGCCACTTACGATGAGTTTAAGTTAACTATAGTAATTAGTGGGTAAGTTATTAGAAATTAGAATTAGACATGTGTTAAACTTTTATTGGTGGAGTAGGGAGTGGAATAGAGAGATGGAGTAGGAAACCCAAAGCGTCGAATCTTTAGACAATTTGACGTGAAACTCCCTTGTATATATCAATGTTTTTTTTTACTTTTATTAATCGTGGAGGTATTCCCACATTCATTCTGCCCTGAATTACTACCACGTCTCCAAATGATTTTACCATCTCACAATTGGTTACATGTTTCATTACAAACATGTGGCCAAACATGTACTCCATCGGTTATTTAAAAATGGTCACTTAAACTGTAAATTTTTATTTTGTAAAAAATGACATTTACAACTTCAATGCAAAAAAATTAAAAGAAAAATAAATTCGGATGAAGGTTTCTTTCTTTATTGAGGCCCCTCACTTTGTTCGTTACGTAAACTTGTAACTGGAAACTAACTCTCCGGTATAACTCTGATGATAAATTCAGTTACTGGTAGAATGTGACATATATACAGTATAATCCGAATTCAATTACATTTTTCATAGAAATAGGAGGTGTATTTATCATCTAAGACTTTTGAGTAATATTGTTTCCCAAACTACGCATTTCCACTTTCACGTCTCGACTAATATTCAACATATTGATTCCTTCTTATCATCTCGTAACCGTTTCATGTCTAGTTGGCGGATAAGATCATCAAGTGGCAAGGTTTGGAGGACCTCGTATTGGGCTTCTTACATTGATGGGCCTCTGGCCTCGACATCCCATGCCCAGTTGGAGGATAAGATCATCGCCTAGCGAGGGTGAGAGGACGTCGTCTTCCTTGTGACTTCTGATTGGGCTTCTTACCTTGATAGGCCTATTGGACTTAGCGGCTGTACCGAACAAGTTCCAAATTTGTCATTATAACAATAATTATGAGAGATAAAATTTTCATTAATCAAGTATAGAATTTGGTGTAGCAATTAAATGATAAGGATAAAAATACAACACTAATTGAGGATAGATATGACAATTTAAACTTTTTTTAAATATATGTAAAATTTTCTCCAACTACCCTTTTTAGGGAACAAAGGGAGTATGTTCGGAACTCATTCAACGCAATAATTAACATTTGAATTCACGACTTCTTTTGTGCAAACGCTCGGATTCAGGAAGACCGTTGATCCAATGCCGTGCATTTTCTTGAAAAATGGGCAAACTGAAGTGGAAAATATGGTGTTATAACGATGACTGGTGCATCTGGTTTTGCACGCCTACATGGTAATTTAGTTGATGAACGTAACGAATGATTAGATGACCAAATCGTGGGATGACTTTTGTTGCATTTAATTAATAAAAAGTCATAATAGAGAGATAGCTCATTTAAATAATTTCACAATAATATATTTATATCCAAAACCTTTGTGCTAAGAATTAGTCATAATGTCAGCGTGCAAGCTTAAAACAGGTTAAAATATTTTTGTATTACAACCCGTTGTTTTCATATCAATTTCAAGACTTGTCAATCACTATTTAAGGGTGCGGTCTATCACAATAATAATGAAGTGGAGGTTGCAATTTCAAATCACACTAGCATCATATTTGATAAGGTTATATTTTGTGGTTTAATTTGTTGAGAATTTGGGGACTTTTGAGGCAATTTCTGCACTTAATTGGTCTATTTTACTGCAGTAACTAAGGGGAGAAGTAGAAGAGCATGTGAGCAGAGGAGAAGTTGGGTTCTTTTAGAAGGAAAAACCGTGAAAAGGAGTTTCAGTAAGATTCCATCTCTTACTCAGGAAAAAGAGGAGCAGTTAATGAAGAGTGGTGAGTGTTTTTCTACGATTAAAAATTGGATCGAGCACTCTCAATGACTATGAAGAAGACAACCACCCAGAGACTGCAGAAAAAACTTTCGTCGGTTGAAGGAGGTTGGCAGATGCAAGCAGTTCGAATGCAGTTGACGGAGGCAGTTCTCAATCCGACGGTTCTCTTCTGTTGCTTATAAATAGTAGAAGAGGAGAGAGCAAAAGGGGGCTGGACGGGCTGGACGTCTTAAGCATCTGGTTTTGTCCATGCCTGTAGATTAGTTTGCTTTTATGTTTTCTTTCCATTCTGAATAGTAGGGAATGCAATTTCTTCTCTTTTCTTTGTGTCTTTTATTTGATTATGATTCAAGCATGCATGTTCTCTTAATTATGTTCAGTAGCTAGTTATTCCTTCCGGCAATAATATGATGCAACTCTAGTTTAAGTTCGTTCGCGAGACCGAATTGTTCTTTAGTTTATGAATGGAAGTTCTTGTTATTCTCTATGATAGTTCAAGCATTATGTAGGTTTTCTTAGGTCTTGATCACACTTAAGTTAAACTACAATAATGGGAAACCAATCGGATAAATCGAGGCGTCCTCTTTGAGTCCGATCAGTGGTAAGACTACCTTCAGGTAGGGAGAATAATAGAGTAGTCGAATGGCCCTGCGTCAGAGTCTTTTGGCTAAAATCAGATTCCCTTCTTTCTTAATGCTGTTAGTTGGTTAATCTAGTAGAGCGTATCTCTAGGTTACTAGCTAATTAGGAAATTAGTTAGAGATGCGTCATCCTGACTATCCAAAAAATAAGAGGGAATGAGGTTATGCATGGCGTGTCACCGGTGACCATAACTGATTGATTTTTGTCTGTAAACATATCATTGAGTCAATAAACAAACTGCTTAAATCGGTGTGAATTCATCTGCTTGCCGGAGCTTTTATATTTGTTTTAGTTTGTTTTATTATTTTAGTTTATTTAAGTTTTCCAATATTAATCGTGATACAATTCCCTCTAAAATATGTTTGCAATTAATTAAAGGAATGAATTAATCCCGTTCCCTGTGGAGACGACCTTACTCACCATGTGCTAAATTTTACCTCAAATTGAGTAGGTTTATTTTGGTGTAAAAATGACGCACCAATATTACTCTCAATTTTCCATTTTTCCCTTGTTGTTTGAATAACGAACCCGTGTTTCTTAGGTTGTGATGCATAGAGGGTCACTCAGAGATCGTGAGTTTGATTCATACCTCTGTCAGTTATTTAAATTTAGAGGGCATAATGACATAAGACTCCTCAACTTCGTTATTCGCCTAATAGATATATAACATTGTCGAATTCTAAAAAAGAAAAAACATTATTGTTGTTGGAGGGAGTGAAGTATTCAACTGTATGACTATCCAACTTGAGATGTTTTATCATTTAAAAATTGCATGCGTGTTTTCTTTTCTTACATGCAATAATCTTTGTTTTATGTATAACTGTAATACTTTGTCATTTAAACTCAAACGGTGCGTGTGTTTTGAAAACACATGCTATTTATTGTTTTACCATACACTATATTTTAGAGATTAAACTCAGTAGCTCATCCCTCCAAATGACACAATGCAACATATGCTAAATTTTCAACATTTAGAAATAATATGCGTTATTTTAACACGTAAATTCAATATTTGTGATAACCGCAATACTTCAAAAATTAAATTCGATAAGACCCGTTGGTTATTATTTTGGGTGCCAATATAAATGTTCGCGATAAGACATTGATGAACTCCTGTAAAGTAGAGGTTGCGGATCGGTTGGTGGGCTTTACATAAAAGAGCTTATCCAATCCATTCATTCTACATGATAAGAGCTCGCCCCAAAATTACTTTAATTTGGGCGAGAAAATAATACTCCCTCCGTCCCATTCAAAAAGTCCATTTTCAAATTCGTACAATTTATTATAAATTGTGAGGTACAACACCTAAAATAAGTAATTTATCATCATATTTTCCACTTATATCCTTACTTTAGAAGTAAAGGTTAATTGTGAACCATACATTGCAATATTGATAAGGGTATATAATGTAAATAAATTTAAAGTAGACTCTTTAAATGTGACAAGATTTTTTTTTATGAAAGTGAACTCTTTGAATGGGACGGAGAGAGTATTAAATTATCTTGGAACTCTGTTGGATACTAAATTAATGCTGAGGTGACCTGACGCTGACGTCATCCGGTGACGACCTCGGGACCCATTCGCGACGATATGAGGGTTTGACGACCTCGGGACACATCGGCGGCGACTCCGGGTGCCGACCTCATCCATGAACGACGTGGGGAGTTCACCTCGTCCGCAGACGACCTGAGTTAGTGTCCTATATTAAGCGCTCCTTTATAGTATGCAGATAACACGTGTTGGGGCTGGAAGATGACACCAGGATTACCTAACTGAGCATGCTGGAGCCTTCTCTACTTTTGCCAAGTATAAATACTCGATGGTTTCCTCCTAAGAGAGGTAATTGAATCCTGACTTAGCATACACATAATTCTCTTATATTCGATACTAACTTTGCCATCAGAATTAAACAGGGGAGCTCCTCCCAAAAGCAGGAGGAGGAGGAGGAGGAGACCGACGTCAAGCGAGCTCGGTGCTAAGTTGGGCGTTACCGTGGGGCCTCTTCTACCTTTGTCTCTGTTTTTTCTGATCCTTCTCCGGTGGTTGTGAAGCAATGCTATTTGAGTTTTCCTCCAATGGTATCGCCTATGGGTTTTTATTCGAGAGTTGAGCCTTTCCTGCTTGGGTAGGGCATGGGTGTTCAAGGATTTGAGATTGGATAATATTTGTACGCTTCACCTTTCTTGATCTTTGATTTGCGTTGATCCCCGATTCCATGATGTTCAGGTGACTTTCTTTCCTCAAAATTAAATGCCCTATTCATGTTTCGGATGCTTGTGAATGATTTGTCAAAAATGTATGCAAGCTTTGTCAAACAGGGGTTGACCATGTATTAAATTGGATGAACATGCATGTGTGTGAAAAGTTAAAATTGCATACCGTGGGTTTCCTTCGGATTTTCTTTCGGCTCACCAAAGAGGAAACATGTGGTTGGAAAGAAGAATCTTGAGTGAGGAATTAGGAAACGATATCCTTTACAAATTATGTCAACCCGTGAAAGTCTAGTTCTTGGTCTTTCAAATTTTCATGAGTTCGGGGTGAAGGGGCGTCAGCGAATCATCCTCAATAGCAATCCCACTGAATTTGAATCTGCAAACACGTAGAAATGACTCTACTGTGAGCTATTGAAGTGGGTTTCCAGATTTCCCCAAATATGAGGATTTACGAGTCAAGGAATAAATTAGAAAGAATTCGGTTTGTGCGAAATTGATGCTTGGTTCGTAAAATTTTGCTATACTCAACCATCAAGGTGTTTTGAGTCTGTACATATGCCGTGGTTTTCACCATTATTTGTGGTAGGAGATGAGTTAGTTGGGCCGGGAACTGTGAAATTTTATCACAAGGTTGAAGGTTTGGCACCTGTCCTTTTTTCTCTTAATCTATGGCGTCTTGTTCTCAGGGCTCTCGGTTTTCTTCCTTCTCTACTTCTCCGGGCCCAAAGCTTGGCCCAAATTTTAGCTGGCTTTATAGGCTCGGTCATGGCCCTCTCCGCCGTTTGCCTCTTCGTAGGCGTCGTCAGCTTCTTCTATTCCTCCATTTTGCTCTCCTAGGACAGGTCCCAGTGCATTGTTAATATTATTCCCAATTGGTCAACGGTGAAGTACGCCCTCGACCTCGGATGCGGCTGGGGAATCTTCCTCAACTCGGCTGGAGAGCTTTCAGTGGATATCTTCGGATTTTCAACTCCTCTTGGCTCTCACATATTTGGACTCCGATTTTCATATTCTATTTCTACTCCAACTTTGAAGGATTATTAATGAGTGATGGACGGTTGTATTCTTGGTCTTGGAAGGTAGCTTCTTTGCTGAAATTTGGGTACGGTAAGCCTATTGGTTTTAATTTCTGGAATTTTATGCAGAATTTGGAGCTGGGGATGGGGGGGGGGGGGGGTGCATTTGATTATGAAGATCTGGATAGTTTGAAGTGTTGTTTTTTCTTTTGTGGATTTTGGCTTGTTTAGTGGTTTAGGTAAAAGACTAATTTCTTTGATTGTTGGTACTAGTGTTTCTGTATTATTGGATGCAAACCCCTTGGTTTGATTTTTTCCTAAGGTTTGTGACGCCGACATCGTCCAAATCGATTTAAAACTCCTTGGAAGATTTAATCCCAAGGTCAGTGACGTCGACATCGTCTAAATCGATTTAAAACCCCTTGGAAGATTTAATCCAAAGGTCGGTGACGCTGACATCGTCCAAGATTTAATCCCAAGGTCAGTGACGCCGACATCGTCTAAGTCGACTTAAAACCCTTTGGAAGATTTAATCCCAAGGTCGGTGACGCCGACATCGTCTACATCGATTTAAAACCCCTTGGAAGGTTTAATCCCAAAGTCGGTGACGTCAACATCGTCTAAATCGATTTAAAACCCCTTAGAAGGTTTAATCCCAAAGTCGGTGATGCCGACATCGTCTACATCGATGTAACCCCTTGGAAGGTTTAATCCCAAGGTCGGTGACGCCGACATCGTCTAAAACGATTAAAACCCCTTGGTTCAATTTTCATCAAGGTCGGTGACGTCGACATCGTCATTAAATTGTAAAAACCCTCGGTTCGATTTTCACCAAGGTCGTTGACGCCGATATCGTCCGGTGATGTCGACATCGTCGGGTAAATATGCAAACCCTTTGCTTCGATTTTTTCCCGAGTTTGGTGACATCAACATCATTTTGCTCATCAACACGTTCAAAGAATGATAAGTTATTACATTGTATGGGGATATACTGTTGAGAAAATGATCTTGGCAGATCGCCACCTTTCACTAATAAATTCCATTGCAACGTCACCATGGATGACCTCGTGAAAACCTGTGCTAATTGGGGGCTGCATACTTCTAAAAAGTAATGAACTTTCGTCTTCAACTTCAACTCCATTACTTTGGGGGCTATTGTTGGATACTAAATTAATGCTGAGGTGACCTGGCGCTGACGTCATCCGGGGACGACCTCGAGACCCATCCGCGACGATTTGAGGGTTTGACGACCTCGGGACATATCAGCGGTGACCTCAGGTACCGACTTCATCCATGAACGACGTGGGGAGTTCATCTCGTCCGCAGACGACCTGGGTTAGTGTCCTATATTAAGCGCTCCTTTATAGTGTGCAGATAACACGTGTTGGGGTTGGAGGATGACACCAGGATTACCTAACTGAGGCTGCTGGAGCCTTCTCTACTTTTGCCAAGTATAAATACTCGATGGTTTCCTCCTAAGAGAGGTAATTGAATCCTGACTTAGCATACACATAATTCTCTTATATTCGATATTAACTTTGCCATCGGAGTTAAACAGGGGAGCTCCTCCCAAAAGCAGCAGCAGGAGGAGGAGGAGGAGGAGGAGTGATGAGAAATATTTCTCTCTCTCTGTGGATAATGAACTTGTACAAAGAGTTTATATACAGTTAACATACCAAACCTACGAGGCCCAAAAAATAACAATCCACTACAATATATATTTAACTATACAATATATTCAACACCACCCCTCAAGTTGGCGCAAGCAAATTGTGTATGCCCAACTTGGTTAGTAAAAACTCAAACTGCTGTCGCCCTAACGGTTGGGTAAAAATGTCTGCCAACTGAAAATTCGTGAGAACGTGTGATGTAGCAATGGTCCCCTCCACTATGGAATCCCTCAAGAAGTGATAATCCACTTCAATATATTTCGACGTTCATGAAAAATAGGATTCTGAGCCAAATGCAGTGTTGACTGACTATCGCAAAATACCTGCATTGGCCTCTCCGTGCAAATCCCAAGACTCTGGAGAAGTCCCTTAAGCCACTTCAACTCACAAGTCACTTTCGCCATATCCCGATATTCTGTCTCTGCAGAGGAAAGTGAAACTGTAGCCTGTTTCTTGGTCTTCCAAGAGACAGGTGAAGCACCAAGAAAATACCATCCATCCATTAATTGATTTCCGTATTTTGGGACAAGCAGCCCAATCTGAATCACACCACCCTTTCAGCTTCAGATTACAGTCTCTCTGAAGTAGAACACCCTGTCCCGGGCTCCCCTTCAAGTAACGTACTACTCTCAAGGCTGCTGCCCAATGATCCTCCTTTGGTGCCTGCAAAAATTGAGACAAAATATGCACGAAAAAACACAAGTTTGACCTAGTGAAAGCCAGATAGATAAGCCTACCCACGAGCCACCGATACTTCTCCCTATCGGCCAGGTCCGGACTCGTCGAAGTTGCAAGTTTCTGATTCTGCTCCATTGGAAATGACACGGGCTTCGCTCCCAGCAGTCCTGTCTCAGATATAATGTCCAGAGCATGGTTGTCAAACTCGCTGCTGGACTCGTAGACTCGCCCGAGTCTACGAGTCCACTTGCCGAATCGAGTTAGACTCGTTGGAATTTTGTAAAATGGCTGAACTCGGTCCAGACTCGGTAGACTCGTCCAGACTCGGTAGACTCGGACGAGTCTACGAGTCCAGCCGAGTTCAACAAGTCCAGCCGAGTTCAGCCGATTCCAGCCGAGTTCAGCCGAGTCCAGCCGAGTCCACTCGCCAGATTTGTGTGCTGGATTTCGAATTTCTGGTTCTGGTAATTTTCAGTTATTCGTTTAGTTGCTGAAAATTTCTGAAAACTTAATGTGCAATCTCTGTGTATGTAAATCTGGATTGGATGTTGCTGGATTTGGGATTAAATGCAGAATGCATGTTCTATTTTGGGTTCTTTAATGATGTAGAGATTAGATGTTTGCCCTGTTTTGAGTGCTGGAAACTAGTGTTTCAAACTAGAGAATGATGGAAATTTGAGGGCAGTGCTTAATTTTTGATAGCTGGTTTTGTGCTTTCCTTGGCTGAACTAGGTGGAGAAAATTCAGGTATTTTGTGTTGCTTTGAAGACATTAGATGGCTGGAAAATTTGAAACATAGCCTTTGTTAGCTCTTTTGTAGCTAGTGAGGCTAATTTTGAATTAATTATACACTTGAAACCTATTTTTCGAGTTTAGGTCCGATTCTACGATCCGATTCTACGATTCCGGTTCTAGACCCCAAACGAGTTTATGCCAATATACGAGTTTAACAACCTTGGTCCAGAGTGTATTTTCGCTGACACAAGAAAATATCCTCTGCACTCCTCGCCACCTCTATGCCCAAAAAATATTTGAGCTTCCCTAGATCCTTCATGTGAAAACAGGTACTCAAATATTTCTTGAACTCTGCAAGTTCCTTGGAATTGTTCCCCGAAATAATCAAATCATCCACATACACCAAAACATTCATCATAATCCCCTGCTTCAAAAAAGTAAACAGTGAGTAATCCGAATAAGATTGAACAAACCCATACCTCCGCAATGCTGCTGTCAACTTTGCAAACCAACATCTGAGGGCCTGTTTCAACCCATACAACGATTTGCAAAGTCTACACACTTGGCTATCTCTCCCTTTGCAGAAACCAAGACAAACCCACATGTACACCTCCTCTGTCAGATCTCCATGCAGAAAGGTATTGTGAACATCCATCTGGTGTAGTTCCCAATCCTTTGTTGCTGCAACTCCTAGAAAAGTCCTGACAGTCACCATCTTCGCCACTGGTGCAAATGTATCAGAGTAATCAATGCCTTCCACTTGGTGATTGCCAAACACAACCAACCGTGCCTTGAGCCTCTCAACCTGCCCATCTGAACGATACTTGATCTTATAGATCCACCTACTCTCCAATGCTTTCTTCCTAGCTGGTAATTTCTCCAATGTCCAAGTCTCATTCTTTTCCAGAGCTTGGATTTCAGTCTGTATAGCCTCACGCCAGCCTGCATCTTTCATAGCATCCTTGAAAAACTTAGGCTCAACTCCTGTAGTAACAGCTACAAGAAAGGTTTGATGCTCCACCGAAAAACAACTAATATCCAAATAATTAGACAAAGGGTAGAGATTACCATGATCGAAAGAATGCTTGGAACTCGATGAAGCGGGGGGGAGGGGAGGGGGGGATGTACTTGAAACCAACAACTGTATTAACCACAAAATCTCGAAGACGAACAAAAGGAACCCGAGTACGCATACCTCTACCCAAATGCACAACCGGATCCCCTTCGCCTCGCACCTCAGCCCCATCCACCACGGACTGCGGCTGCTGGCTGCTCTCGGCAGCGACAGGGGGCTGCGGAACAGCCCCGTGATCTCCCTCTGCCGCCACTGGACCCGTCACAACTGGTGGCGCCGTGGTGGTGCTAGGTGAAGCCGAAGGGGGAGGCACCTTCAGTAGGTCCTCATCTTCCTCAAACTCATCATGTAAAATGTCAACCAAGTCCGGTGCAACAAAATGGTGTTCAACCAAAGCAGCAGAAGAATTATCGGAGAAAGGAAACACATATTCAACAAATTTAACATCACGGGAGACAAAATATTCACGGATTTCCAAATCATACAACTTCCACCCCTTTTTTCCAAACGGATATCTCACAAAGATACACCGACGACTTCTACTAGCAAACTTATCAAATTTGACTTTCAAGTTATGGGCATAGCACAAAGAACCGAAAACACGTAGCTCAGACAGAAGAGGTTTCACACCAAACAGACATTCATACGGGAACTTATAATTCAATAATTTCGAAGGAGTCCGATTTATCAGATAGCCAGTAGTTAAAATACATTCACCCCAAAACTGCACAGGAAGATCAGTCAGAAATTTTAAAACCCGAGCTACATATAATATTTGCCTATGTTTTCGTTCAACTCTACCATTCTGTTGGTGGGTGCCCACACAAGAGGTTTGAAAAATAATACCCCGATCAGCCAAAAAATTCCTAAGACAAAAGACTTTAGTCCCATTATCACTTTGCACCGTTTTAACTTTAGCATTAAATTGACGTTCTACTAAAGCTAAAAATCGGGTAAACAATTCAAACACCTCAGTTTTATCACGCATCAAGTAAATCCAAACTCCTCGAGTAAAATCATCAACTATAGTGAAAAAGAAACGAGCACCACACGAAGATAAAGTATGATAGGGACCCCACAAATCACAATGTATTAATTCAAAAGGAAAACATGCTTTATTGTCACTCAATAAAAATAATTCACGACTCTGTTTAGCCTGGCAACACACATCACAGGATTGATTCAAACGATCACTATAAATAAACTCAAATGGTAAGTTCTTCACGATTTTAGTTGAGGGATGCCACAATCTTTGATGCCAAACAACCTGATCCTGCTGATCAACAACTCGATTTGCCTGAACACCAAAGCCAACCCTGAAGTAGTAGAGTCCCCCCGCCTTTCACCGATTCCAATCAGCATCCTCGAACGTCGGTCCTAAATAACACAGCCAGATTTAACACAGTGTACCACACAGTCAGTATCATCAGCCAGATGTGAAACAGAAATAAGGTTGCACAATAAATGAGGTACATAATAAACATTGTTCAAGATCAAGTGACTAGAAAATCTGACCGTTCCACGTTTCACAGAAACAACCTTACTACCATCAGGAAGACCAACAGTGCAAGAAGGCATATCATGTAAATTGGACAACAAAGACAAGTTACCCGTGACGTGATTCGAAGCACCCGTATCTATAAGCCATAAACTGGACAGAAACTCACCACTCAATCGATCATCTGTGCTCGTATTACCCAAAAGAAAAAGCAGCTGTTGCAATTGCTCAAAACTCACACCCTGAATACCCGAAGCATGCGCCGAATCACCACTGCCCACCGCGGCACCTCCACTAGTCGCCGGACAGGCCACTGCCCACGCCTCAGCAGCGCGAGGTCGCGCCGCTGCACCTGCTGCCGGTCCGCCTCCTTTTCCGCGGCCAGCTTCGCGATCAGGATTAGCCTTCCCACGGAATTGAGGCCGTTCTCCCCACCATTATGGATATCTATTCTTCCCAAAGCAGGTAGATTTCTCATGTCCAATCCTACTACAGTAAGTGCAAGTGACATTAGGAAGAAATCTCGATTTATACTCAGAAGTACCTTTATGCGGGGCTTTCACAGCAAAAGTCATCACATCCGCCTGGTCAGATTTGATAGAACTGTTTCGGGTCTGCAGTTGCTCCTCTTGATTCATTGCCTTAAACGCCCACTCCAAGGTGGGTAGTGGATTTTGTACCAAAAGTTGAGAACGAAGGCTTCCCAATCGCTCCTGATTGATGCCAAACAAAAAATCATGAAACTTCACCTCATCAATTTTCTTCTGAAACTCTTCACTCATTCCACAAATACAAGCAGACACTAGATTGTATTTGTCGAGTTCATCCCATACTTTTTCTAATCTCCCAAATTATGTAGCAATAAACATGGTGGCAGTCTATTTGCAATTGGCCAGCTCAAATTTCAACTCCTGTTGTCGTTGCCCACTACTAACAGTAAAGGTCTCTGCAATAAATCCCACAACGGTTTCGCCTCCTCAAAATAAGGAATCGTGTTCTTCTGCAACTCGTCAATGGTGTTCATGATCCATTGCATGAGTGTAGATTGCACCGTATCCCAATCATTTAGATATATCGGATTCACAGGTTTGCGAATGCTACCATCCACAAAACCATACTTTCTCCTTCCTCGCAACGATAAGCGCATAGAACGAGCCCACTGTTCATAATTCGCACCATTAAGTTTCACTGTACTAATCAATTTCTCCGGATTATCATTGGAGCCAAGATAATACGGAGAAGAGGGGTCAATTCGCCGATAAATAATCTCTGCATCAGGGTCATCAGTCCCGATCATCAGGTTCGCCGAAGCTGGTCGGAGGCGGGAGTCGTGGTCTTTGATCCTTCATCAGCCATGGTGAAGGAGATCGCCGGGGGAGGGGGGGGGGGGGGGGGGGGGGGGGGGTTTGGAAAAATCAAAGGTGGAGGCTAGGGTTTTTTATTTCCTGGCTCTGATACTATGATGAGAAATATTTCTCTCTCTCTGGATAATAAACTTGTACAAAGAGTTTATATACAGCTAATATACCAAACCTACGAGGCCCAAAAAATAACAATCTACTACAATATATATTTAACTATACAATATATCCAACAAGGAGGCCGACGTCAAAGCGAGCTCGGTGCTAAGTTGGGGTTTAACAAACTCATTTGTCATTCTTCACTATATTGTTTTGCGAGATTTCACATGAAATTATTTTATTGTGGAATCGAAATTAACACGATAAGAAAAATATGTATGTGTAAAATTATATAAAAACTACTCTTTAATTTAGTTATCCAATCGGGAAAGAAAAAAGAAAAAAAAGCACAAATGGTAAATAATGACGTCATTGCAAATCTTATTGTAATTAATAATAAATATAAATATTTCAATTTGTTTCTTATTTTATTATTGGTTTGTTTCAATATTTAAACGATGTGATGTTGTACTGAATACGATTCCCATTACATTTATGTTAGTTGTTGCAAGTTTGGACGGTTCACAATAGACTACGTACTAATCATATTTATATAGGCCTATTAAACATATGCATTTCAAAATTGCCTATTTGCCAACCTTTTTTTGTTGTTGTTGTTGTTGTCATCTTCTTCATCAATTACTGAGCTGTAAACTTATAGTATGTAGTTTAATCAAATGCATAATCATCTCGAACTTAGTATTTAATGGTACTAAAATATATGATACATCGTTATTGTAGGATATAAAACAAAATATATCCTAAATAATATAGAGAGATTAACGCACAATGAAATATAACTTCATTGTAATAACGAATAACAAGTAAACTCGCACGCAATCAATCTGGGCGGCAGACCAAAGCCGTTGGTCAAGAAACAGCCGCAAGGCTTTTCAGTTTCTCTATATATTCCTCTGTAAATTTTTGTATTCTGGACAAGTTTGGAGGTTTCACTTAATAAGTGGTAATTTCTAATGCGAAACGGGTACGATATAGTCAAACTAGAGTTGGCGAACTGATAGCAGTTTAGAACATTTTACGAACTGAACACAATATAAATATAAAATGACTGTGTCTTGACTGATTCGAATTAAATAATTTGACCAAAATAATTAAACAGTTTTAAATTGAAAAATATTGACATGTAACTCTCACATTTAAACACAACACGACCGATAATATTTTTCATCATAATAAATGGTTCAATTTTGGATTCCATTGGAATTTAAAAGGCATCTTTGAACTTTGATACGTGACCTATCCAAACACGTCCTTTGGATGAATGAGTAACACCGCTTAATCAGGCGTAATCTCTGATGCGTACTCTCTGGATCTTCCTAATCCATTCCTGATTTGGGCTATGGCCCAAACTTTCGGCCCGTTTTCTTGTGGGTTTTGGGCTTTCTATTCCTCGGCCAACCGAAACTGTACATTACCGCCTATACACGTATACGAAAACGTCATCTCTAAATTATATATATATATATATATATATATCTCAGAAAGATAAAATTGGAAAGATTAAAAAAAAAAAAAAAAAAAAAACCAAAGAACTCATGAGTTTAAATTAATAAGCGTTTCCAATTTATTTTAATTTGTAAGGAAAAACGCTTCTTCAGTCCTCTTTACCCACTGCTCCCTTTTGAATTGTGAGGTCCCCCAAGACAAAAAGACAAGATCGAGAATTGCTGCACAGATCTTTTTCTCTTGGGTTTGTTCGTCCCCCTTTGCCCAATTTTAATTTTGCAATTTTTTTTGTTTTTTTTGAATATATTTTAGATCTTCTTTTCCGTTCAAGCGCGATGAATTTTGAGATTAATTGTTTGTACATTTATTTTTGTGAGCTGAGGGGGATTTATTGCGAAGTTATCTGAATTGTGAATCGTCGGATTGGGGATACTGATGTTCCTGTTGAATTTTAATAGTTTTTTTTTTTTGATTTTATTGTTTCTTGAAATTTGTAGTGCTTCTGTGATATGGAACGATTGACTTTTCCTGGGTAGGCTTGGAGAATTGACTTTTTTTTTTTCTGAATGTTCGAAGGAATTGGGTTTTGGTGATATTACCAAAGATTGTGATTGTGCGTGTGCTTGTTTCTTGTTCTTTACTTGTTCAATTGTTTGGCAGTGCAATTAGTGGCTGTTGTAATTGGTTTGATGGGCGATCAATCGAAGGATATAATGCTTGATCTGAATGCCTTCGCAATCCGTTTCTCGTGGTTAATTTAGGTAAGGAAAGAATCAAAATGAAGTATGATTGCAAAACCGAAAAATTAAGCAAAAGTAGAAAGGAAGGACGTTAGATTTTGCATCTATCTACTAGTTATGATTTTCTGTATCAAAATCATCTATAATTTGATTTTTGATTCACATTTTTTTCAGTTGTGTGAGTGAAAATTCTTTCACTTTAAATTCCTTTTATTTGACTATTTTGAAAGCATTTATAGGTCTGGGCATTGGACATTGTAGCTACTAAGGTTAAAATTTTGAAGATAAACTCTACCATGACCCTGGTTGATTTTGTTATGATATTTGGTTGCTAAGTTTATGCAATGCTTAACCTGGAACTGCATGTTTCTGAGCACGTATATGATGGCATGCTGAAAAGAATTAACTGGAATGTTCAGCTGTAACCTCTGTCAGGCTCTTGAGATGCAAACACTAAGCTATCCCGATACTAATTTATTTTGTAGGGAGTGCCTGCTGGTTTCATGTGAAGTACTTCTTCCTCTTAGTTTATTTGCATTTTGAAATCTTAAGCACCACCATTCGGTGTCTCAAATAACCAGATAGAAAAGCATGAGTTCATCAGTACTTTCAGATGTTTCTTCCTGATGTGTGACCCTAGATTTGTAATCCTTCTCTTTCAAATCATGCAACACTTTTCTGATTTTTTATGATGAGATTATTCTTTAATTAGCTTTTCCATTTTCTAGGCGTTGAAAGAGATCTGCCTGAACTGCTTTTCACATACTTTGGTGTCTTAACATTGTGAAGGCATTGTGGGTTTGAGGTTTTGGTCCATATGCAAGGGGAGAGGAGTTTCTTGGAATCCTTTCCTGACAACATTGATCTTAATCAGGGTTCAAGTTCTCATAGTGCTGCAATGGACCGATCAACTGCTTGGGATAATCTGCTAAATCCAGTTGAAAGTCGGTTGTCCAATTATGCTCTGTCTTCAGGAGAAGGAAATACTCTTTCTGTGGATAATGCTAGTCATAACGGTCGAACTTTAGGTGGCTGGGATCCTGGTGAGTCGAGCTCTGGTGCAAATATACAAGGCCATTTGAACACTAATGATTTAAAGATTGGTCCGAGTTGGTCTTCTCTAAATAATAGTGTGATGACTGATGGAAGATCAGCAAACTGGCAATTTGAACGACCTGATCCTTTTCTTCATGAAAACATTTCCAACGGGTATGCTGGCAACTACACTCAAAGGCCCCTGAATGTACACAGCTCCGTTTCTTCTCATAGTCCCCTTAATGCAACTTTTAATGGAGGCTTCAGAGGTAGTGGTGATGATAATTGGTTTGGTAGAGGATCGGGTACATCTCCAAATTTGTATCGGCCTGGCAGATCACCGATTGATGATTTTCCCATTCATGGTGCAACTTCTGATAATTTTGGGTCCTATTCAGGAAGTTCTGGTTATATGGTTCAACATCATGACGGGTCAAGTTCATCTTCAAGTTCCTGGGGTGCGTCCTGTAAGCGAAAGGCCATTGAAGGGAATCCTTCACGGCCTTGTTCCAGTGGAAATCTGAGCTCCGATATGCAAGTTGAAACTGTTGGAAGGCACACTCTTCCCTCTCATTATAATACTTCTAGTAGCTTAGGCAATACATCTGCACCCTCTATGAACTTGCCAGGTTCTAGTCACCTGGGACAACTGAACTCAAGAACCAGGTCTGGTAATGCAGGAGGGAATTATGGTTTTCATCCTTCAAGTGTTAATGAGGCTGTCGAAAACTCTGAAAGAAATTTTAGCTTCAGAAGTGATCGTGGACAACATGAACCAGTTCCATTGGATTTACCTGTGACAAGGCCTGATGTTAGAAATCCTAGTATTAACTCTGCACAGCATCCATCAAGGTTTATTTCAACAAGCGAATTACCAGAAATTAGAGCACCGTTTTCTCGTCCATTGAATTTGAACAGTACCTTGAGACAGTCACATATGATGCAAGGTCCTGGTTCCGCAAGAAGCTTGCTTCCTTATTCTAGGAGTGGATCTGTTAATTTGAATAGTGGTTCTTCATTGGGTCCTACTTTATTTCCGGGGGAAAGAGGTGCTGCACTGAGGGATGAGGGCAGTTTTAGAGGCTCCCAAATCAACCTCCAAGAGCATTCTGGTTTTGCATCTCCTCCTGAACCTGTTCATATGGTACAAGAGCCAACTGGGTGGAGCTTTTCTCATGGAAACACGAACCCTTCAAGAACTGTTTCTTCTAGTTCTCGAATAAACCCTAGTTCTAGTTCACGGCCTTTCCCGACTGTCTGGACGCCTCATCAAAATTCAACAGCCCATAATCAACAGAGATTGGCCGAATTTCCTCCATGGACTCTATTCCCCCCTGTGGAACCTGAGGCTGGTGGGCAGAGAGGACATTTTTCATTTTTCCCTTCAGCCTCTTCTTCCTCAGAGGAAGCTGTGATGTCATCTGGATCTAGTAGTGGGGATCTAAATCTGCCTTATCCTAGGTCATTGCTCATGGAGGTTTCCAGCGATGATGTCAATGGTTGGCGTGCTGTAGCTGCTGCCGCTGAGGGAAGGCAGAGAATTGCATCTGAGGTTTGTATTTGTTCTGTTTTTCTTCCTTATGTTTGGCAATTCCTATGGACTCACTATGGGAAATAAATAAGGTCTTCACTAGTGTCAGAAATCTTAAAAGGGGGGTGACCACTTCTTTTTGAAATATATATTTGCTATAGCAAAGACACAGAACAGTTTGACCTAATGCATATATCACTGAAAGTTTCATGGTTATTTTTTGTAAGAAAACCGTATTATAGAGGATCTTAAGCTCAGAAAATTTATCTTAGATGATGTAAAATTTGTGTAAATTTTGTATCTTTGAACTAGCATAAAAGGTGGTCCACATTCAATGTCAATTTCACAAATATCACTTAAACCTGTTTCTGGTGTTTGAGAATTATGTGTTCTTATGTTGACTTGGTAATGTGAATTTGACAGATTCGTCAAGTGCTGACTGCCATACGAAGGGCTGAGAACTTCCGAGGCGAGGTTTGTAAATTAATCTTGGATATGATGTATCTGTGATTTCTACTAGTGTGCGCGCAACAGGATCCTTCCTTGGAATGGTTTACTTTAGCGGTGTTTCTTGTAACATCTAGATCATAACTTAGTTGTTGTTCTTCGCTTCTGGTTAGCAGAACCAGTAAGATGAACCTCTATAACACTTCTAGCTTTGGTCCTAGTCCAGTATTTGTTATAATAATGGCAAATCATAGTAGAAGAAACTAATGGTCAGAACTCATGATACAAAAAACTCTGGAAATTTTGTTGCACCCTTCCTTTTCTCTCTTGTATAGAAAATACGACTTTTTGTACAAAGTTGTCAATTCTGAAATTCAGAATTAGGGAAGGCTAAAAATTCAGTTGATTGGCTGATGCATTTGAACTCTGTTTTATAGAGGTGGATGAATGATATGTAGCACTGAGGGGGGATATGGTATCTTGAGACTTGGGCAACACTATACTAATGCCTGGCACTTACCATTGACACCGTGGATTTTTGTGTGTCTTGAGGCATGCCTGATTTCTTGTTTTGTTATTTTAGGACCGTATGCTGTTTGATCCATTTAGCTTTGGTGCGGCTGAATTGCATGACCGACATAGAGAAATGAGGCTTGATGTTGATAATATGTCCTATGAGGTAATAAATACACATCTTTTGGGGTCCTTGAAGTTAGTTCCTGTAGTTCACACACGTCTCATAATACTTGGATTTGACAGGAGTTGCTGGCATTGGAGGAACGCATAGGGAACGTGAACACAGGATTGAGTGAGGATTTCATAATGCGGTCAATGCCACAGCGAAAGCATCATCGGCTGTTCATGAAAGAACGATCAAACCTAGAGCCTTGCTGCATATGTCAGGTGAGATTCTCAAGTGTTTTAGAAAGCGAAGAATCTTCTGCGTAGTATTGATTCCTCTAACCTCGGTGATCGATCTTGGTTTTTTTTTTTTTTACTTTGAACACAACAGGAGGATTATGTAGCTGGAGATGGCATTGGGATATTGGATTGTGGGCATGAGTTTCACACAAACTGCGTTAAACAGTGGCTAACAATGAAGAATCTATGTCCAATCTGTAAAATGACAGCGTTGGAAATTTGAGATCAAGATTCTTCATCCCTTCTTCTTATTATCATTTCAGCAGTAGTATATTATATACAAAATTATACAGTAAACAGAGACATTTTGTTTGTGCAATGGTGACATAAGAAAAGGAAACGCCCATCTTTTTCTTTGGTGAACCAATGATGATGTATTGTTGTGAGTGGCCTGGATTTGGAAAAAACAAAAGAAAATTTGTTTGATATTGATTCTGAAGAATATTATAAAATCACAAATCTCTTGTGGGAAAAATGTTGCACTTATTGTGTGTAACTGCAGTAGTCTTATTATTATCATAGTTTTGTTGGTGCTTCTTCAGTTCTTCCGTTTCTTTTCTTTTTAGAGTAAGGGACTATTTTCTTATCTTATAATAATGGATTGCCTCTTATGAAACACATGGTAGCTTGGACAAGTTCTGAGATTTGGTTACAGTAGAACACTTGATAATAAGTATTTGTACTTGAGGAAAGCATTTTGCCTGGTGGCATGTCATTTTGAAACTTAAGTTAGTATAAAGTCGGAGTGAATTTGACCGTGTCTGCTATATTTATTGAGAATAGTCCTTTCATTTGAGTGAAATGCTTGTGTTTATAGAAAGCTCGTGAAGAATCTCGGATCCAACTTCAAGTAATTTGGGAATTAGCCCGCGATCAATAGTATCGTGATTATGGGTAATTGGTTGGAGTCGACCCATATTTGTTAAGATCTGGTTAAATTTGACGTTGCTTTTTTTGAGAAGTTAGTAGAGGAAGTGGGAAGGAGACAAAAATATAAAAGGGAAAAAGGGTGAGTTGTGTTGAGTAGAAATAGAACCAAAAATCGGATATGGACGAAAAATCATGATTACATTACGTAGGCATTACAGCAACAACTTGCCGAACAATTTGGGTCGTCATTCTTTCATTCGAATTACCGCAGTTGAACTTAACGGTCCTTAAAGCCACCTTTAGTTTCTTTCATCACATAAAGTCCCTAAGATTCTGCTAACTGGCGATCCACTGTTTGCCTGCAGCCCATTTCAACACGTCACGCTACACACAAGTACTCTTCCGTCTCCTATGATTCATGTTATTTTTAATGAATATACACTTTTCAATTGAATAGAATGTCTTCTTAAATGGAACAGAGTTCATTTTAATTTTTTTCCCTGTTATTTTTAATTTTTTACTCTTATCTTTACTAGCTAATATAATTTTGTGTAGTTCACAATTAACTTATACTTAAAAATAAGGACATAAATGGAACAAATGATATATTTTGATATTAGCGTTTTAATATAAAGAGAGATATATGTACATAAATAACAAAAATTATGTACTTAAATATCGAAAATGGAATTTTATTTTCTCCATGCATTTTCTCTCTTCAGTTATAATCGTTTTTTCTTCTTTCTTAAATTTTATTTCTTTGCGTTTTCCTTCTTTCTTCTTCTTTTTTAGTTGTTGTTTTTTTTTCCTACCTTTTGTGAAGATTAAGATTCATCAATCATCAAGGATTCATCTCGTTTCGCTCAGCACTTTTGCCTTTCGGTAATAAGAGTTCGGTTTTGCAATCCAACGAGAGGAAACCGGATGCTGTAAGGTTCGCCCTTTGTGGGTTTTTTTTTTTTTTTTTTTTTCCATTTTTTTTTCTCGTTTTCTCTACTTTTATTCTTATATATAGCCGGTTAAAAGCCATTAAATATGTAACAAAAGTATGAGAGAAGGTTATAATCGTCGAATCCTACAAACGTGATGCTCGTATATATACGTGAAAAGTGTATTTGTTGTTAGATGAAATTATCGACATTGGAACGTAGCTTCTCAAATCACTCGTTGTTTGATTAACTTTTTTACTTCTGTTGCATTCACGATAATATGAAAGACGCAAAACTAATGTAAAATAGATATTTTGACCAACCTGCATGGTGTATTTTAATCTAACAGCACACGTATATACTTTTTCTGTTTAATTAGAAGAGTTATTTTAAAAATTAAAAAAATGTCCCAATAACAGCATCATCATCACCGTCATCGTCATCAATCGAACTTCTGCAACCTCGTTTCTCACGACATGATCACCTCATCATATTCTTGTGATTTAAGCTGATGCTTTTTCTTCTTCTTCTTCTTTTTTTTTTTATATTTTAAATTTCATTTTTCTAGCTTGCGTCGTTAGTTTCGATCTCTTTTGCCTTTCGGTATTAATTTTCGGTTCTCCAACCCAAGAAATGCTGTTTTCTTAATCTCATTCCTTCATTTCTTATCGGAAAGAAGGAAAAAAAGAAAAGAAAAACTAATAATGAAGGAAAGAAAAAGAGGCATTCCCTGCTGGAGATTGGAGTCTCTTATATATATCGTGTAATTAGTTTAACCTATATATGATATGTCATGTATTGAGTTTAGATTTTGATGTATCACAGTTATGAATTTATTCTCAGATGTATCGCACATATTGTTTAGTCGATGTTGTTTTGCATATTTAAGTTAGCATTTGATCAACCGAGTTTAACGGTTATATTGCAATTATAAATTTACCCAGAGTCTGATCCATTGGGTATCGACTTTAGCTTCTAATATATCTTGAGCCCAAGGGTGACATAAACTCCCCTAACATTATTATACAAAAGAAAATGGGCTCTATTCTAAATTGAATAATTCCCTATCTACTTCTAATACATGATCCATGAAAGCTTTTTTTTATTAAAAAATTTTTACTCTAAAGTATATGAAACTTTTCTTATTAAACAAAAATTAAAAGGGAAAAAAACGAAAGAAAAGCCTTTTTTCCACGTTACATTTTGGGAGGAAGAAGGGGAAAAATGTGATGGGGGTTGCATGACAATTCAAATATAAAGGGTAAAGGTTGAATTAAAAGGGAGTAAAATTAGTAGAATATCATTATTGTCGTGTTTCAAAATACTTCATCTTTATTAAAAGTGGACGGTAAAAGCAGCTAAGATTTACATGTTTGGCTCGTGGTTTCTGTTAGTGTAATTATAATAACTAATGAAACTTCACACTGACGAGATTATAAAGAATGTGCCGAGATATTCTGTTTAAATTATTGAAATGTTATAATTTCACGCCATGCGACGTTATTTCACTGAAAAATTTGAGCGAAATTACTTTATTTTAATAATTGAAATGAAGTGTATTTTCTAGACTTAAGAATACGAGTTCATTTTTCCAAGACTTAAAGCTTGTCATTATGCCTTAATAGTGAATGGAAGTATAATACCCTCTTGAAATAGACCAACTTTGTACTTGTAGTATGTATATTTTTGTTCTTAAATTTGATCAAATTACAAATTGGTTTCCATGTTTTCGATAATTACTAACACCACTCAGTAGTTTGCTCAAAAATGCAAATTTGTTCATATAAGTCGAAAAAATGTGCTCAAACCATAACATATACTCCACCCATTTCAAGATATAAGGCGTTTTAAATTTTCACACACATATTAAGAAAGATTTAAAATGATCTACTAAATAGTTCATTAATAATATATTAGGTGAGATATTAGTAATTAATATTAGCAATTAAATGCTCCATCAATAACAAAAAATAGAATGATTTATATTGTGAAACAGATTGAGTATAACTGTCTTTTTACTACTTTGAAAAACGGTTCAAGAGGTATCAATGAATAATCATAAAAAATATAACGACAGACTTGTAATTTGACATAATATTAGGGGAGGTAAATATAATTTTTCCTTTGTGTGTGTGAAAGTGTAATAAATGGAGGGAGAATAGTATCTGTTGTTTAAAGAAGTATAATTAATTAGGCAGTTTAAAAGCTTTTCCTTTTTCGGCAGTAACGCCATATTGGCTTATCATTGTATATTTTGGTCTCTTCCTAAGAAAGCTTTTCCATTTTCGACTTTTAAAGTTTAATCCAAACGCCCCCTTACCCATCTTCTCTATAAATACCCACCCATTTCTCCAGAAACCAAAACATAAACTCTCTTTAAATTTCTTGGTTTTGGGTATGGAATGCATGGCAGAAGATGGGGGGATTACCTTTGATTGGGAAACTGAGTCATGGGTATATTCAAACTCAGATAACTCGAACGAAAGTGATGGAAATCCTTGCAAAGAGAAGATGAAAGCCGGCGAAAACTCTGAGCAGGAGGTGGCCGCGGCGGCTGTGGTGGCAGAAGAGAAAGACAGCGGGCCGGCCGGGAATTCGGCCAGTGGGAAAAGGAAGAGGAGAAATGGTAAGCAGCCTTTGGAAGGCGGCGGCGGCGACGACGGTGAGAAAGCTGATGATGAGGCTGCTGCAAATGATCATGAACTGCATATATACATAGAGAGAGAAAGGAGGAAGAAGATGAGAAGTATGTTCACTGATCTTCAAGCTTTGCTTCCTCAACTTCCTTCCAAGGTAATTTAATTTAATTTATCTTTTGATTTTGTTTTCTTCTAGATTTGTATATAACTTTTTTCAGTTTCTTTTTGAACTATATATATGCAGGCAGATAAATCCACCATTGTTGATGAAGCAGTGAACTACATAAAAACCCTGCAACAGAAACTCCATGGATTGCAGAAGCGAAAGCTTGAGATTCTCCAAGGTATGGCCATGACCACCACTCTCGACCCTCGCGGAAAATCAGTTGCTCTGCCGCCACCTTTGCCGCCGTCCATGGAATATTCTAGAGAAGCTTTTTTAGCCGATCAGGGCTCTTCGAGTCTCGAAATCAAGACCGGCCCGATCGGCCTTTCTCGATTCTCCACCGGTTTCAAAACGTGGGCTTCTCCGAACATGGTTCTCAGCGTCTGCGGCGACAAGGCGCAGATCAACATCTGCTGTCCTAAAAAAATGGGTCTTTTTGGAGCCGTTTGCTCTTTCTTGGAGAACTATAATCTGCAGGTTTTGTCTGCTCATGTTTCCACCGATCAGTATCGAAGCATGATCATGATTCAAGCCCAGGTGATGAATTAATTAATTGATTAAGATCGATATTAAGAGTTTCTTACGTTAATTAATTGAGATTTTCTTGTTAATTTAGGCAAGTGGATCTGTTGAGCTATTGCCGAATGCGGCCATGTCGATTGATGATTTGTTCCAACTGGCGGCGGGAGAGATCGCGGTGTACATCGCTTCCTTATAAAACTGATCATTCTGCAAGAACGGGAAAGCTAGCCCCAAAATAAAACTCATTCTACAGCGGATGATTGTTTAGTGTTGTTGTTTTCAATTGAATTAATGTTGTTTTTTGTTGTTATAAATATCAAATGTCGTGGTTCTCGCTGAATGGATCAATGGTATGCCGAGAATAAAAAGGCTGATGACTCCTGAGTCTCGAGAGCTCTTATCGATGGAGTAGCGCGTTTGGTACCTTGATGTGGACTCATCTCGGGATTGAAGGTCTTATCGTGGGCGACTCCCAATCAGGCGGTCGCCCTTGACCTGAAAAAACGATGTTTATTTTCTTTGTTTGAGTAGGAAGAACAAATGGGAATTCAAACTCCTTGGATCCCAAAGATTAGTCATAGCTTTCAATTTGCAACCATTTCTCTACTACTGGTTAAGAACGCTAGCCTATATATAATAATATATGGTGTGAAAATTTACTCCAAAATTTGCAAATGTGACCTTATTTCTCAAACTCAGTAAGTAGGCTCTTTGACAAATTGGGTTTCGAACTGAGCCTATATATTTGTGTCTAAAATCGGGCCGAAGGTCGAACTAAGCACACCAGCCTCAATTTGGTGTTGTTTTTGTTAGTGTTAGTAGAGGAAGTGGGAAGGAGATGAAAATATGAAAGGAAAAAAAATAGTGGGTTGTGTTGGGTGGAAATAGAACCAAAATCCGGATATGGGCGAAAAATCATGATTGCATTACATAAGCATTACAATTACAATTTGGTTAGCAATTTGGGTCGTCGTTCTTTCATTCAAATTATTACACTTAAACTTAACACTCTTTAACGCCTCCTTTGGTTTTCTTTCATCACAGAAAGTCCCTCAAATTTCGCTAACCGGCAAGCACAGAAATCCCCTCAAATCCTGCTGCCATTTCAACCCGTCACACCACAGACAATCTTTCGTGATGAGGTCATTCTTAGCTTCCTTAACCAAAGGAGGGCCCCGCCCAACAGGAACCAATTTTTCAGCAAAGACGCTGTTCAGTTGTGATCATCGAACTCAAAGATGAAAGTGATCCAGATCTAAGGCCCTTCAAGATGCGAACCGTTTCGTAGAGTTTGTGGACTTTACGAAACCCATACTCCCACAATTCATGCTTCATCTTATTTTGGGTCAATCCATACATTAATCACTCTTCCCAAATTGGCCCAACAATTCCAAGGCTAGCCCACGACAAGCCGCGACTCAAGCCCTCGACGCAAGCCATCGCCGCGACCCATCATGGCCAGCCCGCCCCAAATATCCCGTTCACCGCGAAGCCCACTTGCGAAAATCGCAAGTTCCTTTTGATTCCGAGAAGGATTTGGAAATTGCATGTTTTCTTTTTCCTTTTCTTTGTAATTTGCTTGTAAGTCAAGTTACCAAAACTATTACAACTTGACTTACTCTTTTAGTAGTTTCCTTTTTGGTTTCTAGTTGCTGTTTCTTTTATAACTTGAATTTGGATTTTCTATTCAAGATAACAAAGCTTCCTTTTTTCTTTATTTCTTTAAGTGTTTTTGGGATCACTATACATTGTGATAACCAAATTCCACTTACAAAATTCATTTTTTTTTTGAGTTTGGTTTGTAAAAGGTTTCCAACTCTTGTTTGCATTACAATTCTAGTTTGTTTTCTTTTCTATTTCCTTACTATTTTTGATTCTCTCAACCCTATAGATAGGGGAGAATCGCATCAGTAATATTCAGAATTGTTTGGTTAAAAATTGTGAGGTTATTCCTTTGCTTTTAGAATTCTCAATTATTTATTTTTTGAACTTGTGTATTTTCGAGTATTTGATAATTCTGCAAGTTCCAAACTTAAAAAAATTTAGGTTAATTGCTCCACCTGAATTTCTATTGTTCAAATTCGTTTCTCCTTGTCTATTTAAGAATAAAAGTAGCTTTAGTATCATTTAAATTGGTTAAGGGGTTTTGGGTATCAAAGGGGTGATTTCGAGTTCAACAAGTTTTCGACTTTCCTTAGCAACTTTTCGCATCTGCGAGGACTTCTCCGAAGGACTCACATCATTTAGATTTGAATAAATTAATATTTTAATTTTAGCTTTTTAATATAAATAGATATGTAAGTATATAAATAAAAAATAAACATGTACTCCCTTTGTTTTATTAGAAGAATTTACTTTTAAAAATATTTTTTGTTCGAGTAGAAGAGTCTAGTTTAAAATTTTTTTTTTTACGCATCTTATGCTTACTAATATAATTATATATGGTCTACAGTCAACCCACATTTGAAAATAAAGACATTACTAAAACTAATAATGTCAAATTAGTTATTTTATATGTTGTACTTTGACATCCATAAAAGTAATCATTCAGTCTCATTCACATAATCCACTTTATATTACTATAAAATAGTAATACAAAATACTCTTTAAATGAGACAGAGAGATTAACACATTTGTAAAACTTGACTTTTCTAAGGGAGCATAACCGAATTTTAATACATGGCCGACCTTCTTACTCTTTAGCTTCCGTTCTTGGCACAATGTGTGTATTTTCTATTTTCAGTTTTAGACAAGAACGAGCTAGTATCTAACAATTGTGACGTATAGCGGATCACGCAGATGTCGATGGTTTGATTCCTAGCTGTTTACTTTCGATGCACTAACTCTGAAATATAATGATGCATTCAAAAAAATAAAAAAAAAATTCAGGCTTTCTCCCTTCAGGGGTTTGGCCCCTGTTCGGACAGGGCCTACGTACGTAATCTATTTGTCTGAGTATCGTTCCGGAATTTTAGTATTGAACGACACGTTGTAATTTCGAAAGCTAATTATTTTTTTTGGAAACGAAAAAGGGAGATAATTCTTTATTGAGCTGTGACTAACATTTGTAGTGAACTTCACTTTTCTCCATGCGTTAAAACTTCCACCTCGCGTTTGTCACGCCATCCCTTAAGATTTTTTCCGTTTAACTTCATCGTTTTTCTTCGTTCTTTTTTTCCTTTTCGTTTTCCTTTTAATTTCGTTTTTCTAGCTTTTGGTTACTTTTCCCCAGCCATGATTGCATCTTAACTGCCCAAATTATGGTATATATATGTATGTTCTTTGAGTTTTCTCCATTTGTGCATGTGTATTTACTATTTATACACTTGTGCTCATATTTTCTAGATTAAGTGATTCACTACTACAGAAATGCTGAAAGGAGGCGCCCATTTAGAGGCGGGTGTTCTGACTGGAAATTAAAATATGGTATTTGGAGGCGGGTTTAGCTTCACCCGCCTCCAAATACATCCCTCACTGGAGGCAGGTGAAGGCTTCACCCGCCTCCAATGAGCTCACTATTAGGAGGCGGGTGAAGCCTTCACCCGCCTCCTAATAGATAGCTCAATGGAGGCGGGTGAAGCCAAAACCCGCCTCCAAAGTTTTTTGCAAATTTTTCAATTTCATTATATGAAAAGGAGGCGAGTGCATTTTGGTAAAATTTTTAATAGTAGTTCAAAAAAATTTTTTTTTTTGGATTGTTGATAATTTGTCGGGATTCTAGTGAGGCGAAAAATTATTAAGTAATAAAAATTACAATTTTAGAAGGAAATATAGAAATATATATTTTCTATTTTAATATCAAATACATAAATATATGTAGCCTAGTGATAAATTTAATATATAAGAGTCAAGTGAATCTGAAGGCGCGAGTTCGATTCCTATCAAAGCTATAAAGTGCAAAACTGCATCCGCCTCCAGTAATCCTTATTGGAGGCGGGTGCAGGGGTGGCGGGTGCGGGCCCCTCTAAAGGGAGTCGCCCGCAGCGGAGGCGAGTGCTGCCATGCAGCATCCGCCTCCAATGCCCCTTAGGACCCACCTCCTAAGGGGCATTTTGTGGTAGTGATTATTTCGTGCGTGAGTTGTTTTTAAATTAAATTTTCATTTTTATCCACATATATACATCACATCTTCTTCTTTTTTCTTCGTTTGGTGGAGGGTTTCGCATGGACCCTTACCGGTTTATTAGAATAAAGTTAAAAAATATCAAAAGAAGAGGGAACATATATAATGAATATAATGAATCTCCCAAAAATGACCGTACGTGTACCATTTGTGCATGCGTTTCCGGTTTCTCACGACATATCTTCAGATTATAATCGTTTAACTTCTTCAATATCGTTTTTCTTTCTAGCTTTTGTGAGGGTTAGGATTCGTCAATCATCATGCATTCATCGCGTTTCTCACGATAGATATGATCTCATCATATTCTTATGGTTTTTCTTCTTCTTCTTCTTCTTTTTTTTACATATAGCTTGCGTCAGTTCTGCGAGCTCTTTTGCCTTTCGTTAATGATTTTTCCAGGCCTTGTGCTTTATATGTTTTTTTAGGGAGAAAGGTGAAAGGGGTATAACCTGTTTGGATCCCTTTTTTTTTATATATATATATATATATAGGGAGAAAGGGCTATATATCGAAGAAACCAAAGATATAATAATAAAGAAAAAGAAAGAGAGATTGCATCCTTTTATCCCGATTTTAGTTTACAATTGAAATAAAAATAAATTGTTTACTTATAACCATTCAAATTATGGGATCGTTTCTTGTGTTCCAAGTCTCCTGTGCCACTTCTGTGCCATGATGGGTGCATAACCGTATTTCATTTTAACCTTTCTTAGTAACCTTCATTGGTTTTTTTAGAGTTCAATTTTCGCCTTTTTATTTCTTCCATTCTTTAATGCATAATCACGTCGTATTTCCCCTTCTTTTCACATATTTACTTTGGTTTCAAATAAACATGATTGTGTCCAATTTATACATGTGAAATGCCCATTGTATGCATTTAATAATATGGTAATTAACGTGCAGTTCACAACTAATTCTTACTGGGAAAGTAAAGTATAAATGAAAATTAGCGTTGAAATACTTATTTTCGGGCTTATCTTATAAACCATACCACGTTATACATTTCGTAAACATAACAATTTAAATTATGCAATGTAGAAAAATAAAAATTGAAATGTTTTATTGGGACAAGTTTCTTTCGGGAATATGATTCATTTATAAAAACAAATAATAACTTTTTCTCAAAGCAATTTATCTCTTCTTATTTCAAACCTTCAAATGACACTGCGCTCATCTCATCGTCATCAATCATATGATATGCGTTCGAACTTCTTCAACCGCGTTTGTGAAGACGTCATCATATTCTAATGATTTTTTTTTTTTTTGGTTCTTTTTTCTCGCATTCGTCAGTAATTAAGCCAACGTATAAAGTTCGGATGACTTGAACTTTTTTCTTTCTTTTTTCCCGGTAATTTTCCTTTATCTGTTTTTATTCCGAAGAAACATGGGGGGCGCATTTCATTGCTTTCCTTTACTTGTTTTTTCAAGGGAGAAAGCAGGTACCGGAAAAATAGAAAGTAATAATAAAGAAAAGAAAAAGAGGTTTGTCTATAATGTATCGTGTAATGAGTTTTGCCGACAGCATATTCTTTAAAAAAGCACGGGAACACATTTCATATATAGTTTTCTTTCTTATGTATTGCATATTGAGTTTTAGCTGTTTATGTATTGCGGTTATAAACTTAATCTTTAACATATCATGTAATGAATTTAGCTTTAGCCTATGATTTATTACAATTGTATGTTTATTCACAGATGTATCACTTATCATATTTAGTCTATGTTGTATCGTATTTTTAATTTGGTATTTGATGTATTTAATTTAACTTTTAATGTATCACGATTATAAATTTAGCCGACGTCTGATTCATCAAAATCGAATTTAGATTCCAATATGCGTCTAACGATTAGACGGGCAGAAACTCCCTTAACATTTTAATACGGTAGAAAATGGGCTCTATTCCAAATTCAATAATTCCCTAGCCACTTCTCATACACTATCGATGAAAGCTTATTTTAAATAATAATAAAAATTTACTCCAAAGTATATGAAACTTTAAAATAAAAAATTTATGAAAAGTTAAAAACCTTTTTTACACGTTACATATGCAGTTTCATCTTCGTCTTTTTCAAAAGCAGACGGTAAAGATAACTAAAACAAGTTAAAACATGAGATTTATATGTTTAGCTCGTGAATTATGTTAGCATAATTAATACAATATCTAATAATTGTAAAGCTAAAACTTTTCATTTACGAGATTGTAAAATCCGAGGAGAAAATAAAATATTCTATTCAAAATTTTGAAATATTTTAATTTCAAGTCATAAAACGTCATTTCACCCAAAAAAAAAATTTAAAAAAAATTGAATGACATTACATTGTATGGAATGAGCTGTATCTTTAATACTTCATAAATACAATATCCAATCATCTATTTATTTTCATTTTGTATTTTACTTTTGGTACATCTACGTTTATTTTCATAATCCTAACATTATCCTAAATGAAAGAAAGATTGGTCAATTTATAAATTAGTTCGTATTTTTGATAATTACCGATATTGCCCATTAATTACTTTCACAATGCAAATTTATTCAAAAACAGTCAAAAAATTGAACGCAAACCATAAGAGTCGTCTTCTTATTACTTTGAAAATATTTAAAACAGTTCAAGAAATACCAATAATCATAAAAAGACAAGGACCGACATGTAATTTGACTTAATTTCAGGGGAGGTAAATGTAATTTAATTACCGTGAAACTGTAAATGTAATAAATGGAGGGAGAATATAATTAATTAGACAGCTTAAAAAGCTTTTCGCTTATCATTATATTTTGGTCTCTTGTTAAGGCAGTGTTTCTAAAGTTTAAACCAAACAGCCCCTTACCCATCTTCTCTATATATACCCCTCTCTTCTTCCTTCCGTTTCTCCAAAAAGAAAAAAAAAAAAAATGGTTTTAGGTATTAATGCTGGTGCGTTTAACTTTAATGAGTGGGAAACTGAATCATGGGTGCCACTTTTGAACTCAGATGGTGATGGAAATCTTTGCAAAGAGAAGATGAAAGCCAGCGACAAATCCGAGCAGGTGGCGGCGGCGGCAGCAGAAGAAAAAGAGAGCAGGCCTGCAGGGAAGCCGCCCACAGGGAAAAGGAAAAAGAGAAATGGTAAGCAGCCAATGGAAGGCGGCGCCAGTGAGAAAACTGACGATGAGGCTGCTGCGGGAGGCGGCGGCGGAGGAGGAGGAAAAGGTGGCAGATCGAATCATGAACTGCACATATATTTAGAAAGAGCAAGGAGGAAGAAGATGAGAACTATGTTCTCCAATCTTCATGCTTTGCTTCCTCAACTTCCTTCCAAGGTTATTTAATTTAATTTAGTTTAACAAAAGTTCAGTTTTTCATATCTTTAATGGCTAATTGGCACTTTTTGATTTTGTTTTCTTCTATATTTATATATAACTTTTTTCATTTTCTTTTTTAAACTATATATTTGCAGGCAGATAAATCCACCATTGTTGATGAAGCAGTGAACTACATCAGAACCCTGCAACAGAAACTCCATGGATTGCAGAAGCGAAAGCTTGAGATTCTCCAAGGTATCACCATGACCACCACTCTCGACCCTCGCGGAAAATCAGTAGCTATGCCACCGCCGCCGCCGCCACCGGCCATGGGATGTTATAGAGAAGCTTTCTCAGCATATCAGGGCTCTACGAGGAGCGCAATCGCGACTGGCCCGATCGGGCTTTCTCGATTCTCCACCGCTCTCAAAACGTGGGCTTCTCCGAACATGGTTCTCAGCGTCTTCGGCGACAAGGCGCAGATCAACATCTGCTGTCCTAAAAAGATCGGTCTTTTCAGCTCCGTTTGCTCTTTCTTGGAGAACTATAATCTGCAGGTTTTGTCTGCTCATGTTTCGACCGATGAGTATCGAAGCATGATCATGATCCAAGCTCAGGTGATGAATTAATGCACTAATTAATTGATTAAAATCGTTATTAAGAGTTTCTTGCGTTAATTAATGGAGGTTTTCTTGTTAGTTTAGGCAAGTGTATCTGTTGAGCAATTGTCGAATGCGGCCTTGTCGATTGATGATTTGTTCCAACTGGCTGCGGGAGAGATCGCGGTGTACCTGGCTTCCCTATACTGATCATTCTGCAAGAACGGGAAAGCTAGCCCCAAAATGAAACTCATTCGATCTGCATCGATGATTATTTAATGTTGTTGTTTTTAATTGAATTTAATGTTGTTTTTCTTGTTATAATTATCGATGGGTTGTGTTGGGTAGAAATAGAACCAAAAACCGATTATGGACGAAAAATCATGATTACATTACAACTTGCTGAGTAATTTGGGCCGTCATTCTTTGATTTCTTTCATTCGAATTACTACGCTTAAACTTAACAGTCTTTAACGGCCCTTTGGTTTCTTTCATCATAGAAAGTTCCTCAAATTATGCTAACCGACAATCCATAGTTTGCCTGCCGCCATTTCACCACATCGCGCCACAGACAAATCTTTCGTCTCCTATGATTCATACATCGGAAACTTTCCAATTTTCATCGTACCAAACATAACTTATTTTATGAATAGACTATTCGAAAACTGTACAATATTTATTTATGTAGAAGTAATTTGTCGTTTTTTTCCCACTGAGAGTGATGAATTATGTACAATAATATTAATAAAAATAAAAACAATTTTTATTTAACCTTTATATCTCCAATATAATTATGTGGTTCATAAGCTCATACTTAAAAATTAAGGACATGAATGCAACAAGGGAAATTAGTTATTTTATGTGTTATATATTGACATTTAGATTTGAGGTAATTAATATTTTAATTTTATCTTTTTAGTATAAATAGATAAGTACATATATAATCAAAAAAAAAATGTACTCTCTTTGTTTTATTAGAAGAATTTACTTTTAAAAATATTTTTTGTTCAAGTAGAAAATTCTGGTTTTAATTTTTTTTTACCCATCTTACACTTACTAAAGACATTACTAAAACTAATAATGTCGAATTAATTATTTGATATGTTGTAACTTGACCTCCATAAAAGGTATTGATCATTCAATTTTATTCAAAGAATCCACCTTATATGATAGAAAAGGAATAATACATTGGTAAAACTTGACTTTTTTAACTGAGCATAATCGAATTTTAATACATGACCAGCCCATAGTTTGTATTATCGCGATAAGTATCGTACGATACTACGATCCCAAAACACAAAATTGATCTTATCAGTAAATTTTACACCTACATATTTCGTGTAGGATCTTACGGTACTACGATCTGATCCTATCCTATCGATACCGATCGCAAGTAGAATCTCGATTTTGCAAACTATGGGCCAGCCTTCTTATTCTTAAGTACCGTTCCTGGGCCTACGTAATCTTCTATTTGTGTGAGTGTCGTTGCGGAATTTTAGTATTGAGCGACACGTTGTAATTTCGAAAGCTAAATATTCATAATTCTTTTAATTAATTATTCTTTTTGAAGCGTTAATTACTTCTACCACGCGTTTGTCACGCCATCCCTTAAGATTTTTTTCGTTTAACTTGAACGTTTTTCTTCTTCTTTTTTTTTTTTTTTTTGCCCTTTTTGTTTTCCTTTTAATTTCTTTTTTCTAGCTTTTGTGGGGGTTAAGATTCATCAATGCCACGCATTAGATCATGTCGCTCTTTTGAGTTTTATGTAATAAGTTTTCGGTTTTACAATCCAACGAGAGCAAACCACTTGGTGGTTTTTCTAGTTTTCATCCTTATCGCCGCCATTCAATGTGTAACATAAAACGAGTGGGAGCGAAGGTTATAGTCGTTTGAAATGTATCACACAAACATAACGCTTGTGTAAAGTGTAATATTTGTTATTGGATGAATATATCGATTTTACTGGATGTGAGTTACATTGTTTTGACGTGATATTTACTACAATTTAATTAAAACCCTTCTAATCGTGTGATCATTTCTGTTGTTCCAAGTATCCTGTGGTGGCTCTGTGCCATTATTTAACCGCAATTCTTTTTTTTAATATTTTATTTTATAGAGTGAACGGTAAAGAACATCGCTATACTTTGACATATGTCACATTTATGTCATTATACCTTTTAATCGCTAGAAACATCATCATACTTAAAAAAGTGAGTCATTTAGATCATTCGAACTAATAGAGCTGTTAAGTTATTCAGATGTACTTGCACATAACTTTTCCAAAGGTTATTTTTTCATCTTACCAACGAAAAAACAAGTAAAACCCTACCTTCTCCCTAAAAATTATAAAGTTAACCGAATTAGTAGTTCTCACAACTGCTCCTCAGCGCCGTCAACTCGGAGAATCTTCACTCTTCCGCAGCACCACCGCGAACCGAGCATCTGGCGTGAAGAATTTCCATCTTGATTGTTGTAAATAGTAGCAAATGTTATGCCTATCAGTTACACCTGGGAGAACACAAAGTAGATTTGCCTGTGTGTAAGTTCAATTGTTGAACTGTTTGTTTGTCTCATGTGAGTGACTGCTTACTTTTCCCAGGCATGATTGCATTTTTTTTATTTAATTTTTTTTTAAGCAAAAGTGAGATTTATTATCCCTGTTATTAAAATATAATTAATCAAGCTGAAAAGTGACTTACAATTATGCATATTTTATCGGTCTTCCAATTACAAACATAATCAATGATTGCATCTTAATTGGACAACTTATGGTGTATATGTTCTTTGAGTTTTCTCCATTTATGCATGTGTATTTACACACTTGTGCTCATATTTGCTAGATTAAGTGATTCTTTCGTGCGATGTTTTTTTTTGTGGGTGGAAGCCACCTATTATGGTGGTGATTTGCATGACCCCTACTCGTTTATTAGAATAAAACTAATGAATACGAAAGGAAATTTAATGAACGTAGTTTACAACAGATTAATGTAATAGTGAAACAGAGGATCCGAACTTGTACAGCATCCCTTCAGATTATAATCGTTTTAGTTCATCTTTTTTTCTTCTTAACTTCTTTGTTTTTTTAGTTTTCATTTTTTTTGGTTCGTTTTCTCTACTTTCATTCTTATTGCCGGTTAAAAGCCATTGAATGTGTAACAAAAGCAAGCATAAGAGAGCCTCCATTTGAAAAGAGTGAAAGTGAAGCTAGCTTATAATATTCGCCAAACACAATACTCGTTTAAATCAAGGTTATTTTCATCACCATATGATCTCATCATATTCTTATGCTTTTTCTTCTTCTTCTTCTTTTATAGCTTGCGTCAGTTCCGCAAGCTCTTTTGCCTTTCGTTAATGATTTTTCCAGGACTTGTGCTTTAATCAATACATCGGTTGATAGATCCCTTCAGATGATCATCGTTTTTCTTCTTTCTTTCTTGTTTTTTTTTTTTTTCCTTTCTTTTTCTCGGTTTTGTCAAGGTTAAGATTCATCGATCAATCATCATGCATGCATCTTGTTCTCGCTCCTCCCTTTTGCCTTTTCCGTAATAAGTTTTAGGTTTTGCAATCCAACCATAGGAAACCAAATGCTGTAAAGTTTGCACTTTGTGTGGTTTTTTTAGTTTTTCATTTTTTTGGGCCCGTCCGTTTTCTCTACTTTCATCCTCATCTAGCTCCAGTTAAAAGCCATTCAATGTGTAACAAAAACGAGTCATATATTGAGTGAAGGTTGTAATTCGACAAATATAATACTCGTGTAAAGTATATTTGTTGTTAGAACGAAAATATCAATTTTCTTTTATCGATCTTTCGTACCGGAAGACTTTAGATATGATATTTACTACAGTTTACTTATAACCATTCAAATTATGGGATCGATCATTTCTTGTGTTCCAAGTCTCCTGTGCTACTTCTCTGCCATTAGAGTGCATAACTTTTTAACATTTCTTAATAACCTTCATTTTTTAGGGGTTTATGTTTTCGCCTTTCAAATCAACATGATTGTGTACAATTTGTGCACGTGAAGTGCACACTGTATACATATACTAATGTGGTAATGTGCGATCCACAATTAATAGTTATTTTAGGGTTTATCTTATAAACCATACAAAGTTATTCATTTTGTAAACTTAACTTTTTATATTAGTAAGATTATGACATGCAAACAAATAAAAACTGAAATGTTTTATTGGTACAAGTTTCTTTTGGAATATGATTCATTTATTAAAAACAAATAATAACTTTTTCTCTCTGCAATTTATATCTTCTTATTTCAAACCTTAAAGTGACACTGCGCTCATCTCATCGTCATCAATCATATGATATGCGTGTGAAGTGCACGTCATCATATACTAATGATTTTAACTTCTTTTTTTTTTTTCCTTTCCTTTTTCTAGCATTGGTCAGTAATTAAGCTGATGTATAAAGTTCGGATGACTTGAACTTTTTTCTTTCTTTTTTCCCGGCAATTTTCCTTTATCTGTTTTTATTGGGAGAAAGGGGTATATACCGAAGAAACATGGGGAGCGCATTTCATTGTTTTCCTTTACTTGTTTTTTTCAAGGGAGAAAAGCGGTACCGGAAAAATAGAAAGTAATAATAAAGAAAAGAAAAAGAGGCGTGCATTGTAGAAGTTTAGTTTGTAATGTATGTGTGTAATGAGTTTAGCCTATAATGTATTCTTAAAAAAACACGGGAGCCCATTTCCTTTCTATGTATTTTTCTTTAATGTCTTGGCATTTTTCATAAAATTAGGTGATCTTTTGCTCTTCTCTGAATCTGATCTTGTTGATGTGTATACATCTGTTGCGTACAATAATTTTTCTTAGATGTGAGTTATAACCATTCAAATTATGGGATCATTTCTTGTGTTCCAAGTCTCATGTGGCACTTCTGTGCCATTGGGGTGCATATTTCTTTTTAACCTTTCTTAATAACCTTTATTTTTTGGGGTTTCTCTTTTCGCCTTATAATTTCTTCCGTTCTTTAATACAAAATCACCGCATATCTTTTTTTTTAATTTTCATCTTCTATACTTTGGTTTCAAATAATTAAACATGATTGTGTACAATTTGTGCATGTGAAGTGTACATTGTATACATATACTATTATGGTTATGTGCGGTCTACAATTAATTGTATAAATGAAAAATAGCCTTAGAATACTTATTTTAGGGTATCTTATAAACCATACAAAGTTACCAATTTCGGAAACATAATTTTTTATATTAATATGAGTATGTAATGTAAAAAAATAAAAACTAAAATGTTATATTGGGACAAGTTTATTTTGGAACATATTCTAATGATTTTAACTCATGGTTTTTCTTGTTTTCTTTTCTTCTTCTTTTTCCTTTTTCTAGCACTCGTTTAGTAATCAAGTCGACGTATAAAGTTTGGATGACTTCAACTTTTTTCCCGGTAATTTTCCTTTATCTGTTTTTATACCGAAGAAAAATGGGGGGCCGCATTTCATTGTTTTCCTTTACTTGTTTTTTTCAAGGGAGAAAGCGGTACCGGAAAAACAGAAAGTAATAATGAAGAAAAGAAAAAGAGGCATTGTAGAAGTTTAGTCTATAATGTATCGTGTAATAAGTTTAGCCTACAATGTATTCTTAAAAAAACACGGGAGCCCATTTTGTGTATAGTTTTCTTTCTTTTGTATTGCATATTGAGTTTTAGTTGTTTATGTATTATGGTTATAAGTTTAGTCTTTAATATATCGTGTAATGGATTTAGCCTATAATATATTACGCATTGAGTTTATGTATTACTTATCTTATTTAGTCTATGTTGTACCGTATTTTTAGTTTAACATTTGATGTATTAAATTTAACTTTTAATGTATCGCAGTTATAAATTTAGCCGACATATGATTCATCAATATCGAATTTAGATTCTAATATGCCTCTAACGATTAGATTGGCAGAAACTCACTTAACATTTTAATACGGTAGAAAATGGGCTCTATTCCAAATTCAATAATTCCCTAGCTACTTCTCATACACTATCGATGAAAGCTTATTTTAAATAAATAAATAAAAAAATGTACTCCAAAGTATATGAAACTTTAAAATTAAAAATTTACTAAAAATTAAAATCCTTTTTTACACGTTTATATGCAGTTTCATCTTCATCTGTATCAAAAGCAGACGGTAAAGATAACTAAGACGAGTTAAAGCGTGGGATTTACATGTTTAGTTCGTAGTTTTCTGTTAGCATAATAATTACAATATCTAATTATTGTAAAGCTAAAACTTTTCATATACGAGATTGTAAAATCTGAGTCAATATTCAACAAAGTCATTTCACTAAAAATTTTGATTGGCATTACATTATTTTAGTAATAATATGGAATGAGCTGTATCTTTAATACTTCATAAATACAATATCCAATCATCTATTTATTTTCATTTTGTATTTTACTTTTAGTACATCTACGTTTATTTTCATAATCCTAACATTATCCTAAATGAAAAAAAGATTGGTCAATTTATAAATTAGTTCGTATTTTTGATAATTACCGATATTGCCCATTAATTACTTTCACAATGCAAATTTATTCAAAAACAGTCAAAAAAAATTGAACGCAAACCATAAGAGTCGTCTTCTTATTACTTTGAAAATACTTAAAACAGTTCAAGAAATACCAATAATCATAAAAAGACAAGGACCGACATGTAATTTGACTTAATTTCAGGGGAGGTAAATGTAATTTAATTACCGTGAAACTGTAAATGTAATTTAATTACCGTGAAACTGTAAATGTAATAAATGGAGGGAGAATATAATTAATTAGACAGCTAAAAAGCTTTTCGCTTATCATTATATTTTGGTCTCTTCTTAAGGCAGTGTTTCTAAAGTTTAACCAAACAGCCCCTTACCCATCTTCTCTATATATACCCCTCTCTTCTTCCTTCCCGTTTCTCCAAAAAGGAAAAAAAATGGTTTTAGGTATTAATGCTGGTGCGATTAGCTTTAATGAGTGGGAAACTGAATCATGGGCGCCACTTTTGAACTCAGATGGTAATGGAAATCTTTGCAAAGAGAAGATGAAAGCCAGCGACAAATCCGAGCAGGTGGCGGCGGCGGCTGCAGAAGAAAAAGCGAGCAAGGAGAAATGGTAAGCAGCCGATGGAAGGCGACGCCAGTGAGAAAGCTGATGATGAGGCTGCTGCGGGAGGCGGCGGAGGAGGAGGAGGAAAAGGTGGCAGATCGAGTCATGAACTGCACATATATATAGAAAGAGAAAGGAGGAAGAAGATGGGAACTATGTTCTCCAATCTTCATGCTTTTCTTCCTCAACTTCCTTCCAAGGTTATTTAATTTAATTTAGTTTAACAAAAGTTCAGCTTTTCATATCTTTAATGGTTAATTGGCACTTTTTGATTTTGTTTTCTTCTATATTTATATATAACTTTTTTCATTTTCTTTTTTAAACTATATATTTGCAGGCAGATAAATCCACCATTGTTGATGAAGCAGTGAACTACATCAGAACCCTGCAACAGAAACTCCATGGATTGCAGAAGCGAAAGCTTGAGATTCTCCAAGGTATCACCATGACCACCACTCTCGACCCTCGCGGAAAATCAGTAGCTATGCCGCCGCCGCCGCCACCACCGGCCATGGGATGTTATAGAGAAGCTTTCTCAGCATATCAGGGCTCTACGAGGAGCGCAATCGCGACTGGCCCGATCGGGCTTTCTCGATTCTCCACCGCTCTCAAAACATGGGCTTCTCCAAACATGGGTCTCAGCGTCTGCGGCGACAAGGCGCAGATCAACATCTGCTGTCCTAAAAAGATCGGTCTTTTCGGCTCCGTTTGCTCTTTCTTGGAGAACTATAATCTGCAGGTTTTGTCTGCTCATGTTTCCACCGATGAGTATCGAAGCATGATCATGATCCAAGCTCAGGTGATGAATTAATGCACTAATTAATTGATTAAAATCGTTATTAAGAGTTTCTTACGTTAATTAATTGAGGTTTTTTTTTGTTAGTTTAGGCAAGTGTATCTGTTCAGCAATTGTCGAATGCGGCCTTGTCGATTGATGATTTGTTCCAACTGGCTGCGGGAGAGATCGCGGTGTACCTGGCTTCCGTATAAAAGAAACTCATTGTACAAGAACGAGAGAAAGCTAGCCCCAAAATAAAACTCATTCTACATCGGATGATTATTTAATGTTATTGATGATGAATTAATGTTGTTTTTTGTTGTTATAATTATCAACGTCATGGTTCTCGGTCAGCAGATCAATGGTATGCCGAGAATAACAGGCTGATGACTCCCGAGTCTCGAGAGCTCTTAGCAATATGGCGTGATGCGTTTGGTACCTTGATGTGGGCTGATCTTGGGATTGAAGGTTTTATGGTGGGCAACTCTTCCAATCCGGAGGCCACCTTTGGCATGAAAAATGAGTAGGAAGAACTAATGGGAATTCAAACTCCTTGGATCCCAAAGATTAGTCATAGCTTTTAATTGGCTACCATTTCTCTATTATTGGTTAAGAACGCTAGCCTATATGATGTGAAAATTTACTTTAGATTTTGCAAACGTGACCTTGCTTCTCGAACTCAGTAAGTAGGCTCTTTGACAAGTCTTGTTGGGCTTCGAACTAAGCTTATATATTTGTGTCTAAAATCGGGCGGCCACCAACCTCAATTTGGTGGTTTTTTGTTAGAGTTAGAACACGAGTTGGAAGGAGACGAAAATATTAAAGGAAAAATTGGTGGGTTTTGTTGGTAGAAATAAACCAAAAACCGATTATGGACAAAAAATCATGATTGCATTACATATGCATTACAATTACAACTTGCTGAGTAATTTGGAGTCATTCTTTCATTGATTCATTCGAATTACCACGGTTAAACTTAACCGTCTTTAACGCAACGCCCCTTTGATTTCTTTTATCACAGAAAGTTCCTCAAATTCTGATAACCGGCAATCCATTGTCTGTCTGCCGATATGTCAACACATCACGTCACAGACAAATCTTTCGTCTCCTATGATTCATACATCGGAAACTTTCCAATTTTCATCGTACCAAACATAACTTATTTTATAAATAGACTATTCGAAAACTGTACAATATTTATTTATTCAGAAGTAATTTGTCCTTTTTCACTTATAGCGATGAATTATATACAATATTAATATTAATAAAAATAAAAACAGTTTTTTCTAACATTTATATTTCTAATATAATTAGCGCATACTTAAAATTTAAGAACATGAATGCAGCAAATGAGGTCAATTAGTTATTTAATGTGTTGTATATTGACGTTTATAAGAAATTGGTATATATATAAATACAGATGATCTTCTGGTGGAACAGAGGAAGTATTTAGGTTTGAGTAAATTAATATTTTAATTTTAGCTTTTTATTATAATGTACATATATAAGACCCCCGAAAAGAAAAAGAAAACATGTACCCTCTTTGTTTTGTTAGAAGACTTTACTTTCAAAAATATTTTTTGTTGGGAGTAGAAGAGTCTAGTTTTAATACTCTGTATATTTTCTTACCCATTTTACATTTACTAATATAATTATATGTGGTCTATAGTTAACCCGCATTTAAAACATAAAGACATTACTAGAACTAATAATGTCAAATTTGTTATTTTATATGTTGTACATTTACATCCATAAAAATTACTCATCAATCTCATTCAAAGAGTCTACTTTATATTTACTAAAAATAGTAATACAAAATAGACTTTTTAAATAGAACAGAAGAAATAATACATTTAATTTGTAAAACTTTTCTAATGGAGCATAATCAAATTTTAATACATGGCCGACCTTCTTAGTACTCCTTAGTTTCCGTTCCTGGCACAGAGTGTGCATTTTCAGTTTCAGGCAGGAACAAGCTAGTGCCTAACCGGTTGTGACGAATAGCGAGCCACTCAGATGTCAATGATTCGATTCTACCTCTTTCAGTTATGTCTATTTAAAGAGCAAATTGACACGATTTTACAGGAGGCTCTCTACTTCGTTCTTCCCTTTCTCACAGCATCTATAATGGCTCTGAAATATAAAGATGCATTCAAAAAAAAAAAAATGTTTCAGGCTTTCTCCCTTCGGGCGTTTGCCCCTGTTCGGACATGGCCTACGTAATCTATTTGTCTGAGTGTCGTTGCGGAATTTTAGTATTGAACGACACGTTATAATTTCGAAAGCTACATATTTAATACTCACTCCGTTCCACTCAAAAAGTCCACTTTTAAAAAAAAAATTTGTCCCATTTAAAGAGTCCACTTTGAATTTTTTTACATTACATACCCTTACTAATATTAAATATGTGGCAATTAACCCTTACTTCTAAAGTAAAGATATAAGTGAAAAAATATAATGGTAAATTACTTATTGTAAGTATTTTACCTCACAACCCATAATAAGTTTTACACATTTCAAAATGGACTCTTTGAGTGGGACGGATGGAGTAATTCTTTTAGTTTTTTTTTTTTTGAAGCGAAAAGGGGAGCTAATTCTTTTAATTAATCAGTTCTACCAAGCGTTTGTCACGCCATCCCTTGAGATTTTTTTCGTTTAACTTCATCGTTTTTCTTCTTTGTTTCTTTTTCTTTTTTTTTTTTTTTTTTTTTGACACCTTTTCGTTTTCTTTTTAATTTCGGTTTTCTAGCTTTTGTGAGGGATAAGATTCATCATGCATTCATCTCGTTCTCGTTCCACACTTTTGCCTTTTCGGTAATTAATTAGTTTTCGGTTTTGTAAATTGAGTTTGCACTTTGTGTGGGTTTTTTCAGTTTTCATTTTTTGGGTCCATCCGTTTTCTCTACTTTCATACTCATCTAGCTCCGGTTAAAAGCCATATTGAATGTGTAGCAAAAGCATGAGAGAGCCTCCATTTGAAACGAGTGAAAGTGAAGCTAGCTAGCTTATCATATTCCACAAACTCAATACTCGTCTATTTTCATCGCGATTGATCTCATCATATTCTTATTCTTTTTAATAGCTTGCGTCAGTTCGCGAGCTCTTTTGCCTTTCGTTGATGATTTTTCCAGGACTTGTGCTTTATCAATCTGGTTTTTACTTTTTTTTTTTTTTTTTTTTTTTTTTTTTAGGGAGAAAGGGGTAGCTATAAAACATGGGGGCGGGGGTGGGTTTTGTGTGGCGCATTTTACAGTTTTCCTTTACCTGTTGGATCCTTTTTTTTACATAGGGAAAAAGGGGTATCGAAGAAACCAAAGATATAATAATAAAGAAAAAGAAAAAGAGGCATTCCATGCCGGAGATTGGATCCTTTTATCCCAATTTTAGGGTACCGTTTATGTACCACAATCACACCATAAGTGTACTTGTTGTTCGAATGAAAATATCGATTTTCTTTCTTCGATCTTTTGTACCGGTAGACTTTAGATGAGAGAGTTACTGTTTTGATGTGATATTTACTACTGTTTACTTATAACCATTCAAATTATGGGATCATTTCTTGTGTTCCAAGTCTCCTGTGCCACTTTTGTGCCATTAGGGTACAGTAATCTTAATAACCTTCATTTTTTTGGGGGGTTCTTTTTTCGCCTTTCAAACCAATATGATTGTGTACAATTTGTGCAGGTGAAGTGCACATTGTATACATATATTAATGTGGTAATGTGCAATCCACAATTAACTATGTAGTTAAAAATTACCGTCAGGATACTTATTTTAGGGTTTATCTTATAAACCATACAAAGTTATTCATTTTGTAAACATAATGTTTTATATTAGTAAGATTATGCAAGGTAAAAAAATAAAAACTGAAATGTTTTATTGGGACAAGTTTCTTTCGGGAATATGATTCATTTATAAAACAAATAATAACTTTTTCTCTGTGCAATTTATCTCTTCTTATTTCAAACCTTAAAATGACACTGCGCTCATCTCATCGTCATCAATCATATGATATGCGTTCGAACTTCTTCAACCGCGTTTGTGAAGACGTCATCATATTCTAATGATTTTTTTTTTTTTGGTTCTTTTTTCTCGCATTCGTCAGTAATTAAGCCAACGTATAAAGTTCGGATGACTTGAACTTTTTTCTTTCTTTTTTCCCGGTAATTTTCCTTCATCTGTTTCTATTGGGAGAAAGGTATACCGATCGAAGAAACATGGGGGGCGCATTTCATTGCTTTCCTTTACTTGTTTTTTCAAGGGAGAAGGCAGGTACCGGAAAAATAGAAAGTAATAATAAAGAAAAGAAAAAGAGGCGTGCATTGTAGAAGTTTAGTCTATAATGTATCGTGTAATGAGTTTTGCCGACAACATATTCTTTAAAAAAGCACGGGAACACATTTCATATATAGTTTTCTTTCTTATGTATTGCATATTGAGTTTTAGCTGTTTATGTATTGCGCTTATAAGTTTAGTCTTTAATATATCGTGTAATGAATTTAGCTTACAATGTATTGCGCATTGAGTTTAGCTTTAGCCTATGATTTATTACAATTGTATGTTTATTCACAGATATATCACTTATCATTTAGTTTATGTTGTACCGTATTTTTAACTTGGTATTTGATGTATTGAATTTAACTTTTAATATATCACGGTTATAAATTTAGCCCACGTCTGATTCATCAAAATCGAATTTAGATTTAATATGCGTCTAACGATTAGACTGGCAGAAACTCACTTAACATTTTAATACGGTAGAAAATGGGCTCTATTCCAAATTCAATTATTCCCTAGCTACTTCTCATACACTATCGATGAAGGCTTTTTTTAAATAATAAAAAAAATGTACTCCAAAGTATATGAAACTTTAAAATAAAAAATTTATTAAAAATTAAAAACCTTTTTTACACGTTACATATGTAGTTTCATCTTCATCTTTATCAAAAGCAGGCGGTAAAGATAACTAAGACAAGTTAAAACATGGCATTTACATGTTTAGCTCGTGAATTATGTTAGCATAATTACAATATCTAAATATTGTAAAGCTAAAACTTTTCATGTATGAGATTTTAAACTTGAATAAGATATTATATTCAAAATTTTAAAATATTTTAACTTCAAATCATACAACGTCATTTCAATAAAAAATTTTTTTTTGAATGACATTACATTGTATGGAATGAGCTGTGTCTTTAATACTTCATAAATACAATATCCAATCATCTATTTATTTCGTTTTGTATTTTACTTTTAGTACATCTACGTTTATTTTCATAATCCTAACATTATCCTAAATGAAAGATTGGTCAATTTATAAATTAGTTTCGTATTTTTGATAATTACCGATATCGCCCATTAATTACTTTCACAATGCAAATTTATTCAGAAACAGTCAAAAAATTGAACGCAAACCATAAGAGTCGTCTTCTTATTACTTTGAAAATATTTAAAACAGTTCAAGAAATACCAATAATCATAAAAAGACAAGGACCGACGTGTAATTTGACTTAATTTCAGGGGAGGTAAATGTAATTTAATTACCGTGAAACTGTAAATGTAAATGGAGGGAGAATATAATTAATTAGACAGCTTAAAAGCTTTTCCTTTTTGGGCAGTAACGGAAGATTCGCTTATCATTGTATTTTGGTCTCTTCTTAAGGCAGTGTTTCTAAAGTTTCTCTATATATACCCTTCTCTTCTTCCTTCCATTTCTCCATAACCAATACTCTCCTTGAATCCGCAATTTTTTTCCAGAAAGAAACAAAAAAATGGTTTTAGGTATTAATACTGGTGCGATTAGCTTTAATGAGTGGGAAACTGAATCATGGGCGCCACTTTTGAACTCAGATGGTGATGGAAATCTTTGCAAAGAGAAGATGAAATCCAGCGACAAATCCGAGCAGGTGGCGGCGGCGGCGGCAGCAGAAGAAAAAACGAGCAGGCCGGCAGGGAAGCCGCCTACTGGGAAAAGGAAAAAGAGAAATGGTAAGCAGCCAATGGAAGGCGGCGCCAGTGAGAAAACTGACGATGAGGATGCTGCGGGAGGCGGCGGCGGAGGAGGAGGAGAAGGAGGAAAATCGAATCATGAACTTCACATATATATAGAAAGAGAAAGGAGGAAGAAGATGAGAACTATGTTCTCCAATCTTCATGCTCTGCTTCCTCAACTTCCTTCCAAGGTAATTTTATTTAACAGAAAAACAATTATGCTCAGCTTTTCATATCTTTAATGGTTAATTGGCACTTTTTAATTTTGTTTTCTTCTATATTTATATATAACTTTTTTCAGTTTCTTTTTTAAACTATATATGCAGGCGGATAAATCCACCATTGTTGATGAAGCTGTGAACTACATCAAAACCCTGCAACAGAAACTCCATGGATTGCAGAAACGAAAGCTTGAGATTCTCCAAGGTATCACCATGACCACCACTCTCGACCCTCGCGGAAAATCAGTAGCTATGCCGCCGCCGCCGCCAGCACCGGCCATGGGATATTATAGAGAAGCTTTCTTAGCCGATCAGGGCTCTTCGAGTAGCGCAATCGCGACCGGCCCGATCGGGTTTTCTCGATTCTCCAGCGCTTTGAAAACATGGGCTTCTCCGAACATGGTTCTCCGCGTCTGCGGCGACAAGGCGCAGATCAACATCTGCTGCCCTAAAAAGATCGGGCTTTTCGGCTCCGTTTGCTCTTTCTTGGAGAACTACAATCTGCAGGTTTTGTCTGCTCATGTTTCCACCGATGAGTATCGTAGCATGATCATGATTCAAGCCCAGGTGATGAATCAATTAGTTGATTAAGATAGTTATTAAGAGTTTCTTACGTAAATTAATTGAGGTTTTCTTGTTAATCTAGGCAAGTGTATCTGTTGAGCTATTGTCGAATGCGGCCGTGTCGATTGATGATCTGTTCCAACTGGCTGCTGGAGAGATCGCGGTGTACCTGGCTTCCATATAAAAGAAACTCATTCTTCAAAGAACAAGAAAGCTAGCCCCAAAATAAAACTCCTTCTACATCGGAGGATTATTTAATGTTATTGGTTTTAAATTAATGTTGCTTTTCTTGTTATATATAACTATCGATTTTATGGTTCTCGCTCAAGTACGCTGGAATTCGTTTGGCACTTGATGTCGACTCATCACATTTTGGAGTTGAAGATGTGTAATTGCGAGTAACCCCGGTCTAGCAGTCGTCCTTATGTTGTTCATCTTTTATGTCAAGTAGAAAGAATTAATGGGATTTAAATATCTTGGGATGCCAAAGATTAGAGATTCATGGCTTTCAATTTGCAACCATTTCTCTCTTATTGATCAAGAACACTAGCATATATGTAATAATATATGGTGACATGGTGTTAAAATTTGCCCTAAATTTATATTTTTCAATGTTAAACAAGTATTGAAATTATGAAAATATATTTAAAATGATGAAAAGATATTATTGAGGAAAAAAACGCGTCTAAATTTACAGTAACGCATGAAATCATGGTTAATTCAATTTGATACGAGAATATTTGGAAGCATTTTCAAATAAATGCATTTTAACCTTCTTTACAGTGAAATTTTTGACAGTTGTGCGACGGTTATTCTCTACACGTTTTTATATCTGACTCGAGGACTTTTGTGAACATTAAACTTATTTGCAGAAGTTTCTTACGACTTGCAAGTTTAGCTCAATTTTTGGGTTTTTTTCCCCCTTAAGTTCTTTAATTTTAAAAAATGAATCTAAATAAAAATGAAATATTGTCCATAAATGCCCATAGAATATTGCCCATAGGGCGCCCAAGTTCCTTTTATATGTGTCCCTCCTCTCTTGAGCTAGCTTTTAAGGGTGAATTCTACCAAAGTTGCTGACAATAAACTACATCTCTTATGTATGGGCTTCTGTAAACATGAAGTATTTGGTAATTTCATGGCATCATAGAGTCCATGCTAAATGTTAAAAATAATAATAATAATAATAATAATAATAATAATAATAATAAATAAATAAATAGAATGGGCCGGGATGGGCTGGGAAATTAATTTAGGGAGCTACAAGCCCATTTACGGCCCAGCCCATTTGATCAGGAAACTGAAATCGAAAATCCCATACGAATGGGCTTCACTATTTTCAAAATAATTCATGTGTGACCGTGGTTGGTTTAAACACTTGCCTTTCGAAAGTATATATTTTACGTTAAAAAGTATAAGATTTTTATATTGATGAGTGGGTTCCTTCTTATTCTAAATAAGCTTATGGGACTATGAAAATTGATATCAAAATGTGTATACACTTTTTAAATATCGCTGTCCTTGTATAAAAATTTATGAAAAACTATTATAATATATTAAATTTATGAAAAATTATTATAATATATTAAATTGTATACACACAACATGACTGTGGCGCATTGTATTAAAATTTATGAAAAACTATTATAATATATTAAATTTAATATAAAAATAAAAAATCGAAACACAACCAAAACCAATGAAAAAGAATGGGCCTTAATCTGGCCCAACGGAAATGCCAGGCCCTTCACACTATCCAACAACCTTCTTTACTCCTATCATAAGCGGCCAGCCCGTTTTAGTTTAAAGTGAAGTGTGGGCCCTAGGTTAAAATGGGCCCACGATGAATATTGGCCGACATGTTTTCCTGGTCCTAAAATCCAACCATGCAATTAAAAGATCATTATTACTTGGTCAAACGAAATCGTACGTGCGACTATGTATCTTGAATGTAATAGTTAATATTGCCCATATCACATGGACTTGGCCATCCTCTTCGTAATCAAACATGCAATAACATAATATTTACCATGAATATTAAGTTATCTAATAAGTTTTGTTTTTCGAACCACATCCACAAGCATAGTTTAGTGGTTTATTTATATCGTACTAAGTGTAAGAAGAGACTTGAAAGTATCGGAGTTAATCCCCACATATAGTAGTCCTCCCCTGTACCATCTCCCCTCTCACAGACCCTTTGTAATAGTATAAGTTTTTTCGTGGAAAGTTTTGTTTCTCATCACCCAAGTCCTAATTAGATATGCTTTTAGGCTTTTAGGTTTAAAGCCGAGGTTCAATTTCATTTAGTTTCAAGTTACAAATATTTAATGGTTAATTTTTCGCTATATTGTATATCTTTCAGAACGCCGTAATTTTGTTCGTTAATGTAAAGAATCTAAGCTCAATACTTTGAAACATACTTTTTCTTTCTCATTTTTCAAATCTCGATTACTATTTTCTTTCTTCTTGAGTCCTATCTCAATATTATAAGGGGCGAAAAATGAGTTTGATCGCGCAACCTACTACCCTCAGTTACTATTGATCTTTTTTTTCACAAATGGTCAACAAGTAATGCTACATTTAAAACTATGAGGATAACGTGTAGGATATTTCATTATCGGTCCCTTACTAGACTACATACATTCATTCATTCGTGTCACTCACTTTTTTATTATAAGAGTCAAATTTGATGAACGTACAACTTATTACGAGTTGTAAAGTACAATTCTTAGTTTATTACTATTTTTTTTCCACATTAATATCCTTCCTTTTGAATGATAAATTAATTGTGAACTACACATAGTTATATCAGTAATGGTACGAGAAATAAAAATAATAATAAAAAATTGAATTTAGAATGGAAAAGAAACCCCCAAAAGTTGTGGAGCTTCTTTTGAGTGCAAATGCAGTTGATGCATAATGGTTCATGAATCATGGAAATGTGGATGACAAAAAGAAGAGCCCCGTGATGTGTGGAACTGATTTTGCTGGCATTGTGAGTTGTGGATGCTCTTTCTTTCTTTTTTCACTAAGTCCATGAATCTACATCTACATCTACATCTTCACTATAAAAATAAAAGTAACTCATATTGAGTGACGAGCAAATAAACAAACATTATCAAAACAACTGTCTATTGAGCTAATTACAATCACAATTAGTAACTAGCTATCGTCTCGGCAGTTGTGATGCATGAAAAGACTATTTAGGTCATGTTCATCTAGACGTTTTGCAGACTATTTTTATTTGACACGAGTTTAAAAGTTTGTTTTTTAAAATATGATTTCAAAAATAGTTTTTTTTTACACTAATTTTTTTTTCCCCTCTAAACTCAAATGGCACTACTACAGAAATAATCAATGAAGGTGCCGGAAACCCGCCTCCAAAGGGGGCGGCAAAGCTTTTGGAGGCGGTGAAACATGCACCCGCCTCCAATAGACATAATACTGGAGGTGGGTGCATTTTTGCGAATTTTCAAATAGTGTTTCGAAAATTCAATCTGTTTTGGGCTGTTAAAAATAATTTTGAAATTTTGTCGAGATTCGAGCAAGGCAATAAATTAGTAGGTAGGAAATATATAAATATATACTTTTGATTTTAACTTTAAATACATGAGTATATGTAGGCTAGTAATAAATTTAATGTGCAAGAGTCAAGTAATTCTGCAGGGGCGAGTTCGTTTCCTACTTAAGCCATAAATTGAAAAAGGAAAATTAAACTTTCGTATTGGGGGAGTATTGGAGGCAGGTGTAACGCAACACCCTCCTCCTCTCTCCATTTTTGCCCTAGTGTGGGGAAATCTTATTTACTACATACTATCTTACTAAACAAGATTTATAAAAAATTGTTCTTCAAAATTCTTTTACTCAAAACGGTTTTTTTTTACCATCTATTTGTTTGCTTGTTTATATAAAAAAAAATGTTTTCCAAACCTTCTTTAAAAAACAAACAGTTTCTTAGAGATTGAGAAATCAAGTGTTACCTCTATCAGTTTCTATAAATTGAAAGTACAATTTTGGATGATGATGTATGAGACTTTCTGCCTGTGTTTCCTTTCCTCTCCATAGTCTCTACCTATTTTGATATTTTAATATTATTAACAATAAAAAATAAAAAAAACACATACAAAATAAGTTTTATTTAAAAAAATAAAAGAAACAAACTCTGCCCCATCCAACACCTCAACCCCCACCCCCCCCCCAAAAAAATAATAATGAAGAAATTAGTCCAAGAGTGAGTGGAAAGAAAATCCAATATATATACATATATATATGATCATAATTGTCATCCAATTCCTCCTGCCGTTCCTGCCTAGTTATCATTTTTGCTTTCATTTTCATGCTATTCCCATTCCAACCCTCCCCACCTCCACTTTATTTGGCTTGGGAACCATTTCTCACTTTTTTTTTTTTTTTTTTTTTTCCTTTCAAGAAGTTGATGATGATATAGGTTACATTTATAGACTTATTGAGAATTAAACTCAATATCACACTTGACTTCTAATTATTAAACTTCCTAATAATTATTAGACAAAGCACCATTAGTCAAGTAATGACTTGATTTATACTCTTTGCTTTATGGATCAACGACGCATTATAATCAGATATTAATACTACTAAAAGAGTCATATTTTTTTTAAAAAAAATTATCTTAATAAAATAATTGTAAAATTAAATTTCACAGCCTATACCCTTAATATTCCTATTAATAATAAATAAAAATATAGTAATTAATTACGCATTTTATATTTTGTGCCTTAAACCCATCTAGTAACCTAACAATGCGTACTCCTAATGAGAATAATTGACGTGATAGTTAACGGAAGGGTCTTGTAACCACGAAATTATGGGCTCAAAAATGCAAGGGTAAAAATAAATAATTTGTGTTACTCCTAATTGAAAAAAAAAATTTGAAATCAAGAAAAACTTCCCAAAAAATGAAACAAAGTAATAATACAATTTTTTAAGGATTGACATTCATTTTCAGCAAAAATTCTTACATACAGAGGAAGGGAACCAAAAAAAAGTACATACACATCTCCTCTATCTACCCCAATATTAACCTCGATTTTTAAACATGCCCCTCATCTTTCTTTTTTCTTCTTTTTACTCCTTTTACTTTTCGGAATTTTACAATTTCTTTCCTATCCTAATTAAAACTACTACTACTAACCCCACCCCCAAAAAAAAAAAAGATGAACCATCATCCCAATCGATACTAGTAAATAAAAATCAAAACGGAACGACGTCGCTACAAGCATAATCGTCCGAATTTGCAATTGAATCCCCAGGCCACGAGTCACGAAGCAATTTCAGCAACATTTGGGCTTTTCTCTTCGCTCGATCTGTACAATCGCTCTGAATTAGTAACAACAGCTGAGTCAATACGCCGGCGGCCACCGCCTCTCGCTGAGCTTGCTCCGAAGCAGAGCAGAGTGATAGCAACGCTCCAGCGGCGTATTCGGTCGCTCGGTCGGAGATTTTCAGTATAATCTTCACCAGCAGCGGCACCGTTAGCGCGTGCGATGCGAAAGCGTTGCAACCCGACGGGATCCTGCAGAGGAGTTCCACCGTCGCTAGGGCTCTTTCCGCGTCGCACTTCTCGAAATCTGGCAACCTGTATATTAAGGCTTCCACCGCTCCGGCCGTCACCGCCCTGTGCCGGTGCTGCTTCACCAGGCACAAGGCGAACAAAGCCTTAACCCCAATCTTCAAAGCCCTAGGATAAGCCAGCGGATAATTGAGAATCCCGATAATTCCTTCGAAGATTCCCTCCGCATTGCTGAACTGCGATCGGAGCTCCGGCGATCTCGTTCCCGCCACGACCATCTCAATCAACGCGGCCGCGTTCACCCTGACATCAATCGAAGAATGAGAGAGCAAAGTTACAAGGTACTCAACTCGGCCGGAATCGGAAGCCACAAACACGCACTGAGCCTCGGAGAGCGGAAACATAGCCAAAACCGCGAGCGCCTCGTGATTCAACTCATCCGAACTCCTAAGGCTATTGCAAAATACAATCGAGAGGAAAATCTCAGGCACGTTAGAAACAGAGGAAATCAAGGCGCGATTCTTGTCCGAGTCACGAGCGAGTCCCCTTAGTCTCTTCAATGCGGACAGCCTGGAATTCAAGTGATTCGAATTGGAAGAAGCCTGGTTGAGCAAGGACCGAACAAGCGACGGGTCGGCGGGCTGTTTGGGAGTGGGGATGCGCTCGACACCAAAGGACCGGTTGGCAACGCACCACTCCTGTATGAGCCGCCGCAGAGTGTGGTTGGGGATGAGCGTGAAGTCGGCGAGCGGCACCCGGGTGACCGGACACGTGGTGTTCCCGGTGGCAACCCACGATTCAATGCTGGAGCGGTCGTAGGTCTGACCCGTGCAGACGGTGACAGGGTCCCGCATGAGCTCGAGAGAGATGGGACAACGAAAATGGTAAGGGATCTGTATCCCCGTATCCAATGGCTCTATTAATCTTCCCCGCATGTCTGCCTCTGTTTTTATTTCTGTGTGTATTGCTACTATCCTAAGTGGGCTATGGTTGTTTGTGCGTGTGTCTGCAAATTATTATATAAATGGAAAAGACGAAAGTACAAGGGAGAAAGAAGAAGAAAAAGGGAGGGGGGGAGACAAATTGCAGAGAGAGTGAGGCGGTAAAGACTAATACAGGAGCACTGCAAATTCTCTTTTGAAATGTTTTTGTTTTGAAGACTTACACGAAATGGAATGGAAACAGAGAGACAAAAACAGCAGAGGGGCCGTAGTCTCTGGCAAAAGGGAGGCGGGGGGACTTGGATTGGGAGGGCACACTCTCCTCTCTCAGCTCAGCTCTCAGGTCTCTCTGCTTCTGCCTTCTGCTGCTGTGAGTGTGTTTGTGTTTGTGGGTTTTATTCTGACTAAATTGCAGCAGTCCCCACACGTGTGGTTTATTTATTCTTTACTACTTGTAGTACTGCTGTTACACGAACCGAGCCGAGTTAAGTTAACCATGGGGTAGGGTAGAGTTGGGGCTGGAGGAGGGTTAGGTTGGTCAGTTGGTCAAAGAGACAGGGAAGACCAGGTGGGGTCCCAATTATGCTCAAATCTAACTCCAGTGTACATCAATATTTGTTAATTGGTCCAATTGTGTTTTGTTAAACATGGCTTGCTATGAGTGATGATTTGATTTATGGGCCAACTTTGATTGCATGTTTTGCCTTTGCCTTTGCCTGTTGTTCACTTGTTTGTGGTCCTTTTTCATTTTTAGTACCACATAGAAATTTTGAAGTTTTGATTTAATTGATTGAAGTTTTAATTCTTTCCACATGAAAGTACATAATTCTCTCGTATATTATATCTCGTGACTTATACACTTTTTGAACTGAATATAAAGAATACTGTATTACTTTTAGTATTGATTAAAGAAAACTCAATAACACATATTGGGAATTTGCAGGATGAGAATCTGATGAATCATCTCAGGAAAACTGCAGATCTTGGCAGATTATAAGGAGTCATTTCCAAAATATGAGGCAAAATCTGGGCAGCTGTGAAATGCTTTTTCTATGGTCAGCCATCAAAGGAGGTAATGCTAAATTATTTGATGCACTTTAATTGGTTGGAATGTCATAAGAAGTCATACTCCATAACTATTATAGTCAAAATCTACCACACCCATGATTTAATGGGAGGATACAGACTTTGAGGAACACACACAGCAGTTATAATTCAAACTTTGTTGAACACCCAGCACCAACATTTATAAACAGAGCTTTCATTCGCATTGAGTGTAGGGGTAGTGTAGTGGTCCTAATTCCTAATTCCTAATTCCGACACCTATCCTTGGAAATTTCCTGGTGAGGCCAACAACTCATGAACTCAATGTAGAAAACTTTGTCTTTTTGATGACCAACTCTATAAATTGTTAGATCAGTTTTTATGATAAATTGTTTTTGTTGAAGTACTATTTTCAGGAGTTTGTTAGTTGGGCAGATTATAATCTTAATAGTGTTTCAAGTAGTTTTCAGTTGTGAAGATGGTGCGTTTATTAGTGTCCTCCTATTTCGATGTTGTTTTTGTTATGTTATAGCATGTATAATAGTTACTTAGTTTTTATCTGAAGTTAATTTTATAAGTTTCTACAGTAAAGAGAATAGTGTTGAGTTGAGCTAGAAATTGGATATGGAATTTAAGAATTGAAGAAAATTTTCAAATTCATCAATTAGCCTTGTGACTGAAAATGAAAGTATATATAGTTCCCAAAGAAGTGTAAAAACATTTTCTGACTCAAGGGGACTCCTGCTTCTGTTCAGTGTTTGTGTGTTGGTGGTGGATTGTGTAGGATTTGTGGTCAATGGTCAAAGATGTACAGAGAGATGTGCTCTCTCTAATATCATCAGCATTGGGAGTGACCCCAGAAGTAGAATTGTTAAAAGTTTATTCAAATTCTCACATCTTCCATAGTCATACTAAACTAGTTTATTTAGGAATTAGATGATGATGATGGACATGGGCGTAAAGAATTAGAGACTCTAGTCACATCCAATGGATAACGCCAACTAAGGAAGGCCCGGTGGGGGGCCATGCAAGAAACGATGTTGATTATAAATGGGTCCCGGGGGGGAGGTCCCTTCCCTTGCCTTGTTTGCTTTTAGATCTTCATTTTGCATCATTCAATTCCTTTGGAGGCATGAAGGGAATCTTCTTTTAGCCATCACATGTTTTTGGTTGTTGTTAGCTATGCCTGGTTGGCTTCCTTTGATAGTTTGGCGTCTTTGTACTCCCTTTCCTTTTCTCATTTTATTCACGTGAAGGAAACCTTTTTCTTTCTTCTTTTTCACTATTGAAATGCATGGGTGAACCGAAAATTATTAGAAAAGTTAAATTTCAAATTATAACTTATAACTAATAAATTACATAAATATATGTATAAATATGTCTGTAGTGTTGGGTAGAGGTTGGAATAACACTGTTTCTTCTTTTTTTTTTTTTTTTTTTTTGAAAGAGGAATAACAATGTTATAATGAATCTATGATGATTCTTTCACTACAGCCAGTCTACTATTGCCATTCTCATTTTGTGAGGGAATAATTCGTTTAATTATTTCCTTGCATTTAAATACTTATACTCGAAAACAGTATTACAAAGTGAACTCTTCTAATGAAACAAAGAGAGTATTTTTTAACATAAGACAAGATTAGGCAAGAGGAAGTAGAATCTACATAAATTTAGAGACTGTTTAGTTTATGAATTAGGAATCATATTCATGTAACTAGAATGAGCTAAATTTGTCAAAAGAGCATCGGTAAGTTTCGTTTAATTTTTATCCCATTTTATCATACTATCAAACTTATGTTTATACGAACCTATTCTTATTTCACTCAACTATAATAGATGGAGATGATGCTCGAGTGGGTGGGGGTTGACCCGGAAACAGTAGAGGGCGGGTAGGGTTATTAAGCACGCGTGTGGTGTGGGAGGCAGTGCGGTCCACGAGCCACGCCCAAGATGACCCTGTACTGTCTGTAGTCAACCGGGCATTTTTGCCGGTTACAGCTTAAGCCTTCGATGCACGTGCCTCCCTTCACAACCTCGCACGTGTTCCCCAGCTAAGCCTCCCCCCAAGTGTTTTCCGCTTTGTATTTTCTTTGACTACTATTCCATCCTTTCTCCGTCCCGTTCTCTCCAATTCTTTCCACCAACTACGGAACCTAGAAAATTCATTATCCCGCATCATTATGCGAGTTCAGTAATATAACTATTTATAAATCTCGAAATGAAATACAATGTGAAACATAACACTTTATATAGGAATGAAGATGCAGATTTATCCAGCAATCCATCGTCCCAAATCAAGTTTATGAATTGAATAATCTTTTTGCGCAGCGTATAAGCGTGTGAGTGATTTCCAGTTTGCATTCCCTGTGTGTATAAACTATATATAAAACCATCTGTCCTAAATTAAATCGACAAAAAATGCAAAAGTGGTCCACAATCTTTACCCCTATTGCAAATGTAGTCCACAATCTTTAGTAAGTAGCAAATGTAGTCCACAATGTATCCATTTTGTTGCAATTTTAGTCCAAAAACGGAAAATTGACCTTGACTAACGGTCAACGGGTTTGACCGTCAGTCAAACCCGGGTTTGACCATCTAAAACCACCCCACCCCTTCCTTCCAAACCATTTCTCCACATCAGCACCACAATTCGCCACGTCACCCGCGCCACGTCACCTTCTGCTGAAAATGAAAGGAGAGGCTAAAAACTTCAAAATTTGCTCCAGTGGGGTTTCGAACCTGTGACCTTCCCTCTGCGCGCGCGAGAGACAACCACTAAGCTGCAGTCGTTTGTTTGTCTTTAGTTGCTGTTCCATTTAGTCATATAGAATCACACTTTTCTTTCATACTTTATACACAAAGCCGTATTAAGACTTTCAAATTCCTTTCCATGCCGTCAAATTAATTAACTTATTTAATTAAAATTACTATTCTAACCTTATTAAATAATGTCAAACATATAATTACCTCTAATATATATTTTTAACTCTTTCAAAAATCTCATACGAATTCATTCAATATCAACTATAATATATTTTTAACTCTTCCCCTTCCATTTTTGGGAGATTCCTATTTGGAAAGATATTTCACCAAGGCAACGCTGCTTTGATTTACCTTACAGACACTGGTGAAATATCTTTCCAAATAGGAATATCCCAAAAATGGAAGGGGAAGAGTTAAAAATATATTATAGTTGATGTTGAATTAATTTGTATGAGATTTTTGAAAGAGTTAAAAATATATATTAGAGGTAATTATATGTTTGACATTATTTAATAAGGTTAGAATAGTAATTTTAATTAAATAAGTTAATTAATTTGACGGTATGGAAAGGAATTTGAAAGTCTTAATACGGCCTTGTGTATAAAGTATGAAAGAAAAGTGTGATTCTATATGACTAAATGGAACAGCAACTAAAGACAAACAAACGACTGCAGCTTAGTGGTTGTCTTTTGCGCGCGCAGAGGGAAGGTCACAGGTTCGAAACCCCACTGGAGCAAATTTTGAAGTTTTTAGCCTCTCCTTTCATTTTCAGCAGAAGGTGACGTGGCGCGGGTGACGTGGCGAATTGTGGTGCTGATGTGGAGAAATGGTTTGGAAGGAAGGGGTGGGGTGGTTTTAGATGGTCAAACCCGGGTTTGACTGACGGTCAAACCCGTTAGTCAAGGTCAATTTTCCGTTTTTGGACTAAAATTGCAACAAAATGGATACATTGTGGACTACATTTGCTACTTACTAAAGATTGTGGACTACATTTGCAACAGGGGTAAAGATTGTGGACCACTTTTGCATTTTTTCCAAATTAAATCCATCCTTAGTGTATTATTTGTACAGTTCATTAGTACTAATTATCTCTACTTTAGGACCCTGTTTGGTATCATGATTTGGATCAGGATTTCAAAACAAAGTTTAAACCAAAGTTTCAGCTTCTGTTTGGTATCATGATCTAAATCATGATGCCAAACAAAGTTTAAATCATGATACCAAACAAAGTCCAGAAATCAAGATTTCAGCTTTTGTTTGGTATAAGTTTTTTTCTCTCTAACTTTATTACTTCAATTTCTCTCTCTAAATATTTTTCTCTCTCTAACTTTATTATTTTAATTTCTCTCTCTAAATTTAGTACTTCAATTTGTCTCTCTCTAACTTTATTACTTTCTCTCTCCAAATTTTTTCATCTCTCTAATTTTATTACTTCACTTTCTCTCTCTAAATATTTTTCTCTCTAAATTTATTACTTCACTTTCTCTCTAAATTTTTTATCTCTCTAACTTTATTACTTTCTCTCTCTAAATTTTTTTCTCTCTCTAACTTTATTATTTTAATTTATCTCTCTAAATTTTTTTTTCTCTCTCTAACTTTATTATTTTAATTTATCTCTCTAAATTTTTATCTCGCTCTAATTTTATTACTTTACTTTCTCTCTCTAAATATTTTTCTCTCTCTAAATTTATTATTTCACTTTCTTTCTCTAACTTTATTACTTTCTCTCTCTAGATTTTTTATCTCTCTAACTTTATTACTTCACTCTCTCTCTAGATTTTTTTCTCTCTAACTTTTTTACTTCACTTTCTCTCTCTAAATTTATTATTCACTTTCTCTTTTTAAATTTTTTTGTCTCTCTAACTTTATTATTTCCTCTCTCTAGATTTTTTTTATCTCTCTAACTTTGTTACTTCAATTTCTCTCTCTAACTTTATTACTTTCTCTCTCTAAATTTTTTTTGTCATTCGAATTTTATTACTTCACTTTTTCTCTCTAAATTTATTACTTCACTTTCTTTCTCTAAATTTATTACTTCACTTTCTCTCTTTAAATTTTTTATCACTCTAACTGTATTATTTTCTCTCTAGAATTTTTTCTCTCTCTAACTTTATTACTTCAATTTCTCTCTCTAAATTTTTTCCTCGTTATAATTTTATTACTTCACTTTCTCTCTCTAAATATTTTTCTCTCTCTAAATTTATTGCTTCACTTTCTCTCTAACTTTATTACTTTCTCTCTTTAAATTTTTTATCACTTTAAATTTATTACTTTAGAATTTTTTTTCTCTCTAGCTTTATTATTTTCTCTCTCCAAATTTTTTTATCTCTCTAACTTTATTACTTTCTCTCTCCAAATTTTTTTATCTCTCTAATTTTATTACTTTCTCTCTCTAAATTTTTCTTTATCTTTCTAACTTTATTACTTTCTCTCTCTAACTATTAGTTCATTTTCTCTCTCTAAATTTTTTATCACTCTAACTTTATTACTTTCTCTCTCTAATTTTATTACTTTAATTTCTCTCTCTAGAATTTTTTCTCTCTCTAATTTTATTACTTCAATTTTTCTCTCTAAATATTTTTCTCTCTCTAACTTTATTACTTTCTCTTTCCAAATTTTTTTATCTCTCTAACTTTATTACTTTCTCTCTCTAACTGTTACTTTAATTTATCTCTCTAAATATTTTTCTCTCTCTAACTTTATTATTTTCTCTCTCCAATTTTTCTTATCTCTCTAACTTTATTACATTACTTTCGCTCTCTAACTTTTTTTGTTTATCTACAGTGTAAATTAGAATTCTTAGATTCGGAAAATGGGTTGAGAAATAGGGTTTCCTTGAGTGATGATTTAGATTCTGATTTAGGTTAGAATTTGGGCAAATCTACTTGCCAAACAAAGATTTTGCTGGACCCCCACTAAATTTGATCCAAATCATGATACCAAACATGGCCTAGATCTGCCTAATTGGAACATCATCATCACCACCTGATGTCAATGATCCGGTGCAGTCTCGTCATCCTTTTTAGTGTGTTATTTGAGATAGTATTAAAACAATAAAACAAAATATTCTCTCCGTCTCAATGAACAGTTTTGTTTCAAGAAAATGTTAGGAGAGATATGTTGTAGGTATATATTTTTTGAAACGTGACTTTTTCATTGGACTTACGGAATAAGAGATGAGACAAGAAATCAACACAATCTGATCTTATATTTGCTATGCTGCTTCTTGTGTGCACTAGAATTAGATGGAGGGAAGCAAGGAGCAACCACAATTAGACTTGCACTATACGCTTATACCAACTCTGTTACGTGTAGAATAGTTCACTTTATAATATGAAAATAGTATTTCAAAATAGGAAGTATAAATTAATTTGAAGAGAATGATTCATGAGGTGAGGTCAAGGAAAACAAACTCTGGAATGTGATGAATACGATGATTTGTAAACCTAGAAGTGTACAATAAGTCGGTGGGGTGTTCGGTTGCCTTGTCGTCTGTCGGGAAACTTCTTCCTTCCCTATCGTACAGTTGTATGAATATGTAAAGCCCTTATCCATTTACAACGACTAACCAAAATTCGAAGCAAAGTTTATTGTCAAAATTAATAAAAGCAAGTAGCAGCTCGGAGTTAGCAACTTCAAAACGAAGATAAAAGGAAGCACACGTGATAGCAAGTTTTTCAATGCAACTTTTGACGTTCATGGCTGATCACTAATAGCTACAAAACTTGAGTTGTTTGCCAGGTTAAAATCAATTTAGTATTCATAGCTTTTGCCTTATTTCCTAATTTCTTATACTCCCTACGTGACACTCAAAATTCCATTATGTATTACTAAAAACAGAAATATAAAGTGAACTTTTTAAATAGTGATAGAGGGAGTATATATTGTTCGTTGAATGTATTGTTCCATATGTGTATTTATAATGTATTATTCTTTCTGTCCCAATAAAAAAATCATGTTTAAATTTATACATTGTAATCTATAAACAATTATATCTCATGACTTTTTATTTAGACAAGAGAATATTACTCCCTCATTTAAAATAAAAAATTTGACATGATTTCTTCAGTTATATCCATACTTTGTAAGTATGAGTTATTATGGACCATATGTTATTATTATATAAATAAGGGTATGCATTGTGAAGACTTGAAACTGACAGAGGGAGTAACTCTTTCATATGTTGTTGTAAATAAAACATTGTTTCAATAATAGAGTCCAGTTTCAAGTCTTCGCATTGCATACCTTTATTTATATAATAACATATGATCCATAATTACAAAGTATGGATATAACTGAAGAAATCATGTCAAATTATTTATTTTAAATGTTGTACGTTACCATCCATAATGAGTACTCTCTTCGTCCCATTTGAATAATACACTTTAAAAAAAATTATTATCTTATTAAAAGAGTCATTTTGGATTTATTTATATTACATACCCTTATTAATATAATAATACAGTTACAGTAAGAATATAAGTGAAAACTATAGTGCCAAATTACTATTTTAAGTGTTGTACCTCATAACCCATAATAAGTTGTATATTTTTCAAAGTGAATTTTTTAATTGGGACGGATGGATATTACATTTTTTAATGGCCTTATTATTTTAAACCTATTGTGTATTATTAACTCTACTTTTTTTTTCCCCTTATATTATTAAATTAGTCACTTCCCCCTTTAAACTTTTTTTTTATTTTTTTATTTTTTCTATTGTATTCTCAATTGGTGAATTGAATCCATAATCTCATAGTTACAAATTCATATCATTAGCCACCACCCCAACCTCCCATTGCCTCCTTTAACCTATGGTCAAAGAAAAAAATTGGTAAAAAGATTTCTATATCTTTTACTTTTAGCACCCCTTAACATCTGAGTAAATTTGATTTGCCAGTAAAAGCAAAAACAAAAGGGGGTAATGTGAACCACCAATGAAGCATAAAATAAAAATTAAAAATTGAAAAAGAAGCTGGGATAGAAGATATTATACTCTGGAGTGGGGAACACCTAAAAAATGAATCATTGTCATGCCACTCCAGTGTTATTCTGATTCATCAGGGGAGGGGATCTGATCTTGATCAGATCAGATTTGAGTAGTTCCCTTAAAATATGTTATTAGTTGCTTTCCATATAAATTTCACTCTCAACTTTTCTCAGTTTTTTTTTTTTTTTTCTGAATATTTTTCCCCAAAAGCAAAGGAGGGTTTGCACTTTATTCATTTGCTATAATATGTTGTGAACATCTTTTTATAACACAGAAATCTTCATTGCTAAATGACGCAATGAGTAAGGAATAAATGCAAAGGAGGAAGCTGGAAAATGACCCCGGTTGAAATGAAAGAAAAAGAATACTATTTGGCATAGGTCAAAAATAAAGTGGAAAGAATGTGCTCAAGGGGCAGTAGTACCTTTCCATCCAATTTGACGTGTCCCCAACAGCAGTATATATGGCCTCTTCATGTCACGATAGCATCTTGCTATTGTCACAAATGACCACCATTACTTTCCCCCAAGTTTTCTCTGTTTGTGTAGTTTTCATTCAAAGTGTTGGAAATTACTGTGTAAGTATTGATAAATATAGTTTATTCATTTAATTAGAAGAGTTTATTTTCAATTTTGCTTTTTTTTTTTTTAATAGAAGAATTGAATTTTTGTTTTTCTAACCCTTATTTATATAATTGTGCCTGTTTACAATTAACTGCATTTAAAAAGTACGAACACAAGAAAAATAAATTGTGACAAATTAGCTATTGTACATGTTGCACATTAAAATGATTGGAACGGAGGGAGTATATTTTTGTGAAATTAGACTATCTTAGTGAAAATAAATAAAATATTTTTGTTTTTGTTTTTGTTTTTGTTTTGTTTCAAATAATAAGGTAGTGCATAAAATCTGGGGTAAAGGGCGGGGAAGGGAGGGGATGTAGAAATAAATGAGTAAGGTTATCATCACACTCATGTCATGCTTACTCAAAACATCATTTGTTTTTTTTTTTTTTTTTTTTTTTCCAAAAAGATAGAATCAAGTGCTCTTGGAACAACTACACATCTCGAGCATTATGCAACCTAAAATCAACTTTCTGCCCAAGTTCCATGAAACCTATGAATTAACATAAAGCATAGCTAGCTGGTAATTAACAATTGGAGAAGCATAAACTACTACTATTTGAAAAGAGGAGGAAAAAGTTAGATGCTCAAGCTCGATGGATTTAGTCCTATATTCAGAGAGAGAGAGAGAGAGACCAGTACCTTTGGGGGTTTGATTAATAATTAATCGAATCCGGAGTTTGATATTACTGACATGGAGTATATAACCACGTAGTTATGGTCGATCGTGTCCTACACAATGTATAGGTTCTGATTTTCTCTACCAATCAGTGAGTCTTTATATGTATATTTGCAGGGTATACAGAAAGAAAAGAAAGAAAGAAAGAATTTGATTGGGTCATATTTTAAGGTTTTGTGGGAGCTTAAAGAAGGGAAGCCTAGCTGGCTTTGCGATTCGGGCATAATAGGGCTCCATCATCATCATGGGGTTTCTATTTCTAATCTAATCTTGTTTTATTGTGTAATAATTGACTCCACTTTCGACGTGGGAAGTCGTGACATGCAACACTCCTACTCCTACTGCTACTAACCACTAATTAAATTCTCTGTAATATACTACTACTCCTTAACTAATAGTATAGTAATCTGTATGTGTTTTTTCTTTCTTTTATGATAAATTAATTTAATTTGGGGAATTTATAGGATATTATGTTAACTATATGTTAAAGGTAACCAACCTCCAACACTTAAAAAATGTAAGCACAAGACCAACAATTTTGATCCTAAAGTCTCCCGGCTTTTGATTCAACCTCAAGAAAGACTTGCCCCCACCCCACCCCTTTCCCTTTTCTTTTTTTTCTTTTTCATTTTCAAATTGGATGGGTGTTTACTTCCATGCATTTTATGTTATGTGTAACCTAAGCTATATACTAATTGACCAATCCTCTTTCAATCCTTTCTTTTTCTTAAAAAAAGAAAATTCTTGCCATACTCCACTCCACTAGTCCCTTTCCTTAGGAAAACCGCCAAATGAGATATAAGTTATAATTAAGAAGAAACCAAAATGTGAAAATTACGTACTATTGAAGCGTTTGATTGATGATGACCCTCCACAAAATCATAATCAAAATCGTAAAGAAAAGTCAATTTGTATTAATTAACCATGCATGAATTATAATTATTTATCTTTCTTTCTTTTCGGACAGCATTAGTACAATTAGGTGATCCTGTTTAGCTATTATGGATGAAGCCAAACCCTAATTATAATGAAAGTGAAAGAGAAATTCATGCATGCAGATGCAGTCAAACCTTTCAATTTGGTCAAAAGCAGCTACAATTAATCCCTTCCACCTTTGCCAAAATCTTGAAATCCATGATCCATATTTGACCTTGACATTAAATGGAAAAGGAAACAGGCAGTTACACAGTGCGCACTGAATTTATTAAGATTAAATTTTTGTTTAGGATGATGAGATGAGATGAGACTTAAAGAGTAGTATCTTTCGAGAAACGTGAAATGAACAAATTTAGGACACCATGTTGGAATCCGAATATTCCCTAATTGGGCTTCTTGTTGTATATTCTATTCCTATAAGGAAAAAATGCAAAAGTGGTCCACAATCTTTACCCTTGTTGCAAATATAGTCCACAATCTTTAGTAAGTAGCAAATGTAGTCCACAATGTATCCATTTTGTTGCAATTTTAGTCCAAAAACGGAAAATTGACATTGACTAACGGTCAACGGGTTTGACCGTCAGTCAAACCCGGGTTTGACCATCTAAAACCACCCCACCCCTTCCTTCCAAAACCATTTCTCCACATCAGCACCACAATTCGCCACGTCACCCGCGCCACGTCACCTTCTGCTGAAAATGAAAGGAGAGGCTAAAAACTTCAAAATTTGCTCCAGTGGGGTTTCGAACCTGTGACCTTTCCTCTGCGCGCGCGAGAGACAACCACTAAGCTACAATCGTTTGTTTGTATTTAGTTGCTGTTCCATTTAGTCATATAGAATCACACTTTTCTTTCATACTTTATACACAAGGCCGTATTAAGACTTTCAAATTCCTTTCCATGCCGTCAAATTAATTAACTTATTTAATTAAAATTACTATTCTAACATTATTAAATAATGTCAAACATATAATTACCTCTAATATATATTTTAACTCTTTCAAAAATCTCATACGAATTAATTCAACATCAACTATAATATATTTTTAACTCTTCCCCTTCCATTTTTGGGAGATTCCTATTTGGTGAAATATCTTTCCAAATAGGAATCTCCCAAAAATGGAAGGGGAAGAGTTAAAAATATATTATAGTTGATGTTGAATTAATTCGTATGAGATTTTTGAAAGAGTTAAAAATATATATTAGAGGTAATTATATGTTTGACATTATTTAATAATGTTAGAATAGTAATTTTAATTAAATAAGTTAATTAATTTGACGGCATGGAAAGGAATTTGAAAGTCTTAATACGGCCTTGTGTATAAAGTATGAAAGAAAAGTGTGATTCTATATGACTAAATGGAACAGCAACTAAAGACAAACAAACGACTGCAGCTTAGTGGTTGTCCCTCGCGCGCGCAAAGGAAAGGTCACAGGTTCGAAACCCCACTGGAGCAAATTTTGAAGTTTTTAGCCTCTCCTTTCATTTTCAGCAGAAGGTGACGTGGCGCGGGTGACGTGGCGAATTGTGGTGCTGATGTGGAGAAATGGTTTTGGAAGGAAGGGGTGGGGTGGTTTTAGATGGTCAAACCCGGGTTTGACTGACGGTCAAACCCGTTGACCGTTAGTCAATGTCAATTTTCCGTTTTTGGACTAAAATTGCAACAAAATGGATACATTGTGGACTACATTTGCTACTTACTAAAGATTGTGGACTACATTTGCAACAGGGGTAAAGATTGTGGACCACTTTTGCATTTTTTCCATTCCTATAATGAAGACATATTTCCCCCGCTGGATTCTTCCTACCAAGTAGTAAGTTCAACCCACTAATTATCTTAATGAAGGAACAATACTGCTTAAGTTCAACTCTAATTACCAATTAGTGCTATAATTAATAGTATTAACTACAAAGGTTATGAAGGTTTACCTCGAGCTTCTTAATTTAATGAGATGGCGGTGTCTTGAGCCCTGTGCATTCCAGAATTTGACCAGTTGGATTGGCAGTGGGCAGCAACACTGATCTGCTCTGCTGGAATTGAAAAAACAAGTTGAATCAACTGCATCAGCCCAATGGGAATTTGGGCCACCCCCCTGCAAAATTGAAGTTGGACCTGTCATAATATAATGTAACAAAAGGTTGGGCTTCAGAAGATAAGGCCAGGAACATACATATTACACAATGTGGCGTTTATCACTTTATCACCACAGTAGAAACTGATGGAAATCCTGCTGGGAGCTTTAAAATCTGAAACTTTACAGCATAACAGCTAAAGTATAATACCATATAACACAGTGAGCGAGTCAGAAAGGGCAAAAATTTTGTCCATTTCATTCCAACAATGTTAAGCAAATCCCAGACAGACAAAATAGTACACAGGTTTGCTCTTGGCTTTAAGCATGCATCTATGTAATGTACAGATTAGAATCTGAGGGACTAACAATAATCCAATAGTGATCAGTAAGCCAATCTCTGCTAATTTATATGAGATGTTCGTCATGTTCACAATCGTACAAGGATGACCACCGTCAGAGATGTGCTAATCAGAGAGAGAATTCCCATTGATCTTCTACAGGATGATATTGCCAAGCTGGTTGTGTTTCTGCTTCCTACTTCAGGTGCAACACTTGCTTTAGGGGGGTCACATGATCCGAATGTCATATTTCCCTATTTAAATATAGATGCATTCAAAGATCATAAGAATGTTTACATAAAACAGAAATTCTTCTGATACAATGACAGTATTTTGGTAGCTCAGGAATACCTTGCAGGATATAATATTTGGGCAACCACAAATCAGTTGACCATTCGCTGTGTCCACAGCTTGAGGAGCGCCACCACCATTACTTCTCTACAAAATTCAGCCATTCAAACCAATTGAAGTAGCTCATTATCTATTTGTAGAGGAGGTCTTGAATGTGGAATTCCTTGCAAATGAAATTTATGAGTTTAGCTAGTACCTTATAAAAGTCAACAGCAATGAAATTAGCCCAACGCTTGCCTGCTGCCTCATAACAAGTACTCAGCATGCTCATCAACGCTTCTGAATTGTGTTTGCAGGCTTGAGTAACATCTGGATTGTCTGGAAAATAGTTCATCACAATTAATGACCTTGTTGTTGTGTTCATTGCAAGTGATTCTCCACGGTTGGGACACTTTCCTGATATCATTCCACCATTTCCATCTGCAGATACAAAGTGTTAATGCAGTTCCTAGTTTATTGTCCATTTGAATTTCACTTCAACCTATGCTGGACAAAGCATTAAGCATCTTCAACTTAATGTTTAAATCTTAGTTAAACAGAAAAAACTAAAACTCACATTGGTTTTCCACAGTATATCTCCACTGATAAGCAATGCCTTCAGTAGATTCCTTGGAAGATTTAGATGTGAAAACTACCAAGCGCTGATTCTTCTGGATCATATCATCTACTGTTGGCCACTCTCCACCATTTTTTGGCATCCTTGATACCGGGAACCAGAATTTTCTCAGACCAGCCGCGTCAAACACTTTAGTTAGACCATTAGGAGACCTAACATAGTCTTCGATTATGATTGTGACAATTTCAGATGGATTTGCTTCCAGAAACACTTGAACCTCGTTCAAGACATTAATGGCTGGTTGCTGAGGATCACATTTAATATGTTATTATCAAACTGTATGATCAGAAAATTGTAGAACTATTCAACATTGCATCCTAAAGAGATGCCCTTAAGGTGTGTCTGTACTCTGAGCAACTTTTATATAAATGAGTTTGGGGGTGAAGGAAATTTCAAAGATAAATCACATTTACTTTTGTTTATGCCATTTAAGAAAAAGGTTGGTAACCCAAAATTCTCGAGAAAAGTTTGTCAGTAAATGACATTTTCATTGTGGCAATGAATCCAAATAAATTCACATCCAATAATGTATAAAATGCACTTACAAAGGCTGTGAAATTGTAGCAAGTGCCACCATAGGAGTGGCATAACCAAATGTCATTCATAAAGTCATACATGTCAAGCATCAATCCCCTAACACCATTCTGCACCAGAAACACAAAATGCGAAGTTGTGAACAAAGTGGAATATTTCAAGAAGATGGGGAACTGAAATAAATAAATTTTGAATAGTATTTATAGCTTCAAGTGAACAGAAACAACAATTCACTCTTTCAGGACAATTAATAATGAAGCCAGAGCCGGGAGCCTGGGACCACCGAAAATGTCTTGAGTGCTTGATATCTTGCATGCTTGCTAAATTACGTGGAATGACTAAGGTTATTATCATATTGACAAGAGCTGCTAAGAAGTTAGGAGGTCTGATTCAGAGAGAAACTTGTCATCCTAATACAATATATTATGTATTTTCAGGAATAGTTTGGTCCAACAAGCTCCTGAAACTTTTTTCAGGAGTTCATCAAAAGTCCAATAGCCAGGGAATCCTGTTCAGTCTGGTATCAATAACAACCATAAGCAATTAAAAACTGCACTCTTCTTTGAAAACACGCAACTACGCAGACATAACAATTTCTAATAAGGAAAATAATTTTCCCTTGTCATTCCTTCAGTTGTAGTAAGTGATACCAAAAAGAAATGCAAAGCAGAGCTTACGTAACACGACATATGCCCCACAATCAAGCCTATGATTTCAATGAGGTGAAATAACCATCAGTTGAGTCAAGTTGATGTTAACATAATTAAATTGCTATGCATGAACTAACAGTTACTTTTAGAGAGTTACAAATGATTCTGAAACTCTGTTAATACCACAAGCAATAACCTAAGAAGTTAGGACTAGTCCATTGTAGCTTGTTTTGAAACAGATCTCAATTTATGTAATTTCTATTTCCATATCAAAATAATTTTTTAATTTTTTTAAAAAAATATTATCTTTTACGTTTCACTTCTTGGAGCAACATTTATACCTCCACAAATGGGCACCCAACAGAAACTGTAAAATCATATAGCGAAAATTCAAACATCATATGAAGCCTAAATGTTCTTCATTAGAGACTTGGGGAATTTAGACATGCCGAGGTTTAGTTATATAATAAGGCAACTATACGTAAAAGTCAGAACACACAACTGCTGTTGTCAATATATACAATATCGAGCTATCCAACATTGACATGCTAACAAAACAGCCAAACATGAGCACAACGAAAAGACATTCCACCAATTCCACTTCTAACTTTACCATTAATAATGAGCAGGTAGAACATACGTTCACATTGACAGAGAGATATATGTGTAATTAAACCAGCACGTGAAGGAAGAAAGTGAGTGTATACGTGTGAGCGGTGCAAAAAGAAAAGGAGAATGGGCTCACATTAAGCTGACTAGTTATGGTGTCCTGTTGATTCGTCGGAGCAATAATCGCCGATCCCGTGGCCGATCTCTCTCCCAACCTAGCGAAGGCATTGTGTGTCGTGAGCCATGAATATCTATTAAACGGCAGCCCAGGCACCTGCATTTCAACAGAAAATTGACAATCAAACACCCAATCACCAACAGACAAGTTAAAATACACATAAAACCAGGATTAACACGCAAAATGAACACAGATAAACGAACTCATAAGTTGAATTTTACCCTGGAAAAAGGATTAATAGGTTGAGTTCGCGTGCAGCGAGGGCGAATATCGCCGATAGCGAGACAGGTCTCACAGTGTAGCCCTGCATCGCAACTATTTCCAACGCACGTTTGCCCTTGCTGGAAACAGAGCGCGAAACAAAAAAAACTTCAATCCATTACAGTAATCAACCCCGAAACCTATAGCCAAAGTAAATCAAATTGAACTTTTTAGAAAAAAACACACAATCACGATGATGATGCGTATACCTGGAGAGCCGCAACAGAATTACAAAAAAACAGAGCCACCAGGGACAACGACAGCACGCCGTACAACTTCATTGCAAGCCGGAGCCTACAAATGAGAACGCCGTGCAATTTCAAGTATTAATAAACAAAAAATCACGAATATCAAACGGAAGTAAATTCCACTGATTAAATAGTTCGAACCGCGAAGTAGTACTAGATAATTAAAATCGGTGCAAACTGCAAACAAGTAGTGCATGAAATTTATGCTTGGCGCTAGGAGAGAAACGAGAGAAATGCTCAGCGACGGCGACTTACAGAGAAACTCCGGTAGCTGAATTGTGCGTGTTGCTCCTTGAATCCTCCTGCCGACTGAGTGAAAGAGCTGTTTCTCTCTCTCTCTCTCTCTCTCTCTCTACTCTCCTCCCGCCTCTGCCTGTCAGGGAAAACTGATCCAAACTCATTTGTTTTTGGCGTGAACTGTGCTGCAATGACGGTTTTGTCCTCCAGGTGGATTTTCATTTTCATTTCCATTTTCTCCGAATTAATACTTATAGCGATGAACTAGCCAAGCCTTCTACGGCATTATTCCTTAACAAAATTATTTGTTTGTCTCACGAAAAGAATTCAGTAATACAAATTATTTTAATGGGACGAGACAGGTAAAAACTAAAAAGCAATCATTTAATTTGAATTTTATATAATGTGACGGGGGCAATATAACGCTCTCCAACTATTGATAAAATTGATGATTTCTTAAAAAATAATAATAATAAAAATAAAATTGATGATAATTGTAAACTATTTAAATGAGGAAGCATTTGCTTAGCGTACGCATCTCTCATTTGTAACTGAATTGGATAACGAAAAAATCACGGAAAACGGCCGCAAGATTTCTACTAAATAAGAATAATAGCATTTTCAGTGATTTTGTATGGAATTCCTTCTTAAAGTAGTAATTTTTTGTTCGTTCAATTAGAAAAGTTAACGTTGCTATTTTCAGTATCATAAACTGAATTTTTTTTAATAATATTGACAGAAAGAGTAATTTAAAGCCAAACGAAATTTCGCTCCTGATTTTAATTATAGTTAATAATGTCTTACCTTCCAAGCGAATCAATCCAATTTGAGAGCTTGTGAAACCCACTTTGCTTTTTTGGGTTGTTGATGATGAAATGCGGTTTGATTTTTGTTGCTTGCAAACAAAAGAGAGCGGTTGGGAATGGTAACTCATATGCTCTACCTTCGTCACACACACATTAATGCTAACCTTTCGGCATGAAATAGTTGCTCACATTTTATACTTTCTCGTTCTACTGAAAAATTGCACTTCTAATTTTTATTTTTATTTTTCAATAAGAGATGTTACTTTTAAAATGTTTACTCTTTCTACCTCTACAAAAACAACAATGTGTGGTCTATGCATGAATACAAATTAGCTATTTTTTTTTGTGTTGTACATGAAATTCATAATGAGTTGTATATTTTTTAAACTGAACTCTTCTAATAAAACGAAAGGAGTATGCTTTTATGTCTCAATATAAAAGTGATGTTTTAAAATACATAGGCGTATATTATGACATCCTGAGAATATGTATTCCTTTCATCCCATATAAATGGTCATGTTTAAGAAAAAGGAAAATTTTGTCCCAATAAAATGGTCTAGTTTGTGATTTCTTACATTGCATACCTTTATTAATATAATAATGCATGATCTATGATTAATCATTACTTAGAAAGTGAGAATATAAGTAAAAATATAATGCCAAATTATTTTTTTTTCTGTGATGTACCTCAAAATCCGTAATAAACCATATATTTTTTCAAATTGAACTTTTTAGCGAGATCAATGGAGTATTAAAAATGTTAAAGTACATAATTGAATGGTAAAAATTTGTGAGAGAACAAAAACACCATGGGCCTGTTCTTTTTGTTTCGTTTTGAAAACAGTTTTGGTTTCAACAGTAAATTTAATATATTTTAATCATTTCCAATACAACTTTTTACTATTCACCATATACTTTTTACATTATAAAACTTATTTTCAAAACCGTTTTCAAAACGTTCAAAATGAACAGGCCGCATATTTCATTACACTTTTTTTTTGTGTCTTTTTTTCAATAGACACTCTTTCATGGCTGATGGCAGCATAAATGTGCAGATTACATGACATTTTATTGGGTAGGTCCAAGTAGTTAATCCATTTCTATTGGGCTGTTTAAACGATACCAAGATGTTGACCCAATCATTTAACATCTACAAGCCCAACAATTAGGCCCAATCAGTTGGAAGTTTTGAGGTCCAAAGTTATGGTACATTTTTTTTTTCCCACTTATCCTTTTCTATTTTCTCTTTCATTATTTTAGTACATTTTATTTAGTATTTTCTCTTACAAAAATTTACTTATCCAAATTTTATTTTTTTTAACAGAAAACTTTATAAGATTAACTGGGAAGTCCAGCACTGAAAGAAAGGAATGCTGATGGGCTATTTCATATGGCATCAGTCGTAACATTATGCTTTGCGTACTGAGCAAGTTCGTGGGCTACATGATTGTCAACTCACTTATCCAATTATTTTAGTAAGTTGTTAATACTTAATAAATTCTTATAGCGATTGATGTGATATTTACGTGACCATAATTGTTAGGCAGATTTAATTTTCATCATCCAATGATCTTTCTTTAAGTGGCTATCGTATTTTTCACAATGCATATCACTACTCATTTTATCAAACAATGCGTTATGCTAAATGAGTAATACTTATCATAATACGAGTACTATTTATAGATAAACATCGAAAGTAATATTCATTTTACATGATAACCAATTTAATATTCATTCACCAATTATTAATACGATAATACTTTTTTCGTCATATAAAAAGAGTTCAATAATAAACTATTCACGAGTCATAAGATAGAGTAATAAACCATGATTTCGTATATGGAATATGGGGAGTAACAAATTCACGAGTGCGTTTTTGCCTTTTAGGTTTAGTGCGAAATTTAGCAAATGCTATGGAAACCAAGCACATTTTCCCTTCATTTTGCCAACACTTGCCTTTTCTTGTTTTTTACGTATTTCAGTAGTATTCGTCTTCATCTGCGATGCCCGTTAACTTCTGAAAGTGTTGATTTTGTTTCCACATTGTTTTTTAATAATTTTTTTGAAGTTCGAGTTAAACCATGCAGCTTATTACAGCGTTAATGTTACACGTTTTCTTTTGTAATACCTGATACGCTGGTGACACCGGAAGAAAGGTCCAAAAGGAAAGCGGTCTAGTTTAGTCGAAAAGCCCCAGGTGGTGGGGCGGGGTGGACCTGTGGCTCTTTTTCAGAAACCCATGTTAGTATAGCCTAGTGCTGGTGATTAGTACCGAAAATTATTACACGAAAACACGATACGAATTCGATACAATATATACGGAATATAATAAGAGTTGAATATTGGCGGGGTTAACGGGATATGTAAGTCAACATAAATAACATGAGTAATTAAATGTTAAACTTAAAAGTATTCACATGTAAACGTGTCAACCTAAACTCGACCAAAATAATTTATGTTCCAACACAAATATGAAATGTTCACAAGTTAAAAATGATTTGACCCAAGAACTCGCTTAGCGAAACCCAATAAGCTGAAAATGAATTAATAATCTACTGGTGCTAGATGGTAGTATGTTTAAGATGGAGTCAAAAGTTGCACTCACAGTTCTTGAGACTTTTGCAAGCATGAGATTCTTCTAAATCTAGAATTCCAATTTCCATCCTAACAACATGCACCATTTTTCTCTCCCACATTATTAGTCTATTTCCCTTTCAATTTGGGTCCACTCTATTTCTGGCTTCTCTCTACATTATGGCATTAACCAAGTTGGTCATGTTTCTTGGTCTCCTCCTTTTTCTTCAAATGAAGCAGCTTTCTCTTGCAATGGCTACTTCTGGTAAGTGCTTAAACCCACTCCCTCTTTTTGAGCATTTATGTTTTTCCTTGCTTGTATGAACATTTTACACTGATTAAAACTAGCCCATTTGGTCATTGTTTGTGGGTTAGCTTGAAATTATAGAAAAGCTATTATCTTTTACTTAATTTCACTGTAAATCTATCTGTAATTTTTAGGTTGTGGGTTTGTAGTCCCTAATTGGAGGAGACAATACTGGAAACAGAGGTTTTAGTCCTCAATGTTTTTTCAGAAATTGAGTGAAATTGGTCTTTGTCCTTTGGGAACAAGACAGAATGTTTTTTTACCATGTTCTGCAGGTATATGCAAGCAATTCAGCTTAGGGTTCTTGGTATTGGCTCAATGTATAGCTCTGAAATTGAAATTTGTGCTGTTTTATAAATAATGACCGTAATTTGAAGGTAATTTCTTGGAGCTTCTATTCAACTTTTTACTGGATTCGTTGTGTGTTTTGTGGCACTCGAATACTTTGCTTAAAACATTGTATAACTATTCGAAAACCTTACAATTTGGGTTTGGAATCGTTGTGCAAATCTTTACTTTCTGTTTCTTCATATTTACTTTGTTAAGTGACAATCTTGTAGAATTAATGCCGTTCAAAATGATTCAGTATTGACAGTTTAAATTTGTTCTAGATGAGATTAACTGGGTTATTTTTCCCCAAGGCATTTTGATAAGGAACCTGAATCTTACGAGTGAGCATGAATACTGTGTGAGTTGTACTCTATAACAGTTGATCTTGTGGTTCTCCTGTTTTTACAGGTTGTCCATTAGATCTTGGTCATTCCAACTTTACAATGGCAGCTTCAATTTGCTCCAACAAAGAAGACAGGGGCAAATGTTGCCGATACATTAATGCCTTAATTGCTGTTTCTGTTGCTCGATATGCAAATGTTACAAGTAATCTTGGTGTTAGTTTGGACTTATCAGATACCTGCCTCCGTGCCATCTCAGAAACGTTGGATTTGTATGGAGTTACAAGAAATGCAACTGCTTTTTGTGGCTTTGGAACAAAAATCCCTGTCAATTATGACTGTCTAGGTCGAACTACTGTTATCCAGATGCAACAGTCTCCAAAGTTCACAGATGTTGCAGGAAACTGCAAAGTGCCTTTAAGCTTGGCAAGTGATTGCAGGAAGTGTTTAAATTCTGGTGTTCTGTATCTGCGCAATCTAGTTGGACCTGCAGATAATACAACATTGAGCACATGCAGAGATGCAACTTTTACAGCACTTGCAAGCCATGTTGATAATGCGTCAAGTATTGATATTGCAGGCTGTTTTTTTGGGGTTCAAGGGCTTCTTGGCGCTCCAGGTATGAATCAAGCATAAAATCTTGTACTCCCTCCGTTCCATTAGAAGAGTCCAATTTGTAGTACTGATTTTCAGTACTAAAAAGTGGACTCTTCTAATGGAAGAGAGGGAGTATCACTTAAGTTTCCTAGGATGTACTAATCACACTATTAGTTTGAATACATAATAACTACAGGATTTTAGAACACTTCTATTGTAAACTGATGAGTTTTGGTTGTAAGAGTTTCCTTAATTCTGATCCAGTGAAAATTTCTGAAGTTTGAATTGCTTAGAGGTATGAAGAGTTTCTGAATTGTTGATCTATTTCATGCTTTAACCATTTGGTGTTTTTTGCATTTTGGATTTCTAGGACCTCCATCATTACTTTCTCCTCAAGTGCCTCCGAGTCCATCTTCTGCTGATAGCCCAAGTGACCTTTCCTTGACTGCACCCCTTAAGAAGAATGGCCATCCCTACCACCTAACAATGATCCCAGGTATTGGCATAGCCATTACAGTAGTGGCTATCCTGATGCTGGCTCTCTTAGTTATTCTCATCCGTAGGAAAAGCCGAGAACTAGGCCCTTCTGAAACGGTTGATAAGAAGCACGCGAACTTCTTTCAGTGGACCACAAGGAGATTTCCAGAAGGTCCGTTCCTTGTTGCTTCCCCACTAATGGTTTTCAGAATTTTAGAACAGTGCCACATTACTTGAATGTTCTTTGGTTGAACTACATGCAGGGCCTTCCAGTATGTTCAGGAAATTCAGCTACAAGGAGACGAAGAAGGCAACAAACAATTTTAGCACCATCATTGGGGAAGGGGGTTTCGGCACTGTCTACAAAGCAGAGTTTGATGATGGATTGGTGGCGGCCGTAAAAAGGATGAACAAGGTATCAGAACAAGCCGAGGACGAGTTCTGCAGGGAAATAGAGCTTCTCGCTCGACTACATCACCGTCATCTTGTTGCTTTAAGGGGCTTCTGTGTTGAGAAACAAGAGAGGTTTATTAATTCACGTAAATATGTATATATGTTCCTTTTGCCTTTTAAATAACCTCATCATTATTACTTATTGTTGTTTGATGTTTTTGTTCTGGTTGGGTTCAATTTATGCCAACATGATGTGAAGTTCACTTATTTAATGTAGGTTTCTTGTTTATGAATACATGGCAAATGGAAGCTTGAAAGATCGTCTTCACTGTAAGACCTCATTTCCTCGAAAAGAGTTGTATTGATGTTTTTGATACTCATTTGTGGATCCTCGCACTTTCCTGGAAATGAATGTTGGAATGGTGATCTTAGAACAATTTTAGTGTTTCTTGGGAGTTATAGCTCCATCCTCCTGCTTCTCGAGTATCGACTGTTCTCTTTACCATAGTTAACTGCTTATGTGCAGGTTCAGGTAAAACTCCTCTTAGCTGGCGTACAAGAATCCAAATCGCCATTGATGTTGCAAATGCTTTGGTAATTTATTTGATTAATCTACAGAAGTTTCAGATAATGATTATGGAGTCTTTTTTTGGTTCTTTTCGGGTTAAAAAGCTCATTTTTTAAACCTTTTTCAATATCTCTGCTTGTAGGAGTATCTTCACTTCTATTGCGACCCGCCTCTGTGCCACAGGGATATTAAATCAAGCAATATATTGCTTGATGAAAACCTTACAGCGAAGGTAATTTTCTGAGCTTAGTGTATGGTGTTAAAATCCTTTTTTATTTCTCAAGGTCTACAACTTCATAACACAGTGCCGCAAGCATAAAAGGTGTGGAAATATATGATGGTATAGAATATCTACTTCTAAGATGCTTGATAGAACCACATTTCTTATCTTAAGTTATCTTCATGCAGGTGGCGGATTTCGGCCTTGCGCACGCTTCAAAAGATGGTTCTGTTTGTTTTGAACCGGTAAACACTGAGATTCGGGGAACTCCTGGTGAGGAATAGGTTTCTTTCCAGTAATTGCTTTCAGGTAGAAAAGTATGGATTATATGAACTCTTATACTGTACACTATTCTTACAATGATTCCTAGGTTACGTGGATCCGGAGTACGTGGTCTCTCAAGAGCTTACAGAGAAAAGCGACGTGTATAGCTATGGAGTTGTGTTACTAGAATTACTGACTTCAAGACAAGCAATCCAAGGCAACAAGAATCTGGTAGAATGGTCTCAAGTGTACATGACATCAGAATCTTTGATAACTCAGCTCGTTGACCCAAGAATCGTGAACTCCATTGATTTCGATCAACTCCAAACAGTCGTGACAGTTGCTAAATGGTGCACGCAGAGAGAAGGGCAAGCAAGACCTTCCATCAAGCAGGTTTTAAGGCTTCTGTACGAGTGCGCAGACCCGTTGCACAGCGGATTCATTGAAGTTGTTGAAGGCGAAGAGCGCAGGCTAGAAGGAAGGGGAAGAATGAGCAGTGGCAAACTCCAAAGGGATGAGGGGATCTTTCATAGTGGGGATGGAAGGTGTCTGCCTTCTTCTTCAAGCACATCCAGGTCTCATGGTAGCAGAAGCTTCATGCTCGAGAACAACTCGCCGTCCATCTAAGGCCCGTCGTTCGGCTCGGCTCCTTAGCCGGAAAGAGCATTGAAGTTTTCAGCTCCAAAAGGCAATATTACAGAGGTAGCTCATTTGGCAGCTTGTTCATACTTAAGTTAGATTCTCCTGTATTGATTTTGTTCATTTTTTTGGCTGCTTGAGTGAGATGGCATTTCAGAAAACAATTTTGGTGATCAGTGAGATTGTTTAGAAGTTTTCTTGGGGATTTTGCTGTTATATTTTTCTTTTCTTTGATTATGTTTCATTTGTTCTTTTTTGTTTAAGAAACAAAGCTTGTGTAATGCGTATCTGTGTCTGTTGGGGTCCTTTTAGAACATGAAATTTTTATGTTTTGATGGTGAAATCAAATCCAATGTAATTTGACTTTGTCCATAGCAAATGGCCAAAAGTTGACAATGCACAATATACATAGGAAAAATAAGCATATTTGGTCCCTTTGTCCATGTGACACATTTATGACACATTTGGTCATATTTGTTTCTAGTTAGTAATTTTTCACTTTTGTTCGAAAGATTGACACTTTTGGTCATTTTTACTAGTAATAGCCTATGAAATAGTCATTTTGACTGCCCATTGACACTTTTGGTCATTTTTTCACTCGTAATAGCCAATGAAGCAGTCATTTTAACTGCCTATTCCATGTAAAAATGATCAAAGTGCCAAACTTACAAATCTAAAGGTACAATATTAACGGAAAACCAAAAAAAAAAAAAACATTACTCATCATTTCGTTGTATGCATGGAAGTTAACAATAATTCAGCATCGTTGCCTTAGTTTAACCCTGTCCAAGAAAAGCCGCCCGGTAGAATCTTAAGCCCATCAAAGACAGGCAGGGGCATCAGTTAAAAGGCTCTTGCTCCACTTATTACAAAGAATGGTGTGAACTGTTACTGCTGTTAAGGAATTATTTATTTATGCGGAAAGATAAGCATACTCGAGCAATTACACACTCACACATTGTTCCTCCAATTACAGTAACACGGGAGATATCAAAAGCTCCACCATATGTACCAAACACGGGAATATAAGGAACTACATCATAAGTACCACCGAAAAGCCGATAACTTTTGGGGTTTAGATGAACCTTATATTCTCATACACACGAAATGCTTATTTAGTATTCCACTCGACTAAAAACATGTTGTCTTTTCTTGTAACAATGGCAACTAAACTCTACTATGAAAAACAATAGATTTTGACGATTACTGAAAAACTGAATCCACTGAATATCCTATTTATATGTTCCACCTTGAATCTCTTTAGCTACACTCACACACATTCTTAAGAGAATGGAGAAGTACTTGTGTTCTTCGTTGCTAATCTGGATAATTGTATCCCATCTTTCTCCGACACAACCCTTGGACTGTCGAACTTACATTATCCAGATGGACAAATCGAAGATCCCGGCGCCATTTCCATCCCACCACACCTGGTACATCTCAACCCTGTCTTCCTTGTCATCACCGGAAGGCGTCCCCCCGGTCCATCTCTACACTTACAACCACGTATTCGACGGTTTCAGCACGGTGTTAACGCAGTCCCACCTCCGGCAGCTGGAGACAAGGCCGGGTCACGTCGCCACCTACGAAGAAACATTCGGCCACATCCACACTACTCGGACGCCGGATTTCCTAGGACTTAATCAAAACAGAGGATTGTGGCCTGCTGCTGACTATGGCGATGATATGATCATCGGCATTGTGGACACCGGGATATGGCCTGAAAGCGGGAGCTTCAACGACGCGGGGATGGCTCCGGTTCCTGCGAGATGGCGCGGCGAATGTGAAACCGGAACTGCATTTAACTCCTCAAACTGCAACAAGAAGCTGATCGGAGCCCGTTCGTTTAGCAAGGGTATAAAGCAGGCGGGGTTTGTCATATCAGCTCCCGACGACTATGATTCCCCGAGGGATTTCGAAGGCCACGGATCCCATACTTCATCCACGGCGGCCGGCAGCCGAGTGCCGTTCGCTAACCACTTCGGTTACGCCAACGGAACGGCGACAGGGATGGCTTCCAAGTCCAGATTGGCCATGTACAAAGTGTTGTTTAACAATGGCAGCGTTGAAGCAGCAGCCACGGATACGTTGGCCGGAATAGATCAAGCCATTGAAGATGGGGTTGATCTTTTATCGTTGTCGCTGGGATTCTTCACAACTCCGTTTTACCTCGATCCGATTGCCATCGGAACTTTTGCCGCCATCGAAAAGGGAATTTTTGTAGCGTGTTCTGCAGGAAACAGAGGCCCTCACGCCTACACTATCCTCAACGGAGCTCCTTGGATCACAGCAGTAGGCGCTGGAACCATTGACCGGAATTTATCAGCCAGTATCACATTCGGAAACGGAGAACTAGAATTGGTCGGAAAATCGATTTACCCCCAAAATATCCTCGTAGACAGAGCCCTAATCTACTTCGGCCACGGCAACAGAAGCAAGGAAATCTGCGACTTTTTAGCCCTGGATCCAGATGAGGTTAAGGGGAAATACGTCTTCTGTGACTTCGACTTCTCCGACGAATCGAATGTGTTCGGACAATTGGATGAGGTTTCCAGAGTCGAAGCTGCCGGCGCCATTTTCAGCTCCGATTCTGGGCAATTTCTCAAACCTACTGATTTCAACGGCCCATTCGTGGTGATAAACCCGTCGGACGGAGAATTGGCGAAGAAATACATAACACGATCCAAAAATCAAACCGTGAGTATCAAATTCCAGGTGACATTGTTGGGAACAAAGCCAGCTCCTCAGGTTGCGGATTTTTCATCAAGAGGACCTGTTCTTCATGCTCCATGGATCCTAAAACCTGATATTCTAGCTCCCGGAGTGGATATTTTGGCTGCTTGGGCGCCGAACAGGGCAAGTGCTTCCATTGGAGATAGCTTTCTGCTCACGGATTATGCTCTCGTCTCCGGCACCTCCATGGCTTCGCCTCACGCGGTCGGCATAGCTGCATTGCTCAAAGCCGCCCACAGAGACTGGAGCCCGGCGGCGATCCGTTCTGCCATGATGACCACGGCCGATATTGTCGACAATGCTGATAGCCCGATCATCGATATCATCACTGGGGTTTCCGGCACCCCTCTAGACTTCGGCGGAGGACATATTAACCCTAACAAAGCCATGGATCCCGGCCTCGTGTACGATCTCGAGGTCCAGGATTACATCGACTACATGTGTGCATTGAACTACACAGGAGTGCAGCTCCAAACCATCACGAGAAGATCCAATGTTCCATGTGAGAATGCAAACCTGGACCTCAATTATCCATCCTTCATTGTTATCCTGAATAACACGAATACTACTAGTTACACGTTCAAAAGGGTGTTGACAAATGTGGTTGATGCAAATTGCACCTATCGTGCAATCGTCGAAGCTGCTCCCCGCGGCATGAAGGTCTTGGTGGAGCCATCGACGATCCAGTTCTCCGGGAAGTACAGCAAATCTGGATTCAACTTAACAGTGGAAATCGATTTGGGGTTCAAGCTAACGAGTGACTACATTGGCAACTATGGTTTCTTAACATGGTACGAGGACAATGGGACACATGCAGTTAGAAGTCCTATAGTATCTGCTTTTGCACCTTGAAGGCCAGATATACTGCAGACGGGAAAGTAGATCATGCTTGCTTTTATGTTCGTGGTTTGTTTGTTGTCAGGTTTTACTCACCCCGTCTGCATTAAAAGAGTCATATTTAGAGTTATAACTTAAAACTCATAAATAACTATACTTCTAGACTTTCCTAACGGGACTCAGGGAGTTACACGCGATTAGCATTGTTCGGTAAAGTAAGTTCCATCCATCTTCCATGTAGCAAAAAATACCAGAAGAAACTGTTCATGGTTTACTAATACAAACAGGTTTTTTTTTTTTTTTTTTTTTCCAAATGTACCATTAAAATTCACTTACAGCTTGAAAAGCTACATGACAATCAAAAAAGTAAAAGAGGATATCAATAAAAGAAGAAAAGGGGGTAGAAGGGGAGGGGGGTTGTGGGAACTTGCATGGGCAGCATCACAAAAGAATGAATTTCAAACACCCATCAGTTGAACTCCCTGTTTGGCTCCACTGAGATTAAGATCTTACCTAATTAAGACACGATCAATCATCCAAATTCAGCGAAATACAGAATATGAAACTAATTCGGATGATGCGAAACATATATGCAGGCAAAAAAAATACTGCTTTTTTCGCTTGTCTCAGAGCAAATGCCTGAAGATTCAGTTCCTATGCGAAATCACCAGCACAGGCAAAGTGGTCAGTTCCTCCCCTCAAATCATGACAGTTGTTTAAGTTGAAAGAGTTGCCTATTTGAAATCAACCAACTCAGCAGATTATGGATTTTTGGAAACTACAGTAGAGAAAACAGGGGGCAAACAATTCCTTCTAGCCAACGGAATGGGAGCCATGTACCCTGGAACAGCGTCTCGTAAAAGCCTAAGAAAACAGTAATACTTATTCTCTTAGTAAAGAATTCCCAAAGAACAACCGTAATAAGATTAAAAGAGGTTAAAAAACAATAACAAAAGAAATTCAGCAATACTTGTTCAATGAAGTGTTGAAAGCAATTTTCACCACCTATTTTAACTTATAAAAAATCATCACAAAAAGGACATCAAATGTAGTTTATGATATATATGATTCACACCAGAGAATTGGAGGCCTAATGATTGGCTAATTAATTAATAGAAGGCCACTTTAACCAAACTTCCTAGCCAGGTGTATTTGGTTCTCTTTCCTACAAGGCACTCAAGTCCAGAAGTAGTATTTGGTTCTCTTCACATGTAAATTTTTTAACCAATAGGCACTTGCTGGGTAGAGATCTATTTAAATGATGAAGATAAATTTGGCAAGGAAATCCTAGTGAAAAAACATAAAATGATAGGCCTCTTCAGAAAGGGGATCGCAGAGCATTTCAGGAAAACCCGCAGAACAAACAAATTTGAGAATCACAATCAACTTCTTAGAAATTGTCATAATTGCACAGCATCACAATGAGCAGATGGATGACAAGGTCCAAGGTTTTCAATCAGGGATTTCCAAAAATTCCCATGACGACAACTTTTAGGATCCAAGAAAAACTTGAGGAATTAACTAAACTGTGTACTTAAGTGTATTTAGAACATATAAAAAAATTCATGAGCATTAAATTTCAAGAGAAGGATGCAGAGTTACTGTAAGAACATAAAACAATAACAAAGGAAGCACATAGAACAATCAAATTGAATACTGAACAGTGAACAAGGCAATGTACACCATAAAACAACCAGCCACGTTCTTCCATTTTCTAATGCAAGCATGAAAACGAGCACTAAAGATGCTAGCAAGTTAGCAACAAATATACCTTAGATATGAATCACAGTTGTGCTAAAAGGTGACAGAACACCAGCAATTGAGATATAACTGTTTCAGCCGCCAACAGCAACTAAGAACTTCCTTTTGCTTAATGGCTCCTCTTGCAGCACAGCCACATCTTTCACCTTCTCAAGAAGCTCCTCAAGCTTATTCACACCAAAACTCCGATATTCCAGGGGTCTCTTGTATCTTTGTTCATATATTGCTTCAAAAGAACCTAGGAAAACCCGGCAAGAGTAGCTAACCAGAATATCTTGAAGTTCATACTTAAATGTTGCAATGCTTTGGTCAATAACTTGAGAATGAGCTGTCATTTGTGAAGCAGGCTTCACTCCTCTCCTCTCATTTTCCTCTATGACAACCCTTTCCTCATCAGAAAGCTCTTCTGAAGATCCTGTTCCAGCCATTATCTCAATGTTATCATCCTGAGCACCTTTTCCTTTTCTTCCCTGCTTCACCTGCACAAATGAAGGAGAACTTTGTCCACCTCTTGAGTTCCGGACATGGACAAATTTCTTCTGGCCTTTACCCTCTATAGACAGGGCATCAACCATCTTCTTAAAAAGATTCACAAGCTTGGGTGCCCCATACTCTGAGATATAAAGAGGCCTCCCATACATCTTCTGGTATTCTGCAGGAACACGAGTAAGAGGCAGACACCCACCAGACAATTGAAGCAACTTTACTAACTGAGCCTTCAAACCATTCAAATCTCCAGGCTGTACCCAAGTCAAGTCATATTGGTCGCAGGAAGCAGGGTTTCCACCTGAAACTTCATTAATAGCAGTTGGTAGACTAGTTGACCTTGATGTCGTGGGATATATAGGGATAGAAGCTGAACAGCTATTATATTCAGAAAAAGACTGTGAAACCATTGAGAAGTCTCGTGTGTCACAAAATTTTTGTGAAACTCCTCGATAAACTATAGCCTCTTCTTCATTTTGACCATCAGCATTACCGTTGATATGACATCCAAGAAAAACTGCAGCCAGGTCATTTGGATTTCCGCGAGGTTGAGTATAAGCCTTAGCAGGAGGCAGAAACCCTTCCCCTCTAGCAACACTAGGCCAGTCCCACACAAAGCTCCCAGCATTGCAGAGAGCAGATGAAACACCTACATTAGAAGGAATAACCAGAATCACACTGTACCCACGTTGGCCAAGAATATGGAGTGCAGGAGCAAAATCAACATCTCCTGAAATCAGCATGATAAAAGATGGTGGAGGGTTGTCAAGAGCAAACAGAAACATGTCAACCAAAATGGCCTTATCTGCTGCATCCTTTCTTCCATTAGGGACATCTACGAGTTTGACACCAGTCCTTTGGCAGCCTTCCCTTAGCCGTCTAGGAAAGGCATTAAAATCTCCGTAAGCAGAAAACGATGTGACTGCTCCCCTAATTACAGGATGGACACGTAAAGCCATTCGGATATTGCCAGCAACATCTTCAGGGCGTACATCACTAGGAACAGGACAATTTTCTATGTCCCAAAGTATAGCAACATGACCCTGGGATAAATTTCGGCTTTGCTGCAGAGGATGTGGGATTGAGTCCAAGTTCACATTTGACATAGATTTCCCTATTTGTCCCAAGGATTCTGAAGACATTAACGAAGCTGATGTACTCGGATTTTCCATCCTTTTTTCATAAAATAACATCAATGTGGTTCCACCTCCCTGAACTGTTGAATTAAAACTCAGTAAGCAATCGGATCAAATAAATAGCCCCAAGTAGAGAGATAACACAAGTGTAGCAGACTGACAGCTGCCACAACACCATTCGTGAACTCGCAACAAAAACGGAGAGGGAGAAGGATGAAGTGGTGAAAGAGGTAATGGAGGAGATAAATTAAAACCCAACAGCAGATCAAAATCAAAAAAACAGTGATCAGAAAATAAACGTTCATGCAGAGAAAACAATAGGGTTTCCACAACCAATCACTCTTCCCAAATCCTATGCTGCAATTATTGAGTTAGAAAACAAAAAGGACCACAGAACTGTAAGGTTCAGCAAAGTGAAGAATCCATCAAGAATCGAGCGTTGCAATTGTGAATAAATAAACAAAGTATCGTTCTGCACTTCAAGTCAAAAACTAACCCAACCCTAAAAGCAACAAAATTCAAGTGCAGATTATACACAACCAGTCATGAACGAAAGTCTAATCACCTCAAACCCTAAATTCACTCATAAATATTAATTGAAAAATCACACCAAAAAAGAGGGAAGGAAAAATAACCTATACGATGATGACGACTTCCTTCAATCCTCCTTATCTTAATGGAATTATCAGCTGGGAGTCAAGAAAGATCCTGTTATCTAGCTTCTTCACTTCAATCTCTCGACTCGACTCGACTGTAGCCTCAATGGATGATGATGATTACTCTCGGTAACTCAATCAAAACACTTCTGATCGCCTAATCAAAATTCTTCAGTCCTCACCGGAGATTCAAACGCCTACCCTTAATGGGCATCCTCTTCCCCTCAAGAAAAATACGAAGAAAATGAACAAATCGATGTTCCAATCTGCTAATTGGGTCACTTTTAACGCTGCAAGTAGGACTCCAATTGCTCGGAAACCGACATTTGTTGCTGTTGTTATTGCTTTCACACAGTACTGATAGAAGTGAAAAATAAGAAATAAACGAAGGAAAAGACTATACTATCAAGTATCTTCAACCGACCTTGAATTTGAAGAAGGAATGCTTTTGTTTTTTCTTAATTATTTTATTTTCTTGGAATTTGCTTTGGCCTCCGCTATTATACGTCAAATATTAATAGTCTGTTCTTGGCCGCGTAATTCTACCAATTACCAAGTTATAATTTTGTGTGTAAAGTAGGATTTATCCGTAATTTGATAAACAGATAATTTACCTCAACGTTTGAAAAACTATACGGAGAGTTTCTCCCACTAACAATAGTCATTTTGAATATATTTCCAAACTATAGTGTAAATTGCCCTTATATGAATCAAACAGGAGAGTAAGATGTCTCTTTATCAAATTACGAGATGAGTTAGTTGTTCTTTTGTCAAATTACGGAGGGTAAGTTGTCATTTTTTAAACCGTGAGAAGTATTCTATCTATCAAATCATAGGAGTAAGTTGTATTTTACCCTAATTATGTGCATATAAGACTATAAGATTATCTGGTCTCAGCTAAAGTTTATATGTGTGGTTTCATCAATAAACGATATATTAGAACAGAATATACACATATTTTTTTCATTACCTGCGATAATTTTGCCCCTAAAGTCGATATGAATACTGTTTACCATACTTGTTATTTTAACATAACAGCAGCACCAATCAATACACAGTGCATCATAAACTATATTGAATACCCAATACATTAAAGACTAAGGTTATAATCGCGACACATCAACAAACATATCAAAAATTAAAATCAATACTTTTTATAACGTACACCTAATACTTTTTAGTTAAATTAAATACATACTCGGTTATATGATTCAACTAGTTGGATATAAGTTTTTGATTATGTCTTTTTTATGTTTTCAAATACACTTTTAACTTGGCTAAAGTGGAATTAAAGGAAAAAACCGATTCATGAGCTTAGAGTTTGTCTTCTTTGTAAAGAACCAGAACTTCATCTGTAACCAGCTTTCCACATTATTAAGAAATTGCAGTCTGTCCCATAAAAGTATAAAATTTATTCAATTCAATCCCTTCTTTTCATTATCTGAAATTCTTTCACATTAACATACAGATTAGATTTGAACTATTCATGAGGGAAAAGAATACTTCAAAGAAAATGTATCATCAAGTCTACATTACTGCTGAAAAACTCACATCAAGATCAGGGACATTACACTGAACAACAACAAACAGCTAGGTATCTGTACAAAAGATCAGCCTTGGTACATCTTTCGAGGGCGAGAGAGGCGGAAACAGCAATCTATCTCTTCCTGGGCAGCCTCTCCATCCAGATGATCTTCAGAACCACCTCAAATGACAACTTCTACAAACCATTTGGACAACGTAGCGAAAAATCAGAGATGCATCAGTAATGGTACCTAAAATCTGAACAATGCTCTACTATAAGGATATGACCCTTTCAATGGCAGCCACATAGAACTCCTTAGGCATGGTGCCAACGACAGACTCGCATTTCTTTCCATGTTTAAACAACAAGACTACTGGTACGGCCTTTATCTGATAGTCATCTGCAATTTCTGCATCCTCGTCCGCATTTAGCACAAAGCATTTTAACTTCCCAGAATAATCTGCTGCTATCTCATCTATTACCCGGTGAACCATCCTGCAAGGCCCGCACCAACTGGCGTAGAACTCAACGAGTACTGGGGTGTCACTGTTCAAAACCAATTTGTCCCATGACTTACTAGTAACCGACAAAGCTGCAAATTAGAAAATAATCAGTTTTACAGCTTTTTGTTCTAGCAAATCATTGGACGCAAATTGCTAACCAGCATGCAAGTCACAATTAAAAGTTTGGCGCTCGATAGTTGGCAGAAATGGTCAAAGACATGCAAGTTCTATGATCAATAATGTTAGAGAACACAATCTTACCACCTAAAACAGTTGAAGAGAATCTACTTATCAAGAAAAGTTATCTGAAACCATAAAAACCAGCAAAATTCGTACAAATTAAGAACCACCCAAACAAGTAATTTGGAGTAACACAGAGTTGGCCATTTCATTAGCAACTATAGCTTATTTCCTAGAATCGAAAATTTTCAAGGCCACATAACTATTTTGCATGGCCTCCAATTACACAAAATACATCTTTAGGTCTTCAACCTACTCAGCCAGAAAGTAACAGCGTGCTTATCCAATGTTTCAATCCAAACTTGACAAAAGCTCTTTACAACTGGAAAAGAACAACAGTAGGATATTGTACAAACAAAAATGACGAAGAAGCAACTAAGAAATAATAGGGGAAAAATTTTGAATTGAGGGATATGAATCTAAGCTTCATAAAAAAGTTTGCCGTAAGCAATGGCTGACCAGTAAAAACTAGCCATAGAGAAATTCATTAATCTGCGTCTCTCATTTCTTAACAAACCGAAGCAATGAAGAACAAACTAGCATAGCAAGCAAACATTGGAAAATGCACTTTGATGGGAAAAAGGAGGCCTTATACACCTTGCCTATAAACAAGAACTATGTCTAGAACAAGAAAAAGAAAGCGAAAGGAAGGAGGGTTTGCAGAAAACAAGCATTGGATCTGTATTAAGATACAGCACACACATGACAACCATTGGCCAGGTTGTAATCCTTTCAGTGAGATTGAACATGCATTAACAAACAGGTAGAATCAAAGCACAACTTCTTCAAAGATAAAAAGCAGAGGAAAAATAATGGAATAAACAAATGAATTCCTTAGAAGATATATCAATGTACTGTACAGAAAGATTCAAAAGTTTTCACAAAGAAAGCCCCATTTTCCAATCACAAGTAATTTTTCTTTACCAAATTCATAAGTTTGAGGGCATTGAATATCTTGAAGATTAGAGCAATGGCATGAACACTCCACAAATGTCCCGTTTGGTCCTCATCAGTTTTCAAATCATTCTTGTTTCTTGATTTCTCTCTTTTCCCATTTGTTCTTGATCATTACTTACTTTGTTTAACAGCAGAAAGAAATACAAGGGATATCCCATAAACGGAAAATAAACTCGATCCAGATCGCATATTCCAATCTAAAGCTACGTATGCAATAATTCTTCCACAGAACTAAAAATAACCAGAAACCCAAAAAAGAAAAGTTCCAACTTCATTTCTTTCGTGCCTAACTACGGAAAATATCAGCACAGAAAAAACCCCTTCAAGAAATAGAAACTATTTTACCTTTGGGGTCAAGAAGACAGGAAACTCGCGAGCAGGAAGGAGCTCTCGGAAGCCTAAAGTCCTTCTGGGATCCAAGAGAGAACCCGGATGAACTACTGCTAACCAGCCGTTGACTCTGCAACCTCAAGGAAGAGACGGTGCAGTGTTGACGAGTTCGAGGGGACGAAGCCAAGAACGGCGATGGGATATGAAGAACAGTGCAAGTCCAAGCCATACTTTTCTGAACACAAACCAGCTGAGGTAGTAGTAGCAGTAGAAGAACACAATCTCCGGCGAAGTAGTACTGATCGGAAAATGTAAAATAAGTAGAGCAGAAAGTAGAAACTGTAGGAATTGATAACTATGGCTGATGCAGGGTGGGAAAAATGGCAAACTACAGAAGAGGGAAAACAAAAACCACGTGGGTATTTCAGGAGAACACGGAAAGTGACGTGAAGATTACGACTTTTGTCGACGATCTGTGGGCTTTGCAAAATCAAATGGTGGTGGTGGTGCAGATTCAAGAAGGAAAAAAACAAGAACCCAACAAAAACAACTATATGGAAGCTTTTTCTTGAATTTCCGGTCTGGCAATTTGTTGGCCCAAAGAACTTGATGTTTGAACCCACGCCCAAAATGGCATAGAAATTGGAAGAAGGAAAAAAAAAAAATAGTAAATAACAAAAACCACTAATTGTGGTATAAAAGGAACACGCCCAGTGGGACTCGAACCCACAATCGCCTGATTAGAAGTCAGACGCCTTATCCATTAGGCCATGGGCGCTTGTTGTGATAGCGTCAAGCCTTAATAGATATTTAAATCTACTTCTAAACCGACAATCGGAAAAAAAATATTACTATAAGGAATTTTATTTTATTTTTTTAACATAGAGTTTATACTCTTAATATCCTCAGCCAGCAATGATGCTGGCTAAAACAAATTGGTTGTAATGGCATAATTATGTTTTGGCTCTGATTTATATACCTCTTTCAAAAAAAGGATTTCCTCTTCTTTTAGACCCTAAAAACAAGTGCCTCCATTGTTCTTTCTAATCTTTTTTCGCCATTGAATAATGAATAGAGATATATTTTTCCTATTTAGGGTATTTTATTGTCTCCCTACGTGAGAGATTTTTAATCTTTATCCATCAATTTTTGTGTGTTCTGTGAGAAGAAATGAAAAAAGATTGTTGATTTATTATGTACTTTCTACGTCCCAACAAAAGAGTCACAAATCACAGGTTACAACTATTTACGAGTCAAAAACCACAACGCCAAGTATTATATTTCAAGACAATGCGTCCAAGTTCCATTCCAACTATTCGAAATCAATGGAAATCAATGATCATCCCTATGGTCTGTTTCTTGGACAAGTAGAGTATGACTGTTATGTTCATCTGTTCAAACCTGGAATCAATGTCCAAACAGGAGCTGTCATCATCATCACTCATCACTCATCACTCATCACATTCTGAAGACACCATACTTGGTAGTTTCAGGGCCGCGGTTCATCGCTGCAGAGATGCAGAGGCCTAAGATTTTTCTGGTGTCGGCCGGATCAATAATGCCGTCATCCCAAAGTCTGGCAGTGGAATAATATGCACTGCCTTCTCTTTCATATGCTTCCACAACTCCAGATTTGAATTTCTCCTCTTCCTTCTCTGTCCACTGCAGAATACAAAGACAGAAAATGTTAACTGAACATTTTTCGATAAGTAACCGGTGCACAAATTTGAAACAGAATCCTGACCTTAATGCCAGCTTTTTTCTTGTTGGCCTTTTCTATCTGCGCCAGAACACCTGCAGCCTGAAGAACACCATTGGAAGAGGAACGAATCAATTAAAACATGATTTCATGCTCATAGTTTCGACTTCTAATTTTAAGAAATACACAAATTGCACAGAGTCACACTGAGGCAAAGGTCAGTGTGCATCCACAATAATACAGGAGATAAGTCCCTTTACAAAGGCAGTTCTAGAAAGCCATTAACCGAGAAGCAGAAAAACCGCATCATCAAAGGCACAGGCCAAGTCAAAGTTTTATTAAAATGGAAGATAACTCCCAGATAAGCAGGACAAAATAATCATGGAATCATCTGCAGTAATGCATCAAGAAGCTACCTGAGCACCTCCCATCACAGATATTCTAGCATTGGGCCAAAAGAACAAGAAGTCAGGACTATATGCACGTCCACACATTGCATAGTTTCCAGCTCCAAAGCTACCGCCAACAATAACAGTGATTTTGGGAACCTATTCCGCACACAAATCCAACAAGAGAGAGTAGAACATGTCATTCATTCCATACATTCCTTCATTTTGAGAACCTAGTCACTATTAAGAGGAAAAAATGCTAAATGCCAACAGCAATTCCTCTTAGTAAGGCATTTGATGAGTAATTGAGTTAATATGTCATTTATAGACTTTGACAGCTGCAGTGTGTTCAAAAGTATACTGCTTCCAACACTTTGCAACCCAAAATATAGGACAAAACTTAATGCTTCCATCAAAGAATAAGAGGTAACCTTAGCACAAGAAACAGCCATCACCATTTTTGCCCCAGATTTTGCAATACCATTTGCCTCAGATTTAGAACCAACCTATAAGATGAACAAAAACGTTAGCTGCAGGCCAACAATTACATTATTACAATTCAGATCCCAATTAGAGGCCTGAGAACTCCAGGAAGGAAACAATCTGATCAAAGTTTGAAGATGCCAAAGGCATGAAAGGGGGAAAACCATATATTAACAAGGGATAGCATCCACTGATTTCCCCCAACATTTACTCCGGCTCAAATTTTTAGATATATGTGAGTATTTAAAATGTCTAAAAAACTAAGAGATGGGCGGCCCTGCGCCAGGGGAGAGGGGAAGGGAATATTTGAAACCATGACTTACATACCATAAATCCTGTAATATTCTGAAGAAAGACCAAGGGAATGTTTCGTTGAGTACACAATTCAATGAAATGAGTCCCTTTTAGAGCAGATTCATTGAATAATACCCCATTGTTTCCAATAATTCCAACAGGCTGCCCAAATATTCTCGCAAAACCTGTTACAAGTGTCTGCACGGAAAGAAGAAGAAGAAAAAGTAAGAAAACCCGCAGCACTCAAGCTTTGAAAGAAAATCAAGATCTAAAAATCTAGTTTCAAGAAAAGAAAAAACCTCACAGGGCCATACAATTTCTTGAATTCGTCAAATTCACTTCCATCAACAATACGAGCAATAACTGATCGAATGTCAAAGGACTGCTTTAAGTCAACGGGTGCAATGGATCTTAGATCGTTTACATCAAACAATGGCTCTTTGTATTCAGATGGTCTATTTTGAGACGCACTGTGGTTCCCAGCCATGTGCAAATTCTTAACAATGTTCCTACCTATAGCTAGAGCGTGCAATTCATCTGAAAAGTAGATGTATAACTCAGAAACAGCAAGAATAACAGAAAGAAAGAGAAATGGGCATTTCTATAGGAGCATAAATGAATCCTTGAATCTTGAAATCAACTGCATTGATATTACAAGAATAATAAGAAATGAAAGAAACAAAAGGCAATAATGACTCACCTTGGGCAAAATAGTCTGAGACTCCCGATGTTTTACAGTGCACAGTAGCACCTCCCAGGTCTTCTGCAGACACTTCCTCCCCAGTGGCAGCCTACTAAAACTTCTCTTTTAGAAAAATTACAGATACTATCATTGCTTATATAGAAGCAAGATAACAGATACAATCTCATGCACAGTTGCATAAGATAAGAGGGAAAATGTCATCTAAACAACCAAAGTTATTCTCAAAGATAAAAATGCTTATCCAAGGAAGTAGTATTTGCTAACCTTTACAAGTGGAGGTCCTGCCAAAAATATAGTACCATTTCCTTTAACCATTACACTTTCATCTGCCATTGCAGGGATATAAGCCCCCCCAGCTGTGCAAGACCCCAATACCAAAGCTATCTGGGGAATACCTTCCGCAGACATCAGCGCTTGGTTGTAGAATATCCTACCGAAGTTTTCCTTGTCAGGAAAAACTTCAGCCTGCTTCGGAAGGAATGCCCCTCCACTATCAACAAGATATAGACAAGGGAGTTTGCATCGTGCCGCAATCTCTTGTGCCCTAAGATGTTTCTTGACAGTGATGGGGTAATAAGTTCCACCCTTCACAGTTGGGTCATTTGCAACCAACATGCATAGTTTACCATGTATTGGACCTATCCCAGTAACTATACCGCCAGAAGGTAAGGGATCATCATACAATTCATGCCCAGCAAGCTGAACCAGTTAAACATGACACCCAAGTGAAGATGTTATGAACTATGTAAGGGAACCATAATTTATAACTAACGGACTAATGGAAATTATGGAAAACTACAGCATGAGAAAGCCTAGCATGATTGGTTTGAGTCACACCACAAATCCATATGTATACCACATCAAAATTGATACAGATAATATGAATTCAAACACAGACAGCATTTTTTTTTTTTGGTTCAATCCAAAATCTATGGACGGGGTATTAGAATGCTAGAAATCAACACGTTAACCCATCTCAATTTTATTTTTTTTATCTAAAATGCTTCAACTCAGCGTAGTGTCGGGCAGATTTTTAGGTCTAATTTTGTTTCAATCCTTAACCCCACAAAAACCCGGAAGGAAATAAAGCTGAACCTGAGAAAGCTCAAGGAAAGAAGAACCCGGATCAATCAGGCGATCAATTCTCTCTCTGGGAAGAAACTTGTCCCTACTCTGGTTCCTCTTAACAGCTGCTGCTCCCCCTCCCTCCAAAACCTACACAAAATTGTAGGCATAAAACGGCATAACTCTTGTCCAACCGTTACCAAATAAGGAACTCGTTGCTGAGAAGTAAGGATACCTGGCGAATATTGGAGTGAAGTTGGGAAATGATGCCTTCCATGGCCTGCGAGTTCTTGGCGAATGATTCGGAGCTCCGATCAACGGTGTCCGGTAGCACCCCGGAACAGAAGCTCCGCGACCAAACGACGCCGTACAGGTTCCGGCGGGAGGTCAAAAACCGTCGAGCCAACATTCCAACCATGCCCTCCTCTTCTCTTCTCAAGCTCTCACCTTCAATACCGTAGTATTACAGCACTACAGCTCAGTTCACTTCCATTAACAGCATCCTAATCTGGGTATTTATAGTACATTAAGGAATCCTCGGAAAGACCGTGACGTCATCAATACCTATCCATTTCATCCATTTCATCCATTATATAATTTCCAAGGATTCATCCGCCATGGTGGCAATATTCATCCGCTACAAATATATTATAGAGAAGCCACTACCAGCATTATCCAATTGCATACTCTCCCAAATAAAATTTATTAAAGAAAATGTAATATTTTAAGAAAGGTTTAATAATTTTGCAGCCCCTCAACTTGATGCATTAATTTTAATTGATCATTCATGTTAAAAAAGTTTTTATTTGGTCCCTAAAGTTGATATAAATATTTTAAATGGTCCATTTTTTAAGAAATTATTATTTACAGAGACAAGATTATTAAATGCAGACCATTTTAAAATTTTAAGTAATGAAAATATTAAAATGTCAATGCTAACATTGGAGAAATCTTAAATCTTCTCCTTCGTAGGACCATTGGAACTGAAAACGGACGAAAACGAACTTAAAACGGACGAAAATGGACTTGAGTATTCTCTTTTTCTTTTTCTTTTTTCTTTTACGGAGGTTTCCTCCTTCGCTAGAAATTGCAGAAACTGAAGGTTCTGTAATTTTCGATCGCTCATGGTTTTCAATTCGTTTTCGATCAGTGCGTTTTCGTCCGTTTTCAGTTCCGGTAGTCGCACCAATGAGAAGGAAAAGGTTTAAGATTTCTCTAATTGTAGCATGTGCTTTAGTACTTAAAATTTTAAAATAGTCCATGTATTTAGTAATATTGTCCCTGTAAATAACAGTTTATTAAAAACAGGACAATTTAAAACCTTTTTATCAATTTTAGGGACCAAATATAAACTTTTTCAACATAAGGGACCACAAAAGTTATTAAACCTTTAAGAAAATTATTCTCTGGTTTTTTATAATTTATTAATGCCAATGCAAACTTGAGAACAATAACATAAAGAAACTATGGAGTTTTATATTATTTTGTCTCATACAAAATTTTTTATTTTAAATACTATATCGTTGCCCAAGTATTTAAGTTTTATGATTGAGAAGAGATATTGGTAGTTATGAGGTATTAGTTATTTTTTAAAAATATAAAATGAAATGGAATATTAATAATTTTTACAAATTTTATGAATTGATAAAATTTTGAAGGCTTAATTACATTTTATCCCTGAATTATCATATTTTTACTATGAACCTCATTCGTTTTAAAAGCGAATGTCATTAGTCAAACAAACTAAAGTGACTAAAATGCCCCTATCTATGCAATCCTCACATAAAATGACACTATTATTTTTCATCCACCAAGTGAGACCTGCTTATGTTTCTCTTTTACTCCAAACACCTAATGTCGGCCGTCCCTAAATTTGGGTCTTCCTGCCAACGTCGAGTCTTCTCCAATATTTTCCACAGACGGTATAACAACACTCTTTAGTCAATTCAGATCCGGCACTCTTCTTTGGTTTTGCTGTTCTGAAATTCTTTCTTAATTATCTTTCTTCATGCAATCGAGCTCCACACAAGGAAGGTGATAGGGCATTTTCGCTATGCATATCCACTTTCCATATGAGACATTTTGGTCATTTTCATTTATGAATTTGTTTTGTTTAACTAATGACAAGAGAATGATTATGTGTTGGTTCTTACAAAACACATAAGGCTAAAATTTTAAAATATAAGATGTAATTTGCTCATTTAATTTATTAGAGGTAAAAAGTAGCCACTAGTATAAATAAAAGAAAATGATGGTGTTATTTGAAGGAATCATTTTCTTAAATGCAAAAATAACTTAAAAATTTTAAGAGGTAAAAATATAAGAATGTCCTCTGCACTCGTAAAGAGGGTTTCACTTCTAATTTGCTTCTTTTTCATAAACCAACCTTTGGGGGGAAGTTTTCTAAAACCTTTTACGGCCTGCAGCAGAGGTGTCATATCACATTTAATTAACTTTTTTCTTTCCATAAACCAACCTCTGCCCGAGACAGGCGAAGAGAGGTCAAAAAAAAAAAAAAAAAAAAGTTAAAGGGGAGAAATATTTTGTGTAAGTATAAGGATATTTTTGTATTTTGGCTCCAAATTATTTTTGTTTTTAGGAAACTGGTTCTGCATTTAGTATTTTCCAAGGAAAAAATGGAAGAGTATGTTTATCCCTTCAGACATGGATGAACACGTCTAATCATTGCAGATAAACAGCAAAACAAGAACCCAGTTTCGGGGTTTATCACTTGCGAGTTGGAAAATTTGTCCAGCTCAGCCAAAACTGTAGAAAGATGAAGACTCTCGTAGCTACTCTGTGTTCTCTCCCTACTCCTACCAAGCTCGGGACTCCATCAATGTCCTTCTCGGCCTCATCGCACCCGCGCTTACAATTGCATGCACTCGCAGTCGTCTCTCAACAGCGGAAAAATCCCACTACCAAACGCTCCTCGAAACCCTCTAAAACCCCTCTTCCAATGCCCACTACTTCTGCGAATGCGAATGCGAATCCACCCCAGAACAAGAAGGTCAGCCGTCTTTTTGTGTTTTCTCTTTCGTTTTCCCTTATGGGCTTTGAGTAATTTATCCCCACCTTTAACGAGTCAGAGTTGTTTGGTAGTAATCCCATTTTATGGGTTTTGCCGTGTTTGATTGATTGGTGCGGTTCGTGTATACTTTTTCCTCTTCGTTGTTTTCTGGGTTTATAGGTATTGGTGCCAATTGGGTTTGGGACGGAAGAAATGGAGGCTGTGATAATGGTCGATGTTCTGCGCCGGGCTGGTGCGGAGGTGACCGTAGCATCTGTGGAGCAACAACTGGAGGTTGAGGCTTCTGGAGGAACAAGACTGGTTGCTGATGCACTTATAGCTAATTGTTCCAGTGAAGTTTATGATCTAATTGCACTTCCAGTGAGTTTTTATTTTCTCCTAGATTCATTCTGAATCCATTTAGTTGGATTTCAATGGGTCTGGTTATTGAACTTCCTCAGAAATGGTTTATTTTGGAGTTTACAGATAAATTTACATCAGAATGTCCAATGGCTTATTTGTTCTTGGAAGTACCTTTATCAGCAGTATTCCTGTTGCCCAACAGTTACTCTGTTGTGAAAAGTAGAAATCTGTAGGATGATTCAGAAAGATGACACTGATTCGTTGAAAATAATGAGCAAGTTGGCTTGAGCTTGCTTAAATTGTGGCATTCAAGTTGGCTTTAAATATGTTCATGACTAATTTTAATATACCTGTTCAGGGAGGAATGCCTGGCTCTGCACGTTTAAGAGATTGTAAAATTCTCCAGAGCATGACTAAGAGACAAGCTGAAGAAAAGCGGCTTTATGCTGCGATATGTGCTGCTCCTGCTGTCACTCTTCTGCCTTGGGGCCTTCTTAGAAGGAAGCAGGCAAATTCATTGAACTTATTCACTTGAATTCGTGTACTAGCAGTTTTGTGGCTCTAACTAGTGTGTATTTTTGTCCTCCCAGATGACTTGCCATCCTGCATTTAACGACAAACTACCCACCTTCTGGGCTGTTAAATCCAATAACCATGTCTATGGAGAGTTAACGACAAGTCGTGGACCTGGCACTTCTTTTGACTTTGCTATATCATTAGTGAACCAACTTTTTGGTGAGATTCATGCCAAGGAAGTTGGAGATTCAGTGGTGAGCACAAGGACTAATCTATTTCCTGGTACAGTTGTAGTTTTTTGTTACAGGTACTATTGTTTATGGAGCTAGGAATAATGAATATAAAACAGTTGAAGGATCTCAGTTTTAGCTGCAATACAAAATTCAGCTGCATTTTTCCTGAGTTATTTCTTTTAACTAACATCTGGTTCTTCTTCTATAAAGCTACTGGATGACGCCAATGATGGTCAGAGGAAAGAAGAACTCAATGAAGCCTTGTGGTCTCTTAATCATACTCCTCAGGTAAGTTCTGCATGTTCTCCTAATGAGTTGCATTTTTTGTATCTTCGGCCATTGTTTTTCTCTCAATGAGCTGCAGATTTTTTTTTTGAGAAATTTTTATCAGCCATGACTACTTTACAATATTTCTATGAGAAATTTCTTTCATGTACAACTTCCTTAGAGAATGTATTCTTTTTGATAACCGTTACCGTAAGTAAGCATTGGGAACTTTTCTGTAGATGACAGACTTTACGTTCTAATGTCTTAGGTCCTCCTTCCAGTTGCTAATGGTTGTGAAGGGATTGAAGTAGTTACAATTGTTGATATCCTACGAAGGGCAAGGGCTAATGTTGTGGTGGCTTCAGTAGAAAAATCTAGACAGATTTTGCTTTCACAGGGACTGACAATCGTTGCAGACAAATTGATTCCTACAGCTACTGAGGCTACTTATGATTTGATTATTTTGCCAGTAAGCTTCTTTCTCTCTTTCATTTCTTATCCTTGCTCAAGTCACTTCACCGGTTTCTTCATCCTGTTGTTAAGAATGTAGTAGCTTTAGTCATAAGTGAACTTGGCCAAATCAAATTAATATGAAGAATTAGTTTGGTTAGGATTATCCTTTGAGGTGATGTTCCAAATACTGCTGTTCATGACATTCATTATTTCTGCAAGGAAGTTGGGTTTTGATTTTTCCTGAGTAAATTTGCTGCAATTTGGCACTTCCTTCTTGTATATGAAGCCCTGCTTCAGAAATAATAAGCTTCAGCTTCTAAATGTAAATTATACTTATCCATAAAAACTTATGGGAATGTAAACTGAAATCTAAACACTGTTGAAGCCATATAGATGTTTTTTTTTGTTTGTTTGATATTGTTCGTTAATAGTTAGCTGCTTCTGAACTCTAGGGAGGTATGGCTGGCTTGGAAAGGCTACACAAATCAAGGGTTCTGAAGAAGTTATTGAAAGAACACCACATAGGTGGAAGAATTTTTGGGGCAATGAACTCTTCACTTCCAATCCTTCAAAGACAAGGCTTACTAAAGGTTAGTGTCACCATCTACAGGTCACTTTAGTCTATACTTTCTGACTAGAATTTTCCAACTCATGTTGCTAGCTTGATGAACAGGATAAGGAAGCCACTGCAAATCACTCGGTCGTTAGCAACATTAGTGGCATGGTTAATAGTGCTGGAGTAGTTATTGATGGTAAATTGATTACAAGCAAAGGCCTAGCTACAGCAACAGATTTTGGATTGGCTATTGTGAGTAAGTTTTTTGGGCATGCAAGGGCGAGGAGTGTTGCAGAAGGTCTTGTTTTTGAGTATCCTCAAGCCTAAAAGGATTACCATCTTCGTTTCTGAGATTGAGCATCACCATTATTTGGAAAAAGGAGTTCCTATCCTATTTGGAAATGGGGTGATTCTGTGGAGCATAACAATTTAGTTGGAAATATTAAGTAGTTTCGTTGTGTGGATGAGCTGCTTCAGGGAACTGATATCTGCTGAAAATGGCATACGGCTTTCCTGGTACTTGACTCCAGTCTGAGCAGCAAACCACATTGAAACTTCTCCAGAGAGGCAAAAAGTATATATTATGAATGCTTTAAATCTTTCACAATGAAAGTAAAACAAGCTTTTTCTTTTTCTGTTTTCTTTTCGGTCTCTCTTTTTCCTTAATATTTATGACTTACATTGGGCATTTCTGCAGCTGTTGCAATGGACAAGTACCGAGGGTTGCGGCTGAGAAATAACAGGCAATGCTTTACAACTTGGTATCATACCCCTCCGCATAGTAAGAAAGAGTATAAAACATGATTTCTCCACCATTGCACAGACAGCAGTTCACATGGGCAAGTTTGCTAAATAGAGGTTGTTTAGTGCAGAGGAAATCTTTCAGATTGATAGGAAAGAAGAAACCAGGTATTGTGGAGGACTAATTTTAGCTCCATTGCCAGTTTCTTGTGCTTTGTCAGGCCGATAACTTTATACTTACCGGATTTGTACGCCCTGGCTTTGATGGCATCTTAGAGCATGTACACATCCTATTGGCTTTGATACTGCCTTTTGGATTTTGTGTTGATGAATTTACTTATAACGTGCAAGATTTGTGTCAGTTTTACATTTCTATTGCAGCCTTTTATGTGGTAAACGTAGAAAACACAAAAATAATACGACCATTTTCATTCCTTCGTCTCACTACAAGAGTTACGATTCTCTATACATACCAGAAAGTGAAATCAGAATACTAAAATCAGTAGAAATCATATGTACAATACATAAGTTTTACAGAGAATGATACTTATGAAAGGTGACCTCCCTATTGTTTTCTTTCAGGGGCGACACATTTACTATAGAACTTACTACAAACCATCTGTCGGTGAAGTCGGAAAGCCAGCCACCAGAAATGATCACAGAAATAGGAAACCGATGCTACAAATTGGTTCCCTTATTTACAAGATGACACTCTCCTGCCTCCGATGTTCAGATTTCAGGTTGCACGGTACGAAAGACCTCCAAGAAAGCAGCTTTTGTTTTGATTTTGGATTTTCACATCAACTTTTCTGTACACAAAGGAAACCTATTGTTGTGTGTACATTAAAAATAGGGTAGTAGGGGAAACAAAAGGGATCCTTCATAGACCAATCCAATCCATTTTTTTTTTCTAAGTCTAAAACAAGTAATTTGAGCTTGTAGCGCTCTAGAATTAGTGCTTCTGTCAATTTACCAAGGTCCTGTCAGCGTTCTTCTCAAGCATCGCCTTTTACCTCCCCGAGGCATCTTCATTGTCTCCAACATCTGTGAACGAAAAAACAAACAGAGTACAACCACTCAGTAAGCTAGTCAAATCATCATAAAGTGTACAGTTTGAAGCATCCCTATTCTCCCGGCCTTTTGGTGGTACTTATGGTGTAATTCCTTATATTTCGTGTGTGCATGTGTACTTGCGGCATTGCAAGTGTGTATGATTATCCTTAGGAAAATAAAAAAGAAAAACGAAGCTTCCCTCGTATTCCTTATTTGTTTAATTTGATTCCTTAATACAAAGATGCAAGATTTCCATGATATAGAGTGTAGACCATTGGTTTCATTATTTAGTGGAAGCACTCATTATTTAGTGGAAGCACAATGCATAAAAGAAGCAATCAAAACCAGTGAAAAGGAGATACCTCATTCTTCTGCATCTCCATAAGTTCCGTCTGCAATGACATAGATTACCACTCTCAGAGAATGCTTAACAATTTCAGAAAAACATTGTCACATTTGCTGCCAAATGACATACCTGTTTCCTTTGCAATTCTTGATTGACTTCCTTAAGTTTAGCTACTTCTGCTTCCAATTCTAATGTATAGGCCTGCATGAGTCACCACTTGAGAAGTTAACTATATGCTATATGCAATCAAATTTGAGCATTTTTAGTTTAAAATAGCAGCAGAAAACTCTACATACAAACTGCATCTCAAAAAGATCAAAGAAAAGCAGCAAATTTGACCAAAAGTTGATATGTTCACCTGCTTCCTCGCTCTTGATCTTGCGGCAGATTCTCTGTTTTTTATCATTCTCCTGCGCCTTCGCTCGACTTGTTTCTCTAGAGAGCCGCAGGATCTCCTCCCTCGACCGCCTTCGCTGTTAGAATAAGGCGAAGGCGAGAGAGATGGCGAATCCAAATTGCTCTTGGAAATCAAATCCGAGTGCAAATGACTTCCAGGAGAGCCCCCAACAACAGTAGTCGTCACACCTTGTAATCCTGCTATGCCCATCACTCCAGTCGGCGTAACGCCACCTTGAACCACGGTAGAATTCATTGAAGCTGTGGCTTGAGGACTAGCAAGCCTGACATTGTTCCCCAGAGACTGAACATTGTTTCCTAACTGCAAAGGAGAAGAAAAAGCTACGGTTGCTTGCTTGGGAAAAAGAGGCTGAAGCTGCTGCTGCTGTTGCTGTGGCTGATGATTTTGTTGCTGCTGTGGAGATCTAACCACCCCAGTTCCATTCAGCATTAAATTTGAAGAATTAGGAAATGCGTTATTAATATTGGCAGCCATTTGATTGCTCATCATTCCCTGACTTCTAACAGGTTGGCTAAACTCGATACTCACGCCGCCATTAACGCCACCACCAGTAGTTGGAGTAAAACCACCATAAAATCCAGCATTGCTAGCCTTCTCAGTAACTTGAGGTTGATCATCTTCCCTGACCACCCCAGCTCTCACCAGAAACTCCTCCAGAGTCATCTCCCCAAAAGTAGGCTCTCTCGGCCCCAAATTCGGAACCTCACTCGCCACATTCCCACTCTCTTTGAACAAATCTTTCCAGACTTCATCAACAGTTTTCTGGCTCAACGTGCGAGGCAACGTTAATGAGCCTTGCCTCTGTAAGTTCCCACCTGGGGTAGCAGTTCCATTTCCGACCACAGAAGCAGAACTGACTTGAGTATCCTCAGCTGTCCAAATGTTCTTCAGAAGATCCTCCATGTTCATAGAACCCAAGTCCTTCCCTAAACTACCAAATGTCTGAAGCTCACCAAAAGTCATGGAATAAATGGAAGATTGTCGAGTTAGTGGTGAGTTTCCACCTGGCCTTCCAACACTGGCCGCCTCTGGCTTTACCATGTTCCCAATGTTGTCGAAATTCAAACAAGACCCCATCATATAAAGGCACTATGAAGGAAGTGCCCGTAGCTGAAATTAGGTAAATCCAACAAAAACAGATTAGCCATTGTTCCCTTTTCTAAAAAGATCCAACCTTACCACTAACCTTCTTCCTTTTTAGTACTTATGATTTAAACAAAAACCAAAGCATAGACAACTAAGAAGAAGATTTCATTAGCATAACAAGAGGACAAAAAAAAACACTTAACAACTAAAGTGAGAACAGATCTTAAATTCAGAACACAAACAACAAAAACCTTATCAAATCAAACATCCAAGACCAGACAATGACCCGGGTCACTTCAACTTCAAACTAAAATACTACTACTGAATTCAGATCCACAAACACGAGTCCTAGCATCACGTGTCAGGCACTAAGTTAAAGTATGATAGTCTCCTCCTTTTCCTCATTGAATTTCCCTGAAACTCAGTTTAAACTACTTTAAACACAATAATCAATCAAATCCCAGAACGCAAAATCATCATTTTAAGTCAGAAACCGCTAAAAAGGGGACTGAATCACTAAAATTTCTTCCGAACCCAGTTCACATGAACACGATCTTCAGTTAATTCCGTCAAAAAAAATTTCCATTGGCGGCTAAGATTATTTACTAGCATCATTTCAGCTGTTAAAAAAAATCCCAAAAAAAAAAAATTACCAAAAAAAAAACAAAACTAAATAGACAAGTCCATCCCCTTTTACTTACTTGAAAGAGAGAAAATAGGACTTGGCAGAGATCGTGAGAGCGTGTCGTTTCCTCCTTGTTCGGCGGTTAAGGCTTTGCTGCGGCCGACAAGTGTCTAGGCCTCTTTCGAAGGGCGAAGATGATCATTTAAAGCTCGGAGATTTCTGAATTTTCCGATTATTTAATCCACCCCCCTTTTTTTAATTACGTGGATCTCTCTAGACTTCGCAACGTGGCCCAATTAAATTTGTGGTGGGACCCCCGATGCGACGGGCTGACCAATGGGAGTCGACAAAGTGGGAGAATCTGAGCCGTCGATTGGTGCTTTCCGACATTGTGATAAATGGTGGACAGTGATTGATCATTTTGTCGTCTTTACGAATCGAAGATAAATAGCGTGGACTCTGCCACTTCAGATTGTTTTTTCCTACGTCAGCGCCACCATCGGCTTATCCCACATCCCATCCGCACTTCCATTTCTTTGCCCAAAAACCAAAAAAACTTCTTTTCTTTTTTGAGATTTTGGTTTTGGGGATAATATAATCAATAATTAATATTTGAAAAGTAAGTTGGTTATGGATATTTGATGAACTTTGATCTTCGATTCCAATCATTATATAATAGTTTTCAATTTCCTAATACGAATATTTCTAGACGTATTTATAAGTTTAAGTTAATTTCAAATCAAAAAAGTTCCTAACGAAAGTTGAGAATCTCTAATCTTGAGTTATTTATGTTGTCGGTCACATTTCGAAGGTTGACTAGGAGAGTCAGTTTGAAAGGAAGCCATTGTTGGTCTAATGGTAGTCACTAAGAATACCTTGCCTAAATCTTTTTTCGTAATCCTCTCTTACCTTATTATCTTACTTAGGAGTCTCAAAATTAAGATTTACTTCATATGTTTCAACAAAATTTCCTAAAATATAAATCTACAATAAGTGATTTATCACTATTTTTTCATTTGTATTTTTATTTTTGAAGTGTCAATTAAATTGTAATATAATCACATTAGTTAATATGTGTAACGTAGAAAGAAAATAAAATATTATATGACTTTTTTATTATTAAAAGAAAAAATGGACTTTCTCTTGTGGACTAAGGTATCACACTATTTATAGTGTGAGTAATTATGTGAATGTATTATTACTATAAATAATACATTAAATCGTGAGTAAAGGTTTCTAGAACAATTAATGTAAAAATTGTTCACATTTGAAAATTGGAACGAATTTCAATAAAATTATTAATGCAACAATTTTATCTTTGCCTTAAAAGAAAAAAAAACAAATCAACAAATTAAATTTATGATTTTTATAGATTGGAGGTTGGGAGTTGAAAAAAGCACAGGGTCATTGAATATGAGCAAATAATAGGAGAGTAATAAAAGTGAAAACACGTGAAACCATGCATATACCAAGCATGGCTATAGGATTTAGTAATATTATCCTTCTTTTTCTGTTTTATTTTTTAGTTATGCAAGAGCCCCGAGATATAATTCTTTTTTGTTTTCGTGAACGTATCTAACATTATATGTAGTTAGAAGACAATCTCAAATGTCGTATTAGTAAAATTTAGATGCGAGAATTGGGATGAGCCAAGTAATTTGAAATATACCTCGTTATCCAGTCCAATATTACATTTTAGATATATCAATAGCTATTATGTCAAACATCTAGATAATAAAGAGCGATTATAAAGTTGACTTTGACCAAAAACTTCACCACAATTCTTTTGTTTATATTTTGAGGCAACAATGAATTTAGATTTTGGATTCAGATAGTGTCTACACATATAATTAAGTTAGTTCACAAATCTATAGGGTTAACTATTTATCGTAGTTTCACATTTGTGTATGATACATTTGTATTAGTGCATTATGTGTATTTGTAAGGTAAGACTCATTATATTATCCTAATTTTTTTTTACTATTTCAACATTTCAAATTTTAATAAAGGGTCGCCCATAACCCCCGGCCAGTGGAGCCATTTAATCGGTAGTTAAAGAAAATAATAAAACAGAAAGTAAGTTCACAAATTGGATGGTCAGTTTTTGATTGACTTGTATTTGTTTATTTGAAGAAGAAAAAGATTTAGTGGCGGGCTTTAAAGACTTTAATATTAAGAAATAGCCCATTTCGCGATCACGCCGTTTATCCACTTATGCAGTTTTTGGGTTCGACCAACCACCCCAACTAATTTCAAACTTAGACGTCTTTTTCGTTCGTGGGAAATGAACTACTCGACATAATTTGCACACTTTTTTTTTTTTTTTTTTGGTTCTCTTTCTCTATCTAATTTTCGTGTATGTCCGATTTGACTCCTAGTCCAAATATTTAGGCCCACTTTTAAAATCCAACAAAACTTGTTAGGTTATTCGCTGTATCCAAATAACACGAGCATAATACCAAGCAATTCTATTTGATATGAGAAATAGTGGCTGAAACTTACGTTCTATTAGTAAAAGGTTAAGGGAGTTCATAATTTTTTAGAATAGACTCCAAACCCGAGATTCTTGGGGCTTACCAATGAGCAGAAAGTTAGTGTTTCCTATCATAAACAACATCTAACCTAATTGGAAAGTGCATTTTATTATCTATATAACAAATTTTGCCAAATTCAATTCGCTTTTGCAATAACTTAAGCTTTAAAATCTTAACGAAGACAATTCTCTCAGCTAATGCATGTTCCTATTCTCAAGCGATAAACATTACTTGGATCTCAGAAATCGTCCCAGCCACAACTTGCTTCATCAATTTTTGTGTTTTACGTTTTAAAAATATTTTATTTATCTAAAAATAAAAAGAGCACCTCTCGCAAGTCTATAACACTCGTGGACTTGTTAATGGGCTGGACCTAACATGCTAGAAATATGGGGTCATCAATAATATTGAAGATACTAAAAGAAACAAAAAAGTTATTGTAAAACATTATTAATTATAATTGGTGAAATCCAAATATGTTTTCTGATGGAGAAAAAAAAATTTAGAGTAAAGTTTCCATTTGGTCCCTTACATAATGGTTAATGATCTTTTTGGTCCCCTACATTTCAAACGATATTTTTAGTCCCTTACATATTGTTTAATAATCTTTTTGGTCTCCTACATTTTAAAATGATCTTTTTGGTCCCTTACTTTTATTTTTTTGAACTATTTGGTACCTTGGTCGTTCAACCCGACGCAAAACATTAATATCAATCACATATCGTTCACACGACTTGTTTGCCATTTGTTGACGGAGTCGTGTGAGTGGCACATGAGTGATTTTAACGTTTTATATTGGGTTAAACGACAAGTTTACCCTTTCACTGACGGAGTCGTGTGAACTACACATGAGTGATAGTAATATTTTCTGTCGGATTGAACGGTCAAGGGACCAAATAGTTCAAAAAATAAAAGTAAAAGACCAAAAAGATCGTTTTGAAATGTAGAGGACCAAAAAAATTATTAAACAATATGTAAATGACCAAAAAGATCGTTTTAAAATGTAAGGAACCAAAAAGATCATTGACCAGTATGTAAGGGATCAAATAGAGACTTTACTCAAAAATTTATAGTGTAAAGCTAGGCCTGCCATGGAGCTTCTATTTGGAACTGTGTTAAGCCCGAGGCTTGAAATTAAATGTAAGATTCACATGATGTATCAGTTCGTATTTGGGCTAAATATAGATTTCATTGGGCTTACATCCGGTGGGCTGCATATATGGATTGTGGAGGCCCACCAATGTGGTCTTGTTATGATATTGGGGTTTGTTTATAATATTCAAGAATATAGGGGAACAATTGCAATATTTAGGAGTTAGGAGGCAGTTACTTCGATTATTAATAGTAATGTAAAGATCATTTGGGTTAAGCTTTGATTAATGGAAATCTGATTACGTTTCTCCCTCAATTTCTTCTACTTCTCTCTTATTTCTTCTATTATTTTCTCCCCCAAATTAATTCTTTTTCTTTCAATTTAGGTTTAATTAGGCGTGAGCCTGACAAGTCTAATGGCTTGGCCCAATATGCTCAAGTACCCAACCAAAGTCACGAAAGCGTACATGGTTGGCCCATGCACTATGCAAGGGTTTAGTTTTTTTTCCCCAAATAGTACTCTTTCCGTCCCACTCAAAAAGTCTACTTTGAAATGTGTACAACTTATAACGGGTTGTGAGGTACAACACCTAAAATAAGTAATTTGTCTTCATAGTTTTCACTTATATCATTACTTTAGAAGTAATGGTTAATTGTGAACCACACATTGTAATATTAGTTAAAGTATGTAATGTAAATAAATTCAAATGGACTTTTTAAATGAGACAATATTTTTTTTTGAAAGTAAACTTTTTAAGTGGGACGGAAGGAGTATAATATTTTTTCAAATTTTAATTTGGGCCCCATCCTATTACATTTCCCACCCACCCCGGTGTGGATTCCATGCGAATGTCTGTGTGCACTGTGTGTTAACACCACTAGGTTGCAATCAAATTCACATAGAAAAAGCGTTGAGTTTAAAATTGAGCACTTACATGATGCTCCAGTTCTAAGAAATTACAAAAATATTCTATTTCCGTTTTATTATAAAAGTTCAGTTAAAAAAAAATTTCTTTTAAATTATTGTACGTTTACTAAAATAATTATATGTCATTTACAATTAATTCACTTTATCAAGCTACAAATGAAAGCCGAAACTTAACAAATATTTTCTCCCTTCAAACTCCTTTACCAAACCTTTACGCCAATAACATATTACGGTACTTTTTTAAAAACAAAAAAAGAACGTTAAAATGGTAACAAAGGGTTTTTTTTTATTTAAAAAAAAATAATTAAAGGAAGCTTTTGTAATTAAACAAAACTAATATTATTACAGGTGTACACAAATGAACAGTGTAGAAGAAGAAAGAAAATCGGACGTTAACTTAGGATGATCTCAAAACGCAATACAAATTTTGGAACATATGAAATTTTTTGACTAGCATTTTCCTGTCTTATCTATCACAAAAGGGTAGTGGGTCCCGCAATATAATATATGGGTCTCACATTCTATTGTGATACCACTGTAACTGTCTTTCATATCTATCTTTGCACCATAAAATAGGAGTGAGCAAAATAATCCTAAAACCGTCCGAACTGTTGATTCGATCTGAATCCGATCCGAAATTTTGGATCGGCTTCGGATAGGATTTTTTTTCCGGATAATGTTCGGTTTGGATTTTTTTCAGATAATCCGAAACCGATCAAAAACAAAAATTCACAAAAAAAAAAGCTAAAATGAAATTTTTTATAAAAAAAACAAAAACAACCACGGATTTCAGATAAAACTTGGTTTCGGATAAAAACTGATATGAAACCGCGCCATCGGATTAAAATCCGAAACAGATCTGAAACTTCGGATTTAGATCATTTTTCCTTTTGCTCACCCCTACCATAAAACGATAGGACCAATGATATAATATATCAGTCTTACAATCGATTATGAGATAGCATAGAGGAGTAGAGCATACATAATATTTGATTTCATTTTGAAAAATAAATTAAATCTAATTGAGTAATGATAAACTAATTTATCACAACTTTTTTCATAGCAATTTATGTGGGAGTGTATTCATTGACCAATTATGCGATATTCATAATCATTTCAAAAAAGAAAAATGTAGCCAATAAATGTCATTCTTTTTTCTAATATAAATTTAAAAAACATGTAATATTTTTTTTTAATGAAAAAATTGCAGTATCAAGTTTAGTTTATGAAATATCACAATGTATATGTGTGAAGTACCATGTATTACATATAATTTTTAATGTATTGAGTATCCCTTATAACATTTGATACTGTGTTACATATTTCTAAATAAAGTATTGCTCATAATGTATATATAAAAAAAAAAAAAAAGCATCGCTCATCGACTTAAAGTGTTTAACCGTCAAACCCGTATGACACGTGACCCACATACGGCTAAAACGTTTTCCAGCACAGACGCAGAAATAAATAAAAAAATATTTTAAAAATACAAGAATAACCCCAACATCCATAGAATTACGTACAGTTCATTCTTTCTCTTCAACTACGAATTGTAATCCTACTAGTCTAGTGCTAACCCCAACACCAAATTTCCCTCCACCCTTCGGCCGTCGGGCAGCCTCCGATCGATCGTCCATGGAGGAAAGCAATGCAGCCGATCATGCACAGCTCCCGGAGCGGCTCTGCAAGTCGAAGTCCCAGTCGCACAACATGCACCGGGAGGCGGTGTGTCGACGGCGACGGCAAGCGAGCAAAATGGAAGAATCTGGCAGCCTTAGCAAGAGCAAGAGCTTCACTCTCCATGATTTAGACGACATTCAGGCCTCTTTCGAACTCGGATTCGGGTTGGATTCGCCCGACTTGGATCCGAAGTTGTATGACACTTTCCCAGCTCTCGAGTTCTACCGCACCGTCACCGGCAGCGCAGCGGCAGCAGCTCGTCCCGGAGTTCTTCCTCGGTATCGGTCACCGCTGGCGGCTCCGTCGTCGACTCAGGTGTCGTTGAAGAGAATTCCTTCCGGAAATTCTTAAAAAAAAAACCTCCGATTTTTCTTCTTCTTCTTCTTTTTTATTTTTTTCCTTTCTTTTTCGTTTTGATGAATTTGGATTTCTCGTTGGTGGCGCGTGTGAAGGTGATCCGGAGTCGATGAAGCTAAGGTTGAAGCAATGGGCTAAAGCTGTGGCATGCCATATTCGCTACTCTCCAAAGCAAAACAATGCCGGACGGAACTGATTAACTGGCCGGGGTTTACTAGGAACAAGTTAAATGGTGACGTATGACGAAGTCATCTAATTCTGGGACTCAATTCCGACATCTTTACCGGTTTATGTTGTATTTTCGATGATTTTCTAGTTGTGATGTATGACCGATTAACGTGATATTAAATTTTTATACCTGTCAATTTATATTAATCCCTGTCCAAAGAAAAGTTCTGATGGATTTCAAAAGAGATAGCTTAAGGCTCTGTTCTCTTGTCAACTTGGTTAGGAAATTTTTTAGTTACGAAAGAAATTTGTTTTGGAGAGAACTTCTTTTGGGGATTTGTGTAGGAAAGAAAAGAAAAAATGTAATGATTATATATTTTTTTGAATTTATATGAGTGAGTATTTAGAGGAAATTTTAAATTTTGAATTGTGAATTTAGTAAAAATGATGTTGTTTCTTTGTGTAATATTTTTAAGAAAAAAGTGCTACTTTTTCTAATTATGTTACTAAGAGAACATAGCCTTATAATCATAGATTTGTTATTTATGTTTTAGGACAAGTACATGTTATTTTAGAATAATTAAAATTTTCCATATTTTCCTAAATAATTTGTTATTTTACTAACGTTATATATAAGTTCTATGTAGTATACTTAATCTAATTTAAAGAGTGAGTTTTGTAAGAATTAATTCTTCTTGAAAATTCAGTTCAATGAAAATACTCCTGTTTCCTCTCTCTATATAAAAACAAAAAGTATTGATAGTGGTAAAGATGCAGTTCTAATGGAAAAAATAAATAAGAATAAAATCTTTTATTGGTGAAAATAAGTTTTTTTGAGAACCTAGAAACAAAAGTTTTGTTTAGAGAAAAGGAGAACATACCTCTATATCCAAATACTGTGTCCCTACCATGAAGTGTTAGCCGTTAAACCTTTTTATTTTTTTGAGTAGATACATAATGATACACAGTATTTCGCGTTAAGCCTTCTTACTTTTCTGAGTAGATACATGATGACACATAGTATTTGAATACAGGAAATCTCATCCTGAGAGAAAAGAAAGTACAAATAGTACATATGTTCGTGAATGCATACATGATGGGTATTTGGATACAGAAAATCACATCCAAGAGAAAAGAAACTAAGAGTAGTACATATATTCGTGATACTATAAGGTTGCCTTTCTATTTTCTTTAGAAAAAATGAAATAAATCTCATGATATTGATTAATTCTAAATAAATTTTCAGCTCCATATAAATATATAGTTTTATTTGGAGTTATATTTTTGTGACATAAAAAATAATTAAGCAACTGAATTCTTTTAATAAACGGAAGAAATCCTAATCCATATTTTGAAAAGGAATTAAAGACGAATAGTAAAAATAATCTAGAATATATATATATATATATATATTTCATATTTGGTATTTGTAAGTACGTTCGTACGGGCATGATTGCGGAACGAGGCTGCAACTCCAAAGTCCAAACCATGCATGCATAAGATAATTGAAAAAATAATTCTATCTTATTTAGAGTTCAAATTCTCTATCTATCCAATTTTCTATGACTTGTTTGGTCAAATGCTTATAATTAACTACATAATTTTACTTAAGTAAAAGATCAGAATAATTTAAAGGAGTAAAATTTTTAAGTAAAATTACGTAATTTTGAGCATCAGTCAAATTTTTATTCCGCCCAAACCATTTACGCCAATCTTACTCTTGTCTACCATTAGTAAAGTGAGTCATATGGGTCCCACATTTTATTGTGAGATAGTAGACAATGAAGATAAAAGTAAGATATATAGTCTAATAAGTCTGACACGAGACTCACACAGATTTAATACGAGACTGATACAGATCTAACACAAGACTTGCACAGATTTGACACGAGACTCACACAGATGAGATGCTAGACTCACACAAATCTAACATGAGACTCGCACAGATCTCACACATGACTCGGACAAAAACAATTTCAGTTAAATTATTTTTCAGAGTAAACGCAGAAACAAAAATATAAATACATTTAAATATAAGAAAAACCCAACTCCCTTCAGAATTATACAGAGTTCATTATTTATCTCCAACTACGAAACCCTACACTAGCTAGTACTAATCCATCGCCCATCCGGAACGTCCATGTCGGAACGCAAAGCACCGATCATCATCAACAGCGGCCGGCGCTGCTCGGCAAGACGAAGTCGCAGTCGCAAAACATGCACCGGGAGGCGGCGTGGCGACGGCGAGAGCGCAAAATGGAAGAACCTGGCCGCCTCAACAAGAGCAACAGCTTCAGTAGCCACGATTTAGACGACATTCAGGGCTGCTTCGAACTCGGATTCGGGTTGGATCCACCCGATTTGGATCCGAAGTTGTACGCCATATTTCCAGATCTCGAGTTTTACCGCACCGTCACCGGCAGCGGCTGTAGCTCTTCCCGGTGTTATTCGTTGGTGTCGGCGACAGCTGGCGGTTCCGCCGTCGCCTCAGGTGTCGTTCAAGAAAACTCCTTCCAAAAATTCTTCAACGTCGGCAAGACCTATTTGCGGGTCTAACCTCCCGATTTTTTAAGTCGTCAGTAGGTTTATATAGGTTTAATTTGTATACTTGCATCATCTGTGTATGTGTATTTCTAAAGTAAATCCGATTATGTACCCTTAGAATGTTAGGGCATTTTGTCTTCATTATATATATATTTTAATTTTAGTGATTTTCAAATTCTCGTTTTATATAAAAGTCTAGCAATCCAACATTTTATATAAAAGAATGTGAATTAAACTTACAATTAATTTCATTCAATTATTCTAATATCAGAAGTGAAACTATTGTGATAGTATTAAATTTAAAATAAAATAAAATAAAACTCATATACAACTGTGCATCATTCGTACGACTCATGTGCGCAACGTATTTACACGAGACGTCATTTGAGAATTATTTTTAGTCCAAAATAAATATTTAGGATACTTTTTTTTTTAATACAAAAAAAAGAACGTTTAAAAAAAAATTAAAAGAAGCTTTTGTAATTAAACAAAACTAATATTATTACGTGCACACAAATGAACATTGTAGAAGAAAGAAAATCGGACGTTAAATTAGGATGATCTCAAAACGCAATACAAATTTTGGAAAATATGAAATTTTTTGACTAGCATTTTCGTGTCTTATCTATCACAAAAGGGTAGTGGGCCCAGCAATATAATAATGGATTCCACATTCTATTGTAATATTACTATGACTGTCTTTCATTTCTGTCTTCTCATAATAAAACAATAGGACCAATGATATAATATATGAATCTCATCATCTGTTATGGGATGACATACATGGGTAGAACAGACATAATATTTGGTTTCATTTTGAAAAATAAATTAAATCTAATAGAGTAATGATAAACTAATTTATCACAACTTTTTTCATAGCAACTTATGTGAGATGTATTTATTGCTAAATTATGCGATATTCATAATCATTTCATAAAAAAATGTAACCAATGGCTCTGTTCTCTTGTGGCTTTGGTAGAGGAAATTTTATTAGAGGGAAGTTTTTTGTTAGAAATTTTTTGGAGGGAAGTTTTTTTTGGGAAATTGTGTAGGTGAGAGATAAAAAAGTGTAATGATTGTGTTATTTTTTGAATTTATGTGAGTAGGTATTTAGAGGGAATTTTAAAATTTTAATTTTAAATTGTTGAAAAAGTGAAGTTGTTTCTTTGTGTAAAGTTTTGGAAAAAAAAAGTGATGATTCTCTACCAAAGCCACAAGAGAACAGAGCCTAAATGTCATTTTTTTTCAAGCTATAAATTTTAGAAACATGTCATAGTGTTTTTTTTTTAATTTAAATTTTTTATAAAAAGAGTTGCAGATATCAAGTTTAGTTTTTGAAATATCACGAAGTATTATATATTGCATATAGTCTATAATGTATTGATTATCACTTATAGCGTATGATATATCAAGTTTAACTATTACTGTGTCGCCTATTTCTAAAGTATCACTCATAATGTTAAAAAAAAGAAAAAGAAAAAAACAAGTATCATCGAGTTAAAGTGTTTGACCGTCAAACCCGTATGACACGATACCTACATTCGGCTAAAACCTTTTCCAGCACACACGCAGAAATAAATAAAAAAGTATATAAAATATTTAGAAATACAAGAATAACCCCAACACCCATAGAATTACGTACAGTTCATTCTTTCTCTTCAACTACGAATTGTAATCCTACTAGTATAGTACTAATCCCAACCCCATATTTCCCTCGACCCTTCGGCCGTCGGGCAGCCGCCGATCGATCGTCCATGGAGGAAAGCAATGCAGCCGATCATCCTCAGCGCCCGGCGCGGTTCCGCAAGTCGAAGTCGCAGTCGCACAACATGCACCGGGAGGCGGTGTGGCGACGGCGACGGCGAGCGCGCAAAATGGAAGAATCTGGCAGCCTTAGCAAGAGCAAGAGCTTCACTCTCCATGATTTAGACGACATTCAGGCCTCTTTCGAACTCGGATTCGGGTTGGATTCGCCCGACTTGGATCCGAAGTTGTATGACACTTTCCCAGCTCTCGAGTTCTACCGCACCGTCACCGGCAGCGGCAGCAGCTCGTCCCGGAGTTCTTCCTCGGTATCGGTCACCGCTGGCGGCTCCGCCGTCGACTCAGGTGTCGTTGAAGAGAATTCCTTCAGGAAATTCTTTAACGTTGGTAAGACCTAAATTATTAAAAAAAAAAACCTCATATTTTTCTTCCTTTTTTTTTTTTTTTTGCCTTTCTTTTTCGTTTTGATGAATTTCGATTTCTCGTTGGTGGAACGTGTGAAGGTGATCCGGAGTCGATGAAGCTAAGGTTGAAGCAATGGGCGAAAGCTGTGGCATGCTATATTCGCTACTCTCCAAAGCAAAAGAATGCCGGACGGAACTGATTAACTGGCCGGGGTTTTCTAGGAACAAGTTAAATCGTAACGTATGACGGGGTCATCTAACTCTGGGACTCAATTCCTACATCTCTACTGGTTTATGTTGTGTTTTCGATGGTTACCTAGTTGTGACGTATATCGGTCAACGTGAGATTAAATTTTTACACCAATCAATTTCTTCTGTTGTATTGTCGATGTGAGATAAATTTTTACACCTGCTAATTTCTTCCGGGATATGTTGTATTTTCAATGATTTTCTAGTTGTGACGTATGACCGGTCAACGTAAGATTAAATTTTTACACCTGTTAATTTCTTCCGTTGTACTGTCGATGTGAGATAAATTTTTACACCTGCCAATTTCTTCCGGAATATGTATTTTCGATGATTTTCTAGTTGTGACATATGACCGGTCAATGTAAGATTAAATTTTTACACCTGTCAATTTCTTCTATTGTATTGTCGATTTGAGATAAATTTTACATCTGTCAATTTCTTCCAGTTTAAGTTGTATTTTCAATGATTTTCTAGTTGTGACCGGTCATACGTCGTTCGTTTTTGTGTCAATTTCTTTGTGTACACTACTGATTTGCTGTATACTTTTTTACTTTTTTGAGTAAATACATGATGACACACAGTATTTGGATACATGAAATCTCATCCGAAAAAAAAAAAAAAAAAAACTAAGAGCGGTACATATATTCGTGATACTATAAGGTTGTCTTTCTCTTTAGTTTAGGAAAAAAAAAAAAAAAAAAACCCCATGATATCCATTAATTCTAAATAATTTAGAAGTCCCATACAAATAGTTATAGTTCGAACTGTATGGATGTGACATAAAAATAATTAAACAACTGAATTGTTTTTAATAAACGGAAGATTATTGTGGATAGTAATTAAAGACGAATAGTAAAATTATTGTGGTATTTGTTCGTACGTGCATGATTGCGGAACGAGGTTGCAACTCCAAAGTCCAAACCATGCATGCATAAGATAATTGAAAAAATAATTCTATCTTATTTAGAGTTCAAATTCTCTATCTATCCAATTTTCTATGACTTGTTTGGTGAAATGCTTATAATTAATTACGAAATTTTACTTAAGTAAAAGATGAGAGTAATTTAAAGGAGTAAAATTTTTAAGTGAAATTACGTAATTTTTTGAGCAGCAGTCAAATGTTTATTCCGCCCAAACCATTTACGCCAATCTTACTCTTGTCTACCATCTCACAATAGTAAAGTTAGTCTTATGATATGACATGTGGGTCTCACATTTCATTGTGAGATAGTAGACAGTGAAGAAAAAAAAAAGGACAGACAGTCTAACACTTGTGACACGAGACTCACACAGACCTAACACTAGACTTGCACATATCTGACACGAGACTCACACAGATGAGACACGAGACCCACACAAATCTAACACAATACTTGCACAGATCTCACACATGACTCCCACAAAAACGAATTTCAATTAAATTATTTTCCAGCTTAAACGCAGAAACAAAAAATATAAAATACATTTAAATATAAGAATTATACACAACTGTGCATCATTCGTACGACTCATGTGCGCAACGTATTTATGCTCCATCATTTGAGGATTTTTTTAGTCCCAAATAAATGTTTATTTACACATTTTAATACATAATAAATAATAAAATTTCAATTTTATTTCTTATTGAATAATAATATAGTATTAATTATAGTGTCATTTTAATTGCACATACATTGCACAAATATCCATTTAATACGCAATTAAATTAAAAAACATAAATGTGAGTAAAAGAAAATTTTACTCATATTCTTACACTGTGCCAGTATCAAACAGAATCGAAAAGGATCAATTTGATATTTTTAATTGATGGTTTGTATGGCTAAACTACACTCTATGATAAAGGGTTTTATTGATTGATTTTTCAATAATGACCTGACAATTGTTAAATGAAATTTTTGAGAATTTTCTCTTAAATGGTACTTTATCGGTCCGATTAGAAAAATTAAATAATATAACTGTTATATGCCACATGATACAATTTTAAAGTCTCTTTTCTTTTTGTTGAAACGTTAAAGTCTACATTTCTAATTGAACGGAATGTGTAATAACCGTTGGAAAAAAATAAGAGAAGGTGCAAGATGGCTGTATATAAGTTTATATATTTAACTGCAAATCGTGTACAAGACACTTTCTTTAAGGTTTAATTCATCCATTATAATGTGTAATAATATTCAAGACGAATTTCCTTTGGATAAGATGAAGTTAAAAGAGTGAACTCTTGCACTAAATTCCTCAATCCCCTAAGACAAGATCGAGCACAAAGAGCAGAGATTTTTTGATTCTTGTTTATCTGAATTCTGCAGCATCCAAACCCCAAGATGACACTTTTATAGAGTTCATGGCATCCTTTCAGATGTTATGAAAGGTTATGAACTTGTTTAAATTATGACTATTCAAGCAAAAAGTTGTATCTAATTAATTCAAAAAGTTGCAACTATAAGTTGTAACTTCTTATTGTGTTGTTTCAGCCAAATGCCTATTCAATCACATTTTCCTGCAACTTTCTAAGGATTGAAAAATCTTTTTTCTCACAATCCCCCGCCATTTTTCAATACTTTGAAAGTATTCTTGGATCATTGAAAATCACTGATAAATTGTGCGTCAATAATGGTGTCTTTCGATTGAACCACTATCTTAGTTAAAATTATTTATAACTTGTTGATATCATTTGGTAGACAAGCTTTGAACCAAATGACCATTTAACAAGTCACGTAAACTCTCACACACAATTTCACAATGTATCTCAATTGCCATTTGTACGATACTTTTGGTCTTGTATCCATATCCTCTCATGAGTATTTCCAAGGTTAAGTCCAAAACCTTAGTGGATGCCAGAAATCCAATACCCATATAGGCAAGCTCTCAATGCCCCCGCCATTAGTAGCATTATCCGAAACTTGTTAAGAACTCAACATTCAACCTTCTTTAACTAGCAGGAATACCAACACTACCACCATTGGGATCATTTTGTAGTGTTCAAATCAGTTAGCCAATGTACTTTGACTCATTGAATTCAAGACTAGTCGTTGTAACTAGCGTTAAATTGAGGTTCCATTGTGAGTGATTTTAGTAATTGGACTTTAATCCCATGTCTTTTGATGTTGCTAACACCAAATCTCTTGTAAGTGTCCTTTTATTAAATGATCAATATATTTTTTTTTGATCTTACCAAATCAATAGTTATCATACTATCGATGATCAAATACCTCACCATGCTATATATGTCAATTGGTACTTTCTAATTATTATCTCATTTTTCTTCAAACCATTTTTCGATCCATTTAGGTACTGAGGTGAATTTGTTCTTTGTTAAAATAGCAACTCTTGATTCGAATCAATAGGTTCTATTCTCAAAATGATAGACCTTGCTATTTTGTGCATATCTTAAGAAAATGCACTTGACACCTCTTTTACTCAAATTCATTTAACAGGTTTCAAGAACCATTGCAATGGTTCTACAACCCAAACTCTTAAATGATTAAGGTTTGGTTTCTTTTGTACAAAAACTCATAAGATGTAGTTGAATAAAAGACATGTAATACATTGTTAATAACAACTTCACCCCATGTCATGTTTCATGCATTGGATTCAGAAAAAATCATCTATTATACTACTCACCATCAAGACAAGTTTTCGAGCATATAATCATAATATTTTATGTAAGTTCAACTGTATTTTTATATATCTAAAAGCATGCAATGCTCAGCATTTAAATTGCAACAAAAATTAAACTTCATAAAACTTATACTATCATCAATACATCTTGCAGATTATTGATATCATTATAAATGTGGTGTATCATAAAAGTGACAAAGATTGATCACTATCCATAAAATCAATAAATTAATAACATATGACTTGTTAGTCTTTCTTTCAGTTTCTGAACTGGTTGCCTTATGTTGGCTTATATGCATGTTTCACATTTCTCATTATTATTTGAAACATATCCATTTTGAAACAAGAAGTCAAATTTAATCATGACATAACTTTCATGTAAGTAACATGTCAAAGTTTAACATGCCATAAAATTGTGCAAACATCAAAATAATACTGCTAATTTACTTCTGTATGACATTTAAGTTGATGATACAATGTCATTATATATGAATGAAATATTAATGCACACATGGTTGAACCATAATCAATCCATCAAGTAAAGTCTTCTTCATGATTTTCAATTTAGAAATCATTACCACAAGACATTTACTTTCATTATCATTGGAAGAATTATAGTACTTCTGATTTATAACATGCACGTATACTTGTAGTGCCCTTTCATGTTGTAATTGATGGAAGCATTTTGTTTTTTTCCTTGAGTCTCAAGGGCAATCTCATCATTTCTATGTTTGAGATCTCTTTTAAAATCATTGAATGATTGTTGGATTTTGTCAACCCAAGATCACACAGTGTAGACTCATTCATTTTTGTGCAATGTTTGTTAAAGTGATTTTAACACTTTATTTTTCAACCCATTATCCCATGGCAAATTTACCATCAACCATTTTGCGGTAGAAAATATTAGAGACAAGAAATTCTTTACTTGTTAAGTTTCTCTTGTGTACCTTTCCTTGTGTCCTCTGCAACTTTCATCATTTGTATCCCATATTTTTTTGTTGCGAAAGTCATTCAAAGACTCATCATTATCACTTGTTGTAGGTTTTGGAGTCGAAAGTGCATATACCACTTTGAGAGCCATTAGTAGAAAATGACCATCTTCTTCCAACGAAAAAAGATTCCTCCATTAAAGTGCTCAACTTTCATAAAATTGGAAGCAAAAAATTGTAAAGAACCCAGCCATCTTAAATGACTAATTAAGTCTTAAGACTGTTGAAAAAAAATAAGAGAAGGTGCAAGATGGCTGTATATAAGTTTATATATTTGACTTCAAATCGCGTATAAGACACTTTCCTTAAGGCTTAATTCGTCCACTATAATGTGCAATAATATTCAAGACGAATTTCCTTTAGGATAAGATGAAGTTGAAAGAGTGACTATTGCACTAAGGGGGTGCTTGTTTAGAGGTTTTTGGAGTGGGAAATGGGAATGGGAATGAAATGCGGATGTTTGGTTGGGGGGTTTCATTTCCTGGACCCCACCCCCATATCCCATTTTCTTTCAATCATTCATTCCCCTCCATTTTGAGACCTCCATTTTGAGAGGAATGGGAATGATTCCCTTGTATAACTATTTTTTGTGTTATTTTTTATTTTAAAAAAATTTAATTAGTAAAAATTATCATTGTAATACATATAAATATAGATAGTTTATAATATATTAAATATTTAAGTGTAAAAAAAAATAAAATAAAATTTATTCTTAAAAATTTTATTTTTGAACTAAACAACATCAATGGTAATCATAGTCATTTCTTATCACAAACCAAACAACACAAATACAATGATTATCTCTACTATCATCCCCATTCCCATCAATCCCATTCCCATTCCCATTCCCATTCCCATTTCCCTCTACGAACCAAGCGCACCCTAAGTTCCTCAATCCCCTAAGACAAGAGCACAAAGAGCAGAGATTTTCTGATTCTTGTTTATCTGAATTCTACAACATCCAAACCCCAAGATGACCTTTTTATAGAGTTCATGACATCCTTTCAGATGTTATGAAAGGTTATCAACTTGTTTAAATTATGACTGTTCAAGCAAAAGTTGCATCCAATTAATTCTCAAAAGTTACAACTTATAAGTTGTAACTTCTTGTTGTGTCGTTTCAGCCAAATGCCTATTCGATCACATTTTCCTACAACTCTCTAAAGATTGAAAAATCTTTTTTCTCACAATCACTCTTAGTTATGGCAGGATGGACTATAGATTCGATTAAATTACACAATTGTACTTTAAATATGATAAATTATCATATTTAATTTTTCTATAATTAGTTGTGTGGACTATTTTTCTTATTAGACAATTTGACGAGTCGACGCACGATACATCATAGGTTAAACTGAATACGTATATTTTTACCATTACATGTAGTGTGTATACTTCAATGTAACTGCGATACATCAGAATCTAAACTTAATATATCAGAGACTGCATTCACTATGTGATACATCATAATATAAATTCAATACACATACATTATAGTTTAACAACTTAACTCATAACTGAGATACACTAAAAGCTACACCCAATATTTCATAAACTAAAGAGTAAACTCCATATTTGGTCCCTTACATATGGCCTAATAATCTTTTGGTCCCTTACATTTCAAAACGATCTTTTTGATCCCTTACTTTTATTTCTCAAACTATTTGGTCCCCTATATTTCAGATGGATCTTTTTGGTCCCTTACTTTTATGTTTCGAACTATTTGGTCCATTGACTTTTTAACCTAGCGAAAATCATTAATGTTACTCGCACCTCCACCCACGCGACTCCAAGTAAAGAAAATCAACCTAATGAAGAAAATCATTGGGATGCTAAAAATGATGTTAGGACAAGTTTACCCTTCGTTAACAGAGTTGTGTGAGCGAACGTGCGAGTGATATTAACGTTTTTCATTGTCAAGGAATCAAATAGTTCAAGAAATAAATGTAAGGGGCAAAAAAGATCATTCTGAAATATAAGGGACCAAATAGTTCAAAAAATAAAAATATTGGACTAAAAAGATCATTTTGAAATGTAAGGGACCAAAAAGATTATTAGACCATATGTAAATGACCAAATGTGGAGTTTACTCTAAACTAAATTCAATATGCTAAATTTGATATATATATATATATATATTTTCAAAATATTACCTCAATAAATATATAGGGCCTGTTCTTTTTGTTCTGTTTTGAAAACGGTTTTGATTTCAACAGTAAATTTAATATATTTTAATCATATTTCATCATTTCCAATACAACTTTTTACTATTCAGCATCTACTTTTTATATTTTCAATACACTTTTTACATTATAAAACTATTTTCCAAAACTTATTTTCAAAATCGTTTTCAAAACGATGAATAAGATCATGCCCATAATTAGCTAAACTCGTCATGCGCATCGTCAAACCGTCATATAGAGGGTTTTTTTTTGTTTTTTTTTTTTTGTCCCCAAATGAACTATGCTAATTACAATGTCCTAAGAAAAAAAACACACAACGGGAATTAAGGAATTAGTTGTGCAGTCTGTTTCATTTTTGGGTGGGTTTTTCTTTGTGGAATCGAAACACAAAGGACCAAAAAGACAACAAATGAAAACAAAAAAGATCACAGAAAGAGCATGGTACACTAGACTCAGAGTGCGCGATAAACACGTGCCATCCCATATTATCCACTTCAGCAATTTCCGCGACTTCGATCCGCCTAAAAAATATCTTTAGTCCCACGGTCCCGCCATTGAAGGCTGGCTTCCAAACCCAAAAGGACATAAAAAAGCGCAATATCTCTACACGAATGAATGATTCTTATAATGTGATATGTGAATCTCATTACTTATTATAGGAGGATAATTAAAAGATATTATCTTATTATATTGGATTTTCTGTCTCTACTCTTAATGATTCTATTTTGTCGTATTGAAAGTAGAATTCAAATATCTTATTTAGAAAATCACAGAATCATTGTGAGAGAGTAAACGTGAAATATCTGATGACAAAACAAGAAACAACCACCATATTTCACAGCTTAAAGCGGGAATATTGTACTATTGCGAACATTTATGCAGTGTTGTTAAGCTCGGATCGGACCGGCAGGTTGACCCGGTCCGACCGCGACCCGGCAGCCTGTCCGACCGCGACCCGGCAGCCTGCCCGATCCGAGCTAATCCCCAAACCCGGAAATGTATAAAACCAGGGTTTGACTGGTCAAACCCGGGTTTACCCGGGACCCGGTAAACCAGTCAACCCCGGTTTATTAATTTTTTTTGAAAAAAAATATTTTAACTTATTTTTTTTTATGGGCTAAGCTTCCAATCAGCCCATTAATTAACCCTATAAGCTATTGATAAACCATGACACTCCTTGTCTATTTATAGGATTAAAATCACATTACTTTTAACTATTCTTCCAATGTGGAACAAATGTTGTTCATTTTTCTTTTGTTTTCTTTTTCCCTTTTCTGCAAGCATCAAAGGCATGAGTTTTTTTCCCCTTCCCATAACGTAGCGAATTAGCCGTGGATCCTAAGTCATTGAAAGTTGATGACAAATGTCTCATGCTCAAGTAATTTTTTGCATGAGTTTTTTTTTAAAAATAATCTTAATTTTTTTTTTAGTTTTTTTTTAAGGCAATTTTTTAGTAGTTATTCTCTTTTAAAGTAAAATTTGTTTAATTTTTTTTAAAGTATTAATTTAAAACAGTTCCATATTTATTATAATATCAAATTTTATTTTTTTAATAAAAATGCAATACTATAATTTTATATTTTAAAAGAAAGCTAATATATTCTTTTTTTAATTTATTTATCAAATTCTTTCTTTAATTTTTATTTTATAGTATCGAATTTTGATGTTTAACTGTAAATTTTGAAAAAAATATATAATTGTTACAAAAAATATATTTTTAAATGTTAAAAATGATAAAATTAAAGTATATTAATTATTAATATATTTATTATGTCATAATGACGTCATCCGGGTTGACCCCCGGTTGACCCGGGTCGACCCTCCTAGTCGTGCGACCCTTTGGTCTCGCCGGGTCGGTGTCCGGACCGGGCCAAACAACATTGCATTTCGGAATTGTTATTTGCAGCGACGGTTTCGATATTTGCAGCGACATTTTTGCGTGAAAAGACCGAAATGCCCTTGGGGTAAAAAAAAATTTAAATTTTCCAATTTGCTGGAATAATTAAAAAAAAAAAATTTCCAGAACCATCGCCGGTCGCCGGCGATGGTATAAAACCATCGCACGGCGATGGTTTATATTTGTATAAACCATCGCCGGCGACCGGTGATGGTTCTGGAAACCCCCCTTACCTTTAGATTTTTGATATTTGCAGCGACCACCGGACGGATCTTCCCCATTCCGGTAAAAAATTTCGTAATTTTGACAAAACTACTAATAAATTCGGACATAATACAAGTAAAATAATTAATAAAACTACATAAAAAAAAGAAAAAAAAAAAAACCAAAGTGTCGCCCGGTAGTCACTGCAAATATCAAAAATCTCAACTTGGGGGGGGGGGGGGGGGGGGGGACCATCGCCGGGCGACGGCGATGGTAAAATCATCGCCGTCGCCCGGCGATGGTTTAACCCAAAACCATCGCCGGCGACCGGCGATGGTACTGGGTTTTTTTTTTTTTTTTTAATAGTAGTAGACAGTAGGAATAGAAAATTTTAATTTTTTTTTCTCCAAGAGCATTTTAGTCTTTTTACAAAAAAATGTCGCTGCAAATATCGATTCCGTTACTGTAAATATCATGCCCCTTGCATTTATGTGGAATTCAAAGTGAAGCAATGGGAGGGACTAGGGAGGTAGGCAAGAGCAGTACAGATATTGTTTGCTTCTTTGAGTAATAATGAGGAGGTGGACCCTTCGGATAGCTAGCTGTCTTTGATGTCTTAGCCTTATCTCCATCAACCCTCATCTAAATATAAAATTTGTAGTTTTGTAATTTAAAAATGAATAAATTAAGCTAAAAAGCACATAACGCATACCCCTCTTCTTGAAAAAAATTATTATTTTTAATATTAGGTGAGATTAGAAAATTGAAAATTGGATCAAATGTACTATAGCTCGTTGTTATGCATTAGGAGGAAGATTATATATCCATAATAATTATTACTTCTCTGTTTCATCAGTAGAGTTCGCTTTATAATATTATTTTTAATAATATAAAGTGATTTTTTCTAATAAAACAGATGGAGTAATTAATTTGATTGTTTAAATTTCACCCGGACACGCTTTCTTCATCTAAGAAAATAGGGTAGAGTACAATTTATCATATCGTAATTTGATAAATAAACAACTTACGTCCACGTGATTTAAAAATGATCAGCTTACCCCCATTTTTAATCTCTTTTCAAATCATGGGGTAAGGGCTAAATTGTCTATTTTCTAACAATGAGGGGTGAGTTGTTTATTTACAAACCATAAAGGTATAAATTGTCCATTTTCAAATCACGTGAAGTTAAGTTGTCCACTTTTAAAATATGAGAGGGTAAATTATCTATTTATCAAATTAACAACGATAGCGATATGATAACTTTATCCAAGAAAATAAAGAAAACAAACCCAAACCCTTCTCTAAGCTTCAAAAATAAAAAGATTGTACTCACCCTATTTTACTATTGTACGAGCATAATAGTTTAATTGGATAACTTTCTATAAATAATTAATAAATTATTAAGTCATTTTAATTAAGGGAGAAAATAATATTGGAAATTGGAATATTCCGCGGCGGTTAGAGGGAGAAACTCAGCGGAAAATTGGAAAAGGAATTAATATCTCTGTCACCTTGTGTGACTGTGGAAGAAAATATCTGGCTGACATTGCCGAAGATATTAATATCAGCACTTGCCTACGTGGCACTCCATCGATGTCATTGACACGTGTAAAAAGCGTCGACATGTGGAGCCTTCATTGGCTTCCCACCGTTTCACTTCACCGCCAAATCCCCCCTCGTTTCTCCCTTCTCAAGTTCTCCTCAACAAAACTGAGAGCAAAGAGTGAGGGTTTCTTTTTTTTCCTCCTAATAATTCCTCGTTTTTGCTTAATTTCGGATCATCGATTTGTGTAAATCTGCATTTTTAGCATGCCTGAAACGGAAGACTGTAAATCCCCGCAGGCGTCGTGGAATCCGGTGATGGGAGAAGAGCTCGGGAGCTTTTTTGAGTTGACTGGATCGAACTTGGACGGCGCTTCTTCTCCGAGTTCCGTGAATTCCGGGGATATTTTGCATCCTAGTGCTAATGGAAGACTGGTAATGATTTCTTTTGCCTGTAATTTGTTAGTTTGAATGTGTCTGTGGGAAAGCGTATGTTTTCTTTTGTTTTTTTTTATTTTTTTTAAGTTTATGTTTAGCTGAGATCATTCGACTTAAAATGACTTATCGTTTAATTTTATCGGAAAATGTTCCTAGAATTTTCGCTGTGAATAGATTTGTGGAAGGTGAAACGAGGAAGTCCCTGTTTTGGTTGGGGAAGGCGTTGAGCGATTTGTTCTATTGACGTGGAAAGAAGTTAAGTTTCGGACGTGTTGGAATTATGTATTGCCATAGAGATTCCTTGCATATGGTGCCGTGGGTGTTGTTGCTGTTGCCATAGGCTTGTTGATTTGATATAGTCCAGTAGAAATTTTAAGAACTTGGAGATTAAAATCATTGGTGTTCCGAAGCTAAAGATTTGAAGCTTGTTAGCGCCTTATTCTCCTTTGAGAAACCGCATTTCCCAATGTTTGGAGAAAGGTTTTCGGGAGTAGGTATAGTACATTTAGTTGATGGCATGGAATGTCTAAGCTTCTGAAGAAAAGCTACTCATGGAAGTTGCCATGGGATGATAAAAGTGACAAGAAAGAGTTATAGTTTAAACATGGTTATTTTGCTTTTCTAAGAGGTGATGACAACTTAAGTCCTGGTGTTTCATGCTAATGACAGAACAAAAACGGACAGTTTTTTTTCCTTCTTTTTGAAGTCTTTAATCTTTTGAGGTGTAACCTCACGTGCATGTTGCTTTTCCAAGCCAGCCCTGACCTTCTCCTAAGGCATAATCTGCAGAGGCATGTTCATTCGGTCATAACTCCTGAAATCATTATTACTAACTTGTATTTCCTGTACACAGGCAACATTAATTGTGCTTGTATTTCTAACTTCTAGTAATTATGTTGTGTATCAGCTGCATGCTGCAGTTATGGCATAACAATTTACTATAACCAGACAAAGAGGACTCTTTGCATGCCATTCATTTGCTTGTGTACCTGATTATGCGATGAAATTATGTTACGTTTATTGACAATTTTTTGTACTGGTGATATAAGTATAACAGAAATGTCAAACAGCTGTTTATTACCTTCTTTACTTGTTCAGTGTCTTTTGATAAGCCATAGAGTTTGATGCTGTTGTTGAGTTTTTGCATTAGGAGGAAGTAGGGATAGGTTTGAGGTGTTGTGGAACTGCTTTTAAGGGGTCTTTGTCATAATTTATTGCACATTATCTGTTTCTTTGTGTTAGTTTAATGATTTTCTTTCATTTTCTTATGTTCATTTTACCTCAGGATAACTGCAGAGCATGGACAAATGAAATGCACAACAAATTTCTTGATTCTCTTGAAGCATCTTTTGTTCAACAATTGCACCATTCAAAGGGTTTGCTAGCTTGGTGCAAAGAGTACAATAGAGGTGATACAGATGTACCTTGTAGGTTTCCCGTCGGTTTGAATAAGGCTTCAGAGCAGGTAGAACTATTTGACTTGTTTTCATGCTTGTCACACTTTATCTCTATACAGTCAGCGTTCTGCATGACCATAAAATAAGACACCGGTTTCTAATTATTATCTTTATGGCTGATTCAGTTTGCCCATTTAAGAGATGATGGCTGGCAAAAAATGATCATTGAGAAGAATCAGCCTCTTTCATATGTTGCTGCCGTTGAGATTCCGTGGATGCATTATCAGGAAGTTGCAGTTAAAGTTTCGCCCCTGCTATCTGCTGATCCAAAAGGGTGCAATGGGCTTTATAATAGGAAGGAACACTTGAAAGGGAAGAGATCTATCTATAATGAACCTGAAATTTTGGAACAAAATGCTTGTAGAAACCCTTACTACCATAACCCTGTTGGCAGTCTAAAAGGTAATCTGACTTGAATTTATGTGCTTATTCTCTTAAATTTTTCTTTATATTTTGCTTAGTTGTGTCATCTGTGACTGGGCTCTTTGTTACCAACTTACATTTAGTAGTAGAAGGCACATTGACATCCATTTGCAGCAACTTATTTTAGTGCTTCTAAACAGTCAGAATTAGAAACAGGATAATTGTTACCTCTTCTAAAACTCCTTTAAAATGATTCTGCTTTCATTGTCAAGGCAGTGCATAGTGGAATAGATACACATCCAAAGTGTTGTACTTATTAGTAGTCAGTCGTTTTTGTTTGAACTTATTTTCAGAACCTCCCAGATTGTAATGTCATCAGATTGTCGTTTCTAAAGCGTAGGCAGAATGTTCTTCTGAAGCTAAGATTATATTATTCAACACCAACATCAACTAAGCCTTTGTCCCACTACGTGGGGTCGGCTATATGGATCATATCTTGCCATCGTGTATGGTCGAGACTAACATAAAGCTGCATGAAGTGCTTTCTGAAAAATGTTATAGTCCACATGTAATAGTATATCTCTTATAGAAATATAAGTTAAGGCCACGTACAGTAGGTCTTAATGGCCTGGTCCTTTCCCGTAACTCGAACATGAGGGAGCTTTTATGCACTGGCTGCCCTTTTCACATATTTCTGTGTCACGTAGAGAGAGCTTTCTGCTTAAACTTGTATGGGAATAGTTAATTGAATATTGGTGGAACAAAATTTCCTTTCCTTTGTAATTTTAGTTGGACTTCCATACCACTCGTTTCCCTTAACCATTTGCTTGAAACATCAAAATATGTTTGAAAATTTCAATTATTGTTAGGATGTCTAAACCTTGGTGGGCTGAAGAACACAATATTAGAGGGCATAAATGGGAGGATCTATTCAGCTGTCTTTTATATTCCTCTCATCCTTACCACCCAACAACCCTGCCCTCCCTGTGCCATACTTTTCACCTGTTTATAAGAAACTGAGGTTTACAAGTACAAGATTTTCTGCATAATTTTGTTGTTCATACAATTGGTTAAGCATATTAGAGATCAATTCATTTCAGAATTCGGGGGATCTATGCAGAATATTTTCTATCCCATAAAAAATACAGTTCTTTTTTGGATTAGGTTTGGAATGCTTTTTCTGGGGAAAATTAAGTAAAGATTCGCTGAACTCTGGTCAACCTTACTCATTTTCTTTTTATTCGATGTCATCTTTAATGATGAATTTGCAGAAGGTTCGGGCCAGAATTTTGTGGATGAGACCTGTGAAGATAGCTCAAAGGTTTTTTCTTTGGCGAAAAGGTTGAAGACAGCTGTAGAAGATTCTTAAAAGTGTAGATCAAGCAATGCCTGAATTTGGCTGCTGCATTGACGCTTCTCAAATGATTGTTATTCTACTCCAAACTTTGTCATCACAGATTAGATCTTCTGGTATTTCATTGGCATCAAACGTGAACGATGAGGATTCATGATAGTATTCCGAGAACTTCCTTCACTCTCCAAATGACAAGAGACGAAAGGAGTGACTTGATGTTTGAAAGGTACCGTGATCATAACAATCAAGATGAGGTGTGAATAACTAGTAGCTTCGTTTTCCACGGTAGAGTGAAATATGCTAATTTGACTAAGAGTATTGTATCATATGATTGTAGTTACGTAGTATGATGGAATTAGGATGAATGCTGACTAGGGAGGTTAAGTTGTGGTGGAAATTCTTAGCTGGTTTTTCTGGTCTCCGAAAGGTAAAAAGATTATAGATCTACATTACCTTCTTTTGCCTGTGATTGATTAGCTTTTGTTTTGAGGTGTGAATGATTAATGTAGGTAGGTACATGCCTTTATTGCTGGTGGAAATTTTGTGACTTAGGAGGAAATGTATATAACACTCTAGCCGATCGAGTTTAAGTTCTTGCATATATGGATTCTTCTGTGCCTCTTTTACTGTATTATTTTCGCCATTTGTTCGTTAGATTGATGTTGCTTGTATCTCACGAGAACGCTTTTGTTTGTTTATACGGTATTTCTTTTAGTCCACCTTTCCTCTAGGTAACAAGATATGGCATTTGTGTCAGCGTTTCATTGCTAGTAGGGTATTGTTGGTGGTATCTTTTCGATTTGTTGAGTAGTGCTTAATTGCTTGGAGTACTAGTTAATTAATGATGGTTTAGTTTGGAAGTGAGTGGGAGTTGTTATGTAACACGATATATACTAGGGTCATAATTTACGAGATTGGATCCTCTGGTCCAATAAAAATTGGACCAGAGGGTATCCTTTTCACTTTGAAGAATAAATATTCTCCTACTTTTTCTTTCCCAAAGTGGAAAGGGATATGCTTGGTCCAATTTTTATTGGATCAGGCAATCCCCTTGCCATAATTTACACGAACTTTCTGTAGTCTGGTAAGAGGGGAAGGGTTTAAGGATTTACCCGGTGTGAGAAATTCCCTTTACAGCCAAAGGCTCAACGTTGGCACTTGCATGCATCTTTCAACGTTGTGTTTAGGTTTATTTTCCTTTCTCTTCTTTTTTTTTTGGTCCATCTTCATATATTCGAATCATTTTAACTCCCTTTCCGTTTCCATAGTTGATTCCTACCCTTCCTCTTCCTGCCACATTGTCACGTGACATTTTGGGGTTCGTTTGGTTGGAATGAGAATTGGGAAGTAATTTTCAAAATTAAAATTTATATGTTAGGTTCATGTAAGTTATTATATCGTCTAAAAGGGTAATCTAAGATATTTTTAACGAAGCTATAAAATGTGCACCAATTTTGTTCTTATTTTTGCGCGCTATACGCATTTCGGTTTTCCTTTTCATATATGTTTTGGGTATATGTGCGTCTCGACTCCCATAATCTAAAGTGATTAAAAAGGTACAAATTTCTACTTTCTCCCTTTTTGTTCTTATACGTGTGATGTGCCCTAATTTATAATTTCATAATGCCAAAATCGTAACCTCTTTGTTCAAATTATGCAATTTTATTGTGTCCGACTTATTAGGATGGTGTACTTTTTATTCAAAAAATTTAAGCGAAGCAATACCGTTTTAGTAGATTAATAATACATATTTCAAGTGATCTTTACGATTTTTGAATAGCAAGTGATGTGATATGTATTTATTGGTCAATAATATTATATTATAATTATTTTATAAAATGTAGCCGATGTATATATGCTACATCATTTATTATTAAAGTTGTAATGAATTAGTTGACATGTATACCGTTACTCATTCTAATAACTTAATCTGAACGAGATAAAAGAGGATTCCTTCTCGAAAATTTGTAGTACTACTTCCCTACTCAAAATGCTTATGGTCAATTCAAGGAAGACGATGGTAATAATTACTCCTTCCGAACCCTTCTAATGGAACAACTTATTTTTTGTTACATGCATAAATCACTAATTATTTCCAACTCTCTTTCCAATGTTTGAAAATTTGAAATTTATTTTAGGGCAAATTACATTTTTCGATGTCTGGTTAAAGTATAAATAAGTCTCTATGATTCTGAAAATTACAAATATCTTCCTGAACTATCTTAAAAAATTATTTTTGTATTTATTTTTTCACTAACACTAAGGGTGATATCAAGATGAGCTGTGCCGAGATTTAGAGCGCTTAAACTGTGATCGTTTATTAAATAATCTAGTCTAAAATTTCGGCCATTTCACTTATTTATCGAATACATAAGTTCAAAATGAACTTTTGCCGAGTCGACCCTGGATTTTAGTGCATAAAATTTGTGTTCGTTCTCAAATATAACTAACAGAGATCGATTTTGTAATTATGACCAAAGTACATGCATTTATTTATAATTTGACTAAGCATTGGGGATGTAAATGTAATTCGCCCATTATTTTATTCTTTAAAGTGACGTGTTCGATTGACCTTATAAAAATCAAACACAAAGGAGAAGACCAACATAGTTGCCCAAGTCCACCAACCATAAATCCCCAGGAAATAGGATGAACGGAGTGGCTCCCGTCCCGGTTGAAAAGCACCATTCCAATCCCTTCATCTTGACTCCCTAAAGACCCCAATTCGAAACCAAGTCAAGAATTCACGAGCCACTAGCCTTTCATTCTTCCGCCCCAGAAAAAATTTGCAGAAATTACTCGGATGGGTTCCGCCATTCCCAATCATAGGCATCTTCCGAAATTTGAAGATTCAGTTAACTCAATCGGTTCATCTTCATCGTCCTCCTCCCCTACCAGCAGCAATAACGCCAATTCCAAGAAGAAATGGTGGAATTTGATGCCCTTGGTTGTTGTTTTGGTGGTCATCGCGGAGATCGCCTTTCTGGGTCGTCTCGATATGGCCAAGAAAGCTGACCTGGTCAACTCCTGGGCTGACTCGTTCTACCAATTTACGGCGACGACGTCGTCTTGGTTGCCGTCTTCAACTCCTATAAAGATCGACGTCGTCGTCGGCGGCGATGACGATAGCGGGCTCAGCATTTCCGGAGGTGGGTCTGATCGGGAACCCGGGGAAACGTGCGAAGAATGGTTGGAGAAGGCGGACGAGATTGCTTACTCTAGGGATTTTCAGAAAGACCCAATTTTGGTCTCTGGTGCTGAACAGGTTAGAGCTTTTCTTTCCTCGTGCATATGAATATTGTGGCTCTTTTTTTCTTTTCTCTTTTTTCTTTTTTTCTTTTTTGGCATTTTCTTCATAATTGTTATAATGGGGTTCATCTGAAATGTTATTAGGCCGTGTCTTCGTTGATATATATTGATCAAGTTTGAGTTTTGGCTAACTTCAGCTTTCTGGATTTCGATGAGTTATTTGGAGGATCTTAGTTTCCTTTAAATTATGGAATTCTTTTGCTTCAACATGCCTTCGTATCCTCTTTGTTGGAGGGGTTTCCTTTCTTTTTATGTGTTATACTTTTCTCTAAGTTTATGCTGCAATGTAGGAGTGGAAGACCTGTCCAGTAGGGTGCAAATTTGGAGTAGACAACACTAAGAAGGCTGATGCTGGATTTGGATTACCTCAAGGAGATGCTGTGGCAAGTGTTCTTAGATCAATGGAGTCAGCTCAATATTACGCAGAGAATGACATTGCAATGGCACGACGGTGGGTAAGAACTATCTGAAAATGGCTGGTAGCATTTTCATGTTTAAGCAACATCACTTGACATAAAAAGAGGTTACATTCATGTTGTCAAAATCTTATCTTCACGGATTCACTTAAAGCCCTGTTGTAGCTAGAAGCCTAGAACAATTTCTGAACCTGGCATGCTTGGAAAATGATGTTTGCTTTGCATGTTTAGTTTTGTGGATAAAAGTAATGTTTTTCCCTCCCTTGAATATGCCTGTCTTTTTCTTCTTCTTTTTTTTCCTGTTCCTGGTGGACACTTTTTTATAGTAAATGATTACTGAGAGTTTTAGCCATGCTGAGCTAGGTTGATGGGAGCTTTCCAACCTGGTAAAAAGTTTAGAACCTGTTGCTTCATTAATTATGTATAATCTAAATGTAAAAAGTTTAGGCCACGTTGCACCTTGTGTAGGAGCATTGTTGGGGGATGACATTACACTGTTTGCCTTCATTCTTTGTCTGCCTATTGGGAGGTTGGAGGAATTAGCAAATGTCACTCTGATTAGTTTTTATTTTTCTAATTTGCCGATTGAGACTATAGAAGATGGTTATTGTAGATAGATACACATTTTAGGTGCAACTAGAATTGCTTTTAGTTAAAAGTTTAAACAACAGCAGTCATATCTTGGAAGAGCTAGGTGTGTGATATATAAACCTAGCATGAGGAAATAACGTACAAGCATGTCCTAACCTTTGACAGCGGGCTTCATCTGACTGCTGTAAGTAGATCTCTGTTGCTCCCGAGGCAACTTGACAGTGAATGATAAATGGAAGATACTTGTATTGGGGAAATTGTCTTGCTTCTAATCTAGTATATGAGTTATCCCATTGTACAACTTTTTTCTGAGTAAAGAATGGTTTCAGTTCCATCTCTTTGGTTCATTCTTTGCTTGTTTAGAGATCCTTCACAGACTAATAAACATGCCTTTTTTTCTTTCCTTTTCTTTTTCTTCTTCTCTATTGTACCAGGAGGGGTTATGATGTTGTCATGACTACGAGTCTTTCTTCAGATGTTCCAGTTGGGTATTTCTCTTGGGCCGAGTATGATATAATGGCTCCAGTAGAACCAAAAACTGAGAATGCTCTGGCAGCTGCTTTTATTTCTAATTGTGGTGCTCGCAACTTCCGGCTACAAGCTCTTGAAGCACTCGAGAAGGCAAACATCAAGATTGATTCTTACGGAAGTTGCCATCGTAATCGCGATGGAAGAGGTTAGTGGATTCATGGTAAACAGTAATCTTTTGTTCTTCCGTTCCTCTAAGCAGAAATCTGGTTCCTAGACTCTGTTACTTGTTACTCTATGCCAGTTGAACTTCATCTTATTAGTTTGGGGTTGCTTCAGTTATTCCATTGAATTGTAAATAGGGTACTTATTTCTCCACCTTTGAAAGGTTGAACATAAAATATAATCTCAGTAATTTTTTGAGTAACTCTATCGTATTCTGGAGATGTTAAGGTGACTTATGATTCTATCTGTTTGAATAGTCTGCTTTGTGTGAAAGTAGGAATGCTTAAATATGTTAAGATAAGCTTGGACTAGTAGCTTTCTGGATGTTATAAAGCTTAATGCTCTCTAATGAATCTCATTAGTGAACTTCTGTAACTAATTTTATTGCAGTGGACAAGGTCAGCACACTGAAGCATTATAGATTCAGCTTGGCTTTTGAGAATTCTAATGAGGAGGATTATGTTACTGAAAAGTTTTTCCAATCTCTTGTAGCCGGTATGTTCCTTAATTGTTCCCAAATTCTTCTTCCTTCAGCAATGTTTATACCTTTGAAGGTTTTGCAGATTTTTTGGTGGAAGCTATTATAGTGTTCAACGTAATTGAGCCCCTCGGATAGTTGTTTTTAGATTATTTCCAAACAGAAAACTTTAGTCTTCATAAGTAGTTTCTTTGTCATTTGCTATAGCTTTTGATTGGCGGTTTATTTGGAGTTACTGTTCCTGCTCACTTTAAAGGGTCTACAAGGTGTAACTGGATCCATGTCACAATTTTTTGCTAATGAAGTCAACATGAACTTGTAGGAACTGTCCCTGTCGTTGTTGGTGCCCCAAATATCCAGGATTTTGCTCCTTCTCCTGATTCTGTGTTGCATATTAAAGAGCTGAAAGATGCTGATTCAGTTGCCAAGAAAATGAAGTACCTTTCAGAGAATCCAGGTGCATACAATGAAACATTGAGGTGAGCATCAGTGTGAATATTTTGTCACTCAGAATGACCACAATTAATCATTGAGGTGCTTGCAATGGATTTTTTCTACTTTGTTGCTTAGAATGATCACATTTAAATTATTTGGTTATTTGATGTAGAAATTTATGTCCTTGCACACATAAATTGTTGTTAGGAGACATTTAAGTTTTCACCTAAAATTGCTGTTGATTGAATGATTCCTCCAATTTTCTAGGTGGAAGTATGATGGCCCATCAGATTCTTTCAAGGCTTTGGTTGATATGGCTGCAGTTCATTCTTCTTGTCGACTGTGCATACACTTGGCAACAAAGATCCAGGAGAAAGACGAGAAGAGCATAGGGTTTCAAAAACGGCCCTGCAAATGTACCAGAGGCTCTGAAACTGTCTATCATTTATATGTGCGTGAAAGAGGGAGGATTGATATGGTGCCAATTTTCTTAAGGTATTCTTCTTACTTTCTTGAATGTTTGACTTACAAATGTTGATATCCCTATGCTTGTAATTCTGGCTGAGTGACAAAATAAGAATTCGTCCTTCTGCCTGGAATGAACGAGTCAATGGACTCAGACTGTGCAACTTCTCTTTCTATAGGTTTGTAGGCTTTCTCCAACCCTTCATGAGAATTCTCATTCTTGATTTTTTTTGGCAGGTCATCAAATTTGACCTTGGATTCCTTGGAATCAACGGTGAAGTCAAAATTCGAGTCTCAGAAACATGTGCCTGTATGGAAACAGGAAAGACCGGAGAAGATCAGAGGAGGCGATGAACTAAAAGTTCACAGAATATACCCTGTTGGCATGACACAAAGACAGGCATTATACACCTTCAAATTTAAGGACAACACTGAGTTGAGAAACCACATAGAAAGCAACCCCTGTGCTAAATTCGAAGTAGTATTCGTGTAGATGGCCGGCCATTGCAAGAGTATGCAGTAGGAGAGCAAGCAGAGAGCCACTTCTGTACCGATAAAAGGTTTTCTTCGCCCTCTGCTCTCACGGTTGTATTTCACATGGTTTGCGCACATTAACTTAAAATTGGGGAAGAGGGATGATATTTGTAATTGTTATCAATCCATCCCTGTTGGCTAATTCTGATTTTTGATGCATGTAATGTAACAAGAAATGGGAGAAGTTTGGGGGAAGGAATGGCACAAAAGAAGAGATGAGTAAGATGTTGATGTAAAATTGAAGCTTTCCCTAGCTTTGAGCAACTTCCTCTAGTTTAGGATTTTCACAGCAGTAGCCATAGTTTTTACCCTTTTGCTATGTGGGCAATACCATTGAATTCTAGAACTACTAATATATGCTAAACACATTGTAGCAGAGCAAAGAATAGGATTTTTGTGTACTTGTATTTACTATTTACCTTTTTTACCTCTTGGTTTTGACTTTAAAGGTTTTCCAACTATACCTCTCAATCATTGTGTTGTTGGGAAGTTAGAAAAATTATCCAGTGCATCTTCTGTATCTTTAAACATATGGTGTAGTGACTTAATAGTAAAATATAAACATAAATTTATTTTTAGTTCTCTAGAAACCTTCAGTGTTGATCACTCTTTCAAAAAAATAACACTTATTTTCTAAGTATTTTCTAAGTATATTTAGCTGCCTACTGTATACAATTTTATTTTATTTTTGGTTTAAAAATAAATAGATTATATTTATAATAAATTATATAGATCAAATTATCTTACAAAGTGATCAACATAAACTATTGAATCCCTTCAATTTTCAAAGTTGTAAGAAAAACATGAGATTTTTCTCTGACTCGATAAACACTAACATGATATATTGCTAATAAAGTATGAAAAAAAAGTCGTCACACTTTAAACTGAACAAAATTATCCTTAAAAACTTTATTTTTAAAAGAAACATCACATTTGATTACGAGATTCGTCTTCTTTTTTTTCAAAATGGAGGTCATCCCAAATTTAACAGGTACGAACTATACCTTACACTCTCGGCACTCCTAGCGGTGATGGTTGGGTTAAAATGATTGGGGGAGATCCAGGTGGCCGTGTATGCCAAATTGGGAATTCATACTTTATTTTTACAAGAAACATCACATTTGAGTACGAGATTCATTTCTTTTTTTTTTCAAAATGGAGATAATCTCAAACTTACCAAGCACCATTGGCGGAAGATTGCAGAGGCCACCTCAGATCTCGCCCCTGCAAGAATTTTTATTTTCCTAATAAATTTTTATATTTTAGTACCAAAAAAAAATTATATAAGTATGTGACCTCTATAAAAGAAATTTTATTGTTGTTGGCCGCTTCAACTTTGAAACTCAAGTTCCAAAGTATTTGGAACCCAGGCACAAACGACGCCTCACACTTCCTGATTAGAGAGTTGAGTTAAAATGATTAGGGGGAGAACCTGGTGGCCGTATATGCCAAATTGGGAATCCAGACTTGATTGAACTAGTGTGCCTTATTTGGGCAGACGTGCGTCTCATTCTGGCCATCCTCCCTTATTGCTTTAGCTTTTGGGGAAAAGGAAAACTTGCCAGATCCTCCGTATCTTCAACCATTTCAGACTCTTTCAATATATTATGAGATATTTTTTTTCTTCTTTTCATCTAATCATTCACCAAAATTCATATATACTCGCAGAGTTGTAAACGAGTTGAGTCGAGTTTAAATAAACCCAGTTCAAGCTCAACCTAGTCAAAAAGAACATGAATTTGACCTCGAGGTTGAATACTGAATAATAGGCTCAAATTAAGAATTGTATAGTTGACGAGCCACCTAGCAAATATTAATTGAGCTCGAACTCGAGTCAAGTTTTGACTGTGCAAACACACCATTTCGAATTATTTTTATTTCTTTCTTTCTTTTGGGTGGATTGAGCACATTCTTGAAGGTAAGTCTTAGAACTTTGAAGTTAAGAAGTGATCGGATGGCGACTCCTTGAACACATGCGCATTAAGATTTAAGAGAGGAAGGAGAGACGGATTTGACGTTGGCCGCTTTTGTGTCTGAAAAAATACCAAACAGAACCCACTTTTTATCATGGCGATCGATATCGGACCCAGATGCAGAGAAGCAAATGGTTCATCATATTTTGGATAAGTACTGGGGATCTGCGACAGTTACTATCATGAATCTAATGGAAAGGAAACCCCAGTTGCGCTGTAACAAATTTAAGGTTTGTGGATAAATATGTTTGACTTGTTCAATTTGTCTGATGGATATCGACCTCAAACTAGTGTTCTGTCAACTATCAACGCCCACAAAAATAAAGGTCACGCATTTCAATTGTTGCGTTGTTTTTCTTTAAATTTGCTCGCTTTCTACCTAGTTGGTCATCTGCAAATTTTCCACCCAGATGCAATAATTGATCATGCCAAGTGGTGATAATTTAGGGGCATGATATTTGCAGTAATCGTTTTGATATTTACAGTAACATTTTCTTGTGAAAAGTCTAAAATACTCCTAACACTTAAAAAAAAAAAAACAAAAATATCGCTGGAACCCGGCGATATTTTTGGGCGGTGGTATTTCACACCCCCCCCCCCCCCCCATTCAGTTTGATATTTGCAGTAACCACCGGGCGGATCTTCGCCAATCCGGTAAAAAATTCACATTTTCGACAAAAATACTAACAAATCCGGACATAATACAACTAAAATAATCAAACCAACTATCTAAAACAATACCGCAAAACATTTTAACTTTAGCCACTAACCTATTTCCAATCCGAGTCGTCTCGATTTTTATCCGATTTTGTGATTCCACCCAGCTCTGCTTTGCAAGAATTATTAAACGGAACAGAGCCCGTGAGTTGCTTTTTCAATTTTTTTTTTTTTTTTTGCAGCCCGTTGGTTTTTTTTTTTTTTTTTTGCCCACGGGCATTTTTGTCTTTTTACAGAAAAATGTTACTGCAAATATCGAAACGGTTACTGCGAATATCAATTCCGATAATTTATCGTGAAATAATGATGTGGCATTCGCATGATGAGAAATAATTGAATACTTACTATTATGTAATGTCACATCAATCACTGAATCTTTTATACTGTAGTTGAATTTTGTGAAAATAAGACTTTGTTTGAGGTCAAAAGGGGGATCAAATTGTTTTTTTTTCTTTTTGGTTTTGAATTTAGAATTGACAAATGTAGGAATCGAACCCCTAGCTAACATTTGGGTGGCTCATTATGCGTTACAACCGTTGAAGCACTGGCTCGTTCCTGATTAAATTGTTTTGATAGGATGGAAATTTGGCCATACGGACGGGGTTGAAATGTTGTCCACTAACAAAGTCATATACATTGGTGACCAACTTTTTGGACACCAAAGAGTTTCTTTAGTGACGTCTTTTTCACCAATTCATCAATTTTTAGTCACTAGAAGGTGTCATATTGGGGGAACCTCTTCAGCTTATACGCTTTCCAGTGACCATTTTTTCTGGTCACCAGATTTTCAGCCGACCTCAATATGTTTTGGTGACCAAAATTTTTGTAGCTAAAGATCAGATTAATCTTTTATTTGCGTTTCTTGTAAACAAAGAAAGACAGAAAGAGTGAAAAAACACTTTTTGTTAAAGGAAGATGGATACAGATCGAAGAATCTGAGGAGATCTTGAAAGTTGAATTGAAACCGTGCCATATTGCATTTCTTAGACTGCAGATTTCGGCCATTAATGTTTGGAGATCGAGTCTCTCAACTATTTAAAGCCAGTGTTCTAGCGGTTGTGACGCATAATGAGTTACCAAGAGGACGGGGGCTCGATTTCTACCCAAAAAAAAAAAAAATCTCTCAAGTAGAGACTACCATTAATTATATATTTGACTCAAATATGAAATCGATCATTGCGACTGTTCTTTTCTTGCACCTTTAATTCTCTAGAGATTTTGGATTCGGAAATCTTCCTTTCAGTCAATTAGTTGGTGGACTAATTAATTCGCATTATAAACTAGGGGTGTCAAACGGACGGGTTGGACGGGTATTAAATGAGTATTAAGTTAATGGGTAATGGGTACCCATGTTAGACTTATTACCCGAAATCTTTAATTGGGAAATTAGGGCAAAAATTGAATTGGGGGAAATCAATTGGGGGTTTTGTTTGAGTTTTGAGGCGGGGGGATTAGGTTAGTTATTATGTAGTGCTGTCCTTATTTAGTAATTATTATCTAGTCCCTATAGTTGTAAGAAATCAAGTGTAGGCGGTACACAATTGAAGAATGCCTAGTACAAAAGGCAACCTGTAAGAGAAAAGCGGGTTTAGCTAATTTTGGAATGAGAATTCTTTTTTCCCTCAATTTCTATTTCTATTTCTCCCTTGTCTGAATTCTACTTCTCCCTATTCCTTTTTCTGCCCTTTCTTTCCTGGAAATTGTTTTGCTTAAGCATCACAACCCATTACCCATTCAATTAATGGTCTTAGTTCAAATGGGTAATGGGTAGCTATGGGTACCCATTATACAAAAATGTAAGGCTTATTTAATGGTTTATTAATAAATTTTTTTCAAAGTTTTTTAATTTCATTTTAATTCCTTTTTTCTTAAGCGGATTTTAATTTTTTTAATTTATTATAAAATTTGAAATATTATATATTGTATACTTATATATTTAATCGTATGTAATTTTTTTTGTCCAAACATAATTTTTAATTTTTTTATATTTATACAAACCTGTGCATGCCCAGACCCCGACCCGAGGCCCGAAACTGGGCCCGGCCAAAAACTGGGCCTGAACCTTGGGCCCAAAACTGGCCCGAGGCCCGAATTGGCCCAGAACTGGGCCAAACTCATCCAGAAGCCCGAGCCTGAACTCGACTTGGAACTTGAACGAATTTTAAATTAGTATTTATAAGTGGACAATTTAAAAATATTATAAAAGAATAAATGGGAAAAAACGCAAAGTAATTGTAGGACACGAAAAATAAAGAAAAAGAAAAAAATAAGTTTGAAGGAAAAAAATAAAATAGGCCCACTAAAATAGGTGAGTTGTTGGGTTTTTGTTTATACTTTGAAAGGTAATTTTGGATGGGTATTTTTGATACCCATGACGGGCAGGTTTTAGGGTACCCAATGGGCTAACCTGAACCCGCCCATTACATATTTAGCCCAAACTCACATAGCCCATTATTTTTTTAGGTGGGTTTTATTGGGTTAAAACCCAATGGGTTTGGGCGGTTTTTGGGTTAATGGGTTTTTTTGCCACCCCTATTATAAACCGACCTTTGGGATCTCACAGGGAGCGATTTGGGTGTAGGATCGCAAGATCACACACAAAATGTTCATGTGTAGAGAATTGCATTTCAATTATAAAAGCTACTTTTATTTGGTCATTTTAGTAAGAGAGAAACTAGAATCAAATAGTGTCGGAACTAGAATCGATTTGGTATTTTGCAAACGATCAGCGAACACTAAAAGTTGGGAATTTTTTGGTTTTGGAAATGAATTTTTTTGGAGGGAATTTTCTTTTAATTTGGAAATCGTGTAGGAGAGAGATAAAAAAGTGTAATGATTATGTTTTTTTTTAATGAGTAATGATATACTCATCAACAAATCTAGCAACTTTTTATTAGCAACTCATGTGGCATGCATTCATTGGCCAATTATTTGATATTAATAAAAATATAACCAATGAATGCATGCCACATGAGTTGCTATGAAAAAGTTACTATGATTTGTTGCTAAAACTATAATTTATGTGAGTAAAGATTTAGAGGGAATTTTAAATTTTGAATTGAGTAGAAAATGAGATTGTTTTCTTTAAGTAGAATTGGAAGAAAAATGTGATGATTTTACTGGAATAGAATAGAAAAGTACAAAGTCTTAAGTAGAATTGGAAGAAAAATGTGATGATTTGTCAAGTTTCTCAAAACCATGTTTTGAGAAAAGTTTGAATTTTATAATAATTTTTCATCATTTTCAATACACCTTTTTACATTTTTCAATACACCTTTTTACATTCCCAATACAATTTTAATATTATAAAATCAAAATAAATCTCAAAACCATATTTTGAAAATCATACCAAACAGGGCCTTAGTTTCTCAACTCTCTTACTTCCTCGATTTCATTCGAATAGTCAACTTATATATATATATATATATATCCATTTTTTTCTTAATTATTAGTTTTTCCGTCTCATTAGAAGAATTGGTTAGTTAAATGGTTGACATGGCATTGCACCATTAATCAATGCATTCATATATATAAAAGATTGGTTAGTTAATTTTTTTACCCTTTTAATTAACCTTGTTAATTTTCTCAAACTTATTGCTCAATCCCTTTATTCGATCCAATATATCAATCACGAGTTACAACGGTTTACTAATCATAAACATACTTTTCACACGGAAACAAGACAATAATAATAACACTCTTTATAGTAAATAACAAAGGAACTTGAGAGAATCTTGGTGAAAATAGGTCAACAACAAAAGATTTATACTACAAATTAGTCAAAGAAACAATCAAATTAAAGATCCTCGAATCTGGGACATTCTGGAGCAGAATCCTTGGATTGACCTACAAAATAAGTTAACAAACTACTACAACAACAATTAAGCGTTTGTCTTACTAAATAAGGTCGGTTATATAGATCATATTTCACTATTGTGTACGCTCGTGTCACATAAGTTAACAAACTAACAAAGAAAGAAAAAAAGTCATGAATGAAGTTTCACGAATTACTATTAGTGCGCCAACCCTTGAAAATTCTAAGCATTTAAATTAAACGACTCCAAAGAAAATGAATTGAGCAAAAAATAAAGAAATAAATAATTAATTAATTAAAAATAATTTCTGAAAAGAGAATATAAAAAATGTAAATGGATTTTTATTGATTGGAAATAACTAAAAGTGGGTTCGAGTAGTCAGTCATACATCTGTGCATGCATTAAGCCATTAACGTACCACCGGCTGCCCCAAAAAATGAGCTGGCAGTTCCAAAAAAAAGAATATGGCAAAATGCTGAAGAAATTCTACATTCAAAATCATTATTCTTCCATCCCTGGACGAGGACTGACTCCAATTTTTAGAATGTATTATTCCTCTCATTTCATTAAAATAGTTCTGCCGTGTAATTGTTTTCGAGTCACAAGATATAATTCAAAATAAATTTTTTTTATATAGGACAAAAAAAATATTTTCTTTTTTTATTTATTTATTACATATTAGTTAGGGCGTTTAAATTGAGGTTTTGAAAAGTATGTTTTCAGAATCGTACAAACAACTAGGTAAGAAAAAAAAATTTTCAAATATTATGTTTAGTAAGGAAATTTTAGAAACAATTTCGCCAACATCTTATTTGTAAAAAGAGTATGCGACAAACAAGATTTTCTCTTTATATTTGGGTTTAGAAAAAAATAGTTTCTGGTGTCCAAAAATATTAAAGCTTTTTGAAACTAGATTTTGGAGAACACCTATGCCATACAATGTTTGGATTCTAGAATAGTTTCTGAAATTAATAATCAAACCAAAATAGGCAACAAAACTTTTAAACGAAGATGTCAACACATGACTCTTTTAGTGAAACAGATGCATGTACGCAAAAATGAATTTCACCCTTTTTGTCATTTCATTTATCAGATATATATATATTTCTACCGTATTTTATGGGTACACCATGACATACATTAGAATCAACTTTCTCACATTAATCTCCACAGTTTATATTCCAATAACCCCATTTCTTTTTCCTTAAAAGAAAAGAAAAGAAAACTCCATTTCTTTACCATAAAACACATTTTTACTGTTATTGTAGGTCATTAAAAATGTATCAGAAAGACAAGCATGCTTTTCTTAAAAACGAAGAAAATAAGGTAAAATAACGGGAAGCGTTGAGTAATTGTTAATGAGATGATCTTGTAATCTGTGTTCATAGGTTCGATAATTGAGAATACAATGCACGTGAAAATATAAATAACTAAAATATATAAGATTTGACTTGGGTCACGTAACAAATTAGTGTGATTAAACAAATGGTTTTAGAAAGATGCATAGGACACTTTTTGACCCTTTTGAAAGCTTCCATGACTTTACCAAACACATCTCAAATCAAACCTTTTCGGTTGACACAGATAGATTATTATTAATTAATTAATTAATTAATTGTTTTTCCTATTCAGTTGACACAGATAGTTTATTAATTAATTAATTGTTTTTCATTTTCTGGTAGAACTTAATTGGCCGGAGGTGCAAGAAATTAGAATCCAATTTTCACAGCAGTTAAAACACAAAAAGGGAGACATAGGGCAGCACATTAGCTCATTTTGGTGAATTTCTTTTTACAAAAATATATATTTGTATGAAAAAATTAATGTAAATAATTTCACAAGATAGACAAATCAAACAGTATATGAGACTAATATTCTACAAAAGTACACACATTACTTTGCGTTACACACTTTTACACATTCCTTCGCTCTTATACTTACTTGACCACCAGAGGTGTTTCGAGAGAAACAATCCCGGAAACAAATCTAATCGGTTTTTGCCAAACAAGTCTTGATGTGCATAAAAAATAGCTAAAGTCATTGGGCTTGGCCCAATCAAGACAAGGAAAGCTTAGGTCGGGAAAGCTTAAGTCATGAAGGCTTAGGTCGGTAAACAAGATATCAAAGCTCAAGGAGCTTAGGTCGGTAAATCTTAGGTCGGTAAAGCTTAGATCAGTAAAGCTTAGGTCGGCAGAGCTTAGATCAGTAAGGGTTAAGTCAGGCAGAGCTTAGATCAGTAAGGCTTAAGTCAGGCAGAGCTTAGATCAGTAAGGCTTAAGTCAGGCAGAGCTTAGGTCGGTAAATCTTAGGTCGGTAAAGCTTAGATCAGTAAACTTAGGTCGGTAAAGCTTAGATCAATAAAGCTTAAGTCAGGCAGAGCTTAGGTCAGCAAATCTTAGGTCGGTAAAGCTTAGGTCAGGTCGGGATAACGGTAACATTGGCATGACAGCTAGACATCATTGTAGGGCCATGAATCTGATATATGCAGGAGCAATAATGACAAATGAGCCAAATTATAGCCGTTATTACAAGAACATTACAGTCATCATAAACAGGAGAGTAGTTGGAAGTGCAGGTCATCATGGCACAACGGACATATCATACAGCTCATCACAGGCTCACAGCACAACGGATATATCAAGATGAGCCTATAAATACTCAGTCACCAGACTCATTTCAGGTAAGCCATTCTTGATGCAATTTCTCTCAAGCTCTTGGTCAATACCCCTTTCTGCTTACATGTTGCTAACTTGACCGTCGGAGTTACACAGGGGGGATAGCCCCGCTTCTTTTTGATTGCTTGTCTCTGTCACCGGAATATTCTTCATACAGATCCAAGTCCTCACTAATCCGACCTCCATAGCTCGGTTTCCATATTTGCCTTCATCCATTTTGTCCGTCAATATCTATATTGGGCCTGAACGTTCAAGATCTTCATTGGGCCAAACAGGAGCATCCAACACCGGACATTTTACGTCACATCAAATCTTAGTCCTTCAGTCTAAACTTCCACAATACAATTAAACGTGTATTAAAAATGATGAAAATTATATAAAATATAATGTAAAAAAAATAAAAAAATTGAACTAACGTCCGTGACATTAGTATCAGCAATCAAAATTAAGACACATATACCTTTCTAATTAATTAATTGCATCAAACATATCACGTTGAAAGCACTAAGTATACTATGTCATATGAGGAACTAGCATGTATAAAACAACAGATGACAATTTCCATACTAAGTAGCACAAATTAATATAAGGCTAGGAAAGACACAACAAAATGATCCCATGAGCCGTTTCATTTGTGATCATTATTATTTCGTCTAGAAACTACGTCTTTATTCCGTTATAATATTTTCAAAAACATATTTTTGAACTTTTACTTTTTATATTAATACTTCATCGTTTTTAATATACATTTTTATATTTTTAATACATTTTCACATTAAAAAACAAGTTTCCAAAACACATATTCAAAACCATTTCTTAAAACATGATAACGAATGTGTCCTCAGTTAGCGGTTTAAAACCCCTCACCATCCATGGCGTACCAAAAATAGCAGTAGCGGTGGCTAAGAAGATGAAGAACGAAAAAGTACGAAATGGGCGGCTGCGGCTTGCCCTTTTTCGTAGGGCAAAGACCCGTTTACCCGATTTGTTAAACTCCTCACTCGTTACGCTTTTCCTTAACGAACAGTACCCACCCGACCACCACACAGAGAGTATATCCGTATCCGTCACTTTTTGGCGGAGCCCAACAACGGTTAGCACCCGACACGTGTCGCCCATCCAGCTACCTCTGATCGCGACTTTCACCTGACATCACACTGGGAGGGCGGGGAGGGGGGTCCTCTGCTCCCGAAGTTTCGCGTCCTCGTGACCTCATCACCGTCTGATCTAGAATCTGCGTGAGATAAGATGAGATCCACCACACTAATATCTTTGATTTATTTGAGGTCTTACTGCACCGCCGGTCCATCCAGTCCCATCAGATCATTGCCCATGCCTGACCGGCCGCCGCCTTTCCAATTCGGATCGCTCCATATGCCGTGACGCCCAGGCTATCTCTTTTTTTTTTTTTTTTTTTTTTTATAACTTACTGATAAACTGTTGTAGTAATAACTAAGAAAATGTAATGGTTGCAATTAAGAGTGTAAATGAGCCGAGCTGCGATATCGAACTTATTTGAGTTCGGTTAGAAAAATGAATAATTTGCTTGAACTCAACAATACTTTCGTGTTGAGCTTAAGTTTGAATTGAACACGAGCTCAAAGTCAAGTTTTTCCCCCCCTTAATGACAAGATAAATAAAAATATATATTAATAATTTGGTTCGATTGGATTGACAAATTATGGAGTCAAGATTATTTAACCTTCATTTATTATTGGACTTGATATTGATCGAATTTGAGTCAAGTTTCACTTGAATTTCTTGTGAGAGGTTCGGCTCGACAAGTATACAATAGTGTAGTTTTGGTATTTTGCAATGGGAGAAATGGCAGAATCAATCAATAATGAAAATTTTAAATCAAAATATGAATGCATGGTAACCAATCGTAGGAACGTGATGTTTAATGAGGCACAGCCAATGAGATATTTGTGGACAATAGAATCGATTTGTCTATTTCTTGCATGCATGAATGTAATGTAATGTACGTATTCCAGAGTACATAATTGGTCGAAATCATGTCACTGTGTCCATGGTCGAATAATGCAATATTTGCAGCCAAAAAAGTAATTTCATGATTACGATACTCTTTTCGTCTCGTATAAAGAGTTCAGTTCAAGAAAAGGGAAAAAAAAATTGTCTCATTAAGAGAAGAGCTTAAAACCCAGTTAACCAGCTAAACTTAGTTTCAAAATCAAAATTAACATTAAAATGATCATCGTAGAATCCAAACGAATTATGGAAAAAAACCAAAACAAAATGGGACGGAAAGTCTACTGTTCTATATCGTGGTACTTTCACACACAACACAGTGACTGTGATACGGATATCCAACGATTTCTGGCTATCGGAAGTTGCATTTCCAGGAAGAAATGGAGCAATCTAGCTAGCTGTATAATGTGTATCAATGTCGTTGAACCAGAAGAAGAAGTACAATTTTATATGCACGCATGCCATCCTTGTCATTGATCAATGATAAGAGGCATGGCCAAAAATTATTGGGCGATAACTAGTGCATTTTCATTTTCGTCATTGACAGCCGCAAAGAGAATCAAAACCGTTCGATAAAAGGTTAATGCTAGTACAAAGGGGATAACGGGGGGTTTGGGGAGTCTTGAGACCCTTGTGGACATCCCCCATTCGCCCATATCAATGATCATATATAGTATTAAAGTTAATATAACTCTCTTAATGATATACAAATGAAGTATATTGAGAAGAAGAAAAAAAATTGACAAGGAGTAAATTCATTTCAAAATGGTTGAGATGCAAGATGGGTGATCATACAAAAGTCAGAAGTTTGATTAATTCCTCTCTCATCTAATTTTTCAAGTAGACTAACAAGATTTTACATGCGAACATCCCACTTCAAGCAGATTGGCATGATTTTATAGGCAGACTAGCAAGATTTTTCAGGCAGACTGACAAGATTTGTGGACATCTCATCTTTTTTCTTCTCTTCTCCAAACCTCATAATGTAAAATTTGAATTTATTGTATGATGAAATATAAATTAATAACGGAATTGATATTTGCAGCGACGGTTTCGATATTTGCAGAGACATTTTTTGCGTGAAAAGACCGAAATGCCCTTGGGGTAAAAAAAATTTTAAAAAAATTTAAATTTTCCAATCTGCTGAAATAATTTTAAAAAAAAAAAAATCCAGAACCATCGCCGGTCGCCGGCGATGGCGATGGTTCTGGGTTTTTTTTTTCTTTTTTCTTTTTTTAATAGTAGTAGACAGTAGGAATAGAAAATTTTAATTTTTTTTTCTCCAATGGCATTTTAGTCTTTTTACAAAAAAATGTCGCTGCAAATATCATGCCCCATTAATAATTATGAGGTGATGAAATCCTAAAGTATTATTATCTAGGACCTGTTTTTTTTCATCGTTTTGAAAACAATTTTGAAAACAAGTTTTGAAAAATAGTTTTATAATATAAAAAGTGTATTGAAAATGTAAAAAGTAGATGCTGAATAGTAAAAAGTTATATTGAAAATGATAAAATATAATTAAAATATATTAAATTTACTATTAAAACTAAAATCATTTTTAAAACAGAACAAAAAGAACAGACATTAAGTGTCACTTTTTTGGGGTGATGTAAATGCTTGTGGGCAGACCATAGGGCCATCTTCTTAGCTCATATAATGTGACAGGCATGAGGCAACACCTCTCTCTCTTGTCACTGTTAACATCTGATCTGACTGTTCATGAGCTTCAGTTTCACTTATCACTTCGTTATTGCTTTGTTTTGCCACCTTTTTTACTACTTAATTAGAGGAAAAGGGTATTTTAGTCAAACAGTATGATAGGAAAGATTCTGATTTTGTCCCTTTTTTATTTCTTTTTCTTTTTTCTCTTTTTTCTCTTTTTTCCAATGAATAAAGGGGAGGTGCAGGTTTTATATGAGGTAGGTGAGATTTATTTCTCCCAATATTCATTTTGGCGGGATATAAATACCAAAACAAATTAAATAAAATTGAAATTCTCAAAATATAGAAAACGAAGTTGGGAGATTCGTTTTCAGTCCGTTTTCTTCAAAAAAAAAAAGATTTGTTAAAAAACAAAATTTCCAGTAGAAAACGAATTCTAGGAACGAATTCTAAGAATTCGTTTCCTACTGGAGTTTCCTAATTGGAATTATTATTATTATTTTTTTTTTTTTTATTTTAAAATTCTGAATTCGTTTTTGGTTCTAAGTTTTTATGGTTTTTTAAAATATAAATATTATTTAATGTAAAACAAATTATGGTAATTCGAAATGGACACCCGTAATTCGTTTTTCATTTTTAGGGGAACAAATGCAAGACATAATTAAATAACTGAAAATCTAATTTGTAATTGAATAAAATTTTTAAATAGTTTTTATTTTTTTAAAAAAATATTTTTGAAAAATCGAATTGAGTGAAATAAAATTATTGTTAAGCTTGTTTTTTAAAAAAATAGAAAAAAATAATTTTAGTAGAAAACGGATTTATTGAAATAAAATTATTTTTAAAATAAGTAATATAGTTTTAGTTATATAATACAAAATGAGAAAACAAATTCACTAAATACGTTTTTTGAATACTAGTATTTTTAAAATAAGTAATATAATTTTAGTTAAATAATAGAAAGTGAGAAAGAATTCGGTTAATAAATAAAATTAAATTTAAATTAATTAAAATAATTTTAGTTAAATAATACAAAATAATCTAACGAATTCATTAAAAAACGAATTGAATTCTTTTTTGTTTTCTCATATTCGCTGAATTCGTTTTCTCTTGAATTCGAAGACAATGAATTCGCTTTCTACCAAAATTGCTTTTTTGGGAATTTTTTTATAATAAAATTAGTTAACTAATTCTATGTAAACTAATGTAAAAAATAAGTAAATAATTATTTTGTAATTGAAAACGAGTTCACCAACATCGTTTCTAAGTTTTTATGTTTTTTAAAAATAAATATTTTGTACCTTAGGTTGTGCAACACTCTTGTCTACTTGCATGGGTTAATCAACTGGTACGATAATCTGAGGCAGAAAGGAAAAAAAAAAAAAAACTACGCCTTAAATATTTTAAATAATTTTTTTTCATTAAATATTTTTGGAAGAAACGAATTCAGCTAAATAACATTACGCATATTTTAAAAAAATACAAAAAAAAAATTTTAATAATAGAAAAAGTTAAAACGAATTCATGCAATTCGTTTTCTCTTCTCCCCAAAAAAAAAAAAAAACTTAACAAACTTTTTTTTTATTTTATTTTTGAAGGAAACGAAGCTCCCATATTCGGTTTTTGGGAAAATGAATCTGGGTATACTTTGGGAATGAAAAAAAATTTGGTGTATTTTGATAATTTTTGGTCCCCATATGAATATTGGGGGGAAAAACCCGATAGGTGAAATGGATTAATTCCCACAAACTCTAGCCACAAAAGTACCTCCCTCTCTTTTTGCTTGTCTCCTAAAAAAATCTTTTGTTTTGGGTCTGATAAATCTGAAAATTGTCACACATTATATATTTGCAAGAAAAAAATTGTAGCCGAAATCATTTTGTTCATAGATGGCGACTTATGCAATGACCCTTGCAATTGCATTGGTAATTTTTAGCAATTATCCAATGTTAGAATGGTTTTTTTAACGAAACTGTAATATTTTTTTTTTTTTAGTTACTTGGAGGGGAATGAGAATGATAATAGCGGGGAATGATATTAAAGAAAATCATTGTATTGATGTTATTTGGTTTGTGATAGAGATTGGTAATCATTACCATTGATAGTGTTTGGTTCACAAACCAAAGTTTTAAGAATAAAATTTATTTTAATTTTTTTAACATTAAATATTAATATATCATAAACTATTTAAGTTTAAATGTATTACAATGATAATTTTTTTTACTAATTAAAATTTTTAAAAATAAAAAATACTCACACAAAAGTCCATTGTATTACAATGATAATTTTTTTACTAATTAAAATTTTTTAAAAATAAAAAATACTCACACAAAAGTCAAATGTATTACAATGATAATTTTTTTACTAATTAAAATTTTTAAAAATAAAAAATACTCACACAAAAGTCATTTATGAAGGAATCATTCCCATCCCCCCTTCCAAAATAGAGGGGAATGGATGATTGAAAGACAGTGGGATATGGGGTTGGGGCAATGTTTAACAAACCGGATCGGATACTGAACCGGCCTAGCTCAGGGGTCGGGGTTTAACCGGGGTTCAGGGGTAGAACCGGTGACGTGATTATGATGTCATAAATATATTTAATTTTTATAATATTAAAAAGATAATTTTTAAGATGAACCATGGTAATATAAATTATCTAACATCTAATTTATCATATAAGCATATTTAGCCTGATGGCTAACCACTCTTCTATAAAAGTTTATCTCTTCTAGAGGACATGAGTTCAAATCCTAATTGAATTATAATTAATTTTTACATTTGTTTCAGGTTTTCCATATCCCACATAGGTTGTAGAAAGGAAAAAATTCTCATATAAAAGGAGAAGATATGCAAAACACTTCCAAAAAACACAAAAAAAAACCCAAAAAAAAGTAAAAAAAGGAAAAAACCCAGTTGGTGCCGGTTAACATGGTTTCTGGTTTTTTCTGGGTTTGGCCAAAAAACCCGATTTTTTCCATTTACCATAATTTAGGACAAACCGGATCGTACCGGCCAGTTCGACCGGTTAACCCGGTCTGGGTTGGGGTCCAGGGGATGAAACCCCCAACCAAACACCCACATTTCATTATTATTCTCATTTTTTATCCTCGAAATCTCCAAACAAGCACCCCTATAATTTTACATAATTTGGTTAATTAATTATGTAAAATTAAATTTAGTTGCATGATTCTTTTATTCATGAACTATAGTGGTGAAATACAATTATGATTACTAAAAGAAAGAGGGGAAAAAAGAAAAAAAAAATACTCCAGCCACAAAAAAATTCATAAGCCTTTAAAATCTTATAATATCTAATAGTTTTTGTATTTTGATAACAATAAAATACTGATTTCCGTAGCTCCAAGTATCATGCCCCAAGTCCATGAAAAGAAAAGGAAAAAAAAACAAAAAGAAAAAAGGTTTAAATTTCACCCCATTAATGGGACAGAATCTTTTGGGCAACACTGGACTAAACCAAAGAGTGTGGGACTCATGGAAAAAGAAAGTACGGACAAAAATTAATAATGATAATAAAGAATGGGCATTAAACCTGGTAAGGGATTTGTTTATTTATTTGTTCGAATCATTTCAGTGTTGAACGACTAAATATGTGCATTAACACACGACAATAAAAAGAGTACTGTGAAAATGAAAATGTTGAGGTAGATGTATGGCGGCCGAATTAGATAGAACAAGTAATACGTGATTAATTAAATACTCCATCCGTCTCACTCAAAGAGTCCAGTTTGTATTAATGTTTTTAGTAATACAAACTGGACTTTTTGAGTGGGACAAAGGGAGTATTATTCTTATTATTATTATTATTATTTGTTGTTGTTGTTGTTGTTGTTGTTGTAAATAGAGACAAAAGAAAAATTAAATAAATAACCGAGATACAAACCTAATCACATTTCTTCCTATACAAACAAGTTCAATTACTTCAATCAATGATGATGATTATAGTAATCAATCAATGATGATGATTATAGTAAGAAACTAACTACACATTATCAATTTAAAACAGAAAAGCTCATTTGAAGTGAAAAAGACAAACAAATTAAAACACTCATCAAATTGGGTTTGGCTTACTACATGAACTCGATATGATACAAGTGGAGTTAGTGTTGAATTTTAGAGGGTTCGTGGATTATATGAGTTAACTTAAATAACACGAGCAATTAAGTGGGTAACTTTGGGGTTGAGAATATCGACACGTAACCCAAACCTGAAACGAGAAATTTATACTAAAATATAAATACGCAAACACAATACGAACACGAAATGTTCATAGGTTAAAAGGTCGATACGAATAATACGAATAATTAAACAGAAAAGGTTAATGTTAAGGAATGTCGACCCGAGAACTCGGCAACTCTATAATTCGAACACGATACGAATTATCACCCCCTACTGTTATCTCATAACAAAAAAGTAGACCCACGAAATGAAGATTTGATCCCTTCCCTTACACCAAAACACCCCAGCCCCTTCCCCCCAACCAATATTCCTATATAAAGCAGGACCCTTCTCCTCATAATCTCACTGGATTTGATACATTTGGCAATTCTACAATACATTCTTCATCAAGCAATTCATCTCTTCCAAACTCCAACAAAAGCTTAATTTGGCATAGTACATACAAATATTATTCTGCAAAAGCCAAAAGGGGAAGCAGAGTGGGAGGAAGAACAGAGAGGGGGAACAGGAGAGGTTCTTGGATATGGAAAAGGAAAACATCGTTTCAACTCTCATTTATATCCTCCTCTTTCTCTCCACTCTCTCTTATTACCTCTCAAAGAAGCAGGAGAGGAAGAACAAAGGAAGACCCAAATTGCCTCCTGGCTCCATGGGATGGCCTTACATCGGAGAAACTCTGCAACTCTATTCCCAAGACCCAAATGTTTTCTTCGCTCAGAAACAGAGAAGGTTTATAAATTTCATCAAATTTGATCAAATTCGCAGCGAATTTTTGGAGTTTTCTGGGTTTATAATTCAGTAATTTACCTTGCTGCTTGGTTTAATATGGTGCGTAATTTTGCAGATTTGGGGATATTTTCAAGACTAACATTCTGGGTTGCCCCTGTATCATGATGGCGAGCCCGGAGGCTTCCCGGTTCGTTCTGGGCACGCATTCCCACTTGTTTAAACCGACGTATCCCAAGAGCAAAGAGACGATGATAGGGCCATGGGCCCTGTTTTTCCACGAAGGGAGATATCACAATAAGTTGAGGAAGCTGGTTCAGAGCTCCCTGTCGCCGGAGGTTCTCCGGCGACTCGTCCCTGATATAGAAGCCCTAGCCGTTTCGAGAATCGAGAGTTGGGCTTCGGGCTCAGGTTCCGGTTCCGATTCTGGTTCTGGCTCTGGCTCCGGCATGGTCATCAATACTTTCCGGGAGATGAAGAAGGTTGCTGTAAACTTTGTAATTGTGTTTGATCTTAATGAGATCGATCAGTGTGAACTAATTGAATTTACTAACTGGTGAATTGATGATTACGTTACCAACAGTTATCTTTTGAAGTGGGCATTCTTACGATTTTCGGCCACTTAGAAACCAAGTATAAAGAGGCGCTCAAGGAGAATTACGCGATTGTGGATAAAGGGTACAACTCTTTTCCGACGAACTTGCCCGGAACCGCCTACCGGAAAGCTCTAAAGGTATGTCATGCATCATCGTGAAAATCACACTTTTTGTCATCTTCTATCCTCTTCATATTTTGTTGCACTTGTGATCATTCTCATCTTTCATGTGTTATACTTTTAGTTTTAGTCGGTGTTACTTGCTTAAGCGAATTATGTCGGTCATTTTAAAATAATTATGTAAATTTTAAAATTATATTTTATCAATGATAACTTACAAAATCAGTTATACCCGATAATAAAAGTACCATTTTTTCATGGATTACTTATTCAATATATTCTCTTTAAAATTTGTGTCGTTTTACTAATTTAGTCAAATTTAAATATAATATTTTGGATAATACATGGACCGTGATATTGACGCTGACGCGTTTGTTATTTGGGAAATTTGAAGGCGAGAAAAAGGCTGAATCAGATCATAAGGGAAATCATAATGGAGAGAAAGGAGAAAAAGCTTTTGGACAAGGATCTGCTGGCTCATCTTCTAAACTTCAAAGACGACGACGCCGGCGAGCGCTGCCAAACGTTAACGGAGGATCAAATCGCCGACAACATCATCGGAGTTCTGTTCGCAGCCCAAGACACCACCGCCAGCGTCCTCACATGGATCCTCAAGTACCTCCACGACGACCCCAAGCTTCTAGAAGCCGTCACAGTAAGTATAATTACTTTGAAGAATTAGAAAGATATTCCACGAATGACGTCACTGGAACATCATTAATTAATTGAATTAATAATTCTCAGGTGGAGCAGAAGGCAATCTACGAAGCAAATGACGGAGGAAAGCGGCCTCTGACGTGGGCTCAGATCAGGAATATGCCGGTGACCCACAGGGTCATTTTAGAGAGCTTGAGGATGGCCAGCATAATCTCTTTCACGTTTCGGGAGGCTGTTGCTGACGTGGAGTACGACGGTGAGTGACGTCAGCATTTTTGTTTTATACTATTCCTTCCGTCCCAATAAAGAAAATAGGTAAAAATATAGAACGAATGATTTGGTATGATACGGTAATTAGTATAATGGGGAGGGTGAAAGTATAGAGCGAAAAATAGTGAATTGTTTAAACAATACAAAATAGTAATTTGTTTTCTCTCGTAACTTCAAGATATTGAATTATTTTGAATAATATGAAAATAATACCTAATTGTCGCTCGTAACTTCTAGATATTGAACTATTTGAATAATACGAAAAATAGTAACTAGTTGTAATGAAAAAAAAAAATTTTTTGTTTTTCAGGATTTCTGATACCAAAAGGGTGGAAGGTGATGCCATTATTCAGAATCATCCATCACAATCCCGAATATTTTATGGACCCCAAAACCTTTGATCCTTCTAAATTTGAGGTATGTGGTTTTTAGTTCTTTTCTTCAGAAAAAACAAAATTAAAATACAATTCATGCACAAATACGAAGTACAGACGAATGCGTTTGTTTTGTGGGGTTGATTGCAGGTTGCTCCGAAACCCAATACGTTCATGCCATTTGGCAGTGGGTCCCATGCATGTCCGGGAAACGGGCTCGCGAAACTGGAGATGTTCATTATGATCCACCATTTGGTTACCAAGTATAGGTACGATAACGACGCCGTATTCCCTCTCCAACACAAATAAAATCCAATAGTCTATCATATTTTCGTTGTTAATAATTGTATTTCGTGACTCATGAAACAGAAAAATAACGTTGTTTTTTTTGTAATTTTCAGGTGGGAAGTTGGGGGACCGAAGGAGGGAATACAGTATAGCCCATTCCCAGTTCCTCGGAATGGACTTCCTGCGAGATTCTACAAAATGGAAAATAATACAAATCCTGCCAGCCCGCAATTATTTTTTAAGTGAAGGTTGTTGTGGGGAGTAAATTAGAGAAAGAAGAAAATTAGAGGACCGCCCCTGAAATTTTTTTAAATGGGGAAAAGGGTCACGGTGGCATTAATTGATTTATGGCATATGTATTCATCCAATATTAAGATTTGAGCATATGTTTTCATTGATGCTTATTATATATTAATTTGATCATATTGATCGTGACAATACATTAGTATTTATTTATGTAACATATGTAATTATGTATTTCTACGAATAATATAAGACGATTATTTTCTTTAGAAATATGAATATAGTGGACTTTTATAGCGGAATGGATGGTTTATATGTTTTCGATAATTTAATATTGTTAGTGATCATTCAAATTGAATAACGAACGAGAGAACCAAGTGGGCTATGATGATGTGAAAGTTTGCGCATATTTATATTTAACGCTCTCAATATGTGAAAGGCTTAACTAGTTTTGTCAAAATTCATTTATTGATTCGTATATTATTGGTAACTTTTAACTTTTAAAATGAATACATAAGACTTGACCTGTCATTTCGAATGCATATTTTTCTTCCAATCGTTCACCTTTGAAAACGAAAGGTATATAAGGTTTAACTCGTTTTCCCACTATTATGACTCATGAGCACCGAGTATTATCAGTGAAGTCTGAAAACTTCATCTTTAAATTGAATACATAAAATATAACCAATCGTGTTTTTGCTTGCATTGTTTTCTCTAGTGAGGTCCAAGCGTTCACATTTGAAAAAGAAAGTATATATAAATGATGTGACGCAAAAATATTCTTCTGGTGGTGCTTCTTACGGCCCAATGAACTTTCTTGAACAGCACGGCCCAAACTGATGGAAACTTCACTGCAAAGGGAGATAGCTGCACTGGCAACCGATCTAGGCAGCTCGGATCAGCAAAGATGGTGGAGCAAAACGTGATTTGTAGACTGTTCCGGTAACAACTGTAAATGATCAAGAGAAGAGCGGGGCTTTCCCCCCTGTATAGACTCCGACGATCAAGTTAGAGAGGTAGAAGAAGATGAATAGTATTGACAATTGGCTCAAAATGGTAAAAGTTGCGTACCTCACTAAGTCTGAAGACTTAGTATATATACCTCCAGACTAAGATATGTCCGTTGAACCTTCATGATTAACATGTTCACCTGCTCCCCTCTGTTTGGCGTGGCGTGTACGTTTCTGCCCGGATTTCATGGACTTCTTCCTCTTTGAAGATCTGGGAGATCTCTGCATAGATTTCAAAATACATACCTAACTCTATGATGATCTTTACCTACTGTGTCAGTGAAATAACGTAATCCGACCTAACTGTCTTAGCTCGGTTAGGCCGATTGTCATGACATAGATGAAGGAAACTGACAAGGCATTCCGAAGTCAATGTTCGACCTAGACCTTTCAGGGATATACTGTATGGCTTGGTTGTAAGGATCCACCCGACCTAAGCTTTTGACCGAAATACTACTTGGCTCGGTTTTGATGATCTATCCGACCTAAACAGGGTTCTGGACTTTTTATGCGTCTTTTTATCCTTTACTGTTTATCTTTGTTTTAGTCCATTGGGTCAGGCCCAATGGAGATTCAATTTTATGTACACCAATAAAGTTGAACTCGTTTGCTCACTATCGTGATTAAACAATTAGTGACTACGTTTTTGTGATGGAGTCGAGTGGCTAAAAATGGAAGGAAATGCCCTGAGCCGAAGGGCATGCATGCGTGAGAATGGCCATTTTTTCAAGAAATAGTTATTGACGATCGATGAATTAATGGCCCCTTTCTGTGTATAGTCTAATTTCTCGAATTTATGTGCCAAATCCAGAAGCCAGTGTTGTTTGGGCGGTGGCAACCATTAATATTAGTTTGATATTTTCTAGTGCAATATTTCAATATCAAAATTGTTGGGAAAATTAGTTGTTAAGAAAAAAAAAAACAAAGAAAAAAAAAAGCACATATGGCAGTAGGCAATGGAATCCGGCTCTTCTCCTTATAGATCTCGGCACTAGCCTCTTGAATCTCGAAATTGTCCTACAACTACGGGGCAGTTCCTCCTGTATTACTCTAACGTTGAAGTTAGCAAGAGTTTATATACCTTAGTCAAATCAGAGTCGTAATTGCGTAACTTTGTTTATACATTTTTCCTTTCCTTTTCTGTTCGCTGAATTTCTATGTAATCGTCAACCGGCTTTAATTCCTTTGTAACCAACATCGAATTTTTAATGCTTGCTCCTTTTTTAGCTGAGCCATTAACTCCATCGTTAATGTTTACCCAACACTTAATGGACTTCATAACCGTTATCCAACACTTAATGCAGTAGCGGTTACTCCTTTTTTCAAAGTCTTTCCCTTTTTAATCCTTTTCAAGTATATTAGTACATTTTTATCCTTTTTTCAATATATAATTTATTCTAACACCCCTTTATCTCAGTATCTCTATTTCGATATTTCGTGTGTCTCCATAGCAACACTCTATTTTATGAGTATTATTTTTATTAGACCAAGCCCAATCCAATACTCACTTTTAGACACGTCGGGGAAATAAGCCTAATAGAATTTCTTCAATGGTTAACAGGTAAATAATATCGGTCTCGAAGTTTCTTATAATGTAGCATTAATTTGCATATCTGAAAAAAGCTCTATAATTGAAAGAGATTATTCACGTACTGTCTTTATCCTTAAAATAAATTTTAAGCGGACAGAAGAGAGTTGCTATATAGCTTTACTGTTTTTCTGGTCCCAACAAACGAAAAAATGTATATTCCTAATTAGGTTGCTGATAAATCATGAACACAAAATGCTATGCCCACAACAATATTAGTTTTTTGACTAGGGTACAAAAGCGAGCCGACGGTTCCTCCAAATAGTCTTTCTTTTCCTATTGTTCGAAATTTTGGGCCGATAAATTTTATTTTTTTGTGAAACTGATCACTTTTCAAGAAAACGTAGACTCGAGGATGAGACTATAGCTCGTTTTGAGTCGATCTCGTTGACCAAGCTGTACATATGGACTGCTTCTCATCATGACCGCAATCCAAATTTATGCCCCAAATTAGTTATGGCCCATCTGGGAAGAATGCTTAACTGGGCACATAAAATTTACACCCAAGGTGGGCTTTAAGGCCTTTTTCTGTTGGTTTTTGTGGCTTCGGCCCACATGCCAGAGATTCAGCCCACAAGAGATTCACTCGGGCTAGTTGTCTAAGGGTTTGTTTTTTAGTGAAGTAATTTTTCTATTTGAAATATTTTCACGTGCGTGCTCGTTGGAAAATATTACTCCCTTCGTTTCTTTAAAAAAAATCACATTTCGAACGTGTACAATTATTATGGATTTCAAAATATAATATATTAAATAGTGAATTTGTCACCATTTATTCTATTAATATTAGTACTTTTTAACTATGAGTTAATTGAAATCATATTATAATATCAATAATGGAAGAAGAGTAGCGAATTTAGAAATGAACTCTTCTAAAGTTAATTCAGTAAATGGTTAATAATCCATTATATCATTGTTGATGTGATGATTATTAGTCCACTTAAATTTTATTATATGAAAGCAGGTTTGTGTGTTGTTGACTTGATAAATTTTTTTAAAATTTTTTTTGTCATAAAACAAAATTTGAATGAATTAATAACTATCACATCAGCTATGACATAGTAACTATTAACTATATTCAGTACTTTTTTGCCAGCGGAAAGGGGAAGCGGAAGGGAGCTAGAATTTGCTAGCTTTGGAATCCAAGCGTACATTTTGGAATTATCCATGGCTTGGAAAATGGAAGCTGCAGCCTTCATAATAACACGCAATATTGATTCTCAAGCAAAACCATATAATGTTACCCTAAATTCTTTTGATGGAGAAAAAACTGCTAATTATCAATTCTGTATAATACTCACATAGCTGCGGTCATTAGTTCACGTACAGGGGCGGAACCAGGATTTTTTTTGTGGGGGTGCTAGACTAACTTATAATTTTCTTTGCATCATAAAATACATATATTTAAAAATTACAAATTAACACATCAACATTCATAATTATAAAAGTCATAATTAAACACCTATAAATAGGATAAATACATACTATTTATCTTCATCGTCACTTGAAGAAATACCTCTTGCTGCTTGCTGCTTAATGGGTGGGAGAAATGGAGGAGCCGCCGAGGGAGACAAGTGAAATAAAAAAAAAATAAAGTCAAGTGAAAGGTTTTTCTTTTTTTTTTTCTTGATATATTTTAGTAGAAGGTGGGCCAATCAGCCCACTTCCTCTTTGACAATTATGTTTAGCCCACTTCCGGTTTCTTTTTCTCCTTCTTCTCCAAGAGGGCCACAAGGTCCACAAGAATGCTTTTTCTGGTATCTTTTTCTCCTTCTTCTCCAAGAGACCAAAACGCAGCCGCCGCTGCACTGGTTTTTCCGGCTACTTGAAAGGTGCTTGGCGGTGCTGGAAAAATTAAATCTGCCTACTACTATGGTAGATTTTGGAGCTTGGGGGGTGCTTCAGCACCCCCAACTCCCCCTGGTTCCGCCCCTGTTCACGTATATAAAAGTAGAGGCATACTAAATGCAGTAACCGTTTTACTATTCGCAGTAACATTCCCCTGTGAAAAGACTAAATTGTCCTTTTTGGGAAAATTTATATTTCTTTCATTTTTTTCACACCTATAAGTAAGGTGACTTGTTTCATTATTTTTTCCACCTGCAGAGTTAGTTGTTTTTCATTTACATTAAACTGCAGAAACACTTGTTCTCCATTTCATCACTGACACGTTCATTCAAATATGCCCGGTATACCCGAGTACGATCCATATTATACTGTAAGTAAACACTGTATATATTTTTTTACTTGAAATTAGTTTGCCTAAATAAATGCTCTATATACCCCTTCATTTTCGGGAAAAAAAATCCATTATGGGGGATTCATGAATCTGCAATTATCCGACATATTTTTTGCTTTTTCGGGAAATTCCGGCCGGGGAGACCCGGAAAATACCGCCGTCAACCGGCCGTATTTCCCACAGAAATACCGCCGGGCACATGGCGATATTTCTAGGGGAAATACCACCGGCGACCGGCTGTATTTTCTGCGGCCGGCTATATTTCTAGGGGAAATACCTTCGCCGGAAAAAAAGCGCCGGCCGCCGTCCGTTTTTCCGGCGGTATTCGGTATTTCCAGCGATGTTCCCGGCCGAAAATGTCGTGCCATTCGCAATATCCCTCCGACCTATGGTAATCATAATTCTGTCAGAATTTCGATCCTCGCCCTCAAAATTATTGCGCAATTTATTTGTTGCATCGAAATTTTTAGTTTTAAGTATGTTGAACCAGTTTTTTTGTATTAACAGGATTTCTGTGTTGAGAGTAATGCCATTTACGCCGACCACACCGAAGTATTTCAAACGAACGAAGAGTTTAGAAGTAAGAAAGATATGATTGCATAGGTTAAAGCACGAGCTACTGAAAACAATATGACGGAAAAAATTACCTCATCTTCGAAAATGTTGGGGTTGTTCCTTACAAGAGAGAGAAAAGGCAGAGTTGAGATAGGGTGCGATAGATCAAGAAAAGTTATAAAGAATGCACCCCTACCGGAAGGGAAAAGCAGGCGGAGCAATACAAGTAGCAAGATGACAAACTATCCATTTCACCTGAAGGGACAAGAAATTGATTGGGGAAAATGGACTTTAGAGGTCAGAAACGGTACGCACAATCATGAATTGGAAGAAATTCGAAACTGGCATTCGGCGCAGACACGGTTAACAGAAGTGGAGAAGAAGAAGATTGCAGAAATGTCCAGTATTAATATCAGGCCAAAACATATATTGGCCTAATTGCGCGCGGATGATCCGAAAAATGTCAGCCACGTAAGACAGGTTTACAACGAATCAGCAAAGTAAAAGGGATGCGAGGGGAGGTATGACTAACATGCAGTATTTCTTCAAACTTCTGCATGATCACGAATACTTCTATGCGTACTCAGGTAATGACGACAGTAATGCAGTGGGCCACATCTTCTTTGCGTACAAGAAGGCACCTCGTCTACTTGTTCTGTTTTCATATGTGTTGTTTATGGATACAATGTATAAGACAAACAGGTACGACATGCCTCTGCTGCAAATAGTAGCTCATGTACCTACAGCTCAGTATGTTCATATTGCGTTCATTTTCATGAGGGATGAGACTACTCCGAGTTATTACTGGGGATTGGCGCAATTGAGCAATTTATTCGAGTGAAACAAATACTCACACGTGGTCATCACCGATCGAGAGACCGCATTAATGAATGCTTTAGAACTAGTATTCCCACATGATACCCAACTACTTTGTAGGAGATACATTGAAATGGATGTCAAGAAACATGTAGTATCTGCAGGCAACGACAAAACTACAATGAATGTGTTTCTATATCGTTGGGGGCAAGTGGTGAAAGCCTTGACATATAAACAGTTCACGGAAGTTGTAAAATATATTGATACTAGATATGGAAATAAATCTAGATTTAGAAATTTTATTCCGTACTTGAAGAAGACATGGTTAGATCCCCACAAGGAAAAGTTTGTGTCTTGTTGAACGAAAAGTATAAAGGATTACGGAGGGCGCACAACGAACATGTAAGTTGATTTCATTTATGATTTGTATATTGTATAATTATGCGAGTTTTATATAGGCTTTATGTTATATGACGAAATTTAATGTCAATTGTCTTTTAGGGTTGAGAGTGCACATGCACAGGTGAAGAAGACTATTGGTATGGATAGAAAGGCTTCCCAAGTATTTTTCACGACATTAATATTATGATAGAGTTGCACCTCGGTGAAATTCGGACTAAAATGGAAGTTTCGCGCAGCAAAATATACCGGAAGAGCGACTACCTAATGTATAGTAGGCTGAACGGTAGAATGTCGTTCGCTGGTATTACAATGGTGGAGGACGAATATACAAAAAAAAGTTGACCTTATCGGGGACGATGGTGCGCTTTGTTGTTGCGAACTCCGAATAAATTGCGGTCCGCCATGTGCATATGAAATGCAACAGTTGGTGCGTGCGTACCGTCCAATTGATCCTATCGACATTGACGCGTTCTGGAAGATGCTGCATTTGGGAGATACTGATATTCCAGAAACTCAGGAGGAGAGGCAAACCCCTGAAAGGCGACTGCATGAAATGTTTGTGGATGTAATGTCTCGTCCGAGCGCTGAGATATACAGGGTCATGGGTGTTGTGCATTCGACGCTTTATCCCAAAACTGTTGATTTAGTGGAGCCGGTTAGTAGGCCACATAGGGGACGTCTCGACACAATTCAACCCAACTAGATCTATCAGGGTATGAGCATGCCGAAAGGAATGCACTACAACGAGGTACGAATATATGTATTTAATTTTAACATGTCATTGTGGTTAAATACATTTACACATATTCAATTTAATATGCTTTATACTCGCAGGTCGGCGATCCACAAGCCGGCAGAGAAGACGAAGGGTTGTGAGACCCCACGCTTCTGAATGGACTTACGACCTTTTCGTATTTCTGAAGCAGTTCGTGTTCGAATACATTACCGGGCACGTTAATGTAGTGCCCGATGGACATTGTGGTTTTAGGGTAATTGCCTATTTCGTACACGATGCAAATGAGGCGCAGTGGCACCAAGTGCGCAGAGACCTGCACCAGGAACTCTGGGATGAAGCTACTTTTTGATGCTTCATTCTTGGGGCAGTCGATTACGATTTAGCATTCAGGCTGCTAGATTGTTATGTAGTTCCGACAGAAAAGGATTTCTGGTTTGATTCTCATCTTCTAGAAATACTTGTCGCAACGAAGTACTAGAGGGTGGTGACATTAAATGCCCAACAGAGTAATACTTTCCTTCCGCTGCTGTGGCGGGGGGTCGGTGTCTCTACTGATCCAAGCAACTTCATAAACATGGGTTTAATAAGACAAAATCATTTCATTGCCTTGTTAACGATAGGGAAGGTCTTGCTACCCCTAATCTATCCGACGTGGAGTAGTCGGGCCTCAGAACAAATGCAACTTTGGCAATCACATGGATGGAAGATTGGTGAATTCCGGAATAAATCGACTGCAGAGTGTTAGTATATGATATTTTTCATATGCACAATTTAACGTTAACTGCAATTTATGTTTGATTTTACATTCACAAGATAAGATCATCATCTTTTAACTTTATTATGTAATTAATTTTACCAGTACTTAAGTAAAATAAAATATCTATGTATCATCTTGAATGTGGTATTACTTTATACAATGCATAAAAAAATAGATTAAAAACAGTGAATACAGCACATGGGACCCTGTCGCAATCTACTCCAGTGTCGGCATCAAATTCTACCACCTTTCTCTGCCGCTCGGATGCAGTGGGAGGTATTCGGCCACCTACTTCCTCGGAGGAGGACTGTGTCGCCTCAGTGCAGCTATCAACCAATTGCAAATTGCCGTCCTTTCTGCTTTTGCTTTTGGTTAATTTCAATTTCAATTTTTGAAATGTTTCTGCCATCTACAATAATATAAACGCGCATTTATCAACACGAAATTAATTGCTAACATATAAGTAACGAGAACACAATTACAGTTACAGAAACTTTAAAGTATTGGCGCAAAAGTTGCCCCATTCGGGCATAAAACCTCCGGAAAATCCCGCCGACCGCCGAAAATATCCGCCGGCGACCTGCGGTATTTTTTCAGAAAATGAAGCTGGCGGATATTTTCGGCGGGGAGACGGCAATATTTCTTAAAAAAATACCGCCGGGCGACGGCGGTATTTCATTTCCGTCCAGCGACAACCTGCCGGATCTGCAAAGATCCGGATAAAAAATTAACAATTTCAGGCTAAAATACTAACAAATTCGGACATATTACAACTAAATTAATCAAACAAACAAATAAAACAGTACCGAAACAGATATTAATTTGAGGCACTAACTTTTTGTCGATCCTACTCGCAGTAACCATTTTTTCCGATCCGTGACTTTTGTTCAGTCGCGGGCTACACATGCATGTTTCTTTTTTTTTTTTTTTAAACGGTTACTGTTCATTCACTGGTGAACAGTACCATTTTAGTTTTTTCACAGGAAAATATTACAGCGAATAGTAAAACGGTTACTGCGAATAACAATTTCGTAAAAGTATCACGATTATATTTAAAAAGGTAGTGAAATATGTTAAAACAACAAGTACTCGTAAAGACAAGTACATCGAATTTAACTGTTGAATTATCAGTTACTGGGCAATCAGACACATTGAACATAAGACAAAAAAACGATGCTCTATCCATTTCATAGTATTTTTTTAACTTTGTTTTGAAATACAAGCCATGCAAGTTACTATCTCTGTCCAATTCAAAAATTCACTTTATATTACCAAAAGACAGTAATAAAAAATAATTTTTTTGAATGCGGCAAATGAAATACTATTTGCTCTCTCAGATAGTTTTGGACAGTTACATACAAGTTTTTTTAATGGAAAAAATGCAAAAGTGGTCCACAATCTTTACCCCTGTTGCAAATGTAGTCCACAATCTTTAGTAAGTAGCAAATGTAGTCCACAATGTATCCATTTTGTTGCAATTTTGGTCCAAAAACGGAAAATTGACCTTGACTAACGGTCAACGGGTTTGACCGTCAGTCAAATCCGGGTTTGACCATCTAAAACCACCCCACCCCTTCCTTCCAAACCATTTCTCCACATCAGCACCACAATTCGCCACGTCACCCGCGCCACGTCACCTTCTGCTGAAAATGAAAGGAGAGGCTAAAAACTTCAAAATTTGCTCCAGTGGGGTTTCGAACCTGTGACCTTCCCTCTGCGCGCGCGAGAGACAACCACTAAGCTGCAATCGTTTGTTTGTCTTTAGTTGCTGTTCCATTTAGTCATATAGAATCACACTTTTCTTTCATACTTTATACACAAGGCCGTATTAAGACTTTCAAATTCCTTTCCATACCGTCAAATTAATTAACTTATTTAATTAAAATTACTATTCTAACCTTATTAAATAATGTCAAACATATAATTACCTATAATATATATTTTTAACTCTTTCAAAAATCTCATACAAATTAATTCAACATCAACTATAATATATTTTTAACTCTTCCCCTTCCATTTTTGGGATATTCCTATTTGGAAAGATATTTCACCAGTGTCTGTAAGGTAAATCACAGCAGCGTTGCCTTGGTGAAATATCTTTCCAAATAGGAATCTCCCAAAAATGGAAGGGGAAGAGTTAAAAATATATTATAGTTGATGTTGAATTAATTTGTATGAGATTTTTGAAAGAGTTAAAAATATATATTATAGGTAATTATATGTTTGACATTATTTAATAAGGTTAGAATAGTAATTTTAATTAAATAAGTTAATTAATTTGACGGTATGGAAAGGAATTTGAAAGTCTTAATACGGCCTTGTGTATAAAGTATGAAAGAAAAGTGTGATTCTATATGACTAAATGGAACAGCAACTAAAGACAAACAAACGACTGCAGCTTAGTGGTTGTCTCTCGCGCGCGCAGAGGGAAGGTCACAGGTTCGAAACCCCACTGGAGCAAATTTTGAAGTTTTTAGCCTCTCCTTTCATTTTCAGCAGAAGGTGACGTGGCGCGGGTGACGTGGCGAATTGTGGTGCTGATGTGGAGAAATGGTTTGGAAAGAAGGGGTGGGGTGGTTTTAGATGGTCAAACCCGGGTTTGACTGACGGTCAAACCCGTTGACCGTTAGTCAAGGTCAATTTTCCGTTTTTGGACTAAAATTGCAACAAAATGGATACATTGTGGACTACATTTGCTACTTACTAAAGATTGTGGACTACATTTGCAACAGAGGTAAAGATTGTGGACCACTTTTGCATTTTTTCCTTTTTTTAATATAACGGAGTATAAGGAAATTAAAGGAATATTCCCTCCTCAACCCACAAATAAGCAAAAAAGAAATTATTAAAGAGTATATATTCCCAGACCGGGTCCACGTAGGCCACCACTCCCGCGGATGATGGGGCCCACTCCTTTGATAGTCGTACCTCTCAGATTTGGTTTGAGACGCGCACACACACGACACAATATCCCCATCCACTCTCGCTCATTTCCCGTCTTCCCTAGCAAATTCAGCTTTAACCGCCTCCCAAATTTCCCTCCCAACTGCTGAACCAAAACATTGCTAGCTACGGCCTAAACCCTAGCTCCTTTCCGGTGCCCATTCGCAATTACTCCTACTTAGCTGCGCCGGGGAAGATTCTACGGTGGTGCAGACATGAATACAGCCGATTTATTTATGTGCAAGGGCTGCGGCTGATTTATTAGGGCAGCTCCTTCTTTTCTTTTGAAGTATGAAATTTGCGCTGACGAGTGGGTAGAGCTGTTCATGTGAGAGGTGAAGAAGATTCAATTTCCTATGGATTTTTTCTGGACTGATTATTTCATCGTCCCCAGGACTTGGCATTTCGTTCTGGCGTTTCTTTTCGCTTTGTTTTTCGCGGTCGCCAGGTCGTTGCTTGACAGATTCATCTTTCGTGTAAGATTCCTCGACCGCTCTCTGTGTGTTGCTTCATGAATATCAATTTTATTGACTGTAATTTGACTTCTATTTTTTCCATTATATCGATCATGAATGGAGGAACTCTAGAATGGTTACTTCCTGCTCTTTGATATGTCAGTGATTGCTGAGTTGCACCTTATGGAGTGTAAGGATATGAAGAAATTAGATCAGTGATCTGTAGATGGAAAGGCAATTCACCTCTTAACTTGGTATAGAGTATAAACTAATGATTTATAAGGATATTCTGAGAACAGAGAATTAATACCAGAGCAGAGATGTTACTGACTTCCATGTTACTTTATTGATACTGTACGATACAAATTTTATAATGAGTATGATGTGTGCTTAACTGTCAACTTCAATCAATGCAGATAGATGCACTGAGATACGGAAAACATGTCACTGAGGTTGTTAATCACATTTTTTGTCTGACAAGGTTAAAAAATATAGAAAGAATTTGTGGGGAGAAGGGAGAGGAGTAAGGGAATTTATTAAGAATTTGTGGGGAGAAGGGAGAGGAGTAAGGGAATTTATTAATCAAATGGTATCTCCGTGGCTTCCTAAAGGATATATTCCTGGCTTCCTGCTCCCAACATTATCCATCTTAGTCACAACCATCTGTAGCTTTACATGTCCACCATATCTGTTCCACTTTTTTGTGGTGGTCAAATTATCAGTTTCTTCAAATGTGTTCAATTCCAATTTTAAACATAATCTTTGGGGCCAGGCACTACAATAACAATCATGAGTACTAATATTTGTTCATCAGGTGTGTCACGTTCGATTTGGTTTGGTTGATGTTGTAGTTTCAAATGCTTTGTTCCTGTTGAAAAGAACAGCTGGCATTAACCTCTGTCTAGTATTTGATGCCAATAGTTGAATAGGATTGGTTGTTGCTACATTTAGTTCGGTTCTTGCATTCATCCAATGGACATGTTTCAGGCTTTGCAATGACCGAGTTTTCTGAGTTGTTTGCAACTCCCAGTGTCACTAAGAAAATTTCACCCTTGTATTATAAACGGCTGTCAAAATTGAATCTGATGTGTAATTGGATAATGGACTTCTATCTGCAAAGTAACATTATTTATGGATTAAATTGCCTAATTAAATATCTTTGATTATCTCAACCCACTCTGTTTCATCTTAGGTTTATGGATTATAATCCAGCTTCACTTTGCAGTAGATGGCATATTTTAAGGTCAGAAGTATATCTATATCCGTTTGCAACTGTTTTGGTAGGCCTGGATATACTGCAATCTATGGACTTAGCCCACCTCTAGTCATTTAAATACTCCGAGATCTCATCCCTGCAAATAAATAGAAGCATTGTATTTTAGAACTTTCCTATCTAGCACCATTGCAGCCGTTTGCGAGTCACATACTTAACAAATTCAAAATAAATATGAATTTTGTCATTTATGTTTGAGCACTTAAACTTTTTTTAAAGTCAGATGCATCATTTTCTGAATTTTCTGTGCTATTGCAGCCAGTGGCCATTTGGTTACTCAGACTTGGATCTACTCATCTAAAAATTAATGAGGCTAGAAGGGCGAAGATTACAAAGTGCTCAGAATCTCTGTGGAAGCTGTCATACTATGCTAGTGTCGAACTTTCGGTATTAATGGTCATCCATAGTGAGCCTCATTACCAAGATATAGAGGAGTATTTTAAAGGATGGCCAAACCAAGAGCTCAAGTAAGTAACCTTTTGAATTTTGCTGGAAGTTTAAAAACTTATGGTGTGATAGAAATGTTGTCGTGCTTATTAGGAGATTTAATTCATAGTTAAATAAATGGTTCTCTGATATATGTAATGTTCAACTAGGCCTCATACTACATTACTTTCTTCTTTGTCATTGAAGTAGTGCACATGATGGTTTTGGATCTCTTGGCATGAAGAACTGGCAACATATTCTATGATATAATATATGATGGAAGTATCAATGACAAATAGTTTAGAAACTTGTAAAGGTTATTCATAACTGTGGAGACTCTTTCTATTTCATTTAACTTTCTTGTAGAAGTCCTGGAAGGTACATATATCCAGAAAATAAGAATGTCTACATGTATTGTTTGTAATTTTAGTGTACTTCAGTTGGGTTAAGCACATAGTATCCTTCTTTAGTGTGCTGTCTGCAAATTGGTTTCTAACTTGTTTTTTGACTTAGGAGCTCTTGTTTAAGATAACCTTTGTTAGTACTTTGAACAATCATTTTTTTCCCCTTGTGATTAACTATTATATAAAAGAATAGTTATTCAGGGCCTAGACATGGTTTATGCCAAACCAATTGGTAATAACTCCAGATCGTGGGGGAGGTAGATGTCGTTTTTTGGGTAAGATTATCAATCACTTGATCTTGGTTGATTTGCAATCAGGATGAACAGTATATATGTATATATACTTTTTGTTGTGTGTCAGATTAGCTATCAATCGCCTTAATTTATTAGTTAAATAAGGCAAGAAATCTATGGTTCTTGATTGATTAGAATAACTAGGGTATTATTATTGGTTGGATAGAATTAATTTCTCCTGATTGTGGCACCAAGTAACATCAGTTGCTTGATTTTGTGCATTGTTTGAAGGTTTTAACTATTTAATTAGGGTGTCTTACATTCCATTTTTCAAGAGCTCAAGGTTTTGAAGCATTTGTCATATCTTTGTGAGGTTTACAAGTGATCAATCTTTGGGATTCCTCATCGATTAGCTCATTCACTGCTCAAAAATCAGGATCGATGGAAATATACTTCATATGTCCATGTCCAATAATATTTATGCCCCTAGCTTGGTTCAAACTTAATATGCAAATTGCAACATGAGCATTGCTGTGGACGGCTCATTGATAGTTTGGCGTTAACTACTTCTTCTTTTAGGGTTAGTCTGATACCCTGTTAACTGCTTTGAACATTATACTGTTTATAGCATAAACTTTTTACCAGAGGGTAAATTTTAGGTGATTTCAAATTTTCTAAAATCAATTCTGGGACACAGTATTTTAATCCTTTTTTATGTGGGAAAATTTTGCATGTAATTTTTTAAGTGGGAAAATTTTAATCCTTTAATCCTTCGTTAGAATGTAATTTTGCATTTAAGCAATATCAGTCTTCTTTGCCCTTGGTATGGATTCTCTAAATCATTTAGGATTCAATAATCAAGAATCTAATGTTGCAGGCCTGCTGTGATACTTATTTACATGTGCCAATGTGGTTTCTACATCTATGGCATGGCTGCGCTCCTTACCTGGGAAACCCGTCGGAAGGATTTCTCGGTGATGATGTCACATCATGTTGTTACTATTATCCTAATCAGCTACTCATATATTACAAGGTATGTTTGTAAGTCTTTTATGTGTTAACTAACACTTTCAAGCTCTCTTTTCTGCATAGCATGAGATTGTATGCTTTCTGTTAATATAGTTCAGATGTTTATTGATCACCGTGCACTTTCGACTCTTTCTAATTGATTTGAGACCTTTTTTTTTCTTCTTTTTTTTTTTTTTTTTCTAATCTGTCCTGATCCACTCATATAAACATATATCAGGGTTTCTAGGGATTTCAGTACTATTCCACCATTTTATTTCTTAGAGCTAGGACATCTTCACTAGGAACAGCTTGTATTCCTTCCCCGGTTGAGGGTGAAGGGATATTGTTTGATTTTGTGGATACTTAGGCCCTGTATGGCAACTACTTCTCATTCCCATTTCACTCTCACTTTTCATTTTATAATAATTTTTCATCAATTCCAATAACCCTTTTTACATTTCCCAAACACCTTTTTACATTTCCAATATAATTTTAATAATTTTAAAATCCAAAACACCTTTCAAAAGGCATACCATAGTTTTCTGGATCTTTATCTGTTTTAGTTTTGCTGAAGGCCATTGGTTCACTCTTTCTCCATGCCACAGTTCACATGCAAATTTTGGCTGAGTCATTAGAGGTTCCATCTAGTTATTTTGGAGCATGACTCTCTTTGTGTGTAGTCAGGAGAAAACATTAGGAGCCAAGTAGAAGATATACAATGAACGTAAGTAAACAGGCCACACTGAGATTCTTTTCTCCCAAATAAAGCTATCTGGATGCATCCTCTATGTTATTCACTTACTCATATCAGAGGCAGATGATACCAGATCTGAGATTCTTACCTGGACTCCTTGAAGTGTCATTATGATTTCTTTTTGAAATCTGAAATGTATGGGATGATGAATTCGAAAAAATAATATTAATAATAGTTATGCATTTATTCTATCTAAATGTGGAAGTTGATATTTCTGGATTTTTTTATTTAGTCATATATTTGTGGAATCTTTTTTTTTTTTTTTCTAAATTTTTATTTATGTAGGTTTTTTCGGGTTGGATTAGTCACACTTGCTTTGCATGATGGAAGTGATGTGTTTCTTGAAGCTGCAAAAGTCTTCAAATATTCTGAGAAGGAATTTGGTGCTAGTGTATGTTTTGGGTTATTTGCTTGCACATGGCTTGTACTGAGGCTGGTATATTTTCCATTTTGGGTCATTAGGGCTACAAGGTTTGCTCCTTACTGGGTCCTTTCATTTGTTTACCAGACTCATATTCTGTCTTTATACTAATGGTTTGTCTGGTTGTGATTCCCCAGCTATCATCTTGTTGATTACCTGAATTTATCAGACCCTTATCATTTGTCCTACTACTATGTCTTCAATACAATGCTATCGACGCTGCTTGTATTCCACATTTATTGGTGGTATCTCATTTGCTCAATGATTATGAGACAGCTGAAAAATAGGGGAAAACTTGGAGAAGATATACGATCTGGTAAGTTGTGGTACAGTGTTACATTGGTATGAAGAACAATTTTTATGGAACTGAACTCTCTGGGCTTGGGTGCCTTGGTCTATGTTTGCTGTGTTTCTTATCGATGCTTACACGTGTAATTGATTCTGATTAAGACATTCTGTTGCTTTCTTAATAAGATAGAGATTACACTGAAGGATGAATAATTGGTTGGACAAGACACTTTTCCTTTAACTAGTAGTAATAGATTGTTTTACCCCTTCAGTTTTATTTGCAAATAGAATAGAAAGTCCCCGAGGGGAGGAGGGCCTTGTAACTTTGAAGTCATGGGTTCGAATATTTTAAGTTGCAAGAGTGGTTGGAAAAAAAGAAAAAGGGAAAACAGAATAGAAAGTTTCCCGTGTTGATAATAAGCATTCTGGCATGAATTCTTTCAACGAATGGGTTAGAACAAAACTGAGTTTAGATTCTCTAGGACAATTAGTGGTAATCCCATCTTTCTGAGGGTCATGAAACATGAAGCTTTCGGCTTTTTCGGTTGCCTGATGAGCTTCTGCGTTCTCCGTTTCCAGTTACAAATTTTCCTGTCTTGGTCCAATTATTATTATTATTTCATTCTCTTTGTCCATTATTTTCCCCTTGAATTGTTTCCTGGATTGTCTTCGGTACAATGATCGAGTAGATACATTTGTGGCTAGTCTCTTCTTCCCAGATTTTTTTCATAAAGTAGTAATGTCTTCGTTTATTTTTCTGAAATGTCAATGCAGACTCGGAGGAAGAGGAGTAAATGGATGTAAGGCTTAACAAAGATTCTCTCAGGGCGGACTGCTTTATACTCAGAGTACGTTTGTGACTGATTGGTTGTTTAGTTGGTTAGAAATTGATGGAAATTTTATGCATTCATATGCACTAAATAGGATTGTCTATTTATATTTTGTGATTGAGAAAATAGAGAGAAGGAAAAGAAAGATGTAGTGCCACGAAGCAGCGTTGATTGACAATGGCATTTTTTTTGTGTATAAAGATATAGATAAGAGGGTAGTGGTAATGTTTTTGTTTTCTTCTTCTTTTTCTGCAGTTTTGAAAACGCTATTTGTCATGAGTCTAGAAGTTAGATGACCATTTTCCTTTCTTCGCTCTCCTATATTGTGTTTATGATAGGAAAGAGAAGTAGACACGTCGACATAAATCTTTTGGTAATGTCTTCTCTTTTTTTTCTTTTTCTTTTTTTTTATTTAATTTAACCTTGCATCCTTAATGTTCAAAAGAGAAGTAAATATGTCCGACATAAATCTTTTGGAAATATTTTTCATTTTTCATTTTTTTTGTTTTCATTCCCTTACATTCCTAAGGTTTGAACACAAAATTTTGAGTTATAAGTCATTTCCATTAACCTCCACTCAACCTTCTAAAGTGGTCAGGACCAAAATGTCTCTCCATGTTGTTTTAATGGGCCTGTTCTTTTTAAATGTTTTGAAAACAAGTTTTGTAAAATAGTTTTATAATATAAAAAATGTATTGAAAATGTAAAAAGTAGATGTTGAATAGTAAAAAGTTGTATTAGAAATGATGGAATATGATTAAAATATATTAAATTTACTGTTGAAACCAAAATCGTTTTCAAAACGAAACAAAAAAAACAGGCACGAATGGAAGGTCGGGAATGTAACCATTGCTATTAATTCACTTTTTAAATTTATTTTTATTTTAATAAAAAAAGTTTACTTTCAAAATTTTAATTTTTATACCATTATTATTATTATTATTAATGTGCAGTATGTAACTAATTAAGGTTTTAAGAATAAAAATAATTATTTTTATAAATTGTAAATTTTGAAATATGTTTTGTAACTATTCTAATGAAACTTCAGCGATCCGATTTTAGTGTGTTATGTTAAGGTCTTCTAGAAGGAAGCTGATAAATGCACTAAATAGTGTCAAGTTCTTTTGCCACTATCAAAAGTTCATTCCATAATTACCTATGAGTGGAATATATAGTTGGAGTTACCTATGAGTGGAATATATAGTTGGAATGCCTCGTATGACTTTTAAACATTAAACTATAGGGGGGTGATATTCGCAGTAACCATTTCGATATTTGCAGTAACATTTTCTTGTGAAAAGTCTAAAATACTCCTAACACTTAAAAAAAAAAAAAAAACCCAAAATATCGCCGGTCGCCAGCGATATTTCACCCCCCCCCCCCCCCTTTCAGTTTGATATTTGCAGTAATCACCGGGCGGATCTTCGTCAATCCGGTAAAAAATTCACATTTTCGACAAAAATACTAACACATCCGGACATAATACAACTAAAATAATCAAACCAACTATCTAAAACAATACCGCAAAACATTTTAACTTTAGCCACTAACCTTTTTCCGATCCGAGTCGTCTCGATTTTTATCCGATTTTGTGATTCTATCCGGCTCTGCTTTACAGGAATTATTAAACGGAACAGAGCCCGTGAGTTGCTTTTTCAATTTTTTTTTTGCAGCCCGTGAGTTGGTTTGTAATTTTTTTTTTTGTTCAGGGGTATTTTTATCTTTTTACAGCAGAATGTTACTGCAAATATCGAAACGGTTACTGCGAATATCAATTCCGAAACTATATTAGCTGGAAAAACATTTAATGCAGTTAGATGGGGCCACATGTAATGTTATATTTCCAATGCAATCATGATGGATGTGGTTGTTTAATGGACATGCACATTCATCATCTTAGCCATATCAAACAAATCGATTCGAGATTTTTTTTTCCCCTTTTTTAACTCTCTCTCTCTCTCTCTCTCTCTCTCTCTCTCTCTCTCTCTCTCTCTCTCTCTCTCTCTCTCTCTCTCTCTTGTTTGCTTCTTTCTCCGATTTTCTTCCTCCTCCTCCTTTGTGAGTGATGATGTATATGTGGTGATATCAGTGGCTTCAAAATCTTTTTCTTTGTTCAGTGTGTTTGAATTTTTCTTTCCCGGGATTTTTTCTCTGTTTTTTTTGTATTTTCAGATCTAAACAATTAAATCAGATAATCCAAATTCTTTATTTTTGTTTATGTTTTATTGTTTTTCTTTAATTTTCTGAATTTCAATATCCAATATTTACAATGTTTCAACAAAACTTCAGAGATGGTAATTTCTGATCACCCGTCCCTTTTTGCATCTCTGTTCTCAACGCAGTGGGGGAATCAATGGTGTTTTGATTGATGGGTGTATCTCAAAGGCAGCAACTTTTTAATCAGATGGTTTCTTTTGACCTCATCCCCATCTCCATTTTAACTTGGACTGCATCTATGTTCTCGTGTTGAATGGTCCGATTGGGTTTCGTCAACTGACCATTTACGGGCTCGTTGGATTTTTTCAAATTAAAAAAAATTGGCGCTGATGGTGAATCGGTGGTGGTGGTGGGTTAATTAAAGTTGGTTGAGACTACTATCTAATTAAAAGGAAATTACGTATATAATTGCATTAGTAATGCATCCAAAATCGAAATCAATGATTGAATGGTTTTCTTAAATATACTTTTTCTCTTTAATTAAGTAAGACCATCAATTTTGAAGGAACATAAAATGAGGGACTCGAACTTTCTACATTTTATGTATTGAATTTTTTTATAACAATCTATTTTGAAATTAAGGTAAAATGCACCAAATACCACACAACTATTGAGTTTTGTAAAAAATACCATTTTTTTCTAAAAACCTCATTTACAGACATTTTATTTTTAAAACGGGCAAAAACTACTAATTTGTTAGTCAATTCAGTTAAGTGGCTAACAGTTAAAAAAAGACGGGGCAAAATTGTCATTTCACATGTGGCGGCACTATTCATCGTCTTTCCAAAACTTTTTAAAATGGGAACTATTCATCTTCTCCGATGAACAGTTCCGACACCGTTCATCGCAAAATTTTATTTATTTTTATTCCCTTTTTTTCTCCATTAATCGCCACTCAGCCATGTACATAGTAAACAATAGCCCTTGTTTTTTTTTTCCTTCTCCGGCGGAACTTTTCCGACGAACTAAAACAATTCAGGATTTTTGAAAAATCATTAATGGGTAGTTTCAAATCTTGGTTGAAAAACCTCAAACTCATAAATGGGTGAGTTTTTGGATCCAAAAGTTTCAAAAAAAGAGTAAACACAAATCAATGAATGGAGAAAAATAGGAATAAAAATAAAAATTGGCGATGAACAATGCCCTAACTGTTCATCAGCGAAGATGAACAGCCCCGGCACTGTTTATCAATTTTTTAAAAGATGATGAACAGTGCGAGACGTGTGAAATGACGATTTTGCCCCTGTATTTTTTTTAAATTTTTTTTTTTACTGTTAGCCACTTAACGGGATTGACTAACGGAATAGTAGTTTTTGCCCGTTTTGAAAGTAAAGTGTCTGTAAATGAGATTTTTAAAGGAAAATTATGTTTTTTATAAAACTCGATAGTTGTGTAGTATTTAATGCATTTCACCCTTGAAATTATATAATGTGACTTATAAACGATTGTATCATCAGACTTCTATAGTGAAATGGTAAGAATACAAAATAATACTTATTTAATTAATACTCCGTAATTTTTATTAACAAAAAACTCTTTAGTATTCATAAAATAATTATTAGTTCTGAAACTATATAGATATTTTTTTACTGAAAATAAATAGGATAGTTGGTAAAATTAGAATATAATTAATTTATGGAGAAAAAAAAAAGAAAAAAAGAAAGAAGAAATAGAAGAAGAAGTGAGTAGTTATGACTTATGACCTTATCCGTGGACGGTCAAATATGGGCATGACGTAATCCCTGACATAGACAACAGAAAATACATGAAAACAGAGGTGGGTTCTCTTGAGGCGTCAGACTCGGTCCACTTCACTCCCTCTCCCACTCACCGACTTTCTGTGGTGGTAAACAAAGAGTTTCCTCTGTCATCCATTTCTAGAAGGTAAAATGAAGGATGCACCAGATAGTGGCAAGAACGTTTTTGTAACATTTTTCCCTAATAACACCCTTTATTAGTGAAATGTCTAGTTGGAAGTTTAAAATTCACATATTAGGGCATCTCCAGTGGTTCTACCTAAAAAGCAGGTATTTTGTTGCCACATCATCTGCCACTTCACCTAATACCTTTAATCATATTTCTCTCCAACAATTCTACCCAAAAAGTAAGTATTTTATTGTCACGTCATCTCCCACTATCAATTATTATATACATCTTATTTATATTTACTTATTTATTATATCATTTTTAATTTTGTATAATTAAACATCATTACTAATATTTTAATGAACATATTTTATTTATAAATTATATATTAATAATATTTTAATAAATAAATTTTTTAATAATATTTTAATAAACATATTTTATTTTTATATTATACATTAATTAAAGTTAATACATACATAATTTAAATAAAAAATTCCTAAAATTAATTTAGAATTTAAACCGGATAGCAAGCAATACAATTATATTAGAATAATGAAAAAACATTACATATTTATTTTAAAAATAGCATACATGCAACAAATAAAGGAATACGAACAAACATAAAAGAGTACATCGACATATAAGCAAAAAAATTACAACATGCCCCACGACTTCTTGATTTCTTGACACATGAACTGGTGTATAGACAGTTGTTCCGGTGTCATAGCGTCAGTATTTTTCATGAGAATTTTGTACTCCTTTGTTTTAGTTAACCGTGACATGAACTCATTTTTTGTATTGAGACTCTCTTTGATTTCTCCAATCTCGTTAGATTTTCCTTCTTCCTTAGCGATCCTTTTCGTTGCCTTTTGCCCAATTGGACAAACACGATCTGTATCATCTGCCTTTTGCCTTTTGCCCATTTTTTTTGGTTGACAAATAATAAATAAGTGCAGAAATTTGAGAGGAAGAATAAGAATTGATATAGAAGTGTAGAGAATGGAGAACATTAACATATATTTATAGGAAAAAAAAAATAGCCATTGCAATTGCAACAGCCTAAAACAGCCAAAATGAAAAAGGAAATGCATTTGCAACGGCCTAAAACAGCCAAAATGAAAAAGGAAATGCAAGCATTGAACGAATAATAAAAAAAAAACATGCAAGCACTAAACAAATAAACAAATAACAAAACCCAACAAACCGCCCCCAACCTCTCTCTTTCCTCCCTTTCTACCCAGGTAGAGAGTTCTCTACCTGGGTAGAGCCACCTCACCCTCTACCTCAATTCCCCAATAGCATCTACCCAAAAATGGTGAGTAGATGCTGACTGCCATGTCAGCATCTACCCACCATTGGAGATGCTCTTACATAACTAAGATAAAAAAATATGGAAAATGCTTCTTGCACCAAATAGTGGCAAGGAAACTTGCCACTATTTAGGTTAATTACCAAAAATACCCCTCAGTAAAATGTGTGGTTAGAAAACCACTCAGGATATTATGGTAATTAACCCAAATAGTGACAAGTTTCCTTGCCACTATTTGGTGCAAATATCACCTTCCAAAAAATATTAGATGGAAAATGGAACCATGTATGGGGTTATATTCCCTATGCGATAATGCATGATTTATGGGTATGGTGAATGTAATGCTGCACATCCATTATTTTAAGCCCTATTAAACAAATTAACACCAAGACTTGGGAGGAGTTTATTTTTTAAAGATGGGTATGATGAGACTATTTCTCGTAAACGTGTGATTTATTGATGGATTCGTATTGTACTTCTCAATTTACCATTTGCTTCGTATATAAATAATCATTGGGACGATAAGTTTGTGAAGGTTCTATTCTTTTTCATTCCATTCTGTTTTTTCTCAAAATTTTACATAAAAGAATAATATAATTGTTTACTAAATTTAACTTTCATAAAGTCAAATAATAACACGATTCTTATAATTTTTTATCTCTCCCTTACACAATTTTTCAAAAAAAATAACTCACTTAAAAAAATTTATTTTCAAAAACAAATAATTCCTTTTAAAAAATAAAAATTTTCAAGTTGAGTAATAAAGAGAACAAAGTTTTAGTGTCGGAATAATCAACGTGGAGAAGACCATTTTATTTTATTTTTTTTGGAAAAGGAAAGTGACGGTAGGTACAAATTGAGGAGGCTGCGAATGATGTTGATTCATACAATACCTCACAAACTGCAAAATAATTTTGTTTTTGGGTTCTAAATAGCCAATTGCAATATACATATATACTAGAAGTTGTATGCCGTGCAATGCCCTGCATTTTCCCAATAGTATTATTTGGTTATAATTTTTCTTCGACTTAAGTTTTAAGAGAATATGAAATAGTTTAGAATTTAATTGGTTATACTTATGTTATGTATATGACACATGTTATAAATACATATAATGTACGTGTGTGCATTAGGTTAGATTCAAGAAAAGTATAGGAGTTAGAAATATTGTTCCATCATATAAGCTTATATTTTTTCAACACACACAAGAAGAGATATGAGTAAAAATAATTAATTTTAAGAGATAAAAGATATGTACAGTTATAAGCTTATCTAATATAAAATCACCCGTTCAATGTATATGGATAGTAGTAGGTTGCCATTTTTTGGGTCAAAATTTAGAATAATTGTGTGATAGAATAATATTAACAAATATTTTATGCGGTGCGATAAACAATACAAGAAGAAGCCAAAGAAGTACGAGTATTTGTAGAGCACATAACAAAGGAACAACAATTGAAATCGTGAATGGCATTGGCCAATGGCTACCCCACATTTCCATAATTTCCCATAATTATTAGGTGGCTTTACCTGCTATTTAATTATAAGTTAAATTGGATAATAAATAATAAAGTGAAACAAAAATTGAGAAAGTTATCTAGTGGATAAGATGATAAGTCGTCTTAAATTATGAAGTTATAGGGTAATAATTATGTTGCCAATGTGGTATCCATGTGGCACATAATATAGGGTAGATATTAAATACTAATCTTATGTATCAGCCATGTGCCACATTCAAATCAACCCTATCTTAGTTTCTATTATATAAGGTAGATATATTTCAAAAGTCATTACTAGTTTTTTAATTTTTAATTATTGTGTTTTAATATCAATCTTAACATACATAAAGTACTCTTTTTTCTTTTCTTTTTTTCTCTGGGTACTTTTTGTTATTTTTTCTAAAACTTTTATAGTAAATTTTTTCTTTTGCTATTTTAAATTTATTTTAGACTATTTTTTTCGAGTTTTAAATATAAACTTAATAAATATAATTTGGATATTTGAGTTGCATTAAAATTTACATTTTATTAATTTTTGTTCTTGTCTTCAAAATAAGACTTTATAAATTGATGTTTTAGGAAATAATGAGACAAAAATAGTATTAAACATTTTAAAGATAAAATTGGAAAGAAAAATAAAAGAAAAAAAATTCAGAAATAATAGTTTAAATATTAGAGATACAGATAAAAGTAAAATTTGAACTTCACTGTTAATGTCAGTCTTTTTTATTCATTTTACCAATTTAAACAAAAACATAACGGGATTATTGGTAGGTTTTATGGCACAATAAGTAATTGATAAATTTCTCAAAGTATATGGGGATTTTTGTTAGTTAATTCAACAAAATTAAAAAGATTTTAATTTTCCAACAATACAATAAGAGCAAAAACGGAACATTGATCATTCTAAATTTTATAAAATAAAGAGAAATCAAAATAGTAAACAGAAAGATAAGTTCATGATATGTAAAAATAAAACAAAAAATAGTATCTATTGAAAATTTATATTTTTTAAAAATAAATTGAAGTCTTACAAGATAAATAGAATATTCTGCAAATTAAAGGTAAGGAAAAGAAAATGAAATAACTTTTAAAAAAATATTGATATTTTATTAGTTAATTATAATTTTTTTAAGATAGAAGACCCAAAACAAAAAACAAAAACAAAAAAAAGGGAAAAAAAACAACAACAACAAAACTAAAGGAAAATAAATAGTGAAAATAAAAAGTATAGAAGACCTCAATTGCAAATAACTTGATATTATTTGGGGTAAACTACCCAGTTTAAAGTAAATTTGTGGACACACTTGTTATTGTTTCTAACCAATTAAGTTTAGAATAACATAGAAATCATCAAATAATTTTCATTTTTAGATAATTTGATGATAACACCTAAACTATTGGTATTTAATGATTCAACTGAAGAAAATTTGAGATTATTTGGGGTTAATTTATAATTCTTAAGTAAAATTAGAGATGCATTTGTCATTTTTTCACTAATTACATTCATTACAATATATAATTTGTCTTATTATGTTCATTTGTACACAATTTGCTGACAACACCAAAGTTTTTTGTATAATGACTCAATTGAAGTAATTTGTAAACTATTTGGGTTCAATTACAAACTCTAAGTAAAATTCGAAACACAATTGTCATTTTCCTCAATAATTACGCTCATTACAATATAAAAATATTCCTATTATTTTTATTTGTATATAATTTGATATATGTATCAAAACTATTAATATAGAAGGAATCAATTGAATAAAGTATGAGATTATTTGGGGTTAATTTGTAATGTTTGAGTAAAATTAGGGACTCAGTTGTCATTTTTCTCACTAAATTCTTTCAATTCAACATAGAAATCATCCTATTATCTTGATTTGTGAATAATTTGATAACTACACCACAACTATTAATGCAGAATGATTCAATTTATTAAAATTTGAGACTAATTGGGATCAATTTTAAAATTGTAGGTAAATTTGGGAGCACAATGATAATTTTTTCTTTGTAACTACGCCTAGTACAACAGAGGAATCGTCCTATTATCTTATTTGGTAGATAAATTTATGACTGTACCACAATAACTATTAGTATTTAATGACATAAGTGAAGAAAAATGAAACTATATTTGCAATCAAATTTACATTTTAAAGTAAAATAGCCGATATAACTGTTATTTTTTACCACTTATTTGATTCAGTACAATATGTAAATTATCCTATTAACTTAATTTGTAGATAATTTGATAATTACAGAATAATAATTAGTACAAAAGGATTAAATTGAATAAAATTTGAGACTATTGGGGGTCAATTTGAAATTTTTAAGAAAATTTGAATACGTAATTCTCAAATTTTTTTAATTTCAAATTTTCACTTGAAATTTTCTTTTCATTTATAGAAAAAATGACTATTACGACTCCATTTTACTTAAACATTACAAATTACTCAAATAATATAAAGTTTTATTCAATTAAGTCCTTTTATGAGTAATGTTATGGTGCAATTTTCTAATTATATACAGATTATGATAATAGGACAATTTATCTGTTCTACTTAATGTAATTAGTAATAAAAAATAACAATTGTGTTCCTTATTTTACATAAAAATTACAAACTGATATCAAATTATCTTATTTTTTCAATTAAGTCATTTTATACTAATAGTTATTATGCAATCACTAGTTTATCTGTAAACTAATATAATAGGACGATTTTTATGTTGTACTAAACTTAATTAGTAAGAAAAAATTATAATCGTGCCCTCAATTTTACTTCAAATTCACAAATTGACCCCAAATAGTTTGTAGTTTTATTCTTTTGAGTCATTATGTAGTAATAATTACGGTGCAATCATCAAATTATCTACAAAACTAAGATAAAAAAGATGATTTCTATGTTGTATTGAACGTAATTGGCGAGAGAAAATTGTCAATTGTGTCTCCAATCTTACTTACAAATTATAAATTGACTTCAAATAGTCTTAAATGTTATTCAATTTAGGAATTATATACTAATAATTATGGTGCTATCATAAAATTATATACAAATAAGATAAAAGGACTATATCTATGTTGTATTGAACATAATTTTTTAGAACAAATGACAACTGTGTCACTTATTTTACTTAAAAATTGTAAATTGGCCACAAATTATCTTAAACTTTATTCAATTTGAGTAATTTTATACTAATAATTTTGGTTCTATCATCAAATTATCTAAAAGTGGAGATAATTAGATGATTTTTTATTTTGTACTGAATGTAAATAGTGAGAACAAAATAATAGTTGTGGGTGTAATTTTATATACAAATTGCTAATTGACCTCAAATAGTATTAAATTATCCTTATTTGAGTCATTATATACTAATAGTCATGGTGCTATCAGCGAATTATATACAAACCAAGATAATACAACAATTCTATATTGTACTAAATGTAATTAGTGAGAATTCTATATTGTACTAAATGTAAGATAATACGACAATTCTATATTATGCTATCAGCGAATTATATACAAACTAAGAAAATTAACACATGCGTCTCATATTGTCGTATTATGTTAGTTTGTATATAATTCGCTGATAGCACCATGACTATTAGTATATAATGACACAAATAAGGATAATTTAATACTATTTGAGGTCAATTAGCAATTTGTATATAAAATTACACCCACAACTATTATTTTGTTCTCACTATTTACATTCAGTACAAAATAAAAAATCATCTAATTATCTCCACTTTTAGATAATTTGATGATAGAACCAAAATTATTAGTATAAAATTACTCAAATTGAATAAAGTTTAAGATAATTTGTGGCCAATTTACAATTTTTAAGTAAAATAAGTGACACAGTTGTCATTTGTTCTAAAAAATTATGTTCAATACAACATAGATATAGTCCTTTTATCTTATTTGTATATAATTTTATGATAGCACCATAATTATTAGTATGTAATTCCTAAATTGAATAACATTTAAGACTATTTGAAGTCAATTTATAATTTGTAAGTAAAATTGGGAACACAATTGACAATTTTCTCTCACCAATTACGTTCAATACAACATAGAAATCATCTTTTTTTATCTTAGTTTTGTAGATAATTTGATGATTGCACCATAATTATTACTACATAATGACTCAAAAGAATAAAACTACAAACTATTTGGGGTCAATTTGTGAATTTGAAGTAAAATTGAGGGCACAATTATAATTTTTTCTTACTAATTAAGTTTAGTACAACATAAAAATCGTCCTATTATATTAGTTTACAGATAAACTAGTGATTGCACAATAACTATTAGTATAAAATGACTTAATTGAAAAAATAAGACAATTTGATATCAATTTGTAATTTTTATGTAAAATAAGGAACACAATTGTTATTTTTTCTTACTAATTACATTAAGTAGAACATATAAATTGTCCTATTATCATAATCTGTATATAATTAGAAAATTGCACCATAACATTACTCATAAAAGGACTTAATTGAATAAAACTTTATATTATTTGAGTAATTTGTAATGTTTAAGTAAAATGGAGTCGTAATAGTCATTTTTTCTATAAATGAAAAGAAAATTTCAAGTGAAAATTTGAAATTAAAAAATTTTGAGAATTACGTATTCAAATTTTCTAAAAAATTTCAAATTTACCCCCGATAGTCTCAAATTTTATTCAATTTAATCCTTTTGTACTAATTATAATGTTGTAATTATGAAATTATCTACAAATTATGTTAATAGGATAATTTATATATTGTACTGAATCAAATAAGTGGTAAAAAATAACAGTTATATCGGCTATTTTACTTTAAAATGTAAATTTGATTGCAAATATAGTCTCATTTTTCTTCACTTATGTCATTAAATACTAATAGTTATTGTGGTACAGTCATCAATTTATCTACCAAATAAGATAATAGGACGATTCCTCGGTTGTACTAGGCGCAGTTACAAAGAAAAAATTATCATTGTGCTCCCAAATTTACCTACAATTTTAAAATTGATCTCAATTAGTCTCAAATTTTAATAAATTTAATCATTCTGCATTAATAGTTGTGGTGTGGTTATCAAATTATTCACAAATCAAGATAATAGGATGATTTCTATGTTGAATTGAAAGAATTTAGTGAGAAAAATGACAACTGAGTCCCTAATTTTACTCAAACATTACAAATTAACCCCAAATAATCTCATACTTTATTCAATTGATTCCTTCTATATTAATAGTTTTGATACATATATCAAATTATATACAAATAAAAATAATAGGAATATTTTTATATTGTAATGAGCGTAATTATTGAGGAAAATGACAATTGTGTTTCGAATTTTACTTAGAGTTTGTAATTGAACCCAAATAGTTTACAAATTACTTCAATTGAGCCATTATACAAAAAACTTTGGTGTTGTCAGCAAATTGTGTACAAATGAACATAATAAGACAAATTATATATTGTAATGAATGTAATTAGTGAAGAAATGACAAATGCGTCTCTAATTTTACTTAAGAATTATAAATTAACCCCAAATAATTTCAAATTTTCTTCAATTGAATCATTAAATACCAATAGTTTAGGTGTTATCATCAAATTATCTAACAGTGAAAATAATTTGATGATTTCTATGTTATTCTAAACTTAATTGGTTAGAAACAACAAGAAGTGTGTCCACAAATTTACTTTAAACTGGATAGTTTACCCCAAATAATATCAAGTTATTTTCAATTGAGGTCTTCTATACTTTTTATTTTCACTATTGCTTTTCCTTTAGTTTTGTTGTTGTTGTGTTTTTCCCTTTTTTTTGTTTTGTGTCTTCTATCTTAAAAAAATTATAATTAACTAATAAAATATCAATATATATTTTTTAAGTTATTTCATTTTCTTTTTCTTACCTTTAATTTGCAGAATATTCTATTTATCTTGTAAGACTTCAATTTATTTTAAAAAAATATAAATTTTCAATAGATACTATTTTTTGTTTTATTTTTACATATCATGAACTTATCTTTCTTTTTACTATTTTGATTTCTCTTTATTTTATAAAATTTAGAATGATCAATGTTCCGTTTTTGCTCTTATTGTATTGTTGGAAAATTAAAATCTTTTTAATTTTGTTGAATTAACTAACAAAAATCCCCATATACTTTGAGAAATTTATCAATTACTTATTATGCCATAAAACCTACCAATAATCCCGTTATGTTTTTGTTTAAATTGGTAAAATGAATAAAAAAGACTGACATTAACAGTGAAGTTCAAATTTTACTTTTATCCGTATCTCTAATATTTAAACTATTATTTCTGAACTTTTTTTCTTTTATTTTTCTTTCCAATTTTATCTTTGAAACGTTCAATACTATTTTTGTCTCATTATTTCCTAAAACATCAATTTATAAAGTCTTAATTTTAAGACAAGAACAAAAAATAATAAAATGTAAATTTTAATGCAACTCAAATATCCAAATTATATTTATTAATTGAAGTTTATATTTAAAACTCGAAAAAATAGTCTAAAATAAATTTAAAATAGCAAAAGAAAAAATTTACTATAAAAGTTTTAGAAAAAATAGCAAAAAGTACCCAGAGAAAAAAAGAAAAGAAAAAAGAGTACTTTATGTATGTTAAGATTGATATTAAAACACAATAATTAAAACTTAAAAAACTAGTAATGACTTTTGAAATATATCTCTATATACCCTAACATAGACTTAATTTGAAGGTGCCACATGGCTGCCACATAAGATTAGTATTTAATATCTATCCTATATTATGTGCACATGGATGCCACGTTGGGAACATAATTATTACCCTATAATTTCATAATTTAAGACGACTTATCATCTTCTCCACTAGATAACTTTCTCAATTTTTGTTTCACTTTATTATTTATTATCCAATTTAACTTATAATTAAATAGCAGGTAAAGCCACCTAATAATTATGGGAAATTATGGAAATGTGGGGTAGCCATTGGCCAATGCCATTCATGATTTCAATTGTTGTTCCTTTGTTATGTGCTCTACAAATACTCGGACTTCTTTGGCTTCTTCTTGCATTGTTTATCGCACCGCAGAAAATATTTGTTAATATTATTCTATCACACAATTATTCTAAATTTTGACCCAAAAAATGGCAACCTACGACTATCCATATACATTGAATGGGTGATTTTATATTAGATAAGCTTATAACTGTACATATCTTATCTCTTAAAATTAATTATTTTTACTCATATCTCTTCTTGTGTGTGTTGAAAAAATATAAGCTTATATGATGGAACAATATTTCTAACTCCTATACTTTTCTTGAATCTAACCTAATGCACACACGTACATTATATGTATTTATAACATGTGTCATATACATAACATAAGTATAACCAATTAAATTCTAAACTATTTCATATTCTCTTAAAACTTAAGTCGAAGAAAAATTATAACCAAATAATACTATTGGGAAAATGCCGGGCATTGCACTGCATACAACTTCTGGTATATATGTATATTGCAATTGGCTATTTAGAACCCAAAAACAAAATTATTTTGCAGTTTGTGAGGTATTGTATGAATCAACATCATTCGCAGCCTCCTCAATTTGTACCGACCGTCACTTTCCTTTTCCAAAAAAAATAAAATAAAATGGTGTTCTACACGTTGATTATTCCGACACTAAAACTTTGTTCTCTTTGTTACTCAACTTGAAAATTTTTATTTTTTAAAAGGAATTATTTGTTTTTGAAAATGAATTTTTTAAGTGAGTTGTTTTTTTTGAAAAATTGTGTGGAGAGAGATAAAAAATTATAAGAATTGTGTTATTATTTGACTTTATGAAAGTTAAATTTAGTAAAAAATTATATTATTCTTTTATGTAAAATTTTGAGAAAAAACAGAATGGAATGAAAAAGAACAGAACCTTCACAAACTTATCGTCCCAATGATTATTTATATACGAAGCAAATGATAAATTGAGAAGTACAATACGAATCCATCAATAAATCACACATTTACGAGAAATAGTCTCATCATACCCATCTTTAAAAAATAAACTAATTCCAAGTCTTGGTGTTAATTTGTTTGATAGGGCTTAAAATAATGGATGTGCAGCATTACATTCACCATACCCATAAATCATGCATTATTGCATAGGGAATATAACCCCAAACATGGTTTCATTTTCCACCTAATATTTTTTTTATCTTAGTCATGTATTATGTGATTTTACAACTTTCAACTAAATATTTCACTAATAAAGAGTGTTTTTAAGGAAGAAATGTTACAAAAACGTTCATTTTACCTTCTAGAAATGGGTGACAGAGGAAACTCTTTGTTTACCACCACAGAAATGGCAAGTCGGTGAGTGGGAGAGGGAGTGAAGTGGACCGAGTCTGACGCCTCAAGAGAACCCCCTCTGTTTTCATGTATTTTCTGTTGCCTATGTCAGGGATTACGTCATGCCCATATTTGACCGTCCACGGATAAGGTCATAAGTCCCCATAAATTAATTATATTCTAATTTTACCAACTATCCTATTTATTTTCAGTAAAAAAATATCTATATAGTTTCAGAACTAATAATTATTTTATGAATACTAAAGAGTTTTTTGTTAATAAAAATTACGGAGTATTAATTAAAAATAAGTATTATTTTGTATTCTTACCATTTCACTATAGAAGTCTGATGATACAATCGTTTATAAGTCACAATATATAATTTCAAGGGTGAAATGCATCAAATACCACACAACTATCGAGTTTTGTAAAAAACACAATTTTTCTTTAAAAATTCCATTTACAGACACTTTACTTTCAAAACGGGCAAAAACTACTATTCCGTTAGTCAATCCCGTTAAGTGGCTAACAGTAAAAAAAAAAAAAAAAAATTTTAAAAAGACAGGGGCAAAATCGTCATTTCCCACGTCTCGCACTGTTCATCATCTTTAAAAAATTGATGAACAGTGCCGGGCTGTTCATCTTCTTCGCGATGAATAGTTAGGGCATTGTTCATCGCCAATTTTTATTTTTATTTCCTATTTTTCTCCCTTCCATTCATTGATTTGTGTTTACTACTTTTTTTGAAACTTTTTGGATCCAAAAACTCACCCATTTATGAGTTTGAGGTTTTTCAACCAAGATTTGAAACTACCCCTTATGATTTTTTCAAAAATCAGAATTGTTTTAGTTCGCCGGAAAAGTTTCCGCCGGAGAAGTAAAAAAAAAAAAAAAAAAACAAGGGCTATTGTTTACTATATACATGGTTGAGCGGCGATTAATGGAGAAAAAAAAGGAATAAAAATAAATAAAAATTTGAGATGAACAGTGCCGGAACTGTTCATCGGAGAAGATGAATAGTTCCCATTTTAAAAAGTTTTGGAAAGATGATGAACAGTGCCGCCACGTGTAAAATGACAATTTTGCCCCGTCTTTTTTTAACTGTTAGCCACTTAACTGAATTGACTAACAAAGTGGTAGTTTTTTCTCGTTTTAAAAGTAAAGTGTCTGTACATGAGCTTTTTAAAAAAAAAGTGATATTTTTTACAAAACCTAATAGTTGTGTGGTATTTGGTGCATTTTACCCTAATTTCGAAATAGATTGTTATAAAAAAATTCAATACATAAAATGTAGAAAGTTCAAGTCCCTCATTTTATGTTCCTTCAAAATTGATGGTCTTACTTAATTAAAGAGAAAAAGTATATTTAAGACAACCATTCAATCATTGATTTCGATTTTGAATGCATTACTAATGTAATTATATACGTAATTTCCTTTTAATTAGACCGTAGTCTCAACCAACTTTAATTAAATACTTCATCCGTTCTATTAAAAGAGTCCACTTTATTGTAGTACAACAAAGTGGACTATTTTAATTGAACTGAGGGAGTAATAAACAGGGACAAAGTTGGGATGATAGTAAAAAGAAGGGCCTTGTCACTCAAATTACTAAGGCTGATAATTTATGACATGACTCAGAAATATGACATAATATAAACGGGTTAGAATTTAACCTTGGCGAATTTGCGAGTTATATGAGTTGACTCAAATAATCAACATGGGTAAGGTTATGATTGAGGAGTGTCGCCACAAAAAAACCATCAACCTAAATAAATGGTGGAACTTGAAAATATATTTTAAATATTACTGAGGGATCTAATATATAAATAATTTTTCGTTGACACTTAAATGCATTATAAAAAAATTTAATAGCTAAATATACACGAATAGTAAGGGAAGAGTACAGAGTTGAAGTGGTATGGGGACCACCCCACCCACTTGGATCCGCCCCTGATCTGACCTGTTAATTCAGGCATGATTCGAATTGTCACGGAGTAAATTATACAGGTTCGAATATTGTGATTGAAGCTGGTTCAAAAAAAAAAAAATGGAAAAGAAAGGTAAATAAATCAGTTTAATTAATTGAGTTACCGTACCCTACGTCACCCTATTCGTGAGGAGAAAGTGCGATGCAGCCATAGCCCCCGTATGCTGATATGTTCTTATCCAGCTGTCCAAACCACAATCGCAGGATTCCCCCAAAATTCCACACGTGCTACCGAAACTAAAATTCCTTTCATTTTCATTTTTCTTTTTTTATTTTTCCTTTTCAAACCCAACCGTAAAGAAACGAACCGCTCAAACCCGTGTCCCAAAAGTGTGTGAGCTGGCACTCTCCTCCCTACTCCTCCATATATAAACCCTTTGACCTCATTTCTTCACTCCAATTAATTCACAAGACCAAAAAAAAAAAAAAAAAACCCTTAATTCTCCCTCCAAAAAAATGCAGCAGAGGTCAACCAAGAGATCCAAATTCGAAGGAACCCCGTCGCCGCCTTCTTCCACTCCTCCGCCGCCGCCGTCTTCGAGGATGATCACCACCGAGCAGGAGATTTCAGTCATGGTCGCCGCTTTACGGAACGTCATTTCCGGTGGCAGTGGCAACAACCCAACAACTTATTCCTCTTCCGAGTTTAGACTTTTCCCGCCATTTGATAGCTACTCCGCCGCCGCCGCCACGTCATCTTCTTCCTACTCCAATTATCAGCCCCTTTTGGCGGCTGCTCCCATGGAGACCTGCCGGGTCTGCAGATACGTCGGCTGCTTAGGGTGCGATTTTTTTACCTCCACCAACACCCCTACTACTAATACCATCACCACGACCACGACCACGACCACAACCACTTCCGAGGATAAGAAGAAACATGCGGTTCTTCTTCCGAAGAGGAAGAAGAAAAATTACAGGGGAGTTCGTCAGAGGCCGTGGGGGAAATGGGCGGCTGAGATAAGGGATCCGAGGAGAGCAGCTCGAGTTTGGCTCGGTACGTTCGACACCGCTGAGGATGCTGCCCGGGCTTACGATCGAGCCGCCATTGAATTCAGGGGTCCCAGGGCAAAGCTTAATTTTTCATTCTCGGATTACACATCCAACCAAGATCAACATCAACAACAACAACAACAACAGAGTTCATCATCATCGTCCCCAGCAGTTCCAGAGCAGAGAAACGATAGCGATCATCATCAACAACATCAACAATTGCAGCCAGAAATTAGAGCTAAAAACGAGATGGACCTGGGAACAAGCGGCAGCGGGATGGAATTCTTTGGAGTGTTTGGAGATACAGATCTTCATGAGTGGATGATGATGATGGATTTCAACGGCGATTCGTCGTCATCTGGTGGCAGTGGAAATACTACCCACAGCCTTTGAAATCAATCATTTTAAATTTTAACGGTCGAAAAGTGCAGATTTTTATGTTTCTTTTTGGCGGCGCTGCGTTTCGGGATCCTATCACTATAGCTCTGTTTTCATTTTCGTCCATGATTGGTTATGTAGCAAGTAAAACTTGTACAATAGTGATTGAATAATGATTTTTGCTTATATTAATTATATTATAAGCTGTTTCCCCAGAAAATTTTGGCTCTTTCTCCTCAAATTCGAATTGGGGTCGACGTGGATGTGGGTAAATATATTAAAGAATATTTCATCCACCTCATTCAAGAGACTATTTAATAATACAAAATAAATTTTTTAAATGAGATAATAAATAATTCATTTATTATGTATAAAAGAATCATATGTTCGACTTATATCTTGAAATTAAGAATAATTGTATTATAAATACTTTTGACGAAAAAGGGGGTGGGGAAAGATTGATAGATACTTTTACACATGATTAAGAAAAATATGGTAATCTAATTATACAAACATATAAGGAATTGCAAGTATCACATAAACTATGTCACCTAAAAAATTGGGTTTTAAGATTAAAAAATTGGGGGAGCAAATATTGTGCCCATTAATCATGTGCTGAAATTGAATAAACAAATGATGTTGAATTTGAGCACGTGGGAAATTCATGCCTCTGTTATTATAAACGAATTCAGGTAGACAGACTCAGACACAGACACAGTACCCTCAAAAGTGAACAAAAAGCCGACAAGGTTCAGGTGGGACCCGCAGAGGAATGGCCTGGCCCCACTGGGGAAGCAAGTGGGGCCCGCGTGATTGGTTCGATTCGAGGGTCGAACAGGCCCCTTTGACTCATCACTAATGGTTTTTTTTTTTTTTTTTTTTTTTTCCTTACTCGGCATCTTTGACACAGTCCTCCACATCAGCCACCAATGAAATTTTTTATAAAAACGCGGTGCTCAGATAACGCTTTTCTGACAGTTGTGCTTCCGCCTTCTTCTGAGTTAGTTCTCGATCCTCCGCCATAATCGTAACCATCAACAAACGAAGCTTCTGGATTCTTAAGAATCTACTGAAGCCTTAGCTCATTAGTTCTAAAAAATTATTAATTAATCACATTCAAGTTTATTATTTGAATAAGAAAAAACATGCGTAGAATGCCGATTGCCAAATGAATAGCGTTTAGCTGAGTTAAAAACGTTTGTTTTTTTTTTTTCCGATTAATTTAACGTTAATTATTGCTTCGTTTTTCTAGGATTTTACTGTGCCACGAAATGATGATTTCATGTACTTTAGTAGCCCAACATGATGAAAGCCAAAGTTTTGTTAATGAAGCATCAAAAGGCTAATTAATCAGTGAGTTGAATAATTAAAACACGTTTGTTAAGTGGGTAAATTAACTAATCAGTTTTAAAAAATTGTTTTAACATTAACAAATCTCTATCTATAGCCTTTTGGTGCTACTTAATTTAATGAATTTTAAGATTTTACGGAGTTCACGTGGACAACATATGATGCAATTGGGACTTTTTTTATAGTTTTTTTTGGCCTTATTGTGACTGCTATCTTTTCACTCCTCGGTCCCAAATCTTTTGTTTTGCTCAAAATTATTGAGTATTATAATGTGTTACTTGTGCGTTTGAAATTACTTTTAAAAGCAACACTTTTGTTTTTGCTTAGATTATAAGTAAGTGAATTAGCGGAGTCATAAATTTTTTTTTTTAAAAGGGACACATTTACAATGCATATGAAAAAAGGCCCACAAGCCACGCAGCCTTAGCGCACAATACCCAAATTCCTAAATTGTGTTAGTGCTTCTTTTTTTATAAAAATAAAAATAAAAATAAAAATAAAAATGTTGTTAGTGTTAATTTAGAATTTTATATTGACTGTGAGTACTTCACACAATATATATATATATATATATATATAAAAGAGTATCTAGGGTGGGGTCAGTGGGGTCCCAGCTCCCCACCCTAGCTCCACCAATGAGTAAGTGCGCTCATAACGTGTTAAGATTAAATTTCGAGCTAAGCAACAAATAAATTAAAGAGTTCATCCCGATTATGTAATTTAATATAGGGCGAATTACATTTTCCCCCCTGAGGTTTGGCTAAATTACAAAAGTACTTTCCTAGTTTGGTTAAATAACAAAAATGCCCCTTGACAGGTGGGTTAGTTACAATTTCCCCCTGAGGTTCGGATAAATTACAAAATCACCCTCCTAGTTTGGTTAAATAATAACCCCCCCTCCCCCTGACCAACAAAAAAATTACATTTTCTCAATTGAGATTTGGATAAATTACAAAATAATCCTCCTAATTTAATTATAAAATTGACCCATTTAAAAATTAAAATATGACACAAACATTATATACTTGGGAAGACTAAAGTGCCTCTAAATTAATCTATTTGAAATTTTAAGTTCAAAATGCCATTTACAAAGACACAAATAAGTGTTTAAAATTCATGATTTATTACGCCAAGAGAATTTTTTTTCTTTTCTATTTCTCAAACAAAAATATCGTTGATGGTTGCCTTTTCAATTCTAGAAGAGGTCGTAAGTGAATGGCATTTGGTTGATTTTAAACACTCATTTGTGTCTTTTTGAATTGCATTTTGATCTTCAAATTTCAAATAGATTAAGTTAGGGGCATAGATTAAGTTAGGGGTATTTTAGTCTTCCCAAGTATATAATGTTTATCTCATATTTTAATTTTTAAATGGGTTAATTTTATAATTAAATTAGGAGGATCATTTTGTAACTTATCTAAACCTCAGAGGGGAAAATGTAATTTTTCTGCTGGTCAAAGGAGATTTTTGTTATTTAACCAAACTAGGAGGGATATTTTGTAATTTACTCAAACCTCAAGGGGGAAATTGTAACTAACCTGCCGATCAAGGGTGTTTTTGTTATTTAACCAAACTAGGAGGGTGCATTTCTAATTTAGCCAAACCTCAGGGGGGAAAATGTAATTCGCCTTTTAATATACACAAAATATAATCTGGTTCGAGTCGACAAATCAACCTGGCATATGGTTAGTTTTGCACTGCATAATCTAGAGATCAAATATTTTATTTTGAACCGTAGTTTGCTACTATGCAATTATGGGGCTCTGCTTCCAACCCAACTCTAACATAAAGGTTTAGGTCCAGTTCAAGTAATACTAATTCCTGGATCCAAAAAGCAAACCCACGATAACAAAGGGTTAATAGAGCTTGAGAAATATGGGCCAAGTGGGCTATGTTCCTTTAGTGGACAGTTAAATGTATCCCATTAAATTTGGAGTCAGTTCTAACCAACTACCCACAATCTCACTACTCGATTGATCGTTAGTGACTTCTAGAGGTGGCTCCAAAATCAGTGGTGTCGCCCAACAAGCAAAAGTCGGCTAATTTTTATAAATACAATAATGAAATCCAGTTGGAAGTTACATTATCAATCAATATAGCAAGATTTCGCCACAATTACTTCAACCTTATACTAACTTAAGTTTCAAAGTGTTACTATAAGTGTTCAATTGTAACTAGATCCTAGATTGTATCCCAACCACAAAATTCTTCATCAACTTCTAATACACATTTTTACATTTTTTAAAGATATTTGTAAAATTAATCTAAATTAAAGTTGAACTAGAAAATGATACACTATCTAAAGTCTCAACAAAATCCAAGTTTGATAAACAGCAAATTCCTTTTCTCTGTTATTTGTACATTATAATTAATTTGGGCCCAAATCCAAGTTTGAACACCAGCTGTCAAAATTAAATGGGTTGGGTCAACGCTCCGACCAAAATTAAATGGGTTGGGTCAACGCTCCGACCAAAATCATTTGGGCCGGCTCTCCCAGGATCAGAATCTTCTTTACTTAACTACTAAGCTTCTCTATACGCTCCGCTCTATACACACGGTACTGAACCAGGACCCCACAACGTGTACCGTCAGATCTACGCCACCTGGTAACCGCCGTTCCATTGGACCGTTTATTACCGCCGGCTCAGGCTAAGTTCGCATTTCTAATTCCCTCGATTTCAAAATTTGTTTGGAATTTCTCTCTCCAAATTCCAAATTTCCAATCATTTGTCGTAATCATTCCTTTGAAATCGAATTGTGGTTAATTTTTCCTGTGATTTCTGGGTTGCGGGAGAGGGATTCTGTGTGATTGGTGTGATCTTAGCAGAATTTTTGGAGCATGGGAGCTTCACAGAGCAGAGAAGGCCTCGAACTTTCCGACTCGGAATATGAGGACGACGATAACGAAGAAGAAAGCGAAGAACAATACGAAGACGCTTCCGCCGATGATCGTACTCCAAGTAAGCCCTCTTCCGTTGTCGGATCAAAAACCCTAGATGAAGTTGATTCCAGGCTCAAATCTCTAAAGCTCAAGTACCCGTCTACCAGTAATTCTCCGGTCCCTAAGAACGCTGTTAAGCTTTACCTTCACGTTGGGGGAAACACGCCTAAAGCCAAATGGGTAATCTCCGAAAAGCTTATTTCTTTTAAGTTTATTAAGAGTGCGAAATTTGGTAGCGGGTATCATGATGAGGAGGATGATTCTGATGTGGAATCGAGCGGTGATGGGGTTTGGGTTTTGAAAGTGGGGAAGAAAATTAGGGCCAAGGTTTCGACGGATTTGCAATTGAAGTATTTCGGCGAGCAGAGGAGGGTTGATTTTGTGGATGGTGGTGTTTGGGCTTTGAAATTTTTAGCTGACGAAGTGTATAGAGCTTTCGTGACGGAGTTCCAGGACTGCTTGTTTGAAAATGTTTATGGATTGAGGGCGACGGAAGAGAATAAGCTGAAGGTTTATGGGAAGGAGTTCATTGGGTGGGTTAAGCCGGAGGATTCCGACGATGCTATGTGGGAGGATGCCGATGAGGGTGTTTGGAAGAAACCGGAGGCCAGTCCTATGGTTTCCAGGGAGAGTCAGGACTTGTTGGAGGAGTTTGAGGAGGCTGCTTCTGATGGTGGCATACAGAGCTTGGCTTTAGGTGCCATGGATAATAGTTTTCTGGTGGGTGATTCTGGGGTTCAGGTGGTTAAGAATTTCAGCCATGGAATTCACGGGAAAGGTGTTTACGTCAAGTTCGATAGCGGTGGGAAGAGGAGTAGTTCGAGTGTGGGGCATTCAACTCCTAAAAAGGCACTTTTAATGAGGGGTGAAACCAATATGTTACTCATGAGTCCATTGAAGGCAGGGAAGCCTCAGACCACGGGGCTTCATCAGCTTGATATTGAGACTGGAAAAATTGTGACAGAATGGAAGTTTGGAAAGGATGGCTCTGATATCACAATGAGGGATATAACTAATGATTCAAAAGGATCACAGTTGGATCCTTCAGCGTCGACATTCTTGGGATTGGATGATAATCGACTGTGCCAATGGGATATGCGTGATAAGAAGGGTGTGGTTCAGAACATGGCAGATTCGCCGGTGTTGAACTGGTCTCAGGGGCATCAGTTTTCCAGAGGGACAAATTTTCAGTGCTTTGCAACTACTGGCGATGGTTCAATTGTTGTTGGATCACTTGATGGGAAAATTCGGTTGTACTCGAGAACTTCAATGAGGCAGGCTAAGACTGCCTTCCCGGGGCTCGGATCGCCCATAACACATGTTGATGTTACTTATGATGGGAAGTGGATATTAGGTACCACGGATACATATCTGATCTTGATATGCACTTTGTTCACTGATAAGGACGGGAAGACAAAAACAGCTTTCAGCGGCCGAGCTGGGAACAAGATTCCAGCTCCTAGATTGTTGAAGCTGACTCCTGTGGATTCGCATATGGCCGGGGAGAGTAACAAGTTCCATAGTGGCCATTTCTCTTGGGTATGATACTTATCTTTGATACTTTATGTTGATTCCTTAATTTGATTGGCTAATATTATGGTGCTTTGATATAGAGTTAAAACATTGACTGACTGTTCCCCTTTGTAGATGACTTATCTTGAAATAAGATTAGAGAATCCTCACATGCACTAAGATTAGTTAGGGAATTTAGTATCCAGTAATGAATAATGCATTCAGATACCCATTTTGGTTTAGAAATCCTTTTTGGGACTTTGTTGAGTGATTCAGGAAGGAGATGAGAGTAACTATTGGAGTAGAAGGATTCATTTTTTTTGCTTCTTTTAAAGGCCTTGTCTCTAACAACTATCATAGTGGATTCTTCGGCTTGATTCTTTTCATCATGTTGTTGGGAATGCATGAAGTTTTGTAGCCTTTTTGCCATGTTTCCTTATTGTCATACTGGTTACAGGTTTAATTGTAGATTTGGATATTAAATGTGTCCTCAATGTGTACAATTTCTTTTCTCAATTATTCTTCTGTATGTGCTCTTTAAGTTGCTTTGCTACCTTGTGCATCGAATTTCATTTTCTGAAACAGTTCTTCCAATGGAACGGAGGGAGTATTAACTTATGAGACATTATACTGCTGTATATGGTTTGCCTGTGAACTTTCTTGTGACGATTCATGACGAACATTTATTGTGTCGGTTTAATGCATTATTTCGTTTATTATGCTACTGGTTGGAAGTTTTGAGCATAGTTTAACAGTGCCAATTTATCTATCAGGTTACTGAAAGCGGAAAGCAGGAGCGCCATCTGGTTGCTACAGTTGGGAAATTCAGTATTATATGGAATTTTCAGCAGGTGAAGAACAGTGCTCATCACTGCTACCAGAGCCAACAAGGGCTCAAGAGCTGCTATTGCTACAGGATAGTATTGAAGGATGAATCCATAGTTGAAAGCCGATTCATGCACGACAACTTTGCTGTCAGCAACTCTCCGGAAGCTCCTCTGGTCGTGGCAACCCCGATGAAAGTTACTTCCTTCAGCATGTCCGGGAAGCGATAGCACTTGTGGAATTCGACAGATTGACAGTTTTCTGTTTGTTTTCTTCTTCATTTGTTTGATTTGTTTGCTTTGGAAGTTTGTTAGTCTTTCTTCTAACGGACCAGGGGTTTTCCACCATTATTCTTTGCTGTTATGTAAATTTGTTAATGAGTCAGAGATAACTGAGAATTAGATGTAAATTTGTTATAACTTTCATTTACCAATTAGTGCTGTAAATCCATTTCATTTGCTTGTTTTTGCCTGTTTTTTCCTCCTGTAAGACACCATATAAGTGGTTTGAACTGAGCAGCTTATGTCTATGATGCGGGCGTCAAGCTATATGAATCATATTTCGGCCATCGTATCCGGTTAAAACAAATTAATAAAGCTTGCCGTTCGGAAATGAAGCAATAAAAACAGAACGTCAAAACAGAACTAGCACAACCATGTTGCAGCATTCAGATAACTAAGCAAAAACTTCATTCAAAAGTCCTCCAATTTGGAAGTAAATTGTACAATAAATTCCAACAATAAGCAACAAAAATTGTAACTAGTTGATAGCAAAATCTTGCATCACAATGCATCTCGGACAGCAATCCTGCATGTTATGGCATCAGCAAGGGAAGATATTCCCAACTCCAAGCTTGATATTTTGTAATGCTGATATCAAACGAAAGAGAAACATCAAGCTAGGACAAAAAACGACTCCCTTCATCGTATTAGTAAGAGTATGTAAAGGTAAAACAAATAGAAACCAGACTACCTTAACGTGAGAAAAAAAAGTTTTAGAAACAGTACTCTCTTTAAATGGGACGGAAGGAGTACAAAACAGGGAAAAAAAGAACCACCTTCTGTATTTGGGATTGGTCTGCTCTCCCTTCTATCTCATCTAACTCAATTTCCTTCCCTTTGATGAGTTCCCCTATGGCTGTCATCTGGTATAGAAGGTAAGAACTAGATATCACTTTACTGGAAAACAAGAAAACCATCTGCCAATATCAGCAAACTAGCCACTCTTACCTCATCGGCAGAAGCATCGAACCGCGCCACGAGAATGTACGTTGAGCTGTCAGAAATGCCGCATCTCTTCAACGATTCTGAAATCTAATCATCCGAGAAGTTAGAGAAATACCAAAAGAAAACAATCAAGAATGCAGCGTAACAATCGACCGAAACTCAGGAGCTTCCTTACATGCTTAGAACCTGAATAATTGTAAACAAGCTCAGAATGCAAAGTCCTTGTTGTCAATGATTCCCTTGATTTAGCTAAAAGTGTCTTGTGTGCAGCAGCTAGAACAGGGAAAACATCTGGGATCTATCTCAGAACTCAAACAAAAATTAAGTTAACATAGAGAAAAAAAAAAAGACGGAAGATTTTGAATCAAATCATTAACAAGGTTAATAGTTCATATGCTGACAAGTAATGCGTTGAGTAATGCTACTTCTGGCTCCAAAGTTCCAGCTTGCATCAAATTCAAAAGTTCCCTGAAAATTACCAGAAAACGGCATTCAAATCTAAGCTAAATATAGTTTGAGAGAAGAGTATAATTCCTGAACTTGCAGCACAGAATCTAAAGTTCTTCTGAGAAGCAATAACAGCAAAAAAAATACAAAAAATTGCATACTGTGCTAGCTGATGCATTCATCGCTACATAATTTGCAGACCCTAGTGAGGAAAAATTATCTAAAACCGTTCAACTGGTGAAAAAAGGGATGCTTGTAACTTGAACAAATGACAAGGGGGAGAATAAATTACTTGGAGTTGGTGACGTCGACGAAAAGGCCGAGACAGACGGAGGTTCCATCGACATCGAACACCTTCATCGCTGTGCAATTTGGGGTAAAAGGATTTACTCAATTTAGGGTTTTAGAATCTGCTTCCGGAAGACGACGACGACTGTGGTGGCCGAAGGTTTTAGCTTGGTTTTGACACGCCACGTGTCAAACGTACTTTGGGGGAGAAAATAAAAATTAAATTAGTCGCGCCAGGTAGGGTCGTACTTTGGGGGAGAAAATAAAAATTAAATTAGTCGCGCCAGGTAGGGGTCGAACCTACGACTTTCTGCTTAGGAAACAGACGCTCTATCCACTGAGCTACAGGCGCTTCTTGTTATAGATTGACTAGATAAGTTTTATTTGTTGGACAGAAGTAAATTTGAGCATACCTTTTAGATCTAGTGAATTTTTGGCTTTGTTCTTTTTGTGATCCAACTTGTGGTTTTTTGGCTTTAAAGAAGGAATTTTTTTTGGGGAAATTGTGTAGGAGGAGATGAAAAAGTATAATGATTGTGTTTTTTTTAAAAAAAAAATTTATGTGAGTGAAGATTTTGAAGGAATTTTAAAATTTGAATTTTAAATTGAGTTTGTTTCTTTGGATTAGATTTTAGAAGAAAAAATGATGATTTTCTTAAAATGGGAATGAAAATAACAGAGCCTTACTCCCAAAATTGGAATAACAACAAATCCATCTCTATTGTTTTGAAAATGCAAATAATACTCCTAACTCATAAGACGCTAAAGTCAAAATCGACAAAATACAAATACCCCTATTATGTTTTGATTTCTTTTTCTTTTTCTTTTTATTTTTTTAATTACCTTTCAAGAATTTTCTACTTTTTGATCTTTTATGGTTTTGACTTCTCCGCTTGGTAAGTCAAGGGAGTTATTTGTATTTTTCAAAATAGCATAGTTGAATTATAGTTATATCTAAAATTAATAGAGGTAAAATGTAATTCGTCCATAGATATAATATAATAATTGCCTAAGAGGTAACTCACTTTTAGGTCAAATATCCAGTTGATACAATTGTTTTCCTGTACACTTTGCAAGTACCTTAACAATTTATTCTATTGAAGTGAAATATGTAGGAATTTGTATTCGATTTTATTTTTTCAGGTTAGAAACACGCACTTGGAGAATAAACAATTTCATGATTCAATCATCGGACCACTTGGAAAGCTTTCATTAGTTTAGGCTCTGTTCTTTTCCATTCTATTTCAGGAAAAGTATCATTTTTTTCTCAAAAATATTACACAAAGAAACAACATCATTTTTACTAAATTCACAATTCAAAAATTAAAATTCTCTCTAAATTTTCACTCACATAAATTCAAAAAAAACATAATTATTACATTTTTTCTTCTCTTTCCTACACAAATCTCCAAAAAATTTTTCTCTAAAATAAATTTCTTCCCTAATTAAAAAATTTCCTATCTAAGTAATTAAGAGAACAGAGCCTTAGTGACTAAAAATGAGTAAAAAAATAGTTTGGTGGCAAAAATTAAACTTTCATACAAATTTGATGTCTCGTGGTTTAATTTGCCCTAATAAAAACAAGCTCCGTTTTTGTGATGGAGCATAAACCAAGTGTTGACTGAAAAATACATTGGCGATGCACTTCCCAGATTAGGATATCAATCAATAATCACGCTTTTAAGGTTCTTACATTGGACCAATCAAAGAATGGAGAACAGAGCACAGCGGTTTCCAAAGCGCATGCTACAAATAGAAATCGACGCAGCTATTTTCCGGTCAGTTTCCAGACTCTACAAAGCTATCGACTTTGTGACTGTGAAGCGCTAAACGCTTATGATTACCATTTCTTTCGAATGTTGCCTTTAACCCATTATTCATTCCTTGCCCCTCCAAGACCCTTTAAATTCGCTTTGGCCCCATCGTTTCCTTATCCTCCTTCCACCGCCAGCTTCCGCTGCCGGAACGCCGTCGCCGACCAGCCTCCCGGCCGTTCTTCTCCTCGCTGGTGGTTTAGTTTTGTTGCTGCAGCTGCCGACGCTGCTGCCTCGGGCCTTGGAGGTATCTCTGACGCCGGCAGTGGCGGCACATTCGGGGCTGGAGGTGCGAGTATCGGGAATAAGAAAACGAAGGCGAATGCGAAGGAGAGGCGGTGGTCACGTCCTCGGGAGAGCTATTTGACTGACGACGATGACGCTCTTCCTCTCCCGATGACCTACCCTAACACTAACCCCGTTTCGCCAGAAGAAATTGACCGCCGTCTCCGATGTGACCCGGAAATTGAGGTTTTTCGTCCTTTGTTTAACATCATTCTTAGTTTGACTGGAATTCGGCTTTAATTTATGAATATCATGAAACATACTGAATTACTCTTTTTCTTTTGTGTGGTCTATAAAATGATATGCGCATCATACATAACTAGGAAGAATTATTCTACAACACCAGTTGAATGTGGTTTTGATTTCTTTCCTGTTTGCATATAATGAATGAATCTGTAGGACTGTTGGGAAGTTGTATATGAGTGGACTGGGAAGTGTCGAAGCTGTCAAGGGAGTGGATATGTCAGCTACTACAACAAGAGAGGGAAGGAAACTGTTTGCAAGTGCATTCCCTGCCTCGGAATTGGTATTTTTCCTATCCTTGTTCTGGCTTTGAAGTTCATCTTCTGGGATTCTTGTCTATCCTTTATTTGTTTGAATAATTTTTGCTAATCTCATGGGACTCCTTCAGATTTAAGTGCACTTTTTATCATCTCGTGCACTAAAATCCGAGGAGAACTGGTCTTGTCATCACCAGCAGTGCGAGGAACTCAAGTAGCTTGGTCTCATATCGACAGCTTATGTTTCTCATATTGCTATGTTAGATATGCTGTCATCTTAACGGATTTGTTACATATTGCAATATGGATTCCATGTTTCTAGCATTCTTATTCTCAAGTGTACTAGCGAACCTCAACTACTTCATTCTATAGTTGCTTTCAGTCGAGGTGCACCCCACTTGCCCGGTGGTGTTGATGTCTTTGTGTGTTTTGGAGATTGAAACAGTTTAACATTTGAGATAAATTTCTTTTAGTATTGTTGCATGCCTGGACTGCTTTATTTAAAATAAGTGATTCTTCCAATTTAGATTTCATTTTCATACGTGATTCTTCATCTTAAGGAGGCACTGGAACCCGCTTAATCAATTTAAGAAATTCAATCTCAAACATCCTCTCTTAGAGGTTATAAAGCATTTAATCCTTCTTGCCCTACTCACCCTTTCAATCTTTCTGTCTTTCTTTGTTTTGGGTTATTTCCAAGCCATTGAGATAGGTGATGTGGTTGATGAGATTTTATTTTGTTTATTGGCCAGAGTGCCTGCCAAACAATAATGGTGTTTAGAGATATGGATTGCAGTTTAACTAGAAAGGAAAATATTTCCAAATAATCTACCAGCTTGAGTTTGTAAAATCCTTGCAAGTTTTGTATTTCGATTTGTGCTTGCATCCCAACCATCAAATTAGTTGATACACATAATATATATGCCTGCTTCTAAGCATTTGGTGACCATATAGTCTCCCTTTTTGATCGCCCAAATTTGCAAGCAAAAAGTTTATACCTTCTGCTTTGAATCTTTTTGCAACCTTATAGTCTACACCTTCTGCTTTGAGTGATATTTGAAATATTGAAAAATGAACATGTTGATGATTTGGCACCCTTACTTTTCAACTATGTAGCACAGGCTATTTACATACATCTTTTGCCTAGTTGTATTATAGTATAGCCTTTTGAGTTCATGATTTTCCTTGACTTCGGATTATTAGTTTTGTCATTTGTGTTTCGGTCCTCGAGCATTAAAGCTTACTTGCTCAACAACATTGCAGGATATGTACAGAAGATAACAGCGCGCAATGACATTGATGTGATGGAGGACATAGATAATGAAAAGCCGCCCTGACTAAGCAGCAGGAACGTAGTAGTATAAGTTCAAGTCGGCGTCATAATTCAGCAGTTCAACTTCTTTTTAGTACAGGATAATTATACTCCACGAATCATCAGATTTTGACATTTTAATTCGGATAAGATAGTGCTTACATTACATGACAGTTGGGCTAGCCAATGCTTGTTGAGGAAAGACCTAGAATGGAGAGAATCCAAATTCTTCTTTGTAGCTTCAGAAGAAATCAAGAATCTATTCCTTTTCCAGTTAATTCATCCATCATTTCTGAGTTCAGGTTCTAACTTTATTCCTCAATTGTCATCCTTTGATTAAGGAATCTCTTTCCTGCACACGTTGTTTAGGCATATATAAAGTTATTCTGCGTTATCATCATATACCCATACCATACCTGTTGAGAAATTTTAGACTTGAGAAAGAGAACCCCTTTTGTTTTGCTTTCCTCTCCTACAGTTACCAGAGCTCAATAATGTCAAAAGTGAGTTTTCTGGATATGCAGTACAACCTCTCGAAAAGGAAGTTTCTGCGGAAACCATCCCGGATGTTTTCCAAAGACAGGCAGTTATCTGGTGCATTGCCTGCTTACCAGCAAAGTCTAGAGGAGATAAAGCAAGTGTTCAACAAGTTTGACACCAACAAAGACGGGAAGATCTCGCCTGAAGAGTACAAGGCGATACTGAGGGCCATAGGGAAAGGAAACCTGTTAACAAAGGAAGTGGAAAAGGTGTTTGAGGTAGCAGACCTGGATGGAGACGGCTTCATTGACTTCAAAGAGTTCGTGGAAGTGCAGAAGAAAGGAGGCGGGCTGAAGACGGGAGACCTGCAGGGCGCTTTCCGGGCATTCGACAAGGATGGCGACGGGAAGATCACGGTGGAGGAAGTGTTTGAGCTGTTCCATAAACTAGGGGAAAGATGCAGCCTGCAAGATTGCAGAAGAATGGTGCGAGCTGTTGATGCCAATGGGGATGGTGTGATTGACATGGAAGAATTCTTGACCATGATGACACGTACTCTGCTACACATCTGAACTTCATCTTCTTCTTATTCTTCTAGCCCACAATAATAAGCAACAGAATCATATCTTCTATCTTCTCATCTAGTATTCGCAGGCAGTGTTTTATATGAAGCTCTTGTACATCCAATGAAGGAGTCTGCACTTAATTTGCAGGCAGTGTTTTATTTCTCTACTTGAATCTTTAAACTTTGGTTTAAATTAATTATTAAACCACAGTGTTTTATATGGATGCATTTTGGCTGATGACATGAGGTGAATATTACTGGACTCCTTTTTTTTGCTTTGGGTTCGGTTCACCACTAATTTCAGTATGATCTTTTAAATGTTATGACTTTTCTGCAGTTTGGGGAAAACACTACAGTCAATTACTCTGCTTTACACTCTTTTTCGTCGAGGATTTGATGGGAAACCAATGGTAAAAAAAGGCCATTATCGCGACCCCCACTAGTCTTGTCAGTAATTGCGAGGCTGAAATTAGGAAGTGGATTGGTGAAAGAGTTAAGCTTGTTGCTCTATGTAAAATTTTAAGATGCTACGATTCCAAAATAATTCATTATGCATTTATATTTTGTGTAGAATTTTACGATTCCATCCATCCAAAAAAAAAATCTTCTCCGTTTCGGCTTTGGTCCGCCGCCTTAGAACTGTAACTGTGTTTATCAGGCACCCGCGGCGTCGTTAATTTGAGACTTGCGATCACAGAGGGAGATCTCCCTGCGAAATCAATCGACCGATTCCGCTATGTTTCACAGCCATGGCGATCTTCACTCTCAAGCTAGCCATCAATTCATCAAAGCCCACTTCGATTTCCACATCCACGACCATGAAAATAACCTCCTCACAGCTTCTATTCATTGCCCTCCTTCCATCTTTACTTTCCCCCCTAATAAAGAGGAAGAGGGAGTCGTTTCAAGAAAATTTGTTCGCACATATCTGGGAATGTGAAAGGTACATGTCATGGTTTGGTTCTTCTGGTCCATGGGATAACTGATCGGAAGGTTTTTGTGGAATCCCCTTACTTCAGAGGCCATGGAAGTACCCAAAGTACCACTTTGTTATTCTTTAGATACGAAACCTAGATTTGAGAAAGTCCTGCGCGGGTGGAATCCCCATACTGTAGAGGCTGTGGAAGTACCGATCGAGGATTCTAATTACATTTAGAAAAGTCCTGTACGGTTTCGGAGGACGATGATCACAACATTCTGAGGATTTCCTGTCGTGATCGTTATCATAGTTATAAGTTCTTGGTGGATGTTTACAATGTAAAACTGAAAACTTGGAGGAGAGTTGGGAATCTTCCTTATGATTACATCATTGATGAAGAAACCTCAGGAGGAGTAGTTGTAAATGGATGCTTACATTGGTTGGCTTACCGCAGAGGAGGATCCCCTGTTGCTATAGTTGCTTTCGATTTGGCCCGCTAGGTGTTTGATGAAATATTTGCTTCATTACCGTAATGCACTTCCTGTTCTCGGAGGATGTCTTGCATTTCAGGCTTATCCTGCATACTATTCGGGGGCGCAGTTTCCCATGGAGGTTTGGGTGACGAAGGACTACGGCGTGCAAGAGTTTTGGACCAAACTTACCATCAATCCTCTTGAAGGTACCCCATGCTGGGGTTTTACACCTGTTTAGTTGTTGAGGGAGGAGAAGAAGTTAGCTAGGACGGCTTGTGAAACATGTATATGAAGTAAGGCATCGTTATATTTTTCAATTCGTATAATATTTAAATCACTGTTTTTCATCGTCTAATCTTTAACTTAATTTCGTGTAAATTGTATCTAAAGTTGAGGGACATAAATGTAATTCGCCCTAAACATTAATACGTAATAATAATATAAAAAAAGCAAAATCTGGATAGGTCATCTACACAGTAGTTTGACTTACCCTCACGAAAATGGTGCCACGCTCAAAATGATCCCGTTTGGGAGAGTGCTACAAGACCAAAACAATTCATAAGTGCCTTACATGACTATACAGCTTGATTTATCCAGGATTCATTCCAGGAAATAGGATTAAAGCAAATATTGTACCTAAATCGAATGAAGATTCATCTTCTTCTGTTCTAATTGGGAGATGACACAAGTACGGGGATAACGAGCTGAGCTATTGTTTATTTATTTATCGAGCCTAAAATTTTGTTCGTGTTCCTTTATTTATTAATCAAGCTGAGTCGAGATTGTTCGTGAACATTCGTGTGCGCTCGTTTGTTAACAAGCCTAAAAATCATGTTCGTAAACGTTTTTATCGAGCCGAGCTTGTTCGTGAATGTTTGTGTTCGTTATCAGCCCTAGAGACAAGGCTATCTGTAATAAGCATATTCGTTAAGGGCTTTAGGACTACCGATGGTGAATTCGGTCCAAGAATCTTGCACACCTACTCCTTCATCACCCAAACAACTCGGCAAGACATCCTCTAAGAACGTCCAGCATCACCAGCTATAGCGAGTGGGAGTGGCAATTTATCAAACACCTCACGCCCCAAATGGAAAGCAGCTACAAAAGCTGGAGATTTCTTCAGAATTCATTTTTTTATTTAGTTTTCTGAAGCAAACGATTTCCGAAAAACTATTTTTCTTCAGAATTCAATTTTTGAAAAAAGTTTTCTGAAGCTTGTGAATGATGCCGATACATTGCCACGCATATTTATAACATCTCAGGTAAACTTCTCTTTCTGTCCCTTAAATTGTGGTGAGGTGATACGTGATCACAAATGGTGACCCTGCAGGTTGTAGAGTCATCACTTTGGGTCTTCTTCTGCAATTCTTCTCCCCTCCTTAAAAAATACCATCGATCCCTGATAAACAACAGATTCCTTCTTATGCTCTAAGTCAATTACCAATTTAGAACGGCGTTGTCTACCTGACGAGTATACTTGCAATTTCTTCTTCGATCGGTTTCCTCCAGTACCTACTTCATTCCGTAACCGCAATCTTTCATTAATTTCTCTTAATCTCACTACTATAACAGTTAATAGCATCACTTGCACCTGGAGAATAAGGGCGGGTTTCTTCTTCCGTTACTGCTCATCAATCTTCAACTTCTCCAAGTCCGCGATTACTAGCTCGCCGCTGGATTTCCGCGGAGAAAAGGCAAATCACCAGTTTAATTTCTAGCTAGTGAACACTAATCAAACTTGGAACAGAGCAGCGACCCATTTTTTGCCTTCACATTCCAATTAGAGGAATCAAAATTTTAAACAAGTATATTTGATAATACAAGTTTTACATTATTAGGTTCAAACATTATAGAAATTTTTATATTTGGCAGTATAAAGTGATGTATTTGCTTGAAGGTTAGGATGTTGCCTCAGTGTTGAAAATCGTTGCATCAGAGTTGAAAAGCGTTGCCTCAGGGTTGAAAATCATTGCATTAGAGTTGAAAAGCATTGCATCAGTGTTGAAAAGCGTTACATAAGTGTTGAAAATTGTTGAGAAGTGTTGAAAAGTGTTGCCTTAAGCTTGAAAAAGCGTTACATAAGTGTTGAAAATTGTCGAAAGGGGTTGAAAGGTGTTGCCTTAAGCTTGAAAAGGCGTTGCATAAGTGTCGAAAATTGTTGAAAAGTGGTGCCTTAAGCTCCAAAAAGCGTTGCTTCAAAGGTTGGAAAGCATGCTTTTTTGGGGTGGACAAACGTTGCTCAGGGTTGAAAAGCGTTGCCTCAGAGTTGAAAAGCGTTGCATCAGTGTTGAAAAGCGTTGCCTCAGTTTTGAAAAGCGTTGCTTCTGTGTTGTAAAGCGTTGCCTCCGTATTGAAAAGCGTCGCCTTCGGTTTGAAAAGCATTGCCTCTCTTTTTTTCCTTTTTCACATGTAAAACCATAATCTTGTTACAGTTCTATGAGTTCTAAACAACAATGTCAATCCTTATAGAAAATAAATATTGGACATTAATTCAGCAAAGCAAAACCAAGAAAAAAACAAAGTAGCCACATAAAGAAGGCAAATGCAAGTAGAGTTTGAGGAAGACTCTTATCATTCAAAAGGGAAATTAAGGATCAATTGCAGCAAGCCAAGCCTGGAGACTAGAAAGCAACCATAAATGGGAGATTCTGGCTTGAAAGCTACAAATTAATACAGAGAAAACAAAGAGTGGAAAGTCACAATCAAGTAATAACGACTGTGAACTCTTCTGTTTCCTCTCCTATCTTTTCAGCTGACTTTTCCACAGATTCTCCAAATGAAAAGAACTTCCAGCCTGCTCATTGTCATCTTGCAGGCTGAAACACACATGTTCATTCACATGAAGATGCCTTAAACTCGCCATGCTCCATATAACATTTGGCAAGATGACTGTACCCCGGAATCCCTTCACCACCGAAGTTTGTAGCTATTGATGATGGAATGGACTGCATATATATAACCACTGACAGGAATATCGCAATAGAACCATTAGTCCAATTTCAACAGGAAAACTGACCCATGTTGATGCATTCCAAGTCCAAGACCCTCAGTAATTTGAAGTTGTTACAAATATATATGAACGATATCTCATATGGACATCTGGGCTCTTTATCCACAGAGGCAAAGAATATCTCAAGGTTCGAGTCCTGGGGCCAGAAGGCCTAGAATCCTTCAGCTATCCAAAGCTGTGCCAACTTGCTCACTGGATGGAATATCTTTGTCCTTTAGAAAAACTCCCAAATACTCAGGTAAATGCTTGTAACTAAGCTCTAAGATTTCCTGGCACCGATTTTCCGGGTCATTGATTAACATGTGAGCTCAAGCTTTCTGAAATCTTCTCCCACCAATACTTTGTTTTCTCTGTTTGTTGGAGAATACAAGCTATTGCAACAACCGCAAGAGGTAATCCTTGACAATGTTGAGCAATTTTCTTACCAACAAGCAATAGTTATCGAGCAATTTTTTGTAGCATACACAACCTCAAGTAACAATCCAGTGTTTGAGATTCTCATCATTAACTCAAATGGCCCTAAGATCATATTGTCTGCAATATGACGATACAGCTTTTGGACTTGCCAACTACTTTCCTTTGCCCCTTTTTCTTCTCCTTGTAGATTGATCATCACATTTTTTATGTTGAGATGAGAAAAGAGGCCATTTTTTCTTCAGAATTCAATTTGTTTTTTAGTTTTCTGAAGAAAAATATTTCCAGACAATCGTTTTCTTCAGAATTCAAAATTTTTTTAGTTTTCTGCAGAAAAATGCAGGAAAAACGATTTCCTGAAGATCGTTTTCTTCAGAATTCATTTTTTTTTAGTTTTCTGAAGCTTGGATTCGCTTGTTTACACTTTGTATTTAAGTATTCTCCTAAATGGACTCAAAAATAGTATAAATTCATACAAAAACCGAACCAAAGAAGGAATGGAATCAGTAAAACAATAAAAACCCAAGCTAATAAAAAGTTCTCTTCAATCTTCAGTCCTCCAATCCATATTTCTTACTCAATTCTTTTAAGTTTCGATGTTAATAATTTAAAACACTCTAATGTTTCTACACATCTGAACTTCATCATCATCTTTCTTCTTCTTCTTCTTCTTCTTCTTCTACTACTAGCCTACAATAATAAGCATTAAGCACCAGAATCATATCTTCGATCATCTAGTATTTGCAGGCAGCGTTTTATATGAAGCTCTTGTACATCCAATAAAGGAGTTTGCACTTAATTTGCAGTGCCGTTCTTCTCTAGTTTAATCTTTAAACTTTGGTTTAAATTTTAATTTTAAAATAAAAATGTATGATATATTTTGAAAATTATTGTAAAAAGTAAATTATTTGGTTAAAAGAACTACATAGCATGTAGTGAATGAACACGTTTATCAAGTTTAAGGGAGAAATATATCAGAAATTCAGATGACTATGTCTAAATATATCTAGATACATGAGATATGATCTTAAAATGTATCGCGTGCAATGAACAAATAGGTGTAATGATTTCAGCCTTTGAATATAATCACTCAAGTTATAATTTTATCCCCATAGCAATAAATTGAAAAGGAGAAAAGTTTCATTAATCAAATACACGAGTTGGTGTAACAATTAATAAGAAAAGACAAAAAAGTACAACATTAATTAAGGGTAAAAATAATAATTTTATAATTTTTTTTAATTTGTGTGTTTTTTACTTCAATGACATTTTTTAGAGAGGATTATTGTGCAGTGATAAAAACGATAAAAACACGCAAATTATTTTTAGCTGTTGAGTGAAATGGTTATACAAGACATTCCCTCCAAAAAAATTAGGTTTATCTGTAATTTGCCAAAACTAGCGGGAGCATTTGTAATTTTACAATAAATTGGGGAGGTAAATGTCATTCGCCCCTCAAATTTTTCTTACAAGTATTTCAAGAAATACGGCTCAAATTCAATACATTCGGACTTGAGAGCCAAAGCGGCGTCTTAGGCGCCAAAAAAAGGTCGTCAAGCTTTCAAATTTATAAAGCGGAGGAGTAGCGTCCGAAAGAAGCTAAAGGGCTTCAGTGAGTCTTGGAGATGGAGGACGAGGACGACGAGTCTCTCTCTGTCTCTGAACCCAGCGATTCCGGCGAAGAGTTCTCCTGCGACCCCGAAGACGATGAAGATCACCGATTATCATCCGCTAGCGACGCCGATGCCGAAGATGATACAATCAACGACCCCAAAACTTCTACTGTTCTTCCCTCTCCGCCAAATGAAGACCGCAAGTCTCAAAACGTCGCCGCTCTTGTGAGGTTAGTTCGAATTTCTTCGTCGAATAAGTTGATTTAAGAAATTTTAGGTAATTCCTTATGTTTTCTACTTCTATTCGTGGAAATCTTTCCTTCTTGTACATTTGATGCTGCTATATGCAGTAACAAATAAGGTATTTGATGCCTGTTACTTCAATTTATGCTTATAAACCTAATAATTTGGATTAGGGTTTAGCTTTTTTTTTTTAAAAACTCTTGAGACATCATCATCTATATCGAATATGATTTAGTTGACCTTTCTGCTGGCATTTGATGTTTAAGAGATTGCGATTTTAATTTTATGATTGCCAGGGGAAACCTAGTGGTGAAAAGGCAGTCGTTACTTCCCAGGGTTTATTCGGTGACGGATGCAGCAGCTAGGCTTAGAAAGCCATTTAAACCTCCTTGTTCGGATGGCTATGGTGATAGCAACGAGCAGCTGTCACGTCGCCTGTGGGCTCGTAAGAGGTTTGTGCCCTGGGGTTCCACGAGGCCGGCTTTGGTTGCTATTACGAACAGGTTAAATGTCTTCGAAGCTGTTGAGAATGATGTGGTGGAAGAGATTGTGGATTTACCTCCTGGGATTGAACCTCTGGTGTTATGGCAGTCTGAGGATATGGACTCTAACTCGACAATTATTGCAGTTGATCCCTTGCTAGTTAAGTTCCTCCGGCCCCATCAAAGGTAATGCAAATTATAAAAATATGAATGCATCTAAGTTTTCTTCATTATCTCCACCGTTTGTTGTTGTGAGCCAAACATATTCAGATTTCTGTTTTGGTTAGAACTATAAATTTGGAGATTCCTTTTCTCATTTGATGTTTCCTTGTGCAAAGGGTTTAAAGAGTCTCCTTCATTTTACATGCAGGGAAGGGGTCCAATTCATGTTCGATTGCGCTTCAGGATCATTTAGTTCTGCTAACATCAATGGATGCATTTTGGCTGATGATATGGGGTGAATATTACTGAACTCTTTTTTTGCTTTGGGTTCAGTTCACCACTAATTTCAATATGATCTTTTAAATGTTATGACTTTTCTGCAGTTTGGGGAAAACACTGCAGTCAATTACTCTGCTTTACACTCTTCTTCGTCAAGGATTTGATGGGAAACCAATGGTAAAAAAGGCTATTATCGTGACCCCAACTAGTCTTGTCAGTAATTGGGAGGCTGAAATTAAGAAGTGGGTTGGTGAAAGAGTTAAGCTTGTTGCTCTATGTGAAAGTACCCGCGATGATGTTGTCTCTGGCATTGACCGTTTTGTCTGTCCCCAAAGCCATCTACAAGTAAATATTCTGAAAGAAAAATCTTGGTATTCTACAGTTTCAAAGTATAATAGGAATTGATTTGGTGTTCTTTCAGGTATTAATTGTTTCATATGAGACATTTAGGATGCACTCATCAAAATTCAGCCGCAGTGACTCCTGTGACCTTCTCATATGTGATGAAGCTCATAGGCTGAAAAATGACCAGACGCTGACAAACAGAGTAAGTAAATCTTATCCATTCCTTGCAGTTCAGAAGAATTTTGATGATGTAATTTATTATGGATTGCTGATAGATAATGCATATCTCAGGCGTTGGCAGCTTTATCATGCAAACGCCGGATTCTGTTGTCTGGGACTCCAATGCAAGTGTGTATAAATTAGCTTGCTGAAATTTGCCTTAAATGTTCTTTTTTTCTTTCTGCATCATATCCTTGTATGTTTCACTCATTCAATGCAATACACCATCAGAATGATTTGGAAGAGTTTTATGCCATGGTGAATTTTACAAATCCAGGAGTTTTGGGTGATGCTGCCTATTTTCGCCGCTACTATGAGGTAAGCTTATTGCTAGAATTATGGGCATTTTTTACTACAATATCCTAGACAGTTGGGTTACAAGCATTTCTCTTTGAACTTCACCTCTGTTGTACACCACATGATCTTCATATGATTGTTGAGCGTGAAAATAATTTGATTATTGCCTTACTTCTCACCCAACTGTATCAAAGATTTGGATAGAAGATGGGCAATCTTTGAGGATGTGTCGTTCTTTTATCTGTTAGAATTGTTCCTTTGTTAAACATGCCTTTGACTCTAGTTTTCTGTTATTGTGTACTACTTGAAGATGCCAATCATTTGTGGTAGAGAACCTACTGCAACTGACGAAGAGAAGCAGCTTGGTTCTGAGCGCTCTGCTGAATTGAGTACAAAAGTAAACCAGGTAAAGTCTCTACCCCGGAATTTGTAGACTATTTTGGCTTACAGCAAGCAAGCAAAGTGACCTTGAATCTCAGGAATAGACCTACATCTTTGTTTCAGTTTATATTAAGGAGGACTAATGCGTTGTTGTCAAATCACTTGCCACCAAAGGTATGGCTAACCACAATGCCGCATATCCACTGCATATATATTATTATAAATAGTTGCTTCTGATAGTTCTAGGAATTGTTGTCCATTTCTACTGTTTTGTAGATAGTTGAAGTTGTTTGTTGCAAGTTGACACCTTTACAATCAGATCTATACAATCACTTCATACATTCAAAAAATGTAAGATGTCCCATTTCTATTAGCTTAAGTTCTGATAGTTTTATGATTTCTCTTTCTCATAGTTATGCGGATCCCATCTTTTATTCGACTTTTAAATTCAGGTGAAACGAGCTATTACTGAAGAAGCAAAGCAGGCAAAAATATTAGCTTATATAACAGCTCTGAAGAAGCTCTGCAATCATCCAAAGGTATGAAAATTGTTAAGCAGAAATATTAATATTCGTTTTATAACTCAATGATTCTTTCTTCCCCCCCCCCCCCCCCCCCCCAATCCCGCGTCCTTCTTTTTTCTTACTAAATGCATCAAATTCTAAATCTACCAGTTCCATTTGGTGTATGTGTTGGTTCTTGGTAGTTTATCATGTAATGATAATCCTATTATATGTGTCACATTGTGGAAAGTTTCTATTTTCTGATGGACTGTAACTTCTGAAGCTGATATATGATACTGTAAGAAGTGGGAGCCCAGGGACATCTGGATTTGAGGACTGTTTGCGCTTTTTCCCTCCTCAGATGTTTTCAGGAAGGTAGTAAGTTATAACTATTTTGTTTTCTCGAAACTTTTCTGTTCCAACTGTATATCTAATAAGAGTCTTATGCCTCTTTGATAGATCTGGATCGTGGACAGGTGGCGATGGCACTTGGGTTGAACTGTCAGGGAAAATGCATGTGCTTGCACGGTTACTGGCTCATCTCCGGCAGAGAACTGATGACCGAATTGTTCTGGTCTCAAACTACACACAGGTATTGAAATACCTGGCTGATGAAGTTAGTTAATGAAGTATGTACTTGTTCTATTTATTGGCATATTTCCATAACTGATATCATTTTGCATTTGCACTTAGCCCATTTCACTCTTTTGATTAATGTATTTGTGCTTCATCAGACACTGGATCTCTTTGCTCAATTATGCCGTGAAAGGAGATATCCCCACCTTAGGCTTGATGGAACGACAACAATTAGTAAAAGACAAAAACTGGTGAATCGTTTTAATGATCCATCTAAGGTCTGCAGTATTATCTCTTGGTTTATTGTTTTGTCTTTCATTGGAGACTTTAGGATCTTATCACCATAGTCATTTTCCAGGACGAGTTTGTGTTTCTCTTGAGTAGCAAGGCTGGAGGTTGCGGTCTAAATTTGATTGGTGGAAGTAGACTTGTTTTGTTTGATCCTGATTGGAACCCTGCTAATGACAAACAAGTAAATGTTCTGCGACACTTGTATTAATAAACTAGACTCTACAAGTAGAAAAATCAAACTTCCTCTTTTCTTTTGAAATCTTGTCTAATTATTTCAATTTTCATTCCATTTTCAGGCTGCAGCAAGAGTCTGGAGGGATGGTCAAAAGAAGAGAGTTTACATCTACAGGTTCTTGAGTACTGGAACCATTGAGGAAAAAGTAGAGCTTCTTTGCATTGTTGCCTCAATTAGATTTGGTTTTATGCAATATGAAAAATGATCAAAGATTCTCTACAGGTATACCAGCGTCAGATGTCGAAGGAAGGGCTACAAAATGTTATACAGCAGGAGCATTCAGATGCTGATGTTCAGGTTTTTCCTTTATCGGCGTGTTATTTTTATTTTTTATTTTTATTATTGTTTTTCTTTCTTGGTGGAATCATTTTAGTCCAAAATCTCAAGTGAAAAGTTGTAATTTCAGGGTAACCAGCTTTCTACTGAAGATTTACGTGACCTGTTCTCTTTTCATGAGCACTCGAGGTATGTCCTTGTGATGAAAGCTTTGTGTGCATGTTTTAAAGGTAAAACGTTTGCATCAGGTTAAAAATGGAAAAAATGAGCTCTCTCTGGATTACAATTTCAGAGAATAGCATTGGCATGTTATTGTTTTAATCTCCTTCCAAATATTTTTTTCAACAAGGTTCACGTATCAGATTACTAACTCAATCATCTGAATAGGAACTTATTCTGTTACTTCTATCTATCTTGCTGCTTTCAAGTTTATTTTACCAGTTGTGATGGTTTGATCGTATGTATCTCTTTGTTAACTACTAGTGCTTATGCAGGTCTGAAATCCATGAGAGGATGAACTGCAATCGTTGCCACGAAAATGAAATGGAATTGGATACCACAACAGATGCAAGCTATGAAACACCACTATGTCAATCTGATGAAGAAGATATTGGGGGGTTTGCTAGTATTTCTGGCTGCTTGCACAAGTTAAAAAGCTCAGAAAAGCAGGTTTGAAAATTCTTATAAAAAAAGAGAAACCCTCACTCTGTCTATTTTTTTATTCTACTAACCTCTTGATTATATGGTAAAATGTTTGAAATTTTGCAAACTTTGAATTGTTTTCCTCAAGGTTGGAACTCCTAAGGAGGAGGATTTAGGTAGTTGGGGTCATCATTTTTTTCCAACATCAGTACCTGATACTATTCTTCAGGCTTCAGCAGGAGATGAGGTCAGTTAGAAGGCTTTTCTTACTTGAGAGAATTTTGTCCTTTTCGTCCCCCTTCTTTTGAAAGGGGCAATTTAGTTGAATGATATTTTTCTACCAATTTGAACACGACAACAAGATATGATCCATATAGAACTCCAAGTGGTGGAATGTAAGCTTAGGTTGTTTTTGTATACTATATTCTACTTTTCAATTTTCATATATGCTTATCTAGAGAGGTGCTCATAAATTGCTTTTGCAGGTTTCATTTGTTTTCACCAATCAAGTAAACGGAAAACTTGTTCCGGTTGAATCAGCGGCAAGGCCAAACAAAGGGGAGGCGAGCCTAACCTTATCCTCTCGTACTGTAAGTCAAAACCTACTGCCCCCACTGTCCCTTGGCGTTCAGAAGAAGGGCATACCCAATTTACCGACTCCTTCGAAACTTTATAACAAGTCCAAATTTAAAAGTCCTGGTGAAAGTGTAACGCAGGTAACACTGAAGAATAAGCTCAACCATGTTAATCGGGTCAATCTGTTACCCCAAAAAAGAAGTCTTCCCCATCACAGAAATGATGATGATTTTCAATAAATTTTTGGTCGTGGTATTCATTATTAATCCATTCTTATATTATAGTCTTTAAGCAGTCGTGATCATGAAGCTCTCCCCAAGCCCTGACAGGAAATTTATTTAAGAACTTCTGTCAATGCTAGGATTTGTGAGTTCATGGTCTCTGCTAATATGTGTACAACTAGTGGACTGATATGCTAATCAAAATGAATTCATTCATTGACTAACGATAAGTGTAATTAGTTTTGGCTCTTATTTGAACATATGTTCTTGACTGGAAGTAACAAATTTCTACGGAAATAAATGAATAGATTCGTTTACTTTTTGGTCAATCAATTCAATCTAGTGAGCTGTACTGAATTTACAATTTGTTGTTTTTTTTGGAACATAAGTTAGAAGTTTGCTGTTTCACTGCTGGATGTGCGTAACTTACAACACAAGGTAAGGTTTACTTTTGGCCAATCGTGTTGCTGCTTGCTTACTTACCCTTTTTTGTCTTTTATATTGTGAAGTGAAGTATGAGTGAGACCATTTTTTGTTTAAAGTTTTTCTTTTCGTGTAAGTGCACCCACGCATTATTATTGTTCTTCATTTTCGCAAAGCCTAATCATTAGAGAATGGGAAGTAGTAGTAGTAGTGGTGACTGGTCAAATCAAAGTGTGGCTCTTGACTAGAATCTTGCATTTTCTGTATGTATTTACAGCTGACATTGTGGCTCATATTTGCACTAAAACAAGCACTAGAAAGTAGCATCCCACCATTCTTTTGTTTTGTTTCTCTATTGTTTCACTTGCTTGTCTGTTGTCTTGGTCATCACTTACAGATGAAATTCAAGAGAATCTCAATCTATCGCTGTCGCCAAGGTTTTTAGTTTGCTATTCTCTCTCACAATTGAAGAGAAGAGGTCAGTTAAAAGCTAGATAGATAGATAGATTTGATAGTGGGATCCAATCTTTTGCCTGTAATTGAGGGTTTGGGTATGATTAGAAAATGAGTTTTGCCCACCAAATCATCTTTTGCTAGCCCTTTTAAGTTTTGAGTCCTAGGTCCCATGTTCGAATCTCTCTCTCTCCAAATTGTTAACTTTGCTTATTTATAGACAATTTCGTTTGCCTATAAATAGCCTATCTCAAGTCAAGGAAAATGAGGAGAGTTGTGTTAGGTTAATAGCCAACACAAAAACATTTGTCAAACCTCATTATGTAGATCATATAAGAAATTGTGTAAGTCTTGATCGTACACGATGACGAGATATGATTCATATAACTGACCCTATGTAGTAGAACAAAGACTTAATTTGTTTTTTAAAGTTTTGAGTCTTGACCATAAGGAGAGGAGGGTGGTAAGGTTATGTCTGTCCACCCTGTTTGGAAAAAAAAAAATAAAAACCTTCCCCTTGTGGGTGTGGAGTGCACTTTTAGGAAGATGGTAACATTCAAAGCACCAAATTTAAAGAAACTTTTGGATCTCCCTCCCTCCCTCCCTCTTGATCTGACTTCGCAAAATGCGCCCGAAAAACCAATACTGAAATGATAAGGAACAAAAAATATTGGTGTTTTGTGTAGGCATAAGGTTTCTTTAAAAATGAATGGTTGTTCACTGTAGGGGAGACCAGAAGAGGACACTTTGCCAAGCATTCCTCCACTTCAGCATGGGATGGGAATGAGGTTAATCCGTAGTTGAACCCAACATTTGGGGTATCTTTCTGAGGTTTTTAGTAGGCTTTAATATATAGTATTACTCTGCTACCTTTTGGCTGTTGGGAATCAGCCATATGTCTTAGGTTTATTGGATGATCTTCTGAAAAATGACTACTTAATTAGAAGGCAGTGGTTAAACCCATGTGATGTGATGTGAAGTGGAATCAATCTCCCTTGATCACCATCTAATTGCTATTAATATATTGCAGTGTGTGTGCTTGCTTGCTCATTAGATTGAAATTAGCTTAACTGTTTGACTTTCGGGCAAATTATAATCCTTTTGTTTTCATTAGAAGAATCTACTTTTGTAATAGTAAAAACAATATTACAAAATTAATGAAACAGAAGAAGTAAATACTTTCTCACAGTTTTTGACAATTACAAATCGCTCTTTAACTATTCACCATTTTTGTTGATAACAAATAGGTCTACCATGTTCGTTATTTTATTTTAGATGGAAGTATATATAATTATGACTAAATTATGAGAGATATTTGTAATTGTGAAAAATTATTACGGAGACATTGTGGTTTCATCAAAATTTAAAGAGAAGTAAATGTTATAAATTCTCCCATAATTTTATCAATAAACTAAAGGCTACAGCAAACAAAAATGGAGATATTTGTAATTTCACCGAAATTCAAAGAAAAGTAAGTGTAGAAATTCTCACATGATTTTATCCAAAAAGTAAAGGTTATATGGCCTACAAAATGTCTATATTTGTAATTTCATCAAATTCAAAGAAAATTAATTTTGTAATTCTTCCATGATTTTATCCAAAAATCAAAGGTTATATATATAACCCTCAGAAATAGAGATATTTATAATTTTATCGAAATTCAAAGAAAAGTAAATCTAACAATTCTCTCATGATTTTATCCAAAAACCAAAAGATTATAACTCACAAAAATGTCAATATTTGTACTTTCATCAAATTTCAAAGAAAATTAAATCTAATTATTTTCCCATAATTTTATCTAAAAATAAAAGGATATAACCCATAAAAACGCAAATATTTTTAATTCTATAATAATTCAAAGAAAAGTAAATTTTGTAATTATGCCATGATTTTATCCAAAAACCAAAGGTTTTAGCTCATATAAATGTGAATATTTGTAATTTCATCATAATTCAAAGAAAAGTAAAATTTGTAATTCTGCCATGATTTTATCCAAAAGTTGAAGGTTATAGCCCACAAAAATGAAGATATTTCTACTTTCATCAAAATTCAAAGAAAAGTAAATCTAGTAATTTTCATTGAATTTATCCAAAAATCAAAGGTTATAGCCCACAGAATTGTGAATATTTGAAATTACCATCAAAATTCAAAGAAAAATAAATATAATAATTTTCCCATTATTTTATCCAAAAATCAAAGGTTATAGTCCACAAAAATGTGAATATTTGTGATTTCATCATAATTAAAAGAAGCCAAATGTTATTATCAGAGCAAAAATTAAGATACAGAGTAATATTTTACCATTTTTCCTAAGATGCCTTTTTATCTAAAAATCAAAGGTTATAGTCCACAAAAATGAATATATTTGTACTTTCATCAAAATTCAAAGAAAAGTAAATTTTGTGATTCCGTCATGATTTTATACAAAAACCAAAGTAACCCACGAAATTGGAGGTTTTTATTTTTATTTTTTAACTAACAACTGATTAAATGATTGGGGGGTTTGGGGACTTTTATTAATCATTGGTAAAATAGCCACAAAAGAGAACTAAGGAGACGTATTGAGTCTTACCTTAGTTATACAGATATGCAAAAATGCAAATGCAACATATACAATACTAGACGCGGAGATAGGGGAAGCCCCTTGCATCCAAACCTCTAACTTTCCAAGAAGGGTGGCATGGACAAGAAATCGTGCGAGCCATCAAACTCGTTCTTTGGGTCAGCTCATTCCTTCACTGTAGATATGAGAGATACTGCAATACGTAAGCTCTAGATCCGAGATTCTTGCCAATGTTGTTGCCGATTGCCAAGGGGAGGACCCATTTTGAACAGCCCATAATAATAGTAATACCATGGAATCTGTCTCCATATCGACCTGCGGTAGCCCAATCCGACCACAAATACTAAGCCCACGAAATTGGAGATATTTATAATTTTATCGAAATTCAAAGAAAAGTAAATTGGTAATTCTTCCATGATTTTATCCAAAAATAAAAGGTTATAGCTGACAAAAATTATGAATATTTTAATTTCATCATAATTCTAAGAAAAGTAAATTTTGTAATTCTGCCATGATTTTATCCTAAAACTAAAAGTTCCAACCTTCAAAAATGAAGATATTTACACTTTTATAATTCATAGAAAAATAAATTTGTAATTTTGCCATGATTTTATCCAAAAACTAAAGGTTATGCCCACAAAAATGTGTATTTGTAATCTCATCATAATTCAAAGAAAAGTTAATTTTGTAATTGTGCCATGATTTTATCCAAGAACCAAAGGTTATAACCCACATAAATGGAGGATATTTATAATTTTATCAAAATTCAAAGATCAGTAAATCTAGTATTTCTCCCATGATTTTATCCAAAAGTCAAAAGTTATAGTCCACAAAAATGTGAATATTTTAATTTCATCAAAAATCAAAGAAAAGTAAACTTTGTAATTCTGCCATGATTTTATCCAAAAGCTAAAGGTTATAGCCTACAAAAATGAAGATATTTGTACTTTCATCAAAATTCAAATAAAAGTAAATCCAGTAATTCTCCATTGAATTTATCCAAAAACTAAAGGTTATAGCCCACAAAACTGTGAATATTTGAAATTATCATCAAATTTTAGAAAAAAGTAAATCAATAATTCTCCCATTATTTTATCCAAAAATCAAAAGTTATAGTCCACAAAAATGTGAATATTTGTAATTTCATCATAATTCAAAGAAAAGTAAATTCTGTAATTTTTCTATAATTTTGCCCAAAATTCAAAGGTTATAACCCACAGAAATGGAGATATTTTTAATTTTATCAAAATTAAAAGAAAAGTAAATATAGTAATTCTCCATTGATTTTTTTTCAAAAATATAAGGTTATATAGCCCACAAAAATGTGAATATTTATAATTTCATTATAATTCAAAAAAAGTAAATATAGTAATTCTGCCATGATTTTATCCAAAAATCAAAGGTTATAACCACAGAAATGAAAACATTTATAATCTTATCAAAATTTAAGGAAAACTAAATTTAGTAATTCTCCCTTGATTGCATCCAAAAACCAAGGTTATAGTCCACAAAAATGTGACTATTTGTAATTTCATCATAATTCAAAGAAAAATAAATTTTTGTAATTATGTCATGATTTTATTCAAATTAAAGGCTATAGTCCACAAAAATGAAGATATTTGTACTTTCAATAAAATTCAAAGAAAAGGATATCTAGTAATTTGTCCTTGAGTTTATCTAGAAACCAAAGGTTATAACCTACAAAAATGTGAATATTTGAAATTTCATCAAATTTCAAAGAGAAGTAAATCCAATAATTCTCCCATGACTTTACCCAAAAAATCAAAGGTTATTGCCCACAAAAGTGTGAATATTTTTAATTTCATCATAATTCAAAGAAAAGTAACTTTTGTAATTCTGCCATGATTTAAACTAAAAACTAAGGGGGCGCTTGGTTCAACGGGAGGAATGGGTATAGGAATGGAAATGTAGTAGTGGAAAATGATAGTAGAAGGAATCATTAACTTGTGCTGTTTGATTTGTGATGGGAATGACTATCATTACCATTGATAGTGTTTGGTTTATTTGGAAATGGAAATGGTTTAGACCTTTTATTTTGCATTAAAATTTATAATTAATTATGTTTAAATATATTATAAAAATAAATACTAATTTATTTTTTGACCAATAATTTAATATTTGTTATTTTTTTGAAATCTAAAAAATACAAAAATAAAAATTATAATCCTAAAGTGTGCAAAATCATTGATTTATATAAAATTTTATATTTCTTTTTTTTATATTAAAATTTTATTATATTATAATTAATTTTTGAAACGGAACATCTTAGATGCTGCACCGTTCTTAATTCTAATTACTAACAATTATGGAGTTTATTAACTTTTAGAAAAACACAATCCAATTCATTAAGTGATTTAGCACAAACATAAGCGGTGTTCATTTTTTTTTCTACAGTAATTTTCATACATTATAATTTTTAAAATATTATTTTATAATACAAATTTTTACTATTTAACTACATTTTTTAAAAACATTTTCAACATAATTTTTACATTAAATTTTAATTTTTTAAAAAACATGTCAAATAACTTATAAATATTAATTAATTTGGAAAAAAATAAAATGAATTATCGTTGCAAGATCCTAAATTCCTAATCTAGCAAATTAATATTTTAATGAAGAAGAAGAAATGATAAATGGGTGAAATGAGAGGCAGAGAAGCCTGGTTTGTGAATCCGTACAGGAATGATCTTCATTTTAGTGGGGAATGGCTGATATCTAACTAATGAGATATGAAATTACTGTAGGAGAATCATTACTTTGCACCAAACATTATTTTTCATTCCATTCTCAGTCACATTTCCATTCCCATTCCCAAATCTCCAAAACGATCTACCAAGCATGCCCTAAAGGTTATAACCCACAAAAATGGAGATACTTTATAATTTTATCAAAATTCAAAGAAAAGTAAATCTAGTAATTTTTTCATGATTTTATCTGAAAACCAAAGGTTATTATTGCCCACAAAAATGTGAATATTTTTAATTTCATCACAATTCAAAAGACAAGTACATTTTGTAATTCTGCCATTATTTTATCCAAAAACTAAAGGTTATAGTCCACAAAAATGTGAATATTTGTAATTTCATCAAAATTCAAAGAAAAGTAAATCTAGATGATTTTATCCTAAAACCATATAACCCACAAAAATGTGAATATTTGTAATTTCATCATAATTCAAAGAAAATTAACTTTTGTAATTCTGCCATGATTTAAACTAAAAACTAAATGTTACAACCCACAGAAATAGAGATATTTTATAATTTTATCAAAATTCAAAGAAAAGTAAATCTAGTAATTTTCCCATGATTTTATCCAAAAACCAAAGGTTATTGCCCACAAAAATGTGAATATTTTTAATTTCATCACAATTCAAAAGAAAAGTAAATTTTGTATTTCTACCATTATTTTATCCAAGAACTAAGGTTATAGCCCACAAAAATAATAATTTTGTACTTTCATCAAAATTCAAAGAAAAGTAAATCAAGTATTCTCCCATGATTTTATCCTAAAATCAAAGGTTATAACCCACAAAAATGTGAATATTTGTAATTTCATCAGAATTCAAACAAAAGTAAATTTCGTAACTCTCCATATTTTATCCAAAATTCAAAGGTTATAACCCACATAAATGAAGATATTTGTAATTTCATCATAATTCAAAGAAAAGTAAATTGTGTAATTCTGTCATGCTTTTATCCAAAAACTAAAGGTTATAACCCACAGAAATGAAGATATATATAATTTTATCAAAATTCAAAGAAAAGTAAATTTAGTAATTCTCTCATAATTTCATCAAAAAAATCAGAGTTATAGCCAACAAAAACAAAAAAAAAAATGGAGAATGTTGTGAATTCTTTATTTCTTCAAAACATTATCAATAATGTATTAATGCCCAAGAAATCTCTACATCTAAAGCCAAAAAAAAGTCTTGGTTTTGTGAAATGGTCGGTTGTAAGACCTCAAACTTCAAAGAGGCTCAAACGCATATGCGCCTTGTAAATAGTTATCAATGGTGTGACAATTTCTTCTTTTCCGCAATTTAGACTTCCATTTATTTCTTGACAAAATGAATGACCAAAAAAAAAAAAAAAAAAAACACTTGAATGAATGCATCTAAAAGTCCCAAAACTCTTAAATCTCAGGTGCATCTGCCTCTGCATGCTTTATATGTTCGTAAACCTCGCCTGACATGTAATGTAATGTAAGACGGTAGCCTTTATATAAGAGACTACAAACCCATATCACGATCGGTAACCGATGCAAACTAGAAAACTATTTCGACTTTAGAAAGAGTCCCAAAACCCTAACAATATACTACATCTGAAGCAAGCATGTGCATGTGAAACGCACAGAATATGCTCTCAAGAATTTTAACGCTACCCATGTTCTTCTGCACCGGTGCTGTTTGACCACCACTTTCATCCATCTTTTGATTCTTGTCTAGGCTGTAAAGATTCATAATATATAAATCCAGGGAAGAAAGGCTTTGTTTTTTAGCAGTTAAAATTCAATGAAAATTTAACTTCTTAAGGGAACAAGAGGCAGTCATTGTTGACTACTTTGAGGTTTTGTGGCTCTAACACATCCCTAATTTGGTTGGATGATTTACTGTCCTTTTGTGTCTTGTTCAAGTAATTTTGTCCTTCCCGAGGCACAAACACTTAAAAAATAAAAAAAAAAAAAACACTTCACATGCGTTAAAACTTAAAATTGTAGAAACTAAAATTTTCAAATAAAAAATATTAAGAAATAAAAACGGTCAGAACTAAAACAATGGGTGGCCAGCACCTGGCTACTCTACTCATAGTGGTTTTTGTCCTCTTTGCTTGCAATTGAATTAAGTAGCGATTCCAATGTGTTTTTTTTTTTGTTTTTTTTTTATCTACTATCTCACAATGAAAGATGAAACTCACATGTTATATAATAAGGTCTATTTATAGTAAAGAGTAGACATAAAAGACGGAATAGAGCAAAAAAGATCTCACGAGCAGATTTACTGCTTAGCTTCTCATGAGTATGGATTGCATGTGTCCAGCGAAAATCATCAATAATTTTGAAGTTTGAAGTCTCTGCTCACTAATCAGATTAAAGAATTCCACATTAAATTAAGCTTTCTTCATCCTCCCTCCCTCCCCCTCCCCTTTATAAATACTGCAGCACACTAATCTCAAAAAACAGCAGAAAGAAACTACCTCAGTTTGGAGCGTCTCTCCATCCATGGCATGCTTAAACATGTTCAACAATGAACAACAAGGCCTCCACCACCATGCAACAATGGGTCCCAGAATCTCCTTCTCTAATGATTTTGCTGATTCCCAGCACCCCATCAAGCATGACAGCAACTACAGAGAAGCTCCCGTTTCCTCGGATTTCGAGTTCTCTGTCTCTGCAGGTGGTCTCGGCGTCACTAATCCCGCGGATGAGCTGTTCTTCAAGGGCAAGCTTTTACCCCTGAGGGATGATAACTGCACTCCCTCTGCAGCCACCAAAACCACCCTCACCCTCCGGGATGAACTCCTTGTTGATGACGACGATGATGATCCATCGCAGCGAGTAAGCAAGGGGATCGGCATGACCCGGTGGAAAGAGCGGCTAGGCCTAAAGAGATCTCACATTCACAGGAAATCTTTCGATAAGATTAACATTCCACATGAACTTGTTCTTGAAAGAATTGATGAAACCTCCACTACTTTCTCATTCAACTAGGAAGCTTCTTATGCTGCAGCTAAGTTGAGTCACTCAGAAATTCATCGATGCATCGATCGATCTTGACAAGAACTGAGGAGAGGACCAAGACGTGTGTAGTGTGCATAAATCTGTGCTTCCTTTCTAACTGGTTTCCAATCATTGTGTTTGTACAAATCTATCATCATCTTCTTCTTCTTATAAGTTATGTTCATGTGCTTGTTCATTTAAACAGCAGTTTCCATGCTTCTTTTGATGCTTCCAAGTCAGAAAGAAACTATAAAACACCAATCATGGTTACCCTTTAAAGGAAGATTTAATATTTACAATGTTTCAAAAAATTAATAATCTATATATATTTACAAGAAAAAATGAATATACACTCAGGGAAAACTAATGCACGCAACATTAGGAAAACTATATACAATAATACAAATAGGAGTAAGGTTTACCAACAAGAATTAACTTCCTTGATCTGAATTGCAGCTTGCAAGGCTTCTCTATAACTATTTAATCACTTAGTATGTACATACCCCCTCTAGATTTTGAAGGCAGAGAAGTCTCTATTGTAACGAAATCTCTTAGCTTCACACCGTACACCTACAATAAGAAAAATGCATCAGTTCTGTAACTCTGCGGACACAAAAGTAGGGGGAGAGAAAGAAGTCAAATTTGTAACCAAGTTCAAAAACACTAACTGACTACTACTCTCGCTGTTCCAACGGAAGGAAGAGTCACGAGATGCAATTACTTATGAATCACAAGATATAACCCCAAACAGGACCCTTCCATTGGGATGGAGGGAGTACAAGTTTCTCAGTTTAGATCACATTATTACTTTCTGAAATCATGAAGTTACTTTATCAATCTATTAGGTTCAGGTCACTCACTCATCCCAACAACCCGCTGCACAAGAAATCGACACAACTAGGGAACCCATCATGAAAGGTGTTGAAAGTTAAAAGCTCCTAACGTGCATCTATTGTAACATGCTATATACCTATTACATGAATTCCCTCCTCGGAGTTGTTCCCAGGTACTTATCCAAAGACTCTTTCTTGTGCTCTGGATCAAGGCTGCATCAGAAAATATTACAAAGTTGTCACTTCTGAACACTAAAGGAAAAGAGGAAAAAGTGTAAAGCCCTTAGGAATCCCAGATGGGAAATGAGTCCAATCTAAAAATGACCAGGAAGGAGGAAGGGGATTACCTGTTCCTCACACCAAGAAGAGCACAGTGCATAGCACGTGCAGTTGCAGAAGCTGGAGCTACGGCTGCTACAGGAGCTGCTTGAACAGCTGTTGCCAAAGCAGAACCAATCCCATCTCCCCCTTGATATCTTTTCAAAGGAGTTCGTACCAAGGCAGAAGCAGACTTACTGAGGCCGCCGCCAATACTCTCACAAGCCTGTCAAGTTCCCAACTCTCAAAAATCAGAATTTTGAAGGTGGACTAGCATTCAATATAGTAACTATCAGCATTCCAGCTAAAATCCACTTTTTGACACAATTACCACGATAGTAGTGATCATACTTTTAATTATTCCAGAAAAATAACATTAAAGAAAATATCCCCAGCCAAAAAGATCAAATTCATAGCACAAGCAAATTGCAGCAGGCACTGCTCTCGTAGCTATATAATTTAGACAGTTGGCAACTTAATAAGTGAGTCAGGAAACAGCAAATGATGTCTACACAAAGGAGGAAAGGAAAATAGGTAATACAAAAGGAAGGGGAGGGTGGGGAAGGGGAAATTAAAAAAAGAAGAAGAAAGGTATAAGCAAAGGATTACAACATTCCAAACTGTTATAGACCCTAGTGAAGTCATCTATGTGAGGTCACTTCACACTCCCAACCAAAAAGTTACCGACTATGAATTGAATTTAGATACACTAGAGTTAAGACTGCCCTCAAAGAAGTTCACTGTATGCACCTGTAAGCGGAAATAAATAGGACACATGATACGAAAGAAAACACTGATTCAGAGTCGTCAATACCATTTTTATTAAGAAAAGAAGATGCATCGCTCAACCTAACAACTATTAGTATCATTTCTGCTGATAACTCACTACAGTTAAGAAAAGTCGATATATTCACCTGTTTCATTCCTTGTAGGGCATCCTTTGGCTGATTTGACTTCACATTTTTATTCCCACTGCTTTCCAGGGGGCATGATGGTGCAGAGGGTGGAATGCTTGCAAGTATATATTCTACTTGATGGAGAATGTTGTGAGCACCTGCAGCCAAGTGTACTCCTAGACCAATGGCCTCAACAGAAATACTTTTAAGAAAAGCCACAGTACCTGGTGCAGATACACATCAAATGAATACTTTGCAGAAACATAACCGTACTAAATTTCAGAAAGGGAGGAGAGAGCAACTCTTTAATAGAACTATTTACCCCTTTGAACTCCCTTGAGTAATCTCCGGTCCTTCTTGTAGTTCTTCACAGGCAATGTCAACATCTTTGTAGCACCAGAACCAACAGCTACCAGTGACCGTATAGGAGGGAGGCCTTTCAGCAGTTTATGAATCTGCACGAGGGAAATGAAAATTCTCCTTGAGGCACAAGCATTATGAAGCCACAAGTTGCATATGGCTATTTGGACTTGTAATTACAAAAAACCTGGTTTTGAGAGATATCCTCCAACCACTCCCCAAGTACTCTTTCACACACAGAGGCCCAGCCATATACTCCAACTGAATGAACATGTTTAAGTTCTAACTCCACTCCCTGCAGTGAAAAACAATGGAAAAGGAATAGTATACTCTCTCTTGGGGCCAAAACTACTAGAAAAAGGAATATTAAAAAGGCGAAAAATAAGAGGAGGCCAACTTTACTTGAAAAGTTGGGGGAAATGCATTATTAAAAAGGGTGTAAAAAGCTCTATATCCCTTTGCCCAAAACCAGTATACATGAATGAATTTTCTTCAACAGAAGTCCTATTTCACACACACGCATATATGCTTAATTTATAATGCCCCCAAGTAAAAAGCTTCTTTAATGTGTTTAACCAAAAGCCTTCAGGTAAAAACACTCAAAATGGGGTGAAATTTAATAGAAACAACCACCACCACCACCAAGCTTTCATCCCACTTTTCGGAGTCAGAGCTAAAATTAAAAATTAAAAAATTACCGTCCAAGGTACTATGTTGACCAGCTCCACATATTTTCCATTCCTCAGTGCTGCTAAATCAACATGGGAAGGTCTATAATCCACTCTGATAAGGACAGGCCACATATCGAATTTCTGAACAAACAACCTTGTATGAGTGCATGAAAATTTAAATAATTTGACCATATTTACAATAATTCTAGAGTAGAAATGCACAGCATGAAGAATATTTTGTTTCCTATTCTGCTTTTTCTTACTAATTCCAAATGTGATCAATATAGTTGAAAGTATGTCCAATACAACAAATCTGGGTACTACCCCATCTATCCGCGTACACAAAAAGCAAAAAAACACTAGTTGCTTATGAAATCTGTTCTGCTGCTATAATGTGAAACAAAGCAATGTCAGTCTACTGACCTGAAAATAGGGAAGCAAGGCATCCTCAATGATTGTACATTGACCAACATTCAGAGTCTTCCTTGGTTCTTTTACAGCTTCAAGTGTATCATGAGTAGCATCATCAGATGCTTAACTGGTAAACTTTGCCCACCAAAGAAGTTGATGAGAAAATCAAGTTGGCTTTGATGAAGTTGTAAACGAATTGGAAGAAGAGCAACACGCAACCTAGAAATGAGAGATACTATCATTAGGAAAGTACACTATATCTGCCAGCCCCTAAGGTCTAAAAGATGCTCCTCTTTTCTCTTGCCTTATAACTCGTCACATATTTCATGTCAGGGATGTTTAACAGTTCCCCCAGTAGATTCCAAAAATATTTAGATCAATGTTCATTAATCTGAGATGATATAAGATACATGTTTGAAAATAATAGGGCTTATGGTTCTTCTGATGGTTAAGTATTAGTAAACTAAATAAATTCAGCATGTCATCCCAGGAAGATATCATATACAAGGCATCACCTTAAAACGGAGGAAGAACTGCATTGCCAATTTGACAAATTGCAATTCAAGGTCATACTAAGACAAATATAAAATCCTTTGGAAACTTTTGGTGAAAGAGGGGTTTAAAAGTAACAGAAATATTTGTCACATGGTTGAAACTCGTGCAAGTCCTCAAGTTCAAAATGCAAAGAGCCGATAAGCATATCCTTGATTCAAACTGAATGAATTTACTACAAGATAACACTAACAAATGGTAAAGAAATCCAGTGCATGCTGATTTGAGCTATCTACTAGATACACCAACAAATGATTAAAAACTGCAATGCATAGTGCTATTCCTCCAAATTAAAGGTCGGACAAATACTATTTCCCTCTTAAATAGAATTTCATACTTCCATAATGCACTTGGCATAGCAAAACTTGACAAGAAACAAATACATACCGATATTCCTCCAGAGGTGTCAAAGGATCAGGTCTGACAGATTGTAAATCCATCTTGAAAGCTTTTGAAGAAGATTTTCGAGGACGATCTTTTGACTGATAATAACCAATCACCTTCATAACAACAGAGTAAGTATCAAACTCTGATCCAAGTAAAATAACTGCAATCAAAACAGGTTAAAAGTTCATGGAACTGTAGTCCTAACCAGCTTCCATGGTGCACTTTTGCTGTTATCATTCAGGAAAAAATCCTGAACACTAACAGAAAGCGTAGAAACACAAATGCCACCCTCAGGGCGCATATCATATTGGATTTGCATCCCTGATAGTGATACTTCTAAACAAGCAGTGGTATCCCGTCCAGAGCTGCAAGGTTTCAACGGCTTCTGAAAGTCCTTCCAGTCACAGCCACCATACATTCTCCAAGCAACATTCATGTTCTTAAGAATTAGGCGCCCCTTGATTTTACCGCAACCATCAGGTCCAGTGCAACTACTAGAGGACTCGAAATCCTCAATGTGGCGTAGATTAGTTTGATTGCTGTCTTCTGAAATATGGTTCTCCAAAACTTGCAATGAAGTATTCCGGTACCAACCACTGTCTCTAATTTGCACATCTGCGCCACCCACAGTACCAGTACCACTTCTACCGTGCAGACCATCACCCGATGATTCGCTTCTCAATGACAGAGAACATAAATCGGACAAGAAATATTCTTCAATGACATCTGGCATGGTGTCATGCTGGAATGATATTCCAGCATTTTCCAATCCAACAACCGGAACTGATCCAGTAAATGGAAAACACCCAGCAAAATCTTCACCATCGGAGACACTTACATCAGTTGGTTCAGCAAGTATATTATTATTGAATGCCATTAAAAAATCTGTGTCACAATCATTCTGGCCATCAGTATTTCCAACCAGCTGAAATGCATCTTCAGATATTTCTTCCATCAGATTTCCCATACATTGATTAACCTGCATTGCCATATGCACCTCAGAGTCTGATAAAGGAGGATCTTCACTGAGACTTCCATTTTCAGCATCTTCATTTGCACCTTGAACATTATTCCACCTGCTCTGCAAGTGCACAAGTGTATCTTCCAGATCAGGTGCAAGAAGCAGCTGGAATTGAGCACCCAAACGAATCAAACCAGACATGGTGTCAGAACAAGTATTTAAGACAATGTCTAAACCTGATGATTCTACTTCCCAAGTGATGTCTTCTTTAGAAAAAGTTCTCAAAAGTGCTTCAAAATGTGCCACTTGAGCAACTTTGACATACCCAACCTTGCTAAGATTCATCACATTGTAACTATTGCCAACAATCTTTCGCCCTGACACAGGACAAAGAAGCAGACCTAAATCTTGCGCCCTGAGCATGTATTCACCAACAGATGAATCTGGCACACTCGTATTAGAAAGTGTGAATGAAGATGCAGCCAATAAACAAGCAAAATAATGTTCATCCATAGATTTGTTGAAGGTTACAGAGGAAGATACTTCATTAGAACCATCAGGAACTACATAGTCATTAAAGTATGGCTCATAAGATACACCCAAATCCATCAGATTAAGGACAAAGGATGTACCAGATGGTACACTTCTTTCAGAATCCCCTTTCTGCAGATTGTTGTCACCCTCTTGTTCAATTTCACGAGGGGGCAAAGCGAAGAAGGAAGATAATGCATCCCACCAATCCACACGACCACCCGTTGCAACAATGGTCCCACATCTCAAAGCAATGGACAGATAACTATGAAAGTTCACTGGATCCCATAAGTGTACAATATCAGATCCTGAAAGTCTTGGAGCTAAAAGATTAGAGCCTTGTCCATCACCACGTCCCCTGACAGAAATGCTGCACGAGATGAGAAGCAGCTCTTCATGAGAAACTCCAGAAAGAGAACCCCATAAACTGCCCTCTCCGTGCGCCACCCAAAGAAAACTAGCATTTTCAACTCCACCTATATTTGAAACAGAGAGCAGCTCAAAATTCTGAACTTTGAGTCTAAAACTATGCCAAGAACCAGGAAGCTCCCTTTGGATAGAACTTTTTGCACTTGCTATTACCTCCATCGAGATTGCAATTTCTACTAAATCACATTCCACTAAGATAGATCCTTGAGACAGACAAGATACTTCATTCACTGAATCAGACGCCAAAGACGGCAAACAATTAATTACCTTGTGCAGGAAATGAAGTAAACTATCATACTGACTCTTTTCTAGATTGACTATAACAGGAGAAAGTTCTGCATGTACAAAAAACTTTGAGCTTAAAATAATGTCTTGTCTTGCATCATCCTCAAAGTCTTCCATGTCCTTAATATTTGTTACAGAAGCACACTCATAATCTTTCCCCGTGAATCTATCTCCATTCTTCAAATTCTCAGCTATAGCAAGACGCTTAGCTCTCTTGCTTATCCAAGGACCCGTTAAAGCACCATCCTGCCAGAACATACTAATGGTGGAAAAGGGACTGGTTCCATCAGAAATAGACAAAAACTTCTGAGCAGAAAATTTGGGCATGCCATATAACTCAGGCCCACTATGCTTTTCAGGATCAGAGTTAATGAGGTAGGCAGCAAGACCCCCACAATTCAAGTGCACGGATCTTGACTTTTGCAGTGAATATCCTTTTCTGGAACCAGTAGCATCGACAGGCAGTGAGGCCTCACCATTTTGGTCCCCAATTGGAGAAGAGAAATCAAGAGCAATTAATTGATCAAAGGAAGAATAACCCTGCATAAGTATGATCCTTGCATTTGCAAGAAATATATTACCCGCCAGGGTTTCAGTTGCAGAACTGGATGAGACGTGAACAGGTGACCTAATGTTTTCCTTCCTTCCGTGACTCATCTCACAAGATCCAATTTTTTTAAAAAGATCTAAAACCTCACTCAAAAGACCAAAATTAGCCCATAAAACAATTGGCGGTAGCTTCAATGTAAAAGATGTTTTCCCCAAAACAAAACTATCAGGACTACCAGTATCAACAGTAACTTGGCATCGGCTGATACCAGAAGTTTTAAGCAAAGCCACCTTCGCAACATTATTCCTCTGAATGTCCATCTCATAACCTCCATGTGCACGTGATGAGAGAGATGGAGTCAGAGCATCTTGAACAGCATCTTGCTGTCTTTCAATTAGATCAGACTGACTTCCAGGATCATAAAAGTGATCATCCAATTCAACACGATGAACCGTGGCCTCAAAGTTCATTACTTCGGGACATACCTGTTGAAATGTAAAATAAGACAAATGCTAAAAAGACAGAAAAACTAGCATGGAAACTATAGATCAACAAAATGCCTTTCCCACTGAGGTTGACGCAAAATTTACCTGCAATGTGAGGAGCAGATCCTGGAATTTCATCTCCAGATAGTGAACATTGGGGTCAGCACTTGCCTGGGAAGCCCCACTTGGATAGGAATGCACAGGCTCTTCCTCAAAGAAGAAAACAAGAAGAGATATGTCTGCAACATTTACCTTGAAGTTGGTTTCAACATGCTGCTGTACTGCATAATGGTGCAAAAGATGAACACATTAAAGAACTAAAAAAACCAAAGAAGTAGGTAGTGGTAAACAATATAATAAGAAGAATCCACTTCCAGCCATGCTGATTGGTAAGACAAAGCTGCTGGGAAAACCACCCAAATATACCCAAATATACTCACTATTAAGGCTTGTAACTGCACTCTTACACATCCAACAATCACCACGGAAAGATCCACCCAACCCCCGCCCCCTCCCCTCACCATAGAATTTTCTTTCAAACAACATGAGACCGAAAACAAGGGCACAAACCCAAACATGAAAAGGAACACATAAAGGTCACAGATATTTCATATTACAATGACTCCAAATAATAATAATAATAATTATTGTACTTTGTCAAGAGCAATGAAAATTGAAGTACCTGTGCCTAAGCTTACAACTATTATAAAGGTTTTAGTTTTAAATCAACCAAGAGTTACTCCAGAATATGAACAATCATAATTTACAATATCTAGCCTGTAAGTTAAATCACCTAGTCAAGACATCTATAAATTGTTAACATTGCGTAAAGGCATCCCAAGCAGTCAAAGACGTACCAGGTGGTATTTGCAAAGATCCAGATGCAAGGTTAGTTGCAGCAGTTATAGCACTGATATAAGAGGTCCAGTTAAACATGCCACTGTTTCCCATTGCTGATTGTGAGCTTCTTAATTCATCTAAACATTCAAAAAACTGGTCCACACTGCAAAAAATTCAATTATAGAAAACAATGATAATATTAAGGGAAATCAAAAGAAAAAATACAATATAGAACCAAATTTATACGAGACAAGATCACCATGTTTGATGCATAATACTGGAAACAAAAATGCTGAGTATCTCATACACATTCAATTTAATTGTTTTCTTTAGTTCCTTTAACTTCGCATATCCTTCACAATGAGACCATGAATCATAACTGGGGTCCTCAAGTATATTAATGGAGCTGGGAGCTGGTTTATCATTCGCCAATTGAAAAGGATTAAAATAAAGCTAGCAAACTTGGGGTACTGGGCAGAAGAGCTTAAAGCAATCCTCATAAGACACGTGACGCAAATAAACTAAAGTGACACCAACCTTGCCCCAAAATCGGGTTCTACATAAGCTTTGTCTTTCTGGCTTCTGCCTATCCAATCTGATATGAGACGTGATTCTGATAGCAGAGCTTTTGGTTTACATTCTTCCACAACAAAAGAACTGCACTTTACCATAGATTTATCGTTTCCAGCATGCACCATATCAGCATTAAGAGAACCAGGAGCTTGCATTGTAGAATGGTAATTGGATGCAGCATTTTCATAAACAGACTCTGTAGGTTTGGAAAGCATTTGGCACTCCACACTTGAGCCAGTGTCTTTAATGACATGATACAAATACATGAAACACAAAACAGTACTTGGGTGAAATTTTAATTCCAGAGGATCAACATGAGCATCTGCATCTACCTTGCGAATATCCAAGGAACCATTTTCCCAAGGTATACTTAATTTCAGGTTTCCTGAAAATCCACCATTCTTTCCAGTAATGACTGGAGTCATTGCAGTTGACTTACAGCAATGTGCAAACCATTCACCAAAAGTGGCCCCCAAAGCACAAGCACATCCTGCCTGTTCCTGCACATCATCAATTTGTAGAAATTCAAGCACGGCTCCTTGAAATCTTACAAAGTTGGTCAACCGACTTAAACCAATAATGTTGTCCCTGGCTTCATTGATCAAGTGAGCATCTTCAGAAATACTCGTTCCACATTCTAATTCAGCAATTCGGAGTACCAGAGTTCTACAAAATCTGTTACTCTTTCCCTCCAATGTGCAGGGATCAAATGCAACAATGAGTTTCTTTATCCTCACATGAAAGCTACTAAGCAACCATTTTACCATACTGGCAATGGTTTTAACCCCTTCATGAACATCTACAGAGGTGATTCTAACATCATTTGCAGCTGCATCATTTTCAACTCTATTTGAGTTGTGGTTCACAGAACTGTTGTTCTCTTGACCAGAAGAGCAACTTTCTGAACCTTCATAAGATACATTACCCCCACGGGGAGCAATCACAAGCTCAAGCTCGTCAACCTCAATTCCACAGCCATCGCCCATCCAAGGCAATGTTATCATCAAAGAGCCAATTGATCCTTCTTTCACAATTAGCGCTCCTGTGGAACCAAACTGAAAGAACAAGGAAAATAAGATTAGTCCAATATTTGGTTTGGGAAAGAGAGAGCATGTGAACCTGCTGATCAGATTAGAAATTGGGGTAGTGGGAGCGGATGCATAACTGAATCGACAATGAATACAAAATTACATTTTCTTGGGATTTGAAACATGCTATACAAAAACTTAGCATGATGTGATTTAATTTTGTATACCAAGGAGAAGAGAACTTCCTTTCTCATGTTTAATTTTTCTTTTAGGGAGATGGACGGGAGGAATCACCAGCATTAACTGGCACAGCAGTTCCCCTCTCCATCTCCATTCACCCCCTCTCAAATAGGCTAAGTCCTGATATATCTGGCTTAACTCTGATTCGCTTCATCCTCAGTGAACCAACACAGCATTATCCCATTTATACTAAAACTCTATAAACCCTCAAACTCTCAAAAGTTTGACGTTAAAATTTCGCATGTCCTCTACTTCAACTTTGCAAAACACTAACAACCGATGAACTAGGCACAGCTATTTCTCAATATTCTAGAATATCATGCCTAAATACAGTGAATAACTAGTATGAATAAGACATAGTCCAACAACAGTACTAGAAAAAATCGGTAACTAAGGAAGAAAAAGGTAAAACAAAAAAACAAAACTTGAAATTACGAGGCGTACCTTCTCATTGAGATAATCCACGTTGAGAGCAAGATCGTTGAGTTGAATAGTACCGGCGGAGAGCTGAACATCGAGTTGGTTAAGATCAACCTCACCCAGTATGAATTTGCCCAGCTTCTTCTTCAACAAAAACTTGCAAACCCTCTTGATGGCCCACCGCGAGAACATCGCCTCCGCCGACTTGGCGATGTTCCACGGAAACATTGTAACAGTATGCTTCACGCAAACAACGCCAACACCGATACTCTTTCACAAAAAGGGGGGAAAAAATTATTGATTAGGGTTTCTTCGTCATGAATTAAGCGCAACGAACTCCTTGATTACTAGCGAATTGGGATGGAGGCCCCATCCACCTCCATCCATGCAAATTTCAGGCGAGAAACAAGAATTGAAAAGTATTGAAAAGCAATTACAATTCACAAGAGACAAGAAGAAGCGAAGCGAACGAAAAGGGATTGGATTCTGGGTTTACGGAAAAGGACGAGGGGAATTGAAGAAGAATCGAAGCAGAGGATGATGATTGATGATGAGGACGGTGACGACTTTGGGTTCGTTGGCAAGTCGTGTTTGGGTAATTTTATCGATTTCGTATTGTTATCACTGTTGGGGTTATGATGTTGTTGTCCCTTGTCACCTTTGTTTGGGTTTGTCTTTAATTAAACCCAAAATTTCTGTAATTTTATATATACGGGATTTAGGTTGACTGTTCGACATGCTAGATTTTAACGACTAAATTTGATATGCGTTTTTTCTTTATATACTTATTATTTTAATATAACTACAATATTTTAGTAGTTGAGCTCGTTACTTCATAGTCTAAACTCAGTCTTTATAATTCATAGTTTACACTCTATAGTCAATACTTGAACACCTAACAATCATGTGCAATATTCAGTACATAAATTCAATATCCGTGAGTCGTTTTATTTTTAACGTAGCTCAGTCTTTCAAATGCTCAGCTAAATATTTTAGTATATGCATTCAACACATAATATACACGCCATATTCCGAAGAAGAATATCGATATGCATGTTATCGGTCGATCAACCGCATAAGTTTTTGCGTCGTGTATTTAAACGTTTGTTTGTTCTTCTATTTTGATATTGTTGCTTTTCTCTATAGTTTATTTTATATTTTATAATAAATTTTCAAATTCTAACTTTCTTATTTAACTATACTCCCTTTATATTTCTAATACACTAATTATATATAATTATTTGTATTGGGAAAAAACGACATTTTTAAAAATACATCTATAAACTAGGGGTGAGCAAATGTGATACCCGCCCCGACCCGACCCGTCTGTTTCTGGTCAGGTTGGGTTCTGGGCCGGGTTTTTTTTTTTTTTTTTTTTGCCCCTAATGAAAATTTTTCAAAATTATATTATTTTTGTTTAAAATGAGATTTGAACAAATGACCTAAGTTCAACAATTGTTTTTAAGGTAAGCTGATTAGCTACTTCTTCTACTTTTTGTTTTGTTATATTATATGTTTATTTATATATTAATTTCATATATCAATTCTATATACTACATATATTATAATAATTTTTTTTAGAACAATATACATTATAATACTATATAAACTAATGTTAAAATTTACATTTTGTGTTATTTTTCTCTTTACTGTTTGTACATTTATATTACTATTTAAAAAAATATTGTAATAAAAAAATAATAGAGTGTAATTTTACTTATTTAAGATATTAATTTTCAATTGATAAGCATAGTATTTAAATTTGAAATAATATATAAATTTACGAAATAAAATATTATTTATTTTTTTATATAAAAAATAATTTTATTTAGATTGTGAAAAACATGTGTGATGTAATTTAAATCATTAATATAATTGAAAAAGATAATAAATAATTTATAGTTTAATGTTGTATAATATAATAAAAAGAAGAAAAAGGGGCATGTTAATTGCCGGACCCGTTTTACTAAACACATAATACTTTTTAAAATTTTAAGTGACGAAAAGACAAATATATCCTTGATAAATTTACTCCACTTTTTTTTTCACTAAGAATCACCTAGGCCTGGAAAATCGCCGTCTTGTGGCGATTTTTTTAGGGAAAATCGCCGAACCTAGTCGATTTTCCAAGAGAAAATCACTGTCCTGGGGCGATTTTCCCGGTCGTTCATCGGAAAATCGTTTTTCCGGCAAACGACCACTGAATTTACCCTAAAATTATCACTACGGAGCCGGAAAACGCATCATAAACACTAATACATTCCTAAACACAGTACCCATAAGAATTTGCAACACCCAACACATTCAAATTTTCATTTCCTCTACCCAAAAAAAAAAATTTATGACTCACCGATTTGTTGAGCTAGACCGACGACCAACGAAGAAGAGCGATGGAGGTGGAAACCGGAATCGCGATATGGAGGAGAAATGGAATTGCAGTAAAATTGATTTCAATCAATTTTACTACATAAGGTAGAAGATAATATGTAAATTCACGTCTAAAACTTTTAAAAAGTGTCATACATTTAGTAAACGGTATCCTTCAAGTAACAATTCTGAAGAAAAAATAACAAAAAAAGAATTGCTGGAGTGGTTAATTAGTTTTCCTTAAGATTGGTTTGCCAACCTTAGGTTGTGTGTTTGAATCTTGACTTATGCCAATGAGCATTATAATTTTACATGTTTTAAGTTTAGAAAATCCAAAATTGGATGGAGAACCGAGCCGAACCCACCGGTCCAAGCCGGAATCGGACCCGCAGTTATGAAATTTTTTTTTTTTGAGAGGGAACCGAACCAGACCCACGGGTTTGACCCGGAACCGACCCGGTAAAAAACCTGACCCGCAGTTATGGAAAGAAAAAAAAAAAAAGGGAAAATTTTGGGAGAGAATCGACCCGACCCGACCTGCGGGTTTTTGACCACCCCTACTATAAACCCTTTTCTGCCTTTTTTTTTTCCCCCTTAACACCAACACTAAAACAAAGGGTGAGAAATGAGTTTGCTCCTACAACTTTCGACATAAATTCCTTTTACGCTACTGCTAAATTACTAAGGTGCACTTGGTGTGCGGAAATGAGAATGGAGGGAATGAACATCGGATTCCTATGATTGAAATTCCTATGTTTGGTACATATAGAAATATGATAATTTCAACTATTATATCCTCTAAAAGACAATTTAAGATTCCTTTAATGAGAATTTTATTGATTCCCAAATATGAGATGCCCCATTCCCATTCACTTTCTCATGCGCCAACAGCAGGCTAAATGCTACCCATCCTACCGCCTTTTAACTGCCTCGGAAACCTTGATGAACCTGGTAAAATTTTGCGGCAGCTAAAATATAAACGGAATTGTTATTCGCAGTAACCGTTTTACTATTCGCAGTAATATTCCCCTGTGAAAAGTTTGAATTGCCCCTTAGGTTTTTTAAAAAATAAAATCATTTTCACTCTAATTATGCCCGATAGTAACAAGGACAATCTATATTACACGGTAAGTAAATAATCTATACATTATTTATATTCTTTTCTTCTCTTCTCAAATTCTAACATTTCTAACATGGTATCAAAGACAACTTAATCCAAGTACAGCTTTTGCGAATCCAACTCCGCGGTGAGTTGGCGGGGCTGCCCCGAAAAAAAATTTTTGAGAAGAAAATACCGCCGGGGTTGGGCGGTATTTTGGCGCCCGGCGGTATTTTGCATCAAAATATCGCCCCGCGGTATTTTGGGTCAAAATAGCGCCAGTGGTATTTTGACCCAAAATACCACTCGGGAGGTATTTTCTTCCAAAATACCAGGCCCAAAGTGAATGGTATTTTCAATAATTACTATTTACAGTAACCAAATTACTATTTTTTATTTTTTAAATTAAAGAATAAAATAAATTATTTACAATAAAATATTATTATAAATAGTAATTTGATTACTACAAATAATATGCTTCAATATAAAATGTACCCAAATTTGGGATACGGATAGGAATTAGGATTTTGGAAGTGGATTCGGGTTTTTGTCATTTTCTGATTTCTTATTATTGGTGGGTCCCGTAATAATATATTAGTAGTATTATTGTTTTGTTGCGAATTGCGATACGGCAAATGGTTCATTTTAATTTTAAGGTCACATAATTAGGGAGTGTTCAATGTTAAATAAAAATGAATGATTGATCAAACAACTTGCTAGGGGTCACGTGGCCTAGTTTGGAGTCTTATTGACGAAGAAAATAATATACTCCTTATAAAGAACGAGCTATTGTCATAGTAGTTAATGTACAAAGTGTGTTATTGAGGTATTGAGAATTCAATTTCTATCTCTGTTGCTTACATTACATGTATTAGTTTTGATTCGAAGGTACCACTTTTAAATTTGACAATTATCACATCTATTTTTTATAAGTAGAGTTTTTAGTTTGAGTATAGCATTATTAAAATTATCACAAAAGTAACACTTTAAACTTAACAAATATCACATTGATTCACACATTATAAGTATCGCTTTCTATTTGATGAGTATAACATTATCAAAAATATCACAAAAGTAATACTTCAAACTTAACAAATGTTACATTGATTCACACATGTTATTTACAAGTATCACCTTTGATTTACACCATCAAACTCGACCCGTATCACCGGTCTTATTCACGAATATCATTTTTTTTTTTAAGAGACTGTTATTTAAGTTTTGATTTAAACATTAAATTTAATATATTATAATTAGTTTTTATTATTTTTAATACAAATTTTTACTATTTAACTATATTATTTTAAATTTTCAATACACTTTTTACATTATAAAATTATTTTTTCAAAACAATAACTCAAACCTTCTTAAAAGAACAGATATATGCGTGAGCGAGAGGCACGTAGACAGACACCCACCCCACACAAGTTTTCATACTATATTTTTGGTACACATTAGAAATCAATTCAAATCTTTGTTACCATATAGCTTTTGTAATGTTACTCGGAGCCGTAATATAGGAGTGGGTTGGCCGGCGGCGGACGGCAGTGTGTACGGGTATGCAAAATCTGCCACCATTGAAAACGTCGTTTGTTTGAACGTATTACAATAAAATGGATAACCTTTTACGTCTATAATTTAATATATATAAACTTCCCAGAGTGTATAAAATCAACATCTCTGTATTCATATTCATCGTCTTTCAATACCCGGGGCCAACCTTTCCATATTAGGCAAGAAATATGGAGCTCAAGCCTGGCCTTTCAGCTATCATCACCGGCGGTGCATCCGGAATCGGTAATTTTTCTCAAGAATTCGTTCGGCTGTTCACTATTTCTGTTATTTTTAGTGGTCAACGAATTACATAAGTAGAGTTAAACGACCCTTTTCAGTGACTTGGATTTGGTTGAAGTTTGTGTGTTTTTGGATTGCTTTTTGATTCTGGGCTTCCTTCGTTTCTCTGTGTGTAGGCAAAGCTCTGGCCTTAGCACTTGCTGAAAAGGGGGTGTTCGTTACCATCATTGATTTTTCGGAAGAAAGGGGAAGGGAAACTGCGTCCGTTGCTGGGAAAGAGTGTGCTAAGTTTCACTCCTCTTTGGAGTTTCCACCAGCTACCTTCATCAAATGCGATGTCACTAACTCAAGTGAGTGAAAACACTGACGTTGCTTTACTTTTGTTGATCAGACATGGAAATGGAAATGGGGAATGGGCAATAGTAACTAAGATACCATTTGGGTTCTGTTGTTTAGTTGTTTTAGATTGAGATCTTGCTTGAATTTGGTTGGTTAGAATTCTAATTTCCAGACGTTCATTCAATCGTTTGCAACAGGGGATTTGACTGCTGCTTTTGAGAAGCACGTAGCTACTTATAATGGGTTGGATATCTGCATAAATAGTGCTGGCATCGGTAATCCAACTCCGTTTCATACAGATCAAACTGATGGCACCATAACTTGGAGACGCGCTCTGAATGTCAATCTCACTGCTGTCGTTGATTGCACTAGGCTTGCAGTAAGTTGAATGCGTCTGTTTCATTCTCATATAATTGGTAGATGTAAATATTTTGAATTCTGAATGGTTTTTATCTACGTAGATTCAAATCATGCAAGATGCACGAAAGCCCGGTGTCATCATAAATGTCGGCTCTGCTTCGGGACTCTATCCAATGTATGTGGATCCTATCTATTCTGGCTCTAAAGGTATGTTAGTTTGCTCCTCTGTACAAATCAAGTTGTCTGAATAAGTTCCATGCTTTGTGGCTGTGCATGAATTTTGTTCACACGTGCAAATTGCACATGATGTTGGATGAAAGTACTCTACCATCTCCCAGAGGTTATTATCTGAATACATTATTTTTGTAGGTGGAGTGGTGATGTTTACTAGATCACTTGCTCCATTTAAGCGTCAAGGAATCCGTATTAATGTGCTTTGCCCTGAGGTAACTTTTGTAATTCCAATTTTCTTTGGTTTTCTTATGACCATTATTCCTTTATTTTTTCCCGAACTGTTTGCAACTTTTCCTTTTTGATTTCTGAGAGATTATCTGCATTCTTGTTAAACTGAATTGCTTTGTCTTCACAGCATCAAAATATTGAGCCCATCTTTATTTTCAATCTTACATGATTTATATGAACCCGAGCAAATTTTTATTTTAACTAATAGTTGTTTGGATTCTAAATAGAAGTATTCATTTGGAACTGAGTAAAACATATGTCCACATCTACTAAGTGGAAGAAATTTTCCACTACACCAATGATGGTTCTCGTTCTTACCAAATGTTCTTCAGGAACTGGGACAGAAGCTGCCAGGAGCAATTTCTTTCTACTGTTGACATACATATTCTTTTCAATGATTAGTCCACTAATTTCTGAAAAGGAATCACAGCTATAGCTTATTCAATTGATTGAATAGTAGTAGTTTTTCCTTGCTGGTTGCAGTTTGTGCAAACTGACTTGGCCGCCATGGTGAAGCCTGAATTTATTGCTCTTATGGGAGGTTATTTGCCAATGGAAGAAGTAGTCAAAGGTACATATAAACTTCTGTTTTCTTATTGAAATGGCTTACTAAAATAAACTGCATCTGTTGGATACATTGGTGAGCTAGGGAACTGCCGCGGTAATATCAAATTTCTTCATCCCAGTCTCTTGGTTGTAGGCTCAATTGAAGTTATCAACTTCTAGTGTGTTATTCCATTTATGTTTGTGGTATTTTTTTTTATGCACAATTATAGTCTATTAGCAAAGATTGGAGATATAGCTGTTGTTGACTTAAAGGCTGTGCCCAAAATCCACACATATCCCTCCTACAACTGATTGAAATTTTTTTAATCTTGTAATACTTCCCTTTACAATTGCTCCTTTACATGCAATATTTTGCTAATGGGACTTTTCATTTTTGTGTTTCACTTGTTTTTCCCTGAGATTATGTACACAGATAGTATGCATGTATGGGTGAAATCATTGTCAAACTCATGTATGATAGAATTCTTCTGATTGAATTGCAGGTGCTTTTGAGCTTATCAATGATGAGAGTAAAGCTGGTTCATGCTTATGGATCACTAATAGAAAAGGAAAGGAATATTGGCCATCTCCTCAAGAAGAAGCAAAATTCCGTCTGCCTTATTCAAAATTGAGAAAAACTTCATCACTGTTGCCATTGGATTTTCAAATCCCACAAAGTTTTGAGAAGATGTGAGTATTCTTTTAAGTGTACTACAGACAGCTTTTCATTTTTCTGAATATCTTTGTTTTTTACACAATATGGGTTTCTGTAATAGAACTTACTTTGTTAGTACTGTAGAAAGAAACCATCAAATGTTGTTGGGCAACTATTTGTTATCTTATTAGCTCTTCTCTTGAAGATTTAATGATTCTTTAGATCTATAACTAAAGAAATGATTCAGAGTATCCACATAATTTCCAGAGCAACCAAAGATGATTTTGTTGTATATAAGTCCACATTATGCTATTTACTAAAGAATATCCTCATATGCTACTTACTACAAGATTCAGAAATATAGGTCAGGAGAGCCTTCGTTTATTTTATGGTAAATGTTGCAGGTTTCACTGTCTTGGTAGTTATGGAGGACAATGGTTCTATATTCTCTGCCTGCTGTACTAGTTGCAACTAAATTTCATTGCATCAGGGCCCTATTCTTGTTAAGCAACATATTTTTTGATGACATCTTGTTCATTGCTATGGTATTTTTTCCAGATTAATCTAAACATTTCTAAATTGAGCTTAATTTTCTTGTGTGTTTCCAGAGTGGTTCACACACTCAGTCACAAATTTCGTAGTGCTACAAGCATAGTGCGCGCATCATTGTCTCTACCAATCAAATCAGACCATGTACTCTTGAAAATCATTTATGCTGGTGTTAATGCCAGTGATGTAAGTCTTTATTGCTTTTTTTTTTTTTTTAAAATTATTTCTATTAACTTGAATGCAATACATTTTTTATGTAATAAATTTAGACACATTCAAGAGAGGGAACTATGTAACTTAAATTTTTGACGACCAAGAAACACAATTCCATTCATTATATGACTCCAAAGTTTAGGATTTTTAGTCTAGATGTTCTGTTGTAAAAGAGTTTAGTAGTATGTACCTGTTCTCTGAAAGGAGCTGCATTTTTCTTACATGGGGTCTAATATATCTAAGGACCTTTCCTGTGAAACATTTCGTAAACTTTAGGGGAGCTATCTGAAAATTGACCCTTTTTCTTATTATGCTGTTTAGAGTCCATTTGCTCTATCATTAGGTCAGTCAGCTCAAATGGTTAACCTGCTATCTGATGTAAGAATTCAGGTGTCTGGATTACTAAATTCTATGAATACAGATTATGATATCTGCCCTCTGTCTTTTTGGTATTCAATACAGGCATTAATATTCACGATTCAGCATGCAATGTTTATGAATGTCATATATTTCTTGCTTCTAACTTTACTTTGCTTGAAATATTTGCTTAAAAACAACAGGTGAATTTTAGCTCAGGAAGTTACTTCAGTGGAAGCAAGGAGGATATTGCATCTCGCCTCCCATTTGATGCTGGATTCGAGGTTCAGTTACAGTATCTTAAGTTTATGGTTAATATCAGCCCTATTTCTATGAAAAGAGCTGATTAATCCAGTATATTTGTTTCTTTGATCACCAGTGTCAAACCTTGGCTTCATCTAATGACAATTTTACCTTTCTTTTTCAAATCGTGAATTAGTTGTGCACTTCTTGAATTGCCATACTGGGATGATTGAGGAAATCTCGACATTTGCGTAATTCCCTTTGCGATTATTTGCACACATGTTCTATTTTGCTTTGCTGTATTTTGACAAGCAATAGTTATTAATCAACTAATATGTGGAATTGAAGTGTTTTTACTGGTCAAAGGTGTTACTACCCTCAATGTCAATCTGCTGACATTGGATGTAGAGGGTCTCAGGGTGATCAACTATCTTAAAGTATTTGCTGTTGTCTCAAGTGTAATGTTACTATGTTCCAGGCTGTTGGAATTATTGCTGCAATTGGCGATTCTGTTAAACATCTAAAGGTTGGAACCCCTGCTGCAATCATGACTTTTGGAAGCTATGCTGAATTCACAGTGGTAATCATCTTCACATTCACACAATTCTTTTTTTGTGTGTGTGTGGTGTCCCCTGTCTCCTCTTAAATGATGGTTTTGACCTTCATATTTATCATTGTTCCCATTATCAGGTACATGCGAAACATATTCTTCCTGTTCCTAGACCAGATCCTGAAGTTGTTGCAATGCTTACATCTGGACTCACAGCCTCCATTTCATTAGAGAAGGTTCTTTAAGCAGTCTTCTTCAGATATTTACCTGTTATTTTATTTCAATATATTTTGCCTTCAACATCTTAGCATGCCATTAGGGACCTTATACCTACTTGTGACTCTTATGGTCTTCCTTTTCAACTTTTGTTACAATTTATAGTGATAGACTGGCCACATATAATGCAGTAGGTCATTATTTGTTGACTTGTATCTTTTTCCCTTGGATATCAAGGCAGCACAAATGGACTCGGGGAAAGTAGTTCTTGTGACTGCTGCTGCAGGAGGGACTGGGCAGTTTGCAGTTCAGGTATGGCTTTTTTTTATTTTTTTTTTTTTCCCTTCTTTTGGAGAGATGGCTAATGAGAAATATATGTGCCATGGAAAGTATTCTTTGAAAAGTAATATGAAATCATATGATTGTCCTCCCCCAGTTGTCTTCTTCTTTAGTTTGTTGTGTGAATCTTTTTGTGTTGGTTTAAATTGGTTCAGTTATCTTACTTGTACCAATATTCTTCACTTTCTTAGTTGATTTTCCCTGGTGTTAATGATTAGTGGTGATAGTGATTTACTTGATGATTCAGCTGGCAAAATTAGCTGGGAATACTGTTGTTGCGACTTGTGGAGGTAGAGAAAAGGCTAATCTCTTGAGAGATTTGGGAGTTGATCGAGTCATCGACTACAGAAGCGAAGATATTAAAACTGTATGTCTCTAAAGTTAGAATTCAGTTAATTTTTGAATAGTTCACTTCAAGATTCTTTTTACTCTTGATTCTTCAGATCGAGTAAATGAATCTGTTGTTATCATCAGCACAGATTTATGTATCTTTGTTGGAACGTTTTGCAGGTTTTAAAGAAGGAATTCCCTAAAGGCATTGATATCATTTACGAGTCCGTTGGTGGTGAAATGTTTAATATTGCCTGAATGCATTAGCAGTTTATGGAAAGCTTGTTGTGATTGGAATGATTTCTCAGGTTTGAACTTATTACACAGGTTATTCTTTGTTGTCACCTTTTCTTACTGACACAAACTGACGAGTTCTGGATTTCAGTATCAAGGCGAGCACGGATGGAAGCCGTTAAATTACACGGGTTTATGCGAAAAGATCCTAGCAAAAAGCCAAACAGTGGTATGTAAGCTCTTTCATTACCATCGTCCTATCTTTTTGTTACAGTTTCCTCTACATTGATTGGTAAAAGCTTAAAAGAGTGATATGCTTGAGGTGAATTCTTGATGATTTGGTATGTTTCCTTTGGTTATTATGCTGTAACAGGCTGGGTTTTTCTTGGTGCAATATGCTCGTCTTTGGCAAGAGCACTTAGATAGGCTGTTCCAACTCTTTTCTGCTGGAAAGCTGAAGGTAATTGCCAGTTTCGTTAGTTTTGTATAAATTTGCTGTGTCAGCGCTCTTTTCACGCTTCCGTTGTGATGTTAATTTTGCTAGTTTTGTGTAAACTACTACTTGTGTCGCGCGCAGCCTTTTCGCGCTTCCTTGTTGCATCAACATTTTCAAGTATACCTTTGTTCATTTCTTTTAACAGATTGCTATAGACCCTAAAAGGTTTGTGGGGGTTCAGTCTGTTGCTGACGCTGTTGAACATCTTCATTCTGGTAAAAGTACCGGCAAGGTACGACACTTTTCCCAGAAAATCGCCTGTCTGATTCATGATTCATGAGTTTATGTCAAAAGCTTTAATGTAAGAAAAACTTGCAGGTGGTTGTGTGCCTTGACCCCAAGTTGCCGAGCCATCGGCGAAACTTTGAGATCAAGAACACTTCTGTGAGACTCTGACATTGTTATGGAGCTCCTAAAACATCATAGAATAAGCATTCTTTCAAAGCAACATCCTGTTCAAGAGAATGTAAAAGGCATTATTTGCCAAAGATATACTGTTTCATCACAAAAGATATATAGAGAATAATGTAAAACAAGCTTTGTTTTTTTAACAGCCCTGCAAGTTTTCCTCCTCCTTCCTCCTCGCGGCTGCGCTACCGATGACTTATTCAATTCCTATGTATTACCTTACTTGCACTATCGGAGAACTGAGCTATCCATAATGCCTCCATTGCTCTCAGAATGTGACTGATTCCTTTAATCTGCATTCAGAAACAAGAGTTCATCGTTAAATGAGAGAAAACTGTGTTACCTAACTACTAGAGTGGTAATTGATGGAGGCAGAAGTGTACCGCCAACTTTTAGCAATTAGTCTCATTGCCATGTTTTGCTGTCTTATTTGTCCTTCAATACTTCCTTTACTCGCGTTCGAATGATCCCAGAAAAGGGATACAATTGAACAGAGTGACTAATCGAATCAATCCGTGGAATACCGTGGAAATAAAGAGCAAAATCCAGCTAATTGAAACATGCAGACCAGATTCTTCAAGATAAAATGAGCAGTGGAATTCAGTAACTTTTGGAGATAATCAAAATACTGGTTTGATGCCTCTACTTCAAAATTAATCTCATTCTTACCCGCTGCTCTTCCTCCGCCAAGATGTGCTTGCTTGTACCTCTTTCCATTTGCTGTGTTTGCTGACGGAGCTGCAAGCCTGGAAAGTTTGCTAATGCGAGCACGTAGAAATCTGACTTCCATTCCTAGCGATTCGAAGCCTGCTAAGGTCTTGTCCCAAAGCGCGAAATCACTTTTGGGAGTGGAGCTGTTACTATACTCGATTGTATCTGCAATTCTAACCACAACTAATATCATCCCAGCAGCCTTTCTATGGTCTTAAGGAGACCAACATGCAGATATGATTTTCGATCAAGGCAGAGCATATAGTACTTTAGCCGCATGTGGCTAGAGATCTTGGAATCCAGGATGTGGCCATTGACAGTTATGTAGAAGTCCCGCAAATTAACAAACGAACCTGAAGTTCCCCAACGCTCTGCATCATCCAAGTAAAATTTTATGTTAGTTCTCGTATCCTTTAACACCAAAAGCTGGAAATGACATAAAGAAAAACAAAGGGTAAAATTTACCAGATTTTCTTCTACTCATTGCTCTCAAACTTTTGTGCAACTGTAGGAGGCCCAGAGCTCCATCAACTTCTCCTAAGCTCTTCGCGCGAACTATGAAAACCTGTACAGAAGGAAGACATGCTCAAGTCGGAATAAAATAAAAGAAACTTGCAATGGCAATCAAAATCAACTATAATCAATCCAGCGAGAAGCAAAAAAATATATTCAGATATACAAAATCACTGGACTTCAAAGTTGAAAGTGATCAGTGGTTCTTACAGCACTTAAAGCAACTATTGAGTAAACAACAATGATTCCATTTAGGCATAAATCATATGGTTTGGAACAATCAGATGCCTACAGTGTGTTGAATATGGCAAAACACATACAGCATCAGGATTTTGGCATCCGCAGGGTTAGGACATCGAATGCAGAGAAGAGTATAGGGGCAGAAAATTCAGAGGAGCCTTTAGGTGCATCCAGCAAGCTGCAGGTTCACAAAGCAAAGGAAGGAAAGAGGATGCGTTTGGGTGGGTGATAAAAGATAAGGAAGGAATAGTAAAGGTACAGTCGTGCAGAAGGCGTGCAAGGCTTGGACAAGATCACCACTATACATGGAGGCTTTAGCCTGCCTCGGGGCCATTCAATACCCAATCGCGAAAGGTTGGGTACCAGAGGTGCTCACAGATAGCCAGTTGCTGATAAACCAACTGAGAGAGGAGAAGCCAGTGTACACCGAAATCCAACCGATAGCGGAGGACAGCAGGAGGCATCTCAGAGTGTATCGCTCTCTGTGTATTAGAATAGTGCCTAGAAGTATCTCACAAGAAGCGCACAGACTAGCTACTAATGTTTTAACTCAAATGGACTCTGTAAATATTGTCTGAGTATTAAATATCAAAGTGATTCCATTTTATTCAAATATGCTGCCTATTGAAGTTGATAACTGCTTTGAAAATGTTTACCTTGAATGTGCAAGTCCCAACCATCTGGTAAACCATAGCGTCACCCTCGCGCAGTTTGTGAGCAATGGCAAAGCCTTTCCAGCCCCCACTAAGTCCACTTTTAGCTGCCAGGTACTTTGTTTGGCATTCTTTGCCATCTTCGTCCACCAAAGTGCAGACTCCATCTTGCTTTGGCATAAACTTCTTGCAGAAATCCGCTAGAAGGCCCTGATTTGTAAGGAACTTAGCTTTGTAAGGATACACACGACAGAATTGGTAAATGCTGAACTCTTTAACTTCACACTACTTAGAGAAAGGCCCTTACCATCCAAAACCCCCTCGTAACCTGTGATTGTACCATCTGCTTTACAAAGTTGGGTAACAGAGGATCAAGATTCGCACGAACCTCTTCTGCTCTATCCATGGCAGGGGGTAGAGCTTCAACATTCTTCTCAGCCAAAACTTCTCTGCGTTTATGAGAAAACCAAGCAAATCAGGGGTGTGAACAAATTTTCCTCAAGTTAACTTTGTTAGAATAATTACCTTATTTAGGTTACCTTAATTTGTGATTCTTTCTTAGTTTACCTATTTTACATAATAGAAGTAAAATAGGTAAACTAAGTGATGTGACGCAAATAGTCCGTCAATGGATGCTTCTTGTGGCCCAATAGGAAATCTTGTGCGACAAAGTCCACTTCGGTAGTTGCTAACCAAAGAGAAGGGAAGCAGCGCTGGAAACCGGGCTAGATGGCTCGGATTAACTCAGATGAAGGGGAAACCGGAGGCTGTGGAAAATTCTGATGACCAATGTAAAAGCGCAGGAGAAATGCGGGGCTTTCCCCCCGGTGTAACTCAGACGGTCAAGTTAGTAAGGTTGAAAAAGATGAACAGTATGAACTAAGAGCTCAAAACGTAAATAGTTGCGTACCTCACTAAGTCTTAGGACTTAGTATTTATATCAAGACTCGGTCATGCCCGTTGAACCTTCATGATTTGCACTTTCACCTGCTCCCCTCTATTTGCCGTGGCGTGCACGCCTTATGCCATCATGGCCTGATTTCATGACTTCTTTTCTTTCAAAGATTTGGGAAATCCCTGCATATATTCAAAATATATACCTAATTCTATAATGATTTCTACCTACTGTGTCAGTGTAACATCTTGGTCCGACTTAACTTTCTTAGCTCGGTTAGGATGATTATTATGAGATATGTATGAGAAAAACTAATAGGGCGTACTGAAACTATTGACCGATCTAATCTTTGGTTCGGTTTTAAGGAACTATCCAACCTGAGTATGATTTTGGACCTTTTAAGCATTTTTTTATCCTTACTGTTCATCTTTTCTTTAGTTCATTGGGCTAGGCCCAATAAAAAGTTCAATTTTACGCACATCACTAAGAAAGAATCACAAATTAAGGTAACCTAAATAAGGTAATTATTCTATTAGCCCCCTTCAAACTCAATGTGGTAAGACCACTTGAGTTTGCATACGAAAAATAAAAGTGACCCGCCATATGCGATTATATCCGATGGTGAATAGTTGACTTGTCCGGTGTGTACGGGAAAAAGTTTAGTGATTAAGCCGTGAGAAAAGATCTTAATCGTAGAACCGCATCGAAATACACGCGCGGAAGGGCTATCTTCATCAGAGTGGGAAGCACGAAGTCGTTGACCCGTACAGGAAAACCCTAAAAGACGTTTGGGTCAAGCAGAATATTTATTGACCCCCATGGGAAGGAAAATTCCTAAAAGCCGGTTGTGCCAAGCAGAAGACTTTCATGGTTGACCCGCATGTGAAGAACGAACAGACCAAGATTTCTTCCTTAAGGCTAAAAGGAATTCTGAAAATCAAATTATAAACCAACCAAACAATCTCTAAAGAATTCTGAAAATCAGAATTTTTATAAAACCAAACAAGCCAAACAGCTCCTTAACAAAAGTGGAAAGCTGACTGGGCTCTTTGATGATATGTCGATGACGCAGACGACACATGGTGTATACTAGACAAGGTGGGCTGACGTGGCAGACACGTGTCACGTTGATTGGACAACAGTGATGATGAGGCACTTGACCAAGTGCTTCTTCTTCGCATGAACAAACCAGCACGGTGGATCTGAAGTGGAGCACAGATCTAGCGACGGATCAAAACCGAAGAACTCTTCAAAAATATTTCAGGCAAATTCATTACCTCCCAATTCTTGAGGGGTCCTTTTCGAGTGCCTGCTCAAGATTCAAGAACAAGAAGAACTCCCCATTAACCAAACACATTTCATCAATAAAAGCAAAGTTCTTCTACTAACTTAAATTCTGATTAAAATCCAGGGATTCTTGAAGAAATCATCATTCAAAGCCAAATCATTTCAATAACAATATGCCTAACAAGAATTGATCAACACTTTCAGGGCATTGACCGACAAAGCAAAATTTTCAATCCTCACATCAAAAATTTTAAAAAACCAACCTTAACAACGCGACATTTAGTCCTTTTCTTGGAAGTTGTCCAAGTTATTGGAGAGTGCTCCATCTGCCTAACCTGCGAATGAAACAACCACCTACGATTTCGTACATGATTCGTGCAAAAATTATAGCAGATAAACTAAGATAGCACAAAATTACCTGAGAAATGGGAGAGGGATGAATCGATTTCCCTTTGAAGCCATGTATTGCTCAATAGTCATCATCTGGTCCTCATAATCCCAACCTTTCTCATCCACTTTCCGACATGAAGAATTCTTCAATTGCACAAACCAGAGTTAAATCAAAACACAATGCTAATGTTTACACTAACTTTGAAGAATCGACTTTCGAAAATCTATTTTCAAAGACTCAGAAAAATTCAATTTAGCAAAATCAAATATACATATCCATACATAAAAACAACCGGAAAAAAAAAAAAAAAAAAAAAAAGAGGAACAAAAAGAAGTAATGCTCACCGCTATTCAACCGAACAGCTTAGTGATTCAACCGGAGAACTCCAATTGCTGCCTCAATAGCTGATTCCGGCAATGTAGGAGAGTAGAAGCGGTTCCTGATTCAAAAAATTCCACCGAAAATCGACCGCAAAAAAAGGAGGAAGACGAAGAAGAAGAGGGAAGCGGTGCGATGATAGGAATAAGAAGTAAGGCGAGCGTCTTCATTCGGTGGAAATGGCGAGTGGTCTTTGCTCCGATCAGCAGAGCCGAGCAGATGCCTGCCACTTGCTAACTAAGCAAGCCGGTGCAAGACATCTGTTCTTCGAGCGGTGAAGTACACAAACGTACAACCGCTTCTGCGCGCCTTTTTTTTTTTTTTTTGAATCCACCGATTCCTGTCACACACGTCTCCCCTGTTTGATTACACGCGTCTCTCTACTTATGTTACAAGCGCCTTTCCTTTACTTTTTTTTCTTTTTTTTTGCTTTTTTTCAAATGTGCTGGAGTTTTGTCATCTGTATACAATTCACATGGTGCGCTATATACTCTTACACCATATTTGGGACTTGCACTTGAAGTGCACCCGGTAACTTGCACTTAAAGTGCTTATACCACATCTGGGACGGGTAACTTGCACTTGAAGTGCACAGATGTACCACGTCGGGGACCGGTAACTTGCACTTGAAGTGCACAGATACTGCACATTGGGGACGAACAACTTGCACTTGAAGTGCACAGATACACCACGTCGGGGATGAGCAACTTGTACGTTACACCAAGATGGGCAAATCTTGACAGAGGTGTGAATATAACCATTTACATCAAGGTCTGTGCATTCCTTATTTCTATTACATCGGTCTTCCTCGTTCTCATTTTTATTACACAGGTCTCCCTATTTTCACGTGTTGCATGCTGTCAACACATTTTTACATTTATAATACACTTGTAATTATTAAAATCAATCAAAATTAAAAGGCAAACCAATATATTTTGAACCAAATTTCGACAGCAAAGAATGTGAAGCCTGATCAAATTCTTCTTTTCAAAATGGATCCTTCACATCCTAAACCTAATTAATATTTGAAAACAAATGGATCAATCTGCAGTATAAAAAAAACGATTTTATAAGAGTCATTCAGGTTTTACATCTGTAAAATGGTGTATACATTTACAACCTCTCAATCCTCAAAACTAAAAACGTTGTATACCTGGTCAAACCTATGGATCACAGAGATCTAAAACTCTATTTCTATTTTACCATCAAATGAAAGAACAACAAAACTATACCAGCAGATTAATACTGGTAGAACTGAGGCCACTTTCTCAGCAAATGTATCAACTCTGCTACACCTGAAGCAATTCCTGCACAAATTTCGCGCCTTTCAAATCCTCAGAAATCAGCAGCAAAGGTCACGAGTGTATTTGGAGTGGCTTATGAGCAATGCTTGCTTCGCCAAAAGCATCATAGACAATCGATGATCTCATGCTCCTCAGTGATCCTTCCCATTCAAAAGAGTTGATGATGGGACAAAGGGATATATCAGTATAGCCTGCAGCATACTTGAACCTGCAAGCTTTACCAAAATTTCCTCATTGAACTATAGTTCTCCTATAGACTATCTACATGCTACACCCTGCAAAAATGACGCTTCAGTGGAGTGGCGGTCGCCGGATAAAAAGTGGTTGGGAATTCCAGAACCTGAAATAAGTTTTATAAAGGAGTAAATAATGGTTTCAACAATCCTCAGTTTCAAGCAACAACATATTTCTGAAACATCATACCTTCCAGGACTTCTGAGCCAAAACCTTCACTGGTGTTTCCTGATTTCTCTGGCAAAGGCACAAAGTCAGATTTTGATGACCTTTTGCTTCTTTTTTTAGTAACGATTTCAACTTTCGGGACATTCAGCGAATAGCATTCAGCACACTTCTTCGATCTTTTGCGCTTTCCATTATCCTTCTTTGCAAGATCTTCTCGGGTTCAAGATTCAACGAAAACAGGGAAGTTAAAATTACCCTCTTCAAAGATTTATGCATTAGCCAGGTTAGCAACTTAACAAAGGGTAAAGATGTACCAGAATCAGCTGTTTTGCCCAGATTTGCCAGGTTCATAAGGCATTGAGCCGCATTTATTACATCCAAACTATTTACTCTCACTATGTGCACCTACACGCATATGCTCAGACAATTAAACCATTTTGACTTTCAAGATGAAACTCAATAATCAAAATTAAAACCAAGCACAGCTCCAGATAATACAATCAATATCACCTAATGATCTTGTATCAAGTTAGCCCCATAACAGTGCTTGGACCGAATTGAATAGACCAGTTATTTCATTCACAAAAAATGTGCAATTAGAAACAGAGTTCAAATAAGTACTTTAATCCACTGAAAGTGAAGTGGGATTTTAATCACCAAAGTTTCTTATTGTATGAAAATTTAGGATTAATCAAACAGTAAGGAATAAAATTTCACAACCTAGACCTCATGGTGGCAGTTTATTTAGTAGCAATCGGACTAATTTCTGTGACTGACAAATAAATTTCCCTAAACATGAAATCTGTTTTTCGTTCTTGCTATTCATCATAATGCAAAGCACATTTACCGATTCATCTGAGATACCAACACCAAAATTCAAGCAAGAACCTGTAATTTGCAGGGTCCAATTAACCGAAAGATCAAGACATCTCCCTTCAGTAATCCATGAGTTAAAGAGAAGCCCCTCCATCCTGCACTTAGTCCATTCCGATCAATAAGATATGTTGTCTTATATTCTTTTCCCCATTCATCTACCAAAATAACGGTAGAATCTTCATTTGGCAGATATGAGGTGCCGAATTTCCTAGGAATAATCTGTCAAAAGGGAAGAAATCAACAAAGTATTATCCTCTGGTTCACCAATCTATGAATATCGTATTAAAGGGTAAATTTAAAGCTTACCAGCCAAAAACTGTAAGTGACGTTAGAAGGAAGCATGTGTTTTAAGAAGTAAGGCGTTTTATCCTCCAGATTGGCCAGAACTATAGCGGCTCGCTCCATAACGGTAAACTTGGCTTCGACATCGTCGTATATGTCATTAATCCCAATCCGCTTCCGTTTGATGCTACACACATGTCACACACTCATAAGATGTTTCAAGATTCCTTATAAAAGGCAGCAACAATCCAAGAGAGTGAAAGCATTGTATCAAAAGTCATCAGAGTACAACTGCCAACCTTCCTGAGTTCTTTGTGTTTTCTGACGTCACCTAGTCGAATGCACAAATCAAAGTCATCAGTTAAGTCCAAAGTTAACTAACACACAGCACATATATTACAAATGAAAGTCATCACTAAAGTCCAAAGTTAACTAACACGCTGCACATAAATTACAAATCAAAGTCATCAGTTAAGTCCAAAGTTAACTAACACACAGCACATAAATTTCAAGTTTAAACAGGTTAAGGAAGATACTAAGAATGTAGCATTAAAATAATAACAACTCTGGAGCATACATAAGCATACAATAGTTTCTCTTCTTCACTCGTTTCATTTAGATGCAAAATGCAACATAAGAATCCTAATCATCATAGAGCAAAGCAGAGCATATGCAGGTTTTCATTCCTCAACAGGGGATCCCTAATCATTAACAGAGTAAAAACCTCAGAGTATCCCACTTTCTTCAACTTCAAACGTAATATGTTCGGCATTTCAGACTAAAATCAAGTAGCATTCATAAAATACCTTAGAATGAAATTGATTCTGCAACAAATTTACTTCGCGAACCCCAAACAAATTTCGAAAGCACCGGACGACCAAAAATGTTCCTAATAAGATTCTATCTAAATTAAGCAACGAAAACCTGCATCTACATCATAAATTCATGATAAATCTAGGTTTAGAACAACAAACATTTCAAGAAAAACCTAAACCCTGAATGCATTCACATCCATAGCAAATGAAAAGCAAATTGAAAGCCAAGAATCCATCAACAAATACTTCCGAATCACGGGAATAGCAAGGATCATAAGGTCCCATGTACGAACGAGTCGATACATTCGAAATACAGGCCCCAAAAAAGAAGAAGAACGCAGAGATCCGTAAGCAAGAAAAAGGAAGCAAAACAGGGCAAGCTCAATCCGGAGCAACAAATACAAATATCTTACTTTCTTCTTAGCTTTAGATTTGCCGCTGTTGGGCTTCTGTGAATCCACCTTTTTCTTCTTTTCCATGGGAGCCATCTTCTTCTTCTTCCTCTGAACCTCAAACCCAACAATTAACAAATAAAATAAAATAAAAAACTTAAAATAGAAATAAATTTGAACAAAAATGGAAGGACAAGTGTGGGACTGTGGGGTCCAGTTGAATAAAAAAAAAACAGAGAACTGAGTCAACTCACTCTGGGTTTTGCATCTGAGGATGTTTGTCCAAAATGAGTGCAATGTTGCTTCTCCTCATTCAATCTCTGAGCTTCCATGGCGGTTTTCTGCATGTTCTGTTTTTTTTACCAGTTTAGCACTTTACACACAAAAGATGCACAAAAATCTCACGATAGATTTGGGAGAGAGGAAAAATAAAAAATAAAATAAAAAAGAAAAAGAAAAGCTTGGGTAGAAAAAATGGAGTAAAAAAAATATATATATATATATATATAAATAAAGGAGAGAGAGAAAAGGTTGGAGTGGGAGTTTGAAGGAACAACCAGGCGGGCCAGACAATGACAGCAAAATTCGGTGTAAGAACGCACGCACCTCAATACACGCACCTCAATACAGTAGGATCTGCTATGTGCTTACTGCTTTCTACATTTCACCTTATATTTAAAGAGTTCCCGTATCGATAATAATTTGGGTCGCGTCTGTGTGTAATTGAGATGGCGTTCATGTATAATTTGGATTGTGTACGTGTATAATTAGAGTATAATTAGAGGGTGGCGTCAGTGTATAATTCGGGTTGCGTCCGTGAGTAATTCAGATAATGTCCGTGTGTAATTTGGGTTGCGTCCGTATGCAATTCAGGTAGTTTGTAATAATGTATTAGGTTTATTTTGATTCGTATCATTTTTAAAATTGTTGCAGATATTATCTTTTTCGTGTTTGTGTTTTTAGATACATTTGTAACGCGTAATGTTGTCAAATTCATTGTATCGCATAATGTTTCCGGATTCATTTGTAACGAGTAATATTGTCAGGTTCACCTATAATGTGTGATATTATCGGATTCATTTATAACGTTTGATTTTTGTATCGTTCTAAAAAAATAAGTGTAACAGTCTATTTTGTATATTAATTGTCAATTTCATTTATAACATTTAATGATGTGACGTAATTCTATGTCATTTCGAATTTTGTCACCCACATCCTCGGTAACAACATTGTGCACATACCAAATTACTAGACAAATATAAGCACAAAACAAAGAATAATGTTTCTTGCACATAATATGTGCAAGAATTTGTGCACATAAAGTGCATAAAGTGGGCCAATTACCTTTTTTTGCCCTTTAGTGGATTTTTGATGTGTACTGCACTAAAGGGCAATGAAAGTAATTGGCCTACTCAATGCACTTTATGTGCAAAAAATCTTGCACATATTATGTGCAAAAAACAATATCCCAAAACAAAATACACATTTAATCCATCAGCTTTTAGTGGAATGGTTATTCGAGTCATGTCCAAATTGTCTTATGATCATAATAGCATCTCCAAGACTCCATCCCAATTTGGTACCTTTTTGCACACCAATGCTAAAAAACATGCACAAATTACTATTACAATTTGGAAAAAATGCAAAAGTGGTCCACAATCTTTACCCTTGTTTCAAATGTAGTCCACAATCTTTAGTAAGTAGCAAATGTAGTCCACAATGTATCCATTTTGTTGCAATTTTAATCCAAAAACGGAAATTGAACATTGACTAACGGTCAACGAGTTTGACCGTCAGTCAAACCCGGTTTGACCCTCCTAAAACCACTTCCTCTTTCTTTCAAAACCATTTCTCTCATCCTCTCAACCTCTCATCTTCTAAAATGCTTTCAGCAAGAATTAACCGTTCAAGCTGGAAATTGATCTTCCTTATTGATTACCCATAAGATTTTCAATGGATTAATACCAAATTTGAGTGTTTTTTTACTCTGATTTGGAGTATTTTTGTGTCATTTTGTGTTCTGCCCGTCTGGGTGCTGTACTGGCTGCCGGGAACTTTGGGCCTTACTGCTTCGGGAAATTGTGTGGGAAACTTCTGGGTGGTCTTCCTGGGTTGTACTGCTGACCGACAACTCCAGATTTTTTTCAGATTAAGCATTTGTCGTGAAAGGTTGACCGATTTTGAGTTCAAGTTGCGATTGGAGGAAGCTCGGCTTTGGCCGGATTCCGGCCAACCCATCCCGATTTGTAGCTCATTTTCAAGGATTCAAAATACATCTAGCTGGTTTGGAAAGGTTCGACCATGGTGTGAAGCAAATTCCTTCAAATCGGGATTTTCAAGATTTCTCAATTCGGAGAACACTGTTACCCGATAACAAAAATTCAATTAATTTGGGATTATTTGAATTTGATGCTTGTTATCATCTAGAATACGATGGGCTAAACGGGATTCTCATTCAAGCCTTGTTTGTTTGCTAATAAATCCAAGAATTGGTGAATTTCATTTTGAATTTTGATTCAATCGGCAATGGGCACTGTTCATAACTGAAGAATTAATTTCTTCATTTCTTAAACCTGCTGAAAGGAGGTAATTATCTTCACTAAGAATTTCGGATTTTGGTGTTCTGTTTTGCTGTTTCAAATTGTTTGAATATTGAAGCTGTTTGGAATTCGGTTTTGGTGCATCAATTGGATTTTGATTCGGTTTGTGCTGCTTTAAATTGAATTTGGTGTTTGGTTTTTGCTCTTCGGTTTTGGGTCCTTCAATCTGATCGATTTTTTCAATTATTAGGATTCTTGTTCTGTTTTTGGAAAAAACTGTTTCAAGTGTGGAGCTGTTTGGAAGAAGAAGATGAGAGGTTGAGAGGATGAGAGAAATGGTTTTGGAAGAAAGAGGGGAAGTGGTTTTAGGATGGTCAAACCCGGGTTTGACTAACGGTCAAACCTGTTGACCGTTAGTCAAGGTCCAATTTTCGTTTTTGGACTAAAATTGCAACAAAATGGATACATTGTGAACTACATTTGCTACTTATTAAAGATTGTGGACTACATTTGAAACAGAGGTAAAGATTGTGGACCACTTTTATATTTTTTCCATTACAATTTCAACCCATTCAGACCAAATCTTACACCAAAATAAATATTTTTTAAAATATTCTATATTCTAGGGTCATGTTTGGGGCCATAACTTGGGACTCATTTTGCACAACAAAAAGTTTCAAAGTCTATTGAATTTGACCAAATAATGGTCTCCAAAATATACAAAAGATGCCCTCAAAATATATATCACTAGTTGGACTGGGCCTGTAATTTACAGGGAGGTGTTAATGGTGTTAATCGCATGTCAAAAAATGCTAAACGTAGAACTAAAAGATAATACTTTTACAACTTCATACCCATTTCAGCCCGCCCCTCCCTCCTAGCAAAAGACATAATCAAGATTTTTGGCATGAATTTTACCAAGGAGCATTTGCCATTTCCTTGAAGGCAACCTCTGGCCTTCCATTTTGCGCCTTGAGAATCTTGATTTCTTCATCAAGACCATCCATGGTGTCCTTGAGGTTTCTCATATCCTCTTCAAGCCGGGCTCTTTCATTCGTCTTCAACTGAATCATCTCTTCCCGTTCAGACTGAAAGGAGATCATCTTCTCGATCCTGGAACGCAAGAACCCGACTTTCATGCCCAAATCCTCAAAGGATTTAAGGGTTCTGTCCCAAAGTTGAAGATAATCCAAAGGAGTTGTGATCTTGGCCGCTCTGATCGCGTCGGAAATGTTCACGGTCTCGACAACGACGCCGGCGATCAGCTTGCAGTTTAGCCCCTTGAAGAGATGACTGTGAAGATATGCATTTTGGCTGCGGCAGAGCTGGTAATACTTTGTTCGGAGGTGTACCGGAATCTCTGAATCGATCACCAGGCCGTCGACGAGAATGCTGAAATTTTCCGAGCTCTTTACATCCTTAAACTCCACGACGGATTCAGAAAATCTGATTCCTTCGGAAAGTTCGGGGATTGAATCATCATCGTCGCATATGTTAGCTGATGATGATGAATGCTCTGAGGCATCCGCATTCTCCAAGTTCTCACCTTCATCTCTGATTGAAGCTAATTATCAACGATGGCAAAAAATGAAGTAAGGGAATTGGGCGACTGATTTCGAGAAATGACAAAAAGGATTCCTGCGAATTCGTATTACCGTTCGCAGAAGAAAGTGGTTTAGCTTGAAAATCTAGATTCAGAAGCCCAAGAGCTCCATCGATTTCTGCAGAGCCATGCACTCGGACGATGTACACCTACAGAAAACAAAAGCAAAATTTCAGGGAAACAATGCGGAAAGAAACTTCAAGAATGAGTAAAAAAGAAAGAAATGACCTTAAATCTGCAATGCATAATCAATTGGAAAACTAAAACGTCCCCTTCAACCAAACTGTGAGCCATGGAGAAACCCCTCCACCCTGCACTTAATCCGTTCTTCTGCCATAGGTATTTCGTGTAGTGTTCCTCTTCACTTTCATCCACTAAAAACATGGAGACATCACTCTTGGGCAGATGTGTATGACAAAATCTTCTAGGTAACCCCTGATGATATTAAGGGCAGGTTCGTTCAGAGAAAACGCAAACAAAAACAATGAAAACGAACAGGGCATTAAAGATTCCAGCTTAGCTTACCAGCCAAAATCCACCAGTAACATGGGATTTAAGCATCAGCTTCACAAAACTAGGAAAATTAGGGGGCAGCCTTGCTTGAACTTCATTTGCTCTGTCCACGGCAGAACATTCTTGTTTGGGAAAACCCAATGAATGATTAAGTTGATGAGCCCCATTCTTATAGCTAAAACAAAGGTAGAAGAAAAGAAACATTCTCAGACAAGGAAAATTTTAGGTTTATTCTTATTCATGTTACAGGCATTCTAAAATCTAAACTGACCATAAAATACGCATCTGGGTGTCATCAATTTCCTCCTGCAAAACAACAGAAACTTCCATTTCTCATTCCATTGAAGATTTTCAAACAATAAAGAACCAACTTTTTTTACCTTTTGCAAAGCAAAGACCAAAAAAACAAGCAAAACAAAAATGGGATATTCTCCAAATGCATGTATAAAGCATAAAGTTCCGTACTTTCTTGATGGGGTTTTGTTGAGAACCCGTTGGCCTCTTCTGAAAGGGTTTCTTCTTGAACTCCAATGGCTCCCTCTGTTTCAACTGCAGAAAAACAAAAATGAACAAAACAGAGTAATCCTCCGTTTAGCTCCATCCCCATTGTCGATTTAAACCAAACAGAAAAGAAAGTGTACCTTGGAGCATGCTCGATATGGAGGCGGCTTAGATTCTTTAGAAGGAGGCAACTGAGATATGGCCATTTTGTGCTTCGATTACAATCTACAGTACTACTATTTTTCCCCCCTTCGATTGGAGAGTGGGATTTTCAATTTTCAGGGAAGGCTTAAAAGGGGTTTATTTTTTCAAATTTTTCTGACCGTTTGGTTTAAATTTTAGTAATTTACAGAGATGAAGCGAGGGATTTGACAGGACCGTCATCTTGGAGAAGGAAAGTGGATTCTGTTCCCTTCCTTCTTTTAATAGTACTACTACTACCTCCAATTGTTTATAGTATTTGCCACTCGGGACATTTTTGAAAAAAATTCCTTTCGCACGAAGCATAGCACACGATTACAGCAACACTTGTCACAGAGATGGGAGATGTAATTTTGAACACAAGCCCACTTGGCTCCTTGGCCTAGAAGAGTGCATGCACTTCGATTTGGTTTAAGGTTTGTCAAACCGAGGTCGGTCGTATTAGAGAATTAAGCAGTGATTCAGTGGTTGTTAGAAAATTATTCGTAGCTTATTTATAGCAAAGGGAGGGAGGAAATTAGGTGTAAAACTTACATATTCTTTATATTGTATTTGAAACAATGTTTGAAACTTTGTTTTGAAAAAATAATTTTATAATTAATTTTCATTATTTTTAATATAATTTTTTACTATTCAGCTATATTTTTTTTACATTTTTAATACATTTTTTACATTACAAAATAATTTTTCCAAAATTAAGTTTTAAACATTGTTTCAAACCCAACATAAAGAACAGGTCCGGAGTATCTCACCATTTTATTAAAAAAATTGCACATAAAACTTACAACTTAATTTTTTTTACTTTTTCTGTCTATGATATGACTGTAATAGATTGAAATTAATATGTTTGATTATTTTTATATTGCCTATTTTTACCCAAGGTGAAGGGATGAGGATGTTCTGTGGAACCCAAGATTTAAGGAAGAAAAAAAAAGATTAAAAAAAAAAAACTAAACTAAACTAGGAAGTGTTAAAAAGCAATCAATTAGTTTTATTACTTTTATTTGACCTAATTTATCCCAGTGTAGAGGAATGGGTAAGTTATGTGTGGGGAAAAAATATTTACGACTTGATTTATCTTCATTTTCTATATGTGGATGTTGTAATATATGACCTTAAAACAACAACTTCAAATTAGCCGATTAGACTATTTTATCTTGCCTATTATTATTCAGCGTAAAGGGACGAAAAATTACGCGTCAACCCACTATGAACCCGGGATAAAAAATAAAATTTTAGAAAAAAATTAAAAATTATTGGGAAGGGTTAAAATGTCACTAATTATTTCACTATTTTTTAGTCAGGTGATAAAAGAATTGTCTGAGCCCGGGTTCGAACCGGGGACCTTTAGTGTGTGAGACTAACGTGATAACCAACTACACCACCCAGACTAACTGCTGTTTGTGATATGATTTACAAAACCTTTATTTTTATACACTTGTTACTCGTAGTATATTTGAAAACGACTAAAACAAATTGATAATTTTCTATTTGTTCCACTAAAACTGTCGCTTGCATGAGAAATTATTTCGTACATTCGTTTGCACCATCCGCTTGGGATGATGTGGCAAAATAAACTAATCATTTTCTTTCAAGAACTATTATCATTTTACTAATAGCTTCAAAATATTTTTTTTCCTTTCTTTACATTATCACTATCTATTTAAAAAATGACTTTTAAGCTCCTGAAAACTAAAAAGTTATAAACGGCAACAAAAGTATAGACAATAGAGGAACGAGTCAGTGCCATAATAATTGTAATGCATAGACTGCCGCTCAAAGGTCGAGGATTCGATTCCTACCTCTACTAGTTTTGCCTATTTATAGTGCATCCCTTCCCCACATCCCATGCTTCCTATGAAGGGGTGATAACGAGCCTATCCGAGTTTTGACGTGTTTATTTATTTATCGATTTTAAAATCTTGTTGATGTTCGTTTATTTATTAATCGAGCCGAGCCGAGCTTGTTCGTGAACATTCGTGTGCATTCTATCTCGCATTAACTAATACAAAATTGTAATATTTAGTTAATTTAATATACTATATCAACTTACATAAAAATCAAAATTCAATTTAAATTCATATATTGATATCTATGTACATATAAATATATACATAAAGATTCAATTATTTGTATTATTTAAAATTTTAATAATGTATATACTTATTTTATTTATATTATATAGTTAATATTTTAATCGAGCATATTTAGAACATTAACGAGCTTTCAACCCTTTGTTCGTATTCGTTTATTATCGAACCTAAAACTCATGTTCTTGAACATTTTTATCGAGCCGAGCTCAAACTTATTCGTGAATATTCGTGTTCATTCTCAGCCATATTCCTAAGGGCCTGTTCTTTTTGTTTCGTTTTGAAAACGATTTTAGTTTCAACAGTAAATTTAATATATTTTAATCATATTTCAATATTTCTAATACAACTTTTTACTATTCAGCATCTACTTTTTACATTATAAAATTATTTTTCAAAACTTATTTTCAAAATCGTTTTCAAAACTCCCAAAAAGAACAGGCCCTAAGTAATATATAAAAAACAGTGTTCAAAGAAAAAATAAACTAGAGACAAATAGCATCAAGGGACCATAGGCCCATAGTATTAATTCGCAATGAAAAGTAACAATACTCATGGTTTGAAAATAAAGCGACCAATTGATAACACCTGAAAATACCATAACTAAAAACAAGTATGTCTCGTTTTTTTATATATAAAAGTTAAAACTAATTAATCCTATGTTTCTATGGCAAAATCATACATTGGATCAACTAACCAGATCAAACAACATCTTCCTAAAGTTTGAGGACGCACATCTCAGCATTGTTCTTGAGATCCTTAATCTCAGAAAGAACCCTTTCTACAGTCCCCTTCAGCACTAACATCTCTACTTCTGCAGTACCTCTGTCTTGATTTCTCATCACAACTGAAGCTCTGTAACTATTGCAATAGAAGAAGAGTTCTTCGGGTTCAAGAACATGGCTTAAAACCTGCTCCACCTGAGCCTCAATTTCCCCAAGATTCCCAAGCATTTCCCCGTAATCGGTCATCTGCTTCTGCCAGGTTGCAGAATCATTCGACAAGGGATCGAGTTTTCTGGCTTCAAAAGTATCGCTTATACTGCGTGTTCTGGAGATCAAACCTGTAACAATTCCACAAAAGAAACAAGCCATTCATAAGTTACAGAAATGCTTAGAAATCAAGGTGGGGAAAGAAGTCTTTCCCCCCCCCCCCCCCCCCCCCTACCATTTAAGGCTAGTTGAAGGTCCATTCCCAGCTTCTCAGAATGATACATCTTCACATCTTCATTTACATGATCAACAGTGTTCTTGGGAACCGATCTGCGTTTCTTTGCTCCGGATGGTATCAGAACTCTGCAATCAATCTTTCTATGTCCTATTTATCAGACAGACATTTTAAAGGGTGATATTGGAGAAGGCCTTCCAGAATTACTACCAAAACTTTTAGGAGCTAAACAAAGGTAAAATAACCAGCTGACCATGGCCCGATTCTTTCGCTCCCGCCTCTAGATGTATCAGGGAAAGAGCTGCATCCACTTCATCCAAGACACTGGATCTTATTATGTAAACCTGCACTCAACAAACACACAAGGCATGAAAGGCAAAACACTAGTTGAAACTTGATTGTCTTGTTTTTACATATGAGTAAGACTACAGTCTTGTTATTGAATGACTCAATTATTTGATAATGACTTTAGTAACGTATATTACTGTCAAACGATAAATGACTGGACCATTCTGTAACTGAACTAAAGCTTTTTCCCACCAAAGAGAACTTAGACGTGAAGCAATATGTAGCATCTGAACAATTACTACCTTCAATTTGTTGGGCTCAACCATATGAAAAACCAGCACATCTCGCTCCTCTAACTTATGCTCAATCGAAAATGCTAGCCATCCAGCACTAAGTCCCCTCCTTCTTGCAAGATATCTTGTGTTGTACAGTCTAAAATCCTCATCTTCCAACATAATTGCTGTATCGTGGCTCGGTAAATGGAGATGGCAGAATAGCATTGGAAGAGTCTGTGAAGCCAACAAGTAAGCAAAAAAATTCTCCACCTATAAAGACATTGCCTAGTTCTTCTTGGACATCTAAAATTGATATGAAAATTACCAGCCAGAAGCCTTTAGTCACATTGGATCGGATCATTGGCTTGACAAAACTGGGAAACCTGGCATCAAGATTCTCTTGAACTGCTTCGGCTCGCTGCATAACTGACAAAGGAACCTCCACTTGAGGATAAGACTGATAAGTATCCTGGGATGGTGCCTTTCTCCTTTTACAGCTGAAAAAAACATCAAAGAAGCAAAAAAGAAAAAATGAAAATTCAAACGACAGTAAAGGAGAATGAAGCAGATATGATCAAATTCATCACGAACCTTGCTGATTGCTTGGTCCTCTTGGCAATTACCTGCAGGCACAACACAGGTTTAAGAGCTCAGATCAAGATAATTTAACATACATTCATAGATCGACTTATGCTCTATTCGTTTTGGAGACTTTTGAAAACATGGTTTTGGAAATCTAAAAAACTGTAGTTGAAAAGTAAAACGGTGTGTTGGGAACGATAAAAAATTAGTAGAAAATTCAAAACTACAAAAACATGTTTTTGAAAATACTGTAACGAAAAGGGCCTTAAATTCTTGTTCTAACAGATGCAGATTAGTCAAAGAGGCCTAAAATCTGAAGTTAGGCTGAACTAATTGCAAAAGTTAACTACTTCATGAAGATCCTTCAAGGTATGGAAGCTACTCTGTCTCAAAATTTCTTCTAATTTTACCCTTTCTTTCAACTACCGTCATTTAATGTTTACTTCAATTCTCAGGAGAAACCAAAACAGAGAGCTTCCAGAAAGATTAGATTACTCAAAAGGCATACAAAAAACAGGAAAGAAAAAAAAAAAAAAAAAAAAAGTAAAGGAAATCGTACTCGTTGTGGCCCAGTCTTCACCAACATTTTCAGAGTCCCAAATCTTTCCTTCTTCTTCATCATATGCCCATTTCACAAAATCTAGTTACCCAGAAACCCAAAAACGAAGCAAGATAATTGGGAACGAAGAAAACCGGTTTCGGCCCTTTTCACACCGACTGAGATTTTATGCGTACGCCGGCGGCAGAAAAATCGAAAGATCGGTGGGACAAACAGATCCAACCTTTGTCTTTCTCTTTTGTGGTTTGTGGGTTCGGTGATTTGATCAAATTCCTTTGGGTTTTGTTGACGAAAATTGAACAAAGGAGCTAAACAAGGTGATCGCGGAGAAATATTGCCGCCAAAGGAGTACTGCGTCTTTTGCTTTTGGGTATTTGGGAGTCCCGAGTTTCCCGACTGAAGAGGAAGATACCCGGTGGGGTCCATCAATGTCAGAGCTTCAGACCGGGAGAAACAAATTACATACAGAGGATGCATGCAATTTTTTTTAAATTAAAAAAAAAAAATCTTATTTCGAAACTTTTAAAAATAAAAGACTTGAATTAAAAAAAAATGAAAAAAAAAATTACACAAATTTCAAGCCAAATTAAATGAATGTTACATTTGATGTATTATAATGACTCAAATTTTAATATACATCAAAACTGATATTTCTTCGAGGGAACATTGGGTATTAATTTTCTTTTCTTGTTACTGCTATTTCTTTAGAGAAATAGTGTTACCCTTTTGAAATATCACTCGTATTCTTCAAAAGTATCAATGCTACTCTTTTGTATAATGCTTTTAATTTTTTTTTAACTTATTAATTTTTGCAGTGCAATTCCGTAAAAGTACAAGTGTTACTTTTGTGCGACACCTGTGTTCTTCATAAGTGGACTTAAGAGTACAAGTGCTACTCTTGTGCAACACTCGTGCTTTTCAGGAGTGTCCTTGCTACGCTTCATGTAGCGGTTTATATTTTCTTTTTCAGCATTTCTACTACTTGTAAACAATCTGTTTGCTTTTGTTTTTGTATCAATTTTTAAAAAATTTAAAATAAAAATTTTAGAAAAATGGATTTTAAAATTTTAAAAAAAAAAAAAACAAAAAGTACGTACGTTCTGTTCACGTGAACAGTGTTAGCATACGTGCACATTTAACAGAAGACTTAGGCCCTGTATGGCAACAAATAATTCCATCTCATTTTACTCTCACATTCATTTTATAATAATTTCTCATAAATTATAATACATCTTTTTACATTTCCTAAATACCTTTTTACATTCCCCAAACACCTTTTTACATTTTCAATATAACTTTAATAATTTTAAAATCTAAAACACCTTTCAAAAGACATACCATACCATACGGGGCCTAAACTCTTTTCTTTTCTTAATCCAAGTTAAAACATTTTCAATCCACAAGTTATGGCGAACTAGAGAAGATAAAAACCTCAACAACGCCTCACTGCCGACAGTGTGTTCTTATTGCCCTCTCTTACTGTTAAATGTTTAACCTTAGCTTCTGGTCACAGGAAACAACCAGCAAGTTACACCGTTAGCCGGAGATTGACTCCATTATATTAACATCAAAGAAATCCAAACGCATGCACATATTAACACCATTTACATACTGATTCACAAGGCCACTTCTCATCCTTCCACACTGGAAATGTAGTCCAGGTGACATTTGCAGGAACTCACAGCTGAAATCGCCACGACCAAGAACCGTGGTGATTTCAGCTTAGACTTACCTAGTCCGCCAAAAAACATCTGTACAAAACTTCAGCTTCAGATTCTTCACCGTTATATTCCTCAAACCTTCTCATAATCTTGACCGGCGTATGAATTTGAAAGCCTTCAAGGGAGAATGCGGCCTAGAAGCTGAAGCAACCGGCTGGCCATTCAAGGAACTGGAGAATTTAATATCCCAACCTTCTACGGTTTTTGGCACGCAAGCATCAAAGAGTACTTGTCCAAGAACACCATGTGCACTGATTCTTGGGTTACAAATAGATGACAGTTTTTCCGGCCTCTCCTCTTGTGATGACTGAGAGTCTTTGCCATTTTCAGATCCTGCAGAGCTTGGTAAGTATAGGTGGCTATCGGGTCCAACCGCAACTCTTCTAAGGCATTGATTTGAATTTACAGCTGCATTCTGGAGGTCACAAATCAAATCGGAAATCTCATCGGGCGTGCTCTCGAAGTCAGTGCCAGTTTGCTCTCCAAGTCTCTGGATTTTGTAAGAGAAAACTGAAAGTGATCTCTCGAGCAGCTCTTCTACGGCAGCTGTATACTCACTGGGGTAATTCTTGTAATGACCTGGAATGAGGTGAAAATAATCCACGGTGACTCAAGTGTGCTAAATGTATAAGAACCTTCTAATGGAAGGACTGGTAATTAGTAAGGAGTTCAGTAGCATATAAGTGATATAGATGCATACAAGATGTCAGTTACAGGAATCCAAGAAAACACAGGCGAATCAACAACAGAACATGGCAAATGAAATGAAGAATAACAATTTCAAATTTAACATAAAAATATTAACTGGATTCACCAACACCATCCTAAGCACAAATTAGACAGTTAGTAAACGGTCAAAGACTAACCAACATGAGAAGAATTCTTCCATTTTATGACTTTCACGGAGCCTCCAGCATCTTGTAATCGCTGAGAAAACTTAAATATAATAGGATAGGGAGCAAGATCATCAGTCTCCGAGCATAGGATGAGGAAAGGGGCACCAAAGCTCTACAACCAAATATAAAGACAATGTTAGAGACAAAACTCACAATGCCACTTCAGTAGATGCCAGAAAATAACAACACGGGAGAAATAGAAACGTACAACTGAGGAACAGAGACTGTGCCAATAATCTGTGCGATGGGAACCAAATCTTGTAATGAATAGAGCATCCAGTCCAAATGTGACACCTTTTGCAACCAAGGATACCAGCTTAGCTGAACCAGGCATTTTGAGGATCGCATTGTGGAGGGGAAATCTAGCCCCCAAGTCATGGGTAAAATCAACTGGACCAGAATCATATAGATGACCAGCAATGCAATTTCTCAACAATCGACTCTCCTCCTTCATTTGAAAAGTAACTACTCAATAAACCAAAAAACAATATACAATATATGGAATTTACAGAATATACAGCAGATCCTTATGTCCGTACCTGACTGAGCTTCACTTCACATCCTCCGTCAAGAATCTGAGTCAAGTGTAAATAGTTTATATACAAGTAGCCAAAGAGGGAAAGAAAGCAGAAAGAAGTTAAAAGGAAAAACAGTTAGAGGGATGACGAATTTGGTCCCCTCAAACAATTACCTCAAAGATCTTGTACAAGCAAGCTTGGGAACCACCAGACAGAGATGCGAAAACCAGAGGACATGGGATCAACCTAAGTTCCTACAGTGAATCAAAGAAAACTTTCACCCCACAATAAAGAATTTAATAACAAATAACAAGAGATATTGATCAAAATCTAGCACAAGCCCTTACTACCAAACTAAAATTAATAGAAAGTGCTCAACTACGTTCATGCAAACTCAAAATGCTGCGTAAACATTTAAACCCAGAAATGTACAATCAAATGCATACCAACAAATGATCTGAGAGAGGGATCAATCAAGCTCACCTCAACAAGTTGACTAACAACACATAGCGCGAAGGCTGTGGCCCTCTCCAGGATGAATCTGCAAATTTCAAAAGAAAATGGTTGAAAACCTTATCAAACCGCATAGAAAATTAACGCAAACCATCATTGTGTGAAAACTTCAACTTGACCCAGATTCCACGATCCTTCAAGTTAATTCAACAGTTTCAAGAATTTTTTAACAATCGTGAAATGACCCAGTCAAGATATAAACTTGTCAATTTGCTCCAAGCTTCCTCCATTAACAATAGGATAAGAATTAAGAACAACATAAAGTAACCAATCCAATAAAAAGCTGAACAATCTAAAAGGCTTACAGATTAGTAAAATCAGCGAGGCAGACAAGGACATTCCAACCCAGAGATGAATAGAGGTTCGCATAGTCCATCAATTGGGTTTCCGTAATTGAACCCCATGCCAAGACCGCGACAATTCCTTTAGCCTTCGAATTCTCGTTTCTGACCCAGTAAAACCTTCCCCCACTTCCTCCTCCACCACCAGGGCTGCTTAACATCTCAAAAACCCAAAAAAGCAAAAGCTTCCCAAACCCGAGCCCCGATCGAAAACGCGAAGCAAAATGGAGGAGCTGCCTGAGATGATGGGAGTAGAACTGTAGAGGACTAGAAGTTAGTTGTAGTCGTCGCCGGCAGTGGCGGTGGTGGATTGTGCGGTGGAGATGGCGTATAATGCCACCTCAGACCGATTGCGCTCTGCAAACTTTTATCCTCACGCTCGTCGGCTCGTGCTCAACTCACGACGTCGTATCGTATCCAGTGGTGTATCTGTATCACGAATGAGTATATCTCTTTGGGGATGACGTGGCGGATGGATTGCCTGGCTGTGAATTGGCGTTCACGACTTTTATATTGCTAAAATTAAATAATATTTCTTTCGCATAAATAAGTGAAAGCGTGTTTTTACTATGAGTAATGATAGACTCAGCAACAAATCATAGTAACTTTTTTATAGCAATACATGTGTCATGCATTCATTGATTACATTTTTATTAATATCACATAATTAGTCAATAAATACATGACACATGAGTTGCTATAATTTATTGCTGAATCTATAATTACTCTTTTACTCTTTAATATTCATAATTCACAATATAAATATATTTATAAATAAAAAAAAAATTTCCGGTATACAAGAGTAAAGGAGGAAAGAAATTGAAAAGTCGTTGTTCGAAAATCGACAGAAATACAAATCAAAATCCCTGCATTTGATGGTTAGTATATATTACAATCATTACAGTAATGGTTTGTACTTTAATCTAGTCGAATAACATGAGAATCTAAGGTCTTACAGGGCTTAGGATAATTTGTCACACTTTCCTGCTACACATCTTAATAATTCATAGTAAATATTAAATTTATTTATTTACCAATGCTATTTATTGGTATTCTACGTAATTTTAATATAATTTTATATTATCTTTTTATTTTTTAATCTCAATAAATTAAAATAAATATACCCTAAATCAAAATGGGTGAACCCTTAGTCCAAAATTTTATTACTCCCTCCGTCCTATTCAAAGAGTCCACTTTAAAAAAAATATATTGTCCCATTTAAATAGTCCACTTTGAATTTATTTACAATACATACCCTTACTAATTAATAATATGTGGTTCACAATTAACTCTTACTTATAAAGTAAGGATATAATTCGAAAATATAGTGGTAAATTACTTATTTTAGGTGTTGTACCTCACATCCCATAATAAGTTGTACACATTTTAAAATGGACTATTTGAGTGGGACGGAGGGAGTACAATGCTAATTAATATCATTGGTGAAAAGATTAAAATAAAAAATAATATTTATGTTGAGTTATTAAAATGTGTAACAAATAGTGTAACTGAGGATTCTGAGCCGTCTTACATCCTATCACCGTTTAAACGGTTTTTATTTTATGATTGTTTTTTTCTTATTTTAAATTCATATTTGTAATTTATCTTTCACATTTATAATGCATTTTCAATAATTTAAAATTCAGCAATAAGCTAGTGCTTCAACATTTGTGACGCAATAAAAGGCCACCCAAACATTGGAAGTTCATTTCCTACCTCAGAATGCAGACTGACAGGAAACTCTCCAACTTCGTTATTCTTCTCCCGATAAGTAATAGTGCCGAATTTTAAAAAAATAAAAATAAAAATTACGATACCAAACATCAGACCTCTTTATAAGATAGAGTATTATTAACTGTTTCAATTGATTTGGAAAATATTAAATTGTGTTACAAATATTAAAATTGTGTAACAAATATTAAAATTAGTCCATTTTTATTTTATATGGATTTTTAAGTATCAAGATAGATATCATATACAGGATAAGTTTTGAATTAGTCAATGTGAAAAGGTTAAAATCGACCTTAGGACATGTTCTTTTTGAAAGGGTTGAATTTTGGTTTTGAAAAAATAATTTTATAATGTAAAAAATGTATTAAAAAGTAAAAAGATATAGTTAAATAATAAAAAATTAATAAAAATTAATTATAATATATTAAATTTACTGTTAAAATTAAAATTAAAATCAAAATTAAAATTTAAAAAACATGGCCTTAATCGTTTTGAATGGTGAGAGACAACGAAATCTGAATTATTTGGGACCCACAGAGGAAAAAAGGAAAAGGGGAATATGGAGGGAATATTCGTAAAACTTTAAGAGGTTGGGGGTGATTTTTAAATTTAAAGATAATCTGACGTTGAATCCACATTGGCTAACTATTCATTTCCCCTTTTGGAAACGCCAAGTTGGCTAACTTGATGAAGTTTTAGGACATGTTTATTTTTATTGTTTTGAAAATATGTTTTTGAATAATGTAAAAAGTTTATTAAAAATTTAAAAATATATAGATAAATAATAAAAAATTATATTGAAAATGTGAAAAAATAATTATAATACATTAAATTTTTTATTATTAAAATGAAAACCAAAACAAAAAGAACATCCCCTTAATTAATTCAATTTATGCAATGAATTAAGCATTTATTGTGTTTGTGCCCATCTTCCCTGCTCTTATGAGCACCAAACCAAAGCGCATTTGAGAACGAGTTTTGAGGATATGAGAGATCTTATGTTTAAAATCCAAATAGCTTTAATTTTAAAACTATATTGTTTCGTTACAAACTTTTAAGCATAATATTCGTTTTCATAATTAGACAGAATAATATTAATACGGAAAAATTGCAATTTTGATCACTTTTGTATGAACGAGGAAAAATTACTTGTGCGAAAATAGCCTTTTACGTTTGTAATAACATAATATTATGTGTAAAAATAGTCCTGTATAATTAATGCCCCTTTAAAAAAGTAAAGTAAGAACGTCAAATTTTATTACTAAAATCGAGAAGAATTAAGTTACTTTAAACATACTCAATTAATTTTGACGAGTGTAACCGAAATGGGCCCAAATGAATGGATTTTAAGCAGCTTTTTCAATACGGGCCAAACCAGCCAACATAAAGAGAAGAGACTATGCATGTATGTCTCTATTGTGTGTGTGTGTGTGTTTTTTTTTTTTTTTTTTTTTTTGGTTTTAGATGTTATAGCCTTATAGGAAGCTAGCATAACCATTAACCAGTCACATAAAATGCAAAATAATCGATTTTTTTTATTATATAATAAACACATTACAAAAATTTAAAACTTGTACAATCTTTTGATGTGCGAATTACATTTACCTTTCTCCAATATTTTGGTCAAATTACACATAAGTTATTATAGTTCTGCAAATTACAAATGCATCCTTATTCATAAATTTTTTCAATAATAGTAAAAGTGATATCCAGCTAATTACACCGAAATTAAAAGCACTAAAATTTTGATGAACATTTATTAAATAATCTAAAATTGCATTCATAATTGTTTATCTATATACTCTATCCGTTCCCAAATAAGTGGCCATTTCAAAAAAAAAAAAACACACAAATTTTTTACCCTTATTTATATTTTCTTATTTTACTACATTTTAAATGGGAATGTGTGCAATGTGTGTGTATTTAAAATAACATTATTAAATAAGGGCAATTAATTAAGGGGTAATATTGAAACTATTTAAATTTTTTGTCTTAAAATGTGTAAAGGAACACTTATTTGGAAACAAAATAATTTTTAATAATGACCACTTATTTGAGAACGGAAAGAGTAAAAAATAAGTTCAAAATAAACTTTTATCGAGTCAATTATAAATTTTAGTGAATATAATTTATTTTTGTTCTCAGTCTTAATTAACAGAGATTGATCTTGTAATAATCACACGTGAGTATTTATAATTTCCAAAATAATAAATGCAATTCGCCCAGTTTTGATTTATGAACTTTTTATTCTGGTTTTGTTTTGTTTCTTCTAGTATTTTGTCTCTGCTCTAGGGCTCCAATCCCATAGCGGTGACTTCAATTCTGGGAATTCCCCCTTTTACCTTTAAAGATTAAAGAAAAAAAGAAGCCTGAGATCATCAGTTCATTTCAGAACAGAAGTCAATGCAGTTCTCTCTTCTCATTGAGGAAGCCTGATCGATCATAATCAGTTTCGTGAAACGAGCTTACCAAAATTACTACAAGTACTACTCTAACAAGAAGGGTGGACACTAGAGAGGGAGAAAAGAAAGCAGATTAAAGCCATAAGCGGTAGGAATTCAGGGTTCGAATCCTGTTAATTTTCAATTTTCAGATACAAGCGTCAATCATAGGCACGAGATCCCTAAAGTAGTCTTTTCTCTCTTTGGTGACTTCTTATCATTGTATTGTTGGAAGTCTCATCTCATATCGTGTGAGCTACGAAAAAAATGTCGAAACCTAAAGGCAGCGGCAAGGGGAGATCAACCTTCCTTCCTTAATCCTTCTTCCACTCAATACTCACTCACAAAAGCCCTGGAAAGCCTGCAACGTCGAGTACCAGAACTGCCTCCTTCCTTCATTCTCTATTAAATTCCAATGGGATTGATGATTAAACATTCCCTCTCTTTCTCACTTGTATCTTCCATATCTCAGTTTCTCGTTCTTATAAAACTAATCTATAAACTAAAGCTAAAACTAAAACTTTGGGCATCAGATCCAAAGCACATGGAAATGTTCAGAGAGATAGAGAGAGTACGTACGCAGTGTGTGTTAGTACCTTTCCAACACGGCACGTGCAGCCATCGATCTTCCACTTAACATGTGTGCTTGCGTTGCCTGCGGGCCTGTAAAAAATAATGTCGCTTTTCTTTTCTTTCTTTCTTTTTACTCCTGGAAAAGCAACAACTCATTCAGAGACTTTTGAGTTTTAAACAGAACATGACTGAGAGGGAAACTGGAAAGGAAACCACATGTTATTTCCTGCCTCCTCCATAACTCCAAGCTTTCAAATCTTTCACTTAAATTATTAAGGCCTTGTGTGGTATGATTTCTAAAACATGGTTTTGAGATTTATTTTGATTTTATAATATTAAAATTGTATTGGAAATGTAAAAAGGTGTATTGAAAAATATAAAAAGGTATATTGAAAATGATGAAAAATTATTACAAAATTAAAAATTTTCTCAAAACCATGTTTTGAGAATCAAAACAAACAGGGCCTAAATTTCCATTTTCCAGGACCATGGCTGACACTTAATCATGCCTACAGCTCCTTTCCAAGCATGCAACAACATCAACTCATCATCCAATCAAATTTGCTCCCTCCTTGCATATTCATTTCGATCATCTACACTAGATTCTCTATATCTGTGTACACCCCCTCTCATATGGTATAACACAAGGTACACATACGAATTAATGCATAATACAGAAGATTTGATCTCCGGTGACAAGTACCTAGTATATCAAAACTTGAACTCCTGTACACCTTCCCACATATAACCAGCATTACCCTTGTGCTTTTGCCGTCCATGGAATAAGCAAGAAATCAATGAAGGAATTGCAGTGTGTATTGTATAAATTTGTATGATATATAACTAAACAACAGCCACACTAAAGTGACCAAAAGCAAAGGACAAAATTTGCGCAAAAACAAAAAAAAATTTAATCAGAAAAGCATATCATAGGCCAGCAGTCCCAAAATACTCATGTCCCACAAGAAGAGAGAGAGAGAGAGAGAGAGAGAGAAAAAAAAAAGAAAAGAAAAAAGGCCCTTTCACCCTCCAGGGTCGAGGGCCTCCATGTACGTACATGAATATTAATAAGAAAACTGTACAAACAGTGAAAACTGTGGCCTTTAGCTTCCAAATGAAGTACAATACTTCCAAAAGCAATCATCCCGTGATAATTGCCGAAATTTCGCAAGAATTCGGACTCAAATTGCATGCATAATGACACCCGAATCCATGGCAGAGCCACAACAACAACAAGTACAAAAACGAAAATGAAAGTTTTCAATTCCAAATATATTATTATACTATATCCTTACAACCACGAGTCAAACTCAAAACCCACCCTTCATCTTCTATCTCTTCAGAGCACACACACACAGAGACACCAAAAAATCAAATGAAAACTCAGAAAAACAAAGAATATATAGCAAGTACTGTATTAAATGCACACACAGTTCCTACACAGAAAGAAAGAAAGAAGCTTCTCAAAATATGGCAGTGACAGTACAATTCCAAAAGACCATTAATGGAGATTGGAGAGAGCTCTGAATAGTAGCAGTAATAGAAGTGCAGCTTCTTTACATAAAAATGGAAACAACCCAAATATACACATTTTACTTGAAAAAAACTAATGGAGTCTGGAAGAGGCCATACCCCATACCCATTACCCACCCCTACGGTTATAAACTAAATTAAATCAAGCGAATTCGTAGAGTGATACGAAAATCAAATTGAAGCAAGAAATGGTGTGATGTTAAAGAAGATAATAATGATGCTAGCTAGTAAGTGGTATAGCACTACTAACTGTACTGTCCTCTCGTTTTCGATGGGGCTAAAATCTTCTTGAAAATTTATGGCTTTAAACGGATCCACTGGTACCGACCCTCCAATGGAACGTCCTTCACTATGTCATAGTTGTATCTGAATGAAACAAGGACGATTCATCATTCATCACTCACTGTGAGCTTACAGAATTCGTTACTATTTCATCTCTGTAGTGTCTCTGTTGATTTCTGTGTTTGTATCGCAAGAATTTCTAGTTTCCACTTTTGGAATTACTTTCATGTTTAATTTTGTATCCGAAAAGAGAATTATTTTATTACTGGGAGGAGTACTTACTTTTCCGCGAATCGTTTCTGTTCACGTTTTGCAGCCGCGGAGAAGAACTCGTCGATTTCCGATGAGGACGGCGTCTCCGCTGCTGACCGCCTCGGCGGCGGCTGCGGCGGCGGCGATGGTTTCTTCTTCGTTGTTGTTACGGACGACGACGACTCCATGAATTCAGCTGAGAGCTCACTTGTTGATGGACTCGTTTCTCTACTGCCATGCCAACATAATATAGCATGAACGCTCAGGAATATTATTGCGCGTATTAAAGAAGGAAAAGGCAAATGGAAACGAAATTCCGACTTCCGAGCTCTCACTTTAATGGAAAACGCTCATGCACATGGAGAAGTAAATTCTGAAGAAACTGTTGGGAGGATCGCTGGTTTCGGTTTCGAAATTTTTTGAAATTGAATGCAATATTAACGAAGCATTCAACGCAAATTAAAAATGGCAGCGTTTTGAAAATTCATGACATTGATCGCTACCTGAATTGGCTGATATTGACCGTTCGGATTTCTGTTGCAGAATCCTTCAGCTGCAATTCAACAACAACCAAGCATACAATTAAATTATAGTAATTCAACTCAAAATTCAGAAGTTTTTCATATTCGGAGAACTAAAAGAGAGAGTAAAATTTGAATTTCAGCTTCACCTTCAGATCTGTGGATCTCGTGCGATCCTTTTCGACGTCGCTCGACTCCACAGGACTGGAAACGCACAAAGAGGAGGAAGACGCCGACGTCGTCGAGTCGGCGTTAGAAACGGAGCCAGCTGCAGTATTACCGAGTGAATTCTCCGCTAAATCGTCAACTTTACGCCTCTTAGTGCCGGAGCTGGAAATCGCAACAACCTCCTCCGTTGCCGTTTCTCTCACCTTCGTTCTTACCTCATCCATGGCCGCCAACAACATTGATCGATCGCCTCACTCAACCGCAAGCTTCCTCGGATTCTCCTTCTTCTCTCTATATCTCACCAAAACAACAACACACATTCACAAGCAATTCCGTGTATATAACAAACACATTTCCCCATTAATATGCTTCAATTTTCACACAACCGCCGATTTTAATTACCGATGAAGAGCTTCTGTACCATAAAAAAGGCAATTGATCTCCAACCGCTGAGCTGATAGAAAACCAGAAATGCACACGCAGTGGCACACAGTCACGCAGTGTGTCTCTTTGAATTTGGGGTGGAATTTAGTTGGAGAGGGGAGGGGCAAATTGGGAAAAGGAACCGATGATTTGATGTGATCGGACGGTGGAGAATGGATGAGGCGGTTATGGTATGGGCGTGGGGGGTGGAACAGAACATGTGGTCCTGACTCCGTTACCGTGACAGGCACATGGGGGGATGCCGTTTGGAATTGAACCGGCCGTTTTCAGGATAATTGATCTTTTCTGGGTGTGGCAAATGCCGTTGAGACACGTAATTAAGGGGGGTCTATCACCGGCTATAACCGGTGGTGACAACCGGGAATCTTAACCTCCTATGGATCTTCCTTTAATCGTTTGTTTTAAGTCGCAGATTCATGTATCTTATCGTTTTGGTAGGAAATCTCTTTACTACTTGCGAAAGGAAGGGGAAGTTAAGGGCGAAATTTGATCATGAAGGAATTGTTCAATTAAAGAAAAGTCCACCTAAGTTACCTAACTAACTGATTGGACGAGATTTCAGATCAGTTTGGGTCGGTTTGAATTATACTATTAGAACTTCTAGTTTGGTGAATTTAATTTAAGGGCTTGTTCTTTAAGTTTTGGTTTTGATATCAGTTTTAGTCTTAACAGTACATTTAATATATTATAATCAATTTTCATCATTTTTAATATAATTTTTTACTATTCAGCTATACTTTTTTATATTTCTAATACACTTTTTATATTATAAAATTATTTTTTCTAAACCAAAACTCAACCCAACCAAAAAGAACAGGCTCTAAAACGACCTTATTTTAAACGCGACAATAGAGAAATAGGAAGACTTTGAGTGATTGGCAAATTAATAGTGAGTTCAGATCATCTATCTACTTTTTAATATCTTATATTATGTTAAATGTCCAAAATTACGTAATTTCATTTAGAGTTTTTATCCTGTCCAATCCTTAATCCATCAATCGGATAGGCATTGGACGGATGTATAGTAGCTTCACTGTGCATGTAATGCAATGCAATAGAAACCGGATAACAAAAGGGGCCAATGTAATGTGGAGCAAATGATTGGACGTACTGTTGGCTGACTAAGCTCTAACTATTGTCTACATTTCCTTCACAGCTCCAGTTTGATCATTCGGATCAGCAATAGAATATTAATCATGTATCACAACTTAAAAATATTTGTATTTTTGATATAGCAATACATAGTTCACGGGACAAATGATTTGAACTCGATCCAACCCACAACCTTTCAACTACCAACTCCAAGTTGTCTAGGCATTAGTATTTTTTTTTTGGTTTCATTTATTCAACGGACAACATTTTTTACGAACGGAGGACAGGTGAAATTTGAATGAGTGAGGTGTGAGTAGAGGCAGAGTAAAGTAGATAATTACAGCGACGGAAATCTGCCCTTATTTATTATACTTTTTAACTTTTAACAATGGCGCATGCAGGCGTTTGTTGCGGGTGGTAGATTCGCCCTAATTTCATACTACCAGCATACGGTACGTAATCGTAGTATTCATGAGAAATTACAGAAATGCGCGTCAAAACGTAACTCCATTCCATTCAATTCTCTTCATGGCAACTCAACAACTGCGGTTGACAACCATAAAACCAAAATTTCTATCTCCATTTGATCGTTAACGGGTCGGATTTGTGTTGTATTTTCGTATCAAGTTAAAAATGATCAAAAGTTATTTCTTATGGGTGAAAATTTTGGATCGTTGTTTAAGTTAATAAATAATTTTAACATATCTAATCCATGCCGTATTTTTGTATCGTGCCAGACATTCTGATTTCGACGTTTTGTACGTACGTATTTGAGTTTGTACAACCAGAAATTGATTTTAGGATGTAATAATAATACTGTGAGATGCACCGTTGCGAATTGGAATGCCCAGTTCAAGCGAAGCTGGTTTGTAATGGACGCCATGGTTACGGTTGAGCCAATTTTTCGAGTTAGAGACACAGTGGTCCTGCTTCTGATCACTCACTTCCATTTTCTTTTCTGTTTTTGGTCATGTGGTCCTGTTCTCAACTCTAGACATTAATTTGGCACCCAAAGTTTGAGTGCCAAAATTTCGGTATTCTGGAAGACGAGAGGAGATTCTCTATCGAGGGAACCCCTCACAGAGTAGGTGCAAAAATGTAAATTAATATGCCTACTTTGTGAGGGGAAATGCCAGAATATATGGATTGTCAAATAACTCTTGAGATGTTGTCTCACTATATGTGATCGACTATATGGATCATATTTTGACATCGTGTACAATCTGTCACATCAATATGGCTTGCCAAACCCTATAACAAATTAGAAAGTGCCTAAAACGCATTTTCTAGGAGAAAGGGAGGTCCTCACTTTTTCTCCAGCCAGCCTTCAGTTTACACACAAGTTTTCTTCTTAGCGTCTAAGCTTAGTGTTAAGCATTCACGTGCATCTTTGCGAAATTGAGATGAATGTTCTTTCGAGGAGTGTGCCTACAAAGACGTGAGGTTGAATCACCCCTTTCTCACACACAAGTTTCATTGAATTCAGTGCAAGATTTCATTAGGCTAGTTGCAAATGAATACATATCAATACATATCCTCTGTTCATTTTTTCATGTCGTAATCTGTCCTATTAAAGCAAATTAAGCTTAACTCACTCGTGATTGCACGAGCGAACGACAAAATTCCCAGATTGATTGCTCCGCGGCCAAATACTTACCTGCAAATCCAAAATGCAATTGCAAAGATTATGCAAAATTAGAGAAAGAGTGAAGAATGGAGAGGTCATCAGCAGGGCATTGGATTCCCCTGGCAATGTCAGAATAGAATGGAAAGTCGCGGTATTTGGCAGTTATTGACTATGGAGTGCATATAGCGACCAAAGATACAATTTTGGTGGGGTCAGGGTCAGGGTCAGGTATGGGAGATTGGAGGAGGCGCTAATTACAAAACACATTACAATTTCCCCCTCCCTCAAATTAAGGGTACTGTCTCTTCCCTGTTTTGGCAGATTCTTCTCAACCACAAGCAGCCAATTTCCAAACGTTGACGCCTCCTTCACCGGCATGGATACAACTGACATCACAAGACACAAGGGAATATGTTGTTCTTCTTCTTCTTCTTAACACCCTTTTAGTTTTATCCACAGACCAACTTAGCTTCGTTTTTTTTAGTAAAATTGGCAATCCTAAAAATATCTATGGATGGCAAATAGGCAAAGGTTAAATTACTTATCCTATTTACTCCAATTTTTGCAATTATAACGTGAACTACGACAAAATCAACGCATCTATTATTCACCTGGAGACATTAAATAGCAAATTGTATCGGATTCTTACACTTTAGAGCGCTTTCTTAACTTCGAAGAAGGCGGGACGCTCCTTGTTGGCTACTTCAATGTCGTCTGGGGATGCCACTGCAACGACCACCCCTTTATCTTTAACAGCCTCAATTACACCCGCAAATTCCTTGAAATCAACCAACCTTTCGGAGAAGAAAAGCATCAAATCATAGTTAGATAGCAACCAAAAGGGAGCAGCACAAGACACGTATCAAAATAATCATGCTAAGAGCTACAAAAATTGTATCACCACATGCTTCTTAACTCTTCCAGGCAATGAAAACAAAGCTCCCTACTCTGTAATTGACTACTTTAATGACAGGATCATAAAGCTACTACTTCACCTGGTCGATAATATCTCTTCTCGTCTCTTTTGCCTTTCCTCTTCGGTAATTCCCAGTAAATGCCGTAACAAACTGAAAGCAGCAAACATGTCATAAATGACATTCAAGTAGTTGACTAAAGGAGGATTAAACAAAATCTATAAGGAAAAATGGGATACAAAAAGAAAATGATCATGCCAATTTTCCAGTTCAATGTATTTCGGAACCTTTTAAATGTTGCAATTACAGTGGCAAAACTAGGGAGTAAAAATGATTGTACTCCATTTTCCTCATCAACCAAAACCATTCCATTGCTATACTTTAATCCCACACAGAAAAGATTTTCAGAAAGAAAACAATTCCCCCATAATTGGCACTCCTGCAGTCTGAAAGAGCGCCAACAACAAACGTACCTACTATATCCCTTGGCATCAGGTAGCTGGTAAGAATCCACATCGCCTATGGTCCCAATGATTGCCTTGGTAAGACTATCATCATCTATATCTAGCTGTCTCAGAAAGTCACTTGTTCCATCATATACATCAATTGTCTTCAACAAATTGGGGTCCCGGTAAGATAGGAACGAGAATACTCCTGAATTAAGAATTTTCAAGAAAGACATGGACATGAGAAGGGAAAACAAACAAACCAAAAAAGGTGAGCTATAAATGTAAACCTAAGTCTGTACCAGAGTGTGTGTCGAAATCACAAAATCCCCCATATGCTCCTCCACTAACACGCACACGCTCCCACAACCATGTGTTGCTGATGTACTTGGAGATCACATATGCACTTCCACTAAGCTGATATCCAAACTCATAGAGATTTGCTGCTTTTCCAACATAATTCACCTACATAAAAGTTATACTAGTTGATATTCCTACAAACTGCACAAAAAGACAACTTCCCAAAGAGAAGAAAAGAAAATGTAAAAAAGAGGTCAGAATCCAACACAATTAGTTAATCTAACCTGAGTAGGTATCACAATTGCTTCATTCGTTAGAGGAAGTCGTGTGTTATAAGAACTTGATTCTACGTGTGATGAATGAGGAAGCATATCCAGAAATTTGCTGATATGTTTCTCTGTACCCGTGAGATTTCTCCCATCAGCAGTAAGGTTTATTAGGCAACGGTCCTTAGAGAATAATGATCTCCGGATCTCCTCAAGCGACGAGGCAATTTCAGGCCATTCATTATCAACTTTCTCTTCAAGATCTCGGAGGAATTCGAGGTAGCTGAAATCACAAAAAGACCAATTCATTATGACTGCTTCTCTAATCTATGAAAGATGTAATCAGATATATTCAGAAGTAAACATAGTCAGACAGCCAAGAATAAAAGGATTTTCTTCTAATTTTGGATGCAGCATGCTCAATAAAAAGGTAGAAGTTATGGCATGGGCAAAGGCAAGGCTTAAGGAAGTATTGATGCAACACTAAAATACACCAAATGACTAACCTCAGACCACCCATTTGTTCAGATATTGATCCAGCAACATTAAGCTTTGCATCCATCCTGGAAGCAGCTACACCATGACCACTGCCTCTTAATCGATTCTGTAGGTGAATTATATTAAAAAATCACAAAATTAGCAAGTTAAGAATAACCCATCATTGCTATATTGAGCTAATGCACAAATGAATCAGTTGTCACCTCCATCCGTGCTTTGCTTTGAGAAACAAATTGTTTGAACCGCTTTTGGTCAGTAAGTTGGACATCCTGAATGATGCAATTCATCTAGAATTGAACCATTGATGAATATGTGTTAGTTGATTATCCAAAGAACATAATCACCCAAAAGTTGCAGAAACAGCATAAATAACTACATTCACACTAAAGATTTTCCCAAGTCTTCAAAAGACCCTTGAGATTCTGAAAGCAAACATCACAATCCTTCAGACTGTTCAGTCAGAATATAAAACAACCATAGTCATCAATCAAGTATTATTTGTTGAACTTGGAAAAAAAAATTAAAAATAGACGAAAATTAGCCTAACTATTCGTCCTCAAACCTATCCGAAACCTCTAAGCTGCTTAAAACCCCAGATTCAATTCAAAGTTGTGCTTGTAGTCACGTCTTAAATTATCGTTTGGATTATAAGTTGTAAAACATATTCTGGGCCAAAAGATGTAAAATGCTGTTTGGTATGCCAAAAACTTGGCTTGCTTATCTCAAAACAAAATCAAAACCCACAAGCATGAAACACATCCCATGCTCACTCCATAATTGCGCACCAAGCTAGCACACCACATAAAAACGGTGAAGTTCACATAAATAAAATGAGTAAGCTCGACAAAGGAAGTCTATATCTGGTACAGGCCATATAGATAACGCAGAAGTCAAGGGGCGTATTGGAGAGGCAACATAGAGCAGAATTCTTCAGGAATGGAGTGAATCAGAGGTTTGGAGATCAAGTAGGGAGATGCAAAGGGAAACTATCACTGAAGTTGGGGTTCAGGGCTTGAGGAAAAAAGGAGATGTAGAAGAAAGCAATACAACATGCTGGAAATGGATAGTAGTTCATGGTTCTTGCCTAACAAGAGAAAAAGAACTTACCAAGTTAAACAGGTCCTCAGTTCGAGAGGACATCGCTTTGCCACGAACAATCATGTGGCTACAAGGATCCTCCTTTCCCCGCAATGATGATGTAAATGGATACACAGATATTCCGCCAGTCTTTTGTCCTATCAGCCGGTTTAATTGAACAAAATCCATATCCTTGGTTCCCATCTCCTTAAGTGACTGACTGTTGAGGAATTTAAATATCAGATGAGAGCAACCATTGCATACTACTGGAATTTAAATCCATCTACATAATCAAGCTGATCTAAAAAGGTATGCACCCTTTTAAACACACCAAACCTTTTCTTCATAGTTCATACATTTTGGATTTGTAACAATTAGCTATATAAGGAGGCATCTCTCACCAGAAAAGTGGTACCAGAGGAAGCAGCTCTGGCTTTAATGAGCTCATGTTAAAGACAAATTCAGCATAGAGAACATCATTTGTGAAAAGATCATGCTGCAAAACTTTTACTCCATTAATATTCCCAACCTGCAATATGTTCATGAGTTCAGTAATCAGTTGATGGAGGATCCACATAACATTAGATTCAAGATAACCAGTTTGTCATTACCTCAGTAGGAACGTATGAGGGTTTTTTTGGGATATCTTGGAGAGAAAGGCTTGGTACACTTTTTAAAGCTTCAGGTGGGTCAGGTGTTTCCTGTTTCAACCGCAACTCCTGTGTAGCACGTGCAAGCTCAGCAAGATCCTCCTGAGTCATGTTGGCTTTGACTTTGTTTAAGATTTCCTTCTCCACTTCTTCATCACGAGAAGCTTTCTCTGGATCAGGCTGTCAAAACCCAATTATTTGTTACTTGCATCCCATTATTTAGCTGTATGAACTTATCAAATTGTAATAATAGAGAAGAAGAGGGTGAGAAGTTACCTGCATTTCAACAGTTACACAATGTGGATTTCTCAATATGTACTTTTCAATTAAAGGAGAAAAGACTGCTTTGGAGCCTACAGCTGCAATTCTTGCTTTTAAGTTCATTAGAGGCTCCTGATATTTCAGTGGCTCAAAAGGATCCATTTCATAAATCCATTTTCCCTGTGATATTGTTCCCAAGGAATATATTTAAAAAGGGCAAAAAAAAAAAAAAAAAAAAAAAAAAAGATGAGTCTCCCACTTCCTTGGGGGAGTGGTAGGATAAAAACCAAGACAAAGTAAATGCTTGTACAACATCCTTACCATGGCCCGAAGCATCAGAGCTAAACCACGCGGGAACGAGCCAGTATTATTTTCTCTAAGAGAGAACTCTATTGTATTCATTGATGCTTCAACAGCATCTGAATCAAAACCATCCTCTGCTATTTTTTGTAAAGTTTTCATGATTAGTTCTTCTACCTTTGGAATATCATCTTCCTTAACACCCTTCAATCCTATACTAAACTGAGGCTGGAGAAGCTCATCTTCAATCCCACCACCAACAAGAGCATCTCCTAAGCCACTCTCCAGTAAGATTTTTCTCAAAGGAGAAGCCGGAGTGCCCATCAGCAGATGATCCATAAACCCCATGGCAAGCTCAGTTTCCAAGTCCAGCGGCCTCTCAGAGAGCAGCCAATTTACACATACCATGTGCTTCTTATTCAAGTCGTCACCTTCTGCTGCAGGATATTTCTCGACAACCCTAACTGGCTTCGAAAAAAGCTTTTGTGGTTTAACTAATGATTCCTGAGGAGCTGAACTTGCATCAAACATATCAAGGTATTCTGCACAGAGAAAATGAAATATTAGCTATTACAGTTTCGTTAAAATACTAAATTTAAAGATGACTAGGCAATAAAAAGCTGAGGTAGACACAAAATTCCCACCAATGGTACCTTGCCAAAAACTTCAATATTACTTTCTAGGTCTGTCTTTCATAAATGTAAGCCCATGTTTATTATTTTTAATTTCTGGTGATTCAGGAGGACTTTCACCTTAATTAAATTAATATGTCATGGCAAAATGGAAATATAAACATCATGGCATACAACACCAAAGAATGAAAATTTTAAAACTTGTGAAATTGAACTAACATCCCACCCAGAAGGAAAAAGAATAAGCACAACACCTCAAATACAAACAGCTTAAATATACAAAACCTTACATTATTAAATCCCAGTTTACCATAAAAGAATGAAAGGAGAAAATGATACCACTTAAAATACGTAGACGTTCAGTTGGATCATCATCTCCATAGAGCCATATCTTGGCATTGCTGGGATGGTAATATTTACGATGAAACTCCTGCAGATTAGTCCCCAGGTTACAAATCAATATGGAAAGCACAGAAATTAAAGTCCTCGTCATTTATCTTTCTTCTAGGCATGAGTATGACATAATATTGACTACGTCAATCGGCAGGTTGAAACCCATAAAAGATTATATGAGTTTAAAAGGTTATAATACTCTAATGTAAAGAACAATTAGGTAAATATTATAAGAATAAAATGGATATGGTAACAAGGGATATGGTTTGTGTTCAATTGAAAACATATTCAAACAACCAATTAACTGAGGCTCTGTTCTCTTGTCAACTTAGTTAGGAAATTTTTTGGTTAAGGAAGAATTTTGTTTTGGAGGGAATTTCTTTTGGAGATTTGTGTAGGAAAGAGAAGAAAAAGTGTAATGATTATGTTTTTTTTGAATTTATGTGAGTGAGTTTTTAGAGGAAATTTTTAAATTTAAATTGTGAATTTTATGAAATGATGTTGTTTCTTTGTGTAATATTTTTGAGAAAAAAGTGATACTTTTCCTAATTATGTTCAGAAGAGAACAGAGCCTGAGTGTTGAGTTCATAATCTGGATTTCTGAAATTCCTAAAAGTATCTGTGAAAACTACAAAGTTTCTCCATTTCACATTTCTTGGTGCGACGGTCGTGAAAGGTTTCTTTGAACAACTTTAAACAAACCGACAAGGTATATCCAGGGCTTCAGTAAAGCTAAGCATAAATCACTAGAAGGTAAATAAAAGTTCATCTAAGTTAAACTACTTGCATTAAAGCTACAAGAATGCACCAATGACAGTACACAAACAGCTAGAATCCAAGTTAAAATAGAAGATATAGATAAAACATTTGCAGAGACCAGTTCCGAGACATTATCAATTTTATTAAACCATTTGCTTCCTTAAGCTTAATCTAAAGGACTTGATGTGTACACGACTCCAAATAGGAAGTCTTCCACAAACCTTAACGTAAATGCATGTAAAACCTACCAGGCACTTCAAAGGAAAAGCAATAAGAGAAGCTGAATACTGAAATAACCTTAAATTCCTCAAATGTGAGCTTGGGTATAACTTGTGGGTCACCACCACTATCCACACCATATGTATTGTCAGGGAAAAGAGCCTGCAACATACACATAGAAGAACTTAAAACCTACGTGCTTCATACAACAATCTTTCATCGCAGAATATCTTCTAAGTAAAACACTTACTTCCAGAAAATAAAAAATAACAACAGGAAACCAGAGGGGAGAGAAAGGAACATGTAGCTAACCTGCTGAGAAGCCCTGCCTAAAATGCTATCAGGCTGAGAATAAACACCTTTCATTTCATTGAAAACAACACCTGAGATACACCATTCAGAACATGTCTAAGTAGAGAGATACTTACAGGCATTTTACCATAACATAACACAAAATGAGGACAGTGGGGCAAGGGTAAGGAAAAAAATGAAAAATTGCACTATCCTAAGGACTAAAATGAATGTTGCCAGCAACATACAACATAATATGATGTACATCCAAAAATAAATAAAAGAAAAAACAAGGGGACAAAATTAACCTTTATACGTGATATCCTCTGAAGGGTCGTTAAGCTCATAATGCCAACCCTCTTGTTGAAATGTCTGAAAGTCCTCCACACATTTAGGGAAAAAGACAGCATCTAAATATACATCAACCAAGTTATAAAAGTCCTGTAATGGAAGTAAAACCAATTGTCAGTAGGGATTAAGCAGTAAGAAAAACAGAACAGACTTCTCTTAGAAACGTGATGACAGTTTCTAACCTTGGTATTTGTGGATGCGACTGGATAGCAAGTCCTATCCGGGTAGGTAAATGCATTGAGAAAAGTATGCAAGCTCCCCTTTAATAGTTCAACGAATGGTTCTTTTAAAGGATACTTTCTCGAACCACACAAGACACTATGCTCTAGAATATGAGGAATTCCAGTAGAATCTTTCCTGCATCAATAATCGGCCAAACCTTTAAAGCTGTAGAATTATAAGCTTTAACTATTCTAATCAGATGAACTCAAATCAACATAACCAAAACCTGACGTATGAATACTACCTAAGAACGTAAACTGTAACAGAACACCGCAAAACATTCGCTCCATTCATGTATAGATATGCATATTTACAATATTACATGAGCCAGATAGAATCAAATACGACTTACGGAGGCGTTCGGAAAACAATGCCGAAGCATTTGTTCTCGTCGTCATTAGAAACCGACATAATTTCCGCTCCAGTCTTTCTATGCTTGTACAACACAGCCCTAGACTTACACTCTTCAATGAATTGCTCCGACACTACATCAAAACCTAGCTTCGCGGCAACTTCATCATCAGCTCCAAGCACATCTACAACCATTTAACCACAAAATAACTAAACTACCAAAACAACAAAGGAAAAAAACGAGTAAATTCAAAAAAAATACTTGACGAATGAAAACCTGGAGAAGGCTGAGGGGAGGACGTGGCAATAGCTCTAACTGAGAGAGTGCTGTACCCCGTTCTGAACCGGAGAGAAGAATTCGATACAGCAGAAAGCACCGGAATGTGCTGGCGAAGCGAGAAAGACGAGCGGCGGCTGAACTTGGGAACAACCGAACGGTGCTGAGGCTGGCTGGAGAATGAAGACGGCAATCGGCGATGTATCCGGTGAAACGAACGGGTAAACAATCTGGCCCCAGCGCCGGCGAGGGGAGACGTGGAAGAGAAGGAGCGATAAAGCGCCGCTCTCTCCATGAGGAAAAGGAGACGTGCCGTCGTCGGAAACTGAAGAAGATTAGGAGAGGAGGAAAGAGTGACAACAATTTATACAGAAAAATTAATAAAAATTAGCATCGGAGGATGAGGTTTTAGGTTGGGAGGGACCACCGCGAAGAGGTTTGTGAAAGGGAGGGAAAATAAATATCAGATAATAATCGATACGGCGGCCCGGTGAGTCGTTTTAGAGTGACCTGGGCGATAATTTTGAGTGGAGCTGGGGCGGGACTTGTGGAGCAAGAAGGAAAACAGGCTTTTTCTTTTTTTTTTTTAGTTTTGTTTTATAACTAAAAAATATATATATTATTTTTCCATCTCATTCAAATAATGTATTTTAAAAAAAAATAAAATAATAATTTAACGTCATATTTTTCACTTATATCATAACTTAATAGTAAGATTAATTGTCAACTACACATTATTGTATTAATTTGGTTGAAATTTTATAAGTAAACAATAGTTGAAATATGGCCCTGTTTGGCAAGTTTCTCAAAACCATGTTTTGAGAAAAGTTTGAATTTTATAATAATTTTTCATCATTTTCAATACAACTTTTTACATTTTTCAATACACCTTTTTACATTTCCAATACAATTTTAATATTATAAAATCAAAATAAATCTCAAAACCATATTTTGAAAATCATACCACACAGGGCCTAAATATGATAAAATATTTTTAAAAAATTGATGTATGATAATTTAATCAATTTGTATATATTGAAGAAGAAAATAAAATTATTTTGATGGTTGAATTGAAACTTGAAAGGCGAAGAAAAAAGAAAATGGGAGCCACAATTTTTTCATGGTAAAGATTTTTGCCACGTTGCTAGTTATTTGACTTGTCGCCCTTTGTTTCCAATATTTTTATTTTTAATTTTAACTTCTTTATTTAGTAGTAAAGCAAAATTTTGAAGCGTTTCCAATCCCTTCAAGAAATTAATGATAGTGATTTTACTCTTATTTTTCTTAATAATGCTAACGTTGTCTTGGGGGAGTCTCCAACCTCTGGCAATATAGTAAAACGATAAGAAATATGTTAAAAGTTAAATTTGTGATAGTCATTTATCAAGTGAATTTAAGTACGTGACGAGTCTTATTACTTGTATCACAATAAGTATGGAAGATAATTTATAACACCACACAAAAAGAAAATAAAAACTCAACACGATATGAACGGGTTATGGTAAAGCCATGACTAGTTTGTAGCTTATTTAAATCGGTTCGAATAATACAAATAATTATACGGATAAGTTTAGAGTTGAGAATGGTGACGAGTGAACCCACCAACTCAAATATGACTGGAGTAATTTGTACTATAACACAAAAACAAGACCCGAAACTGACACGAATTAGATTAAATTGGTCAATATAAATAGCACAAATAACTAAACACATAAAGTTGAAAAATGGCGACGCGAGAACCGGCCGACCTGAACCCCATACTCCCAGATACGACACGAATTATCGGCCCTAACAATTACCATACATGTAAATACATAGTTGATACATGATATATGTGATAGGATCCATATATGAACTCTAGGTGTTGACTTCCCTCTGCTAATATCAAAGCAACAAATTCAATGTTCTTAAGACCAATGACATAAAATCATTCATAAATTCAGAACATTATCTGTTTGCAATTGCATAGTATAGAAAGAAGATTACGTTCACTCGATGTTCTTGTTCTGATTGATGAAGGAAGCAAACTTTTTCAGCAAAGCCAAAGATTTCTCTGCCTTAGGGGAAGGCAGATTGAAAACATGGTCTTCCCCTTCAACCTCCACCACTTCAACATGGCCGCCCCATCCGATCTTCTCCAGTTCCTCTTTATACTCCCACCCTCTGTCTTTCAAAATGTCTTTTTCGGCGACGTAAACCAGCACCCTCTCGCAGCCCAGGCTGCCGAGCTTCTGTTCCTTCACGGCGTTCAGCAATGGATCATCCGGCCCCGTAGTCGTCGGACAGGCGAATTGCCAGAGAAGATCAATAAAGCCCTTTACTCCCGGATTCGTTTTCTCAACTCCGATTGGATCTTTCCCCCAAAAGAAAGGGCAATTTAGAAAAATCCCATCGAGTTTTACGCCGCCTAATTTCTCCAGCCCTAGCTTCAAGGCCATGTTATGCGCCAGGTTGCCGCCGGCACTATCTCCCGCTAAAAACAGGCTGTCCAAATCGGCGTAATTCTTAAGCCATTCCTCGGTGCCGTCTCCGCCGGAATGAGAAGCTACCCACTTAAGGGCAAGCCAGGCGTCTTCGTAAGCGGCCGGAACAGGGTGCTCCGGGGCAAGGCGATAGTCAACTGAAACGGCGATGACATTCGCTTCCGCAACCACCGCGTTGAGATGAGTATGATAGGTGGCTGTGAAGGCGGATTCAATAAGGAAGCCTCCGCCGTGGTAGTAAACTAGCACCGGAAGTTTCTTCCCTGGTTCGGCGCTCTTGGGGAGGTAAAGCCGAGCAGAGACGGCGGGTTCTTCAGAAATGGTGACATCTTTGGACTGAACTCCGGTTTCGGGATCCACTGATGCAGGGACGACATCTAACCCCATCAATCTTTCAACGCTGCCGTCCTTGTAGATTTTGATCATAGGAGAGTAATCATAGAGTATTTCTTTGGAGCTGCCGGCCATGGCTGGAGGAAATTAGCAAAGAAACAGAGAGAGAGATGGGCGATGAGAAAGAAGAAACAAACCAATCTTGGTGAGACCTGCAATGGTGAGTGTAAAAGCAGTTACATAATGCATCTAGGCTGAAAAAACCAAGGGCGAATTACATTTACCTCCCTAAGGTTTTGTCAAATTGTAAATATGTCCATGTAATTTTGGAAATTACAAATATCTTCATTAACTTTCTTTTCTTTTTTAAATTTTAGGTCTATTTTTTCACTAATAGTAAGGATGATAATAAGAGAAGCCGCGCTTAGATTTAAACCGCTCAAATTGTGATCGTTTATTAAATAATAGAGTCTAATATTTTGTTTATATTTGTTTATTTATTTTAATGAATATTTAAGCACAGGCTGACTTTTTACTGAGTTAATTTTAATTTTAGTAGATAAAATTTGTGTTTATTTTTAATCATAACTAACAAAACATCTATTTTGTAACTATAACCAACCATACAAAGGTATTTGTAATTTTCAAAATTACATAAACTTATTTATAATTTTATTAAACTTTGATGGAGGTAAATGTAATTTATCCAAAAAAATCAATGTGGGGTACCTATTGTGTGAGAAAAATACAGAGATTGGCTGTGTGAGATTCTAGAAGAGTGGTTGGCACTAGGTACAAAAATCCAATCCAAGCTAATCTTTTGTGTGCCAATTTCTTGGGTGAGGGATGGGGACATAAAGCAAATTATACATTCTATTAGATTGATTGGCATAGTGTAGCAACAACAAATATACATGTCAAATTTTTGTATTTTGAGGAAACTACAAATATCTTTTCCTTTTTCTTTTTTTTTTTTTACAATTACATTTATTTTCTTTTGACTTAGTCGTAATTATAAATTGAGATATAAAAGAAATTTGAGTTATATGAACTAATTTATCATACTATGCATCTCTATAAATTAGGATATTTGTATTTGACAGCAAAATAAATCGTAATTCGTCCAATACATTATACAATTTAATCTCGCCCATCGTGTAATTCCCGTTATGGTGCAACGATATCGAACCCAAAAATAAGTAGTAACTCCTCTTATCAATACACAAAGTTGTTAATATGGACTTATTAAATTGTAAAAATTTAACTCCTTTTATCAACCCATAACAATTCCGACCTCACACATTACACACTCTTTTTGTGACCATCTCCTTTGTCACCCCATTGACACATAACTCCTTTAACTAACTCGTAACGGGATAATTTCCTTTTTTAACTTATGCCAGCTCCCACCCTCGAATGTTACTGGCATATGTTTGCTAGTGAATTGTAAATATTTTATAGTTCAACCCAAATAAAATATCGGACACATTAAAATTTTATCTTCCATTATAACGATCAATATATGATTTTCATCATCCAATTTGACAATATATAAGTTTTATTCATCCAAAAAGTAATTTAAACCCAATTGGACAATGTTTCGACCTCTAATTGTGCATTTGATCATTATTGTGCGTATTTCTCCTTCTGGCCAAAACAAAAGTAAATCTAAAAGAAGCCCCTATAAATTTGTGAATTTATTAATAAACACTGTAATTATTTTTTTACAAGGGATGCGGATTTGCGCAGCCTGCCATCATTTTCCGTTCAGGAAAGAAGCCAATTTTCCGACCATGGAAACGGTGTTTTCGCCGGCGGGAGAAAACAGGCAGAAAACATGTCCTTCGCCTTCAACCTCCACAACTTCCACTTCTCCACCCCACCCACTCTTCCTCAACGCTTCCTTATAATGCCACCCTCTGTCCTTGAGTACATCTTCCCCGCCCACGTAAACCACCACCGCCGGCAGCCAAGCCTGGAAAGATCCGAATTCGCAGCCGGGTTCAGAAACGGATCGTCCAGCCCCGTCGTGTTCGGGCACACAAACGGCCATAGATTGTCGAGAAACCTTTTCTCGCCCTTTCTCTCTGCTTCGTTAGCTATAGGATCTTTCCCCCAAAAATAAGGACAATTCAGAAAAATCCCTTCGATTTTGACGCCGTCCAATCCCTCCTCCACTCCGATCTTCAAGGCCATATTGTGAGCTATGTTGCCGCCGGAGCTGTCCCCGCCAAAGTAGACGCGGTCGAAATCGGCATAATCTCTGAGCCATTCCTCCGGGCCGGAATCCCCTTTTGAATGAGAAGCGATCCATTTTAGGGCAAGCCATGAATCTTCATACGCGGCCGGGAGAGGATGCTCCGGCGCCAATCGATAATTCACCGAAGCAATCACAGCATTCGATTCCCGGGCTAGAAAACGAAGATGGTCCTGATAGGTTTCGGAAAAAGCGGATCCAATTACAAATCCGCCGCCATGAAAGTAGACTAACAGAGGAATCTTCTCCCCCGGCGGCACGGTGTTCTTCGGCAGGTAAAGCCTTGCAGAAACATTGAATTCCGGCGAAATCACGACGTCTTTCGTTTGAACCCCTGTTTCTGAATCATCTGAAGGAGGAACAAATCCAGCTCCTTCCAATCTTTCGACTCGGCCATCTTTGTACACTCGGATTAGAGGGAAGAAATCATGGAGAACCTCAGTTGACGAGTCTACAGCCATTGATGCGATGGAGGAAAGCAAAAACAGAATACAAATTCATCAAAACTTCATGACAGGACTTGTTTATATTAACAAAAATCCCAGAAATTTGCTAGTGCAAACAAGAAAAATGAAGGTTGAGGCGGTTGGTGAAGACATTTGGCACTGGAGTGACGCAGGGTTTTGAATTTAGTGCTGTCAGCGGAGGAGTAGAGCCGTGAAGATATTGAATTGCCCTCGAATTAAATGCATTATTATTAGATTTCACTTTCTGGGGGACATTTTCGAGGCTGAAAGCTCTGACGTGGTTTGAGTCTTTGAATGGAATTGTTCATGTCTCGATGTTGACGACAGCAGAGTCATGCCAAACTAATGTCTATTCCTACTTCTTTAACGGTATAAAATTGGTCGTAGCAGATTACATTTACCAAAATTTCAACAAGAAGCCAACGCAATTGGTTTTTCGCAACAATAAAATATAAGGACCAAAAGTGTAATATATCTAAATAAAATTGTCATTTTTCCTTTCATTGATTGTGTTTTGGTTTTAATTTTTGTTTCTATAATAAATTAAATACATTAAAAAAATATATTTTTTTTAAATTATATTTTAAAATATGATACCGGAACAAGCTAATGTATTTAGAACATATCCAAAGATACAAACCACCCGACATTTTAGCATGAGGTCCACATAAATTAGATAACTTTGAATTGTAAATTATATTACTATACTTGTTGAATCACCGATTAGCACCGAGCTAAGCCAACGTTGTCCCCCGCACCTTTTTTCCTGCTGTTGAGACTAACTTTCCGATTCCATTTCGAAGTTTAAGTCATAATAGAATAGAAAAATATAAAGTAAGATTAATATGGAATTCAATATTTCTCAAATGATCTTGAGATCGAGTATTTATAGGCGTATGGTGAAGGAAAGTGCCATGTTAGCCGGTGGCGTTGCACCCTTCACGTAATATGATCTATCTTATCCGTATATAACCACCTCCTCGATCCGTGTGATGAACCTAACGTGGCGCGATGCGTGCAATCTCCTCATAGGTTCTAAGTCAGTGCTGGGCCGTCATAGTGATATCACCAACTTGCGCCCCAAGTCACCTTTGCGGACGTCGGCCTTGGCTAACTCCGACCGAACCTGACTTCGGCGTCATTTCCATATCCAACAGTACTCAGTAATTTATTTGAGAAATACAATTAAATATATACTATTTTGAAGTGCTTAATTTAGCTATTAGTATGAAGTTTTATTTCGGAATTATTGTACTAGAAAATTTATGTATTAAGGCCAATTACATTTACTTCCTCGAACATTAGGTATAACTACGAAACTAACGTTACTCTTTTAAAAATTATAAGTTATACATTGGACACTCACCGGACCATAAATTCATGACTAATATCTAAAGTCATAAGAGCCACTAAATTTTTTTTTACTTGGTTCAGTTCGTTTTGTTGCGAACTACCTCAATGTAAATAATTATTTCATCAATTTTCTGATAATGAGTTTGTCGTTAGAGAAATTATTTGTAATTTTAAAATAGTCATATTGATTTTATAATTATATCTTAAGTTCATGGAGATAATTTTAATTCACCAGTTAGTTAAATTAGCTATAAATGGCTTTACGTCACATATATTTGTACCGTGTTTTGTTATACTGTGTTATTATTTACATTCATAAAATTTGATGGTACATTTTTTTTTTTTTAAGGAAATTCGTTGGTACATTGCATCTCTAGAACAGCAAATTTCTCACTTTAATCAAGAAATGATACTAATAATAATAATAAATTATGTATAAAAATCATATCCAAAGTTAAAGGATATTAGTTTCTTTTGCCTTCATTGTTTTTTTTTTTTTTTTATCGTGATAATTGTTGTTCATGTTTTTTACATATTTTTGAAAATATCCTCAAATAAATGATAAAACGGCAGACTACCGGTAAAATGACCAAAATCGCCAAGAGTAAACACCCTATTTGGTCCTTTACATATGCCCTAGTGATCTTTTTGGTCCTTTACTTTTCATTTTCGATCTTTTTAATCCTTTGTCGTCTAATCTGATGGAATCCGTTAAAATCAATCTCGTGAATCTCACACCACAAGGGCAAACTTGTCCCAACCTTAATTTTATCATCCCTTCTTCCATCCTTTCTGATAAAGTTTCAATCATGTGCAGAACGGATTCACGGCGCCGATGGGGGCGGAAACAGGGGAAGCTGGAGTCGGAGCTAGAACGGGTTCGATCCCGGTGGACATTCTTGATTCCCCCAAGGAGTACATTCTCGGCCTCTCAAAATCTGATATTCAGGTGACTGTGGAGGACAAGAGCACCTTGGTGGTTTGAAGCAATGGGAAGAGGAAGTGTGAAGAAGGGGAGGAAGAACGTTGCAAGTACTTAAGGCTGGAGAGAATGCCACCCCAGAAGCTGCTGAGGTTGGTTAAGATTTTGCCTTCCCCTAAGACTAACTGGTTTCTCCAGGTTGGGTAAGACCGCAATTTTTGAAAAGGACAATAAAGAAAGCAAATTCCAAGAGTATGCACAAAATCTTGTATTCATGGACCCCAATACCCAGAAAAAATAACATTATCAGTATGCACTAAGGTACACACTCAGCACATTACAACAACAATTAACAATGCCAACTCAGTTAACCAAATACAACAATCTTCTTTATTGTTCAATACGAAATCACAAATTGCAGAAATTATACGGTAGATAGGAAATTTAAAACCTGCTATGGTTTCCACTGTTCTCTCCATTGTTTACTGCGTTCACTTTGCTCTTTGATGACACTGGGTCGTCTCTTGATTGCTTGAAAATTCAGTTCGATACTTTTGCCAATTTTCTCCTTTTTACTTCAGGGTATTTTGGGTGAAATTAGGGCTTTTTAAATACGGCTCTACGAGCCAAAAAAAAAAATTAAGAACAAAAAGTTTTACCGTGAAGGGATGATAAAATTAAGGTTGGGACAAGTTTGCCCTTGTGGTGTGAGATTCACGAGACTGATTTTAACGAATTTCATTAGATTAGATGGCAAAGGATGAAAAAGATCGAAAATAAAAAGTAAATGACCAAAAAGAGCATTTCAAATATAAATGACCAAAAAATGGCATATGTAAAGGACCAAATAGGGCGATTACTCAATCGCCAAAATGTAAAAATTAAATTTAAATACTTCTGATTCAATCTGTAAGGCAAAATAAAAGCAACGTTGTAACTATCAATACTACAGTCCTCAGAACTGTTACAATCTTGACAGAAACTAATGGTTCCGATTTATTCTCCGGCAATGTTCAGGGAACGCTTACCGCTGTTTTTCCTGCATATCCAATCAGACCTTGAAGAATGAAACCACCCGTTTCATCAATACTCCGGCGTTTTCACAGGTTGGATTTAGCAAATGGAAAACATGATCCTCCTTCTCGAAATCCACCATCTCCGCTTCTCCGCCCCATCCGCTCTTCTTCAGGGCCTCGTAGTAAAGCACGCCCCTATCTTTCAGAAAATCGGCCTCCCCCGTTATGATCAGAACCTTTTTGCAGAGGAGTCCCGCCAGAATTTCTGGATGAGCCATGGGGTTCAGCCGCGGGTCCTCCCATCCCTTGAAATCCGAACAGATGTACTTCCATAGCTTATCCTCCTTCCAATTACAGAAGAAGGGATGCGCTAAAATCATCCCCATAGGCTTTACCCCAAATTTCTCCGGGGTACCGTCGCCGGCGCTGATTCTGGCAGCCATGTTATGGGCGATGTTTGCTCCGGCGCTGTCTCCGGCGAAGAATACCCTTTCGAAGTCGGCGTGATTGTTGAGCCACGGGTCGGGTCCTTGTTTATCGGAATGGGATTCGACCCACTTGGTGACCGCCCAACAATCCTCGTAGCAAGCAGGGATGGGGTGCTCCGGAGCTAACCTGTACTCGACGGAGACGGCGATGACGTTCGCCTCGGCGACCACGGAATTCAGGTAGGTAGTGTAGAGAGAACTGAAAGCCGATTCGATGGCGAACGCACCGCCGTGGTAGTAAACGAGAAGGGGAAGTGTCTCGTCCGGCTTGACTGTCTTGGGAAGGAATAACCGCGCCCCGACGTTGTGCTCCGGCGAAATGATGACGTCTTTCGACACGACGCCGGTGGCGGCGGTGCTGTTGGGATCGTCGGATGATGCAGGGACGTTCGGAGTACCGAAAAATCTCTGGACGCGGCCATCTTTGAGTACGCGAAAGAAAGGGAAGAAATCGGAAGCTACATCGGCGGGATCAGCCGCTGGAATTGGGTCCATTTCTTGACGGTGATGACGACGTTCTTTCTGTCTTATGTGAAACTGGCAAAATCTCAAATGGAAGTGCTGATGATATATATTGGGAGCTGGAACATTTTAATAAAATTTATTTTTTATTAATTAAATCGTTACTTCGATTTGTGATGTTGCAAAAAATAATTTAAGCAATAATTTCATAGTATTTGTGAGGGTGCTTAATTTTGTGTAACTGAATATATTATACATTAGGCATTAATTTAGCAACAATCAATTTTATGAATAAATATTATATTAATATTTTATCATAATTGGTCCAAAAATAACTTGAGCAATAATTGATTGTATATTAGTCATTTTAAAATAAAATTTTTTTAAAAAAAGTTTCTATTCTAAATGAGTTGTGAAACTAATTGCTATGATTAATTTACATTCTTTTAACATTTCCAAAATGGTTGAAACGGTGGCTATATGATAATTGCAAAGGTTTTTCAAAAACGGTGGCTATATTCTTTGCTACACTAATTCGTATATTCTTTGAGAAATGTCAATTTCCTTTACATATTTGAAATATGTTTAAAAGAATTAATCTACAATATTATATATATATATGGCAAGACCGACATAGTGTAAATTGAGTGAACTCCGACAATTAGTGTGTGGGGCTGTTGAATATTGGAGTGACAAGGTAATAAATAGTGATATGTTGCACCGTATTTTTCAGTAGAGGCAATTGAATCACCTAGAAATAGCGATTACGTTGTTCAGTCCACGCCTCACTAGTTTTCTCTATATTATTGTTCTTTACTTTAATTTTATATTATTTATACTAATATTATGATTTTTTTTAAACAGTAATAATACCTAACGATTGATTTATAATTTAACCAAATGTCAGGAAAGTAAATGTAATTCGGCCTATATTTGTTTGTAAACCTGAAATCTTCAAGGAAACAATCTTGGTGTGAAATCCTTCAATTAATAAACTTAGGAAAAATAATTTATTATTTCGATTTTATTATCTTTCTTGATACTAGTAATAAATTATATTATCTTTTTTGTATTTGCAGTTGCATTATTCATGCCATTAAATACTTCATGTTTCACCTAAAGATTTGAGTTTATAAATTGCACAATCTTTTTGTGAAGCAGATGTAGCTGCATTATTCATGCTGTTCTATTTCTCAGGGAAAAGAAGACATTATTCATGCTATTAATTCAAGTATTATAGAGTTTAATTCCCAAATTTATATTTCTCTCGTTTCAGAAGAGTCTATTTTGCAATACTAAAAAATTATTAGAGAGTGGACCGCTCTAATGGAACAGAGAAAATAATAGAATGAACTTTCATATAATTCTTAAATTGTGTCTAATATTGTCCACGTTAATAAAACAATTTAATTTTAAAGTGCAATAATACAATATTATTTCACTAAATATTTTAACTAACTTTAATATGATTAATCATGATATCAATTAGATATGATTGATAAAAATACGAAGAAAAAAAATATTTATATTATTTTTGTACTTTACTTTGGTGATTGGTGGGAAGATGGGCCAAGGCCTCAGCCTGCTTCAAGTGATGAGCCCGTGCTTCACGTACAGAATTGGTACGGGCCGTGCTACTTATCCCAAATTGGACTTAGTTGCTCCGCCATTGTGCCATGCCATCGAAACGATGTCGTTTCTTATTACGTTAGGAAGTTTTTACTTTTACTCACTCCGTCCCAATCAAATAGTTCACTTTCAAAAAGATAACATTGTCTATTTAAAGAGTCCACTTTTAATTTATTTATATTACATATCCTTACTAATATAACAATGTGTGATTCACAATTAATCATTACTTCTAAAATAAGGTTAGACGTGGAAAATATAATGGTAGATTACTTATTTTAGATGTTATATCTCACAACTATAATAAGTTATACACATTTCAAAGTTGACTATTTGAGTAGGATGGAGAGAATATTATTTTCTGTTTTACTGTGTGATAGGTCGAGAAATTCCAAGTTTGTTGGAAGATTGTTTGTTGGATGTTACATATTTTTGCTTTTGTAGTAGGATGACTTTGTCATTCAAGTATATCAATGAGGGAAAATTATTAAGTGCATAAGATGTATCGATAAAAATACTTCAGTCCTCCAATCATAAATCGATAACTATGATTTTTATTCATTCATGGGCCCCCTACGTGTTATATCTGTTTCTCCCAAAATAGTACTTTTTCTCCTGGATGTGTCTCACTGCACAATTCAAAACTCAGAGAAACTAAATGTAGTTTGCCATAACAGTACACCAAAGTGGACTTTCTAATGAACGAAGGGAGTAATAGATAATTAACTTTGCACTACAATTTTTGTAAACATAGTTTTTGTAATTGTCAATATTTATCTATGAGTTTACATTATTACGCTGTTTTTTTTTTTTTGTTAACAGCCGATTAAGTGGTTGGAGGGCATGGGGACCCTTTATTAAAATAAAGGCAAAATGCCGCGAAATTCTAAGGGGGACATAATGAACCTTACCTTAGAGCTACATCAATGCATGCATGCAAATGAAACCTATACAAACCTACAGACCACCTTAAAAAAGGGGATGTTAGTCCCGCAAATAGGGAAAACCCCTAGCGTCTGCACTGCCAAATCCTTAACCTCCTAGGAAGTGTGGAATGAACATAAAATTCTGTGAGTCTGGTCAAGCTCACATTTGGGCCAGTGCATCTGCCACCGCATTCCCTTTCGCGATAAATGTGTGATACGTTCTCATAGCAATGCTGCAAATCCGATATCCTAGCCAAAGTGGGCACCAAAAACCATGGACCAGAACCCCCCAGAACTGTCATCAACAACACCATAGAGCCCATCTCAACTTCCAGATGACGCAGTCTAAGCCGATCACATATCCGAAGTCCGACAAAAGAGCGCGGGCTTCTGCTTGAAAACTCGTGAGTATGCCAAAGAAAGCCCCAATGGCAAAAACCACCCTACCATATATCCCTTAGGACCGCCCCTCCCCTTGCTGGGCGGGTTACCGCAGCACATTATTACCTTGCTTTTATATAATATAAAACTCCATTAAACCTTTCACCAACTAACAGGAGTCAAATGCCATTTCGACCCCTATCAATTAAAAAATTAATGTCCGAGTGAAACTTGGCCAAAAAAGCATATCATATCATCATCTTTTTTTAGGTCAAAATTTGTTGCCGACTCGTTGTTCTGTATGGGCTTTCCATGAAAGCTAGATTTTACTCACTTATTTACGTGTGTGAAAGTTTTTGGTACAAAGCTTGAAAAAGACAGATGAGACGGCACTGCCGCTACGTGTTGTCTCATTCTACTTAAGGTTAGGTTGAAGTTGGTTAATTGATAAGTGATGATTAATACAGAAGCAATCATTATCATCAATGAGTTTCTAAGTACTTATTACTCTCTTTATTTTATTAAAAAAATCTATTTTAATAATCAATATATGATACTTAAAATAATTAATTCGACCTAACATTTTAACTATGAGTTAATTATGAATCATACATGATTATATTAGTAAAAGTACGAGGAGTAAAAGATTGAAATGGTACTCGTATAATGTATCAAAAAATGTTTATAAGTTTTGTGATTTTACAAAACATACTCTTGTAATTAGGACGGTAGGATAGATTAAAATTTTACACCTACTTTTACTCACCATTGATACCGTCAATATTATTTTACGTGGATAAAACTATCCAAAAGAGAGCATAGAGTATACTATGGAAATAAAATATGATAAATTACACGCAAAAAATAATTAATTAGGCGTAGAAAATACAATGAATGATGATAAACTCATTGAAACTCACTTTAAGATTTTACCGTGATTAACGCCATAATCACACAGTAAAAAAATGATTGGATATTCATAATGAAAACTGCGAAATAACTATTATCGTGTAATACCATATCAATTATTCAACATGGTTCATTGATAGTTCACTTTTCAATAATGAAACAATAATACGAACTGAAATATTTTTATGGAATAAAAAGAGTATTAAACTTTTCACTCTCCCAATTGTTTTACGAATCAGAATACCGTTACAGAAGCAAATACTCATTTCGTTCCACTAAAAAAAGTGTACTTTAAAACATGTTCAACATTTAAAAATAAGTAATTTAATACTTTATTTTATGCTTATATACTTAGTTTATAAGTAAAGATTAATCGTAAATCATTTAAATAAATACTGTAATTTTTTTGAAAGTTGACTATTTAAGTGAGACGAAAAAATGAAAAAAGAAATAAGCCAAGAAAGGTAAAAGGAGAACAGGTAACATCAAATGGTAGGGTTAATGTCCAGCTAGCTACATGAGAGTTAGACCCAGTCCAATCCAGCAAGGAGCCAGCAGCCAACCACTTGCCACCTTTTATGTAATTTTCCCATTTTTGTGTAAATTCCCTTCCCAAGTGAGTCAGTCAGTCAAAGGCCCCCAGACCCAATAGCCCATATACCCAAACCCAGATCCAAATAAAAATGCCCGAATTCCATTCCCTTCCCTAAATTTTGTTGAAATTACAAATATTACCTCAAATTTTGTTGACAATTACATTTATTTCCCTTCAGTTTTCGTAAGATTATAAATATCCATAGTTTAGACAAAGACATGGGATGCAATCTCTTGTTTGAGATCGAATAATATTTCAACACTTAAAATCGAGAGACGTATTTTCTCCATTATAGATGAAACTTTTAGTTTTTATGCTTTTTACTCGTAATACTTTTTCAATGTACGATACATTATAGGCTATGTACGCTTTATGCGATACTTGAGTAGTTAGCATAACAGTGATACATTTGTAGCTAAAATCGATAAATCAAATGTGAAACTAAATACGTAATGTGAACATATGTTAAAGTCAATACATATATTTTTATAATATACCTATGATTCTTTTGAGACCACCATCAAATGATTAGATACGTCGGATAAAAGACTTTATTTTTGTGGTTTTTTTTAATAAATTTTTTGTTTTTGTTTTGGAAATCTTGAATAAATTAGGGGTGATTACAAATTTAAAATTTTTTAAGGGAATATTTATAATTTCACCAAATTTAGAGGGAGGTAAAGGTAAATCCCCCAATAAAAATTGACTTGAAAGTTAAGGACACCTTCCCCTGCGGGCCCCACTCCTGCCTCACCGCGTATCTACTCTCCCCGCTGTCCCCACTAGATTCTACGGTCGTCATGCCTCCCTCACTCCCGATCCAACGGTCCACATTCCACATCGTTACCAACAATGTAACCCGCAATAGTACGCCCTAGATCCAACCATCGTACACTACCCTTTTTAGTCTTTGATAAGCCGACTTCCCCCATTCTTCTTTCTCTTTCGCTCCGCTTCTTCTTCTTCTTCTTTTCTCTTCCCTTTCCTTCCGCCCTGCTCCGCCGCAAAACCCCCCTCCCCGACTCCCGCCGCCGGAAGGGAACGAATCCAAATACGTAGTAGTAATACCAGTACCGAATTCTCGGAGAGGTAAAGAGGAGTTGGGAGGGGTTAATTGGGGGGCGAAGAGGTTTTTGTTTTGAAGATGAACAACGGCGGAGATTTGAGCCAGCAGCCAGCGCAGCCGGCTGCGCAGCCTCAACCTCCCCAGCAGCCGCAGCATCCCCAGTCGCATCATCCTCAGCATCACCAGCAGCAACACCAGCAGTGGATGGCGATGCAGCAGTACCAGCAGCAGTGGATGTCTATGCACATGCAGTATCCCGCGGCGGCTATGGTGATGCAGCAGCAGATGATGTATGGCCAGCAATACATGCCTGCGGCGGCTTACTACCATCACCAACAGCAGCAGCATCAGCAGCACCAGCTCTACCACCAACAGCAGCAGCAACAACAACATAAGCAGAATCAGATTCAAGCTCCCAGCGACGAGAACCGTACGATCTGGATTGGAGATCTCCAGCCTTGGATGGACGAGACTTATCTCCAGACTTGCTTTGGTCAAGCTTCGGAGGTTAGGGTTTTTAATCATTGGTGTCATAATGATTTGCTCATTTAAGACTTTTAAGTTTCTTAATAGAATGCTGTCGATTTGCTATATTATGGTTTTATCACGTAATGCTCATGATTTTGCCAGATTGAAGTGTGTAGTTTGAATTCGAATCAGATAGTGATTCTCTTTCCTTACCGTGTCACCTTATGATATTCTGGCTGAACATAGATGCGTGAATTCTGATCTGGCTCTTTCAAGAGACACTTTTTTTTTTTGCGTGTTATGGTTGTATGATGCATTTAGTCTATGAAAGGAAAATTTTAAAACAATCACACTTTCAAAATTTTGGATGATTTGATTAGGCACTTAATGTGTTGACCGCTTTGGAGGAGTTCAATTTTCTGTTGAACAATTCCTTCTAGTGACTAAATTTATTCACTGATATCAATTTCTACGAGGAGAGACAAAAATTATTTGGAAAAAGTGCCGGGCATATGTGATGGGAACACACCATGTGAGCTATTGCACTAAGTACTGAGATCTATCTACCAAAAGTAGGAGTGTCTCTCAGTAAAGTTGGCTTCTTTATATCTGTGGGGCATGTCATTGCATATTGTCACTTTCAGAGAACTCTTTGCCCATGGTGCTATAAAACACTGTAAAGGTGGAAACATTTATTCTCATTTTATTTATTATGAGAGGTGGATAAATTTGTAAACGCTTGCCACTTGTTTATGAAGTTATGATTTAAATGACCAAAAAGAAAGGGAAATCCTCCCCAAGTCGTGTTGCCATTTGTGACAAAATAATTGTCAGAACACTCTTTTTTGAATTAAGAAGTTTAAATATTGATTCAGTTTGGGTCAAACACTTAGTCTCTATAGCTATATTCTCTTTATGCTTGACTGATATTTAGGATTTAGATGAACTCTCTCTTTATGCATGACTGTTATTTAGGATTTAGATGAACTCTATTTTTTGTTAATGAGAATAAGCTTTGAATCATTGACATGTAAGCCATGCTAGCTTTGAATCATTGACATGTAAGCCATGCTAGCTTGGGATTGACTCTGAAAGTTTTGACTCTTGGAGCAGATTACTTTCTTATTGCAGTTTTTATGAGAAACACCGCTCTTCTTTCTTCCTTACTCATGGTGTTAGTCTTGCTATTTTGGGTGTCTCATGTGGCTTGCAATTGTTGCTGATTGAAATGTAACAGTCTTGATACAGCACAGCCATGAGGACTTGTATAGATGTAGGCTTATTATCATATTACTGTAGATACCATAACATGTTTGAACTTTGGAATATTAGTTTGAGCAAAGTTTGGAGATCTGTGAATGGGAGTGTGATTTTTTTGCTCTAGTCTGTGACTTTAAGAAATTGAACTTGATTGTCTTTTTTGATAACTTTAAGAAAGAGGATATGCCAAATCCATAAAATAATCAATTTTCCTGTATCTGTGGTTTGTAAAAATTGCTAATAAACCCTTGATGAATATTTAAATCCTGCTCTGAAAATTTATATTCAAAGAAGGTTGGTTTTTGTTTTACATATGGTCATTGAACATACTACTCTATGCACAGGTTATTTCAGTTAAGGTCATTCGGAATAAGCAGACTGGTCAGTCAGAGCGATATGGATTTGTTGAATTTGGCTCTCATGCAGCTGCTGACAAAGTCCTGCAGGGCTATAATGGTTCCACAATGCCAAATACAGACCAAGCCTTCCGCCTAAACTGGGCAGCCTTTAGCATGGGTAATAGACGCCCTGAAGCTGGCGGCGGCGTCGGCGGTACTGGTGCTAGTGCTCCTGCTGGTGCAGGTGTTGGAGCTGGTTCTGATCTATCTATTTTTGTGGGAGATTTGGCGTCTGATGTTACTGATGCACTATTGCATGAAACCTTCGCCAACAGATATCCATCTGTTAAAGGTGCAAAAGTAGTAGTTGATCCAAATACTGGCCGCTCTAAGGGATATGGCTTTGTTAGGTTTGCAGATGAGAATGAGAGAACCCAGGCTATGACTGAAATGAATGGAGCATATTGTTCCAGTAGGCCAATGAGGATTGGTGTTGCTACTCCAAAGAAGGCTGCAACACAGCCACAATATTCTTCTCAAGGTGCATCAATATGCTTCCTGTATTTTAATTTATCTCATCTCTCTTTTGCCTTATGATTTTGGTCTTTTATGAATTGTTTCTGCTGATTTTTTTTTTTGGTGCTGGGCCTTGGTAAATGGACGGCAACATACAGTAAACTTCATTCATCATTGAAAATAGGAATTTTCTTCTTCTGTACTGATAAGCCATCAATATCAATATTGGCACTTTGGTATCAGGAAGTCATGGTGGAAAACAACCTTGTCTTTGCTTACAGTCATCAGTTCAATAAATTTAATTCAGAAACAAGTGTGTATATGCTCGTTGCGTACATGGTTTTGCATAATATCAGCACATGGTGTCTGACTTTCAGGCTAATGCCTTTTGTTGTCCTACATAATATATTTTGAGGATGATTGCCCATCAAAATACAGTATTCACTGATCCTCAGTTAATTTAATCTCTTGCTATATAATTTCTAGTGCAAGTTAGTTCTGTATATTTTGAAAACAAGCATATCATTTAAACATGGCATATTTGGTGCATGCTGTTAAGTTTTGCCGTCATTCCTCCAATATTTGTTTTTTTTAATTTATATTTTTAATTTTATATTTTCATTTGGTATTTGAGCTTTTGCCCTTAAAATGCTTAACACCTGTGTATTCTTCTAGCTGTAGTATTAGCTGGAGGTTATCCACCAAATGGTGTTGTGTCTCATAGTTCGCAGTCAGATGGTGATTCATCTAATACAACAGTGAGTTGAACTCCCTTGAAATTTATTTGAAGAACCTTGTTTACTGTAACTAACCCACAATTATCTTAGATTTTTGTGGGAGGACTTGATTCTGAGGTCACTGATGAAGAATTGCGAGAATCCTTCAGTCAGTATGGCGAGGTGGTTTCTGTGAAAATTCCTTCTGGAAAAGGATGTGGTTTTGTACAATTCTCTAATAGGTAGTTTCTTATATTCCCTATTTCTAGTCCATATGCCATATATATGCACTGATATTGCTTCGGCTACTTCGCTTTTAATGGCCTTAAGACTCAAAGTGTACATATATATTTTTGCCTAGGAAAGTAATCAGTAGTGTAATATGGCTAAATTAGTAATTTTTCTGTTAAATTTCTTGCCGGCTGCACTTGTAACTTATTTTTACCAACAGAAGCAACGCAGAGGAGGCAATTCAGAGACTTAATGGGGCTGCTATTGGAAAACAGACAGTGCGTCTTTCTTGGGGCCGTAATCCCGTAAACAAGCAGGTATGACGCCTGTTGGTAGAGCTATTTTCTACTTGACCATGGTGATGAAATACCATTTGAACTGCTAGCTAAGTTTCATTTACCATAGTTGATGAATTATACACTAGAGAAAAAGTCGAAAAGCTTTTTTTTTTTTTTTTCCTTTTTCTCCCGCTTTTTAGGTAAAGCAAAAACAACTAGTGGTTACTACACTTGGCATTGTGGATTGAACTTTTGCTGGTCTCTATTGGGTTGCTTATCTGATTTGCCTTGTGCTTTGGCAGTTTAAAATGGATTCTGGCTACCAATGGAATGGCGGTTACGCAAGGCACGCCCAGAACGGATACGGGTACCCGATGCCACAAAATCAGGATAGAAACATGTATGCTGCCGCCGCAGCAAATGGCCATGGAGGCTACCAGCAGCCAGTGAACTAAACCGAACCGAGCTGAACTCTGCTGCTGCTGCAATGTACCGCACACCACAAATGGTCACGGAGACGAATACGAAACGAGGGACCATTGCTTCCTCAACAACCTAAACCCTTACGTCTGTAATACGTTGAATTTTGTAGCCTGATTTGAATCTTTATATATTTGATAGACATTAAGGATTTTGACTTTGAAATACTTTAGGAGAAGATTGTGATAGTGTCTGTTGTGTTTGTGAAACTAGATATTTATTCTGTAGTAGATGGCTTAGTATAATCCCCTCAAACTCTTAATATTAATCGTGAGAATTAGTCCATCAAGTTGGGTTGAGAAATGTAAAACTCTTTGACAGGTTTATGCTAATAGTCATCTTTGTTGGCAGGACATACGGATCCGCCTGAGGTGTGGCCGGCGCCTTGCTCGGTCGTGCCCGGGTTAGGCCAGAGGGATTTTCTTCTGCTAGAAATGGCCGGATTTTGGAGTGTGAGCTTTAAAGCAGAAGGAAGGGTATCGGGATTTTATTTTTTATTTTTTTTTTACTTCATTCTCATTAAGAGTCCTAATTTATTACATCGAAAGCAGGGATTATGGGAGGAGAAGAACGAAGTGTGGAGCCTTGACATCTGGGTGGTCCGCTCTGCGCATTAAATAGTTAGAATTAACAGAGGTAGAAATTAAAGTTGTGACATCTGAGTGAGTCATTCTGCATAACGTTAGGGCATTAGTTTGTTCCTAAGAAAAAATAATGATTAGCGGAGGAAGTATAACAGGCTATATAGGCGACTTTTCTTTATTTTCGGTACCAAGAATTTCCTCAATCAAATCATTATTCTCATCAAAGCAAATGGCTATCCAATTAATCGATGAACGCAAAAATGTGTACATGACGCGCCGGATATTTGAGTGACATGAGAATCGACTACCCTTTAATGTATCGTGGTATCTTTGATGTATTGAGCATAGTTGCTCGTGTATGACAATTATGAAATTTAACATTGATGATCGTGTATCGTGTTTAGACAATGATGCATTGAGTGTATTTTTTTGATATATTGCGTATCACATGTAACATTTAATGTAATAAACATTTAATGTATGAGTTTAATTACCGATATATTGTAGTTATGTTAAAAGAATAACTATCATATGTAGTCAGTGAAGCTCGTGTATCGAATTAATAGTTGAAGTATCGACTGTCATATCGCTTGTGAAACTGTCTAATGGTTAGAGAAGAGACTCCCTCATCTATGAATGGAATCAATTATGAATTCCTACATTAAAATAGTTGGGATTTAATGTTGAACTAATAAAATATGTTGCCTACATACATACTTTAGCTCTCAGTTGGCAGTTATTAATTTGAATCTTTTCATTATATTAAATTAATAATTTCAGTTGAATCAATCTTGAAAATAGTTATAATTACGAAATCATGGTTTGAATCTGTTGAGACGATGTTAAAAAGGGGGGAGGGGGGGGGGGGGGGGGGGGGGGGGGGTTTATAATTAATAAATTATAAGTTCGAACCTTTTCGATTGTAAGAGTAAAATAAAAGAAAAATTTTAATCTTAAAAAATTTCTAAATAAAAGTAATTAGTAATTATAATTGAATCTAACCAATATATAGACCACATACATAACTAATAAGGAATTTTCATTAATTGAACTTGGCCAATATATGGGCTATATACATAACTATAATTAGCTGTATGGGTGAACCTAACCAATACATGGGTTTTTTGTTTTTGTTTTTGTTTTTTTTTTTTTTTTACTCTAACATCCCGTCTCAAATCTCGCAAAACTCTTCCATTACTCACCATCTTAACCCTCTCCCTTTTTAAAAGACGGCTTATTTAAGACATTCTTAAAAATTAGTTTTTAAATGCAAAGTATAGTTAAATACTCAATATTTTTCAAAATATAAGATATTCTAATATTTTATATTTATATTAAGAAGTGTTTTGAAATGAGTCCCAGACATATTCATTAATACCATATTATGTGAGATACCAATAATTAATGTAGGCAAATTAAATACTTGTTCGGTAGGAATAAATCTCGAAAGCATGTATCAAAAATAGTTACGGTGCCTTATATTTTAAAACAAAAAAAAAAATCAAAATCAAAAGTTAACCTTTAAAAAAAGATCTTTTTGGATTTCTATTGGAAAGGGTATAGGCAATTCTTGGAGATTTTTCCTCTAAAATTCCTCCAATTATCAAGTTTCGAGACCAAAGAAAACAGAGCACGAACTTCAAGCCTAGCCACAGTTTTACACAGGCTTTTCTGCAACTTTCTTCGCCCTCAGGTATATCGGACAGAAAATCGTTAATAACAGAAAAAACTGCGCCATCACCATCACTACTGTCATGACATTCATTTCTCCGACCGATCTTTTCTTAAAGTTCACGTCCTCTATTATTGTTGGGAATGGTTATCGATCGTCGCAGACCGCCCATAACTTTTATGGCGCCCGACCTGCACTGGAGTGATAATCAAATTGAACCCTGAAAATCTTGCAACTTGGATGTTCTTTTGTGGAGGATTTCTTCACGGAAAAAATGCAAAAGTGGTCCACAATCTTTATCCCTGTTGCAAATGTAGTCCATAATCTTTAGTAAGTAGCAAATGTAGTCCACAATGTATCCATTTTGTTGCAATTTTAGTCCAAAAACGGAAAATTGACCTTGACTAACGGTCAACGGGTTTGACCGTCAGTCAAACCCGGGTTTGACTATCTAAAACCACCCCACCCCTTCCTTCCAAAACCATTTCTCCACATCAGCACCACAATTCGCCACGTCACCCGCGCCACGTCACCTTCTGCTGAAAATGAAAGGAGAGGCTAAAAACTTCAAAATTTGCTCCAGTGGGGTTTCGAACCTGTGACCTTCCCTCTGCGCGCGCGAGAGACAACCACTAAGCTGCAGTCGTTTGTTTGTTTTTAGTTGCTGTTCCATTTAGTGATATAGAATCACACTTTTCTTTCATACTTTATACACAATGCCGTATTAAGATTTTAAAATTCCTTTCCATTCCGTCAAATTAATTAACTTATTTAATTAAAATTACTATTCTAACCTTATTAAATAATGTCAAACATATAATTACCTCTAATATATATTTTTAACTCTTTCAAAAATCTCATACAAATTAATTCAACATCAACTATAATATATTTTTAACTCTTCCCCTTCCATTTTTGGGAGATTCCTATTTGGAAAGATATTTCATCAGTGTCTGTAAGGTAAATCAAAGCAGCGTTGCCTTGGTGAAATATCTTTCCAAATAGGAATCTCCCAAAAATGGAAGGGGAAGAGTTAAAAATATATTATGTTGATGTTGAATTAATTCGTATGAGATTTTTGAAAGAGTTAAAAATATATATTAGAGATAATTATATGTTTGACATTATTTAATAAGGTTAGAATAGTAATTTTAATTAAATAAGTTAATTAATTTGACGGCATGGAAAGGAATTTGAAAGTCTTAATACGGCCTTGTGTATAAAGTATGAAAGAAAAGTGTGATTCTATATGACTAAATGGAACAGCAAATAAAGACAAACAAACGACTGCAGCTTAGTGGTTGTCTCTCGCGCGCGCAGAGGAAAGGTCACAGGTTCGAAACCCCACTGGAGCAAATTTTGAAGTTTTTAGCCTGTCCTTTCATTTTCAGCAGAAGGTGACGTGGCGCGGGTGACGTGGCGAATTGTGGTGCTGATGTGGAGAAATGGTTTTGGAAGGAAGGGGTGGGGTGGTTTTAGATGGTCAAACCCGGGTTTGACTGACGGTCAAACCCGTTGACCGTTAGTCAAGGTCAATTTTCCGTTTTTGGACTAAAATTGCAACAAAATGGATACATTGTGGACTACATTTGCTACTTACTAAAGATTGTGGACTACATTTGCAACAGGGGTAAAGATTGTGGACCACTTTTGCATTTTTTCCATTTCTTCACCAATGAAATCAGAAGTAAAACCCACAAAGAAGACAAAGTTTGGAGAATCTTAACCAAGAAAAAAAAAAAAAAAGCTTTCTTTTTTTCTTAAGGACACTAAGAGACGAAGAATGTGTATAATTCTCACTAGTAAATCTCCTGTTAATTAAGCTAATAATTGGATGGTGGAAAATAAGCCATGACGATGTAGTTTAATAAATTAAGCTAAAGGGGCCATTTTTTTTTAATCCCTTTCTTCAAGTCTCTATTTATATCGTACCACTTTGAAGGGTTACAAACAGTCTTTTTCCATTTCCATTTCCTCTGTTTTTCCATCATCCATGGAGGAAAGACGAGTTCTTTTCTCCAGAACGCTCAACTTCTTTGTACTTCTTGTTCTACTTTTCCCTTGCCTTTGCAACGGATTTGGGACGGACCAGGCTAGTTCCTTAACGTCCTTTCGCCGCGCGAAAAGAAATGCCCGGAGCACTCCCGGAGATATGGTAGTTGCATTTGATGAGAAGATGAGCTTGGAAGATGGTGAAACAGAGACGGCATCTTTTGACGACGGAAAGACGGAAGATGACCTTATCAGAGATGGGCTTCCCGGACAACCGGCCGGAGTGACGTTTAAGCAATATTCCGGTTATGTTAGCGTTGATAAAGTGAACGGACGAAGCCTTTTCTATTATTTTGCTGAGGCGGCTAAGGATTCATTCGCCAAGCCTCTTATTCTGTGGCTAAATGGAGGTTTAGATCTCTCTGCCTTTCATCTTCTTCATTGTTTTTATGCACTGACTTTTGCATTCAATTTTTTTGCTTAAATGTTGCACAGGGCCTGGCTGTTCATCACTCGGCTATGGCGCCATGATTGAGTTGGGGCCTTTCGGTGTCAACCCAGATGGCAAAACTCTGTACTTGAGAAAATATGCATGGAACAGAGGTAAAGACTAAAGAATCATCATTAATGTATGCTCTGTTCGTTTTCGGAAAAAAGAATTTTTTTTAATATAAAAAGTGTAGTTGAATAGTTTAAAGCTTCAATACAGAAAAAGTATTATAAGTCACTGGGCCGCGATCAAAACACAAACAAATTCGATGAAAACGAACAAGGTTTTTTCCTCATGCCCATTCTTATATTTTAATGCAATAAAAACCTGATGCAGCTGCAAATACACTCTTTCTGGAATCTCCTGCCGGAGTTGGATTTTCTTACTCAAACACCACTTCAGACTACGAGAATTCAGGGGATAAAAGGACAGGTAATTAATGCATTATTATGCATATTGGTATTTGTTTTTCTAAAAAGCTTCCTATGTTTTATTATTAATTCTGTGTTGATTAATTGCAGCTGAAGATACATATAAATTTTTGGTTAATTGGTTCAAGAAATTCCCTCATTACAGAGCTCGAGATTTGTACATAATGGGAGAAAGTTATGCTGGTACTTAAAATACAGAGACTAGAGAAATTATAAAGATGCAACTCTGTTCTTGATTAATTGAACCATTTCATAACTGTTGTTGCAGGTCATTATGTTCCGGAGCTTGCAGATGTCATCACGAAGAGGAATGCGATGGGGGGATCGACTTCAAAGATCCAGCTGAAGGGGATCATGGTAAGATAAATAAACCCGTTGAGGTTATGAACGTTAGTTGTAGACCTACTAGAATTAAGCTTTTAGGTCGACTCGGGTTTCAATTTTTTTTTACTGGGTTTCGATTTTGCAGATCGGAAATGGGGTGCTGAATGATGAGACGGATTCGAGAGGAGCTTTTGATTTTCTTTGGAGCCATGCCCTAATCTCTGATGAAACTTACCATAGGCTTAGAGATAATTGCATGGTGGAATCGAAGATTTGTCAAGAACTTGAAGATGCCGGGAAAATCGAATTCGGAGACATAGATACTTCAAATATCTATGGTCCATTGTGTTCAAAATCTGCAAGTCCAGGCAAGACTGAAAGTCTGGTTGGGTATTATCCATGTGAAGGAGATTATGTTCTTAGCTACCTCAATCTTCCCCAAGTTCAACAAGCTTTGCATGCCAACAAAACCAATTTACCTTACTCTTGGCAACTATGCAGGTGAATATTTGTTTCATTGTCCCCGTGACCACGTCCCACTAGAATAGTCACGTTTCTGATGCTGTTTTTAGCGCTTTAAAATCGCTTAGTATCTATCGCACTGATCATCTTTTTGTTTTTGATCATTTAGTGACACGGTCGATGATTGGAAGGACAGCCCATCAACAATGTTCCCTATATATAAGAGGCTTTTCGCCTCGGGTCTTCGGATTCTGCTTTTCAGGTGAGATCAAGTTACGGACATTATATATAGTACCCCTTTTGCCCCGTTAGAAGAGACAATGACACAGCTTGAAAGAGTCTTAATTTGTATGGGACGGAAGGAGTATCTTTGTAAGTTAATTTCTATTTACAAATGAGGCTTGACTCTGAAGATATTGTTGTGGACAGTGGTGACGTGGACGTGATAGTTTCAGTGACTAGCACTCGCTACTCCATTGATGCTATGAACTTGAAAGTCATTAAACCATGGCATCCTTGGCTTGATGAGACCAACGATGTAAGTTTAATTCCAAAGACCTCTCTAAGCCTCTCCTGACAGTATATATATATATATGTATATAGTTCTAATATTTTACGTTACTCTACAATCTCCTAATAAAAGAAAAATTACACTAGATCTCTTAAATTTTTCTTTTTCTGGCTACGTCACTGCTGATATATATATATATATATATATATGTATGCATAGAAAAATGACAGGGAATGGATGATCTTGATTTCAGGTTGGTGGGTACGAGGTAATATATGATGGTCTAACGTTTGCAACGGTTAGAGAAGCTGGTCATCAGGTTCCTGAATATCAACCTCAAAGGGCTTTTGCTTTGCTTAAGAGGTTTTTAGCAGCGAAACCAGAGCTTTAGTTAGCTTTTTTAGTCCAACAATTCAAGATTATTGTAGGGTGGCAATTCGAGCGGCAATTTGAGTTATATATGGATTGACGGATCATGTTTTATCGTGTTTGCATGGTGACAACACAACGTTCTATTTCAGTAATATGTTTTCTTGGTTGTTATTTGGATTTCTATATATGGCAACTCCGTGACGAAATGCTGCTAATTGATTTCAGTTGGCCACGGCAATAAACTGTTTGTTTTCTTAATTATTAATTGGATCATTTAAGTCGATTTCCGTAGAACTATACTTCACCGGTTTCATTAAAAGAGTTACGGGTAAACCATGAAGAAAGCCATTCTGAACATGGAAACTGCAAATTCAACCAAATTCGTCCAAATTCATCTTTGACGCCTCTCCTGTTTTTTCATCGTCAATCTTTGTTTTGTCTCTTGTTGGTGAAGAACTAAAATATGTTCTTAAATGTGTAGCCTAGGGAATGCCGTTTTTGCTCGTACGTTTGACAAGAAAATGACGTTAAATTCAACAACATTAATATTGCTTTAGACCAATACTAAAACTATAAATATGGGAAAGGCAATTTGCATTGGAAGAACAACAAATTAACCTACCATGGAAATGAGAACCGCATTGGTATTAACTCTAGCGATCTTCTGTCTCGTCCTGGTACATGTACAATGTTACGATCCTCTCACAGAGCACCTCAAAGCTCGTCGCTCGAAGAGATCCTCTTCGATTAATACCGTTTCTGAGGAATTGGAAGAAAAGGAGTACTCGCCGGTTTTTGTTGGGTCTCAAGTCGGGTTGAAGGCGGGGGATCAGGTCACCGCATTGCCGGGTCAACCAAATGGGATCCCATTTAACCAGTATGCCGGGTATGTGACGGTGGATCCAAATGCGGGTCGGGCTCTGTTTTACTATTTTGCTGAATCCCAGAACTCTTCTTCCGATCCTCTTGTGCTTTGGCTAAATGGAGGTACGTATTTTTAATTTTATTAATTCGAACGAAAAATTTCTCAATTAATCCATGGAAATTTAAAACAGGTCCGGGTTGCTCTTCCCTCGGAGCTGGAGCGATGACTGAACTTGGCCCGTTTCGTGTAAACAAAGATGGGAAAACACTATGGCATAATCCATATGCCTGGAACAATGGTAAATTAAATTGCCTACGAAGTACTTCCTCTCTGTTTAATTCGAAAAGTTTATTTTGGAATTCGTAAATAGTTGTACAACTGGACTGGAGAAGAGTCTGATTGATTTCTTGTCTTTGATGCAGCCGCAAACGTACTTTTCCTGGAATCTCCGGCGGGTGTCGGGTTTTCTTACTCAAACACTTCGTCGGATTATGTCACTGGAGATAAACGGACTGCAGCAGATGCCTACACGTTTCTAGTAAACTGGTTAGAAAGGTTTCCAGAGTACAAAAACAGGGACTTCTTTCTCACCGGAGAAAGCTACGCCGGTCATTACGTACCTCAACTCGCTCAACTCATCCTTAAAAACAACAAAATAACGAACCAAACTGTCATTAACTTGAAAGGAATCGCCGTAAGTTAATTACTTTCCCCTTCATTTCCTGCATTCTATTATCACGAGATCTGTCCAAACTTTGTCTTCCTTGTCTATTCGGTTAATTAATTTTTATTTTTTCCAGATCGGAAATGCGTACATAGACATTGAAACGCAGAACAAGGGGGTTTATGATTATATCTGGACGCATGCTCTGATCTCCGATGAGATTCACGACGGAATAATCTCGAATTGCAATTTTTCATCATCGGAACCTGATTCGGATGCTTGTGAAACATACGAGAATCAGGCCGGTGACGCTATGGGAAACATTGACAGTTACAATATTTATGCTCCCTTGTGTTCATCTTCTTCAAATACTCCGGTAAAAAAAAAAAAAAAAATGCTACTTTTTCTATTTCCGACCCTTGAAATTTTAGGTTTACTTTAGTCATGTTGTCTATCATCAGCCCCATGACGTGACATGTGATAAACAGGGAAGACATGATTATGGTCAGAAGATTTGATCCCCGGTTTCTGAAGTGGTTAATTAATTTGTTGAAATTATTATTCAGGTTTCGGAATTTGATCCGTGCTCCGGCGACTACGCGTTTTCTTACCTGAACACTCCGGACGTGCAACAATCACTCCATGCAAATACCACTGGACTCCCCGGACCGTGGAGTTCCTGCAAGTACGTATATAATTTAGGGTTAGACTATAGTCTATTCACGGAACCGTTCAGTCATTGAATGGTTTCATGAAGAGAATATAGTATTTTCCTATGATTTATGATGAGATTGTTAAAAAAGAAAGAAAAGAAAAAACTGTTAAAATTTTTGTCTTCAATGATTTATCATAAATCTAAAAGAACTGCTTATATATATACACAGCAACTTCATAAACGGGAACTGGCAGGACCAGCCAGACTCTGTTTTACCTGTCATCAAGGAGCTAACTACAAGTGGAATTAGTGTTTGGATTTACAGGTAATGGCCAATTCCTCCGGTGACGGACCGAATAATCTGTTCCACTTTTGTTATACCATTTGCGTATGTCATCAAAATAAAAATAAGTTTGTTTTAAATGTTGTATTACGTGATTGAACACAAATAGTGAGACAAAGGATCTGAACTCTCCCATGACGATCTCCAATAAACGTTATCACTACTAATGATCAGGAGTTTTGAAACTTTAATAACATTTGAGTATGTATGCAGTGGAGATACAGATAGTGTAGTGCCCGTGACGACAACTAGGTACGCCATAACCAAGATGGGGTTCTCCGTGAAAACTCCTTGGTATTCATGGTACAATCAAGGCGAGGTAATTAAGATTTAATACATCAGAACTATCTACTATATATTATATTGATAAATCAAATGCCGTTAAAGTACTACTTTATCTGTACCATTCAAATAATCTATTTTGTATTACTAATAACATCGACCGAATTTTCAGGTCGGTGGTTATGCTGTCGGATATGAGAATTTAACCTTTGTGACGGTGAGAGGCACCGGACATTTTGTTCCTAGTTACCAGCCTACTCGAGCACTAGCTATGTTCACTTCATTCTTGGAGGGGAAACTTCCGCCATCTAGCTAAAAAAAAAAAAAAAAAAAAACACAAACCAATGTATATATATGCTTTGTTGTTATTCTGTTATCTTCTTCGTTGATGTCTAAGAAAAGTGGTATCTCTTTTGATGAAAACCTTAATCCTCCTGAATTACTGTATACTCTTTCGTCCCCACTAAAAGAGTTAAGATAAATTCGACAAGAGATTCTTGTTCCTAAAGTTTGTTTTAGTTCACATTTAGAAAATAGTGCCAATTACATTTACCAATAGTTATGAACTACCTTCTTTTTTCACATGATCATATTTACGCTTGTCTTGAATTGTTCATACTAGAAAATGAAGTTTGTGGGGTCTAAACAATGCAAAACAAATCATGTAAAGAGTAAAAACTATAAAACAGAGCTGGTAAATCATATAAATTGTACTTTTTTTTCAGGGTTTTCTTTAATATAAAATTTAAGGTTAAATAGCATTTTGTAATTGAAAAACAATGAATTAGCCAAATATTAGGGTAGCAAAATAGTAGAATATAAGTGAAAAGAAATATAAAATTACTTATTTAAAATATATGAAAAGTTATACATTTTCTTTCTTTTATTTTTTATAAAAAAAATAATACATTTTCAACACACGACTAATATTTGTACAGAGGAAATTAAGTACTGTAATGAAAACGGGTGTTGTGTATTCAGCTAAATAAATTGAAACTAAAAGAAGCATGTCAACCCCTTCATTCTGCAATGTTACACCACAACATATCTTCCTTCTAAATGGTTTGTCTTATTATGTCCAAATTATTAAATCTCGCGTAAATAATTCTTGTCCGCCAAAGTTTATCCTTCTCGTCCAATTTTAAGTCAACATCTTACATTCTTTGTTCCTCCGACTGGATCGAAGTTTAGATAAATGACCAAGGCGAATTGCATTCTTGAACACGAAAAATATCTAAAATAAGTAATTTTTGTTTTGATACAAGTGCGATTTCGCCTCCGTTTTTCTCGTACGTTTGACAACAAACGACAACCAAGAATTCTACGTACGATCGATGTTAAATTCAACGTCATTACTATTGCTCCGATTAAATAGCTATAAATATCAATAAGGAAATAAAGGCAACAAAAAATTCGTTTGTTTGGAAACCACAAACATAAACAAAACAATGGCGGCCAGGGAAATGAAAACTGCATGGATAATAAGTCTAGTTATCTTCTCCGCCGTGGCATCTGTACAAGGTGCCGGTTCCGGTAACCCTGCCGGTGCCGGTGGGCAAGGCAAGGATAAACTCACAGAGCACCTTAAAGCTCGTCGTTTAAAAACATGTTCAGCCAAACTTTCAGTCTCGTTGAAGGAGGGTACGCAGGCTCTTTATGTGGGCCCTCAAGCTGGGTTGAAGGCGGCGGATAAGATCGCCTCATTGCCGGGTCAACCCGCCGGAATCGCATTTAATCAGTATTCCGGGTATGTGACCGTGGAGCCGAAGGCGGGTCGGGCTTTGTTCTATTATTTTGTTGAAGCCCAAAACTCTCCCACTACCAAGCCTCTAGTGCTTTGGCTTAATGGAGGTACATATAGTAGCACTCCTTTCATTTTACAGTAACCGAGATCAGATCTTTTGTTCTCTAAAATTGTCTCTTACAATGAAAAGTATACCAACATATTACATAATGAGGCTTATTTTCTAGGTTAGAGATCTTCTATTAACTTTTTTTTTTCTTGTCTTGCCTATACACCTTCTCATAACAAAGTAGTGGGCCTATGTGATATGTGGATTCCACACTCCATTGTGCGAAGGTAGATAGGAAAAAAGTTGACAGAAGATTTGAAGCGTTCTGTTTTAAACGTGAGAGAGCAGACATAGAAGACATAATTGATTTGAGACAGAAGATTCCATGAGCATTACGAGTTATTTTAAAGAGTTTTATTTGTTATAAAAAAAAATGTGGTGTTTTTTTCTTTCCAAAATTTCTCATATATTTAAATCTTTTAAATTTCCAAAAAGAATGTAATATGAATCATTTACAAGTAATAATGATTGAGGGTTATGTCATTTTTCATATTTTTAAAAAAGTATTCAAATTATCATTATAAAACGACACTTATTGTGAGACGGATCAGTAACGAAAATTGATAACATGCAGGTCCTGGCTGCTCTTCAGTCGGGAGTGGAGCACTGACTGAACTTGGTCCTTTCCGAGTAAATAAAGATGGGAAAACACTGTGGCTTAATCCATATGCCTGGAACAATGGTAAAATAGTAATTAAATACAGTAATTCTCTTTACTTTTTAATTTGGTTAAATTATCCTATAGGTTACTTAAGTTGTAGTATTATCTCTATTCGGTCTTTAAGTTAAAATTATTTCATTTCGGTTCCACATATAGCTTGAAAATTTGTTTTAAAATAGTCCTCAAATTTAAATTCTGATAATATTTGAGTTATGTTCAACTAATACGTGCATTATTTCAAGTTAAACTAAGGGATAACGAAATTATTTGTTTTTTTATTTTTTATCCCTATTAATATGTGTAAATTTTACAAGTTACCAAAAATAATTCAATTATTCTCAAAATTTAGATTTAGAGACTATTTTTAAACAAAATTTCACGTTAAAAGATCAAATAGAAATAAAGTTTCAAAGAAACCAATAGAGTGATTTAACCTTTTAAGCGATATGAAGCGTCTGATTAATTTCATGCATGCAGCCGCAAACATAATTTTCTTGGACTCTCCGGCCGGCGTCGGGTTTTCTTACTCGAACACTACGGCCGATTACGACAGCAGCGGAGACCAACGAACTGCGGCAGATGCCTACACATTTCTGGTAAACTGGTTAGAAAGATTTCCCGAGTACAAAGACAGAGAGTTTTATCTCACTGGAGAAAGTTACGCCGGTCATTACGTACCTGAACTCGCTCAGCTCATCCTTAAAAATAACAAAATTAACACAGCTCATGTCATCAACTTGAAAGGAATTGCCGTAAGTGATATGCACTTTCTCCCTCGACATCAGATCTTACATCTACCCTATTTATATGTCTATCCTCTAACAACGGAAGTTGGGATTCAGATATCGTATTATGAGACCCACATTTATTTTATTTTATTTTATTTTATACTGTGAGAGGGTCTTCTTTGCCTATCCTATCACAATATAGAAGTGGTTCCATGATATGACATGTGAATTCCACCTTCCATTGTGATAGAGTAGACCGGACTTGAAAACTGAGCTATAAGGGTTTCGGGAAATTTGCAGATTGGAAATCCGTTACTGGACCATGAACTCCACTACACGGGGAACAACGAATATCTATGGACGCATGGGCTGATCTCCGATGAAACTCATGAGGCTGTAGTCAAAAACTGCAATTTCTCGTCGGCGACGGTGCCGGTGTCGGAAGCCTGTGACAGCTTAGAGAGGGAGGTGGAAAACACTATAGGCGACCTTGACAATTACAATATTTATTCTCCCTTGTGTGCGCAGCTGTGGGCTTCAAAGACTCCGATTCCGGTGAAGAAATCGCTACTTTTTTCTCTTCAAATTAACACTCTAATTAACGAATCTTCGGTTCCATGTCTACCCTCTCATAAATAGATTATGGGACGCACATATCACATCATGAAGTTCACTTCTTCATTGTGAGATAGTACACAAGGAAGACGGGACAATAGTAGACCTGAAATTTCAACGGCTAATCAATTGCTCTTGAGATCTTCTCGATACTATTGTTTTGTCTTTGCGGTCTATTCTCTCACAATATGAGAGTGTGTCCCATGATATGACATGCGTGTCTCACACGTTATTGCAAGAGGTAGACATGGAAGACAGGACAATAGTAGATCGAAAATCTCAAAGACTAGTTAGTTATTGATGAAATTATTGTATTATCAGGAGTCAGAGTTCGACCCGTGCTCGGATGACTACGTGGCTAATTACCTGAACATCGCTGAAGTGCAAACAGCACTCCATGCAAAACTCCCAGAACCTTGGGCTGAATGCAGGTACATACGTATATAATTTTCGATGAGATTCCAAAAAAATAAAAAAAAAAATGGTTATATTTTTCAATGATTTATCAATTTTATTTATTTATTATTATTTTTACTTATATATATATATATATATATATATATATATATATACAGCTCACGCATAAAAGATAATTGGGTAGACGCACCAGACACAATGTTACCTATCCTCCAAGAGTTGACTGCAAGTGGAATTAGGGTTTGGATTTTCAGGTAACTAATTAACTCGATTTCCAAGTACACAATTGGTATACAGATAGTGTGACCGAGTGAGTATCGATCTGACCTCTTCACTCCATTAACAATTACTACTAATAATAAATAATGACGTTTGAATATGTGCAGTGGAGACGTAGATGGTGTCGTGTCTGTGACAACAACTAAGTTATGCTTGACAAAGATGGGGGTTAAGGTGAAAAATCCTTGGCGTTCATGGTACACCGGCGCCGAGGTAATTAATTAAATGAAGACAACATAACTAACTACCTCTATACTTTTGATGAATATAAGTATACTTTTGTTGATATTTTCAGGTGGCTGGTTATACAGTTGAGTATGAAAATAATTTAACATTTCTGACCGTTAAAGGAGCTGGGCATTTTGTTCCTAGTAACCAGCCAGCTAGAGGACTCAACATGTTCTCTACTTTCTTGGAGGGCAAGCCTCTACAGGCTGAGCCACCTAAAAGGGGAGCCCAACAATAATTAGTTAAATTTATGTATATATATTTTCTCTTTTTACTAGTATAGATACTAAAAATTAATTAAAAATAAAAAAAAATTGTTTATGATGTTGAAGATGAACAGATTAATCTTGTTAATTTATTGGTGATGACATGTATTCAATCATTTTCTCCCATGCAATTCCCGTCTATCATTAAGAAAATTCACTCTGATTGTACCACTCCCTCAACTCATCTTCAATGATTTAAATGTAAAATACTAAAAATAAATAGTTTGGATTCCCTCACAGTTTATTTCTAGCTAGATAATAGTTTTATGCAGTGACGGATGTCAGGAGGGGCAAATATTTAGAACCAAAAAAAAAAAAAAACTAAAATTTTAAATAAACTATGTTTTTTGGTTGGAAAAATCATCAAAGGTAGAAAAAAAAAACCCCTAATTGTTGTAATAAACTCCTAAAATTTATAGTGATAAAGTGTGTTTTTAGAAAATTGCCCCACCAAACTATAATGCGGCATCGTCACTGGATATAATCTTTAACAAGTCAAACTCTTTATTGTGCAATGTCTACAACACCTTATAATCTCCTTGAAGGGAACCACATTTTGATATTGTAACTAATAAATAGCCTCTTATTTGGCTTTCTATCATCAAGGCGTTTGTAGTCCAACGGTTAGGATAATTGCCTTCCAAGCAATAGACCCGGGTTCGACTCCCGGCAAACGCATTTTGTGATGGTTTTATTTTTCTTTCTCTCCCTTATGACTGAAAATTTGTACATAATAATATATCGTCAAACTTGGAATTTGATTTTTCTACCATTTAGGCTTAGATTTTTAATTTCACCAAATTACGTCTTTTTTCTTTTTCTTTATTTACTAATATATCCACTAACTTGTTAATTTTTTAATAAAAAAACTTATTGGTTTATTTTTTATATTAAAAAAAATAATAATAAAATTGTAAGGAGTGTGAATGTAAGTTAACTTTATGCTGAACTTCTGGATTGATTCAAGAAATGAAAACTAAACCAAATGCTATTTCTCCTCGTGTTTAATTGGATTTTTTAAATAAGCTATGAATTATACAATAATCAATGTAGCCAATGTCAACTTAAGAGTAGAGATGACATATGCTAACACAATATCACTTGTTTGTTTTTGTCAAAAAAAGGTACCTTGGACTAGACTTATGTTACCAAGTTGAGATTTTATGTCTTTCAAATTTTGTAACTACATGTGTTTTAATGATACAAATATATAGGCCGGTAAAGTATGCGAGAAAATGACAATTTTGGTCCCATATATTTAGTCGTGTGACAGTTTTCATGTTTGTGATTTTATCTCGTATGTTATAAGTTTGACACTTTAATGATCATTCTTGTTTTGAATAGGCGGTCAAACATGTAATTAATTATATGTTTGATAGTCTATTCTTGGGTTTTAATTACTTGTTTGACCATAAAATATTCCATGCAAAACGGAGAAACTTTCAAAAGCAAGGAGCAAAATTATTAACGTGAAAACATAAAAAACTAAAACTACCAAATAGACAAACATAGAGAACCAAATTTGTCATTTTCTAAAGTGCGTGTACTCGGTATCAACGAGAAGAGCTCATATATCCAAGATTTTATACTTAATAATGTCTAAGTTAGTGAAACGATCGTTTCACTACATATTTTCAAATAAAATGACATCGTTGTAAAGCGAAACTACGTTATTTCATTATTTAAACATGGTTGGACACAATATTTTGAACACGTGAACATCAAACGTCTTCGACATCTAATAGAAAACATTTTACGATTACAAAATTTCCATTAAAAAAGAAGCCAACGTGTGGAAATTACTATAATATAGTAATAAGCAACTCGTATATTATTTTTTTTTAAAACCTACTCGTATATTTTTATATTATAATTGATTTAGCTTCTTCTTAATTTCCATGTGCTCGTGGATGGAAAGAGGGAGTGAATCTGTCACTTTCTTCGCCGAAAAAAGTTTGACATTACTACCTCACATAATTCTATTTAAATTTTTAAATATATAATTTTTGTTTTATTATTATTACATTTTTTTTTCCATTGGCCATAATCATTAAATTGAGGGAAAAAAACCCGACACGTTGGATCAAAATGACCCCAAAAGTAAAACAATAGAAATCAAGAATGACAATAACAACCACCAAATATTCTATGCTGCTTCTTTTTCTTTTTTTTTTTCCTTTTAACCTGCTCGCTCTCTTTTTAGAATAGGGAAAGCCGACTAAGCGTGTGGAAAATTATTTGGGAGATTGAAACCGTTAAACGTAGAGTGAACGATGTGATATGGACCGAAAATCATAAATATTATTAATAGTAATAGAAGGTAAATAATAATTTAATCTTTTAACTCGTATCGCATCATTCATTCATTTGGCGATGCCTTGGTGGTCGCTCAATAGTAAATGCTCTGGGAGTTGGTGAATGTAAATTTTACCTATCTATTTCCTAAATTGTTGGGGGGATTTTTGTTAATTTCTTTCCCAAAACTAAATGTGTACAAATAGAAGATCGCAATCGAATCCTACTTTAATGATCATAATGATTCCACAATTTAAAATTCAAAACAAACGGCAGTGAAAGGCACAGACCCCAAATAAATCAGATTAATTGCTTTTTGGCCAAAAAATATTTTCCGTTATGCTTCTTTTTTACATGTTTCCGTTTCAATTAAATTCTATTCATTTACTATATAATTAAATTTTTTTAATGATGTTTGACCCCAAAAAATTAGATACTTTTACCCTTATTAATTGTATCATCTTATATGTTACGATGACTTTTCCATCTCGACACTAATAAAATCATATTAGTCAAGAAGCGAGAGAATAAAGTATTGAACAGACTCTTAAATTTGAAAAAAAATTGTTACGCAGGGTCCTATTTTGCCAATTAACAAAACTCCGGAGTTCGGTAATTTGAACAAACCTAAGAGTAATTTTGGTAATAATATTTCTCCTTGTAACTGAAAAGACCATTACATCCTCATTCTTGATTTCCAAATGAAGTTCTCATTGGATACTGTTGGAGGGTTAAATTTGTAAATGTAAAATTGTAGTTGTTAGAAAGTCCACATCAAAATGGAGAGAATAATAAGTTACACAAATCCAGACAGATTTAAAAGACGGCTCTCCCCTGTTCTCCATTCACTCTTCTTTCGCTCTGTTCTCAAAAGTCCGGTCAAATCTCCTCTCCTCCCTCCTTCCTTCCACTTTCCTTTTTCCCTCTTTAATTTCTCCAATTTTCCAGCTATAAAACTGCTCATCATGTGCTGAATCACAAACTTTTTTGGTGATTTCTGCCGAACTGAAGCTTTTGGTCGGCGAAAATGGAGATTCAAGTGATGATGCCATCGCCGCCCGTGGACTTCAATTTCGACAGTGCATGCACAACTCCGTATATTAGCGCCCCTTCGAGTCCCCAGAGATTCGGCACATTCTTCTACAGCGCCCCGACGAGTCCCACCAGGGCTTCCGCCTTTCGTGCCAATCCCGCCATGGATGCCCCTGTTTTGCCGGCGTCGGCGGTTCCGTTCAATTGGGAAGAAAAGCCCGGAACTCCGAAGCCGCAAGAGTCCCCTCTGATGAGGGATTGTGACTATTTTGAGGAAAAAGATTTCGCCTTTGATTTCAGCGGGCATTTGGAAATGGGTTCGTTCTCCGCCGCCGACGAGCTTTTCGACGGAGGAAAAATCAAGCCTTTGAAGCCGCCGCCGCGTTTACAGTTCGATAATCAGCCGTTGAGTCCAAAGTCCCCTCGATCGCCGGCGAAAAAGCTGAAAGAGGCATTGTCCCCGAGGCATAACAGAAAGACGGATTTCGACCCTTTCGAAGCCGCCCTAGAACAGAGCCGTCAAGAAACTAGTAGTAATAACAATCAAAGGGGAAGAGAAAGGAACCAAAATCCCTCCCCCAGGCAAAAGGGTTCGAGATCTTTATCTCCGTTTAGGGTCTCCGACATGTTAATCGACGATGAACCCACCAAGAACAGTTCTTCTTCTGTTTCTTCTTCATCTTTCTCTTCGTTTTGGCAGAGAAAGTGGAAACTGAAGGATTTATTGCTATTCAGAAGTGCATCAGAAGGAAGGGCTTCGAGCAAAGAACAGTTGAAGAAGTATTCTCTGTTGAGGAAGAGTTCTGAGATTGAAGACGTTAAAAACTCAAGCTTCCGATCAACGGACAGCGTTGGCTCCTCTGTATCTTCTTCGAAGAGAAGATCTGGGCAAATTTCCGCTCATGAATTGCATTACACAGCGAACAGGGCCGTCTCAGAAGAGCTGAAAAGGAAAACTTTCTTGCCGTATAAACAGGGGTTGTTGGGGTGCTTGGGATTCAATCCAGGGATCCCTGTCCAGGAAATTTCAAGAAGCCTTGGTTCTATTCATCGAGCTCGGGATTAGTGATCCAGAGAATTATATATAGCTAAATTATTTTCTATTATTTTGGCGCTTGCTTCGCTTGTAGAAGGTGATGTTTTGTGCTTAATACAATCAATCAATCAATATTCCATTGATAATTTCTTCATGTTTGTTCATCATCAGAAGTTTGAGAATTTTCTCTGAGGCTCTGTTTTGTGTAATCAATTAATAACGGAGTAATGGTGTGAAGAAAGTTGTTGGCATCTATAAATTATACTCCCTCCGTTCCATCAATCGGGAACTCCATAAAAAATTATACATTCTCAAAATTTGACTATTTAAATAGAACGAAGGTTGTACTAACTACTATGTATTTTCATTGTGTTTTTGGTTAGAATGTTTCTTCTATACTAACATGATGATGGGATGAGAAGCCAATTGGAAGCTTCGTAGTAGTTTATTGATCACTAGCTTTGATTGATTTTGATTTTTTGGTTTTTGCTCTTTGTTTAAAGGTGACAGAGACTTGGGGCCTTAGTGGTAGTTTTTTCATGACTTGCTTGGATTGATTTTGATTTCTTGTTTTTTTTGTTGGTATGGTACATATGCTGCTGCTGCTGCTGCCTGGAAAGTGGGTTTAATTCACACTTAATTTAGAAGTTCCTGAGATTCCAATTACTTCTAAAATTCATCCTTAGTTGTTTGATACGCACTTGGATACATGGATTCTAACGAAAGAATAACGAAATACAACTGCTCATTAGTCATATCATAAGTACACATCTAAACTGAGCTTTTCTCGTTACAATTAATATGATGGGATCATGAAACTGTTTTCCATTTACAACGAAAACTACTCTTAAATCTTTATATCATTAGCCGATGGATTGACCATTGTGAATCATTTCACAATAATCTTTGTTTGTTTGTTGATGCCTGCTATAATTTGGACTTATTGCTTGGCTAGAAGCGCAATGAGTAACATTCATCCGATGACACAATGGTCATTCTTTCGTTTGAATACGATGTGACAACACGGAGATTAACGTACCTAAAAAAAAACTGAACTGAACTAAACAAACAAAGATTAGGAGAGGTTTACAAAAACATAGGAATAAAGAAATGAAGGTAAAGGGGCATCCATTCGTGCGTTTTCTTCCCCTAAAGTTGATCTCATCTTATCTGGCAAATATCCAGACAGCCAAGTTTTGTCCCAAAAAAGGCTTCGCATTTATTTATGCAGTTTTTCCTTTGTTGTTTTTATATAGAAATTATTCTCATGGAAACAGCTCTTGTGCCAGCTTATGAGTTCCAACTTTTTGAGTTTTTGGGGGCACAATCCACAAGCCATCCGTGTGCAAGCTAGATTCTTTTTGTACTACTACTACTACTACTTTAATAAATGTCTCAAAAAATAATTGTTCCTATAACCAAAGATAATGTTTTATAAAGAATGGAATGGCCCTTAAATTAGACAATTTGATATCACTTGCAAGATTCTCTTCTTGATAGAATCTTGATAATATTCATATGTGTGAGCCACCCAACAACAATAACAACAAGCTATACGTTCATCTCATCTCAACGTTGTGACAGACGACGACGTTAGTTATATGAATTATATTTTGATACCATATTTGGCAATTTTATAATCAAGTGTGACAAAGTTTTTTACTTGAGTTTTAACTCAATCTCAATGTACACATGGAGATTTATCTAGGACAAACGCTTATAAACTACAATCTATTATTCTATTCGTCTCATACAAAGAGTTTTAGTAATACAAAGTGGAGTTTTTGAATGTAACAGATGGAGTATATATTACTCTTTTAAGTATATATATGTATGTATGAGCTATATAATTAAAGGGAAGTAATCATTTTTGTTCTCACTTAAATACAGAAGGGTTGCATTTTCTGCTAGAACAAAGGCGTTATTGGCCTACATCTTGGATATTCAAGGGTATCTTGCTTTTAAACGAGGATACATTGCATGGTTACTTCATTCTCGTAGCTGTGGGATGAAGAGGGAGCCACCAAAAAAGCCTATCTAGCTACATATATATGATTACCTTCTGAAAATTTCGGATGAAATTTCGGAGTCCTTTTCCATCCATGTTTTATTACGTGTTCTCTCAGTTCCATCAGAAAAGTCTAATTATTATAAATATTTTACGTTTCAATAAAAATAAATTTTGTACTCTTTATACTCTTATTAATATAGTTGTTTTCTATGTTATACATTAACGTTCATAAAAAAAATCATACATTTGTAAAATTAAACCCTTTTAATGAAACGAAAGAGGGGATAATGGCGTAAGATTAAGAGAAAGGCACGTAAAAAAGCCTGAAATTGTGGCGGAACACGGCGGCAATGGCATATTCGATCGGCACGGGCGGCCCCAGAGAGCAACTTTTACGAGGCAGATTGACACCAGGTTAATGCCAACAATGGTGGATGCAATCATCATCATACCTTTTTATCTAATTATATTTTGTTGGGTCTTATTTTATGATGATAGATTGATTATTTCATGATGGAATTTCCATGGTGGTGTCGGTGGTTGTTTCGGTTTTTACTTTCCATCTTAAGGTCATTCATTCATTTTTCATGTTGGTTAATCTCTATCATGGTTTTATTCTCCTCCTCTGATTCCGGACTACTGCAAAATTGGTTAATGGAGACGGGTCCTAGGCAGGTCCTTAGGGATTTAGGAGGCGGGTGCTCACACCAACACTCCCCCAGTACAAAATTTATGACTTTAGTAGGAATTAAATTCCACTTGAGTTTTGCACATTAAATTTACCACTAAGTTACATATACTCATGTATTTAAAGTTAAAATCGAAAGTATATATTTATATATTTCCTTCTAAAACTTGTGGTTTTTATTACCTACTAATTTATCTCCTTGCTCGAATCTCAACAAATTTTCAAAATTATTTTTAATTTTCAACAGTCCAAAACAAAGAGAATTTTCGAAACACTATTAGAAAATTTGCAAAAATGCACCTGCCTCTTTTTGGTGTTTTGGAATTGGAGGCGAGGGTGCATGTTGCACCCGCCTCCAGAAGCTTTGCCGGCCCCTTTGGAGGAGGGTGTTTGGAAACCACCTCCTCCAAAGGGACTCCTCCATCGATGAATTCTGCAATAGTGTCATGCAATTTACTAGACTTTTTTTTTTTTTTTTGGGTTTCTCACCGTTCTATTAGAAGAGTATAGCGACATTGATAGTCCGATAATATAACCATTTATGAGTAATAAAATAAGAACATATCTCTTGTTTCCATTTCATTGCGCCCTGAGTGAATACAGGGGAGGCGCATGAGATGTAGATATAGGGAATCTGTTATGGTAATAAAATATGTTTTGGAACAAACTTTTTATATGAAACGGAAAGAATACCATCTTTTATATGTCGATCCCAAATACTAAAACTTGATGAATTTCTACCCTTATAATAGACCATTTACGAGTAAATACCGTCAATTTTTTTACCTCCGTGAGTGGATACAGGGAGGGCGCATGAGATGCTGATACATGAGATCTGTTCTGGTAATAATACGTTTGAAAACAAACTCTTTATGTGAAACGAAAAAAGTACCGTCTTTTATTGGTCGATTCCCAACTACTAAAACTTGATGAATTTTATGTTAGCTAACTCGTAACCCTAGCAAATCAAGCCCCGTCCGTCACTCATTCATCATATTAAAATCATTCCATATTGCAAATCATACCTCATCGAGACTATAATTACAATCAAAACATTATATTTTTTTCCATCTTTTAATGATGGTTTGTTGCCCTATCATTTACTATTACAATAGAGCCTTGGATATTATAATAATTGCAGTCAGCGCCCACTCTTGCTTACTATTACAACAAAGTCTCGAGTATTACAAGACTCAATAGAAATATACAAAAGACCTGAATGAATAATGTGAATTGTGAAAACGTCAAATTAATGAATTTATTTTTAAAAATAGTGCAACAAGCCTATTATTAACAAACAATTTTTGTTTATATCGATTCATGGACTCCTACATGTACATCACTTTATCCTACCACTACCCGCATTCCCGAAATGTATCTGACAGTATAATCTTACGTGGTACAAGTGATATATCAAATAATTTCTCTTTCTGCCAAACTCATGAAATTCGCTAGTAAATGTGTAAAGTTGTGGGGCAATTGCGAAACTAATTTTCGTGCTTATCCTTAACTCATTGGATTGCTGACGAGAGTCAGAGATAATAAAGGAGATTATTTAAGCCCCAACATTAGTCTTTACTGAGAAGAAAATTCGAAAATTTTATTGTCGCTGGCAGTCAAACGACTTTACAGGAACGAGCTAGTGATCCAATAGTTAGTGGGTAAGGCAGGCCACCAAAATGTCGGGGGTTTGATTTCTCCCTTCGTCAATTCTCCCCATTTCGTTCTTCCTCTCACTACAGTCCCTGTCTTCGATGTAATATATTAGGACTTAACAAAAATGATGTATTTTTTCAAAAAAATAAAATAAATATTATCGATTACTACTAACCAGTCAGTACAAACAGTTGTGACTGTGCAGACGGTTGCCCAACTCTTGTTCTCGCTTTCTCAATCACTGCCTTCTATGTAATAGATAGAATAACGTGATAGTGTTAGTTTTTATTTTCTGAAAACAATCATCATCATCATGGACAACAACTAGGCCGATATCTTTGACAAATCAAGTCAAGAAAAAGGCCCACATAAAGTCAATGGATCAAATTCTGCAAAAGCCGAAGCCCAAAATCGCAAGTCGTCGTTTTAAGCCAGAAATAGTTGACCAAGTCGTCGTCGTCGTCGTCGTCGTCTTTATAGTCTAAAATCCATAAAAAAAGACCTTCCATTCCTCTCCTCTGCAAATCATTTAATCACAACCCAACCACCTTCCACTGACATATAAAACCTTGTTGTCCACAAGTTTGTTTGTCAACATTCTGCGTTTTCAACTCCGGTCTTCATATTCAAGAAAGAAAAAAAAAAAAAAAAAAAAAACTTACCAAATCATGTTGGCCCATATTGTTAAAATTAGGAACGAGCTAGTGCTCCAATAGTTAGTGCACAGGGCGGGCCACCCAGATGTCGGGGGTTCGATTCTTACCTCTATCAATTTTGTCTATTTATAGTACAAAGCTGACAGGACTCTGCAAGAAACTCCACCCCTCGTTTTTTTCCCTCCCCACAGTCCCTGCCTTCTATGTAATAGATTAAGACTATTAATGAGAATGAGGAATTAAAAAAGTATTGCTAAAATTGGTCCGCCACACCCGAATCTTTTAAGTAACATACTAACTAACCAACCCTCTAGAGGAGTTGGCCACTCATGGGATACTTAAGTTCCCTTCGGGATGATGCAGGTCCTGACTTCACGCCTGCATTCCCGGCGGGCTAGGCACAAAAATGTGTCGTTTGCACCCACAACTAGTTTAAGTTCAAGTCACAATCAAAGATTGTGAGGCACAATATATACAGGGGTGATATCGTGCCGAAGGAGGGAAATACAAAACAATAAAGTAAAGACAGCGCAAACAGGCAGCAATGCAGAAGTAAACCATACAAGTATTATAAAAGATAGATAAATGGACAACTTCATTATGCATTATGTATCAAAACAGGAAAAGAAAGTAGTATCAAAGAGTACAGATTTTCACTTCTAATCTTATCTAATCTCATGTGATTAACCAAAAAAGACAGCCAAAACTCATACTTTTCTAATGGGAATAGTACATTCACAACATAAAGGATGGAAAAGAGTTAAGCTTGAAGACCTCCTTTCCACTATTAATGAAAAATATAAATTCCAACCTGAAGAAACTTGTCAAGCAGCTGAGTATCAAACAAGTTGTGTATGACATTTTACACTTTCCAACCTAAATTTGGCATCTAAATCTGCTAGCTGACGGCAATTTCAATTCTTGCCTTCGCAAGAATTTTCGCTAAGCTCACGAGAGAATTCCTGAGTTCAGCACCTGTTAAACACCAGTCAATACCATAGAATAGGAAACTGAGTAGGATTGAACCTTGTACCTTGTTTGTCCTCAGATTCAAAGAAGCCATTTCACAAGGCGAATATTCTGGTTATCAAGAACATCTCAATGTAAACTTTGACTCCAACCAAAAACTAGAGTTGGAAGTAAATCATCTGACCTTACCTGCTATGTTCAACAGGACAGATAAAACACAATCAAACTCTAGTGCTTATACAGACCAAGTAATGATTTTTCCCTATCTTCAACTCTCTTTCTGGCAGCCTCCCTCATCTTAAGCGCAGCTGCTTCCTCCGCAGATACAACTTTTGGCTTGCCATCTTGCCTTTTCCGCTTATTGACGGCAAGTTTAGAAGGAGCACCCTTAACAGTTCTCGTAGGATTTAGTGATGCTGAAAAAATTGGCCCGGCTGGAGGGGCACTTTGTGAGGATGCTGCACCTTTATTTCCTGAGGCTGATGATCCAACCTCCAACGATGATGGTTTTGCAAGGGCAAGTTTCTTTGGGATTGTCCCCGAAGATGCTCGAATAGAAGCAAGTGCCTCTTCTTGCGTGACCCATTTACCTGTTTCAGTCATCAACAGAATATGTATCAAAACGAGAAATTGCTATAAATTGTGCTTCCCGAGAGAGAAATAACTGAAAAAAGGAAACAAACAATCAAGTAGTAACTGATACCTAGAGCTTCAGTGTAGTAGAAGCCAGAGTTCGGATCATAGTAGCAGCCATTACTCTGATTGTAGTGGTAGCCTGTTGAGCTGTCCAGTTCCCACTCTGCCATCATCAAACTGAGTCAGTACTGCAGCTAATCAAGAGATAATAACAGAGAGTTTCAATTAATTTTAAATAAAAAATTTGGGAAGAAAAAGCTAGGGATGATAATGACATCAGTGGAACTTAAAATTTTAATACCTCCAGAAAATCCTCCTGCAGTTCCTTCCTCTTCTTCAGCCCCCAGTGCCAGTAAATTGGAATCTCTGGCCTGCTGGAAACTCGCCATATCCTTCTGATAACTTCGCTTAGCTTTCTGTCAAATTATAATCAAGACAACCATCTTAGCATGATATCCTTGAAGTTGGCCAAGAGTTCCCTACATCCTATGATTCTCATCACAACCAATTCATAATGTCTTAAAATTATGGTTCAACCTGCAGAAAAAGAGATTCATTGACACTTACAGCTTCAATTTGTTCGAGAGCTCGAATTGCTTGCTTTTCCTCTTTCTCCTGGGCAACTTTTTTTTCCCTCATGGTATTTAGCCTCTGTGCAACATTGTCCTTGTGACGCTGACCAAGCTCATGGTTCCTTATACTGGCCGGGTTGCTGGATAAAAAAATCTTACAGAAATCGCACCATTTGTTACCCTGACTAACCCAAAACTGGAGAACAAGAAAACATTCGAGCATTAGGATAATAGACATTTAGAACTAGCCTTAAATGATATCCACACTTCTCTTTTCAGCTGAAGTTACTAACACAAAATGCTAACCAAGATCCAACTTAATAATGGGAATGGAAAAAGGAGAGATACACTTGAAAAGATAGAGAGTAAAATTAATCCCCAATACTTAATCTCTATTTCTTGCACAGCTTAGTCATTTATCTCCTACAGAAGCTAGAAATCATCTTCTTCTTCTTTTTTCCCATTTTTTAAAAAACCAATAGCTACATTCAAGTCTTTAACAATCAAGGGAACCCAAAAAAAAAAAAAAAAAAAAAAAAAGGCAGGTTGCATCAAATATATACAAGAGCAAAATATTAACTAGGGTTAGAGAGGGAAAGGGGGGAATTTTTTGAAAACTCAATTTCCAATTTACTTATGTTAATTCTAGGCAAGAAATTCTTAAAATGCTGTCTAAGTAGTGCTCATGCTCGAAATTTAACAAACATGACGATTATACTCGTCCAATTAATCAATACAGAACGCCTAATTGCAGCTCAAAAAGAATGGATAGCAAAAATGCCAACAACGAGAGGGAAAGTTAAGCTCATACCTCAGTCATGGCTGCAAATCGTGATCCTTACTGAAGTAAAAATTGATTCAAGCCCTAGAATTTGAAACGAGACAATCAAATGTTAGCAAGCAAAATGATCGAAATCTTAGGGGGGCGTTTGCGTTGAAATTCGAATACCTAAACCACCAATGTCTGCGGGTTTGGGTTTATTTTATTAATTCTGATTTCTCTCGCCTGAAGAACACGCTTTCAGTTGTTAAAAGAAGTTTCCGGCCGCAAAAGTGAAACGCCGTCGTTTTACCCACCAAGCTTTCTTTTCCCCTTTTGTTGGGCTTTTAATCCTTTTTTTCGTAAGAAAATTTTTTTAAGAAATAAAAGGGACACCATAAAGGAGAATGAATGAAATTACCACAGTATACTCGACATTTTACTTTTAAATTTTATATATAGAGGTAGTACCGTGTCCGACAAACTATACTTTTGCCCCTAACTTCAATACACATGTTTTTCTTTTTCACGATAAGCTATACTTGTTATTCCCTCTGTCTCATACAAAGAATTCACTTTGTATTACTAAAAACAGTAAGCAAAGTGGACTCTTTAAGTGAGACGGAAGGAGTATTTTAACTTAACTACAATACATCAATAACTACATTCCGTATATACTATATAGAATGCGATACACGATACATCAGACTAAAATCAAATCAATCAATGTTGGCTGCAAACTATATTACACAAAATTTCTACAACAAAGCATAGGCAGTTCTCCCACTATTTGGAAGAAGGCCGTCCTTTCCCATCTCTGTAAGGGCCTCAAACGCAGCATCTAAATTCCCTTCCTTGAAGTTGATCTCAACCAGAGCTTTTGCAAGCTCAGCATCAGTGATTCTACAGCTACTCAATGTGTTATGAACAACTTCATTCAACTGCTTGTTCATTCCCTGTCTGTGGAGTTCTTTCAACAGCGCCATCACGGTCAACACGTGAGGAGTGAATCCAGAATGCAGCATTTCCCTGTACAGATCAATGGCTTTCTTCAAATTCCCATTCCTTGAGTGACCATGAACGATCATGTTATAAACAGCTTCATCCGGCTTTTGCTTCATCGGAAGCATTGAATCAAAGACACGATCTGCTTCGTTCATCAGACCTTTCATGCAGAATGCTTTCACAAGAGCGGCCGGACTATTTGATCCTATGTTGCTGCAGCTTTCTATTAACCAATCGTATGTCACATCATTCGGAACAGGCTGTTCGTACAACATTCTGAACATGAGCTTCTTTGCTTCTTCGGAACGCGCTTGTTTATGAAGGCCATTAATAAGGACACTGTAGGTAACAACATCAGGGAAAAAGCTCTTACTAATCATTTCATTGTGTAGGCAAAGAGCGCTCTTTATATCGCCTTCTGCACAATAACCATTAATTAAGGAAGTGTATGTACACTTATCAGGAGGCAAACCCTTTCTCCACATCTCTTGAAAAAGTTCACAACCTTCCTTCAATCTCCTTTGATCACAAAGACCTTGAATTAGTGCTGAATAAGTAATTGCATCAGGCAAAACTCCCTTCTCAACCATATCTCGCTTGATTTGGAACGCCTTATCCAGGTTCTGCTCTCGACAAAAGCCAGATATTATTGTACTGTAAGTCACAACATCCGGGCTTACTCCTTTCCGCACCATATCCTGCATCAATCTTAATGCATCTTCCGTTGTCCCACACAGGCAATGCCCATGGATTAGAGCATTGTAAGTTACTATAGAAGGTGAAAAGCCACTTTCTATCATTTCTTCGAGAACTTGATAAGCGTCAGTCATCAAACCCTGTTGACAAAAGCCATCAACCAATGTCGTATATGTTCTTTCGTTTGGCTTCACACCCCTGACTTTCATCTGATCAAAGAACTCCACTGCACGGTGCATATTCCTCTCCTTGCACATGCTGCAGATCAAAGAAGTATATGTCACTACATTCGGGCGCAAGCCATTTCTCAGCATCTCTGAATGCAGAACAAGTGCCTGGTGAAAATCACCATCTTTACAATACCCATTAACGAGTGTGTTATAAGTCACTTCATCCGGAACCAAGCCCTTGTTCCTCATCTCCTTGAAAATTTCAGTTGTCTCCTTCATACTACCTTTTCGAGACAATCCATTCAGTATTACATTATATGTAATCACATTTGGTTCTAAATTCCTCTCTTCCAAAGATCTCATAAAATTGACAGCTTCATCAACCCTCCCGAGCTTACAGTGTGCATCAATCAATGTGTTACAAGTGACCAAATTTGGGAAACACCCATTCCTCTCCATTTCATGGAAAAGCCCTAAACCTTTATCCAGCTGTTTATTCCCACAAAACCCTTTAATCATTATGTTGTAAGTATACACATTTGGAGACAAGCCACAACTCAACATATCATCGTACAGTTTCTTAGCTAATTCAATATACCCACAAGAGGAAACCCGGATTATCGAATCAAGAACTGAATTATAAGATAAAACGCTGGGCATGAATCCATGAAATTTTGCTAAATTAATCATACTCAAAGCTCTATCGATCATATTCAAATGGGAGTAAGATTTCACTACCAAATCGAAGACTGCGGAGCTCGAATTGCAGGAGTGATACGAATCCTTGAGACATGCGAATACCAAATTGCCCTCGTCGTCGTCCGGATGGTTGAGAGCTAGGTCCTCAGCCAGGGACCGGGCTGGCTTGTAGCGTTTGAAGCGTGTCAGGATGTGAATCGCGTAGCACTTGCATTGGAGGTCGAAGAAATGGCGGTTGCGGGCCCAGTCGAAAAACTTGACGGTGAGATTCTGGTCGAACTGAGTCTGGAGGAGTAAATAAGCGGCCGATTGAGGAGTAAACTGAGAGGCTAAGGACTCAAGAAGGGACGGGTGATGCCGCTTGAGTATGGCTATGGTTCTGCCTACTAAGTGAGCGTCCGCCGGGGAAGAGGCGGTTGATGAGGCGGCGAATACCGGTCGCGACGGAGGGCGGTGGAGGGGATTCTGGGAGGGTTTAAGGAATGGCATTTCAGGTTTTCTTTAGGAAATGCATTTGGAAACTGTCTTTTAACTTTACGGAGGAGCATTTTGACGCACACGCTAGGAATGATTAAAAGTAATTCGTCAATATTTATACAATCTGAATGAGATGACACATTTTGATATCTCTTACAAATTTTCAACATAAATGTAGATTACTATCTCCCAATGATGTTCTACTACCTTGGGCTTAGCCAATAAAATTGATACCCCATAGAGGCAACAATAGAAGACTAGACAAGCACGTGTGAGTCGCTCCAATTGTATTATCCCCTCCCCAGAAAACCCGAAAGAAACAGATTTACAGAAAATCCTTTCTTTGCTATTAATGTAGAATTTGACTAAAACTTGGAAGACTACCCAATGCTAGCAATGGGAGAATACAAATAAAAAATGAGGTATCTTGATTCATTTTCAACACCTTTGACAACTATTTTATAAGGTGTCCTTTGCTCTGCTCCCCATTTCTTCTACTCAATACAGTTATGTTATATATGCCTTGCTTTGCTCCTACTACATCTTTGTTTTCTGCTGAAGCTAAAACCCGCTCAAATGAGCAACTTCACTAAAGTTACCTATACACAGTTAAACCGCTGTAAGTACATTTGCCCCATGCAACAACAAAGGCTTCCATCAACAATGATATGCCATCCAACAGGATCTGCAATGAGACGAGACAAACCGGATATTAATACGCCAATCCATAGCCATGCTCGTTTACTATGCGAATCTGGAATGAGACGAGGACCAGAAGTGACATACTGAGTCCTGTTTAAGAATCCAGATTCCTATCAGCATGCAAGTAAAGACCCCTAGTCCTAAGATTCAGCATGGAGGCGGGCGGTGCTGTTGCAGGTCCGCCAAGATTGGGAGACTATATATCTGAGTTGAGAAAATAAACTCCATAAAGTTGCTTCACGCTTTCACGGCACTTTCGCGTGTGTTCGGGTGGAGGGACCATGCAACAATTTGACAAATCCAAGGAAGCTGAGCTTTCCATCAGTATGCCTTAGCCAGTCATTGAGGACTGCATGAACTGGCACCGAAGGACTAAGGCCAAGTTCCTGAAAATGGCATCTTATCATTATCCAACAGTCAATAGAATCACAAGCTATGAATTTAGCTTAAACACTCCTAGACGCTGAAAGATTCAGAGGGCATCATACACTTCCCAATTCACAACATCCAATATCCAAGAGAACTTGAATTCGAAATTTCTAAGTACATTAAGATAAAGAAGCATGTAAAAGTCTTTTGTTGTTTCAGGGAAGGGGAGACAATTGACTTACAGATGCAAGTTCTTCAATGACGAGAGCCCGGTTACCTTCCTTCTCAAAAATTTCATATGCACAACGAGCGTGCTGTTCCCATTGACCCGATGCTTCCAATTGATGGACACTTACGGCAGCCGCACAAAATTCTTCAAAATCCATCTTTCTATATTGAAGCGCATTTAGCTGCCATGGAAGACAATCCAACAAACAAAAAACTTGATCATCAAAAGCTCATAGTCATTTGAAAAGTTAAAAAGGTAGTGGTTGAGCTATTACTGAGGCAAGAAAATCAGGAACTCGAGACTCCTTCATAGCATCTGTAGAATTTTTCATTAGCGCCTGTGTAGATACAAGACATTAGAAGACATTTTACCAACTGATGACAGCAGCATTTAGAAGAAACGATAATCCCCTGCCCTAAAAAGAGAGGGGTGACAACTGGACTCGAGACAAAAATTAGCACAAGTGACTTTCTCACTGAGTAAGGTATATATGAGAAATGGAGTCAAAAGATACTGACTGTCTTTATGTTGTCTAGCATTATACAGCCATTCTTGTTGGGCTCCAGTAATGCAAACTGCTCCTTCAAATAGAAGAGCTCGTGCTCGGTCAGTGTCTTCGACAATGCCTACAAAAAGATGAATATAACACAACATATCATAACTTGTTCCAATCATAGCAACTCAAACTTCTCAACCATATACACTTTTGAGTCTTTTGAAGTCCTACGAGCTTAATAATTGGTAATAACATCTAAGGATTTTATCAAGTATATGCAATTAAGTCCAGTAAAGAATTTGTCCAATCATATGCTCACCCGCAGAGCAGCCTTTCGTAATGATGATGATCGCATGTAAGCTTTCATGAGCCTGAATATGATGATATCAAGAGGAACCTTCACACCATTGAAATTCCGAATCCAGGGATGAGCTGCAAACAGAAATTTGAGAATAATCAGAAGATGCGAAATTGAAATGAGCAATTTTGAAGGCATCAAATACTAACTCAGTGCCTGCACCGCAGTCATTCTTTTTCTTGGGTCTTTATTAAGTAGACGCTTGACAAAATCTTTAGCCTCTGAAGACAAAGAAGGCCATGGGGCTTCTTCAAAACTTGGGTCAGCTTTTAAGACTGCTCGGAAAATGCCTGACTCGGTTCGGGCCCAAAAAGGGCGACTTCCACATAGAAGAATGTATGCTATTACGCCTACACTCCATACGTCAGCCTCCATGCCATATGATCTGTGCAAAACTTCTGGTGCCACATAATATGCACTTCCAACAATGTCATTTAGTTTTTCATCTGCAGAGGACCACATGCACTGAATATACTGGTGGAACTCAAGTGTTTAATACAACAACAACTAAGCCTATGTCCCACTATGTGGGGTCGGCTATATGGATCAGATATCGCTATCGTGTACGGTCATGGCATAGTCAAGTGTAATCTCTATTAATTAAAGGAAATTTACCTGGTCTCACAAAATCTGATAAGCCAAAGTCTATTACTTTCAACTGGGAGTTCTCATCCTTTGATGTATAAAGAAAATTCTAGGCAGCAAAACAACCAAAAGTGATAAGATAAAAAGCTTTCAAATTCTAATTTAAGAATTTTACAATCAAACAGAAAAAGAGGTGAAAAGGCAGGGTCAGATGTTCCTCCTGCTGTGATAAGCAAACAAACAAACAAAGGAAAGAAGAGCTGAAATAAGTACAGATTTTCCTAGTATCAAAAAAATAGTTGAGAAAGAACCCTACCTCAGGTTTTAGATCACGGTGCACAACACCCTGAAGATGACAGAATGCAACCACATCTAATATTTGTACCAACACCACCTTAGCTTCATCCTCAGTGTATTTTCCACCCCTGAAAACCAAATAACAAGCAGTTGGTTGAGAATCTCAAAGAGTAGCAAACACTGGAGTCAAATTCTTGACAAGCTAAGAAATAATCACACCTTGCAAGGATTCTGTCAAGAAGCTCTCCACCTTCACACAGCCTAGAGGTGCATAATAATGTGTCAGCATCAGTTTAGTGAAATAACCACACAAGCATGCTGTGGTTAACAGTTAACACCTCCAAACAATTCAAAATACATAGTGCAACTAATGTCAGATTCTCATGCGGTTGCTACAGTCATAAAGATCTCTCTAACATCCTTCCAGAAATTCTTCAACACATATTTATCCCTACTTAACCAAATGAGACATTTAGACTTTTTCCAATTCACCACCAAGTTTAACGGGCACATAAGAGCGAAAGATTCTTACTCCATTACTATATAGACATTATTTTCATCCTCTGATGAATCATAGAACTGGACAAGGTTGTTATGTGCTGTCAATGACCGCATTATCTTCACCTCCCTCCGGACATCCTCAACTGCAATGGCTGTGGTCATCTGCAAAAACATAGAACAATTCCTCAGCAAACCTTCCCCTCTCTATGAAAAACCTGTCCAAAGTTAGTATTAGTAAAACTCAAGCCCAAGTAGCCAATTGCACTATATTAGCATCCATTTCATTCTTGATTAGCCCTATTTCCACAGCTAATTGATTTATCTAACTTAAGAAATGCCTCCTCACAATACTACACCTCCAAGGAATCCATTCCACATGTGCCAATCTCCACAATAGTGTAAATTCTGGATACAAAAATCTGAGTACCCAGAACTACTAACTAAGACTAGATTAACTAGAAGACAGGAATAACGATATTATACACCTTAATCTGAATGTCAAGCAAAAATCTTTCATCGGTGACATTTAAATCTAGCTCATTATATTGGTGGAGTGGTAATTCTACTCAGTGGCAGAAAAATTATCGCCCAAGTTAACGATTGGTTTACTGGTTATCTGCCAAGTCAAAGTAGAAGACTTCCCACTTTCAATCGGGCTGTCCTTAAGCAATCCATAAATATCCACTTTCATGTTAAAAAGATGCTCCCGAAACTTTAAATAATTATGGATCATTGGAGCACCAAGCATATGCGAAGTGGAATAATAAAATAAGGGAATAACTTTGACATCGAAATAGTTCCATCAGTCACATCACAGCCTAAGAAATACCTCCAAAATGGAGAAAAGAGACAGAGAACTGTACCAAAGGAAACGATACAAATTGGACAGAGCTGGCGTTGCTAAGAACTGAACAAACTATATAATCAGATTCAGATAAAAGCACCCAATACCAAAAGTATGCACTAACAGAAACAGAAAGCAACTGCTTGAATCCATGAAAAAAAATTCGAAATATTTAACAAAAAAACAACTGAAGGCTAATCAAGATTGAAGTTATATACAGTATTAGATATCAAATTCGGTACTTTCCAATAAAATATACTAATTGAAATGCAGCAGTTGGAAAAGGAAAGAGGGACCTTCTCTTTTGGGATGATCTTAACGGCCACCTTTTGACCTTTCAGTTCCCCTTTCTTAGCTATCGCGGAGGAAGTGTACCCAAAATGCCCTCGACCCACTTCATCCCCCATCTCATACTTGCTCGTGAACTGCTTAGAGAACCCAAAACTCTTATCCAGCTCCGCCGCGGGAGCCGTCGCGGCGCCTCCCTCAGCAATTTCGGATGCATTATTATTCCTCCCATGCCGCCTCAAAAGCAACGACTTAATATGCTTAGCCGGCGACGGCGGACGGAACGACCGCTTGAACGTCCTCCCGGGGGTAGTGCTAGCGCTCCACGGCTCCGAAGCCGGAGAGTTCTTGGAGAAGAAGAAACGAGCTGGGCTTGGGGTACTAAAAAACTTGGACTTTTTCCTCCGGAGGATGCCGTTCGGAGTATTGGAAACAGGGGTGTCCTCCCCTGAAGGCTCAAGAGGCAGCGGCGGTGGCTCCCGGGGGGAATATGGGTTGAGTTTTTGGGGTGGTTTGGGATTGGAACTGCAGTTCCCCATGGTGGCAGTGAGATATCGTCGGTGTGGGAAGGAGCAGAGATAAAAAAAAATTGCGGTCAGAATTTGAATGGGATATCCATTTGAATGATTAATAGCCTATATTACACAGGAAGGAGTAGGAGGAATCGGAGGTGTGGCCGGAGATGTGACGGAGAAGTGAGAGTGGCGAGAGAAAGAAACTCAGGGGAATGTGTGTGATTGCGTAGCCTTCACAGGCCACATGATTTTTGAGTGTTCAATTTTGCATAATAGTCGTGTTTGTAGCGTTTGGAGGGTACTGTGGGATAGATCCATTTTAGAAATTAGAATCATTGGATCCGATCGGGGCAACCCAATCACAAAATAATAATTAAAAAAACACGTATATATTACTTCGTATATTACTTCGGTTACATTAGAATAGTATAATTTAAAATTATCTATTTTATATGTTGTACGGTTTGACATTTATCTATTTTAATAGACTCTTTTAGTAGAACTTAATGAGTATTATTTTTTGTTCAAAAAATCACGATTTTATAGCTATTCTTAAGTCATAATGTATTATTTAGACCTATTCTCTTCTCTTGAGACATGGTGTAGATAATAATATTATATATTACTCCATCTTACATCATTTAATTCGCAAAAACTTGTATCTGATCAGTCTAGTGGTTTACTATACACATATCAAGTTCAATCTCACGTATTGAGTTTAGGTTCGAATATATCGCGTATTGAGTGTATATTCTTATGTATGAAGTTTAGTTGTTAATGTATTACGATTATGAATTTAGTTACTGTAATAGCGCCCGTCTATTTTAGCCTTTGATGTATTGCTACGCTTTTTAATTTAGCTTTATTATTATGTTTATGAATTTAGTTTATGATATATCATGTATTGATCAATTTAGTCTATGATAATACATAAATATCAGCCTTTGAAATATCACAATTACGTTAAAATATAAATATTTAAAAAATATGTGCATCAAATTTAATTATTAAAGTATCGCAAGTGGGACCGGTCTGACCCCTCTACTTAGTATTGATTTTGAATTTTTGGTGTTTGGCATTTTAGTTTTGTAGTGTATTGTATGATAAACCTACTACTATATTGATTATTGATTAATTAATTAATTAATTAAATTTCCTTTTTCGTCTAGGGATTTATTTATTTATTTTAATCAAAAAGCTATTTATACAGTTTGGTTTTAATTGGCTCATCGTCATCTAGATTTGAGCAAACTTAATAATAATAATAATAATAATAATAATAATAATAATAATAATAATATTTGGATTGTGTCCTGCTCGAGGTTCCCATTTAATTAATTTATTATTTGGAGACATGCATGGACCTCCTTACTCCTTGATTTTGACAAAATTAATGTTTAATTCTATGAATTATGAGCTTTTTTTTTTATTTTAAGAAAGATGTAGGAGAGTTGTCAGAATTCGAATCATGATTCTAAGTTAAAGGCCTTAGAATCCCTTGAATATATCACTGGATCAAGTCATCGGTCTTAATTCCAAGAACTTACAGCACCAGTATATATTTTAATTAGAGAATACTAACTTACAAATATCAAAATACGACATAAAATTTAAGATGAACGCATACAACGATATGAAAACTTAGAGGTATTTTTGTTGTGGTTCCTTTTCTTCTCTTTTTTTTTTTTTTTTTCTTACATGTGTTATATAGTATTTTCTATTATGCGTTTTTTGTGAATCACATAGACAACTAATTAAAAGTCAAATTAGTGGAATAAGTTATAGCATGAAACTATATAATTTTCTAATAGTATACTATTCTTCTCCGTGTTATGAAAAGAGTCTAATTTATAAAAATATGTTTATTTCATTAAATGAGTTTATTTTTATTTTTAGTTTCATATCTTATTGATATAGTTATATGTAGTTTATAATTCATTTACATTTGAAAATTAACTATTACTATTTAAATCTCATACTTTTCTCATGTCCTATGACAAAATCCTAATATGTTCCCCCACCTCCCACCCATAAAATAAAAGGCAAGTGAAAATAAACATCTACTAGAAAATTCAAATTTTCACCATTACCGATAACGTGGCATTTAAATGATAAAAATAATTTCATACCTAAAATTAAAAGGGTAAAAGAATAACTATCATGTAATGTAACATCAGTTACTAGTTAAGTAACTTTTTATCGAGTTTTTACATTTTCATGATCACTTTTCTAAAATAAATTAATGTTTTTGATGCTAATTAAACTAATTAATATCAAATGAAACTTGAGAGTATATTGAATTTAGATATTCTAACAGGTTTATACAACAAATGTAGTTTGATCTGTGCTTAAATGATATGTAAATAATCTTAATTATTAATTAAATTAAAGAAATTAATTGAGATTGAATACGATATGTGTTTTTGTTTTTTACGAAAGGTTAAAGGAAGATTGAGTGAACTTCAAACCCTAATTTTAACGTAAGCAAGTGTTTGATGCTGACGTGTCAGGTTGGAGTTGTTTTTGTCCACACACGCAGGGAAAGGGAGTCACTCACTATTCATCTTGGAATAGCAAAAAATGTTGATCGTTAATTTTCCAATAAAATCATGTTTTTTTGTGGGGTAAATGGAAAAAAGAAATCTCATCCATCGTAATAGTTAAGTTTGTCACCCCCACATGAGCCGAACTGTTCGAGAACAATTTAATTAAATATGGATTTGGGCTTGATTTTGATTGAGTTTTGGTAAGCTTGTTTAATAGTTGAGTTGAGTTCGTCTCCCCTTATTGCTAATTCAATAGTTCGTCGAATTACTAATAAGTCTGATGTCATATATATAATCTTATAGCTTTTTTTTCCATTTAAGAAAAATTATGTAAATATAGAAAATTTAACTTCAACTAAAGTTTAAGCTAAAAAAAGTAAGCCTATTATCTTGTGTCTAGCTGATATTGAACTTGAATCATTCTCTAACCAAACTATTTTGGCTAAAGCTTAGCTCAGCTCATTTACATCCCTATTTTATACCTCATTCAAATACATAAAATCATACGTTAGGGTTTCAAATTTATGAAGTAAAATTAAAGATTTTATTAGTTTTTTTTTTGGTGATAAATTGTTGGTTTGCGAAGGAAGTTATAGATAGTAGGAAGGGGGTAGCGTAGATGCATGGAAACTATGGAAGTGGGAGTAGGTAACCGATGACAATGTCGGATCCTATTATATTTATGTACTTTTTGCTACTATTAAGGATCCTCGTTGTTGTCGGATCTCATGGCTTTTCCATTTTTTCTTTTGCTGTTTTAATAAAAATTACTCATATAAATTTCAATCTTTATTGTTACGTTTTTTTTAAAGTTTTACTATTTTTAGCACAATTCAAACATGAGATAACTACAGGCCAGAATGGTTACCCCGGCCTCTTAATTGATTCACAAGTTACATAGAGTACGAATAACGCGAAAGATGAAACGATAAAAACGCACCGAAACACCTCCTTACATTTTCCTTATTTTTTGGGTAAAGGGGTTCATTTCATCAACTGCTCCTTTGTATGTATGTGTAGCACTAGGTGGATTACATAAATTAAATTAAATTAAAGAAGCTGGCATTCAACTATAAAATATAAATATAAAAATCGCAGTTAAGGCTCTGTTCTTTTGTGACTATTTCACAATAATCATCACTTTTTTCTTCCAAAACTTAACACAAAGAAACAACTTTATTTTTTCAAGAATTCAAAATTAAAATTTAAAAATTCCCTCTAAATATCTACTCACATAAATTTAAAAAATAATACAATCATTATACTTTTTTATCTGTCACCTACACAATTTTTAAAAAAAAACTTCTCTCCAAAAAATTTCTAAAAAAAATTAAAGTTTCTCCAACACAAGCAAAAAAAGAACAGAGCTTAATTGGCTTCAAAACATCACAACTCACATGTGGATGGAAAAGCCTGGATGAATCATGAAGATCTTTTAGTCTAACAATTAGTTAATTAATTTTCCTTTTCTTCTGAAAAAAAAAAGAAAAAGAAATAATATGTGGACGTATTATTGAATTAATTTATATATAGGAAATTAAACAGATTAATTTAAAATAAACATAACGAAATAAATATGTACGTTAGCTTGGAGAAGACGCCCCGTATGGTATGCCTTTTGAAAAGTGTTTTGAAATGTGTTTTGGATTTTAAAATTATATTGAAAATGTAAAAAGGTGTTTGGAAAATATAAAAATTTATTTGGAAAATGTAAAAAAATATATTAAAATTGATGAGAAATTATTATAAAATAAAAGTGAGAGTGAAATGAGATGAAAAAAAAGTTGCCATTCGGGGCCAATATTTACCATACATTTGGAGACATTTCATGAGTCATTTGATTTGGAAAGGTCAAATCAATGAAATTTGTGATTTACAAAATAATTAATTAAATGTTTTAATTTGTAATATTGTTTTTCGTGGTCATAAATCTGCATTGACTATGATTTTGAATACGTATACGTATTGCAGACTGCTTCATTTCGATCTATTGTTGATAAGTATACCTATTTTCTTAATTACAGTTTGATGATGGATCGAGATTGGGCTCTTAATCACGAGGATTTCGGGTCTCAGTCGTACGTGAATGAAAATGAGTAAAAAAAAAAAAAAAAAAAAGGTAAATAGCGAAGAAGATATACAGAAATAGACGTTAATCCATAGATTAGGTCGGTTGTCAATTAGTAGCTAGAAGCAGTATTTTCCAGTTCGAATTAATTAATGAAGATGGAAAAAATTAGTTCTTCTAGATGGTTGTGCTGGGCCGTCAATTCTACTTACCTTTACAAGCCGGCTTACCAAAGTCAAGCAATCAATTTAATCAAACACGCAAGGTAGTCAATATCAGGATATCACATAGGATCGTTTTAAGGAGTAGGATCGGGATTCCATGCAGAATTAATAGGATCGTATCGTAGGATCGTAACACACTAAAAACGGGTAAAATTGATCATGCAAGCTCATATTGCTTGTATATATCATAATTGCAATATTAGAGTACCTATAAATTGGATCTATATGCAAAAAATAAATAATAAATTATAACGTATTACTTTGAAACTATAGTTGTACAATCTAGTAAGTTTTTGAACTCTAGTTCAATAAACTAAGGGTACTTAACCAATCACTAGGCTACAAACAAAGACATGAAATGATTGTGTAAAAAAAAAAATATTGAACCTTAGATTTATAATGGATATTTTAAAAAAAATATTGCCATAGGATCGTAAGATCTTGTAGGATCCTAAAGATCCCATGGGATACTATGTATAAAAGGATCCTATGGGATACTGTATCGATTACCCCTTCCTGGATCGTAGTCTCGTAGGATACTACGATATGTATCGGGATACTGACTACCACACTACTCTTGGGCATGTTCTTTAAGTCTCAGTTTTGGTCTCAACAGTAAATTTAATATATTATAATTAGTTTTCATCATTTTCAATACAGCTATATCTTTTTACATTTCAAATATACTTTTTACATTATAAAACTATTTTTTCCAAACTAAAACTCAACCCAACCAAAAAGAACAGGCCCTTAAGAGTACCCGTTCGCATCGTGTTTGAGTTAGCAAATTTACATGCAAACATATTCGTGTTTTAATCGGAAGAGAATTGTGAATACAACCCCAATTTACAGATCCCATAAGATTTTTTGTCTGTCATACTCCCGTCTTTTCTATCTATTACTCACAACGAAGAGTGGGACTCACTTGTCGACAGAAGATCTGATTCGACCTGACCTCATATACAGTAGTAGAGCTGGTCCTTAAAATTTGGGGGCCCGGAACGATACAATAAAAGAGGCCTCCATTTTTTATTTTATTTTAAGAATGATATTTTAAAACTTTTATAATATAATATTATTTTGTTTCAATAGATAGTTGTCAAAATTTCAACATTTATTGCCATACAAACAATTTTAAGTACGCTTTTAACAAATGTAATCTATTAGAAACTACGGTGATAAAAATGAACTACTATTTATCACCATTCTAATTATAATTAACACTACATAATAAATCAATGTAAAATTAATTTTAAATTCACTTTAAACATGTCAATAATTTAATGATTTTTACTATTTGTGCGTGCAAGTCGTAGACCCACAATACACATTTCGAAAGTCTCTTTCATCTATATTAAAATGTAATTATTTGGAGTTTCAATGTAAGGGAAAAAAAAATACGATAAATGTGTAAAGTTTCAATTAAAAAAAAAAAAAGAAAATGATTGTAATCACGTTTGCTAATAAATCAGTAAACTTTTTGTATGATATCATAAAATATGTGGGTCTTGATAAATACATAGAGGTAGTAATATAATATTTAGTCAGTCAAATGAATTAATAAAATTTTTGCAGTGTATCATTAAAAATGTGACTTTTAATAAATACATTGAGTTAGTAAATATTACATTATTTGATGTATAAAAGGATTTATTAATTTTGTATAGTATTTTATTAAATATATAAAATTAGTGTTATAATATTTGAGCCCCTAAAATAAACTATTATATTTTATATGGTGAAATAGTCCCTTCAAAAGAACCATTCAATCCTTAAATTTGGCCTTGTATAAATTAATTATGCAATTGCATAAGCCAAATCGAATGGTTGAATGGTCCTTGAAGAGATTATAATTTTTAAAAAATATTTTATATAGTATTTAAACAGTTGGATGAATTTTAATATATATATATATATATAATTACTATAAAAATATAGAGGGCCCTTAATTTTTTTGGGCCCTGAGCGGTCCTTTCATGTGGCACGCCCTCAGGGCCGACTAGGTGGTTGGAATGTGTAATGAGTTACTAATGAGTAATTTTAATAACTAACATCCCTCCACCTAGAAACCATGCACATCAACAAATTGCATGGCATGATCATTAAGGGCCTATTTGGTATCACATTTTCAAAACGTGTTTTGAAATCACTTTTGTTTTATAATAGTTTTTCATCATTTCCAATAAACCTTTTTACATTTTCAATAATTTTTTTTACATTTTCAACACACATTTTTACATTCCTAACACACTTTTAATATTATAAAATCAAAAGTGATTTCAAAATACGACTTGAATCACGATACCAAATATGCCCTAAATATTGATGTATAACTGTTTTTGTAAAACTTGACGAAGACCAAATCAAACATATGCAAGATATATATGGATTACGAATATGACGGTTCCCTTTGTTTCCAACTACTTCATTTAAAACCAGTAATTACCACTTCAATTCAAACCATGTTAGAATTATAATTTCTGGGACACACAAAACGTATGTTTTACTTAGAACATTTATGCTTGCATTAAAAAAAAAAAGACTTTAAGAGTCCGGTTTCATAAATGTACAGTCTGCTAAGCCCAAAGTATCAAATCGATCGGCTCAACAACAAAATCGACCAGGATTAATGCACCGGTGAACTGGATTTTTTGGTCCCTTCTCCAAAACGTACGTAATGTCGAGTGTGTTTTAGGTTAAAGTAATACTATGCTTGTGATGCAAGGGATTAGATTAGCATTATCGAAGGATCGCCAGCAGCAACGTCTCTTTCCTCAAATGATTCTGCCGCAATTCAATGATTCATATCTATCCGTTTCGTTTCGTTCCCATTTTGTAATACTATTTTTAGTGTGAAATCGACTTTTCATTAGAAAAAAAGTATCAGACTCAGTGCCCTTTCTGTTATTTGTTGTTGTTAGTTTGGCTTGGAGGCTCAATTATTTGCAAATGATGATGGAACCCATGTGATCATTCGACGCAACGAATATCAAATTTCTAAGGGACAAATATTTATGATTAATAAGGATAAATATACATACAGAATACTAAGGGACAAAATTACAGCAATTCTTAAAAAATATATTTAATTATACGTAATCATAAATTCCCAAACAGCATAACTGCAATGAGCTGTGGTCCTAACTAAAAAAAAGTACCCAATTATGAACTACTTGTAAAGATCGAGAGCCAGTTGTGACGTATGACGGGCACATAGAGGTCGAGAGTTATATTCCTATTCTATTAGTACTCAAAGGAAATGAAATCTCGAGCCAGGACGGGCTTATCAGAGCAGAACGAAAGCCCGTGATCCTTCCATCCATCCAAGTCCATAGCCATAATTTGGGCCTCGGTGACGAAAGCCCATATCATTTTTTGCAGAAAATTTTCCAACTCTTCATCACAGACAGAGATTTGGATCTTCTTCATCAGAATCAAACTCAACCTGCTCAAACAATTGCATAAAATGATATGAACATTCTTGAGTTTTCTCACTGAATCAACAAAGCAAGAAGAAGGAACAATGATCACTTTCCAGATATAGCCTAAAACCAACAACAACAAGAAGAAGCAAGTGCAATAAGTTTGCAAGTTTTGTTAGCTTTTTTGCATCACACAATGATAAAACTCACATTTTCATCCTTGAACCACCTCCCATGGCCATCGCGCTTCCATCCGGCAGCGGTAAACTTGAGCTCCCTCTCACGGCGATCTCTAAAATCCAACTGGCGGTCCAACACTTGTTCTGGAGCTTTCACAACTTCAGTGGAAGAAGTGCTTTCCTGAACAGAGGGAACTTCTTTGTGAGCAATAGTAGCAGCTTTCTGAGCCTGCTCAATCAAAGTGCATTTTCCTCTCTGAGCAGTAGTGGCAGATGAATCTGTCAATGCTATTCTCTTGTTTATCTCATTTTTTTGGCTTAACTCTCTTTCTTTCAGTTTGGCCTCCGCAGCTCGATGGCGCGATCCTTTTAAATGAGCCTAGTTAAATGATGTTGAAAAAGCTCAGAAACCAACTTCAGAATGAGCAATGTCACTCCTACAAGTACACGAATATCATAATGCAGAACTTAAGGCCCCAATTCGTTATCTAGTACTCCCTCCGCTAGAAGAATCTAGTGATACAACTGTTAATAAGTAACAACGTACAACTTCAAATAATACTCTTCTAATAGAAGGCTACAACTCAACAAAAGAGGGGCAGATGATGATAAGATAGACAGATAAGAAAGTACTGCTCGTATGAAATAGTTTCCATCGTTTCAGTAGAAAACAATGAATTCTAATCCAAATTATACAATACAACAATAAACAGAAGAATCCCAATTTGTAAAAAGTGAAAACTAGTAAGCATATACCTAAAAGACTGAATCTTTAGCAAAGAAAACTCACAAGTATTTGAATAAAAACTTGATAAACTAACACCAAATACACCACAAAAAGGAAGGAAACAATGTTAAATACTGCAGAAACATATTGTACGCTAAGAACAGAAGAACTCGTTGAAATTGAATGTACGTACGGAGAGAGTTAAAGGGGTGTCGAGGACGGGAAGGTGACGGCAGATTAAGCAGAGGAATTTGCCGCCGGGAAGCTTCTTGTAAGCAGAGGCGTCGACGATTTCTTCAATGATGAGATCATCCACTCTTCTCTTTCTATGCTGAGCCTCCCGAGCCCAGCTATCCCCTCCGAACACACTCATCGTTCCATAATCAATTCCACAATCCCCACATTCCTCTCTCTATTTACACAGAGCTCACCGTTCTCGAATGATGAATTGAATAACCTAGAATCTGAATTTTGGTGGGATTCAGCGGGATCTGTTAACGAATGCTCTTCGATGTTCTCGCTTAGGGATGCTTGAATCATGTTTCGGGGTCGAAGTGACGTCGTTTGGTCGTGACAGTAAAGAATACGACGTTGTTTCGTCTGTGTCAATGTAAACTAACAACCGCAAAAATATGTATCAAATTTAAAGTTACAAATATTGTGTGTGTATGTTATGTATTGAATTTGTAAACGGAATATACAATTGTTAGGAATTTAGGTATTGAGTTTGACTTGTGCCTATCAAGTATTACGTTTATGAGAATATTAAAACAACAAGTATTTTATGTATTTAATTTAAGTACCGAATTATCATGTTGTGCTGAAGGATTGAGTTTAGCTATTGAATATTACAATTATGTTAAAACAATAAGTATTAACTTTATTAAAAGAATATTCGTATTAAATTTAATTGTTGAATTATAGCCTATCGAACCCTATGGTGGTTCAGACAGTTGAAGAAGAGGCTCCCTAACCAACAATAATCTGAAAAAAGTCAATGCTTTGACTACAAATTGTACCACACCAAAATTTATTACAACAGCAGTCATGGTTTATATTCCCACAACAATAGTTCAACAATTAACAGTACAGACTACAAAATCATGAAAAAACAAGAATCAACGCTGCCAAACTTCAACCGCATCACCTCCGATCTCCGATCTGATCATCGGAAAATATGATTGACTTGATATGACGAGACATGAATTCTAGCTTGCTATTATTTTTTTTAAAAAAACTCACCAAAAAAAAGCTCTCATTTTTGTTATCAAAAGGAAGTACCAATAATTATTGTTGATTAACGATCTCAATTAATTATACCAACGGATAAGCGGCATGACCGGGAACTTCATGGTGCCGTTCCGGCAGTGAAAGCCGGCGCGTTCGCCACAAGCGAAGAAGTACGGCTGCCACCTCTTGAGCACGAACTCGAATCCATCGCCGCCTCCTTGACTGACATCGGCGATCTTCTTAGCCCATCGGAGGTCGCATTTCAACCAACTCCAGTAGTTCGGCAACAAATACACGCTGTGGGGGAATGTAGTGGCATTTGGCGCATCATATTTGAACACTGCAGCATGCCACAAATGAATTCTCATCACAATTGAAATTTTCACAAATTAATTAATAACATTAATACTATAAAATCGTCCCATTATTACTTTACAACAAATTATTCAATACATCTGCGCAGTGGCCCATGCATTCGCTCCATCTTTAAAAATAGGGAACACAATGGCATTTATCCCCTCCCCACCCCACCCCACCCCCCGAAAAAAAAAAGGTATATGGCTTCAGTATTTTTACGTGGTGCAACGAATGTACTAAATAATTTTTTCGTAACTATAAAACAATATCCATTGCATGGCATGCATGCAGAAGGGTAGTTATGTACCTAAGGAGTCGCCGATGTAGAAGGGGCCGTTTCTGAGAGCCCAGTCAGTGTAGTTAAAGCCGAAGTGCCAGTTCTCAGAGCCGCCGACCACCACCTTCTTGGGCTGGGTGGCGTTGTGGTGCCAATACGGCCAGCCGCCGTAGTTCCAGTTGGTGAGGTTCTTGTTAGCCATGGCTGAATCAGTATCAATGGCCAACACAAACACTACTAAAACCGCAAAATGTAGTGTGCTTTTCATCATCACCGCCATTGTTGTTGCTTCCAAATTAAAGAACAAAAAAAGAATGTATCTGTTGAAGAAATGAAGCAAAAGTGGCTATGGCGATGAGATTACAAAACGCATAAACTGGGCTTTTTATAGGCAAACTAAAGAGGAGATTTTCTCATGTGAATGGGTTGGTCATGAGAGTCAAACATTAATTAACCTTTTTTTCTTAGTCTTTACGAACGTGTTTTGTCCAATATAGATAAATTAGTGTTAGAAGCATATAACTATTCTTTAAGTGTTTTTTTTTTTAATATTATTTAACGATGGACTGTTACAACGTTCTGTCTATTATATTGAAAGGCTGGTTTGGGAAGGGAAAGAAAAAGTTGGAGCAACATAGGAGGGCAGGGACTTGAGAAAGGGAAGGAATGTGTTGAGACTCCCGTCTGAGCGCGCTTGAGAAAGGGAAAGAAAAAGTTTGGGCTGTTAGATATATGGAAATAGTAGTTTCGTTATTAGAAAATGGTAGACTAGTCTGGTTTCAATATATGCTCTCCTTTGTGCATATTGTTTACACAGTAATGCATGGGCTTGAGAAAGGGAAGGAAGAAGTTGGGGCGCCTACGAGTAGGCGCACAAATATGGCATAAACTCATAGAGACAGAAATCGAATATCAACCCTTGTATAATCTGTCATGCGTCACAATCGTTTCAAAACTAACTCTTACTCAGTGATTAGTAGTGCCGAAAGAAATTCATTGTAATTTGGTCATAGATAGAATTGGTTCATTTTCCACAATCAAAAACGTAATATGTCACTCCATTCATACACGTACTACTTACTAACCACCACCATTAAACACCATAAATTAAGGAAAAAACACAAAATCAATCTGTTAATGATTAGTGTGAATTGACGATCTTATGTCGTTAATTGTTTTATAAGTTTACTACTATAGTAACAGTAAAAAGTAAATTCTACTCAAATTGACTTAGTCTTAGCAGATTAATTAAGTGGCAGTGTCAAAAGTCATTAAAATTGATATGTTGAGCAAGTCTAATTACTCGGCTATCTCTCAAACTTTTCAGTTTTCTGTTAATTCCCATTTGCCTTTCCGCGCGCCGGCCAGCGCTAAGTCATGACCCTAGTATATTCGAAATGAGATTTTCTGTTTACTTTCATCTTTTTTTTTCATGTTTACCTTTTCATAATATTAAAGTTAGCCCACCTATCATGTGAATCCTACTCAGATAACAGAACGATTAAAGTAGACAGATGATCTCATATTTCCCGACATTAGAAATTAATCAAAGTCGTCTAAAAGGAAGCACTAATTCCTTCAAAATGTCAACTTAGATTTGTTCCAAACGCATCATTGCCTTCAAAGGAATTGGTAGGCGATTATTGTGTTTTTGTAACTGAAAATGTTGACTTTTTGAGCAAGGAACTCATAAGGCGGTTTGCTTGCCGCCAAATGGACACTATATAGTTCTACATTAGTGGTGCATGATGATGCACTGATTACCATTTGCTGACATCTTCCAAGACGTTTTGCACAAAGGGTAGATTTTGGGAGAGGGAAATAATAAAAATTATGTTTTTTTTTATTAATGTGAAGATAAAAGTATATATATATATATATATATATATATAAAGAAAAGAGGTTTTCTTTCACATTTTCCTCAACCTAGTTGGTGAGTTTGAGGCACGAGAATGAGAATGGAAGAATGGTCAAGTAGGGCTGGCAATTTCTGACACTATACAAACTCGACACACGATATAAATAGGTAAGAGTTAAGCCTTGACGTTCGCGAATTATATGGGTCAACCCAAATAACACGAATAATTAAACGGGCAAGGTTAGAGTTGAGAATATCGACATGTGAATCAGCCAACCATAACCCGATACGAGTAACTTGTACTACAATACTAAAATACGACACGAACTCGAAATGTTCGCGGGTTAAATGAGTCAGCAAGAATAATTAAATAGGTAATGTTAGGGTTATGGTCAACATGGGAACCTACCAACTCAAACCCGATAACTCGGACACAACACGAATTTCCACCCTATGCCCAAGTGATTCCTAATATTAAAATTTCTATATTTTTTATATTCATGATAATTTAAATTATTATATTACCTAAAATTTATATTATATGAGGTTCATCAATTCTTTCTCGACTACGAGATGCTCCAGTTCTCATTCTCATTTTCGTGCGCTAACGGACCCAAGAGAGATAAGTTCAACCGAAGGACTTCGAGTCGAGCCCAACATCCATTAGGTAATCAATTTACAAAAAAGGCCCATAAACCTTTGATGGGCCTGGATGGATTCAAGCCCAGAAATTTGGAATTTGAAAAACTGGTGTCTTCTCTCTCTTCCTCCCGGCAGTGCTTCCACTTCGCCACTCTGCTTCAGCCTTCACTTCACTCACTGCTCTCCCACTCAGATTCACACTTCCATCGGAGAGATCGGCAATCGGAGTAGAAGAAATGGGCCCGCCGAAGACCGTCCGGACGATATCTCAGGAGGCCTTCGACGAGATGGTGAAGGAGAATATAGATGACCTGGGCATGGAACCAACTGAGGCCCTGGAAGACGCCATCCATACCCTTTCACTCCAAGGCGTTGATCTCTCCGGCATAGTCCAATGCGTCCCCGGAGAGAGCTCCGTCGCTGATAATCCCGTCGTTCAAACTCTCACCAGGTTGAAGGGGCTGATATCCGATGTCTTCGGTCGTGAGCCTTTAGCATCTCAGGAAATTGAGAAATTGTTGGGGCAACTGAATGAGTTGTGTAGTTCTAAAGAGTCCGGGAACGCTGCCATAGCCTCCAGGAATGGAGGGTTAGAGTTGGTTATCTCGATTTTGCCGAAGCTTCAGCGGGATGGGCATCATCGGAGCCTGGAATTGGCTCTTAACGCATTGGTTTCCTTACTTTACGGTACAGTTTTCAGCAATTTGCGCCATGTTTATGTAGTATAAGAACATTTTCGTTTCTGAAATTATCGTTTCTTTCTAGCAAATTCATTCTTATGATTGGTATGTTTGTCAATTATTGAAATGAGATTCATCCTCTTAATTAAGTACCCATAAATCTTTTTGTATACAGATCTTCAAAGCACTGAAGCATTTAAGAAAAACGGAGGTACAGAGATTGTGATGGCCATCCTAAATGATGAGAGTCTAGATGTCAGTGTCTTAAATGGTGGTTTCTCTGTTGTTGCTGCGGCTGCATCTGGAAATGAGGTGCTGAAGGAGTCATTTATGAACCTGAAGATAGATGAACTCATCATTAGAATTCTGAGAAAACACAATGGGAGGAGCTTGCCCTGCATATATGATGCGATTCGGGTTCTATTAACATCTGATGACAATCGTGTTGTGGCCTCCCAAGTAAGCCTCCTAGGAAATTGCTCTGTTGTACTTTCACTGAATTACTTTTGCAGTAGTGTTGAAATCTTGCTCTCATCGTGGCCCATAATGCAGGTTTATGGCTATGCTCGGACATTCGCTAAAGTTGGAATGGTAGAAATATTGGTGAATACTCTTCAAGAAGGGCTTAGTTCACCATGTGTAGTATCAGCAAGCATTGCTTTGAAATCAGTTGCTGTAAATGTAAGTATTTTGGGTTATTAACTATGATGGTCCACCCTGTTTGATAGTTTAACCAAACATGTAGATAATCTATATTTTGTTCACATTTTTGGACTCTTAGATGGAAGCAATTAGCATTTAAACCATTGAAATGTAGGATAATGCTCTAGCAAATAATATACATCTGCACTGATTGGTTGGCCTCCTGATTTCTTGTTCTTATGCAGGAAGAAATATGCAGATCTGTTGCTGATAATGGTGGTATAGATGCAATTCTCAGTTGCATTGATGATTCTGGGGAAAAGGGCAACAGAACTGTGGCTAAAGCCTGCTGCTCTTTGTTATCTAAGGTGCCAAATTGAATGGATTCTAGTAATCTGCTTTTGCCTTGTTAAAATAATAAGTCATTTGCATTTCGCAGTGGTATTTATTCCCTGTGTTTGCCCCCTCACTGACATAGCTGTACATACTATCCTGTAAAGTTGAAAATTTTTAGTCCTTTCTTATTTTGTATGTCTTTTCCTACATCTTTTCGATGAAGAAATTGTCTTGGGCCATCATCAAATTGATAACATGATGGCATGGAATCATGCATTGAGTTCCCTTTCATTTAGATGGACCAAACTTTCTGTAACTAAAAAGATTGAAGCACTTCTAATTTGTAAATTTGGTTAGTTGGCAGGAAGTGATATAAACAAGAGTGTTATTGTTGAGAAGAGTGGCATGCATAGACTCATAAAACTTGCGGCCAGGTTTTCTGAAGATCCATCAGTAATACCAGAGGTAAATGAGTTTTAACGTGTTGTAATTATGCCTGGTTAAGACAACCAATCTGAGAGTTAAATTCTTTCGTGGACAAGAAGAAATAGTGATGGATGCAATGCAGGTTATGTCACTCATATCCGTGATCTGCTTGAGATCCCCGGATAATGCTGCTCGTGCAGTTGAAGCTGGAGCTGGAGACCTCGCTATGCAAACCATGCAGAGGTATCCTGAATCGGAACAAGTGCAGCGAAATGCCTGTCTAATGATCCGGAATCTTGTGGCCAGGAATGCTGAGAACAGGCAGGACTCTTATAACCTCTATTTATTTCCCTCGATTTTATGCATCTGTGTAGCTATAAATCTTTTGAGGAAAATATGCTGATTGGTGGACATATTTTGTTTTTCAGAACCATTTTACTCGGCCTTGGTACCGAGAAGCTCATCAGGAAGGCCAAAGCAAGTCACAAGAGTTGCAAAGATGCAGCCACTGATGCACTCAGGGATCTTGGCCTTGATAACTACAATTCATAACTTAAAGGCGGAAATATACTTCCACTTATATCTTGGCGAGTTGGCGTGTAGGGGATACCTATTAAGTTTTGGCGGAAATGTATATTGTAGCGTAGGGGGGTTTGCTTTGTTTTTTGGCACAATGGTAGTTCTTGGTATATTTGGTGAAAATGTGTAGTTTTTGGCTTAAGTTTACCCTTTCAACTGCAGAGTTGAACTTCGATGAGTTAGTTGTATACTCCAATACTGGTGAAATTTTTTAAAAGTTAAACCTTTAAGAACTGCTCTCGGTTTGTTTCAAACGTAGATGAGTTGTATTCTACAATACTGGTGAAAATTTTTAAAAGTTAAACCTTTAAGAACTGCTCTCGGTTTGTTTCAACCGTACATGCAGCTCATGATGACGATATATGATTTATATCTGTATTGACAGCGATAAATCAAACAAGAATTACTTCTGAATCTTCAGCATCAATAAATAACGAGAGCAGTACAGTCCCTAAGCATCATTCATTAAGATTATGAAGTTCATCAACTCTAGCCAGTTTTGGCCTTAAAGGGCAATGTTAAAAGCCACTGACCCAAATGAAAATTAATAAATAAAGATGTTACAAAATTGTTCAGGCATACATAGGCATACATTTTTTTACAGCTCAAGTAGGATCACGGTCTTGCAAAGCTCTCCCAACCCTGTTGAGAAAAGAAAAACACCATAAATGTTGCAAAACATATGGCTTAATTATTTTCAAACAACATTACAGAATTACTCCATCCATTCCGTTAAAAGAGTCCACTTTGGAGTTGTACCTAGTGACTCATTAAACAGTTGTACCACAGGACTCTTCTAAAAAACGGAAGGAGCATATAATTCCCTATAACCATTTTCATTCTACATTTCATTTTTTGGCTCAGTTTTCATTACCAAAAATATTGCCAGAACAAAGCAAATATACAAACCTGACCAACTGTCCAGTTAATTGAAGCTGCAAAAAAGTCTCCACCGCATCAGCCTAAACAAGTTGAAACCAGAAATAATGTTACAACACAGATTCGTTAGGTAAGTAATGTATCCAGTGTTGGAAAAAAGGGGTTCTTAAAATCATGCGAATGCAGGCTAAATATCATAGCAGATCCAAGTCAAAGAATAATACCTTTATTGGAACATCTTGGCATATGATTTTCTCTCCTTATCACGTCTATCAGCAATCTATCAGCAAATAAGTATAAGGAAGAACATTTCGTCAGCAACTGCTGTAGTCTCTTAATGTAATACCATTTGGAATGGTAGACGTAAGAAAATATACAAGACAATAGCGTAATACCTTCTTCTTTGCCGCATTAAGCTCCTTTTTTATTCCTCCTGAAAAGAAGCCACAAAAAGTCACATATCAATGTTTCAAGCCAGTGCATAAACAAAGATTTCCATCTCAAGGAGGCAATCTCTTGGCAGAGTCAAGAAAAGAAATGAAATGAAATGAAAGAAAGAAGATGAAGAGATTATGCCATTCCCACTTCTCTAAAATAGTAGTTACATCTAAATCTATTGGAATCTGACTAATTACACTTTGAATGCATTACTATAAAGGCCGGTATGCTGATGCATCAAGTGAAGAAGTACCAGAACCACACCTATTAAACCAAACCAACTTATGCTCTCAGTCCTCCTGAACCAAACATTCCAAATAATCTTTACATGCAGACAACTAAAATAGCTTAGGATAACAGAACAGAAAAAAGCAAATGTAAACAATCAAGGGATAGACTGAAGACATAAATCAGCTCACTATAAGCCAAAAAAGAGACTAAGCCCCAAAAACTTGGACAAAGCAAAACAGGTATAATTAAAGGTCCAGACACAAAAATTGCATGACTTCTGATCAGAAAAATTTTGCCATTTTTTTTCTAACTTCCCACTCCCCAACCATCACACCAAGAACTAGCAAGCCCTCGGGCATAGAAAGTCAGTGGAAGTATGAGTGCCAGTTTATACTGTCTACGCTTGCTTAAATAGTACACTAGAAGGAATACCAGGGAGAAAACTAACAGAACAGAATTAATCAGAAAGTATAACTGACCATCATCAGGTTCCAAATCCAGAGCCTTTTTAAAACTTTCAACAGCTGCATCTACATCATTGAGAGCCATGTGTGCCTGATTTATACGTAGATTAGAATAGGTCTACCATAAAATTTATCATTAATAAAGTGTACCTTATAAGCCAAATGTAACAAAAGGCAAAAAAGGTCACCAGCATTTCAGCATGGTAGCAATCTGTTTTTCCTGAACAAACCTTTCTCGATGAAAATTCTCCACAAATGGAATTAAATGAGAGACAAAAAGCCAGAGTTGATTTACCCAACACCAGCTCTTAACCATTAGAAAGCCTTTTATTGCACAACAGTTGTCTATAGGCAAGTTTTACCGGGATGGGAAGTCCAATTTACCTGGCCCTGGCGAAACAAGGCTTTGGCATTGTTTTCTCCATCACGCATCGCAAAGTCAGCATCCAAAAGGGCTCCCTTTGAATCTCCAAGTTTGAGTTTACAAGCCTATAAAAATGTAGGGGAGAAAGAAAAATAAATAAATTGAATACATATACCAACACCAAACCTCAAGCATTACGGTTGTTGAATGATTTAGAAATACAATGGAAATTCAATGGGGGTGAGAACAGAAGCATTCCCTCATTAAAAAGAGTGCAAAAGGCATACACCTTGACTTACCAAAAGTGAAAACATGACTAAAAATCAGCTAGACAGCGAATAATGTGGAGGGGGAAAAAAGGTAAATTGGAGAAATTGTTAAATTGAATCCTAGATATTAAAGGCAATGGACTCCCGTACAAAAATATGAGAAATTGGATTTAGCAAAATTTTATCAATTCCCAAAACAAAATTGGATACAGTAAATAGGAATTGCAAAACAAGACATTAAGCTTCGAATCCTGGTCCACAGGCTGGTTAAGAATCAAACTACCACTAAACAATAAATGCATTTATGTCAAAGTGACAGAGCCCGACAAATTAACACCAAGAGCCATTTTAACTAATTTAATAGGACCGGTAGGATTGTGGGACCCTCCCAATCCTAACGATTTTGCTCCAATTCCACTACAAGAAACAATCCTATACAATTATGATCGATTTCATTGTTCCGCATTGTAGAATCATGCGATCCTACAATCCGGATAGCAAGTTTAAGTTTAACAACTGTGTAGCAGAGTATGTGAGAATGATGGTACCAACTTACCGAACTGTTGGTGAATATTTGAGACTTCAACTTTCTCAAATGCACACTCTTGTCTGTTTAAGAAACAAAATAATGAATCAGAAGGCATTGCAACTTTCAAAACTATCTTATCTCGAGATTTATAGAAAGCTTAACCAATTTAGGAAGGCAAAATATCTGTCAGACCTTCATCAATCTCATCTTTTTCCCAACAGACGTCCAAATAGCGCAAAGCTTTGCGATACTTTCTAAGAGCCATTTTATAGTCTCCTTTCTACAGAATTAAGCATTAAGTCAAAACACGTAAGTACGAAAACAGAAAACAGGAGTATCAATCAACCAATCACTAATATTTTAAGCATTGGTACCTTAAAATGACCATTTCCGTATGTCTTAATAGAGTCTACAGCAGTCATCCACCAAGATAGCTCACCAGGATTGTCATCAAGATCAGCAGGCCAATCGGCATAGATATCTCCATCGTTAAAGAAGTTTGCAATGCCGTCATCTGCCCCCTTGGGGATTTCACCACAATCCGCAATAATGACATCTACAGTGGGGAGATCATTTTCGCCAGTGGTGACGTGCTCAACAGAACGAACAACGCCCATGCCTTTAACTACCCTCCCAAATACGACATGTTTTCCATCCAGATGGGCAGTCCGAGTAGTGGTGATAAAAAATTGGGACCCATTTGTGTTTGGTCCAGCATTGGCCATTGACAACATTCCTTTTCTTTCATGTTTCAATTCAAAGTTCTCATCTTCAAACTTCAGCCCATATATTGATTCACCTCCAGTACCATCACCAGCAGAAATGTCACCACCTTGTACCATAAAGCTTTTGATAACGCGGTGAAATTGGCTTCCCTGAAATGAACAGAATGAATGCATTAGTTAAAACTCAAAGTTCAAAAAAATTCCAAGAATATATATAAACTCACAAGCATCAAGGGAAGCATTATGCCCTGTGCTCCATGGCAATGGTGACAAGAACAACATTGGACATGGAGAAACCAAATAAACAGCAATAACATTGGAACCATGTTTCAGATAACAATAAACTCCTAACTTTGTTTGTCATGTTAATAGAGCAGGGGAGTGCCAAAAATGTACTTATGCACCCCAAGTCCAAAAGCACATAAGGAGCAGCACCACCATAGCCATCAGAACAGTAGCTCTGTAAATTAACTAAAGCAATTTAAAACCAACCACTTCCCCCGGAATTCACTCGAGTTGACTTTCCTGAAGATTGAAGTCAATAAGAGCACACTACCAACAAAATTCATCACAACTAATCACTTAAAATCCCACGCGAAACAAACATATAAACTAAAACAGTATCTATCATTCATCGTACTAATTGAAGGCAAATTACCAAAAGCGAACGATAGCGATACGGCATGTGCAAACAAGAAAGAGTGTAAGGACCTTAAAATGGAGAGGAACACCGGTATGCGGTCCAATCCCCTTCTCACCGGTGCAGAGAGCTCGGAAATTCTCGGCGGTTTTGGGGACAATGTCACTGTAGAGCTCCACGACAATCCTCCCCTCAAGTTCTCCGCCGATGCTGATGTCGAGGTAGCACCGCGGCCGCTCCATTTCTGGCGCAATCGGAACTCAATGCAGGGCGTCTAAGACTCTGACGGGAAGGCAGAAGCGTCGGAGAATCGGCGGTGCGAAGAAACCCTAGCAAAAAAAATAGCAGCGCGCGACACGGCAAGGTCCCGCTTTTATATATTTTCGAACACTTTCTCACTGGAGCTCCCACCCCCCCACGCCCGTCATTATTCAAACATCATCAGTGTAAGTCGTACACGTATACTGTTTGGGAGAGTAGTTTAGAGGGACCTTCTTTCTTTTGCTAATTTGCGCATCGTGCATTGACGTTAGAAATAGTTTTTTAAATTTTAAAAAAGTTAACAACAGTTTTTTTTTTTTTGAAATGAACAATAGTTTAGTATAGTAGTATTACTGTAAATATGGAATAGTTATATGTATTACATAGTCATAATCATGAATGACTCATCAATGGAAATTAATGGTTAATTACATTTTACCTTATGTGTGTGTGATGATGTTTATATTATCAGTACCTTGTATTTTAAAATTTAACACATAACTCCCATTTTATCCGTCAAACAAAATAAACTAAGAAAAATGACCAAAAAAACCTATGATATGCACAGTCTTCATGTAATAACATGTTGGTTTTGGTTCTGATGTTACAATCCCATGCCGCCAACACAACACTACTCTTATATCAACCTAGATGCAGCGTTCTTTATTGATTCTATCGCTCCAAAACTATTTGTAACCATATTTCTTTTTGCATGTAAAGTAGTTTGATCTTTTATGGGGTTTATTTTGTTTTATTGATAACAATTAGGGTTGTCAATTTCTAACACTACACGAAAACAGTACACGATATAAGTGGGTTAGAATTGAGTATTCGAGAATTTGCAAGTTACATGAGTTTATTCGAATAACATGAATAATTAAACGTATAGAGTTAGAGTTAATATTATTGACACGGAAACTAGCCAAGCCGAACTCAACACGACCGGAACACAAAATGAAATATTAGTTTGTTTTGTTATGAATAATTAAGCGGATAACTTTGTCTACTACTCAATGTTTAGTTTAATGAAAGAACCTCTTGTGATTTATTAAAATGAAGTAATTGGTAAGCCCGCAAGAACATAGACAAGACAACCTTATCTTTTTCTTTCTTTTTTTAAGGGAACATAGAGAACCGTATCTTTTAGTACATATTTGGCAAATATTCTATATTCTTATTCTGATTTTTCATTCATTTATTTTTTTCCCGTTTCACAAAACAATAATAATAATAATAATAATAAACATACAGTATTGTAACGAGAATTGTGTCAACTCATACATTAATAAAACGTGTTGAAATTCGTTTAACTACTATTGACATAATGTACACAAAGCAGATAACCCTTCCAACAAATTAATAACAGGGGAGAGGGCACTCGTTAAATATGATACTCAAACAATATCCGATTCTTGAAAATTATATTTTCTTTTCTAATAGAGTAAATTATTCAACGCGATGAATAGAATAAAGAAGGAAAAGACATTTGTTGGCGCTAGTGTTGCATCGTTTTCCTTTTGTTTCTTAGCTTTGTGACATTTAAATATAATCATAAAAAATTGTTTGTTTGTGTTTGTGCGGATGTATTTTTCAAAGCACTATGCTTCGGGGAAGACAACAATTGTAGCATTTCTTTTTCGACTGCGACAAAGTCTGTATCTCCTAGATATCCAAATCCAACAAGATGATGTAAGATTATGTCCGAAAAAGAAATATGTATATGTATAAAATTACTGAAATTTTTTAAAAATTATAATCGATTCAGTATATTAGAATACGAGTCACTATTAGGCAAAAGCACAACTAATCAATTCAATTCTGATGGAAAATGAGGCAAATAGGGAGTTTGTTTGGGCTTTTACTTGTTGGATTTAATGGGAATGAGTGTGCTGTTGGGCTTCTCTTCTGTCTGAGTGGAAGTACAATGAAATTGTAATGAATAGAGCACTAAATCCTAACAAATATTCAACGTCTGAGAGTTTAATTGCACAATTGTTTAACTTTAATGATACACGACTTGAAACTTATCATAAATTTAGGGGGAACTCACCTCAGAAGCTAGTTTATGAAGGAAAAAATGCCAAATTTAATTTATACCATACATGAAAAAGTCTCATACATTCCATGTGAGATACACGAGTAATGACAAAACGTGACTTTTAATACTAAATGAAAAAATAAAATTGTAAAGGAGGAAAAAACAAAATAAAGGAAATATAGAAAATTAATAAATAAGTAATAAAATGCAGACTGTAGTATATGGGCTTTATTATGCGGCCCACTTTCACATAGAATAGTTTAAAAAGACAACACTATCCTTTCGGTAAGAGCCCATTTTTGAATAGCATGAGCAAGTGCGAAGGAAAATTAATTTGTTTCAAAAAGGAAAAAAGCTTTATATTGGATCACGTGTAATAACACACAACTCAACTAATCTTTACAACTTTCACATAACAAGTGAGGTGTCATGCATTATTGACTACACTTTTATGAAATAACAATGAATGCATGACACCTCACTTGCTATGTGAAAGTTGTGAAGATTAGTTGAATTGTGTATCATTATTGATTGCATCACCATATTTAAAAACCTTACATTATACGAGTTGCTTAACACAGTTCATTATAGTAAATTATCAGTATATATATATATACATTGGAAACTATATTTATTGTTTAGGATGTAAAAAAAAGAAAGGAAAAAAAAAAAAAGGTATTCATTCCACACATGTAAGAGGGACTAAAAATGCCAAAATGTAAAATAAGTGTGACAAAAAATGCGAATTTGCATAAAAGAAATATCAAAAGTGTAACAAGAGTGAAGAAAGAGAGACCAAAAGTGCGATTTTCACTTTTAGAAAATATATAATTTTGTTATGAGTTTGAATGTGTAATGGTTAAAATGATAAATTTGTCATTATTTATTTTATTAATATTTTTACTTCTTTTTTCAATTGTAAAAAGATAGAAAGTAACGCTTTGGTTATCATGCTTTCAATTTCACGTAGTGAAATAAATGTTTCGTTATATTGGTACCTATAGAGTACATGTTTAAAGACCAATGAATAGGATCCCTTCTATGTAGACTTCTGTAGGTACTTTTGGGCTACCAAAGAAATGTGGTAGAATAATTAATTCCTTACCTTAATTGTGTACGTAAATTAGGTGAAGTGAATGCAGTGGAGACAAACAAACACTCAACATTGCCAAATGCCAATCTGATTGCAAAACACCAAAACTCTGCTCTGCTTAGTTAGGTTAGCTTAGTAACGAGTCAATGTTCCAACAGTTGTGTAGTATAAAAGGTTACTTAGAGTTTGAGAGTTCAATTTTTACCTTTATCAATTTTATTATATTATTGTGTAGGCTGACATGAATGTAAAGTTGGGCGCTCCAACTTATACATTCCCCTTCCTAAGTCTCTTGTCATTCACATTAGCGGATTTACAATGGGGGCCCTCACCGCCCTTTATATATTTGGTCAAATTTTTTTAAAAAATTGTTAAATGAATATAATGTGTGCCCACCATTTTTAATTATAAATTAAACATAAATAATACACAACACACATCTAAATTATATTAACGTTATAATTATTTTTTTAGAGTATTAGTAAGATTCATAACAAATAGGTAAATTGTATTAATGTTGTGATTATTTTTTCTTGAGTATTAGTAAGATTTAAAATGACTAGAACAAAAATTGCATTCAAAGCGAAAACCGTAAAGAATTACTAAATAAATTTCGTTTTCTTTCTCTATTATTATTTTCGTAAATTTTTATAGTTTAACCTTATTTTAAAATATAATTTTTTTTGCCATACAATGTATATTGTGTCCCCACTAAAATAAATTTTTGGCTCCGCCACTAGTCATTTAATGTAACAGGCAGAACTATGTAACAGTTGATCAAGCAAAAAAATTAAAATAGCTCAATGAGATACTTCATCCTATTCTCTTGTTAGAAAAATGTTATTACGGTTTTGTTTACTTTCTATTCTCTTACAATATAATTACGTGCAATCTATAATAGAAGTGTTAAATGTTCAATTTTCAAAGTCATATATTTTCAAAATCAAATGTTTCGATTGGTGCAGAAAAGAGTATCATATCCTCAACACACCACAACAAAATGCTTTCTTTTTGCCTAGGTCGAGCTTTAAACCATAGTTTGTAAAGTTTCGATTTGAATTGTAGAATCTTACACTTTTAAAATCCCAAAATAACAAATAAATCTTATAAAATTATATTAAAATAACTCAAATAAAAATAAATTTTATAATTTCTTTGTAATTATACATATGTACATTTTGTGTAAGATCTCACCATTTTAAGATCTCAATACTATATCCCCCGTGGGTCCCGATTTTACAGCTTGAAACAGTTTGTTTGTATTTGTACCAACTAGTCTGTCGGGACACAGAAAGGAACGCGGGGACGACCGAGCGAGCGGCGTCGAGTCGAATTGCAGCGACCCGAATCCCCTAAACCGGGTCTTCGGGGACTACAATGAATGTAACATTGTACCCGACAAAAGCTGCCTCCTCACATGGCCCATCCCATACCACATTACAGTACAGCTCCAAGTCCAACTCCGATCCGGCGACCGCGTGACCCGACCCGGTTACTGCCGGGTCTTCCGTTTCTGAAGAATTCCGGAGTTTCTTCCCAACCTAGTATTGGTTTTCCCAAATTCCCACTACTTTTGGTTGCTTTTTTGACCTGAGGAATGAATGGAGGAAATTCATTATTATTTTTAGATAAAGACAAGTGAGACTGCTGCCACTAATGCTTATTTTATAACCCGGATTGAGAATTTAAGTGGTCACCCCACTTTTTTGTGTGGAAAAAAGAAAAGAAAAAGAGAGGCTCATTTCTAATATTGAATCTCATTTTAGAATGTATTTAAAAGAAGAAATTGTACTTTTGGTCCTCGTTTTTCGTCGTCGTTGCACTCATAGTCCTTTTTCTTAGTGTTATTGTTCTTGTTATCCATATTCTTTAATGTTTTGGCAAGTTTGATTCTTATGATTGACTACAAAAAGTTTTGTAGGTCATTTCGGGTCGTTGTACCAATTTTCACAAAATTTCTGTTGACTTACAAAATAATTACATAAAAAAAATTTATGTAGCTGATTATAAGGACCAAAAGTGTCAAAATAACAAAAAACATGGACCATAAGTGCAATAATACTAAAATGAGAGACCAAAAGTGCAACGAGAGCAAAAAATAAAAACCGAAGTTGCGATTTTCCCGGATTTTGAGAAATTGTATGGTATATACATTAGACTAAGTTGAGAAACAATATTTAAAAGAGAAACGATAGACATTTCAACTAATCATCACAACTTTTCATAACAACTCATGTGTCATTCATACATTTATTGATTATATTTTTATGAAATAATTATTAATATCACATAATTAATCAATAAATACATAACACATAAATTGTTATAACAAAATCTGAGTGAATTAGTTAAAATAACTATCATCACTCTATTCAAAGTGGTGTAATTAAGAAAAATGAGATACCGTACAATATTTTGCCTTAAGCCTCACAAAATTATACTCAAAAATACATTTTGGGACGAGACGGGGCCAAAAATCTGAAAAAGTTGGGGAGAAAAAAAAAAAAGAAAAATTGCAATTATGGCCAGAAATTTGACTTTTTCAATATTTTTTATGTAACGAATTACTCATATAAACAAAAGGCACAGGCCCATCAATCATTCCCACTTTAGAATTTTGGCGAGAAAAGGATTGCTTTGTGCTCCGTAAAAAGCATATTCATTGGCCATTGGATAAAACACACAACCAACTCTAAAGAAACGCAGTACACTTTGGGCTTGGTGCTAAAGTTTATTTAAAAGTCAGGCTTTCATTATTATATAATTTCAATTTTTTTTCTTAATTTAAAAATAATGTTTTTATTTATAAATATGTAACTTATAGATAATTGTTAATTTTTATATTAGAAGAGTTTATTTTAATGTTATACAAGGGTTTTGGCGAGAACCATAAAGCAACAAAAGTTTAAAATCTAAACTATTTATTTTCTTTATTAGACTGTACGGTAAATAGATGGTGCTTACGTCAAAATAGTTAGAACATTGACTCGTTCCGAAATCTAAATTATTTATTATGAGGGAAAAAGGGAATGCAATGTGACAAAATTTAAAAATTTATCCCACCAATTTATATTTTTCAAAAGTTTGCCAAGCAACAAATTAATGGAGGAATTGAGGAAATTAATTAAGCTGAATCAATCACCTAAAGAAAAGAAAATTCACATGCAGTGAAAAAGTAAAAAGAAAAAAGAAAATTACGTATGAAAATTAAGGCCCCTCCGCTCTTCCATGAAGTGGATGTACAACTGGATGATGATGATTGTGATTGGATTTGGGAACATGGCGTGGTTGATCGGAGATTGCACTATCTTCCTCCTCCCTCAATTCTTGATCAGCCGTTTCCGCCCTTTCCGCGGCCGCCGGCTGAGGCGGAGGCATAATTTCCCCAGAGCGGCTGCTGTTGCTATGTTCGACGACCACCCTCCTCCGCGGGGGTGCAGGAGAGTCGATGCGGCCATCTATACAGGAGGAGCATTTAGTCTCTACCCAGCTCTCGAAGTCATAGCGAGGTCCGTGGCCGAAAATTCCTCTACCGGAACAAAGCCGGCCGATCATAACAGCCGCCGCACCCAGTATGGTGATGACCGCAAGAACTCCGATGACGGGTCCGGCCGACCCGTGGCCCGTATGAGCAGAATAGGCTTGTTGGGCCGCCATTGCCATAGGCGGCGGCGGCTGCTGCTGCGCCGACGGGTCTAATAATAACAGAGGCGGCGGCGGTGTATTATCAATAGACATTTTCTTTCTCCCACCCCACCAAAAAAATCTAAATTAAAGCCAAGAAGAGATTACAGAGAAGGGGATGAATGAAAATGGAGGTGGCGTTTGAAGGAGAGTGGGAGTGGGAGTGGTGTAGTGGTGGGGTTTTTGAGGGGGAGAGAAAACAAAAAGAAGTAAAAAAAGAAAGGAATCTTGTGTTGTGGCGATCGTTTTTCAAGTAATGTACTACTCAACATAATAAAAGTATTACTTTTTCTTCGTTGCATTAGGACAATTTACGTTATAAATGTTGTGTTTCTTGACTAGTACACATTTGTATCGCTAAATTTTTTGGTTTAGTGTACCTAAACTTTTTTGGTTCAGTGTAATTACTCTGTTTCAAGTTTCAACCATGTCAGTAGTAAAAGGAAGCTTTTTCGGGTACAAGGAGAACTGTGCGAAACTGCTTTTGTTTAGAGGACGATGGAAATGGAGATTTTATTGCATTGATATGATACAGAAAGAGAAAGAGAAGGGTGTTGAATTTGATTCTCGTTTTCTTCTTCTTTTCTTTTCTGTTGCTGTTTCTGTTTCTGATTGCTGTGTGAGCTCTGACCGAACCGGTCCGTAGGATTAATTAGAAGATTTTGGGGAGGAAGGAGAATCGGGTCGGGGACCACTGTGAGAGCGCGGGGCGGGGTTTACTACTTTTTTGGGTTTCGGATTTTTCTGGTGAAAAATTACTGAGTGCATACGTTATATCCTTAAAATTAGTGTAGCCAGTTAACAATAAACTAATGCATTCGCTACATCATTATACGTTGTGTAACGGATCAAATGTAATGAATAATTTCTCCGACTTGGCAAGTGTTCCCCCTCCTTCTATCTCATGTTAAGGTTAGTCAAACAATATGGTTTCTCAGGAATAATCAAACGAAGGTGATGAGATGATCATCAACGTTCAATAAAATGGAAGAAAGTACACTTTATAACAAAAGGAAAAGGAAAATTGTTATCTCTATGCTTTAGAGGCAGATCAGATCGATCGCTTTTATCAAATGTGAAAAAGGTTCCAATTTTATTGGATGTTCGTCTTAACTTTGCATTCTCATCCATAATTTTGCAAGATCTCGATCTTGCGATTCTACAATCTAAAAATCCAAATCGATTCTAGATCCAATTATATTTGATTTTAAGCAATAGTAATTTGTATAAATGATCTATAATTACACATTAACATTTTACATTCCAATCTTATCCGTTTCGAATTTACGTTCAATTCAATTTCATGTGAGATTTTGGTAGGATACGAATCCCATTAAAGAAGGGTTCCCTAAGGTCGCAGCGTTACGTACGTAGTGATTAGTTCCTTGTACTTGTATGCTTCATCCTATGCATCTTCTTACTTGGGAGTTCTGAGGTGGAAGAGAATCTCCAGTTTAAATGCCTGTAAAATTTGACAAGGTAGAATTGACGTTTGTTTTGGCCTTGGGAGTTGGGACTCATGACCGATGCCTTTCCTTGCTTTAATTCCCCACTACAGATTTTCATTCACAGTGCCTCATTTAATTGGCATATACCGTTGGGGCAGGAAGTGTATATACAACTCGTTTAAATTTCAAAAGTTATCGGTCTTCAATAATATTTGTAGTGTGGTGGAGTTCCTTCTATCTCATGTGTATTTGTGTGGGTGTTATAACGTGTGTGTTTTAGCATATGATTTAGATCAATGTTTGTGGTATTATAGAACTAAGTTGATAAATGATACTTCCTCTGTCCTATTTAAAGAGTTTTATTTGTAATACTAAAAATAATATTACAAACATGACTTTTTGAATGAGACAGAGGAAGTATTAAAAAATATAGTTCAAAACTCATTTCAATTAGTGTAGTTTTACAAATGAGATATCAAACAATATTTTGTTGTGGGTCTCATAAAATTCAATTTAAAATGCATTTTGAAATGTGATAACTGTATTTTTTTTTGGTAGTAATATTTTTATTTCTTACATAAATGTTTTTTTTATCGTTTCTGTTTGCTACTTTGCTGCTGAATACTCTAGCTAGTCTTCTTCCTTTTTGTCTGCTTTTGATTGGAATTCATATGCTTTCAGACTCTACAATATTCCATCGTCCTATCTCATCTCCACACTAATTGCATCAATAATTGGCATGTTCTTTTTGAACGTTTTGAAAACGGTTTTGAAAATAAATTTTGAAAAATAGTTTTATAATGTAAAAAGTGTATTGAAAATGTAAAAAGTAGATGCTGAATAGTAAAAAGTTGTATTGGAAATGATGGAATATAATTAAAATATATTAAATTTACTGTTGAAACCAAAACCGTTTTTAAAACGAAACAAAAAGATCAGGCCCTTAAATATTACTACCTTGCCATTTTTCTTTTTCATAAGTGCTAAACGCGGAAAAATTAAAAATAAACACATGATAAAGAGATAATATTTTGCAAACTTTATTTTCATTTCACCCTTACCTTCTTCTGGTGGGGTTTGGCGGTGACAGGTAGGTTCGCGGTGTGATGGTGGCCTGCTGATAGAAGGAAAGTGGCAAGGGTGAATGATAATAAAATTGTAAAGTATTATCTTTTTATCATATGCGTTTAGCACCTCTTTCTTTTTAGTGCAAACGACACCAGTGGTCACTCAACTATTCGCAGTATTTTGTTTTGGCCACTAGACTTTTTTTTTGTGCGTGTTTGCCCACTTAAGTATTCGCAATGTTCAGTTTTGGTTACTAATATATTTTTAGTGCGCGTTTGCCCACTCAACTTTCTCAAGTGTTACTTTTAACCCATTATGTGTTCGGTACTTCCTCCGTTTCATTAGAACAGTTAAGTTTGAAAGATGTACAAATTTTTATAATGAGATTCAAAGTACAACACCTAAAATATGTAATTTGTCATCATTTTTTCCACTAATATCCTCACTTTCTAAATGTCTATTCGTTCTAATCACACATAATTATATCAGTAAGGGTATGAAAATTAAAGAAATTCAAACTTGATTTTTCTAATGGAATTTTTTTTTTTTTTGAAATTTACCTCTTCTAATGAAACGAAGAGAGTATTTGTTGCTTGTACTTAAATCCATCCCCACAAGATGCTACTTTCTCTGATTCACACAAAATGTTTATTTTGAAGATTCCATTTTTGTTTCAAAATAAGTGTTCATATTCAATTAACAAGAATTAATTCCAATTTTACCTTCTCTTTTTAACCATTTAAATTAAAGTGATTATATTGTCTGTTACCCTAATAACTTTTCAATTCCAGAAGATGTTAGCATTTATTAAGGAGTAAGTAATCGTTTGCTACTATTTCTTAATATCTCTGTAAATTGCAATGACCAAAATGGACACTTATTATGAAACGCATTATTAATTGCTTTTGGTTTGACCGATTTGAGTTGGATGCTGCGCATGCCAAAAGGGTTTATTATGATATTGGAATTAGTTGAAGATGCAAACTATAATGCTAGTGCTTGACTTGTTTTTGTGTATGCCTGTATTGGAGAGGAAGGAACAATGGAAAATAGAGGAATGTAAAGTGGGAAAGTTTGTGGATCATAGGAGAGGGCTTTAATTATATAATAAGATTCCATTATGAAAAGAAAGATAAAAAGAGATTTACAAAAGGGCAGTTTCAAGATATTTGAAAATAAGATTGTGAGGAATGGATTAGTGATTTGTGAGAACAAAATTTATATGCTAGGTATGTACAAAAAATCTGATAAGTTAAACTGTTATATTTAATGAAAGATAATATAAAATTCTTTTAATTAAAAATTCATTCAATTTTGAATATGAAAAAAGGGCCTGTTCTAAGGCTTCAGAGGCCCAAATAAATAAAACGGCCCTCGAAGAAAAATATAATATGATAATTTAGTAATTTCTATTTTTTTTCTAAAAAAATTTATAACGATGTCTTCAATTAAAAAACAAAAGAAGAAAAAAAATTCAATCTTGCAACAATCCTATTCAAACAAAAATAAAATTGGGCCTTGAGTTGATAAAAGAAAAAAAAATCACTCCTTGCATCAATTTTTTAAAAACAAAAGCAAATATGAACCTTAAATGTGGGTCTAGAACTAAAATAAATAAAATAAAAATACACTTTTACATTAACTCATTTCAAATAAAAATAAATATGGGCCTTAATATAGATTTTATAAGTAAAAAACACTACTACATTATATTATATTTATAGAATAATTAGGCATCTGCAGTCATTGGGTCCTAGACGGTCGCATGAGCTGCTTAGCCCTAGAGATGGCCACGGTTCCGGTTCGAACCGGAACCGACCTGGAACCGGAACCGGGGACCCCAATTCCAGAACCGGACCAGCATCTGGCGGTTAAGGTTCCGGTTCCTCTTGTCTGAAAATCGGTGGGTCAGAACTGCCGGTTCCAACACTCTGGTTCCAACCCTTCGGTTCCAAAGGGTCCAACCCTCCGGTTCTAATGTGAGAACAATAAAAATAATAATTTTTTCATTCATCTTGCACAGATTTGAACACGCAATCCTTTGCTAGAATTGAAAAGCCTTAAGCAAAGTTGATTAACCACTTCAACTATTTACTTTTTTTGAATTTTTTTCTTATAATTATAATTATATTATATGTTTAACATATAATATATACAAACTATTTTTAAATATATATATTATAATAATATATAAACTAATAGTATACTTTTTATAAATATTTTTAATATAATATAAATAAGCATTATATTAAATTAAAATTAATTAATTATTAAATTAAATTAGATCCAACCGCAACTTTCGCAAATGATGAAGATGAATTATATTGAATATTCAAGATGTATTTATTTTGTAAAAGTTTCAATGCTTCAAAGTTCAAACTCTGATTTCTCACGATTTATAACAATGCATCACTCTCTTGATTTTTTAAAAAATAATATATTGAGGTATTATTCATCTTTATATATATTGTTGCACAATTTATTTTTGTATTTTTATTATATAAACATTTAATTGTTTAAATGTATGTACCGTTGCTAAAGATTTTATTTTATTTTTGTAATTTTAATTATTTATAAATAATTGAGTTATTAATTGAGTCAAAATAAAATATCATTTATAAGTTAAAATTGTTAAATAAACAAAAAAAATTGTTAAATAAACAGAAAAGATTGGAATCGAAATGGGAACCGTAACAGAACCTGAACCGGGACAGATTGGAACCGGAACCGTGATAGAACCGAAATTGAAACCGGAACCGACGGTTCTGTAACCAGCACGGAACCATCCCCCCAAGGTTCCGATTCCTATTCCATTGATTCATGAACCGTAACCGGCGGTTCCTGAACCGTGGCGTTCCCTACTTAGCCCTATGGGGCGACCCTTTATGAGATGCACTCTATACTCGTTATTTTGTTGTTATAGTTTGATGAGACAGAGACAAGAACAACATAGGTTTCCATGAAATGAAATCACCAACGCACAGAGGTTTTATGAATAGTTATAACTTCTAAGGTTTAGGAATTTGCCGAAAAGAAGCTAAAGACAGCTGCTTTATGCAGCTGGGTTCCAACCCAGCTGCATAAAGCAGCAATTTCAGCAAATAAGTACTGTGCTTCAACAAAAATACTAAAGTACTGTACATTCTGCAAGCAATTTTATAATTTTTAAAAAAAACTTTTTATATGTTTATATTATTATTATATTACTTATGTAATTTGTAGGTTAGTCCTTAGATTATTTAATTACTAATTTGTTATTTTATAGTATACAATATGATTTATTATATATAATAGTAATTTTATTTTTGCTTATTTATTGTTTATAGTTATTTTATAATTTTAAACACTTGAACATTATAATTTGTGGATTATGATTCTATTAAATATTTAATTAAAAAATATATTTATAACTAATTTAATTTAAAATATTCGCAATTGACAAAAAACTCTCAGCAATATTTTTAAATAATACTAAATATGAAAATTAAATTATTAAAATATTCAAAATACATAAAATAACTAAACATGCATACAAATTACACATGAATTTAAAAAGCCAAATCGTAAAACCACACTAGCATGCATTAAAGCTAAAAATGACAAGAAATTAACAAAATATGATTATTGAGGATGAACGTGATCTCACCTACCCAATTAACCTAAATCTTGATGTAGCCGCCTACGGTTGAAATTGAACGAGATGAAAATTATCGATTTCAACAATTTCTTTCTCGATATGGAAAAATAAGAAATAAAGATGCCCATATTGAGCTTCGTAATGGACTAATAGAGCATTTGTGGGAGAGACATTCGAATGAAGAGGAATGAATTATTAGTATTGTATTATGCATGTCTAATGTAATATTTTATTTTATGTTTACGTCAGTTTAATAAAGAAATTTTGATTATTTATTTAAATATTTATGTGAAATTATTATTTAGTATTTTAATGGTATAGACAATTTAATGGTATTATTTAATACTTTCGTTCACTATTTATTAAATGTGTAATAATAACCAAAAGTAGGGGGTATTCTGTAAAAAAATAATAAAGTAAAAAAAAAATAAAGAATAATATTAAATTAAATAGGGAAGAGAATTTAATGGAATATATTTTTTTGTGGATGGAGATGTGGAATTAGTTGGAGTAAAATCATTTAGATTCTGCAAAATGTGAAAAAATTTGCTGCAAAATGAAGAAATGGTTGGAGATGGCCTTAGTCTCCTTCAAAAGCCATTTTTATTCATTTTCCCCTCCCTTTTTATTTATAATTTCTTACATAAATGTTTTTTTTTTTGGGTGCTGGATACTCTAGTCTTCTTCCTTTTTGTTAGTTTTGTTTTGGATATTGCAAAATCCAAGATTTAGCTTAGAGGGTGCTTTGTCCAGGAAGACAAAAAAGACATTTGGATGTTGATTGACACTTAAGTGACAAATTTAAATACGGAATTGATATTCGCAGTAACCGTTTCGATATTTGCAGTAACATTCCCCTGTAAAAAGACAAAAATACCTCTGGGCAAAAAAAAAAATTAAAAACCAACTAGCTGCAAAAAAAAAAAAAAAAAAAAATTGAAAAAGCAACTCACGGGCTCTGTTCCGTTTAATAATTCCTGCAAAGCAGAGCCGGGTGGAATCACAAAATCGGAAAAAAATCGAGACGACTCGGATCGGAAAAAGGTTAGTGGCTAAAGTTAAAATGTTTTGCGGTATTGTTTTAGATAGTTGGTTTGATTATTTTAGTTGTATTATGTCAGGATTTGTTAGTATTTTTGTCGAAAATGTGAATTTTTTACCGGATTGGCGAAGATCCGCCCGATGGTTACTGCAAATATCAAACTGAAGGGGGGGTGAAATACCAAAATATCGCCCGGCGATATTTTTGGCCGCCGGCGCCCGGCGGGATTTTTTTTTTTATAAAGTGTTAGGGGTATTTTAGACTTTTCACAAGAAAATGTTACTGCAAATATTGAAACGGTTACTGCAAATATCATGCCCCTTTAAATAATGTTCTAAAATGATGTTTAACATTTCAAGAAGAAATCGTACATTTTGTTTCAAATTTAGAGTGTACATATTTATTTTCAATGTATCTAAGTATATACTTTTGAAAATATAATAATCACTCAATAACAAAGCAAATTTGCAAAAGCTTAGCGTAAATTGAACAGAGAATCCGAACTAATATACAAAACTAGTGGTTTATAGAGCCACATTTTGTGCGGATTTGGCCAGCCTTCCCAGTGAGCACCCCGATATTTCCAAGCTTCACCATGGCTGCACTAAAATCATAGTAATAAACAACTGAGTTGAAGCTGTATGATTTCACCATTTCAGCTGTTTCTGGATCCCCCATCAACGCTTGATCTGAGTCAAGCACACCGCGGTTTTTCATCAAGTTTCCATAGAAAGAATTATCAAATACGTCCGTTGACGACAAATCCAGAGCAACTATCCGGCCGTTTGCTGACTCCAGATTAGGACAAGTTTCTTGCAGGGTTGAAACCATGGAGGTATCCATCGTCGGGTCGGGCTTCCCCGACCCGTTGAAATCGAAGAGTCTTCTCTTGACTGTGAAGCATTGAGCGAACCCTATAGTGTGAGCACCTGTTCGTGTTTAAAATAGTATTAGAAACGTTACTCTTTGTCTATAGGAGACCGTGTCGCGAAAGAAATATTACGAACGACCTGAAAGAGCGACCAAATCTCTTTTGTCAAGACCAATTGAGGCGAACTTGGAAAGAAGGGTGTCGAGAGGCTCCAACGGTGATGGCAGCTTCTTGTCTGCTGCTTTCTGGCTGGCCGTTAATCCATCTCGTCGACCTAAAGAAACCCGCCAAACGGGCCCTCCTGCCTGAACATTGGATGGAAATTACAACTCGATTAATGTTAATTAAGGACGAAAACCACATGGAAAATCGCACTTTTGGCCTCTCTACAATTTTAGTAATTCTTTTATGTCCCGTTGCACTTTTGATCCATCGTCTTTTATATTTTGGCACTTTCAGTCCCTATAACTTGTGGTGGCCGATTTTGTAGTTTTAAAATTTACACAACTAATCACTCCAAAAAGACTTGCAAAACCGGCTAGAGCAGGTCATGAGAACTAAAAGTGCCAAAACATGAAGAAACAAAAAAAAGACCAAAAGTATAACGACAGTTAAAAGGAGTCCAAAGGTGCAATTTTCCCAAAAATATATATTCAATGAGCATGCATGCATGTAGCCCACCATGTAGGTATATGTGTGTTTCAGAAAAATTATCCTATACATCTTATTCACCAGCGATGATTTTCGTGCCGCAGATGACAATTCCATATAAATTCACAAAAAAAAAGAAAAAGAAAGAAGAAGCAGCTTTTGTCGTTAAAATGAACCAATGAACGTTTGACAGTATTACTCACCAAAAGAACAGCATCTCTAGCTGCAAGGGCCAGTATATCGGCACAGGACACAGTTGAAGGGCAAACTCTCTCCAAATCTGCTTTTATGTTATCAATAACTTCAAAACCTCGAAGAGATCTGATATTATGTAAAGCATTCTTCTCTCCCTCGAAATCAGCAGTATCATCAAGAAGCACTGAACCATCACAACCCTGTATATATAATATGTTGAATCTGTATCAATTCCACAACAAAATTAAGCCAATATTTATATATATATATATATATGAATTAAATCAATTACATTAACGAAACAATCATGGAAATGCAAACGCAGGAGGGATGCAGCCATTCTGGTTTCGTTTGTCACAGCTGCCAAAACGCCCCGCCTAACTATCTGTTGCAGGGTTGGACATGATTGAACATAATAGTTATAATCTAGCTGGGCATTTGCTAAGGAAGACGAGTAATCTTCCACAAAGAAGATGATGCAAAAGAAAAAACCAAGGCGGGACGAGCTTTTAGGAGCCATGTATAGAGCCCTATTCATTAAGTTTCAGATATTCTAAGTGAGCAACTGCAGTTGGAGCTAGACGGCAATTTATACAAGAGAAATTAACAATGGAAGTTTGTTTAGTTTATTGGTTAAGGTAACAGAGTGGTAGTTCCACTATGTCATTTTTTGTCATGACAATCTAGTGGTCACGGACAACGTATCCCAGCGTTTTTGGGATCCATATCGATAAACCTATATCCGAATTTTATAACCATGGCCCAATCAAACTCAAACGAACAAAATGTTGAATTGCCGGAAATATCCCCATGCATAGGTTTGAGATTTACATCTACGAATTGAAAGGTCCGAATGATCAACTATACAATGAGTTGATAAAATCAATATGCCGCTTTTCAAATTGTTCATTTGAACAAATGGAAACCCTTCTCATTGGATGTCCATGATACTTTACAAAAAATACAATTTTTTTTTTAATTGAGGAACAATATCATCATTTTGGTTGAATGAGATACCAAAGTGGCCGAGTGACTCATTCCATACTAGAATGTAAATTCCATATCCAAGTGGTAGTATCAGATCCTTTCGCTATTGATTTTGAGAAATCCCGCATGCCAAAAGGTTTTAATTATCATATTGGAGGTGCTAATTTTTTAAGTTTGATTAATTAAACATATATAAACTCCCATTTCATTTGATGTACTCTGCATGTTTCTGACACTAACAACATATTTAAATTTACTTTGTAATACTATTAATATTACAACGTGTTCTATTTATACGGGACTAATAGAGTAACTAGTAAAATATATTGAATAGGTAGAATGACCCAAAATTCAAAAATTACACTTTAAATTTTGTAAAAATTGAAGCAACATTTTTTTGCATAATACGTGATCGATCTTTTCGTACTTTTACAGAAAACTAGTGGTTTACAGAGCCACATTTTGTTCGTATTTGGCCAGCCTTTCCGGTGAGCACCCCTATATTGCCAAGCTTCACCATGGATGCACCAAAATCTCTGTCATAAAGAAAAGGGTTCATGCTGTATGATCTCACCATTTCAGCTGTTTCTGGATCCCCCATCAACGCTTGATCTGAGTCAAGCACCCCGGAGTTATTCATCAAGTTTTTATAGTAAAAATTATCAAATTTGCTAATTGTCGCCCCATCCAGAGGAACTGTCAGGCCGTTTGACGACTCTAGATTAGGACAAATGTTCTGCAGGGTTGAAAGCAGGGAGATATCCATAGTCGGGTCGGGCTTCCCCGACCCGTTGAAATCGAAGAGTCTTCTCTTGACCGTGAAGCATTGCGCGAACCCTATAGTGTGCGCACCTGTTTATAGTTAAAAAAAGTATTAAAAACACGATTCTTTTAGCAGGAAACCAGATCTCTTTTGTCAAATATAACCTGAAAGAGCGACCAAATCTCTTTTGTCAAGACCAACTGAGGCGAACTTGGAAAGAAGGGTGTCGAGAGGCTCCAACGGTGATGGCAGCTTCTTGTCTGCTGCTTTCTGGCTGGCCGTTAATCCATCTCGTCGACCTAAAGAAACCCGCCAAACGGGCCCTCCTGCCTGTACATTAATTGAATAGGAGAAAATCGCATGAAATTATGTGATATCTACGTGCTAACAATTACTTTACACATCCGATTCACCAATGATTTTTGTGCAGGAAGATGGCAATTACTTCATATTTGAACGTTTGACAGTACGTACTACTGACCATAAACACGGCTTCGCTAGCTGCAAGGGCCAGTATATCGGCACAGTACACAGTTGAAGGGCAAAATCTCTCCACATCTGCTTTTATGCGATCAATAACTTCAAAACCTCGAATAGATCTGATATTATGTAAAGCATTCTTCTCTCCCTTGAAATCAGGAGTATCGTCAAGAAGCACTGAACCATCACAACCCTGTATATAACAATTAAAATTAATTTCTTTTCAGAGAAATAAATAACACATGTACAAATTAATGAATTTCAATTATCAATTACGTTAACGAAACAATCATGGAAATGCAAACGCAGGAGAGATGCAGCCATTCTGGTTTCGTTTGTCAGAGCTACCCAAACGCCCTTCCTAACTATACGTTGCATGCCAGGACACGATTCATCATAATAGTCAAAATCTAGTTGGGCATTTGCTAAGGACGAGGAGGAGGAGGAGGAGGAGAAATCTTCCAGAAAGAAGATGATGCAAAAGAAAAAACCAAGGCAGGACAAGGTTTTAGGAGCCATAGACATAGAGCCCTTTTGATCAAGTTTCAGATATTCTAAGAGTTAGATTAAGTAGGTACACATCAATTTATACTACAAGAGAGATCGAAACAATTAATGGAAGTTTGTTTAGTTTATTGGTTAAGGTAACAGAGTGGTTTTTCCACTATGTCATGACAATCTAGTGGCCACGGACAACGTATCCCACCGTTTTTGTTTTTCAAATCATACTCGATCTACAAAGTACAAACATCAGCAAACAGAAAACATAAACAATTCCGCCTATCTAGATATTCTAGAGATGGGTCGTATAACATCATTCAACAATGAATTTTGAAATTAGAAGAAATGATCAAAAATCGAAATGATTTTAGAGCGAAGAGTAACCTTAAGGATGATGACTATAAAAAGAACCTTCTATTCTAGTTCACCCCAAAAGAATGATTCAATCTTAAAATTTTGATTTTCAATATCAAAGTATGTGGAATAACTATCTCCATTACTATCCTTAACAAAAAGGGTGTCCTTAGGGATAAAATTTCGAATGTCTTTGACAACGAATAAAGCAGGGTCAACCTTACTGTAAGTAGAATAGTTACGCAACTTGCTTGCTTAGGAGTTTTCGATATCTAAAAGAGTCTCTTTAAAAAATAATAATAAATTGTTTCAATAGAATAGTCAAATTTTTATTTTTATTTTTTACCATTTATATGCTTATTAATATAATAATCTGTGTTTCATAATTAAGTCACATTAAAAAATGGAAGATAGTAGTGGAATAAATGGTGGCAAATGCGCTATTTTAGGTGTTGCACCTTGAAATCCATAGTTAGTTATATATTTTTTAAAGCCAACTTTTCTAATGGAATCGAGAGGGTGTAGAATATACATAATTGTTAGAATGACCCAAAATACGAAAACTTTACTTTAAACCCTATTTTTTTTTTGTGAAAAAATGAAGTTACATAATTGACCAGTTACTTCCCTTAAGCTTTGATTTTGTAGTAGAAAAATGCATTCATGTAATTGCCCTACTAGTTTTCCATCATTTTTCAATAAACCTTTTCACTTTTCAATTACACATTTTTTAATTTACAATACATTTTTTAAAAACGAACACAGAGACTCACTTAATTTGCCCTATTAGAAAAAAAGTAACACATCATAAAATAAACAAAGAATCTGAACTACTATATAGTTTTCACCACACACATTTATTTATATTATGCATAGTTTAAACGAGACTCTTTTAGCGTAATGTACATGATCGATCTTTTTGCACTTGTAAGTATTAAAACTAGTGGTTAATTTACAGAGCCACATTTAGAGCGGATTTGCCCCGCCTGCCCGGTGAGCGCCGCGATATTTCCTAGCTTCACCATGGATGCACCAAAATCTCTGTTATAAAGAAAAGGGTTCATGCTGTATGATCTCACCATTTCAGCTGTTTCTAGATCCCCCAACAACGCTTGATCTGATTCAAGCACACCGGAGTTTTTCATCAAGTTTATATAGTAACCATTATCAAATGTGGAGTTTGTCCAGAAATCCAGAGGAACTAATTTGTTGTTTGACGTAGCCAAATTAGGACATGTTCTTTGCAGGGATGGAAGCAAGGAGGTGTTTAGCGTCGGGTCTGGGTTCCCCGACCCTTTGAAATCGAAAAGTCTTCTCTTGAACGTGAAGCACTGCGCAAACCCTATAGTGTGAGCACCTGTAAGTATACTTAAAAAAGTATTAGAAACGTGACTCTTTGTATAGGAGTGACGCAAAAATGGGGAAATTAGTAACCTGCACTACTACAAAATGTACTTTCTAAAAACCGCCATTAAAAAGAAAGTACGGACTTTCTACGGGGGTTATCAAAAACCGCCGTAGAAAGTCGGCGGTTTTTGATAACCGCAGTAGAAAGTCCCCTAGAAAACCGCCGTAGAAAGTCCATTTCCAAACGGTTGTATTTCTAACCGCCGTATAATTAATAAATATGATGAATTTTACTATAAAAATTGATAAATAGTAAAATACATATTTATTATTAAATTTAAAAAAATTTGAGGGTTAATTTACAAAAATAGAAAAACTAGAAATTAATAGGAATAAAGGAACGGGCGGGAATTCACAATTATGGGCTTTCTACGGCGGATTTATTAAAGCCGACGTAGAAATGGACTTTCTACGGTGGTTGTAATTAAAACCGCCGTAGAAAGTTACTTTCTATGGCAGTTTTAATTACCGTAGAAATGGACTTTCTACGGCGGTTTTAATTAAAACCGCCATCGAAACTTGATTTTGTTTGAATTTTAAGGGTTTCCCTTTGTTTCCATCTCCAGCCAGCCGTGGCTTCCCTCTGTTTCCATCTCCAGCAAACAGAAGCGTTCTCTCGTTGCCGACGCCCATCATCTCTCCGTCGGTTTTTTTTCTTGTCTTCCCCCGAAACCGTTCTTCCGGCGGTGTTGGTAACAAGATCCGCCATCACCCAACTCTGGAGATGGTTTCTTAATCGGCCATCACCCACAACTTGGAGTTAATCCCCCATCATAATTTCACCACAATCGGTCCTTGTTGTGGGCTTCAAATCATAAAAAAGGTAATATAAAATAGTTTCAACTTTATTTAAGCTTTACAAATTTTATTGTTACTTGATTATTGTGATTGGCCTAGGGTTTATTATTAGTGTTAAATTCGGGTTTGGTGAGATGATGATGATTAAATTCAAGTTTGATTAGTGTTATATCGGTGATTATTGTATTGTTTTTGCTATTAATGATTAAATTAATTAGAATTTGATGGATGCACGCAAAAATTTTGTGAAGTTTGGTGGTTGTTCGGTTTATTAGCATGAAAGTTTTTTATATATATATTTTGAATAAAGTTGAAATATATATATATATATATATTAAAACCTTTCTAAGGCTGTTCTTGCTGTTTTTGATATATATTTTTTGAATGTAGAGAAAAAAATGAAATATTAAATTTTTTTTTACAAATTTAGTACTTTCTACGGCGGTTATCTTCAAAACCGTCGTAGAAAGTAGACATTCTACGGCGGTTATCTTCAAAACCGTCGTAGAAAGTGTAGAATTCTACGGTGGTTCCTAAGCGAACCGCCGTAGAAAGTGTAGAAAGTAGACATTCTACGGTGGTTCCTAAGCGAACCGCCGTAGAAAGTTCGGACTTTCTACGGCGGTTTTGAAACGTAGAAAGTCCGTAAACTTTCTACGGCTGCCGAATAGATGGCGGTTCAAAAATACCGAAAACCGCCGTTAAAAGCCCTAAAAAAACCGCCATTAAAAGTCATTTTTGTAGTAGTGTTGAAAGAACGACCAAATCTCTTTTGTCAAGACCATTTGAGGCGAACTTTGAAAGAAGGCTGTGGAGAGGCTCTATAGGTGATGGTAGCTTCTTGTCTGCTGCTTTCTGGCTTGCCGTTAATCCATCTCGTCGACCTAAAGGAACGCCCCATGAGGGCCCTCCTGCCTGAACATTGGATGGAAATTGCAAAGGATCGATCAATGTTAAATTAATGATTAAAAAATATACAGTACATTCAAAACAATGAGCACGCACGTGTCTCTACGAAAAATTATTTCGTACATCTGATTTGACCAATGATTTTTGTGTAGTGGGATGACAACTTCATATATTTTCACAAAAAAATTATGCTTTTGTCGCTCAAATTAAACAATGAATGTATGGAATAATTTGTTGAAACATTTGAGAGTATTACTCACCAAAAGAACAGCATCTCTAGCCGCAAGGTCCAGTATATCGGCACACAACACAGTTGAAGGCCAAACTCTCTATATCTGCTTTTATGCTATCAATAACTTCAAAACCTCGAAGAGATCTGATATTATGTAAAGCATTCTTCTCTCCCTTGAAATCAGCAGTATCATCAAGAAGCACTGAACCATCACAACCCTGTTGTATAATATGTTAAATCTGTATTAATTCCACAACAAAATCAAGCCAATATATGAAATAAATCAATTACATTAACGAAACAATCATGGAAATGGAAACGCAGGAGGGATGCAGCCGTTCTGGTTTCGTTTGTCACAGCTGCCAAAACGCCCCGCCTAACTATCTGTTGCAGGGTTGGACATGATTGAACATAATAGTTATAATCTAGCTGGGCATTTGCTAAGGAAGACGAGTAATCTTCCACAAAGAAGATGATGCAAAAGAAAAAACCAAGGCGGGACGAGCTTTTAGGAGCCATGTATAGAGCCCTATTCATTAAGTTTCAGATATTCTAAGTGAGCAACTGCAGTTGGAGCTAGACGGCAATTTATACAAGAGAAATTAACAATGGAAGTTTGTTTAGTTTATTGGTTAAGGTAACAGAGTGGTAGTTCCACTATGTCATTTATTGTCATGACAATCTAGTGGTCACGGACAACGTATCCCAGCGTTTTTGGGATCCATATCGATAAACCTATATCCGAATTTTATAAATATGGCACAATCAAACTCAAACGAACAAAATGTTGAATTGCCGGAAATATCCCCATGCATAGGTTTGAGATTTACATCTACGAATTGAAAGGTCCGAAGATCAACTATACAATGAGTTGATAGAATCAATAGGCCGGTTTTCAAATTGTTCATAATTGAACAAATGGAAACCCTTCTCATTGGATGTCCATGATACTTTACAAAAAATACAAAAAAAATTTTAATTGAGGAACAATATCACCATTTTGGTTGAATGAGATACCAAAGTGGCCGAGTGACTCATTCCGTACTAGAATGTAAATTCCATATCCAAGTGGTAGTATCAGATCCTTTGGCTATTGATTTTGAGAAATCCCGCATGCCAAAAGGTTTTAATTATCATATTGGAGGTGCTAATTTTTTAAGTTTGATTAATTAAAAATATATAAACTCCCATTTCATTTGATGTACTCTGCGTGTGTTTCTAACACTAACAACATATTTAAATTTACTTTGTAATACTATTAATATTACAACGTGTTCTATTTATACGGGACTAATAGAGTAACTAGTAAAATATATTGAATAGGTAGAATGACCCAAAATTCAAAAATTAAACTCTAAATTTTGTAAAAATTGAAGCAACATTCTTTTGCATAATACGTGATCGATCTTTTCGTACTTTTACAGAAAACTAGTGGTTTACAGAGCCACATTTTGTTCGTATTTGGCCAGCCTTTCCGGTGAGCACCCCTATATTGCCAAGCTTCACCATGGATGCACCAAAATCTCTGTCATGAAGAAAAGGGGTCATGCTGTATGATCTCACCATTTCAGCTGTTTCTGGATCCCCCATCAACGCTTGATCTGAGTCAAGCACCCCGGAGTTATTCATCAAGTTTTTATAGTAAAAATTATCAAAGTTGCTAATTGTCGCCCCATCCAGAGGAACTGTCAGGCCGTTTGACGACTCTAGATTAGGACAAATGTTTTGCAGGGTTGAAAGCAGGGAGATATCCATAGTCGGGTCGGGCTTCCCCGACCCGTTGAAATCGAAGAGTCTTCTCTTGACCGTGAAGCATTGCGCGAACCCTATAGTGTGCGCACCTGTTTATAATTTAAAAAAGTATTAAAAATACGACTCTTTTAGTACGAGACCAGATCTCTTTTGTCAAATATAACCCGAAAGAGCGACCAAATCTCTTTTGTCAAGACCAATTGAGGCGAACTTGGAAAGAAGGGTGTCGAGAGGCTCCAACGGTGATGGCAGCTTCTTGTCTGCTGCTTTCTGGCTGGCCGTTAATCCATCTCGTCGACCTAAAGAAACCCTCCAAAAGGGCCCTCCTGCCTGTACATTAATTGAATAGGAGAAAATCGCATGAAATTATGTGACATCTACGTGCTAACAATTATTTTACACATCCGATGATTTTTGTGCAGGAAGATGGCAATTACTTCATATTTGAACGTTTGACAGTACGTACTACTGACCATATACACGGCATCTCTAGCTGCAAGGGCCAGTATATCGGCACAGGACACAGTTGAAGGGCAAAATCTCTCCACATCTGCTTTTATGCGATCAATAACTTCAAAACCTCGAATAGATCTGATATTATGTAAAGCATTCTTCTCTCCCTTGAAATCAGGAGTATCGTCAAGAAGCACTGAACCATCACAACCCTGTATATAACAATTAAAATTAATTTCTTTTCAGAGAAATAAATAACACATGTACAAATTAATGAATTTCAATTATCAATTACGTTAACGAAACAATCATGGAAATGCAAACGCAGGAGAGATGCAGCCATTCTGGTTTCGTTTGTCAGAGCTACCAAAACGCCATTGCTAACTATCTGTTGCAGGGTTGGACATGATTGAACATAATAGTTATAATCTAGCTGGGCATTTGCTAAGGAAGACGAGTAATCTTCCACAAAGAAGATGATGCAAAAGAAAAAACCAAGGCGGGACGAGCTTTTAGGAGCCATATAGAGCCCTAAGACATGGAGTGATCAACTGCAGTTGGAGCTAGACAGCAATTTATACAAGAGAAAAACATTAATGGACGGACTGATAATGGAAGTTGGTTTATTCATTATTGGTTAGGGTAACAGAGTGGTAGTTCCACTATATATGTCATTTATTGTCATGGCAATCTAGTGGCCACAGACAACGTATCCCACCGTTTTTGTTTTTCAAATCAAACTCAGATCTACAAAGTACAAACATCAGCAAGAACAAACATAAACAATTCCGCCTATCTAGATTCTAGGCAACCAGCAATTACCTATAAGTAATATGTATCGTTGTGTTAGGTTGACAGTCAATGTGAAAAAACATACACAACGTTATGATTAGGAAGAAAATGAGAAATTATGTGTCCCAACTTAGATTAAGATGACTTTGTCCAATAAGAAATGACAAATATTAGAACATGCATGCATATATGTGATGGAATAGCAAAATGAATATCAAGAGCAAAGACAAAAGTACTTAAGGTCACATATAACATGGATTCATGGTATTTTCTGAAATCAAATTAAGGTTATGATATCAGAAAGCACATTTCTTGTACTTAAATTCATCCCCCACATTACAAGATACTGTATAAGTATGCAGTTGTTGACGTAAGCATGTTTTGTTTAGTTTTGGTTGCGTATATTAATTTTAAGCTATATGGATTGCATTATTGATTGTTTTTGGTTGGCCGATCAAAGGCTGCGCACATGATGGGAGAAGTGTTTTTTTTTTTTTTTTTTTTCTCCCGTGATGGGAGAAGTGTTTTTTTTTTTTTTTTTTTCTCCCGAAACAGCCGATTAATTGACTAGGATGATTAGTTACCATTTCTCAATTACAGGAAGTAGTTCCTCAAAAAAGAAAAATAAAAACCAACACCATAATGGAGAAAAGTATAACTTGTTACCATAACTATGCCTGTTCCACATTTTGAAACTTGGTTTGAAAAAAAGTTTTAAAAATTTTTTGGTTTCAAACCAATTTTAAGAAACATGAGTTTCAAAACAATTTTAAAAAAAAATTTGGGCAAATTTTTTTTTTTCTCTATCTCCTTCCCCCCTTTCACAATTTCTCCATTTTCACACCTTCCACCACCACCCACCACGCCGCCACTTCTAATGAACCACCTCTGGCGCCGGAGAAGAAGAGGAAGAAGAAGAGGGAGAGGGAGAAGAAGAAGAAGGAGAAGAAGAAGAAAGAAGATGAGAGTGATGAAGATGAAGAAGGAGAAGAAGAAGAAGAAACTTTTGTAACTTTTTTTTTAAAACTTACAAAAGTACAAACTTTTGTAACTTTTTGAACAAAAAACCCAAAACAAGTCTCAAACTTGTTTTCAAAATGTGGAAAAGAACAGGCCTTAGATATATTATTAGAAACATAATAATCCCTCAAATTAAATAAGGTTGCAGTAGTAATTTTAACACTTTCCTTAACAATTAAACGTTCAAAAAAAAAAAAAACATCATTTTAATTGGAACGGAAGTACTAGTACAATACATATATCCACATAAACTTTGGATTCCTTGTTCAATTTTTTATGTTTTATTTTGTCGAACAACAATGACAAAGTAAACTCTTTTTGCTTTACTAAAACAAAATAACATAGCGTAAAATGGACAGAGAATTCGAACTAAAACTTGTGGTTTACCGAACCACATTTCTTGCGAATTTGGCCAGCTTTCCCGGTGAGCACCCCGATATTTCCAAGCTTTACCATGGACACAGGAAAATCATAATAAGAAAGAGTACCGTTGAAGCTGTACGATTTCACAATTCCAGCTGTTTCTGGATCCCCCTGCCCATCAACGCTTGATCTGATTCAAGCACCCCCGAGTTTTCCATCACGTTAATATAGTAACCATTATCAAATCCGGTTTCTGAGTACGAATCCAGAGGAACTAATTTGTTGTTTTGATGCAGGCAAATTAGGGCAAGTACTTTGCAGTTTTGAGAGCAAGGAGGTGTCCATGGTCGGGTCGGGCTTCCCCGACCTTTTGAAATCGAAAAGTCTTCTCTTGAACTTGAAGCATTGCGCGAACCCCACTGTGTGAGCACATGTGTATATTTTAAAAAGTATTAGAAACGTGACTCTTTATTTATTGTACGAAGATAAATGAGAAATTGAACAACTAACCTGAAAGAACGACCAAATCTTTTTTGGTTAGACCCTTTGAGGTGACCTTGGAAACAAGGGAGTTGAGAGGCTCTAAAGTTGATGGTAGCTGCTCGTTTACTGCTTTCTGGCATGCCGTTAATCCATCACGTCGACCCAAAGGAAGGACCCAACCGGGCCTCCATACTGGAAAAGATCGATGTTAATTAATGACAAAGAATTATTCCATACATCTATTGCACGGATTTTACCATTAAAATTAGACACACGGCGCAATTCACTTTATATAACGAATGTATAAAATAATTATATGACAAGTATGATACTACTCACCAGAACAACAGCTTGTCTAGCAGCTATGGCCAGTATATCGGCACAGGACAGTTGAAGGGCACCATCTCTCCAGTTCTGCTTTTATGTTATCAATAACCTCAAATCCTCGAAGAGATCTGATATTATGTAAAGCATTCTTCTCTCCCTTGAAATCCGGAGTATCATCAAGAAGCACTGAACCATCACAACCCTGTTATATATAAACCCAAGGTATATATATTAATTTATTTTTCAGAGAAAATAAATAAAACAAATTAATTAGTGAATTTCTTTCAGTTACATTAACGAAACAATCATGCAAATGCAAACGCAGGAGGGATGCAGCTATCCTGGGGTCGTTTTTCAGAGCTGCCGAGATACCCTTCCTAACTATCATAAGATAGCGAGGACACGATTGAAAATAATAGGAGACACTTAGTTGGGCATTTGCTAAGGACGAATACTCAAGAAAGAGGATCAGGCAAAAGAAGATAGCATTTAGACAGGACAACGTTTTTTTAAGAGCCATAGAACCCTTTGATCAAGTTTCCAGATATTCTAAGAGATGGAGTGAGTGATGAACTGCAGTTGTAGGAAGACATCAATTTATACAAGAGACCGAAACACTGGACTAATAATGGGAGTTTGTTTATTGGTTTAGGTAACAGAGTGGTAGTTCCACTACGTCATTAAATGTCAGTGGCCACGGACCACACGTTTTGGAGAAACAGAAACAACTCGTTTGCCTATAAGTAGCATGTTTCGGGCGGCCAATGTAAGAACATACGCTAAATAAAATTTGGATTGGAGAATATATAATGGGAGCACTATACAATTAATGTCTTGGTTTGGAAGAAATGGCAAATTCTCTGTCCAACTTGGTGTTAGAACATGACTTTGTCTTTGTACAATAAAAAATGACGATTAGGACATGTGATGGAATTGCAAAATGATCATGATCATTATCAGAGAGCATTAAAGCCAACAGTTAATACCACATTAACATGGATTCAACACATGGTATCTAGTGGAATCAAAGGTTATGAGATCAGAAAGCACATTCCTTGTACTTATCTAGTGGAAGACGATCAAAGTACCAACAAATGTAATCTCTACAACCTTTTTTTAAAATTATTTGGATGGTTTCATCTCATCTTGTAGCAAGTATACCAGAAAACATTGGAAAGTATTGAAAAACAGTTATCAGTGAACAACAACTAAAACATTAACCAACTCCAGACGTAATGTAATGCAGGAATGAAGATTAAAGACAATGGAAAAAGGGAAAAGAACATACACTGAATTGAAGGTGTTGATGCACTTATTGCAGGACCATGCGCCAGGACTCGCTGCAATTTCTCTGGAGTTCGCTGGCGATTCAATGTATATTCGAGTGCCTGGCAATGAAAACTCAAATAATTGAAGCAGTTTATGTACGTTAGATTTGTACGTACCAAGGTAGGAGAAAATGACTTTGCTAAACAAAGGCTCAATCTCCATTCACAATGAAGAACACCAAGTTAAATCTAAAGTTTGCTTGCAGCATAGATGAATTTCAAGGAGCACCATTCACTCTGTTCTCGCTAATAACAATTGTAATTTGTAACACTCCTAACCCCCAAACCAAATCATGGAAATTCGAAGAAAAATTTGTTTTCATAACCCTCGAAATTGATTAACAAAAAGGGGATTCTGGACCTCCCACTTGAAAAATCGATAAATAAACCATGATTCCCAAATAGTATCCGAAACCAAATCATTGAAACTCAAAGACATTTCGTTTTCAATTTCGTAACCCTTGAAATTGATCCCCTCGAAATTGAAGAACTGATAAACCGTGATCCACAGTACAACAACAGGGATTCCCAAATAGTACCTGATGGGGCAAGCAAAACTGCATCATATTTAATCTGATTAAGCACGCGACCGAAATAACGAATGAATTGCCAAGTATTTCCGCTGGGACATTTCATCAAACAGACAGCAAACCCTCAAATCCGGACTCACCAATCGGTGTAATTTCACTGCTCACCGATCCGAAGGCCTGCCATTCTTTTGTAATCAGACAATGTCTTTAGCGATTCACTTAAAGACGTAGAAACTGGGGATTGGATCTTTTCTCAGAACCATCATCGTTCACTGCATATCATCATCTTCATCCTCATCCATCTGCCGCTCTGTGAATTGTGTCGCATAACCTTCGCGATTCACGAATATATGAGGATTATTTCAAGGGTTTTGAAAAGAAATTTCCCGCCCAAATCCCCAATCCTTTTTATAGGATCAGTTTTGCCCTCCCGCCAAATTGAGTCGGTTTCTATCTATCACCTAAAATTTATGTGTAACGGTCATAAATATTTTAAATACAGTAACCGTACTCTTATATTTTGTGCTATTAACTTCTCTACTTTTATTTTGTACAACCACTCTATCATCTTATTTGTACGGAAAAATCGAAGTTTTAATCCCTTTTGTTTGGATATGTTGTACTTTTAGTCATTCATCGTTGCAAAGATAATATCTTATGCTTGTATGTTATTGCAATTTTGGTTCATGTGACGTGTTATGGACAGTTTTAATCCGTCAAAATGGAGGTCAACTGTTTTTGGGATATTTTGAAGGAAAAAAAAAAAGTTAGGGATTTCTTCTTGTTTCTATATTTTCCAGTGGCCCTTTTAACATGTTTTACCCATTTTCACCCTTCGAAAGCTACATATCATATGGCTTGTTCTCAACAATTTTAGTTCGTCTCTTCGATTTATCAAAATGGGTAAAAATTATTATATGGACCATTGAATAATATGGAAATCACGTAAAAGTCTAAACTTTTGTTTCCTTTCAAAAGACTCCCAGAAACCACTAGTCTCCAGTTTGCAATGGCAGAAGATTGTGGGACCAGGGCCACAAGAAAAAAAAAAAATTTAGTTTAATTAGGAGATTTCTCCAATTGGCCCTTCAAATTTAGTGAATCAAGTTCCGCCACTGTCAGTTTGACATACTAAAACTGCCGGTAACATATCACATGGACAAAAACTACTACAACATACAAACGTAAGCGATTATTTTTGCAACAATGAAACGTAAGAGACCAAAAATACAATAGATCTAATCAAAATTGTAATTTTTCCTTATTTGTACTTAGGCCCTTTTATTTTGTATTATTACTTGTGTACTTTTATTTTGTAAAACTACTTCGTTTTGTGCGCAAATGGAGTTTTGAGGGTACACTATTGTTCGTCACTTTGCTCTAACGAAACAAAATACAGAAAAGCATGCAGATAGCCTCCCCAATTTTAGATCCAGCAAACATGGACCATCATCACACACATTTATTTATGTTATACAGAGTTTCTATCAACCTGCAGTCGTTTAGCATAATATGCATGCATGAGATCGATCTTTTCGTACTTTTACTGAAAACACTAGTGGTTTACAGAGCCACATTTTGTGCGGATTTGGCCAGCCTGACCGGTGAGCACCCCGATATTTCCAAGCTTCACCATGGACGGACCAAAATCTCTAGGAAAAATATTAGGGTTCATGCTGTATGCTCTCACCATTTCCGCTGTTTCTGGATCCCCCATCAACGCTTGATCGGATTCAAGTAGACCGGAGTTTGCCATCAATTTTTGATAGTAAGAATTATCAAATCTGGTTTCGGAATTGAAATCCAGAGGATATAATTTGTTGTTTGAAGCCGAATCAGGACAAGTATTTTGCAGGGTTGAAAGCAGGGAGGGATCCAGCGTCGGGTCGGCCTTCCCCGACCCTTTGAAATCGGAAAGTCTTCTCTTGAACGTGAAGCATTGCGCCAACCCCAGAGTGTGAGCACCTGGGTATGTTTAAAAGTATTAGAAACGTGACTCTTTGTATAGGACTGATGGAGTGCTGTTGCGAAAGAATTACCTGAAAGAACGACCAAATCTCTTTTGTCAAGACCATTTGAGGTGAACTTGGAAAGAAGGCTGTCAGAGACTCCAAAGGTGATGGTATTTGCTCATTTGCTGCTTTCTGGCTTGCCGTTAATCCATCTCGTCGACCTAAAGGAACGTACCAACACAGCCCTCCTGCCTGAACAATGTCCATGCATGCATCTTAATTATAGTAGCTATATGTGCTGATCGATCACGTCAAAAAATTATTCCATACATCTATTGCACCGCATGCATATTTTTAATGCAGCAGACACATAGATGTCGACGACTTCATATTTCATTCATACACTTTTACAAAAATAATGTATACCTTTACATATCACGGCTCAACTCACTTTATGTAACGGATGTATGGAATAATTAATTTCTAAGCAAATTTGACAGAACTACTCACCAAAGAAACGGCGTCCCTAGCTGCAAGGGCCAGTATATCGGCACAGGACACAGTTGAAGGGCAAACTCTCTCCACATATGCTTTTATGCTATCAATAACTTCAAAACCTCGAAGAGATCTGATATTAGGGTTAGCATTCTTCTCTCCAGTGAAATCCGGAGTATCATCAAGAAGCACAGAAGCATCACAACCCTGTTATATAACAATTAATAAAGCCAAGATATCAAAATTCATTTTCTTTTCAGAGAAAATAAATAATACAAATTAATGAGCTGTTTCAATCAATTACGTACGTTGACGAAACAATCATGGAAATGCAAACGCAGGAGGGATGCAGCCATTCTGGAGTCGTTTCTCAGAGCTTCCGAAACACCCCACTTAACTATCTGTTGCAGGGGAGGACATGATCGACCATAATAGTTGTAATCTAGTTGGGCATTTGCATTTGCATTTCCATTTCCATTTCCATAGTTGTAATCTAGTTGGGCATTTGGTAAGGACGAAGAGTAATCTTCCAGAAAGAAGATCATGCAGAAGAAGATAGCATTAAGGCGGGACGAGGTTTTAGGAGCCATATTATATTGATAAAAGTTTCAGATGTTCAAGTGAACTGGAGTGAGCAGATAGCTAGACGGCAATTTATACAAGAAAAACTGTGGAAATTATGGACTAATGGAAGTTTGTTTATTGGCTAAGTTTACATAGTGGTAATTCCACTATATCATTTGATAATCTAGTGGCCACGTACAACCCAGCGTTTTAATTATTTTCAAATTAATCAAACTCTACAAACTACAAAGTACTAAAAACAAACAGCAGAACAAACATAACATTAATTCTGCCTTTCTAGGAACCTTGCTTGCATATAGGAAACCTCGGTGCTTGCGTTAAGTTGACAATCAGCGTAAAACATATACACAACGTCGTCGTGAACTCGTATGGTTTGAACTATGAGAGAAACTCTGTGTCCAACTTAGAGGATCGGAGGAGCTTGTACAATAAGAAATTAATGACGATTTGAACATGTGATGGAATAGTAAAACTAATGAATAATATCAGAGAGCATTAAAGACAAAAGTTAATATGGATTCCAGTGGAATCAAAGGCTCAATTACGAGGATATGCACTTTATGTTGACGTAGTTAGCGAAAGGATAAGCATGTTTAGGTTTTAGTTGCGTGTGTAAAATTGCATTATTGGTTGCTTTTAGTTTGGAGGGTGCGCATGCCTAAAGGGTTTATTATGATATTGGAAGTGCTTTTTTTTTGAGGTTTAAGTTTCCAACACTAACAATTGATTATGATTCATTAAAATCCACAAAGTGACATTCAGGTTAGATACTGAAGCAAAGAAAGAACTGCACAAAAATCCCATAAGAGAAACCACAGGAGAGCAATCAGTGCCTCCCACGTCTTTGTGGGAGAAAGTACAATGAGAAAATAAAAAGCAATTTTGGCAGGAGAGTGCCTCCCACGTCTTTGTGAGGAGAAAGTACAATGAGAAAATAAAAAGCAATTTTGGCCCATGCAGGTCTCGAACCTGCGACCTTCGCGTTATTAGCACGACGCTCTAACCAACTGAGCTAATAGGCCAACTTGCTTAATGAGTTATATATGTACTATAATAGCAGTTCTCGTCTTTCCAAGATAAACGCATGACAGCAGGGTTTGATCATGTATGCAAAGGCCCCCTAACCAAAATAATCCAGCAATAGATTTCAAGGTGTCAATTCATGTCGTGTTCAAGTTGATGGGTTTACTGTATCGAGACTTATTAACTCTAACAGCGAATATTTCATATTTGTGTTGCGTGGATTCGAGTTCACGTATCGATATTTTTAACCCTAAGATTGATCTTTAAACCCTTCAAAAATCAAACCTAATTGCAAAGCACATTGATTTCCAAATTCCAAATTGCAGCTATGGATTAACAGCCATAAGAGCTTAGATTTGAACATCAAGCTTAGAGAAAGAAACTCCCTCAGAATTTCATATAAAAACAAAAAGTAAAATTTATTGTAGATGACAATGGAGAGCGGAAAAATTACAAAACTTCTTATTTTAAATACAATGCCATCCCTAAAAGACTACTCCGGGAAAGTTCAAAAAACCAGAAAAATCTTTCTCCATAGGCCATGGCAATGGCATCATCATCTTCTTGGTTTTCTTTCTCCATAGCCATGGAATGGTCAAGCAATCTTCTTCCAATAATCGTTAATTCTTTTTCACAAAATAAACAAAACTTAAACCTCAACAGAGTAAATTAAGCGAACCCAAAAAAAAAAAAAAAAATGGCAATTTTGTACAACTGGCTTGCAAAATTGAGTGGAAAAACACCATGAAATGAACAAATCATCACACCACAATTTGACAGGCCTGAACAGTCGGAGAAGAAGGCATCGGTTTTCCCCTTCCCATCGTGAAACCTCTGGTTCCGTCGGGCATTTTCGGACCCTTTACCGCTTGTCTTGTCGACGATGCTTCGCCGAGGTTCAAGCTCGGCAGCGGCGACAAAGAAAGCAACCCGCGGCCGCTGAGACTGTTGGTGAGGCGGTGCCGGGTTTTGTTCCGGCCTTTGCTCCATGTTTTGCTCGTCGCCGCACAGATTTCTTCCCCCTGCGCAAAATTTTTAGACCCAGATTGAAAAAGGGATTCTTTGTTGAAGACGATGGAAGTGGAAAATTCAAAATTGAAAAGAGAATTCACATTAATATCAGTGGCTAAATCCAAACTGGCTAGTGGGGATGGAGCTTCCGGTGAATCTACCGGCGCCGGTGGTGTATCGTAATCGTCAAAAATGCCATCAAATTCCTTCTTGTTCTTCAAAACAGATTTTGGCTGCACATATGAATAAATCCCATGAAAAAAATGGAAAGCAAATTTGCAGATTTTATTTATTTTTTCAAACATACCGATCGCCTTAGCAGACACCTCACTCGGAGTCCCTTTCTCCAATTCTTTTGGTCATTCAGCATCTCAGCCTAAAATGAACAAACCCAAGCCTTGTAAGTGATGGAATACAATATGGGAAGACGAGTTCGTAAAAATTTCAGAATGAATTCTCAAAATGACTAACGTGACAATCCCTTGAATGTCACATATGATGTAATGTCACGCCAATTTTTTAGTTTTTTCACTCCACTAATCATTTCCGGTTTATTAATATAAGCATTTTGAGAATTAACATACTGCTTTCTCAGCTGAATCACTGTTCTCGAACTCTACCAGGGCATGCAGCTTCAAGAAAAGTAAACACATTAGCCAAGAATCAAACATGAAATTAATATACAAGTTAATTCAAAATTTGTACTTTTTCATTCATGGTACCTTAGTACTGATTATAAAATCTCCTTTGGAACGATTATTAGGGTCTTGTGGATGGCATATACGGATGGTTTTTACACTGAAAATCAACAAAGATATATATATATTATAATATATGAGATAAAATTACAATCCCGTTAAGAAACCATTTAGTCATTGGCTTCGGCGTGCATTACAATTTCAAATCTAATGACTGAACGGGACTTTATATATGTACCTTCCAGCCACGTTGAAAATTTTCTCAATGTTTTGATGGGAGTGATCATCAGGTAGATTTTCAGCAACAATTGTCCTTAACTACATGACGCAAAGTTAAAACCATTAGAATGCAATCAAACCATGAAATGGACAAAAAAAGGGGAAGAAATTGGCCAAAATACCTGCAGCTCCTCTTTCACTTTATCAGTGAATGGAACTTTTCTTTTAACCCTTTTCCCATCACTGCTTACATCCTTCGAAAACATATCAAAAAAAGGCACAAAATGTCAGGATCAGAAGCAAATTTTCAATGAAAAAAAGGGTTAAAAAAAAAAAAAAAACAGAGTACTAACCAGTTTTGTGGAGGCCTTGAGAGCCTGAGCAAGCAATGCATGATTAGTACCCACGAGGGATTTGATTTTCTTGGTGGATGACACATTAGCAATCGGAACTGTTGCATTGCCATTTTACAGAAAGATTAGGCCTTGTTCGTGTAGAAATGGTTTTGAATACGTGTTTTTTAATGTAAAAAATATATTGGATCACGATCCGTGATCATCGATGAATTCCTTACCGTAGCCTTCATGGTCCTTACTAATCTGTTTAGCCAAATTATCATTTGCCAATAAACTCATGTCACTGAATTGGTATTCCATCTGTTTAATCAACAAAGTCATCATCAATCACCTTCCATCCATAAAAACTACAATTCCGTTAAGAAACCATCGAGTCTTTGAATTTGGTCTTAAGTGTATTACTAATACAATTGCATACATCAATTGTATAGGCCAAATTCAATTACTGAATTGTTTCGGAATTTGAAAGGAAAAAAAAAAGAAACCTGTTTAAGAATTTTCCTTTGAAGCTCTTCGGTGAGGACGGTCTTGGATTGTTGATGAGGATGAGGAGGTGAGGTGGGATTGGAGTTAGAAACCAAAGACAAAGCGTCTTGATCGCCCAAAAATATCCAATCACCTCCACCGTTAGCCCCGCCGCCGATGAAAGGGAAGCAAGGAACAAAGTAACCCGAAATGGGAACAGGGACGGTGTTCGCAGCCGCCGCCGGCCGAGGCACAAACTCAGGCGCATCGGCATTGAATCTGAAAGCATTGGTATTAATGCTTCTGGGATGACCAGTTCCATCCTTGTTAAAACAAAAACTCTGATCTTGAATGATCATCGTTTCTTTCTGGGGTAAATGCGCCTTCGCCATTTTCCTCCCTTGAGCTCGATCTATACTAAATATTTTTTTTTTCCTATATCATTACGGCATGAGAAATTACAAATTCTATATTTGTATTTTTCCAGAATTAAAGATCGTCATTTGATGCCTCTGTTTTGTTCGAGGGATGGAGGAGAAGGAAGAACAGTGGTTGGAGCGATAAATTTGCCGCTCTCTCCTGTAAGTTATATTAACTGCAAGGTGAAAATCTAGAATTTTGACATTAAAAAAACCACAAATTTATTTTTATTTTATCCGATTTTTATTCTTACAGAGTTGACCGTTGATTGTGCTTTTTTCAGAAAAAAATTTACCCTGATCTATTTTTAAGGTTAGGAGTATTCTTAGTTTCCTCGGTAACTTCTGCCACTGACACGTGGATGACGGTTTTACCATTTTTAATATTTTTTTTTTTCACTTTTTGACTTTTGTATCAGGTGTGTTTGACTTAACCAACATGCTGGAATCTAGATTCTTTCCTTTGAACTATTAAATGGGCCGCGCGTTTCCGACAAGCCCATTTGACGATCCAATTCTACGAACGTCTATTGGGCCTCGTAAGTCTGTAGTGTTGGTTATATTGGTCATTATACAGGACATGATGGCCCAATCCATTATTAAAATTTGCGAAAACTATTCTAAGATTCCCATATGATTTGTATATGGTTTGGGCCCGGGTTTATAATACTAAAATTTTTTAATAACTTTTCATATAAAGTAATGCCATTACTTTTAACATTCGAACTCCGAAGGTTAAAAGTAGGTGTGATTTGATTGATTTCTTTTCTTTCTGAAAAAACAAAACACAAATAAAAAGAACGGTGACAAAATACTTATATTAAGTGTTATAACGTTACGTTAAAAGAGAAGCATACTTGATCCAAAAAAAAGAAGAAAAAGCCCTTTTCAAAATCGTGATTTTCAAATCAATATCCAATCTAATCTGAAAACTTCGATTTTGGATCAGTTTAGGTCAATTTGAATCGGTTCTAACATTTGAACAACCTTACTTGGGGGTGTCATTTTCCCCTTTTAAGACTTTGGCCTTTGGATTAAAGTTGAAACTTAAAGGAATTATAAGGAAGATCCGATTATGAAAAGCATATGGGAAAAGAAAAGAATGGATCCAATTGTGTATGATAATTCTAAACACTAACACTAATAATCACGAAACAATACGATAAAAAGAAGTATCATTTTCAAAAACCGTACTGTGGGGATGAAAAAAATATCCAACGGGGATCTTATGCAATGCAACCCAACGATTAGACTACATAATGATTCAGACTTTTTACGAATTTTATAAGGTGTGAGAGGTGAATTCCGATAATACAACAATCAATCTCGATGAGTGGAGCAGTGTAAAATAAGTTGAAAAATAGAACAAATGCAAAGGTAAAAGGAGTACTTTAGTGGCCAATTAATATTAGAGGGTTTCAATCTTTTCAAAACCAACCAAAATTTGGAAAGGTACGCAAGGATCATTATCATTGTTGAGGGTATTTTAGTCAAAGCGCACCATAGATTATAAGGATCTCACATGATTCTCTTGTCGATAAGATTCTTTGTATTATTTGGTCTCGTGAAATGAAAGTGAAACTGAAAGTGACTTTATTTATTTATTTATTTATTTTTGTCGTGTGAATTTGGATAAGTACCACACTACCCCCACATAACTACACAGTATTACCTTTTTACCAACTTTTCCTTTTAATTTGATGAGTGATTGGGTTAGGTTAGGTAGTAGTAGTATGAATATTAATTACACCTAAAGCATTTTGATTTGACCCGTAGATTACGGTAAATTGAAAATTTGTGTCGTGTTCGGGTTAATGGAGTTAAATTTATTAACTTTTGCATCATTATTTTTTTGACCTCACCAGTTAGTAATATTTCAATAACTAAATCCGATGCGTATGTTCTTTCTTATTGAGAGACTATACTTCAACCTCTAACCTCGAAACGCGTGTTTTCTGTCAACACTGCAAATACGTGTTGTCTTAACATAACTGGAATACTTTATAAGTCAAGTTTAATGCTTTAACATCTAAATACAATACATGATATTTTAACACTTGAATTATGCGATATTTCAGAAAATACACTCGATATGCGTGACGTGGAACCATTTTTCGAATACAAATTTTTACGTTAATTATTAGTATTACTGATGTCATCTTATTTGACTCGTGAATTGGCCAAGACTCAACCGTAAAAGTATCACCATTTTTATAGTATTATCTTGGTTTATAGTGGAGGGGGAAGGTGAGATTCGTATTGGCCTCTAAAAATGTTTGTTAAATTTTATAATAAGCAGCCAAAAGTACCCTCTAAAGACTCCCTCTGGTTCTCATCGTCAATGTCAAGATTCTCCAACCATTTTGCTCAATCTTCATCTTCAATTAATTCTTCTCTTTTCATTATTATTTTTTATTTTTATTAATTAAGACTAGTAGCTTCTTCTTGCCTTAATCATAATTACTGTTGGAATATTCCAATTGGCCAAAAGCCAACCCCAAAATGCTTCTTTTGAACAACATTAATGAACAGGACAAACAAGCATATCCACTTAATCATGGACATTAATCTTCTATGAATAAACAAAGATAAAACACAAGAAAACTAGATTCGATCGTACAAACATTTGTTTTATTTTTGTTTATTATAAGAAAACGTAATGGAATTCGTCCGATCACGATTAACATGTCGATTTAGGGGCCAAAAAACTAAATTAAAGAACCTGCATAAAAATGGTGTCAGTACACGTTGTCATGCTACTTCATTCTTTTCCTCCAATCTTTGCTCACAACAATAAGAAATTAGTATTAAATCCTTACCGACAACAGCTATTGCTTTGAATATAATGAACAAAAATTCAAAACAAGGAATCCATTCAAAAGGCCATCATTGTAGTTGGCTGGCTCCAGAACGATTCCTGCATTAAACTATTCTGCCATGAAGAGAAAAAAAAAAACAGCACTCAAGATACATACATATTTTAGCAGAATAATATGATACTTTTAGCAGTTGCCAAGGAAGATTGAAATCTTCAACTCAGGACTGCATTTAACTAATCAAACAAGGGTTGGTTTTCAAATTGCTGGTCAAGCAATGTAGGCAGACCAAAAACCTTCCCTCACAAAAGGGTTAAGGTTTGGTCTTGCCCAGTCTTACAAGCCATCTTTCCTTCCCATCAAAGATACAGCAAATATTTCAAGACTAACCAAAGCCATTTCACACCATCTTAGCAACAAATCCAAGAATGTTGATAAAAGAAGAGAAGAATTATTCAAAAACATTTCTCCAATATGAATTTCCTCCTCTGAATGGACAGTTCCTTGCTCCAAAACAAGGATTTACTTATCAAGAACATGGTTTTAAAACTCCCCAAGACCACAAAAAAAGAACCAATTAAACCCAAAAAAACAAAAAAGAAAGAAAGAAAAGAAAAAAAGTTGATATATTCATCTATTCCCTGCAAAATTTTACACACACTCTTCAAGATCGATCTATATGTATGATCAGGCAACTGAGTTATCTGTTTTGATCCCACAAATATAAGGAAGGAGGGTGAGGAGCTGCATATCTTCTATACATCATATCACTTTAGGATGTAAGGATGTGACTTTTCCAACTATGGCTCTCTGATTTTTCATCTTCCTCATCTTCCATGCTATCTCCTCCTGTGGTGGATGTACCCCTTGAGGTACCACCTAACTGTAAGGGACACTGAGGAGAGCCAGATTGTGAGTTGCTCTGTTTTGACGATTCGCCATTCTGGTCTTGGGACATCCATAAACCTCCTAAAACCATAACAGATTGGTTTGCAGCGGTGCTCGTCGTGGTATTTGGAAGTCTTCTAGTGTGAAGTCGATATTTCTGATGTAGAGAGAAACAAAATTGCATTAGTTCATTCATGTCCTAAATTCCATCAAGCTTATAGTCTTAGGAAAGATGAATCCAAATGTAAACTCACTTGCAAATGACTCTTGACTTCATCATTGGTGAGACCATCGACTTGCATAAGCTCTCTAATCTGCTTAGGTGTAGCAGCTGCAGAGGATCCAAATGTCAAGTTAAGACACACAAACAAGAAAAAGAATGAATCCAAATTATGACCATTTCACAACCTCAATAAAATTTTCAAAGGATCATTATCAAGGAATAAAGTGTTCAACGATTCTCGGATGATTATTCCAAATATAATGGTGCACTAATTGTTTTGGCTATTCAGACAAATCAACATTCAAAGAGCAGAAAGACTAAGGACTCATACAGTTGATATACAAGAATAAAAAAGAGGGAAAAACATGAATGAAATGGATGCAAGAAGTGTTCCCACAATGAAGTATGAACTCATGAAATCAACCCTGTAAAATCAGGACAATCAATCATCATAATTCACAGAATTTTATGCATAATACCTCCAAAAGACCACTTCTCTCAAATGAACTAGAACATTTTGACTAACACAATTCAAACATGGTCAAGAGTTCTCACCTTGACATCCTCCAAGCCGCTGGAGAGCATCAACAAATCTTCTATGCAACTCTGGCGACCAACACCTTCGTTGTTTCCTCGAATTCGACTGCTGTTGCTGAGATACAACTCGCATATCTGACTGGATACTTGGCACAGAACAAGACACAGCTCTGCCAGTACTGACTTTAGAATCCAAATTAACAGAGCCAAAATCCAAATCCTCCCTTGGTTTATTTGTTCCAGGCGCATTAAGTGAAAGCCTAGGTACTCCTGGTAATTCAAACCCATCTTCCTTGCTTATCATCGTCATTGGAAAACCAGAACAACTCTTGAAAGGTACAAATGCCCTGGCCACACCTTGGGCTTTACAGGAGTTGAAGAAATCATCCTTATTTCGTTCTTCCATAACTCTCTGGATCACGAGACAAAAAACAAAAAGTGTAAGTCATGCATAAAGGACCCAGAATTCGAAGTGTAAATCAATATAACTTTCAATTTGATCACAATTCCCACCAGTTCAGTAAGTACCTTTTTGGTATCTGGTTTAGAATTCTGGCCACGATTCAACTGAACATCAGCTTTCGGAGAAGGATTTTCACTGTTCCAGAGCTGCACAGAGCTCATCCAACTCATCTTATCTCTACAATCCTTGTTCTCTGCCTTAGTCTCAACCGTGAGTTTCTCATCATCGTCGTCACCAGTTTTCTTGATTGGTATAAATTCTTCCAACAAAGGTTCAACAATTGTTGATTTTCTGTACCTCGATGACTCATCTTTCAAAGTCCTAATCGCTGGTAGAAAGAAAATAAAAAACCCAACATCAGAATCATCGATGATTGCATAAACCCGATGAACAAAACAGAAAACTATCAAACCCATCTCACAGAAAAACCATCTTATCCAAACGCTTTTAAACGAAAATGAAATCGAAAATCCATATATTATCTACAACCAAAAATAACCTCATAATTCACACAAAGCATCCGGAACTCATAAAAACTGTAAACAATCAGAAAAAAACGAAACGGACCATCGTTGAGGAGGAGCATGCAAAGAGGGAGTTCGCGCTTGAAGGCATCGATCTTCCTCATTTCATCATCAAGTCTCCGGACATAATCATCAAGCTTGGAGAGCTTCTCCTGTACGCTACCCGCGACCGATACTTCCCCGATGAAGTCACTGATCGTCTTCGGAACATAACTCTGCTGATGTTGTTCACCTGCTACTGCGGGTGTAGGAATCGATGTAGGTCTAAAATCCAAGCTCAGTTCAGGCGGATCAATCGAACCCATATCGCCGACGGATTGAATCCCGATCTTTTGAATACCCAATGGACGAAAGACGGGAACCGGGGGATCTGTAGGTATAAATGGGGTTGTGGGGTGGGTGTGAAGAAGAAGAGGGGAGAAAGGAAACGTTGATGATGATGATGATTTAAGGTCCAAACTCCAATGGAGAGAGAGAGAGAGAGGGAGGAAAATGGGAAGGAAGAGATGGGAAGATTCTCCTAAACAACGCCGGGTTTTGACAGCGAGAAATTTGGGATAAAAATACCATAAACCACTATCGCGTCGTCGCATATATATTGCCCTTTTTTAATTTTTTTTTTTTTTTTTGACTCAGCAATTTTCTGGTAGATTCCGATCCAACTCGGTGGCTTCCTCTTGAAATTTGATGAAGCGTTAATGGTCTATTTTGCCCTTCTTGGATTCTCTTCTTCTCACCACCTCGTATATTCTTTTTTCCCTTATAAAAGTAGATTCTTTTAATTCGCTTTCAAATTTTTTATTCCTTTTACTCGTATTATGTAGTTTATATTCAACTCACATTTAGGTTCTGTTCTCTTCTGAACATAATTAGGAAAAATGTCATTTTTTTTTAAAAAATATTACACGAAGAAACAACATCATTTTTATAAAATTCACAATTTAAATTTAAAAATTCCCTCTAAAAACTCACTCACATAAATTCAAAAAAAACATAATCATTACACTTTTTCTTATCTTTCTTACACAAATCCCCAAAAGAAATTCCCTCCAAAACAAAATTCTTCCCTAACCAAAAAATTTCCTAATTAAGTTGACAAGAGAACAGAGCCTTAATTGGAATAAAGTTGTCAAGTTAGCTATTTTATATATGTTATAACTCGAACTCCATAACACATAACTCGTGTGGCATCTATATGTGTCACTAAAATAATTATTAGAATTTTTATTGTGTGTATCGCTACTATTTGTAAAATTCGTCTACATTATTAATAAAATGAAGTTTGTGTATTTTATATATTCTAATATTTTTAAAATTAAAGCTCATATGAAATATTATCGATAGCAAATTGATTTTTGCCCTATAATAGCCATCTTAGCAATTTGTTAGTATTTCCTCTCTCATTTAAAAAGTCCAATAATATAATTACTTATGAGTTGCAAGGTATAATTTGAAACGAATCTCTTTATATAGAACATACAAAATAATACTTTTCCTACCGGTTAAGAATATATTGCATATATATGTACTATATGGTAATAATATATATTATATATCATTAATGTTTAGGGTGGGCGGCGTGAACTCTGATTCGATGCAGATATTCAATCCCACCAATGAGATGCTCAGCTGGCTCCTTAACCTTGATAGGAAGATGGCTTATTCAAATTCAATAATTCGTGCACAAGGGTAAGGAACTTTGGATGAACTAATGCGAATGGGCGTAAGCTTTGTTACTCGAAAACACCAAGTGCTGACCAGAATGAGAGACACGAAAATGCAAGTAACGCCAGTTGACGAAGTGGCGTTAAACATCCCTAATTGTACGAAAAAATTGGCCGTGATGATATCATTTGTCTGTATCGCTCCTTGTGGAGTAGATCCCGGTTCTGAAGCACGGTGAGCCACTCAGAAATTAGAGGTTCGATTCCTACAGCTGGGTGTGATAGTAGATAACAAGACAACGAAATATATACGAATTAAAAAATAAAAGAAAAAAGAAAAAAAGTAGTGAGCCCTTTGAAATAGTGTTATTCGTTCCGAATCTTTAATAGTGACAGATAAGAATTGTTGCCAAAAAAAGGAATATGTTGGCCCTCTAATTGCGACACGTACATCTATCCTTTTAGCTGATTAGGTCCTAACTATTTCAAAACATTAATAGTAATAATAATAATAAAAAGAAAATTCGAGAAGAGAATGATTTTAAAATGGCATATGGACCTTCACTAGAAGAAGCAACGTCTTCATTTATTTAAGAAATTTGATTATTATTTTAACACTTTTGTGTGTCACTGATTTTCTAAATTTTAAAAATTATATTTAAATAAAAATAAAAAATTACAGTTTTGTTAGAAAGCCGTCATTCATTAGCTAATGACTTCAAATATAATACGTACTAATATCATTATAAGAACTATTGTCGTTGAATATATTATCGTCTGATAGACGAATGATTCTACACGAGATATTGTCGTACCCTTACATAACAAGTTATTTGTGAACTGAAAATTAAAAGGCACCATTCATGACTCCACCTATAAATGTCAAAGTATAAATTCCAAACATTGACTATTGTTCTTATTCTTATTATTATTTTCGAATTATTTGATAACTAACTAATAATGCTTAAGAAATTATATCTCAATCTCTAAATCGTTTGCTAAAATTAATACTCTATATAACATTGTATAATAAGCTAATTACCTCCTTTTAAAACATAACTTTTAGTTATAATAATTTTAAGGGTAAATATCAAAATTCTCACGAAATTTATTACTCCCACTGTCCCACTCAAAAAGTCCACTTTGTATTACTAAAAACAGTAATACAAAGTGAACTCTTTAAATGAGACAGAAGAAATATTATTTTTATACAAAAAATGCCTCATTTTCTTTAAATTTTAAAATTAGATACAATAAGTGACTCTTCAATAGCCCTTGTAACTAACTAGTAGATGTATTTCATTCACCACTAACCTATCTGAAAAAGTATTTTTGATTGTTTACCAAACATTGTGGATTATTTATATGTTTAATTAGAAGTGTCCATTTAATAAAATATTTCACTTTTAAAAAACATTATTTTTCATACCCTTACTTTTTTATTAGAATTATCCATAATTGACTCACACGTAAAACATAAGTACATTAGTGGAATAAATAGTGTAAATTAGCTATTTTAACCGTTATATTTTGGAATTCATAATAAGCTGTACATTTTCAAAATCAAACTCCTTTGATAAAATCGACAAAAGTACAAACTGACCTTCTAACCTTCTAATAACCTTTTATGCGTCACAACCGTTGAAAACTTGATGGTTACGGGATTTGGCATGTTGATACATAGTATTATATTTGGGTGGGTGGGAGACCCCATGATGCCAAAAATGGGGTGATCCACCGACTGAGCAGTGACCTAGAGCCATTGCCATTTCCATGTTCTCATTCATAGTCGTAGTAGATATGAGATAGGCTGTCATAATTAAAGATATTTCCCACCAAACCATATACCAAAAGATCCCTTCTACCTTCATCTTGGATACGATCCTTTTTTTTTTTTTTTCTATTTACATTGTACTTGCTTAAAATATTCCTCCCATTCTTTTCGAAATTCCCTTTTTGACGTTTGGACCAAATATAATCTATTATAACTTTTTGAGTACTTTAAATTCATGTTCATACTAAGTTAACAAGTTGAGTTTGTGAGTTTTTCTTTATCGATATTCATGAATTTATTTGTTTAATTATTTATATTAAACTTGTCAAACTATTATATCTGCAAACTCGTCCAAGTTTAACACTGGCACGTTTATTTATACCGTGTCTTTGCCTGTGCCCATGTTTACGGGTTTAAGTTGATAAGTTCATATGCATTGAACTTATACTTTAATTTAGCAGTGTTGACATCTGTAATCATAATTTTACCTGTTTAATTATTCGTATTAACATTTTCAATTATAATTCAATGATATTGTATCGAGTTAGTGTCATGAATGATAAGTGTTCAACCCAAATAATATTACAGCTTATTTAGTTCCAAATCAAAATTCAACTCATTTTATATTTTAAAATAATTTTACAGCATTCTTAACATATTAGTATTGATCGATTACATAGGAAATATGGGCTGTAAAGTTCTTTTTTATTTTTAAACTTGGCACTATTACTTACCTGTTTCATCGGAGATATGGGCTGCGAAAAGGGTGGAAAAAAATACGAGGCCAATTTTTAAATTAACAAAGGTAGGAATCAAACCCGATGAATGCACCAAAGTTACAAAGCAAAGGATAAGACGTGAGAAAGTGGTGGTGACACGTGTATGAGAAGAAAGGGCAACAAAGGAATATTTATTGACTAGGAGGGTGGTAGGCTAGCGGCAATAGCATTTGATTTGAGATGTAAGAAAGCCACTCCTGGGCCCTACCCAATGGAATCCAGGGAAGGTGCGAGTGGGACCTACTTTATTATCGGCTGCGATTTTCCCGCAACAATATGCTCACCGTAATTATTGTGCTCTCTCCTACTCCCTATACTTAACCAATTTACTATCATAAATGCCACGTCTCATTACTAATGAGCAATCGAGTTGTACATAAACGAGTCACGAGTCAGTATTCTATCAATTGTAACGTATATATCATTATTTAAAAGTTGTGGTTTGATTCTTATCTCAGTCTTTTGTATATGTAATAATGCTGAATTGGAAAAAATAAAAACAATCAATTATATATTGACTCGAAGATTCGAAATTATACAAAATTACAAATTTACACACTGAAAAACATAATTTATCATTGCAATGAACATATCTCATGTATCACTAATTTCCAACGAAATACATAAAATATTTGACTATCAAAGAAAAACTCTTATTGATAGAGCTAAGACGACACTTATTTTATGTAAATCATTTTTCTTAATTTAATTTATTAATACTTTTATTTTATAGTAATATATCCATATTATACTATTTTCTCCGTTACAATAAAATTTACTTTGGAAAAAGTATAAAATAAGAGAAATAGAGGATAGAGATTCAGATTCCCAACCAAATGCGCAAAAATGGTCAAGGTTTTACGACCATAATCAGATTCCATTTATTAATTCTAATCAGAATCTGTCCTTAATCGGTATTATCTTATTAAATAAAATAATAAAGCATCATAACTTTTTCTTCTTCTTTTTTTTTTTTTTAAATACTGCTTTTAATATATTACATCGAATGCAGAAGCTGTAGAGAGAAGAAGAACGAAGTGGGGAGTCTCCTTATAGAGTCCGATAGGAATCGAACCTCCGACATCTGAGTAGTCCGTCCTGCACATCATAACTAGACCTACTCAGTCGTAGGGTACCCTACCCTAATTCCCAATGTAGGGTAAAGGGTTTCGTTGTCCCTCGCATTTTGTTCCTTACTGTCGGCTTCACCTACAGCGTATAGGATTCCTTCTTCCTCATCAGTATCCACAGCTCCATTCTTCATTTTTTTTTTAAATTAAAAAATAATTGAGTTGGTCTTTGATTCCTTGTGTCTATTGGTATTAGTATCTAAATACCCTACATCTCAAATTAAATTAAGGAATATAATCCCTTGTTTTAATAATAATAATTTATACTTTAATGAATCTCCATATTATTGTTTTTATAATCATAATTTTTATTTTTTATTTTTGTATTTTTTGAATAAACTTTTATGGTATTGTTTACTTCTTATAATTTTGCTGGACGAACAGTTTTCCTTTATATCTACCATATATAATAGAAAGTAACATATTTATTATATGAGGGTGCCACGTGGCGGCCACATCTAGCCTATAATTAATAATGTTAAAGCTGACATGGCTGCCACATTGACAAATAATTTAATAAATATTTTTGCTTTTTTATGTCTATATTAGATTTTTAATTTAACTATCCATATGAATACCACGTATGATTAATATTTAAATTTATTGAATGCATAAATTTTATTTTCTCTTTTTTAATTAAATAATATTTTTCTTTGTCTTTACTAACTTCTTAATTTATTTTTTCAATTTCTATATTAGATTAACTTCGTATTATATAAGGATCATCTATATGTATAAATAATCATGTTCATCAAAAAAATATTAATAATCGTAAATATATATATATATGCATATATCTTTTCTATTAATATGTATATAACTTAATATAAATTTTGGGTTAGAAATGTATGTAAAATATCGAACGTTTATATTGATACATAGTTTATTTTATTACTAATAAATACATTATTGTAAATAAATGACTTTTTATGTGATGCATGTTTGTGTATATGTAAGGGTGAGTGAAATATAATATTAGTTCATTTAAATTCATTTTTATTTTCTGTACTCTTTATTATTGTTATCCACTAATCTCTTTTTAATTTTGTGACTTTTCATGTACTATTAAGTTTCAAAAAGACTCTTGCTTATATGATGATTATTTACTTTGTTCACATCAACTTCCTTTATTTAATTTGCAATTAGTAGATGATTAATTATTTGAAAACTTTTGGTAATTGACACAAGAGAATGAATAGACACTTTACAATCTCTCGCTCTATATATATATATATATATATATATATATATATATATATATATATCTTCAATCTATTAAGATCAAAAATAATTTTATTCTTGTTTGGAATCCTTATGTGCATGTCCAAGTCACGTTAACTGAGCAACTTTTCGTAATATATGTAATTCCATTTAAAATATATTTTTCTCAATCTCTTCTTCGAATTTGCAAGTTTGTGCATGTTCTACTCCGATGAAAAACAATGTTTCCCTATCCAAATCTACGAAATATGTCTCTAAATTCGCCTCATCATCATTAGAAGAAGAAGTTGACAAGAAGCGAGAAAAAAGGAAGCAAATAGAGTAGGCACGCCAATTCTATATATTTGAGAAAAGATTTCAAATATTTGTATTATATTTGACATATATTTCTTCTTTTTAACTCTGTATTTATAATAAAAAATTGATTACTATTATAATTTTTATTTTTTTAATAAATTTTATGTTGTCACATTATAATATTTTCGGACATTCACCGTGCAATCGCACTGTGTTTCCATCTAATTTTTAAAACAAACAGTTATCAACTAAATGTGATACACATGTTCCTAACTAAATGTGATACACATGTTAGAGTGATTGGTTGAATTCAACTAGGTGGTAATATTTTTGTCAGAAAATAAATTTAAATAATGGCTGTTCAATTTTCAATTTCGTGTTTTCACTTCCGCTCCACTTTTCCCCCAGAAAAACAGCACTGGAGAGAAAAATATATCTATTTATTATTATTATTATTATTATTATTATTATTATTTAGAGAAGGGTAAATTCAAAGATGATAATAATATAATATAATTAGTTAGTCCAAAAGTCAAAGGGCATAAATTCCATGAATCAGATGCTTTCTAATGACACCAAAGAATACATGAAAAAGCCACATGTCATGATAAACCGAACATTTTCTTCTTTGTTATAAATTATTAAGGAAAAATACTACACGAAATCATTCTTTCACTGATAATAAATGATTATTCAGAGTGAATGAATGATGCCGTAAATTTTTTTTGTAATTGTACCCATAAGTTAATATTCTCACAAACCTATTATAGTCCTCCAAGTTAAATTATCTTCTTAATTGAGATACATACTCATTAATATTTGTATGAGTCGTACATCATAACTAAGGTTGTAAATGATTCGAGCTGTTCAGTCAAAGTTTGAATCGTTCTTAATTTTAACTAAGGTTGTATGAGTTTACTTACGACTAATTCCCGATAATTAAAAAGCGAAAACAAAAAAATGAAAAGAGAAAAGGAAATGAGGAGGAAACATGTAGAAGGTAGATGGATTGGATTCCATGAGCAGTAGAAGCTAAGGAAGAGAACACGTCAAATACATCAATGTCGGAATCGGACAATTTTGGCAGACTCGGAAAAAATGTGAAAGATGGAAACATTTCTATGCCTTCTTGTTATGCGTTGATACTTTATATCCTCATAGAATCTAAGAAATGGTTTTTTTTTTTTTTTAAATAATTTTTATCATTACATTTTTAAGGATCGAGTCTATGATTTAAGATTATTAGATTCTCCAATTAACCACCATCTCAACCATACCCCACTTCAAATCACCTGTAACATGCGACAGGTGATTTTGTCTGACCCCTACGCCCGAAAAAACATTTATCTATATATTTTGATTTCTTTGCATAATAGTTTATGAATTTTGAAATACATTATTTAAAATAATTGATTTTTTTATAATTTATTTTATTAGTATTTTTATTTTTTAAGTGTAAATTAATATATTAGTAAATATATAAATAAATTTAAAAGTGAACTGTTTTACTGAATCAACGAGAGGTTAATATAATACTCTACTAACTGGTAGTATTTGAAAATGATTCTTATATATTGAATGGATCACACTTGGATCCTTTGAGGAATCTGGACTCTACACGCGCAAACAAACATTAAAGAATTCGAGCTACCTAACGTGGTCCTCCCCCCACGTCGTTCGTTCGAACAACATTTATAAACTCGTTCTCTTTCATTATAAATGTTCACTTTAACAAATGCATATAGACGATCTGATCGAGTTTTGGTTATATTTTGCTTTATATCTTACCTCTTAATTGGATAATGGAGTACCATGTTGTGCATACAGAAGGTTTTATGTCCGATAATATTATGATTTGACAAATTCAATTAGACATATGGATGGAGAAAATCGATCTCTTTAACCCGAGTGTTAGAATAAAGAGTTTCATACACTGTACTCTTACGAGTTAACTGGACAACTAAGGTAAATTAATAACATAAGACTATGAAATAATGGATGATATTTCAATATTTAAATTCAAAACGTGTAACTTTTTTTTTTTTTTACCTCTTTTATTATGACAAAACTCAATACTTTCTTAGCACATAAAAATGCTAAATACAATAGTTCAACATACAAATTTATCATGCGTGGTATATATGATAGTTCATAGACTAAAATGAATATGCGTTTTCATCGGAGACGCCTTTTCACGGAACAAAGTAATCCAATTTTAAATGACACGTGAGATTCCAAAGTAACGGTAAATATAGATGGATAGTTTGACTTCTTGTGTGTGTCGAGAGCACAAATGTCAAACATTTGAGGATGACCACAAGTGAGAAGTCACGAGAGATATATTCCAGTGTATCCGTCCTTTTCTTTCAATGGTGTACAACCGTTGATTGTTGGTTGAGATGTGCTACGTGGCATCATCATTGCCATTTGCCTCCTTCATCATCCATCTCATCTTTTGTTCCCTCACAAGACAAAAGTGGATGGCACAATCAATACTCTATTGCAAAATGATGGATACTAGAAGTAATCACAAATAGTCTACCTTTAATCACTCAACTAATCGTAGCTTCTCAATCCTACAAAGAGGTCCAGGTATTTTAGAGAATATTAGGTGATATAGTAACGTATTCATAAATTTTCATTTAAAAATTAGATAGTTCTCTGGTGCGTGAAGCAAATTTGATTGCTACAACTGCAAGTACCTTTAGGGAGCCAAATGATGTAAACATTAACTAGTATTAATAAGAATGAACTTGTTTAAAAAAAAAAAAAAAAAATCATAGGTCAAGCGCGTTAAGATGGTTTTAAAAATAGAGTTTTGGGTAAAGAAATTTAATATAAAATATATATTAATTTTTTTTATTGAAAATGATGAAAAACAAATTATAGTATATTAAATTTACTGTAAACAAAATCAATGAAAACAAGCATGACCTAACTTTTCAAAAATGATTATCTGTCTAATTCATTTTATATGATTTATGTTTTGAATAACGATGCTCATCTCAACTAATTTATCACAAATTTTCATAACAATTCATGTGACATACATTCATTGACTACATTTTTATGAAATAATTACTAATATTTAGGGGTGATAACGAAACGAGCCGAGCCAAGCTTTGACGTGTTCATTTATTGTTCATTTATTTATCGAGCTTAAAATCTTGTTCATGTTCGTTTATTTATTAATCGAGCCGAGCCGAACCGAGCTTTGACGTGTTCATTTATTTATCGAGCTTAAAATCTTGTTCGTGTTCGTTTATTTATTAATCGAGCCGAGCCGAGCTTGTTCATGTTCGTTCTCAGCCCTAAGTGTCATGCTCATCTATTTATAAGGAATTTTCCTCCCAAATCTTCTCTCATTTCCGATGTGGGATTGGGTGAAATTCACCTCAAAATTGTGAAATAAAATAAATTTGGCCTTGTGAAGATTCGAACCCTAGTTTCCTTGATTCTCTTTTTGATGTCTTACCACTGCACCAAATTTATTTTCATAATATATGTATGAATGATAAATTATATATTTATTTTGTCATTCTTAAAAATTGTTTTTTTTTATCGAGCTGTTCACGAACGTAATCGAGCCGAACTCCCTTTTGTTCATTTATTATTCGTTATTAATCGAGCCTAAAATTTTGTTCGTGTTCGTTTATTAATAAATAAACGATCTCGAACCGAGCTTTTAACGAGTCGATCCCGAGCTTGTTCGTGAACTTTCGTGTTCGTTCTCAGCCCTTCTAATATTACATTATTGACTAATGACTGTTTGTCATATGAGTTGTTATGAAAAATCAGTACATTAATTATTTCGATGAAAACTTTAATTTAAAAATACATTTGGTGTCGTTCTTATAAAACGAAATAGAATAATTTGGACGGAAGATTTTGATCGCCAAGTTCCCACTCCTTGGCGTAACATAATAAAAGCATCTACCACGTGATGACAAAGCTCATTATTCATTGCATTTTCTGTGTTTGTGTGGCCATGAGGTATCTTTTTGTCCTTGCCATTATTTTTTTTTCCCCGTTTTGATGCCATGGATTGGAATCTTTCTTCTTGTACCTAGAGGGTTCATAATAATGTAGGGTGAGGTCGATGGAGCTTTGAATTTTTCTTTTTATTTTTTAATAAATGTGATTTTTTTTTTTAATAATTGAATACCATGTATATATTACCTCTGGTATTACGAGAACGTAAATAAAGACTGTAATTTTTTATGTATGAGTTAGTTAAGTTTATGTCGTTTTGACATGATATGCACAAGTTATTAATTCTACGTATGATTCCGTTCTATATGTATCATTTTTGTAGTTTTATGGTTTTAACCTCTAAACTTAACACTAGCGTAAGTAATTTTGGAAGACAATTTCAAAATTAGACTCTAACCTATGTTTACTTTTACTTTGTTTTTCTAGGAAAATCATTATATTTTCTTTCAATAAATTTCGTATCTAATCATTTGTCACTAAATTTAAATTTTAAATAATTTTCACCAAATTTTTTTTTTCTTTCTCAAAACAGAAAATTCACAATTTGTTCATAATAAAAACAAAGCCTAACTAACCTATTTCTGTCTTGCGGGTTTAGCCCGAACCGGCCCAAACCAATTATTGTTAGTTTTTTTAAAATTTATTTATTATTTTTTAATAAATGAGGGTGAATTTAATTTCTCTTGAAATTATTGATGGTAGGTTTGAAACTTATCACCATCCTAGTAAGAATTCCACTTTGCTGTCCCCTTTTTTTTATACCTCTATAAATATTATAAATAAATAAATAATGGGTCATCATTGTTTCAAATGTTTTTACATCCATCTTACCTACACTAGTCAACCTTTCAACTCTCATTCAAGAAGCATGTCTCTCTCTCTTTTTGCATAATTTAATCCAACATCTACACGAGAAATTATTTGATGTATTCGTTGCACCACATCAAATACAATTAGGTGGGAAATTGTTATTTTTCTAGAAAGGTGATGTATGTGTAGGCAGGCCCATGAATAAATATAAATTTAAATGATTAATTTATGACAAACTTACCACACTACTTTTAAAATTGCAAATGATGCATATAATAGTTTTCCGCCACATAGTTATAATGAAAACTGGAATAGATTCTAGATTATTTGTATTGTAACATTATTCGTCACAGAACCATTTAATCAAAAGATAATAAGTTTTATAATGACATTAATAATACATTGTAGGTTATCATTCAACGATACACTATTTTCGTAACCAAAACTATAGTATTTTCTTTTATATATATATATATATAAGATAATAAGTTTTATAATGACATTAATAATACATTGTAGGTTATCATTCAACGATACACTATTTTCGTAACCAAAACTATAGTATTTTCTTTTATATATATATATAAGTCTGACTATAGTCCCTTCACGTAACCATTCAATCATTAAATTAATGGCCTATGCAATTGCATAATACAATTGCATAAGTGGTTGCATAAGCTATTTTTTATTGGCCGAATGATTCCTTGAAGGGACTATAGTATTTTCCTATATATATTGAAGTAAAAATATTAAAAATAAAAATCATGAAAAGATAAATATTACTTTAGACACCAAAAACTTTAAAAAATGAAGCCCACCCCCTAAAGAAGAGGCATTGTTCATAGTTTGGTGGAAATGGTGTAAGAGATGATGGCGTGTAAACGTGGGCATTGTCGGCCGAGCCGAGGATGGAAAAACCACTGGAATCGGTTCGCCGCATAGGAACGCCGGTGCTTTCTCCGAATATTTTCGGGACCCATCTCTATCTATTGCAAAGATTCTCTTTTCTCACCGTCCATTTTAATTTCTCCATATTACGTTATCTCGTCTATTGCAAGTGAATATCAAGAATCTAAAGAAAAAAAAAAAAGTTAGTAGGGGTGGCAACCTACTATAGTCTTGGCAGCCTGCGTGCAAACATGACCCGTTAGACATCATAAAATCTTGAATAATGACTTGTTTCTCGTGTATTATAATCAATTATTACGTTATATTATCTATTATTACAAGTAAATGTTAAGAGACTATAGAAGAAAAATGTTGGGTTGGCCACCTGCTATGGCCCTGGCAACCCGTGTGCAAATATGACGAAAGTAAAAATGAAACTCGATTTCTAAATGACCCGTCATACGTCACAATTACTTAATTATTTACTTGTTTCTCATTCATTACAACCGTTTATACACTGAATACGGTGTTATTATTATCATTTCAATTTCAATCCCATGCTTTGAACAGTCACTCTTTCGCTCAGTCACGTCGGAGGAAAATTTTGCTTCCCTTTTTGTGATTGTGGTATTCGTATTGGTGCCTCCTCTTCCATGAAATGACTTATTATTGATGCTACTACGACCTTTTATTTTCCTTTCTCAATCACCACTTTTTTCTTCCTTCTTTCTCTTTTCAATTCCAAGTTTGGACTTTGGACTACAAAGAGGAAAGCGTGTGTCTTGCACTAATTTTTCATCATTTCCCTCTCACGCTTGCTCTCATCTGTTTATTCTTGTTCTGTCTACGAAATTATGAGAGGATGTAAGATTTACCCGTCACAACACGAGCTCACAAATCCAAAAACAAAAAAAATGTTGGGTAGATTAAAAATTCTCAAGTGAAAGTAAAATTGAGTGAATGGACAACATGAGTATGACCCTCCAGATTTTCTGTCTACCTCGAGAATTAGAATTTCAAAGGAAAAATGAAAAAAAAAAAGAAAAAAGAAGAAAACTCTTATTCTATTATAATCCATTTCAATTTTAGAGTTTAAAAACAAAATGGAATCCATCACAAGTGCATTCTTTAGCCCATAGTGTCCTCCTATTGGGCTTGTACGATCCCTACTCAAGAATGCAAATTAATTCAAGACAAATGCCACCATTGGGCTGCACTTTTTAGAACTACTCCTCTGTCCCAATCCGGCCCAATACATGTACAATTGTTCACGAATCTTCCCGTACAACACTAAACATGACTTTTTCTATACTCTTTTATTGAGACGGAAAGAGTAATATCAAGAAAAGGGATCCCCCATTCCGAGTTTGCAGAGGTTACTGTTAGGCATTTAGGCAAAAACTACGACATTTGAGTTTATGTTTCTGTTACACATTCTCCCTCTCACACCACAGCTGACACCACTAAGAGGTTACGCATCTAAAGTCATAAGTGCCAACTCCAGTCAAAATTTGTGGGAATGGAGGGAAGGAGGAAATGAAACAATAAACTTTCCTCTTTGCCTTGCTATGCATGTGGTCGGACAAAGTGGGGAGTTAGGAGCTTCGACATCCCGAAGCCGGTGAAGGATCCAACGTTAAAGAGCTTGTATAACTTCTCGTCACTTATGATTCTCCTCCTATCGGCCGGATCCTGAAAAAGGCAACACCAATAGTTGATTGAAAGCTCAGGCCACATGGCATCTCCCGGCGCAGATCTAAAGCTCTTAACTTATAATGTATCAAAGAGGTCAATAAAGACTCTACTTCAACAGAAAAATAATACCAACGATACGTAAGAGAGTTGTGATTCATAATGTATACCAGTTAAAGATGTGAAGTACATTTTGAAGCATCAATTCTTAATACTAAGTCAAGAAGAGCAACCAACCTGCAGATCGTTTTTCTTTATGTACTCCCACATCCTCTTTACAACATCAGATCGAGGTAGTTCAGTGTCACCGGTACCAAGGAATTCAACCAGGGCATCTGACATGGGAACAGGTTTAAGGAAACCAGAAGGTTTCCCTTTCTGCTGTTTTCCTTTCCTCTTCGGTTCATCATTTGCACCTAAATGTTTCCAAAGAATCAAATACAGAGAAAAAGAAGATGACTAAATAGAAGAGAAAGTGGCTTTTTCTGATCACTGCATAACTATATTTACTCCCGAAGAACAGTATTCAAAAGGTTATCAGATTATCTTCTCTCAGTAAATAAGTTGGAGAAACATCCAAATAAGACCACAAACAGGGGGTTAACATCCTTACTGATAAAGCAAAAATAACGAAGAAATTACAGCATCCTACTTGATTACTAGAACTGAGTAGGGTTTGACAAAAGAGCAGCACCTTAATAAGGAAACCTCATGTTCAATCATGCATGCAGTATCCACCGTGCAAACAGTAAAATTAATGTCATTATGTCTTATAAGAACATGAAGCTGCAATCGCACCTTCTTGTCTGCTTCTTTTAAGCTTCCCATATTTTTGTGGAGATTTCACGATAGGAGTTTCTGCATGATGGAGAAAAAGGGTAAATAAATGGAGTTTAGTCTTAAATCATACATTGTCATAATCCAATTTATTTCATCAGGGATTCAGGGATGTGCATATAAGCAACATTGAGGGACTGTCTATGATGAAACGCATCATATGAGCCTTCTTAGTCCTTTAAAAGACAATGGAGACACAACATGTAACTACTATTCTGGAATCTAATAATAGAGCGTCGGGAATGACGTACCATCTTCTACCTCAATGGGCCATATGTGCTTGGATAATACTATGTTCATCTTAAACATGTTAATGGTATTAACTCGAAAGATCCCGCGCAATGTTTCATCACACATAATTTTCCGCTTATCCTTTGGATTTTGCAAATCCTTCTTCCGAATGTATTCCCACATCTTTTTGACCACCTATAAAATTACAGGACATAATGTCAAACAATTACAATATGCGGAGAAGGCATCTCTTGAACATTATAACGCACCTCAGTTCTACTCATCTCAGGCACTCCAACTATTTCTTGAAGTTGGGGAGAAATCGCACATGGCTTGCTAAAGCCTCTTCCTTTTTTCTTTTCATTACTGTCCGTCTTGTGAGACCTAGTTGACGAGACGGGAGAAAGTATAAAAGAATGGTCATCAATACAAGAAAATAGCTAATCCACTAATTCTCAAAGATTCTAAGTGTACCACTAAGTGCTTATGACAGCAAACATATTGTCAACAAGACCCCATATGTAACAGGATATACTGTAAACACCACATGTCCCACTGTGTAAGTGATTTCACAAATAAGCAATTGGAGAAAAAACTTGAACAAAACTAACTGCGTAACTGCACTTTATTAGCAATTTCATACAGATTAGAAGCTTCAATGTCGATAGTTGGGAAAGCATTCTAAGGAAACAAAGAAAACCTGTATATATATACTAACTCTGAAGCATCCACGAGTAAGTTGACAAAAAATGATTACTAGGTTAAAATAGCATGCTCTCATCTTATAAACTAAACAAGGCTCGAAAAGCCCTTACAAAAACCTTAATGTTTCAAACTTTTATACTCCCTCCGTTCCACTAGAAGAGTTAAGTGGTACAACTATGTATGAGTCACAAGATACAACGTGGACTCTTCTAATGTAAGAGATGGAGTACTACTTCCTAATACTTTTCCTCCCAAAATTTCATCTTGTTCTTTCTTCCACTATTTTCACTCCAGAGATAAATATTCATCAAGTTCAGATTATAATACTAATCAATCAATAGCAACCAAACGTGCACTATAAATATTGAATAAAACCGCTGAAACAAAATGCAGTTGCAATGGATTAAGCTTTTAAACCCTTGCGCCCCAGTTTCAGTTCAACTCCAAATACTTGCCATAAATATCCAAGGATAAAAATAGCGTTAAATAATAAATACCTTTTTCCCTTTATTGCTCCTTCATTACTTCCTTCACTTTGTTCCTGTTCCTCTTCCTCTTCGTGGGTGTCAATTTCTTCATTATTACCATCTTCTTCTTCTCGTTGCACTAGGTCCGCATCGTCGTTCTTGGATTCTGGGACAGGGTTTTGGAGGAAAACATCAATTTGTTCCCTGATAAATGCTTTCCGGTCATGCAAATCCACCCCGAATTCCTCCTCTAGCTGGCGGCGGACGGAACCGGCGGTAGCGGTGTCAAGGTCGGAGCTTTGAAGAATTTCTTGAAGCCGATTCAAAAGCCCCGAGTCCGAAACGCCCATCCCTTCTATGAGAAACGAGGAACTCAGGCAGCCGTGGCAGCGGAAGCTCTAAAAAGGGAAAGAAAACCAGAAGTACAAACTACACAGTGTACTATGCGTAAGGGCGAAACAAAACAAAAGAAAACGACGTAAATTGAAACTGAAAATTGAACAGCACACAAATAGCCATCACCCCTTAACTATCTATACTTCTAAATAACGTCAAATCACTACAAGTTGGGGTTCTTTTGGCGGGCCACTTTTCGTTGCTCCACTTGTTTTAGATCACATGTCATATATGGTATGTGTCTGCTGTTTCATTTTTACAAGGCATAGATAAGGAACTTTTTTAATGGTGATTCTACCTACCAAATATAGGCCCAATATGTTCCGATTCTTTATGGACAAGTAAACTTACTACGTTTGCATTGATAAACTAGTACTTCGAGGTAGCTCGGCAGGTGGTTAAGTGGTTAGTCACAAATTCACGAACTTGAATCTGACCCAGGACAGCCCTACAATGTGACTCAGTGGTTAGTCCTGAACAAACACATCACATCATAGAGGTCGCGAACTCTGAATCTTACCCGTGGCAAAGAGAGAATTTAGGAGTGTAATCCTCCAGAGACCGTAATTAGAAAAAAGACGAATAATAGCCAGTTTGGTCAAATGGATAAAACCAGAAAGATGCAATGGCAAGCCCAACACCACAGTGTATAAACTTAGAAGAAAGGCCCACGGCTCTGTGTTATGAAGGAGCTTTTACTGTACATCCAGTGATCCAGATAGAAGAAACATGCACCAAAATTCAGTGATCAAGTTGGTCCTAAAATTGCCATCTTCAATCACTGAACATGCACATTTGATTGGGATTTTTAGCTTTTATCATCTCTTCAATCAAATAGGAATGTCAGCCAAAATCTGCAGTGATTCAATATGGATGTCCTATAACTTGTCATCGTCTTCGTCCCTATAATCAGAAGCTGTTTCATCATTATCAAAGCCGGAGCTTCGGGTTTCCGCCATTTCGTGTGGGGAAAGTGAAACAGCAGCACCTTCTCCTGCTCGCAGAAGATCATGCAAATCATCAAGAATGAAGGGTTCAACCATTTTCCAAAATCTTGATGCGTTGCTCCCTTCAAAACCTATCCAGAACACACGTCCCTTCCTTTTCACCCGGCTATCCAAGTAATTTGTTTTGAACACTTTGAGAATGCTCAAAACGCCTTCCTGGCTTCCCTTCAGCTTCAACAGGATGTCCCCCTTAGATGTCCTGTGCCCTCCGTACATGTACCAGTATGCAAGAACTCGAGGTGACAGCCACCGATGAATAAGCTTTGGAATTGCAGGCCTACCATCGCACCAGAACTGCTCTGCATAAAAATTAAAGCAAGAGTTTAAGATGGTAGTAAAGCGTGGTGGCGGCACATCATCGCTCCTGTCTTCTACATCTTTGCATTCCAGCCACTCATGGAATACCTCGTGTATATGCCTCCTTAACACATAATGAATATCCGATGTTTCGCTGAACTCAAACTGAATCGCATGTTTCTTTTTTTTACCCTCTTCGGATGATACAATTTTTAGTCCACCCAAGAGCATCCCAACCAGAATTTCTCGCTGGTCTTCACTGAGGTTCACTTTAGGTGGTCTTTTGGAAACTTTCCTGCTCGAGCTGAGGACATTGTTAAGCTTCTCTGTCAGATGAGGCTCTACTTCATATTTCTTCCGGCTCATCATATAGTGTAGCTTTCCCGTCTTCATATGATCTCCAGCAGTAAGATAGCCATCCAAAATGATGTTACACGACCTAGCATTAACACCAATTGTAGCATTACTATGCATTTGGCTGAAGATCTCTTCTGCCCTCTCCAGATTGCCAATTTGCACAAGTGATTCTAAGTAAATGTTGTACATGGTTCTATTGGGCCGGCATTTCTCAAGACACTGCACGAAAGCTGCCTCCAACTCATCATGCAAGCCTAAGTTGGAATACATATCCATCAAATTCATAAAAGATGGTGCGAGTGGTTTCATCCCACTGTTTATAAACTCTGCCATCAGAGACTCCGCAAGTTCTTTATTTTGAGCTTTAGATACCACCTCTATGATCCTTTGATACGCCACGACATTGGTTGAATCCAAAAGCTCCTGCATAGTCCTGAAAAGCTTTACAGATTCCATAGGTTCTCCAACCTTCCCAAAAAGCTCCATAAAATACACAAAAGCTTGAGCAGGAGGTTTCCCATCGAAAGAAAGGAGCTTGCTCCAAGCCCTTTGTGCTTCCTCCATGTCCCCTTCCTTAGCACAAGCTCGCAATACTGACACAAGTACTTCTCTGCTCTCTTCAAATCCCTTTGATTGCATTTCAGCTCGTAAAGATGCAATCCTTTGCTTGTCAATTACATCCTGATAGCTGTGGAGCCATATGAGGCTGCCATAAATATCCTTGTGTATTTCAAGTCCACAAGTTGTCAAATTGTGAAATATAAACTCCGCCTGTTTGAGATAGTTTTTACAAGAGACTCCAGGTTTGCTGACAAGAGCTCTGAACAAGGCATTGTGCAAGCTCAGTCGCGGCTGATAACCTCCTAACTGGATCATACGATTATAGATGTTGCAAGCTTCTTCAAGGCAACCTTGGCTGGAAGAACTAAGATAGGAACCAACCAGAATATGAAATGTGGATTCGTTAGGAACTCGTCCCTGGTTAAGTATATCATCAAAAATCTCCCTGCACTTCAAGTACTTGTGCTGCTTACCCATGTAGTCTGCCAACTTTGTTGCAAGATCAAAATCAAACCGGAACCAGTGTTGCCGCATCATCCATTTGTAAACCTGAGAAGAAACAAGTATTTATTACTAACTAAAGAGAGATTATTCAGTGCATATGCTGCACCACCTAGGATTCTGCAGCCATATGCATATTCGGGGGATGAGGTGCTATTTTTAAGGATGAATTCAATAATTTTCCCTAACTCAGACATAAGAAGTGAAAATATTACTTCATTTCAAGCTTATATGGAACACAGTATATTCCATAACTGATAATTTAGCTAATACAAGAAATTCAAGTTCAAAACAAAATCAGAAACTAAAAGGCGTAGCCTGGAAAGTATGAACATATGAAGGACATGAATGTAGCAAAAAAACTGCATCAAGAGTAAAACTTGGCGGAAAGGAAAATTACCCTAAAAGCGGTCTCATTTTCGCGAATACGGATACAATGCACCACAACATAGTTAGAGTCGTCTTGCCTCATCCATTTCCTCTGTGCATTAAGCACCCGAATAACGGTGGCGTGCTTATGCGCCGGAAGCTCCTTACAGAGCCAAGCTAATTTAGACCGCCGCCACTGTTCTGGAAGCTCCTCCAGTTCTTTGACCTCGACAGTTGGCGAGTCGAACCGCCTCAACTCCGTCGACTCGAAGGAGCTATCAAAATTGAAGCTCTCCGTCTCCAAATTACTCGCGAGCTCCGACACCTCGTCATCATCTCGGGATTCCTCAGGCAAGCTCTCCAATTGCTCGACCGATGTACTGGCGGGAAAGACCGCCGCGGCAGTACTGAAGGAGTGCAGAGACTGAAACGGCGAGACTCGGCGAGGCTTACATAACGGAGGAGAAGGAAGACAGTACAAGAAACAACGGCGGACGTGGTGGGGGGAGAAAGCGAAGAACGTCGGGAATTTGCCGGACTGGATGGGAGAAGAATGGGGAGGAAGTGGAGGTGAGTATGAAAATGAGCACGAGCAAGAGCTAGTGCTACTCAGAAGCATCGTTAATTTTGGCGGGGAAAGCCAAAAGGCCAAACAGTTCGCCGGATTTTCTATTATTGAACAGTCGCTCGCGGCGGTCGGAGAGAGTAGTGATGGCCGGCCGCGGGTGGGCAATAACTAACGCCTGCTCCACTGTTTCAAAATCCAGATAACCGGTATCCGGTATCTGTTATCTAAGCAGCGTTGAGTATAGATTTTGTATATGTGTTAGAAATTTGCATAAGAAAATGGAGCAATCGATAAAGATGTAATACTTGTGATTCAAGCATGGTGTAATAAATGGAAAACGCGTCATCTGTATTTTGTGACCAAAAGGGAAAGGAAAATTTATAGACAACTATAAGACTAGTAACGTTTTAGGGTTCGGAGTATTGGACCACAAAATATGAACATGAACAAAAATAACGGTAACATAAATGAGAATGTTGAGATGAATGTATCGGCATAGATAAAATAAGTAAAACATTAAAAATAAAGTAGGAGTAGGTCTAATATATGAAAAAAAGTAAATAAATACTCCTAAGATAGTTTGGACATGTACATAAGAGACCCTTAAACGTATTGATAAAAAATTTCATAAACGTCACAATAAGATAGGTAAAAAACAGAGAAGCAATTAATATTAAAAGAGAGAGAGGAAGATATAAAAAGAAACAAAAAATAATTTTAAAATATAACATGTTATATTTAAATATAAATGTGTCGATGTGCCACTACCGTACATGATAGCGAAATATGATCCATATAACTAATTTTACTTGGAACAACTGGGGAATAATTCCCCAAGTGAGCGTATTATAGGGGACCGTCAAGCACATCCAGCAAGGATCAAGGGGGATCCCGTTGTTTAGTTGTTGTGAGTATTTGTATGACAGTCCGATGGGCTACTATCTCTAAAATTGATATGCATATTTTTATAAATAAACGATACATTAAATGCTCAAATTGATACGTGTATTCAATACACGATACATTATATACTGAATTCAATACACATGCTAAACTCATAGTAACAATAAAAAGTAATATATCAAAAGTTAAACTCAATATGAAAAAAGTAATATACCAAAAGTTAAACTCAATATGGAACGCTCCTACTCTTGTATCATTGGCGCACTCATTTTCTTAATAAAAATCAAGAGCTAAATAAACAATTTATTTTGATGCAAACGTCTTATTTTGGCAGTAAATTTTACAATGATAGATATGAATAAAGGGCTACCTAAGAGCTCCCCCTACTACTACCCACCACCTAGCTCCTATATATATCTCTCAAAATTGGTTGGCTATGGAAGGAAAGCCAGATGCCAAAGTAAATAATACATTACAACATTATTTACATAAAACACAAAAGAATGAAACATCAACCGGTGCTGCCGGACATCTCGCCGGAGAAAGCACTCCCGTAGGACGCTGATCCAGTTCCAGTGTATGAGTTGGTGCTGCCACCACCGCCACCAACACCGACACCACGAGCTTTTTGCAGCTGTCGTATCTTAAAAATATCCCTAGGAAGAGCTTGGCTTTGTACCGCTGTATTATCATCATCATCATGTCCTATTGAGCAAAACCAGGATTAGAAAAAAAACCAATGAATTTCCCCAAGAACAACACCAGAAAAATACCTAAACAAAATATATGCCAGCTTAAATGCATAAATAACCCAGGAACTAGTAACTATAAAAAGAACACAAGAGAGAGGGGGGAATAGTATAATAAGGCGACGTACTCTCTGCTTCCTTCCTCTTTCCACCACGTCTGTCTCTTGTTTTGAGTTTTGATGGCCCCGAATGATCCATCGAGCTTTGTACAGGGCCAGATTGCAGCTGTGGAGGATTGGCTGATCTTGCGGGTACATTACTTTGCAGACATACTGATAGAACAAGATCAACATCTGGTGACGGACCTGCCATTTGCATGCAATCGGTGGGAACTTATCAGGACATGCTGAAATTTCTACTTCTACTTTGACCATGTCATAGATAGTAGGAATAATATGAGATACAAATAACTCCAGCACATAGGAGATTAACTTGAAAACAGAAACATGATTGGTCTTCACTACTTTCGCTTAAGTTATAGAAGATTACAAGTTTGAGATTCAGAGGCATATATGAGAAAATCATGACCTACAACAGAATGCTAAAAAGGACTTTTTACCATCATCTAACTGCTCCTTACATAACCACAAATTGCACTTTTTGCACAACAGTCCCAATGCAAAACCTCAAAGCTTCTACTGCTCAAACGCAGCAGAAAAATGAAAAAGCAGAAGTCTATGTGTGATGCAAGATAACGAATAACAACACCGGCAAAAGTACAAAGCATGAACTTTTAGTCCCAAGTCAAACATCACAGAGGCCATTGGGAAAATAAAATGAACTGCAACTGCTCCAATGCCAAGTCAAACAATCTCATCACATATAATCATGTCAGTTAACCTTTCATTTGATGAGTAAATATTACAGGTTTTCGGGAGACACGGGTGAATAGGCAATAAAAGGCATGAGAAATTGATAGGTGTAATCCCAATAATTGAGGGTTCAACAGATTTTTTATATTCTGATTCAGCCTAAAACCCTAAAAATATAGAAAATCAACGTTAATTCATATCAATTTTTTGTTAATTGTCCTAGAATTGACAAAAATTTAAACATTGACTACATTTTTTGCAGTACAAAACACATGACAAAGCATCAGAGATGCAGCTAGCTAAAACAAACAAGACAGTAATAACAATCTCATGAAAATTATCAACAAAGCAAGTTGTGGGAGTTGACAATTAGACTGCTACCTTCAACGGCAGGCAGGCTTGCTACAAATGATGCTAACGCAGGAGGTAAAGTTTTCAAAATATCGACTAGATTTGGTGCTCCTGCACCATTTATTGCACCACTAGAAGAAGGCAAAATAATAGGGCCTCCAGGTTGCCCAGGTGCATTGAGACCTAAAAGGAACAGCGTTAAAACTTGTCAGATGACTGATTTTAAATTACGAATTGTGCGAAGAGAACTTTAAAGAAACAATTTCTACATTCAGAATTTTCATTGCAGAAACTTTTGACATCCTAATCAGAAATTGAAGGCTAAATAGGACATGCCACACATAGGACTATAAATTGCTCCAGATCAGCGCATTAATTAATTATGGAAAACTGAAAGTATTTTCAACACTTCAATTGTATTATGGTCTAAAACAACAAGATCCAGGATTCTTTTAGTCTTTGAACATAAATCAATACTGTGACAGGAAATAACATCAAGGTTTTCAAGTCTTTGTTAAGTAGGTAGCTGAAGTTTAACATAAGTGCCTTACTCAAAATCAAGTTGCATTCTTAAAATTAGAAAAGTCATCGGCTTTTAAGCTTAAAGTCTAAATTAGAAATATTCTGTAAGTAGTTACGTAGGTAAATATTAACAGGAAAGGTTCCAAGTTCCAAATTGTGTATTCCCATACAAGTCAGTGAGATATTCCTGAATTTGTTGCTAAGCTTCCATAGTTTTCCAGACATCCACAAAGTATGAATTCCTCAAATAACATTTCAGAATTCTCATTGTTGTACTTATTGAGTCATATTGCTATTATTTCTAATTCAGCAAAATGAAACATGTCGGAGAGACCAGAAAAAATCTGACATACCTATCCTTTGTCTTGGATCATAGATTACCATCCTTGAAGTATCTGGGTAAACGACTTTTACGGAACTTGCACTAGGACCACCTTCTGTAGAACTCTTATCTACGCCGAAGAAATGCTGTTACAAAAAAGTTTGGCAGTCCAATCCAGGTGATACTCCAGAGAACCAACATAATAGTAATACCTGCAGAAGCTACTGCATCAGCAGGAGCTACTTTCTCAATCTTCTTACTGATATTCTTCAAAAGCCACTACAAACAGAAGAAAATTTTCTTATTTATAATGGAGCTAATAATGCAAGAGGCCAAACATTAGACAAAATATACAGGATGATTCTTGACATCTACCTCTTGCCTTGTCAAATGATCCAGATCCTTAGAAGAGCAAGGCCACAGGTCCATGAAACTATAACGTGACACAACATCTTGCAATGAACTCTCTAATACAGATTCTCCATCATCTCCAGTTCTAGAAAGAGCTTCTTTCCTTCGTTGTTCAACCTGAACCAGAGCCCTTCAACATACTGGAGTAGTGCATATACTCAAGCAAAAAGGGATGAGGTATACCTTCAACATACTGGAAAGATCTCCATAAGTTTGTTCAAATTGGGTAAATCTTTTCCAAATCTACAAGAACAAAGACAGTGTCAGCACATGCTTATGAACAAAGCCTGCACGTATATACAGTCAGAATGTGTTACTAGCCACTACCTCAACTGATTCCTCAGGAGGGAGTGAACTTAAGGCTCGTTCAAATAAAGCCCGGATATTTCTGTCATCATTCAAACGTGATAGAAAGTCTGCATACCTGCAACATAACATCATATCATTCATCATTACATGGGTGCCTACAATAATAAGATTAGATTCCTTCTGCATAAAATTATACCCCAAAAGATAATATATTATTCTTCCCCTTCAGAAACATAATATTCTTAGAAGATCAACATGAATGACTACTTAATACCCCTCAACAAGTTAAAACCAATTTTCACTAGTATTCAACAGTTTAAGGTCACAGGCCCATACACTTCTATGCAAATTTTAGATACAGGTAAGGACACTCACTCGAGGATATACGAAGGCTCATGCATGAATCGCTTTAACCCGGCTTCAAAAACATTGTGTGCCAGCTGCGAAACGCGGAACAATCATTAGACAAGCACAGAGTAAGTGACCCTTTGGCTTTTTTGTCCCTCATCTTTTTAGCTTTCATGTAACAGCAAGGACCTATGTTTTATGAGGAACTGAAAACTAAAAAGTTGCAAGATAGAATTTGATCCAATATGTTTCAGACATTCGTTCCATTTTACTTGATCTTGGCATAGACCCCTTCAAAATTAATTTAGTTGTGTAACATAAAGTAGTACAAAATTCAAATCCAAAACTTAACACAACAAATCACCTGTGCATCTTTGTCAAGACAAAATGCCATCATTGCATAAGCAACATAAACATGGTAAGTGCAACTAGGAGATTTCCGAGCATCCACAAAGTATTTACGGGCTGCTTCTACTCCCTCAGTTCTTCTTAGAAAGCGGAGGAACTGCAATGTAAAACTTCAAAATCACCACTACTGATAATGAAAAATTCGTTATAGTTTCTAGAAGCAACTGGTATACCATTGCAGTTTCGTAGTATGCTTAAAGAGTATCTAGCAAATAAACAAGTGGCTTGTACCTTAATCAGAAACTATTAGTGGGTACTTCAATCTTTAATGCTCTAAAGTTACATGCAGAGGAACTCCAATTCCTAAACCCGAATCACCTATTTGTTGTCATATAACCACAAAAAAGAATTAGAGGTTTCATACCTGTATGATAGAAAGAGCTGTAGCATTGCCATCATCACCCAGAAGCTTCTCATATTGTTTCTTTGCTACCTACATCACCCTAAAAAGCATTATTAAAAAAATTCAAAGCTCTAAACAGAAACCGGACAACCCAGTACTTATATATAAAATAGCACGTAAAACATCAGACAAACCTGCATAGATCCACGAGATTCTTCCAACTCTGCATAAGCATACTTTAGCATTTCCGAATCTGTTAGACGGAAGGAATCGTGAGACATAAGAAGTGCAAAAAAACAGAAGCAAGAGAAAAGGGGGAAATTCCAACCATCTTCTGTGGGAAGAACCTACTCCCGAGCCACGGATTTAACATCACTACCATACGAAAATACAGGAATAAGCTCCTCCAGTAAACAGGAAGAGGAGAAAGACAACGAAAGCTTTGATCACTGAAATAAAAAGAATGCGGGAAATACTACCAGGTAGAGCTATCAAAGCTCGCTTGAAAACTTTGATTGCAGCGTCTATTGAACCACTTTTTGCATGCCAAGTGGCAAAGTCATACCAAATGTCAGGATAATGGTATAAATACATGAGGCACTGGAACAAAAAGGAGATAGTTAATAATCTCTTTTAACAGGGCAGCAACTAAAAAAATGCCAAAGAGAAGTGCAAGGAAGCATTCATGTGATACAGAAGGCAGTTCAATCAGGACAGCTAACAAGACATTTAACTCAACTTACAAGTATGACTGCATTCAGGACACTGATAGAAGGAGATTCTTGTTAATAAAAGAAACCTTCCAGGTAAACTTTGTTTAGCTGTGTGAAGATGGAAAAAACTAAATCTTTAAATATTTTATCATTATTCAATTATCCTCCATAAGATCATAAACAAGGGACCTATCAAGTTCAACTATGATACTAAAGGAAGGAAGTTATCACAGATACCAAATTGTACAATTTGATGCCTTAAACTTTGCCAACTTCTTATTCATCCACAAGCTTTGCCTGACTACATTAGAAAACCTCATTAAGCAGTCAAACTGCCACTAATTTTAATTAACTGAAAATTTTGAGGCATCAAATGAAAGGAAGCAAGAGATCGAGTTGAACTTTGAAATGCTAGGAACTTTTATGGCCTGTATGGTAGCCTCATTTTTCATTCCCAACACACATTTTTCATTTTATAATAATTTTTCATCATTCTCAATACACCTCCTTACATCCCAATACACTTTTTTACATATTCAGTACACATTTAATATTAAAAACCCATTTTCACACCAATATGCCCCTAAACATTCATCAGATGCCTATTTCTTTCATTCGTCACTGACACAAATAGCTGTAAACAAAGGAAAACTGAGTTTTGACACAAGTGTGAAAGGCATCCACAATTCAAGAACCAAAGAGGTGACATTGATTAATAAAAAAAGTATATGTATCCAGAAAGCAGTGAGAGAGTTATTTGACTTTCTTATTACCTGGTCATATGCGACTTCCATACGTTTATTTGCAGATGCGCTATCGATCCTCTGCGGATTTCCTCTGAAATACAGACAAACAATCAGATGCTAGATCTCACACAATTTTTTCATAGAACTGCCCAATAACCAACATACCACAACCAATGTTTAAAACTCGGACAGGAAGATGAACCAGGCAAGAAACAAGATAAGAGGTGAATAGATCCACTGGGTGACTGGTACTCAAAAGCTAGTCAACCTCATTATGATGTAATAGACACCCACAAATTATAATATATTAACAATAACATCTAAAAAAGAGGTGCAAGGGAATATTAAGTTTTGAGGCAAAGTCAAATTTAAATTTAGGATAAATAGTGCAGAATGCCAATCCATATAAATAATTGAGAAAACTATAATATAGAAACTGTGCTTAATAAAATATAGGGTTAAATTTTGCGAGTATCTCACAAAAATATAAGAAAATTTTATTTCTAGAATAAAAAAATTTCAGTTCAAGATATTAACCTATCAGCAGGGAAAATGAGTTTACACAAATTTTGGCGGTCAAAAACTGACTTATTAAAAAATCAGAAAAGGAAAAGACTAAAAACTGTAACCCGTTCAATCAGTATCGGCAAACCCAGTTTTGACTCATGTTTGGCCATTACTTAAACTCCTGGATGTTCCTACACATTCAAACCGTACCCTACACCAGTGTCCGTTGAAAAACTAGTCCAACCAGCCAGTTTAGTGTGGTCATTGTTTCACCAACCAGCAAGTTTAATTTGGTCCATTATGTAAAACATTGATCACAACCAACTAGGCTCCCGCTCTAATCTGCTATTCTAAGACATCAGACTCAAATACTTAGGCACTTTCAAAAAGAAATTTTTAACACTCTTCAAGCATAACAGCTACAGGATACACTTTGCTTACCTTTCAAAGTTTAAGAACCTTTTCCATGCCATCCATTGTGCTTCTTCCTGAAAAGCAAGACAATGAATTATGGGTTGGTGGGCACTAATTAATTTGGCATTTAGCAATCCCAACAAAAACAAAAACCTCACCAGCCTGATGTTACTGAGGAAAAGAAAAAAGAAGTACAGTCACTGATAAAACATGACATGTAGAATTTCCAAGGCGTTCTTCCATGGCTAACTCCCTATATAAGGTGAACATATCTGCATGCATGAATTATTAAAAGTTCCTATCCTTATGATTTCAGAAATTTACTTTGTTTACAGAGGTGCTCCATAAGGAATGTAAAATTCTGATGGAGTAACAGTGTCTTCCCTAATAGTGTTCCTCAATCAAACACAACATGCTAATTTTCCAGGACATTAAAGCTATCCAGCACAAAGCCAATGAATATAACCTAAAAATAAAAGAAGAACAGAAAAGCTACCTTGGAAGTACCAGATGGTGGCACGGCCAACATATTCCAATCAATTTCATCCGCATACTTCTTCCGCTCCCTATAAACAGCCCTTGCGCTGTTATATTTTGGCTGATATTCAGACACCAATCCTTTTGCCTTAAAAACAAAATACATCATGAGAAACCCCAATTTTAGGCAACCTGTTTAAGGTATCATTAACTATTAGACGAAAACTTAATCCGTGCAAGAGCAAAAATTACCAAGGCACGGCTAACTGAGTTTTCAAAATTTTCATAGTCTCTCCAGAGTTGCTCAATATGATTTGTGGGTGTAACAATAGCTCTTTGATAGGCTTTTCTAACAGCAGTCATCCTTTGAGTTTCTTCAACTGAAGTTTGAGCCTGCAGCATCATATCATACGAGAGATGAACAAATGCAGAAATGACAATCGGAAGAACAATTAACACAAGCTAAACAAATCAAGGAGGCAATCTCTCACTGGCAAAGACTTCAAGAATGCTATGTACTCCATCCACAAAGGACCTGCTGCAATGTCAGTTCCTGTACCACATGGTCCTCATTTAGTCCTTTAGGGAATCTTTGAAACATCGCAAAAAGAAATACATATGCTACATAATTTGAGCAAGACATGAAGACAATTCGAGTTAAGGAGGCAGAAAGGACAGCATTGCAGTTTAGGCAGCGAAAAATTTGTCTTTCTTACTGCCATAGTAAGCATGCTAGGTATATTTTCTCTTGAGCTAGTTATTAATTACATAGCTCTGCTGTAAACATGGTTGAAGGTACAATACCTCACATAACTTGAATGAAGCATGAAGATACTCAAATCATGGGACAACAATTGAGGCTTAAGCAACAAGGAACTCTCTTTGCTACAGTACTAATCACATAGCTTTGCTGTAACTTCACATCAATGACTATGAGTTGCTTACTTACACATCCTCATCATTATCAAAGTTCTTTCTTTTCCTACCAATTTCTGATTTTATTTTTTTTCAATTATCAGAAATTCTCATAGATTTCAGCTCTTTCACCAACTGGATCTTACTATGAATTCAAGCATTACTAATCATTTAATGAAATTTTCGTTTCGCACATTAGCATAAGTTATAAATCTAAGCTGGATACCTCTTCTACTATAGAGTCACACTACATCACTGGTCTAGCTTTCTAAAGATAAAAGCACTCATAAAAATTCACCAAGAAGTTATGAAATTTTGTAACAATCAAAAGTATGTATTGTAAGCGGTGAAAATATGAAGTCGAAACAATCAAACATATTCAGAAAGGAATAGTAAGAGATAGGCATACCAACACAGTTAAGCATGTAATCAAAAGCTTTCCTAGTCTCTTCCTGGCCTTCTAGCCCTTTTTTATCATTAACCTTCCTAATGAACCGAATGTAACAGCGCCTGCAAACAACAAGACTATGTTAAAAGGAAGACGGAAAAAAAGTAAAATAGATTAGAAAATTCATATCTTGATTTGTTTTAGTTATCTGTTAATCCCTCAGTTACTTTGATTTGTTTCGTGATGCAAAATTGTTGAAGATTATGCCCCTTTTCTTTACAAAAGATTCGAGGAATGGAAAAGTAGTACAGTTCCCTATTATTCATTTCCTTAAGATATGTACACAACAAATAAATAGCATACCATAGAGGCACATATAGACAAACTAACAAGCAGCGACTGAAAATTTGTTTTACTGCATCATCATTATTTACGGCCATGTGTGCCTCGATAAACTGCTTCCAATATTTCGCCTGGACCCTCAGAAAAAGAAACATGTCAAAAATGAACAGGTGAAGAAGCTAGCATTAGTTACATGTAGCAGATGAATCTAACTACTTACATATCAAACAAAACAAGTTACATGTAGCAAATGAATCTAACTACTTACATATCAAACAAAACAAGTTACATGTAGCAGATGAATCTAACTACTTACATATCAAACAAAACAAGGGCGAATAACATTTACTCCTGATGTTTGGGTATAATAACAAAACCAACTACCTTGTTTTGCAAAATTACGAAGATTATAACAAAGAAAACCCTAAATATAGTACAATTTATATGCACTTCAGGATCTATTTTGTATAGTTGAAAAATTCACAGGAGGTGTAAATGTAATTACTGAAAACAACTTCCTTCCTGGAGGTGTTATTAGCATATACATTGGCACGAAGTAATGAAAGTTGAAGGAAACAAAGTCCTCCTCTGTATTCCCCTACTTAAACTCATTATTCAATAAAGTTAACATCAGAATTATGTTCACTCCCAAACAATTGCAGTGGAGGAGGCTCAGTAAATTGGCTTTAACTGGAATAAAATTCAGAAAATGTCAAGCATTGAGTAAACACACAAGAAATTAGTCTCACCGCCGTGGGAAATGTGGCCAATAGTTGCTCATATATCGGTACAGCTTCTGAGATCGGCTTACGCTGCAGGGCCAAAAAAAAAAAAAAAAACGCTTCTTTAATTTCCGATTAAAAAAAAAAGAATACCCAATTTCGAAACGGAAGCTGAAACAAGAAGAGTGAGTCTGCATACCAATGCCTCGTTAGCCAGAAGCTCTGCTGCTTCAACATTGTACTTATCCGCCATGGTATTGAGCCCACCGCTTTCAAAATTTCCGAAGGAAAATCCGAATCTTGAACAGCAAAAAACCAAGAACAATAGTTGCTGGGTTTTTTTTTTGGATTTTGCCCCCTTTTGGTAGCGCGGAGAGCACGGCGCGGAAGCGAGCGATGAAGTGAGAGAAGAGAAGACAATTCTACAGTCTAAACGACCAAAGCCGCTGTGGTGGGCAGGTGCGCTTTTTTGATGCTCTGGACGTTGCGGAAGGAAAGAAAAATCAAAGAAATTCTGGGTTTTCGGACTTCTATAAGGGGCATATTCGGAATTGTCATTTGCAAGCCCATTTTACTAAACACAAACACTTTTTAAAATTTTAAATAGTAAAAAAACAAATATACCTTTGATAGTTTCTAATTTTATAAAACAAAATTTACCCAACTTTTTAACTCAGGGAAAATTGCCTAGCCTGGGTGATTTTCACTCGCCAATTTTCCCAGTGAAAATCGCCCAAACCAGGCGATTTTCTCAGTGAAAAAAATCGCCACAGGACGGCCTTTTTTTCAGGTTTTCCCGGTCAGTCGTCGGAAAATCGTTTTTCCGAAGAAAATTTACCCAACTTTTTAACTCATAAAAAAATCGCCTGGCTGGGCGATTTTTTCTAGGAAAATCGCAGGACGGCGATTTTCTCAGGGAAAATTGCCCAAGCTAGGCCATTTTCTCTGGGAAAATCGCCCAGACCAGGCGATTTTCCCTGAGTTAAAAAGTTGGGTAAATTTTTTTTTATAAAGTTAGAAACTATCAAGGGTATATTTGTCTTTTCACCACTTAAAATTTTAAAAAGTGTCATGTGTTTAATAAAATGGGTCCTGCAATTAACATGCCCCAATGTTAATGGGGCTGTTGCAGCTTTTGTGGAGGACACAGAACAATTTACGACCGATGAATTTTTCTATTTAAGCGAAACAATAATAACTATTTTGAGTAATGATAGTCTTAGCAACAAATCATAGTAAATTTTTGATAGCAACTCATGTGGTATGCATTCATTGGTTACATTTTTATTAATATCAAATAATTGGGCAATGATTGCATGTCACATGAGTTGCTATTAAAAAGTTGCTATGATTTGTTGCTGAGTATATCATTACTCTACTATTTTATAATTTTAGTGAGTCAAAATATATAAATGCCTTTAAATTTTATTTGTGTTTATTAATATTTTTATTTTTATTATTCTTTAAAGCAAAAAACGGGCGCTGGAAGAGGTGGTCTTCTACCTCTGTTAGCACTCAACAGAGGAGTATTATAGAAAAAGTCCGCTAGTGGCTGGCAACTACCCCTGCTAACTCTGATGAATGCGCTGACTATAGATATGATGTCAGAGTAAAAGAAATCTTACAAGCGGAAGAAGGGTGGAACAAGAGGAATCCACCGAAGAAGATCGACCTGTGCACCAGTTCTTTGACCAGCTCTGGGTCCAATAGAAACAAGCCCTGGTAAAAAGTAGTAGATTCATGACTGAAGAATGAGGATCCATAAGTGCATGATGAAAACTGCCGAAGCCCAAAACTGCAAAGGAAATTAAATACATTGTTGGAATCGGGTTGGAACGATAAAGATCTCTATACTCGTGAGCTCTTTATATAGTCAAATTCAAGGGAAATGTCGTTTATACTTGCTCTTTTATCGGGTAATGGAAGTACCCTAAGCATTTCATTAGGGTTTGAATTAACTCCTCCCATTCGTATTCATGTACCTTTTAAATTAAAACATACATTATAAAACTTACAACTATACTTTTATGCTTTGAATAAAATTTGATACCGTTGTCAAAATATATTTATATAAACTAACTTATATATTTTAAGAATATGGCTCCATTTTCTTTGTGACCCAAATAAAAATTTTTTGTTTTAAGGAATAAATATTTTTTTGAGAGAATTTCTTTTGGAGAGTTGTGTAAAAAAAAGAAGAAAAAATATATTTTTAATTCACGTGAATGGAGATTTAGAGATAATTTTAAAATTTGAATTAGTAAGAAATGAGATTATTTCTTTATGTAAAATTTTAGAAGAAAAAAGTGATAATTTTTCTGAAATGGAATGAAAATAATACAATGCATACTTATATAGTATGTTTTTAAGACTACAAGAAGATTGAAAGTTGGGCATTTGTCAATTTACCCTTTCATTTTACGGTTGTTTCTTATTAGGGTAATATGCTGCCAAAATCTATTAAAATTGAGAGTATTCTGTAAAGAAACCTTCTTTTTTTTTTCTTTTTTTTTTTTTTAAACATACAAACAGTCCCAAAGTTGAAAAGGGCAACAATAAAACAACAACAACAACAACACAGAAAGATGACCACCACCTAAAATGGAGGAAGTTTGTCCTTCATGCACAGCTTCCCAATAATAAACCATTTTTGCACCCTTCAGCTCACATTGCATACACTATTTCTCCACTGCTGTCAATATCAAGATCAGGGTCACTCTCAAGGTCTTCTTCCATGTCGTCGTCCACATCGAGGCTGCCGGTGAGGTACTGGCTCAGACTGTTCATGCCTGCAGCTGGAATGGTGGCATCAGTTATTATCTGCATGATTTCTTCAATGCTCTGCATAGGTTGATCTGGTTCCTCGAAATGGTTGTTGTTCATGTTGTCATCCATAAGATCTGCAGGCAGTTCTTCAGAAACCACTCGTGGTTCCTGATTTCTGGAATGGTAATCCTCTGATTGCACACAAACAAACAAAAAATCAAAACCACTGAAACAAATGAGGTCAGATATTCTGTCTGCCCTTCTCCTATCTTCCCTGTCTATCCCCTCACAATAGACAGGAGTAGAGCAGAAAGAAGATCTGATGGGGACCCGATGAGGCAATTCAACTAAGCAGACGCTTTACTGGAAGGAAAATCTAACCTTTGCAGGATCAGCAACAAAGATCCTTGAAATCAGATGTCTGCACTCTGGAGATATATGAACATAATCTGGGATTGAGTATTGAACATTCAGGATTCGCTGCGACAAAGATTTCATCCTCAAGTCAAACAATTTGAAATGTTTTGAAGTTCAAAAACATGCATCAAAAACATAGTTTTACTAAGAGTACCTGTATTGTTCTCCGGAAGTTTTTCGGCTCCTCGGGATCCTCGAAGGGGTAAGCACCCACAAGCATGACATACAAAGTAACTCCACAAGACCACACATCAGCAATCTAAAACAGCAAAGCAATGTTTATTCCTCTTGTGCATGATAGGATGATGTTGTATCTTAATAGAATATATCAATAAGGTCAAAAACTGGTGATCAACATCAATTATTAGTTCATTTCTTGAGAAAACCGACAATCATGCAATCACAAAAGTTGTAGGTGCACAAGCCTTTTACTCCAGAAAGATAACCAGATAAAGACTAACTGCAAGTTGTGTTCCGTATCTTCCTAATGCATATAATTTCATTTCATTTCTAAATTTGCTCCAACGTTATCATTCAATATGAGGACCTAAAGAATGTATGATTTTCTGGCCAAAATTTAAATGCAAAGTAGCACTGATAAATGAAACCTCGAAAGTTCAAACCAACAGAAAGAGTGGGACTCAGAGCCGGCACATTTAAGCATTATGCCAAAAATGCGAAGGGCCATATAACATTGATTCAGCTAACTCATTATAAGTATTGAAATGCCAAACAATTACAAAATAATTACCTTTCCATCATATTCTTTCTTCATTAAAACTTCAGGGGCAATATATGCTGGTGTACCGACTGTTGATTTAGGCTGTGAATGCAGCACTGCAGACTGAAAACAGGGAAGAAAAAAATGAGGGTCTCACACAGAGACAGAATAGACAAAAGGCAACTTCAAATGAGTAAACATGCAGAGATTGGAGGATAGGATCACAATATTCTCCAATAACCATTGACTTGAGCTAAGCAAATGCAAGCACATGTATCTTCAAGGAACTAGCTTAACAAACACAAGAAACTGTAATAAGAAAAGGAAAAAAGAAGAAGAAAAAACCATAAATGAAGTTGAGGAGAACATAACAAATGCATAAAGCTCAGAAATTCAAAGTAACATACGTCAAACCTGGAAGAGAAATGTTACCTTAGAATACCCAAAGTCACAAATTTTAAGCCTGGGAGCTGGGCTTCCGTCCAATAAAGTATTCTCTAATTTCAAATCACGATGACATACTTGCTTCAAAATAGAACAAAACAGTCAAACAAATGGAACTGACGCTATATATGTGAGATCAAACTTTAAGTGAAACTGAACAGAAATCATTCGAGTACCATGGCATGACAGTAACTGACTCCTGATATAAGCTGTTGGAAAAAAAATCGTGCCTGTACACAATATATAGAAGAAGGTTACATGCATGTTTTAACGGAGCTCATAATCAATTAAGTAAAGCGCTAGGAAAGAACCTCATCCTCACTAAATCGTCCTGCGTTGCAAATTCGTTCAAACAACTCTCCTCCAGAAGCATATTCCATCACAATGGCCAAATGAGTTGGAGTCAATATAACCTGAAGTACCCCAGCAACCATAAAAGGTCAGATTCAGGACAAACTATAACACCCCCCCACCCCCACCAACACAAACTAGCAGACAGATGGGAAATCAATATTGTCGAAGTGGATTACCTCTTTGAATCTAACAATGTTGGGATGCCTCAGCGATCTGTGATTGATAATCTCCCTTTTCACATTCTCATCAATCTGGTTTAAGGATCATTAATGAATTAACTTGTAGCAGAGAAATATGCATATATTTAAATTTTAAACAATTCCAGAAATGCCTCTGCTATTGTTTTAAGTAAAGATTGTAAAGCAAAACCTTATTTTCCTGACAAATACATGAAAAGCAAATGCATCCAGGAAAACAGTAAATTTGCTTACTCTTGCAGACAACAAAAATTAACAACCTCTTGCTCAAAAAAACTACTTTTATGCTTCCAAAAAAAAAAAAAAATTTACATTTGCAACACCAAACTGTCAGCCATGCCAGAGCCATCTTCATAATCGCAGTCATCTTCCAAACTTATCATTTGTGATTTCTTTTTCTCAAAGCCAGAAAGACAGAGCAAGTGTTAAACTTAAAACTGTTTTTTCACTAAGAAAAAAAAACAGAGAAACGAACAAACCTTATCACCTCTCTCGATGTACTTGACGGCCACAAGCTCGTTAGTCTGCCTGTCTTTCATAAGCCTGGCGACTCCAAAGTTCCCGGAGCCGATGTCTCGAACCAGCTCGTACCGATCGTTGTCGTGCATGATTGGCAAATCCATACCGGGCCCTACTGTCAATGCAGTTCGATCCATTTCCCAACAGAGATGAGAAAAACCAACTCAGCTATTCCCAATCCCAACCCCCCAGCAAAACCCTAGTTTTCTTCAACCCCAATTAGGAACAAGCATCACAATTACAATAATCACAGAACAGCGAGCCAGCAACCTTAATGTAGCTCAAAGAGCATCCAACTAAAAACCCTAATTACAATCTCAAAAAAACAGGGAAACCAAAAAAAAAAAAAAAAATTACGTATCGCAACCAAGAAAACACGAAGTGGCAAGCTACCGATCACACAACCGAAGCGAAAACGATTTCCCTCGGGTGAAGACAGAGACCCCAGAAGTGGAAATCAAGCCCGTGATGTTTTCACTTACCAACGCCCTCAATACTGCCAAATTCGAACTTTTTTTTTTTTTGCCCCCTTTCTTCCTCAGGGTTGCTTGTTCTTCAGTACGTGGAGTTCATGACGATCGTAATCACCATCAAGAAAACAACCCACATCAATACGCAGCTATATATATATATATATAAAATCAATCAGGCACACGTATGAGTATTGATCATATATATCTAGAGCATACACAGTTAAACAGAGAGCTAAGCTCCCGTGAAGTTGGCGACACTTTTTGGCTGTTGCTCAACTTTTAGCTGGTGCATTTTCTCTCGGCCAGATGGAAGGGTGTGGTTCAGTCGGTCGGTTGGTTGCTTCGTTCTGAGGAAGGGTGGGAATAGTTTCTTAACCGCCTTTAAAAAGTTAACCCACGGGACGGTACCCTTTCCCCCTCCCCGAATTTCTTTGCGTTCACCGTCAAATGAACCATTCAATTATTACCCATTCAGTGTTTGTAATCTCTTTTCGCTAATTATCCTAATTTTGACGGAAATTCATTCATCTCAAAATATACCATTTTACTAATACAATTACATATTTAATTGTCTAGGTTAAATTTGATGATTAAAATGAGAGGAATATAGTTTTTCAAAAATATTAAAGGATTGATAACAATTATTATATGGTTACTAACAAAGTAACAATTATGGCATTGATGACGTGTCAATCTACCTTTTATTAGTAATGATGATGTCAGGTCGAAGTTGATGTATTACAAAGAATAGTCAGATTTGTAGTGATTATTAATTATTCAATATTTTATTTTTTTATTTTTTCACTTCGTAGTGAAAAAATATACAGGAATTTTATTACTGATAAAATAGTCAACACTCAAATAAGTAAATCGCTACCATATTATAAATAATAATTTATTATGAATCAGATATTATTAATATATATATATATATTTTTTTGGAGGTACATATTATTAATATTATTTATATCAGACATGGGAAATAATATTTTTCATAAAACCAATAGAATACTCCAGCCCTTCTCTTTCTTTTGTGCTAATTGATTATATTATATATATATGGAGAGTTAGGTAATGAATAATGAAGTGTATCATTTATACATATCTTGAAAATGTGAACTGATAATTTAATTATTTATGAATACCAATACCTCTATTTCAACATTACAGTGACGCATAGATGGTCACCCAAATATTGGAGTTCAATTCTATCTCTGTTAATTAAAGAAAAGAAGAAAAACCTCTACTTTTGTTCTTTCAAAATATAAGTTATTCAAAATTTTTAGTTTTACAAGTGCGTGCAAACTTAAGAACAAGTGTCGAAAATAATTAGAATGACTTATATTTTGAGACGAGAAATTAATATTTAGTTTTTTCCTTAAATGAATTAAGCAATTAGTTAGGTCATGTTTGTTATCACAACTCAAACCATTGTTTGAGTTTTATTTTGATTTTATAATATTAAAATAACATTGAGAATATAAAAAAGTGTGTTAAAAATATAAAAAATTTTCCTTAAAAGGTTTCAAATTTCTAATAAAACTTTTTATATTCTCAATATTATTTTAATATTATAAAATCAAAATAAAATCAAATTTGAGTTAGAATACAAAACCGGACCTTAACGTTCAAAGTAGGAGGGAGATTGATCACTTCATTGCTGCATCAGACAGCATGTGTGGGTTGGTTGGTTCCTCAAAATCAGTGATCAGAACTGAATTATTATAATAAAAAAATAATAAAAATAACTAAAATGATAAAAAAATAAATAAAAAATGAGTGGAATGACGGAAGTGACCTCGGAGTGGGAGAGGTAGTGGATAACCTCCACGTGTTGGGGGGAGGAGAGCACGGGGATACTTTTAGGTGGCGACAGGTGGTGATGTGTGGTTGGGCCTCGTTTGGAGGTCCAAATAAATTCAATAACTTACTTTTTTTTCCATTCCTTCACTTTCCTTTCGTGCGGTGGTGGTCCCCACCTCATATTTCTTACTCTTTTTGTACATAAATATTTAAAAAATTAAAGTCTCGTCGATGAACTATTTCGTCATTGAATTTCGTCTCAGATGCACGGCTAGTGCAATTGTATAAGTCAAATCTCATGCCTGAATGGTTCATTTAACTAAAGTTTAGTCTCACTCAGTAGATAGTCATGTTGTACTCCTTCGATCTTACTCAAACGGTATATTTTGTATTACTATTTTTCGTAATAATACAAATGGGACAAATAGAGTATATTATTTAGATTAATTAATAATTTTTTTACTATATTACTAATAATTATAAATTTTTTATTGAAAAATAAAGTAACCGGGCCCCACCTCCTCGATAGGGAGCCGGGGAGGAGTGCCAGCCGCTGCTGTCCAAGAACTATTTTATTTTTTATTGAAAATTAAAGTAACCGGGCCCCACCTCCGCGATAGGGAACCGGGGAGGAGTGCCAGCCGCTGCTGTCCAATAACTGTAGCTTTTAGCGGGGTTGTAGCTTTAGGGTCATTGGGGGCATTCCTAAATCGGGTCCGCGTGTTTTCTTATCGAGTCAAAAATTCGTGTTGTATCTGCATTGACAAATCCGCTTATAACGTGTAAAATAAATGCAGAGAGGTAATCTTTCCCATAAGGTCAGCTGAGCTGACTCAGTTGATAGGTCTTGGAACTGTAGGAGTTTGCCTAGTTTAGTTATTTAATAAAAAAAAAAATAATGGGAATGGTTCAAAGTTCAAACAACACACATCACATAACGTGGGAACTCATATACATTGACCTCAGATCCGGGAAAAATTTAACTGTTACGTACTCAACAAATCCATCCAAGCCTAAAGGTACTCAATTTAACATTAATCACAAAATTGTCCTTGCAGTCTTGTGTTGTTCCACCCAACTTTGAAAAGCAAGCTTTGCATGAACATGGCACTGCAGCAGCAGATAAATGTTGGATATGATCATCAGAGTTGCGCATTGAAAACAAGGCAGCAGATTTACTTTACATGAGAAAGACAAGCATCGGTACCTCTCAGGCCGTTGTCCGGCATATCAGAGGTTATCTGGTGTTTTCCTGCCTGCGGGTGCAGCTACGGTAGTCCCTGACAGCTTCTGAGGTCTTCTATACCATAAGAATGCAAACCAAAGAGCCCTAAATAGCGCCCCATTTGCAAAATGGGGAATAAAGAGACGCCCCCAATATGGATAGTACGGGCCTGGCAATTTGAGCAAGGTGAAGAAAATAGCAACACCCACCAGATGCCACGGAACTGTTGCATTCTGAAAATCCATCACGCATCATCAATAAAGGAAAACAACGATCAATACGTGCTCCAGAAAGATAGCCGTATTTAGTCATTGGCTAAGTGAATGAAAGATCCATTTGATCCATAACATTAGTTCCTCAAATCAATTCCTCAAATCAGCTGATTCTGTCTTTTCTAGTTCAATCAGTTCACTGTCTATCAAGATAAAAGATTCATCAGATGGCTTAAGAAATTAAATGTTACTCATGCACCAAAAAGCTGCCAAGGATGGCTTACAAACAATCTTTTCGTACCACCATACAGCGGTAACAGGCAGTTTTTGTAGGGACTCAGATGGGAAAAAAATGCAGCACAAACAATGTTCATAGTTACAGTAGAAAAATATGAACCATATGAGATGCTGCATTCAAAGCAATTACCTTGAGAGATGGAGATGCTTCTTCGGCTGCAGCTCTCACGACTCCAGTGACAGCAGCGCCAAGAAGAAATGGAAGTGGAGTAAAGTACAACTTCCGCTCATGTGCACAGTAGGACAACTCACTAATGCAAGAAAGAGCAAATAGAGGTAGAGACAAGTATTTAACAACTGCCAAGAAAAGGTCTAGAATGAGCTGAATGAAATTGTCAAAAGCTCTATTCCAAGGGAAACTCTTGACTGGCTGAGGAGAGTTATCCCAAAGTTGTTTAGCCTTGTCAAAAATAAGTTCAAACTTCAGCTTCCCGGACTCATCAGATTGTCCCGCAGTCATATTCAAGGCACACAAAATTTGCGGCTGGGTTCTACGCATCCCTTGTGATTTGAAAGGTAAAATGTGACACTGCACCTTTCTACAAGATGGATATTGCTGCAGCCGAAGGAGAAGCTTCATGATTGGAACAAGAAATCACCACCGAAAGTCACAGCAATATATAGAAACAGACACCATGATGACTAATTTGTCAACTTCCACAACAGATTCATTTCATTCAAGATAAAATATAAATGATGACAGCGAGAATCGAGGCCTAAACAACCGAGGAGATACAATGATCAAATATTAATAAAAAGAAATAAAGATTAACAGAGGCAGGCATAATCTAGTATTGCCATCATAAATCCAAATTAGATTGTTATTTCATCTTGGAGATACTAAAACGGTCAGCTTTCATGATACAGTAGAAGTGGAGATACCCATAAGTGTCTCATCATAGGAAAAAATATTGAAAGACAGACAAGAAACACAATGAGGAATGGTTTATTGTCATTCCTTACAATGCCGCAATCACAAATTAGACAAACTGCTAGTGATATGCTCAAATAACTCTTGCAGAAATGAAGTTTAATAGCGAAAACTGTAAAATTAGTCAGCTTTCAGAGTCCATAACTCGAGGAAGTAAGAGGGCTTGTTACAACACAAGATAGATGGCAAACCAGGACTGACTTGATCCATTAAAAAGTTCCACTCAGCTACCTAAGAATCAGACGAAGGAAATTGATAAAGTGGCATAGTATCATCAGTTCTGACACTTTAAACCTCAATTATATCATGTAAGATTTTCAGAGCAAATCACCTCCAACATTCGACTGTTTCTGATACAAAATGAAGAAACAAATATAACACTGAATTTCTAAATGTACTCTGAAGTTACTACCTGGTAAACAGGTCGAGAATAATAATGATAAATCACTGAATTCAGACATAAAAAAGAAAAAACTACTGATGAATTTAGATTCTTTTCCTACACAATTGATGAAGAATTTAGCTCTCTTCATCAGTACAGGAAACCTCTCCTACAGTCAAAACTCAGCAGAACACAAAAGTTTTAACCTCGTTGTGTCAAAAAGACAAGAACTTTGAGAAGCCCATTTTGTTCTTCCATATTCTCAATCGACGAAGAAATTCAGGTAAAAAAAATGCAAATTAAACGAAGAGAAAATATCGGGAGGCAGCTTCACCTTGTAGCATTGCAGAGCATGCGCATGAGAATTGAGCCTGAGAGCCATTTCCTACGGCGAGCGACTGAATAGCTGATGGGTAGGTGCAGCGACGAGGGAAATACGAGGTCTTAGTTCTATGGCAGAGAAGAAGCATGAATCGAATTGTTCAGCGGACGAAACCAAACCCCCTGAATCCAGTTTGTTTGTACCAGGATAAGGTGGTCAGCTAGGATGACCTGGAACCCTAATGATGAGGTTGCATATCTTGCATAATCCAGAAAGGCTTGCACCGATATCAATCGGTGTTCGCAAGCCTACAAAGGAGGTTATGTGAATTTGACTCAGATATTCACAACCTTGCATATCTTACGAAAAGTGAAAAAAAATAAAATTTTAAATAAAACGATTTTTGGAAGTCGTTTTTTGACAAAAAGTGAAAAAAAATAACCTGCATGATATGCCCTTTAAAAGGTTTTTTTGAATTTTAAAATTATATTGAAAATATAAAAAGGTATTTGAGAAATGTAAAAAGAGTTAATGGAATTGATGAAAAATTATTATATAATGAAAAGTGAGAGTGAAATGGAAATAAGAATTTGTTGCCATACAGGGCCAAATTTCTGAAAAAAAAGGATCCCGTGAAGTCGTTTACTTGCGAAAAGTGGGAAAATTTTTTTTTCCTAAAGGAAACGTTTTTCGCGAAGTCATTTTCTTCAGAAAAGTGGAAAAAAATAAACTTCTAAAGAAAATGATTTCCGGGTAATCGTTTTCTTCAGAAAAGTGAAAAAAATAAACTTCTAAAGAAACGATTTCGGGGAAGTCGTTTTCTTCAAAATAAGACAACGATTTCCAGGTAATCGGTTTCTTCATAAAAGTAAAAAAATTAAATTTCTAAAGAAAACGATTTCTGGAAGTCGTTTTCTTCAGAAAAGTGGAAAAAAAAAACTTCTAAAGAAAATGATTTCCGGGCAATTGTTTTCTTCATAAAAGTACAAAAATAAACTTCTAAGGAAAACGGTTTCAGGGAAGTCTTTTTCTTAAAAAAAAACTTCTAATCTAGGGAAAACGATTTCCGGGTAGTGAAAAAATAAATTTCTGAAGAAAACGATTTTCGTGAATTCGTTCTCTTTAGAAATGTGGGAAAAAATAAACTTCTAATAAAAATGATTTCCAGGTAATCTTTTTCTTCAGAAAAGTAAAAAAATAAGATTTCGGGGAAGTGATCAGCTCGTAGCCTGTGTTTGGGAGCTTGTATTGTTTCAGAGTTACCAGATGCTTCAGAAACAATAGATCCCCAAAAGGGAAATGATCAACTCTTCTATTATCCAAGGAGAATATGGCTGGGAATCCAATCCAGGATCATGGAGGTGGAAGTTTGCATGATGGTCCAACCTACATTCCTCACAAGAAAGGCTGTGCCCGAGTTGACATCATCGGAGTAGGTTGTTATTCTTCTATGGATTTATGGACCTGGAAAGACGAAGGCATTGTACTGAAAGCAGAGGAGGATGATAAAACTCAAGATCTGCACAAGTCCAATGTTCTTGAGAGGCCTAATGTGATTTGATCTGGTTTTGAGCATTTTAAGTCCGTCTGCTGTGCGTATAACAGAGACGTGAGTTTGGAGAAATCTTTGGTTTATTTGCTATATTGATTCTTATTGTGTTCCAAGATTGTGTTGTATATCTTGATGTTGTTGATGGATGCCTCTAATATCTTGATGTTGTTGATGAATGCCTCTAATCTGAATTAGAGAGAACTCTTGGTTGTACCCATTATTGATTTTAGTGGAGATTAAGTGGCCTAAGGTCCCGTGAATGTTTCCTCCTTGTTAACGGAGGTTTTACCACGCTAAAATTGTTGTGCTGTCAATTTGTTCATTTGTTGCTTGTTTCGTTTTGATCTCTATTTATTTGTTTCCTAAAAGATTCACACAAAGAAGGAGAATGTGGTTGATTCCACTGTTTAGAGTTTGTTTAAGTTAACATTGAAATAGTAGATCTTCCAATAAAGTGGTATCAAAGCTGTGGTTATTATTGTTGAATTTCTTGTGTTGAATAATGGAAGCAAATTTGAGTAGAATGATCACTTTGAATGGTTCTAATTATCACACTTGGAAAGGAAAGATGGAAGATCTCCTTTATGTCAAACAGTTTCATTTGCCGGTGTTTGCCTCTGAGAAGCCAGAAAATATGTCTGAAGAAGAATGGACTTTGTTGCATCGACAAGTTTGTGGGTATATAAGGCAGTGGGTAGATGATAATGTTTTGAATCATATTAGTGGGGAAACACATGCACGGTCACTCTGGAGTAAACTTGAGGAGTTGTATGCTCGGAAAACAGGAAATAATAAAATGTTTCTCATAAAGCAGTTGATGGCATTAAGGTATCAAGATGGAACTCCGTTGACAGATCACTTGAATACGTTCCAAGGAATAATCAATCAGTTAGCTGGAATGGGTATCAAGTTTGATGATGAGATTCAGGGGTTATGTTTATTGGGTACGTTGCCGGACTCTTGGGAAACATTCAGAATGTCATTAAGTAACTCAGCTCCAAATGGTGTAATCAACATGGATCTGGCTAAGAGCAGTGTTTTAAATGAAGAAATGAGAAGAAAATCACATGGGTCTTCTCAGCAGTCAGAGATTTTGGTTACAGAAAGAAGAGGGAGAAGTAAAAGCAGAGGTTTCAAGAATAAAGAAAAAGGAAGAAGTAAGTCCAACAGGTTTGCTAATGTTGAGTGTCATCACTGTGGCATGAAAGGACACATCAAGAAATATTGTAGACAGTTGAAGCGGGATAACAAGAAGAAAGACAAAGAACAAGAGGGTGATGTTGGCAAGGAAAATGATCGAGTTGCCACCGCTAGTACAGAAGACTTTCTCGTTGTTTATGATGAAGATGTTGTCAATGTTGCATGTCACGAGATCAGTTGGGTTATTGATAGTGGAGCCTCCATTCATGCTACATCTCAAGAGGACTTCTTTACATCCTATACAGCAGGTGATTTTGGGACGGTGAAGTTGGGTAATGATGGTTTGGTTAAAGTCATTGGTATCGGAGATGTGTGTTTAGAGATGAACAATGGCACGAGACTACTTCTTAGAGGGGTAAAGCATATTCCTGAAATTCGTTTGAACTTGATCTCTGCAGGTAAACTTGATGATGAAGGATATTGCAATACCTTTAGTAATGGCCAGTGGAAACTTACTAAAGGTGCTATGGTTGTTGCTCGTGGGAACAAGCATTCCAGTTTGTATATACTGCAGGCAAGACTCTCCAAAGGTGTTATTAATGCTGTGACAGATGAGCTCACTGCGGAATTGTGGCATAAGAGACTTGCTCACATGAGTGAGAAAGGCTTGGCAGTATTGGCTAAAAAGAATCTTCTTTCTGGAATGAATAATGCTCATTTAAGAAGATGTACTCATTGTTTGGCAGGGAAGCAGAATAGAGTTTCTTTCAAGAGTTCCCCACCTTCAAGAAAACAAGACATACTTGATTTGGTACATTCAGATGTATGTGGTCCTATGAAGACAAGAACCTTGGGTGGTGCCAGCTATTTCGTGACCTTCATAGATGATTGTTCAAGAAAGTTATGGGTGTACACTTTGAAGAGCAAAGATCAGGTATTAGATGTGTTTAAACAGTTTCAAGCCTTAGTTGAGAGACAGACTGGGAAGAAATTGCGGTGCATCAGAACAGATAATGGGGGAGAGTATTCAGGTCCTTTTGATGAGTATTGTAGGCGTCAGGGCATTCGACATCAAAAGACACCTCCCAAGACTCCTCAGTTAAATGGGTTGGCTGAGAGAATGAACAGAACATTGGTTGAAAGAGTAAGATGTCTTCTTTCACAGGCTCAGTTGCCGAGATCTTTCTGGGGTGAGGCTTTGAATACAGTTGTATATGTTCTTAATCTCACACCATGTGTTCCTCTTCAGTTTGATGTACCAAACAGAGTTTGGACTGGAAAAGATGTTTCTTATGATCATCTACGCGTTTTTGGTTGCAAGGCATTTGTGCATATACCAAAAGATGAGAGATCTAAGCTCGATGTGAAGACACGACAATGTATCTTCATTGGTTATGGTCTGGATGAATTTGGCTATAGATTTTATGATCCAGTTGAGAAGAAACTAGTAAGGAGTCGTGATGTTGTATTCATGGAAGATCAAACTGTACAAGATGTTGAGAAGAGAGAAAAAGGAGTCCATCAGTATAGTGATGATTTGATTGACCTAGATCCAGTTCCTTTATCAGTACAGATGGAACAGAATGTTCAAGATGACCAACAGGGTTCAGATGATGCAGATACTCCTTTGCAGGCTGAAACAGATCACCAGACTACTGATCAGTTGTCAGAATCAGAAATTCCACTCAGGAGGTCTATCAGAGATCGACGTCCTTCCACACGGTATGATACAGATAAGTATGTGTTATTGACAGATGAGGGGGAACCTCAATGTTATGCAGAAGCGATGGAAGATGGAAACAGGGCTCACTGGGTTGGTGCTATGGAAGATGAGATGCAGTCACTGTATGACAATCACACGTTTGAGCTGGTAAAGTTGCCTAAGGGTAAGAGAGCTCTGAAGAACAAGTGGGTCTACAAGGTGAAGCAAGAAGAACACAGTTCACAACCACGATACAAAGCTAGACTGGTCGTCAAGGGATTCAGTCAGAGAAAAGGTATTGATTTTGATGATATTTTCTCTCCTGTTGTGAAGATGTCTTCCATACGTGTTGTTCTAGGTCTAGCAGCAAGCTTAGATTTAGAAATTGAGCAAATGGATGTGAAAACTGCTTTTCTTCATGGTGAGTTGGAGGAAGAAATTTATATGGAGCAGCCAAAGGGTTTTGAGGCAAAAGGAAAAGAGGATTATGTATGCCGGTTAAAGAAAAGCCTCTACGGGTTGAAGCAAGCACCTAGACAATGGTATAAGAAGTTTGAGTCAGTTATGGGGGAGCATGGTTACAAGAAGACTAATTCTGACCATTGTGTTTTTGTGCAGAAATTCTCTGATGATGATTTTATCATTTTATTGCTCTATGTTGATGACATGTTGATTGTTGGCAAAAATTCTTTAAGGATTGATAATTTGAAGAAGCAGTTGAGTAAGTCCTTTGCCATGAAGGATTTGGGGCCAGCAAAACAAATTCTTGGTATTCGAATTTGTCGAGACAGGAAAGGGAAGAAGTTGTACATGTCACAGGAACGGTACATTAACAAGGTACTTGAAAGGTTCCGTATGGATAAAGCTAAAGTGGTTTCTTCTCCTTTATCTAACCATTTTAAGTTGAGATCGAGTCAAGGCCCTTCAACAGATAAAGAGAAGGAAGATATGAAAAAGGTTCCATATGCCTCAGCAGTAGGAAGCTTAATGTATGCAATGGTGTGTACGAGGCCAGACATAGCTCATGCAGTTGGAGTTGTTAGTCGTTTCCTTTCGAATCCAGGAAGAGAGCATTGGGATGCAGTAAAGTGGATTATGAGATATCTTCGAGGTACTTCCAAGTTAACACTTAGCTTTGGAAGTGGAAAACCAGTGTTAGTTGGATACACTGATTCAGATTTGGCAAGAGATGAAGACTCTCGTAAGTCTACTTCAGGTTATCTAATTACTTTCTCTGGTGGAGCAGTCTCTTGGCAGTCAAGATTGCAAAAGTGTGTAGCACTCTCTACAGCAGAGGCAGAGTTTATTGCAGCAACGGAAGCTTGTAAAGAGTTGTTGTGGATGAAGCAGTTCTTGAGAGAACTTGGTCTCAAGCAGCAGAAATATGTATTGTTCTGCGACAATCAGAGTTCTATTCATCTGGCGAAGAACTCTGCGTTTCACTCAAGATCAAAGCATATTGATGTGAGGTATCATTGGATAAGGGATACTCTTAACAATAAGTTACTTGAACTTGAGAAAATCCATACAGATGAGAATGGATCTGACATGTTGACAAAAGCAGTATCAAGGGAAAAACTTGAAGTTTGTTGTTCAATTGCCGGGATGACGGATCCCTCCACCTAATCGGGAAAGGGGGAGATTTGTTGGGCTTTCCCTCATATTTGGAGGAGCCCAAATTAGGCCCATTAGACTGTTTTGTTTAAAACCCTTTCTTTAGGGATTTGGTGGGCAGAGCATCGGTGAGGCGGCAGCACATATAGCAGCAAGAGGAAAACCGCAGCATTTTTCCTTGCCAGGACCAGTTCAGCCAAAACGGAGATTTCTCAGCGATCAACCGTTGGATTGTCCTGAAACTTTGCCACAGTGTTCATCACACGTAGAGGTATGTTTTGAACGGTGGAGATCTGGTTTTGAGCATTTTAAGTCCGTCTGCTGTGCGTATAACAGAGACGTGAGTTTGGAGAAATCTTTGGTTTATTTGCTATATTGATTCTTATTGTGTTTCAAAATTGTGTTGTATATCTTGATGTTGTTGATGGATGCCTCTAATATCTTGATGTTGTTGATGAATGCCTCTAATCTGAATTAGAGAGAACTCTTGGTTGTACCCATTATTGATTTTAGTGGAGATTAAGTGGCCTAAGGTCCCGTGGATGTTTCCTCCTTGTTAACGGAGGTTTTACCACGCTAAAATTGTTGTGCTGTCAATTTGTTCATTTGTTGCTTGTTTCGTTTTGATCTCTATTTATTTGTTTCCTAAAAGATTCACACAAAGAAGGAGAATATGGTTGATTCCACTGTTTAGAGTTTGTTTAAGTTAACATTGAAATAGTGGATCTTCCAATAAAGATTAGAGGCATTCATCAACAACATCAAGATATTAGAGGCATCCATCAACAACATCAAGATATACAGCACAATCTTGGAACACAATAAGAATCAATATAGCAAATAAACCAAAGATTTCTCCAAACTCACGTCTCTGTTATACGCACAGCAGACGGACTTAAAATGCTCAAAACCAGATCTCCACCGTTCAAAACATACCTCTACGTGTGATGAACACTGTGGCAAAGTTTCAGGACAATCCAACGGTTGATCGCTGAGAAATCTCCGTTTTGGCTGAACTGGTCCTGGCAAGGAAAAATGCTGCGGTTTTCCTCTTGCTGCTATATGTGCTGCCGCCTCACCGATGCTCTGCCCACCAAATCCCTAAAGAAAGGGTTTTAAACAAAACAGTCTAATGTGCCTAATTTGGGCTCCTCCAAATATGAGGGAAAGCCCAACATGATTCACAACGCAAAGACAGGCAAATATGTAATGTGGATGCACATTGACAACTACAAATACGCAAAAGCAACAGTTGGGATCGCTGTAAGAATCCTCATGGATTGGATTGCAGGGATATGACTGTATCCAAGGATAAAGATGGTAGATCTTATTTGTTCTAGGCTTCGAGGCAAAACAAAGATTTGCACATAACTCTACTTACTCAAGACTATTCACCAAGGTCCTAGAAGGGCAGCACAGAGAAGTACTACATCAGTCAGCAGTGGTTGGGCATCGAATGAGGCGTTGGCTCATGTGGCAAAATCAGTTAAAAAAACTTCTGAAGGAAACGATTTTTAGAAAATCTTTTTCTTCCTGAAAACCCTCTTTTTTAGAAAAGAGACAAAAAGATATATCTGAAGAAAGCGATTTCCAGAAAGTCTTTTTCTTACGATTTTTAGCAAGTCTTTTCTGCAGAAAAGTTAAAAAAAGAAATTTCTAAAGAAAACGTTTTCCCGGAAGTCGTTTTATTAAGAAAAGTTAAAAGAAGAAATTTATGAAGTAAACGTTTTTCTAAAAGTCTTTTTCATCTGAAAAAATAAGAAATTTCTGAAGAAATGATTTTGTTTTCTTCAGAAAAAAGAACAAAAATAAAGTTATGAAGAAAACGATTTCTTCATAAAAGTGAAAAGGAAGAAATTTTTGAAGAAAACGATCATGATGTTTCTAAACACATTCAAGGGCAAGTTCCACGTTAGACAGAATATTTACACACCAAAATACTTATATTCCTGTGCGTCAGCCTAGAATTTACCCGTCCTCATCCTGATCATCTCATACTTATACTCAAAATAGAAGGGGCATTCAAACTAAAAAAGTGTTCATAAAAGGAACTAGAAGTGTACATAGAATCCCTTAATTATCTTCCTTGTACAAAAAAAAAAGAAGGAAAAAAAAGAAATCAAAATTGTAGATTTTACACAAATGTAGCTCTAACAAAAGACATTAACCCCAACAAGATTTTCTACAAAAAGAGGGGCATCATCATCATGGCAGCTTTAACTTCATTCATGGGATCAAACAAATGAAAATTCCCAATTCATCAAGGAAATAAAGGCAGATAGAGCAGGCCGGTGTTCTCTGGAATTCCCATCATCAAATTGAGATTTTGCAGGGCCTGACCAGAAGCTCCCTTTACAAGGTTGTCAATCTGCAACAAAGAACTTCAAGAGTCACAGGTACGAAGTGATTCTTGATCCATAACTCACAGGCAAGAAGCATAAACTGAACTTACAACTGATACGATGATTGCTCGTCCTGGAATTCGATCGGGGAATACATTGATGCGGCAGTAATTGGATCCTCGGACATGTCGGGTATGAGGGACTTCATTTTTCTTTAACAAGACTACAAATTCTTCATTCTGAGACAAGAAGACACAGCTTGTTTGCAACGAACAGGGTTGACAAAATGGCATTTTGAGAAGCTAGAACTAGTCAGTAAAACGACGACAACATACCTCATAGAAGTTCGTCAAGTGCTGATATAGATCATCTGTCGAAATACCAGGAGCCATTTCGACATAAATGGTTGATTGCATACCTCGGCTCTGTAAGATACAACCATCAGTGATAAAAGGCAGTAATTATGTGGAACTCTTTGGCAGGAAGAGTGGTACTGTAAAATGTTACCATTGGCATCAAGTGTGGAGTGAAGCTAACAGTCACTCTTGACCCCAAGGCATCTGATAAACCTTGTTCAATTTCTGGCGCTGGTATCATCAATGAGAACTGTGTTAGCCCTTCTCAAATACAGAACCAAGAACATCGAATTCAAAACAATAAAATCAACCAAATATTTGCTCCTCCAAAGACCTAAATGTCCCACTCTTACTGACACACAACCGAAAAACCTCAAACCCCACAAGGGGCGCGCTGGAGCATAATACAAGCAACTCAGGAGTCGCATATTACATCCACGCTCAAATTTAGTTTTTTTCTGAATGAAGCCAATTCCCTGAATACCTTAAATCAAATGGTCCATGTCTCTAAATCCTTCATATTAAATTGATTCATATGTCAAGTATTATGGTTGCTCACCATGTCGATGTCTAGTGATCCCGTAAGAATGTATCCCTTCAGCTATTTCAGTATACAAATTTGCTTCTTTTGCACCACGTCCTACATGGAAGGCCAAGCATCATAATTTGATCAAGAACAGCTGAAAGACTTCGATTGAACATCCATAAGGAAACAGAGTGAAAATAGTTCAAACCAGCTCCGCTAACACCAGATTTTGCGTCAATAATAATATTTCTGACTTCAATGAGGCTTGCCTGCAAGCAAGACCGTAAATGTAAATGGGTAAGTCTATAAGAACTAACAAATTGTTAAAGAAAGGTTGTGCCTCTACCCCTCAATAGCTATGCGTTGGATGACAAACATTGAGAACTATGATCTTCACAATTTCCTAATAGATCATAAGTCAAGAATTATTTGACTTTTGGAAGTTCAGCATTTTCTATAGCAAAGGACACATGCTTCATCATTGTTTATTTGATATTTCTTCCCTTCTGTAAATCCTATTTGTTTGATTCCAGAAATGCCACCATACCAAGTTAATGCATATATTTTGTAAAATGTTCTAACGGCCAACCAACCTTTAACAAGGGAACCAATGGAAGTTGAATGGATGTTGGGTAACATCCAGGATTAGCAACTAGGCGTGCAGCTTGAATTTCTTTCCTATAAATCTCAGTCAAACCATAAACAGCTTCTTTCTGCATCCAGACATAACAAACACTTTAGCATAAAAAACTTTCTTACTCTGAATACCAATAAAACAGTGCATGAATAGAATTGATCTGACGAAACAAGTATGGAACTTGACTAAGAGATCTGCAATTAACCCTTTTAGATTATATAAGCTTCACAAAGCGTAACACAGTTCAGTTGCCATCAACTGCTTGGCATACAACCTTTAAAGAATTTGACTTTGCAAGAGGGAAAAAAAACATAACCTGCAAATCTCTGGCCTTATGAGGCTGGCCATACCATTCTTCATATTCATCAACATCTTGTAACCTGAAGTCCTGCATAATCACCATTTAAGGACTTGATATAAGCATGATTAACCAAAAGAACCAACAACATTTAGGCAAGCAAAATAACAAAACATCGTAAAAGTATGAAGCATATTCTAAACCTTACCGCAGATAGATCAACAATTTTTAAACTGTATGGAAGACCTTTGATGATTTCCTATCAGAAAGGATGAACAAAACTCTTAGTATTCGAACTCCATAATGAATGTCAGGTCTCAATGCATAAGATGGAGAGAAACCCGAACCTGAGTAGTTCCATGAGGCAAGCAACAAAATAGAGCATCTACACCAGAAAAATCGGCATCTTTGACAGCTACCAAATCTGGCAAATCCTACAAGAATATTTTTCTTAATATTACCAGAGGCGACCATGTAAAAGATACAATCCAAACATAAATAATCTATTATGGAGCACAAAAAATGCTTGCAATACAGGGGAATGTCAAGATACATTACTTTCGTGACCAAATGAGGAAATACTGATCCGATTGGTTGGCCAGCTTTTCTGTCTGCAGTCATCAAAGTAATTTCAAAGTACGGATGATTCGCGAGGAGTCTAATAATCTGCCAATTAATAAAGAAAAAGTAAACATTCCCTCGACAAAAAACATAGTAATTGCAGAAACAGTATCCAGAAGGTACAAAAATTCAACATTACTTCTCAATTGATTCTAATGTAAAACGCTCACATTTCACCAGCAACAATTGATTCTGAAGTAAAATTAATCGTAGGTGACAAACAAATTCTACATACGTACCTCAGAACCAGTATATCCACTTGCTCCAAGCACGCCAATTCGGAATTTTTCCGACTTCTGAGCTTCGTCCTTAGAAACCTGCAAACTTTGCGTCGGTGACGAGACCACCGAACCTTTAATGCAAAAACTTCTAAACTTTGCACTTTTTCTTTCAACCTGTAGCTTCGAAAAGCAACTCCTATCGAAATAACTCGAGCTGAAACTACTCAAAGAACTCATCTTTTTATCGATTCAAGAGAACCCGGATTGAGAATCTCTCGCAGAATCACTGGAGCAATCCAAAGAAGGAAGAAAATTGTTCACTCTCAATTATTCGAAAGAAAATGCAGCTGCCAGTAGAATACTGTGATGTTCAGACCTGAAAAGGTGAAGCTTCGGCGGGTCACAAATTCTGGGCTCTGGACTGTGGACAAGGCCCAGAAAGTCTGGGCCCAATCTGAATTATTATTAGATGGGCCGGGCATAGCATACTTCACATTGGGCGTGATATCTAAGCCAGTACCAAAGCACGCCTTACTGAAGACGCTGTTTTCAGCTAGACAATAAGAATGGTTATAGGGACATCTTATATCCAAACAGAGATAATTTAATCTATTATGTTATCTGAATGAGAATGAACGAGAACAAGTGTGATTTTTGTGAATAAAGCATGTTCGTAACTAGGTTTTAAGAGAAGTTTTGAAACACATGTCTTCGAAAACAGGTTTTCAAAACACATGTAAACAAACACGAGTTTAAAATTGGTTTAAAAAAACAATGGTAATTGAGCAGCAAAGCGAGAAGGTTTTTTTTGGTCTCAAGTTTGGGTGACAATGCTTCTAAGGGCAAATGTAAAAAATCTATTTTAAAAAATAATTTTTAAATTGGTACCAAATAAATTTTGAAATGATTTTTAAAACCCAAAAACACCCAAAACCAACGAGCTTGATAGGCCCTAAAATACTTGTGGTAAAGGCCAATTTATCTTCTGTGCTTAAATTTTGCATTTGCATGTTTGTGTGCAGCACTTTTCGCATTTCTGTCATTTCTTTCTAAAATGTTATGCTGAACTGACAAGGAAAAGAACAACAAACAATAAAAGTAGCATCAACTCATATACAAAAAACCAAATAGCAGAAAGCAGAATTTGGACATTCAAATAAGGCACACTAGTAATATATACAATATATGGAGAAGCATTAGAGAGTTCTCATATTAGAGAACAATTTATGCCAGGAAAAAAGGTAAAAACACCCAACCTACACCAATACTTGGGTAGAATATCTACAAAAATGAAAATCACCACCTAAGACATCTTCAAGTGTTGCTGTCTTAAACAAGAACTACAACAACAAAGCACAGGTGGGACAAAGGCTTAGTTTGCTGTAGTTGTCTTAAAGCTTATCTAAAATTTTGGAGCAGGGGAGTACCAAGCAGGGGAGGTTCCCCTTGCTCTAAGCAATCTGGTGAAAGGTGAATCAGGCATTCTGGCTTTCTCTTCTTCCTCAAGCTCTTCCCTTGACTTTGGCAACCCATCAGGGATTGGGCAATCCTTTATTCCCTTTGGCTCAGAATTCAAACTCTTCTCTGATTTCTTGATTTCTTTGTTTGATTTGTGGATCTCTGCAACTCCATGTAAGCAACCAATGAGGGATTTCACTCCACCAGATTCAATTATCAGCCTCTCCACCTCCTCCTTTGGTGCCTCTTTCTGCAATAAACTTCAATCAGTGGAAGGAAAAAAAAAAAAAACAGAACTTTGCCCAGAAAATTGAACTGAGAGATGAAAAATAAGGTGAAACTAAAGTACATACTTCAAGTTCTTTGAGTTCAAAATAGGCTTTCCAGCAACTGTAAGATGTATCTCCTTCCAGCGTTGAACAGTAATCTAAACACAGGCAACAAAAGCAATTAAACTAAGAAATACTTCACAAAAGAGAGAAAATTTCCACGAAAAATCCCAGAAACAAAATTGAAGAAAAAAGAAAAGGGTGAGTACCGGCAAGTTGGTTTTCGGATTTCTCGATCAGAGGAGGGTCTTTCACCATACGCTCGAATTTGGTTCTACTAAAAGGCTCGAGCTTTGGTATATAAGCATGATTTCTTGAAGACGCAGAGCAACAAACCGTGGAATTCAAACCGCTCTTGGGTGGAGAATGGATATGATCATTGGTTTCAAGAACAAGGGTTGAACATAACGAAGAACTGAAAGAGAATGATTGAATCATTGCTGTGAATCTGTGGGATAAATTTCATCAAACAATTCGAAGAAAAATTGTTAACGCATTAGCATTATTAATAATGGCGATGGGAATAGATTTGAGTGGAAAACTCAAAACAGTGGAATTCAGCTGCAAATGGATAAGGATGAGATATTTTTTATTTTTCTTTCATTACCAATTTTAGTGGATATTTTGCATGTCGAGGATAAATACTGACCGTTGGATCTGAAGATTTTGATCTGAATCTTCTGATTGCGCTTTTTATGGGACCTCGAAACGATGTCGTGGCATGGGGACCAGTATGAGAATCAATGGGCCTTGTGGCCCAAGGTCTTTTCACTTTTCGGCCTTTTCTTCTTTTCAAGAGTTGAATACCACTCTCTTTCTCTGAAAAGATCTTTTTTTTTTTTTTAAGGAACTTATGCGAGCCATATTGTTTAGAAAACATACTTTTTCTCTTCAAAAAAAAAAAAAAAAATTAAATTTGATATTTATATTTATTTACGACTTTTCGGCCTTCGCGCGAAGGAGAAGGAGGCATCTTAGTTGAAGAGTCTATCATTAATCATAAAATAAATAAAATGAATCAGCAAGAAAAAAACAATGAAGTGACTCAAACAGAAGTTCCTCTATGTTTAGCCATTTGTTGAAGCTCAGATGTAGAAATTTTCATTTCTCCCATTTCAAAAGGCCCATTGATCTCAACAAGGTTCAAATATGTATCTATATGTGAGATATGCTATGTACATTCTGTATTAGTGGCTATAATATACAGTTACATACAGCAAGGGCTTGTCTGAAACTTGAGAGTTGTCAGGAAATGGACATCTTTTATCGATCAAAAGCCGAAAGAACTGGAGTTTGGTGGTGGTGGTGGTGGTCTGGCCTTGAGCTCAAAGGAGATGAACTTTCCGGCATGAGCTCTGACAACCTGATTCTTTCTTTGTTCATTCTATTCTGAAAAGAAGAAACTGAGAGTATCTTAGATTACAGTAATGTGAAATGAATGAAAGAAACGATGATACACTCAGGAAATGATGTGGCATCCACATGGATACTCAAAATTAAAGTTATCAAATCATTCTCTAAGTATTTTCACTTTCCAAATCATTTCCCGAATGAAAATATCTAACTTGAATTAGAGTTACCTTTAATTTGACTGCTTCCAATTCTCTTTCCAATGTATTGATCCTATTCTTCAGCTGATCAAGGGCTTCTTCACCCATTCTGATATTTATCTCTGATGTTGGCCTTGTTATCCCAGCAGCCTGTAGTAAAATTTTTGACAGATAATGTTTTAACAGTGGCACAATCTACTAAAAGTATTCAAAGAGCTTAGTGGCAGGCAGTTAAACTGACCTTTAATATGCTAGTACACAAACTCACCAACTCCTGAGCTAACTGAAATCTCTCTGTCTCAGTCTCCTGTTCAAGAAAAAAGAATCAAGTTGATTGAAATTATCATGATCATATTTCATAACCAATGCAGCACATCTATCAAATTATCATGATCATATTTCATAACCAATGCAGCACATCTATCTCACACATGCAAACACAACTTTTGTGTATTTCCTGAGGTAAAAGATAGCTCCCATGAAGAACACTGACCTTCAATTTATCGTTTAACCTTAGCTCCTCATCAAAGTTGATGCAAGGATTTCTCCCATCAGCAGCCCGGTACTGCGCCAATTCTTGCTTCACTCGCAAGAGCAAAGCCTCAGTTCTCCTCAGCTTCACACCAAGTTCGTCGTTCTGACATTTCAGCATATTATTTTCTTCCTGTTACAGAATATAAATTCATGGCTATCATTTTTTATTTCTTTTGGCCAAGAGCTCAAGAAGTAAGAATGAATGTTCCATTCATCCGCTGAAACATCAATCTAGCGTTTAGTGACTCTAAATACAGTTAAAAAACAAAAACAGGCACAAGGCTTGCCTTAATTTTAGCATGATGATGGATACGCTGTTGGAGATTTTGCTGACCCGACAGCTTCTTTATTTCAGCTTCTAGATCAGTGGCTTTTCTCTTATAATTTGTACTCTCCATCTGAGCAAATACATGAAAGAAAGGTAAATTAGTAGTTGAAAGACTATTTTAATCAGTAGTTACAAGACTAAAGAAAGAACTTCAAGAATTCAACCTTCAACATTTCATTTTCAGCTGTTAAAAGTTGATCTCGCTGACATAGTTTTTCCAGTGCAACTTGTGCAGTAACCACCTCAGCTTGTTTTCTGTCAATTTCCTCTATCCATCTGGATAAAATATTGAAAACAGGAAAAGTTGGATAAACTCTCATTGCGGGCATATAAATATCACAATGAATTTGAAACTTCTTTACCCTTGTCGTTCTTTGATAAATTCATTCAGTTGCTGCTTCAGTTTAACAACTTCCTCTTCCTGTAACGGCATCACATATGGCATTTCAAAATCTAAAGCTGAAATCATTTTTGTGGAGCCAATATGATTTTACAGTGACTTACCTGAACATTATGTGATTGAGCCTTATCCATGAGCATTTGCACTTGTTCATTATTCATCAAAGTCTGACAGTAACAGATGGAACGACCATGAGTATACATAATAGCGTACATATGACATGCTCCTGTTATTTTTAGTGTGCTCTTCTTTAGCAAGAAAGGAAATAGATCGATAGGAAATTACCGCACAACTAGTCATGTCCAATTTTAAGCCCAACAAATCACGGATAACATCATGAGTCATAGTTTCTGCTGTAGCTAATCGTGCATGCAGCATGAATATCTGAGATTAGACTGAATAAGTTAGTTGATGAAGCTAAATAAAGGAAAAAACTATTAATCATAGGGCCAATGCTGTTGAATGCTTACCTCCTTTTGTCTACTTGCAGCTAGGGCCTCTAGTTCTTCAATGCGATGTCTTCCTGCACTAAGCTCCTCCTCTTTCTCGGACTTTATCTGTTGAGCTAAACCTAGGCCAATACATTTGAAAGGGGAACCAGAACCCCTAGGCTTTGAAGAATTCTTCTCCAATTTGTTTACTGGTGAATTTATAGTGTATGCAGGAATATCTTGTTTGACTTGTTCCAGCTTAGATTCCAATACCTTGAACTGTTTAGAAGATTAGATTAAATGGTATGGGACATGAACAGTTTTGACTACTTTTTCCTAGGTAGAGAAACATTTATGCTTTTGTCATACCTTTTGCTTGTACTCAGAAGCCTGTGCATCTGCATGCAAATTCAGTTCAGAGATATGAACCTTGCATCTAGTGATCTGTTATAACAATAATAGTTATTAGTCTTGTCCAAAGCCAAAAACACTTAAAAAGAATCAACAGGCTGGAAATAGCTCTTAAAAATTTAAGGTTTACACTGTCATTTAGAAAGAAAGCAACTCACCTCTGCATCTCTTGCAGCTATCTCCTTCTCAAGAATTTGTACACGCCGGAGGGTTTCTTCAAGGGTTCTCTCATTATCATCCAATTTCCTGCAAATATTGATGTATGGGCATTTATTTGTTTTCTGAATAGATTAGACTATGTTATTTGTACTCCACAAACCTTCTCATATCAGCATCATAGTTCTTAACACTCTGCATTTGTTGTGTGATAGATTGAAGCTCCGTTTCAAGATCCTCCCTTTCTAGTCGTTGCCTTTCAGCTTCTCCCATGAGAATCTCAACCTTATGAAGCACACAAAAGCATGTAAATATAGGATACGGAGATTTTTCAGTTAAAATTCCAGCAAGACGAAATTACCTTGTTTTCAAGTACATTCACTGTACATTCTAGCTCTTCAACAGAACGCTCTAACAGCTTCACCTCCTCTTCCTTGTCTTCAATGTGAAGTTTTCTGATTTCTGCCATCTATTATCAAACCAAGATGCAAAGACTGTCAGAATAATTAGGAATCGTTTCTGATTTGATAAGAAAATAAATTTAAGGCAAGAGAGATTTACCTCTTGAGCTTCTGCAGCAAGTACTCCATTATCTTCAGCAACCGTTCGTGCCATATCAAGCTCTTGCTTCAAAGTAAGCACTTCCTCGTGCAGATAATCCCTTTCAGCAATAACATCATTCAAGTTGCTCTGTAAAGACTCAACCTTGCAGTTCAATTCATCAAGGGCCATTTCTGTTTTAACTATCTCTGTTTCCAGGTTCTCACTGACCTTCCTCCTATCCATCAACTCCTCCTCCATGGACTTCCTTTCTTCCAAGCCATCTTCCATCTTGGCTACCAGCTCACGATTTAGACTTGTCAGTGACAGAACTGTTTCATGATCTTTTGCAATATCTTTCTCCAGAGCAGAAATTATGTTTACTTTCTCCTTCAGCTGAGCTTCAAGACCTTGGATCTTTTCAACAGTTTCATCAAGATTGGCCGACTTTAATTTGAGTTCATTTTCCAAGGCACCTAACGCATCCAACAGTGAGTCAATGTCATCCTTTTGATCCATGGAAATGGATGCAGACTCCTGCAACATGCTCATATCAAATAAAAGACCGTTCATAATATCATCCTTCCTCGACAATTCAGCGCGTAGAGTATCAGTTTCAGATGCCAGCTCCTTAGCCAGATTCCCCAGATGATCGAACTCCTCGAAGAACATGGATATCCTTTCAAATTCTAAACATATCTTGTCACCTGCAGCAGATACGGTTTCAACTGAATCAATACATTTAGCCATTTTCAAGCTAGATGCATTTAGATATTGTTGCTTCTGATTCATGTGAGCTCTTAGTTCATCTCTCAGAAAATCATTCTCTTGTTGCAAATCCTTGACACTTACAACTTGGATTTGCAAAACCTGGGTCACTGATAACATGAGCTCTCTGAAAACAGATTGAGAAAGTTGGAGTTCAATTGCCTCTGCTTCTGAAACATCTAGATCCTTTTGCAGGGTTGCAGTCTCTTTTTCCAAGAAAGAAATCCTGTCTAATAAAGTTTGATTTTCAACATCGAGGATGCATTTCTCTCTTGAAGCCAATTCAAGTTCACCTTTCTTATTCTCCAAGTCCTGAAGAAGCAAGCAGTAATCCAGTTTGACCTTCCCAATCTCATCCTGTAACAACTTTTCCTCCTGCTCAATGCAGCTTAGCTTTCTTAGTTCGGAATCATTCATTTCCAACTTATTTTGAAGTTGGACAGAGGTTGATTCCAACATATAGTTGTCATTTTGCAACTTCTGGTTTTGTTCCTCAAGGGAAGATACTTGTCTAGAAGAAAGCTCTAGAGCAGCTTCCATCGTTTTCTTCTCTTCTATTAGTTTCTCACATTCAGCATTAAGCGTCTCAACCTGCAATGAAAGGATTTGCTTTGCTTCAATCACTTCACCAAGGTCAACTTTTAAATCATCATTCAAGGATGCAACTTGTTTTAATGACTCAAGATCAAGAATAAGAGTTCTGTTCAGATCTTCAACTTGGGCAATTGTTGAATTCCTTGTTTCAAGCTCTGACAGCAAATCTTGCAGCTCCCTCCCTGATTTTTCAAAGTTGTTGCGTAGAAAAGAAAGTTCAACTTCTCTCTCTAACAGGATTGATTCAGTCAAGCGTGCATCTATTGTGTGAAGAATTACAGCTTCTTTGCAAGTCTCCATGCCATCTTCCATAGCGCTCACTTGTTCCAACTGCGATAACAAGATTAACAGTTCAAAATCTCTTGAACATATTTCCAGCAAGAAATCTTCCTCCCTAGAGTCAAATAGCTCCTCTTTTTCCTTCAACTTTCTTCCTTGATCTAGGAAAGATTCCAGCATGTCTCTCTGACTGAGATCCACATCCTTCATTAGCACTGTGAGTTCAGCTCCAATGCTATTTGACCTTTGTATCATTAACTCCTCTTCAAACTGTAAACTCAATATCTTCTGCTCAAAAGCTGTTAGCTTGACCTGAAGTTCTCCAGTTTCATCTTCTTTCCTTGAAACTCGGTCAAAACTATTCTTGATGTCGGCCAATAACTTTCCCTCAAGAACTCTGCAACTCTCGAGCTCTCTCATAGACTTGAAATTTTGCTTCCTCAACTCAGATATAACTGCATTTGACTCACCTAGTCCACTAGAAAGTAAACCATTTTCTGCATTCAATCCAGTCAGAGTCTCTAAGAGAATCCCCAAATGACAAAGGTGCAGAACAGAAATGGCAGTGTCCTTCAAAATAGTCTCAGACCAAATGTCCTCCAGACAAGAGCTCAATACTTTAATGGTCTCATGAAATTGAGACTTCAAGGAAAGGCAGTCAGAAGCAATAGACAAACAATCTTCCATGGAAGCAGTTTGAACCTGTGAAACTATGAGCTCCAACTCCTGTAATGACTTGCTCATCGTTTTGAAATCTGTTTCTATCTGATCTTCCAGCTCTTCAAGCTGTCCAGCCTTCTCATCATTTATGGAGTGCAAGCTTTGAACTTCACTGACCAGGGAATCTCTGTCACAAACTAGTGAAGCCTCCTTCTTTTTAAGCTCTAAAACCTCAAGCTTCAAGGTTTCATTGGCTATCATCAACTCATTTACTATTATATCTGCATCTTTCATGGTATCTTGGATCTCTTCAAATTTTGCAAGAACGCAGGAAGCTTCTGTATCCTTCTGAGTGGAAACTACCTTCGCATTTCGAAGTTCCACCTCAAGCAACTGCAAAACCAGGGATTTAGTATCATGTATTAGATGCGAGAAGTTGCAGCTATTCAGGAAAGTTGGAAATGGAGAATCTTCTGTGTTTCACAGTAGTGGAAGCAGGGGAAATTCCGTTCGATAGAAATGATAAATCTACAGCCAAACTCAACCAAATATCTCCCTAAAATTGGAATAAACAGAAATTTGAATCTCATACCTGTTTTTGCTCGAACCAGGAATTACAAGAGCTCTGTAGAACTCTCTCAAACCCCTGAAGCTTGCCTTCCAGAATATCAATCTTGACTTTGAGTTCCTCTTCAAGATAATCCATGGAGTTCCTCAAAACAAGCACCTGACCAGCAAAGTACTCAATGGCCCTCTGACTCTCTTTCTCGGACGCACAGAACTTTTCTTTCTCCGAACGTAATTGGGCAATCTCAGCTTGCACCCCTTTCAAACTTTCAACTGCTGATTCTATTTCTGTCTTCAAAAGCATAATGGTTGCATCTCTGTTGTTTGAATCCTTCAATTTGCTTCGACATGCCAAATTCTTCTGCAAGCTTGAAGATTTGTTCACATTTTTACCTATGTCAGCAGAAACGTCCGACGATCTATATTTTGTGTCCCCAACAGAATGTGAATTCATGTCATTGAGATCTTCTATTCTGCTGGTACCTGTCTGCAACAAATACCATTTTAGACTGTATAAATAACTTAAAACTCTAAATTCAAATAATGAGACAGCTACTCTAACAGAAATTTAAACCTAAATTACCCTTATTTCGTCATTCTCATCACTAGCCAAACAAGTAGAGTCTTCTTTACGATGATCCCTTCCAGAACTTCCGTTTCCCTCCACATAATCCTTGATGCGTGACCTCGCCTCTGACACACCATTCTGTAATTCTGCAAGTTTCTCCCCGGTTTTCAAGATTGTAGTTTCTTCATATTCTTCCAGTTCCTGCCTCAGCAAATTAGCACAATCCTGCTCCTCAGATAGCCACCTCCCCAGATCACTGCACCTTGACTCCAGTGCTTCTGTATCTTTTCTAAGAGACTGAATCTGCCTCTTCGTATCATCAATCGTTGAGGCCTGAGTCTGGATAATAGTATCCTTACTAACATTTGCATCTGCAAGTTCCACCAGCTGAACATCCTTGTGCTTTAGTTCATCAAGAAAACTAGAATTTAACTCAGACAACCTGTTAACAATTACCAAAGCAACTGTTGCACAAGTTGATGTTTCCCTAAGTTGATCCTCCCCATGCCTTAGTTTATTCTTCAGCTCTGAAACAGTGGATGATTGTGCACTCAACTGTGAAGTTAACATAAGTATTTCTTTGTCTTTTTCACAGCATTCTTGCTGGTGGGCTTCAGTCATGACCAGAGCTGCTCCTCTCAATGAATTTAGCATGCATTCCATATCCTTTCTTTTACTGTTCGCATCTTCTAGGTAATGGTAGAGCTCTTCAATCAGTACCTCCTTCTCAAAAATGTATTTTGTCATCCTGCCAAACTGTGATGATATCCAACTCCTTTTCTGGGGGAAGGAATTTGAAATGGTATGTAGCTGATGAGACGCCTCTTTAAGGGACTCATGCCCACCTTGAAGAGCAACCTCAATCTCATTTGTTAGAAGTTCCCATTCTTCAGATAATTTTCTTAATTTATTGTCTTTGTCTTCTAACAAGTTGCTCAATTCTGTATTTTTATTGGTCATCGCAGACAATTTGCCTTGCAACTCTTTCATTTCAGTTTGTAAAAGTGTCAAACTTTCTTTGGCCTCCATCTGTTTCAGGTTACTACCCTGTACTTCTTCCTGAAGAAGCGAAAGTTCTTCCTGCAAGCACACAATGACCTCAGCAGTTTCAGCCTCAACCTGCTTACGCACTTCATCCATTTCTTCTTCATGAGATGCCTGAGATGCTTTATCACTTTGGTATCGCTTATTCAGTCTCCTGGCCTTCTCCAAAGAATCATGCATCTTGTTTAATCTTTCTGTCAAGGGAGAATCTTCACGACCAACATGTTTGGAAGATGAAAGATTTCTGAACTCGTTGTGCAACTTTAAAGAAGAGAGTTCAAGCTCTTGCTTGTGCAATATTTCCTCCAAGTGGCAGTTCTTGTTTCTGAGATCCTCTATCTCATTGATTGATAAAATTTGTTGGTTCTCTAAAGCTTCAATAACAGATTTTGATTCCTTAAGTTCTTCTTTCACTGTTTCATATTGTTCAGTGACAGAGAGAACTTTTGCCTCAGTCAAATCAAGATTTCTGACCAAGGACTGTGCCGTTTCCTCCCTTTCAAGACAATGTGATCTCTCTTCTTTAAGAATGATTTTCAGAATATCCAACTCCAATTGTAAATCCAGAACTTCTTCCTGTTCCCTCATTTGCCCTTGCCAGGTTTCTTTCTTCTCCTTTTGAAGAGGAGCCATTGATTGGTTATTGAAAGATGGAGCTTCCGATACAGACTCCTGGAATCATGAAATATCATCACCATAAGCAACTTGCATTCAGATTTTCACTTAAAAAAGAGAAATATTCTACTCTTCATGAAATGTTACAGCTCTTAAATAGGAAAATTGTTTATTAATGACACAAAAGGAACATACCATAACGATTTGGAGGAAACAAAACAATATTATACAATAATGCTAACTGTAAAATAATCCATTTGGAAATGAACAAACACTCAAATGGACAAGTATGTATTCATAAGCAATGTTTAAACCAAAAGTGATTTTGAAAGCCATTTGATTGTACTATATAACCGCCAAGGAATGTACCTTAATGACTTCAACGCTGCTATCATGATCATCCTCCGAAGGTCTACCAAAATTCAGTGAAGAACGCAAGTTATCAACTTCCCTGAATAAAAGGAAAATAACTTGGTAATATAGTTGGAGCACCACTAGAATTTTTATAATTATCAGGTGAAAGCATCAGAACAGAATAAAGCAGCACGTTTGAACTCATTACCTGCTGAGTTTATCATTGTACTCTAAACAACGGTTCAGTTTACTTCTGCACTCCTCTAATTCACATTGGGTCCTTTTTAACTGAATGTAATAACAGGAGCATGTTAGAATAGAAGAGCATATAGACTGCAAATTTAAGTAAAAAAACATGGAGTATGAGTATCCAAACCTCCTGCTGAAGTGAGACATTTTCCTTGGATATATTTAATGACTCCTGTGTGAGAAGGAAAAAAAGATAAGCAATGAGGCGGTGTCATACTTTGTTCTATATCTTTTTATCTGACTTAGATTTGGACTGGATTTATAATAAAAATGATTGTACAAAGAAAGTGAAAACTATTTTAAAATGTTACTTGATGATGTTGCTTCAAGTTCCCATCAAGTGAAAGAACGAACTGCAATCAAAGCACATTAATTAAAATAAGGTACCAAAATACATGAGAAACCCAAAGAAACCAGCCGTTATTTTTGGGTTCTCTGAGAATTACCTGATCCCGGAGTTGAGATAACTCTGCCAAAAGCATCTCTCTCTCCCCTTCCTCATAAAAGTCTTGAAACCTACATGAAGGAGAACATAATGCATGATAATATATTCTTGTAAACAGTGAATTTTATTATTTCGCCTTGTCAAAAGACACACCTTCGAAGTTCTTCTAGAAGCCTAATATTCTCAAGAGCAAAGCGAGTAACTTCTGGGTTCTTTTCTACTTTAGCTTTAAGCAACTGAATCTCATTGGACAGTGCACTGTTCTCTTCCAATAAATAAGCATCTGCAGGCATTAAACCACCAACAAGAGATTCCATTCTTTGAATTTTGTCTTCTCTGAATTTCAACATCATCTTTGTACACCTGGTGTCTTCCTCCCTTTGCTGAACCTGTGACAGTTATTCCCAACACCATTTCAAAGCATTAAGATTCGTTGGATAAAATGTGACTCTTCTCGTAGAAAGATATCAAAGAAGCATTACCAAACGGTTCAGGTGCTCAATCTCAGCTTCAAGCTGTTTGATAGAGATTTCTGCCATCTGTTCCCTCCTCAGAGCACCAGTAAGCGTGCTCTCCAACGTCTTGAACTGGATTAGAGATGAGAAAAAAAATAAAAAATTAACATGGTAGAGAACAAAATACTGCAGGTTTCCAATCAAGCTTCCCAACCATTTTGTATCTGATCAGGCATTTCAATCAAAAAGATGGAATTCTTGAACTTTAACATTTGGCAGTAAATCTTATCAGTTTTTGTGGGTCACCATCAACCATATTTAGACTATCAACAACAAAATGCTCTGTCCGTCACTGTTGGTTAATGTATATGGCATGTTTTGATGAGAAAGAAAAAGACATGAGGGGTAGACACTGCTGTACCTGTTTGGTAGATAATCTCAGACCTCCCTTGCATTCTTTGTTGAGTAAATGAGACTGCGGATCTGTTTCAACAGCATCTTTAAAGCAACTATAGTCACCTTCATTTCTTTTATCTGCTGCATCTGCTGGACCAAATGACAAAGCTCTGGATACATTTTGACGTTTGAGAATAGAGAGCTCCTCCTGTTCAATAGTCTTATTAAGATAGATGTTCACCCAATTTCATATGCTAACAAGTTAAATAGAAAACAAAAGAACTACCTTAAGAAGTCGTATCTGGTTCTGTAATGCAACAACATCTCCAGAGGAATCTTCATTCACAACAGCCTTTTTTGAAGTAAGTAATACAAAAAATTGCAAGGCGTTACTCATTGTAATGAGAAGGGAAAATAAAAGATTGTGCATTCAGATCTGACCATAATCGAGTGCTAAAATCTATGGCTTACATTATTCTGAATGAGTTTTGCACGCTGAGCAAACTTTAGTGTGTTCAGAGTTTCAGCAGCACAGCTGAAGGGGGGGGGGGGGGGGGGGGGGGGGGGGGGGGGGGGGGGGGTGGGGAAAGAAGACAAAAGTTAAGATGAAGCTCTTAAAATGACGAAACTCTATTTTTAGCCACAAGGACATTAAAAAAATGTGGAAAAAGGGACGAGGAAATCTATACACTAACCAAATTGAGGGGCTGACATTAGCTATTATCATTGTTTTTGAGTTCCCACCCAAAGAATCCTGCATTCCATTTCTCGTGAGAAGAGATTAAAGTATCATATGTGAAAACTCAATGAAGTAAGGAGTAACTTAATGTTGACCTGAAGTAAAAATGTCAGTCTTGAATCTCTGTAAGGAACATGCTTCGGCCTCCCATTTGCCAAATCCACAAGAACCATTATTACATGACTGCAAGAGGAAGGAAAATGAGCAAAACAAGTGAGAAGATCTTGCATTTAAAGTAGTAATACTGGCACAGGAGATATAATCATGAATTACCCTAGAGTTGATAATGATTTGTTAATATTTGCAGCCTCCTTTAGACGTTCACCCTCAGCACCCGAAGTCTTTTGCCTGTTCAATGCATGGCAACATCAAATGTGAAAGGATTATTGTACATGTTTTTTCACAATATATGAATCGCAAGCTAATAAACTACCTTTCAGAACCAGCAAGATCAACAAGGTTCAGCCTAGCAAAACGAAAGTTACTCGTGGAATCCTTCTCCCACCTACTTTCAATTTCACACGTAAAAACACTATGCGAGCGGCTGCTTTCTCTGTTCATATTGGTAGCAGCAACTTTTCTGTTTGAAGCACCCTGAGGCAAAATTTTCAAAAAAAATTGGTACACTATTGCTATGTTGTACATCCTGCTTAATTAGGTTAAAGATTTCAGGGGAACTAAGATAAAAAATAAAAAAATACAATCTTGAATCAGTCACCTGTCTCAAAAGTTTAAGGACATCGCCAACAGTTTGGACTTGAAATTCTGATAAGTTTTCAACGTACACACCTTTCTTCACATCCTCACGCAACTTCAAACAGAAAATATGATCATCAGGAGACATGCACAACCCTTCATTTGTTTTAAATAGTATCAACAGAATAGAGATTTTGAAGTACCAGCAAGTTTGTTGATGAAGGATCAAGAAGATCAGTGATCTGTTCGTTATAAATCTCCAAAAATGAACATTTGCAAAGATATCGTAATTTCTCATCCTTGCGGCTTTCCTCTTCCTGAATTTGCAACAGTTCTTTCATTCATTAATGTTCAAGATATAGCTGAAAGTACTTAAATCAGCAAGAGCAAGCAAAAGAGTGTCAATCTTACCGCTCCGATTCTTGCAAATAAGAACTCGAATATTCGTGGTGTCATACCACGATTCAAGCTGGGTTTAATTTCTAGTTCTTCAATATCACCTAGCATAGTGTGCGTCTTTCCACTTCCTGTCTGCATTGCAATTTTTCAATATCAAAACAAGCTATAACCCAAAAGAATAGCACATTAAACTAACTGATGATTAATCTGCACTATGAAGCAAGTGAAGCCACAAGAACCAATTAGAAACAACAACTGTATGATCATATCTCGCCATCCTGTACCAAAGTTTATCATAAGTGTATAGGATTAATACAGGAAGATAATTGTAACTTTTATTTGATACCTGGCCATAAGCAAACATGCAGCTATTGTACCCAGATAAGCAATTCTCAACCATTGGCAAACCAACCATCCTGAAAAGTGTTTCCTGCAACATTGTAAATAGAGAAAAAGTAAGGCCTAGAAAATCCCAGGAAATTTTCGTTGCAATTACTAACTTCCTTCAATCTAAAAAGACCTGGTCTATTGATTCACAGGCAACATGATCAAATGTAAATCGTGTTTCGGGTTGCCCGATCCAAGTGATGCTTTGTGCATTTTCCTGCTTCAGGCACCTAGCGTAACCAGCACTGCCTTTCTCAGCATTGTTCAGAGGCCGCACACGAATCAAAACCTAAATGAATTCAACGCCCACCAAACCAATGCTCAGAACCTATTTAAAAGTTCAAAATTCACTTTATCAATCAATAATTGAATGCAACTACCAAGAAACAAAGTTGAACATACTTGCACATTGTGCTCCATCCAGAATGATGGATCCTCTTTGAGCTCAAAATGTGGAACCTGGACAGTATTTACAACAGTGAAAGAATTACACGAAATCGGAATCCCTTTGGACAGAGCTGCAAAGTTAGACATCCGAGAACCGCCGCCACTGCTCGGAGGCCTAGAACCACTGGCCAAATAGAACCCTGGATTCGGAGGCTTGCTCACACTCTTCGTCGGCGTGCTCTGAGTAGAATTGCTCTCAGAATTAGCTCTCCCCACAGTCCTAGCCGGCCGAGGAGTTGTAAAATTGGCCAATGACCTTAACTGACTAGAATTTCCACCACTAACGTCAACCTTTCCCTCATCCTTCAACTCCATAGCTGCTGCCGAACTCGATTCGCCCTTCGAGGTCCAACCGAATCTCTGTTTCACCCCTTGCTTTTCAGGTGTCCGCAGGTGCATTGGGGTTGCACCCTTGGGCTTAGTAGGGGTTCTCTCACTTTTGTTAGCCCTAACACTCACTTCCTTATCTACGCCCCCTTTCGAATTCTGAGCTGGTTCCTGAATTACATTCAAAGGAGGCCTAGACGATGAATCTACGCCAGCCTGAGCACCCAACGAGTCATTCGGGTTCACCGGAAAATTCTCCGTTTCATCCGGATTGGGATTCTGGCCAGAATTCCGGCGCAAGAACTTCATATCCCTCAACATTCTAATTTCCGTCGGCACGCACAAAAAAAAAAAAAAACAAAAAACAACCAAAAAAAACCTTAAGATAGCGCATACAATAGAATTCAGCTGAAAAAAACACAAAATCACGAATGTAGACGGATTTACCTGAAAGAAGAAATGAAAAAAAGGATCCCTAATCCTGAAATTGCTATTCACAAACACCCAGATTTAGAGAATTGAGCTGGTTTCGTGGGTTTTAGCTCGATCTGATACTTGTGAGCATCGATAACAATGGGGAAAAATTAAAGTTTGGAACTTCTCCTGTACATTTGAGCTGGGAGAATTGAGCTTGAATTTTTGACGTTGAGTATTTTGAAGTTTGAACTAGCAAAGTTAGTGTTAGTGATTGGAGATCGGACGGTTCACATTCGTCTGAAATTTGAATTTGAGGGTCGTAGATCTAAGTTCGCGCTTCGGGGTTTTGAAATAATGTACGGCCGCTCAAAGATTAAAAAAAGTAAGGTGAATTTTGAATGACAAATAATTTCCTAATAACGGCTACATTTTAAATTACTTCGGGCCGTGCGATATTAAGTTAGTTTGGGCCTAAACAGCCCAAAACTTGATTGAAATTAATTAGCAGCAGAGTCTAACATCTAGCCTTTAGTAAGTAATTTCCATTCATCTAGTTTCTTACGAATCTCCTTTCGTGCCATATCCATCAGCATGTTTCGGTCAACATGGGACGGCTTTCTCTTGCGGGAGCGGGTGATGGTGCCGGTGCTGGTGGTGGTGCCGGTGCTGGTAGTGGTGGCTGGGGCGGTCCTGGTGCCATTGCGGCCGCGGGCTTTGTTATTCTGCTTCATTGTAACCATTTGCGAAACTCTGCTTGTATTGAGATGGTAGCTAAATAGTTAAAAGAAAAAAAAAATGCATAATATCTATCTCTAGATAAGAAGCAGAATGCGCATTTGATTAATCACATAAGCTTTGATCTTTATCATATCTAAATCACAACTGTATTAAATTTATTGAGATATAAATTTAGTATAATTATAATAACACTAGTGCGTTGAACAAACCTTTTATCAATGACTAGTTTCAAATCTGTCACTAGATTCTGATGAAAGATCTAAAATATAATCTTTATCTTCCCTCAAATAGAGACTAAAACTCAAAATTAAGTAAGTGAAACTAAATAAAATAACAAATAAAACTATTTTCCCAAATGGGAGAAGAAGGTGAAAAGAAGTGGGGCGCGGAGGCGGCCTACTGGACACTTCTTAGTCGAGATAAATAAAGAAACTCACTTTGAAATAAACAACCCTAAAAATTGAGTCGAGATCCGTAAGTCATTTATTTATATAGTGAAAAAGATTTCATAAGTTTTTTAGGGTTTGATAGAGTTGAGAGAGAGTGGATAGGGGGTGCGCGGCGGCGGCCCACTGGACACTGGTTAGGCGGGATAAATGGAGAAACTCACTTTAAAGGGCCTGTTCTATAGTAAGAACTGAGACCTGGGTTGGGCTGTTTTTGGGGTTGAGACCAAAAAGTAGCCCAAAATAGGCTGAAACCCATGTTTCGCAGAACTGGACTCAAACCCGGGTCCAGTTTTTGGGTTGAGACCAAAAAAATACCCCCTCCCTCCCAGGTCTTAGTTTTGTTTTCTCTTCTTTCTTCTTCCTCCCCCGCGTCCGTCGTCTTCTTCCTTCGCGTCGTCCTTCCACCTCCTCCCTTCCTTCGCGCCGTCGTCTTCTTCCTTCCTGATTGCAGAACTTCGGTTCTGCAATTGTTGGAGAACCGAAGCTTTACCTTTTTTTTTGGTTCTCCAACAAAGTTCTGCAATTTGCAGAACTTCGGTTCTGCAATTGTTGCAGAACCGAAGCTTTGCCTTTTTTTTTTTTTTTTGTTCTACAATCAAATTGCTGAACTTTGGTTCTGCAAATTGCAGAACCGACGAACGCGGGGGAGGAAGAAGGAAGAAGAAAGAAGAGGAAAAAAAAAAAAGGGAAGGAAGAAGACGATGAACAGTCGTCTTTTTCTTCTTTTTTTAAAAATTTTTTTGTTTTAATTGCATTTTAGTCCCTACCGTTAGTTTTATTTATTTTTAGTCCCTAATGTTAGTTTTCCATCCACTTTTTGGTTTTGGGCAAACCACGGGAGGTGGAAGTTCCTTACTAGTTTCTGAAACCACAGGGGGGTACTCTACATTTAAAAAATTACCGTTAATAAAAATTTTTATTTGTTTAAAATAAATAAAATCAAACTTTAGTGGAAATTGAATAGAAGGTTAGAAAAATAGGGGTAAAAAAAATTGAACTGAGACCCATGTTCTTTACCTTGGGTTGAATTCTGGTTTGAACCCAGAACTCAGAATCTTGTTTCTTACAAATGGCTAAAAACTAATTCTTAGCCCAATCTAAAGAACAGGCCCAAAATAAATAACCCTATTTCCCATCCCAAAAAAAAAAAAAAAAAAAAATCCCCCATTTAAAATTGTGCCGGTATCCGTAAGTTATTTATTTTGAAAATATTTTACTGAATTTTCTCATATGCCCAAAACCCATTTGCTAATTATAGGCATAATAGTTTTCTTATTTAGTGGACTATATTGTGTTCTATTTTTAAAATATACATATATATATTTGAAAACATAGATTTAAGAAGTGTATTAAAAATATATATTGATGTGACGCAAAAATTACAATGAGGGAACGATGCTTCTTCGCGGCCTAATGAATTCTTGAAGACAGTAATAGCCCAATCCAAATGAAGCTTTGAGGAACAAAATGGCCCAACTGGGGATGAGCAATTTGAGGGATGAACTAAGTAGGGTTGCTGAGCTTGGCAAAGAGGATGAAGCTTGATGATTTTGCACTGCTACGTTGACCAACTGATGAGTAATCAAGAGAAGGAGCGGGGCTTTCCCCCCTGTATAGGCTCCGACGATCAAGTCAGTAATATGAAAGAGATAAACAATATAGAACAAGAGTGTTCAGAGAAATTGTAAATGAGAGAGAATAGCTTAAGAAATGCTAGTGAGAATTGCCAGAAATTGCTTATTGGAACTTACTTGAATGAGGCTTGTGCCTGAGTATTTATAAGCTTACTCTTGATGGTTCCGTTGGGTCATGAAGACATACGCTCCCATTTATTCTTCTTGCAATGATGGTTTTTGCCGTTCCCGGAATAATGGCTTTAACGTGGCTCCTTTGCCATCATTGCTCTGCATATATTAAGATAATGGTCCTACCATGATGTCTAACTGTTTTGAATATATTATCTTTATCTCGGATCGGTTTACTCTACCGATCTAAGCTTTCATGTGTTTTAGTTACATTACCGACCTGAGCTTTAACACTGTTGACCGATCTAACTTCTCTTTAAGTTTTTTCCGACCTGGGCTTCTTGAGTAAAATTATACTTAATCTTACCGATCTAGGCTATAAGGTCTACCGATCTAAGATTATCAATTTGGTTTATAATGTTTTATGACCTAAGCCTTCACGAGCTTATTAAATCTTTAGGACCGAGATAAGCCTTTATATCCGATCTAAAATCATGACAAAGACTCGGTTTGTATGATCTTCCCGACCTGAACGTGGATCTGGGCTTCTTTATCTTTTACTGTTTCTTTGTTTTAACTAATTGGGCTAGGCCCAATGGGGATTTCAATTTTATGCACATCATATATATGTATAATTGAAAGATAAATAAATTTGTATTAGTAAAAGTATTATTAAATTAAAATGAGTTTGAAATGGCAGTTTTGAACGTGGTGGCATAGAGGGCCAAAATTTTGGTGTGAAGCCCAAAGGAGGAAAAAAGACAAAATTTTGTGGATTATTGTTCTTGTACTAATTGTCCCACCAATAAGGGGGTTTTCCTTTTGTTTTTCTTTTTTTTTTTTTTTGAAATTCAGTTTACGCTCTAAATAGGTAGAACTAACAAATACAGGAATCAAAACTCCAACCTCTGAGTGGTTCACTATGCATCACAACTGTTGGAGCATTAGCTCATTCTTCTCACCAGTAAATTTAGGTTAATGAAGTTTCGCTTAGGGATTATGAGAAAATACTACAATTATGTTACGAAATTATTCAATCATGGATAATGTTCTATATAAACTAATATCATTGCAAAAAGGGTAACATAAGTCATTATTCAATAATTTTGTAACGAGACTGTAGTTTTATCTGAAATCAAATAACACCACCACACCATTATATAGAGTTTGAATTATTTTGCCCTTATTATCACCATTTGTATAATCTGAGTCAGATGAGAAAATAATCAAAATATTCCATATGTATCATGTACAATATTATTGGAGGACATAAATTCAATAAATAATGTGTACATCAATCATTGATCAAATATATTTATATATAATTCGAATCAAATAGAATTTTGCAAAATGAATTAAACCACTATCCAAGCCTAGAGAGATGTTCGTGATTCACATTTTGTTGTGGACATCACGTTGCTTAATTAATTAATTAAACAACCTGTAAATTGTAATCAAGTTATTACTACAACTTTGAGTAGATATGGTGATTATATTCCTAATAAGATGCACATTTGGAACTGAGGGAGTATTTAACTAAGGGCATGTTCATTATCGGGGAGATGTTTTGGAAAACATGTTTTCGAAAACCAACGAACAAGAGTTTAAAATTGGTTTTCAAAAATGATGAAAGTTTTATTCTTATGAAGTTTATGGGGTAAAGTAAGGAGAGCTTTTTTCGTCTCACGTGTGAGCGAAAAAAGTTAGGAGATCTTTTTTTTTTTTTTTTTTGTCTCAAGTTTGCATGACACTGTTTCCAAGGCCACATGTGTAAACCTGATTTCAAAACCCGGTTTATTTTTAGATTAGTGCCGAACAAGATTTGAGTTTTAAATTGGTTTTTGAAACCCAAAAACCAATATGCAAAATCTGGTAACGAACATGCCCTAAATATTTTATAATCAGTTGTACTAACTGAATCTTAAGGCCAATTTGTTAAGAGATGATTTTTTAAAACATATTTTTGGAAACGAATTTTTTAATGTTAAAGTGTATTGAAACGTAAAAAAATATATAGTTAGATAGTAAAAAGTGTATTAAAAATGATAAAATATTATTTCATTCTTTTTATTAAAATAGGTCACTTCAAAATATTTTTGTTATAATATAATAGTCTAACACTCAAAAAGTAAGGACATAAATAGAATAAATAGTGTCAAATTATTTATTTTAGGTATTATACTTTAATATTCATAATAAGTCGTACTTTTGTCAAAATAGAATAGGAGAGTAGAATATTTTAAACTTATTATATAAACCAAACTAAAACAAAACAAGAAAAATTCAAAAATACAAACAAAATCAATGAAAAAACGAACGTGACCTTAGCATCCCCGTCCATCGTTGTTGGACGATCTCTAACTCTGAATTATAATATGCATGTGACCTTCATTACTGTTCTGTATTTCATACAAAATTTCTACGTCAACGTACATGCTTCGTTTCGGATAAGGCCACCGTTTTAACTTTCAACTCCTTACCGTTTTGAAAAAGAAAAAAAAAAAAAAGAAAAAAGAAACGTCGTATTCACCATTTAATAAAATATTCACGAAGAAAATGACAAACACTAATTGCTTATCCTGTCTCAGATCAAATGGATGGAGAGATATCATTTGACAGTTGAAGATTGAATGGATAGGGAACAAATTTAAGTTTATTTCCGACCTTTTAAGTTTCCGAAAAGCCACATTTAGATTTATTGTTCTTGCAGTCTCGAGTCTCGCCCGCCTAATCTGTAAAACTATAAATATCCACTCGTGTCTCTGCTCTGTTTTAATTAGCACTTTAGCAGAAGTTAAGGAGAAGAAAAAAAAAAATGATGATTCAGAGAGTGGAATTGTGCATAGAGTTGCTGAAACTGGTTATGGACTTTGTGGTGGTTTTAGTGGAGGCCGTCGGCGCAGTTATCCTTGATTACAACCCGCCGCGAGGTCGCCGGTTGTCTCCTTCCGGTTACGCTTATATTGTTCCGGCTACGTTTGTCGGTATTCTTCCTTAAATTTCCCGAATTTGTAAATGAGTGAGTTTCTCTTTAATTTGTGTTAATTAAAATGTAATTCGCTTGGATAAAGCTCTGTAGATAGTTCATAGATGGATAGTTGAAGCTCTGTTGCCTTTCTGGTTTTTTTGGAAATGCTTATTGTTTTGTTACTATCCTAGTCCCCTGAATAATGGAAACCACGTAGGAAATTTTGGGTTCTTGTTTATTTTAGTCTACGCAGGATAAAGGCTTAGTTGTTTACGTTTTTTTTTTTTTTTTTTTTTTAATGGTTGTTGCCGACGAGATAGATCATGACAAATGTCAATATAGTAAATTTCACAGTTACACTTACACCAGCAGAATATCGGCATCTTTTGACAGAATTTTACTGTTTATTGTATTTGTGTCTCGATCTTACACGATTGTCTCGTAAATTCCTTCAACTTAATACTTTTTTTTCTTTCTTTTTTTTCGTTCTTGAATCTTCGAGTTATAAGTAGACTAAAAAGAAGGGATGGATATTTAGGAAGTGGCCACGTATAGTTATAGCAGCTTGTCGGACTGAAAAAAGTGTTATTTTATCAATAGCATATGGTCCACACACGGATGAGTCGATGACCAATGGCTCCCTTCGGTTATAGATCATAACTTCTCTGCTCACGCTTTCAATGCCGACCCAACATCAGATCTTTTGTATATTTTTTGTATTTTCTCTATTTACCTTTTCACAATAAAAAACGAAACTTACATGTTACATTGTAATGCCTGTTTTCACATTGTGAGAGCGCGACAGAGAAACATGAGCAAAGATGCCCATCTCCCTCACAAAGTGAGAAATTAAGCAAAAAAATTCTAAATTTGTTTTTACCACCCTTGAATTTACATTTTGTTTGGTATGCTCCCCCAGTTTGTGAGGGAGACAGAAGTCGACGGGGGTAGGGTAGCCAGTTGATCTAGAATCTAAACTAATTGTAGAGGGATAAGGACCAGAGGGTATCCCTTACCTGTTTAGGCAATAATTGGGGGTGGGATCTACCAACATCCTTTCTCTTGATATTTTTGCCAAGATGGGAAAGGGATAGGAATAGGATAAGAATTTGTGGACTAGATGATCCATTGCCCATTGCAGAGTCCAATATACTTGTGTTGTAGTTATCCTTAAACTTTCAATTGATTTGAAATCCTCAGTACCATTACTTGGCTTTATGTCAAAGTTTGTTCCGTAATCCTAACGCGTGTCATGAGATCTTTTATCTAGTTTTTACTCCTGTCTTTTCTATCTATTCTCTTACAATGAAGATGTGGGTCTCGTGATGTGATATGTGAATCTTATACTTCATTGTGAGAGAGTAAACATGAGAAAAATAGACAAAAAATCTTACATCTTTCTAAATAGTAGAGTAAACCTGCATAAAATGTTTGTACGGGATCTGACTACTTTCATCATCACACCCAAGAGAAAGAAAGGAAGTATTTCCATACTTAAGATAACGCGAGTTTATTAAGGTTTAAAGAACGCAGGGGCTTAGCTCAGTTGGTAACTTGGCAGCAAATTGCATCCAAGGATCGCTGAATCACCCTGATTTACCTCTCACACGAGGCCCATGGGGCTGGGCGGTGTTGGCCCTGCGGGTGAGGGATATCGCCTTTTTGCATCCAAGGTTTAAAGAACATATTAAGGTGATGTTATTGTCACAACAGTTATTTGCCAAATGATTTATTGCCAGAATAAATATGCATATTTTTATATACAATTTGTTTTGGATGGTGAATTTCGCTTTGCTAACAACATCACCGGAACATACAATAATGCAAAACTAATTATCCATCCAAAAAAAGAAGTAACATCTCATTTTCAAAATAGTATTAGAAATAAGACTACAATTCAACAATACTTGAAACTCAAGAGTATCTTTGAGCAATATCCAATAGACGAAACAAGAGTTCAATTGGCTTGGAATTCATGACCATATGATCAGCCCCTTCAATCTCAAACACTTCATTTGGGGGATTTTTCTTAACAATCCATTCTTGGTAATCCTTCCTTGCATTGTTCTCATCCGGCAATACGATGAAGACACGTCTAACCGTTCCATATTTCTTCTGCGTCAGCACCAACTCTTTCGACATCCCTGCTTCGCTGTATAAGAACAGAGGCCGCACCAACGTTGTAGCCAACGCCAAATCCTAATTTAAAGTTTCACAAACATCACATTCGATTCGATTCAATTGTAGAGTAACTAACATGACATTCACATGGCAAAAATTCATCGGACATATAAAATTAAAATTGCAACATGTACATACCTCACTTGGGCTGAGGTTATATAAATATGTTGCCAAGTGTTTTGGTCCAAATGCATAAGATGTTGGAGGATTGTTTGGTCCATTGCCAAATATGTAATAGCTATCTAGCATGGAAACCGTTATCTTCGGAGCCTACAACAACAACAAGAAGTCAAGTTAACAGCGAGCACTCACTCTGTATCAATCATGTATCGAAAGTTAAAAATGTATTTTAAAAACACAATAATATATGGTATATATTTTAAAGTTGTAAAATAAGTGGTACAAAAGGGATGGAATCACAGAAAACGTATCAAATAACAAACAAATTATAAATAACTACTTTAAATTGAGCCATATTAGTAATTTCTTTTAGGAGATCCGATAGAATCTAAGCTATATGATATATTCAATATTTTGGAATGATAGAATCCTAAGAAATGAGGATACGGATCAAAATTTTGCAAACTATGATCTGAACTCACCTCCGCCGTAAAGGTGGAGACGTTGAGGTTCGGGCCAATCATGGCCGCAGCAACAAAAACAGCAGCAGCGATTTTCTCAGGGAACAACTCCATCGCCTGAGCGATCCCATATCCACCAAAGCTATGCCCGACGAGGATCACCCTCTCGCCGAGAGGGACTGAAGCCATGAACTCCGTCAGCGGCTGGAAGTAATCAGATATCGAATCCTCAACCTCGTCAACCTGCACAGGATTGATCCCTGAAGTCGCCATGTCGAGAGCCGTAACGTTGTGACCCGATGCCCTTATTAAAGACACTACTTTGTACCAGGACCATGCCCCGTGGCACGCCCCATGGACCAGAACAAAATGCTTCCTGGGCTTACCGGATTTTGTCGCAAATATTGGAAGAAGAAATATAAACAAGAACAGGGCCAGCAGAGAAAGACAATTTGCGTTATTTCTCAGCTTCATGTTTTCTGTAATTTGGAACTTGGTTTGGAGATCAATTAATGGAGCTTTAGGCTTTACTTATATGATTAATTTTTTCTCAGCTTTGGATGAGAAAGAAGATGTCGACAAAACGGTCAAAAAAGCTCCTTATGACGAAGAACATTAACTCCAAAGACTTTGATTTGGTCTCACTATCACCTTTTTCTCGGAAAATAAAGACACTAATGCGTACGGCATAAACACCTCTTACGTGGGCTGTTTGTATCCTCTACAAGCTTTTTCACTGGAAGACGGTGTTAGAATTCATGAGGGGATCTTTGGCTATAATCTGTAAATACGAAGTAAGACATTACCTTGAGCCATTGATGTTGTCAGAGTGCTGACAGAGTCACGTACGAAGTCTCCGGTCTTCCCTCTCCAAACTCTCTCTCACTATAAATCGTGTGTATGCTGATGGGTGCACACTACGTACATTGGTTGAGTGGAGAGAGGGACCGGGGAGATACGTATATATAATTATGACCTACCCCATCAGAGGTCAATCGCAATAAATTATAATCAACTTATTATTCTCCCTGATTTTCCTCAATCAATCATAATCATCCAATATCATGGTCGATCAGTTATATACCATAATTGTCTCAATTAGTGGGATGACTTATAAGGAAGGATAGGTAACTGATGGTGGTCATGAAGTCCACCTTTACAGTTACCATAATATTTTAACATTCTCCCACTTGGACAAATGACCACGTAAATGGATGAGTTTCAGTAATGTGGCCACAATAATTGTATATTTATCCTACATCGTTACTAAAATGGATCATGGCGGTTATATGTCTTAATAGTCACACTCCCTTCCATGTATCACAATTTTAATAACTAAATGTAGACAAATTTAATGAGGAAAATGAACTATCAACAAAAAATGTTCATATGTGGTCCAAATATTAAATCCTGTAACAATAATGTGCACAAAACAGGAATCTAATATATCCTTATGTGTCCCTACCATAAACAAGCAATTCAATCAAAATTAATAAGACCCATGGAACTAACATGTTCCACAAATTTCTTTGGCGCCAATGCTTTTGTGAATGGGTCTGCAAGCATCAAATCAGTCCGTATATGCTCTATGGACACCTTTTGTTCTTGAATTCTCTCTCGAACAACATGGTATTTCAATTCAATGTGCTTTGACTTGCTTGAGCACTTGTTGTTCTTAGAGAAGAAGACAGCAGCGGAATTATCACAATACATGGCTATTGGTTTAGAGATGGACTCCATAATTCTAAGTCCCTCGATGAAATTTCTCAACCAAATAGCCTGAGACGTCGCTTCATGGCATGCAACAAATTCAGCTTCCATAGTTGAAGAAGCAGTGATTGATTGCTTAATGCTTCTCCATGATACAGCACCCCCAGCGAGCATAAAAATATATCCAGTAGTTGACTTCATCGTTTGCTCACAACCCATGAAATCGGAATCTGAGTATCCGATGATTTCAAGTTTATCACTTTGCTTATAAGTGAGCATCAAATCTTTGGTGCCTTGGAGGTATCGCATCACCTTCTTAGCTGCTTTCCAGTGATCGATTCCTGGATTACTTTGGACTCTGCCAAGCATCCCGACTGCAAAGCTGATGTCAGGTCTCGTGCATGTTTGAGCATATATCAAACTTCCAACAGCTGATGCATAAGGTACATTATCCATTTGACGTCTCTCAATTTCATTCTGAGGACATCTGTTTTGACCAACTCTGTCTCCTTTCACAATAGGACATGGAGTGGTTGCACAATCTTGCATTTGAAATCTTTCAAGAACCTTGTTGATGTAATTCTTTTGAGATAAACCAAGAGTCTTCTTGAATCTATCTCTGTGAATCTCAATGCCAAGAACGAAAGATGCATCATTCATATCTTTCATTTCAAAGTTCTTAGAAAGAAATTCTTTAGTGTCATGCAACAAACCCAAATCATTTGTGGCAAGCAATATGTCATCAACATACAAGATCAAAAATATGAATCGGCTCCCACTGACCTTTAGATATACACAATCATCAAGTTTATTTTCTTGAAATCCAAAGGTCTTTATGGTATTATGAAACTTGATATACCATTGTCGTGAGGCCTGTTTGAGTCCATAAATTGATCTGTTCAGTTTGCATACCAATTGCTCATTTCCTTCTTCCTCAAAACCTTCAGGCTGAATCATATAGATTTGTTCTTCAAGATCTCCATTCAGGAATGCTGTTTTTACATCCATTTGGTGTAACTCCAAGTCATAATGAGCCACCAAAGCCATGATTATTCGGAAGGAATCTTTCTTTGATACAGGTGAGAAAGTCTCATTGTAATCGATACCTTCCTTTTGAGTGAATCCCTTAGCTACTAGTCGGGCCTTATAACGGTCAATGTTGCCATTGGAGTCTCGTTTAGTTTTGTAAACCCATTTGCATTGAATGGGTTTTGACCCCTCAGGTAAATCAACCAAATCCCAAACTTGATTGCTTTTCATAGATGCTATTTCATCTTTCATGGCATCTATCCATTTATTGGATTCATCACTTTTCATGGCCTGTGAGAATGTAAATGGGTCATCCATAATGCCAGTATTGCTACTTTCTTGCAAGTACACAATATAATCATCTGAAATTGCACTTGTTTTTGGTCTTTTTGACCTTCGTACAACATTCAGACCATTATTGCGTGTATCAATGAGAGTGGTCGGGTCATGAACATCCTGAGAATCAACGTGAGTTGATTCTTGTGACTGTGAGATTAAATCCACCTTCCTTTTCTCATGACTCCCACTAAAATTCTCATTCTCAAGAAATCTAGCGTTATTTGTTTCCATAATTCTGTTGTAATGATTAGGACAGTAAAACCGATATCCTTTTGATCTTTCTGGATATCCAATAAAGAAACAACTAATTGTTCTTGGATCAAGCTTCCTTTCATGTGGATTGTAAAGCCTTGCTTCAGCAGGACATCCCCAAACACGTATATGGTTTAAACTTGGTTTTCTACCAACCCATAATTCATAAGGGGTTTTAGCCACAGCTTTGGTAGGAACTCGGTTTAAAATATACATTGATGTCCGGATAGCTTCTCCCCACAAAAATTCAGGAAGAGTGCTGTCACTAATCATACTTCGAACCATATTCAATAAGGTTCGATTACGCCGTTCAGCCACACCATTCTGCTGAGGCGTTCCTGGCATTGTGTATTGAGCAATAATTCCATTTTCTTGAAGAAATCTAGCAAAAGGTCCCAAATTGCGACCAGTTTCATCATATTTTCCATAATATTCACCACCTCTATCTGACCTCACAACTTTAATTTTTCTATCCAATTGATTTTCTACCTCCGCCTTGAACACTTTGAACATGGTCAAGGCATCGGATTTTTCCTTAATTAGATAGACATATCCATAACGTGAGAAGTCATCAATAAAGGTGATGAAATATTTTTCATTGCTTATAGAAGAAGGAAATGGTCCACAAATATCTGTATGTATCACTTCAAGCAGTCCAGAACTTTTAGTGGCATTTTTCTTAGTACCCTTAGTTTGCTTGCCCTTAATGCAATCTATACAGGTACCAAGATCCATAAAATCAAGAGCTGGCAAGACTCCATCTTTGACTAGCCGCTCAAGTCGTTCCTTTGATATATGACCCAAGCGTTTGTGCCACAAAAGTGATGAAGTTTCAGAATCATGACTGCGTTTGTGGCTAACATTCATATTCATATGCAGAGAAATAAGGGATTCAGAAAATTTAGGATCAAGATCTATCTTATACAACCCATCAATTAAAGTACCACCACCAATAAAAACTTTATTTTTTGTTAAATTGAAACACTGATCACCAAGTTGAAAGAAATAACCATCTAAATCAAGACGAGATAGAGAAATTAAGTTTCTAGAAAAAGCAGGAACATAAAAGGTGTCAAGTAAATCTAGGCATGTGCCAGATTTTAAAACTAGTCTATAGGTGCCAATAGCTTCAACTTTTGCTTCCGTTTTGTTCCCCATTAAGATTTTCTTTTCCCTTATCAGTGGTTGGCGGGTTGTAAGGAATCCCTGCATGTTATTAGAAATATGAATGGTAGAACCACAATCAAGCCACCAAGTATTAGAAGGAACATCAACTAAATTGGTCTCAAGACAAACAAAGGAAAGGGGATTACCTTTCTTTTGAAACCATGCCTGTCTCTTACGGCATTCTACTTGCTTATGTCCCTTCTTCTTGCAAAAATGGCAAGTGCCACCAAAACCATCATGGCTAGGAGCCCCTTTATTTGGTGTTCTGTGGCCTTTACCTTTGGGCTTTCTTGGTCCATGAACATTATGACCATGTGATACTAGATGGACAGTTTGCAATCCTTCTCTTTTCAATCTCGCTTCCTCTTGGACACACATAGAGATAAGTTCATTTATAGTCCACTTATCTCTTTGAGTATTGTAAGTGATCTTAAATGGACCATATTGCTGAGGAAGCGAGTTGATGATGAATTGCACCAAAAAGGACTCAGAAATTGCCATATTCATTGATTTGAGTTGTTCAGCCAAGTTATTCATTTCCATAATGTGTTCACGTATGCCACTTACCCCGTCATATTGTTTTGTGGTCAAGGCTGCCATAAGTGTACCTGCCAATGCTTTATCAGCTGCTTGAAATTGTTGCTCAACTGAAGTGAGGAAAGTGCGAGCGTTGTCAGAGTTTGGAATTGACTGCCTTATGTGCTTTGCAATCTTGCTTCTAATGATCATCAAGCTTAGGCGGTTGGAGCGTTCCCAGCTTTCACGAAGTGTTTTTTCAGCTTCAGTGCTTTCAGGTTGAATCTTCCCAGGTTCATCAATACGGAAACACAGATCCAGATCCAAGCATCCCAATGTGATAAGCAACTGTTCATGCCAATCAGAGTAATTGGACCCATTCAGTTCAGGGATGTCAGAAGTGAATCCGGCAACTGATCCTGGAATAGTAGCTGAAAATAAAACACGAATCATGCCATGAGTTTCATCATAGAGGAGCAATCAGGTGCATCATTGTAGTTCACCTTTGGGCAAGAACTTACAACATGCTAGTGATGTGCTCAATGCGAGATTCATCATAATAGAGCAATCGTGTGCATCATTGCAAATTTGCCTTTGGGCCAAACTTACAACATGCCAATGATGTGCTCAAAGTGAGGAACAATTATTCACTTTTATATTACAATCATTAATCGAGATATTATATTCCTTTGGGTAATATAATAACTCTGTCATGAAAATAGAATTAAAATACCTTTGGGCAAATTTTAATGCTATAATCATGATATAACATTAGTATAAATAACCTTTTAAATTTCACAACTAGTTCACTTTGGTGAAACTAATTGATATCTTTAATGTTTATAAGGTTATTTTGGCCTACTACTCACTAGTACAAAATGTGAGTTTCATCTTAGTAGTGTCAATCATTCAAAATTTGACTTTCAATTCATTAATTATAACCCTTCGTGGGTTGAGAAATTAATGAACATGCATAATATAATAAAACTAAATTTTGTACAATGAATTAAAAAACGTGGAGGGTACAGAACTTCCCAAAAAAAAAAAAAAAAAAAATTATGAAAGCCAATCAACTCATGGTATATATATATGTATCAGGGTGCTTTGGCAATGTCCAGTAATTACAGCAAACATTAGGCAGTAGAAAAAAAATTTACATAATGTTTTTAAAATTAAAGATATGACATAACCATTCACGGGCATATATTTAGGGAATCAATAATAGACTTAAATATGATTTAATAAAATAACCAGGGAAACCAGGACCATTAAGGATGATGATCTTGTTCTCAAAATTAGAAAATAGTGTCCCAAAGTCACTGTTTGCTTTATTTTAAAAGATCCAGTGATATGTACAATAATCCTTGAGGACATAATCATAGAAATATTGTTCATGATGATTTAAAATAATTTTCAACTTAGAACTAGCCCAGTTATGCTGATCTCATTAGGTACACATAACTTACATATTGGAAAATAATATTTCCAATTAAGTGTAAATTTAGCATATAACAAATTATACATCAAAACAAGCAAAAATAAATAAATTAATTAAATTTACTGAAGAGTACTACTAGATATCAAAGAGCTCCAGCAACAGTAAATCAAATTATAATCAACTAAATTGGGTTATCATGGAAAAGGTATACAAGTTCCAGTCTGGCCTTAATCAACACAGTAAATTTTGACCAAAACAGCACAAGTCCTTAAAAGACTTCTTTGATTCTTTGGTTAGGAAGGCAGCGGAAAAACAGCGGAACGAAGCTTAACAAAAGCTTTAAGTTTTAGTCAAATACTGAACCAAATTTTCCTTTATGACGTCGGATTTGGGTAATACTAATGATGAATGGTCACAAATCAATTACTTTATCATGTTTAATTGATTTACAAAGACTTCACAAAATTATGATCCTTTCATGTAAACCAAATCCGTCCATAAGTCATCAATTAATTAAATACTCCACATGAATCGATATTATAAAATCAATAAAACTCATATCAACTTAAATCCGTAAAATTTAAACCCATTGATTCTTGTCAAACCGTAGAGAAATCAATGAGTTATATCGGAATCCAAAGATTAAAATTATAAAATCGACAAAGGCATCCATCGATATACAATTCATAAATTGATTTACAGATTATAACCTTAACCTCGCTGATACCACATGTTAGAATTCATGAGGGGATCTTTGGCTATAATCTGTAAATACGAAGTAAGACATTACCTTGAGCCATTGATGTTGTCAGAGTGCTGACAGAGTCACGTACGAAGTCTCCGGTCTTCCCTCTCCAAACTCTCTCTCACTATAAATCGTGTGTATGCTGATGGGTGCACACTACGTACATTGGTTGAGTGGAGAGAGGGACCGGGGAGATACGTATATATAATTATGACCTACCCCATCAGAGGTCAATCGCAATAAATTATAATCAACTTATTATTCTCCCTGATTTTCCTCAATCAATCATAATCATCCAATATCATGGTCGATCAGTTATATACCATAATTGTCTCAATTAGTGGGATGGCTTATAAGGAAGGATAGGTAACTGATGGTGGTCATGAAGTCCACCTTTACAGTTACCATAATATTTTAACAGACGGAATATATATAGCCAAGAAAAATAAAGTCGGCTAATAAAGCTTCTGTCAATACGAATTCCTGTCAGAGCAAATATATGTGCGGGCAAATAAATCTTCTGTCAATACGAATTCCTGTCAGAGCAAATATATATATTTTGGGGCATGTTAATTGCAAGACAATTTTTATTAAACACAAGACACTTTTTAAAATTTTAAGTGGTGAAAAGACAGTAATATCTTTATTCATTTCTACCCTCATAACCATTTTCTTCAATGCACATAGAATCGCCTGGGAGAGGCGATCTAAACCGATAAGACCGTCTGGGCCAGGCCAGGCGATTTTATCTCATAAAATCGCCACTTAGAGGTGATCCTATCCGTGAAAATCGTCTGTCGTAAGCGATTCTATATGGAACAATTGCCTCTCCGGAGCGATTAATTGAGAATACATTGGCGTCCTGTGGCTATTCTTTCCTGTTAATACGTCCGGTCAGAGCGATCCTTTCATGTTTATTCGCCAGGACAGGGCTATTCTTTTTCGTTAATTCGCCTGGACGGTGCGATTCTCTCAGTTTAAATCGGCTCCAATTCTTTTCTGAAGATGTTTTCTTAGCCTGGAAAAATCGCCTCCATGTGACAATTCTTTTAGGAAGAATCACTTCGTCTGAGCGAGTTTCTTCACAGTTCGCCAGAAAACCATTTTTCCGGCGAGCTAATACATAATTTGACATAAAATTTGTACAAACCAGCTGGAAAACCCACGAAACATCCAAAAACATTGATAAACACATTACCCATACAATTTACAAGGACCAAAAAAGCTAAAAATCATTGCAATTTCAAGTTTTCTCGTAAAAACCAAAAAACAACTAATGGAACGGCGATGGAAATGCGCGACAGCGATGGAGATGTGCGGATGGAGATGGAACCGCCGCTGGAGCTGGAATGGAGCGATGGAGGGATTCAAATTTGCAGTAAAATCTCTAATTTTACTGTAGAAGGAAGTAGAAAATGGATGAGCAAAAAAGTAATTTTAAGTCTAAATTTTTTAAAAAGTGTCCTCTATTTAGTAAAATGTGTCATTCAGTTAATAATTCCGTATATTTTTTATACATTTTGGTTTGAATGGTAAATTATTACTCTGATAATAATATCACCAGAACATGCAATGTCGCGTTTTCAATAAAGTATTAAAAACAAGGCGACAATTCACCAGTACTAGGAAACTCAAGAGTATCTCCGAGCAATATCGAGTAGACGAAACAAGAGTTCAATTGGCTTGGACGTCATCACCATATGATCAGCCCCTTCAATCTCAAACGCTTCATTTGGGGGATTTTTCTCAACAATCCATTCTTGAAACTCCTTCCCTGCATTATTGTCAGCAGCTGCTACGATGTACACCCGGCTAACCGTTCCATATTTCTCCGGCGTGACCACCAACTCTTTCGACAGCCCTTCTTCGCCGTACAAGAACATAGGCCTCACCAACATTGTAGCCAGCGCCAAATCCTATATTTGATTCGATTCAGTTCAATTATAACAGCCTTTTTCAGAGCAGAACCAAAGAAAAACAGAGACATATATATGTAATATATATACCTCACTTGGACTGAGCTGATATAGATATGTTGCCAAGTGCTTTGGTCCAAATCCATAAGCTGTTGGAGGATTGTTTGGTCCATCGCCATATATGTAATAGCTATCTAGCATGGAAACCGGTTTCCACGGAGCCTGCAACACCAACAACAAGAACAAGAAATCAAACGTTGTTCGCTTCACCTTTTTCACTAACTCTGTATCAAACATGTATCACAACTTAAAAACATTTCGTATTTTAAAGCATAATAATATATGAAATACACATTTTACTGTTGTAATACATCATGAGCGCATAAATAAATAAAAGTGATAAAGAGGAATTTGGATCATAGTTTGCAATACCGAGGACCATAAGGGATTGTACCTAACATTTTATAAAAATTGTGCAATTGTAAAATTACAAATAAATTATAAAAATTCTTATAATTTGAGTCATTTTAGTACATTTTATAGGACCAGATAGAATCGTAAAATCTTACTACTAGGGTCGAAATTCTGCAAACCATTACCTCCTTATTTATGGTAGCCGGGCTGAGGTTCGGGCCAATCATGGCAGCAGAGACGAAAACAGCAACAGCAATTTTCTCAGGGAACATTTCCATGGCCTGAGCGATACCCAGTCCGCCATAGCTATGTCCGACGAGGACCACCCTCTCGCCGGGAGGGACGGAAGCCAAGAACTCCGTCAGCGGCCGGAAGTAATCAGATATCGAATCCTCGACGTCGTAAACCTGCACAGGGTTGATTCCCGCAGTCGTCATGTCGAGAGCCGTGACATTATGACCAGCTGCCGTTATTAAGGACACGAGCTTGTACCAGGACCAGGCGCCGTGGCACGCCCCATGGACCAGAACAAAATGCTTCCTGGGTTCGGAGGAATTCGTCGCATTTAGCAGCGTTGGAAGAAGAAATAACAACAGGGCCAACAATGGCGACGGTCTCACCATTGCCTTTTTCTTCTTAGTCTTTCTTTAAAGGTTTGAAGAGGCCACGCAAATGGGTTTTCTATCGTTCTAATTTTATCCCGAGAGGGACGACTCATGAAGCTCAATCTTTAACTGGGGACACCACTACTTTTGCATTATCTTCATGGTTTTTAAAATTTATTTTTCACTCAATTATTAATTACTAGGTGCATAGTAAGTATAGAATAATTGGTATAAAGGATCTGAACTTGCTCTAAAAAAACATGAATGTAAAACTAGTAGGGCTAAAGTTATACGCAACTTTCGTCCCACTCAAAAAGTTCATTTTTCTTAAAAAAGTTATTGTCTCGTGATTGATTCTAGAAGTCGCCATGTAGTAATCTATCCATAAAAAAAAAAAAATTTAAAAAAAAGGTAAAACCAAGTCTCGTTTTCAAAATAGTATTTCAAACAAGACTAATAATTCAATAGTACTTAAGGGTATCTCTGAGCAACATCTAGGAGGCGAAACAAGAGTTCAATTGGCTTGGAATTCATGACCATATGATCAGCCCCTCCAATCTCAAACACTTCATTTGGGGGATTTTTCTCAACAATCCATTCTTGTGCTCCTTCCCGGCATTATTCTCATAAGGCAGTACAATGAAGATCCGGCTAACCGTTCCATATTCCTCCTGCGTCATAACCAACTCTTTCGACATCCCTGCTTCACTGTATATGAACAGAGGTCGCACCAACGTTGTAGCCAGCGCCAGATCCTATATTAATTATCACAAACATCACATTCGATTCAATTCAATTCAATTCTAACAACATGTAGAGTGACTGACATGACAAAAATTTCACTATGAATTTTCACTTTCCCAGTTATATATACCTTACTTGGGCTGAGGTCATATAAATATGTTGCCAAGTGCTCTGGTCCAAATGCATAAGCTGTTGGAGGATTGTTTGGTCCATTTCCATATATGTAATCAATTGGGAGGGAAAGGGAGAGAATTCGGAAGCAAATTAATGGGAGGGAAATTTTTGGGAAGAGATAGTTAATTACCCATCTAACTTCAATGATGGGAGGGATTGGGATTGGGATTGGGATTTCCCATTACCCGTTGGGAATTAAATAATTGGGATCCCATTGGAGTCCCGTTTTAATTCCCACTAATTACCCGAATCAAAATTATTTGATTTTCTTTTACCATATTTATTATTATTATTATTATTTGTACTTTTAATTATTATTATTAATTATATTTAACAAATCATTTAAACTATATATTTTTCATTTAAAATTATACACGCAGTACGTACATAAATACACACATATATATATACCATATATACATACATATATTTATATATAAATATATATGCGTGTAATGTATGTAATATACAAACATTGCACGCATATATACAAATATATGTATATAGCCTAAATATGTATGTATGTACAATAGGTGTATATACATTTACTGTACACACACACATAGATAAGTGTTCAACCTGGCCCGCGGGTTGGGTCGGACCTGGTGGCCCAAACCAATATGAACTTAAATTTCACTTTGGTCTGGGTCGGTTCGGGGGAGAACATGCCAGTTTGGATTTTGGGTTCGGGTCGGCCCTAACTGACTTTTTTTTTTCTTTTAAATTTTACTTGAATCTTTTTTCAGCCTTAATTTTCTTAAGGTGATAAAAAAAAAATAAATAATAATAATTTGAAATATGTTTAATTTGTACCTCAAAAATTATACTTTCCTAAATAAAATATTTTATTTGTAAGTTTTAAATTTTAAAAGTATAAAACTAAAACTAAAATTTGAAAAAATAAAAAATTGGGTTTGGAGCCTGGAGGAATACGGGAAAGGGTTAGAGAAATTATTTTTATTTTTGGTTTGGGGGGTGGGTGCTGGGGGAAAATCAAGCCGGAAGGGAGGGAGAGGGAGTGGGGGAGGGGGAGTGGGACCCGGGGGCAATGATAAGGGTGGGTGGGGGTCGGGTTTTTGTTGTGTTGTGGTAGTTTAGAGATATAACCATGTGCAGTGGGGGTTAAAAATTTTGTGCATTTTTTTTAAATTTTAAATATTAAAATGGGTCAATTAGGGTGGCGACTTGAACCGACCCTAAGTAGACCGAACCGCTCCTCTAGGGACGTGGCCCGAATTTGACCCGAACCTCACAGTTCGGGTCGAGTAGAGTCGGGTAATAAGATTTGAACACCCCAACTTATAGAGAATAAAAAAAATGAGTTAAAATAAGAGAGTTTATATATAAATCAAAGAGAAAATAAGAGTAGAAAGAAAAATTAAGACGGGAAACTTACTAGATATACATATAAAGATGAAAAAATAAGTTAGATCAAAAGATATGTAGAGCGAGAAAGAGAATTAAATGAGTAGATAAAGAAAATTGAAACAATGACATAGAAAAAGAAAACAACAATAATATTAAAAATTAATAAATAAACAGAATTTTTATAATAAAAAAAGTGAAAAAGGGAAATTACGGGAAATAAAATGGGTTCTCATTGGGTACCCATTTAATACCCAAAAATATGTTCTCATTGGGTCCCAATGGGAACCCATTCCCTCCCATCAAGTTCCCTACCTCACTAATTTCCCTCCCATTTGTACCCAATGGAAATTTTTATTGGGAATTTCCCTACCAATAAATAGGGTCCCATTGGATGCCCAATGGTAATGGGAAAATATTGCCACCTCTATGTAATAGCTATCTAACATGGAAATCGTTCTCGTTGGAGCCTGAAACAACAACACCAAGAAATCAAACGTTGTTCAGGTCACGTTTAACCCTTTATCAATCATGTATCAAAACTTAAAAATATTCCATATTTTAAAATACATCACAATATTCAACATATATTTTAAAGGAGCAATACAGGATTAGCGCATAAAAGAATAAGTGATACAAAGGGGATCTGAATCATAGTTTGCAATACTGAGAACCATAAGGGATCGTACCTAAAATTCTATCGACAAAAATGTGCATCTCTAGAGTTACAAACAAATAATAAAAACTACTCTACTTCAAAACTACGATCAATTTAGTATTTTGATATCGTAAAATCGTACTATCACACTATAGGGATCGACATTCTTCAAACTATTACCTCATGACGTATGCTGGACATGTTGAGGTTCGGGCCAATCATGGCAGCAGCAACAAAAACAGCAACAGCAATTTTCTCAGGAAAGATTTCCATGGCCTGAGCGATTCCCAGTCTGCCATAGCTATGTCCGACGAGGACCACCCTCTCGCCCGGAGGGACAAAAGCCATGAACTCCGTCAGCGGCAGGAAGTAACCAGATATGGAATCCTCCACCTCACAAATCTGCACCGGATTGATTCCTGAAGTCGTCATGTCGAGGGCCGTGACGTTGTTACCGGATGGCCTTATTAAGGACACAAGCTTGTACCATGACCAGGCCCCGTGAACAAAATGCTTCCTGGGTTTACCTGAATTTGTCGCAAATATTGGCAGAAGAAATAACAAGAAGAACAGGGCCAGCAGAGGAAGACAGTTTGCGTTATTTCTCAGCTTCATGCTTCTACACGAATGATGTTATATTGGCATTTGGTTGGAGATCAATTAATGGAGCTTTACGATGTGAGACCGGATCCTCTGTACATTTTTTTCTGTGTGTTGTCATGTTCAGTGAGGGTAAAGTAACGCTATTTTGCTAATCGTTCATATTTAAACAATAATTATTTTTGAATGAAAAGCAAAGTAACGACATTACTATGCCCTAAGTAAACAGGGCAAAACAGAAAAAAATGGACAGAGGATCGGACTCTTAGGATGTACTTAATTAATTTCTCTTTAGCTCTGGATCAGAAAGAAGAGGTCGATAAAACTGTCAAAAAGCCCATTATTACGTAGAAGATTATCTCCAAAGACTTTAGTTGGTCTCACTATCACCTTTTTTTTTGGAAAATAAAAACACTAATACAGCATATGGAATCTCATGTATCAACGCATATATACCCAAGAAAAAAATTAATTTGGGATTCTTTATTCTACTAATTTTATAAGTTGTCGTAGATTTTTCTTTTGAATCACTAGAAAATTAACTATGTGGTAAACAATATCAGTTAGTAAAGCTTTCGTCGTGTCTCAATTCTCACGTCGCTGTAATGGAGTACATTTTGAGGGACGATCGAAAATGGGCCAATTTCTCCAAGTCATGTAAATTGTACCATCATAGCATAATGAATATAAACAAAGAGGAACTTTATAACTCGAAACTTAGTTTTCATTAACATACAGCGTTTGCAGAAGATAAACTTGTAGGGGTGAACTAGAGTTGTGTACTGCAACTTCAAAACACGTTTATATCTGGACTCGAAACTCAAAGGGACAAACATCATCCAAGCATATATATTCATCTAATTGGCTGAAATAGGCTCAACTATCTTTTATCAAATAACATATTTCATGACTTTGAACACAAAAATAAGGATGACACTCTCTTTAAATCAAAAAAAGCAAAAGGATTCCACTTTTTTTACTCTCTATCTTATATATGTTGCATATATTGTTGCCAATTTAAACGTAATTGGTGTAGAATAAGTGGTACAACGCTTTAAAGATCATGAATGTAAAACTAGTAAGTGGTAGAGTTATATATATGTTTCCCTTGGCTGTTTCAAATGGCACAAAACAAATCAATACTCAAGAGTATCTCTTAGCAATGTCCAGGAGACAAAACAACAGTTCAACTGGCTTAGAGATCATGACCATATGATCTGCCCCTTCAATCTCAAACACTTCATTTGGATGATTTTTATTAATCATCCATTCTTGGAAGTCCTTCTCTATGTTCCTATCTTCACCGGTGACGTTGCCGATGAAGATACGGCTAACTGACACCGACCCTGACCCGACCGACCCCGACACCGACCCCGACCTCCCAACCCGACCCCGACCCGACCCCGATGAAGATACGGCTAACCGACACGAACCGGACCCCGACTGCGACCCCGGCCCCAGCCACTACCCCGAATCCGACACCGACCGCGACGCGACCGCGAGCTTGTTCGTGAACGTTCGTGTTCGTTCTCAGCCCTATCCAAGCATATATATTCATCTAATTGGCTGAAATAGGCTCAACTATCTTTTATCAAATAACATATTTCATGACTTTGAACACAAAAATAAGGATGACACTCTTTAAATCAAAAAAAAAGAAAAAGGATTCCAGTCTTTTTATTCTCTCTATCTTATATATGTTGCATATATTGTTGCCAATTTAAACGTAATTGGTGTAGAATAAGTGGTACAACGCTTTAAAGATCACGAATATAAAACTAGTAAGTGGTAGAGTTATATATATGTTTCCCTTGGCTGTTTCAAATGGCACAAAACAAATCAATACTCAAGAGTATCTCTTAGCAATGTCCAGGAGACAAAACAACAGTTCAACTGGCTTAGAGATCATGACCATATGATCTGCCCCTTCAATCTCAAACACTTCATTTGGATGATTTTTATTAATCATCCATTCTTGGAAGTCCTTCTCTATGTTCCTATCTTCACCGGTGACGTTGCCGATAAAGATACGGCTAACTGACACCGACCCTGACCCCGACCCTGACCCCGACCCCGACACCGACCCCGACCTCAACCCCTACCCCGACCCCGATGAAGATACGGCTAACCGACACGAACCGTGACCCCGACTGCGACCCCGGCCCCAGCCACTACCCCGAATCCGACACCGACCGCGACCCCGACTTCGACCCCAACCCCGACCGCGACCCCAATCCCGGCCACGGCCACTACCCCGAACCCGAATCCGACCGCGACCCTCCAGACCCCGACCACAGCCTCGACCCAAACCCGACCCCGTCCCCGTCCCCGTCCCCGAACCCTACCCAGACCTCGAACCCGACCCCGAACTCGAACCCGGCCCCGACCCCGAACCAGACCCAGACCTCGAACCCAAACCAGACCCCGACTTCGACCCAACCGCACCCCGGCCCCGACCCCGACCCCTACCCACCCAATAGAAAAAAAAATGGTTTATATACCGTAAACATAATTTTTATATAATTTTCCGCATCAAATATAATTTTAAAATATTTTTTTTCAAATAGTTGTCCAAATATCTTTTAAACTATTTTTAACTCAAAAAGCATTTTTGTAAAATACTTGTCCAAACACATATTTCATTACAAAAACTTCAAAAACATATTTTATAAAATGTTTTTGAAAAACACTTTTATAAAAATGTTTTTGAAGTACTTGTCCAAACGGAGCCTTAGTTTTCGTTCATGTATAGCGTTTACAAAAGATAATTAGGGATGAATTAGAGTTGTGTACTGCAACTTCAAAACACATTTATTTATTTTATTGCATTTAAATACTTCAAATCACGCTTGTATCTGAACTCGAACCACAAAGGGACGAACATCATCCAAGCATATTCATCTAATGGCTGAAATAGGCTCAAGTATCTCTCAAGAACCATTTCATGAAACACAAAGGCAAGAAATCATCAACTCAAAAGATTGAAATACGAGTAACCAAATTAGGAGGAGGGTTGGGGCGGTGGTTACTCGGAAGGCCTTGAAACCAACGTAACGGATATTGAATAAGTGGTACAATGCTTCAAAAACACGAATTAAATCAATACTCAAGAGTATCTCTCAGCAATGTCCAGGAGACAAAAAAATAGTTCAACTGGCTTAGAGATCATGACCATATGATCAGCCCCTTCAATCTCAAACACTTCATTTGGATGATTTTTCTTAATCGTCCATTCTTCGAAGCCCTTATTTATGCTCCTATCTTCATCGGCGACGATGAAGATTCGGCTAACCGATCCATAATTCTTTGTCGACAGTACCAACTCTTTTGACAATTGCTCTTGGCTGTACAGATACAGAGGCCTCACTAACATGGTAGCCAGTGCCAAATCCTACGCCAAAATCAACAGTCAAACATATTATATATCGTTTAGTTTGCACCATATACAAAACACTCCCTTAGTCTCATATAAATAAAATGTTGTGTTTCTAAGTTTGTTGATACCTGGCTTGGGCTGCGCTGATATAAATTCGTTGCCAAGTGCTTTGGTCCAAATGCAAAAGCCGTTGGAGAATGGCCAGGTCCATTGCCATATATATAATAACTATCCAGTTTGGAAATGGAGCCCATTCTCTTCACTGACTACAAGTAGAAAACTAGGAATTAAAGATTGATCACAAAAGTCAAATTTGGATCAAATTTGGATAGCGACATCTTCTGTCTGTCTCATTCTTATCTTCTGTCCACCATCTCATATTAGAGAAGTAGGGCGGGGACATGCAAGTCTCACCTTACATTCTGATATATGAGCACCTTACATTCTGATATATGAGTCTCACCCCATATTGTGAAAAAATAGACAGAAAAAACATGAATATGACCGACAGAATATCTGATCGCCAATTTGAAAAAATTAGGCCGGGTTCGGATGCTTTGTCAATTTCTTATTGTCCTATCCACTGAGGACAAAGTAACGATTATTTTACCCTAAATAGACATAACAAGATTTAAAAAAATAGATAGGGAATCTCGACTCGCTTGGGCTTACCTCTTGAAGATAGGTGGAAACGTTGAGCTTAGGGCCAATCATTGCAGCAGCTACGAAAACGGCAACAGAAATTTTCTCAGGAAACATTTCCATGGCCTGAGCGATTCCCAATCCGCTGTAGCTATGACCGACGAGGATCACCCTTTCGTTCGGAGGGATCGAAGCCATGAACTCCCTGAGTGGCCGGAAGTAATCGGATACGGAATTCTTGATTTCGTTGACCTGTTCTGGATTGATCCCTGAAGTCGCCATGTCGAGAGCTGTGGCTTTGTGGCCTGACGAGTTTACCAGGGAAACTAGCTTGTACCATGACCAGGCCCCGTGACACGCCCCGTGGACTAAAACAAAATGAAAACGCTTCCCGGGTCGGCTTCTTTGAGGATGCTCCGGTGCAGCGGCCTCTGTCGGAGTTAGCAACGGAAGAAGAAATAAAAACAGGATCCACAGTGAAATGAAGTTTGAATTTGTACAGGGCTTCATTTTTCCGTTGATGTTCTTAAGTTTTTCTTGGGGAGAATGAAGCAGAAAACAGAGAAGATATCAATCAAGTGGTATATAGTCGCCGTTTCACGAAGGGTCTACCTTAAAATTTTGTTTTTATTCTAATGAAAATGACAAATTAGTTTTTTATATTATAAATATTATATATTGAAATTCATAATAAGTTGTATACTTTTGTATCCACGATGAAGAAGTAGGGGGCAAAGAGACAAACTTGTAATTTTGTTTTTATTCTAATGAAAATGACAAATTAGTTTTTTATATTATAAATATTATCTATTGAAATTCATAATAAGTTGTATACTTTTGTATCCACGATGAAGAAGTAGGGGGCAAAGAGACAAACTTGTAAATCAAAACTTAGTTTTCATTCATGTATAGCGTTTACAAAAGATAATTAGGGACGAATTAGAGTTGTGTACTGCAACTTCAAAACACGTTTATTTTTTTTATTGCATTAGAAACACTTCAAAACACGCTTGTATCTGAACTCGAACCACAAAGGGACGAACATCATCCAAGCATATTCATCTAATGGCTGAAATAGGCTAAGTATCTCTCAAGAACTATTTCATGAAACACAAAGGCAAGAAATCATCAACTCAAAAGATTGACATACGAGTAACCAAATTAGGAGGAGGGTTGGGGCGGTGGTTACTGGGAAGGCCTTGAAACCAACGTAACTGATCTGGAATAAGTGGTACAACGCTTCAAAAACACGAATTAAATCAATATTCAAGAGTATCTCTCAGCAATGTCCAGGAGACGAAACAACAGTTCAATTGGCTTGGAGATCATGACCATATGATCAGCCCCTTCAATCTCAAACACTTCTTTTGGATGATTTTTCTCAATCATCCATTCTTGGAAGCCCTTCTTTATGCTCCTATCTTCATCGGCGACGATGAAGATCCGACTAACCGATCCATAATTCTTTGTCGACAATACCAACTCTTTCGACAATTGCTCTTGGCTGTACAGATATATAGGCCTCACTAACATGGTAGCCAGTGCCAAATCCTGCGCCAAAATCGACAGTCAAACAGATTATATATTATTCCGTTTGTACCATATACGAAATACTCACTCCACAGTCCACTCCGTCCCATTCACATATAAAGTGTCGCGTTTTTAATACATAAAACAGTATCAGAAACAGGATTAAAGACAGTTTGTTCGTACCTGGCTTGGGCTGCGCTGATATAGATTTGTAGCTAAGTGCTTTGGTCCAAATGCAAAAGCTGTAGGAGAATTGCTAGGTCCGTTGCCATATAAATAATGACTATCTAGTGTGGATCCCACTCTTTTCAAATACTACAAGTAGAAAACTATAAATTAAAGACTGGTCACAAAAGTTATATCTACTCAATTTGGGAGTTCAGATCTATACGGTCTAATGCTCAAAATTACGTAATTTTAATTAGAAAAATATTTTCGTTTTGCCTATTTTTATATTTTATGTTTACCTTTTCATAATAGATGTTGAGACGCACGTCACATCATGAGAACAACTATTGTAAGACGATAGATCCGGAAGTCAGGGGTAACACAAATATAAAAGTTGAGTAGTTTTAGGCCTTGACAAAAATAAGACGCCAAAATTTGAATAGATGATTTAAATTCGAACTTAGGCCTACCTCTTTAAAATAGGTGGAAACGTTGAGCTCCGGGCCAATCATTATAGCAGTTACAAAAACGGCGACGGAAATTTTCTCCGGGAACATTTCCATGGCCTGAGCGATTCCCAGTCCGCCATAGCTATGTCCGACGAGGATCACCCTTTCGTTTGAAGGGATCGAAGCCATGAACTCCCTGAGTGGCCGGAAGTAATCGGAAACGGAATTCTTGACGTCGTTGACCTGTTCTGGATTGATCCCTGAAGTCGCCATGTCGAGAGCTGTGGCTTTGTGGCCTGACGAGTCTACCAGGGGAACTAGCTTGTACCATGACCAGGCCCCGTGACACGCCCCGTGGACTAAAACAAAATGAAAACGCTTCCCGGGTTGACTTCTTTGAGGACACTCCGGTGCGGCGGCCTCTGTCGGAATTAGCGACGGAAGAAGAAATAGAAACAGGATCCACAGTGAAATGAAGTTTGAATTTGTACATGGCTTCATTTTTTCCGTTGACCTTCTTAAGTTTTTCTTGGGGAGAAAGAAGCAGAAAACAGAGGACAATTTTAGGCAGAGAGTCCCATCAATCAAGTGATATGGTCGCTGTTTCAGGGCCTACCTTAAAATTTTATTTTTATTCTAACAAAAATGACAAATTAGCTTTTTTTTATTATAAATATTATATATCGAATTCATAATAAGTTATATATTTTCGTATCAAAAGGATGAAAGAAGAAGAAGCAGAAGCCGCCAAAGAATCGCAGGCCCTAGATAAATGGTCTTAGTCCTTTGTCCAGATTTTGTTAATTTCACAACTGGATTAGATTGATAGAAAATTGGGTTCAAACTGGTCGGCCCGATTAGTTCGTTTACTATTTTTCTTCACCAAAAAATCAGCTCCGTGCTCCAGTAAAAATTTGTATTTGACATGTCTGACCCGTGTATTGAATTTAGCTTTAAAGTATCCCAATTATCATCAAATATCAAGTTTAGCTACGAAAGTATCGCGCTTCGAACATACAAGAAGATGAGAACCCCTTCAAATCCCGAAGGAAATACTACAATAAATCATTCTTACATTGCTGCTTTTATTACACTTCCTATTCATTTACAGACAAACAGAGTACAAGTAAGCTTTTCCATGGCAAGGCAAAAGCTCAAAGCAGCATTCATCACTTTCATATGCAAATGCAACACAAACACACAGTTGATTCATCAATTAAACAACATTAATAATAACATCATTCATCAGTTCGTCGTTTTGAAATGATAAATCTGCACGTTTTCAACGTCAAGTTTCTTGAAATTACTGTGCCTTCGAGCTGCGAAGAACTTCCCCCAGCTATAGGCCCGATATTTCGAAGGATTCCGATCACTGATCACTTCCTCCAGGGGCTCAACCAGAGTATAATGAGCTGGATTGAAGAAGAACGGAATCGAAAACCTTTCCTTCTCCGAATTCACCATCACTCTGTGTTCTACACTCTCATACTTGTCATTGCTCCATACCTGCACTCCAATGATCCCATTAAAAGAGTTTAGTTAGATAAACATTTATCAGAGTCACGACACAAGGTACAATTCGAAACAAAACTCATCGGATACCTGAATTATGTCCCCGACGTTGATGATATAAGCATCAGGGTTTGGTTTGACGAAGATCCATTCCCCGTCGGTTTTTCTCTTGACTTGAAGCCCTCCGACGTTGTCCTGAGCGAGAATGGTTAAGGCGCCGCCGTCTTTATGGCGGCCGACGCCGAGGGCTAAATCAGGAACAGGGCAACGGGGGTAATGATTGAGCCTGATGTAACTGGTTTGATCCTTAAAATACCCGTCCAATCTGTTCTTAGGAACACCCAGGCTCAGGGAGATGAGCCCTAATAATTTGAAGGACAATTTCAACATCTGTTGAGCATATTCTTCACAAATTTCCCTGGATTGGTACAAAGATGTTTAACTTTTGTCCGAAAACATGAATATAGGATCGTAAGGTGCTACTCAAAACGTACATGTATAAAATTAGAGATAAACTATATAAACAATATAAACTATTCTTATTTGATTAATTTTAGTAAATGTTTTTAGGATCGAATAGAATCGAAACTAAGACCAATTCGGTATTTTGAGATTGTCCTAAAATCCTACACCCCTGATAAAGATTTTGCAAAATGTTTATGAACAAACTCAGACTCCTCTCGATTAGATAAAAGCTCCGCTTAACCTTGTTTATTTAATAAATGAATATAAACGAACAGACCTTGACACGGCCATTACAGTACCTGAACTCCGGAGGATTCTCCGGCCACTGATTATTCAGCTCCCTAACTTCTTGGTCATCGGGTTCGCCTGAAGCCGGAATGACGTTGGGATCGACAACCGTGAAATCAAACACTTCTTTCCAATCTCTGACGTTTTTCGTGTGCCCTGTATCATAGTATCCCAGATGATTAACTTCGTCTCGCCGCACCTTCAGCCTCTCATCTTTGGGCAGAGCGAAGAACTGTCTGGATGTCGATTCGATCTTTTCTCCATATTGGGACGGAACCCCATGATTGATAACTTGGAAAAATCCCCATTTCTGAGATGCATCGCTGATCTCGGAGACGAGTCGAGCCAAATCGTCTTCGGAAACAGAGGGTTGGTTCAGAACGGAGAGATCGATTAATGGGATGCCGTCGGCTTCGATTCTTATGGGTTTTGGCCTGTGTTCAGGAGCTTGGAAGAAAGCTGGGTCGACTTCTCCCATGGCAGATGATCTGAACAAAAATCTGGGTAATTCTGCTTGTTCTAGCAAAGTTGGGATACAGTATACAATATGGGCATGTTCTTTTTTGTTAAATGGTAAATTTAATATATTTTAATTATATTTTATTATTTTTAATATAATTTTTTATTATTTAATATTTACTTTTTATATTTTCAATACACTTTTTAAATTATAAAATTATTTTTTAAAACTTGTTTTTAAAATCGTTTTCAAAACAATGAAAATGAATAGCCCTTTGTGATTCTATAAATGATTGAGATACATTGAACCTCGACACAATTTGGTAAGTGGTTGTGGACATTTTTCAAGGATTATTTTTTTTTTATTCTTTTTACGAAAATTAAAGACACACAGTAAAATAACTAATTATTTCTTCATACACGACATGTTGAAAGAAATCAAGGTTATGTGTGGAATGCATCTCAAAATTATGTTTTGAGATGTATTTTAATTTTATAATATTAAAAAGTTTATTGAGAATGTAAAAAATTATGTTAAAAATGTAAAAAAGTTTATTGAAAATAACGAAAAAGTATTATAAAATTGAAAATGCATATCAAAACATGGTTTTGAGACATTCCACACATGGCACAATTTGTTTTTGTTCTCTCGTCCAATAATACGAATTATTGCTGCCGGAATTAATCCCTTTTCCAAAGGGGTCGCTTTAAATGGACCGATGAATTCCGGCACTGAGAGGGACCGACGCCCGTGAGTGAAAATTCACATCAGCGGGTCGAAAAGACGAAAATACCCCCAATTTTTTTAGGATTTTTCTGTTCAAATTTTTTTCCCTCTCTTATTTTGCAATTTTCTTTTCTGTCGTCACTTTTCTTCTCAGCAGTGTTTCTTCCTTACTTACACTGCCTCTCTCCTTCCCACCTTTCACTTAAACTGCATACAGAAAAGAAAAAGAATGAGCTCACCGGCGCTGCTTTTGCTTCAGATCTGCCGGAATCTGCAGATTTTGCTTCAGCTGCAACTGTAAAACTAAGGGTAGCAGACATAGCCAAGAAAAATCTGTATTTACTTCTTTCAATCATCGTCTTTGTCGTTCTCGCCGCTGCAATCTTCAAGATACTCCCGCATCGTCTTTGCCATTCTCGCCGCCGAAATCTTCAAGAATCCTTCTTCTTCCTTCAAGGGATTCAAGAATTCAGAAGAATCCATTAGTTTTGTCTTCAAATTCACATCTGAAATCAGAAATCAAGAGGACGAATCATAGGATCACTATCGTTTAGTTGTCAAATACCAAATGTAAGCAATCGATTAGACTATGTGGACAGATTTTCTGGATTTGCTTCGAGCTCACCGACTGCTGCAGACCTTCTCCAAGCTCACACCGACGCTGCTGCAGATCTGAAAATTTTCATTAGTAATTTTGTAAAAGTTATAATGAATAGTTAGAAAAATATTAACACGTACAACTTTAGTGGAGTGATGTTTTCAATTATTAAATTGTATTATAAATAAAATTTTAAAAAATTAATTAGAGGTATTTATCAACTGTGATTATTATAAAAAGGATTTTGTGAAGTGTGTGAAAATTTCTAATTTATCAATTTGATAATTTAATAATAACAAACATAAAATGATACATTTAAAACATACATTGATATATTTAAAGCAAATATTTGATATAACGTATATATTAAAATGATACATTTAAAGCAGACATTTGATACAACGTATGTATTAAAATAATACATTTCAAATAAACATTTTATACAATATGCATATTAAAATGATACATTTAACATAAATATTTGATACAATGTGCGTTTTAAAATAATACATTTCTTGCAAGCATTTGATACAGTGTACTTTTTAAAATGAATCATTTTAATATGCACTTTGTAGTGATCATTTTAATACGCATGTTTTGACCATTTAAACTTATTAGGATCTGTCAAATAAGATAAGATTGTTGAAAGTAAAGATTATACTTGTGGTAGAACGATTAATAATGTTTTTGTTATATACAAAACTTTCACACTATATATGTGTTCATAGTCTTAATTGCATAAATAATATGTATTCTTAATTTTATCTTTCTAAACACACTCTATCTATCTATCTCATTGTAACAAATGTTTACTTTGAGTGTACCATTTTAATAACCTCATTATAACAAACGTTTATTTTAAATGTATCATTTTAATAAACACTTGAAAAGTGTTTATTTCAAATGTATTATTTTAAGACACACGTTGTATCAAATATTTTATATATATATATCATTAGGAGATGAGGGAACCAACTGTAATTAATTAAAAGTCTAATAGATGATGAACTTTTAAACGGAATTGATATTCGCAGTAACCGCTTCGATATTTGCAGTAACATTTCCCTATAAAAAGACAAAAATGCCCCTGGGCAAAAAAAAATAAAAACCAACGGGCTGCAAAAAAAAAATAAAAATTGAAAAAGCAACTCACGGGCTCTGTTCCGTTTAATAATTCCTGCAAAGCAGAGCCGGGTGGAATCACAAAATCGGATAAAAATCGAGACGACTCGGATCGGAAAAAGGTTAGTGGTTAAAGTTAAAATGTTTTGCGGTATTGTTTTAGATAGTTGGTTTGATTATTTTAGTTGTATTATGTCCGGATTTGTTAGTATTTTTGTCGAAAATGTGAATTTTTTACCGGATTGGCCAAGATCCGCCCGGTAGTTACTGTAAATATCAAACTTAAGGAGGGGGGGGGGGGGGGGGCGAAATACCACCGGGAGCCGGCATATTCTTGTACAAAAATATCTCCGGTGATATTTTTGTACAAGAATATCGCCGGCTCCCGGCGATATTTCGGTGATATTTTTGCACAGAAATATCGCCGGGCCCGGCGATTTTTTTTTTTTTTTTTAAGTGTTGGGGGTATTTTAGACTTTTTACAAGAAAATGTTACTACAAATATCGAAACGATTACTGCAAATATTGTGTCCCCTTTTAAATGTTAACCAAAATATATGTATATAATAGGGTTAATTGTAGAGAACCCCCGTTGGTTTAAAAACCTATGAAAAACCCCCCCATGGTTTGTCCAAAACCATAAAGTGGATGGAAAACTAACAGTAGGGACTAAAAAATAATAAAACTAACAGCAAGGACTACAATGTAATTAACTTCAGGGACTAACAAAATGAATAAAAAAGATTAAAAAAATAAAAGAAAAATACGATGAACATTCACTGTTCATCGTCTTCTTCGTTCTTCTTCCTCCTTCTTCTACCGTCGGCGCAGTTATCCATGATTACAACCCGCCGCGAGGTCGCCGGTTGTCTCCTTCCGGTTACGCTTATATTGTTCCGGCTACGTTTGTCGGTATTCTTCCTTAAATTTCCCGAATTTGTAAATGAGTGAGTTTCTCTTTAATTTGTGTTAATTAAAATGTAATTCGCTTGGATAATGCTCTGTAGATAGTTCATAGATGGATAGTTGAAGCTCTGTTGCCTTTCTGATTTTATTGGAAATGCTTATTGTTTTGTTACTATCCTAGTCCCCTGAATAATGGAAACCACGTAGGAAATTTTGGGTTCTTGTTTATTTTAGTCTATGCGAGATAAAGGCTTAATTGTTTACGTTGTTTTTTTTTTTTTTTGGTTTAATGGTTGCTGCCGACGAGATCGATCATGACAAATGTCAATATAGTAAATTTCACATCGCTGCAGTTACACCAGCAGAATATTCTGCAGATCGGCATCTTTTAACAGAATTTTACTGTTTATTGTATTTGTGTCTCGATCTTACACGATCGTCTCGCAAATTCCTTCAACTTAATACTTTTTTTCTTTCTTTTTTTTTCGTTCTTGAATCTTCGAGTTATAAGTAGATTAAAAAGAAGGGATGGATATTTAGGAAGTGGCCACGTATAGTTATAGCAGCTTGTCGAACTGAAAAAAGTGTTTTATCAATAGCATATGGTCCACACACGGATGACCAATGGCTCCCTTCGGTTATAGATCATAACTTCTCTGCTCACGCTTTCAATGCCGACCCAAGATCGGATCTTTTGTATACCTTTTGTGTTTTATTTATTTAACTTTTCACAATAAAGAACGAAACTTACATGTTACATTGTAATGCCTGTTTTCACATTGTGAGAGCGTGACAGAGAAACATGAGCAAAGATGCCCATCTCTCTCACAAAGTCAGAAATTAAGCAAAAAAATTCTAAATTTGTTTTTACCGCCCTTGAATTTACATTTTGTTTGGTATGCTCCCCCAGTTTGTGAGGGAGACAAAAGTCGACGGGGTAGCCAGTTGATCGAGAATCTAAACTCAATTGCAGAGGAATCAGGACCAGAGGGTATCCCTTACCTGTTTAGACAATAATTCGGGGGGAATTCAGGAGGGAGGGGGGGTGTGGTTAAGAATTTGTGGACTAGATGATCCATTGCCCATTGCAGAGTCCAATATTCTTATGTTGTAGTTATCCTTAAACTTTCAATTGATTTGAAATCCTCGGTACCATTACTTGGCCTTATGTCAAAGTTTGTTCGTAATCCTAACACGTGTCATGAGATCTTCTATCTAGTTTTTACTCATGTTTTCTCTATTTATTCTTTTACAATGAAGATGTGGTTCCCATGATGTGATATGTGAATCTTACACTTCATTTCAAGAGAGTAAACATGAAGAAATAGATTAAAAAATCTTACATCTTTTTAAATAGTAGAGTAAACCTGCATAAAATGTTTGTACGGGATCTGACTACTTTCATCATCACACCCAAGAGAAAGAAAGGAAGTATTTCCATACTTAAGATAACGCGAGTTTATTAAGGTTTAAAGAACATATTAAGGTGATGTTACTGTCACAGCAGTTATTTGCCAAATTATTTATTGCCAGAATAAATATGCATATTTTTATATACAATTTGTTTTGGATGGTGAATTTCGCTTTGACAGCAATATCACCGGAACATACAATAATGCAAAACTAATTATCCATCCAAAAAAAAAAAGTAACATCTCATTTTCAAAATAGTATTAGAAATAAGACTACAATTCAACGGTCCTTGAAACTCAAGAGTATCTCTGAGCAATATCCAATAGACGAAACAAGAGTTCAATTGGCTTGGAATTCATGACCATATGATCAGCCCCTTCAATCTCAAACACTTCATTTGGGGGATTTTTCTTAACAATCCATTCTTGGTACTCCTTCCTTGCATTGTTCTCATCCGGCAATACGATGAAGACACGTCTAACCGTTCCATATTTCTTCTGCGTCAGCACCAACTCTTTCGACATCCCTGCTTCGCTGTATAAGAACAGAGGCCGCACCAACGTTGTAGCCAACGCCAAATCCTAATTTAAAGTTTCACAAACATCACATTCGATTCGATTCAATTGTAGAGTAACTAACATGACATTCACATGGCAAAAATTCATCGGACATATAAAATTAAAATTGCGACATGCACATACCTCACTTGGGCTGAGGTTATATAAATATGTTGCCAAGTGTTTTGGTCCAAATGCATAAGCTGTTGGAGGATTGTTTGGTCCATTGCCAAATATGTAATAGTTATCTAGCATGGAAACCATTATCTTCGGAGCCTACAACAACAACAAGAAGTCAAGTTAACAGTGAGCACTCACTCTGTATCAATCATGTATCGAAACTTGAAAACGTATTTTAAAAACACAATAATATATGGTATATATTTTAAAGTTGTAAAATAAGTGGTACAAAAGGGATGGAATCACAGAAAACGTATCAAATAACAAACAAATTATAAATAACTACTTTAAATTGAGCCATATTAGTAATTTCTTTTAGGAGATACGATAGAATCTAAGCTATATGATATATTCAATATTTTGGAATGATAGAATCCTAAGAAATGAGGATAGGGATCAAAATTTTGCAAACTATGATCTGAACTCACCTCCGCCATAAAGGTGGAGACGTTGAGGTTCGGGCCAATCATGGCCGCAGCAACAAAAACAGCAGCAGCGATTTTCTCAGGGAACAACTCCATCGCCTGAGCGATCCCATATCCACCAAAGCTATGCCCGACGAGGATCACCCTCTCGCCGAGAGGGACTGAAGCCATGAACTCCGTCAGCGGCCGGAAGTAATCAGATATCGAATCCTCAACCTCGTCAACCTGCACAGGATTGATCCCTGAAGTCGCCATGTCGAGAGCCGTAACGTTGTGACCCGATGCCCTTATTAAGGACACTACTTTGTACCAGGACCATGCCCGTGGCACATCCCATGGACCAGAACAAAATGCTTCCTGGGCTTACCGGATTTTGTCGCAAATATTGGAAGAAGAAATAAGAACAAGAACAGGGCCAGCAGAGAAAGACAATTTGCGTTATTTCTCTGCTTCATGTTTTCTGTAATTTGGAACTTGGTTTGGAGATCAATTAATGGAGCTTTAGGCTTTACTTATATGATTAATTTTTTCTCAGCTTTGGATGAGAAAGAAGATGTCGACAAAACGGTCAAAAAAGCTCCTTATTAGGTACGAAGAACATTAACTCCAAAGACTTTGATTTGGTCTCACTATCACCTTTTTCTTGGAAAATAAAGACACTAATGCGTACGGCATAAACACCTCTTACGTGGGCTGTTTGTATCCTCTACAAGCTTTTTCAGTGGAAGACGGAATATATATAGCCAAGAAAAATAAAGTCGGCTAATAAAGCTTCTGTCAATACGAATTCCTGTCAGAGCAAATATATATGCGGGCAAATAATGTCGGCTAATAAAGCTTCTGTAAATACGAATCCTGTCAGAGCAAATATATATATTTTGGGGCATGTTAATTGCAAGACAATTTTTACTAAATACAGGACATTTTTTAAAATTTTAAGTGGTGAAAAGACAATAATATCTTTATCCATTTCTACCCTCATAACCATTTTCTTCAATGCACATAGAATCGCCTGGGAGAGGCGATCTAAACCGATAAGACCTCCTGGACCAGGCCAGGCGATTTTATCTCATAAAATCGCCACTTAGAGGTGATCCTATCCGTGAAAATTGTCTGTCATAAGCGATTCTATATGAAACAATCGCCTCTCCGGAGCGATTAATTGGGAATACATTGGCGTCTTGTGGCTATTCTTTCCTGTTAATTAATTCGTCCGGTCAGAGCGATCCTTTCATGTTTATTCGCCAGGACAAGGCGATTCTTTTCCGTTAATTCGTCTGGATGGTGCGATTCTCTCAGTTTAAATCGGCTCCTTCAGGCGATTTAAACTGATAGAATCGCCCCATCAGGGCAATTCTTTTCTGAAGATGTTTTCTTAGCCTGGAAAAATTGCCTTCATGCGACGATTCTTTTAGGAAGAATCGCTTCATCTGAGTGAGTTTCTTCACAGTTCACCAGAAAACCATTTTTCCGGCGAGCTAATACATAATTTGACATAAAATTTGCACAAACCAGCCAGAAAACCCACGAAACATCCAAAAACATTGATAAACACATTACACATACAATTTACAAGGACCAAAAAAGCTAAAAATCTTTGCAATTTTAAGTTTTCTCGTAAAAACCAAAAAACTACTAATGGAACGGCGATGGAAATGCGCGACAGCGATGGAGATGTGCGGATGGAGATGGAACCGCCGCTGGAGCTGGAATGGAGCGATGGAGGGATTCAAATTTGCAGTAAAATCTCCAATTTTACTGCAGAAGGAAGTAGAAAATGGATGGGCAAAAAATTAATTTTAAGTCGCAATTTTTTAAAAAGTGTCCTCTATTTAGTAAAATGTGTCATTCATTTAACAATTCCGTATATTTTTTATACATTTTGGTTTGAATGGTAAATTATTACTCTGATAATAATATCACCAGAACATGCAATGTCGCGTTTTCAATAAAGTATTAAAAACAAGGCGACAATTCACCTGTACTAGGAAACTCAAGAGTATCTCCGAGCAATATCGAGTAGACGAAACAAGAGTTCAATTGGCTTGGACGTCATCACCATATGATCAGCCCCTTCAATCTCAAACGCTTCATTTGGGGGATTTTTCTCAACAATCCATTCTTGAAACTCCTTCCCTGCATTATTGTCAGCAGCTGCTACGATGTACACCCGGCTAACCGTTCCATATTTCTCCGGCGTGACCACCAACTCTTTCGACAGCCCTTCTTCGCCGTACAAGAACATAGGCCGCACCAACGTTGTAGCCAGCGCCAAATCCTGTATTCGATTCGATTCAGTTCAATTATAACAGCCTTTTTCAGAGCAGAACCAAAGAAAAACAGAGACATATATATGTATTATGTAATATATATACCTCACTTGGACTGAGCTGATATAGATATGTTGCCAAGTGCTTTGGTCCAAATCCATAAGCTGTTGGAGGATTGTTTGGTCCATCGCCATATATGTAATAGCTATCTAGCATGGAAACCGGTTTCCACGGAGCCTGCAACACCAACAACAAGAACAAGAAATCAAACGTTGTTCGCTTCACCTTTTTCACTTAACTCTGTATCAAACATGTATCACAACTTAAAAACATTTCGTATTTTAAAGCATAATAATATATGAAGTACACATTTTACTGTTGTAATACATCATGAGCGCATAAATAAATAAAAGTGATACAGAGGAATTTGGATCATAGTTTGCAATACCGAGGACCATAAGGGATTGTACCTAACATTTTATAAAAATTGTGCATTTGTAGAATTAAAAACAAATTATAAAAATTCCTATAATTTGAGTTATTTTAGTACATTTTTATAGGATCAGATAGAATCGTAAAATCTTACTACTAGGGTCGAAATTCTGCAAACCATTACCTCCTTATTTATGGCGGACGGGCTGAGGTTCGGGCCAATCATGGCAGCAGAGACGAAAACAGCAACAGCAATTTTCTCAGGGAACATTTCCATGGCCTGAGCGATACCCAGTCCGCCATAGCTATGTCCGACGAGGACCACCCTCTCGCCGGGAGGGACGGAAGCCAAGAACTCCGTCAGCGGCCGGAAGTAATCAGATATCGAATCCTCGACGTCGTAAACCTGCACAGGGTTGATTCCCGCAGTCGTCATGTCGAGAGCCGTGACATTATGACCAGTTGCCGTTATTAAGGACACGAGCTTGTACCAGGACCAGGCGCCGTGGCACGCCCCATGGACCAGAACAAAATGCTTCCTGGGTTCGGAGGAATTCGTCGCATTTAGCAGCGTTGGAAGAAGAAATAACAACAGGGCCAACAATGGCGACGGTCTCACCATTGCCTTTTTCTTCTTAGTCTTTCTTTAAAGGTTTGAAGAGGCCACGCAAATGGGTTTTCTATCGTTCTAATTTTATCCCGAGAGGGACGACTCATGAAGCTCAATCTTTAACTGGGGACACCACTACTTTTGCATTATCTTCATGGTTTTTAAAATTTATTTTTCACTCAATTATTAATTACTAGGTGCATCGTAAGTATAGAATAATTGTTACAAAGGATCTGAACTCGCTCTAAAAAAACATGAATGTAAAACTAGTAGGGCTAAAGTTATACGCAACTTTTGTCCCACTCAAAAAGTTCATTTTTCTTAAAAAAGTTATTGTCTCGTGATTGATTCCAGAAGTCGTCATGTAGTAATCTATCCATAAAAAAATTAAAAAAAAAAGAAGGTAAAATCAAGTCTCGTTTTCAAAATAGTATTTCAAACAAGACTAATAATTCAATAGTACTTAAGGGTATCTCTGAGCAATATCTAGGAGGCGAAACAAGAGTTCAATTGGCTTGGAATTCATGACCATATGATCAGCCCCTCCAATCTCAAACACTTCATTTGGGGGATTTTTCTCAACAATCCATTCTTGGTGCTCCTTCCCGGCATTATTCTCATAAGGCAGTACAATGAAGATCCGGCTAACCGTTCCATATTTCTCCGGCGTCATAACCAACTCTTTCGACATCCCTGCTTCACTGTATATGAACAGAGGTCGCACCAACGTTGTAGCCAGTGCCAGATCCTATATTAATTATCACAAACATCACATTCGATTCAATTCAATTCTAACAACATGTAGAGTGATTGACATGACAAAAATTTCACTATGAATTTTCACTTTCCCAATTATATATACCTTACTTGGGCTGAGGTCATATAAATATGTTGCCAAGTGCTCTGGTCCAAATGCATAAGCTGTTGGAGGATTGTTTGGTCCATTTCCATATATGTAATAGGTGGCAATTGGGAGGGAAAGGGAGAGAATTCGGAAGCAAATTAATGGGAGGGAAATTTTTGGGAAGAGATAGTTAATTACCCATCTAACTTCAATGATGGGAGGGATTGGGATTGGGATTGGGATTGGGATTTCCCATTACCCGTTGGGAATTAAATAATTGGGATCCCATTGGAGTCCCGTTTTAATTCCCACTAATTACCCGAATCAAAATTATTTGATTTTCTTTTACCATATTTATTATTATTATTATTTGTACTTTTAATTATTATTATTAATTATATTTAACAAATCATTTAAACTATATATTTTTCATTTAAAATTATACACGCAGTACGTACATAAATACACACACATATATATATATACCATATATACATACATATATTTATATATAAATATATATGCGTGTAATGTATGTAATATACAAACATTGCACGCATATATACAAATATATGTATATAGCCTATATATGTATGTGTGTACAGTAGGTGTATATACACTTACTGTACACACACAGAGATAAGTGTTCAACCTGGCCCGCGGGTTGGGTCTGACCAGGTGGCCCGAACCGATCTAAACTTAAATTTCACTTTGGTCTGGGTCGGTTCGGGTGAGAACATGTCAGTTTGGATTTTGGGTTCGGGTCGGCCCTAATTGATTTTTATTTTTATTTTTAAATTTACTTGAAACTTTTTTCAGCCTTAATTTTCTTAAGGTGATAAAAAAAATATTAAATAATAATAATTTGAAATATGTTTAATTTGTACCTCAAAAATTATATTTTCTTAAATAAAATATTTTATTTGTAAGTTTTAAATTTTAAAAGTATAAAACTAAAACTAAAATTTGAAAAAATAAAAAAATTGGGTTTGGAGCCTGGAGGAATACGGGAAAGGGTTAGAGAAATTATTTTTATTTTTGGTTTGGGGGGGTGCTGGGGGAAAATCAATCCGGAAGGGAGGGAGTGGGACCCGGGGGAATGATAAGGGTGGTGGGGGTCGGGTTTTTGTTGTGTTGTGGTAGTTTAGAGATATAACCATGTGCAGTGGGGGTTAAAAATTTTGTGCATTTTCTTTTTTTAAATATTAAAATGGGTCAATTAGGGTCGCGACTTGAACCGACCCTAAGTAGACCAAACCGCTCTTCTAGTGACGTGGCCCGAATTTGACCCGAACCCCATAGTTCGGGTCGGGTAGAGCCAGGTAATAAGATTTGAACACCCCTACTTACAGAGAATAAAAAAAAATGAGTTAAAATAAGAGAGTTTATATATAAATCAAAGAGAAAATAAGAGTAGAAAGAAAAATTAAGACGGGAAACTTACTAGATATACATATAAAGATGAAAAAATAAGTTAGATCAAAAGATATGTAGAGCGAGAAAGAGAATTAAATGAGTAGATAAAGAAAATTGAAAAAATGACATAGAAAAAGAAAACAACAATAATATTAAAAATTAATAAATAAACAGAATTTTTTATAATAAAAAAAGTGAAAAAGGGAAATTACGGGAAATAAAATGGGTTCTCATTGGGTACCCATTTAATACCCAAAAATATGTTCTCATTGGGTCCCAATGGAAACCCATTCCCTCCCATCAAGTTCCCTACCTCACTAATTTCCCTCCCATTTGTACCCAATGGAAATTTTTATTGGGAATTTCCCTACCAATAAATAGGGTCCCATTGGATGCCCAATGGTAATGGGAAAATATTGCCACCTCTATGTAATAGCTATCTAACATGGAAATCGTTCTCGTTGGAGCCTGAAACAACAACACCAAGAAATCAAACGTTGTTCAGGTCACGTTTAACCCTTTATCAATCATGTATCAAAACTTAAAAACACTCCATATTTTAAAATACATCACAATATTCAAACATATATTTTAAAGGAGCAATACATGATTAGCGCATAAAAGAATAAGTGATACAAAGGGGATCTGAATCATAGTTTGCAATACTGAGAACCATAAGGGATCGTACCTAAAATTCTATCGACAAAAATGAGCATCTCTAGAGTTACAAACAAATAATAAAAACTACTCTACTTCAAAACTACGATCAATTTAGTATTTTGATATCGTAAAATCGTAATATCACACTATAGGGATCGACATTCTTCAAACTATTACCTCATGACGTATGCTGGACATGTTGAGGTTCGGGCCAATCATGGCAGCAGCAACAAAAACAGCAACAGCAATTTTCTCAGGAAAGATTTCCATGGCCTAAGCGATTCCCAGTCCGCCATAGCTATGTCCGACGAGGACCACCCTCTCGCCCGGAGGGACAAAAGCCATGAACTCCGTCAGCGGAAGGAAGTAACCAGATATGGAATCCTCCACCTCACAAATCTGCACCGGATTGATTCCTGAAGTCGTCTGTCGAGGGCCGTGACGTTGTTACCGGATGGCCTTATTAAGGACACAAGCTTGTACCATGACCAGGCCCCGTGGCACGCCCCATGAACTAGAACAAAATGCTTCCTGGGTTTACCTGAATTTGTCGCAAATAATGGAAGAAGAAATAACAAGAACAACAGGGCCAGCAGAGGAAGACAGTTTGCGTTGTTTCTCAGCTTCATGTTTCTATAATTAATTCCTTCACGAATGATGTTATATTGGCACTTTGTTGGAGATCAATTAATGGAGCTTTAGGCGTGAGACCGGATCCTCAGTCCATTTTTCTCTGTGTTGTTGTCATGTTCAATGAGATAAAGTAATGTTATTTTGCCACTCGTTCATATTTGAACAATAAGTGAATATGAATGAAAAGCAACGTAGATACTTTGCCCTAAGTAATAGGGCAAAACAGAGAAAAATGGACATAGGATTCGAACTCTTTAGATGTACTTAATTAATTTCTCTTTAGCTCTGGATAAGAAAGAAGAGGTCGATAAAACTGTCAAAAAGCCCATTATTACGTAGAAGAATATCACTATCACCTTCTTTTTTTTTGGAAAATAAAAACACTAATACTGCATATGGAATGTCATGTATCCACGCATATATACCCAAGAAAAAAATTAAGTCTGGATTCCTTATTCTACAAATTTTATAAGTTGTCGTAGATTTTTGTTTTGAATCACTAGAAAATTAACTGTGGCAAATAATGTCAGCTTGTAAAGCTTTCGTCGTGTCTCAACTCTCACGTCGCATTCAGTATGCGTTGTAATGGAGTACATTTTGAGGGACGACCGAAAATGGGCCAATTTCTCCAAGTCTTGTAATTTGTACCATCATAACATAATGAATATAAACAAAGACAAACTTTGTAACTCAAAACTTAGTTTTCATTAATATATAGCGTTTACAGAAGATAAACTTGTAGGGGTGAACTAGAGTTGTGTACTGCAACTTCAAAACATGATTATATCTGAACTCGAAACACAAAGGGACAAAAATCATCCAAGCATATTCATCTAATTGGCTGAAATAGGCTCAACTATCTTTTATCAAATAACATATTTCATGACTTTGAACACAAAAATAAGGATGACACTCTCTTTAAATCAAAAAAAGCAAAAGGATTCCACTTTTTTTACTCTCTCTATCTTATATATGTTGCATATATTGTTGCCAATTTAAACGTAATTGGTGTAGAATAAGTGGTACAACGCTTTAAAGATCATGAATATAAAACTAGTAAGTGGTAGAGTTATATATATGTTTCCCTTGGCTGTTTCAAATGGCACAAAACAAATCAATACTCAAGAGTATCTCTTAGCAATGTCCAGGAGACAAAACAACAGTTCAACTGGCTTAGAGATCATGACCATATGATCTGCCCCTTCAATCTCAAACACTTCATTTGGATGATTTTTATTAATCATCCATTCTTGGAAGTCCTTCTCTATGTTCCTATCTTCACCGGTGACGTTGCCGATGAAGATACGGCTAACTGACACCGACCCTGACCCCGACCCCGACCCCGACACCGACCCCGACCTCAACCCCGACCCCGACCCCGACCCCGATGAAGATACGGCTAACCGACACGAACCGTGACCCCGACTGCGACCCCGGCCCCAGCCACTACCCCGAATCCGACACCGACCGCGACCGCGACCCCGAGCTTGTTCGTGAACGTTCGTGTTCGTTCTCAGCCCTATCCAAGCATATATATTCATCTAATTGGCTGAAATAGGCTCAACTATCTTTTATCAAATAACATATTTCATGACTTTGAACACAAAAATAAGAATGACACTCTTTAAATCAAAAAAAAAGAAAAAGGATTCCAGTCTTTTTATTCTCTCTATCTTATATATGTTGCATATATTGTTGCCAATTTAAACGTAATTGGTGTAGAATAAGTGGTACAACGCTTTAAAGATCACGAATATAAAACTAGTAAGTGGTAGAGTTATATATATGTTTCCCTTGGCTGTTTCAAATGGCACAAAACAAATCAATACTCAAGAGTATCTCTTAGCAATGTCCAGGAGACAAAACAACAGTTCAACTGGCTTAGAGATCATGACCATATGATCTGCCCCTTCAATCTCAAACACTTCATTTGGATGATTTTTATTAATCATCCATTCTTGGAAGTCCTTCTCTATGTTCCTATCTTCACCGGTGACGTTGCCGATAAAGATACGGCTAACTGACACCGACCCTGACCCCGACCCTGACCCCGACACCGACCCCGACCTCAACCCCTACCCCGACCCCGATGAAGATACGGCTAACCGACACGAACCGTGACCCCGACTGCGACCCCGGCCCCAGCCACTACCCCGAATCCGACACCGACCGCGACCCCGACTTCGACCCCAACCCCGACCGCGACCCCAATCCCGGCCACGGCCACTACCCCGAACCCGAATCCGACCGCGACCCTCCAGACCCCGACCACAGCCTCGACCCAAACCCGACCCCGTCCCCGTCCCCGTCCCCGAACCCTACCCAGACCTCGAACCCGACCCCGAACTCGAACCCGGCCCCGACCCCGAACCAGACCCAGACCTCGAACCCAAACCAGACCCCGACTTCGACCCAACCGCACCCCGGCCCCGACCCCGACCCCTACCCACCCAATAGAAAAAAAAATGGTTTATATACCGTAAACATAATTTTTATATAATTTTCCGCATCAAATATAATTTTAAAATATTTTTTTTCAAATAGTTGTCCAAATATCTTTTAAACTATTTTTAACTCAAAAAGCATTTTTGTAAAATACTTGTCCAAACACATATTTCATTACAAAAACTTCAAAAACATATTTTATAAAATGTTTTTGAAAAACACTTTTATAAAAATGTTTTTGAAGTACTTGTCCAAACGGAGCCTTAGTTTTCGTTCATGTATAGCGTTTACAAAAGATAATTAGGGATGAATTAGAGTTGTGTACTGCAACTTCAAAACACATTTATTTATTTTATTGCATTTAAATACTTCAAATCACGCTTGTATCTGAACTCGAACCACAAAGGGACGAACATCATCCAAGCATATTCATCTAATGGCTGAAATAGGCTCAAGTATCTCTCAAGAACCATTTCATGAAACACAAAGGCAAGAAATCATCAACTCAAAAGATTGAAATACGAGTAACCAAATTAGGAGGAGGGTTGGGGCGGTGGTTACTCGGAAGGCCTTGAAACCAACGTAACGGATATTGAATAAGTGGTACAATGCTTCAAAAACACGAATTAAATCAATACTCAAGAGTATCTCTCAGCAATGTCCAGGAGACAAAAAAATAGTTCAACTGGCTTAGAGATCATGACCATATGATCAGCCCCTTCAATCTCAAACACTTCATTTGGATGATTTTTCTTAATCGTCCATTCTTCGAAGCCCTTATTTATGCTCCTATCTTCATCGGCGACGATGAAGATTCGGCTAACCGATCCATAATTCTTTGTCGACAGTACCAACTCTTTTGACAATTGCTCTTGGCTGTACAGATACAGAGGCCTCACTAACATGGTAGCCAGTGCCAAATCCTACGCCAAAATCAACAGTCAAACATATTATATATCGTTTAGTTTGCACCATATACAAAACACTCCCTTAGTCTCATATAAATAAAATGTTGTGTTTCTAAGTTTGTTGATACCTGGCTTGGGCTGCGCTGATATAAATTCGTTGCCAAGTGCTTTGGTCCAAATGCAAAAGCCGTTGGAGAATGGCCAGGTCCATTGCCATATATATAATAACTATCCAGTTTGGAAATGGAGCCCATTCTCTTCACTGACTACAAGTAGAAAACTAGGAATTAAAGATTGATCACAAAAGTCAAATTTGGATCAAATTTGGATAGCGACATCTTCTGTCTGTCTCATTCTTATCTTCTGTCCACCATCTCATATTAGAGAAGTAGGGCGGGGACATGCAAGTCTCACCTTACATTCTGATATATGAGCACCTTACATTCTGATATATGAGTCTCACCCCATATTGTGAAAAAATAGACAGAAAAAACATGAATATGACCGACAGAATATCTGATCGCCAATTTGAAAAAATTAGGCCGGGTTCGGATGCTTTGTCAATTTCTTATTGTCCTATCCACTGAGGACAAAGTAACGATTATTTTACCCTAAATAGACATAACAAGATTTAAAAAAATAGATAGGGAATCTCGACTCGCTTGGGCTTACCTCTTGAAGATAGGTGGAAACGTTGAGCTTAGGGCCAATCATTGCAGCAGCTACGAAAACGGCAACAGAAATTTTCTCAGGAAACATTTCCATGGCCTGAGCGATTCCCAATCCGCTGTAGCTATGACCGACGAGGATCACCCTTTCGTTCGGAGGGATCGAAGCCATGAACTCCCTGAGTGGCCGGAAGTAATCGGATACGGAATTCTTGATTTCGTTGACCTGTTCTGGATTGATCCCTGAAGTCGCCATGTCGAGAGCTGTGGCTTTGTGGCCTGACGAGTTTACCAGGGAAACTAGCTTGTACCATGACCAGGCCCCGTGACACGCCCCGTGGACTAAAACAAAATGAAAACGCTTCCCGGGTCGGCTTCTTTGAGGATGCTCCGGTGCAGCGGCCTCTGTCGGAGTTAGCAACGGAAGAAGAAATAAAAACAGGATCCACAGTGAAATGAAGTTTGAATTTGTACAGGGCTTCATTTTTCCGTTGATGTTCTTAAGTTTTTCTTGGGGAGAATGAAGCAGAAAACAGAGAAGATATCAATCAAGTGGTATATAGTCGCCGTTTCACGAAGGGTCTACCTTAAAATTTTGTTTTTATTCTAATGAAAATGACAAATTAGTTTTTTATATTATAAATATTATATATTGAAATTCATAATAAGTTGTATACTTTTGTATCCACGATGAAGAAGTAGGGGGCAAAGAGACAAACTTGTAATTTTGTTTTTATTCTAATGAAAATGACAAATTAGTTTTTTATATTATAAATATTATCTATTGAAATTCATAATAAGTTGTATACTTTTGTATCCACGATGAAGAAGTAGGGGGCAAAGAGACAAACTTGTAAATCAAAACTTAGTTTTCATTCATGTATAGCGTTTACAAAAGATAATTAGGGACGAATTAGAGTTGTGTACTGCAACTTCAAAACACGTTTATTTTTTTTATTGCATTAGAAACACTTCAAAACACGCTTGTATCTGAACTCGAACCACAAAGGGACGAACATCATCCAAGCATATTCATCTAATGGCTGAAATAGGCTAAGTATCTCTCAAGAACTATTTCATGAAACACAAAGGCAAGAAATCATCAACTCAAAAGATTGACATACGAGTAACCAAATTAGGAGGAGGGTTGGGGCGGTGGTTACTGGGAAGGCCTTGAAACCAACGTAACTGATCTGGAATAAGTGGTACAACGCTTCAAAAACACGAATTAAATCAATATTCAAGAGTATCTCTCAGCAATGTCCAGGAGACGAAACAACAGTTCAATTGGCTTGGAGATCATGACCATATGATCAGCCCCTTCAATCTCAAACACTTCTTTTGGATGATTTTTCTCAATCATCCATTCTTGGAAGCCCTTCTTTATGCTCCTATCTTCATCGGCGACGATGAAGATCCGACTAACCGATCCATAATTCTTTGTCGACAATACCAACTCTTTCGACAATTGCTCTTGGCTGTACAGATATATAGGCCTCACTAACATGGTAGCCAGTGCCAAATCCTGCGCCAAAATCGACAGTCAAACAGATTATATATTATTCCGTTTGTACCATATACGAAATACTCACTCCACAGTCCACTCCGTCCCATTCACATATAAAGTGTCGCGTTTTTAATACATAAAACAGTATCAGAAACAGGATTAAAGACAGTTTGTTCGTACCTGGCTTGGGCTGCGCTGATATAGATTTGTAGCTAAGTGCTTTGGTCCAAATGCAAAAGCTGTAGGAGAATTGCTAGGTCCGTTGCCATATAAATAATGACTATCTAGTGTGGATCCCACTCTTTTCAAATACTACAAGTAGAAAACTATAAATTAAAGACTGGTCACAAAAGTTATATCTACTCAAAATTACGTAATTTTAATTAGAAAAATATTTTCGTTTTACCTATTTTTATATTTTATGTCTACCTTCTCATAATAGATGTTGAGACGCACGTCAAATCATGAGAACAACTATTGTAAGACGATAGATCCGGAAGTCAGGGGTAACACAAATATAAAAGTTGAGTAGTTTTAGGCCTTGACAAAAATAAGACGCCAAAATTTGAATAGATGATTTAAATTCGAACTTAGGCCTACCTCTTTAAAATAGGTGGAAACGTTGAGCTCCGGGCCAATCATTATAGCAGTTACAAAAACGGCGACGGAAATTTTCTCCGGGAACATTTCCATGGCCTGAGCGATTCCCAGTCCGCCATAGCTATGTCCGACGAGGATCACCCTTTCGTTTGAAGGGATCGAAGCCATGAACTCCCTGAGTGGCCGGAAGTAATCGGAAACGGAATTCTTGACGTCGTTGACCTGTTCTGGATTGATCCCTGAAGTCGCCATGTCGAGAGCTGTGGCTTTGTGGCCTGACGAGTCTACCAGGGGAACTAGCTTGTACCATGACCAGGCCCCGTGACACGCCCCGTGGACTAAAACAAAATGAAAACGCTTCCCGGGTTGACTTCTTTGAGGACACTCCGGTGCGGCGGCCTCTGTCGGAATTAGCGACGGAAGAAGAAATAGAAACAGGATCCACAGTGAAATGAAGTTTGAATTTGTACATGGCTTCATTTTTTCCGTTGACCTTCTTAAGTTTTTCTTGGGGAGAAAGAAGCAGAAAACAGAGGAAAATTTTAGGCAGAGAGTCCCATCAATCAAGTGATATGGTCGCTGTTTCAGGGCCTACCTTAAAATTTTATTTTTATTCTAACAAAAATGACAAATTAGCTTTTTTTTATTATAAATATTATATATCGAATTCATAATAAGTTATATATTTTCGTATCAAAAGGATGAAAGAAGAAGAAGCAGAAGCCGCCAAAGAATCGCAGGCCCTAGATAAATGGTCTTAGTCCTTTGTCCAGATTTTGTTAATTTCACAACTGGATTAGATTGATAGAAAATTGGGTTCAAACTGGTCGGCCCGATTAGTTCGTTTACTATTTTTCTTCACCAAAAAATCAGCTCCGTGCTCCAGTAAAAATTTGTATTTGACATGTCTGACCCGTGTATTGAATTTAGCTTTAAAGTATCCCAATTATCATCAAATATCAAGTTTAGCTACGAAAGTATCGCGCTTCGAACATACAAGAAGATGAGAACCCCTTCAAATCCCGAAGGAAATACTACAATAAATCATTCTTACATTGCTGCTTTTATTACACTTCCTATTCATTTACAGACAGAAACAGAGTACAAGTAAGCTTTTCCATGGCAAGGCAAAAGCTCAAAGCAGCATTCATCACTTTCATATGCAAATGCAACACAAACACACAGTTGATTCATCAATTAAACAACATTAATAATAACATCATTCATCAGTTCGTCGTTTTGAAATGATAAATCTGCACGTTTTCAACGTCAAGTTTCTTGAAATTACTGTGCCTTCGAGCTGCGAAGAACTTCCTCCATCTATAGGCCCGATATTTCGAAGGATTCCGATCACTGATCACTTCCTCCAGGGGCTCAACCAGAGTATAATGAGCTGGATTGAAGAAGAACGGAATCGAAAACCTTTCCTTCTCCGAATTCACCATCACTCTGTGTTCTACACTCTCATACTTGTCATTGCTCCATACCTGCACTCCAATGATCCCATTAAAAGAGTTCAGTCAGATAAACATTTATCAGAGTCACGACACAAGGTACAATTCAAAACAGAACTCATCGGATACCTGAATTATGTCCCCGACGTTGATGATATAAGCAGCAGGGTTTGGTTTGACGAAGATCCATTCCCCGTCGGTTTTTCTCTTGATTTGAAGCCCTCCGACGTTGTCCTGAGCGAGAATGGTTAAGGCGCCGCCGTCTTTATGGCGGCCGAGGCCTAGGGCTAAATCAGGAACAGGGCAAGGGGGGTAATGATTGAGCCTGATGTAACTGGTTTGATCCTTAAAATACCCGTCCAATCTGTTCTTAGGAACACCCAGGCTCAGGGAGATGAGCCCTAACAATTTGAAGGACAATTTCAACATCTGTTGAGCATATTCTTCACAAATTTCCCTGGATTGGTACAAAGATGTTAACTTTTGTCCGAAAACATGAATATAGGATCGTAAGATGCTACTCAAAACACGTACATGTATAAAATTAGAGATAAACTATATAAACAATATAAACTATTCTTATTTGATTAATTTTAGTAAATGTTTTTAGGATCGAATAGAATCGAAACCAAGACCAATTCGGTATTTTGAGATTGTCCTAAAATCCTACACCCCTGATAAAGATTTTGCAAAATGTTTATGAACAAACTCAGACTCCTCTCGATTAGATAAAAGCTCCGCTTAACCTTGTTTATTTAATAAATGAATATAAACGAACAGACCTTGACACGGCCATTACAGTACCTGAACTCCGGAGGATTCTCCGGCCACCGATTATTCAGCTCTCTAACTTCTTGGTCATCGGGTTCGCCTGAAGCCGGAATGACGTTGGGATCGACAACCGTGAAATCAAACACTTCTTTCCAATCTCTGACGTTTTTCGTGAGCCCTGTATCACAGTATCCCAGATGATTAACTTCGTCTCGCCGCACCTTCAGCCTCTCATCTTTGGGCAGAGCGAAGAACTGTCTAGATGCCGATTCGATCTTTTCTCGATAGTGGGACACAACCCCATGATTGATAACTTGGAAAAATCCCCATTTCTGAGATGCATCGCTGATCTCGGAGACGAGGCGAGCCAAATCGTCTTCGGAAACAGAGGGTTGGTTCAGAACGGAGAGATCGATTAAAGGGATGCCGTCGGCTTCGATTCTTATGGGTTTAGGCCTATGCTCAGGAGCTTGGAAGAAAGCTGGGTCGACTTCTCCCATGGCGGATGATCGGAACAAAAATCAGGGTAATTCTGCTTGTTCTAGCAAAGTTGGGATACAGTATACACTGTGATTCAATAAATGATTGACATACATTGGACCTGGACACAATTGGGTAAGTGGTTGTGGACATTTTTCAAGGATTATTTCTTTTTATTCTTTTTACGAAAATTAAAGACACACAGTAACATAGCTAAAGATTATTTCTTCATACACGACAGGTTGAAAGAAACCAAACCCCTGTGTAGAATGCATCTCAAAATCATGTTTTGAAATGTATTTTAATTTTATAATATTAAAAAGTTTATTAAGAATGTAAAAAAGTATGTTGAAAATGTAAAAAAGCTTATTAAGAATAACGAAAAAATATTATAAAATTAGAAATGCATCTCAAAACATGGTTTTGAGATACATTCCACACAACGCACAATTTGTTTTTGTTCTCTCCTCCAATAATAGGAATTATTGCTGCCGGAATTAATCCCTTTTCCAAAGGGGTCGCTTTAAATGGACCGATGAATTCCGGCACTGAGAGGGACCGACGCCCGTGAGTGAAAATTCACATCAGCGGGTCGGTCGAAAAGACGAAAATACCCCCAATTTTTTAAGGATTTTTCTGTTCAATTTTTTTTATTATAAATTAGTTTGTTTTATTATAAATATTATATTTTGAAATTCATAATAAGTTGTATATTTTTGTATCCACAACGAAGAAATAGGGGGCAAAGAGCCAATAAGTTGTCGAGAAAATTTGTGTCCACAATGAAAAATGAAATGGGAATGGCTGAATTGAGCCATTAAGGAGTCCAGATTTTGTTAATTTCACAACTGGTTTAGAATGATAGAAAATTGGGTTCAAACTGGTCCGCCCGATTGTATCTGACGTGTCTGAGCTGTGAATTGAATTTAGCTTTGAAGTATCGCAATTATTGTATGACGATTATAAATTTAATTGCTAAAGTGTCACGTATTGAGTTTAATCTCAAATATATTAATCTTATATCGAAATTTTAGTTTGTGACTTGCCAATATCAAGTTTAGCTGCAGAAGTATCGGACTTCGAACCATACAAGAAGATGAGAACCCCTTCAAACCCAGAAGGAAATGTACTATAAATCATTCTTTCATTGCTGCTTTTATTTCTTTCATTTACAGGTAGAAACAGAGTACAAGTAAGCTTTTCCATGGCAAGGCAAAAGCTCAAAGCAGCATTCATCACTTTCATATGCAAATGCAACACAAACACAAACACGCAGTTGATTCATCAATTTAACAACGTTAATAATAACACCATTCGTCAGTTCGTCGTTTTGAAATGATAAATCTGCACGTTTTCAACCTCAAGTTTCTTGAAATTACTGTTCTTTCGAGCTGCGAAGAACTTCCCCCAGCTATAGGCTTGATATTTCGAAGGATTCCGTTCACTGATCACCTCCGGCAGGGGCTCAACCAGAGTATAATGAGCTGGATTGAGGAAGAACGGAATCGAAAACCTTTCCTTCTCCGAATTCACCATCACTCTGTGCTCTACACTCTCATACTTGTCATTGCTCCATACCTGCACTCCCCGATCCCATTAAAACAGTTCAGTTAGATAAACATTTATGAGTTACGAGGTACAATTCGAAACAGAACTCTTCGGATACCTGAATTATGTCCCCTACGTTGATGATATAAGCATCAGGGGTTGGTTTGACGAAGATCCATTCTCCGTCGGTTTTTCTCTTCACTTGAAGCCCCCCGACGTTGTCCTGAGCGAGAATGGTTAAGGCGCCGCCGTCTTTATGGCGGCCGACGCCTAGGGCTAAATCAGGAACAGGGCAAGGTGGGTAATGATTGAGCCTGATGAAACTGGTGTGATCCTTAAAATACCCATCCAATCTGTTCTTAGGAACACCCAGGCTCAGGGAGATGAGCCCTAATAATTTGAAGGACAATTTCAACATCTGTTGAGCATATTCTTCACAAACTTCCCTGGATTAGGACAAAGATATTAACTTTTGTCCGAAAATATGAATTGGGATCCATGGATTTGGGTTAAGATCGTAAGATCCAACTCAAAATACGTACATATATAAATTTATAGATAAATTATATAAACTATTCTTGTTTAAAAAATTTTAGTAAATTTTGTTATGATCGAATAAAATTGTAATTAAGATGAATTCGGATAAAGATTTTGCAAACTATAACCTACCTTATTAAATTAAGCAAATATTGTCATTTATGCAAGCAAGATAAACGAATACGAATGCTTATGAACAAAACTCAAACTTGTCTCGGCTCGATAAAAGCTCGGCTCAACCTGTTTATTTAATAAATGAATATAAGCTAACAGTACCTGAAATCCGGGGGATTCTCCGGCCACTGATTATTCAGCTCCCTAACTTCTTGGTCATCGGTTTCGCCGGAACCGGAATGACGGTGGGATCGGCAACGGTGAAATCAAACACTTCTTTCCAATCTCTGACGTTTTTCGTGTGCTCTGTATCATAGTATCCCAGAGGATTAACTTCGTTTCGCCGCACCTTCAGCCTCTCATCTTTGGGCAGAGCGAAGAACTGTCTGGATGTCGATTCGATCTTTTCTCGATATTGGGACGGAACCCCATGATTGATAACTTGGAAAAATCCCCATTTCTGCGATGCATCGCTGATCTCGGAGACGAGTCGAGCCAAATCGTCTTCGGAAACAGTGGGTTGGTTCAGAACGGAGAGATCGATTAATGGGATGCCGTCGGCTTCGATTCTTATGGGTTTTGGCCTGTGTTCAGGAGCTTGGACGAAAGCTGGGTCGACTTCTCCCATGGCGGATGATCGGAACAAAAATCTGGGTAATTCTGCTTGTTCTAGCAAAGTTGGGATACAGTATATACTATCAGTGATTCAGCAAGTGATTGAGATACATTGAACCTGGACACGATTTGGTGAGTGGTTGTGGACAATTTTTAAGGATTATTTCTTCAGACACGACAGGTTGAAAGAAACCAATTTGTTTTCTTGTTCTCTCGTTCAATAACACGAATTATTGCTGCCGGAATTATTTCCTTCTCCAAAGAGCTACCAAACAAGAAATAAGCAGCAAAAACAAACATGGGGGAGCACGATTTCTGACACTACAAGTCAACACAAATCATTGAATGGGTAAAGTTATATTTGAAAATGTCTACATGAATTATTAAACTGATAAGAAAAAGGTTGAAAATGTTGTAACGTGAACTTGTCAATATAAACCCGTAAATACAGACACGAGTAATTTATAATACAATATAATATGTTATGGTTGCATTTGTCGACACACCATGCTATATGGGTCTCGCGTAGGTAAGAAAGCTAATCCGAACAACAATCAAGGTAAATATGCCCAGATACCTAAAAGTAGACATGACTACGGTTTCGGAACCGCCGGTTCCGATTCCATGGAAAGTGGAACCAAAACCTTAATCTTGGGGGAATGGTTCCACGACGGTCCTGGAACCACTGGTTCCGGTTCTGTCACGGTTTCGATTCCGATTTCGTTTAAATTGAAGTAGTTTTAATTCAATAATTAGTTTATAGGGTTAAGTACCAAGAACCCTCCCATGATTTTGAAAAATAACCAATTACCCTCTCATGGTTTAGAAAGCTACCAATAACCCCCTGTGATTTGTCTAAACCGGTAACCGTCAAATTTTCAGTCAAGTTTAACTCTATAAAGGGCATTTGTGTCCTTGCATAATAAATTAATTACTTTCTTTTTTTTCTGTATATTCATCGCCTTCATCAATACTCTTTCACCTCATCGTCTTCATCAATCATCATCTTCATTAAACATCATCTTCACACGCATCAATTTTTATTTTTTTTTCCCTTCTAAATCTTCATCAGCCATAATCTTCATTAATCACCATCTTCGTATGCATGATTTTATTTTTTGCCATACGCATAATGGCTTCAGCCAGAGTCTACATTAATCACCATCTCCTTCTTTTAATGGCTTCTCTTTAGAAATTGCATAAACCTACATTAATATTGCCCCAAAATCACCATCGAATAAAACTAAATTAATGGGAAAAGTAGGCATTTGTATCCTCTTTTTTCCTTAACACGAGAATTCGAATTGGGCTTTGAGTTCAACTGAGCTGCGAAACCTGAATGGAGAAAGTGTTTATGGAGCGGCCGGAAGAATCTTAACGATGTACTCCGACCGTGGGTACTTAGTAATTAAAATCAAACTTTGTAATGTTTTTTTGTGGGATTTTGCGCCTATTGCATGCAATTTTGGTGGGTTTGTCTGTTGGAGTTGTTGCCACCTGCTGATGGGTCTCTTTACCACCATGGTTGTGGTTGTGGGGTTGACTGTGGTTGTGACTTGTGATGGTGGTGATACTTGTGATGAACGGTGGTGCTGCTGGTGTATATAAGGATGGTTTTTTGTTAATTTTGAATTGAGGGGTTATGATGTTGGCTGGTTGTGGCAGTTGGTGTGGTCGACGGTGGTCGGCGGTGGTAACGGGGTGGTGTTTGGCAGCGGTAATGGTGATAGTAGGCGGTGATGTTGTTTGTAAAAGGAAATAATTGTTGAAATGGGAAATAATAATTATTGTAATTAAAAAGGAATAAAAAAAGAGATAAAACTATATGAATTTTTAATGATGGAGAAATGCATGGAAATGAAACGAATTAAGGAAAGTAATAATGATTTAAATATAGAAAAAATATATTTTGCTTAAGTTATTTCAATTTAAAAAGTAATTAAAGAAATTAATATTTTCTTACTTATAAACTAAAAAGGGAAAACAGAAAGAAGTTCATATTCATTAAGGGTATATATGTCATTTCATCATTATTAGGAAAAAAAACAGTTGACATATTTGTTTGACCGTTAAACTTGACTGAAAACTTAACGATTACCGGTTTAGACAAACCACGCGGGGTTATTGGTATATTTCTAAGCCATGTGAGGGTAATTGATTATTTTTCAAAACCATGGGAAGATTATTGCTACTTAACCCTAATTTATATTTGTATATACTTTAATTTAATTTAATATTTACTTATATTAATAATATACTTCATGTAAATTATAGCGCAAGTTTATATATTAATATAATATATGTAGTATAAAACAATTATATTATATAATTACGTATTTTACAGAAAAATAAACATATAGTATAATATTAATATAATATATGTAGGCTTATACAACTAGTTAAACGGTTAAGACCAATATTAAAAATATCAACACGAATAATTAAACGGATAAGAACTCGATAACCAAACACAATACGAATTATCATCCCTAACATAGCTAAGATTAATTGACAGTGATCATTACAAACAACATAGATATCATTATTGCCTCTCCTTTATCCACAATCACAACCACAACCACAACCACGAACACGAACACGAACACGAACAATGATCATCAATACATATGGTTGCTTAATTCTTGGTCTTGAAATGATGAATTTGGATGTTTTCCACGTCAAGTTTCTTGAAATTACTACGCTTTTTAGTTGCGAAGAACTTTCCCCAGTTATATGCCTTATACTTTGAAGGATTCTCCTCGTTGATCAACTCCTCCAATGGCTCAACCCAAGTATAATGAGCTGGGTTGAAGAAGAATGGAATGGATAACCTTTCTTTCTCAGCATTCACCATCACCCTGTGCTCTACGCTCTCGTATTTCTCATTGCTCCACACCTGCAAAACACACACGCACCCGTGTCTTAAAGTTATGGTACAAAGTTAGTGGTACATGTGATTCGAAGTCTTCATACCTGAAGAATATCGCCGATGTTTATGATATAGGCATTTGGTACTGGTTTGACAAGGATCCATTCCCCATCCGTTTTCCTCTTGACTTGTAGTCCTCCGACATCGTCCTGAGCCAGAACGGTTAAGGCGCCGGCGTCTTTATGCCGGGCGACGCCAAGGGCTAAATTCGGGATGGGACAAGGGGGATAGTAATTCAGTCTGAGAAAGCTGGTCTGATCCTTAAAGTAACCATCCAACCTGTTTTCTGGGACTCCAAGGCTCAGAGAAATGAGCCTTAATATCTTCAAACACAACTTCAACGTTTCTTGAGTATACTCTTCAAATGCCTCCCTGGAAAGCAGCAAACATATTCATAAAGGAGGGGTTACAATTAAAAAGAAAAATTATTGGATGCATTCGTTGTATACCTAAAAATAGTGCATGTTCCCCAGTATGTACATCACTTTTCCCAAAAATAGCAATATTTCTCCTAAATTTATTTGGCTGCATAATTTTACGTAAACATACCTTAACTCTGGAGGATTTTCGGGGAATTGATTTCTCAACTCCATGACATCTGCATCCTCGGGTTCAGGGGAAGCTGGAATAACCGTGGGATCTACGACGGTGAAATCCAACACCTCTTTCCAATCTCTGACGTTTTTTGTGTGCTCAGAATCAAAATAGCCCAGCGGATTAACTTCATCTCTCCTGACCTTCAACTTCTCAGCTTTTGGTAAGGCGAAGAACTTTCTCGATGCAGATTCGATCTTTTCCAGGACTTGAGATGGAACCCCATGGTTGATCACTTGGAAAAATCCCCAGTTCTGGGATGCATCGCGGATCTCAGAGACTAGTCGAGCCAAATCAACCCCCGGCGCCGAGGATTGGTTCAGAACAGAGAGATCAATCAGAGGAATGCCTTCAGCTTCAATGCAGAAGGGTTTAGGCCTGTGTTCAGGAGCTTGGATGAAAGCTGAGTCTACCTCTCCCATGGCAGAAAAAACGGTTACTTGGGGCTAACCTGTCAGGTGGCTTCTTATAGTATCACAAAATGACTAGATACATTGAACCTGAACAACTCTTTGGCTCCAGAGAATCAACATTCATCGGTTTCCATTTTTGACATTGGAAGAAGTGGAAAATTTTGGTTTGAGTTTTATTCTCTTCCATCAGAGAAAGGTGTACTTTTCTTTAAGTATTGCGGCAGGGAAGGCCAAAGACAATACAAACTCTGCAAAACATCAAGAAAACTATTAACAAATCATGAAGTTCTGCTACAGGGATCTTGCTATTATTTTCTTATCGCTACTTCTCTTCCTCTGAGAAAACGAACAAGAAGTTTGACATGAAAAGAAAGAACAGATGAAATGTATTAAGGTACAGATGGTCCTGATGGTTTCATTTCATCAATCCAACAACTATTTCTTCCCTTCAGAAAAACGGCGGGAAAATAGACTCCTCGTGCTCATGCACCTTCGGACAGTTTACATGTAAAACAAATTGACTCAGTCTTTCAGAGGGAATAACAGAGTTTAACTGAGTGTAAACCATATCCTAATCCGACTACTATTTACAGTAATTTAGAATGAGGGAAACAGTCACCAATGGTCGCGTCAAGAACTATTTTGACTTTATGCAGCCGGCATTGAAGTTGAAACAACCAGATATGACAAATGCTGGATTCCATCTTGAATCTTGCCCAAGGCTGTGCTATGATCAGCGCGAAGGTTTTCAGAGAACGAATTGGACTTCTCTTGAATGGAACTCTGTGGATGAACATCGTGCGAATCAGAAGTAGCCCCTTTTATTGCTGCAAGATAAGCTTCAGCTACATCTGATATGCCTGCAAAGGAATAGGCGAAAAAGGCACATAAGCATTAACCTTGCTGAAATCAGCAATGCTACAAGTAAAAAAGCAGGACAATCGGGCCCCGGCCTGAAAATACAAGCCAGCACCTAAATACCAAACGAAGTTCATTTCTGATAACTAGATGATAATTTTCCAAGCAGGGAAAAGAAATGGAGGGTTGATGTAGGGAGTAAAACAGGTATATAAAAGATGCACAGACTACAAGTATGAGAATCGCTTCTTAACGACATGCTCGCAGTAAATATTGAGGTATTCCAACTTGCTATAGCCCTAAGAATGTTCATTAAATTGAACACTAGCCAATCTCATGTGCAAAAATTCTATATCGGGCAGATCCGTTGTCACCGCAACCAATTCTAGTGCACATCTTTCCTGGGGGCATGCAAACAACAACAATTCCAAATTTCTTATCAACTCTCTCTTTTCAGAAGACATGGGAGGAGGGGCCTCCTCAACCACGCACTTTCAAAAAAGGAGACAGGTGGCAAACAACCTACCATACCTTGGAAGGCTGACTAAGAAAAAGTAACTGGTACCTGAGGGATGAGAATAACCATCACAAAAAATTATCATCTAATTAACTTCCAAAACCCATACAATTCCATCAGAGTATGCAACACAGTTACTTCAATAAAAATTCCTTTATTTAGCCTATTTCTTCTATTAAAGAATCTGTAATGCCAATGCCAAACTTTAATCATAACCAAAAAGAATTCTCTGCATTAGGAAAATATTTTGAACACGTGCATAGTAAACAAAGAAGCTCATAAAATATTAAATATTAACAATAAATAACAAAAAGAAACCTGTAATAAAACTATTTGATACAGCTTCCACATGTCCACTCATTGAATGCGCCCTAGTCCGTATGATCTTTGCTTTCTCAACAGAATCCTCAGGCCAGTCAACTTTCACACTTTCCTCGTCAACATCTGGCTCAACTCTGTTTGCATTAGAAATAATTGATTTGCCAAGCAACAGAAGTTGAGTTACCGCAAAACAGCACAATTCCGATATTCTCTGTGTATGATGAGAAATAAAGTTTAGCTTCAAATTAAAACATAAAATCATATGCTAAGCGTCCGCTATTTGGGAAAGGGGGAGAAAAGAAAGAAACAAAAAATAAGGAAGAAAAAATAAAACATAGCTTTCATACATGAACGCCTTCAGAATGAAGAGAATCGAGTCTTCCAGCAGTCCTCTGAACTACATCATTTGGACCTAGCCCAGCTAAAGCATTTGTGAAACTGCAATACATTAAGGCAGGCTTTAACACCCTAAGTTTCACTTTGATAAACTCAGCTTTACAGATAATTATTCGAGATAAAATGAAGACAATTTCTCAAAAACCCATGTCATGACAACTATTATTTTGGTACGAGAAATAGACTATCAGTCTAGCAGAAATAATGAAATAAGAGCACCAGCCGACAACGAAATCATACAACTTGAAATATGGAACAAGTGGTGGTGGTACAAATACTGATGAAAAGCAGAACAGAAGATCTAGACTTTTAACTTCTTTAGCATGAAAGTTTTTCCTTAAGCAAAAGCAACAGGGGAATTTGCCTTTTCAAATCAAGAAAGTAAGCATTATGCAGCATCAACATCAAACTGAAGTCCAACATAAAAAACAGATAAAAAACGAATAACAAGACAGTCTCCCAACAGAAATAATGAAAATCAATAAGCAGGCAAATATAGTACCCCGCGGCTAATTCAGCTGCCTTTCTGACACTGGAATCATGTAGGGCTTTTATCTCATAAGCACTGCTCTCAATTCCAGCATCTATTTTCTTCCCTTTTTCAGAGTCAACATCACTTCCATCACATTCAGAAGTCAAATCAAAAATGTGCTGGACCTGTTTAAGCTTTCCATCATAAACAGATTTCTGTTCAGAAGAAAGCTTTGCTTTTCTTCTATTGAACAATAATGCATAATGGTTGGCCAACGCCTCCAACTCCTGAGACACCAACAAAATTATTATTATTAAAAAAAAAAAAAAACTTAAATAATAATTCCAAAACAAAATAGATATAAAGATCAATACTTTAAAAACAGAACTAACCTCCAACTGCTCTGGACCTCCATAAATGTAGAAGCATCTGTCAAAAGTAGCTTCCTCAAGGAACTGATCTTCATCTATTCCTCCTTCACCTTCTCTAGATTTTTTGTCAACTGCCATTCCAGTCTCAGAAATAATAAGGTCCATTGTCTCTTTCCCAACAAACTCAAGCACTTGGATTCCCTTCGCAGTAAGAGCTTTTCCACTCTGAAAGAGAGAGAAATCAGTAAGAATGTAACAAAAAATAAGCCAAAATAGAAATATTCTGTACAAACCTCTATAATCGAGGGAGTAGACCCTGGTAAACCACCTTGTTGAATCGATTCAGCAAAACTTACAGCAGAGTTCTCAATCCTGAGGGATATACAAGGTTGAAAAAGTAATGAGAGAATCAAATGAGAGGCATTGAGTAAGAAAAACAGAACATATCATGAGACCAAACACCCTCAAAATATGGAAGAAACAACCATAATTAAAAAATCTTCCAGACGTAGGGCGCGCAGGGCTTTGAATCCAAATTCATTACCTACGATGGAAGTCATTTCCTATGTTCATTTTTTTAGGACATTAAATGGATTCAAGTTTTTTTACAAAAAAAAACAGGACGATTCCTCTTTGATGTATTTTTCACAGTATCGACCTTCCGTCTTAATCCAATGAGAATATCATACTTCCTCTTGACAATCCTGGATGCCCAAAGTCTTATGACCAATGGCTTGGGAAAGTCTACAATAACAATTAATGTGAATGCTTCCAGACAAATCGTCAAAATTAAATCATCATTATATATATTTTGGATGATAGAGAATAACAAAAAGTGGCAATTTTCTATGAGAAAAGAAAACGAAGTTAAAATTATTAATGTGAAGAGAAATACACCAAACAGATGAGAAATTCTGAGGCTGAGCCACCAACCTACAAAAGGCTGTAATCACATAACCAAAACACTCCATACCAAGGTCAAGGGAGGCAAGATCGTTCGACTCAGCTCGCCACCACAAGCGAAAACCTAATAACTTAAAATAAAACTTAAAGGGCTAAGGTTAAACAAACATACTGGTTAACAAAGGTTGAACCTCCTTTCCATGCACTTCCTAATGCTTGCCAAGCTCCTGAAGCAAAATTTTCCACTTTGTTGTCAAGAACCTTCAAACCCTGCAATAAATTGAATTGTTAAATGTTAGACCAGTTGATGTTATATACCAACATATTCAATCAAACATGTAACTCATTCATGGTAAAACAGCAGCATAGCAATTCATTTGAAAACCATATTTCACACTGTCAAACAAGCATAGATCAGATCATTGTGATCATATATTTCACATTCGTGGAAGTGGCTAGCAAAGAATTACGTGAGGACGGGAGAGATGAATCAACAGCAAGGCAAAAATTTCATCTTAGACACATTACTTGCCTGGCCAAAAAGAGAATTTTCACTGGCATTCCCTAATTTTTCAAGAGTTTCCTTTCTGAGCTTGTCATTTTCATCTCCACTTTCTGCTTCAACTGCAGATTCTTCAGCATCATCGTCCTTGGAAGATTCAGAGTCTTCTGTAGGTTCCATTTCTGCAATGGTTTTAGCTGCCGTTTTAGCAGCCTCAACAGCCTGCACCCACATAGTTGGGATAAATAAAACGTTAAAACAACAGGGAAAATAACAGAGCACAATACACTGGACCCAGCTTGCATCCACATGGGAACGCTCAAACTATAAGAAAACTGACGAAACATTATAGACTGGAATCCATTAAAACAAAACCAAACAATATTTATTGCAGTAATTGTGCAGCAGATGGGCCGCAAGATAGTTTCAGAGGCTCAAACCTTTACCTCATAACTACATTTCCTTCAAAAGAAAATCAGTAGTATCATTCAAGGAACTTATTCCTCAGGTTCAATACTACACTAGTCCAGATTTACAAAAATCCCTCATTGGACCCGCTTTAATCAAATTAAGCGGTGAGTTATGAGCATTGGAAATACTCTGCGAAAACGAAATGGCCCTAATTTCTGAGCATATGAATGGAAAAATTAATTCACAAATCAAAGAAAATCGAATTGGCGCATACATTACGGGAGATCTCCTCGGCAGCCACAGCAGCGGCCTTCTGAAGATCTGAGAGATAAGATAGCGAAAAACCCCAACCACCCCATCCTCCTCCGCCTCCACCTCCGCCACCGCCGCTGCTCTCTGCTGTCAGCAGAGGTTGCTCCGGCGCGGGTGCCGCAGTCTCCACTTCTTTAATCTCTCCCTCGGGTTTAATCTCTCCGGTGGAGGACTTCGTCTCCCTCTCCGCCATTCACTTTCCCAAACAAAAATGAAAAAAACAAATTCCTCGTCGAAGATTCAGAGCTGCCGGTGACCGCCGCAATGCGAGTGGTTTTCTAAGCCGGGATCTTGATTCCTCCGATGGTGTGTGAGTGAGAGCGATGAAATCCTCTTGAAGCAAAACGACGCCACTGGCAGGATAAGACGACGACGTTTTACCAATAGCTTCTCTATTACGTAATAACAATAACGTGTAGTCTGGTACGGTGAACAGTGTGACAGAAAATTCTTTTTAGGCTTTTCAATACAAGCTTTTGAGTTTGGGTATATTACATTTACCTCCCCTGAAATTTAGAAAAATTATCAATATCCTCATGACTTTCTTTAATGCTAGGTTACTAATCCTTGATTGACGAAACCTGTAGAGAAAATATTGAGTGGGTTAATAACAACTACGTACGTCAGCAATGACATGAATCATCTAATATTTTCTCCAAACACGTAATGAGTAGCAAAAAATTTCCAAATTTGTGTTTGTTTTTTACGATTCGAATGAGGTATTGGTAGTTATGACCAATGTTTTTAGAAGTTATTAGTTATCTGAAAAATAACTCACACACACATAAGTTGATCAGTACTATTCTAATACTTCATATATATTCTATTAGAAAAGTTCGCTTTCATAAACATTTTTTATTTTAATGAAAGAGTCAACTTTTGAATTATTACTTCTTCTCTTACAAATATAATGTTTACAATCAGTTTATACTTAAAAAATAATGATATTAATAGATAAATGATGTCAAAATAGTTATTTTATGTGTTATACATTCACATGCATAAAAAGTTTCACATATGTGAAAATGAACTCTTTAAAGTGGAACAAAAAGAGTATGTATTAATAATTTATAAAAATTTCAGGGATCAACTGCTAATTATTTCAAATTTTGGCGAGGTAGGTGCGTTTACCTTTAAAATTTTTTTTGAAGAAAACGATATTACTTGGAAGTGGTTAAGGTCTCAATTTATTATTTTAATTTTTTGAAAAAAGGTAAAAAAAAATAAATAATAATAATAATAATAATGTTAGTTGGAAAATTTTAATGGTAATTAATTCGGGATGTAAAAATTCAAATAGCTATAAATCAGCTATGAATGTTTGTTGACAATTCATAAGAGGCCTTTAAGTTTAGGGCATGTTCTTTTAATTTTGGTTTTGAAAACGGTTTTGGTTTAAACAGTAAATTTAATATATTTTAATCATTTTTTATCTTTTTAATACAATTTTTTACTATTTAGCATCTACATTTCATATTTTCAATGCACTTTTTACATTATAAAACTAATTTTTAAAACATATTTTTAAAATTGTTTTCAAACCAATCAAAAAGAACATGCCCCCTTAAAGTTAGAACTTAGGGCCAAACCGCCGAGCCATGGGTTTTGATTTGATACCAGAAGGTAGGGTCGGGTTTATGTTTGCGGATTGAATTGGCGGGTCATTATCCATGAATCCGCCCCCATTAAAATTTCAAAAAACTATGAAGTGGTGGACCCTACAGAATCTTTGATTTCCTCATGGTTTCGCTACGTGTATGCATGCATGCATGCCATCGATTGCTTCCATAATAGTCGGCATGCATGCAAATTAACGTGTGATTTTTTTTAAATTTTTTATCAGCAGATTTACATATTTGTATTGATATATAAGGAAATGAAGAACTAGAATTTATTTATTTATTTATTTATTTTAAGCAAAGAAGTACTGGAATTGAAGCTACTGAATTAATTAACGAGGCACAAAATTAAGAAAATATCACAGAAGGAAGGATACATAAAAGTGGGCACAAGGAAGTATATATTAATCTCAATGTATACGCGGACAACGTATATTTTCGATCTTATTGATCGAGTACCGAATTTATTACAAAGAGATTTTGTTTGTGCCCTTTTACACTACTAATTGTGATAAAACATACGAATATAAAGTTGATATGGTTGATCAACTCTTTAATAGCCCTGGAACATTGGTGGTGGCGGTGCTGAATACTCGGCCCCCAAGGTGGGAGGAAGGATGACATCCTCGAATGGAGGTGGTGTAGTGGCCGGGGGAGCTTCGGGTAGTACAGATGCCGGAGGAGTTGCTGATGAAGGTACAGGCGTCCGAGGAGTTGCAGGGACTGAAGGAACAGGGGCCGGAGGAGCTTCCGGTAGTGCTGATGAAGGAACAGGGGCTGGAGGAGTTTCAGGTAGTACAGCTGCTGGAGGAGGTCCTGATGAAGGAACAGGGGCCGGAGGAGTTTCGGGTAGCACAGCTGCCGGAGGACTTGCTGATGAAGGAACAGGCGTCGGAGGAGTTGCAGGGACTGGAGGAATTGCGACTGAAGGAACAGGTGCGGGAGGAGTTTCGGGTAGTACATCTGCCGGAGGAGTTGCTGATGAAGGAACAGGGGTCGGAGGAGCTTCGGGTAGTACAGATGCTGGAGGAGTTGCAGGGACGGAAGGAACAGGTGCCGGTGCCGGAGAAGGAATGGGAGTTGGTGGTGGTGGGGAGAGCACCGGTGGAGGAGGTGAGGCCACTGGGGTTGGTGGTGGTGGGGAGAGGACTGGTGGAGGAGGTGAGGGCACCTGGGTTGGTGGTGGTGGGGAGAGGACTGGTGGAGGAGGTGAGGGCACCGGGGCTGGTGGTGGTGGGGAGAGGACTGGTGGAGGAGGTGATGGCACCGGGGCTGGTGGTGGTGGAGAGAGTACTGGTGGAGGAGGTGATGGCACCGGGGCTGGTGGTGGTGGGGAGAGTACTGGTGGAGGAGGTGATGGCACTGGGGCTGGTGGTGGTGGGGAAAGTACTGGTGGAGGAGGTGAGGGTGGTGGTGGGGAGAGTACTGGGGGAGGAGGTGAAGCCACTGGGGTGGGTGGTGGTGGGGAGAAAACTGGTGGAGGTGGAGAGGCCACTGGGGTTGGTGGTGGTGGAGAGAATACTGGTGGAGGTGGTGAGGCCACCGGCGGTGGTGGAGAGAGTACTGGTGGAGGAGGTGAGGCTACGGGTGCTGGTGGTGGTGGGGAGAATACTGGTGGAGGAGGTGAAGCCACTGGTGGTGGTGGTGGTGGGGAGAGCACTGGTGGAGGAGGTGAGGCCACTGGGGCTGGTGGTGGTGGGGAGAATACCGGTGGAGGAGGAGATGATACTGGGGTTGGTGGTGGTGGGGATTGTACTGGTGGAGGAGGTGAAGCCAGTGGTGGTGGTGGTGAGGACTCAGGCGGGGGAATGGAAGGAACAGGTGTCGGTGGTGCTTCAGTAATCACAGGTGGAGGCAAATCAGGCACGGGAACCGATGAGGGCTTAGGCGCCGGAGGTGGTAGTGGAGATGCTTCCTGTTTAGGAGGCTTTGGTGGTGAATCGTGTTTTGGAGACTTTGGCGGTTTCGGTGGGCTAGATTTTTTCGGCGTCGGTGGTTGTTCTGATCCCGGCGATTCTTTATGTGGTGGGCTAGATTTGCTCGGCGTTGGTGGCTTCTTAGGTTTGGTTGGTGGTGACTCTGGTTTTGGTGAATCTCCGGTGGGTGATCCCCGGCAACCTTCTTTAGCGCAATCCACAGGGTGGCTTGTGACGGCGGCGCAACTCTCCTTGGTTTTCTGGCTTGCCTTGGAATCCAAACAATTGTTCTCATCGAAGATCGTCACGTTTGCCGATGAAACGCAAGAACCATCCTCGCTGTCGAAGTAATTGTACGAATACGAAATCTCCGCCGCGTTTGGCGACGTACACAGTTCCTCCGACACCTTCCCGGTAAATTTGTTGTGAGAAATGTCAAAGGTTTCGATTTTCTGAAAATACTCGGATCCCGCCGGCAATGTCCCCACGAACTGGTTGCTGCTCATGTCGAACACCGTGCAACTGCTGAGCTGCGTAACTTCCTCCGGCAGGCAGCCGGACATGCTGTTCTGGGCAAAGTTGATCTCCTTCAGGGTCTTCGTCATGTTTCCGATGCTCTTCGGGATACACCCGTAGATATCGTTCTTCGCAACAACAATGACGGACGCCTGAGAGTTCCCGAGATTCTCAGGGATGTGGCAGTGGAACCTGTTGTGGTTTACAAAAATGGCGTCGAGATACATGTCGAAAAGCGCCGGCGGCAACTCCCCTTCGAACTCATTGTATCGGATGTCAAGGAACTTGAGTTTCTGCAATTCCAGGACAACCAACGGGAAACCTCCGACGAACCGGTTGTTGCTGAAATCAACCTCGTCCAAGATCTTACAATAAGCAAGGCTCTTCGGAATGATCCCGCAGAACCGGTTGGTGCTCAGGTGAAGCAGACTGATGTCGGCGAACAACCCGATCTCAACCGGGAGATGTCCGGCAAGATCCCCGTGGTTCAGGTCGATCGCGGCGACGACCCTGACGCTCTCGTCGTCGAGCGCCTGCGAACAGTAAACGCCCGTGTAGTTACAAACATCGGGGCCGACCCAATTTCCTGTCATGTTATGCGGGTCGGAGTAGATCGTCGTCCTCCAGGCCTGGAAGCCGATGTAAGCCCTCTTGAGCCTGGAATTCTCGAAGGTGAAATTGAAGTCAAAATCATATCTCTTGACGATCACTTCGGTGTCCTCCTCTAGAAACTGGAAATCAGTCTCCGCCAGGGCCTGCATTTGGCGGCGGGCGATAAACGACGCCTCGGCATCGGATAATGCGAGGGCGGCCGCGGATAAAGAAATGATACAAATGAAAAGCAAAGGGAAGCAGCCCAAGGCCTTGATAGTTGGGAGAAAAACCATGGTTACTCTACCTTGTGGCTAAGGCCCAAGGCTGCTGTGGATATACTGACTGGGGATGATGGAGGGGGCCATTTATGAAGGGCGGGAGGGGGTGGAACGAGCGGTGGTGCGAAATCGGACAGGCGAATTTGGCTGCGATTCGCGCGGCGATCCAGAAGAAGGTTCGGCGGTGGAAAAGTTTGTGTTAAAAATGTTGCTGGGAAGTCGGGAACAATGGGTGGATGGGAACGAAGTGGAAACTGGAAATGAGCGACCAGATCTCATTAACTTGCAATGGCGATGGATGGCTCAGATTTAATTTTGACCATTCTTTTATAATTTTGACCATATCTGGTACTTTTATTTAATATTTGCTAAAACTTTGCATGGTATGAAGAAAAATATATGACATCACCATCACATGACAATAGTTATTTGGGCGTTCTTAATCTTATTTTGAATATCCAATTATATTTTCTTATGTGATTGTACGGTGTCATTTACTCTTATTTTAAATAGGCAACTATACATGGAAGTATGATATTATTTATTGCATAAAATGAACCGAATCAAATCAAATATAAGTACGTTTTATTGTAACTTGTTTCGAAATAATATTACTAGGTTCGAGATGGCGTTAAGGTTGACCGAACAACAGACAAATTAAGTTCAAACCAATTTAACACTCCAAACTATAACCATATTTGATAACTTGATTAAAATTGACTTCAAACACGATTATTCCATTACACAAACTTGTCAGTAGTAATATTTCAATTAAAACATTAATCATTTGTTATCAATTACATTAGCCTATCATCCATTCCTTAGATAATAACAACAACAAAAAATGAAAATATTCAATTAACATTCTTACAAGTTACAATGAGAGCCTCACTTGACATTTTACTCTTTTGTAAGACAGTATATAAAGAAAATGTCACACCCTTTTAAATTTAAACTAAGGGCCTATTCTTTTTGTTTCGTTTTAAAAATGGTTTTGGTTTTAAGAGTAAATTTAATATATTTTAATCATATTCCATCATTTCTAATATAACTTTTTACTATTCAGCATTTACTTTTACATTTTCAATACAATTTTTACATTATAAAACTATTTTCCAAAACTTATTTTCAAAACCGTTTTCAAAACGTTCAAAAATAACAGCCTATCATCACCTATTGCAGCTACAATCTTTACGCATTTTAATATAAGTTCTGTGATTTTACATTCATAACTTTCGTTTTAATAAATTATTTTATGCATTCATTGTTGAGATTATAAATTAAATTATGCAACATGCTTAATTTTAACACTCACACACACACATATATAAGTTTTTAAGTACTTCATAGAGGCAATCTTTAAAACACTTGTGTTTTAAAAAGGGTGACGTAATTTCATAGCCTGCGAAATATCCGACAGGAGTATGAGGTGTTGTTCGTGCCTGGTGAGTTTGAGATTACCTCCATTTTGAAAAAATAATGTTCGATTCAGCAGTTGGTGACCATAATTTTTATGTGCGAAAATATTGTTTAGTTGAGAGATTTATCTTCAGTTTTAGCATTAAAACAGTGATGTAGTTTTGCACAAATGGTGCATCTAACTGTTAGAATGCTTATGGGCTAATCTGCCCTTAGTTTTTTAGTTATAAGCTCATTATCTCCTACATTATCTTAATATTTGTAAGTGTTTAAGAGTCATTCGACCTACTTATAGGAACATTTGATACATTCCGTTTATTATCAATATATTCTACTTATTTTATTTCTGAAAAAAAAAGTGACATAATTCTTTGATAGGTTATACATGTGGCTATAAGTAATAACAACTGTAATGTCCAACCACATCAAAGAACATTCTATCAATATTATAGTTCCTAAACTTGATATTTATGTTCTATTTATTGCATGCGACATGTTAATTTAGTGTAATTACGATACATTATACGTTGATACTTCTTGTTATAATAAAATTATAAATATGTCAATAGCTTAATTCGATACATTTTCAAAATATTAGATCTTATACTCAATACGCTTATATACCATGAGTTAAAGTTATTAAACTCATAACCATAATTATTCAGGAGTTAACTCATAATCATAATTAATCTCGATACGTCAGTAGTTAAATAACATACATCAAAAGCTAAATTCAACACGTGATACATTAAATACTATATATGATACGCGATACATAAGTAATTACTCTCAATAAATGAGAAGCTAAACTCAATATGCGTATTTTTCATAACATTATCGTAATACATCAGATGCTAAACTCGATACGTGCATCGTCAGACTCGTATACAAGTTTTTTGCGTGTAATTATTTATCATTAAAACATATTGTTTGAGTAAAGTATAAAACTAGACATTTAAAACACAAATAAATAACTAACTAACTAAACCAATCTGTTATAAACGGTCTTATTAACAATAAACGACCTAATCCAAAAAAGGAAACTACAATCTTTTGTTCATTTTATTTATTTTTCAATGAAGAAAAAAACTCTTGACTAGGATATGTTTAAGCATTAATTACTTCATTAATCACATCCTTAATTGCTCAGAGTTCAGACAATAAAAGGAGACTACAAACGTAGGTGTCAGCAACGTGGACAACCACAGTAACGACGATTTCAGCTTTTCCTTTCCCACGTTCTTTTTCCCTCTCTCTCTCTCTCTCTCTCTTCCCCCCTCTCCTCTGTTCCAAAAGAACCCAGAAGCAAAGAGGCAAAAAAAGCTCCAAAAAATTTAATCTTCCGACATTCGATCACGAATTCACTCGGCACAGCCGTCTCTGAATCCGGAAATTTGTCTCCCACTCTCAGCCAACTGACAATTATAGCTGTAGTTTGTTGGTCGGTTATGTGTGATCGAGTAAATTGAATTTAGGAATACCAATTGTTGAGTTGTATGAATCGTTGGGGTATTTTTTTTGTGTGGAAGAATTGGTTGAATAGTGAGGTGTAGGTGAATGTGATATAGTGAATTGTGAGGATTCTAGGGTTTTGTTTTCTTCCTTAATTGGGGGAAAGATGAATCTCATGGAGGCTGTGCAGGTTCTTATTGAAGAAGCGAAGCTTCGAACGGTGTGGTGGTCTCTTTGTATATTCGCCGTCTCTTACTTCTTGACGCGTAAGCTATCTTTAGCTCTTGATTTGTTGATTTCATTCAATTTGTAGAGGCAATTGTTCTGTTATTAAATGTTGCCTGATTTAATTCTGTAAAAAAGTGCCCGAATTTGGGTGTCGTCTAGGATTTGCAAAAGGTTAATGATTTGGCAAAAGAATGTATAATGTTGCAAGGAAGCAGAACTCTTGGATGAAGAAGTACTATATCATGTCAATCAAACAGTTGAGGGATTTGTTCTAGCTTTTGGTTCAAAAGTGGGCCTAGTTAATTGCCAATGTCATAGTGCAGATAAAAAAAGAGGGTGAATCTGATACGATTAAGCTACTGCTCAATGCTTATTAGTTCCAAGGATATTCTTTTATTTTTAAATCATTCATTAGGTTCTTGGGTTGTAGTAACTTACTTGTTTCTTTATTAGTCTACTAGAACCAAATTGAGTCGGTTTTTTTTTCCTGTATTTCCAAAGATGACCGTAGTTGTTGTTGTTGTATCTTCTTTGTTATTGAATTAATGCATGATTGAGTTCTGAAGGAACTTACATTACCTTTTTGTTTTTGGTTCAACTTACACCCTGAAAGTGTGCTGTTTGTATTTGATAAGTTTTGACTGTTTTGGAGAAGTTTCTTAGATTTTTCTTCCACTGCAGATACAAGTAAATTAATGTGGATGAACATACCCATAGCTATACTTTTAGTTTCTGGAGTACGGATTTTGTTAAATGAGGTGGATTTCCATTGGAAGGTTCAGAAAGGCCCACGATTGACATATTTGTCGCATTTGGAAAAGAAGCAGTTGTCCGTCAATGATTCCCGTCTTTCTGCTTTGCCTCCTCCCCCTAAATGGAAGAGGAAAATTGGTTCTCCTATTGTAGAGTCTGCACTTGAGGATTTTGTCCAAAAGCTTTTGCAGGATTTTGTTGTGGATCTCTGGTACTCTTCTATTACTCCTGACCCGGATGCTCCTCAGTTAATTCATGGTATAATTATGGATGCCCTTGGTGAAGTGTCTGGACGAGTTAAAGAGATAAACCTTGTTGAACTGTTGACTAGGTCTGGCCCTGCCTCTCTTTTTTTGTTTCTTTTCTTAACACAAAATTATCAATTGTATTCATAGTCAAGAATGAAAGTGAATATATGACGCCGTATTTTTATTGTTGGTTTAAACTTTCAGGGATATTGTAGACCTCATTGGTGAGCACATAGATCTTTTCAGGCGAAACCAGGCTACAATAGGAGTAGATGTTATGGGCACCTTATCTTCTGAAGAAAGGGATGAAAGGTTGAAACATCATCTGTTGGCATCTAAGGAACTTCACCCTGCTTTGGTATCTACTGACTCTGAGTACAAGGTGTGAGTGGAGCATATTTTCTGAAAACTTTGTTCAGTAATGATTTTTTCCTTCCTTGCCTCTTAATGCTTTTGTACCGTACAGTATATTCAGCGGATCATGGGTGCAGTCATAGCTGCGGTGCTTAGACCCAGGGAAGCCCAATCTCCCCTTATTCGATGCTTTGCCAGAGAGCTTCTAACTTGTTTGGTGATGCAACCAGTTATGAACTTGGCAAGTCCGGTGTGAGTTGCTTTTTATTTTTATTTATTTATTTTTAATCTTAACAATATTATATCCATGCATGGTTCTTTTGTGTCTTATACATGTTTTTGTTTTTGGTGTTTCATATTTGTGTCTCTGGCAATTGTGATTATCATACCACATTTTCCTTGTCATGTAGGGAATTTTGGTTGGTTTTTCAGTGCCGAGTAATTGTGTACTTTTGCTACATTTTATTTGCTTTGCTCATTCTTGCATTTCTGATGCTGCTTGACCAACTGAAATATATATTTAACTTCAGTTATTATTTTCTCCTCCTTACAGGTATATTAATCAATTGATTGAAAGTATTTTGAATGCTCTTAAAGATGGTGGACTGATGGAGGGCATACTTGATCCTTCTTCAAGTGCTGGAAGTCACAACAGGGATCATTCTTCTGCTGCAGACTCTGCACAGAAAAGTGAATTTGGCTTAAAAAAAAATGCAGCTTCCAACAATCAAGGAAATGATACGAAGACATCTCAAATAGATAAGCGCAAATGGCCATCAATGGATGCCCAGGAAAGTTTAAGTACACTTACTGATGAGCCTATACATTCAAGGCCAGGTGACTGGGCCAGAGTCCTTGAAGCAGCAACGCAGAGAAGAACTGAAGTTCTGATGCCTGAAAATCTTGAAAACATGTGGACTATAGGAAGAAATTACAAAAAGAAACTCCGAAATAATGTTCCTGGTAAAATTCGGGGTACTGTAAGTAATGGTTCAGTAAACAGTTCAGTCACTGATAAAGACAGCAGGAAGGAAGCATTAATACAGAAGCCTGAAACATACACCTCAGTGGATGAGAAAATTTTGTTGCAATTACAGCCGAAGGATCATGCAGACACTGGAAGTGGTAATCACATCTTACATTTGTCTCAGGAATCCCATATGGAAATATCTTCTGTGGAAGGGGCCCCTGTCAAGGGTCATGTGAGTATTAGTGCTGGGGCTGAGACTTCAGGTAGGCTTAGAAGATCGAACAGCGCTTCTGATCTTCAGATAAAGGTGAAAGATCAAGTTGCAAGTACCAGTGGAGAAATTATTTCAGAATACTATAGTCCAAGCGCTTCCAGACGTAATAAAGTCCAAAGTGTTAAGTCTGGGCTAGATATGGTAGTGCGCGGAGAGGCAGCGCATGCTCCAAAGCTTAAGTGTCGGGTGGGTTAAGTTCTCTTCATCCTCCACTCACTTGGGGCATATTTGTAGTGGTCTAAACTTAGATTTCGTTACTTCAATGTTTATTGTCAGATTGAATTTAGGCTTGTATCATATCCAGTTGCCTTCTATTACAGGTTGTTGGAGCATACTTTGAGAAACTTGCATCAAAATCTTTTGCAGTTTACTCAATAGCAGTGACTGATACTGATAAAAAAACTTGGTTTGTGAAGAGAAGGTAAGTTTCTTCTTTTTTGTTGTTGTCTCTTTGTTACCATTTGGTGCTTGGTGTAGGATCACTCTCGAACTAATTTATTTTTATTTTGTGCAAAGAGTTGCTCAAAGTAAAAGTTTTCAACACTAAGCTGACATATTTTTTGATGGTTGATTCTCTGTGAACATTTTCTACACAGATACAGTAATTTTGAGAAATTGCATCGAAATCTTAAGGATATTCCTAATTACACACTACACTTGCCTCCTAAGAGGATATTCTCCTCAAGCACAGAGGATACTTTTGTTCATCAGCGTTGCATCCAGCTTGACAGATATCTTCAGGTTTGATGCTGCTCTGTTGAAATCTACATTCTCTACTGATTCCCGTGTTCTGTAATTTGTTTTGATAACGCTGTTTTTAACAGGATCTCTTGTCAATTGCTAATGTTGCTGAACAACATGAAGTGTGGGATTTTCTGAGTGCATCGTCAAAGGTGCACTTATAGTTTTAGTTTAATTAGTTTTAAGGATAATGAATCTTCTGTATTCAACTTATTGTCTGACAACCTATTGATTTATATCTATTTCTTTTACTGGGTGCAGAATTATTCTTTTGGAAAATCATCTTCAGTGATGAGAACACTGGCTGGTATATTGCTTTCTCTTTTCACCTTGACTTTCAACTGATCATACTTTTCCTGTGTGATTCATAAGACCACGACTAGGGTCTCTAGATACTTACCTTATTACTGAAAGTGGAACAGGACAACTTAATATTGTTATTTTATTATTATTATTGGTTTTTGAAAATACAGCCTAATTTTATTAATTGTAAGGGGTTTTTGGAGTGGATTTTTATGGCAGGTGGCTGCGGTATTTTTGGAGAATATATTGTTTATTTGGATTATTTTATTCCTGTGTGGATGAATCATGTTAAGATTATTTACTTCGTGTCAATTTTGCTATCATTATTTGGCTACCCTGTTTGACGGGTATTTATTATGATTCTGGATGACTTTATATTAATTTAATGGTCAAAGTATTTGCTGCATTATCTCATTTGTGAAAGAGGAAATTATGGATTGATCTTCATGGGTTGCTTTGTTGGTTATGTGATTGCCTTAGTTTATTTCAAGGGAGACTATTGTTAAAGTTGGGAGGGGATGGGAAGGGCTTGAGAGTGAAACAGGGATGTCATGATTCAGACTAGATCTGCCAACAACTGTATGAATTACTTAATGAGATTTATATTTGCAAGTAGTATTATTGTTCACAAAATCATTAGCATACTTCCGTATGAATGTTTCGCTTCAATGTCATGTTGGTTAATGTTATTGTGACAGTTAATGTTGATGACGCCATGGATGATATAGTACGGCAGTTCAAAGGAGTTTCTGATGGCTTTATGAAGAAAGTTGTTGGTTCACCTACCTCTCTATTTGATCCTGCCTCAGCCTTATTAGCTCCAGCCAGCCATGAATCCTTGAATGGGGATGATGTTAATAAACTAGCTTTAATGCAGAGTGCTTCAGAATCAGCTAACAGTTTCTCTGATAATGAAGAAGTTGATAAAGATGGCCGTAGCCCAGAAGAAGCAGAATCCAGTGCGCAAGCTAATGGTTGGCATTCGGACAATGAGCTAAATTCAAAAGGTTTTCCTCCACGGGTGGTAAACCGCGAAGATGATATTGGAAACTCGGAACACGAGAAGCAACATGGTTCAACAGTGATATCTGAACCACTCAGCCGGGGTAAGGAACAAGAGTTAAGCTTGGTACTTGCGTACAATAATCTGGGGGAGGTGCCACCTGAGGTAATGCAGAATTTGTATAATTTGTTGGTGTTGGTTTTTTATTTTGGCTTTTAAATTCACTAATTATCTTGTATTTATGTGGTTTCGTACAACTAATGCATGTTTATAGTAGTTGCACCCACGGCTGCATATGATGGATATCGGCTTACTGAAGACATTACATTAGAAATTTGGCTAATAGGGACCTGAGCATCAGTTCATGCGTTGTTAAATAATAAATGCATTACTACTTACAGAATAGAACTAAAGGCATTAACTCCTCAATGAATACTTTTATGAAATATCTGGACATTGAAGTAAGCATTTACTGGAGATCTTGAACACTATAGTAAACATTATCTAGTGGTCATCATTAAGAATTTTCTTTAGCTTTCTTGCATTAGTTGATCCTTTAATCAAAGATATGTTTTATTATATTATGCACTGCCCCTATTGTTCTCTTCTCCTTCTCCTTCTATCCTCTAGATCCTGGTTTCCCTTCATGCTTACTCTGGTTTTTGTATATCACAGTGGACTCCACCTAATCTGAGTCTTCCTATGTTGAATCTCGTAGACAACGTTTTCCAGCTCAAGAAAAGAGGCTGGCTAAGGTAAGTTAATTCTTGACTCATTCCAGAAAGTTATCTTTCATTTGGTCTTGGCTTTTTCGCTTTTGAAATGTCTTTCATGGTATAAGGGTTTCTACTGCTGTTCATTACCGGAATCAACCATCGGTGTCTCAAGCAGCAACTAAGTTTCCGTGCCACATGCTAGTTTTTGTTGTATTCTTCGATTATGGTGACTGGGCCCACTTTTTTTAATTTTTAACCTTCGGTTTCAAAAGGCACACTCTCCATTATATCCCATATAGTAATTGGAATATCATATACGAGCAATTACACTAGTTTCTATCTCATTATTCCCCTCATCCTCATCTGATTATGCTATCAGTTGCAATTAATAAACTTTTTAAACTATGTGATGGACTCCAGAAGAAAATTACATGACATAATTTTGAGATCATTTATAACTAAGACATTTTTTTTTTTTCACTCTAATGCAGAAGACAGGTGTTCTGGATGTCAAAGCAAATTTTGCAGTTAATGATGGAGGATGCAATTGATGACTGGCTCTTGAGAGAAATTCATTGGCTTCGTAGAGAAGATGTTGTTGCTCAAGGAATCCGATGGGTTCAGGATGTAAGTAGCAAGTTTCACGATCACAAAGTAACAGTAGTATATGTTCAAATATTATTGCCTTCTAATTGCTGCAATCACTGGGCTTAAACTTCTTCATTATCTCAGAAGAACACCTATTTAAATCTATTTGTGAAGTCTTAATAGGGTTGGTTTGCTTATGCATATAAACAGAAAATGTCAGAAGATATGGATGCCGAGGCTGTATTATGATGATGCCTTGTTGTATGATGGCATGCTTTGGTTATAAATTATTTGAGATAGAATGAGCACCATTTCATCTTAAAACATGGTACTGCACGTTGGCTGTACGGATGAGCATTTCGGTTCTACAGCTTCTTGATTGAAAGCTGAATTTGGAATGTGAAGATTGACAAACTTCTGGCTTCTATTATTCTTATATTTTGGATGCTCCTTTTTTCTTTTTTTTTGTGGGGGAGGAGGGGAACTGGGTTGGGGATTGGCGGGGTGGGGCTTAGCTAAAACTTTCAAATCCTGCTGCCCATTGATTAGTCAAAGGAACCGCTAAGACTTATTGTTTCCAGGAAACTTTTCTAGAAAATATTTAGGTAATTCTGCAGTTTTCTTGGTCATTGAAAGCAACAAATTTGTTGTTGCATAAGCATTAATATCTCGAGTATTAAGTTCCATAAAATTTGTTGAAAGTTCTATGTTTCTGTTAAGTTTGCAAGTCACACGTTAGGCCTATGATAAAGTAGAACACGTTGGACACTGCACCTTAGTATAAACGAATTTCTATCTATGCTTCAAAATCCATTTTTTAATTTGTTGCAAGTCATTTGTGTAGTTAGGTCTATCAATATGATCTTCTACAGGATGCATGCACTAAATGTTTTTATTTTTTATTTTTATTTTTATTTTATTTATTTTTGGGTGCTTTCTTTAATGATATTGTCTTTTGTAGATCCTTTGGCCCGATGGCAAATTCTTCTTAAAATTGAATATTCAAACTGCATTGGATGATTGTCGACCAAAGGAGGGCTCAGTACAATTTGGTGGACAATCAGATTCAAGTAAAAGCTCTAGACCTGGGTCTTTTGAGCAGCAGCTTGAGGCTGCACGTAGGGCAAGTGATGTGAAGAAGATTCTGTTTGGTAAGTTTTATATCTCTCCGGCATCTCCTTTTCAGCTCCCAATCCACCTCTTCTATAAAGCCCGTTAGCTTGGATTTATTTGTTTCTTTATTTCTTTGAATTTAGTTATTGTTTTTTCCTTTATACTCCTGTAACACGCATACTCTCTCTCTCTCTCTCTCTCTCTCTCTCGATATATATATATATATATATATATATACATGTATATCTCTGTGTGTGTGTGTAATGTATACACACGTACGGACACATTTTAGTTGTGTGTGCCAGGTACCCTTTTTTCAATTGCTATCAAACTTTAACCTAGTTTTGTGCTCAACTATTTTTATGGATCACACAATTTTCTTCCTTTTACTAGGTAGTAGTACATATGGTCTAATATACACATTTTCTGGTGTTTATGTTATCTGTAGTCTGCTGTCATATCATTTGGTTTCCTTACAGCTCAGTTCGCGTGTGCTTGAGTTTGTTTTATTACAAATGAGTTTAATTTTCGATGCAAATGTCAGATGGTGCTCCGGCAGCATTGGTCAGCTTAATCGGGCAAAAACAGTATCGGCGCTGTGCTAGAGACATATATTATTTCACTCAGGTATAAGTCAATTGTAACCGTACGACAAGCTTTCTTTTTTGACATACTCCTCCGAATAACCTTGATAATTCTTTACTGCCAACTGCAGTCCACCGTTTGTTTAAAGCAACTGGCTTATGCAATATTGGAGCTCATACTCGTGTCAATTTTCCCGGAGCTGCGAGATGTCGTGATGGATGCCCATAAGAAGATGCGTGGTTAAGATGTATCGGGGGCGATTTTCGGCTGAGCCCAGTTTTGGTACGATTCAGTTCCTAGCTATTGTAACAGGGTTGTAAGTATCAATTATCAAACCCCGGGTAAGATACGGTAGTAGGGTAGCAGATTTTTTTATTCTTTTTTACGCGAGATCTTTCAACTTAGCGAGTCCAGCATTGCTGAAGCTCTCTCCCGTTGACAAGCAGAAGAATTGGATGGTGAAAATGTCCATACTCTAGGGTGTACAAAAGAGTCAAATAGGTGTTGTACATGAGTGGTTCTGTACATTTTCAGTTATCAATTGTTCCACCCCTTTGATAAGGGGTTGTTTGTAATTATTCCCTTCCAGTTTAGCACCTGGGAATTGGCTAAGTTATTTTTGGATGTTCATTGTTAATGGAAATCCATTTTTATATATATTCATTCTTACCCGTAGATCCTCTGTATTTTCCGATACAGTGTGCCAAAAGTACATTTTTACCCATTACCCCACCCACGTATGCGAAAGGATACACTGTCTTCGGATAACGATTTCTCTATGCTTTGTCTCTCTATGGTTTTTAACTTCAACATTGATGTGGATAAGGATGTTGGAACTATATTAACTTCAGTTTTGTACCATAAAATGTCGGATTTTTACAAGCAAAAGTTCCAAGAACACAACCATAACAAGGACAAGCAAAAGTTACAACTGAAACTAGTGAAGTTCATCTTCATCATCATCCTCAGGTGGTTAAGGACTTGTACGACCTCGTACTAGTCGAATTTAACTCTAGATGAGACCTTGGAAAGGGCTGGTGATGGTATCCCGGAGATCGGAGTAAAGACCGAAGAGAGAATACTGTCGAAGACTTGAAACCTCGTACCAGGAATTGAGGACGTCGTCGTTCTTGTCTGTGCCTGAGAACGCCAGCTGAATGCCTACATCACAGTCAATAGATCCGCCATTGCCGAGGCACTTGGATTTGGGAATCGCGCAATCGGTGTTGTTCAGGCAGACAAAAGTATCGCCGGAGCCGGAGCAGCCGCTGCATCCAAACTTCTTCCAGAACAGATTTTGAAGTGTGCCCTTCTGGAATTCAAGAACCTGTAAAAAAAATTAAAAAAAAAAAAAAAGGGTTCAATTCAAATTTTCAAATGCACAAAAGTATGACTCCAGAATGCAGTAGGTGATGATTCGTGTGTGTGTCTAGGTTAATGGGTACTGTGTCAACGCCCCTGAATTCAATTCTAACAATACATTTTTAACTAATCGTGTTATTTATGTCGATCTATTTAATTCACAAATCCGTTCATATTGAGTCAGGGTTCGTCTGTATCAGAAAGAAGCCAATGCCTGATGAACTTAACAGGGTGAAACAGGAATTCAAGAACCTGGGAAAAAAAAGGGTTCAATTCAAAATTTCAAATACACAAAAGTACTGTGAGTGGCAATTTGTGTCGTGTTCCCGAATTTGGGTCAGCGAGTTAGCGAGTTTCCGTAACAACACTTTCAAGTTTCAAGCTATCTTTACCAGTTTAATTACTGGTGCCATCATAAAAAAAAACCCAATGGCTGATGAACTTACCAGGGTGAAACTGGTGATAATGTGAGAATTATCAGCTACGAGAACAGGGATTGAACGAGCCGCGTATCGTCTTCCAGCAAACGCAACCATATAGCCACCGGATTTACTCTGCTTAAAAAGAAATTGATTCATCATTTCACATTCAAATCGCATCATCACCACTACAATGGAGAAAAAGGTTTTGATTGGGGAAAGAAAACTCACCGGATCGAAAGAGCTGACATTGACGGTGAGCAGAGAAAGCTCGTCGACCTTAGGCCGGAAAATGGCTAAATTAGCGCCTTTACTCGACAGGGAGAGGCGTGGATCGCAAGGCGAAAGCTGCATTTGATCGGAAAAGAATGATTCTCTTGTAGAAAATCCCAGGCCGAAAGTAAAACCATCGAATTTTTGAATTTTCGCATCTGAACAGGGATCAAATATTGGATTCGTGTCCTCTGCATGAACCGAAATCTCCAACACCGCCGCCGCCGCCACCACCACCAACGCCACCGCCAAATTTGTAAACATGGCTGCCGTCCTCCTCGTGTAGTTAATTTGATCCCAGCTCACCCCCACCAATTTTCAACTCCGTCAGATCCTAAAATCATAATATAAGGAAAATAAATACCCTAAAAATAAAGAAAGAAAAGATCATCATCATGATAATGAATACAAAGAAAGAAAAACAGGGTGCCAGAACAGCCTTCGAACCCACAACAAAGATTGCTCTTTTAGCCCTTAAAATCCCAACATTTTGAGCATTCAAACCTTACCAAATCTGAATTTCTAATCGAAAAGAAGCAGATGGAAATTTTTTTTCACAAGAAAGACGAACGCATGAACATGAACATCACAAAAAAAACAGGGGTGCCTTAACGATCGATCAAGTGTTCTTGAAGAAGAGACCCCTCCAAAGAAAAAAAAAAAGTTTTCTTGAATCGATTAATTTTGTTAGAATCAACATATGTTCTTGTTCATAATTCGAATCGGTAACCGTGGAATTAAGACAAAGGGATGGGGAGACAGGTGGACAACCAGTCCGGCGAAGCGTTGGGAGATTACGAGGTCAACCAGCCTGATACGTGGGCTTTCTTACAAGAACAAGAAAAGGTTATGGGCATCTTCTTTTTTATCGATTTGAAAACGATTTTAAAAATAAATTTTAAAAAATAGTTTTATAATGTAAAAAGTGTATTAAAAATGTAAAAAGTAGATGCTAAATAGTAAAAAATTGTATTGAAAATGATGAAATATAATTAAAATATATTAAATTTACTGTTGAAATCAAAACCGCTTTCAAATAACTAATTTTTAAGGCTCGTTTCTATATGTTTTAAGGCTACTTTAACTCTTTTTTTTCCCCCTCAATTAATAAAATTTGTCTTTTGTCCCCTTCATGATTAATTAAATAAATGTGAGCAAATGTAATTACTGAAAAAAAAAAACTATTTCTGTTACTTAACTGAATTATCAGTTACACAAATAATTTTTATATTATTTAACTGGCAAATTTCAAAACATGCTCCATATTCGAGATTTGGGAATGCATCAAAATAGACCGCGTAGTTACAAATGTATAAAATATTTTCCCTTCCTATAATATTATGAAATACCCAAAATCCCCTTCACAAAGTGATATTTTTATCTGGGCATTAAGTGTATTTTAGTCATTTTATAAAAATTTAGTAGGTCATAGTTGAGCCAATAATATCTTCCAAACCTCATAGCTTGTTTTGATTTTTTACTATTAAAACCTGACGATTTTTATAAAATTTACTCTTATTTAACTGAATAGAAAATTTAAATAAATTATTCTTTTCACATTCTTTATATATAATTTGAAGATTAAAATATAAAGAGAATAACATAAATGTATCCCTCTGAGACCAATAGTCAAAGGAGTAAAAAACTAATTTTATAGATCAAAAGTTAAAATATCATGAAATATAAAGGGGCAAAAGACAATTAAGCCTAATTTTAATTTGGCGAAGAAAGCAAAGGATGGCGCCAAGCCAAAGGCAGGCCTGTTGGATCTTGTTCTTGTCCCATAAATGGTTAGATTAAACGTCCAAGTGGCCGTTCCCGTTTACAATAAGGTTAAAGAATATCAACCCCGTTATGATTATCCCCATAAATTAACCACCGTTAATGCTCTCAATCCCCTAGACCATCAAGATTAATCTATACTTAACTGCTTTTTCGTTTCACTGAAAGAGTTTAGTAGTACAACTGCTTATAAGTTACGAGATATGGGAGTCGGAGCTCAGCCGAATACCGGTGGGCATTCTCCCGCATGATGCGGGTTCGACTCCCACCCGAGTGGAATTTGTAGGGGTAGGGACCCTAGGCCCCAAATTTAAAAAAAAAAAAAAAAAAAAAAAAGTTTTCTTGAATCGATTAATTTAGTTAGAATCAACGTATATTCTTGTTCATAATTCGAATCGGTAACCGTGGAATTAAGACAAAGGGATGGGGAGACAGGTGGACAACCAGTCCGGCGAAGCGTTGGGAGATTACGAGGTCAACCAGCCTGATACGTGGGCTTTCTTACAAGAACAAGAAAAGGTTAAGACTAATTTTTAAGGCTCGTTTCTATATGTTTTAAGGCTACTTTAACTCTTTTTTTTCCCCTCAATTAATAAAATTTATCTTTTGCCCCCTTCATGATTAATTAAAAAAATGTGAGCAAATGTAATTACTGAAAAAAAAAAAACTATTTCTGTTACTTAACTGAATTATCAGTTACACAAATAATTTTTATATTATTTATCTGGCAAATTTCAAAACATGCTCCATATTCGAGATTTGGGAATGCATCAAAATAGACCACGTAGTTACAAATGTATAAAATATTTTCCCTTCCTATAATATTATGAAATACCCAAAATCCCCTTCACAAAGTGATATTTTTATCTGGGCATTAAGTGTATTTTAGTCATTTTATAAAAATTTAGTAGGTCATAGTTGAGCCAATAATATCTTCCAAACCTCATAGCTTGTTTTGATTTTTTACTATTAAAACCTGACGATTTTTATAAAATTTACTCTTATTTAACTGAATAGAAAATTTAAATAAATTATTCTTTTCACATTCTTTATATATAATTTGAAGATTAAAATATAAGAGAATAACATAAATGTCTCCCTCTGAGACCAATAGTCAAAGGAGTAAAAAACTAATTTTATAGATCAAAAGTTAAAATATCATGAAATATAAAGGGGCAAAAGACAATTAAGCCTAATTTTAATTTGGCGAAGAAAGCAAAGGATGGCGCCAAGCCAAAGGCAGGCCTGTTGGATCTTGTTCTTGTCCCATAAATGGTTAGATTAAACGTCCAAGTGGCCGTTCCCGTTTACAATAAGGTTAAAGAATATCAACCCCGTTATGATTATCCCCATAAATTAACCACCGTTAATGCTCTCAATCCCCTAGACCATCAAGATTAATCTATACTTAACTGCTTTTTCGTTTCACTGAAAGAGTTTAGTAGTACAACTGCTTATAAGTTACGAGATATGGGAGTCGGAGCTCAGCCGAATACCGGTGGGCATTCTCCCGCATGATGCGGGTTCGACTCCCACCCGAGTGGAATTTGTAGGGGTAGGGACCCTAGGCCCCAAATTTTCAAAATAACTAGACCATCAAGATTCACGCTCTTTTTGTTTTCATCCATATTTAAGAAAACTTCATTTTTTGAAAAAGAAAAAAAAAAAAAATTTCTACAACCAAACACTTTTATTTTTTACTATGTTTAAATTTCTACTATTTTTATTCAATTCCCAAACACCCCCCCCCCCCCCCCCCCCCCCCCCCCCCCAACCAAAAAAAAAATTCTATCCCCAGGGGAATATTCTCTACTTGAGTTACAATACAAACATAGCTAATTCCGAAGTAAGAGAGAGTACAAGAAAGGACAATTTCTGACTGGACATAAAAACACGACATGATATAAATGGGTTAGAATTGAATCTTGATGGGTTCGTGGGTCATATGAGTCAATATAAATAACATGAATAATTAAACAAGTAAGATTAAGGTTGAGAATATCAACACGTGAACTTGCCAACCCGACACCAAATCCGACATGAGTAATTTATAATATAACACAAAAACACGACACGAACCCAAAATGTTCGCGAGTTAAATGGATCAATACGAATAATCAAATAAGTAAAATTAGAATTAAAGAATGTCAATATGAGAACCCGCGAACTCAAACTCAATAACTTAAACACAACACGAAACTATATCTTTTTATAGTAGAGCATCCAAAACCATATTCAATGGGCTCTTTTATCTTTTAAGAGTAAAAATTGTTTTCATCCACGCACCTAACATCAAATGCTATGCAGCTATACAATGAGAGGAATCAATTATCCTCAATTTCCAGTCTTTGGCTAAATAATTGCATGCCCATTCCCACCAAAGTCCCCATCCCTTTTTCCATTTTGCTTCATGAAACCTCAATTCCACCATCCTCACTTGTTTCTCCAAAGTTTGCATTTTGCATGGCAATGGCAGAAACACACACGGGAGCCTTAAATTCTTCACTATTTTTGGCACCTGCAACTTTTTCGTTCATGTAGCCAGCAATGGGAAATTCTGGTTGCATGTTACATCATCCATAGTTCCATACCTCTATATCATCTTCAATCCTTTCTTTTTCCTATTAAGCTTCAGCTTGCAGCTCCTCTTCTGTGAAATTCAAACTTACAAAGATTATAATTCGCATCTCAATAAAAATATGGTGAAACGGAACTCCAGAGAAGATAAACAAAAGAGTTCTTGCTTCGCCAGGATCTTCTTGCCTGAGGTTGGAACAAACGAGCAGGTATAATTCCTTGAATTTTTACACATTGTTCAACATTCGTGTTGTTTTTCTTCTCCCCTTTGTCATGCTCTTGTTCTTCGTTGCAGGAAATTCCTCCGAGATTTGTGAGAGATTTTCTCAAGAACGTTCCTCACACAATGGTCCTTCACAGCAACTCTGGAGGATCCTGGCCTGTTAAAGTAGTTGAGGCATGGAATGGTGTCTTTCTGAGAGATGGCTGGCAGAAATTTGTGGAAGACCACTCGCTGCACAAATACGACTTCCTCTGCTTCAATTACGACGGAACTCCACGGTTAGCAGTTCAGATCTTCGAAAAATCAGGACTCCTGGTGGATTATTCGGCCACTTTCGAAACACAGGAGCGGCAGGAGGGAGGAGCAACCTCAGGTGTTCAAAAGGGTGCTGTAAGAGAGGATGAAGTCAGGTCTTTTGTCTCTAGATGTAAGAATGATTTCTTCGAGAGCCGCCTAAAGTATTACAACGTGGGTCGTCCATTTTCACTGGTGAGTTTCCTGTTGGCTTTTGATAGTTCATGGATGAATGAATGGCTTGGCCTTTGACGGGACTGTAGTCTCACCCTTTTTTTCTCCGATGGATGCAGTTTGTACCGATGAGCTTTGGCAAAGAGCATTTTCGGGCTACAACAGTGATCACTCTGAAAAATGCAGGAGGTGAAGCTTGGAAAGTGAATTGCCGTAAGAGCGATACAAAGTTCATGTTTATGGGAGGATGGCAGAGATTTGCTCAAGAAAACAACCTCCAGATAGGCGATGTCTGCATATTCGAGCTCATCGGCAAACTGACACTCCGAGTCCATGTCTTTTGATCATCTTCAGCATCAACAAGGCTATCTGCAGCAAAGAAAACAGCAGTGGCTTTTCTTTGTGTTCATGCTCATCAATCTGTACTTTTTACTTTTATTTGAATAAACAGACTTTTCTTTGTTTTGGCATATCTGAATCTGACCTTAATGGTTGAAGATTTTGACAAGCAGTATATATTGCTCGAAAAATCCAAAATTTATTATCAAAATTTCAACAGAATTGATGCAATAAACTATTGCTGCTAAGAGGGGAGAAGAAGTGATGAGCAAACTAACCTCGGGTCGGCTATACATCATACATTGCTATCATGTACGGGCGAGACACGTTTGTTCTACCCTTTAACATTAACTCTGTTTTCTACCCGTTTTATTGAACAAGACTACAGAATAAGCAACCAGCCTGTTGAAGTGAACATTTATACAACTCTGATCATAACAAACTAAAAACTGCTTCAAGTGTTACCACTCTATTCATCCTCTGTTTCCCACATTTTTTCTCTTCTGGGAATATGAAGAAGATACACTAGTATTCAAAGATCACAGAAATTTCCCATTTTGATTCTTGATGATCACCTCATCTGGTATCAAACCTTCAACAAATAACCAGAACGCACAATATAAAGCATTTAATTAGGAACAGATGCACGAAAACGATGTATAATTTGGAATAAATTTTGTTTCAATAAAATAAAATAAAAACTGAGAAATCTTCTTAAGATTACATTGAGTGGACCCTCAAATTACTCTCTAAGACCCTAGAATCTACATGCGTAAACCTCAATCTCTAATCCACACTAAAATATAATCCGTAGTTAAAGCATAATCAAGAACAAATGTCTCGAGCTCAGCTTCAACAAAGATAATCTAAATAATAATACATTAGGAAAAAAAAAAAAAAGGGCAAAACTTTAGGGCTCCGGTGCGATTCCTCAAGCCACGGCGACGGGCTGTTGCTTGGGAGGCTCGATACTCTTGTTCTTGCCACCGGAATCCGCGAAATCTTCCATGTTGTAGATGACGGTGATGTAAAGAGAGCAGCTAGGGCACCGAGCGATCTCTTCGCCGAGACGCAGGTCTTCCTTGGTAATCTGAAAGAGGTCTCCGCAGGGGCACGGATACGTATACGCCTGGAGCTCCTCGTTCCACTCCATGTCTTCGATCTCTACGTCGTCGTACGACATCGGAGATCGACGATCGGCGGCGAATCGGTGGGTACGGTGGCGGAGGAGATTCGACGGCTTCTTTCGATCTAGGCGAAGGAGGGCAGCAACGCAATCTGATTAGCGGCTAATTAAGTTTGAAGAATGCCGTCTAATAAGACTTTATACCTTTTTTTTATTCGGAAATGTTATTTACAGGCCACTTTTTACTATTCGTAGGCCACTTTTTAAAATTTTTATACGCGAATTTACATTTTTGCCCTTCATAATTTATAACTTTATAAAAAAATTACTCAACTTTTTTAACTCCAGGAAAATCGCCTGGTCGGGGCGATTTTCCTGGAGAAAATCGCCCAGTCCAGGCGCTTTTATCTGGGAAAATCACCCAGAAGAGGCGCTTTTCTCCAGGAAAAGCGCCTGGGAGGGGCGCTTTTTTCAGAGAAAAGCGCCCCTCCCAGGCGCTTTTCCTGGAGAAAAGCGCCTCTTCTGGGTGATTTTCCCAGATAAAATTGGTGGCCTGTGGCGATTTTCCCGGATAAAATCGCCCAGGCTAGGCGATTTTCTCTAAAAAAAATGTTTTTTCCAAAATTTAGTGGTCGTTCGCCGGAAAAATTATTTTCCGACTCCTGATCGGGAAAACCTGAAAAACACGCCGTCCTTTGGCGTTTTTCTCTAGAAAAATCGCCACAGGCCACCAATTGTCTCTGGGAAAATCACCCAGAAGAGGCGCTTTTCTCCAGGAAAAGCGCCTGGGAGGGGCGATTTTCTCTGAAAAAAGCGCCCCTCCCAGGCGCTTTTCCTGGAGAAAAGCGCCTCTTCTGGGTGATTTTCCCAGAGACAATTGGTGGCCTGTGGCGATTTTGCCAGAGAAAATCGCCCCGGCCAGGCGATTTTCCTGGAGTTAAAAAGTTGAGTAATTTTTTTATAAAGTTAGAAATTATGAAGGGCAAAAATGTAAATTCACGTATAAAAATTTTAAAAAATGGCCTACAAATAGTAAAAAGTGGCCTGTAAATAGCGTGCCCCTTTTTATTAACATGGAAAACAGTTTAAAATAAAGCCGAATTACATTTACCTCCCCGATGTTTAGTCTAATTCCAAATAAGTCTATGTGGTTATGAAACTTACAAATACCTTCTCGTGATTTGGTCGTAATTATAAAATCGATCTCTATTAGTTATGAATGAGAATGAACACAAACTTTCCTAAATAAGTTCAGATCAAACTCATTTATTCAATTATTTAATGAATATAGATGAAACCTTATATTCGATTATTTAATAAACGATTATAGTTTGACCGTTCCAAATCTTAATGTGATTCAACTTGGTTATCACCTTTAACGTTAGTGAAAAGTTAAACAATTTTTTTGAATAATTTACTATATTTGTAATTTTTAGAACTATATATGCTAATTTATAATTTGACCAAACCTTGGGAAAGTAAATATAATTTATCCTAAAAATAACTATTAAAAATGACATATTATATACTTTTTAAAAAAATATACAAATTCAAGGGTATTTTTAAGTTTTTCACACTAAATATTTTGATATTTTATCAAAATTCAAAAGATATTTCAAAATGGCAAAATTTATTCTAATTAATTAAACCACATCTATTTTGTGGTAGAAAGTCAATAAACCTTGGATTAGACATATATTTAAGCTCATTAAATTAATGTTATCGTCTGAGTAAAAATTTATCAAATAACTTATTACTCGTAATTATTGCTCTAATAATAACGTCGCTCCCTCTTGTTAACATGAATTTCATGCTCATAGTCATGTTGATAACACACTCTTCCTCTACCCATATGATTTTTTCCTGGTCACAATTAAAGGCAAGGCCATTGGGTTCATTCTACATTCTTCACAGCCAACCATCCCTTCTTCACCTTATCCATTTTCTTTAATTTCCTTCCATTCAGATTCTCACTTCCCCCATCCTTTATTTCTGCACATTCCCACCAAGCTCAAGAACTCTGCATCATCAATCACCCCCCAAGAAAGGTAAAATCTTTAGCCCTTTTCCAATCTTTAAGAAAAAATTCATCTTCCAATTCTAACATCACTTGTTTTTTGGTTGTTAATCAGGAAACAATGGCAACAGCCACATCTACAATGTCTCAAGCCACAATGGTTACTGCAGCCATTGCTGGAACAGGGAGGAAGAAGTCCCTGAGGGGAACAACAACCAAAGTGAACTACATTAGTGGGTTGAACTCATTTGGTGGGCTTAAAGCTCATAACAACGTTGTTTCATTAGGGCTTCCTGTTAGCACTGAACAGTCCTTTGCTAAGATTGTCAGCGCCGTGAATTTTCCCTCACAAAGCAAAGGCAGAGGTGGTGGTGGGGCGCTCTCTTCAACCTGCAATGCTGTTGGTGAGATATTCAGGATTGCTGCCATCATTAATGGGCTAGTTCTAGTTGGGGTTGCAGTGGGTTTTGTTCTTCTCCGGATTGAGGCCTCTGTGGAGGAATCTGAGAGCTAAATTCATTGTTCTTGATTAAGGGTTCTGTTCTTTTTGTGTATTTATTTTGTTTTCTGGATGTAGAATTACATTGATTTTGATATGTGAATCAAAATGGAAAATTGGTTTCTTCAAGAATTTTCTTTGGTTGTTGATTGAACCATTCCTCTAGATGTAGAAGTACATTGATTTTGATTTGTGAATCAAAATGGGAAAATTGGTTTCTTCAAGAATTTCCTTTGGTTGTTGATCGAACCATTCCTCTTGCATACAGAAAAAAAAAAACAGAAGATTACACATGGGATCGTAGGAAGTTACTTCATCAATTCCACTAGAGTTCAGTGATACAACTGTGTTAATGAGTTACGAGTACAACTTTGAAATGAACTTTTCTAATGGAATGGAAGAGTTTCGATACACTAAAAACTGTGATTGCATAATGGTATCCTCCACCTTCTATGCCAAAATATCGATACTTTTGCTTCTTCCTGCACTGTTAAAGGCAGCCATACGTATCTTGAATCTCGCAAATCCTCTGGCTTCCATCGATCAGCCATGAAAACGAAGGAGCCAGGAGGTCCTCCTGGCATGGGAAGCACAAATGTACTCTGAGCAAAGAATGTAGTTTCTCTGAAAACTTCATTTGCTCCAACACAAGCTTTCCCAATAGTCTCCCATGGCCCCATAACTGATTTTGCCACATGAGCTAACGCCTCATTCGGTGCCCAACCACTGCAGCCTGATGTGATCATGTAGTACTTTCCATGGTGCTTAAACACTGCAGGGGCTTCCCTGTGCTGTCCTTCTAGTACCTTGGTGAAATTTGTAACATCAAGATAATCTTGAGTGAGTTTAGTTATGTGCAAATCTTTGTTTTGCCTCGAAGCATAGAACAAATAAGATGTACCATCTTCATCCTTGAATACAGTCATATCCCTGCTGTCCAATCCATGAGGATTCTTGCTGTGTTGATAACTAAATGGACCGGTTGGAGAATCACTTACAGCGATCCCAACTGTTGCTTTCGCATATTTGGAGTTGTCAATGTGCATCCACATCACATATTTGCCTGTCTTTTCGTTGTGAATCACTTTAGGCCTCTCAAGAACATTGGATTTGTGCAGATCATGAGTTTTATCATCCTCCTTTGCTTTCAGTACAATGCCTTCGTTTTTCCAGGTCCATAAATCCCAGGAAGAATAACAACCAACTCCAATGATGTCAACTCGGGCATAGCCTTTCTTGTGAGGAATGTAGGTTGGACCATCCTTGTATTCACCATACCAGTAGTACTTTCTGGAGATCTCATCATGCAAAATTCCACCTCCATGAGCCTGGATTGGATTTCCATCCATGTCCAGCCATATTCTTCCTGGAAAATAGAAGAACCGATCATTTCCCTTTCTGGGATCTATAGCATTTCTCTCATCTGGGAATATGAACTGCCTGAGTTGTGAATCCTTGTCAAGAAACTCGGCCAACAAGCTCGTGGTTTGTCCTGATAACGCGGGGATTTCCAATTCCTCCACCACTTCAAGTTCATCATGATTGTTGGACCTTTTTATCTTCACGTCAGGAAATGATACCAGGGATGGACTAATTATGGAGTGCAGATGGATGAAGGAGAGGCATCCCACCAAGCTAAGCACCGCGAGCGGGCACAAGCATCTGATTCCGGAGGATGAGAGTGGAATCATAACACTTTAAGTGAGTTTTCTGGACGACACTTTAAGTGAGTTTTCTGGACTAAGTCGTCCAGAATGCGATGACAGAACTGCCAAAACATTGATAGAGTTAAAAAGTTACAATGCTTAAATCCTACTGAAGGAGAACATGGTATTTGAGTATCTTCGTGGAAAGTAAACTTCACCAATCTCAAGACTTTAAATTCCCCTAAAAGCCTGAAGATCTGTATTTTTATTTTCTATCTTTCATTTGCATGAATGCTTGTCATTTACGTTGTTGAGTTAGACTTTTTTCATCGACAGCAAAAATAATGCAAGAAATTACAGCATCTGTAATTTGAGAATTGAGATAATACATTTGAGAATTGAGAGTAAAGTAAAGGACTAAGCTCCTCTTTTGCATACTGCTGAAAGGATAGTATATAGGGAATATGCAACTAGGAGTACAAACTGATGGAATTAGCACATTATCTTGCCATAGCTATGGTGTTCGTTTTGGGGAGCAATCTTTATGGTGGCTTAGTTCCGAGATAAAATCTTCTGTCTGCCCGACTCTTGTCTTCCTTGTCTACCCTCTCATCTCTCTATTGAGCAAGGGACACAGGAGTAGGGCAAACAGAAGATTCCATCAAGTGTAAGGTATCCTCCATTTTCCATGCCAAAAGATTGATACTTGTGGCTTCATAGGCCTATTGTGAGGCAATTTGTTGGCTGTTTCTTCATCTACAATCAGAGGGAGCCATAAGTATCTGGAGTCTCTCAAGTCATCTGGTTTCCAACGATCAGCCATAAAAACAAACCAGCCGCGAGGCGCCTCTGGCATTGGCAGCACAAATGTACTCTGACCGAAGAATGTAGTCACTCCGAAAACTTTGTTTGCTCCAACACAAGGGTTCCCAATGGTCTCCCATGGCCCCAAAGCTGATTCAGCCACATGAGCCAGCGCTTCATTGGGCGAACAGCCGCTGCAGCCTGAGGTGATCATGTAATACTTTCCTCGGTGCTTAAACACAGCCGGTGCTTCCCTGTGCTGTCCTACCATCACCTTCGACACAACATCTCTCACGTCAAGATAATCCACAGTAAGTGGACCAACATGGATTTCCTTGTTGTGCATTGAAGAGTAATACAAATACGCGGTTCCATCTTCATCCTTGAAAACTGTCATGTCCCTGCTGTCGAATCCATGAGGCCTCTTGCTGTGCAGAAACCTGAATGGACCGGTTGGAGCGTCGCTGACAGCAATCCCAACTGCTGCTTTAGTGTAATCAGCACTGTCAATATGCATCCACATCACATATTTGCCTGTCTTCTCATTGTAAATCACTTTAGGCCTCTCAAGAACATTGGATTTGTGCAGATCATGAGTCTTGTTACTATTCTCCTCTGCTTTCAGTACAATGCCTTCATTTTTCCATGTCCATAGATCCCTGGAAGAATAACAGCCAACTCCAATGATGTCAACCCTGGCTGTGCCCTTTCCCTGAGCTTTGTAGGTTGGACCATCCTTGTATTCGCCGTACCAAAAGTACCTCTGTGACATTTCGTCTAACAGAATCCCACCTCCATGAGCTTGGATTGGGTTTCCATCAGTGTCCAGCCATATTCTTCCGGGATAATAATCCAAGCTGCCGTTTTTCTTTCTGGGATCTATGGCATTTCCCTCGCCGGGGAAGAAAAAGTTCCTGACCCGCGAATCCTTGTCGAGAAACTCATCCACCAGGCTTCTTGATGATGGTGGAATCTCCAGTTCCTCCACATCTTCAAGTTCACCATGGTCTGGATTTGCCATTTTTATAGTCTTACCAGGAACACTTAAGAATGGTGAGCTAGATTTTATGTATGGATAGAGCATGAATAGGCATCCCACAAAGCTAAAAACCACTATTGTGAGCAAGGATCTGATTCGAGATGATGAGAATGGAACCATAGATCCCAGTTTCTTCAGTTTTGTTTTGCAGGTTTCAGAAAGTAATTAAACGAATATGCAGATGAACTTCAAATGCCTTTGTCCTCAGGCAAAAAGTCAAAAAAGCCTTGCTTACAACGCACTTAAGCAGAACATGCTTATCATAGATCTCGAGAAACTGGAAGTTTAACATATTCTTAATTTTGGCTATTACTATATTCTTCTTCTTATCTGTTCCTTTTTCCTTTAGGCATCAACACCTATGTCTGGTTTGCCCCACAAGATGTGCATTGTGCACTCATTGGTACAAGTTCAGACCAACGAGTTTCATCCCGTATTGTGTGAGGAACAGTACATATACACTTTACAAGTGATTGATTCAAGAAAAAAAAAAAAAAAAAGGAGATGTTTAAGAAAAAGATATATTGTAAGTTTAAATATTTAATAGATCGTTCACCTCTAAAGCCTCTAGTACAGAGAAAACCAAGCTCGACAATAGTACATCAGATGGCAAGCCTTGGCTTTACAAAGCCTGGCAAGTTAGTTTCCAGAAGAAACTTTAATGCAAGGCCTCTACTGGGCAACTGAATTACTTGTTATTTGGGGTATCACTTCTCAGTTCTCATGGGAGAGTTTGCTTGAAGCTTGTAACTGCCAAAGAGACATCGGCAGTTGCACACTGAAGGCGCTCGTAATCAGTTGATTGTCCCCCGGACACAGGGTTTCTGGAAATTTTGAAGCAAATGGCTGCAACAAGAATCATAATTGCAGAAAGTAGCCAACTGAACTGTAAGTTAGCCAATGCTGTTGCCCTGAACTTAGCTTCCTCGTTCTCGCAGATGACTGCCCCGCTCATGGTGCTGCTGCTGGCGCTGGCGCCGATATTTAACTGTGTGGCACAGCCTTGTGGAACAAACTCAGGGGACCATAGCATAAATCCCATGATGATGAACCAGCATCCCTGAAATAAGACTGAAATGGAGAGAACAAGTGCTGCCGGGAAACTGGATGGAGAAAAAGTTGCAACCAATGATGCCAAAAGTGATACCCATACAACAACCTGCAAAAGCCAATGGTAATGACCTTCAATTCCGATATGATCAGTGGAGTGATAATGGAGCAAGAAAAACTCTTGAGCAAAGACAGAAGCAGCGAGGATCCTGGAAACACTAGAAAGGATCTCTGGCGAATGGTTTAGCTCGGCGAAAAGAGTGAAACCAGAAAAAATGGCAAGATGAAAAAACATGGTGGCGTGCTCAAAATAATCAAGTCTGAAAACAAAACGCAGAAAAGGGAAATCCAAGAACTGCATGAAAATTGCAAAGAGGGCGAAAGATAAGACAAGTATGAGCTCCAGGTGTTTTAGCATGCAAACTGGACTCCTGAATGGGTACCAAATCCTTGAAGTAAATTTACCAGAGCCGCTTATGTAGTAGGCTCTACATGTATTAAATGTATGCCAGAAACCAAGGCAAGCAAGGGCTAAGCCGGGTACGAGATGTCCAATGAGTGTTCCCATTGAAGTTACTGATTTTGGAAAGGAGTGTGGCCTTTCAAAGCATTTGAGATACAAGGCTTAAATAGTTGAGTATTTTTTTGTTTTTTTCAAGGGGATAGCTGAAGAATTAATACGTGAAGAACTACATCTTCCAAATGCATAAAAGGCATAATCCAAATGTTTGGTGCATGATGCATGTATTTCCACAATCAATTGATGCTCAAAAAAGGAGACGTCCCATGCAAACGTAAACTTCCACTATTATTAAAAGAGAAAACACTTAAAATTTGTGACTCTTAGGTGAAATGAAAGGTTTAAGAAACAACAAATCGAAAACAAAATTCATGGTGGTACAATGATTACCGGATAAAGACAATTTAAGCTGTGAAAGCCGGCAAATTAATCGATTAATTACCCTCTTCAGTTGTCCCTTCAACACACAAGAGTCATTCATTTTCACAAGTCACTGGAAATACTCACTTAGGATGAAGACAGTAGAGGATGTATGACTTTGACCCCACAACCAAGTAGTGGACAGTGATTCATTTCCAATTCACAAAAGATGCAAATAAGATGTTTCCACCTGTTCAAGAACAACAGATTTCTACTGGTCTGAACAAGTATTTCTTAAACTTATTAAACTTCCAAGATTCTAAGGGAATATTACCTGAAGCTGATTGAGAAAGTTACCATCCATTTCCATGTCCAGTTTCACACAGGTGGGAAGTCTGCGATAGGGGGAACCAATCCAATTTGTGCCAAAAGCCTTCTATAAAGAATGTGATGGAAATGCGCTGATTATCTTGATTTAGTACAGAAAAACAGAAGCAATTTTAGTACAGAAAAATATTCCAGTAATAGCTGCATGGCTAAGCTTACGCGAGCAATCCGCAACGGGTTTCCTACTCCACTTATATGTGCCAATTCCTACTCCACTAATCCATTTTTGACAAGTGTCCAAAATTAACTCTCCTATATCCACCCTTTAACCGTTGTTAAGTGGGACTAATATATTTCTCTTTCCGTAAGTCATTCTAAACCTTTCCGCTGCAGGCTCATCGAGAACAGCCTGGGCGCTGGCTCCACCAGCATTGAAATCGCTCTCAAAGATTATAAGCGAAGAATCCTTCCAAGTCATCGACAATGGTTGCGGAAATTCCCCCAAACAATTTCAAGGTCGTGAAGATATCTGTCATATCAAAATTTCCAGTATCCAACTTCTCCCACGGTGAGTGGATCGGCGGTTAATGTCTTGGAGAATACTGGAATATTGGCGGTTGCCGCTGGCTTTGAAATGGGATTCGGAGCGGAACTTCGAGAAGCAGCACATAATGTGCTTCTAGTTCAAACACTATACTTTGCAGACTAAGTGAAGACGGACCGAATCAACGATTACAGAGCTTCTCATGGGGTTAAATTAAATTAACTTCGTCATGTACTACAATGAACACAAAGATGAAAAATCCTTTCATGGATTCTTCATGCCAGAGAGCATGTGATGTTTATATTTTTTACAAGAGAAACATTTCCGAAAGCACATCAATTATATGTAAGTTTGCGTTGCTATCCTTGCAAAATTCTTTCCTTAAAATCTGTTTCCAACTCAAGAAATTTAACTCATTAAGGTATTCAAGGACAAAATGTCAGAAACTAGTTTAGTGGAGTAGGAAACCCCTTGCGCGGGGAAACCAGTTTAATATATGATAAAAGAGATTTCACTTACAAAAACTCTACATTCTGTTTAGTCCTCAGGATTGTGCATGATTGGATTTCAGAAGTCAAAGAGCCATATCATGTTGAGCAGATATATTTTGAGGAAATTTAAATGAATGACAGTTCTTGAGTTTTTTCTTTTCTTTTCTTTTCGCTTTTTTGAAAGTAACAAAAGTTCTTGAATTTCTTTTCTTTTCGCTTTTCTGACAGTAACATTTCTTCAATTATTAAATGCAAGATATCATCAAACCACGTAGCATCTGTTAATCAAATGAATACCGGTTAGTTGCTACAATTATTTACCTCTTCCTTTTCCCCCACAATGAACAGAAAGCTCTCATTTGAAAGAAAATTGTTTCTAAATTAAAATTTTGTAGCTCAAATAAAGGGGATAGAGGATAATGAACTCTCACACAATCGTCCACTTCTGTCATGCCATCTTGGGGCACTTTAACAAGTTTTTCCATCCTATTTTCTGGATCCCTGGAAGAATAATAGCACTCAAGGAGAGAAAAGGAAACCTCTACAGATAAAGCTTAAAAAAAAAAAAGAACAACACTTCATGAGGGGAGTGTCATGCTTCAATGTATCAATATGAACACCTTAGCAACTCCAATAACATTGACAACAAATCACTTGCTTGTAGATGCTTCATCCTGGACCCCTTTACTGAAGGCGCAATCGGAATTGCTGATACCTTCAATCAGATGCATATAGGTGCTGTCATCAGGAGTAATGCCTTGACTATCCATCTCCTTTAGGAGTTCTTCAGCTTGATCTCCTTTCCCTTTTTTGCATAGTCCTTGTATAAGAGCATTATAAGTGAGTAGAGTGGGATTGAAACCTCTACTTAGCATTTCATCCCGCGCTTTGAAAGCATCTTCTACATCACCTCTCCTGCTATAACCACTGATTATCGTGTTATAGCTGATATGATCAGGCTGAATTCCCCTTTCCTTCATCTTACCAAGAAGTTCGCGGGCATCTTCTACTTTCCCCTTTTTGCAATAGCCTAGCATTATTGTATTGTAGGTCACTTCATCAGGAGGGATCTTCATCTTATCCATCTCCTCAAGAAGCAAAAAACCACGCTCCACGTTACCATTAGCACAATGACCATCAATCAATGCATTAAACATTATAAGATCTGGTAATACACCTCTCCCTAGTATCTTGGCATACAGATCATCTGCCTCCTTCATTCTATTCCTCTTGCCTAAGACATAAATTAGTAATGTGTATGTAATGCAAGAAGGCTGAATACCTTTACTTATCATTTCATCATGGAGGCTAAAGGCTGCCCTGGCCTTTCCAGCCCTGCAATGGCCATTGATCAATATATTATATGTTATGGCATCAGGCAGCAGACCTTTATCTCCCATCTCTTCCACCAAGTCCTCAGCTCGTGCAACAGCGCCCTCAAGAACCACAGCATAAATCAAGGGATTGTAAGTAGAAACTGTAGGCATTATTCCATTCTTAATCATCTCATCCTTATAAGCAAAAGCCTTCTTCAAGTCCCCTTTATTACAATACCCGTTGATCAAAGCATTATAAGTCGCAGCTGTTGGAGCCAACCCACATTCCTTCATCCTCACAAGAAGTGCAGATGCCTCAACCACCCTCCGCTTCTTGCACAAGCCACTGATCAAGGAACCAAATGTATATACATCCAGCTCAAGCCCTTTCAAACTCATCCAGTCAAGAACTTTACTGGCCTCTTCTAGGTCCCCTTTCAAGCAATATGCATGAATTACGGTATTATATGTTATCACATTTGGCTTAAAACCCAAGCTTTCCATCTGCCTGATAAAGTTCTTTGCCTTATTCAACTTCCCTTCTTTACACAACACATTGATCATAATATTAAATGTGCACAAACTTGAACTGATCCTCATTCTAAACATGTCACCAAACAGAATCCAAGCCATTTGTGCTCGATTCGACCTAAGAAACAAACTTAACATAGCATTACAAGTCTCAACCTTGGGAACAATATTCTTCCCTTTCATCATTTTAAAGCACTCAAAGGCCTGATCACAGTTCTTCAGCTCGCACAACGCTCTTATCAACAAATCCATCACAATCGGACTCGAAATGTTTAGTTTCTTCCGAGCACGCAGAAACCCATCAAAAACCTCATCAATGGTTGCAACATGACAGCTCAGAGCTGTCTTTATAAGTTGCGTGGCTTGTATGTGAGATGGGTTCCGGGAGAGAATTGAAATGGCGAGACAATAACAGTCCAAGTTAAGGCAATGCGGGCTGATATTATTCATGAAATTGAGGACAACATCAGGGCAAGAATGCAGGTTGAGGAGGGTCTGGCAAATTAAGTCAGGGGACAAAGATGGGCTTACATGTTTGATGGAATGCCACTGAGAACCTTTAATGAAGTCTTGCAGCTTCCCGGCGGTGATGGGCTGGGTTTCCGGGATGAAAGGGCTTCTGGGGTTCTCCGGTTTAGAAAGAGAAAGCGTGGAGCAGGAGCGACGAGCTTGAGTTACGATGAACGACGGAACGAGTCTTGCGAATTCCGATTCCAGGATATTCTGAGCTCTGTGAAGTTTTCCCATGGCAAAGTCGTCCCCTTTTTAAGAGTGATTATTCTACTTCAGCTTATATGAGCCGACGAAGTGCTTTTTTATCTTTTCTTTGGCAGAGGCCGGCGGCCGGTGGTTTCTGCTTAATTTTGAGAAGCTATCATAATCAGACTTAAGGGCATGTTTTATTTAGGGAATTCTGAGAATAGTCTGATAACCTATTCTCAGTTCAACTGGGTCTCAACCCATTTTTAAGAAACAAGATTCTAAAAATTGGATTGTAACCAAATTCTCAGCCCAAGGTAAAGAACATGGGGTTCAACCCAATATTTTTTTCATTACTTTTTTTCAAAATTTTTACTTTTATTAGTAGATAAAACCCCAATATTTTATTTTTTACATATTCAACCAAAAACTAATTTTTACATTATAATAATATTTCAGCCCATAGTAATTGTTCTTAATGTTAATGATATATTTAAGTTTACACAATATTTTTAGTTTAAAATAATTTAATATTTAATTTTTCCTATTTAATTTTTTAAAAAAACATTAGTTGGGGCTGTTATTTAAGAAACAGAAAATAGCAGGGGCCTATTTATAAAAACTTTGATGAACAGTGTCGGTGACACTGTTCATCTTCTTCCCCAACCTTTTTTTTTATCCTTTCCCTTTTTTTCCTTCCCTTTTTTTTTCTCTCTTCTTTCTTCTTCCTCCCTTCTTTCCCGATTCCGGCAGATCTGCAAATTGCAGAACCAAATTTTAGCAATTTGCAGAACCAATTGCTGAACCCAAAAAAAAAAAAAAAAAAAAAAAAGCTACGAAGGGAAAAAAAAATTGCAACTATTCGGCGCGAATCGAAGGCAGGAGGTCGAAGGACTTCGCGAAGGAAGAAGATGACGGACGCGGGGGAGATGACAACCGGGAAGGAAGAGGACGACCGGGAAGGAAGATGACCGGGGTTGAAGGAGGAAGAAGAAAGAAGAGGGGAAAGAAGAGGGGAAAGAAACGAGTTTATTTTTTTTGGTCTTAATCCAAAAACTGAGACCCGAGTTTGAGTCTTCTTGTGTGAAACATGGGGTTCAGCACATTTTGAGAAAATTTTGGGTCTCAACCCCAAAAATTGGCCAGAACCGGTTCTCAGACCGGCGTAAAGAACATGTCCGTTTTTATAAACTACAAATTAAACATTTGACCTATATTTGAGAAAATTATCAATTCTTTGTTTTCTTTTAACCATCTTTGGGTGAAATACAAAAATAACCTCGATATTTGACATAATAACAAAATAAGCTCTCAATTTTTATAAATTACAAATTAAACATTTGACCTATAGGACCGTTTTGTCAACGGGAAAAAAATTAGGAAAACCAAGCTCGCAAACTAAAAATTATGTCTCTTATTTATCCAAGTTGAATTATTGAGTTTATAACTATCTCTTACCGTTCATCTCGATGACTGATTATTGAGCGATATCATACATCATGTCCCCCATAAAAAATTATCTCATTTCAATCTTATTGCCCATATGTTAACTTTGGCTACAAAAAGCTGAACCCATAAAAAAGTAAAGAGAAAACCAAATTAGGTTTATTATCAGTAATTATCAATAAATTTATCAAAATTTGTATGATTTTATTTAGAGTATTGATATCTTGCTATTATGGTTTTTCAAATTATGGAGCAGGTGTCTCAATTAAATCTCCCTATGGTTTCCTCATAGTTTCACACACTAGGGTTTGCCTGAAGCAGTTGCCGCGAGAAAGATGAGATACGAAACCAACATCTCAGCGTCCCCTATAATGCAGGTCGGGCGCAGGAGTAAGAAATAGATGCTCCGTGTAGCTAACCCGGATTTTTATGGTGAAAAAAAAAGAAAAAAGAGGGGGAACAAAAAGAGGAGAGAACTTTACATTCCAAAAAGAAGTAGTTATTTGCAAAGAAAAGATTACTAAATGTAGGGACCAGTTTAAAATTTTAATTATTGAAAAGATTAAAAATACCCATGCTATCATTGGAGAAATCTTAAACCTTCTCCTTCTCCTTCTCTTTTGTGCGACCATTAAAATCGCCGGCAACCATGAGTGATCGGAAATTACAGAACCAAAGAAATGCTCTTTACAGGCAGTACGCTGAGAAGCTTTTGCACTCTGGGCATGTGTACCGCTGCTTTTGTTCCAACGAGGAACTTGCCCAGCCTCTTGAATTTATTTTTCCGGACAAATCTCCTCGATGAAGTTGGAGCTATTACTTTTGCAAGCTTGAACATGAATCAAGTTCAGTAATCAAACAGCTTCTTTTTTCCCCTGCGCGACATAAGATTGTGATGATTTGGATCATTGTTGATCTCTCTCCATTATGTGCGAGGAAAAGGAAGAGGAAGACTTCAGCCCACCGGCGGCAGAAGTTTAAAAACCCAAAAAATTCATTGATTGTCCAACGAACGGAGAAGACAGAAAAAAGAAGAAGGAAAGGCAAACATAGTCACTGAAATAGTTTCAACACTCAAGGCAAAATGCATCACAACCATCGTAATGGTTTCAAAGCTAAGGCAAGCGAAAAAGACAAAATTCTTGTTTTGAAATAAAATAAAAAAAACCAAAATTTAAGGCAAAACGCATCACCGTATATAGTTAAACTCAAGGCAAAACACGTCAACGGAATAGTTTCAAAACTCAAGGAAACTAAAAAAGCCAAAACTCTTGCTTCAAAAAGAAAAAACAGCCAAAAGTCAAGGAAAAACACAGAACCCTCATCGTAGCAGTTTTAAAACTTAAGGCAAAACGCATCACCGTCATAGTTTAAAAACTCAAAGCAAAACACATCACCGTCATAGTTTAAAAACTTAAGGCAAAACACACCACCGTCATAGTTTAAAAACTCAAAGCAAAACACATCACCGTCATAGTTTAAAAACTTAAGGCAAAACACACCACCGTCACCATAGTAGTTTAGAAATTCAAGGCAAAACACATCACTGTCACCGTTATAGTTTCAAAACTCAAGAATAAAACGCATCACCATCACCGTCACCGTTATAGTTTCAAAACTCAAGAATAAAATGCATTACCATCACCGTCACCGTTATAGCTTCAAAACTCAAGGATAAAATGCATCACCATCACCGTAATAGAAACTAACATTGTAAGACATATATATATATACACACACACACACATTCTTAAGTAGTTCTTGATATGCTATTTCAATCCATTCACACCCTTAATTAACCACAAGTTCAAAGGAATTGTTTTGTTGCTATTTGTTATAATAGCAATCCTGGAGGGGAAAAACAATAAATAAGAAAACGTTTGGGTCATTTATTGAATTAGTTCCTTCGTCCGGAAAAATATAAATATAGGAAAAAAATAAATAAAATTCCGCAAGTTTAGAATAGAATCTACTCTGCACTGCAGCTTCGTCAGTGACGAATACTAATGCGACTCACCGCCGCCTCCACCGGACTGCCGCGACGGCGGCCAGGTTAGACAACTTCTGCGGAGCGCTGGAAGCCAGCAATGCGAATCCCCAACTGTAGAAACACAATACAAGGAGGAGATGATGCAAGGACTCCACCACCACCAACAGCAGCTCGCGGCACTTCTCTCCGCGGCGCTCCCCAAAGACAACGATCCTTCCAATTCCGCAACTGGACTGCCGCCTTCCGCTAGCGCTTCCGCTTCGTCAACTGCTTCTGAACAGGACGATTCGGCTTCGCGAGTTGCCGCCATAACTTCACTCCACCGCGCCATCCTATACCCTCCTAACTCAATTCTAGTAACTCATTCCGCCTCTTTCCTTGCCCAAGGCCTCGGTCAACTCCTCTCTGACAAGTAATCTCTTCCTCTCTCCTTTTTATAGACGGTCTATTTTAGTTTTATTGCAAGTTTTGTAATCTTTGTATGTTGGTTAGCATGTGTAATTGACTTTGCTGGTTTCATGTTCTGAGTAATGGGAATCTAAGAGTAACAGCTTCAAACAAAATACCTCAAAACAATGAGAGTTCTGCTGCTGTTCTTGTATGTTGAAAATTTTCATTTTTCTGTTATGAATAGAGGGAAAGCCTCTGTTCCGGGTTCATTTTTCTAGCATTGTCACAGAAAACTAGTGTAAATTAAGCTGCAACTTCATAGGTATACTTGCATTTTTTTTTTCACTTTCCACAATAGAAAAAAATAGGGCCAGAATTTCAGCTCCATCTGCGGTGAAGTAATTATTTGCAGTGTTGTTGATCCGGGAAATCTGTACCATTTGAATGGTTAGTGGAATAAATTTGGTAGTATCTCAATCTGAATAATACTTTAGAATTTCCTGGCAGTAATGAAATTACAAATTCTGGGGTCAGATTTCCTTGATGATGTGTGTGAGAATAATTCTTGAATATTTTGATCTCTGAAGTTAATTCCATCTGAAAACGCCAAATACTTGTTGCTTAATGGCTTAGGGATTGCATAAATTTCTAAAGCATCACAAATAATAAACATATAATTTCATAGAGCATTGCAAATAGTTTATACTTTACAAATTACTGTAAGTTTGAGTAGATTTTGACCAGCTAGCAATTTCTGATCACACACTGCTTCCTTACCAGTATATTTCTTCTTTAATTTTCTTCCATAGATCATATCTGGTACGGCAATCAGCAGCCACGGCCTATGGAGCACTATGCTCTGTGCTTTGTTCAGTCCCACTCGGATCAAATGGAAGGCAGAATCATGTTGTACCCAGTGGTTTTGTTGACAGGTTCATGGGTTGGGCATTGCCTCTGGTGAGTAGTATTGGGAATGGAACAGCCGAGTTGGCTTTGGAAAGTCTACGAGAATTTCTTAGTGTTGGAGATGTTGGGGCAGTTGAGAGGTTTGCTCTACCTGTTCTCAAGGCATGCCAGGAACTTCTTGAAGATGAGAGGACGTCACTGAATTTACTGCAAAGACTTCTTTCTGTCTTAACTCTAATTTCCTTGAACTTTTCAAGATGTTTCCATCCTCATTTTGTGGACATTGTTGATTTGCTTCTTGGGTGGGCTATGGTACCAGATCTTGCAGAATCAGATCGGCGTGTGATAATGGATAGCTTCTTGCAATTTCAGAAACATTGGGTGAATAACATGCAGTTCTCCTTGGGGTTGTTATCAAAGTTCTTAGGGGATATGGACCTGTTGCTTCAGGATGGAGGTCCTGGTACTCCACAACAATTTCAAAGACTGCTTGCTTTACTATGTTGCTTTTCTACAGTTTTGCAATCTCTAGCATCTGGTTTGCTGGAAATGAATATGTTGGAACAGATTAGTGAACCTCTTTGCAAAATGGTTCCGCTTTTATTAGGATGTTTATCACTAATTGGAAAGAAATTTGGTTGGTCCAAATGGATTGAGGATTCTTGGAAATGCATGACATTGTTAGCAGAAATTTTAGGTGATAGGTTTTCAGCATTTTACCCTATTGCTGTTGATATTTTGTTTCAGAGCTTGGGAATGGGAAGTACTGCTCTACTCACAGGTATGAAAAGGATCACTTCCTTTCAAGTTCACGGGGTTCTTAAAACTAATCTACAATTGCTGTCACTACAAAAGCTTGGCCTTCTCCCATCATCTGCTCAAAAGATTTTAGAATTCAGTTCCCCTATATCTCAGCTGCGTTTGCATCCAAACCACTTAATAACTGGAAGTGCTGCAGCCACTTATATTTTCTTGCTTCAACATGTTGATAACGAAGTTGTTGAGAAGACAATGAATTCCTTGCTTGAGGAGCTAGTTTATTTGAAGAATAATGTGTTAAAAAAGTCTTGGAATAATGGATGCCATGTTGATAGTGTTACAGGGCAGAAATCTTATTCACTATCTGAGTTGTTCGCTCTAATCCATTTTGATTTGAAAGTGTTATTAACTTGTGCTTCTGTGTCTGGACGTCGCAATTTGGTTGGCCCAGAAGAATTTGATTCCGGTTGTCTTCATAGGTCAGAGAAATTATCTTCATTTATTAAGGAGAAATTAGATCCTTTTGACTCACCTTTTAAAAGGTATGTGGAATTGCAAGTAGCTGTTATCAAGACCTTGCAAAAGTTAGCTGAAGTTGAATTCTTGAGCAACTTTTCTTTAAGAAAGCAGATTACAGGAAAAGCTTTTGTTGGACCGACTCCTCAACCGCTGATAAAGAAAGAAAATATGAAGAGTGAACATCCAATATTTGTTTTGCAACACATAAGAAATTATTCTGTAATCCTTGTTTTAGCTCTTCATGCTACATCTCCTTTAGCTGTTAAATTATTAGCCTTACAGTGGTTAGTTAAATTATGCAAAAATGTAATTTATGCATATGAGGATGAAGAGGGGACGCATTATCCTTGTGAAGTCTCTGGATATGTTGAGAGCATCCAGAGTTTGCTGTTCTCGATTTTGGATTCTGCTTCAGATAGGGAACCAAAAGTGAGATCTCATGTGGCAATAGTTCTAGACATGCTTATGCAAGCAAAACTGGTCCATCCCACACACTTTTCTTATATTGCTGAGGTGGTCCTTGAGAAGCTTTGTGATCCTGAAAAAGAGATCAAAAGTGCATTTGCTAGGTTGCTTTCCTATGTTCTACCAATTACAATATATGCTACTGGTTTGTATGATTATGGAATGATGACCTCATGGAGGGCTAGAGTTGGTGGAATTGATGATAGGCCTAACTTGTACTGGAAAAGGGTTTTTGCCATTAAACAACTACCTCAGCAACTTCGTTCACAGCAACTTGTTTCCATATTGAGTTACATATCTCAGAGGTGGAAAGTGCCTCTTTCTTCGTGGATTCAGCGGTTAATCTGTTCCTGCAGGAGCTCTAAGGATCGTTCTTTGACTCTGCAAGATGAAGTAGGAAATACAGATGTAAATGGATTGTGGTGGGATGTCAAATTGGATGAAGATATTCTTGAAAGTGTCTGCTCTGTTAATATCCTGGCGGGTGCTTGGTGGGCTATAAATGAAGCTGCTAGGTATTGTATTTCTACAAGACTGCGGACCAACCTTGGTGGACCGACTCAAACTTTTGCTGCATTGGAAAGGATGCTTCTGGATATTGCTCATGTGATTCAGCTTGATTCTGACCAAAGTGATGGAAATTTGACCATCACCAGTTCTTCTTATGCTCATTTGTTGCCAATGAGATTGTTACTGGATTTTGTTGAGGCTCTGAAAAAAAATGTCTATAATGCATATGAAGGATCAGCAGTTTTACCTTGTCCATCGAGGCAGAGTTCTTTATTCTTTCGTGCGAATAAGAAAGTCTGTGAGGAGTGGTTTTCTCGGATATGTGAACCAATGATGAATGCTGGTTTGGCACTTCATTGTCATGATGCTGTAATCCAATACAGTACATTGCGATTGCTGGAGCTTAAAAATTCTTTTGCTTCAGCTTTGAAAGACAAATCAAGAACCCAGATGAATGAAGTTCTTCAGAATCTAAGAGGCAGGTTTCAGGTAGACATCCTTAGGGTTTTACGGCAGATGGCATTAGCCCTATGTAGGAATCATGAGCGAGAAGCATTAATTGGCCTACAAAGATGGGCAGCTATGGCTTTCTTCCCTTTGTTTGGTGAGGAAAATCAATGTCAAAGAGATGGTCAGATACTAGAAAAATTCTCATGGATAACTGGACTTGTATATCAGGCTGTGGGCCAGTATGAGAAGGCTGCTGCTCATTTTATTCATCTTCTGCAGACTGAAGATTCACTCAATTCTATGGGTTCTGAAGGTGTACAGTTTGCCATTGCACGTATTATTGAGAGTTATACAGCAATTTCTGATTGGAAATCCTTGGAATCCTGGTTGTTGGAGTTGCAGGCACTTCGATCAAAACATGCTGGAAAGAGCTATTCTGGTGCTCTAACTACTGCAGGAAATGAAATAAATTCAATCCAATCCTTGGCCCGTTTCGATGAGGGTGATTTTCAGGCATCATGGGCTTGCCTTGATTTGACCCCGAAAAGTAGCAGTGAACTCACACTTGACCCTAAGTTGGCCTTGCAAAGAAGTGAGCAAATGCTTTTGCAGGCAATGCTTTTCCACAGAGAGGGGAAAATGGAGAAGGTACCTCAGGAGTTGCTGAAAGCCAAGTCAATGCTTGATGAAACACTGACTGTTCTCCCCCTTGATGGGCTCTCAGAGGCAGCACCACATGTGAACCAGCTATGCTGCATTTTTGCACTTGAGGAAAGTTGCGATACAGTTAACAGCCAAGACAAGCACTTTAAGTCATTATTGGGCTCTTATATAGAAGCAGTACAGTCTCCAATCAACTGGATTGGCCAAGATTGCTGTTTATGGCTAAAAGTTCTCCGAGTCTATCAAAGCACTCAACCATCATCATCTGTAACTCTTAAGCTTTGTAAGAACTTGTTGAACTTAGCTCGTAAGCAGAGTAACCTTCTGATGGCAAATCGTTTGAACTCCTATCTCAAAGACCATAATGGAAATTACCCTGATAAAGACCTCCATGATGATATCGTCTCTACTTTGCAATACCAGGACATCCTGTTGATGCATGCTGAAGACAAACTTGAAGATGCACTATTCAATCTTTGGTCACTTGTACGTCCTGACATATTTTCTTCTACAGTAGTTTCTGACTCTTTTGATAATGTTTTGAAGGCAAAGGCATGCTTGAAACTCTCTAAATGGTTGCGAGAAAGCTCTTCGGATCCAAGGTTGGAAGAGGTTGTTCTGAAGTTGCAAGAAGACTTCAATGTTAGTGAGACATCTAATCTTGGCACTGGGCCTCCTAGCTTGAGAGGTGGTAATGTGGTGACTAAACATAGTATTGATGCTATTGTTGATGGGCTTGTTGGCACTGCTACAAAACTATCTACCCGACTCTGCCCCACTATGGGCAAATCATGGATTTCATATGCCTCTTGGTGCTATGAGAAAGCAAGATCATCTCTCTCCGCAAACCACCATGTGCCTCTGCTTTCTTCTTCTTATTCATCAGCTCTCGGTTCTGAAATTCTGCATCAAAGCTTATCCTTGACTGAGAATGACCGGTTAAAAGTGAAAGAAATTATGATGCAGCTTCTTCTGAAAAAGTCCTTCCCAGAAGTTTCAAATGAAAGTTCAGAAGATTTTCAAAATTTATCAAAATTTAGGGACAAGGAAAATGATGATAACCCCTTGTTTGGGAAAATAATAGACATTATTGAAGCTGCAGCCGCTGCACCAGGACAGGAGGATAATACAGGTGAATCCCTTTCAGTTATGCTAACATCTAATCTGCAGAAGTGCTTAGCTTCTGCAGGTATTGCCCTTCATGATCCAATGGTGACATCCTTGGTTGGCGATATAGTTGATGTTTGGTGGTCATTGAGAAGAAGAAGAGTATGTCTCTTTGGTTGTGCAGCTCAAGCTTTTATCAGCTACCTTTCATATTCATCTTCTCAGTATTCTGATCGCCAGCTTTCTGGTCTGCAAAGCGGAATGAATAATAAATCCATGAGCTACACACTGAGGGCTACTTTGTATGTTTTAAACATTCTTCTCAACTATGGAGTTGAGTTGAAAGATACTCTTGAACCCGCACTTTCAACTGTTCCTTTGTTACCTTGGCAGGTGAGTTACTGTTTTTAGGATATTATACAGATGATGTGGATAGTATTGTTATTAATACTGTCTCTGTCTTGAAGGAAATAACACCTCAACTATTTGCTCGGTTAAGTTGTCATCCAGAACAATTGGTTAGGAAGCAGTTGGAATCTTTACTGGTCATGCTGGCAAAATTATCTCCTTGGTCTATATTGTATCCTGCTCTTGTTGATGCAAATACTCAAGAGAAGGAAACTTCTGAAGAGCTTCTGCAGATACTGGCTTGGTTGGTAAGGCAAAATATTATATTTTTTTCCTTATGCTTCCTTTCTTGAATCCTTCAGATAGAATTATCGAAAGAAAGAGTTTTACTACCTCTTAATACTTTTAAATGTACCCTGCTTGGTACATATATATGGATTGAAACTTGCAACTGTAAAACTCAAACCTTATCTCCTTTGAGAATTTTTGGCTGAAAATTCAAATTCAAAATCAAAATGTTCTGTTTATTCTCCATTTCTTCTTGGGTATGTTGTTGTAGTCTACGCTTAAGCATATTAGATGAGTGAGTAGATATATTCTAGAATATATCAATATATGAAAAAGGAGATGAAATCTGTTTCAAAATTATGTTGAGAATGATATTTGGAAGTTTTGGATAAATAAGTTGCATACAGAGGAACTTTCTGCTTGAGTCAGATCTGTTTCTGGACCATACTCTATCACCTGCTACTTATTTTCTGTTAGATTTTTGTATCTGAATTATCTGTTAGGGGTGCAGTATGTGTTATGGTCGACTTTTAGGTTTTCTTGAAAACAATTGCTTTTGTAGCTATCATCATACCATATCTCTCTTTGATGTTTAACTTTTAACTGTATGAATGATAGAGTGATTAAGGGTCTAGTATCAAAATGAGATACTAAATTAGTTTGATTTATGCATAAATTTAATAAAAGATAAACTTGCACTTTAAGTTTTCTTCCGCTTCTTTGTGCTTTTATGATGGCTGTTCCAAAGTAAAAGAGATGAATATTCTTATGCCACAGAATAATATTTTGTTGCAATTACTATTTTATTTTTTTACTTTAAAATGATATTTTGTTGCAATTACTATTTTATTTTTTTACTTTAAAATGAAATCACCGTTTCTCATTTCAGTTGGACACTGATAGCTTGTATATTTGTGTTTCTTACTTGTAGAATAAGCTCTACCCAAGCCTAGTTCAAGATGCCCAGCTAATTATAAAAGAACTTGAAAATGTCACTGTCCTTTGGGAGGAATTGTGGCTAAGCACACTTCAGGATCTTCATGCAGGTTAGAATTACTCAAGGCTTGTCCTTTTTTCATCTTTCTGCTTGCATTAGGTGAAATTGGCCTGGATTTTGTGTGGTTGATGGTACTATATACTGTAGGACCCCACATAGTGGGACAAAGGCTTAGTAGTTGTTGTTGTTGTTGCTGCTGATGGTACTATATACTGTAGATAGAAGTTATTTTACCATGACCATATAATTGAGAGTTGAAGAAAGGGTTTAACTGTTAATATTCTCTATTTAAACTTCAGGTGTGGTTTTTATGTGCTGTAAAAGTTAACTCTGTTAATAAATTGCCTTGTATGCCCGATGCCCTCCCAACTTTGTGCACTGCTCACCAAATTTTGTTTGGTTTTTGACATTGCTGTGAATAGTCTGATATTTATGTTTCATCTTCTTGTAGTTCTGGTTCAGTTCTCTATTTGCATCTTGCTGTGCTTGCAGTTTAGGTAGTTGTACTTCACTAGAGTATTATTTATTGCATCATATTTTTGGTCCTGGTCTGCATGCCACAGGGTAGCCTGTGTGGCTGTGTGATGGAGTTCATTCGTAGTCTTAGCAAATGGCCTATCAGAACAGGATTAGTGTATTTCATTTTGCTGCCTATATATTTTCTGGATTGTAAATTTCTTTTGGGAAGGATTCTACGAATCTAGTAAACTAGCCACCATTTTTTGAACTTCTGAGATTTTGTTCTACCTAGTTTCTTCCAGAATGATTGTTAGCATTAGAATACGCGTAAGTTTGGATCAATATTTACCTGTAAATTCTCTTCCGATATGCACATTTTTTATTGAATGAATTCGTAACTTTCTTGCAAAAGCTACATGGTTTGTTCTGATGTTTCTGTGTCTGTATCATACCCCTTATCAGGCCATATTTATGGTTTTTTTTCCTCATGACTCTTCTGTCTTCCTCCTGTCATGTTAAACTTTTTAAGTGTAAAATCTGCTAGATGTCTTGAGGCGCATAAATTTGCTGAAAGAAGAGGCTGCACGAATTGCTGAGAATGCAACTCTTAGTCATGGGGAGAAGAATAAGATAAATGCCGCAAAATACTCTGCCATGATGACGCCAGTGGTTGTGGTCTTGGAACGTCGCTTGGCTTCTACATCTAAGAAGCCAGAGACACCTCATGAGACATGGTTTCATAAGGAGTATGGAGATCAAATTAAATCAGCTGTCTTAAACTTTAAGACTCCTCCTGCATCTGCTGCTGCCCTAGGTGATGTGTGGCGTCCATTTGAGAACCTTGCTGCTTCCTTGTCATCTTATCAAAGAAAGTCATCCGTATCTCTCGCAGATGTTGCTCCTAAATTGGCTCAATTATCCTCATCTGAAGCTCCAATGCCTGGCCTTGAGAAGAAAATGATTGTATCTGATTCAGAAAAGAATGTCTACACCAGTGTTAAGGGCATCGTCACAATTGCTTCTTTCTCTCAGCAACTAACTATTCTATCAACCAAGACCAAACCTAAGAAAATTAATATTGTGGGTTCTGATGGCCAGAAGTACTCTTATCTCTTAAAAGGCCGAGAAGACCTACGCCTTGATGCTCGAATTATGCAGCTACTGCAAGCAGTAAATGGTTTTCTTCATTCATCTTCAGCAACTCGTAGTCAACCTCTTGGGGTTCGATATTATTCTGTGACACCAATAAGTGGTCGAGCTGGTCTCATCCAGTGGGTGGACAATGTAATAAGCATTTATAGTGTTTTCAAGTCTTGGCAAAACCGAGTCCAGCAGGCACAGCTTTCAGCTTTGGGTGCTGGTGATACAAAAAATGCTGTTCCTCCACCTGTTCCACGGCCAAGTGACATGTTCTATGGAAAAATCATACCTGCACTTAAAGAGAAAGGCATACGAAGGGTAATTTCAAGAAGAGACTGGCCCCATGAAGTCAAGCACAAAGTACTCTTGGATCTTATGGAGGAGGCCCCTAAGCAACTTCTCCATCAGGAGCTTTGGTGTGCCAGTGAAGGATTCAAAGCCTTTAGCTCAAAATTAAAGAGGTTCTGAATAACATTTTCCACAGTAACTTGTTTTTGACTTAAAATTTTCGTTTTTTTAATTAGATATAGTACTGCATTTGGGGATTTCTGTTTCTGAATCTTTTTCATAGTCTTACCTTTGTCATGCATCAAAGCTCTAGTGGACTTGTACATAGCTTTGTGATACCATTGATTCTGCAGTCATGGTGGGTAATTAGAAAGCAAGTTGTCATATCATGAATATGGATTTTTTGGGTTTAACAGCATTATTATCAGGATTCTTACTGGAGAAAGTTGCACCGGTAGATGAACACGTGCAGCATATAGGAAATAGAGAAATATCAACTTACATTAAAAGGGGAAGGGGAAGATTTAAGAAGACTTTAGAAGGAACTAATAAAAAGACATGATATATCTAAACTTAAACGAATTTGTTTTGATGGAACATGATGGCAAGATATGATCCATTTGGCCAACCCCACGTAGTGTGCCATAAGGTTTAGTAGTAGTAGTAATTGTTGTTGTTGTATTCCACTACAAAATGACCTCTTATGGTCCTATTTAATGGTGTGATTTCTATTTGCTTGTAGGTTCTCAAGCAGTGTGGCCACCATGAGTATTGTCGGACACATGCTTGGCCTAGGAGACAGACATTTGGATAATATTCTTGTTGACTTTTGTAGTGGAGACGTTTTGCACATTGATTACAATGTGTGTTTTGATAAAGGCCAAAGGTTAAAAATTCCTGAGATTGTACCATTTCGCCTGACTCAGACAATTGAAGCAGCTTTAGGGTTAACAGGGATAGAAGGTGCTTTTAGAGCAAACTGTGAAGCAGTTCTTGGTGTTCTGAAAAAGAATAAGGACATCATATTGATGTTGTTAGAAGTTTTTGTTTGGGATCCCCTTGTCGAATGGACTCGTGGAGATTTTCATGATGATGCAGCAATTGTTGGTGAGGAGAGAAAGGGCATGGAGCTTGCTGTCAGCCTGAGTTTGTTTGCATCACGCGTGCAAGAAATTCGCGTACCATTGCAGGTATTCTTGTTTTCTCAATTGTTAACTATGATAAGCTCATGATGAGGATGGGTAAATTCCAGATTGACACACAAGAATATAAGTATTTTGGTGTGCAAATATTCTGTGTCTAATGGATGTGTCCTTTGCCCTTAAATGTGTTTAGGAGCATCATGATCTTTTGCTGGCTGTCTTACCTGCTGTTGAATCTGCCCTTGAGGTTCGTGAAACTTAATACTTTATTTCTACCTTTCAGTTTTCATTGACTTGGACGCTTTGTGACTTTTTAAACCTTTTTATCTGTGTATGTTCAGAAATTTGTTAGCATTTTAAACCAGTATGAGATTGTCTCAGCTTTGTTTCATCGTGCTGACCAAGAGAGATCCAATCTCATTCTCCGTGAGACATCTGCTAAATCTATTGTTTCTGAAGCATCTCGTAACTCTGAAACAATACATACATCATTGGAAATACACGCTCGTGAATTTTCTCAAGCACAGGCAGGAGTAATGGATAAAGCCCAAGAGGCAACGAGTTGGATTGAGCAGCATGGAAGGATACTTGATGCTTTAAGAAGCAGTTCAATTCCAGAAATTAATGCCTGGATGCGGCTTACTGATGCAGAGGAATCTTTATCTCTTGCATCTGCTGTTCTCCTTGCTGGTGTTCCTTTAACTATAGTTCCTGAACCTACACAAGCTCAATGCAGTGAGATAGACAGGGAAGTTTTTCTATTGGTTGATGAACTTGATCGTGGACTCTCCTCAGCAGTTACAGCACTCCAAACATATTCCTTGGCTCTGCAGAGGATCCTACCATTAAACTACCTAACTACCAGCCCAGTACACGGTTGGGCGCAAGTTCTACAGCAGTCTGTGAATAATCTCACCTCTGATGTTCTATCCCTGTCCAGAAGACAGGCTACTGAACTAATTTCCAAGTCACGTGTGGATCGATTCAATTCTGTTCAGAGTAGGTATGATGAACTTTGTTCTAAGGTTGGGGAGTATGCCGAAGAAATAGAGAAAATGGAAGAAGAGTATGCAGAACTTGTGGGCTCCATTGGTCCAGAGACTGAATCAGAAGCTAAGGCTCATCTGTTGTCTACTTTTATGAACTATATGCAGTTTCCTGGGTTTGAGAGGAAAGCTGATGTATTTACTCTGGGATCATTGAATCTTGAAGTTCCAGGGGATGCTAGATTGGAGAGAGAGGTTGAAGAAAAGAGGGCAGTTGTTCTAATTATTCTAAATTCAGCTGTTATTACTTTGTATAATGATGTAAAGCAAGCAATAGCTGATAGTCTGGGTCGTTCCGCTACAGGAAAGTTAGACAACAGACAAGGGTCTGATATAGGTAGTTTTATCAATGATTTTGAAGAGCAACTAGAGAAATGTGTACTCGTGGCCGGGTTTCTTTGTGAACTCAATCAGCGCGTGAGTTGGGATATTCCTACAGATGATGAGAGCAGAGATCTCAAAAGTTGTTCACATAAGGACAACTGGGCTTTAATATATCAGACCAGTCTGCTTTCCTGCAAAAGGTTCATTGAGCAAATGATTGAAGTTGTTCTGCCTGAAGCAATAAGATGCCTTGTTTCATCCAATTCAGAAGTAATGGATGTTTTTGGATCACTCTCACAAATTAGAGGAGCTATTGATACATCTCTGGAGCAACTTATAGAAGTAGAACTAGAGAAGGCTTCTTTGGTGGAACTTGAGCAGAGTTACTTTGTAAAGGTTGGTCTCATTACAGAGCAGCAGTTGGCTCTTGAAGAAGCATCTGTGAAGAGTAGAGACCATCTGTCTTGGGAAGAAGCTGAGGAGCTTGCCTCCCAGGAAGAAGCTTGTAGAGCACAGCTGGATAACCTTCATCAGACATGGAATCAGAAAGACTTGCGTAATACTTCTCTTGTAAAGAAAGAAGCAAGTATTACTAGTGCTTTGTTGTCTTCTAAACATCTTTTCCAATCTCTGTTGGGTACTGATCAAGAGATAGAGCCACATAGTTCAAAAGGAAAATCTCTCCTTTCTTCATTAGTGCAACCCTTCTCTGACTTGGAATCAGCTGATGAAACATTGGCTTCATCTGATAAATTGGCTTCATCTGATAAATCAGCTTCATTTGGATCTGGAATTTCTCACCTCAAAGATTTGATGGATTCAAGATGTCCAACATCTGATTTGGTATGGAGGCTTTCAACGACACTCAGCAGCCAAGCATTCTTCATTTGGAAGGTCTCTCTGATAGATTCATTTCTTGATTCCTGCTCGCATGGTGTATCTTCATTTGTTGATCAGAATATGGGATTTGATCAGCTAGTAAATGTGATGAAGGAAAAGATTGAGATCCAACTTCAAAAACATATTGGGCATTACTTGAAAGAGCAGGTTGCTCCTATTTTACTGGCAAGATTAACTTTAGAATGTGAATCCTTGAAGCACATGAATGAATTAGCAAAGGACATACCATTTGATCCATTGAAGAGACATCCTGGGGCAGTAAAAAGAGTGCAAGTCATGCTTGAGGAATATTGTAATGCTCGTGAAACAGTGAGAGCGGCTAGATCTGCTACCTCTCTCATGAAAAAACACATTAATGATTTAAAAGAGTCTCTCCGGAAGGTCTGCCTTGAAATTATTCAGTTTGAATGGATGCATGATATTCCTTTAAATCCTTTGCAGAACAACAGGCTTATATTGCATAAATTTCTTGCAAGTCATGATAATTTCCTTCCAGTTATTTTGAGCATTAGCAGACCTAAATTGGTGGAAAGCATACAGTCATCAATCGGGAGAATATCAGGAACGCTGGAGAGCCTACAAGCTTGCGAGCAAGTTTCTGTCACAGCTGAAGGGCAGCTTGAGAGAGCAATGGTCTGGGCTTGTGGTGGTCCAGGTTCTAGTGCAGTTGCAAGGAATGCTGGAATCCCTCCTGAATTTCATGATCATCTGATGAGAAGGCGACATTTGTTATGGGAAGCCAGAGAAAAGGCATCAGAAATAATGAGAATTTGTGTTTCCACATTGGAATTTGAAGCATCAAGAGATGGAATAATGATGACCTCAGAAGAGCTCTATCCTTTGCGGACTAGTTCTGATGGCAGGGCCTGGCAGCAAACCTACTTAAATGTTTTGACAAAATTGGATATTACTTACCATTCCTTTACACGTGAGAACAGAATTTTACTTTTTTATTAATTTGATGGATTGTAGCATAGCTCATTGTTGGTCTAAATGCTACCTTTTTATGGTCGATTTCTCAGGTGCTGAACAAGATTGGAAATTTGCGCAAAGCAACATGGAAGCTGCTTCTAGTGGTTTATTTTCTGCAAGTAATGAACTTAGTATTGCTTCTGTTAAGGTGAAATCAGTATCAGGTAATGTGGTTTTCATCTATCCATATTTTTTTCACATGTAAGGAAGAGTCAAAGAATTCCAAGGAATAACTCTGTTTTTTCGGGTACAAACTAGTTATAGAACATTTCAGCTTTTTGGTTATGATGAGAATTTAAGAATTAGAAACAGTTGTGATTCACATATCGGACGACTGTGTAAGACAGTCATCGAAATATTATTGAATGTTTGGTCATGGAAAATAAAAATAAATCTTCTGTATGATCACATTCTTAGTAAGCCATTCAAAGTTAAAAGAGTTTTTCAAGTTGCCAAGGTTTATGTTGTTTTATGCATGTACCGTAATTGTAATTACTTTTGAAATTATTAGTTTTTAGTCTGCATTTTTTCACAGTATTTGTGTAATTAGTTTTGTTTATTTTTAATCTTTTGCCCAAATATATCTTTATTTGTGTCTAAATTGCTTTCTCCGTCAAAATAAAAGATTGGTTTATTCATTCCTGATTACTTTTCTCTGAATGACTTGCCTTTATTATTATTATTATTATTATTATTATGGTCAGAATTCTCTTGTTCTTTTGTACTTATTCCAGCTAGAAAGTTTGCACAACTTTTCTACTACGCTATACAATTTGGTCAATTTCCGTCTCCCTATATGCAGTTAACTATAGTAACGGAAGCCAATCCTTCTAATTGTTTGCTTTGCTACTATCACAATGTTGATAAAGTAGCCATTTTGTATCTTCTATGCCATGTTTTTGTGCTTTGTTGGAGATACATAAAAATGATTCTCAAAATATACCCATTTGAAGAATGAACTGCCTCGCCTTCTGCAGGTGATCTGCAGAGCACACTTCTGGGAATGAGGGATTGTGCCTATGAAGCCAGTGTAGCACTCTCAGCTTTTGCAGGCATTACTAAGGGCCATACAACTTTGACTTCTGAATGTGGTTCCATGCTTGAGGAAGTATAGCTCTTTTACCCTAGTAATCTAATTTTAAATATAATCTTTGAATTTGGCCTTTCTATTCTTTAATAGGTTTCTGTTCTAGTAAGCTATGTTTTCCCCATCATAACTGTTATGCTGATGCACTTGGGAAACTTTTGAAGGCAGTAGTTATAAACCTGTAAGAAAGCACATTAAGAAGTGGCTTGTGCGAAGTACAACAATGAGAGAGCCTCCCAAAAACCATTTCCCTTCATGATAGACAAAAAGAGCCTCAAATCGAATGTTTTCCCAGGATTTTTCTTGTCTAACTTTTGATTTTTCTCTGTAGGTCCTTGCAATAACAGAAGGTCTACATGATGTTCACAGCTTGGGGAAAGATGCTGCTGCGTTACATTCATCTCTTATGGAATATCTTTCTAAGGTGTCTATATTCATATGCTCAAATTACTTGGGATTTTCCTTATGAAAGAAATTTTTCACTCTGCCTTCTAAAACATTTTTATTGCTAAAGTTGCGTACAGTCATGATGTTTGCATATTGGTATTGAGTTCCTAAGTTTTGATTTCAATTTATCTCACTTTCCTATGAGCCTGCCATTTTAAAATATCTCTACATTGATACCCAGAGTATGATGACTTTCTGTTGTTCTTTTCTCATGAGCTTCCATGTGTGTTTTCAAAAATATCTAAGTAGACCATAATTGATGTTGCTTGCACCCTTTATTTGCTTTGAGGTTTTTGTGAATCTTTGTACCAAGTGTTAATCATTTTTTTACGGACCAAGTGATTGAGCTTTACTGTTTGTAATTTGGATTTCAATTAGAAGAAGCTTGAGTTCACCCAGCAAAATCTGAAATCAGAAATCGTATCTGTGTATACAATCTTTTCCCATTTTTTTAGTAAGCATTTTCCTTTTTATGGTAAGATGTCTTGAATATTGACAAAGTGCTAGGTTCCTTTGGATGAAAATTGGTAAAACTTTGTGCATGTTATGTTGGAGTGAGTTTCTCTTCTTATTGTGTACAGGTGAATGGCATTTTGCTACCTCTTGAATCTCTTTTATCCAAGGATGTTGCAGCCATGACTGATGCTATGGGGAAGGAACGAGAGACTAAAATTGATATCTCCCCAATCCATGGACAAGCCATATTCCAGTCTTATTGTGTTAGAGTGAAGGACGCTTGCCAAGCATTCAAGCCTTTGGTTCCATCTCTCACATCTTCTGTGAGGGGGCTGTATTCAATTTTGACCAGGCTAGCACGCACTGCAAGTCTTCATGCAGGAAATCTTCATAAAGTAATGTCGCATATCTATTGAATGTGCAAGATTTTATTTCCATAATTACTGGACATAATATTGAAACATTTTATTTATTCCGTAGGCTCTTGAAGGATTAGGGGGCAGCCAAGAAGAAAGGCCAAAAGAGAATAATTTGTCGGGATCAGATATTGGAGGAGATGACGCTGTATATTATGGTGAGAGTGAGATGCTCTCCAAACATGATGCCGAAAATTATGGGGATATTCATGGCCTGAGTGAGCTATCCTTGCAAGAAAAAGAATGGATATCTCCTCCTGAGAGTATCTCAAGTAGAAGCTCGGAGGCTGATGTTACATCAAATGAATCAAGTCTTGCAGGGAGTTCCAATAGTTCAGATTTTACGGACACATTTTCTCACAGTGCTAATAACATAGAGGGAGAAGTTTCATTCCACTTTAATGAAATTTCTTCTCCTGAGCCATCAGGTTCTAGAAGCATGCAGGTTTGATATTGTTCATTCAAATGGAATATGTGCATAATCACCTTGAAAAGGTACTGTATCCCAACTTTAATAACACTTGATTTCTTCGAACCAGGTTAGTTCTGAACAAGAAAATGTTCTCAGAGGTGATGTATCCTTGTCAAACCAAGAGAAGATTGAGGGAACAAATGATAGTTCCTTATTTAGCAAGGAAGCTGGCACCCGAGCTACCAGGGGTAAGAGACATTCTTTTAGAGTTGTCTTTTGATTCCACTACTTAATCAAAGATATTGGGTTTTCTTAGCTTTTAACCAGCTTCATAGACATCCTTTAACTTGGGTGTGCAGCTGACATGTTATAGCGTAGATCACTATAACAGCTGAATTACATTGTCTGTGTGTCTTTTCTGTGACAGAAATATAGTCTTTTAAAAGTTGTTTTTATTTCATTTGAGAAGGAAAGGCCTAAGGTAACTGAATCTTAGTACTGTTGCTAAATGCCTTTCTTGCTTCTTTGTGGTTTTCCCCTTTTAAGTTATTTGGGGCTAGTTTCATTATATTTCTTACAAATTAGGTGAACTAAAATGCCTAATGTCATATCATTCTTTAAACTTTTGAGCTCCTAGGTAAAAATGCTTATGCAATGTCGATATTAAGGCGTGTAGAGATGAAACTGGATGGCCGGGATATTGCAGATAAAAGGTAACTACTTTCCATGGATTTATCAGTAAGTATCTGTTAAAAGATGTACCACTAACTAATGAGGAGTCCCCTTTCTTTTCCAGAGAAGTTGGTATTGCAGAGCAAGTGGATTATTTGCTTAAGCAAGCGACAAGCACAGATAATCTTTGCAATATGTATGAAGGTTGGACGCCATGGATTTGAGCCTTTGAAGATGATGATTGTCTCCAAATCCTTCATTCGAAATACGACTATGGCATGATGTTTTATGTGCTCTACACTGGTGGTTCTCTAACTTTTGAAGGGCAACAAGAATTTCAAGTATTAATCTGCTGCCACCAGTCCACCCATTGCCACAGCCCACCATATTTCTTCCTTCAAAATCCCAGTTTTCTTGCAGAAGGCGAAGACAACTCTTTTTACTGATGAATATGCTAGAGAGGATACTCTGAGCCTGTGAAACACTGGGAATCATGCACATTACTGCTTATATCGTTGTCCCTTTGTGCTTCTCTGCAAGTGTTCCAGTTTTCACAGGATGGATCGACAAAGTGGCTACAATCTCCCTCCAAGTGATGGCGGTGGAGATTGCTGCAGCTGCTGGCCTCACTGAGTGGCTGCACTTGCTTGTTGATCAATGCCTGGTAAGAAGATTATGCGGGGGCAGTGAGTTCCATCTCAGAGCTATTTTAATCCACTCGCAAGTTGAGATCTTTGAAGGCCCTATAATTGGCCATTGCAGGGCGAAATCCTGGTTATTCTGCCTGTCTTTTAAGGATGTTGTCTGAGAGAGTTCCATTCCTTATCATTGCTTCAGTTCAGAACAATGGTAGTTCTTGTGGATTTACAAAGCAGTATTTCCTCATTTTACACTCATTATTCATTTCTGTTCATGAGTTCCTAGTTAGAGCGACTTAAATTTATAACATTATTGCACAGAATAAAAATGTATTGGTTGCTCCAGAACGAGTTATTTTGTATGTATTGAATTGTGTTTTGTGACTCGGTAAATGCTGGTTGTACATGGCACTTATCTGGTCCACTAAGAAGAAGGACTGGATCTTTGGCCCAAAACTCGGATCATGCAAGGCCCAATTAGCAAAAGCTACCTTGGGCCGTGCTAGTTGGGTTTACATCATTGTTTTGGACCAATACCAATATACCGGCAGCGGTTTTGGCCGTTGAAACTTGAAAACCGCGAGGAATGAAAAATACCGGCGGCGGCGACCCTGAATCGGATTGATTAAAGCATGAAGCGCACCAAGTGAAACCAGCAACTGTGTGCGCCGGCAACTGCAAAATCCATATAATAATTCGACTGATTTCTATATCTTTGAGTATATCTGTATGATCCTTGGCTATATATGCATCTGTAAGGTTCAATAAACTTCATCCCAGAATCTGAAAAGCTCTTATATTTTCTCTTTTGCTCCGATAGCGAAATGTCGAGTCTTATAGATATTTGGACAAGTGAAGCCACTAAAATGCGGGAAAAGGGTGGCGATGAGTCGACGTTTAGCCTCTTGAGAAATATCAACAGAAAGAGTGGTGAAACGTCAACAGAGAGTGGTAGTAGTAGCACCCCACCATCACCAGCAGCAGCAGATGAGGGTAGCAGGAGGATGTCAACCAAGTGCATGAAGAAGTTGCAGAATCTGCACTACTCAGATGCTACAGTGTCAGTGCTCGTCGACTGGTTTTGTCCTTGAAGAAGAAGAACCCTTTTTCAGTTCATCGTGTAATTTGAGAAATCAAAACTCAATTAGGTGTGGTGTGGTGTGTGTGTTTTGATTCTCCAGCAGTCCAGCTCCTTATATATATATATGTAGGATTGTGTGAGTTTTATTACTAGTACTATGTAAAAAAAGCATACCTTCTTGTCTAAAGTTCTGATTGAAATGAATGAAGTTTACAAATGCTAATTAATCTCCATTGATATTCTTTCAATCTCGAAGAGTTACTACAAGTTAATGGGGACAACGACTGAAACTGAAGAAATAAAATTCTGTTATAAAAAAAGCGAAAAATGGAGATGCGGGGAATCGAACCCCGTGCCTCTCGCATGCGAAGCGAGCGCTCTACCATATGAGCTACATCCCCAGATGGAATTTGTATTCAATAAACTAGGTTATATACGTAGATACACGGCAGAAACTTCAGTTGTCTTTGGCGGCCCAATTGGCATGGAATTTGTCAAAGGAATAAGCATATTTCTCCCTCTCCAGTTCTACTAGTAATCCTTTCTTTTCTTACTATTTTTGTTTCATTATAAAAGTTCCTTTAAAAATTGTACCTTACAACACTCATAAACAGTTATATCACTCAATTCTTCTAATAACATAATTGTTGTTTGTTATATATATATTTATAGCTTCTAATCAGGATTAAGGCTAGCCTTGAGGTTCTTATCTTGTTTGATATGGTCACCACCTCACCCCTCAAGCTCAGCTGATGGTGATGTATGATATTTTTTTAGACTAAAGATATTTGTATGCTCAAAAGCTACAAAAAAACAATATACATCTTCATTCCACAATAATGCAGTTGAGTAGGCGGCCGATTTAGAAAATGCATTTAAAAGTTATTGAGGGGTTCAACATATGAATAATTTTTTTTAGATAGTTAAATACATTATAAAATATATGTTTTAGTAATTAAAATTACACGGGTCATAAGGGTGGAGGAGGGAGTTGGAGAGGTCCGGGAACCACACCACCCCCCATCCCCCTTGGAATCGCCCCTGAGTTGAGCATTCCCGCGATCTCATTTAAAAAAGTGTAGTAATATAATTATTTTTGAATTACAGATTACAACTTTTTATATGAGAGGGATAAAATTAGTTTGAAATACTTTTCTTTTGTGTGGCCCATAGAGAAAAGCAAACGCTCAAAATAATTGAACTTTTCAAAGCAAAGAAGAAGCCAAAAAGAAAAACAACTATTTAATCAAAAGATTGATATAACGTCAAATAATTGAACTTTGTCCCTTCGCATCATTTTAGTAAGAGTAAAATATTCCTTCTTTCATTTCATAGGATATTTCTTTTGTTAACCCTAACTTCTTGTATAAAAAACAATTACCATGCAGAAAGATAACCAAATGATTCATATATTAACACGCTAAATTCTTTATAACACCCAAGATTCTCTAATCCTCGAATATCTAATTAGAAAAAGAAAAAGAATCGATTTAATAGACTTGACATCAAATTCACTTTTAGTATTTCATTCATGTCTTGTACGATAAAGTTTATTTTATCGCTCACCCTGTTGTACAAAAACAATGGAATAGTCCACGAAGAATATGCTATAATTCTAGATCATTAGGTATATCCCAATTCCAAGAAAGATGAATATTCTGATATTCCCGTGTTATTTCGGTGGGCCGTTTGCTCTGCACCTCAGCACCCTGATTCTTCATACGCCACTCGATTCTTTTTTCACAAGCATAATTCCTCAATCTCTGACTCTCTGTGTATAAATAGGAATCCAATTCTTCTACTTCTTCTCCATTCTCTTCTTTTCTTTCTATCTTTCTCTGCATAGCCACCACAGCTTTCAAAAAGAACCCTCAATGGCTGCAACAGTTGTGGACGTTTGCATTGGTGAGCTCACCAAGCTGAAAGACAAGGTTGTTCGGCCGAGGAAACTGCTTTTCCTCCGATCCCAGAAATCAGAAGCTGCCTCCGATCAGGAACAACAACAGGAAATCAAAGTCGAAGCCGCCGGCAAGGTAATTAGTACTGCTCGGAAGCAACCGTCTTCTCAGGCCAAGGATCACGAGAATACCTTGTGTGAATCGACAGTTTTCTTGCTCATGGATCGGTTTGCACCTTGTTGAATGCAAAAAAAACCAAGAACAAATAGGGCCCTTTATAGATATATTCCCCTCTGTATATATTGGCTTTAGTTTGTAGCAGAGAGAATTCTCACTCTGTACTTATGTAAGTTTTTTTTTTTTTTTGGAAACTGCATACTTATATAAGTTGTTCTTTCCTTCCTCTGTTTTTTCTGGGGAGAAATAAATGTGATAATTAATCAGTTTAATAAAGAAAATACGCCGATCCCACGTAGTGGGACAATCAATCGCTTAGTAGTAGTTGTTGTTGTTGTAATCAAGAAAATACAACAGCTTGTATGCATTTATCAAACCCAAAATATTGCTCTGTTGAAATGCTACAGGTTCTGTAACATATGAAAGAATCAATGAACTTAACAATTTCTTGCTGGTTTCTTCCAACTTTATTTCCTTCACTATATATATATATATATATATATATATATATGTACAATGCCATCATCCACAACAGCAGAAAACTATGAAGATGAGCTAGCTTCAATGCTTCCTGAAGAAAACTCATTCCTGGAGATTCTGGGTTTCTCTTCTTCCCACTTGAGGATTTCCCTACTGTATTTCAAAGCCTCATCTACACTGTTGGATTCCAGTCCAGTAACAGGCATAACATAAAGCTTCCGGTCCGTCACAGAATCGAACATCCTTTTAAACTTGTAAGCAATGTAGTGATAAGCCCTCTGCCCCAAAGACGGATTGTTGCTACTACCACTGCTGCCGCTCCTTTGGGAATGATAGCTTACGACCGGTTTGAAGTCTTGAAACCACTCGCATTCGGACAGGGGGGACTGTTCGAGTTTTTCTTCCAGGAGTTCGAATTTGTTGAGTAGCAGAAGGAAGTCTTTCTGGGCAAATGACCGATGAGTGGCAATGTCTTCCATCAGTTTCTTGGCAGCCATCATCTTGTTCGTTAGAACTCCCTCGCTGTCTACGTGGTATTCGTCGTAATCTGTTAAGGAGACGCAGAATATCACCATATCTGCATCTTCAAACATTTCCAGCCACTTGCAGTTTTTACCCAGGCTGTTTGCATGGACTCTGATGAGTTGGTACCTGTAGCTGTAGCACATGGACATTCAAGAGAAGCAGAGGTTAAAGAACTAACATGATGAAAAAGTATTTATAATATACTAAATTTACGGTGGAGCCCAAAAACAAAAACATTGAAAACGAACAGGGCCTTAATACTTAGAAACTGACCTAATGGAGGCTTCAGACTGCTCAACAGGTTCCATGTATGCATCAGCAGAAGACATAGGAAATGAGAACTCCATGGATGCAACTCCATTAGAAGAAGTGATGCCCTCAGCATACAAAATGTCCATATTAGAAGGTTCATAGTCTACTCTTGCGATCTCAACAGCCTTCATAAAGAGGACAAGTATGTCAAATATTGAACAACAGCAACAAGGTGACTGAATGAAAGAGTTCATTTGCATCAACTTACCCGATCTAAGAAATAATTAGCAACCCTAGGAAGCGTATCTAGCTCATTTCTCCGGTTATATGCAGCCTGAAAGCCGCTATCCTTAACCAGCTCCTCGACCAATCGTGCATACTCACGGGTAGCAGCAGGAAAAACAGCCTCCAAATTGCCCGACATCATAACTTGAAGAAGCCAATCGGAGAATGCTTTCAGCCTAGGGATCATAGAATAAGTATTTTTCTCTTCAATCTGCTCTGCATAAGCTGAATTGGAATTGTTGAATGTCAGAGTCTAGTAAATCACAAGTTCTGTCATGTGTCAGCATATGAAACTGTAAAAGAGAGAGCTTTTATATTTTTGTAGGAATTTAGCCATTAGGTTTTTAGGTTCAAAGAAACTCATTTTACCTTAAGAGCAAGAACAAAAGTTGTAAAAAAATTAGTCTCTTCTGTACCTGATGGACCTGGTTGGCTCAGATGTTGTCTCTTTAATTCCTGCAAGCACTCTTCTTCAAACCTTTCACGAGCCTCAAGCAGAATGCCGATGTAACGGTACAAATTGGTCTGAATCAATAGCTTAACACTTTCCCGCTCATCTTCAGAAAATGGAACTTTGTATAGGATTTTGGCCTAAAATAGACAAATGAGATAGATAATTAAGTTCTTGGAACAAAAAAAATGAATTAAGTTCAGAATGACTCAAGCAAAACCTAACTCTTACAAGTGAATTTTGGTTATACCAGATGAACATTTGCTTTTTACATTTAAACACAACCACAAACATTTTAGGATTCTGATAATGCTATAATCACTTGCAAAGTAAATCCCTTTTTATGGTTGGCCAAGAAAAGCCGAGTTATATGGATACCCAACCCATTCATTAACAAATAACAAGTGCATCAAGCTACAGCAATCAGTTTTCCAACGTATAATACCTGCTTAAATATTGTGCTTGTTCCCGATTGATCGCATCCAACTAGAAGGAGTTTATGCACTACTTTCTCTTCACGGCCAGTTAAGGCACTGTCACCAGCCTCTACTCCAACCTCTCCATTGGGCTCAGGAGGAAATGGCAAAGACAATGCGGCACAAACGTACTTTATTCTGGACTGAAATAACATTTTTCGAGCTAATTAATATCCAGAAATGAAATCAACTTCACTGGAAATGAACTGAAGAGGTGGATCAGAATATGCAAGTACCTTGTCCCATAATTTCCCCAAGATATTCTTCTGACCCTCATGCTGGTAAGATCCATCTTCACTCAGCCAAAAGTGCGGTTTTCCTTCGCAATGAACCCCTGCTGCCTGCAAATGCTCAAAATGTTAGTAAGACCAGACCACAAAAACAAAGTTTGGGAAAGAAAGCCATATAGCCATCCACAGAATGCATACCTTCCACAGCAAGAGCTCCTTTTTAGTAATCTCGCGAGCATTTACCAGTACATTTGTGTTTCCATTACTAGCACCTCGAGCAATCAGGCCACCAATCTCCATCGAGGGGCTGATAATTTGACAAGGCGAATGGCCTTCCTGTTGTTAAGCCAATAAAATTTATCATAAAAGGAACAAAAACTTTTACTATAATCATGAACTATAATGTCAGAAGAACATGATTCTTAGTTCTTACCTTTCCCCAGAATCCAGATACCCTGTCATACCAATATTTCCCAGGTTTTATCTTCTTTGGCGGGTTCTTACACGATTGCAGTTGAACTAAATCTTGCACAGAAAGAGATCTCCCATTGATGAACACGCAACTAGCCGGAACCTGATTTTTTTCACATGACAATTCATTTCTTATGACCTCTTTCATTTGCCCCTCTGCGAGTAATCTCTTGAGCAGCTTAGAAGATTTTCCCAAAGATCCTCTCTTTGATTCGCGAATCGAATAGCCAATACAGGTAACACATTTCCTGCCTTCTGGCATTGACCCCATTGCTCTCAGCACACAATTACAGCAATACTTGGCGCCACAAACAATGCACTCTTCTTTCTCTGTGAGCCTATTCCCTTTTAAACACCTATGGCACAAGCCTTTCTTCAAATCAGTTCGGGCTACCGGCCTTTCTTCTGCATCTTCTTCATCTAGCTCGTCAACATAGCCATCCTCAGAAGTCACATTGCTAGATTTGGGTTCACAAAAAGTCACAACTGCGGTTCTGTTTCCTTGATAGGAAGTTTGATCATTGGAACCAACATCTTCTTCTTCCACCATGGAAATCTCAGAGGAGATTTCAAAACCATAGTCTTCCAACTCTTCACTACTTCCATTCCCAGTTCCCATCCCGGGTTCATCTTTCAAGTCCTCAATATCCGAACTCCTCCCGGATATCTCATTGGATTCACCGGGGCTTTCCGAAAACCCTAAGGTACCGGAACTTTCATCATTGTCTTCCGAACCATCCAATACACCAACGGCGGAAGTCCGGCCGGAACCTTGAAATTCAGCTGAAACTCTCCCTGAAACTTCTGATTCCTTGACGGGTTTCTTACCGGAGCGGTCACTCTTGACAATCGGTTGAATAATTGGTAAGGACAAATTATTCAACGAAGAGGGCGTGGAAACCACGGCTGCAATCGGAATCCTCTGAACATCCACCGGAACCACACGAGGAATATCATGGCCAACCGGAGGACCACTGTACTCGAGCGCAAAGGAGTACTCCACGCTATACTCATCATCATCGTGATCATCGACTTTCGAAGTCGAAATAGGCATAAAACTCCTCAAAAGACTAGTCATAGCCACAATCTTGAAAAACCCAACTCAAATAACTTCAAGAACTCATCAAAAAGCTCAAAATGCCAAATCTTCTTTGACTCTTAACTCAAGGAAGGAAACCCCAAAACCAAATCCCTCCCAGAATGTGCAATTACAAAAGGGAACCTAAAATCCACTCAACCAACCCAGTTTTTTGAAGAACCCCGGAAGGGAAAAAATAATAATAATAATCTGAACTTTTCAAACTCTGAAGAGGTTTCTTAAACTATTATTAATCCCTAATCGAAGGAGAAGAATGCCTGATTACCAGTAAAAAATGAAGACTGAGAGTTGAAAGTTGAACCAAGAAAAAGGACTGACACAGAATGCAGAGAAGAAAAGATCAACCCTTGTAAGACCAGTCCACCATTTTCTTCTGAATGGAGCGCGTTTTTAACAACATTAGTATATCAATAATCACACAGAAACAAAAACAAGAGTGGTTGTGGACTTTTTTTCCTCAGTTTTTGTTTGAAATGAAATCAAAACAGAGAAATCCCGGAAATTTCACATTGGAGGATTCAAAGTTCAAACGTTGTACCGCACAATTTGAGTGGGATTGGAGGGCAGCGTGGTCTGAAATCAAAAAAGTGGAAGGAATCATTCTGGGAGTATCATACTAGCGGTTGGATTGCATGTGATAGTTTCGGGGGTACGTGTCAGGATCTGAAATCGTTGGCAGAATAAGAAATTTATAATTGAACGCGGTTCTCTAAATTAAAATAATGGATTGACCTTGAAACCTAAAGTCGTGTTCACGTACTTGACACGGCAGCGAGTTGATGACGCAGTAGACTTTGGACTTTGGAGTCTTGGCTGCTGCTGTAGCCTGTAGGCGGCTTCTGCTTTCTTTCTTCTTCGGCTTGGAATGAGTCTTCTTAAATTAATGAGTTTTTTTTTTTTTTTTTTTTTTTTACTTTAGCCCGGGAGCTTTGGAGGGTACTTTGAAAATTTTATTAAAAATTAATGAGTTAATTGTGAGATAAATATATATATATTTATTAAACTTTGCTTTAATTATCAATTGCTTCTTAAAATTTTCAGTTTATTAAACTAACCCTATAAACTATCTATTTGTTACTCGCTTCGTTTTATTATAACAGTCCATTTTGACCAATATTAACTTATTATGAGTGCTAATATATGATGCCTTATTGTATTGAATTACAATTTAATATCATCCTTCAACCAGAAGCATAGTTTACTAGTTTATCTCCTTTGCGCTATGTGTGAGTGATTTGAAGGTCTCGAAATCAAATTTTCATTCAGAACCTTGCTAAAATATACTTTGTGATTCAGACGGCGGTCTTCTCCATTTGTACTCCCCTCCCACGAAGCCTCTTTTATAATAGTGCAGGTCATTCAAAGCCACCGCCTAATGATTAGTATCAAGGCTAGTTTCTCGCATGTCGCAGCTTCGAAATTTACCAACGGTGAGAAAATGTTATAGGAGTGGAATTCAGTGGGCCCGAAATTCAAAATAAATAAATAATGTCTGTCTTATTTTCTTTTCTTTTTTTTTTTTTCGTTAGACTTGGTCATTCTCCAACAGAATATTAAATTAAGGCCCTGGGCCAGGCCCAGGGGTTACCTGAGAAATGATCTAGAAATTATGCAAGTTTTTCATAAAACACGTCAGTGGGCCAAGAAGAGACAACTCATCCACTTATTTGGGCCCTGTTTGCTCATACGCAACATAGTACTCGTCGACCAGTCAAAGTCCTCTCTCGAGATGAAAACTTTTTATTTTAATTGAAATATATATATATGTGTTGAACCCCAATTTAGCATCGAGCTCGCGTGACATCGGCCTTCATCTTCGGCTCCCTGCTTTCGGGATCAACTCCGATAATTAAGTTAGAAGAGAAAGAGAGTAATATCTCAAAGTTAAGTTATAATTCAATTCATTTCAAATGAGGGGAATGATGAGTATTTATAGTGAGAACGGGGATGAGTGGATATAGCCGTCCAGTCAATGTGTCATCTTTATCTCGTAACACGTGTCAATGCTGCCACCTATTGAGCATTCGCGAATCTGGACTTTAAGTCTTCCACGGACGAGGTCAGCTCCCAGATCGTCAACGTACCAGCCCTAGGTCGTCCCGGATGGGATTAGCCCTCCAGGTCGTCCACATATGAGGTCAGTGACGTCCCGGGTCTGCCACGTCCCAGGTCGGTGACGTCCCAAGTCGGCCATGGCCCAGTCACCTCAGCATTAATTTAGTATTCAACAATATCCCCCAAAGTAATGGAGTTGAAGTCGAAGACGAAAGTCCATTACTTTTCAAGGGCGCGTAGGCCCCAATTAGCGCAACTTTCACTGGGTCATCTTCAATTCACATATGACCAAACAATGCCCGAGGTGAGAGAAGCTAAACTCCGACGTCAGGATTTTGAGGTTAGCGTTAAATCCTTCAGAGAATGTCATACTCGTGTAGAAGACGATAGGATTAAAGCACGTTTAACGACGATGTCAACGTCACCAACTTGGCGTAAATCAACCAAGGGGTTTTATAGTTTAATGACGATGTCGGCGTCCCCGACCTTGGCGAAAATCGAACCAAGGGGTTTGAATAGTTTAATTACCCAAGGTTACGTTTAACCTTGGATATAACAATTATAAGAAAATAAGAAGTAAATTTCTCATTAAAGTTGACAAGAAACCTCAAAGATTTTCCCTTAATCACCTCTGCTGACTGTTCATCAATCAGATAAATATGTAACTCAGTAAAAGAACAAAGTTCAGAAGAAGAAAAACCCATTCCGTGATTCCATCACATCTAATTTTCAAAACTAATCAGAGGCCTAGCTAAGAAATCCAAAAAGACACAATCCAGAGGATGCATAGATAACAAAAGAAGTGGAACTTAGCTACAGAGCAGAGGAGGATTGTTGCTTGATTTTGGGAGAAACCCGAGTTATCCACTGAATAGACCCAAGTCGTAATTAATATTGCCGTCGTTCACCGGACATACCTCCGAAAGGTGCTCCGACCGAGTTGACTCAGTGGCTCAGTAATTCAAATTCAAATCAGCACCAATTTCTTCACTTCCAGTGATTTGCCTAGATGGTGAGAGGAAAGCTAGGCCCCACGGTGGGTGCCAATTGTTGAACCCCAACTTATCATCGAGTTCGCGTGACATTGGCCTTCACCTTCGGCTCCCTGCTTTCGGGATCAACTCCCCTATTTAACTCCGATAATTAAGTTAGAAGAGAAAGAGAGTAATATCTCAAACTAAGCCAAAATTCAATTCCTTTCAAATGAGGAGAATGCTGAGTATTTATAATGGGAATGGAGTGAGTGGATACAGGCTACAGCTGTCCAATCAAGGTGTCATCTTTACCTCGTAACACGTGTCAATGATGCCATCTGTTGAACATTCGTGAATCTGGACTTCAGATCATCCACAGACGAGGTCAGCTCCCAGGTCGTCAACGTACGAGGTCAGCCCCCAGGTCGTCCCGGATGGAGTTAGCCCTCCAGGTCATCCACAGATGAGGTCAGTGACGTCCTAGGTCGGTGACGTCCCAAGTCGGCCATGGCCCAGGCCACCTCAGCATTAATTTAGTATCCAACAATATCCAAAGAATCTTGTACTATTATTTCAGCTGACATTTTTTGACACGACACGAATCGGACATGATATAAGCGGGCTAAGGTTAAGCCTTGGAAGATCTATGAGTTATATGGGCTAATCCGATTCACACGAATAATTAAATGGATAAAGTTATAGTTGAGAATATTGACATGGTAACCCTAACCATAATTCAACACGAGTAATTTATAATACAACAAAAAAAACATTATATGAACCAGAACTGTTTGCAGGTTAAATGGATTAATACGAATAATTAAATAGATAAGGTTAGGGTCAAGGAGTGTGACATAGGAACCGTCAACTCGAAGCCAATAACCCGAACACGGCACAAATTGCCACCCTAATAAATTTTCTTAACCAAAAAAGAAAAAAAAAAAAAAAAGAAGAAGAAATTCCTCAAAAAAAATCCTTCTTAGTTCTCAGTATCCAATACAATCAAGTTGTGGTTAAGTTGTTAGACACAAATGAACTTTTTGAGAACAATAATTATTCCATGCGTATACTATATAGCCTACCGTATTAGTGTATCAGACCAATAGGATGATATCATCATTAAACATGGTTTTTTTTATATTTTATTTGTCCATACTTTTACAGATAATTTACAGTGCTGTAAATTTACAGTCTTGCACTACTTTTATACAGGATGGATGAATGCAATAATTTATCGGTTGCAGATGTCGCGAACTCAAACTCCACTCATCTGATGGGCCTTAGACTTGAAAGTAGAGAGTTGAGATAACACACAACGGTCCAATTAAAACATGGGCCTTGAGAGTTGGGTTATTTCCTATGCTCAGATGAAACAGGCCCACTGAAATGGACAGAATTTCCTATTTATTTTCAAATAAATTCCATTACTCAGCTTGACGTTATAAATTCATTTCAGGAACCCAATCATAATTATAATACGTAGTTTATATATGAAAAATAATACTAATAAAAGATTGAGCTTTGTTTGGTAAAAAAATGAATGGCCCTTAATAATTTTAATATGTATTAAATTTAAAGTCTTCTTTGTTCATTATATGAGGAATTTAGCACGGCCCTCCCGTTAATTAACGTCCACTAATTTATTAACTATATTTTAAAAAAAAAAGATTTATTAGTACCACATTAACTATCAAATGTACAATACATCACTTATCATAAAAATTTTCTATTAGACAACAGGGTATGTGATTGTTTTCAACGTGCTGTTGTTAGACAACAGGGTCGAGAGCCGAAAGAAGATGAAAGACTTTACGAATGAAATGGACTTTGCAATAATGCATGACTCCAAATTTCAATCCTTCTAGATGGTCGGAGTTAGAATTATATTCGTCCATGCACATTTTTAGTATACAATTAACAATGGCACGACACCAATAGTATATATATATCTTTCTGTTTTTGGATTCGAATTGGTTGTGGCTCGCAGTTTGGTTAGCTACATATTTCTTTATATATATGTGTGTGCTTGGCCTAATTTTCTCCTCTTAACTTTACTCTTTTCCCATGTCACATTACTTTTCCTTAAAGTTTAAGGTTCCCCATAATATGCAAACCTTCGAAAAAATAGTACTCATCCCGCTTTTTTTAATTGAATAGTCCATTTTTGAATACTATTTTCAGTACCTCTCATCTAACGTACTAACTAGTACCCTTTTAGAGAAAAGGAAAACATACATAGCGCTCGGTGAAATTATACTTCAAGACGATTTTGCCCTTTCAATGCACCATACTTCAACATAAACGTACGTAAGAGAAGAAAGAAAAAGAATGCATGCATGCAAAATTGTGTTTAATTTGATAAGAGAATACGTACTTCAATGGAAGAAATGAAACTACTATAGACAATTCGAAAGAGTCAAATTACTTCATTTTTTGATTGTTCGATCGATTAAAGAAATGAAGAAATTCTTCTTCTTCTTTTTTGACTGTACAAGGAAGTAGGAACATTATTATGTTAACATGTTTGTAGTAATTAGTACTATTTACCATTTTACTTTCACAAATTAACCTTCTTGTCTTCTTGATCACCTTTCTGCTACGGTGGGACCGCGGTAGAAGGCCAACCAAACCAACGACTTTTTAGTTGGAAAATACCGGCAAAACTGGAGGCGCGTCGGAATTTTAATTACTTGTTGACCACCGCGTGATCACTAACTCTCCACACCATAACCGACTTGTCCAAACTTCCGCTGTACAGAGTCCACCTCTTGTCGTCGCCATTCTCCGACTCGTACTCGCCGTCCTCCTCCACCGCCAGGCATTTCACGGGACCAGTGTGACCGGTCAAAACAGAAATACACGTGTGGACCCCACCGGTTTCCCTCCTCCACACGCATATGCTCTTATCCGCCGAGCCGCTAAACACCAGGTTCCCGGCGACGGCCTGGCAGAGCACCGCCAGCTTGTGGCCCCTCAGCACCCCGCCGTGGGAAACGAAACGCTTCTGGTCAAACTCCCAGAAGTTGACCAGCCCGTCCGACGAGCCGGCGTAGATTATCCCGGCGGCGCCGTTCAACGCCAGGGAGGTCACCGCGCTTTCCTGCTGCAACATTGTCTCCACGAGCACGTGCTTCGTCTGCTTCCCCACCAGTTCCCTCCGCCACGCCTTCACCGTCCCGTCGGCGGAGCCGGTGAACACCATCCCGTCGAACCCGATCACCACCGAGTTGACAGCGTCATCGTGGGCGGCGATGGACTCCAAGCATTTAGAGTCCGAAAGCCTCCACACTTTCAGCGATTTATCCCAAGAACCGGAGTAAAGCAAACCGCCTGCGACGTCCACGGCCATGCACGAAACGGCGTCGTAGTGCTTTATCCAAGGAACGTTCCGGTGCCTCCTAACTTCAACATAGTTCTTGGGGTTGAAGGAGCTTTTCAAAAAATCCCTCGTGGTGGGTAAATTGCCCACGCGCTTGTACCCATTCTTTTTCAACCCGCCGGAGAGTTTCCAAACCCGGATTTTACCGTCCTGGTGGCCGGTAAAAATCTTGTCACCGAACACGACGATGGCTTTTACCAATCCACTGTTGGATTTGAACCCAGCGAAATCTTTCAAATTCTTCCACACCCTTATGTTCTTGCTGTCGGAGCCCGTGTACAACAAATCCCCAGAAGTTGCCAACGAATAAACATGGCCTTCCTCACGAACAAGCGACCCCATCAGCCAATTATTGTGCGAATTCGCATCTCCCTGGAGGGAATGTCGTGGCGGGAGAAATTGCTGCTGGGTCCATGGAGATTTTGTATAAGGAGACAAATAGGGGGAAGCGGTGTCGTTGCTCGGAGTGGGGGACATGTTGTTGTTGTGGAGGTGGTGGACGGCGGCGAAGCGGTGGCTTGGAGTACTCGGATTGAGGGAAGCAGTGCTGTTGCGGGCGGAGGAATCATCATCACCAGAATAGAGGATACTAATATTTTCGTCGTCGACGTTGGCGAAAATGGTTGGATCGGATTTGAAGAGCGTGCGCAACATCTGGCGCTGGGGAGCCTTTTTGTCCTTAAAATTCGTTCCGCCATTGGCTATTTTGAGCTGCTTGGTCATGTTATCTGATGGTCTGAAACAGGAAAAAATGGGAAGAAGACTCGAATTCTCGGCGTTTCTCAAGGACATGTAATTTTTGTAAACAGGAGAGGATTTTTCGATTGATTTGTCAACGTACAGTTGGAGGAAGAAGAAGAAAAAGGGTTCATATTTATAAGAGAAATTCGTAATCTGGCAAGTAGGTGTACCAAGGAGGGACAGGTGGTGGAATGATACGTGAGGGTTACGAAGGATAGAAGGTTTCATATTATATTACGAGTATATTACACGGGAGATTATTCAGCGTATTTGCTTCATCATATTATTACGTAAGATGATGTAATTTGACAGTAAGGGGACCAAAAAATAAAAATAAAAATGAATTTTAATTTTTTAATTTTATTATTGATTTGTTACGTTATTTTTAAATATTGAGCGACGGATGAATAATTTTTTCATATTATATGATGAGAAACGAGGGCCGTAGGGGTAATGGTGCTAATGGATTGTGCCGGTAATCTGGAGACGACAAATTGAAAAAGATTATCTTAGTTATTTGTATGATGTGAATATGAATATTTAGTATCAATTGAAAAGTTTAGGTGGCGTATGTGGATTGTGCTTGAAATCTATAAAGGGTAAATTTGCATGTGATTTGAATAATTTGAACCTAATTAAGCATCTTTGTTTGTTCATATTTAGAGGTCAGAATGGGTCATGTGTTTAGTATCAAATTTTGTTTGAATTCGTAAAATGAAATAGTTTCACTATATATAGAAAATATCATTTCATTATTTTTTTTAAAAGAAAAATAATGTTGTTTTGATATTTGAATAGTATAAAATAGATGACTTTTTATTTTTTTTTATTTTTAAAGTCTAGAGATAAATATACACATGTAATTACGCACACATATACTATACTACTCACGAGATATAAGGAACTGTACCTTGAGGAAGATGAAAATTGATTGAATATATGGAGAGCAATGAACATGGATATAATTTAACCAAAATTTTGAATCAAATATATAGTTCGTGCATGTGTTTCACTTTGTACCACATATATATATACCTTGAAAACTGTCATTTCTTGAGGTCCTTCCTAAGCTTTAAAGAATTGACATCCACACCACTAGTATTGATAACGTCCATACACATGATACATAAAATACAACTTTCTTCTCAGCCAAAGAGTTTCTTTTGAAAAATGAACACCTAAAGTAAATAATTCAGCATCATATTTTTGGTTTATATCTTTACTTTAGAGCTAAGAGATAATTATTGACCATATATTATTATATTAATAAGAGTATGCAATATAAACAAATTCAAAGTAGACTCTTTCATGAAACAATTTTTATTATTATTATTTTTTTTTGAAGTGAACTTTTTGAGTGGAACAGTGAGAGTATAAAGTTATAGTTCAATCACGTAATCATTTGTTAAATGGACAAACACCTTTGCGATGGTTTTAATTATAATAGTTTAGTAATTGAATTATATATACTTCATCCATTTCATTACAGAACCCGATTTGAAAAATATACAATTTATTTGAATGGTAACGTACAACATTATAATAAGTAATTTTCATCATATTTAACATTTATATTCTTACCTCATAATTAAGGATTAATTGTGAATTATGTTGAATCCCCGATTAGCGCCGAGCTCCGCTGATGTCGTCCCACAACCTTTGCTCCTGCCTTTGGGACTAACTCTCCAATTCTACTCCAAAATTTAAGTTAGAATAGAACAAAGAAGTATTAAGTAAGACTAATCTGGAATTCAATACCTCTCAAATGATCTTGGGATCGAGTATTTATAGGCGTATGGTGAATGAGAGGGGCGCGCCAGCTGATGACGTGGCACCCTTCATGTGATAGGGTTGTTCTTATCCGTATGTAACCGCCTCATTGTGGCACAACACGTGTTGTCTCCTCGTAAGTTCTATGTCAGTATTGTGCCGTCATAGTGAAGTCACTAGCTTGCGGCCCAAGATTCCTTCGCGGAAGTCGACCTTGGCTAACTTCGACTGGTCCTGACCTTGACGACCTTTCCATATCCAAAAAATTACACTTATTTAAAATAAAAATAAATTTACATAATTTTATGATTGATTATTATTAATAGAAACAACAACTTTCCTATTTAATCCTATTTAGTATTTTAACACACCCAATATAAAATGGAAAATACTGTAGTCCCACCACATGACCATACATTCAGTGGATAATGAACTATTGTGCAGTACTCGTCCAATTGCACATCCCATTGTATAGGCAATTATCCACTTAATATATGGTCCCGTGAAGGGATATATTATAGTCTTACCACTATAAAATGATGTGACTCATATAAAATGTTTGCAAAGCTAAAACTCAGGCTCTGTTCTTTTCCATTCCATTCCATTCTATTAATGAAAATAATCTTTTTTTCCTCCAAAAGTTTACGGGTCTGTTCTTTTTGTTTTATTTTGAAAACGGTTTTAGTTTCAACAGTAAATTTAATATATTTTAATCATATTTCATCATTTCCAATACAACTTTTTACTATTCAGCTTCTACTTTTTACATTTTCAATACACTTTTTACATTATAAAACTATTTTTCAAAACTTGTTTTCAAAATTGTTTTCAAAACGATGAAAAAGAACAGGCCCGTACATAAAAAAGTCAATTTCATTTTCTACTCAATTCAAAATTTAAAATTATCTCTAAATCTTCACTCACATAAATTCAAAAAATAACAAAATTATTATAATTTTTCTTCTTTTTCCTACACAAATTTAAAAAATATATATATATATTTCTTCCCTAAAATCAAAATTTTTCAATTCGATCACAAAAAGAAGGAATTCTTATTAAAGTGAAAGCAAACTCTCTGAGAGTCAAAAACCAAGGCGCCCCGTATAGACGAGCAAAAACAAAAGTAACCAAATTACGGCCCAGTCAAAGCAGAAAAAGTCAAATGGCGACTTTTGGTAACTGACACGTAGAGGTAGTTATTTTTGGTTTCAAATGGCGACTTCAGCAATCACATATGACATGCCTACGTCAGCGCGATCCAGATGTTGCAACTGTGCCGTTTCAAATTGCCGCCACAAGTCAATCATACGAATACGACATTAATTGCTCTCATGCATGCATCTCAAATTTAAGGGCATGTTCTTTTTAGGTATTTTGAAAACGATTTTGAAAAATAATTTTATAATGTAAAAAGCGTATTGAAAATGTAAAAAGTAAATGTTAAATAGTAAAAAATTATATTAAAAATGATGAAATATGATTAAAATATATTAAATTTATTGTTGAAACAAAATCGTTTTCAAAACGAAACAAAAAGAACAGACCCTTAGTTTAATTTAATAAACTAATATTTGCTTCTAATTAAGCAACATAGCTGCTAGAGTATCTAAAAAAGTACTCATTAAAAATTAATTACTTTATTAATTAATCCTTAATTACTTATTTACGTAACACATCAATAAACATGTATAATATATATATAGTTAACGTGTTTACTAAAAAATTTTCTAATTATAGTGTGGAATTATAGGTGTCACGTTTGTGTGCAATTTTTTTGAATTGAAAATTGTTGCCCTAGCTAACTAGGATTGTTACTGACTAAATTAAATTAAAACATATATTTTGTGGAGAAATTGTTGACTTTGAGAGTCGATCGAAAATCACATTTGAATTTGATCCCTCTCAGGCGGCAATCCACGTACACAAAAACACACATATATAATGTAATTACAAGTAACCAAAGCCTTACACTTGTGAGCATTAATTATAAACCTAGATATTGATTATGATTTACAAATAAATTATTGTTGGCATTATATTAATACTCCATCCGTCTGATTTAAAAAGTTAACTTTAAAAAACGTACAATTTATCATAGGTTATGAGGTACAATTTAATATTATATTTTCTACTTATATCCTTAGTAAATATTAATTGTAAACTGCTAATTATTATATTAGTAAGAATATATATGTTATAGTGTAAACAAAATTCAAAATGAACTCTTTTAATGAAATAATAAAATATATATTTTTTAAAACGACTTTTTAAGTGGGACGGAAGGAGTATACAGTATCTCTCGAATGCGTTGACATGGATCAATGGTTGTTGGTTTATGTAAGATTTTGTGAAGATGTTAGTTGATATTACTCTTTCCAAATTTCAACACTTCATTAATTGTGTAAGTGTGCGCCCTTTGAAACTCAAGCCTTCTCTCCCTACCTACCTGTGTTCTTTTCCGCAGATAAGATAAGGTAAGTAATACTATGATTTTTCCTTAACAGATATCCTCCCAAATCTTCATCATTAGGGCTTCCAATCGTCAATCATGGACTCCCTAAAACCGCCCATGTATATGTGTGTGTGGAAATCTCGATGGCTAATTCATGCATTAATATATGTAGGAGTCGATCCTGTCATATCGATATTTCGATAGTTATCTTTAATTGATGTATGTGTTTTCTTTAATATCGACACACACTACTATAAATAGGGGCCTTTTACGACGATTTTTTTGAACGTAAAAAGTCATATTTGCATCGTAAAAAGTGTTTTACGTCGGATATCCTGCCTCCACGTATGTTGTTGTCTCTTGCGTCGAGATTGATTGAGACGGTGTAAATGGAAATTTTACAACGAATCCCTCTTCTGGACGTAAAAGTTCATTTTCTCGTCGTAAAACTGTGAAAACTTGTCATAAAAAAATAGTAATTCTATAAATTAAATTTATTTAATGATTTTTTAAATATTGTTTTTAAAAAATAATTGCTTAATAAAACAACCTAAACCTAAACCATTTAGATAAAAGTATCAATATAGAAATTAACAATTTCCTAAATAAAAATGTTTTGCACTAATCCATATTAAAATACTCTATTAACATATTTTAAATAGTCATCAAAAGTAATCAACCTAACACTTATAATGTGTTTTCTTTCAAAACTAATCATCCCAACAATTAGAAGGTGTTTTCTTTCAAAAGTAATCAACAATTAGCTTTTGCATCTTTTCCATCTATTTCTACTCTCGCAAAATAGCTTGCAACCTTGCACCTCTTTCTAGTAGTGACATTAGGCGATAAACGCAATACATCACTCAATATGACGTACACCAGCGTCTAAAATCAATATGCGTGTTTTCATATCATTTACGCGATACTTTTGAGATTAAATTCAGTACACAAACCGTGAATATTAGTTAGTAATTACTACGTGTCGAGCATTATTGTGATGATTAGAAAGCAAGATTTAACGTTAAGAATCACACGTAATATGATCTATTTGTGTATGTGGCTAGCTAATAGAAAATTATTGTACAGTTATAAGTAAACATTTAGTAATATTATAACATAGAAAATTAATCTCGTAAGCAAAATGGATGCCCTAGGTGCCCCAAGGAGTAAACAGCACGTACGTACATAGTTTGTTAAATTAAATTAAAGTATGGAGATTGCTTTGTTAGTTCACTTGTAGGGGCCGCTTGGTTCGTAGAGGGGAATGGGAATTGGAATGGGAATGATAATAGTGGGGAATGATAGTAGAGGGAATGATAATATTGGGAATGATAGGTGGTGTTTGGTTCACAAATAAACTTTTAGGATTAAAATTTATTTTATTTTTTTTACATTTAATTTTGATATATTATAAACTATTTGTGTTAAAATATATTATAATGATGAATTTTAACACTTAAAATTTTTAAAAAATAAAAAATACACACAAAAGGAGGAAATCAAACCCATACCCCCCAATATGCTAGGATATGGAGGATTACCTCAAAAGAGGGAATCAAACTCATATCCCAACCTAACCAAACAACAACTTTCATTCCATTCCCATTCCCAAACCTCCAAAACCATCAACCAAGCATGCCCGTAATCTTCAACAAACTATTAAATTAATTAATATGTTTTCCAACTCTACTACAAGTTTCCTTAAACTCATCACAACAATCTTAATTAAAGTTCTGATGATGTATTCCAGTGTATGTCGGGATTGCTCAGGCAAAATCATCATCAACGATTTAAAATTTAAAATACTAGTATTTTTAACGTTCTGTAATATACTAATTAAGTAATTTATATTACTTTTAAGCACCGAGAAGTAACCCCATTGAAATTTGTGAAGGCCTTTTAAGCAGCCTCGCTTGAGTTGAATAATTGAGCTTTACCAAAAAGTATCTTATCTCCTTTAAAATTTGCAGCTTTCAAAGTCAAACAAATAAATCTTCTAGATGCAATAATAATTATAATTACTTGGGGAGGCAAATTTGACCTCATTTCTCATGATTGTATATGTCCCATTAGTTGAGCAAAATACAGTTTTAACTTCAATATGTGGAATATATCCAAACCTAAATTCAATATACAATTTACAAAGCTAAATTTACTATGGAGTATATCAGAGGTTAAATTTAATAGGGTAAAATACACCAAATACCACATAACTATTGACTTTTGTAAAAAACACCACTTTCCTTTAAAAACTCCAATTACAAGCACTTTACTTTCAAAACGTGATCCCAGCACCACTCTGTTAGTTAATTCCGTTAAGTGGCTAACAGTCAAAAAAAGACAAGGGCAAAATCGTCATTTCACTCGTGCGTAACTATTCATCGTACTGTTCATCAGCAAATTTTATTTTATTTTATTTTTTCTTCTTCTTCCGATGAAGACCCCATTAAATCGGATCTTCTTGTTCTTGTTGTTCTTCTTCTTCTTTTGGATCTTCATTGGGTCCAATTTGGGTCTTCATCGGAGGAGGAAGAAGGAAAAAAAAAAATTGCCGATGAACAGTTCTGGCCGTGTGAAATGACGATTTTGCCCTTGCCTTTGTTTGACTGTTAGTCACTTAACGAAATTGACTAACAGAGTGGTACTGGACGCACGTTTCGAAAGTAAAGTGCTTGTAATTGGAGTTTTAAAAGGAAAGTAGTGTTTTTTGCAAAAGCCAATAGTTATGTGGTATTTAGTGCATTTCACCCAATTTAATATACCATACATCAAAAAGTCAAATTTAATACACAATAAATTAGCAACTAACTCCTAATTTTCTCGTGTTTTCATAACATTCACGTGATACTAAATTCAATGTACATATTAACCGTCAAACCATTAGAAAAGTGGAAAAGAGTTTTCTTGTTTTTGCGGTTAAACAAACGTAATTTCACCATCTTTTCATTTTGTGGTTTTAGCCCCTCTTCATGTTCCAATCCCAAACTTAACAACTTCTCACGAGATATTTTAGAAACAAATTGATCTAATTAAATAGTAATTGGGAATTCTCTGGATGCAGATTCATTCCAACAAGAGTGGACCGTTTCTGCAAATTATTGAACACACCATCGATATTCTCATCTGCTCGTGCTACTCCATCGCCATTCGCCATGCATGCTCAACAATGAATAAAAAATAAAAAGATCAATGCCACGGTTGCTCGTTTACAATGATTGGCACTTGGGTTTTGTCCACTTCGCAAATATCAATGTGGGATTCAAACAAATTGCTATGAACACTAGTGGGTGTTCCAATGATTGCACTCTCGGAGGAGTAACGGGAGTTCCCGAACGATCCATCCCCATCCTAATCACCAATCAATCAAAAGTATGCCCCTTAATTCTAACGTAACACGTTAAAAGCTATCCGTTAGTTCAATTACGAACTTGAACCATCATGACTCTTATGACACGAAAACACGTAATTCAATATAATGATAGTGAACATATTGTCAAACCCTAATTCAAAAGACAAACAAGAGGAACGAGTAAGTGCTCCATCTAATGCGATGCTTTCGATGTGATAAACAACATGAAAATGAAATAAAGATTAATTAAAATTATAAAAGAAAAAAAAAAAAAAGACAAAGGAGGAAGCATGTGGGACACAAGGAATGTACAGTCGAGTCCACTGTTAGTGGCTGGGTTGATTGTTTCATAGTACTTTGTAACTCGAATCAAATGGATTAGTGGAGTACACTATGGTATTGTACACCAACTGTACAAGAATACAAATTATTGCTGTACAGCTATGGAAGTGCCCTAGCTGGCGGAAGGAGACCATCTCACTGGTCATTCTCCATATCCATCTTCATCCCTACTACTTTTCACTGATTGTATCCCATCGATCTACTCCCACTCCCACTCCCACTCCCACTCCCACTCCCACCAAAATCTGTTAAATTCGATGTACCGTCTCACATAAATAATCGTATTTTAAATTAAATATTTACTAATTGTTTTGAACAATCGAGCTAATTTGTTCTTGCCATCTCTCACTAAAGTATTATAATATTCATTGTGTTTGACAGTTGAGATTTTGCGAAAATAATTTCTAACGGACTATTTATCTCACGATACGATCTTAAACACTTCAAAGAGCGTCCCGATAGAGAGTAAAGTTATGGGAGTAATAGTGATACTAACTTTTTGAGTTTTGATTTGGTGTTTTGAGCGTGGACGGATGGCAACCTTGGAATCATCGAACACGAATGGTTGATACTAGTTGTGATTCTTGATTCAAGAACAGTGAACTCCAGATTTTTTTGCAAAAGTTTTTGAGTGGAGTGTCAATCTTTAATTTTATGGCTTCCTTTGAATCACTGGATGGGTGTGGTAGTTTGATTCAATAAGCTAGCATATATTGGTGAACAGGATTCTTGAATATTCTGTTTTTATTCTGCCAAATTATTAATTAGGAGAATATATATATTTTTTTACTTTAAAACTTTTAGTGAAACTGAGTATAATAGGGTAATTTGCACATGATTCCCCCATTCTCATATATTGGAGCTAGGGAAAATTATTTAGTACATTTGTTACGTTCAAACTGAATTATTACACTGATTAACGTGACAATCACTTGAAAGAATGTTACTCCCACTGTCCCACTTAAAGTCCGCTTTCAAAAAAAAATCTTGTCATATTTAAAGAGTTAATTTTGAATTTATTTACATTATTTATCTTTATTAATTTAGCAATGTGTGAATGACAATTAACCCTTACTTTTAAAGTAAGGATATAAGTGGAAAATATGATAGTAAATTACTTATTTTAGGTGTTGTACCTCACAACCCGTAATAAGTTGTACATATTTCAAAGTGCACTATTTGAATGAGATAAATACCTAAAATAATAACTGGCAAGTGGATGATGCCACATCAGTCACAAATTCATTATCCTCCCAGTAAAATAGTAACTTATCAACTATGTGTGTCCGAGTGCACTATCTACGAGTGCATGAAATAATCTGTCTTTTACAAGATGATTGTAGTAATATTGAAACACCAAGGGTAGTGTTTATGAGTTATTTCTCCTCTACTATTGATAATATTGTCACATAATCTCATTATTAGTTTGATGGCCTTCGTTTTTTCATCAAATTACAGTATAATTTACAGTTTTTAGCTTCAAACGATATTGATTAATTAAAGAAGCATGATTGGTTCCTCGAATTAAATAGTAACCATTTATGCTAACTGGTTAACCAATCATTTATGCTAATTATGAAGGACGTTTTGCGTCGCGATTGCGTTCGCGTCACACTGCACGATGTCTGTGAGGAATGCCCCTTTAAAAAAATAAAATTTATGCTAATTATGAAACGGGCCAAATCTCCCAAGAGGCCCGTATTATAATTCGGAAAGCCCATTTACAACCAAATGAGGCCCAAACCAAAAATGGGCTTCTGAAATGAAAGTAGATTAGATGCTTCGTCTCAACGCCACCGATTCAATTGTATTAATCTAGCGCCCAAGGCCCTTTGCACTTCCAGACGACGGCGCGAGCTCTGGAAATGTAAAGACGACGTCGTTCATCGCACCATTTGGAAAAGCAAATTGGCTTGCGAAGCAATCTTCACTCTTCAGTTGCTGCGAACTGATTCGTTAGCAAGCCAGCCAAGTGAGAAAGCATTCTGAACTGTATTTTCATGGAATTCTACGCCGAGGAAGGAAAGCAATTAGAGGAAGCATGTTCTACTCTCGTGTTGGTAATCATTTTCTCCATCTCTTAGGGTTTCTTTATTTTTTCTTCGATTGTTTGATTTTCCGGTGTTTTGTAAATTTTTTTTTTCCTGAACGAAATGAAAAGCCGGCGTTGTCGATCGGGAACGTCGGGCAGCTGGCGGTGGACCTACTGGTATCGTCGTTGAGAGCGGAGAGAGTCGGTTATCTTGACGACCCAAATGTCTTGCCTTGCGTCGGGAATAACGCCTATTCTCCTTCTCCTCCCGGCGATCTCACTCTCCCTCTTGAAGGTTATTCTTTGTCCTTAAATTCTACTCTCGCCCATTTATGTGTATAATTAATGTAATTGTGTGCTTGAATATTTTGAATTTGAATATTATGTAGAAGAATGCTGTTGCTTGGCATTGTGTCTCTAGGTATTTATCTTGTATGTTTATGAATGATGAAATCATGACTGGTTTTTATTGGCAGCTTATAGTTCATTATCCCATGGATTGAACCTCATACAGCAGAGGTCTCCAGTTGTGAAGGTAGTGACCTTTGATTGATTGTATTTCCTTTTATCTTTTCATGTCCGATATTAGAACACAGCAGGTGGTATCTGCACAGTGTGGATTTTACCATTTTCATTTAGTTGCAGTCATTTTGAGTTGAGTTTATTAGAATGAGTACTTGAAGGCTAAAATAGGCTGATTGATTCAAGAACGTTCGAGTTCTTTATGTATGATAGCCATCTTAACACTTGGAGAGTGACTGAATCAAAACTGTTTATATAACAGGGTTTGATGATTGATTTTGCTAAGAATTTGGCGAAGTTTGCTGCTGTGAGCCAAAAGAAGCATGTTGTTATCCTCTCTAGCTTGGACTTTAGGCAATGGCAAAACATAGATTTGTCAAGGTACTCATTAGTTTTCGGTTTTCTCACGTTTTATGTTATTCTTTCTCCTGGCATCATATTGGCTTTTCAATGTGTGGAAATTGCTGAATCATGCAGCTGTCAAATATTCCTTGAATCATCTGTGACCTCTCAGACATTATGACTATAACTGATTGTGGTTTTGAGGTTTGATTGATTCACACCACTAAACAGCTGTAGATGTGCATCTGCCTTCTATTGTAACTAGTACCTACCATGCATCTGTACTCTGCTTCCTCTTTTTGCTTCCATTTTTAGTTTTTCTGTGAATGGTTTGGGGAACATTTAAATTGTGAATGGCAGTACAGTATGTAGTATGTAATCTTCATTTCTTTAATTTGTAGATCTCTGGTATTCATTTTTTGTCAGCAACTAATTTGATTCACCTAGTTACTGGAGAGTGTTGCTTGCTTTTTTGTTTTGATTTGGTGGTTGAATGGTAGAATTTGTGGCATAGTAACTAATCTAGAAGATTGGAATGATCAGAATACATTAAAGACTTATTGGAACATGCGTCAAGTTACAAGCTTCTTTAGTTTTATTAATGATAGATGCCAATGACTACTGTTCAGAAATTTCTAACTATTGTCTGTCCTGGCATGTTATGACGGTCTTTTTTTCCCCATATGGCTCAGTATGTTAGAATACCAATTGATGGGGTGCTTTGTCTCAGTGGCTTGCAGTTATATTACCTCTCTAGTTCCAACATGGATGGGACAGATGATGAATGTGAAAGACTTGGGTGGAAGAGATTACCGGAATATAACCCCAGTCATTGGCGGTGGGATATCTCAACTCAGTCGGTGGAGAGAATCCTGCCCAAGATCCAGACTTGCCTTCGGAGGATTTAGGAGAAGATGATTACTACCCAAGTTTGCCTTTTGCTGCTTTATTTTCTTGTTTCAAGGTAATGACATATTTCATCAATGTAGGTTCCTGCTTTTTGTTCAAGAAAATAAAATCCAGTCAACTTCAGGCCTTAATCCTTCTCATGAATTTCTCTGTTTGGGTGCACTAGGCCAGAGGAATAAAGGTCACTTGCTTGCTTAACTATTGCTCGGAGGGGGACAATATACCTGATGCTTTTAATTTGGCCGAAGCAGCAAGCAAATTCTTGAGGTTAAGCCGTGAAAGTGCTGAAGGTCAGTTTGATGATAGACAGTTGAGGCTTGTTCTATCGTTATTGTATTCATAAAACCTAAACTTCCCTTTTTTTGTTCATCAATTCTCATATTGATCATGACAAAATCAATACGAATGACTTTGCCATTCCTTTCCATTTATGCTTGCATCATTGTACTCTACATCATTCTGGTGTAAGAACTGTTAAGCTGAACCCCTTTGACCGTCTACTTCTTAACATTTACACAATTGCTGCTTCTGTCTATAAGGCAAGTTTACTCACTTGTTCGATTGTATTTTGTACAGGCAATGGAAGCGGTAGTAAATGGATCGTTCCCTTCTCATGGAAGAGCGTATATGGACCGCCTCCAGACGCAGATCTTTTCTAGGTATTTGAATTTTTTTGTATTTGTAGAACCACCACAGATGACACTTATCACATTTATGCATCTTGTTGTTATAAAATCGACATCCTACTGCTGATTTGAATGACATTTTTCCAGTTTTAAAAGGGTTAGGTTGCCTATTGAATGGGGAAAGTTCTTGGTCATGTGCAATGCTATATAAATTAATTTACCTATCTTTTGGGTCATGGAAAGGGAAGAGGTTGATTGCGTTGTCGGCTGCTGTGAAATATGAATGATGATTGGGTGAAATAAATAATTAGGAGGGAAAGAAGAGAGTTGCAAGTTGCACTGACATTGTGGCTTACGTATATTATGACTGCAGTGGTCCGCCATCCCTAAGTTATTAATAAATGGCTAATGGCTTATCCATACAGCAGCAACTGGGATATCTAGAAGAAGTCAGTCAACTGTGGCGATTTATTATTATACAAATAAAGCATCTATTAATCTAAAGTTACCAAGAATTTTCTTTGTTTTTGGCCTTCTTTTTCTGGTATGGAGTAGTAATATATTTATTAACAGTAGGATCTTATCTTTTCTGCCACGACCATATTGAGCATGCTATGACCATTTTCGCTTAAAAATGTGACGTTTGTATGTGTTCTGTCTGCATTTCATCTTATAATAATATTATATGAGACATAATTACATGATATGACAAAATGGAGCGAGACTGCCTAAGGAGTGTAGCAGCGCAGCTGATATAAAATTCCAACATAAATGTAACAGTGAAAGTGCCACATCTCTATTGCGAAATATGCTAGAAAAAGTTAAATAATATTTTCTTCTTCTGGTGTCCCTTACCCTTATGTATAGGGATGAAATCAAACCTATTCAGAACTTGTTCATGAACGTTCTTTTGGTTACGTTCTTTACGTTTTTTGGTTTGAATTTTTTTTGTTTCAATAGTAAATTTAATATATTATAATTAGCTTTCATCATTTCTAATATAATTTTTTTACTATTTATCTATATATATATTTTTTACATTTTTAATACACTTTACATTATAAAATTATTTTTCAAAAATCAAAACGTAAATAACAAGCTCTTAACTTATTTAAATCTTAATCATCTATAAAATTGAAGAATGGGGCACTCACTACCACTAGTCACAATTGAATACATAAGTAAAAATAAAAAGTGTCATATAGTGAGTCATCCAAAGGTTAGGGGTTCGATTCCTACTGCTGACGGCTCTCTAATTTCGTTATTCTCTTCTCTATATCTCCTGAAATAGAATTGATTTCAGAAAAAAAATTCTAGGGCCTATTCTCTATCTTTGGTTTTAAACTAAGTTTGAAAACATGTTTTGAAAAATAATTTTATAATGTAAAAAGTGTATTGAAAATGTAAAAAGTAGATGCTGAATAGTAAAAAATTGTATTAGAAATGATAGAATATGATTAAAATATATTAAATTTACTGTTGAAACCAAAAACGTTTTCAAAACGAAACAAAAACGGGCCCCTAGTTACTTGTATCTGTCGACGTACGTAGGACACAAGTTATTAATTACATAGTATTTTGAAATCAAAGTTGACCTTAAGATGACACGTGGTTTCCTCCTGTAGAAAGGGCTGCCCAGCTCCCATGTCGCCTTGGTCAAGAAATCCAAAAGTCGCCCACACGTTTCGTTCTATTTAAGGGCATGTTCGTTTTCTTTATTATTAAGAAAATGTACCGGAATTCTTAGCTGAGCTATGCTTAATATGTTCACACATTGTGAGGTGAGACGGTCGACAATACAATAATTGAGAGATCACTGAAGTGGGGGTGAGCCTCTCACCCAAGAATACACAACTATTAGCGGTGGAATCACATGAGCCTGCTGTGATCATTTATATTTGTATGAAAATATTATCACTGTACCTAAGAATTGTAAAAATTAGATCTCTAATCTCTCACGACCCGATGCTTTAAATATCTTAGAATATCCAATAGAACAAGTCAATGAGACAATGGCATGTTCGTTTTGCTTGTTTTTGTCTGTGTTTTAATTTTGTTTAATATATTACTTAAGTATAATTCTTTTTGTCATCCCACCGTAATTTGTTGCGTCACTCTAGCCAGCTATTTAATATAGCACGCGACTTTCAACGTGTAAACTGTAAAGCATGTCATATGTTATCTATTGCATTTTTTTTATCACTATGTTTACTTTCTAGCTGTAAATTACGTGTTATGTATAATCATATAATAAATTCATGAAAAAGAAAAGGATAAGAGTAAAAAGTGAACAGTTTTGCCGCCAAAGAAACAGAAAAATATAATATATTAGAGAGTCGTCAATTAAATCATTTATTCATATATTATGTCTAATTCTATACAAGATAATAAAATCGGGTGATTTCAAAATAAAATTACATTGTTTCTTTTAGCATTTGTTCTTTATGATATTTTAAATTTTAATTTTGAAAACATATTTTTAAAAAATAAGATTTTAATGTAAAAGATGTATCGATAGACAACATTTTTTCACCTATGTTTGACTTTAAATTCAGCGTTTTCTTCAAGAATATGTTCATCATATCCCTATAAATATAGTATCCATGCATATCATTTCCAAATTCTTACCAGAATCGTTTCAATATTTCTCAATCAAATCTTCGAGCTACATTCCTTCTTCAACAAATCATCATCAACCATGGCGTCTTACTCACCAATTCCACCTGCAGAAGCCGAACCAAAGCAACTCCCACTGAGAGAAATCCCCGGCGGTTACGGCCTGCCGTTTTTCGGAGCCATTAAGGATCGCCGGGACTACTACTACAACGAAGGCCCCGACAAATTCTTCAGGAGCCGCGTGGAGAAATACAACTCCACCGTCTTCCGCACAAACATGCCGCCGGGACCTTTCATGGCTCCCGATCCGAAGGTCATCGCCGTCTTAGACGCCGTCAGCTTTCCGATCCTCTTCGACACGTCAAGAGTCGAGAAAAAGAACGTCCTCGACGGGACCTACATGCCCTCCACCGACTTCACCGGCGGCTACCGCGTCTGCGCGTTTCTCGACACCGCCGAGCCTTCCCACACCGCCCTGAAGGGGTTCTTCTCGACCCAGCTCGCGGCGTTGCACAACAAGTTCATCCCGACTTTCCGGAGCTCCATGGCAGAGCTCTTCGCAGCTCTTGAAGATGAGTTGACCAAGGACGGAAAGTCAAACTTGAACAACCTCAGTGATAAAGCCTCGTTCGATTTTATCTTCCGATTGTTTTGCGACAACAAAAGCCCGGAGGAAACAATTCTGGGATCCAAAGGCGGCACCGGAGGTTTTGACAAATGGCTGTTTTTGATGCTTTCTCCATTGATGTCACTAGGGCTAAAATTCGTCCCCAACTTCGTTGAGGATTTTTTCTTACACACTTTCCACTTACCCTTCCTGTTCGTGAAATCCGATTATCGGAAAATCTACGAAACGTTCGAAAAATACGCAAGCAAGATCCTTGACGAAGCGGAGAAAACAGGGATTAAAAGGGACGAAGCGTGTCATAACTTAGTTTTCCTAGCCGGGTTTAGTACTTACGGCGGAATGAAAGTGTTGTTCCCGGCTTTAATCAAGTGGGTCGCCGCCGCTGGGGAGGATCTGCATCGCCGGCTCGCCGACGAAATCAGGAGCTCAGTTAAGGAAGAAGGTGGCGTCACATTTTCCGCCATTGCCAAAATGAAGTTGACGAATTCCGTCGTATACGAAACCATGAGGATTGAGCCTCCGGTGCCTTTCCAATACGCCAAAGCCAGGGAGGACATTGTCGTCAATAGCCACGAATCGTCGTTTTTGATTAAGAAAGGCGAAATGATATTTGGTTACCAACCTTTTGCGACGAAAGATCCTAAGGTTTTCGACGACGCTGAGAAATTCGTCGCCGATAGGTTCTTGGGCGACGGGGAGAAATTGCTGGAATATGTTTATTGGTCTAACGGAAGAGAGACGGAGAATCCGACGGTCAACGATAAACAGTGCCCCGGGAAAGATTTGGTTATTTTATTGTCGAAGTTGATATTGGTGGAGTTTTTTCTAAAGTATGACACTTTTACGGTTGAGACGTCGACCATCATGTTGGGTCCACTAGTGACGGTCAAGAGTGTCACCAAAGCCAGCTAAACCATTTAATGGTCTCAGATTTGTTTGTTTATTTTAATAGAGATGGGCTCATACAACAACTTTGTACAATTTCATAATTTCCAATGTTCATTGAATTTTTGTTTTTTGTTTTTGTGAGAAACAATAATTTTATATATAAATTTGTATGATTTGTCAGCATGGTATTTTGATTTTGAAAATATGGTTTGGAATTTGGAAATAACTTTTTAGGTGTGAAAAGTGTTATTGAAAGTGTGGTTAAGTAGTAAAAATATGTATTAGAATTGATAAAGTATTAACGAATATTTAGAATAGTTTTAAACTGTGCTTTAAATGTGCCAATAAATTTGACGTAGCAGAACTTACCACATAAAATTAGGGGTGGCAATTTGTAACCCGCCATGAACCTAACACGCATTTAGTGGATCGGACACGACACGAAAATAAAAAAAAATCAGGTGAATTTCAACACGAACACGAATGACCCGTCACTAAACGGGTCGGGTTCGTGTCAACCCACGGGTTACCCGTCTGACCCGTTTATTTGGTAGACCAGTTGATAAATTTGTAATTACGTAGATTTGTTGGGGGTATTACCGATATTATAGAGTTGGAATGGTACCTCATATATAACCCAAAAAAAAAACCCCATTGGCATTATTCATTCTCTCACTTTAGTCTGCGGTTGCTCTAAGTCGCTCTAGGCTATGTTCTTTTCCCAACATAATCAGGAAAATTATTACTTTTTTTTTAAAAATATTACACAAAAAAACAACATTATTTTTATAAAATTCACAATTCAAATTTAAAAATTTTCTCTAAATTCTCACTCATATAAATTCAAAAAAAAACATAATTATTACATTTTTTCTTCTCTTTCTAACACAAATCCCCAAAAGAAATTTCCTCCAAAACAAAATTCTTTTATAACCAAAAAATTTCCTATCCATAGTACTAAGAGAACAGAACCTCTCGCGATTCTTCCAATCACTCACCGTCAGAGTCTCGCTCTGTCGGTCTCACATTAATTAGCTCCGAAGCCGATTGCCGAATCAAAAAGAGAAGCATTCCTCCTACATCATGGTTCTTTGTTCGTCGTTGAGATGATCAGAACGGATTTTCCAGATGTATTTTGACTTTCTGAGGCCGATGGCGCAGATTTTAAGATTCCGAGAGATCCATTAATGAGACAGTTCTCCATTGTAAGAGAACTCATGGATTTAAGTATTTAACACAAAATTATGCCAAATCACATTTGGGTATAACCTTTTCCATTATAGATCTATGTTGGTTGCATACTTGCATGTTGTTGTTGTTAATGGATCAGATTCAAATTTCAATTTTTGTTAAGAGATATGGTTATTTTCATTTTCAGGATACTGTTGGACATTGGGGAAAAAAAAAAAAAAGGAAGAAAAGAAGAAGATGTCTCTGGAAGAAGATAATGAATGGATCATCGATGATCAGAAGCCACTTGTTCATAATTTATCCCTTTAATTCTTTATAAATTCTAATTAACGTTCATAATTTAATCCCTTGCTGTCAATAATTGTCAACCATAGAAACTTAATGGCATTTAATAGATGGAAGAAGATACATGGATGCATATGTGGGATTATACCTAATTTGTCCTATTTGCCTATCACATTAATTTAAGGACTAAGGCTCTGTTCTCTTCGTACTATAGAGAGGAAATTTTTTGATTATAGAAGAATTTTGAGAATTTGTATAGGAAAGAGAAGAAAAAGTGTAATGATTATGTTTTTTTTTGAATTTATGTGATTGAAGATTTAGAGGGAATTTTTAAATTTGAATTGTGAATTTTGTAAAAATGATGTTGTTTCTTTGTGTAATATTTTTGAGAATTTCCTGATTATGTTCGAAAAAGAACAGAGCCTAAATTTGCTCTTTCCGGTTAATTTCTTCATCATTGTATTAAATCGTATTTTTCGGGTCCAATGGGTGGTTTCGGGGCAAATTGATATTTTCAGATAGTGGTTTTAGGTTTAATATAGAAGTGTAACAATAATCTGATATTTTGGGTGGGGTTCGGGTAAATCGTGTCTAAGCCAGGTAGGGTTCAGGTCTAGCAATCTGACCCGAAAAGTCAAATGGGTCGTGTTCGGGTTATGGACTCAAGACCCGCCAACCTGCAAACCTGAACCCGAGACCTGATCAGAATGCCACCCCTACGTAAAATTCGCAAAAAGTTAGCAAAAAACTTTCAAAATACTGTTGAACGTCACATGATTGCTGGTAAATTAGATATCAAACAATTGTTGAACGGATACAAAATCATTTCTAATTTTTTGGTGGGAAATAGAAACTACTAAGGATGGGCTACTTTTTATTGGCATAGGAAACACATCACAGTATGGCATCGCAGGTAACGTTTCACAATTTAATGGATCTCCCACCTATTTGGTGGACCTAAAGTTCCAAATTTGTAATTAAAGCATTCATCTTATCAAATTATAAAATGGGTTGGCCATACAGGCCCATTTCACCTATAGAATGATAAGTCTTCTTCTTTTTTGTTTCTGTCTCTTTTCTGGGTTAAGTTAGAAATTGATCTTTTTTTCTTTTTCCTGGGAAGTAATGAGCAAATGAACGTTATCTTCTTAAAAGTGTTTTAATTTTGGGCTTGGTCCAATAATGGAGGAAGATTTATAATGATACTACAATGATAAACTTGGGGCTGGGCCCAATTAATGTGCAGGAGTGGTGTTTGAGGCATGTGATAGCCCGGTAACGTTGTTGGGCCCTAACTTAAAAAGAGAAAATAGGATTGAGAGTTGGGAACATTCAACAATATTGTCACTTTTTACTTTGGCTTCTGAAAGTCTGAAAGTATGTAAGTTATATTATGAAAACACTCGTATATTGCATTGAGTTAACTGCTGATGTGCAATTATGAATTTAATTGCTGAATTATCATGTATCGAATTCATCCTATATTGTATTGAGTTAAACGGTTAAATATATGGCAGTAATGAGTTTAATTTGGATATATTCTATGTCGGATTTAGCCAATAATACATCGTGATTATTTCAAAATAACAACTATTAAAAAATTACGCGTATCAAAACCCCATCTAAATATAATTGCGATAAATTACTGAAAAATATTTACAAGTTTATTAAAACTATCACATAAAAGAAATACATAATCCCATCATATTACTTGTTACCATGCTAAGGTTCAAACGTAGATCATTTTTCATCATTTTGAAAACGATTTTGAAAACAAGTTTTGGAAAATAGTTATATAATGTAAAAAGTGTATTGAAAATGTAAAAAGTATATGCTGAATAGTAAAAACTTGTATTGAAAATGATGAAATATGATTAAAATATATTAAATTTACTGTTGAAACCAAAACCGTTTTCAAAACAGAACAAAAAGAACATGCCCTATATATACTTTTGCCTGATTTTTGATTGTGGAAGTGTAGTGTAAGCTGATAGAACTCTATAGGAGGCTCCCATTTTTTTCTTTCCATTCCCACAGCTTTTCGATGTAATAGATCAGGAAATATAATAATAATAATAATAATATAATAATAATAATAATTTCTCTTTCCCACGGTGTCTGTCTTTGATGTAATAAATCAGAAAATATAATGATTAAAAAAAGAAAATTAAAAAAAAAGTGTGGAAATGTGATTGAATTGAATATTTACCTCTGCAAAGAGTTCGAATATTATATGACTTTACATGTATAGTTGTTTTGTTTGTAAACTCAATTTGAATGAAGCTTAAGTACTGTGCACCTTCAAAATCCTTTAATTTAGTTATGCTTAATTTATAGGATATAGTTTGTCATCTTCCCTTAAAATGATCACCTCATGGTTTTGTTTTTTCACTAAAATTTTGGTCAGTTTTGTAGGATAGTTTCACGAACGTGCTGCTACTATATATTTAACACTTTTCCGTCTCATATATAGAGTCCCGTCAAAAAAAAAAAAGTCTTACGATAATAGTTTAGTAATGTGTCGTATACAATTAACCTTCGCTTAAAAAGTAAAGATATAAACTAAAATATGATGTCAAATTACTTATTTATGTGTTATATCTCACTGTCCATAATAAAATATACATTTTTTCAATCAGAATCGTTTAATTGGACGGAATGAGTATTCCTTGCGTCTTTTTGTCTTTTGGGAAATCTTGTCCTTGTTTCTTGCAATGGGACTGATTAATTGTCTCGTTTATCTAAATGGCTTCAATAATGGAGACTTTTAGTTTCACAATTGTTTCTAATGAAACAAAATGATATCGTCATTTATGTATAAACAAAAATAAACGACGAACGACTTTCTTAGGGCATTTTCTTTTTTATTGTTTGAAAATCGTTTTTAAAACATATTTTTGAAAAATAGTTTTATAACGTAAAAAATGTATTAAAAATGTAAAAAAGTATAAATAAATAGTAAAAAACTTTATTAAAAATGACAAAAAATAATTATAATATATTAAATTTACTATTGAAACCAAAATCAAAATCAAAACGAAATTATATATTTTGACATGATCGCTTAAAAGCTCATCATTATCTATCCTTGGTTCATTGAATATATATATTCAATGAACCTAGGATATTTTCAGTCCAAGGAAGGAAAATTATTTAATAAGTAAATTTGGGCAATAATGCTAAGGTAAGAGTCAGAGGAATTATTTTATGGGGAATATGTATAGTTTAATGTTTAAAAGCATAAAAGTGAAAAAAATAAAAATAAAAAATTCACATATTCTTAGTTTGTTGTTGCACTAAAATTAGAGGTGTAATATATGTATAGAATATTTTTTGTAAAATTTAAGTAAATTATTTAATATTATTGTATTCCACAAATTACACACATTATGAAAATTTGATTTAGTTTATCCGCTGCCTTCTTCAAAATAATATAGAAAATCTATCATAAACTACTAGCAATTCAAATATATATATATATATATATATATTAATTAGTTTCTTCTGAAAATAACATTTACGTTGTATTCTTTCAGTGGCTTCGGAGACATTCGGAAAAAGTATACTTGTCATTGCATACATGTAACACGTGTTGATTGACAGAATAGCAGTCGCGTCAACGTCCCGGAGGAAACGGGGCTGCGGAAGACTAATACCTGCATGCATGCATGCAAATCTTATTTTTTTATTTAGAAAAGTTTGATTTATACATTTCCATGCGACGAAACTTCAATCTTTCTTAATTTTTTTACTTTTCCAATTGTAATAATTATATCTCTCTTCGGTCGTGCTTACTTTTCACGTACAAATCTCTTAGAAGAGTAGAATTTTGTATTTGATCACGCAGATTAGCCCTTAACGTTTTGTATAAAGTGTAAATTTGTTTTTAATTTTTTTTTGTTTTTTGTTTGCTCACAAATACTCCGAACGTTTTTAAATTGGTTCAATAATATCTTCGGCCAACTAAGTTACCACATCAAACTGTTTATGTTTAATTTGATTACATGTCATCTGTTCTGTTGTCATTTGAAAATAACAGATTTCTTGGAAAAATAAATAAATAAATAGGATGACTAAAAGTTGGTTGACATTTGACAAATTGAGAGCTTTATCTCCCTCGTGCTCAATAATCATGTTGTGCAAAATAATGCATGTATACGTGATATTTATTAATTCTTCCTTGTGATAAGGTCGTGCAGGACCTTTAACTATCCCCCAACGAGCTTGTAGGGCTCCAAATGCTCGTTCCACATCTTTTCTTGCTGCCTCTTGTCTCTCCTTGAATTTCTTCCGTTTCTCATCCATAGGACATGGAAAACTCTTGACGAATGCAGGCCATTCCGGATAGATTCCATCGGTCAAATAGTATCCGTTGCAGTAGGTTATGCCGTTCCCCGTGAAATTTACGTTTGGGGAATTACCTTGCAAGAAAGCGTTCAACAATGGTGATCCATGTAGAACGTTTATATCATTATTGGAGCCCGCGACACCAAAAAAGTCCGCAGATGCAACTGCTTCAAGAATTATCATCGGGACGCCGTAATCACCTCGCGTATATTGGCCTTTCCAAGCGACAGGGCAATTCCTCCACTCCCAGTGCATGCAGTCGAGACTCCCTAGCATTCCAGGAAATCCATGCCTTTGCTCGTGCATTTGAATCAAGTGTTGAGTATCTGCAACATTTGGCTTTCTCAAGTATCGCTCTTCGAATACGTCGACGACGCATTGGCAAAAGTTGCGGAGGCATTTCCTCGTAGTTCTCTCAGCCATCTATAGGTACTCATCGAGTGAGTCAGCAATGGAAGAGTAGGCCAATTGACGAATGGCTGCTGTGCACTTCTGATGTGGTGATAACCCCTTTCTTCCAGTTGCGTCGAGTCTCAATTTGAAATAATCAGAGTGATTTTCCAAGGCATCAACGATGCGAAGAAATAATTCCCTTTCCATTCGAAATCGACGACGAAATATTTCACCATCATATGTGGGATTGTCGGAGAAGTATTCAGCCACAAGCTGCTCATGGCCGTTCTCACGTCTACGATTCACATATTTTCTCCGATTGGTTCTTGTTGAAGAACTTTCGGCTGCTCGACGCTCTTGCTTATCGAGTAGAGCAGCCATCTCTCGCTCGATTTCATCGCCTTATACTGCTTCCCGTATGAAATTCTTCCACGCTTCTTTTAGTAGCTTGCCAGTCGGACGGCCAGACATTTTCTGTGGAGATTTGAGAATTGAGAACTGAGACAATTGGATTTTCAGAATTAAGAGTTGTGCAATGTTTCACAAAATGGAGTACTATATATAGCCAAAGTTGAAACGGCTAATCGTGTAACGGCTAGTTTTCAAAGGCTACTTGTGTAACGGCTATTTTCCAACCGCTAATTCTTAATGTCTGGTTTACAACAGCTAAAATTACATAGGTCAAACTAAAATTAACAGTTAAAAAATATTTTAAATTTTAATTAAAACAGATTTTACATAATTAAAAAAACTAAAAAATAAAATTACATAATTAAAAAATTAAAAAATTGAAATTTTCTATTGTGAAAATCAAATATAAAAATTGATTGGAAAAATTTATGATTTGGATGAGGAGTAGAGAAATATTAGAATTGATAGGTATTTATAGAAAAATAAATAGTAACAAAAAAGAATTTAAAACAAATAAATAAAATAGATCCAATGGAAGTAAAACAAAAAAACAAAAAAAAGGAAGGAAAAAATAGTAATAAAAAAAAAACTAAGCCTTAACGGCTCTTTAATTAAAAAATATATATATATTTATTGCTGGTGGCAGAGGAACTCGCTACGCTGCACTCCCCTGGCTGGTGGGGCCCACCGTCAGCCAAAAACCCAGCTTCAGAATTCTGAAGGTGGGTTTATTACGAGGAGGGAGGGAGTGGTAGGTTTATGCTAAAGCTGGGTTTAAACCCGGCATAAATCTACCACTCCCACCACCCTAAATATAAACGGTATGATGTGACAATTTAATTGACCAAAAGGTAATACTTAAAAAACAATTAAGGGTAAATTTGTACCCTGTGCCAAACGTTAAGGCTCATGTTTACCCTTTTGTATTTCTTCCATTTTATTAGACTGGTCAATGATATAAATATTTATACATCCCAATAATATTAGTGAAAAAAATTATGATAAATTATTGATCCTAAATATTGTAAACTTTCTATTCATAAAAAAAGAAAATATTATATATTTTTAAAACTAAACTCTCGGTCATTCTTAATTCTAGTAAGTAAACTACGTTTGAATATTAAAATGCACATAATTTCCATGCATGCGACGAAACTTCAATCATTCTTAACATTTTACTTTTCCAAGCGTAATTATATCTCTCCTCCGTCGTGCTTACTTTTCACTTAAATAATAAACTATTTACTTTTTACGTTTGATTAGAAGTATTGAGTCATGTTTATACATCATAAACTACGATTTTAAAATGACACTACGATTTTAAAATGACTTTTCTAATCGAACTAATGAAATTTATACATATTTTATATATGATACGTGCACCTTCAGGCTTCAACTTGCATGCTATAAATAAGCGACACTGTGATAAATACTTTGCATATATCACCATTCGCAGAAAACTCAACCACCATTCTTTTAACTCCATTTTAGCTATCATGTCTTCTTCATCATCTTCCTCGGCCGATTTTCCCGGTAGCCCTGAAAAGCTTCCTCTGAGGGAGATCCCCGGCGACTATGGCCTCCCGTTTTTCGGACCCATCCGGGACCGGACCGACTATTACTACAACCAAGGAACGGACGGGTTTTTCAAGACCCGAATGGAAAAACACAATTCCACAGTTTTCCGGTGTAACATGCCACCTGGGCCTTTCATGGCTTCCGATCCTAAAGTCGTCGTCCTCCTCGACGCCGTCAGCTTTCCGATCCTCTTCGACAATTCCAAGGTCGAGAAGAGAGACGTTCTCGACGGGACCTACATGCCTTCCACCAAATTAACCGGCGGCTACCGCGCCTGCGCGTTTTTGGACACTTCGGAGCCTTCACATGCTGCTCTAAAGGGGTTCTTCTTGTCCCAGCTCGCGAAATTACACAAAAATTTCATCCCCATCTTCCGCAATAGCCTTTCGCTTTTTTTCACTCAGCTTCATGACGAATTTTCCAGGGAAGGAACGGCAAACTTAAACAACTTAACGGATCAAGCTTCGTTCGAGTTCGTTTTCCGTTTGTTTTGCGACAACAAGAGCCCGTCCGACGCCGACACGAACCTCGGAAACTCTGGGCAGGCGAGGTTCGACAGGTGGCTGTTTCTTCAGCTGGCTCCGCTGTCGTCACTCGGGAACAAACTCATCCCTCATTTCCTCGAAGATTTGGTTTTGCACGCGTTTCCGTTGCCGTCTTGGCTGGTGAAATCGGACTACGAAAAGCTTAGCGACGCTTTCAAGAAGTACGGAAGTACGTTTCTTGATGAAGCTGAGAAAAACGGCATCGAAAGAGAAGAAGCGCTTCATAACCTTATTTTTCTCGCCGGGTTCAATGCGTATGGCGGCATGAAAATCTTGTTCCCTGCTCTGTTCAAGTGGGTTGGCGCCGCCGGGGAAGATTTACACCGCCGGCTCTGTGACGAAATCAGAACCGTCGTTAAAGAAGAAGGCGGTGCGATCACTATATCCTCTCTGGAAAAGATGAGTTTGACTAAATCCGTCGTGTACGAGGCATTAAGGTTGGATCCTCCCGTACCGTTCCAGTACGGTAACGCGAGAGATGACATGGTGATTAATAACCATGAGTCGTCCTTCTTTATCAAGAAAGGGGAAATGCTCTTCGGGTACCAGCCTTTCGCGACGAAAGACCCAAAGGTTTTCGACAATGCCGAGGAATTCGTGGCGGATAGGTTCGTCGGCGATGGGGAAAAGCTGCTGGAATATTTGTTTTGGTCGAACGGACGGCAGACGGAGATTCCATCGGCGGACAACAAGCAATGTCCGGCGAGAGAATTGGTGGTGCTCTTGTCGAGGATAATGCTGGTGGAGTTTTTTCTCAAGTATGATACTTTCGTCGCTGATACTTCTACCGTCATGTTCGCACCATTAGTGACGATTAAATCGTTAACCAAGGCCGTTTGATTAATTCTTCTTACGTTTTTTTTTTTTCTTCTTGAAATTAATTAATATAAAGATTAATAAGGTCTCAATGTATAAAAATAAAGATGGTTGGCAAATCATATGTAATTTGTGTATAATATTTTTTTAATTCGTTGATTCTTCAACAAAATCGATCGAATTAATCTAAAAATAAAAGTTTTAGCTAGTTGGATTTATCTTTTTTGGTAGTTACATACAATTTACTTTGCTTCTGTTCTTGGTTTTGATTTATTAACTTCGTTTGCGCTTTTGAAGAAATAGCGGTGACACGAAATCTAATTTTTTTTTATTTATTTTATGAAGTTGAATCTATCCATCCATATTATTCTTTCTAATTCTAATAGGAGGAATGACATTTTTAATACTAAAAGTTTGGGATATTTGCAACTTTAATACTAAAAGTTTACTCAGTTTCAAACTTGTGCTTTATGTTTATACTTTATTGCATTTTTAGTATCAGTACCTGCTATAACAGGTTTTTAGTAGTCAAACCGAAGTCAACGATAATTTGAGGGTATTTTACAATTCTACAATTTCGTGGGGATGAAAATATAATTTTTCTAATATAATTTTCAAAACATTTTCACGGTTTTCTTTCTCCTCGGTCCGAAGAAAACTTGTGCATCGACCGAAGAGGAAAAAAAATTGCGAAAATGTTTTGAAAATAATATTAGAAAAATTATCTTTTCAGCCCTGACAAACTTCTAGAATTTGTAAAATACCCAAATTACTTTTGACTTTGGTTTGACTCCATAAAACCTACTATATACAGCAGATATTGGTACTAAAAATGCATCAAAGTATAAATATAAAGCACAAGTTTGAAACTGAGTACACTTTTAGTACTAAAATTACAAATAATCCAAACTTTTAGTACCAAAAATGCCATTTTCTCAATTCTAATAAGTTAGTTTAACTTTGAAACTATGTCGTTTACTTGAAAACGTTTAGTAGGAATTACATCGTTTTAGTCTTATATAAAAAGTCATGTTTTTAATATAACCTTTTATAGGTAGTAACAATTAAAATAAGTAATTTACACTAATTTTTCTACTTATAAAAATGTTCATTTTTCATCATTTCTAATATAATTTTTAACTATTTGTCTATAATTTTTTACATTTTTAGTACGGTTTTAACTGTATAAAACTATTTTTTAAAAACACATTTTCATGTCCATATTTTAAAATATAATAACGAATAATAAGGATCATTTCAATTTCAAAGGTTTGCATGCTTTCATTGAACATTCGACATGGATAATAGTTTCCTAGGCAAATAGGCTACCGAACCCTCACTTATGCCCAGTTGCTATTGGAGTTCAGATATAGCGTGCCTATGACTTTATTGCTTACAAATGTGAAACATACCTATAACTGTATTGCTTTACAAATGTGAAACATACTTCACATACCTATAACTGTATTGCTTTACAAATGTGAAACATACCTATAACTGTATTGCTTTAATAATTAATTATGGCGTACAAATGTGAAACATACCTATAACTGTATTGCTTTAATAATTAATAAGCATAGCCAGTCCACTGCCTTTGAGGGATGAAAGTTTGTTGGGCAATTAATAAGCATAGCCCATATATTTATATTGTACGATAATTAGTTTGGTGCAAGGCCTTATCAACACTTTGCAGGAAATAATTTATTCACATTTATAATAGTGCAGCAGAAAACAACAATAGTGGTGTGCCCCATTTCATTTCATTGTCAGCATGAAAAAACAATTACATTTGCACAAACAAAATGTAGCCTACATATACATCATTTCACTTAATGATATATTACATACACATTTTGCTCTACATTTGTAATATTCATAACAACTACTCGCACTGAAAAATAATTAAATTCGGGATATGCCTATATGAGCCCTGATGAAGGATTTGCATACCCGATATTGCCAGATTTGAATTATATATACAAATATGTATGTATATATGTGTATATTTTTTCCATGCTAGCATTCCTATTTAACAAATTTATTATTCTATTTTATTCCTTTTGTCATAGTGCAAATGAACAAGTTTACGCATGATGCATGAATATTCCACACATGCAATAATTATGCAAGAGGCACCCATAGTATCTATTCCCTGTAGCATATAAACAAATACAACACAGTCCACAGCCTTCACAAATCACGAAAGGCCATTATTCCACAGTTTGAAGGACAAGCTCAAAAATGCAGACATTTTAAAGCAAAATGGAGGGTGAGAGCGATTCGAGGTTTTGTATTTGAAGGACCATGCCATTTCACCAATTTCTGCAGAACATAAAGCATTGATTCATATGGCTTCGGATGATTTTCAGTAAAATAAATAACCTCACAGGGTATGGTCGAAAAATGCTGGTGGCTCTCAGCTTAAAATAAAAATGAATATTAAAACATTCCATAAATAAAACCAACCGAAAATAATAATAACAAAGTATTTTAGGAATTATTGAAAATCTTTCCAACATTACAAGATCTTCAATCCTTCACTTGCTGTCCAATTCGTAGCGCAACTGTCGTATTCCAAATTAAGCTGTGATGTACTCGGATAATCTCCTCCGACTGCTATGGTATTGGTTCTAATTCCTTCGTTTCCTTCTAGAAAACCTCCCAAAAGCCTCCTCAATGCTATTATTCTAATGAGTGAGAAAGCCCACCTTAGGCAGAGTGGAGATATCAAGCACATTATTCAAAACTACCTATGAGCTAGCGCCCATAATGCACAGTTTCCTTTGATAGCTTTCTCCCACAGATCAGACGCAAAGACAGGCCAATCTAGAATGAGTTTTCTTATGGTCCTGGAGCAACTCTGTCATTCCCTGAAACTGAATATCATCAACTATTTTTAAAACTAAATAACTGTAAAATATGCTTTTATCGTCTCCTGAATGGCACTGAGATAGAGTAATAACAACCGAAAGCTTACCTATAGGATACCAAAATACCGCAACGTCACCGATTTGATAGTTCCCGGGGTACCCCCTCTAAGACGACCATCACAGAAAACCATCAAAACCCTCCTGTAAAAAAAGCAAATATGGTGCAGAAAAAAATTGTGCCAAAAAGGACACCACATTGAAATCCAAATGGGGGTGCATAAAAATACCACAGCTCCAAATCCACAGACTCAACGGTACATAATGAAAACAACATTGAAGTTTAATAAACACAAGAAACATAACAACAAACATAACATAATAAAATACGGTAACTCAAGTTGTACAGTGCACTAAGTGGAATGAAGAAGAAGTGACAAGCGACGACCCGGCTCGGTCAACTTGAAAATGACTCGGTTCATTGGCTCGCGTAAGAAATTGATTGCCTTGAAATAGACGGCATCGTCTGCGATCCCCATTTCATTCAGAATGCCCATGCTTTCGGCAAGGGAGACATTATCCTCCGCATTACCCTGCTTAGCAAGTTGCCCATGTGCCCAGCACTCGAGTGCCATTCCAATGGATTCCTCCCTGCTCTTCTTTGATGACCGGCCCGAATCTGCCCCTCCACTTGTAACAGGCCTTTTACCTGCTCTTCGTGAACTACCTCCCACATCTGCCACTCCACTACCTTGCCCCATCTGAACGGCCTGGCCAGCTGGACTAGCACATTGTTGCCAGGACATTACTGCAGAACCTTGGTTGTAAAACCTGTTCTCCAATTCTCTATCCTCGTCCGAATCAGCGGGGGCATGACCTTGTTCAATGTTTATATCACCGGTGGCAGTATTATCCTTGAACAGTTTGGTCAACTCATCGTAACAGGGAGGACCTTGTTTCCTGAATTTTCCAACACTGGCGCTTCGCTGCTATGGACCCAGAAAAATTGCAGAATTTATGGTCCAATATATAGAAGAGGAGATAAAATACACAATAATAGTTATGCAAACACACATAATATGATTCTGTCATTGAACCCTATTAAAAGTATCTTCAAACTATGAAACTGAGAACATAACCCATCCATCATCCGTTGACAAGAATAAAGAAGAGAATTTCATATTATAATCCATGCCAACAAGGCATCTTAACAAATAGTATTCAAAAGCTGCTGTGTAACTCAACTAACATCATGATTCTTCGCATTGCAAACAACAACAACTAAGTTGCAACAGAAGGATAGGCACTTGCATAATCACAAATATAACCAACAATGTAAGAAAATCATCCGTAGATAAATAAAACTGGCATCCATCGTGTTTTTATTATTACAATTAATTCAGAAAAGGTGTAAGACCAGAACATGCGTACAGTCATGCTTCAATTGAATAATGAGAGAATGTAAGGGACATTCCGAAAGCAAAACAAAATTAGACGAAAAAGAAAAAACATATGTATCGGTCATTGTCATGAAATGCCAAATAAATGATGTTGAATATCAGTAAGCAAAAAGTGGGAAAACAGTAGTACGGATGAAATTGTTTACCCTTAACCAATTAGCCCATTGTTCTTCGTCCGCATTAAGTGCCCCAGTACGGGGTTCAACTGACACACCGGTGAATCCCTTCATCTCTCTATAATTTTTCCAGTCCGTCTTTAAATTATTGAACTTCTTGCGGAGGAATTGGTGGCTGAATTTGACCTTGTAAAGATCAAATAATTTATCCGAGAGTGCCTCAAACTGTTCCTGTCTGAAGGCATTAGAGGTTAGCTCCCCGTTGTCCTTCATTTCCACCATTAATTCCACAAAATGCCAAAGGTGTGCCGGGTCCATTTTCTGGGGCCGTGCAGACATTGCCTATATGACACATCTATCATCAATAACAAACACCTAAAATTAAACCAAAATAAAACATAGAAAATGTTTTCTTAGTTCTTCTACCTCTTCATAATTTTTAGTGCAAAGTTGAACATCATTTGAGTCGGTTTCAGAGTGAATGAGGCTAATTGGGGAAGACGGGGTATCCCCCTTATAATCAAAAGGGCCTATAATATGAAAAATGAGGTCAAATGTTTGATGAAAACTGAAATACCAAACTATACAAAGGGGATTAGGGATATGAAGGACATACTTGTGTTGGTTGTGCAACACAACCTTGTATTGTCCATTCCATTAAGAGAATACAAATCATCTCCACATTCCCCCATGTAAACCTAGATGAAAATAAGGCCGTGTGATGTGTGTGTGACCCCCAAGAAGGACTAAAGTAGATATAAAATAAGTCAAGCGGAGAGGAAGTGAGAGCAATGTACTTGTCCCAATGAAAAGTAGGGCTGAAGCCTAGTACAAATTGAATAACAGAGCCTGACAGCCTTCACAAACATGGGCATACATGATTATGGAAGCCAAAATGCATAAGCTGTAACCCTAAACACGTCCAAATGAACAGATAACCATGGGAAATATTTAGGGAAAAGGAAATCAAAATAACAAACTATGTAGTTTAAACAGGATTTTCTGCATTCAGCAGATGACCAGAAGAAGAAATTGACAAATAAAGACCGAATTAGGCTAATTCAGAAACAGAGGGAAGAAAATCAGACTTGTTTCAGATAAAAAACAAACGCAGAAATCATAGAAAAAATTGATCCAAGACAATGCCTACATCTCGCAATCAACTTATTGAAAAGTTCAGGAAGACAGCATAGAACCAGAGAAATGTCAAAAAATCAGCATCTCCAAAATCCCACCACAACATTTGATGCATATAAAACCAAAAAAAGGGAATCTTTAATCTGTTCATATTGGAATTAGACTTTTGCATTGCAGGAAAAAAAAATGAAAGAAACTTCCATGCTTGTAATAAATTTTCATTCCATATTGCAAGACCGAACATCTTCATCACAAACTCAACTCCTAGTTATACAAGTTTTCAGAAATGTCTTATGTCAAGTGCTCAATAACTGTATTTACCTTCCGAAAATAATAGGTTCAGAATATCAAAATACACCGGCACATAATGATAGATATTACTGGAACCGAAGATGAGGTATAAGGGGTAAAAAAAAACCATCCCAATTGCTGCAATCTTTTTTCCAAATGAATCCACAAAAACCAAAACCCCCTGAGCTCATCAGGGAAAAGCAAAGGAAAAAGTGGTTCTAGCTGAAAGAAAAGGATGAGAAAGGCAGAAAAGAAACAGCTAAGACCTACAGCAGGAGCAACTTTACATCCATAAAACTAATAATACAATGAGATGAATAAATGAAGGCACCAACACATGAAGTGAAATCCTCCGACTGAAAATAAAAATGCATGCATAGGAAAAAAAATTTATATATTCAAAACACCCAGAAATATTCAGAACATGAAAAATCTAAGCGAAAAAGATGGTCCAATTTCTGTAACATTCCAATGTAAAACAACTGAAATATCCACTCCTCTATACATAGATGAACTAAAAAATTGGGAAAAATATTAACATATCCAATTGCATAAAGTAGTACATGAGGTCACATATAGGGAGCAAAAGCATAACACAATGTGGAGCTAGAATTGGGGATTTTTCAACAGTGAACCCTAAGCGAATGAACCGAATCACGCCCTAAATTTATTGGGTTTCAAGTATAGCCAGTTAATTGCAAAAACCCATATCCTATACCCAGTTACAAATTCTGATGAAACAGACATACCTCTGTAGGGTTGTGGATTGAAGTAGGAGGATATACGGTTCCCGGTTGGTCGACCGTCGGAGATTTCCCGCAAACATTCGCCGGAGCAATGAACTTACCGAAAGGGTCGCGAATTCTCGGAAAATAGTGTCGAAGCAGAGGTAGTCTTCCACAGGCTTTAGATCAGACGCAGTGGAAGGAGCTTTTTCTTCACGGGTGGTTGTCGGGAGGGAATCGCAGAGTTGATGGGAGTCTTCAATGTTGCCGTTGCAGATGGCAGAAAATTGCGTTAAAGGCACTGAGGAGTTTCTTTTCCAGGTTTTCATTTTTTTCAATTACTACTGTGGGGGTCAAAGGGTAGTTAATAATACTTTAGACAAGTTTCCCCCCTTTCCTAACAATAATCCTCAAAGAAACAGAGCCCAAACTGTAGAAAGTCAAAATTCTCCACTTTAGGACAGAAGAGAACAGAGCCTAAGGAAAACGGTTGCTTGAAAACTTTGAAAATGATTTTGGTTTCAACAGTAAATTTAATATATTATAATTATTTTTAATATAATTTTTTACTATTTAACTATACTTTTTTTTATTTTCAATACATATTTTACATTATAAAGTTATTTTCTAAAAATATGCTTTTAAAACCGTTTTCAAAATAATAAAAAAAAAACCTAATTATTTACCTTTGCCAATCCGATAGCTTGATTTAAGAATAAGATATGACCTCCAAATTTTGAGCCGTGTTGTAAAACCTTGACGGAACATTGAATTGACACATGTCAAAAATTGAGATTTTAGAAGTAACTTATATGACATCATAAAAAAATTAATAATATAATTTTGTATTGGTATGCAAATATATATTAAAAAAACATAAATATGAGGTATTTAGCAACAAAATATAATCAAACGGAATTGTTATTTGCAGTAACATTTTTACTATTCACAGTAATATTTTTCTGTGAAAAGTCTATAATGCCCCTTAGGTCTTAAAAAAAAAAAAATCCTTTTCACTCTAATTATGACTGACAATCACGAGGACGATCCATATTACACGGTAAGTAAACAATCTATACAATTTTTTTAAAGTAAAATTGGGTTTTTAACAAAAAAAATATTGTTTGAAATTGTTATTTGCCAAGGTTTTTTCAGATTCTTCATGTTCTTCATCTTCTTCTCTTCTTTCCTTAAATTCTAACATGGTATCAATGCCAACTCAATCCAATCACAGCTTTCGCGGATCCAACTCCGCGGTGAGTTGACGGGGTTCAGGGCAGCGCCCCGAAAAATGTTCCTGCACTAAAAAAAAAAAAAAAAACCCTATTTTTGGCAAAATACTGCCAATGCTGGGGCGGTATTTGGCCAAAAATACCTAGGGGCGGTATTTTTGCCAAAAATACTGCCCATGTCCTAGGGGCGGTATTTTGTTTTTTTTTTGCTTAGGGTATTTTTTTCAAAATCTCGCCCCTTGTGGATCGTCCTCGTCGGTCATAATTAGAGTGAAAATAATTTTTTTTTTTTAAGACCTAAGAGGCATTATAAATTTTCATTGAAAAATATTACTGTGAATAGTAAAAATATTACTGCAAATAGTATACCCTTAAATTAAGGGCTTGCTTGGTACATGGGTTTCGCAATCATTCTACGACTTTCAAACCCATTAGAGTTGCTTGGTTCTTTAGTATGGGTTTGGAAACAATAGTTCATTCCCAATTAATTGTCAATGGCCCAATCCCAAATGAATTGGTGGGTTTCATTCTGATTCCAGAACGGTTAATTTATTTTCCTCATCTGTCCCTTTGTATCGATCGACATCTACAGCTCTTCTCTACGAGTCTCGTCGTCTCTCCATCGCAGCAACGCCGGTCATCGTCTCTCCGTCGCAGCAACGCCGCTCATCATCTCCCCACCGCAACAACGTTGCTCATCGTCTCCCCATCGCAACAACCCTGCTCATCTTTCCCCCACCGCAACAACGCCGCTCATCGTCCCGCCATCGCTGCAACGCCGCTCATCTGCGTCCAGCGAGCCTCCATTGAATCGATAATAACCTTTGATTAAGGATAGAAAGCCCTAAGGGTAAAAAGCTCAAATAGTGTTTTAGGCATGGGATGCAATTGCAGATCTGTTAGGATAGAGTAGTTTGAGCCACCATAGATGGAGCTCAAGTATGTTCACCTTGGGAGCTGTTGGACGGATGAAGACGAAGCCTAGAATTGGGCTTGAATTGGTTAAGGACAGAGAATTTGGAATGACTTGGTTTTTGCATTTTCAACCGATTTCAAGATTGTTGTTTTTTTGTGTAAAAATGTAATTTTAATTTATTTTGATTCCCAAATAATTAACAACCAAGCAGTTTTAGTGGGAATGATCAAATCTATCAAACTCATTCTCATTCCATACTACTATCAAACTCATTCCTATTCCGATTCCCAACAGTGAACCAAGCAGGTCCTAAAGTTATATATATGTTGGGGAGGAGCATCTCAAAGTAAGGGTAAAAGATCGAGCGCTTTAACTTTGTCTCTCGAGACCCACCACATGTTGGGTTTGAGATCAAGCCGTGTGATGAGTGACTATCCCGCACGGTTCAAAGAGCACTTTTAATATGCGTTGGTGAATGGAAACCCCCTTATCAAGCTGGAAGAAAGCGGCTCTTCCCAAGGCTGAATTACCGTTGACTATTTATTATTGGTCATATACCTTCAATATTGTAATAAAAAGGTCTCTAATATATGCATTTTAGTTATGAAAGGACTAGGATCAACCTTGACAACTTCGACACTTGCATTACCCTAGATTTTCGTGGCCGGATGGATAGACGAAGGCATATATTTGGAAGAATGAATCCAATCTTGGTCTAAGAGCACACTATACGATATTGAATTTTTTAATGTTTGTATTTCATAATCATATGAGAAAGTGGTATAAAAATAAATTTATGAAAGTTTGGGGTTGAAAATAAATTTTAAGTGTACAAAGTACAATTTTTTGGTCAAAATATACGTTTGATTTTTATTTTAAATTTGGAGAAAAGAGAAAAAAAAAAAAAAAAAAAAAAAAAAAAACTGTCAATATCCCGATGTTGATTTGTGAGGTACTTGTCCCATATTAGGTACTTTAACCATTTTTATTAATTGTCATAATATAACAATTATCAAAGTTTCAATCTTTCATCGATTAAAAAAAGGAAAGAAAGTACAAAACGTAAATTTTAATCAATTTTAAAAGTTTAGTCTCATCACTGTGGGTGGACAATTGCATTGATTAATTTAATACTATGGATGTTGGTCCTTGGAGGACATTCGATAAAATTGGAACGGTAAAGAGAAGATTAGCATGGTCCTTGCGCAAGGATGTCACCCACAAATCGAGAAATGGATAAAGAAAAAAAATACTATGGACGCTCACAAGGAAATAAACCAAATTCGCACGTTATTTCATCTTTTTGTGTATATCCGAATATTTACAAGTCCAATTGAAATAGAGATCGATAATTTTAAACAAACAAGATGACGTAAGCAAATGGCTAGATTGTACCTTTTAAATCGCAAAATTATTTGATTAGTTGTTGATTATACAGTATAGACTTTTTTATAATATGATAGTGATCCCTTTAAATGTGACAAGTGAGCCATGTTCCTTAGTGTGAGACCGCAAACAGAAGACAATACTTAAAATTTAGAACAGTGGGACAGTTATAATCAAATTAGATTTTTGTCTAATATTATTTTATATTATGACTACTTTCTCCGTTCCATTAAAAGGATCCGCTTTGATCAATGTACAATTTATTACGAATGTCAAGGTACAACATTTAAAATAGTTAATTTGACACTCTTTATTAGGAGTGGGCATGGTTTGATCCAATTCGAAAATCGAACCGAATTCGAATTTACCGAATTAAAATAACCCAATTTTAATTCAGTATTCGAATTAGGTTTGGTTTGAAACCGAATTCGAATTATGAATTCGGTTTTAGAATTGGTTTTCGATTTTGGTATCCAACTCGAAAACCGATTCGAAAATCAAATTGGGATATATGATTTATATTTTTTTAATTTTATACTTCTCATTTTACTCCTCCTATTTCCTTCTTCCATCTTTCTTTCATTTTCTTCTATTAGCCATCAAGTTTTTGGGAGAAGGTTATGGTGGTGTTGATTGTTGTTATTGGATGGTGGAGGTTGTGGATCTAGGAAGGGACGTCAATGGTGGATCTGGAACTAGACGGTGCTTCTTCTCTTAATTTATTTTCTTTCTTCTCTTCATTATCTTTCTTTCTTTACTCTTCATATTTCCTTCTCCCATCTCTCTTTCAGTTTCTTCAAAGCCTTACTGTGTTAAATTATTAATTCTATAAACAAATTTGTGAATTTGGTTTTCACGGTCCAAACCGAATTCGAACCGAATTCGAATTACGAATTCGATTTGGTTTTCTTCAATTTTAAAACGAATTAGGTTCGGTTTTCGAATTGGCCAAAAAAAAATTTAAAATTCGAGAAAACCAATTCGAGGAAACCAATTCATGCCCACCCATACTCTTTATTTTATTTATATTCTTACTTATTTATTAAGTATGAGATAATTGTAGACCACATATGATTATATCAGTAAGGGTAGGAGGAGTAAAAAATTTGAAAGTAAACTCTTTTAATAGAATAGAGAGAGTATCATATTTTCAAAAACATGTTTTCATAATTTTGTATTTTATACTTATTTTTCATCATTTTTAATACACATTCTTACTTTACGATTAAACTTTTTTATATTTCTTATACACATTTTATATTTTACATTTTAAAATAATTTCTAAAACTAAAATTTGAGAATTCAAAACTGACGTAAACGAACCGGGCCTAACCAGGAGTGAGACCATGCCAAGCCCACTAATCATGGGCCTTCACTCATATAACACTAGTACACATTATGATCATATCATATCATGCATATTTCTTCAAAACTCAAGAGTGACACAGAACCCTTAGGAGTCTCTGCCTTCAGGTGCGTCCCAAAATGTGACACATGAATTCCACCAATCTTCTGGGCCAATAAAAATTGGAGCAGAAGGTATCCGTTTCTCCTTTGAGTAATAAATCAGGTCCACCAACACCCCCTCATGCTTTTTTTTTTTTTTTACGGATTTGTTATTCGCAGTAATCGTTTTACTATTTGCAGTAACATTTTTACGTGAAATTCCTAAAATGCCCTTAAGACTTTAAAAAAAAAATCATATTAAATAACTCTATAAAAATCCGACTTGCATACCATAACCTGCAAGATATCGTTTGACTTTTTTCACTATTCACCGTCAGTAATTCATTTTTTATTCACACGTGTATTCAAATATGACCGACAGACAATAGGACGATCCATATTACACGGTATGTAATAACTGTATATAATTTTTTACGTAAATTTTATTTTTCCTTAATAAAAAATATATGTCTGATATTTGATTTAGACCCGGATCTGATTTTTTACCGCCCACTTTGAGCTGATTTTGGACCAAAGGACCGCCCAAATTGGGCGGTATTTTGACCCAAAATATCGCCCAGCGGTATTTTGGATCAAAATATCGCCCACTTTGGGTGGTATTTTGGTAATGTTACTGTAAATAGCTAAAAAAAATATATAGATTGTTTATTTACCGTGTAATATGAAAAATATAAAAAAGAATTTTTTTTTTAGCTAAAAGGCAAAATAGACTTTTTATAGAAAATTGTTACTGCAAATAGTAAAACGGTTACTGCGAATAGTATGCCCCTTTTTTTAAACCTAAAGTGGAAAGGGATATGTTTTATTGGACCAGGCCATCCCTTGCCGAATTCCACACATTTTATACGAGGAATGAATATATTTATTTTCTGTATAAACTCTAACCTTTTTTGAGGACATTCTACATTACTGCTCTACTTCGGATATTGTTATTCATCTGTCATGAATTCCCAGAAAAATGGCATTTTTAGTCACTTATGTTTAGGCTTGTGGCAGTTTTTGTTCCTTTTATTTTTCTGTGGCGATTTTGGTCCATTTTGTTTATCATTGTGGTAGTTTTAGTCCCCTTTACCTATAATTGAAGGTTGAACATATCACTTGGGGCATTTTACAAAATTTATAAATTTTGGGTTAAGACATGAACTGAAAAACTAAAAAACAAAACTTCTGGGTGTCAAAAATGCGCATGGAAAATGGCAGTTTTATAATTTTTTTTGTAAATATATGGTATCAAAAATGCAATTTTTTAATTTTACAGTTCATATCTAAATCAAAAATTTATAAATTTTGTAAAAATACCCAAAGTGACATATTCGACAATGACAAACAAAAGGGACCGAAATCTCCACAGAGAAACAAAATGGACTAAAACTGTCACATGTCTAAACGTAAGTGACTAAAAATACTATTTTTCCACCCACACTAAACCTGAGTCAAAAGTATCATTCAAGCCAATTTCAAACAACTTCAATAAGTTGATTCAAGGGTTGTTAATGATGTTAATCAAATTCAGTTAAACTTGCAGCTACAAATATTCAAATCTAAACTACATTAATTAAAATAATCCATGAATATTTTGTGTATCTATCAACATATATTTGATTTAGAATTCTTCATAAATAACATTAATCTCTCCTAAAAACTTAACTACACATGTACGTTCATCTTCGAATTTGATCTTTATGCATGCAATTGATGAATATTCTTGACCAAAGCTTCTCCAAATGAATCTGAAATTTTCACCCTGAATCATTCACACGATTCCTACTCTTTTCTCTTCTGGAAACAATTGATAATTAGTAGGAGAACATTCCTGATGATGATCATCTGCAGGTTTCTTCGAAGAAAACATCCCTTCATTACAGAACCAATCAGAATCAAAAGGATTCTCCCTCCGAATCAAATTGCTCCGTTCAAACCCTGGAGCCGAAAACATCGCCCTAGTATGCCTTTTAATGAAAAAATGATTCAAAAGCATATCAGCCGTCCATCTACGATCTGGGTTGATCTCGAAACACCTCCTCAAGAAATCTCTTCCCTCTTCAGATACATATTGAGGAATCTCCGGCGGCCCTTCATGAATAAAGCCGCCGTAACAGCCGTCGTTCCAAATAGATCCGCCGCCCTTTATCATCTCAAGAACAGTACAACCCAACGACCATATATCGGTCGGCTTTCCATGCAGACCTCTTTTTATCGACTCCGGCGACGCGTAACTCGGCGTCCCCCGGAATCTCTTCGTTTCCTTCTCCGTTGCGTACCTCGCGAGCCCGAAATCAGCCAGCTTGAGATAGCTGAAACCGGAACCCAGCCGGCTGTCGAAGACTAGAACGTTACCGGGTTTAATGTCGCAGTGAACCAAATCTTTACGATGAATGTGGGAAATCGCTCTCAGCAACATGTGCGAGTAATAAGCCACGATACCTTCCGGCATTAATATTTCACCTCCGAGTGAATCACGCTGTAGCAAATCGTGAAGGCTACCTCCCGGAGCATATTCCAAGAACACGTTGTAAACCAAATCTTGATGACGATCGTCTCCTTCCAAACTTGTGTCGACGCCGTAGCATTGAATCACGTAAGGGTTACCTCGAAGTTCTTTCAAGAACTCGGCTTCTTTAACCAAAGATGAACTGTTGTTCAACTTGGATGACTTTACGACGGCGAACTTCGTTGTCGGCGAGTTCACTGCTACGGCGAAGTACACCTCCCCGTACGATCCTTCTCCGATCTTCTTAATCTTCTTCCAGTGCATCTTGAATAATTATTTAATCACCGAGCGGGACGATAAAAAAACTGATCAATTGATTGACTCAATTAATGACTGATGTAATGGAACTGTTCTAATGAAAATATTAAATTTGCGTGGATCATAATAACTGGAATTTACCCTTTATATAGAACATTCATGGATGGGTCGGTTCTTTGCCTCTTATCCCATATTTGGAAATATTAATTTCAAGAATGAGAAAACTAGCTTACAAAAGAAGCACTCTGTTATCCATTTCAAACTATATATGATTTGGATTAATTAAGATTTGGTAAGTAGGTTGAAATATATTGTACTTTAGACTGGAAGTCAATGTGTCTCAGATAGATAAAAGTGATAAAAAATAAAATTGTTAAAAAATAAAATCGTGGTATGTAGTAATAATGAAATTAGTTAAAATTCGCCCCCACACTAAAAATAATATTCATCTGTTCCATTAGAAGAAGGATGCATTTTGAAAATTATTTGTTGTTCCAACAGAAGCGTCTACTTTCAATTTTTTTTTTACTTCTTTGAAATTTATTAATATAATTATGTGTAGTCCACAATTAGTCCATACTTAATAATTAATAGGTAAGAATTATAAATGAAATAAAATGTATCAAATTATTAGCTATTTTAAATATTATACCTTAACATTCATAATAAATAAATTGTACATTGATCAAAGTGGATCATTCTACGTACGTGTAGTGAAAGAGGTTAATTAGTTTGCATATCGCAATAATAAATAGGGTTAATTACGCAAAACCCCCCTGTGGTTTGCGAAAGTACAGGATAACCCCCTATGTTTTAAAAAGCTACGCAAAATCCCCCTGTGGTTTCAAAACTCTGTAAAGTAGACAAAAATCTTAATTTATGACCAAATTGCTCTTATTCAGTCAAAGGGTTTGCACTTATTCAGTTAGACTGAATAAGGTTAATTTGGTCACAAATTAATATTTTCGTCCATTTTACAAGGTTTTGAAACCACAGGAGGGTTTTGTGTAGCTTTTTAAAACATATGAGAATCATCCTGTACTTTCGCAAACCACATAGAGGTTTTGCGTAATTAACCCTAATAAATAATATGATTTTGTTATTTCATTTTCCATATTATTGTCGTATCATTTACGTTTCTTATTCTCAACAGAATAGTAATATTCTTTTTTCTTTTCTTTTTTTTACTAGCGAAGTCTTCTTTTTATTATTTTTAAATTTTAAGTTTTATTACTATAAACTAATGTATGATTGACAATTAATATATACTCAAAAATAAAGCATAAATAATTTAACAAATGATGATCAATTAATATTCATTTAGATTTATTCTTTAAAACTAATAAAAACGATTATCCTATATATTTCAAGTAAACTCTTTCATTGTGACGAAAAATAAAAATAAAAATTCTAAGCCGTCATTTCTTACCGATTAAATTTGTACGATCCAATTAGTGTCCTAAAAGTATCACGTAATGCCCGTAACTAACAACCCAAAGATCGAGGTTTACTTGCAGTCTTGTCATTTATAACCCTTATAAATGTCATTGTAAAAACTTATATATGTTGACCCGACCCTATGAGAAGTATTACCGTCAATGGCGTAGCCGAAAATATATCTATAAGGTGTCTAAAGTAGATATTTAAAAAAAAAAAAATTTCACACAAGTAAATAAATATATCAAATATACAAATATATAGATATATAAGGGAGTGGGCCCCGGGGGGGTGTAGGGGTCTTTAGACCTCTTTGGACTCCCCTGAATCCGCCTATGATTGTGGTTATTGTGTGTACTGAATTTACGTGCCAATTTATCATATATCATTTTTAAGAATACTACTAAAGTATTGAGTTTAGTCTCTGAAATATCGCATGTATTAAATTTAGATATTGAAATGTCATATTATTTATAAGGATTGAAATATTGAGTGTAGCATGCATTTAAAATATCGTGTGTATATAGAATAATAAATATTATGTGTGTTTAAAACAATTAAGCAAGCCATTTTTAGGTGCTTAAGTATATTGAGTTTAACATTTTAAATATTGATTAACTTTCAAAGTATCATAGTTAACAGATTTCACCCCTATTTAAAAAAAAAACGCAAATTAAGTTAATAAACTGAATTATATAATATGTCGCAAGGTCAGACGTGAGACTCCTTATATGATTGATTGGGGCCAATTATTTGAAAACCAATCATTAATCTGGTTCAAGATCCTCTGTTACACTTTCTTGTTTCATTATCTGTTACACATCTTAATAACTCATCGAAAATATTATTTTTTATTTTAATTTTTTCACCAATGATATTTACTGGCATTATAATAGATTTTTTGACTAAGGGTTCACCTATTTTGGTGTAGGATATATTTATTTTAATTTATTGAGATTAAAAAATAAAAAAATCATAAAATTATATTAAAATACCATATTAATGTAAAAATAAAATAATTTATATTACAATTAGGTAAAATGCTAATGAATTTCATTGTTAAAAAAATTAAAATAAAAAATAATATTTTCGATGAGTTATTAAGAAGTGTAACAGGGAATATACAGCAGAGTGTAAAAGAGGATCTGAGCCATTAATCTTCGAAAAATTCAATGACACCATAAATAATCAACCTACCAGCTTATCTTGGCACTCTATCACACGCAACAAAGAATCCATTTTCATTTTTCACAGTATGGAATAGCATTAATTGGCTTCAGTCATGCAACGTCGCCAAAACTCTCTATATGTACTATACCTCTCCTCCCCATGCATGGCCAACCCAATTTCTTCTTCCTTTCATCATTTCCATTAATCATAACCAACAAAATGTCTTCATACTCCGATGATATCCCTTCCGATCACCTGACTAAGCTTCCGGTGAAAAATATCCCCGGCGACTTATGCCTCCCGTTTTTCGGGGCCATCAGGGACCGAAGGGACTACTTCTATAACCAAGGCCGGGACGGGTTCTTCAAGGCCCGAATGGAGAAATACAATTCCACAGTATTCAGGTGCATGGGCGTTTCTAAGGGAGTCCGGAGGGGTCTAAAAACGCTTTTTATATTTATTTAATTGTGTAAGATATATATATATATATATTTTTAATTTGACCCTTATATATATTTTTCTGGCTATGCTACTCATTCAGGTGCAACATGCCACCTGGCCCTTTCATGGCTTCCGATCCTAGGGTGGTGGTGGTCCTCGACGCCGTTAGCTTTCCGATTCTCTTCGACGTTTCGAAAGTGGAGAAGAAAGATCTTTTATCCGGGACGTATATGCCCTCCACGAAGTTCACCGGAGGTTATCGTATGTGTTCGTATCTGGATCCTTCGGAGCCTTCCCACGGTACCCTAAAAGCCTTTTTCTCGTCGCAGTTCGCGAAATTACACCCGAAATTCATCCCAATCTTCCCGAACTGCCTTTCGGGGTTTTTCGACAAGCTCGACGACGAATTTTCCAGGGAGGGGAAAGTGAACTTCAATAGCCTTAGCGACCAGGCTTCGTTTGAGTTTGTTTTCCGGTTGCTCTGCGACAATAAGAGCCCGTTCGACGCCGACGTGAAGCTCGGATCCGCCGGGGCGACGGGGACCGATAAGTGGCTTGCTCTTCAGCTTGCTCCGCTGATTTCTGTGGGATTGAAGTTCGTCCCTAGTTTTCTTGAAGATCTGGTCATGCACACGTTTCCGTTGCCGTTTTGGCTGGTGAAATCAGACTACCGGAAAGTCTACGACGCTTTTTACAAATGCGGGAGCGCCATATTGGATGAAGCTGAAAAGAACGGTATTGTATCAACTAATTTATCACAGTTTTTTATAACAACCAATTTGACATACATTCATTGGTCATAAAATCATCTTAATGAAAAATCATTTATTTCAAATCTAACAAAACAGTACAACAAAGCGTTTTTTCTTTATTTTCCTCCAAGTGGAAAGGCTTGTTCTCTCATGCATGGTCCAAGTGAAAAACTTTCTCACACACTGGGACGGAAAGCCGAACCTACAATTACAAAATCTTACTGAAAACCCAATTTTATAAGAGTTAATATATTTATTTTATTGCATTAGAAAGTCTCGTCTCTAAACACTTTTTTGTTCCAATAACATAGTCGTCTTGAATAATGTTAAGTTACTTATTTTAATTACTGAATATTTTTAAATCATAGCTCTTCTATAGACCGGAATAGTAAAAAATAAATTAAATAAAAAATTATTAAATTCTAGAGAAAAAGTAAATTTTTAATTAAGTTTGGTTTAATTTTGTGACAGGTATTAAAAGAGACGAAGCTTGCCATAACTTGGTATTCATGGGAGGGTTCAACGCATACGGAGGCATGAAACTCCAATTCCCGTCGTTATTCAAATGGGTCGCCCTCGCCGGAGAGGACTTACACCGCCGACTCACCACCGAAATCCGAACCGTCGTCAACGAAGAAGGCGGGGCCATAACTCCGTCGGCATTAGAGAAAATGAGCTTAACCAAATCCGTGGTTTACGAGGCGCTCCGGCTGGACCAGCCGGTGCCGTACCAGTACGGCAAGGCGAAAGATGACATCATGATCAACAACCACGACTCGTCGTTCTTGATCAAGAAGGGGAGATGATTTTCGGGTACCAGACATTTGCGACGAAAGATCCGAAGGTTTTCAACGACGCTGAGGAATTCGTCGCGGATAGGTTCGTGGGGGAAGGTGAAAAGCTGCTGAAATATGTGTATTGGTCGAACGGAAGAGAGACGGAGAATCCGTCGGTGGATAACAAGCAGTGTCCCGGAAAAGATTTGGTGGTGATGCTGTCGAGGTTGATGCTGGTGGAGTTTTTCTCGCGATATGATACTTTTACCGCAGATGTTGGTACTTTATTGCTTGGTCCCTCGGTCACTGTGAAGTCTCTAATCAAGATCAAATGATTGGAAAAAAATTTCGGTCTTCGGGACCGTCAACTGGTCTAATTTGAATCATCTGTTCAAAATATCTCGATTAATTTTAGATAGATGATCGTTTTCTTTCTCCAACAATAAATGTCTTTGTTTTTTAATGTTAAAATTATGTGTGTTTTAATGATATGAATAAAAGTATTTATTGATTCATAACTTGATGGAGTACGGTTTATTGGGTGAGTTTGGGGAATCGAATGAAAACGATTGGTGCTGTTTAAGTGAATCAGAACATTTAGGGTACCTGGAGTGAGGAGGTACATATTCCTCGTAAACGCTCTGAAACTTTAGTTAATATAAAGTTGTAGGTGAGTGGCTTATAGAGATGAAGTAGGTAATTTAGCATGTACCTTTAACTAATGAGGGTAACAGGTATTTATAGGAGAGAAGCTCCTTTTGCCCGCATGGGAATATCGGGGCTCACCCACGATCTAGTTGAGAAGATCGTGGGCTTATCCGTGGAGGGATGTCTAAGTCTTCGTGCTGCGGGGATCTCGTGAGTGACGTGGTGCTAAGTTTGACGGAATCCACTTATTAGAGAATCGGGTGACATATCCAGTATTACTAGAGCTCACTTGTATGGACTGTGTAACGAGCTAAGGTGTTGGGCCTAGGCTTTGGGCTTTGGGCCATTTTCAAACCGAATCCACCATAACTAGCTCATAGTTAAATAATAAGAGGATAATTAAAATTCAAAAAATCAACTATTTAATTTTAAATTATATTTTATTACTCATAACAAATTGTAGCTTGTTAAAAAATAAAAATAAAGAAAAGACAAATTATGAATAGTTTCTGATTACCGAGTGAACTCACATGGTCCAAATTTCGACGATTACGATCAATGGCCCAAGCCCATTTTTCGTGGGCCTGTTATGTCTGGAAATACTAGTGGGGTTGCATGGGCGAAGAAGAGCCCGATATTACAAATTCTAATTATTTTATTTATTACTTTCAAATTTTCGATCGACAGATTGGCTATGCAAAAGGATTTTATATTTTATATTTTATCATCTATTAGAGACAAAATGCATGTTAAATAGGTAGAATTGACAAAATGTCGAAAGAAATTACGAAAGTACAACATTTTTGTTCCTCGTCAGCACAGTTCCGAAAGTGACCATTTAAAAATGCCATAAAATTCGAAATAGCAAAGTTGTTAGCTTACGTGTTCCACTAAAAGCATTACGTTGTTACATTAATAAAGTATTCTTTTGGTTTGTCATTTTATCATTTTGTGATGCTACCAGTCAAAGAGTATGCGAATCCCTATGCTAATTATCGGATCCTCGCAAATCTACAATTCAACGTATTGATATGAGTTAGTGTGTATGACGGGTCATTCAGACGTCGGAGGTTTAATTCCTAATCTGTCAATTCTGCTTATTTATAATGCGAAGTTGGAATAAAGTATTTTTTAAAACAAGAAGAAAAAGAATGTTTCGTGCGCAGTTGAACAATATTATCATATGAATTATTTTGTGGCCAGCAAGGCAAGATTACGAGTAGAGGTGGCATTCACCTATGCATCTTTCTCAATAGTAGTAAATACGTGCGTAGTCTTCTACTTATTTTAAGTATTTCATCATCCTAATGTTTTTTTTTTTCTAAATTAGTATTTTGGTGTGTCTGATATGGCATTTGGAATTCGTTTGCCCAGAAAGCTTTTAGCCTGATAAGAAAGAGTGCGGATGACGGTGACGAGGAGTATATATGGCGGTCGAAATAGTTGGATAAGATTTATGGATACCGGATAATGAATAACAGTTTATGATGAAGATAGTGGGTAAAAGTTGGTGACGGTATTCTAAATAACGATGTAATGACTAGTTCGTTTATGAGATATATTTTCCATAACGATTATACGTTATGTGACAATGACCTGATGGGTATTGATGATGACAACGATAAATAATAATAATAATTTTTTTACTTCACATACAATTATTAATATTTTTATGTGTGATTCGTAATTAACTAACTATTAAAAAGAATAGTGACAAATTATTTATTCTAGCCATTATATTTTATAACTCAGAAAAAATTATACATATTCAAAACTGAACTCTTCTAAACGAATATAGTTTTTCTCAACTTTGTAAAGAAATAATTGTTTTTTTTTTTTTTTGAGTTTTTCAGAAATAATAAAAGACGCATACAAAAAATAATTTCGAAACAAACAAACGCATAAAGAAGCAATGGTAGGTCGGCAGAATTCGACTGATCTTCCCACGAAATTTATCAACCAATCATTTCAGCCACAAAAATTAATACATCCATGTGGCAGTGCCATTTTAAGGCCTTGTTTTTTTTGTTTCGTTTTGAAAACGATTTTCATTTCAACAGTAAATTTAATATATTTTAATTATATTTCAGCATTTTTAATATAATTTTTTACTATTCAGCATCTGCTTTTTACATTTTCAATACACTTTTTACATTATAAAATTATTTTCCAAAACTTGTTTTCAAAATTATTTTCAAAATCGCCCCAAAAGAACAGGTAAATTAAAATAATACATTTTCCGTCTCAAACAAAAAGTTTACGTGAAAAATATAAAAGTAAAGATTTTCGAACGGCGTGAATTTCATTTATGATCAATAATATAATATTAATAATTAATTAATAAAAACGTACTAATAAATGCTATTATCATTACTCAAATAATATTTTTTCGTTCTACTAGAAAAACTCATTTTTAATATTTGTTTTTGTTTTAATACAGTGAGTCAACTATCAAATTTTTACTCTTTTAACCTATACGAAATAATAATGTATAATTTATAATTAATTAATATTTAAAATGTAAAAATATTAATAAAATAAATAATCACAAATTAAATATTTGAAATATTATATTTTAAAATTAATAATAAATTATACATCATTTAAATCGGACTCTTATATTAGAAGAAAGAAGGGAGAAAAAGAAATCTCAGGTGGCCCCAATGAGCTAGCTGTATACGACTGTTTGGAAAATGAATCAATCAGTTGACTGTATAATAATATCATAATTCATAATAATAATAATAATAAGATTATCCTCAGAAGATGCTACAATCTTCTTTACATAGCTGTTTAAATTGAATCCCTCGAAGGCGATTCAGCATCTTTATCCTTCTCTGAGCATCCAATCCAAAAGGGATCACGTTTTCCTGCGTCTTTGCTTCTTTTAGCTTCGCTGAACTGAACTTAATTGGCTGCCATCTGCAAATGGGGAAATTTGGTTATCTGGCGATGAAGACTGATCAAGCAGCTACGGAGTTGATCTCTTCTGATTTCAAGGATTTGGGAAATGCAGCCGCGAAGCTCGCTAATCATGCCGTCGCTCTCGGCGGCCTTGGATTTGGGACTTCCTTTCTCAAATGGCTCGCTTTCGTTGCTGCTGTGTAAGCCACCAATTTCGATTTTCACTCGTTTCTGTGAAGTACTTTTGGTTTCTGGGATTTCGTTAGATCTGATGAATTATGTGTCAATTTGCAGATACTTGTTGGTCCTGGACCGAACGAACTGGAAGACCAACATCCTTACATCTCTTCTTATCCCTTACATTTTCTTGAGCCTTCCGAGCATTTTGTTCAACTTGTTTAGGTCAGTTTTTTTTAACTTTCTCTCCACCATTTTTACCTTCTGCAATTTGTTTGTTTTACTTAATAAATTAAACCGTTAGTTGTGCAGGGGAGAAGTTGGGAAATGGATTGCGATCATCGCCGTCACGTTACGCCTCTTTTTCCGGGAGCGTTTTCCAGATTGGCTTGAGCTTCCGGGGGCGTTGATCCTTGTGATCGTGGTGGCTCCGGGATTGTTCGCCGACACCGTGAGAGGCGACTGGATCGGGGTCGTGATTTGTCTGGCGATCGGTTGCTACTTGCTCCAAGAACACATCCGAGCGTCCGGTGGGTTCAGGAATTCCTTCACGAAAAGCCATGGGATCTCGAACACTATTGGGATCGTCTTGCTCTTCGTTTATCCAGTCTGGGCTATCATTATCTACATCTTGTGAATCTGATAGGACAAAGCTTCTTGATTCTTCATAGTTTGGTGTTTTCTGTTTGCAATTCTGGAAACCTCTCGATGTCCAACTTGGTTGTGTGTAAATTTGTCCCATTTGAAGAACGTAGGTATTACCTTTGTCTGTGGAACCAAAGTATTGTATTGCAATTCGTTGTGTTAAATTTGCACTTTTAAACATTGGCACCTTTTCACTTTAGTCCTCAAAATTTTACTTTTTTATTTTTACTCTAAAGAATCGAACTCATAGCATTGGTGTTACAATCGGTGTTACAAGACTCCCCTATTACCCCGACTTTAGTCCTTAATATTTATCGCAAAATAAGTCATATCATTATATTGTATCCAAACAACGTAATATTTTATTGTAAAATAAGTCATATCGTTATATTTTATCTAAACAAATTTACATACATTATAATGGAGAGGCGCTAAATTATGTATAAGGAAATATGACAATTTAGTCACTTTTGTTGGACATGTTGCACTTATGGTCCCTTACGTGTTTCACTATTGCAAAAATAATCTCTAACGTTTCATGCAACAAATTCAAATATATATATATATATATTTAAAAAAAGGGCCAAAAATGCTATTTTTCCCAATATGTAAGGCTAAAATTTTATTTAGACACAACATAAAACATTAGAGATTTATTTAAATGTAACGTAACATTGAAGGCTTAATTGGCACCCAAGTAAAATATTATGGACTAAAATAAAACCTAATCCTTAATACTATCAAACCCACAAATCAATGGCACAGGCTTTGTTTGATTCAGCTATAGTCAAGAGTATTATTTCTGAAACAACCTATGACCATTTGACCCTTTACTTCACGCCTTGAGCTCCTTTTGCTTCCTTGTATAGTTCATCAATGCATTCCTGCACAGAAGCAACACAAATGATTCCATGGAATGGAACAGAAAAATGGACCTTTACAGAAGAGTTCAAATCGAAATGGCACAAACCTTATAGTGCTTGAGTAGTTGTGGCCTTTTGAGTTTGAATGTTGGAGTTATAAGATCTCTCTCAATGTCAAAAGGAATGGGATCCAAATGCACTGCTTTTAGCAGCTCAAAACCGCGAAGCTGCATGAGCGTTAGTTTATTTGGTTAAAAGGCGAAAAATGCTAACTCAAACTATAGAAGAAGCAGTAAGAGCATAAAAAACTTAAGGTGTACATACTTGGTTATTCTTTCCAGAGTTGTTGAGTTCGTCCAGAACAAACTTCCTTGCCTTTATGTTGCTGCAGAGCGATTTGAAGTCGCCATCCTGATTATTCTGAGCAGCAGCCCAATCTTCGAGCGCCTTTTTTTCTGGCACCACCACTGCCACGAGAAAGGATTCGAAGCTGTTCCCGTAGACCCAAATCTATGGACCAATTCAGAGTCAGTGAAATTTCCAAACTTCTTATATGTATATACTAGTTATCTGATCACTTACAGACGCCACGATGGGGGAACGGGAGAATGTGCCTTCAAGGCGCTCCACAGCAACATATTCACCTTGAGACAACTTGAAGATATTCTTTTTCCTATCAATTATCTTCAGTGCACCATCAGGCTGGAATTCGCCGATATCTCCTGCAACAATTTACAAAAATTTAGCATGATGCAGAGCAAAGAACCAGTAGACTCATGCTGAGGTGCATCAAAACTTGATTCCCAAGAGCCTTACCAGTGTGAAACCATCCATCCACAACTACTTCATTGGTAAGATCTGGTCGCTTGTGGTATCCAGAAAACAAGTTTTTTCCTCTTATACAAATTTCTCCACGCTGTATATCAGCAAGTGCATCGTATCCCAACTCAGGTACTGACTCAAGCCTTGCTTCTATGGTTGGGAAGGGTACACCAACTGTTCCAACCATAGAATAGACATCATTCAAGGACGTGAAACAACCGCCAGCACACTCAGTGAGGCCTGAAACAAGCAAAATATAAAACAGTCAGACAATCAACACTTCTAAAGTTTCAGAGCAATATGGACCCTATACTTGTTTCGAGTGTTTTCTAGTTTGTAGTTTTAAGTATCAATACCATATCCTTGTGACACGTTACAGCAGCATGCAACCCTCAGAAATTCCTCCACATTATTAGACAGAGGTGCAGCACCAGAAAACATAGCACGAACTCTTCCACCAAAACCTTGTTTGATCTAACATGAAGTACCATTAGAAAGCCTCCCTAATACAAAATGAAAGAAAGAAAACATTAAGGTGTGTGGAAGGATCACATTACTAACTTTATTAAAGACCAACTTGTCTAGGAGAGGAGCAGCTTCTTCTTGTTTAAGACCTTTACACAAATTCTTCAATTTGCTGCGAGTGACACCTTTACAGTTAGAACAGGCTCTGAACCAACTAAAGCACATTGCAAAATGAGAAAAAAGTCCATGAAACACATACTAGTTGAAGGCAAAATCAAATAAGGCCTTCCTTATTGCACCTCCAGCTGAAACCTTTTCCGTTATACCTAATTGAGACAGTTTAGAACCACATTCAGACAGGCAGAAATCAACAGCTTATTAGCATCGGAATTTTCATTTTACCTGTGCACATTCTGTCATAGATTCTAGGAACTCCACAAAAGAAAGTGGGCTTCAAATTCAAAAGATCATCAACCAAGTATCTGACATCCTGCAAATATGAAATGCAACTCTTGAAAACTTTCTACGGCAGAAACTAACTGTAACAGGCAAACGACATATCTGATAAGGGGAACAGGTTTCTATCTTACCCCTTGCCAGTACCCAATTGAGGCACCCCTGGAAATGCAGTAATACTCAATAATCTGATCATATACGTGTGCTAATGGAAGAAATGAGAAGAATGTATCCTCTGCTGACGCCTGCAACAAAACAAAAGTTACAGACCATCTGCACTTGAAACAAGGAGTACATGATTTCAGGCAATGTTTGAAGAATCTCGGGAAAGGAAAGAGATGTACATAAAAATTACAATGACAAAGCCTTTACACACAGGAGAATATAAGGAAATTTTACAATTGCTTCCTCAAACATCAATAGTCATACAATCCATTTCTGAAACTTTAATAGGTTCTGGGAAAGTTAACCACTTTGCTTTCTCAAACTGTGACAACTATACTTTATGGAAGCAGTCCCTGTAACAAAATATTGTTAAAAATCAGCCACACTCAAGCTGAACTCAAGCAATAAGAGAGGTGCTCTAGTAATGCCATACAGCTGAATATTAACAATCCAGGACGAGCGTATATCTATTTTTTACTACTGTGAAAATTATTTCTTGACCATTGAAAAAGAAATAAAAAAAATAAAAAGACATGCAAAATCACTAAGCATCTAAAACTAAGGTTAAAAGATAACATACCACTTTGTCTGTTTCCTTGAGTAGATAATCAATTGATAAAACTCCGGAAATGAGGGCTTCGTTACTTAAAATAACTCCTTTTGGTTCTCCTGTTGTCCCACTTGTGTACATTATAGTGCACCTTTCTGTCTTTCGTTTTGGTGGCAGGTCATGATCCAACTGACCCTGTAAAGATTGATAAAACATTAAATCCATAATCAAAACCCACTTAAGATTTGCAATACGTGACCAATTATCTTGCCTTTTGCTTACCATAAGAGCAAAGTCTTCCCAGGAAAAGCAAGTCACGTTATGCTCCTCAGCTTTCTTCTGTTGCATGTCGGAAATCTTTCCAAAGCTGACAATGGCTGCACGTACGAATTAAGGAGGTAGAAATCTTAATTAGTCAACATTAATGATGTCTAGCTTTCAAGAAGTAATCGATCTAAGGTTGCAATTTAACATACTTTTTAGATGTGTATTCACTCTCTCAAGGCATTTCAAGATCTGCAGAAAGAGTACTATTATCAGCAAATAGTATATATAAACACAGATCCAGACTTAAGAAAGCCTCATTTGCAGAATAAGCACACCACTTACAGCAGGTATCTTGTTTTCTTGAACAAAAGCAATTGGAACTTCTGCGTGGTTGATGATGAATTCCACCGCATTTTCACCTGATTAGATGAACAGCACAACCATAATTAACATTTGAAATGCTTCCTAAATTGCTTAAATGATCATAATCGATAACAATTTCAGGCAGAAAAAGAAATAGTTTTAGGGGAAAAAAACATACCCAGGGTATCATAGAGTGGCACATAAGTGACAGCTTGACTATTACAAGCCTGTGAAATGGTTAATGCATGAAGATAACATCATCATCAGTGAAATTTTGATTCGAACAAAGTATGTTTTGAATATGAAAATTACCTCCATTGCCATAATCCACTCTGGACAATTAGAGCCATATATCCCACAAGTGTCTCCCTGAAAAAAGCAGAGCAGTCATTTTCATTTTCAAATTCAAATTCAGTCAAATTCTGCATACTCTATAGTAGTAAGATTTTCAAATAAGATGAGAATATGAATATGAACTCACTGGATTAACACCACGGCGGCGGAGGGCGGAGCCAATTCTGAGACTGGTATTGAGCACTTCCTCATAGGTCAACCACACGTATGACCCAGCCTACACAACACAATTATTCCACTACAAAATTAGTATTAAATTTAAATTTTACTTTTCCGGTGGGGATTAAGGTTTAGATCGAATTACCTTGCCGTCCGTGATTTGGCGGCGGCCAAGCATTGGGTTCTTCGCATTCTCCTTAACTGAATTACTGAACAAACAAAGAAAAAGAGTTATCCTACTTTCATTTCAACAACTGGCCTATTAGCTCAGTTGGTTAGAGCGTCGTGCTAATAACGCGAAGGTCGCAGGTTCGAGACCTGCATGGGCCATTTTCCTAACTTTTTATGGTGTTTTCTACAAGCTAAAAATAGCAATAACATGCTGCCCTGAAATTAATTAACTCATGATGATGGCCATTTTATCTACCTTTTCTGTGTCTGTAAATTCTAAAAGTAGCAATAATAGACTACCCTGAAATTAGTTAACTGATTTGGACATACTTGTAGCTGTAGAAAGAAGAAGAAAAGAAAAAAAATTTTGTCGTTCTACATTTTTTCGTCGACAGGGCAATTTACAGGCCATTAAGATCTACCGTGAAAATCAAAAGAACACAAATCACCGTGGTTCAAAATAGAACCGCCGGCTCCGGGCACCAGTAAGAATCCAAACTAGTTCGCAACAGCTATTGCCACAAATCCAGAATTTATGATCAGAAAATCGAGTTTCCCAGAAATGTGTTGAAAACTCGCGTCGGTTCAGAAACGCATGCAGAAGAAAATTAAAATTCACATTACAGCGGGACAAGCGATCCCATTCTACAAAACAGATCGATCCAGCAATTTAATTAAATTAAGCAGTACGTACCTGAAGAAATCCCAGGGAGATTCCAGTCCGGGCGGTACTTCCAGGAGACCGTCTTTAGCGTAAATACACCGGTAAACAGGCCCCGCCGATGGCTTTCCTCCGGAGGCCGGAATGCCTTCTTCAACCTTGAGTAAATATTCCGCCATTTTTTATTCAACCGAACTTCACAGAAAGGGAAAAAATTCTCTCTCTAGCAGTAGTGAAAGAAGCGGTGAGAAGAAGATGAGGGAATTTATGTGGAAATTAAAAAGAGGAAAGTTGAGGAGCTGGACTCCTGCAGCATTCAATTCCACAAGGTTACTCCACTACTACTACTACTTATGGTAGTTAGTTGTTGGCGGAAGGATTGAGTTTTCTTCTTTTCTCCTTTCGTTATATTTTCACTAAATAGAAATTCGTTATTTTTTTCATTTTTATTACAAGTGTCGTGTTTCAAAAATTACTTTATTTGAATCGAAATTTATTTGGAGTATCGTATAATATGCGTGATTCATAATCAACGTGACCGACCAATTACTTATTTTATATGTTATTAATTTTCTCCATTTCAAACTATTATTAATTCATGACATAGCGGTAGTAAAGTTTTCCTTTTTTGGGTTGTGCATACTAATATGGCGGCCTTAATGAGCCTCTGTAACTGATGCTGGTTCTGGTTGTGTAGCACATTTATAATGGGTAGTTGAGGATTTTACTAAAATTTCTTCTATCAGTTTCCTTGCACTATGGTGTGATAAAGTCAATATTTTATTCTTTTTATTTTTAATTTTTAGCTACTAGATAAGAACAGTCGCGTCGGAGTGAAATATATAATTATTCATAAGTTACAAATGTGACATCGTTTTATTCATTTCACGATCAAAAACATGTATTTACTTCATTGTTTCGGGTTTGGGAGAGGAAGCGATGTCGTTCGACTTTTTTTTTTTTTCTTTTTTGAATGTGGGTCCCAAGGGTCTCATCCCTAAATTCACCTCCCATTGTCCTGAGTAAGATTCGAGTACACTACCTCTACGATAGATTTGCTGATGACTAAGCATTGCTCGATTCCTGATGTCGTTAGGCTGAAATTATACTTTCGTACAAGCACTTTCGACGCACGTACGTTAATAGTGTGTTTCTTCCCTACTGAAATTCTCTCCTCCTTTTATGATATTTCTTATATTTTTGTTCTTCAATTCTACCTCATATATTACTTTCCTTTCCTCCTTTACAATTATTACTTTCTTATGATGGCCTCCTCCATTAATGGGTTGATTCCTTTTGTATCAGGGTGCAATTGTCACAAATTTGGGTTGAACTTTGAGCATTACTATTTAATTCTATTTACTTTCTCATCCAACCAATTTGGTTGAGAGTTGAGACTTTCCATTGTAGTAGTACTTCGTCCCACAAACAACAAGAGTCTCATATATATATATATATATATACATATATATATATATATATATGAGATTGGGCAAATGACATTGGTGATCACTCAACTATTTACAATGTTTAGTTTTGGCAACTAATCTTTTTTTGTGTGCGTGTTTGCCCATTTAACTATTCGCAATGTTCAGTTTTGACAACTTATATATTTTTCATGTGCGTTTGCCCACTCAACTTTCTTAAGTATTATTTTTAACCCATTATGTGATAATTGAGAGTCGAGGTAGATAAATTCCTTCAACCTATTATGAAAACACATAATGGGTTAAAAGTAACACTTAAAAAGTTGAGTGGGCAAACACGCACGAAAAATCTATTAATGGCCAAAACGGAACATTGCAAATAGTTGAGTGAGCAAACACGCAAAAAAAAAAAAAATTCGTGGCCAAAACTAAACATTACGAATAATTGAGTAACCACTGGTGTTATTTGCCCTATGAAATTTGAGCTAGCGATGTTTGATATACACACGGAAATACAACACGAACATAATATGTTAAATGAGACTTGTCAACTTCTATGCAACCCAAATTTGTCACCCTTAACCCGAATACGACACGAACTTACCCTTAACCCGAATACAGCACGAACTTATCAACTGATTTATAGTCCGAATCGTCACCCTATTTGAGGGAACGCGTTATTGAATTTGAGAACTGAATTGTTATGCAGGTACCAACAATTTTTGGTTGGGCCTTGACATTGATTAATGATTCTGGCGACCGTTTTATTGGGTTGTACTTGCTTTATATTTAATGGATTCACTAGCACTTGCCCTACTTGATTCACTATTTTCCTCTAGGATAAATTACTTTTTTTTTTTTTTTTTTTTTTTTTGAAAACGGATAAATTACATTTATCAGAGAGAAAGGATACACAGAAAAAAGTTAAGAAATTCTGTCGGAAGAACGGCTCTGAATAATTATAGGGCTGGTTCTTTTTGTTATGTTTTGAAAACGGTTTTGGTTTCAACAGTAAATTTAATATATTTTAATCATATTTTATCATTTTTAATACAACTTTTTACATTTTCAATACACTTTTTACATTATAAAACTATTTTCCAAAATTTGTTTTCAAAATCGTTTTCAAAACAATAAAAAAGAACAGGCCCATAATTAAAATTGTCTCGTAAATACTACATCATTTCTTATAAAAATTTATTGAGGTTTTTTACCATGCATATTATTTTCCTTAACACAACAATAAATCTCCTTTAGATTGGCTATGTTGTTATTGCCCCTATCAATAAAAAGAACACAAATATAGATGGTCTTTTTGTTATTTGTAAAATATCTATTATCTAAATATATCTCGCTACATCATTCTATCTAGTGGAGCGAAAGCACCCAATGCAATAATCCCTCCATTTCATCATTTCAAAAAGGAAGGAGCGCAAATAAAATATAGATGCATGGGAATTAGGATGAAACCATAATAAATTAACGAAACCATACTTACTTACCAGTAAAATCATGGTGATTAAGCCAGTCATCTTCCCGAAAAGACCTTCATCATCCCTATCTCCAAAGTAACTCGAGTAGTTTAACGAGATATATTCATCATCCAATCCTAAAGTAGCTCGAGTAGTTTAACGAGAACTCGTAACAAAGCTCCATCCATGATCACATAAACCATTCTATAACGGTACAACCAAACAACAACCCTTTCCTTTCTCTTTCATCAAATCTCAATCAAATATCAATCCATCCCACCGCCCATAACCATAATCAAATCTCAAGATTCTCATTCCTTCTTCCCAAAAACCCTAGGACCCATCCATCCATAAAGTATATCGCCATTAATGATCACTTCCCCCACTCATAAAAGCGCACCACAGAGTTCCTCCTTTCTTTCTTTCTTCTTTCTCCAATGTCCAACAATGTCGTCCACCACCGCCATTAATTCTCTCTTCCGTCAATTCACGCATTAAATGCCCCCTTCCTCCTCCCTCAATTAATACTATTAATGTCTGAATAGTACTGAATCGGCCTACCGCTAGACTTCAAGCTTTTGCAGTTTTGCATTTAATGAATCCACCTTCTCTGGGCCTGCCCCTGTTTCCACCGCAGTCCGATTCCCGCCGTTTAATTTCCGGGAACATTCCACGTGTCGTTCACAGTCACACTCCGCGTTTGTTGTACCTCTCCGGTGACAGTAAGGCTTCCGGGTCCCCGCATCTTTGCCGGCTCGACGAGAAAAACCCGGCACCTGAGGTTCTCATGAACATGGGGCTAGCGAATGACTTGTTGCTCCTCCTCGACGATCCTCCTCCCCCGCCTGGCGTTGACCCTCCGAACCTCACGCTGGATTCCGACAACGGGTAGAAGCTCCCGTTCGACCCTCCGCCGCCGCGCCGGCGGAAGAACGGGGACTTCATGTTCATGCCTCTGTAGTAACGGAATGAGAATACCCTTGGCTTTGTCAACGAACTGAAGGGGGACGGGCGTTTGTTCCAGAAGGTTCCGACTCCTCCTCTGCGGTACCGCCAGGGCGACGCCGTCACCGCCTCCATCACAAGCCTCTCCGATCCTAAATTACGTTCAAACCCAAATGAATATGACCGCTTCAGTAGAAAATCGGGGCGGTTGCATAATCGATCCTCGGATAATTGAGCGCTCCTCCTCGGAGAGGGCTCCTGAGTGATCTCCCCGACGGTGGTCGAATCCGATTCCGGCATAATCTCCGTCAGCGTCTCCAAAATCGCGCTCTCGATGAACATCTCATCGAGGCTGGGGCGGATTCTGGTAGCCATGACGGGAACGAAGGGCGATTCGGGTCGGAATACGGTGGCCCGACACAGGGGACAATTGGCGTGCGATTTTAGCCATATGTCAATGCAGTCAACGTGGAAAGCGTGTGAACAAACCGGAAGCGTTCGCACGTAATCGTTCTCTTCGAACTCCAACAAACAGACCGCGCAGTCGTGGACGCTGCTCTTCCTGGTGTGGATGGAGAGAGGAATTGTCTTGATCGCCGTGTCGTCGAGCCCGTAGGGAGAGAAAACGTGGAAGGCGTCGGTGGCGTCAAACGGATACGGAGGAGACTCGATGTTGCTGGCGGATGAGGACGGAACGTAGCGGCGCCGGCGAAGCCTCCACCGGAGGTAGCGACGGTGGAGGTGGACGAATTTGCGGGAGATGAGCCTGGAGTACGTGATGACGACGAAAGCAGTGACAATAATAACAACCATCGCTATCAATGGCGGGCTGAACTTCACGGGCAGTTTAGACGGCGGAGGAGACGACAACGATGATGTTGAAGAGGCATTAGTAGATGTCATGCTTGTCGCCGACGATGATGACAGGAGAAACGCCGGGGTGGAGGGTGATGGGGCCGCCGCAGGGGCGTAAACCGGAGCAAGGTAGTTACGCATGGTGGGTTATTACAAATTGGGGTGGTGGTGGCGGCCGGTGATCGGAGTGTGGTGGGTTAAGGGAAAGGAAGTTATGAAGGCATTTCTCACTTGCTTTAAGTTTAAGAGGGTTGTGGTGGTACCTGTGTTGACTGGTGAGGAAAAGGAGAGAAGACTGAAGACTGGGGAGTGGGGAAGGTGGGAATGACGAATGAGGAAGAAGAAGAAGAAGATTTTTCCCGTATTATTAATTTTTGTCTACTAATACTTTTAATACTATTAATAATATTTTAATGCATCGTTATATTTTATCGTCCTATTATCTAGTATATTGAAAGCAGAGCCTTATTTGTTTATTCTCTAAATAAACAGAATTTTATTAGTTTATACTGTGTCTTGTCAACTTCCACTCTAAATAAGCAAAAATGAAATAAGAATTGAGAAAACTCGCTATGCAACACAATGACCCGAGCTCGTTGCTACTATTTTGAGTTACGATGATGAGTATTGAGTTGGTTACGATCTGTCTGTTTGACGAAATATGGGTTTGTGATTTATTGAGCTAATGACACGTCAGCATTTGTGAATTTAATGCGCCTTTTGAATTTTTTTTGTTTTTCGTGTTTGTTTGGATGCTATCAGCCTACCACTAGTGTGGTTTTGTGACTTTAGTACGAAACGTATTTAGACTAATCACATACTTATATTATTATGTTTATTACAAGTAGATGTAAGGAGAACGAGGGAGGTACATAAAAGAGTTAATTAATTCGTTATGCGTAACAATTGTTTGAACACTCGATTATTCTTATATTTCTTCAGTTTCACTCAAATAATTAACTTTATATACTAAAAACAATAATACAAAGTAAACTTTTTAAATAGAACGGAAAGAATGTATGTCAATTCAATTGCAGCTTTCAAGTATTTTTATATTCATGAGATGAGGTTGAGGTTGAGGTTAAGGTTTGTCTTAGTAGAGTGGTAATTAAAGAATTAGGACTACATTTTCATTGTCACGTCGTCCTCTTTGACCCTTGGTTTCCACTGCCTATATGGAATTATGTCGACCTTTGATTTTTCCCTCTTTGTTGGTTTTCCATGGTAATATGAGTGAGAATATGACTTGATTATGAGCATGGGTTTCTGGAATCTCTGGAACCTCTCCTCTGACCTACATTATTTAGTTCTCAATCAGTATGCTCTAAAGTCTAAACACTACACCTTTAAGCCAATTTTTAAGGTAAGAGTCTTATCGTAAGACTGTAAAATTATTGTCCCTGATCTTTAAGCAGCAAGCCTATTGTTGAAGCCTTCGTCTTCACCGAGACTTCTGAGCTAGTCCACCACGGTGATACTTGCAGTTGAGACTAATTTCCCGATTCCACTTCGGTGTCTAAGTTAGTTCTTTAACTAATATCACAATGTAAGATAAGACAAGTGATCATGCGTTACCTTAATATAGTGAGACGATCGGGTAATTATAGGCGGAAATGCTTACGGTGGCTTGTAGAGCACGAGATGAAACACGCCAGCTCCTGACGTCGTCCGGAAGATCTTCCCTTATCCAAACCTAACCGCATCCTCAATTGCCGTGCAGAACCAACTCACGAGTCATACATGTTCACCCCAGAAAGTTCTCTTTAACCTTCTTGGGCCTTTTGCTGGGTTTTGCTACTTGTGGCCCAATTGGAGTTCCGGACATTGTCTCTCCCTGGTCTCGGCGATATTTATATATCCAGCACCTATCATAAATCGACATTTCATATTTCTATTTATTCATGGGCATCTATCTTTCTTTTTTTCTGCTCAAAATAGCATTATTTTCTCTTAATGTATATGATTACACAATCCTACTTAATCCCAAATAATGTCTCTAAGACTATAGTTGGCTACGAAATCATAGGCACTTGATAATATGATTCTTAAGTTGATTTTAGTAATATATCAAATGATTTTAGGCCTGTGCTTTCTTTGAAAAGGGCCTTTTTGTCGCAAGGCCCAACTCAATCCCTTTTTCAAATTTGGCCCAAGAGTTTGCAGTATTTCAAAATGGGCCAACATGGGCCGAAGCCCAATATCTACCTGCATTCCATCTTCCACATGGATTCGGTTTCGAAATAAAAACTTGTCTAGGGTTTTTGAAGCAATTGGGAATTACATTCGAGTCGGAGTCGCTGCTTCTGTCATCAGATCGTGGGTGTTGTTGAGAGCTCCGACGAAGAAGAAGAAGAAGAAGAAGAAGAGATCGCAAAGATGTTTCCAGGAATGTTTATGAAGAAGCCAGACAAAGCAGCGGCTTTGAAGCAGCTGAAGAGTCACGTTGGCATGTGGGGGGCTTGGGTTGTTGCCATTCGCGTCGCCCCTTACATTCTTCACTACTTCTCCGATGATAAAGAGGCCTTGAAGCTCGAACTTTGAATTCCTCGTCTCTTCTCAGGTACACCGCAGTTTCGGGTAAAACGTTTTGGATGTCGTCGTTCGTGCTATTTAATTTAATTTAAAATAAATTTTCTCGTTCATTCTTGAGGCTGTTGTGCGGTTACTGTGTTATGACTTTATACTATGTCTGGTTTGGTGGAAATCCCGTGATATGTTTTATTGTAAATTCGGAATCGAAGCTATGATTTTGTGATTTTGTATGATTTGATGGGGATACAGGATAGTGCGTGTATGAGTTTGCTTCTTAATATGTCATAAAGGAGGATGATTTGAGCTATGAACATTGGCATATTGGCGGAAATTTTGTGCATTGTACTCTAGGCCATTACTTATTTGTTCTATTCCCTTTGATGTTAAGAGTGGAAGGGATCATGAGAAGGCACTTTGTGGAGAGGATTTTACATGTGGCCTTTATGATGTTGAGCTCATCCTATAGCCATCATAATGATGAAGGTGCTTATGTACTGTAGGACGAAGTTGATTGCCAATAGAAACTAAATTTGTAGGAACATAAGCGAAACATAGCTGATTGGGTTTCAACCATAGGCGAGGAGGTTTTAGGACATGTGCTTGTTTTCATTAAGGTCGGTGGTGTTTGAGCATTTGTCTCCTATTACTGTGGCTAAGCTGAAAGTTAATGGTTCTGGCTGGATAGTATGCCAAAGTATTAGATTTGTTTTCAAGAGTGAACTGTTGAAGAAATTGTGATTTTGGAGTAATCTTATTTGAGAGATCAGCCCTTTCTTATGAGGAAATTTAACACTCCACGGAGTCGAAACCTCTATTGGTATCTGTGGTTATTAAATTAGAGGTAGACCACTTGAATTTCTTGATTGGTGAAATTGGTCTAAAATGCTATGTGTATTTCTTTGACTGTTGAGGATTTTTTAGAACATCATGGATGATGAAGAAGATCAGTTAATGTCTATTCTACGTGGAATTAATCAATTTGAATGGAATTTGCCACAATATTTTCCTCTGGTTTTTCCCTCATGTTGGGCCCGACTAACCATGGCATATAATGCATCTACAATTCATAGTGGTGCTATATATTTCCTTGGTTGCATAATAGTATTTTGACGAATGTTGCATAGTTTTGTTTGGTAATTTCTGTAGTGAGTGTGCAGTTTCAACTCCTGTTGTTCGTGGTGTGTATTTCCCGTGGTACCGGTGTTTAATTAATGCTCGTTACTTCTTTTCTTCCCTGCAGTTGATACAGGGCAATCAGGTGGACTGCTAGGCGAGCAGAGCTGTTTGGTTCTTCTTGTTATGGATCTTGATTACTTAATCTTAGCCACATTCATAAACTTTTTTGGAAGTATTGTGCCCTAATGTCTGTTCTTAGTACCGGTAGGGGTAAACAAATGAGAATATTTCTCTTTTTTTGAAGTTACAGTAAATATCCATTAAAGGGCTCCTTTCATGTGCTATCTTTCGTTGATTCTTGAAATTTCTTTATTTTCAAGTTACCTGTGAACTTAGCAACCTGGGGTGGGGTTGGGGGTTAGAATAGAAATTGGTCTGCGGCCGTGCAGCTGTTGATTGATTAAGGCCACATTCCACTTTATTCACGTTTGATTTTGCTAACGTTTGACAAGTGGCTACTTTCCAACCATGTTATTAAGGTGTTCACCTCGTCATTTAAGCACCTCTACGAACATAGACATGAACTTGTGGTTGTACCTGCATCGTTTCTTAGGAATTGATGGTGATGGACTGCGCAATTTCAGCAACATTTCTCTTCGACGGAAGTCCCTTATATAAGTTTTAGACTCGTCGAACACCTTACCTTCTGCAAAGGTAAGTATCGAACAACCGAGGTCTTTGAATGACTCGTTGTGCGTTATAACCTCTTCAACGTTGGCAGTTATGAATCGAATATCCGAGGTACTCGGATAACTGGGCACTGTTCTGAATTATTCAAATTATGTCGGCAGAGTGAGATAGAGCCGCGGAAAGGGTAACGTTGGTCCACTGATTAGGATAGACTTATTTCATCGCTCTCATGCATCTCTCTCTCTCTCTCTCTCTCTCTCTCTCTCTCTCTCTCTCTCTCTTCTCTTTCGTTCTGGTAATCCAAGTGTCATAATAATTTTACGTAAAACATTGTTAGCTTGTCCCTTTTTGTGAAAATCGTTATCATCCACCCAAAAATGATTCTATTAGGTCCCGTTTGGTAAAGAGACTTAAATCATGATTTGAATTTCATTTTAATTTTATAATATTAAAATTACATTGGGAATGTAAAAAATGTGTGTTAGAAATATAAAAAGATTTATTAAAAATATAAAATGCTTACTGAGAATGACGAAAAACTATTATAGAGTCAAAATCTCTTTACCAAACAGGCCTTGGCTGCTTAATTAAAACTCCACCCCTTAACAGAAGCAAAAATGACTACCTTCCTTCCCTTCAAATCCTTCAAAAAGGAGTTATCTAGAGTGTTTGGGAAACCAACCACCACCAACAAACCAACCCTTTTCATTTCTCATTCTCACCCAAAAACAACACAATTAGAAACAGAGTTTGATCATGAAGTTGGCAGGCAAAGTTTCTAAACCAGAACATCAAGATTGCTACTACACTTACAGAGAGCCTGAGTTGGGGAATCGTCGTTTTAAGGTGACATCTGGGATTTTTGATCCCATCCCATGTTATTACTGAAGCAGCAGCAGAAACAGCGGAGTTCAATTCAAACATTCAAAACATGTCTAGACAACATGTACCTGGTTCCATGGGAACTGGAGCCAGCTTCATTTTGAGATTAGGCCAGGTCATCTTCTCCTCCGCTTCTCTTCTCTTCATGTCCTTGGGAGTCGACTTCTACAGCTACACTGCCTTTTGGTATTCTGTTCAATTCCTTCTCCATACTTCAAAATTTAAACTTGATGCTTTTTTTTTGTTTGGCTGAAATTTGCAATCTTCGTTTCACTTTGAATGCAGCTTCCTGGTCACAGTCATGGGGCTGGTCATTCCATGGAGTGTCACTCTTGCTCTGCTGGATGGATATGCCATCTTGGCCCGCTGCCCTGTTCGTCAGCTGGGAATATTGCTAGTCATAGTTATTGGAGATTGGGTATGAATCATGTATCATACTTTAGTTCATACTCCCCCGTCACGTTAACAGATTCCACTTTGTAATACTGAAAGTTAACCAATCCCGGAATTTGATGTTTGCAGGTTCTGTCAATACTCACATTAGCTGCAGCAAGCTCAACTGCTGGCATCGTGGATCTCTTGTTTCGAGCGGACGAATCCTTCTGTCCTCCCAAGTATTGCAGCAGATACATGTTGTCCTCCATGTTAGCCTTCTTATCTTGGTTCTTCTCTCTGGGTTCGTCGCTTTTCAATCTTTGGTTGCTCCCCTCCTTATAACTTGGAATGCTGCTCACCTCCGCCATCATCAATCAAGGCCCCGCATTTGTTTTTACTTTGCTGTAGCTTTTTCCACTTTTCAGTTCAGGATTTCTCAGAAAGTACAGAATTTGCAGAGTTGTATAATTGTATCTCCATCCCACTGATGAGTTCATTGCTTTCTGTAAAGTGTAAGTACAGAAATAATATGAACCAGTTGACAGGTCAAATCTTACAAAGCAATAATTGCTCTCTTATTGAGGTTCCCAGTACTCCCGGCAAATCCTGTCCCCCGTTAACCCTTCAAATTTGACCTTCCCGAAGGCTTGGAAATCTTTGCCTGAAGCAACACATGTTAGAGAAGTTCAATATATCAAAACAGTAAGGCCCAATTTTTCGTGTTTCAATAGCAAAACAAGAGAAAATTCAGTTTCTTACAATAGGAGATACACACATTTATGCCAACAAGTAGGATTTCAGCAAATTTAACTAACTGTATGTCCATAATCAGCAGGAATTGGAATTCTTAACATTTCATTCCTGAGACTTTGAGCCATCTCTTCATTTCCTTGTTTGGCATGCCCTTCAATGAAAGCACCATATATTTCTTCATCTGGTTCATAGCCTTTACCAATCATCTCTGCTTGAAGTTTCAAAGCTTCTTCCATTCTTCCCTCCTGGCACAAACCCTTTATTAGAAACTCAAAACTCTTCTTTCTTGGAAAGATTCTATCTTTGTTCATTGCCTGTTTGAATATCTTAAAGGCCTCAGAAACCTCGCCTCGGTCACAGAGTACCTTTACCATTGCATCAACTGTTCTACTCTCAGGCCTAAAGCCCTTCCTACACATATCTTGGTACAGGAGGCTCACTGAATCAACATCCTGAATATTACAGTATCCATTTATAAGATGCTCATATGTAACACAAGTACTCTCAACACCACTCGCTGACATCTCTCTGAAAATCTCCTCAGCTCTTCCAACTTCTCCAACTCCACAGAACCCGCCAATCATAGTATTATAAGACACAATGTCATGCTGCACACTTTCAACCCTCATTGTATCCCACACCCTCTCAGCTTCCTCCATCTTCCCATTCCCACAATATGCTTCCATTAACACGCTATAGCTATATACATTTGGGACACAATTCATTCTCAGCATTTCATTCCAGACTTCCTCCACTTTTTCCATCAAGCCATCCCTCAGAAAAGCAACCATGATGATATTGAAAGTATTCGAGTTGGGACTCACAATTTTGATCCCTTTACCATTTCTGGCCTGATTTTCCACCTCAAAACCAAAGATTTCCCTGTAAAAATCATAACCAGCAAAACATCCCTGACTCTTTGTGACCAACTCAATCAAAACATTAACAGTGCTAATATCCGGGCAAACACCTTTGGACCTCAACATTCTGACAATTTCAACAGCCTGATCAGCCCTTTTGGATTCAACACAAGCTTTGATTAACAAATCAAACACGAAAGGTGCTGAGTCACAAGCCCTATAAGTTCTGACCAAAGTTTCGAAAATTGGAGGTGGGCTCCCTAGACCGGACCCCGGGAACTGGCGAATGGCGGAATGTATCAACTCTTGGGCTTTTGCTTTGTGGCGGGAGCGAGAGAGGATGTGTACAATGGTGGCGTAGGATGAAAGGGAGTGCACGCACAGCTTGTGGCGGACGGTGAATTGGAAGAAATGTAGGGCAAGATGAGGATTGTTACGGACTTGGAGAGCAATCTGCGAAAACTGAGATGGTGTGAGGCCTTCATTTGTGGAAGTAAGAAGCGACCGGAGATGGGACCATCTGGATTTCGATCGCTGGTGTTTCAGGATTCCGACGGCCGTCAAGACAAGATTTTGATCACAGGAAGGCGGAGAAGAAGTCGAGGAAGAGAATCTAAGAACGGAAGGAGCGGTATTCATAAAGAGCGGTTCTTTGAGGCATTTCATCAAACAGTTGGTTGACGAAGCCATTTTACTGAAGCATTGCTTGAGGCTTTGTATTTTTATACTCATACCAGTTGTTCAGATGGCGGGTAATCTTTTATATAACAAATCGTTGTTATTAGTTGGGCCTGGAATCTGCTGCTAAAAAGGCCTTGCGGCTCGGCCCAAAAGACCACACTGTTAATATCCAAATTGGGCTCATCCTCTATGGGCCGAAAGTCGATTGGATCCAACCTAGTGATTGTGCGTGAGGTTCCTCTTTTTTTTTTTTTTTTATAACTTTTTTTTCCTTTTCTTTCTTTTTTCCTTCTTTTGCTTAAAAAATATATATAAAAACTAGCTATTGAGATGAATTGCCCGTTGCTGCCTGACAATTGGTATCAGAATCTGTCATTATTACTCTTGTATAATCACGTATGCATGACACCACTAGCGGAGCCAGAATTTATTTTTAGAGGGGACACATCCACAATGACGCAAACATATTCAAATAAATATGATAAAAAAATCTCACAGGCCACACGACGTTAAATTACAAAACACAAATTCTTAAAATTATGGTAGTGTTAGTTTAAAAATATATATTGACTGAAGGCACTACACACACAACACACAATATTTACTATAATTATATATGTATATATAAGTACTTAAGGTGGGACCAGTGGGGGCTCGGGCCCTAGGGGCCCCCACCCTGGCTCCGCCTATGATGACACGGGCACTTCTTTAGTGGGTTAGTACAAGTTTATACGAGTGGTTTAGTACAAAAAATATCACTCACTCACAACATATTACAATCTTTTGGATTTTCACTTCTTAAAGTATAGCCCGTCGTGAGATTATTTTTGTTTTGAGTGTGATTAATAATGTTTAAAAGTGAAATAAGTGAAGCCTAAGCATATATCCGAAGTGAATTCTAAATGAATGCTTATGAAAAGCGAGAGAGATCAAACAGCAAAAGAAGAACCAGATTCATTAATTTTATGCTTTTATTCCAAAACCAAAGTACAAAGTTGATATTCCCATTCCACATGTTTATCATGCAAAATCAAAAGGAAACAACAAAAAGATCCAAAGAAGGAGACCAACAAAAAAATCAAATTAAACTACGTTGAAATTATTCGATGCATCCGTTGCACCCCTCCCCTTGAATTGTTTCGTTATCCAAGTTTTCGATTTTATTTTTGGTCTCTTACCCCACTTTTTATATTTTAGAAAAAAACGTTCCTTAAAATAAGCTAACGTAATGGACTGTTTTTCTAGGACCAATTCTTCTACTATTTGATGTTTCATGGCTGCCTAATTTTCCAGGACATTAAAGTATAGCAGACAAAAGGAGGAAATTCCCTATGTTCAAAGCCTTCCAGACCAAAGTAACATAATAAAGTAAAAGAATGGTGCCATTTGTCATTTGAAAAAAGTTATTATTAGAGTTCAATTACAAGCTATGAGCTCAATCGGCTGAAAAAATGGAGTTGAACTTGTTCGGGAGTCTGGTCCAAATCAGAAAAAACGAGTCAAATGCTCAACGGTTGGGATGCATAGATAGTTAGTCATATAGACTATAGAGGTTAATAGTTTGATTTCTATATTTGTCAATTTTGATATATTTAAAGTGCAAACTGATAAAATCTTGCGGATCACTTCTCACTTTTTGCCTTCAATGCAATAAATCAGAATGTCGTAATGATTTCAAAAACAAAAAGTGTTAAATGGAATTGAAGTTTTAAAGTAAAAGAAACGTTCACTTAACCTAATTGGCAATTTGTGCTGTCCCTTAACTTGTCTTACACTGTAGAAGAAACAACATTATTCAGCCTGGGATTTCCATGTCGTGTAAGCAAGCTTGAACCCTATCAAAGTTAAGCATACTATCAAAGTTTAAGAATCAGTTCCGCGAATTATCTGTCTAAATTATTCTATTTTATTATATTTAATTTAGTTGAACGATATTATTTTACTAAAAAATTTAAGTGAAACTATATCGTATTCACAATAAAAATGTAGATTTGAATGAGAAAAATGAGGATGTAGTGAAATGGAGATGGGACCTTAGCTTCAAATAATGATATCACTAGAAAAAATGACGTCGTTTTACTAGAAAAGTTGAAATAAACCCCGTCGTCTTAATAATTAGACAGAATAAAACGGAATAACCTATCCAAAAATTAGTTATCCCATGAATTATGAGGAAAGGTGGCAAGAGAATATAAAGATGTGTGGCTTCCAATTAAGATAATTGTATATCCTAAAGAAAAGCCTCTAATTCTATTATTCCTTCCTTAAGCAAAATTACTTCAAAGAATAAGTTCCTCCCTATCTCCAAACAAACTTATAATTACCAAATTGCTAACTCATGTTTCAATTTTAATGCTTTTGGCACATAATCAAACAGGAATATTACAAAATACAATTCTTAATTATTCTCGCTGTCTCATTCAAAGTGTTCGCTTTGTATTACTACGTTTAGTAATACAAAATTCGCTTTGTATTACTACGTTTAGTAATACAAAATGGATTATTTGAGTGGGACGAATGGAATGCTACAACCTAGTCACCTAGCCAATTTGTCAACGAATAATATCAAATATATTCATATTCCCCACCAAATTATTTTATCCTTAAATTCTCCCACAACAATATTATATATACAATTATCTAACATTGGATTACATCATCTCATTCCTCTTGTTTTTTCTCTGTGTAGAATATATATATATATATTATTTTTTAAAAATATGAAATATTTTATCTGACAGTTCGATAAGTGATACATCAAAATTGAGTTTGATATTTGTGTTTTCTTTTAATGCAGGGGATACTTACTTTTTTTGACATAAACTCAATAGTTCAACACTTAAAAATAGTACTTGCTACTTTGACACTTAAAATTAAATACACAATAAAATAAACACGATAACTCGATATACGCATCATTAAATTATCAGACGCGTCGGAAACAATTTTTTAATTAAATATATATATATATATATATGTATATATATATATATATATCAAAAACCCACTTTAAACAGATTGAGAAACGATTCAAAGTGAAAATTCTTATTCCAAAGTGGGCCATAGCAGTCCTCGATAATTGCTTTTATGTCTGTCCTCTTCTTCCCCTGACGTTAAGATTCTTTAACGTACGTTATTGTGTAGTAGACTCATTAACTTACCACCAACACCACCTCTACGCATAATTCCCTCCCTCGCTTCTTCCTCAAGCTAACCCTTTTTTTTAATTAATATTCTTTTCGTTTTATTATAAAAGTTTACTTTCACAAATATATAATATTATTAATATTAAAATATAACACGTAAAATATATATTTTTAAAATAGATTTTTCTAATCGAACAGAAAGAGTAGTAAATCCACTGACATTACCCAACCCGTCCCGACCCGCGCCTTTCTATAAATAATACACTTTGCCCACCCGATTTCTTTGGAGTGCCGCCGGGATTTTCCATAATGAAATACATCGAAATACCCCATTTCAGCCACCCGCAGCACAAGCTGAAATTCGAGTACACCGAGATTCCGTTCAAGTGCGACGGATGCAAAGAAGTCGGAATCGGGTCGCGCTACAAGTGCGGCGTCTGCGACTACGACCTCCACATGCACTGCGCCATCCCCTCGCCGTCGATCACCCACCCTTTCTACACCAAATGTTCCTTCCAGTTCCTCGCCCGGCCGCCGGGGAACATCCCCCGCTACTGCAACGCCTGCGAGAAGGACATCACCGGTTTCGTCTACCACTGCCGGTCGTGCGGGTTCGACCTCCACCCCTGCTGCGCGAAGCTCCCGATGATGCTGGACGACGGCGATGTGAAGCTGTACCTGTACCGGAAAGTGAGCGCGTCGTGCCACCGGTGCGGGAGGAAAGGTCGGAGCTGGAGCTATAGGTCCACGTGCAAGAAATACAATTTGCACGTGGCGTGCGTGAAGGAGATGCTGGTTGAGAGTTGGCACGAGATCTACTTTGGAAACGAGAGGAGGAATTATAACGACGGCGGCGGAGGGATGAGGAAGTTGGAGACGGCGATTCCGAGCTTGAAAGGTACATTGCAGAGTTATCACCGGAAAAGTAGTAAGGGGAAAGTGCAGAAATGTTGCGAAATCGCGGGTTTGGCGCTGCAATTTGTGATCTCCGCGGTTCTTGGAGATCCGACAACGCTCATAGCTGGAGTTGTCGGAACTCTCATGTCAAAATAAATAAGCTAAGCTACTCCGTTAGGGGTGGACTCGATCTATCATGGTCGCTCACGAGACCACATCTTTTATCTGCTATTGTCTTATTTTCTATGTCTATCATTTTATAATTATAATGGCGAGTGAGATCACGTGTTACATCATGGAACCCACTCCCCTGTTATAAGAAGATAAACAAAAAAGACTTCACACATGTAAACAGAAGATTTCAAGAGATCCCTCGTGTTCACCTACGACAAATAACGAATCTTCCATTATCATCAAGATCGCAATTCATGTCTAATTATTTATATGGAGTTGTATATATTATTAATATATATAAACATCGTGAGTTAAAAAGCGGTGAAACACGTCTTACTAGAATTGCTTAATTGTTTCCTTTTTCTTATTATGGATTGACGGGTCAATATTTTTACCTTTAACTTTACTTATTTAATTATTAATGTTATTTATGTCAACCTTTGCAAACTTGTTTAATTGAATTAGTATTTTCAATCAGAAAATCGGATAGTCTATTTGTCAATGAACGAATCAAATGTGAAGAAGAAAGAGAAATTGATAATCTACGCATGGAAAATATATTTGCCACCTGGGTCAATTCGTACGTTTTATTATTTTTTCTAACCGTAGACTTTAAATTGTGATAATTTTGTCAACAACAAACTCTGAAAATTATGGTGTACGTATACGTACTGTACGTCCAATATCTCTCAGGCGCCTCTGAAAAACTTATAATTAAGATTTTGAAATTAGTGAAGCAAAACGATATGTACTTCTGTGTTCCACTCAAAAAGTTTGCTTTTAAAAAAAATTTTGGTCTCAATTAAATAGTTAAATAGTTTATTTTGAATTTATTTACATTACAAACCCTTATTAATATTATAATGTGTAGTTCACAATTAACCTTTACTTCTAAAGTAAAAAAAATAAGTGAAAAATATAATAATACTTTTCTCATCTAAACTACTCTAGTTCGTACTACTTCCGTCCTAAGTTAGGTGTCGTTTTTAGAAAATGTGTACGGTTAATTGGGGAGCTATATTAGATAAAGGTTGTGACTTTGAAATAAGCAATATTCTTTTTGTTTCAAAGTATAAATCATTTTAATTTATAAATTTTATTTTAAAATTTAAATTATTTTAAATTTTTTAAATAAAACGAAAGAAAAAAAATATATAAGGATCAACTGGAGATGGATTCAAGTAGATGGAAACAGTACAAGAGCTAGCTAGCTAGATAGTATTCCTTCGATCAAATTTATGTTGTTATAATGCAATAAATATATATATATATATATTCAAAAAAAATACCTGGAACGCGCTGATTCTAACACAACGTCATCGGTTTTATCCTCTATATATCTGTACACTTATTAATTGACCGTGTCATATGTTTCCTATATATTATTATTTTATTTCCAGCATCGACTCTAACTAATATTTTTAATTTCCTTAAAAAGTTAAAAAGTATTATTATTATTATTATTAAGAATCTAATTTTGTCTGTAAATGCCAATGAAGTGAGTTCACTCACCTTCATCCAATATCCCCACACACACACTATATCGTTATACTTATACCTTATATATTGAATAGCGAGATAGCGTTCAAATAATTGTAATGCTCAATAGGTTATTTAAAGGTTAAAATTTTTGATTTTTATATATGTCATTTTTTTTACTATGTAATTTTGTACCTACTAACAGAACTCTCTCAACGGGCTTCTCAATATTTTCTTTCACTCTTTCCAAGTCCTCTGTCATCCAAGTAACATAAAAATATGAACATTGTAACCAATGGCGAAACCAAAACAAAATCTTTGAGGGGTCCAACATGTGAATAATTTTTTTTTGGAGTAAAATACATATATAAATTTAATTTTTTTTTCATTAAAAAAATGCACTACTAATAAGGGTAGGGAAGGGGGTTAGAGGGGTCTGAGGACCACCCCACCCCCTGCATCCGTCCATGATTGTAACTGTTACATTTTCTTTCTTTTTTTAATAAATAAGTTGGGTACAGAATATATATTTTTGAATTTTGGGCCACTGAGTTCTACTCCTATTACATTTTTTTAACCCGGACGAGTTTTAAATCTGCGACATGCGGGAATCAGCCTCCGGTACTAATCGCTAGGATGTCACTTTTGAACACGCGCGGAAGAGTAGATATTGAAACAAAAAAGTCCGCGCGAGGCTTTGATTCGGCCGGGTTATTATTCATGAATACTAGTAGTAGTATCTTTCCATTTTCAAATTCTTCTAGAGCACGGCAGTTTAATCGGAAAAATATATACGTTTGACCGCTAACTCCCCAACTGTAGACCCACAGTGGGCCATGACAAATCAGTCCAACAATAGGTACGTAAAAACCCACGTGGCACACGGGGAAGAAATCCCACACCACCATATAATATAACCTCCATGGATCTTCTTCTTCACTAACTCTCAATTCTTCTTCTTCTCCATTCATTTAACGCTTAGCCGGTTCGGTTCGTGTAGCAGCCCTTAACAGATTAGTACTTCTAGCTGATCATCGGCCGGCCGGCATGGGAAACTGCTCCTCTCATGGTTTTGGTTCCGCAAAATTGATCCTCCAAGACGGCCAGCTCGAGGAATTCCCGGATCCCATCAGAGTCTCTGAGTTGGCAAAGAGAAGCCCGGATTGTTTCGTATGCAACTCCGATGAGATGGATTTCGACGGGTTCGTTTCCGCCATGGACGGCGACGAGGCGCTGATTCCCGGCCAGCTTTACTTCGAGCTGCCGCTCAGCTTCCTGAAGCGGCGGCTGCAGCCGGAAGACATGGCTTCCATGGCCGTCAAAGCCAGCTTAGCTCTAAGTAGTAGGGCCCATCATCATCATCATTACGGTTGTTATTACAGATCGCCTAAGAGGGTCGTCAGTCACGAGGATCCGATCATGTTTCTCCACGAAGAAAATGTCAGAGTGAGGTCCAGGACAAGAAACGGGTCGGGAGGTGGGGACCCGACGACTGTTCGGGCGGAATTTTGTGATTTACGGTTCGTCAGAAGTAGAAGACCGGCCGCCGGGAAAGCCGGAAATGTGAAAGTCACGAAGTTTACTGCAACATTGAGCGCCATTCTTGAAATGGAAGAATGATAAGTGATAAGACTAGAGAAGCATAAATTAACTACTCATTCTCGATGTTATGAGTACTAAAATACAATTTTAAATATGACTCTTCAACATTGAGATGACGAATGTACGGTAGATTAATGTCAATTTAGTTTTCTATAGTTTCGTTAGAGACGGATGGATCGCCATCAGTTTGTGGGCTTGCATTTTGACATTTTGTACATGTTTCGTTTTCAGGCGTTTTAATGATCTGAATATATATATATATATGGGTTTTAAAGTCCATACATGCTGCATTTTCAGCCTCGTGTTATATATGCCTCCATTTTCGTGGACCAATTGATATATCGTGATTGTGGCTGAAATGATGCATTGGTTTCATGTAATTGTTAAGTTAGTTATTACGAGAGTTGCTTTTCATTGTTTGTATGTATTATAGGGTCGTTTAATCCGGGACTAGGTTGTCCCACTGAATTGTGATGCACAATTCATCACAATTCAGTGGGACACCCTAGTCCCGAACCAGAGAATCCTATCATGTGCTTGTAATTCGTTGATCCATTCTATCAAGTTTAAATCTCTCTATCATTAATTAAGAAGATTCTAAATAGAACTTTTACAATGGAATTATGACTATAATGGATTCATTGAAGATATAGATGTATTTCTATTTGAAGTTAATTCATATCCTCGTGATAAAATATAAGTTTCGAGATACTCCATCTGTTCTCAAATAAGTGACCATTATAGAAAAATCATACAAATTAAGTAGATGAATGAATTTCTTTTTTTACCCCTATTTATGTTTTTTTGTTTACACATTTAAAATGAGAATGTGTGTAACGTATGTGCATTTAAAATGACATTGTAGTTAATATCATTAAATGAGATCAATTAATAAGGGGTAATATTGGAACTTTTTAAATTCTTGTATTAAAATGTATAGAGGAACACTTATTTGGAAATTAAAAAAAAATTGCTATTTATTTGGGAACGGAGGGAGTATATGACGTACCTTCTAATCCAACAAGCAAATTAAAAATGTTGAAGGGGGTATAGTAGATAAGGCCCAAAGCTAAATTAATATCTATCAATCCTCTTATTATGTGTGATGGATCTTTGTAATTTGGGTTATAATAGTACCTTGCAAAAAGGATTGGATCAAGAATAATCCAAAATAAAGAGAAGGGTACAATTGTAATATCCGAAAGGCACATAGGGAACAAATAGATAAAGCTTACGAAATTTGGCCTCTTCTTTTTGTTTCGTTTTGAAAACGGTTTTGGTTTCAACAGTAAATTTAATATATTTTAATCATATTCTATCATTTTCAATATAACTTTTTACTATTTAGCATCTACTTTTTACATTTTCAATACGCTTTTTACATTATAAAACTATTTTCTAAAATTTGTTTTCAAAATCGTTTTCAAAACGTTCAAAAAGAACAGGCCTAATACTCCCTTCGTCCTATTCAAAGAGTTCACATTTAAGAAAATAAACAACTTATTATGAGTCATGAGATATAAAAAATAAAATCAGTAATTTAACACTACATTTTCAATTTATATTTTCAGATTATATCATTACTAATTTGTAAGTAAGATTAATATTAGACGTACACTATTAAATTTGTTAGTAATGAGACAAAAAAAATTTCTTAAAATTGAACCCTCAATTGTTAAATCCTCGCTTAATGCCGATTTCCTTTTCACGTAGCCTGCCTTCTCCTTCTCCTTCTCCTTCTCCTTCTTTTGGGAACAACTCCCTCGTTTCCCCCTCTATATGAGACGAAGAAAATATAAAATTAATTTTGGTATGATTTCAATATTTCTCCCTTAATAAAATTCTCTCTCTATCTACCTCAATTCTTTCTATCTTTCTCAAGCTGAATTTTCTCCCCCAGTCAATTCTCTTCTTTATTCTACTTAGACCCTTCCCGAGTCTAACAGATTGATAGATCTTTAGTAGGAAAAAAGAAACGAAATTGTTATACGCAGTAATCGTTTTACTATTCGCAGTAACATTCCCTTATGAAAAGCCTATTTTAGCCTTTATATAAAAAAAAAAATACCGCACAATATTTGATTTTATAGTCACGAGTACGATCCATATTACACGATATGTAAATAACCTACATATTTTTTCAAAACGGGATAAAATTTTGCGAAAATACCGCCCACAAAGGGCGGTATTTCAGAAAATACCGCCCTTAGTGGGCGGTATTTCTGAAATAACGCCCACAGTGGGCGGTATTTTCCCAGAAAATACCGCCTTTTGTGGGCGGTATTTTCTGAAATACCGCCCACAAAGGGCGGTATTTTCCCAATGTTCATGTGAATAGTGTGAAATTTTATGAAATTTTTTTTTAATACTTAAGGGTAAAATAGACTTTTCACAAGGAAATGTTACTGCGTTTAGTAAAACGGTTACTGCGTATAGTATGACTCAAAAGAAAAAGGGGGACTATGCCCATCGGTCAACGGGTTCAGATGACCAATCAATCCTGTTCTTGTGTGGTTGTGTGTTGGATTTGTTATTGTGTTATAATAATCTATTTCCTCCGTTCCATTAAAAGAGTCCACTTTGTAATACTATTATAATGGAACGGAGGGAATATATAAATTTAAGGAATTGAGAGTGATATCTTTAGTTGAAAAGAATGGTAAAATACCAAAATTCCTCCTCCTTTGATTTATCCAATTTAGGGCTAATGTTGAAGAGTTTGTTAAAATACTATAAAACCCTCATAATATTATATATTAAGAAAATATAGGGCCAATGTTGGGATTAAGTACATTTTTTTTTTCTTATAATCTTTTTGATTAAACCATTTTCATTTTCATCGATGCACCATGCATGTATAAGGAGATATGCCATGTTTGGTACATATTCTCAAAACATATTTTTGAGAGAAAAAATATAGGGCCCACACTCAAAATGTGTTTGAAATGTGTACCAACTTCCAACTTAACTAGATTAAAGTAGTTTAGAATGAATCAATAACAAAATGGCAAATTGTAATACATGATTAACCACTCAAAGATCGAGATGATTCAATTTTTATTTTTGTAATAGTTTTATACATGCTGATAGGTATTTAAACTTCTTTCGCCATCCAATCGATAGTTTAAAAATTAAAAATAAATAAATAAATTTAGAAAAAAAAAAAAAGAAAAACCAAAAACCAAAGGCATTGATGGATCTCAAAGTCTCAACAACCAATATGCATGCATGCAGCCACGCCCCAGGGAATCAAATGTTTCACGTATAATAAATACATCATATTCCACTCACATATAATGCAACCGCAGCCACAACCTTATTCTTTCAACGGTAAATTTAATATATATATACATTGTACTCACGAAACGGCCAGCTGGGGACATAACATTAGAGTCTCAGAAATCACACTGCTTTATTTTAGTGCTTTTCGTTTTCATCTTGACTAGTTTCTGGTCATTTTGAGACAAATAACCAAATATGTGTAAATTTTGTTAGTGCGCATCCCTTTCTAAACTCCCGAGTCCTGTGGGGTATATATCTCTCTATTATTTTGTCGTTATACTTCATCGTTCACACTTTTATATATATATATATATATATATATATATATTTGTATATTATCTTTATATGATCAACGAATACCTAGGATTATACCCTTTTAGTCACATTATAATAGTTTATTAAGTAGTTGGTGGGTTTGAGTACTCTATTATTAAAATAAACCAAAAAATTATAAAGAAAGAAGGGGAACATAATGCGCCTTACCCTCATTTAAAACACTGTGTACAATCGCGTGTGAAAGTGATATATGCAAGCCATGCATTTGATGCACTGTTTACATAAGTTAGCAAAACCTATGCTACTCGCAGCAAACTGAGTGACGAGAATCCCTGCATTGTCCAATAGACAGAGGCCCTTACTCTCGTGGAGTGTCTTGAAGAGTAAACCTTACATCGGTGTGTAATAATATAATTGTTACAACAAACTCATACTCCCTCTATCCTATTCAAAGAGTCTACTATTCTTTAAATGGAACGAAAAGAGTATGATTTTTCATTACCAGTTACGACACGACGTGCAGTTAGTAAGCTAATATTAATAATATTTCATAAAATTTTAATTAGCAAAGAGAGAGCTAGCTCTAGCAATTGGATTTGGAATTCACACTCGATCCGCGACCTAGAATTTGACTAGTCAAACACGTGAATCATCGTTCAGCCAGCATGACTCATAATTAGGATACAATACCGGAATTTATTTATTTAATTATTTATTATTCCATCTCTTTTATTTGTTTAAAAAATATATTCAATTTTTTCTTTCTAGATGATTATTTTCTATCATGAGCAAAGCATGCTAGCATTTGCCAATTAAAATTAATAATAATAATCACAAAATTAATTAATTAATTAATTAGGTGATCTTTAATTAATATACCAAGGATCATTATATTAATTAATTACAACACGAGTGATGAAGCTTGGTTGAATAGAATATTGCGTCATCTAATCGGAAGTGGAGGTCGTGGTCAGTGGTGGTGGTGGACCGGTGGTAGGGTATTCCTCAAAATGATTAAACTGCTAAAGTGTGCCATGTATTATTATTATTATAATTGCTGTCGAGTTTCGCCGGACGCTGCGAGGAAGAAGAACAACGGCCCGGACACTTTTAACTGCTTATGCCTCTTCCTGGAAAATCAGCAATCTGATGTCGTTTTCATTCTCACGGACCATTTGTCTCCCACTTCCCGGAAAATTATTAGATACATTCGATGTATCCATAAAAATAGTGCAGCAAGCTAATGATAGATGAGTATTTCCTAAATAACACTTTACCCCCACGAATGTGTCTGACTGCACAATCCTACGTGATGCATCCGATACACTGAATAGTTCTCCCCCTAAATCCCCGTATCCCATTATTTTCTTTTTCTTCTTCCAATTTCCAAATCGGTACTTATAACTCCATAACTAGTAAATGCCACAAGCTACAATTTGTCAATCAGTTTGCTTTAATTAAACTTCCTATTTTAAATTTAAACTCAACTACTCTTCCAATCACATTTTTAGTTCCATATATATATATATATCAAAATAATTGATTAAGTCTATGTTATTGCTAGAATTAAAATATATTTAAAAATAGGACAAAAACTCGTATGCAACCGGTTACGTTTAATAGACAAAATTCTAAGTTTTATTACAAAAGTATCGCGATACAATTATTTATAAATCACAAAATATAATTATATTTGTATGTTTTTACATTATTCGAGATGCTCTCCTCTAAGGTTCTTCTTACATATATGCAGACGTACGAATCGAACACCGACCTTTTAGATGACTTATGATGCACCACAACCGTTTAAGCATTGGGAACTCAACTTTTTTTAATTGATTGGAGAGAGAAAGTATCATTTTTCTTCTTCTTTTTAATAAAATAATATGAACAGGATGAGTTGCGTTTAAACTGTACGCGTTTACTATTTTGTCGCACTGCTAATATTTCTACAAAATTCAGCAGCCAATGATTGTGGTACTATTATTGCAATATTATTAGCCATTTCTCTTTGTCCCAAATAAGAAACATGGAATATTTCTTGCCATTAGTTTAGAAAGAATCTACAATTTTGGAAACATTTTTTTTTCACTACAATCAATTGAATCTTGTAATAGCGTATTTCTTCGTTTAATTATGCTTTTAATCCCGATTTCAGTATTAAAAACAAGAATGAATATATATATATATATATTTTATGTAGACGAAAAGAGTATTACTTTATACTGAGTCAAATTATTAATTATACTTCTATTTCAATGAAAAGAGTCGTGTTTTTATGATGTAGAGAAAATTGAAATAAAATTATTCCATTGTAACATAAAAATTACTCTCTCCTTGATAAAAGAGTCTTTTATAGCTTGTGGGACAAAAGAAAATTTTTCCTTGAAATAATGAAATAGAGTAAGTAATAGATACGAGATCATTTCAATGTGCCAGTAACGATTGTGACGTATAGTAACGATTGTGACGTATAGAAAGTAACTCAAAGGTTGGGGGTTCCTTTCACATCTCTGTGAAAGTTAACATAAATTAATCAATTTAAACAAAAAAGAAAGTACTAAAAATGAAAATACCGCGTCTTCCCAGTGAAGGAGAGAGAGTTTGTGATCGGCCTCCTCAACTGTGTATTGATCGAAAGGCAGGGTGGCACAACTCCCAACCAAGGGCGTGGTAACGTCCAGTCTATCTCCCCTTATTCCCGACATGCTATGGTGCCCTAGGGTGGTTAGGAGGTCGAGTCCGTACCGCCACTGGGCAACATTCTATTTCTTCGCGTCTTTGACATCAAATCAGAATTCTTTCAGAGAATGGCCGGATATAGGCGAATCGATTTTGCTTATTTAGAATACAGACTGACTCCACTATAGGAGGCTCCCTAATTTTGTACTCCCCTCTTCACCACCTTGCCTCATATATACACATATATAAAAGTGCTACTATTTCAGTCAAGAAAAATAACACGTAATCCCAGCTCTCTATAAATAACGTCCATAACTTGCACTCCCCAATCATCAATCCATAATTTCTAATTCCCACAAATTCTCTCTTTTTCTCTTCCAGATTTCTTCTCAGTTCTCAGTCTTATATTAAAGATTCATTCACTATATAAACTAAAATTAATTAATGGGAATCTGTGTTTCTTCTCATCAAGCCAAAAGGGCCGCCGGCGGGATCTTCTTGAATTTGCCATCGGCAGCTCAGGTGATCCACTGGAACGGGAGGCTGCAAGAGCTATGGCAGCCGGCCACCGCCGCAGAAATACTATCCCACAACCCCAATTTCTTTCTCTGCTGCTCGGAAACCATGAACGTCGACTCTCTTCCCCGGCAGATGGCCAAAGAAGACCCGGTTTTGCTCGGCCAACTTTACTTCCTCGTCCCGGTTTCTATGATGAACCGGCCGTTCTCCCTGCAAGATCTCTGCACATTCGCCGTCAAGGCTAGCAACGCCCTCAGATACGACTCCGGAATGGGAGGTGTTACGTTTCACACATCTGGGATTTTACCGGGCCGGCCGACTGTGGTCAGATTTTATGCCGGGACGGCGAAGGTTCCGTCGAAGTTGGAATCAATGATGGTCTAGTAGTTAGAGAGTAAGAAGGAAAATTCTCACATTTCTCGGTAGCAGAAATTAATGGTTTGCTTTTACATGATTAAATGAAGATGTAAAATTTCTAATCAAAGTGAAAAAGCAATCCTATATACTGTAGGTTTTTTTTTTTTTTTTTTTTTACCATTTTAGTTTGCAAAAGTCGCCATGCATTTTGCATCACTTTGCTACGTACATTACCAGTCTGGACTTCAACGGGTATGTCTGGGGCACGACGAGATTGAGCAACGAGCAAGTGATTATTGAGGTTAAAATTTGTATTGATATAAAAATTTGATCATCATATAAGCTTATCTTTTAAAAAATAATCTAAAATTCGGTTAACAAATTATTCATTTTTTTACAATTATGAGATGCCCCATTTTCGCACCCCAAAATTTATGACCAAAGGTTCTTCTTCTCTCCAAGTTCAATTAATAAAAATTCCATTTCAGGATTATATTGTGTGAATTATAGATATGTGTATTCTTGAACGAAACCCGTAATGATTTTCATTCACCAAAGAAGAAAAGATAAACAAATAAAGAAGCATTTTATTCAATAGAGTTGTTGAAACAAGTGAGCTCTTTCATAAATCAAATCTTGGACAGTTCACGTGCTCAATGTCTTGAGGCAGTTTCCATGAAGCATCTTGGAAAATTAGTATTGCAGAATAACGCCAAAGTAGTACTATTATTAATCATTACATATAAATAATTTAATTTATCAAGAAAAGGGGGGGTGACCCCACACAAACAAACAACATTAATCTGGTCAAAATACGAGGAAAAGAAAACAAAAATAAAATATGTTTGATTAATTTATGGCTTCATTTCGGACTTGATGGCAGCAACCAATTGGTCGAAGGCCACGCTCCAAGCACACTTCATCTCCGTTGACCACATTTCTGGAACTGCTTCTTTTATCGTCTCCAACAATGCGTACTTGGTCACCTATCATCATCATCATCATCACAGCATCAAAGATCCAATTAATTTTTAATTTTTCTTTGATTTCCGCCATTAAAGGGCTAATGAAGAAATGATGATGAATTGATCATATATACCTCAAAGTGTTCATCCACAACGCCGTATTTGAAATGGTTGGAACCCAGTTTTTTCAGAGTTGATTCTCTCACCACAACTTTCCCAGCTTTCCGGAGTTGAACTGCAGCTTCACATGTCTGCAACGAACAGAAAATTAGGAAAAGTATGTTTGTAGTTTGATGGGATTCTTAGTTTTTGTCACAAATTCGTTTTGATTACTGACCATGATGAAGACAGATTTGGCGTGACCCTTGAGCTTCGGGTTCTGATCCACCGGAGCGTTTGAATCTTTCAGAAACGAGAAAAGTTTCTTGGCCGACGGCGCGATCTCGAATATCCTGATAATAATCGAATGGGAAATTGAAATTCAATTTCGACTTCGATCGAAAGAGAATGAAATTGAAGATCAAAGATCGTATTTTTTTTTCACTTACTTGAGAAACAGTTTGAGACCCCATTCCCCTGAATTCGGCTTCATGGAGCTCCAGGACTTCACCACCAGTGCTTCCTCTTCTTCACTGAAAATCCGGGTTTCCGCCGGCGCCGGAGGAGACGACGACGACTCATCGGAAGCGGGAAGACTCATTGCGACAATTGCTTTAGAGAATTTGAATTTACTGCTTTAGAGCTTGATCTGGAATTTGGGAAACTCTGCAACTGATTTGGATTATATATAGTAGAGAAGGATGAAAAACACGAACTGGGTTTACAGAGATAAGATTAACCTTTGAAATGAGCGAAGAGCCATGCCCATGTTGATCAATCCAGCTTGAATTTGACAACTGCGGCAGCCAGTATTGATTAAACTATTACAGGAGATCTTGAAAACCAGGGGCTATACATTGTTTTTCAGTGGATTAGGTGGTCGTTGACTTGCCATTCATAGTCAAATAAACATAGGATTAGATAATTTATTAAGAATACTTGATGAAGAAGTAAAACCGCTCACCGTTCCAATAGAAAAATCATGTTCAAAAGTTGTACTTTATAACTCATAAAATAGCCGACAAAATGCAGAGACTAATAGGTAATTTACTCTCTCTTGATCTGAAGATTTCTGAACACTGCAAACTTATCACTCCAAAGGATAAAAGAAGAAAAAGAAAAAGAGTGACTACCATTTCTTTTCCCTCCAAGATTTTCTGGAAAGGAGTTAGACAAAAAGAAGATTATTATACAAAAAAACTAGCCAAAAATTTCAAGTCATCCACACCCATAATTGACATCTGGTGTGGCTACCACGGATTCGAATGGAATTTCGACTCTCTCTTTCACCAGGCACCGTGTTTCGCCGTTTTCAACCACCGGTACCTTGCCGGGCGGACATTCCCGGTTTAATATACCGTTTTTACCATTCCCCTGTTGCTGAAATAAGTCAAGCACCTTAAACTGGTTATCCCTTTTCTTTAGCCTGGGTTCATAGCCAGCCAAGCTCAGAACAGAGACCACCCCGACAATGGTGATTGCTGCCTTTGCTAGTGCACCGATTAAAACTTTTGCCCTGGACAATGGCCCTCTAGACTCAGGCTTCAGTAGGTCTCGGTCTGATTCGAGGGAACCCTTTGCAGATACACTTAAAGGGCCACCGCGGATGACTCCGTTTTGGGTTATCTTCCGCGCATCAGGAAATTGGGACAAGTAATCATTATCAGAAACTACAGCGTGCAAATGCCGGCTTGGATATGGTGGAAGGAGGAGGTCACTGCTATCTTCTACAGTTTCACCAGCAAAAGCAATAGCCTCATGTATGACTTCCAGTTCCTCACCTTTGTAATCCTTAAGCTTTTCAAGCAACTTCTTCTGACTGTACCTTATTTCAGCTAAGCCCAGTTCTTTTTCGTAAAGTTGCTGCTGTTGTAAAGCCTGAACAAAGAGAAAAGCTTAAGAGGCATCCAGACATTTTCAAGTAATTAGAAGTCCAGAATTTGAGATTGTATAAAGGAGGTAATTCCTTCTCGAACCAAACATAAAAGGAAACATTATTTCTTCCATAAAACTAGAACACTTTACAAGTACACATCATGAACCACACTCCACTGGAAAACAGGTTTTTAAGAATTTGATACCATAAACTATGCAGCATTTGCGATATAATAGTGACCATCATTGACACAGAAAACTCAATAAAGTTGACCACATTTATAATCAGAGGCTTGAAAACCACATAATGCCCTGTAAGGTGGCTAATTAGGAATGCTTTTCCGATTACATCCAGGTGGAAATGTCAAGGGACATTTATAAGAAAAAAAATTTAAGATGTTGTCATGTTTCATCATCAAAAACAAGGGTAAAGGTGCCTCCTGTTTGATGTTAAGATGCAGTGCATGTTCTTGATGCTAAACATACCCAACTTTAAAACCCAAAGCTGGCAGAATAAATCAGTTTCTTAAAAAAGGTGAATACTGTAGACTTGGACAAGTAATAAATTCAACAAATCATATCCAACCGTGTCACGCAAAAAATTGTACTCTTCATTTTTCAGCGGCCTTTGGCAGCAGCCCAATTAGGGCAAAACATAAAACTTAGCTCATTCAGCTTTGTGTCATTCTGCAATTTGGAATACACCAGTTCAATTTTCACTACACTAGTGATTGAGAGCTAGGGCAGTCAGGACTGAGTATATTGATCAGTTTACCAATGTACTGATACCAGAGAGAATTGTTAATATTGGATGTTTTATTTCTTGTGTTATTTTTAATGATATCTCATGAGTATTCCCCACTGCTCCTTATTCTCTGTAAGACCAAGCACCTTTAATGGAGGTGTTTAGTCATTTGAAGTTTCCATTGCAGCTTAATATTACTGGTTCTAAGTTCAATTGAGTTTCTAAAACCTAGGAAGATTTTGCTGGTTTCTCCAAGTTATCAGAAACCTCATACCTATTCTAAGAAATGAAACTATGAGAGATGCTCAATTCTAACAATCAAACCCCAGAGAGTAATACTATTGCAGTTGTAACTCATCCGACTGGCTTAAACCCTAGGCGCAAGAGTAATTTTTATTCAAGAACATACGCTATATTGAACTGAAATTCCAAGCAAATTAAAGATTCAGTATCTGATTCTGCATATTCTCTCACAATTCAAAATAACACCGAAATTCCAACCCAAAAAAATAAGAAAAATACAAAACTTCAAGAAAGAAAAAAGAAGAGAAAAACCTGCAAAGAAGAAAGCTGAGCCTCCAGTGATTCAAGAGCTTCCCCAATGTTCAAAAGACTCTGAGTTTCTTCATCATCGTCATCATCTTCTGCTTGACGACGCTCTTGGCTTTCTTCTGGGCTTCTTTCAGAACCCTCATCTTGGCTATCTTCCCCAACCCTTTTGACATCGATGGCGGCATTCCGGATACAATTAGTAATTTTAGCCCTCAGCTCAGCAACTCTAACCAAAACCAGCCCAATTCTATCTTCATCCATATATGAATTCTCTGCCTTAAAAATCGAAATCCCTTCTGCAATTTTGAGTTTTTTCAGTGGGTTTGAAACAGAAAGAACGGAGGAGGAGAGCGATAAGTGAAGAAGCCTCAAGAACCGCCAAAAGCCAAGAATGGGGCAATTTTTTGGGTACAACAAATGAAGTATAATGAGTCCAAGTGATTGTGCTGTCCTTTCAAAAAAAAAAGTGATTGTGGTGCTCTGGGACTCTGAGTAGATTACATGACAAATCTTTCTCCTTCGTGACAAATGCCAAAAAGACTCTCCTTTTTGACAGAGAAAAAAAAAATGGCAGCAAAATCATTTAACCTATTTCACAGAAGACTCGCCTTTCTAGTGTAGCATTTCAAGATTCAATCTGATCCTTCAAAAAAGAAAAAGAAAAAAAAAATTCTGATATTTATTTTGTTTTTTTCTACTTCATGTAGGAGTGTTTTAAGAATACTAAATTTATTTATAAAATGAGGAAGAAAAAGGCCCATAAAATGATAAAATCTTCAACACATATTTCATTTTTCTCATGAAATGGACATTTCTATAGAGACTGACACACAATTTGATTTAACAGGCAATATATAATATAGAAAAATTAATTAGGAATCGAAGTATAATGCTTTAGAATAATGTCACGCTTGGAATATAATTTGTGTATTTTATATCTTTTTTAACATGAGAGTTTGTGGAGCCATTTGATTATTATTTGCATGAAGCTCGTGGCAGATTTAAAAGGGAGAAAAAAAAAAACAAAACTAAAAAGAAGAAGAAGAAGAATGAAGGGAAGGGACTAATCAACGGTCATGATGGTGCGGCATACTATTTGGCTGAACTTGGGTAGATTATTTGGCTAAACTGACATCCATTGCCGCGGCGAATGCCATTTTCATAGCACGGAGAGCCGAAGACCCTCCCTGCTCCTTTGGCGAGGCTCATCGCTCTTGACCTCGCCCACATTCCTTTTCTCACCTTTCAACTTTTTCTAATTTTTGCACGGATTTTACTCTAATAAAAATAATTAAAAAAATGAATGAAGGGAAGGGACAGAGAGAAGAACAAAGCTCCTATAGTCTCTATGAACAAACCCAATGACTAACGTTTGATTCTAGAACAAATGACATTTGATGAATCCGAACAGAACCACATATAGAAAGTAGAGAAACAACATCTTCCTTGCAATTCTTGGAAGCTCAAAACTTTCTTGAAATCAATGGAATCAGTGCTATTTTGCTAGTTTTCCTGGACAGATCTGTTGCAAAGTTTAGATGTTGTTTCTGATTCATCTGTCATTCAAAACTCTCGCGCCACCCATCTATATATTTACATGCTATGAGGATACGATGACTAGTTATTCGACAATATTTATGAAATTACAGAGTCCTGTTTTTAACTGACCAACAACTCATCTGCAATCAGGTAGCGGAAGTTGAAGTTGTGAGGAACCCACACAATCTTCTTCCAAAACTTCCCTGGATGATGATGATGATGATGATGATGAGGCTGTTGCTGGAAATTTTCCCTCAATAAAGGCGGCAAACAATGCTCAATCAACTCTGCGAGACCCGATGGAGAGATGTCGGATTCTTTTGTGAAAGAATCCACTTTCTTAGGCAGCAAGAGCTTGAGATCCTTCTGTATTTTAATGTTGGTTTGGATGTACTCTTCTTTTGCCACTTCAAGCTCCTGAAAGACTCTCTTGGGAGTGTACAGACGAAGCTGAAACAACGAAAATGTAAACTTCAAATGCATCCTTTCTCAGTGTATCAATCATTGCAGTGGAAAGTAACCAAATAAGGAGCTTACCAATGGATCAGAATGGCTTCCTGAACAAAGTGCAAAATGTAAACGAGGTTCTTGGTGCCCGGTTGCATATGCTTTCCACGAATCTCGAGCCCTGGACTTTGTTCGTGGAAAGAACAACGATTGAAGCCACTGCAAGAAAGTTGTAACCATACTTGAGCCAATTATTGCATGTGATTCAACAAAACAGAACATTGGTTTTCACTTTCTTTTCCAGCAAGTTTGTAGGAAAGAAACATACTTGTCCTGGCCGAGGCAATCGACATGCTAATATGGAGCTCTGTATCATTTCCACACTGATGTTATGACCACCAATGTTATATGCAGCCTAGATTATAAACATGGTTTAAGAGAAAGAATGTAAATGCTGATTAGCTCCACCAAAAGGACCAAAAAAAGGACTTAAACTAAACAGCATTCGGGTTTTTGTTACCTTGAGAAGCAGGGATATTCTCTTTATGTTGCCTCGCGGGATTCCATAAACCAAGTAGGCCTGTAACATTAATGGGAGGTAAAGTTACTAATAGTTCCTCAGGTGAAGTTTATAGCTTTCTTGTTGGATGGAAGGTTGATTAATTACATGCATTACTAGAGCATTGTGAACATTTATCCAGAAAGCTAGCTTCTCTTCAAGCTTCATTTTCTTGGGGTCAATGAATTCTAAGATTGACACAAGTGACCTGCATAAGACAAATATAATGTTTCAGTTTTACTGTAAGGGGAATCAATGGAAACTTTACCCAAAAAACCAGATAATTCACCTAAATCTCTGTATCTTGTCCTCAACTCTATTTAAGCTTTGCTGGTCTCTGCAGATTCCTTTAACTTCAGCCAGTCTTGGAAAAGGAAGAGCAAATTCTCTAAATGATTCGATATGTGAGCTGTCCAGCCAAGAATTTAGTGAATTATCACTGCATTGCTGCTGACTCCAATTGTAATGCTGATCTCGCGGTGAGCTTCTTGATGACGAGAAGGACACTGGCGAAGAAAGGAAACCATTGCTTGCCAAGGGAGGATCAGCAAGTTGACATTGTATGGCTGAAATGCATTTAACCATCTCCTCAGAGATTCTGTTTGGTGTCTCCCAAACATGATCCTGAACATGGCTGCCAAGATGCCCTGCCAAACTAAGATTTGCTCCGCCTTGAGCCCTCTGCTGACATTAACCATCAAGAACATGAGTTTTACTTCTATATCCAACTAAGCGGCCAAAATCCGAAAGCAGTGACTTTAATTTACTCACCTCAAGCATGGATAAAGGTAGTGAATAATATGATTCCACAGCTTCTGCTACCGCTAGTGCTCCCAATGAAGGGGAATTTCTCGCGGCAACAGCTGACCGGTGAGATAGGGATGAGTGGCTGCGATGAATGCTGGAATCAATCAGTATCTGAGATCCCAGTATGTCATCACGCCCTTTCTGCTGATTTTCCACTGAATCTCTGGATGACACTGAATGGCCAGCATTGGTAGCTGAATCTTTCATGATGGTATCTTGAGGAAGTTCCCAGGAGGCCTGATTTTCTGAAGTTGGATTCACATTTGGATTATCTTTGACAACAGATGTGGAACTTAACCGTTTTGCAAAAGTTTTCCTATACATTGAAAGTAGGTATTTTTCCAGGTAGGCAATTTCTAACTCCAACACAGCAATATCTTCTATCAGATCCCTGGCTGGCTGAGAACAGAATAAAGAAAACTCATTACCCAAACATTTTACAGCAAACTACTCAATGCATATATCGAAAACTATGACCAGTTTATGTTCATTGCATTCAGAAAGCTACCCGGGAAATCGAGTCTTCAGATATAGAACCGAGCTTCAAAGGTTTAGAACATATTGCCCTCTCCAGTGCTTGCCTCATTGCAAATTGGTTCTGAAGTTGCTGCTGAAGCTCTAAAATCTGCAAGTAAGTTGGAAAACAGGCTTTCGATTAACTAGGAATAGGCTAAGATGAATGTGCCAAATATTCTTCTGCTTAGTTATAAGAACACAAGCAAGATAAGTAAGAAGAACATCACAATCATCACATCATTTTCTGCTCTTAAAATACTACTCAGGTTGGTATAACAACTACTATTATATCTTGATTCCTTCTCAGAAGCCCCGACACTGAACTATTATGACTTTAGACCTCGTTATGTTAGAAAACTAATATCTTGCTTTGGTAGGTATAACAACTAGAATTTCGAGTTCACAAAAATAGAAAACATCATCCAACAGAACTATATCTAAGATTCCTCCCAGAAGCCAGAAGGTTAAAATAGTTTTGACCTCATTATTTCATTCAACCAATTTTGACATTCGGAGAATCAATCCTTGTCCCTACATTGCTCAACAAATCTTATGCTGCTTTTTTAGGCGATTATCAGATACCCTTTTGGAATTTCTCAGATTGCCTTAATAAAAATGTCAAAAAAGTAAGAAAGAATCAAAGAACAAGTAGAAATGTATATGGAACCTCTTCCTTCAAGGAATTTTGAAGCATTGAATCAGTGAAATGCCTCTTCTTGGGTTCAACAACACAATTCTTCTTCACCTTCCACCCCATGTCCTGTTGCACAAATGAAATTTTAATACGAGAAGAAGACAAAATCAAATCAATCCTGAAACCAGAACAAGATGGAAGATCCAAAAAGTGGGAATTATTGTTAAAAATATATAACTATACCATCTCAGCAGCATATGAAGCTTTCAAGAAACTACTAAACTTGTCTTCTTCAGAGATATGGCAATCAGAGCAGGCACTGTGAGAGAGTGAAGAAGAAAATGCAACAAACTTTTGTTAGTGGAATCTCTTACCAACATTCCCCTGCGATATAATAATGGGATGCGTACATTCACCAACTTCAAACAACCTATAATGTTATACTAAACATAGCGAATCTCGTGCAGATTATTCTTTCTTTCATGATATTAAATTAAGTGAGAAAGATCATAATGGAGAAGCAGACAGAAATGAGGAAATTCGAAGTAAATGAATTACCTTTTGGAGCGCTTGTGTGACGAATTCTTGAGGTCCATCTAAGCTTCAGCACCAACAGATTCTATGAATATACATACATACACACAACAAGTTGCCTTCAGGACCCCACAACACAACACGAAGCTTTTGAAAGCAATAAATGCAGAACAAGTATATCCAACAGAAATTGACAACAGCCCAGAACTGCAACAACGCCAGGTTTTAACAAAAAACTCCAAGAATCATTAATTGGCTACAAGCAACAAATGAAACCAGAGCACAAAATGTTGATGGAAGGGGACGACTCAGTCACTTGAACCCTCGGGAAGCTGAATTTTAAGCTAATTTTCCCAATAGCCAAATGGGTTCAGCAAATCAGCTCCATTGTTCCTATTTCAAACCAAAAAGACATCACGTGTTGCAGTTTCAGTGTGTTACATTACATGAATGATATATGCAGGCTGCAAAGCTTGCTTTTTTTTCTTTTTTTACCCCCCCTCAACAATTAAAGGGAAAGAAGAGTTTGCAGTGCTGGAAAGTAGACCTCATTTGACTAGTACCTTGTCTTAGAAAGTGATACCCACATTTGCTGTGGCTTTTGCAATGCGGGGAGCTTTTCTTTCTGCATTAAAAGAAGCAAAATTAGTTGGTGACTTTAGATTGATAGAAGTGAAGAGACTCTGTCAAGACTATGGATTTGGGACATTTAAGATCAAGAATCAAGAGTACCTACAAGATTTTCTTCCCTTTCCTTTCCGAAAGAAATGACAATGAAAAGAAAAGCTAACAGTATTACTTCTACTGGAGGGAGATAATGGGACCTTATTAGGCAATTTGGAATCTTGATTAAAAACTTAAAAAATTGGTTATAGTCAAACCTAATCATCATATTAAATATATACAAAGTAATGCGTGAAATTCAAGACTGGAAGTCATAATGTAAACTAATCACACCCTCTAAAGGGGAGGTGGAAAAGGGCTAAAGAAAAAACAAAAAAGGGAAGAAGAAAGAAAGAATCAACCACATTATCCAACAAGAAAATTGCAGAAAAGGTTAGTATCTGGCATACCTTTTTGGCTTTCTTTCCTTTTGTTAATTTGTTCATTTTGTGAGTAAAGCTTCAAGCTTTATCAATTTCACTGTATAATTTTTGAAGGTTTCTTGTACAGTGAGTTCTCTAAGAGTTAGACACCCATCCGTGTGCTCATACTAAAGTGACTCAAGGCAATCATAATGGAGCCCCTGGCACCAACCACCCAAGGATTATATCATATGTAACAACGCAATCAATGGCTAAAAGTACTTGTATCTTATATATAGCAAAGGGATATTGAATTCATGTATGTTTTTCACTTTCAAGAATGAAAAATCTCTAACTTGATTTGCAGATCATTTAGGTTCAAAATTAATGTGTGTTTGCAATCTAAAAAAAAAAGATAAAAGGAAAGGGAGCCAAAAATTTGAAGAAAAGCTTTGTATGCAAGAGTCACCTTAAAAGGGCTGAAAGGCAAAGGTCAAAGATTAAGGGCAAAAAGAATGCATGAGTTGAGGTGACTGATCTTTTTTGGTGGGCTTTTCACTCCACAATTCCATTTCTTGAATCCATGCAACCAAAAAGGGTTCTTCTTTTTTATGTTATTCCCATGCAGTGCAACTGTTTTACTTTGTGAGTTACTCACAGCTAGATAAACTAACCAATTTGATGGGGAGGGGGGGAACTATAGCTTTTGACTTGAACATAATGAGTTTTGCCTTTGGTGGCCTTCACTATTTGACGAAGAGAAATGAAAGACAAAGGCAACTTCTAGTTCCCATTGCAAATACTTAGCCCACCACTGCCTGCCAATAAAGTCATGCTACTTTCTTGGCACAAAGCAACGCTTTAAAAGACTTGCTTGTCTTTTCAATTTCAACTCTATTCCCACTCTTTTAGTGGTTTCAACCAGTTCTAATTAACATCAATGTATACCACTACGACTATAAACTATGGAGACTAATTCAAACAAGACACCAAAATTTAACCCTCAACACGAACACGATTTTGACACGATATGGAACTATTTATAAGCAACTCGTTAACTCAGGACATGACAAATTGTCACCTTACTAGATAAGTGTCATGCTACATGATGGAATCAAAATTCAGAAAACATGATTTCAGTTCAATTTGAAGTTAAAAGAGCTAGCAATTTAGCTAAATGTTGTTTCAGAGCATATGTATCATGATTCTTAGCTCCTTATAATAACTGAAAACTGTGTCATTCTGCCTAAATGATTAATTAATTACTATAACAGTAAATTAAGAATGATATTATCTTCTGGGAAGATGAAAATTTTATGTTTCCAATGGACTAGAAAAGAAATCAGTATCCAAAGGAACTGACAGACATGCTCGCAGACCAATTAAGCTCTCCAAATTAATTGCCGTGATTCTTTCCACCATCCTAATTTCCACACTAGTTTCCTAACTTCCACGTTATTCAGTCAGAGTACTTAAGAGGCTTGGGGAGAAGAAAGGAAGAAGAGTCAAGAGACTTGCATTATAAAAACAGAACAATGATCCCACTAGGACTAGGTCAAACAAGTCATTGGCTAAATTGGCTGTGGGATTCTCTACTATAGCGTAGAAATAGGAGACTTCATTAACGGCATCTGACTGACAATGGCAATGGGAGCTTCTTTCTTGTCTCGTTGGGATAATATTCAACTCTTTATATTGGTGTTTTGTTGATTCCTAAGAAGTTAAGTTCCCCTAAATTTAATGTGTTGACAATCACCAAGCTTCAGATTCCTATCTCCAATGCTCCAAAAAACACTTTAGAAAAAATCCAAATTCAACGTTTTGTAACATGCTTTTGAAGGCCCAAGGTGGACTGGGAAGCAGCCCAACCAGAAATGGGTTACGTCACTGTGTTCAGTTGGGCTTCCTAACAGAAATTCATGACATAACAAAACTGGGCTGTATCTCAAGGGAAGGCCCAGCAAAATTTGTCGACTCACCACAAATGATGACCTGTGCACCCCCCCAATAACGAAATTCTCCCTATCGATCGCCACAGTAAATTGGTGCGATCAGGGGATGTGTGAGGTGAAACCACGTACCTATGCCAGCTGCAGAGAATATTATTCGTCCATCTGAAATTTGACAGGTTGATTTTGTAGCCACAAACAAGTCCTGTCTTGCTTGTAACAAACTGCTCCACCTCCATCAATGAAATGAATGGATCAATATTAGATCATCTCATTTTGATTACGTCACTATGCATGCCATGCACTGTCCTCCCTGACAGCAAAATGCAAGAGGCATTCCTTCTTCTTTTTGTTGGATTAATCGTACAAAAAAAAAGGTCGTCAGCCCTCTTTTTTCACAGAATATGCCTCTGCTAAACTTAGTGTTCTTTATCACAGATTGAGCAGTACCCCATTGGAAATGTATGCTAGCTTAATTCCCAATAATTGAGTTTTAAAGACCATCCCCCCAAAATGTCCTAATCAAACTATATTTGTAGAGCTGAGCAACATGTTATAGATCAAACATCATCTTAAGGCTACATATTAAGAACAAAATACAACACAAAAAAGGAAGCTAAATTTAAAGGGGGTGAAAGTGAATATATGCTGATCAGTTCATTCCATTCAATGTATCAGTAGTACATCACAAAATCAGATCAAATGGACGAATAACATTGCAGTACTGCTAGCTGTAGCAACAGTAGAACATCCTTTAATCCTATAGGAATTACTCTCATCACTATTCAGTAATACTACGAGCAAGTGGAACTATTTATTTACACCAGCTCTTTAATTTTGCAGTTATAGACATAAAATTTCACTCAAAAACCATCAGGACTGTCCAACTGGAAAGCATGATCAACCATTGTTTTAATGTCAGCAGGTACAGGTGCTCCTACCTCACACATTCCACCACTCAAGGCCAGGTCACACGTCGGAGGAGGAGCAGAGACTGAGACAGAGGCAGAACCTGAGGCAGAGGCACTTCCTTCCATCTGTCCTAAGTAATCATAGTTGTGATCCTCCGCCTCCTCTTTTCCAGAGAGATGATGGTGCATGTGCGGGAAAGCCGAAGACACTGCATGAACCACGATACGGCTATTGTGTAGCAAATCCATGGTCGACACCTTGACGTAGTTTACCTTCATCGGAGCTAACGGACCTCCACCGCCCGCGGTCGTAACCACTAGGTTTTGTCCTGCCTCCATAGTCGGCAACACAGTCGCAGGCTGTAGGCTCACCAGATCCGCCGCAGTCAGCCTCCTGTTTGGAACCACGTGGAACCTGAAATGGAATAGATAAGCGTAACCGGCGCCGGAGAAGATTGAGACATCGTCCAGGGCGAACACCGTCATGGATTTGAGTTCAGACAACTCAGCGAACTTCACTTTGAGCGCGAGAGCAACGACGCTGTAGCCACTATAGCGCAGCCTGATGACGGCGTCTTTTAGCATGAGGCGCATGACAGCAGTGCTAGGCCCGTTGAACAGCCCCGGCCTATGAAATGCGAGTGAGGTCAGGCGCTCGACGTTACAGGAGAGCGGCGAGAGATGAGATACGAAGCCTTGGAGGCCGTGGACCATGACGGCACCGTTGTAAAACAGATCAGGGTGCGAGATCTCCACGCCGTTGACAAAAACGAGCTTGGATGTGTCGTTTATACTAGGGGCGGTGGAAGTAGTGATGGTTAGGCAGTAGTCGGAGGCCAATGTTTCGAGCTTAGTGCCAAAAGCTAACTTCCGGAGGTACTGAACGGAATAGAGCCCCGGGACCGAGTGCTCCTGGAGGAGGAGCGGGAGAGAGCAAGTAGGACAGGTGAGGAGAGAGGAATCGGAAGGTGCGAAGATGGTGATGGGAGAAAACGCTGAGAGATTGGCCTGAACGGCGGCGGAGGAGAGATCCTGAAAGCCTAAGGAGGCGAGGATGGAAGCGAACACCGTGGGCGGGTAAGAGCGACGGTGGTCTAGTTCATGGACGGAGGGTGGAAAGGACGGAGCGGCGGAGGAGATGGTGGCGGAGGTCATGAGGGGGGAAAGGAAGAGAACGGAAACGAGCAGAAGCTTCTGGAGAAGAGAGAAGGCCATGGCTCTCTGTTACAACTCGGCTTAGAGAGAGAAAGTAATGAGAATTGCAGAGTGCTTGGGGAGGAGTAGCTATATAGAGAGAGAGACGCCTCAAGGTCACGGATGAAGCACAGAGAGACAGCTGTAACTCACTTTTGGCGGGAAACCAACTGAATTCAGTTGCGGCTCGAGGCGGCGTTTTTTCTCTGGTTATGACGATGTTACCCCTCCAGTTCCGCTTAATTTTTCTTCCTTTCTTGAAATAGAGTACTCCTTCCTTTCCGGATTTACCCTTTTTACCCTTTCTGGAAATGGAGTACTCCACCCTTTCCAGATTTACCCATAGCAATAAATCATATAATCGCCTACATTAATTTCTGATATTTTCACCGAAACACGAATCTTTAGATTGGTTGAACATTTATACAACTTGAACTCATTATATTCGTCGAACAGGAGTACTAATTTACCAAATTGTGTATGATTTTTAACTTTTCATTGTGTTCTTCTTCGTACCAAATATTTGTTAGTATAAATAACAAAATTCTTCTAACATAAAGCAAAGTTCTCACTATTTAAATGGAACCAGTAATATTAATATTAATATTGATATTAATCAAATATTCCAGGGACTCAGTACTGGCTATAGTTCACTCAACTAGATCAAAAATAAATTTCAACAAATTAAGCTATACACACTTAGGAGGCACCAGCCAAAAACTGAAGTCAAGAGGCTATATACATCATCATCACCATATTGCAAGAGAACTTGTTCCTTAAACCATCTGAGAAAACCTTTACTACCTAAAGCTTCCTCTTCAAAACTATCCCAAAACTACACAGAGTCCAAAAGCTAGGCCGAGAATTGTCTTCTCAGCACTTATGTCGTAGGTGCCATCCGTCGCAACTTGGATTAGAACTGTACAGTCGCTACTGATATAGACGCCCACCGAGGACTAGTTCCTTTCACTAACCTCTGCTGGCATGTTAAGATCAATCAAGCTGCTGCTCGGCAAGCTTCCTTTTCTAGCACGCTTTCTTGGAGAGTATCCACTCCCGTCTGAGGTTCCAATTGTTGATGGTTGATCTGGTTCGATTATGTAACCAAAAGAAGGACAAAAAAATGTAACATCAGTCAGTGAAGTTAAGACACAACATTACTTTCGTTCAACTACTTGGCATACATACTAACAAAACATCCAAGAGTTTAAGACAAGTGCAGCTACTGCAACTTAAAGAAAAATTTTAGTAGGGAAAGAAATGCATCATTTAGATATTCTTTCCTACAGAGGTGGCTTCCAGGCTATCGTATGTCAAGGTAAAACTTCAGCAATTTTAGAAACAACGACATCTGAGCAGAATCAAGTTTACAGAATAGAACTAACGACATATCATAGTATGAAATTGCAATAGTGACACTGTCAGAGCAATCTCATCAAACATAATTGCAGCAGAGATTTGAAAGAGAATACATACATAATCAGAACAAGCAATCAGAAAAAGAGTCACATCTGGTTACAGAACCTATAAAAACATGAAAGAGTGAAAGATCGGTATCATTATATGTTAACAACTAGGTGCTTATATGTTTAGCTTGATGCCCAAACAAACAAAAGCAGCACAAAATATAGTAAAAGAATTATCCTTATCAACTTCAATGTAGATGATTTGCATATTCACCAATTGAGATATTCTCAGATGTACCTCTTATAACTTCATTATTTTTCTGAACATATAAAATTAATAAAAATTACCAAAAATTAAGACACTCCACAAATCTGCAGTTTAGGTTGTCCAGAATTCTGGATTGCAGATCCAATGCTGCTTACCCAGAGTTCTAACAGAGAAATTAAAATGCCCATAAAATTAAAGAGTTCAAAGAACTCCTACCACTTGCATTTTGACATGGATTGCTAATCATTTTGGTATTCCATCCAACAGGAAGCTCCACTGCCTTCTCAATACCTTTGGACTGATATGGAGCTATGTTATGATTAGAGAACTGGAGGGATCCCAGCAAATCATTCTCAATACATTCATACCTGTAGATGCAGAAAGCACAAATAAGTTTAACAATGTTTTTGGGAATTTGACTCTTAAGGCGCCATCACTCACATCTTCTTGCAAAGGGTATCAGTTATCACACAGAGGTTGATTATTTGCATCCTTATTTCCATAATGCGCCTTTCATCATACTCATCAAATGGCTCCTCAATAAACTTGGAAAGTTTCTCGACATTTGCCTCAAGCTGCTGCTGCTGGTCCTCAAATAAATGCTGTTTATTCTCTCTTTCCTCTTTTGTCATCTCATCCTTAAACAAGTCATCACCAAACATATAGAAAGCAAAGGGGTACGAAAACGAAAGTGCACGCCTTGATCTAAAGAGCCTGTAAAGTCCATTTGTCACCCAGGTGAAATCTCTCAATTTGGAATCTTTTGCTTCCAAGTTTGATATCTTTTCCCTGATAGTCTCCTTCAGTCTAGACTCTTGCTTAAAGGAGTCAGTATGTGCTTTGTACCGATTATGATAATGCATATATCGATATAGGTCTCGCTTTGCACGCTCAGCCTTTTTTTCTCCATCTTCCTTATATCGACCACAGCTGTGACCAGCTATACTTGACCAAGTGTGATCCCGGCCAGTAGCGCCACCACATAGCCAACTAAATCCAGCATTACAAAAATAAATAGAAGTCAAGAAAAATTCTGTGGCTGTGAGTCAAGACAATGGCATGGAGCAAAAGAATACTATACCAAGAATCAAAAAGCATATAAGAAAGAAATGCATCAGTATTTTCTACTATAGGATACTTTCATAACACTAGCCTTCTACCATCAGTATTGGCATAATATGACCACATTTCATCTGATCATTAAGTAATGACAAATATTTTATGTTTACTAAACCAAAAACATAATAAGAAACAAAAGTTAAAAAATGAATACCATCTTCCCTTTATGTTCATTTGTTCTAACAGGGACTTGCATTCAAAAAAATATATATGAAGAAAAACTCACCAGAAAGCCTGGCCACAAATGCAGCTAACCAGGTTACAACCTCCATTCTTCTCAACGGGTTTGTGACACTTGGGACAGGGCTTCGTGTGAACTGTAATCCAATTCACAGTTTCTGATTCGTCACGGCACTTCTTTGTCCAAAGCTCCCACATCAAGCATGAACAAGGAGAATGTGCTTCTGACAAACAATTGAAACAAAACTGCAAGCTGCATGAACATTCAACCTCACAAAATTCATCATCCTCTACACGTATGGCATTCCCACAATGAGGAACACTAGGGCACCATTTCACCATTTTGTTGTCCTCAATATATGACTCAAGAAGGAATCGATCAAATTTCTCCGCAAGATCAGGGTGCCTCTTACTCACTAGACTTTTTATAACTGATTCGTCACATATGGCAGAACATTTGTGCGCCATACACCTGATGCGCTTACTTTGACCCTCATTTATCTTCACAATAAAATGCTCAGTCCAACCTAAACAACAAAATTGATATTAAACAGCATATTAAGAAGAATATCTAAAAGCCAACTCAAGAATATCATTTTCCCAGAAACCATTTAGGTGTAGATTCTGCAATGGTTATCCTGACCATCAATTAAAAATATGGGCTAGTGTATGCTCAAGAAAAACACAGACCACTTTGTTGTAAAAAGAAAAATAAAGTCAAGTAAAGTCCCCTTTCACCAAGAATTGGTGTATGGTATCATCCAATCTAAGTATTAGACCTATAACTTAAGCTAATTAAACAAGATAAAGAATGTTAGACAAAGCTGTTGACATTACTCCTCCATTCTCTTTTTCTTTCTAGGTGCAAAATAAATATAGTTAATATAAGCTTATAGTGTTGGGTTTGTGAAAAGCAAAGACTGCTTACAGTTATTGCAGAAGCAATGACCACAGTCCATTCTAGTCACCTCACTTCCAGGTACATCTTCAATGCATATATTGCAGAATACCGTGGAGGAAGATTCCGATATATCACAGTCATTCTCAACTATTGACACACCCGCTTCAGCAAACAAGAAACCTTTCCCCTTTTCCACGAGAATTGCCAATAACTTCTCAACATCCCATCTATAATGAATAAGAAGCGTTCGTGCATGGTGTTCTTTTAAAGATAACATATCCACAACCCTCCGCAGATCCTCCTTCTGTGAATTCAGTCAACTTCAGAGTCAGGACAAACATTTGATCTCTAAGGTTGTCAAACAAATCAAAAAAACAGGGAGAAAAGAGAGAACGTCTTCTATTTAATTTCCTCACCTGTGCAGCCAAGAGGGATTCTCTCGTGATTACCTGAAAAACCAGAAACATTAGAGGTCGAGCTGGAAACATTGAATTCGAAATGCAGTAAAACATCAGGTACTACAACAGCTAAAAAGGGAAACAGTCAGGAAACCTTCTTCACAAATGTGGGTTTTAACTTGAACTGCCAGCAAAGTTCCGTAACCAAATTATGCAGGTGACAAGAAAAAAATAAGTAAAAGACAAATTGGGCATATAGTCGTGTATGAAACACACACTGAAAGGGAAAATCCAAAATTCAGCACTCTCAAATTAGAAAATAATAATTTGTTAAGCCAAAATCAAATTACAATGGCTACAAACGACCATACTCCAGACGAATAATCCCTCAATTTGTGATCATGTGATGAGAAGAATACAGACACATAAAACCGGTAAAAAAAAACATAAAAATTTAAAATACAAATTCCGCATCTTTACCTTGCTGGAAGGACCCTTGGAAGGCATCCAGAGGGCATCAGTGTCTTCGTTCTCGAAACCGTCGTCCGATTCCCGATCAGAACTGCTGTAGTAATCTTCTTCCCCACTGAACGAGTCCGCCATGAATAAAAAGCCCCACTGATTATAATATTTTATTTAATGCCGAGCCGGAGAGAGTACGGATCAAATTGATCGTGGCACGAGATTGCGCGGCTCGATCGGCAAATGAAAGAGAGGAGGGCAACCAATCGTCGTGGACGGAGGAATCAAGAGAGGAATCGCCGGCACCGACAGGGCTCAATCAGTTGCCGCCGGCGGGTGAGGAGGAAATAAAATATGCGGCGTGGTTTCGCAATGTGAGGAAAAGGGCGTTTTCGTTCATTGCCTTTTGCCTCAAGCTTGAGGCTTATGCGGTGATGATAAGGAGCTGCCTCACAACAGTGTGGAATCGACCGCCTTTTGGCTAAGGGAAAATCTAAGCTTTACGACGTCGTTATGGGGACCCTCGCCAGCATGTCATTTGTCAATCATAAAGGGTTAAAATTGACTTTGATTTGGAATTTATAAATTAATAAATCCAAAAAAAAAAAAAATTAATAATTCAGAATTGTATGCAAAGATTACAGAGAAAGCTTTCTTTCCAATCCTAGTACTATAAAGTATAAACTAACTAATGAGTCCTCGGTCAAATGTTTTTTTCAATATTTTATTTCTATATTATAAAAACTTGTATACAACGGTTCGATAAACACGTGTTGAGTTCAGTTTCGAATGAAAATTTGCATATTGAGTGTATTGTGGTTATATTATCTAAACACGCATATTCAGTTTAGTTTTTGATATATCACGCGTTGAATTTAATTGTTGATATATCGTTGTTATGAATTTATTGATTTATTTACGTGATGGATCGTGTATCGAATTAGGCATTTAATGTATCGTATATTGAGTTTAGAGTCTAATATATTGAGTTGAGAGCAGATATATTACCTATTGAATTTAACCTATAATATATTGAATAATAAGTAAAACACACTCATTGCCTCTAATACATCGCGTGCGTGGCAATTAAATTAGAGACTCCCTTATATTCTTTTTAGGTTTATATAATGTCTTAACAAAATTATGATAATTATTTGAGATGTATATCATTAGTATAGTTTGCAAAATCGCGATCCAACGTGGGATCAATTTGAGTGCATGATCGATATCGATAGGATCGTATAATCGTAAGATCCTACTCTTATTTGAGTCATTTTAGAAAATTTTATAGTATCGAATAGAATCGAAAGTATGATCAAGTTAGTGTTTTGGGATTGTAATATCGTACGATGCTATGATACATGTCGCGATATTGCAAACAAGGATCATTACTCTTCGTTTATATATGGGCTTTTACAGAGTTTATCCCGTAAATTTACTAAAACTACACATTGTGTCCCTATATTTATAAGAAAAGTACACATTTGACATCTTTAAATTATTTACCAAATACTCTCAAGTGGTAAAAGAAAGACAAATGACAAATAATTCGTGGTAAATTTTAAAATTGTTATGTGATAATTTTTTTTGCAAAATAATTAAGAATTTTAGCAAAATATAAAGAAAAATTTGAGATTAGCATGCTGATATACTCTTTGAATTGGCCGAGATCAACCTATATCTCACCCGGGAAAAAGTGAAAAGTCAAATTTGCCTGTTATTTTTGGGCGTTTTGAAAACGATTTTGAAAACAAGTTTTGGAAAATAGTTTTATAATGTAAAAAATGTATTGAAAATGTAAAAAGTAGATGCTGAATAGTAAAAAATTGTATTGAAAATGATGAAATATGATTAAAATATATTAAATTTACTGTTGAAACCAAAATCGTTTTCAAAATAAAACAAAAAGAACATGTCCTTATTTTCTTAGAAATAACTTTTTAGTTTTTACTATTTTTGTTGGAGTATGAGAAATTCCGAATTGCCTGCCGGTTAGGGGTTTGACGTTGGTCAACATCGTGGGTCCATCTGACTTTTCATACTGAAATTTCACCCATAAATGATTACCCCACACTTTTATTCTGGAGAATCTGAGGCTACATACACCACATAAATGTGTGATTTGGAAGCTGACTTGCAAATGCGGCGGCTTAGCTACAGCTTTACTTTATAAAGATATAAAATTGATTGTCAAACGCCGAAGCTGGAGTAGCTCAGTTGGTTAGAGCGTGTGGCTGTTAACCACAAGGTCGAAGGTTCAAGCCCTTCCTCTAGCGCGCTAAAATCATTTTTCTGACAATATTTTTACTCCTAACTTTGTTTCTTCGTGTTCATCTTTGATCCGACCCAACCCGCAATGTGCATTAGAGTGGATTATCTCAAATTTAATCAAACACAAAGGAAAAGAGGGGGGCAAAAAAAAAAAAAAGGAAAAGTTGTATGATCATTGATAGGGTAATGTGAACAAGTAGCAATGATTCCTACACAAACTCCAAAGATGCTTCAACAACAAAGCTCAACTGATACTATATATTAGCAGAATTCATCACAGCATTTGCAGTATTCTCTTGCGAGAATAGAACTTGAACCAAAAGCTTGAAGCAGGCTCTTAATAGCTCTCCAGCAATCAGAATAACTCGATCCACTCGACAAACAGAAACAGGACTAACTCGCAGCAGTTTTACATATCATCAATGTTGGTACGGAAGATGTAGTCTTCACTATCTAGCTCATCGTGGTAAGTAGATATGGATGGCGGGTTGATCTTCTTAGTACTCCCTTCTTCATCCTCTAACGTCCTCTCTCCCTGCAAATTTGTTATTTGGTCATTCGTTGATATCAGAATTCAGAAAAACAGCCAGAAGGCGAAGTCAGATAATCAGAGATAATATGCATGAAACAAAGTTTTAGCAGGCTTCGCTGGAATCTCCAAATTTATCACGTATGCAGAAAGTTATGGCCACTAATCTAGTGAAATAAAAGAGTGTTTTTAGGCAAAAATCCCAGCAGATACAGAACGAAAGAGAATACTCGAAACAAAAGGTTAATACAAATTAGTGCAAAGCAATGTGTGCGCAGTGTGATATTATAGCTTGCAGAACTGACCTTCTTCAATATATAGAAGAAATAGTGAAATCCATCGCCAAATGTTCTCCACTCAACAGACCAAGTAAATTCCAAATGGTTAAAGAAAGGACGACGAAAATGAGGCTGCAGTACATGGGGGCAACTCATGAGATTCTAATCATGGGGAAGAAATTCAACAACATACTAATATCTAAGACAGGAAATGTAGAGAAAAAAGTAATCCTCCTGTTACCTGACCAAATGTGATTGATATGAAAATGCCATTGGGTCTCAAGACCCTGTGAACTTGCCGGAGCATTGCCATAACATTGTTAACCGTTCCAGGCCGTGGATTCCACGGATCACCACTGTCCACGAACAATACATCCTTCAAATCACATGTTGCATACATATTTCATTGATCAAGTGTCAAGATATGCAAGAATGAAAGTACAAGAATGCTCAGCATGATAAAAAAGAAAAATTGGAACTCTTGCGAGCTTCTAAATTTACCATGGTTCCTTTCTCTATAACAACATCAAAACATTCATTCTCAAAAGGAAGGTCTAGCATATCAGCTTCCAAGACTTCAATTTCTGTTGATCATTGACATTGGGGCGAAAATCAGCAACCAATACAACTAAACGAACCATACATAAAGCATGTTAATTATTGAAGATTACAAGTCTGAATTTTATTCATGGCTGCACTATTTCCCATTAAAGAAACTCCTAGGCCAAAAAGTCCAAAATTTTTCCATTATAGAATCAAAAACCAAACCTTTGTAGCCCTTAGATACTAATCTTTGGCTCATCTTTTCCACTGCCACTGGTGATAAATCAATGCAGGTGAGGTTAGTAATACCATCCCTGTACAGCTCCTCACTTAACAGAGAGTTTCCACAGCCCAGCTCCAACACCTAAATAAGCACAACAATACCATTCAGCCTCAATAATCCAAAATCTGGAATAGAATCGTAAGTTAGAAACACACATTCTTGCAGTTGCAGATGAACTGAGCTAATAGCAATGCAAGAAGGGAATGATTACAGAATAACTTGGATTGACGTGGTCAAGAATGAGCTGACGAAAGTGAGAGTAATCTTTGAACCATTCGTAATGTTCTTCACGGGAAAATCTATCGTCCCTGAATCGGAGAGAAAGTTAATTAAAAAAAACTCCGGTGGTTTCGGGAGTAAGAAATGAGCGCAAAATATTTGGGTTATCTCCTCCGGTCGCCGGAGGAACGTACCAGTAGTGAGGATCAAGATATGCAGAAGCTGAGGAAGGGAGGACATCGTTTGCCGGGCTCCGGCTCCGATTATCCATTTCGGCGGTGCTCTCAGGTTGGACCATCGGAGTTGGAGACGAAGAAAAGCCCTAAACCACGACGGACGGAGCAATCAGCGTAGTACAAATCTTCTAAAGCTCTATTGTGAAAAGTGAAAACCCCTCAAAGGCGTGATTTTGATATTTATACTCAATGCGCCTTAACACCACCGGTTGACGGTTGACCTAGAAGTTTGACCTACCAAAAGCCGGGAAAATTTTCCAAATCGGTAAGGATTACAAAATCACATTAAAGAGCCGCGCTTTTTTACCTTCAATATTGAAGGCGTTACGCTAGAGTCTACGTACATGTGTCGAGTTTGGATTTTCTGTTACACTTTTGATGTGTCGTTTTTATATTATTGAAAAATATAACGTGCAGTTATTATACTCTTATTATTGTTAGTTTAGAAAAACGTTTCAACTACAAACCTGAAATTTTTACTTATTTAGCTCTTAAATATGGAGAAAATTTCCATTAAAGCCCCACCACCCCCAAAATAAATAAAAAAAAGAAAAGAAAAAAAAGTTTGAAAGCCATACAAGCATCTAAGAGAAAATATTGGAGTAAACAAGAATTTTGTTCTTTCATCAACGATAGTGTAGAGGCACACAAGGCCAATAAGTAGTTACTAAAATATGAGTGTGTGGCACAGAACAGATATGTATTTATTTTGCCACTTCTTTGTTTTCCATGCACTGAAGACAAAATATCTTGACTTGCTATAATTGCTCCATTACAACCACATAATCTCTTCTTATGCAAAAAGGATTTCTTGACTGAAAGAGGCCTGAATTCTGAAGCTAAGAACTGATTTTCTGCTGCTTCACAACTTCTTTGGAGACGGTGAAGTAGGAGGCTTCAAATCCTCGTACCTGCATGAGGAAAACAGTAAACGGTAGAAGTCAGTTTAGGATGCTATCAGCCAGCAAGTATACAATTTGACAGTGTGTTGTTTTTCTGAAATTTCAGCAATAAGAATGCTGTTTTAGCTTCAAAGAGTTATAGATCCTAACCAACAGATGGCTTACATGGTATATGGTGAAAGGGGGGTTGCTTTGTTTCTAGTATGCTTATCTGCAACTGTAGGTCCAACTTCACTTCCTGTTAACGCTGCTGGCGCATTAGGGCTTGGTGTTGTTGGGGGCTTCAAATCAGGGTATCTGAAAGCAGACAAGTCATAAGATAAACATAAGTGTGGTAATTTTTCTGGAAACACAATCGACTTAAACCAATTCTCGAGCCCTCCAACTCCCTGGAAAACATCACAAAAGAAGGTATCTACTACAGACTAGGCTATGACAGTGGAAACTTGTGCAAAACTAGTAATTTATAATTGTAACATATTTGCAATGTTGAAATCATACTTAGGAACAAACATCACATTCTCAGGTATTTGAGCTTACCCTGTGTAAGGTGATGAAGAGTTGATTTTTGCAGATGGAGAAGTGTCAGCGTTACTTTGTACGGGTGCAGCGTAGCCAGTGCTTGGTGTTGGAGTGGGGGATGTAGGAGGCTTCAAGTCTTCATAGCTTCAGAGATGAAAATCACCAATCCAATTTTGTGTGACATATAGGAGCTTTAAATTTTCACATGAGATATGGGAAATACCATCTTAAAAGGCACGCATCAGAAAAAACCACACTTATGAGGTAGTTGAGGAGCTTACCTTGTGTAAGGCGAGGAAGAGTGAACTTTCACAGGTGAAGGAGGAGGCCCTGGTGGGATCGGTGCTGCATCACTTCCTTTGGGTGCAACATAACCAGTACTTGGTGTTGGTGAAGGGGATGTTGGAGGCTTGAGGTCCTCATAGCTTCAGAGATGAAAATTACCATTTCAATTTTGTGCGAAGTATTTAGGAGGCCAGGATGAAATATAAGTTAAATGCTCACGCAGTGTATGGAGAAAGGGGTGTTGTTGCAGTAGCTTTTGTTGGGGTTGGTACTTCCTCAACTGGAGGACTTGGAGTTTCGGAAGTCAAGCTTTTCGGAACAGCAATTTCGGGTTCAACTTCAGCAACTAATTCCTGTGGACAAGTCCAAATACAGATTTAAGCAACTGATGTAGATCATGAATGGTTGCATTATGAAAGTGCTAAATCAAAGTCATTTTTTCACTCTGATGCATTTTTATTTATTTTTAATAGATTTTGATGCATTTATGTTAGATTTCTGTTAAGAATAGCTGTCGGAGAGCATCAAGGTATCGTTATAACCTAAAAATACGATGTCTAAGCAATGCAAGATGAGAAATAGACAGCATGTTTGTCAAACTTAGGAGACATAGTTGAATGTAACCTTGCAACGTTCAACTCCATCAGGTTGGGATGGAATTTTTTTAAGAAGTTCACCAGTTGGAGTCAATGGAGCGGTAGTTTCTGCAATTACTTCCACCACTTTGCAGCAGGAAAGGCCCCGGTTTTTCGCCATAAAAGCAAGGAGTTCGGCCACCTGATAGTACAAAGTTGAATTTATCTGTGTGTGAGTTAATTAATGGTTGCACATAATACAAATGAAAACATAAACTGTGATGTCAGAAGTTTAAAACAATATACTGAAAAGATTGCAAAGACAAGTGCGTTATGATAAAGCACTAAGACCATGATCATTTAACAAGATCACATTACAAGAACATAACCTGGAGGTTTGACACCAAGCCACCAAATAGTGTATCTGCTTCTGAAAGAGTCATATTATGGGTTTCTTTGAAAGAATCAGTGGGCCGCTCCATCCCCCCAGGCCGAACTATCTGAAATTGAACATGGAATCAGAAGCGCACAATCAACTCGATATAAAGTAAAGATTCCGGTATTGTTTTCCTGTAGGTATACATTAAAAATAACTCACAGTGTAAGGAAGTCCGCTGGCAAGCAGAGCTTCTTCTGCTTTCCTTTTCCAGACCAGGACTCCCCAAAATAAGCTTTTGTACCCCAACAGGACAGTGAATAATCAGAATGCAGAAATAGATCATCACCTTATTGATATCCAAATTATTTTCACAACAGTATACAATTGTCATTTGTATCTAGAGTATTTATACTTACTTCAAAATAGCTGCAGGAAATCCAACCTTGTTTGTTCCTAGAGACGTGAGTAAAATGAAATGGTCGACCTTTGCAAACGTAGCTGCATATGAAGATGCTTCAAACATTATGACTACTTCGATTTCATTAGTCTAGAAGATAACTTGCCATAAAAAGGACACGTAATCCTAGCAGAAGAATGTCTAATACAGCCTTTGAGTGGCAGAATTTGCTGATTAATCATAAGAACACATGGAATCGCAACGTCATTAATTAATCACGAGAACTGCCAAAGTATGTGTGTTAACTTGTTAACCATGCATTTGTTAACTTAAGCTCTCCTACCTGCATCAATGAGATTTTTCGTGGCCAGATAGTCGATTCGGTAGGGCCCTGTAATATCAAATATTTCCTTCTCACTGGCACCAATGCAGCATATGACAGTTGAGGCATTCCCCAATGCCGGGCCAATCTGATCCTTCTTCTCTAAATCACACTCGACAATCTCAAGCCTCTCTATAGCTGGCTAAAGATCAAAGAAAACATATGACTTTCTAAGGAAGCATATCAATAAAGTATTCCAAACAGGTCATATCTTATATCAACCAAAGCCACAGCACTAACGATTCTTTTTCAGGGAAGAAAGAAACACACAACAATAAAATATAAAACTGTAAGGTCCGTTATCTTACGTGGAGTTAATCCACTTCCATCAGCATCCAGCTTCAACTGTTTTACACTCTGAAAGGAAACCATGAGGTAATATTTTATTGCAAACAGCTAGAAGTAAACTAAACAGTTCAGCAATGAACCACTGAGTGATATGGGAAATCATACTTGGACAAGAGCTTCAGCTCTTTGAGCACTTCGGACACCAGCTCGAACTTTAGTCCCTAATTTCAGAAGCTCCCTGCAGGGGAGTCATGATTCTTGGTTAGTTTTTTTAAGCAGAAATTCTACTCTCTACTACGATTCCATTAGAAGAGTACAACTGATATGTTTACTAGTCACAAAGTAAAACTCCAAAATAGACTCTTCTAATGGAACGATTATATCAAACTGAAAATTAACCTCACGGTTCGTGACCCAACTCTCCCTGTAGCACCAGCAACAAAAACGAGATTTTGGCCTTTCGAGTCAGCATTTGATGCCGTTGTTCCAGCTGCTTTCACCCTTAATCTCTCAGCACCTTGCAGAACAATCAGGACATTGATACAAATTAAGCTAACACAATCATGCCCAGATGAATATAAGCAAACACAACGAGGGCATTCCCCCCGGCAGTGCTGATTCGAAAAATGCAAAGTACAATACCTGAAGCACGAGGTCTAACAACATCAAAGGCTCGAAACGTCCTGGCCTGAGGGCATCTCGCATCAAAACCCTTTCGGAAAACTTGACCCAGTAGCGATGAACTCCTGGCAAACCCGTATGGAGCAATGTCATTGCTCAATGTGAGCGAACGTGGAGAATGCAAAAGCTGCATTTTGGAGACGCAGCAGGGGAAGATGAACTGAACCCAAATAATAAAAAATTCCCTTTTCTAATTTGGGATTGTCAGCATCGATGATCTGCAATCTATTTCCAGGCCAGAATGGTTTGTGATCGATCTTGTGATGGACATGGCCCCAAAAATTTGAATCAAAGACATGACGACCACATAGCGGATATCCATCTTTATCCAATTTTCTTTGGTTTCCTTATTATTTTAGTGAAACATTAGCTGCTAGAAAGCGTTCATGTCTTCATACTATAATTTTATAGTAAATTGCAAAACATTGCCTTGAACTTTTCTCATATTGCAAATTGCCCCTTAAATGTTTAAAGTTGTAATTTGTAACTTATGAACAATTATATTTCGTTACTCTTGAACCCAAAAGGCCAGTTTGGGTCGAGCCCTACCCAAAGCCCTGAATCAATCTGTTTCGCCTTGGCTTGTCTTGAACTGAAATAAAATTTCTGTTTGTGTTGGCTCACGCCAATTTACTTGACCTGAATCGCTGTTCAATTTAACACTGTCAGTGTAACTCCCATCATTTTTTTTTTCTCCCACAAGAATAAAATGATTCATCAACCTTCAAAATTCATTTATTAATATCTCCATCATTTAGAATATATTCAAATGAAGGTTTTAAGTATGGGAATAAAACACCATTTTATGGTCAACTATAGCAGGGATAATTTATGGAAATTTGTTGACTGTCGATATGCACGTTGCAGAATTGAAAACATCAATTTCAGGGGCTCAAATATTCCGAAAAGATATGCTATATTAATCAAAAAATAATCCATGTCAAGAGACATAGTTACCAATATCTCAAGATTAAAGTATTCTATTGGGCTTTTAACTTTGATCCTCGTTTTTTCGTTAGTCTTTTAACTTGAAAAAACTTTTCGTATGTTTCCTAACTTTCAAAATAAGTCCAAAAACTATCCCAAATTCAAAATTCGGCAAAATCTAAGAGTTATTTCAATCAAAGTTAATGAGCGAATTAAGTGACTGAACTTTTTTCATTTCTATTTATTACCCCTAATAGTACGTGTAAATCTCACATGCAAATTAAAAATAATGCCAAAACTTGAGTATATGACAAATTCAAAACGGATTTTCACGTGAGAGATGCAAATAAAACATTTTCAAGTTGAGAAAGAAAATAAAAACAATAACTCAAAATAAAAGACGGGCAGAATGATTTGGCCACTATAAAAACTCCATTGACATTTATTTAAATTAGTAAACACTCTTTAAAGTTCAGAAAATTATCAATCAACCCTCAACTTTCTAAAAGCATTTCGAATCCCCCTAAATGGAGATAAATTTGACTATGCAAAGTGTATTTTGTAATGCCTGTTCTATACCATGTTTTCAAAAAACACGTTTCTGTAGTTTTAAATATTATATTAATTTATCATCATTTCCAATATTTTTTTTCTTCATATTTTCAATACAGTTCTTACATTTAAAATTTATTTTTGAAAACATATTTTCGAAACTAATTATAAAAAAAAAAAAAGGGCTCGTATTTGATAGCAAATGATAATTTAAACAAAACACAAAAAGAGGATTATGATAAAATCGGAAGTCAGGACTCGTGTGTTGCACGCAATCCATTATTTTTCAATTTGGATTTGTACGACTATGAGATGGCTTCAGTCTCCAGCAGTCCATATTTTTCCAATATTGGTGGGAGCATAGAGCCCTCCCATTTTGACCATTTCGATGTCACACAATAAAATAGTAAATATACACCCCAATTTGCTTAACAACTCCGCGGTGTCGGGTTTGTGTTGTAGTATAAATGATGTGTTAAGATCGGGTTAACGAATTTACATGTCGATAATCTCAACATTAACATTACCTGTTTAATTATTTGTATTTTTCGAGTCGACTCATATAACTCATAAACTAGTCAAAGCTCAACTTTTAACCCATTTATATTGTGCTGGTTTGTGTCGTGTCAAAAATTATCAGCCTTACTCCACTTATCCAACCCCCAAGTTTGACAACTCTTCTTATAATACATGGCGGCATGTGAAATTTTGAATCCCGTACGCCAGTTAATTGATTGATATATAGCCAAAGTGAAAAACGAAAGATTACTGTGATCTATTATAATTGACCATTTTCTTCGTATAATAACTAAAAATATCGTATTATTTCGTAATTTTCGATTAAATTGTTGAAGATCAAGATAATACTTAAAACATGTCCTGGAAGATACAATTAATTGACTCAAAAGAAGACCAAACTATTAGTATTGTTGTATGTTATTTGTTTGAGAAATAGTTTGCAATGTTTAATTTACTTGAATAAATTTGCACTAAATAGATATTCCAATCAAAGAATACAGTATAACATGATATTTCAAAGTTATAAGAATATACCAGCCGATTGTGGTAAAACACAAAAAAAATTTAACCACTGATAAAACTAGGCAGGTTATGGTTGAGACGAGTTCTAATAAAACTAGGCGATTGTTTAACAATATAAAATATGAACTTGTACTTGAGGGAAGTGTCCCAGTTAGCAATCCGAAACTTAAATTAGTACAGTGAATGAGAACGTACATTCCAACCGTGTTAGATGCTAGTATTCACAAGAAACGATGGCTTCTTACCGTTAGGGCAAAAGATGTCGAAGTCACCTTAAGGTATTTCGACCGTCACCCCACGATCAGAGGTAGTGGGATCGTGGGTAGTTGGTCGGAGCTGACCTCCAGTTTGTCCAAGATTCACTTAATCATATACTAATAGGACGCGAGTGACGTGACTCTTATATATTGGGCCAATGGAACCACTTCATAACGTGGCTCCCCTAATCCCGAATCTAGCAAATGCCTTCGCTGGCGAGTACTTTGTGGGCCTCGAACAAGCCCTACATCTACAAGTCTAGAGTTGGGTCAAATACCAAATCAGACACACAAAATACTAATTGTCCAAAAAAAAAAAAAAAAAAACACCAAAGTCAAAGTAGTCAACCATATATCTTCTACCAACCCATAAATTACATAATCCAAAACAATGAAAATAAAATTTAAAAAAAAAAAAAACACAAAAAGAGAAGAACATACCAGAATTTAATTATAGCCAAAAAAAAAGAAAAAAACATTGGGCATCCAAGGCCAGAAAAATTTACCGATCCTCCCTAAGCAAAATGCCAAAATTCCAAAAAATACTATCCAAGAAAATTTAAATACCAAAATTAATAATATTATTATAAAATTATTGCTAACCAACAAAACCGCATGGTTCACGAGCTCCTCCCAGACGCAGATAAATAAGATGCGCCATCTCCCTTTGGACAGTTACTTTGGAGTAAGAATAGTCCATCGCTAACTTGCGCCATCCTTACCGGTCCAATTTGCCGTCCACATGGCGATCTCCTTGCAATTCTCCCATCTAGCCACCACCCGCACTGCTGCTGACCTGGCGGTGCCGGAGCCGAGGCTCTTTCGTTCCCGGAAGCCTTTCTCCGTCCGCTGCTCCGGCGGCGAAGCCGCTTCGCCTTCTTCCTCCGCCGCGCTGGACGATGAGTTCGACAAGAAGAAGTTCCGGTTCAACTTGACCAGGAGCAAGAATTATAACCGCAAAGGCTTCGGTCACAAAGAGGAGACTCTCCAGCTCTTGAATCAAGAGTACCAAGCCAGTAAGTGATTCTGATAATTTTTTTGATTTTTTTTTTTTGTTCTGTTCCCCGAGATTTTATTAGAGCACTGGAAAAATGAAGCTAGATTTTCTCTATTTTGCGCTGTTTTGAATTTTGATGTTGTTGTTGTTGGTTGGGGAGAAATTAGTCAGAGAAGAGTTCAAAATTTTAGTTCCTGGAATTCAATTTTAAATCGATGTCATCTTTTTTCTGAGGATACGCTTCAGGTGACATCATAAAGACGTTGAAGGAAAATGGATACAAGTACACCTGGGGTAATGTTACGGTGAGACTAGCCGAAGCATATGGTTTTTGTTGGGGCGTTGAAAGAGCTGTCCAGATTGCTTATGAAGCCAGAAAGCAATTTCCGACTGAGAAGATTTGGCTCACTAACGAAATTATTCACAATCCCACTGTCAATAAGGTATTATATCCACTCGGGAAATCAAAAGCTTGAAATGAAACTCACATGATTATATGTTAGCGTAAATTTTGGTTTATTTCCCTTTCAGCGTCTGGAGGAGATGGCAATTGAGGAAATCCCTATTGAGGATGGGAAGAAGCAATTTGAAATGATTAACCAGGGCGATGTTGTGGTTTTGCCTGCTTTTGGGGCTGCTGTGGAGGAGATGTATACTCTGAATGAGAAGAATGTGCAAATTGTTGACACAACCTGCCCATGGGTTTCCAAGGTACTTCTTCGATTTGGGTTGGAAAGCTTTTTTTTTGGTTTTCCACTTTATAGCATTTACACCATTAGTGATACATACCGCTGATCTCCTATGTGTATATTTTTGTGAAGGTTTGGAACACCGTTGAAAAGCATAAGAAGGGAGATTATACTTCAATCATCCATGGTAAATATTCTCACGAAGAGACTATAGCTACTGCATCATTTGCTGGAAAGTATATTATAGTGAAGAACATGGCTGAGGTATGTTTGATTTCCCTGATTGTTCATTGAAACCTGTGGCTCGCTGACTTTAAGGTTCTGATTGAGGTGATCCACACTTGATGCAGGCAAAATATGTTTGTGATTACATTCTTGGTGGTCAACTGGATGGATCTAGCTCAACCAAAGAACCTTTTATGGAGGTGCTGTGTGAATGATTTGTACTGCTAGATAAATTTTCTCTACCTGCCGGTATCTCATGTTGCCTTATTTTAATGCAGAAATTTAAGAATGCGGTTTCAGAGGGTTTTGATCCTGATGTTGATCTTGTGAAAACTGGTATTGCAAACCAAACAACTATGTTGAAGGGAGAAACAGAAGAGATTGGTTAGTTAGCAATTACAGAGCTGTCCTATCTTTTGTTCATCCCCATAGAACCTTCCTCATGTTGGTCTTGGTTTTGTGTTACTGCAGGCAAATTGGTGGAGAGAACCATGATGCAGAAATATGGAGTGGAAAATATCAACACTCATTTCTTAAGTTTCAATACTATTTGTGACGCAACTCAGGTAAACATTTGTTCTGCTCACGCTCCATTTTCTTGATTGAGGAAGGATGAAAGTTGACTTACAGACTCATTTAGGTGGATCACTTGGTTTCCCTCCTACTATTTTGGAAAACTAAGATCAATTTTGTATGCTGTTGACATCTTATAGTGGATTATTCTCTTTATACCTTTGTTATACTGATTGAAGACCTCCTCTCATCATGGAACTTCAGTCTTTTGAAGTAAAGATATTTTTCACATCACCTATCACCCCATCATTACATGACTTAGCGGCTGAGATGTTAAGTATGACTTCACTAGTTGCTGCATGCTGATGATGTTTAATAGTAACAAGTTGCCCTTCTATCTCCGGAGTTGCTTGTTTATGAGAGCTAATGCATGCTATCTATAGAGTTGATAGTTTAGGAGATCTTTTGCACTGGTTGCTATCATTCTGGAAATGTATTCTTTGAATTTAGAAATTGGGTGCATTGGAATAAAAGCTTGTAATCTGTTAGAGAAGGTCCCTCTATAAATTTGAACCCTAATCTGTTCCTCTAACATGTTAGCTAATTCTCGTTATCTCAGGAGCGGCAAGACGCCATGTATCAGTTGGTCGAAGAACCACTCGATCTTATACTCGTAGTTGGAGGGTGGAACTCCAGCAACACTTCACATTTACAAGAAATTGCAGAGGAACGTGGAATTCCATCATATTGGATTGATAGTGAGGCGAGAATAGGCCCTGGAAACAGAATAGCCTACAAGTTGCTGGTGTGTAAATGCTATTACATGTACAGAGTCTTAGCTGATTTCAGATTCATAACAAATGCTCATTCTCTTAAAACTTATTGTGTCATTTAACAGCACGGCGAGCTGGTTGAGAAAGAAAACTTTCTACCAGAAGGTCCTATCACCATAGGAGTAACATCTGGTGCATCTACCCCAGACAAGGTAATTCCCAACTGTTTTTGTCACTGATTTATAGTTACCATCTTGAATGTCATATCTTGTAATAACACTAAATCCTTTTGTTTCGACAAATGACTCGGGCAGGTTGTTGCGGATGCCCTTCATAAGGTGTTTGACCTGAAGCGGGATGAAGCGCTGCAAATGGTGTAAGTAACATTTGCAGGCTAGCAATATCGAATTATACGCTTGTTTATGTGTAGAACCAGATGAAGGTCAAGCTCTTGCGGACAATATGTGTAGCATGAACAAGAATATCTAACGGTTTCGATATTGAAATGGATGAGTGTTTACATATGGTAATCTGTGTTCTCAAGAACAGGAGATTGATTGATTGATTCTAGTATAAGTATAGTTGTTATCAGAAGCCATGGAGGGAGGGAGAGCACATACTACACATTAATGTACGTTATGTATTGAATATATATACGCATGTAGCATGATGAAAAATGCAATAGATAAGTTCAGTTTGCTTGGAAACACTTTGGTTTCTTGAAAATGCAATAACGTTTTTTTTCATTCCGCCAAAATTACAAAAATATAGACTATTTTCTTCGCCTTCCAGAATTAGTGAAAACACGTTTATAAGTTGCCCAAATTATTTTTCTGTAAAGAAAGCGAAGTCATCCACTCAGCTTTCAGAACTGTATGTTGACGACAGTAGCCTATATTAGTCTGTTTGGTGCTGTGGTGATTGATGCCAAACAAACATTGGCTAAAAACACGTTTTTTTTTTTTTTTGAATTTTACTTTATTTTCAAAATTATTTTATTTTTTAATTACATATTTTTGTATTTAAAAATTATTTTCAAAACCTAATTTGTTTTCAAAACGATAGGGCTTAGCATTCGTGTTTTGACTGTTTGGTGGCTTTCAAAGTCAGTTTTGACTCCTTATGCTAGCAGCTTGTCATAGCACGCCAACATTGAAATGAAACTAAACTAAAGGCAGCCTACAAGTACAAGGGCGTGACGACCTACAAAGACTCGACGCAATTTTAACATGTTAAGCATTAAAAACGCCTGTGAGTTGCATTATTTCATCCTTCCTTTTTTTTTTTTGGTAACAATTTCATCTTTCACTAAGAAAGAAAAAGAAAACCAATCCAGGCAACTGAGAAGCCTTATGAAGGGCCTGTTCTTTAACTTAAGTTTCAAACCAAGTTTGAAACTTAGTTTTGGAAAAATAATTTTATAATCAGTTTTCATCATTTTAAATACAATTTTTTACTATTCATTTACACATTTTTATATTTTTAATACACTTTTACATTATAAAATTATTTTTCCAAAACTAAGTTTCAAACCTAAGTTAAAGAACAGGCCCGAAATGTTCAGATAACAATTTAACCGCCAAAAATATATGAAAATACACATTAAGAAAAACTCTCTTCTTTCTTCAGGCTTCGTTGAGGTGGCGGCTACGCCTCCCCCGTGTTTTCACCTGGTCGTCAGCTTTTAGAGCTTGCAAATTACAATGGACATCCCGTATTACGTGAAACACAATACATAAATACAATGCAAACAGTTGATTAAAACAAAAACAAAGTAGTGCATTGTAATTACCACTTTGTGCCAATTTGTTCGAACGATGATGATGTACAAGGCCACTGCCTGAACAAATGTGCTCATCAGCATTGCCCACCAAATGCCCTCCACTCCAAAGTTGAATTTATAACCAAGAACTCATCCAATTGGTATCCCAATACCATAATAGCACACCATGTCAACCATTGCCACTTGAAATTGCCATCCTGCACCAACCGCCACACCTGGAAATCGAAATCCCAAAATCCTCGTGATCGGAAAAATGACAGTTTTGGTCCTTTATATTTGGGCACGTGACCATTTTTGTTACGATTCTAAGAGGAGGAAGAATGCCTACTTACCATTAAAGACTAATTGAATGCTGTTGAGAAAAATGGTAGCTGCTATAACATATCCAAGTTCGGATGCCTTTCTCATGACCTCAGGCTTATCAGTGAACAACAGGGGAAACTCGCCTTTCGCGCCCACGATGATGATCGCAGCGAAAAGAAGCCCGAGCGCCCCAGATGTCTACACGTTGACAGAAATGGCGAATTTCGCAGCTTTCGGCTTTCGAGCTCTGAGTTCATTGGACACTCTAACGCTGACTGATGCGTTGAAGCCGCAGGTAACCATCAGTGCCAGTAGTTGCAAGTTAATGCTGTCATATTCAATAAATTCGGAAAGAAGTCAAAATGATGAGTCGTCTATATTAATTCAGACAATGGAAGTAGAAATGAAATTAGAACTAACTAACCCGATTGAAATTGCATCAACTCAAATCGCATCATCCTTCAAACCTCCCGCCATTAACATAAGTGCTGTGAAGTACCATACTTCAAAGCTGCAAGAGAAGGGCTTCATTTTATTACATCATTTTGACAAGCCATCGAACCAGTAATAAGTGAAGTCAAAATACAGTTCTCACCTCGACATTATTGCAGAGGCAAGTGAAAGTTTGACGAAGCTGGTGAGGGACCTGAAAGCCAGTCCATGCATCTGGAAAACGCCCCGAGACTACGTAAACGATTTGGGGCAGGACTGAAACCCACCGGGATATGTTGGCCGCCATTGCAGCACCAAACAACCCTCGGCCGAGCTTCACCACCAGGATCCAATTTAGCAGCAAATGAAGCGGCAGCGTCACTAGAGAGGCAATGGTCATGAACCAAACTCTGCTCTGCGATTGGAGAAACTTCTGTATAGGAAAGTTCAGAGCATGCGTAAACAACTGAGGAAGCACCCACAGCGCGTATTTTCCAGCAAGATTCGAGATTTCCTCGTTTTGGCGGAGGAGAACAAATAAAGGTGTAGTGAAAATGTAAAAAAGGCGTCAACAAAAGGGCGGTCACGAAAGTGATTATCCATGATTTCTGCAAGTAGATTCCGAGCATGTTGAATTGTTCGGCGCCGACGGCTTGACCACACAGCGTTTCAAGAGCACTCCCCATTCCCATCTACACTAAGAAAGAATACAAATTGCATAAAAACACAATCTTTATGAACATTCGGCTGAATTAAAGTGAAATTAATTGCATGAAAATGTACCATAACTCCGTAGACGAAGCTATCTAGAACGTTCTGAACCTCTGAAACTGCAGCGAGTTCGAGATTTCCCAGACGTCCGACGAATGCGAAAGTGACGAATCCGATGGGAATCTGCGTTACGGCGGTGAGCATAGCTGGGAGGGCTAAATGCCATGTAATTTTAGTTTCTGCCCAGAATTTTCCCGCCATCTTTCTCTGTTGATTAGCAAGTGCAGAGAGCCATTTTCTTCTACTTTTGACCGCTAAATTCTTTTTGTCATTTTACTCCCCGAACTCTTAAAATCACATAGGTTTACCAATTCTGTTAAATTTGGGAGTAAATTTGACACGGAATGAAAACTGAATTTAACCCTTATAATTATTATATGTACCCAATTTTACCCAAATTAAATTGTAAATTTACTTATGCGGCCTCTTTGATACCAAAATTTTCAATGGTAGTTATACAAAGTATTAAAGCATAGTAATTGTTACAACGGTCAAGAAAGGTACCTCTGAAATTAACAGAGTTTTTTTTTTTTTTTTTTTCACATTTTGGAGGTACGTAATTTATTCTAAAGTCCGTTAGAGCCTTCACAAAGGTCCTATCCCCCCCGATAGAAAACAATCAAGTCGTCTGCATAACTGAAGTGTGTAATTTGAGGACAACCCATACGTAGAGAGAGGCTGAAATTGTCTGGAACTCAGATAAACCGATCACGCCAAGAGAAATAAATTACATACCACCAAAATGTGTAAAAAAAACTCTTCTTTATAGCCATCAGGCTCGAGAGAGTCCCCCCTTGCATATCTTAAATGCCGAAATACATTTCCTTGACCATTGTAACAATTGGTCCCTCCGTTTCATTAGAAAAGTCCACTTTAGTGTACAAAACAGTACGTTAAAGTGAACTCTTCTAATGAAACAGAGAGAATACTATTCCTTAATACCCTATATAAACCGTCGTTGAAAATTATTCATGTAACCCCCTTTGTGAATGTGTTAGTCGTTATCATCTGTTTTCAACGGTTACAAGAATAATTGTTCATTAATTCCATCTCATGTCTTATATGGTTTAGCAATAATAATTCTTCCAAGCGTTGACACCTCTCCTCCAACTCCCATAGTTGGAAAATTTTCCGTCCCTCCACATTTCCTTTCTCCTACTTTACAATTATTCCCTATTTCGTCTATAAAAAAAAAAAAAAATGTCATCGGAGCAAAAAAATACACAAATTATAAAAATTATAAAATTGTCATTTTTATGTTTAATTAATGTTATATTTTTTTGTTTCTTCTCATTAATTGTCATACCAACATGTATTTTTGATTAATCAAAATTTTCCCTTTCTCGATTTATTGCTATAGCGATAAAACTAAAACTTAGTTGTGAGGTGACACCTTTTAAAAAACAAAAATTTGGAGGTCTAAAGACACTTTTTAGAGGACACAGATAGGAGCACTTTATAATGCCTCCTAAACCCCTTATGCCACTTCCCAACTAAAGTCCTCATGGGCTCAGTCTCCTGGATGAGATTCGAGTAAAATATTGGTCGATTAGTAACCATAATGTCATTGCTGATGTGGTGGTTATTCAACCATTTGAAATTTAAGAAATAAATGCACCACAATTTATTTAACAAGTCACAATTTTTAATAAATACACCATTCCCCTACAAAATAATTAAGTGGTATATTAAATGTGTACTAATCGTAATTACAAGATTCACAACTTAAAAACATACGTGTTTTAACATAGGCAACACTTTAACCACCAAAAAAGCGCAAAGACACATCAAGAACTCTCTTGAGGCTCCGTTGAGGTGGCGGCTGCGCCTCCGCCCCACATTTTCACACGGTCGTCGGCTTCAAGAGCCTGCAATATCGGCCATCGGTCATCAAATTTAGCTTACAACCAAAGCAGAGAAGAAAAGAAGTGAATTATAATTACCACTTTGTGCCAGTTTGTTCGGCCGATAATGATGGACAAGGCCACTGTCTGAACAAAAGTACCGATCAGCATTGCCCACCAAATGCCCTCAACTCCAAACTTGAATTTGTAGCCAAGAACTGCTCCAATCGGTATCCCAATACCATAATAGGACACCATGTTAACCATTGCCACTTGAAATTGCCATCCTGCACCAACTGCTACTCCTGGAAATCCAAATCCCAAAATCTTTGTCACAAGGTGTTGTTTTCTAACCGGAAAGTGGTAGTTTCGATCCCTCGTATTTGGCCACGTGGCCCTTACGTTAGTAAAGTTCGACACTTTTGGTCATTTTTTACACGTACACGACAAATATTAGGGACCAAAACTGTTGTTGTTCTTTTTGTTATGATTCTAGTAAAAGGAAGAATGCCTACTTACACTTTTGGACATTTTAACCTTTTATTACCTATTCTCTCCAGTGAACGCCCCAAATAACGGCAATATATGGGTTCTTTTCAACAAAAAAAAACTTGTAGGGGCTACTTATGAATTCTAAAATTTCATCCAAAAAAACATACGCTACATAATTGGCCCTTAAAGTTTTTTATTTTGGAAAAGGAACCCATATTTCCGTTGACTAGGGCGTTTAGCGTTGAGTACAAATAGTAACAGGTTAAAATGGCAAAAAGTATAATATCATATACAAAAATGGTTTTCTTCCAACCACAAAAATAAAATTGATAAAAAATGGCTAAAAATGTGATTTTCTCTTTTTCTAGGGAATGTAGTAGTTTTGGTCCATTTTTCTTAGGTTTGTGAAGTTTGGCACTTCGGGTCATCATTTTTTACATGTACACGTCAAACATTAGGGACCAAAATTGTTGTTTTTTTTCTTCTTCTTTTGTAATGATTCCAATGAGATGAAGAATGCCTACTTACCATTAAAGACTAGTTGGATGCTGTTGAGAAAAATGGTAGCTGCTAGAACATATCCAAGCTCAGATGCCTTTCTCCTGACCTCAGGCTTATCAGTCAATAACAGGGGAAACTGCCGTTTTGCGCCTATTATGATTGCAGAAAAAAGAAGTCCGAGCGCCCCAGATGTAAACATGCTGACGGAAATGGCGTATTTTGAGTCTTTCGGCTTTCCGGCTCCGAGTTCGTTTGACACTCTTACGCTGACTGCGACGTTGAAGCCGACGGTAACCATCAGTGCCCATAGTTGCAAGCTAATGCTGTTTTCATATTCCCAGAAGAAGTTGAAGGTCAGGAATCAGAAAAAGAACTATTTGATCGAGAATGGCGAAGTAGCAGTTAGAACTAACCCGATTGAAATTGCATCAACTGAAATTGCAGCATCCTTCAAACCTCCAGCCATGAGCATAACTGCTGTGAAGTACCATAATTCAAGGCTGCAAGAGTTTCATTTTATTAGACCATTTGTGAATTTCTATACATGCCCGCAGCTCGGGTTCTAACCGGAACTGAACCCTGGCAGAGTCAGAGACCACATTTGGAAAATTCAAAAGAGGACCAACATATGAATAAATTTTTTTTTTTTAAAGTTAAATAAATCATAAAAACAATTTAATAAATAACTAGACACTATTAATAAGGGTGTATGAGGGGGGTTAGAGGGTCCGGGGACCACCCTGCCCCCTCCCCTTGGATCCGATTTGATAACTGATTTTTCTAGACGGTTTAGTTACGATTCCACCATTTGAAAGATGGAACCCAAAAAAAAAAAAAAATTTCCAAAAGTGTATTTTTACAGCACTCACCACAACATTAATCCAGAGGCAAGTGAAAGCTTGACGAAGTTGGTGAGAGACTTGAAAGCCAGCCACGAAAAACCAGTCCATGCATCTGGAAAACGACCCGAAATCACATAAACCGTCTGGGCTATACCCAACACCCACCGAGATATGTTCCCGGCCATAGCAGCGCCGAGCAAACCCCGGCCGAGCTTCATCACCAGAACCCAATTCAGCAACACATGAAGCGGCAGCGTCGCCAGAGACGCCACGGTCATGAACCAAACTCTGCTCTGAGACTGGAGAAACTTCTGCACAGGAAAGCTCATAGCATGTGTAAACAACTGAGGAATCACCCACAGTGCGTATTTTCCGGCGAGGTTCGAGATTTCCTTGTTCTGCCGGAGAAGATTAAGTAACGGTGTAGTGAAAATGTAAAAAGGCGTCAAGAACAAGGCCGTGACGAAACTGATAATCCATGATTTCTGCAGGTAGATTCCGAGCGTGTTGAATTGTCCGGCACCGACGGCTTGACCACACAGTGTTTCAAGAGCACTCCCCATTCCCATCTACACTAACAAATTGCATAAAAAGTAATGATAATCGTTTCAAGTTTTTAATAACAACTAATGTGACATGCATTGATTACTATCGTATTTACGAAAACTGGATAAAAGTAAAGGGACTGCATGAAAATGTACCATAACTCCGTAGACAAAACCATCTAGAATGTTCTGAACCTCTGCAACTGCAGCGAGTTCGAGAGTTCCGACACGTCCGACGAATGCAAAAGTGATGAATCCCACGGAAATCTGCGTTACGGCGGTGAGCATCGCCGGGAGGGCTATGTACCATGTCTTTTTCGTTTCTTCCCAGAATTTCCCTGCCATCTTAATCTCTCTTTTGTACAATCTAAGTGTATCTCCGAAAATTGATCAATCTTTATTGTTTAGAATTAGGCTTTCCATGGCTTCTTTGGCAACGTGTTGAACTATACTCATGGAGTCATCGACAACGGAATACGGTTTTCAGTCGCTTTCTTGTTAGTTACCATGCGTTTTCAGTCCTAAATTTGTGCATGTCAAGGTTGTCTTATTTGTTGGAGAATATTTTCTACATGTGTATAAATTGCTGCTCCATCGTTTCCATTAGAAGAGCCGTGTTTTATGATTGTAAGAAGAAGAAAGTATAACAGAGAATCTAAAACCCAATTATCCTTTCTTTATTTTCATTGATATAATTTTTTTAGCCCAGAACACATTCGCCATCAAAATGATTGTTTGAAGCAGGCAACCTGTTAATATTCCTACCTAACTCACACAAACTTAACACGTTGTAAGCGGATCAACCAAATTGAAAACTACTGTGTTGCACCAACCACACCATCCCCTGCAATTACTTTCAAGATTGTAGTATCCAAAACTACACTCTTTTGAGATACATTTATGTTACAAACACCTGTAAGATGCATTAATTCATCTTCGCAGAGAAAGAAAGAATGATGAAAGGAAAAATAATAATAATTCAGGCATCTGGACTCCAGCACAGAAGCCTTTGTGGATTGTTCAGATAACAATTTCATCTTCAAGAATTTTCTTGGGGCTCCGATGAGGTGGCTGCTACGCCTCCCCATGTTTTCACACGGTCGTCAGCTTCCAGAGCCTGCAAATTGAAATAATCATCCCGTGTTGTGTGAGACACAATACATGTATAGAATATAAGTGATTGATTAGTACTGCATTATCATTACCACTTTCTGCCAATTTGTTCGGAGGATGATGATGAACAAGGCCACTGTCTGAATAAAGGTACCAATCAGCATGGCCCACCAAATGCCTTCCATTCCAAACTTGAATCTGTAGCCAAGAACTGCTCCAATTGGTATCCCAATCACATAATAGCACACCATGTTAATCATTGCAACTCGAAATTGCCATCCTGCACCAACTGCTACACCTGGAAATTGAAATCCCCAATCCAAATCCCAAAATCTTTGTCACAGAGTGTTGTTCTGTAATATGAAAGTGGCAGTTTTGGTTGTTTATGTTTGACCACGTGACCTTTACCTCTGTAAAGTTTGGCATTTTTGGTTATTTTTATGAGAAAGTATTGGATGGTTAATAACCCTTGTCATGGCTGACGCGATGGTTATTAATTCATTCAAATTCTGGCATAAGACAGTTTTTTGTAACGTCAGCCATCCACACGATCACTATTAAAAGATGGATTGCTGACATAATAAAAAACTGCCATACATCAGAATCCTCAGTATTTTCTCCAATTTTACACTTACAGGGTCAAACATATGAGGGATCAAAACTGTTGTTTTTTCTTTTTGTTATGATTCTAATAAGAGGGAGAATGTCTACTTACCATTAAAGACTAATTGAATGCTGCCGAGAAAAATGGAAGCTGCTAGAACATATCCAAGCTTGGATGCCTTTCTCCTGACCTCAGGCTTATCAGTGAATAACAGGGGAAACTGCCCTTTTGTGCCTATGATGATTGCAGCAAAGATAACTCCGATCGCCCCAGATGTCAAAATGTTGACAGAAATGGCGAATTTCGCGTCTTTCGGCTTTTCAGCTCCGAGTTCGTTTGACACTCTTACACTGACTGATGCGTTGAAGCCAATGGCAACCATCAGTGCCCATAATTCCAAGTAAATCCTGTCATATCCTCAGAAGTTGAAGGTAAGGAATCATAAAACACTAATTCATCGAGAATGCATGGAAGTAAAAGTTAGAACTAACCCGATTGAAATTGCATCAACTGCAACTGCAGCATCCTTCAAACCTCCAGCCATGAGCATAACTGCAGTGAGGTACCATACTTCAAAGCTGCAAGAGTTGCATCCGTTACTTCTGTCAGATCAGTTTTAACTAGTGTAGGACTCAAATAAATAACAAACCCACACAACAAACAAACAAACGAGGAAGCTGCAATTGTCGAATGAAGGAAAACAATGAAAATCGATCAAGACTTTAATCTGATCGATCACGAATGTAGCAACTTGATGGAATCTAAATTAATCCCACTGCATCCAAAGTAATAATCACACACGCAACTCAAGACAAGTTGCCAAATCAAGGCTTTATGCCTTACACAATAATCAGCCGCACACAAACTTTAGCGTTGGAAGAAAACTAGCCGAAGGCTTATATTTTAATCTTTGTAATTTTCTCTGTAATTTTCTGTGTTTACAATGGCAACCCAAGGCATGTATTTATAGGCTAAACTATCCCTGAATCCTACACTTATTCAGATTGCAACTATTTTCTAAAACAATTAGATTTCCTAAAACAAATACGAAACCAGACAGGAAACAAACTAATAGGAAACATTAACCGAATAGGAAACAGAAATTAATAGGAAACTTAGTTTAATTATTCTACATAGCCTCCCTTAAACTGAGTTCGCGCCGTTAGCCATACCGAGCATCTTCTTCAACTTTGCAAAAATCTCGAACTTCAATGCCTTGGTAAAAATGTCCGCCACTTGATCTTCAGTCTTGCAGTAATCAACAACGATCTCCTTCTCATTAATCAAATCACGAATAAAGTGATACTTGATATCAATATGTTTACTGCGACCATGAAAGACTGGATGCTTTATCAGCTCAATTGCCGACTTGCTATCACACAATATCGTTGTCGGACCATCCTCTTTATGCTGAAGGAAACCCAGCATCCTTGTCAACCAAATCGTTTGAGTAGCACAATTAGAAGCTGCAATATACTCAGCCTCAGCAGTAGACAATGCTATCACTGGTTGTTTCTTTGAACTCCAAGAAAACACACCAGAACCAATGAAGAAAGCATACCCAGAAGTGCTTTTCTTTTCAACTGTATCACCTGCCCAATCACTGTTAGTATACCCCATAAGCTTTACAGGTTCACCTCTCGGATACAGAATACCATCTCCTTGAGTACTCTTAATGTACCTCAATATTCTCTTTGCAGCCTGCAAATGCGACTGACAGGGATTCTCCATGAATCTGCTTATCAATCCAACACTGAAATTTATATTCGGCCTTATAGAAGTCAAGTATCTCAAACTACCAACCATACTCTTAAAGTAAGTTGGATCCACAGAATTCCCAGTGCCTTCCTTCGTCAACCTCAACCTTTCTTTAGCTGGAGTCATGATCGAATTAGCACCATCCATCTTGAATTTCTTCAAAATATCACCAGCATATTTTCTTTGAGAAATAAATATTTCACGATCAGTCTGAGAAACTTCAATCCCGAGAAAATATGACATTAGCCCCAAATCAGTCATCTCAAACTACTTGATCATTGTCTCCCTGAAGTCTGACATCATCTTTTCATTGTTTCCAATGAATATCAGATCATCCACATACAAGCAAACAATAACAATATTCCCACTTGATGAAGACTTCACGTATAAAGTATGTTCATATGGGCACCGTTGAAAACCACTTTTGATAAAGAATGTATCAATTCGAGTATACCAAGCTCTCGGAGCTTGCTTCAATCCATACAAGGCTCTCTTCAATTGATAGACCTTCTTCTCTTGACCTCTTTTCACAAAGTCAGGAGGTTGATTAACATGCACCTCCTCTTCAAGAACTCCATTCAAAAAAGCAGACTTCACATCCATCTGAAAAAATCTTCTAATCATTCTGGGCAGCCAGAGAAATTATCATTCTCACAGTATCAAGTCTAGCAACAGGAGCAAACACTTCAAAGTAGTCAATTCTAGGCTTCTGCTTGTACCCTTTCACTCTTGCCTTGTATTTATCGACTTCTCCACTAGGCTTTGTCTTGTAGACCTACTTTAAACCAATGTGCTTCTTTCCACTCGGAAGGTTTGTAAGCTCCCAAGTATTATTCTTTTCAATGGAATTAATTTCTTCATCCATTGCCTTCACCCAACGATCATCTTCAACAGCATCTGTAAAATTAACAGGATCACAATATGCAAACAAAGCAAAATTCACAACATCCTCATCAGTCAAATTATCAACTTCATCCCCAACTACATAATCATTCAAACGAGCTGGCAGTTTTGACTCTCTCCGCGGACGTCCACTTGAGGTGGAAGCTGTAGAAGTGGAAGAATCACAAACTGGTTGTTGAACTGGCTGACACTGCTCTTCAGTTGCATTATCTCCACCAATATACACTACTGATGATCGTTTTACAATTTCTGGTGCCTTCTTTTTCCAATCCCAAACTCTCTGTTCATCAAAAGTAACATCTCTGCTGATAATTACCTTTCCAGTATCAGGATTGAACAGTTTATATCCTTTAGTTTCACTGCTATAACCAATAAAGACACATTTTTCTGCCTTGTCATCCAACTTCTTTCGTATAGCATCCGGAACATGGGCATATGCAACACACCCAAATACTTTAAGATGGGAGATATTTGGTTTCTTTCTTGACCAAATCTCATATGGAGTCTTCTTACCAATACTTCTTATTGAACACCTGTTCGACAAATAAACTGCACAAGCTACAGCTTCAGCCCAGAAATCCTTAGGCATACTTTTGGCCGTCATCATCAACCTCACCATATCCATCACTGTTCTATTCTTTCTCTCTGCAACACCATTCTGCTGAGGAGTGTACCTGGCCGTCATCTGATGCTTAATCCCATGATTTTTCAAGAAATCATCACACACCGTGTACTCAGTGCCTCTATCAGTTCTCAGAGTTTTAATGGAACGCCCACTCTACTTCTCAACATAAGCTTTGAAACTCTTAAAAATATCACATGCATCAGATTTAAACTTCAACAAATAAACCCAGGTCTTCCTACTAAAATCATCAATAAAAGTGATAAAATACTTGTTATCACTCCGAGAAGAAACATCAACAGAACACAGATCAAAATGAATCAACTCCAATGGCTGTTTTGCCCTCCAAACTTCACCTTTTGGAAAAGGCTCCCTGTGCTTCTTGCCCAAAACACACGACTCACATTGTCGAGATTTAAAGTTAAGTGATGGCAATCCAGAAATAATATTATTCTTCACAATAAAGTTCAACCCGCCAAAATGAAAGTGGCCAAATCTCATATGCCATAGCCAACTCTCATCACAGCTAGTGATACTAAAGTAAGCCGAATTATAATAATTAAGAGTGATTGGAAACAACATGTTATTGTTCATGTCTACCTTTGCAATCATCCTCATCCGTTCATCACGAATTGTGCAAATACCATGCCTAAAATTAATATCATAATTCTTCTCCTGCAGTTGACCAAGACTCAACAAATTCTGACTAAAATTAAACGCATAATAGACATCACCTATTGCACTGGTCTTCCCATTTTTTAAAGTAATAGGAATACTACATTTTCCAACAACAGACATAACATAATTATTTTCAAACCTCACTGTATTCCTGTAGGTCTCATCAAAATCAGAAAAAAATTTCTTTCTCCCACACATATGATTACTACAGCCATAATCAATGTACCACTTAGAACTTTTATCTTCTTCACCAGCACCAGCAATAAATAAAACAGTTTCATGATTATCACCACTACTTTCAGCTATTTGAGCATGTCTAGTATTGTTATTTTTAAGACCCCAGCAATCTTTTTTTATATGACCTATTTTTTCACAATTATAACATTTAATTTTAGACCTATCACGTTTTTACCCATTATTTTGAGCATCCAAATTAACCTTTGGTTGGTAAGAAAAATTACCTCTACCATGGCCTTTGCCTCTGAAACTTTGACCGCCACGTCCTCTCCCTTGAGAATTCTGGCCCTGCTGATTGGTTTCACCACCATCGGATTCTTTAGGCTTATATACCAAAGCCTTCAATGCTTCTGATGCCGCATCAACAGATGGTCTGTCACATGACATCTCATATGTCACCAATTCTCCTTCCAAATCAGCATACGAAAAAGTAGAAAGATCTTTAATGGCCTCAATAATCTCCTTCTTTGTGTGAAATTTCGAAATCAACGTCCGAAAAACTTTAGACACCATCTGCTCTTCTGTCACTTTATCACCATTGATCTTCATCTGACCAGTTATGGATTTTACCCTAGCCATGTATTCTTGCACCTTTTCATTAGGTTTCATCTCTGCCAACTCAAATTGTCTCCGTAACTCCTGTAGTTTGACTCTTTGAACGTTTTCGTTTTCTCGATTGGTAGTTTTTAACTTGTTCCAAAACTCCTTAGCTGTCTCTACCTCTATTAAACTTCTGCATATGTCTAATCCAACCTTCGTTCTTAAATAATAGAGTGCTTGATTATTGTGAGAACGATTTTTCTCCAATTCTTTACTTTCCTCATCTGTTAATTTTTCACCTTCTTTGTCTTTCTCAGGTTCTTCAAAACTTGACTCAATTACATGCCAGATACCAACCATCTTGAAAAAATTCTCCATCAATTGACACCAGATTTCAAAATTATTTTTCCCATCAAAGACAAATACATGACACTCAGAATGATTAAATAAAAAAAACATCTTGACTCCCAAAAAATAACACAGACTCTGATACCAGATGTAGGACTCAAATAAATAACAAACCCACACAACAAACAAACAAACGAGGAAGCTGCAATTGTCGAATGAAGGAAAACAATGAAAATCGATCAAGACTTTAATCTAATCGATCACGAATGTAGCAACTTGATGGAATCTAAATTAATCCCACTGCATCCAAAGTAATCACACACGCAACTCAAGACAAGTTGCCAAATCAAGGCTTTATGCCTTACACAATAATCAGACGCACACAAACTTTAGCGTCGGAAGAAAACTAAAGAAAACTAGCCGAAAGGCTTATATTTTAATCTTTGTAATTTTCTCTGTAATTTTCTGTGTTTATAATGGCAACCCAAGGCATGTATTTATAGGCTAAACTATCCCTGAATCCTACACTGATTCAGATTGCAACTATTTCCTAAAACAATTAGGTTTCCTAAAACAAATACGAAACCAGACAGGAAACAAACTAATAGGAAACATTAACCGAATAGGAAATAGAAATTAATAAGAAACTTAGTTTAATTATTCTACAACTAGTGCTCGTAATTTCTGACATCCGACACAATATAAAAGGATTAGAGTTGAGTTTTGGCTGGATAAATGGACCCGCCAACTAGAACCTGATAATACAAACATAACACTCCTCAAATTGCAAGTATACATTTGTTAGCACTCACCACCACATTATTGCAGAGGCAAGTGAAAGCTTGATGAAATTCGTCAAAGACTTGAAAGCCAGCCATGAAAAACCAGTCCATGCATCTGGAAATCGACCCGAAATTACATAGACAATTTGGAGTATGACTAAAACCCACCTAGATATGTTCACTGCCATTGCAACACCGAGCAAACCTTGGCCGAGCTTTATCGCCAATATCCAATTTAGCAACACATGAAGTGCCAGTGTTGCCATAGAGGCTATGGCTATGAACCAAACTCTGCTTTGAGATTGGAGAAACTTCTGTACAGGAAAGTTCAGAGCATATGTAAACAACTGAGGAATCACCCACCGCCCGTATTTACCAGCAAGATTCGAGATTTCCTTGTTTTGTCGCAGAAGAACGAGTAAAGGTGTAGTGAAAATGTAAAAAGGCGTCAAGAACAAGGCCGTGACGAAACTGATAATCCATGATTTCTGCAAGTAGATTCCGAGCATGTTGAATTGCCCGGCACCCACGGCTTGACCACACAGTGTTTCAAGAGCACTCCCCATCCCCAGCTACACTAAGGCAACGGGGATTCAGGTAACATATATTTATTAACTACCTATTTATGAAATAATTATTAAAAGACTGAATAAAAGTAAAGGGATTGCATAAAAAAAAGTACCATAACTCCATAGACAAAGCCATCTACAACGTTCTGAACCTCAGAAACAGCGGCAAGCTCTACATTTCCCAGATGTCCAACAAATGCAGTTGTCACGAATTCGACGGAGAACTGTGTGACTGAAGTGAGGATAGCTGGGAGAGCTATATGCCATGTCTTTTTGGTTTCTTCCCAGAATTTTCCGGCCATCTTTCTGTTTTGTGCAATCGGACTCTTCCCCTCAAGTGCAGCAGAGCCCTTTTCTAGGAAATCTTCACCCGACTGTTCAAACTGCCACAGAGGGGCGGGTAGGGTCGGGTCGGGTGGGGCCGTTGAAATTTATGTTTCGGGGACTTTAGAGCAAGAGTAAGGTTTTATTCTTTATTCTCGTTTCAGTCACATAAGGTCATTGGTGTTGATATTTCTGTATTAGTCTTAAACGCAAGGACAAGGCATTTGAAAAGTCAATGGTTGAGGTTTTTTATTGAAATGTTGCAACCATTTTTTCTTAATGTCTAGAAAGATGATCAATTTAGGCATGCTTTGATGTCCCAAAGCATTTACATGAGTTGCGGTAACACTATTGATCTGCACATTTTAGGTGTTTTATTTTATGACTTGTTATGGCAGTTTTCACGGGCTTTTGCCCAAGATTTTAATGTTTATTTGCAATTTTAGAGATCGGGCCTAAGAAGAAAAGAGTGTGCAAAAAAGTGAAAGAATTGGAACAGATGAGTCACGCCTAAAAAGCCCACATGAATTGTGAGCTAAATCAAGAAGGAGACCCGCAAGCATAGCTGCGCACGGTTGAAGAAGAAGAAGCAAAAAAATAAATCAGCTTCCAGTGGGCCAATTCCAATTGGAATTTAATCCAACAACAATGCGTGGGCCTTGCTGCAAGTGGAGTTCAATCCAATTCAAAAGTCAGCACGTGGGCCGATTCCAATTTATTGAATCCAATTGGAATTTAATCCAATTCAATTGGATTTGAATCAGTTGGATGAAGTAAAAGCAGTGGGCATGCGCAGAGTAATGCGGAGAAAGTAAAAAAAGGAAGCAATGAAGTTTTTGAGCAATTTACCAATCCAAGAAGGAATTAAAGAGAGAAGTTACCAAAAAGTGAAAAGATTCCATGTGCTTAACTAATTCTCTTTCCAAGTAGAAGAATGTTTCTTTATTCAATTAGGAGATTGGTTAATTGCTGATTTGTATCCCTATATATATGGGATTATTCCTGCACTTTGAAGAGACAGCTTTTTTTAGATATAGCTTATTTTAGAGGACAAGCTTTTTTTAGAGACAAGTTTTTAGATAGAAGTTTTCTAGATAAGTTTTATAGAATAGTTTCTTAGTTTACAAATAATTCTCGCGCAAGATACAGTTTCGCGTTAGTATAGTTTTCCTCTGTTTTTCTCTATTCTGTTCTGTTTTGCTCTGTTTCGATCGCAACTTTGGATTTTCCCGACGGGCAGTCTACCGTTTGGCCAAATCGGCGGCTGTCAGATCGCGACTTTTTAAATTCCAGTACAGTATTCCCTTTTTTCTTTTAATGTCTTCTTTTATAATTATGTGTTTTTCGTGTTTTATCATGAGTAGCTAATTTATTAGTTCTGGTATTATGTAAGAAGCCATAATCCATGCATGTATGAAACCCAAGAATTAATCTAAGGTCTAATGAATTATGTTTCTAAATTGCCTGTATTTATATGTCTAATTACTAAGATTCTATTAAGCCTGATCAACTTAGTTTAATCTAGTAGAGTCAGTGAGTGGCACAACTACCGGCCGAGTAGTACAGAATTAATTGGGTAATAATTTCTAATGCATCGTCAGTAGGAATTATTAGTTTCTACTTCTTCTAGTTCTTAATGCTTCTATTTGTTAATTAATAAGGTTTGCGGGGACTCGCGGTCTGTTAGTTAACGTAGAGAGAGAATAATTCCTTTGCGGGGACTCGCGAGGGATTATCGAGAATCTATGGGAGAATTGGGATTATTTGCGGGGACTCGCGGTAATACTATAATTGAAACGGCATAAGTAATTAGACAAGTTAAGAGGTTTATGATTGCATGCATGAGATTAAGGTGGATTTACATAATACCAGAATTTTCTCTCATTAATTGATAATTGTTTAAGTCTTTTATTTAATTATTAGTTTAATTATTATTTTGCTATATTTAAGTGACAACTCTAAGGTCTCTTAAGAGACACAAATGTGACTATTAGTCATAGTTGGTTTTATTTGCAAGTTAATTGGAATTTGAATTAAATTGCCGTCTGTGTGGATCGACCCTATCTACTACTGTGCTATATTTTATTAGCATCTTAATTGCAGGTTTTAAGCAGTATTTTTACTGTATTTGGTAGACCCACGACAAGTCTTATCAAATTGGCGCCGTTGCCGGGGACAGTTACAATTTTTATTCTTTTTCCTTTTTAATGTGCACTGGTGTTTTCTTGCGTTGTGTATGACCAGATCTTCAGGTGCTGAATTACTTAGTGATCCAGAGATCGAGAAGACCTGCAAACGCTTAGCCAAGGAGACACGATTAAGAAAACTCACAGAAACATAATCTGTTAGTCGACCGTTTGCCCAAACGGCCGATATCTCCGAAACAGATTTTTCACATCCTCACTTTGAATCAGATCTAATGGGTGATAGAGAACGTGTAGAGGGCCCAGAAGAAGAGCCCACGCTGAAGGATTTGTGCAGCTATGATGCAGATGATAGAGCTTCAGCAGTAGTCACTCTAACATTGCCCAACGGATTTCCATTGAAGAACGGTTGGCTGAATGGCATCCCAAAATTTCATGGGGGTGCTAGGGATGATCCACACAACTTTCTCTCTGAGTATGTGAAGAATTGCAAGGTGGGGCGCCTACCCACAGGGGCCACCCTCGATCAGCTGAAATTGGTGGCCTTCCCATATGTCCTGACGGGCCCAACAAACAGGTGGTTTTCATCATTGCCACCAAACTCTATCACCACCTGAAAGCAGATGAAAGAGATATTCCTGAAGAAGTACTTTCCTCCGACAAAAACCAATTTGGTTATGAAGGAGATCAGCAGCATTCAACAAGAAGTTGACGAGTCCCTTAGCAATTACTGGATGAGGTTTAATGAGTTGGTGGAGAGCTGCCCAAATCATAAGTATTCAGAGGCTCAACTATTGCAATATTTCTACGATGGGATGTGTACCAATGATCGAAATCATATGGATTCATCTAGCAATGGGGCGTTCCAGAATAATACAGTAGCCAAGGCCAGAAAGATGATTGAAGACACCATCGAGTCAAGAAGCCAGTTGGGGAACCCTCCCGTTTGGCCAAACGGCAGGCTGAAGTCCAATTTATTGATGATTCAGGGGAGGAAAAATTAAATCAGCTGACTGCCAATGTGGAGAAATTGACTGGACTGGTGGCGAAACTTACAACCTCAAACAGTAGTAACAAAGAGGAAGTGGTGTGTGCATGTTGTGGCAATCCGGGGCACTTTGCGCAGAACTGCAATCTTGCACATGAAGAAACAATTGCTCAAGCTAATGCTGCAAGGAATTGGTACAATAATTCTAATGGGAATTGGCAGCGGAATGCACCCAGGAGGGATCCATACTCAAATACATACAATACAGGATGGAAGAACAATCCAGCATTTGGGTTGGAAAAATCCAGAAGAAGGAGTTCAAGTTCCCTTCCCCTCAGAAGCAAATCAGCAAGTTCCTAGTCAGATTTTGGAGAATCCCAACCAACAAGCTTCAAATTCAAATATGGGGAACAATAACCGGAATAATGGACCAATGTACAGGCCACCGAATCAGAGGAATTTCTTTAATTCAAATCAGAACAATCCACGAGGAGGCAGACCAATGGAGGAAGCCATGGCAGAGCTATTTGCCCAGCAGAAAGAGCAGCGAACAGCCATCGACGGGATTGCCGGAGTATTATCTCAGTTATCTGCTTCCATGCAAGAATTAAGAGGGAACCAAGGCCATTTACCCTCTCAAGTGCAGGTTTCACGTGTGGAGAATATAAGTGCAATAAGTCTGAGAATAAAGGAACGAGAACCAGCTGTGCAAAAATTACCACCTGCAGGGGAAGATTTGCCCAAACCAACCATAGTCACTGAACCAGAGTTAGAAAATTTAGTATCTAGATCGCAGAATCAAGGGGCAACTTATAGGCCACCCCAACAGATGTATTTTCAGAATCAGAATGCTAATCAACAACAAAAGGGTGGCAAATCAATAGAGGATGTGATTGGTGAACTTGTTGGACAACAGAAAGAACAAAGGACCAGTATTGATTGCTTAGCCAACATGATGTCACAGTTAGCCATTTCTCTCAAGGAGATAAAAGGCGACTACGGTAAACTGCTCGCTCAGGTCCAGGTTTTGCCCAGGGAGAATGTAAGTACAATGAAAAGAGTTGAAGTATTGGAACCAGCTATGCAAAAATCGCAATCAGTAGGGGGCCGTTTGCCCAAACCGACGGGTGATCCAGAAGCTGAAAATTCAAAGCAACCCAAAACTGAGGAGCCAACCATTATCATATCTGAATCTGAACCTGAGCAGAGCCCTGCCCCAGTTACAGTAAGCAAGGATGTGTATAAACCTATGCCGCCATTCACAAATAGCTTACGTCCCAAGGCAAGGAAAATAACAGAGGACCCGATTGACTACTTGGAAATTTTCGAAAGATGAAGATCAACCTTCCATTCCTAAAGACAATTAAGCTTCCCCCAGTTGAAAATTTTCTAAAGGAATTCATAGCAGGGAAGCCAAGAGGGGCGAGCAAGTTGGTGTTAGGAGAGAATGTCTCAGCAATGATTCAGAAGAAGCTTCCTCCCAAATGCAAGGATCCAGGTATGTTCTCCTTACCTTGCATCATTGGAAATAAGAAAATAAAGCATGCTATGTGTGACCTTGGTGCCGCCATTAATGTTATGCCGTTGTCAATTTATGAGACTTTATCTGGTGTTAAGTTGGTAAATACAAAGATAGTAATACAACTAGCAGATAGATCATGTGTGCACCCTGAAGGTGTACTTGAGAATGTTTTGGTGCGTGTGAATTCCTTTGTTTATCCTGCTGATTTTTATGTTATTAAGATGCATAATGATCCTACCAAAAAATCTGCTGATGTATTGTTGGGTCGCCCATTTTTGAAAACTTCTAAATCAGTGATTGATGTGTATAATGGCTCTATTCGTTTGGATCATTGTGGTCAAAAACATAATTTTAGTATCGATAATACCATGAATAATCTAGAAGAAGTTATGAATGTGAATAGTATTGAGTTGAATAACCCTCTTGTCCAAGAATCTCTTGAGACTAATTTTTTGCAGAACAAGTAGGAGAAGATTCTCCCTCAGGGATTGATTGATTCCAAGAGCCAAAATAGGAGCCAAGGAAAAGTCCTAACACTTGACTTGGAGGAACCTCCAGGTTATCAGAAGGACCGAAATCCTACAAGAGGGTGTGTCAAAGCCAAGGTGCGAAAAAGAAACAATGCAAAGACATGGATTAGCACCCCCATAAAAGTTGATAAAGTGAAGCTACTGGGCGAAGGGTCTGATTACCCAAATGAAGTAGTGCTAGTGCAAGGCATGCAGTATTTCAAAGATTCTGGCCATATCCGAACAGTGGAACAAATTTCATTGCGGAACTGTCCTAATCATTAACAAGAGCTGAAGTTGCGTCTGGCCAAGACGTTAAAGAAAAGTGCTACTAGGAGGCAACCTAGTTTCTTTGTATTTTATTTTATTTTAATTTACTGCTCAAAAAAAAAAAAACCAAAGTAGTTTTGTTTTGTTTTATTAGTGTTTTCACAATTTAATTATTTTTACAGGGATTGGAGGAGCAACATTTTGAAGCCAGAAGGGCAAAGTACAACTTTTAGAGCCATATTCCAATTTTCAGGAAGTTCAGGGACCAGAACTACAAATTTTTTAGATCCCATCCTGCAATATAACTTTGTGGGCTGAATTTGGACTTACAGAAACTACAGGGACCTAATTGCAAGATGGTGGCCAATTTTAATTAACCAATTCACCAATTTCCAGTACCCATTTACCCGACCCAACTACCCACTTCACCAACCCAATTCCCCAATTCTCCTAATTTACCCCAGACTTGACCCCACACACTTCATCTTCTTCCTTTTGCTTTTCCCCAGCCGCCGCCCACAGACCTCTTTTCTACCGCCCAGTTCTTGTTTGTCTCAGGTAAGTTTTTCTGTTTTTGTTTGTATTGTAGGTTGTTTTGTGTTTTAATTTTATCTATGTTTGTTTTTCTTTGTCTATGTTTAGCCCTGCATTTTGTTCTTTCTTTTTCGCGCTTGAGGACAAGCTTTCTTTAAGTGTGGGGATGTTTGCAGGGCTGATTAATGTTTTTCCTAACTATTGTGTCATTGTGCATCCCCTGTGTTTCATTGTGTTTGCTTGGGGACAAGCAATTGTCTAAGTGTGGGATGTAGGGACATTTGTCCTAAAATTTTTGTTTTTGTCCTGTTTGTGAGTCAAGTGTCTCTGCCTTTAATCTGATTTGGATCTGAAATATGCATCATAGATGAAGTGTGACATGAAGTATGCATGCTGTAGTTTTGAAAAATTAATCTTTGAAGTCCTGAATTAGTTAAATCTGGAAATATGCATGTTTTCCCTTTTCTTAAGCCATTGTACTGAGCCTAAATGCTGAATTGTTTAGGGAGAATCATTTGCTTGTCTGTCAAACTATCAAGATGGTATGAATAGTATATGACGGGATGATGGGGAACCTTCTTAGGATTAACCACTTTTGGCTTGCTTTCTTAACCTACCTTGTTATATCCCTAGAAGCCAAGTTGAAGCATTGTATACAAATATTTTTTTTAGTCAGTAAATAAGGCAAGGCAAATTTTTGTGATAAATCCTTTCTACCCCCCAGTGTGTTGAGTTGCTGAATTATGAATGAAGTCAAGTGGTGCAATGTTTAAACAATATGTGTGGATTATTTGGCAATGTATATGTGTTGCCCAATGTTAAAAAGTTCATGGAAAGCAGAAAAAAGAAAGAATGAAAATAAAGCAGAGAAAAGAGATAAAGAATAAAAAAGTTGTTGATGTTTTGAATTCTGCAATGTGCTGAAATTGTGATATATGATGAGCTGGGTAGAAATTTAAAGTGCTGAATTTATGAACCATAATCCGCACAAAGTGCAAGAATGCTGAATGAAACAGGCGCCAGTTTGCCTAAACAAAAGGGGGCTGTGAAGAATTTTGAAGAAAGGTACAGCAACTGAAGTTTAATTTTTGAGAACACACTGGGTTTGAATTTTTTTTACAGGTGGCTTAGAACCCTTAGGATCTGTCCAAAGGTTCGAACCTAAGCCTTACGTTGCGTCCCTTAATTAGAAGATTGTTTCTTAACTGCTGTGTATCTATTCCTTTTATACCGTGGCGATGGTCGACTATCAAGCATGTATGATTCTGGCTAGATTAGGATTTATTTTTAGCCTGATTTTTTTTTCTGAAAAATGTGAGATTGTGTGCATTACTGACCAAAGTGTGCTGCATTGGAAATTATTGCATGTTTTTGGATTTGGCTAATGGAAGGACTGTTTTTGTGAAGTAAATAGAACACATGCATATGAATTGAAGTGCTAATTTTGTGGTGCGAGTAAGTTCTAGAAAAGAGAAAAGGCAGATTTGTGAGTCTTGTTTTGAGTCTTATTTTCGAGTCAGTCCAAAGAGTCTTGTGTTTTGTTCTGTTTTGTGTATGTGTTGTCTCTGTCTGGAGCAATTAAAGTATAAGTGCATTTGCTGAATTTATGGTATGCTCTAGTTCTTCACTTCACGCTTGAGGGCAAGCGTCATTCAAGTGTGGGGATATTTGATCTGCACATTTTAGGTGTTTTATTTTAGGACTTGTTATGGCAGTTCTCACGGGCTTTTGCCCAAGGTTTTAATGTTTATTTGCAGTTTTAGAGATCGGACCTAAGAAGAAAAGAGTGTGCAAAAAAGTGAAAGAATTGGAGCAGATGAGTCACACCTAAAAATCAAGAAGGAGACCCACAAGCAGAGCTGCGCACGGTTGAAGAAGAAGAAGCAAAAAAATAAATCAGCTTCCAGTGGGCCAATTCCAATTGGAATTTAATCCAACAACAATGCGTGGGCCTTGCTGCAAGTGGAGTTCAATCCAATTCAAAAGTCAGCACGTGGGCCGATTCCAATTTATTGAATCCAATTGGAATTTAATCCAATTCAATTGGATTGAATCAGTTGGATGAAGTAAAAGCAGTGGGCATGCGCAGAGTAATGCGGAGAAAGTAAAAAAAAGGAAGCAATGAAGTTTTTGAGCAATTTACCAATCCAAGAAGGAATTAAAGAGAGAAGTTGGGAGTTACCAAAAAGTGAAAAGATTCCATGTGCTTAACTAATTCTCTTTCCAAGTAAAAGAAGGTTTCCTTATTCAATTAGGAGATTGGTTAATTGCTGATTTGTATCCTTATATATATGGGATTATTCCTGCACTTTGAAGAGACAGCTTTTTTTAGATATAGCTTATTTTAGAGGACAAGCTTTTTTTAGAGACAAGCTTTTTTTAGAGACAAGTTTTTAGATAGAAGTTTTCTAGATAAGTTTTATAGAATAATTTCTTAGTTTACAAATAATTCTCGCGCAAGATACAGTTTCGCGTTAGTATAGTTTTCCTCTGTTTTGCTCTATTTCGATCGCAACTTTGGATTTTTCCGACGGGCAGTCTACCGTTTGGCCAAACCGGCGGTTGTCAGATCGCGACTTCTTAAATTCCAATACAGTATTCCCTTTTCTCTTTTAATGTATTCTTTTATAATTATGTGTTTTTCTTGTTTTATCATGAGTAGCTAATTTATTAGTTTTGGTATTATATAAGAAACCATAATCCATGCATGTATGAAATCCAAGAATTAATCTAAGGTCTAATGAATTATGTTTCTAAATTGCCCGTGTTTATATGTCTAATTACTAAGATTCTATTAAGCCTGGTCAACTTAGTTTAATCTGGTAGAGTCAGTGAGTGACACAACTACCTGCTGAGTAGTACAGGATTAATTGGGTAATAATTTCTAATGCATCATCAGTATGAATTATTAGTTTCTAGTTCTTCTAGTTCTTAATGCTTCTATTTGTTAATTAATAAGGTTTGCGGGGACTCGCGGTCTGTTAGTTAACGTAGAGAGAGAGTAATTCCTTTGCGGGGACTCGCGGGGGATTATCGAGAATCTATGGGAGAATTGGGATTATTTGCGGGGACTCGCGGTAATACTATAACTGAAACGGCATAAGTAATTAGACAAGTTAAGAGGTTTATGATTGCATGCATGAGATTAAGGTGAATTTACATAATACCATAATTTTCTCTCATTAATTGATAATTGTTTAAGTCTTTTATTTAATTATTAGTTTAATTATTATTTTGCTATATTTAAGTGACAACTCTAACGTCTCTTAAGAGATACAAAGGTGACTACTAGTCATAGTTGGTTTTATTTGCACGTTAATTGGAATTTGAATTAAATTGCCATCTCTGTGGATCGACCATGTCTACTATTGTGCTATATTTTATTAGCATCTTAATTGCAGGTTTTAAGCAGTATTTTTATTGTATTTGGTAGATCCACGACAAGTCCTATCAACTATTTTAATGCAAATACAAATAGTAGCAGCATTCAAAGAAATAATTTAACTAATAACGATTGGTGAGCAAAAGTAATCTTACCAAACACTGAAATGGTAAACAAACATAACAACATGTTCAGAATTTACCTCTTATGTGGGGAAAATTGTCTAAGGATAATTGTGAAATTTTGGTCCAAAGTCAAAGGGGGCACTTTTGTATCAACAAAAATGGAATATATAAGTGACTTGAAGTCACTATTCTCATTTGGGAATGAGTTCACCAGAGAGCAAGAGAAAAGAGCAAGATTTTCGGATTTCTGTGAACAGTTTCTGTAAAACAACGATCTCGGACAATCGCACCGTTGGATTGCTCTGATTTTGGGATATGTTGTTCCTGAGTCTTGGGGCTACATTTTGACCGTTCAGTTTGTCATCTGAAGTTCTGGAGGTGGTCCGATTGTTGCTCGAACAGAAACTCCTGTTTTGGTGACCTTCTTCTCCTTTCTCTTGTGATTTCTCTTGTTGTAGTTGTGGTTAATGATCCTTTTGGTGTTGTAATCAACTTGTGCTAGTAGTAGCAGCTTGTAAGGATCTTGTAACACCTGGTATGGCTATAATGATGATTTTGGATGGACCAATGGTCCCGTGGAAAACCACGTAAATCTCGATGTTCTTTGGTTCAGTGTTTGCTTGCTAACAAATTTAACGAATATTAGGTTTGTAGATTGTTAAAGTGATAATTACAAACCGGTATACATCCTATCACAACACCCCACCAATATTCGCATATGTTCTAATAAAATAATAATGTTGCCTCTTTCCTCTTCATTTTCTTCATTGATAGAATTATGTGAGAATTGACAAAGAAAAACTTCATACGTCTTTGCTCCAATCACCTCAGAACATGATTGTTTGAAGCAGGCAACCTGTTAATATTCCTACCTAACTCACACAAACTTAACACGTTGTAAGCGGATCAACCAAATTGAAAACTACTGTGTTGCACCAACCACACCATCCCCTGCAATTACTTTCAAGATTGTAGTATCCAAAACTACACTCTTTTGAGATACATTTATGTTACAAACACCTGTAAGATGCATTAATTCATCTTCGCAGAGAAAGAAAGAATGATGAAAGGAAAAATAATAATAATTCAGGCATCTGGACTCCAGCACAGAAGCCTTTGTGGATTGTTCAGATAACAATTTCATCTTCAAGAATTTTCTTGAGTCTCTGATGAGGTGGCTGCTACGCCTCCCCATGTTTTCACACGGTCGTCAGCTTCCAGAGCCTGCAAATTGAAATAATCATCCCGTGTTGTGTGAGACACAATACATGTATAGAATATAAGTGATTGATTAGTACTGCATTATCATTACCACTTTCTGCCAATTTGTTCGGAGGATGATGATGAACAAGGCCACTGTCTGAATAAAGGTACCAATCAGCATTGCCCACCAAATGCCTTCCATTCCAAACTTGAATCTGTAGCCAAGAACTGCTCCAATTGGTATCCCAATCACATAATAGCACACCATGTTAATCATTGCAACTCGAAATTGCCATCCTGCACCAACTGCTACACCTGGAAATTGAAATCCCCCATCCAAATCCCAAAATCTTTGTCACAGAGTGTTGTTCTGTAATAGGAAAGTGGCAGTTTTGGTTGTTTATGTTTGACCACGTGACCTTTACGTCTGTAAAGTTTGGCATTTTTGGTTATTTTAATGAGAAAGTATTGGATGGTTAATAACCCCTTGTCATTGGCTGACGCGATGGTTATTAATTCATTCAAATTCTGCCATAAGAGCATCCACAATGGTGGGTAGATGCTGACATGGCAGTCAACTTCTACCCACCATTTTTGGGTAGAAACCATTGTGAAAATGGGGTAGAAGCTAGGGAACATCTACCCAGGTAGAGAACTCTCTACTTGGGTAGAAGGGGAGGAAAGAGAGGGAGTGGGGGCGGGTTTGGTGGCTTTTACAATTGTTGATATTTGTTTATTTAAGCATGCAAGTGCTTGCTTTAATTTTTTATTGTTGACTCTCGGACCAATTTTTCTTGTGGCTGTTTTCACTCCAGTAGCAAGCAACGGTTATTTTAGCCGTTGCTTGCTACTTAATTTTTTTTTTTAAATTTTTAATTATAGTTAACGGCTATTTTTTTTATGTTATAAATATATATTAAAGTTCTCCATTCTCTACACTTCTATATCAATTTTCATTCTCCTTCTTAAATTTCTGCACTTATTTATCATTTGTCATCTAAAAAAAATGGGCAAAAGGCAAAAGGCAGATGATACAGATCGTGTTCGTCCAATTGTGCAAAAGGCAGCGAAAAGGATTCCTAAGGAAGAAGGAAAATCAGACGAGATTGGAGAAATCAGAGAGAGTCTCAATACAAAAAATGAGTTCATGTCACGGTTAACCAAAACAAAGGAGTACAAAATTCTCATGAAAAATACTGACGTTATGACATCGGAACAACTGTCTATACACCAGTTCATGTGTGAAGAAATCAAGAAGTCGTGGGGCATGTTGTAATTTTTTTGCTTATATGTCGATGTACTCTTTTATGTTTGTTTGTATTCCTTTATTTGTTGCATGTATGCTATTTTTAAAAAATTATGTAATGTTTTTTCATAATTCTAATATAATTGTATTGCTTGCTATCCGGTTTAAATTTATGAATTTTTTTATTTAAATTATGTATGTATTAACTTTAATTAATATATAATTTAAAAATAAAATATGTTTATTAAAATATTATTAAAAAAAATTATTTATTAAAATATTATTAATATATAATTTATAAATAAATTATATTCATTAAAATATTAGTAATGATGTTTAATTATACAGAATTAAAAATGATATAATAAATGAGTAAATATAAATAAGATGTATATAATAATTGATAGTGGGAGATGATGTGGCAATAAAATACCTACTTTTTGGGTAGAATTGTTAGAGATAAAATATGGTTAAAGGTATTAGGTGAAGTGGCAGATGATTCAGCCATCCACACGGGATCACTATTAAAAGATGGATTGCTGACATAATAAAAAACTGCCATACGTCAGAATCCTCAGTATTTTCTCCAATTTTACACTTACAGGGTCAAACATATGAGGGATCAAAACTGTTGTTTTTTCTTTTTGTTATGATTCTAATAAGAGGGAGAATGTCTACTTACCATTAAAGACTAATTGAATGCTGTCGAGAAAAATGGAAGCTGCTAGAACATATCCAAGCTTGGATGCCTTTCTCCTGACCTCAGGCTTATCAGTGAATAACAGGGGAAACTGCCCTTTTGTGCCTATGATGATTGCAGCAAAGATAACTCCGATCGCCCCAGATGTCAAAATGTTGACAGAAATGGCGAATTTCGCGTCTTTCGGCTTTTCAGCTCCGAGTTCGTTTGACACTCTTACACTGACTGATGCGTTGAAGCCAATGGCAACCATCAGTGCCCATAATTCCAAGTAAATCCTGTCATATCCTCAGAAGTTGAAGGTAAGGAATCATAAAACACTAATTCATCGAGAATGCATGGAAGTAAAAGTTAGAACTAACCCGATTGAAATTGCATCAACTGCAACTGCAGCATCCTTCAAACCTCCAGCCATGAGCATAACTGCAGTGAGGTACCATACTTCAAAGCTGCAAGAGTTGCATCCGTTACTTCTGTCAGATCAGTTTTAACTAGTGCTCGTAATTTCTGACATCCGACACAATATAAAAGGATTAGAGTTGAGCTTTGGCTGGATAAATGGACCCGCCAACTAGAACCAGATAATACAAACATGACACTCCTCAAATTGCAAGTATACATTTGTTAGCACTCACCACAACATTATTGCAGAGGCAAGTGAAAGCTTGATGAAATTAGTCAAAGACTTGAAAGCCAGCCATGAAAAACCAGTCCATGCATCTGGAAATCGACCCGAAATTACATAGACAATTTGGAGTATGACTAAAACCCACTTAGATATGTTCACTGCCTTTGCAACACCGAGCAAACCTTGGCCGAGCTTTATCACCAATATCCAATTTAGCAACACATGAAGTGCCAGTGTTGCCATAGAGGCTATGGCTATGAACCAAACTCTACTTTGAGATTGGAGAAACTTCTGTACAGGAAAGTTCAGAGCATATGTAAACAACTGAGGAATCACCCACCGCCCGTATTTACCAGCAAGCTTCGAGATTTCCTTGTTTTGTCGCAGAAGAACGAGTAAAGGTGTAGTGAAAATGTAAAAAGGCGTCAAGAACAAGGCCGTGACGAAACTGATAATCCATGATTTCTGCAAGTAGATTCCGAGCATGTTGAATTGTCCGGCACCCACGGCTTGACCACACAGTGTTTCAAGAGCACTCCCCATCCCCATCTACACTAAGGCAACGGGGATTCAGGTAACATATATTTATTAACTACCTATTTATGAAATAATTATTAAAAGACTGAATAAAAGTAAAGGGATTGCATAAAAAAAAAATGTACCATAACTCCATAGACAAAACCATCTACAACGTTCTGAACCTCAGAAACAGCGGCAAGCTCTACATTTCCCAGATGTCCAACAAATGCAGTTGTCACGAATTCGACGGAGAACTGTGTGACTGAAGTGAGGATAGCTGGGAGAGCTATATGCCATGTCTTTTTGGTTTCTTCCCAGAATTTTCCGGCCATCTTTCTGTTTTGTGCAATCGGACTCTTCCCCTCAAGTGCAGCAGAGCCCTTTTCAAGGAAATCTTCACCCGACTGTTCAAACTGCCACCGCGGGGCGGGTTGGGTCGGGTCGGGTGGGGCCGTTCAAATTTCGGTTTCGGGGACTTTAGAGCAAGAGTAAGGTTTTATTCTTTATTCTCGTTAGTTCGACTGCCTTTTCAGTCAGATACGGTCATTGGTGTTGATATTTCTGTATTAGTCTTAAACGCAAGGACAAGGCATTTGAAAAGTCAATGGTTGAGGTTTTTTTATTGAAATGTTGCAACCATTTTTTCTTGATGTCTAGAAAGATGATCAATTTAGGCATGCTTTGATGTCCCAAAGCATTTACGTAAGTTGCGGTAACACTACTTTCATGCAAATACAAATAGTAACAGCACTCAAAGAAATAGTTTAACTAATAACGGTTGGTGAGCAAGAGTAATCTTACCAAACACTGAAATGGTAAACAAACATAACAACATGTTCGGAATTTACCTCTTATGTGGGGAAAATTGTCCAAGGATAATTGTGAAATTTTGGTCCCAGTCAGAGGGGGCATTATAGTCATTTTGTATCAACAAAAATGGAATATTTGAGTGACTTGAAGTCACTATTCTCATTTGGGAATGAGTTCACCAGAGAGCAAGAGAAAAGAGCAAGATTTTCGGATTTCTGTGAGCAGTTTCTGTACAACAACGATCTCGGACAATCGCACCGTTGGATTGCTCTGATTTTGGGATATGTTGTTCCTGAGTCTTGGGGGTACATTTTGACCGTTCAGTTTGTCATCTGAAGGTCGGGAGGTGGTCCGATTGTTGCTCGAACAGAAACTCCTGTTTTGGTGACTTCTTCTCCTTTATCTTGTGATTTCTCTTGTTGTAGTTGTGGTTAATGATCCTTTTGGTATTGTAATCAACTTGTGCTAGTAGTAGCAGCTTGTAAGGATCTTGTAACACCTGGTATGGCTATAATGATGATTTTGGATGGACCAATGGTCCCGTGGTTTTCCATGTAAATCTCGATGTTCTTTGGTTCAGTGTTTGCTTGCTAACAAATTTAACGAATATTAAATTTGTAGATTGTTAAAGTGATAATTACAAACCGGTATACATCCTATCACAACCCCCCACCAATATTCACATATGTTCTAATAAAATAATAATGTTGCCTCTTTCCTCTTCATTGATAGAAATAGAATTATGTGAGAATTGACAAAGAAAAACTTCATACGTCTTTGCTCCAATCACCTCAGAACATGACTGTTTGACGCAGGCTGCCTCCAACTACACAAACTCAAACTTAACACGTTGTAAGTTACTGTTCCATTACAATAATTTAGTTTGTTTTTCAATATTGTAAAGTTGATTCTTCTGAGAGAGAAATAATAAAAAATAAAAAGAAGTGCAAAGACACATCAAGAAGAACTCTCTTGAAGCTCCGTTGAGGCGGCGGCCCATGTTTTCACATGGTCGTCAGCTTCCAGAGCCTGCAATATTGGCCATTGCTCGTCAAATTTAGCTTACAGAGCCAAACCAAAGAAGAAAAGAAGTGCTTTATAATTACCACTTTGTGCCAGTTTGTTCGGAGGATGATGATAGACAAGGCCACCGTCTGAATAAGGGTACCGATCAGCATTGCCCACCAAATGCCCTCAACTCCAAACTTGAATTTGTAGCCAAGAACTGCTCCAATTGGTATCCCAATCACATAATAGCACACCATGTTAATCATTGCCACTGGAAATTGCCATCCTGCACCAACTGCTACTCCTGGAAATTCAAATCCCCAATCCAAATCTTTGTCACAAAGTGTTGTTTTGAGATGGGAAGGTGGTAGTTTTGGTCGTTTATGTTTGGCCACGTGACCTTTACGTTTGTAAAGTTTGGCACTTTTGGTCATTTTTACGAAAAAGTATTAGGTGGTTATTAATCCACTCAAATTCTGACATATGACAGTTATTTGTAACGTAAGCAATTCACAAGGGATTACCATTAAAAGATGGATTGCTGAAATAGAAAAAACTGCCATATGTCTGTCAGAATCCCCAATATTTCCTCTAATTTTACACTTACATATCGGACATAAAGGACCAAAATTGTCGTTTTTTTTTCCTTCTATTTGTTATGATTCTAATAAGAGGAAGAATACCTACTTACCATTAAAGACTAGTTGGAGGCTGTTGAGAAAAATGGTAGCTGCTAGAACATATCCAAGCTTGGATGCCTTTCTCCTGACCTCAGGCTTATCAGTGAATAACAGGGGAAACTGCCCTTTTGCGCCTATGATGATCGCAGCAAAGACAACGCCGATCGCCCCAGATGTCAAAGTGTTGACAGAAATGGCGAATTTCGCATCTTTCGGCTTTCCAGCTCCGAGTTCGTTTGACACTCGTACACTGACTGATGCGTTGAAGCCGATGGCAACCATCAAAGCCCATAGTTGCAAGTAAATTCTGTCACATTCCCAGAACTTGAAGGTAAGGAATCAGAAATTCTGTCTCGTTTGATTCTGTTTTGGTTTTGTTTCTGTCACTAAAAACATATTTTAAAATGAGTTAACGTACATGCCTACAATGAAAGTAGCAATTAGAACTAACCCGATTGAAATTGCATCAACTGCAACTGCAGCATCCTTCAAACCTCCAGCCATGAGCATAACTGCTGTGAAATACCATAATTCAAAGCTGCAAGCGAAAGAGTTTCATTTTATTAAACTTTCACTGGACTCTCGACAAGCCATCGAACCAGTAATAAGGAGGGTCAAAATACAGTTCTCACCACAACATTATTGCAGAGGCAAGTGAAAGCTTGAGGAAATTGGCCAAAGACTTGAAAGCCAGCCATGAAAAACCAGTCCATGCCTCTGGAAAACGACCTGAAATCACATAAACTATCTGCGCCATCACTAAAACCCACCAAGATATGTTCCCCGCCATTGCAGCACCAAACAAACCGTGGCGGAGCTTCATCATCAGAATCCAATTTAGCAGCACATGAAGTGCCAAAGTGGCCATAGAGGCTATGGTCATGAACCAAACTCTGCTCTGAGATTGGAGAAACTTCTGTACAGGAAAGTTCAGAGCATATGTAAACAGCTGGGGAATCACCCACAGCGCGAATTTTCCAGCAAGCTTCGAGATTTCCTTGTTTTGTCGCAGAAGAACAAGTAAAGGTGTAGTGAAAATGTAAAAAGGCGTCAAGAACAAGGCCGTGACGAAACTGATAATCCATGATTTCTGCAGGTAGATTCCGAGCATGTTGAATTGTCTGGCACCCACGGCTTGACCACACAGTGTTTCCAGAGCACTCCCCATCCCCATCTACACTAAGGCAACGGGGATTCAGGTAAAGTAATGATACTCATCTTAACTAATTCATCATAACTTTTTATAGCAACTCATGTAACATGCGTTTATTAGCTACATACTCTTGAAATAATTATTAGTATCACGTTTTTTTACCAATGAATGCATGACACATTCTTGTACGAGAAAGACTGAAAAAAAAGTAAAGGGATTGCATAAAAAAGTACCATAACTCCATAGACAAAGCCATCTACAACGTTCTGAACCTCTGAAACTGCGGCAAGCTCCACATTTCCCAGATGTCCAACAAATGCAGTAGTCACGAATTCTAAGGAGAACTGCGTTACTGCGGTGAGGATAGCCGGAAAAGCTATATGCCATGTCCTTTTTGTTTCTTCCCAGAATTTTCCGGCCATCTTTCTCTTCTTGTGTAGAATCTGATTAAGCAAATTCAGGGCTTCTTCAGCCGTGTGTTGATCTCTATATTCATCGCGTAATGGACTCGATGTTCAGTAGCTTTCTTGTTAGTTTGCCTACCTTTTTAGCCAGATATGGTCATTGACATCAACATTTGATTATTTTTTGGGTGATGTTATTGTCCGAACAGTTATAATGAAAGGGTAACAGCTGCTATTTTTTTTTTTCCTAAAACGTTGTTTTTCTTAATTTTCTTCCTAAAACATTGTTTCTTATTTTAAGGAACAGATTGGTTTGGTGGTTTAGAGTCACCTTTGAAAATGAGTTAGGTTTGGTGTTTCTCAATAAACAATGCAAACATTGAAAAATACTTGATTGCATGCTCATTCACGAGGTGTTTTCTGCTCATCAGAAACTATGGACATGCTCGGTTTTCATTGTTTTTATTATTCAATTACACATTTTCATATTAAAAAACTTGTTTCTAAAAACACGTTTTCTTCAAAGCATGCAAATTTTCTGTCACACTTCGGCGTCTTATTGTGCTTTGCCGGCAAAAAAGACAGCGAGTGACAAAATAAAACACAAAAATGGAACAGATGACCTGATCAAGCCGTTTTAAGTTAGGCTGGTTTCTGATCAAACTGTTGCTACTTCTACTCTATTGGTACATAGTCGACATCTTCTTCTGTCCAACTAAATGTATACTTGATTGTAATCATAACTTAAAAAGACACGTGTTTAACGTTTATTTTTGTTTTCGATCATCTCAACTGCATCCATTTCATCAAGGGGCAAGGGTGCCACTGCATATGATCTTACCTTTTCCTCTGCTTGCAATACCTGCATCATCATCAAAGATGAATATCAACATCAAGTATCAACCATCCTTTGTCTTTTTTTTTAGTGAGACAGAGAGAATATCCATAAAATGTCAAACTTGATAAGTTTCATAGAAATAGTTTAAAAAGTTTTAACTAAAGACAATGAACCAATCTTCCCACCTAACCAAAAATTTGGTTAGCAAGAGTGAAAGCTTACCAGACACTAAACTGGTTTTCTAATTGGTAATTAGTCTTTGCAGTTTCTAACAAATGTAATGTTGTTGGCTCTTTCGGATCAGAATCAACGGATTCTCTGTCCCACTTTTGATGCTTCATTTGTGTATTAACAACCACAAAATAGTTTACTTGGCCGCAAAAACAAAAAATGAGTGGCAAAGTACAAAAATGAAACGCCAAAAGTGGGACAGAAGATGCACTCTTAAAAATTATGTGGGAAAGGAAAATTTCGAGTTGTAGTGCAAACCTCTTTGCTCCAATCAGCCCAGAACACATTCACTGTTAAAATCACTGTTTGAAGGAGGCAACCTGCTAACATCCCTGCCCAGATACCTTGGACACCAAGTTCAAATTTGTAGCCCAGCAGACCACCAAAAGGAAGGCCAAATGCATAATAGCATCCAAGGTTCACCAAAGCTACTGAATACTGCCATCCTGCACCCACTGCCACCCCTGCAAATCCAATTTTTGAGGACAAAAAATAGCAGTTTTTTCACGAGATCAGATCTTCTGTCTCTCCTACCCTTATTTTCCACGTCTATACTCTCACAATAGAGGGCGGGGATCCAAATAACACATCATTGGGCCCACTCCCCTATCGTGAGAGGATAGGCAGGGGAAACAGGAGGAGGAGTAGGGCAAACAAAAGATCATCATATGGGTTTTTTCACAACTTATGAACTGGGGAAGCAATATTTACCATGAAGCACAGGTTGAATACTGTTGAGGAAAATTGTTGCCGCTAGGAAATAGCCTAACTTGGATGTCGCCGTTACGAGTTCAGGTTTATCAGAAAAGATTCTTGGAAACTGACTCTTGGTTGCAAGAACCATTACTGTGAACACAAAGCCAAAAACTGTTGAAGTGGCAACAGCAACCAGTGCTGAGAATTTGGCTGCTTTTGGACGTCCAGCTCCAAGTTCATTTGATACACGAACGCTGAAAAAAAGCTTAAACTAGTAGGTTTTAAGCCCAACTTACTTATTAAGCACTCTATATCACGTGAGATACTTACCTCACTGCTGCATTGAAACCCAGAGTGATCATCAATGTCCAGAGTTGCAGATTCATGCTGCAATAGACGGAAGAGAAGAGAAGAATATGAGAATACAACTTTTTTAGGCAAACTTAAAAGACAGAAATTTCTTAGGCAAATTAACCAGATTGATACAGCATCCACTGCAACTTCTGGATTCTTCAACCAGCCCACCATGAGGATCACCACTGTGTAATACCAGAGCTCCAGGCTGACATAATTAACCGGGATAGCATTGTCAATACACTTTTCACATTTTAAATATTATATTTTGGAAACTCCTAAACGAACAGGGCCTAAGAGTAACATTTTGAAGTCAAGGAATAGGATACAAACCATAGCATGACAGCTGATGCAAGTGATAACTTGACAAAAGAAGCCAGGTTTTTGAATGCCAATACAGAAAAACCAGTCCATGCTTCAGGGAAAAACCCGCCGACAACATAAACTATCTGGGCTAGTACCATAACCCACCAAGAGATGTTCCCGGCAATCGCGGTGCCAAGAAGGCCAAGCTCAAGATTTGTCACAAGAATCCAGTTCAACACAACATGAAACCCCAGAGTTATCAAAGAAATTATGGTCATAACCCATATTTTGCTCTGAGCTTGAAGGAACTTCTGCACAGGGAAGTTCAATGCATAAGCAAACAACTGGGGAATCACCCATTGGGCATACTTTCCAGCAAGATCTGAGATACTTTTACTCTGATGAAATAGCTTTAGCATTGGTGATGTGAAGACATAAAAGGGTGTCAGCAACAGTGCTGTAAAGCAGGTAATTATGCATGATCTTTGCATGTAGACTCCAAGCATTTGAAATTCCCCTGCTCCCACAGCTTGACCACATAGTGTCTCAAGGGCACTTCCCATCCCTAGCTAAAACACACAGGTTTTTGAATGCCAAAGTCAGGGAAAAAAAAAAACCATCAGAAGAATCCATTTTGGAGTTGTGCCTTGTGACTCATAAACAGCTGTACCACTAAACTCTTCTGGAGGAACAAAGGGAGTATAATTTTAACAAAGAAGGGTCAAGATTGGTACTTACCATTACTCCATATACGAAACCTTCGATGACATTCTGAACGACGGAGACAGCAGCAAGCTCAAACTCTCCCAGATGGCCAATGAAGGCAGCAGTGACAAATTCAAAAGAGAACTGAGCCACAGCGGTAAGTATCGCCGGGGCTGCGATCTCCCACAATTCCTTTGATTCATTTCCCCAGCTTCTACCAGGACTCTTCTTTTTCCCAGCAAAATCCCAATCCAGTTCATCCATCCTTTCCTCCACTCTTTTCCCATCTTTTAGTTGCTTCAGTTCTTCCATCATTATTTTCTTTCTCAATTTCTAATCCCATCAGAACTCAGAAGCATATATAACATCCCTTTTGTGGGTTGTATTAATTTATCTTCTTTCAAATTTCCTCTCTTTCCCTTGTTTCTGCTCGTGAGTGGTTGTTGAATATCATGTCGTGACGACTACCCAAAAGATCTGGGTTTAAGGCCATCACGTTCGTGTTCAATTCTATTACCAATTATTAGCATTTAGTGATATACTAACTTGCTAATCACTAACCCTTTTTCACTAGCAAGCCAAATTCATGAATTTGATTCAGTTTGGAGATTTTAATGATTTAAAGAAACCATAATCATGCTATTTAATTTACAAAATATAGTAATGAAGAAGAAGAAGAAGAAGTGCTTTGTTTATGATAATAAAGTAAGTATTTTCATCTTGTATATATGAAAGGTGACTACATAAATATAGCATTTAAAGAAAGTCAAAAGTTGACCTTTACTAACGTTTGCATGAAAACTAGTTGTATCATATCATTGTCTTGTCTGGGATCCATCATCCATCCAAGGCAGACCAATATTCTTTGCACAAAACTTGCTGAGTATGAAGAATTTACTTTGTGAATCACTTGCAGGCTAATGTAGTATCTTCATGCAAGCTTGATGAGCCAATATGCAGAGGATTTTGGCTGGTCAAACCCAATTGACAATCTCGCCGCATTCGCCATCATGAAACACCATGTACAATGTAGACATTTAGCATCAAAATTCATCTATAACAAGCTTCCTTGTCCAAATGTGAAGCCTGATAAATGAGAATCAACCACTATTGGTGGTAGGTTGCTTAGAAGAAGAAGAAGAAGAAGAAGAGTCGACTATTTCTGGGACTCGATCAAGCAAGAGATTCATCTCATCAGGAAATTCGCCCTTTGCACGATTAGTCTTGCCTCCGATAACCACGGTTGTACCGTCTTGCAATGCCCAGATCTTTCAAAATGGAGATAGTCATTAGAGAAGTTTTTATCCTACAATCAGTGTTCTTCCCTGATATCTTTAACAGATAAAGAAAAGATGGAGAGAAACCTTACCTGTGAATGAGATAAAAAACTGATACAAGTAGTAAGCATCAAAGCACCAAAGCCAGTATAAACAATTGGCACTCCTGGGTCAGTCTAAATGGAAAAAGAAGAATGTATGTAGTTATGCAACTATCCAAATGAGAAAGAAAAGCATGCTATAAAGCAGACCAAGGCAAAATGTAATGTGAAGTTGAAGGAAAACTGGATTGCACCTTAAGGTCAAGCCCTGTACTACCAATTGCATCGACAATCACAATTTTGTGGCCATCAATTTCAATAGGGAGCTTTGAACTTGGCCTTCTGACTCCAGCGAACTTTCCTTCTTGATCATACAGGACGATTGACTGTAAATCACGAGCTAGCATTGATCTGAGAATTTATGTTTTTTTCCAAAGAAAGGAGATTCAGCTTTTCATTCCACGAAAGATGGAAAAGCACAAGTTTCTACAGCTTAGATTTAGTAAGAAAAGAAACATACATTCCCTTGACATTAGGAGAATTGGTATCTCCAACAGGCAGGAACGTTCCAAAGAGCTTCTTATCTCCATTGATTTTAAGAGGTGCCATTGCCAAATTGAACGGTCCTTCATCGTCCTTCATAATCTGCAGGGCTGAAAAACTCCAGTCTGTTTGGTAAATAGTGATCCCTTCATACCTCAAAGGATCATTCACACTGATTGTTTTCCTCATCACCTCCTTCCCATTGAGGTCCAGTAGTGAAAGGTCTGAGTGAAACTGAGATACCTGAATAAGTTGGAAAAGATACAGGAAAAACATGATTTAGCTCTTAGAAGCAACGAAAAAAGGGGACAAGAATGCACAAACTACAGGCAATTGTTCCTTTAGTTGTTAGCGCAGATCACCTCTCCACTGTCATAATAGTCCATAGAGAACTTATTGACATAAACCTCGGTGTTGAATGCTTCTGATGGTGTAGACAAAAACCCACTAGGTCCAAGCACGTCTCCCACAACAAAGTTCAAACCCTGGGGAACTGTTACCGATCCTCTATAGCTACCAGTAGCACTGATAGTTCCTCCTGCCATCACCAGCAACATTGCTATATGCACCCCAATTGGAGCAAACCGACCAGCCAGCCCTTTAAAGGCATATAAAGATGGTCCTTTAAGGAATACCTGAACAAACAGAGAATGGGACTAATGTACCATATTCTATTCAGGGCAATGAAAGCAATTACAGGATTATGTGACAAGCAGTAGGTGTAAAAACTACAAACTCAACGTAGAAAATGCCATGCCTATCTAAAAAGGAAGTCCATAATAATGCTATGTTCAAACTTGTGCAAAAAATCATCATCTTGAAACAATTATCACTAAGATGTATTCATTGATCTAAATCAAATGTATCCTACTTTTGCTAGATATTAAAGAACAATTGTCTTCATGACCAGGGTCCAAAACACTTGAAACATGAGCACAATTTTGCAGAAGTAAACAAATGAAGAGTATTCTCATTCACTAACTACCTCTTCCCTGCCCTTTTCCCAGACAGACTATAAGTTTCCTCTCATAGACACTAACAAAACTATAAAGAAGAACAACAGAGAGAGGAAAAAGATATGTATTCAAAGGTATAAAAAGGACCTCGTATCCAGATGCCATAAGAATGACACCCAAATCCTTAATTGATGCTTGGGGTAGACTATCACTGAATTCCAGCTTCCGAATTGACTCAGCCGAGTACGAGAAAGACCATCTGTTAAACTGATCCATATATCATTAAGCAACTAAATATTGTAGAAAAAGGCATCCAAAGCAGTGCCAAGGGGGAGTTGATTCAAAGAAAGTAAAATACAAAGCAAGTAAAAAGCATCTGTATTTTAGCCCAAATGCTGAGAAGTAAAATGAAATTGGTTTTGTTAGAAGTCTTCCCAAGAGAGTAAATGATTGGAAAAGCAGACCTTCTTGCTACTCTGACAAGGGGAATCTGTGTAGTATATGTACAAGCCATGAGTGATAATCCTAAGAGAACCAATGATCCTAAGAAAATCGGAGAAGAGAACATGTGATCAAAACCAAGGGTGAGAACCCATCTCCAGGTGAAGAATCCCAGGACAGGATTCTCTTCGGGATACTTCTGAAAATAAAACTCCGGAGCCTCGCCTTGATCAATGAAGGTACCTACATACAGAAAACTTATTCAACAAACCAGGCCACAAATCTGGCTATCCATGTAAGAAAGCTAACATACTGTAAACAAACTCAATTTAAAAGGAAAAGATGAACTATGATCCAGTATTTCATAGTTGATGTGAGTATCTAATGCGACAAAAACTAGAAATCGATCCGCAGCAGAGCTGTGGTTTCAAGGAAAAAAGATCTTTCATTCAGGAATGCTCCATGATTGGTTTAATTCCTTTGCATTCCCTACCCTGATTCATGTTGGATACGCAACGCTGTAAGAAATTGACTGCCTAATTTAAACCTCAACTTAATTGTTTAGTTTCACGTAAGACGATGCAAAAACTACCATTTTCAAAAGCTAGCTAGCATACATCAATGAACTAAAAGCTTCATTTCCATCTGAATGGTTGCAGTTAAAAGGCAAATGACAAGTAATTTTCGACAAGAGTCAATAAAGCAATAAGATAGCTTCATATATCAGCACAAACCACTTAAATAAACATACAGAGAGATAGAGAAGGAGAATTCTGGCTCACCCAAAGCCATTAAGGCGGCAACGATGGACATCTCCGCTAAAGCCAAAGGCAAATTGGAGAGAATGGACAAAACCCTTCTCCACAAACCCTTCGTAAACCCGGACCCTGTTTTATTACTCTTCCGCGGCGGAGGTGGAGGCTTTTGAGAGCTCACCGGACCACCATTACTATTCCCGGGGGTTCCCTCCTCGGAGAGGGACGGTGCTCCATTTGCCTCCGGGAGCACAATCTTGGTCTTATCCTTCTTCTTTGGAGAGATTTCATCCTTTGATGTTTTGAACTTGCAGGAAATGATAAATCGTTGAGTGAAACCGGCGTGGCTTCTACCGCCAAAATTGCAGCAACTTTGAGGATTCTGGAGCAAAAATGGCGCCTTTGAGTAAAAGGGATATCTTCTAAGATTACTTTCTATTCTTCGTTGTAGTAGTTTGGAAGATGAGGAGGTAAGGTTGAGAGACTCCATGGAAACTGCAAAAGATTTAGCTAGTAAGCAGTAACGACATTTTGAACGACGGCCGTTTGTTCGTTGGTTTTATCCAAAATGGCCACCGCCACCAAATTACCTTTATGTGAAGCTCACATTTTCAGATTAGCCATTGATCATCAGATATTTTTGGAAACAGATATTTTACTTGGTAACTACTCCGTTTTAGCCCAATTGTTCCGGTGGAAAAGTTAACGATACAACTATTTATGAATCACAACAACGTACAATTCAAAATGAATTCATCTAATAAAAGAAAATTTTATTCACAGTAACGGTACAGAATTGATACAGAATAAGTCAATACAAACATAAAATGCTTGACATTTAAGATGGTAGTTACAGTATGTATATACGTATCCTAGATGTGGCTTTAAGGAAGAAGAGTTTACCACAAACAGAGAAAGATTTGCACGAACTCATTATCCAGCCACATCAAAGAGTTTAAACTTGAGAAAAAAAAGTATCTACCACAGTAGACGAAGGACTAAAAAAGAGCCTAAAAGCAGTACAAATATCTTCAAAAATTGTTTCCCCTCTGCTTGAGGTGAATGATGATGATGAAAACCGTGAACATAACCGCCGTGGAATGAAGTCGAGAACACATAAGGAACCCCGGTGGTTGCTCCATACACGGTGGCGTCATGAACTCCATTCACCTGCCAAGTGAAAAAGGCAGGGATAATCCCAAGAAGGGCAGATAGTGTCAAGTTCCCAAACCTTGGAGCCGCCACCGGATCCAAGTCATCTTGCCGGAAATAGTTTACTTCTACAGGTGGAGCTGTAGGCGGTCTCTGTCCAACGGGCCGATCTGGGATATCAAGTCCAAGAATCTGGTGTGGTCTTGAATCGGATCGTCCTTTGCCTCTTCCATATATGGGAACGAGTTTATCCTCCTGTATGATGGCTTTACAGACCGGGCATTCGTGTGAATATGAATGAACTTGCAGCCATTGGTACAGGCAAGGCCAACAATAGAGGTGGCCACAGAGTGTCACGATGGGACTCTGTACCAGCTCGAAACAGATATTGCATTCGAAATCACCAAAACAAGTCTCGTTACTATCATCAGCTGAATCAGAAGCATCCACCGACTCTACAACTTTACAGTCCATATCCACAATCATGCAAGAAAGGATCTGAATACAAGGGAAGATTAGAAAAAACTTTGGCAAAATAAAACGCTGTCCCAAAGTTGGAGGTGCAGCAATGGAAATCAGAAACACAAAACAATAGAAATGCCAGTTCACATGATACTGAGAACACCCATTCAAATAAAATACAAATGCATACATCATATTTAAATAAGCATCACCAATGAAAATGTCTTATAAAGGTTAACACATCTTATCCGGTAGGCAGCTATGAAAAGCCATAATTTCAGTATTGGAATGCTATGCAGGAGCTTTATCCCACTATGAGGGTTTGGCTATATGGATCATATCTCGCCATGACACATGCAGGAATACATGAATACTGAGAAGGGAACTAATAGTTTCCTCGGAAAGAAGCCCAGAAGAAGCAATCGTGACACTATATTTGCAGTTTAATGAGCAATTTCTTTAGGGACAAATGGAGAAGAACCCTAACATTATCTAAAATCCAGTAAACCAAGAAATGAGAAGCAAAGCTGATGGATGGAATTAGTTGATAGTAATTCATAGCAGCCCTCAGCTCTGCCCTTCTCCTAAATCAAAGGGATCCAAAAATTTCCATTAATCTTTCTTAAATCCTATGTACAAAAGCATGCATCCAAGAATGGTAATTTGCCCTTTCTCACTTTCAAAGAGAAAAGAGAAAAAACAAATGAAGACATTAATGATACAGTCTTGAATTGCACATATTAATCAATAAAAATTAAATTCTTGGCAATTGTAATGACATAAAAACGTCAACGCAAAAAAAAAACCCACAGATCTTAAAGCAACAGGGAAATAAATAATGCAGATTTTCGAATCAAAAAACCCAATTCCTCCCAATTTTCACCTCGTTTGATAAACCTCGCTTAAAATCACACCCAAAAAAACATCACTAGAGGAACCCAGAGCAATCAGTGAGCAACATAGAATATGTATGATCCATCCAGAAGAAAGAAATCAAGCAAAGAAATTTGAACAAATTCCAAAGCAGATTTAATTCTGGGTATCAATCAATAAACAAAGTATAAATCGGATGAAGGAGGAGAGTGAGGAACAAACCTGGGACGGCAGAGGTGAAGATCTTTAGGAGAGAGTACCAAAAGAAGGTGAATGCGATGAAGGTCGCGGGGGAAATTTACGAGAATCGTCCACAAACACTGACTAGATTGAAAACCCACCTCGAATTTTCAACATACTGTTTCGTTTTTATTAATTTAATCCATTTGACTGTGATTGTCGGCAGGTGGACTTGGATTCATTATTAATTGCCGCTAAATATCATCATACTCACTTCTCCAATTGGATGGATAATACTCCTTGATTTTTCACTTTTTTCAAAAAAAAAAAAAAAGAAAATTTATTGAAGCATGGTACTAAATCATAATTTTTTTTCCTGCCGCAGCTAATACCATTTTCATGCAGGTACAAGCAGTCAATCCTTCCCGAATTAAAGTGTAAGTTATATTAATCGTGGTTGTACAAATTCTAACATCTTTCCTTCAAAAAAAAAAAAAATCGCTATAGATGACTTGTAGTTATAACAAATCATGAATCATCTCCGGTGAAAATAGAAATAAAAGTATCTTCGTACTCGAGTAATTAACAAATATAGAATTTTAATTCCATAAATTATATGTTCATTCTCTTTATTTTTATTTTCGTACGATAAACACACCCTTCATACATTACTGAAAATTAATTAGATTTAGTAGCATAATGAACACATTTATAGTGTTCGAATTTCCAAATCACAAAACTTGGATACAAAAGAGGAAGCTTCCGCAACTAATGAGATATAAAAATCTCCCAATGAATTTTGGGTGGAAGTCACTCTGCTTTCATTTAATACTAGACCCCTCACATGGTGGTTGAATACCATTTACGACATATCCCATTTCCAACTTCAAAGGAAAAAAATATATATATATATATATATAGAATTTTAATTTTGAACCATAAACCCACTTCGCCATGTCGACAATTGTTTGTTCGTGAGTCGGTTAAAACTTTTAAACAATACTTTTTCATTGAGACAGAAAAGACGGTAATGGTGTGTGCACATGGTGAAGGAGGGACCTCACGAGGCGGAACTGTGATTGATTGACTATCTATAACCAACACTGGCAACATTACTACAGCAAGTTTTTGAGATGACTTTATTTAACGTCGACTGTTAGGCGCAATAAAATGACAGCAGCTATTGCGCCATGATCAATTATTTATGTTCTTCCTACCAGCAGTTGAAACCTGTACAGTAGACAAACGACACGACAAGACACCAACAAAACCGATCACCGAGATTAAATCCTCTGTATCCGTGTACTCAACCAAAGTGAAGAGAAACATGTAACAACAAAGTGCATCCCACAAAAATTATTTCTATCAAATTTAATTCAAGCAATATGAGGACAAAAAATTTTGAGTCAAACATGTTACTTCTCACCCTGCATGCAAGCAGAGGGATCCTCCTTCGGTTCTGACCTTTTTTTTCTTGTAAGCAATGGAAAGGTTTTTCTCCTCTCTACAATGTGTTAGCTTAAATGTAAGATGACCTCTGCAGATTTCAGCGAGTATTCGCTGAATGGTTGGATCCCAAGCGAATCATATTCAACTCTGCTTAGCTAGTACTTCAATTTCAGATCCAACTTCTGCAACCTTTGCATCCCTAGATGCTTTTGCGGCTTTAGCTATATTTCCCACGTCAAAGTCCAAAGCTATCTTCTTAACAAGGCCTTCAAGCATCTGCATTTCCAATGCACCAACACAGATATCATTTCAAAGTATGGGAATGCATTTCATATTTTAAGTAATCACCGTAAAAATACGATAACAACAACTAGGCTTTATCTCATTATGTTGGGAATCACTGTTATAAATAACAATAATAAAAAAAATAATAAAAAAAGGAAACTGAACAAAGAGATTCCCACTTACCAGTGATCCAATGGCAACCAAAACCCGGTATTTTGAATCAACTTCAACATTTTCTTCTTCTGCAATCTTTAGTTGAAAGGAGAAAGTATGTCACATTGCATTCATGCTTTTATTGAAAATTAGAGCATAACAGGCTACTTAAATTCAAACAGAAACCTAATTCCTTCTATTTTTCCTTTTAGAACTATTCCTAATGTTTGTTCTGCTCCTTGGGTTTAAATAACAGTTCGCAAATGACAATACCTCAAGTCCTGCTGACAAAACTTGAGATTGGCCACTTTCTTCTTTCTTCTCAATCAATAAAACAGCATAACTGAAAATATAAAAAGATAAACACAGCTCAGAAATAAAAGGTAGAAGGGAGAGACTAGAGAGAAATATCATTGGCTTGAAAAAGAAAACTGTTAAGTCACTCCAAAATGACTTCTACTCCACATGCAATGATGCATAGACAGTGCACAATAGCTTTTTGTGTACTAACAGCAGTATGGTATTGGTAAAAAGTACGAGTGCTACATAGATGGAAAGGCTCAAAGGCCAAAGGAGGGGGGAAGAGTTGGAGTGATGGTGACAGGAGAGCCTTGCAACCTGAGCTCATGGGTTAGAACCTTGTGGGTCGCAAAGGTTGAAAATAAAAAAATAAATGGCTAAAGGAATAAGAAAATCCAGAGTTCAATAAATTACTACATGCATGATATAAAGGGTGCAAAACTAAGTAAACCATACAATTGCATGGCAAAAATGATACTTGAATTTGAATAAAAAGACAAGACAGAGCACATTAGTCTGTCGCAAGTACGTAACAGAATGGGATCATTTAAGAAGAAACATACTTGAGTAATAGTGTTGAGTAAGCCAATTGAACATTTTTATTTGAAGGCAAGTAATTGCTCGCGAAGGCATCGATAATCTACAGGATGATAAAATAAGATTAATCAGCAAACCTGAGATTCAGAATGCCAAACAGAACAGAAATATCAATGCATGAGTTGAACAAGCAAACGTGAGCTACCAATGGCCAATGGGGTTATGTGTATATTAGAATAATAACAAAAGAAAAACCAATATGTGGAGTCAGTTATATATAATAACAAGGACTTAAAAGTAGTGTTGTCCATCTTTCAAAAAATATATAAAATAAAAAAGAATCGGTAAAGGTTTCCTATGGAATCTCTTCATAATCTAAACTGTGGAAGACCCAAGTAGATTATCAGGCCAGCTTCTTAAAAGCCAACAGAGGCACATGCAACCCAAATTCTGCAACATCATCTATACTTAAAATAACTGGCAATTCCATCACAAGGGAGTCTTCACTGTTACAAGTGTGCCTAAGGCCAAAAAAAAAACATCTCAGACAGGTCTCAAATACTAACCTCAGCATGATGTTTCAGTAACCAGTCATGAAATATTGAATTTTTGAAGAGATTAGCTACAGCACGGATGCTGGTCAGAAGATTTGGTGGAAGAGGAGAACTTCTGGTGACCTTCTTAATTAGCTCCAGAAAGACACCTGGTGCAGCAGGATGAAAATTCCAAAAATGTACATTGAATCAGAAACTACCCACAAACATGAAAATGAACAGCATATTTGACAAAGGATCAGAAAATAAGCCATGGAAGAGACAGAGTGACCGTTTGAGTTTGCTACTTAAACTGCTAAAGATCAAAAGACAAATACAAAGAACTCCAAATTACACAGCTTGAGAAGATGAATAAGCTTTTTAGAGAATTAACAAACAACAGAATGAATGCAAATTTCTCCCATAAGAATACAATATAGAGTAGGTTAATCTTTGACTAGAATAAAGAAAAAATGGTTGTAAAAATGTCATGTAATGTATCCTGTATCTTGACAACCAATAGAAAGACTAATAACTATACATAACAAACACATAAGTATGATAAAAACTCTGTACCATTGCCAGTATTAACTTGCTTGAGAAGTACAGTGGCTCCTTCTGGGTGTAGTATAATCATCCTCAAAAGATCAATAACTGTAAGAAAAAAAAAAAAAAAAATCCGTCAGATAACCTTCCCACAGATTCAAAGAATTCTCCATCTAAAAGATAACTTCCCTATCATATACATTACAAGAGAGGCATTTTAGTGCATGCAAATTCTTCTAGAACAAGCACTTAACATATAAATCCAACTAAAGAAGGCAGCAGTTTTCCTAGTGTACCCTTTTTATTTCAACCACCCTAGTATTGGGATTACAAGGGACCTTAAAACTTCTTCTGAGGCCTACCCATCTGTAATAAAAAGTAAAAAACTTAATCTTAAAAAGGAGGGGGAAAAAAGAACCATATGGTTATAGTCCCCAGCCAGTCCCAAGAGATCATAAAATGGAGGCACACTTACACCAATAATCAATGCCAGGAAAATTTTTCAACTTTGAAAACATAGACTATTAAAAACAATAACCATTTGATGAGCACAAAGCTAAACAATCATCCAAATGGTTTAGTCACTAAGAAGAATATAGAATTCAAGGAATATTATATCTAAGACGCCATAAACCAGGATACCAAAGTTATTTAACGATAAAGCTCAGAAACCCAGTTATAGAATCTGCTAGTCCTTAGATTCTTGAATCTGTAATTTCATTTTCAGGTTTCAACAGTCAAATAACCTTTCCTTCCAACACAGGTTATTTTCTCCAGAAGACCACTTCATATTGTGTTTTACCCTCCAATAAAAATTCACCATTCTAGGAAAGAGAAAGTTGGGGACTAAATACTGTGTAAAATCCTCCTAAACATATATGGAAGGCTCCGTTTGTTTTGATACTTTTTTGAGAAATTCTTCACCTTTTTGAAAAAAAAACCTTTATAAATAAACACACTCATTTTTTCTTAAATTCAAATTTTAAATTTTCTACTCACATTATTTTTAAAATAACATCATCATTACCTCTTTTTTACACAATTTCCTATAAAAAAAATTCCCTTCAAAAAAATTTCTTCCCAAAAAAAGAAATTCCCTATTTGAGTTACAAAACAAACGGAGCCGAAGTTTTCATCTGCAAGTTGCACCGTCAAGAAAATTGTCCTACTGTTCAGAATGTCATCAAAGAAGATATGATAAGCGGTCTATTGACAGTAAATGAAACTGATTCCCCCTAAAATAAACCTCCAATTTATGTAAGACAGGATGCAAGTATTCCAAAGGAACACTAACTCATGGTACATAGGAAAGGATTATAACCTGGAAACAACATTTCTACTGGCCAAGAGATAAGCAACTTCAGCACCAAATCAACATCACCATCCGAAAATTTACTGCTATGGTATCGCGATGTGTCCTTCAAAACTTTAACAATGGCGGCCACTCTTGACAAGTCAACCTCAGTCAGCGACAGATGCCTATTATTCTTGGAAAAGAACAAATAACAAAGAGTCAGTTGTGAGGAGTGATAAGGAATTAATAATCACCTTCCCTGATCCTTCCGTTCAATGATGAAAAATTATTAGAAATTTGAAATGAAAAAGAAGTTATTTTGAAATCAGAAATGGTCAAGCACATCATATTAAAATCATACGAGGGAAAATTAAACAGATCTATAACAGAAGAACATGCATACTGCTTTAATAATAAAATTAAAAGAAATTACCACATCAGATAGTAGAGAATTGTTAAACTCCGAAATTTTCTTCAGGATCCCATCAAACTGAGCGACGTCAAAGACAAGCATTCCTTTCTGGGTAATAAAAAATAATAGCAGTCATCCATCAATCCCAATTTAAACAAGTCAAGACAGGCATTTGCCTAATACTACGACAAGAACAGAAACATATTCCATACACATTTCATGTTATGAGAAAGAATGTTAAAGAAGAAAATGCAGACTGGACAAAACCAGCAAAAGAAAAAAAACATGTCACATTTCAAACTTCAAAAGTATGTGTAAACTATACTGGACCAAAAGCTCACCTTAGGAATATGCTTAAAGGTAGGTATTGCCATAGAAGCTGCCATCAAAAGCCATCATAACAATTCAAGGTGAAATAGCACTAAGAAATGAAAAGATACGCCAAAACAGAAATTTACATCAGCAAAAATTACCGTCGGATTTTGAAGGTTGTCCAGGTACATATGCACTGGCTGTAACATTTAGTTGACAAGAAAGGGGAGAAAACCCTAATTAGCCAAGCATTCAAGAATATTAAGAAACGATGTGCAACAAAAGACGTACACATCACAAGTCAACTCGAATAGCTGACAATGCTGATCTGAAACTTACATCCAGTGTAGGGATCACGAAATGATGGATCCAGAGAGAAGTCTTTTTGTCCAGTATTTTGTAAAATAAACTCCACAATCTGTTGGCGATAGGACAGTGGAAGATTCTCCTTGAGTAGCCACTGATCAGCAACAGCATATGGATCATCTGTGAGGAATCACCAATAGTATAATCAATGTGAAGTCAACAAACAAATAGATAATTAGGATCTCAGGTATTCAAAAATGCCATTGAAACCTAATATCCAAATGCATGTAGATACTGGACATTGAGAACAGGAAACCATATTACCTGAGCGATTGTAAGGCAACTTACGTATAGGCTCTCCATCTCCAATATCAACGTCAAATACTGTATATGATTGGGAAATCATCAAAGTAAAAGATACATATTAAGAGAGAAAAATTATAAAAACAGAGTTCTAGAAGAAAAGATAAATCATCAAAGGAAAAGCTAACCATAATCATACTGGACTCCATTTAGATTAGGCCGAGCCATGGTATCATCAGGGCCATCAACAACTTCACCAATCTGAATTTAAAAATTAAAAAAAGATACATATTAAGTGAGAAAAATATTAAAAACATAGTTCTAGAAGAATATATAGGTAATTTATAGTCCAAATAAGAGTAAAAAATAAGCCATTAAATACCATCATTTTAAAAGGGTAAAATACTAGGATTAACTATAATCTCAGAAAGCATCCCATAAGTTCCAAGCAGCTGTGATATGCATCTTCTTCATTAGTTACTTAATTAAACCAGTCATCACTTGAAAACTTACCCAGTACACTTAAAAACAAACTTATATACTTCAATCAATTAGCTTCCGGTTTTAGAAAGACCCTTATGCCAGAAAGCTACATAACAACAAAATGACAGAAGGGACCTAAATGCATAATATGGACACACAAAGGGTTCTTAGTCTAACTGACTATTGCAAACATGAAATAACTCTATCGAGTACCTAATACTTTCAACATTCTTTTATATGCACTGTTGGTGCTAGTTTACTGAGCTGATAAAAGAACAATTAACAAGGGTAAAAAGGGCAGCCCAGTGCATAGAAGGTCCTGCGCATGTGAGGTCTAGAGAAAAGGGCTGGGCAATTAAGGCCTAATAAAAGAACAGTTAATCAAAGTTAATTTGTACGATATGGAAAAAATTCCAAATCGAACCTCACCAAAGACAACAAATAGTTGCTCAAAGTCAATTTTAAAAACAATATCAAAGACCAAAATTGAGAAATGCATCAGTCATTTATAAAACAAATGGAAATGGCATATTTCATTTCTGAGAAGCAGCAGCTAAAAGGTACTGACAATAAACCATAAAGGATTCAAAAATATAGGCCAAAAGAAGCAAGTTGGCATAGAAGCAAAGAGCAAAGTAGATTATTAATACTTTGTCCCACTTGTATTCTGCCGCATTCCATGCATATGCTACACCATTGTCCCCTTCTCTTACAACTTTTGTCTGACCATCAGTGGTTCCTGAATAGTGCATATAAGAATAATTTCAAGTGAATACTCCAAGAGATCTCTAGAAGAGCCAGCCAAATAACTCGAACTTTAAACTGCATAGTCATTAAATGTAGGAAGAACTAACTTTAAGCCTAAAATCTATCTGATTATTGTTCAAGCAACTTGATAATCAATTTGGAGAAAGGAACCCCATAAACAACTATCAACATGCAAAATATGACCAAACCTGGAGTCTGCAGAGCGTCAAGCCCAGGTAAATCTTCCAATTTCAGTCCACCAACTCTCTTCCTAATATGAAGAGAAACGGGGGGAAATTTAATTTTGCATAATGATATATGATTACTACAAGTTAGAGGGCTCATAAAATCTATTCTATAACATTTTGGCGCCTCATTGCAGCCTTCAATCCATGTTGTATTGCAGACAACTTATCAGAAAAGATAATCAGGCAAACAGTAAAGTAGTGATAATAGAGACACGAATTAGATGGAATGCGCTGAATCCTAGTGAAACTACTTCAAGAGGCATCCATTTCCAGCTTCAACAGCAGAACCATGAAAAATATGTTTGCATCTCATGCATCCATTAAAGAACTTGAGAACATATAAAATTTTGCAAACCAGAGCTTATCAATCTCATGAACCCTTAGCAGTAAAACAGATGGTAAAAACACCAGGAATACTAGATTGGTCACCAAAGTTTAATTACAAGACAAGTTAAAATATTTACCTACTGATTTTGTATTGAGAAACCAGAGAAGCATAAGATTCAAGTTCCACCGAATCAGCAGCCTTATCCTGCTGTATTGTCCAAATGCGGACGACTCCATCAGAACATGCAGTGACAATGTTTCCATTTGACAAAAACTTTGTATCCCATACACAACCAGGATGCTCTATGCTCTGAATACATACACCATCTACAATGCAACATCATCTGTATGTAAGGCAGAGAGAAAATATGGCTCCAGTAAAAATTATAAAACACAAACAAAAAACGAAGAAAGTCAACGACAACAAAATCTCACCCATTTTTATATGTCCATGTGCCAGAGGCAAGAACTGCTGATGGAATGTTTAGTCAACTCAAAAAGTGTAAAGTTATATTTCTTTATTAAACTTAGAGAAAAAGAAGGGAGGGGTGGGGGGTAGAGGAAAAAAAAGAAACCAGCCCTCATTGTTTACAAGATCTTTGGCCAGCCCATTCTAGAAAGCACATTATACATCAATTATGAGATGAATTTTCTCCCTCTGACGATAATTAGAGTACAACAACTAAGCATTTACCACACTGTGAGGTCATGTATATGGATCACATATTGCCATTATGTATGGTCGAGTCACATTGTTTCATTTATATTCAAACATAACATATCATTTTTTTTACTGTTGTTTTCCAACTATTTTTGGGTCTACCCCTTCCCCTTTTAATACCACTTCACCTTTTAATATTAGTTAGTGCCTCTCTATTATACACCCATTGTTTTGGAACATCTAAGGGTCTTCTACTAACATGTCCAAACTATCTTAAACGTGTTTTTCTCTTCTTCTTTTTTAATAATAATTATGATATAACCACAGAAAATTCAGGACTTCAAGCACTGCACCTTCTAATATGCAAAATAACACAATGCTGCACAACTGTAACTCCTAAACTATCCCCCCCCCCCCCCCCCAACCCCCAATCCCAAACCCAAAAAAGAAGAAGAAAAACACACACACACACACACAAAGCTAATGACATTTTGTTAAAAGGAAGATAAAAGCATAAAATTTCAATGATCACAAAATAACAACACATAAGATTTAGAATACATGTTAACATGGAAAAAAAAAAATGACATTACCTTTCCAAATCTTCGCAAAACAATCCTCACTACCGCTCACGATAAGCCCAGAAACATGGGAATCCACAGAATAGACAATAGAAGTATGACCAACCATCTCCATTAGGAGCTCACCACTAAGCGCCCACAGCCTAATGGAACTGCCATGACATACAAAAGTATTAGTATGCATGCACATTAAAGATGCAAACTAGACTGTCTTTCAAAGAAAGGATGCACACAAACGTCAGGGAATAAAAATCTTACCCATCATGTGACGCAGAAATAACTCCTAAACCAGGCATGACAGCCAAGCCTCGAACCGTATCTGCAAAATGAGACATGAACAAAATAATAGCACAGCATAGACCAAAATATTGTAAGACATAAATGTGGGGGGGAACCAATTCTGCAGCTAAAGAGCAGAAATGTTTAACAAAGATAAAGAATTGGTCATGTAAAAAAGAACAAAAAGAATTCAAGAAAAACCTGTATGTCCAACATAAGTATGCATACAACTCCTCCCTTTCCACAGCTTTAAAGTCGTGTCACTTGAACCTGGATACCATACAAAAACCATCATTTTAGTCATTAACAACAGAGGAACTTGAAAATCAATGACAACCCATTCGCTAACCACGTAACAAAATTTGAAGGAGTAGATTGGAAATGCTATGAAGAGAAATAGTAGTAACAGAAAACTTCAAATATGTTTTCTACAAACACCTGTGACAAGCTCTCCTGAAGGCAACTTAATAACTGCTTGGACTGCGGCTTTATGTGCTTCCCAAACCTCAACCTGTTGGCCTTTCCTCCATCTTCTTAATGTGCTGAGACCAAAAGATAAACCCTTAAGTAGTTCAGGCTATGCACCACTCTAGGTACAGAATTCAATGTAATTCATGATGCATACAGCAAATAAATACTGCAGATAGCAAGCAAGTCACGAGGATTCTGCTCGTTTCCAGCATATTTTGAAAACATATCTAGTTGCAGTCATCAAATTTAAGCAATCATAAAACAAGAATTGCCATGTCTCAATCGACATATAATCCATATAGCAGAGCCCACGTAGTAGGATAACAATTTAGTTGTTGTTGTAGTAGTATTGGAATTCCCTGTTGCTTTAAGCTTGAGTTGATGGTAAAATGGGTTCATTAAACAATGTAAAAGTTCTCAAATCCCATTAAACAGAACCACTAGTATTGTTTCACAGACAGTGTCATGAATGCCCTAAAATTATAAACTACTTTCACCTATCAACTGATAGTTGTAAACTTTTCAGATGCATTTTTAAACATTCTGCATACAGCATCCACAATACCAATTAACAAAAAACCAGAAAACCACAGGAATTAAAAATTAATAGAAGAACAGCAGACAAGAAAACAAATAAAGGGAGCCCAATACCAATTATGACGTACCAATCAACAGAAGAGGATACAATGTCTTCACCATCCAATGTGACACCAGTGACTTGGAGCGTATGCCCCTTGAGTGTCTGAACCATTTCTCCAGTTGCCAAATTCCAGACCAAAACAAGTGTGTCCATCCCACCCGACACAAGTCCACCCTCGGGAAGCTCATCGCTAGGTGAAATCCAAGCCAACGGCCCCACAAAGCTAGTATGCCCCAACAAAATCTTCGACAAAACATAATCCCGCTTGTTTGACTCATCTAAAGTCCAAAACCTAATCGTTTTGTCCCTCGATGATGTCGCAATACCGCCGTTTTCACATACGCATATCCCGCGAGCCTAATCACAACAAGCACAAATTGAAGACCGCATTCAACAAAACAGCACTAAATTCACTTCGGTTCTGATAAAAATTATGCATGATCTTCTCGAAAAATGTTTAGTGAAATTCGAAATTAAACTAGTGAACAAAACTTTAAAGATAAAATTCATGGAAGTGAGGGTAGGGTAGAATCGTACGTCATCTTCGTGGCTGCGGAGCTGGCAACTTAATTTGTACTCGCCGGAGTCGATATCCATTGTTAATTATCAAAACGGAAGTGCGCTGAATGAAAGCAAATCGGTATAAACCGAGGGCTTCAGGGAGGTGGTGAAGTTCACCCAGCTTAAGACGCTTCAGTTTCAGCGTCGGCAGTCGGCACCGTGACGGTGGCTGTGGGTTTTAGCATTCACCGGCGCCGGAATTTGATTTGCTTTGCTTGCCAACGACTCCACGTTTCTTGCTTGGCTTTATTTTGTTTTTTTTATCATTTCCGTTTTTATTTTCCCTGCTCTTCGCTCGAAATTCGAAATTATAAATGTAATGGGCCTGGGCTACAAGCAAATTTTCATCCCATGGGCCTTGAAATTCGTTTGTTGATGGGCTATGGGCTCTGATTATCAGAATCTGTCATGGATCCACGTGGCCATACCTCATAAAATGAATCTGCTTGTTCTCGTAAGATAACTTAATTCATCACAAATTGTATCAAAGTTAGTCTCATGCTTCGTCCACTTTGTGGAAAGGATGATATGAGAAGGAGCGACCTAGAAGGCTAGAGTGGGCCGTTCAAAGTGAGACGCTGTGAACATCGGATTGGAAGCGTGATAATTTGTCATGTATCTCATATGGACATATCTTCCATGTATATTACAAAAACTCTACATCCTCATGGGATAGTTTTTTAGGTGGGTTAACCTTCAAATTCATGACATAATCCATACTTCAAATCCATCACCTTTATAATTTTTTACTTTTATATCCTTACAAATATAATAATCAATAGTAAATAATTAACCTACACTCATAAAGTAATGACATGATTGGAGTAAATTATAATAAATTAACTATTTTATGTATTGCGACTTTAAATTCATACTACATTCGTCTCATTTAAAGAGTTAACTTTCAAAAAAAATGTATTACTTGCTAAAAGAGTCAAATTTGGATTTATCTACATTAGATAACCTTACTAATTTAGTAATAGTAATGTGTGTTATTCTCTCCGTTCCATTAGAATAGTCCACTTTGAAAAATATTTTTTATTCCAATAGAATAATCCAGTTTCAAATTTTTTACTTCTCCTAAAGTCCTAACCTTACTAATATAATTATGTGTGGTCCACAATTATCTCATATTTAACAAGTAAAGATATAAATGAAATAAAGAGTGTTAAATTAGTTATTTTTTTAAGTGTTGTACATCAAGATTCATAATAAGTTGTATATTGATTAAAGTGGACTTTTCTAATGGAACGGATGAAGTATATAATTAACATTACTTAGAAAGTATGGATATAAGTGTAAAACATGGTGTCGTATTACTTGTTATATGCGTTGTGCCTCACATCCCATAATAAGTTGTATATTTTTCAAATTGGATTATTTAAATAAGACAGAAGGGATAATTAATAATAAGGTGTACATTTTTCAAATTGAATTCTTTTAAAGGAACAAACAAGAGTATTATAATATATATTGTAAACTTTTATAGACAAAACTAAAAGAAAATCAAAACATTAGATAGTATTGGCCAAATTTTGTTGTTTATTTTGAGAAAATAAGTATGGTAAAAACGCTCCAAATTCACTGTCGCACCCACGACAGTGGATCTCCACTCAAGAAGGTAAAAATTAAAAGAGTAAATTCAAATTTTGATCTTGTGGCTATGTTAGTTCCTAACATTTAAAAAACAACAAAATTTTCAATTATTAACTGTTGTAACATGAATACTTAAAGTTTCTTAACATTTGGAAACTATTTTTTCAATTCTGGACTGTTACAATTTTTTTTTTGAATACATTCTTATATTTCGACCCTATTATCTATCGGAATCAAATTCCAACACTTGCTATGCATCACAACCGTTGGCACTAGTGCGTTCCTGTTACAAAATGAATACTTTGAGAGCACATATGTATTGGGGAATACTATTTGCAGGAACAAATTTACTATTCACGGAAACATTGTATTGTGAATAGTATATTTTGCCCTTTAGCTAAATATGGCCGATAGTCACACGTGTATCTAAATATGGCCGACAGTCACGAGGACGATCCATATTACACGGTAAGTAAATAATTTATACATTTTTTTACTTAAAGTTTGTTTGTTAATAAATAAATAAAAAAAACCCTGTTTGGCCCGAGATTTTGCCAAAAAAACTCCAAAATGGGCGAGATTTCCAAAATCTCGCCATTGCTAAAAAACCAAAATCCCGTTCTCGCCCCCTGTGGGCTGGATTTTGGCTGAAAATCTCGCCCCCTATTGGCGGGATTTTGGAAATTTTTTTTTTGGCAATGGCGAGATTTCTGTCACTCACCTTTGCCGATCCGATTTACCTTGACTTTTATCCGATTTGGCTAATTTTGGTTTGAGGTTGCAGGAACAGAGGGAGAGGCTTGCAGGAAATGTTCCTGAGGTTGCATAGGTTTTTTAGGATTTTTTTTTTTTTTTTTTAAAGCCAAGGGTCATTTTTCTGTTAATAGTAAAAATGTTCGTTAAAAAAAATAACAAATCCGTATTTATGTAGGGACCAAAGTAGAATTTGTTGACGAAATGCCACCGACTATTTTGAAAACGTCAGCGCCCATTGGCGTACCCGACAGGTCTTGGTATCCTTTAGTTTAGGCCAAAATTTAGCTGAAGTGAAGAGGCTGTAGTCTGGAGACTGGTGTTCAGCTAGCTCATTCCATTACTGTTCACTCGACGCCCGGCCTTAAAGCGCAGAATAGGTCAGTTTCTTCTTCAAACGCCCAAATGAGCTCAGCCCACTTGCTCCGATTTCTTTAATGGCTTCATCTGGTAGCTTAAGAACGGTCTAGATTTGTTTAATCTTAATTTTATTCCAAGCTCTCACCCTTCAAGACGCCATGTGATGTTGATTTACTGCTCTCTTCTTTTTGTTTGTTTGTTTGTTTGTGAAGCTACATAGTGAAGATTGGATGAAGATTTGTTTCAGTGAAAGTTTTATTCTTTGATTATTGGTTAGTTTGAGGATATTTTAATACTTAAACTACGAAAGCTTGCATTTTTAAAGGAAATGCACTTGTTTATATTCAATGGGTCGGTCCCCACTGATAATTTACCTTAAAGCTGACAATTTGTTCTTCAGTTCTTGAATTTAATGGTAGAAGTACCATTCCCTGTTGCAGAAGTTGGTGGGGTATTAAATTTTGCTCATTAATTATGTTAAATTTTGTTTTCTTCTTATATTTGTATCGGGGTATTCTTGGTCATTCTTTTCATTTCTTTTTTTTTTTCCTGAGGCATTCTTTTCATTGGTTCTTAATGCATATTTGTTTGATAAAAAAAAATAAAAAACATTAAAAAATATACATATTTTGCAAAATGTTTAAATGGTAAAACTGACTTGCAAGTGTTCTTTGTTTAATAACACTTTTATGTTCGAGTCCATTGTTCTTTCTCTGTTTATGTGGAGATAAAGAAATGCTCAATTTCTAATTTTCAGATTCTGATTCTGCAGATAGAAGATTATGTAGGTATTGTTTTTTCTATAATTCTGTATGGTGGTGGATCTTGGATGAACATAATTGTTCTCAGCAACACAACATTGGTTGTATATGCTAATTAAAACATCATCTTCGAAGTTTCGGTCTTGAGGATCGATACATTTACTGGAGATTTTAAGTTGCAAATTAAGATCAGATGGATGCTTGTTCATTGGTCAATTCAAAAGATGGACCGAAGCACCGCCCTTTGACTCCATGGAGAATGCTCAGTGGTATTTTTTGCTTAATTGTGTTAGTCTCAACAGCATTCATGTTGTTGATATATTTCGGGTTTTGGACAGCTGTTGGCTTGAGATTCTTCAGTATACATTACAGTAGGACAGCAACTTCCTTCTTTTTTGGAAGTTGGATTGCTTTGTGGCCTTTTTTCTTTGAGAAAATAAACCAGACTAAAGTGGTCTTCTCTGGAGATTCTGTTCCGGCAAGAGAACGTGTCTTGCTTATTGCAAACCATAGGACCGAGGTCGATTGGATGTACTTATGGGACCTTGTTTTGCGAAAGGGGTGTGCAGGTTACATTAAGTATGTTCTCAAGAGCAGTTTGATGAAAATGCCTGTGTTTGGTTGGATTTTCCATATCATGGAGTTCATTCCTGTTGAGAGGAAATGGGAGGCTGATGAATCAACCATGCATCAGATGCTTTCGGCTTTTAAAGATCCCGAAGATCCACTCTGGCTTGCTGTTTTTCCTGAAGGCACTGATTTCACGTACTATTTTATTGCTGTTACTCCCAGAAACTATTAGATCAGACTAAATTGTACTCCCTCCGTTCCATTAAAACAGTTCACTTTGTATTACTGTTTTCAGTATTAAAAAGTGGACTATGTGAAAATCTTGTAATTTGGTTTATTTGATGTCATGCAGAGAACAGAAATGCCAGCACAGCCAAAAACTTGCTGCTGAAAAAGGACTTCCTGTAATGAAAAATGTGCTGCTTCCTAAATCAAAAGGATTTTTCGCGTGCATAGAATGTTTACACAGCTCATTGGATGCAGGTTATTTCTTTCTCCTTTATGTTTGGCTGTTCCCTTTCAGCAGCTCTTGTTTGTTTCTGTGCATTTTCATGGTTTGTTCCCCAGATTTCTCAAGCTTTTTTTTCAATAGATTTTTACCATTTCTCAGATTGTTCTATTTCCAGCATTGGAATATGGAGTATGTTATCCTTTTCAAATTTGGTCTCTTCTTGCAATTACTTAGAGCCAGGGATTTTGCTTATTCGGCCACTGTTCTTCACCCCAGGAGATCTTATGTATGTCCTACCTCTGTTTTCCCTGTCTACTTTCTCACGATGGGGAAGAGGCGCCCATCCTCCATTGTGGGAGGGTAGACAGGGAAGACACAAGTAGGGCAGATAGAAACTCTGTCTCCGTCTCTTGGTATGAAACCCTCCAGCTACCAAGAGTAGAAGCAAATTAGTGTATTTTAGTATGTTTGCTCACATTTCTGATGGACTGAAGTTGAAATCTATTTGCTGTTGCCCTTTATACTATTGATACATTCCCAAAAATTCTCTGTATTTGTTGGCTCTCTGCTAATGCCTATATGCCAATACAATGCAGTTTACGACATAACCATCGGGTACAAACACCGTTGTCCATCTTTCCTGGACAATGCATTTGGTGTGGATCCTGCTGAGGTTCACATTCATGTCCGGCGAGTTGATATTTCCGGCATCCCATTGTCAGAAGCCGGGGCAACTTCGTGGTTGATGGAAACATTCCGTCTGAAGGATCAACTGCTCTCTGATTTCCAGCTGACTGGCCATTTCCCCAGAGAAGGGATCGAAGGCGAACTCTCAACAATGAAATGTCTGCTCAACTTTGCTTTTGTAATCATCTTGACTGGCTTTTGTACATTTTTAACCTTCTTCTCATCCGTGTGGTTCAAAATATATGTTTCCTCAGCCTGTGCATATTTTGCATCGGCAACATACTTCAATATTCGACCCAAGCCAATCTTGGCTTTGTAAAACAAAATTTTTCAGTGTATTTATCAGGTGAGAAACTTGTAGTGTTTTTCATCTTTTGAGAATAAGAAAAAAAATACTTCTCTTGCATTTATCCATGTTGGGATGGAGGAGTTCTCGCCAACACCGAACTTGCTCTGTGAATTGTCGTATCTTGAGAAAAGATTATCTCTTCTTAGGGCAATGTCACCGACGTACCTCAGTCCAATTTTTTCTAATCCTAGTTCTCTTTTATTATATTCCTCTGTTGTTAAATAATTTGTTGCAATATACATAATATATATGTGCAAAAACTAAACTTTTCCAAACACTTTTACCAAAAAGTTAGGCAGTACGAGGTTGTATTGCCCAACTAAAACTGCAAGATTGAAAAGGGAACACGGACGAAAGGGCAACCAAGAGCATAGAATTATAGATAGTTAGGCAGGGTACAAAAAACATAAGAAATTGCACTTCGAACTAACCACGAGTAGAGCAGGTAGAAAATCTGATCTCGATTTCTAAAAATGCATAATTACATAAAGAATGAAAGAACATTGAACAGAAAATGAACAAGTCATTAGCCCCTTCCTTGTTAGCCAGAGACAGTCAAGAACGTTATACCAAGGGCCTAATAAACAAACATTCTAAGAAAGAACAGACAATCTTGAGTCTTTTTTTGCAGTCTTTCAATGGTTAGGATTCTTGATGATCCTTTGGAGCACGACGGTCCTCGCCCGGCGAATATCCCGGCTGCACACATCAGCTTGCACCCCTAAAGCCTCCACATTCTTCATAAAAGCATCCAGCTTCTTCTTGATCTCTTCAATGCCAATCTTGACAGCAGAGTTATCAGCAATGACGAAATCAGCATTCGCCAAGAGGGACTCGATCTCTATCTCCAATCTGTCTATCAGCACCCGAATATTGTCCAAATCCTTGATGGTAACATAAGTGCCAACACTCATAGAGCTAATGATCTCCTTCTGACCCTTTATAGCATTTTCATAGTTCTGCAGAAGCGAATCGATCCACTTCCCCATCGAGCCTAGAGGGATGGAGGCTGCGGCAGCAAGGGCCGCGGCCACAGGGGGAGCAGCCATGGCAGCAGCCACAACAGAGCAGATTAGAACAGCAGCAAATGTAGCCACAAAGATAATACTGGAGAGCTTCCTCCAAGCATGAATGTACTTGAACTTCTTATCGAGTTTCGTCTTTTTCATCTGAAGCTTCTCAAGCATCAGCATTTGTTGCCTGTAAACAGATTGAAAAATCTGGAAAAATTCCTCAGTGAAGGGATCACCAGCAGCCTTGAAATTCTTCAACTCATCAAGGGTTCTGGAGTAATTAGTCCCTTCAATCCCATCTTCCTCTTCAAATTGCTGAAGAGCAACCATGATCAACAATTGGCTATCCCTTGTCCTCTTTAGGCATTTCTCCAAAGCAGCACAGAAATCCAGAGTTTTGAGACTATTCTCAAAGTATTCCTCCACAAGTTCAAACAATTCTTGGTTCTTCCAAATATCCTTCTTGCACTCCAAAATTACCTTAACGACCTCCTGGTTCATTTCCAGGAGGCATTCTGTGACTTCCTTTAAAGAATCAAAGGAAAGAGCCCTAACTTCAACACCAGCAGCAAGAGAGGTGATTACTTGGTTTGTTCTAGCATGAAGACTTGCGTCAAACGACTGCAAATCTTCATCGGCTTTGCAGGCAGCTTCATATGAATTGAGCTCAGTTGTTATTTGTATGCTGTTAATAGCAGCTGAAGTTTCACCAGGCTTCTTGCTCAAATGGCTTCCCATGGCCTTCCAAATTTCAGATCTGAGCAAACACAAGTAGCCAAGAAAGGATTTTTTCAATTTGATTCTTAAAAGCTACAGAAAACCCAGAATAAAAAATTAAAAATGAGTGCAACCCAGTAATATAATCACACAACAAATGAGATGGGAATAAATTCAAACCACCCCAGAAGAAGCAGTAGAAAATCCCTCAACAAATGATTGCAAAAAAAAAAAAAAAAAAATCAAATCTTTCAAAAAAAGAATGGAAATGAGTAGCAAATCGAAAAGGGTTCACAGAAAGATCCGTACTTGATAAACACAAACTCTTGAAGAAGCAGCAGCAGCAGCAACAGCAACAAAAGGGTCGGGCCTGGTCTGAAAATATACTAAACTTGAAAATTTACAGCAAGAAGATGAAAAAGGAGAAAATCCCAGATTGGATATATATATATATCAGTTGGGATAAGGATGTTTTTCTAAAGCTTTATAAAGAGGAAAGTGAAACGTGAAAAGGAAGACGAATTAGAGAGGAATGAGGATAGAGTAGCGGCTGATGAGGAATGAAGAAGCTTAGAGAGAATTAAAACCGTTAAGGACCAAGGGATTTCCAGATTATATAAACTTATAGCTTGCACGCATGACCTTAATTCAGATTGCAGATGGAAAACGCGGGAAGCAATCTATCTATATATCTATTTCTTCTCTATATTATAATGTAGCTTCTCCTTCTTTTTCCCCCTCAATTTCTTCAATCTAGAACACACATTTGGGTGAAAACCTGGAAACGCGGAAAGTAATAACAGACTTGGTAACAACGAACACTGAGAAACTTGAGGTCAAAGAAAGAAAGGGGAGGAAATGGTGGCACTAGGAGTCAACTGTGAGTGTGGGAGAAGCCATTGATGGAAGTTGAGGACAAGGGTCCTTAACAACATTAATTTATGTAGTAATAATCTAGGTTTATGCAAATGCAACCCAGGAAGTGGATTTTTTTTTTTTTTTTTTTTTTTTGGGAAAACGAGTGGATTAATTTAGCAACTGGAAATGTGTGAAAGCAACTTGTTTGTGTGAAAGCGACAAAGTAAAGCTACGTGCTTGTGTTTTCTATGGAAATTTTGCCCTTTTGGTACTTTTTCTTTTGAATTTAGCATTTTTAACCCTTTATGTTTGTTTGAAAATATCAGCAATTTTAATCTATTTCACCCTTTAAACGAGGTTTTTAGACTATTTGAATCATTTATCAAAATAAATTATAGAATATTTAGGTATAAAGACAATTATTAAATTTTTAATCCATTAAAGGATCTTTAAATGAGATTTATAAATCATAGATTCATAACAAAATGTGTGATAATTGCAGTTTATTTATCTCATTCTTTAAATTGTTAATTGATTACAAGTTTGAAATAGATCCAAATGGTCTCAATAATGTCAAATATAAGAAGCAAAAATACCAAGAGTGTTGTTACAATGTCAAACATAAATGACCAAAATTACTTCCCCCCCCCCCCCCCCCCCCCCTTTTTATTGACCAACTTATTCCCCTTTCCTGTTTTTGGTCCTAAAGTAAACCAAAAAAAAAAAAAAAATTTCAATGATTCTATTTTTATATTTTTACTTTTTACACCGTTACTAATGAGCGATATCCCATTCCTATCTTCTTTACAATTAATTTCTTGTTGGGTAGAACAATACTCCACTCCTTAGCTGTTATGGTTGCATTTAGTTATTGTTGACAATTTATTTCAGTTTCCTTTTTGGTAAATTGCTTAGGTTCGACTGTGTGAAATTGTAAAATGCTTAGTTTGAAATATATAGGCCGTTAACTGTTTGCATTAATTGGAGTTGCAACTTGCAAGCAAACGAAATTCTATATGTGGTCATTCTGTGATTTGGGCTCACCGTAGGGGTCGGTGGAGTAATTTCGAAGTAGTTACCACATCTATTATTCAAAATATGGCATACTATTTGCAATAATATTTTTACTATTCACAAGAACATTTTTCTGTGAATAGTTTATTATACCCTTGGGTATAAATTTTTTTTTTTTTTTACTATAAATCCTATGCATTGCAGAAACATTTTCCTGCAATCCTCTGCCTCCTCAGTGCAATTCTCTCCTGTTACAGTTTTTCCATTTACATTCTACCTATTTACACTCATTCATTTTTCACTCACACGTGTATCTAAATATGTCCAGTAGTCACGAGTACGATCCATATTACACGGTAAATAAACAATCTATTTATTTTTTTACGTAAAGTTTGTTTGTCAACAAAAAAAACCTTGTATGGGCCGAAATTTTGGCAAAAAAACCCTAAAAATTGCCAAAAAAACATTCCAGAATCCCGCCCCCTATGGGCGGAATTATGGAACAAAATCCCGCCCCCTATGGGAGGGATTCGGCCAACAACATCCGAGAAGAACCTTGTGCTCTATATAGCACCCTTCTCTGACGCTCGGATGTCGTGGGAGGGATTCGGCCAACTATTACCTCAGAGGAGGAGTGTGTTTCCTCATTGTCTCCAACAATTTGCAAATTGCCATCCTTTTTGCTTCTGCCGAATTTTAATTTCAATTTTTTAAATGTCTCTGCCACCTGCAATAATACAAAGACGCAATTATCAATAGAAAAACAATTGAAGGGATATAAGGAACAAGAAAACAATTAAAGCCTAAAAACAATTTAAAATAATGTGAAAATCTCGCCCATTTCGGGCGGGAAAGCGAGAAAAATAGCGCCGTCCGCCGGAAAATACCGTCGGCGGGCGGCAATATTTTTTGCAAAAATACCGACGAAAACCTAAAAAATACCGCTGCATCGGCCAAATTATAAACAAATTAATCAAAACAACCAACAAAACATGAACGAAACAAATATGAATTTTAGACACTCACTTTTGCTGATCCGATTCGTTTCGACTTTTATCCTATTTGGCCAATTTTTCGCTTCACAGAAAAATTTTGGGTATAAGGTTGCAGGAACAGAGGAAATGTTCCTGCAACTGTATAGCTTTTATAGAAGTTTTTAGGATTTATTTTTTTAATACCCAGGGGTATTTTAGACTATTTACAGAAAAAAGTTCCTGTGAATAGTAAAAATGTTCTTGCAAATAATAAATCCGTTGAAAATATAGGAAGATAAAGTTTTAAAAATGTCATAATTTGGCCTACCAACGGAATATTACTTCTACTCGAACGAAGAGGGGAGACAAACGCAAATGACCAATGGACAATCTCATGCTTTGCCCTGCGTGTGACACAGAAGAACCATTAGTACAAACGACACATCTCTACCTCTATAAAATGGTAACTTCCTCACCGTAACAAATAACCCCTTTTACTATTATCTCTAGCCTTATGAAATTCTGTCTATGTCTAAGTAGTAACTTTGGTATCAGAGCTTAATCGAAGGACTTCCACCACTAGTACCGATACCAAAGATGATAAATCGGACCAAGTTCGACTCAAATACCCTCATCGACAAAGTATGCTTTATCAACATTTATCCTATTGAGGTTTTAAAATAATACTATTATCCCTTTGAAAAAAAAAACTTATTATTATTTCCATTGATTTTTGATTCAGTATTAACATAACAATTCATCTCTATAATTTGTTGAAGTAAAAATAATAATGCCAGCCTCTTATTTAAAAGAGCTTTGAACATTCATAGAGTCATAATAATTTCTCAAAAGTTTAGGGGACTTAGTTATAATTCTGAGAAATATCAAGATTTAAATGCAATTTGTTCAAAAAGAGAACAAAATAAAGGCGTGAAAATAGGAGGGCGCCGGTTCCAAATGAAATAGCGGAAACAAACAAAGGGGGAAGCTAAGCTGGCGGAAGTCGCTATCTATCTGAATCTGACGTGGGCGTACGTGGGGCCCGCAGGAATTTCCTGAAATTGTGACGGGTGTTCCGAACCGGCTTCGAGATTACACGGTCACGGGTTCAATACGTGGCAGAACCGCACTGGTTGCCGCCTTAAGATCGTTCAAAAATGATTCCACGCTACGTTATTCGATACCCATGTCACGTGCTTTGTGACGATTCTTCAATATTGTCCTTCACCCTTCGGGCCTTCAGGAGATTCAGGGATCGTGCTTCACCAACACGCCTTTTGTTTTGCACACGATTTCAGGTTTGTCATTTGTTGGGTTTTCTTTCTTTGGAATAATATTCCTATTTTTTTTTAGGTTTTTTTTCAGCCTCTGCTGCCAAATTAACTTAACTAGCCCAACTGGGCTAAAAAGAGTAACTATTCAAATTTGATTAATCAAATATATAGATATATATATATATATATATTTGAAATGGGTCTGTACTTGTGAAAATAGTTCGTGTTTATACTTTGACGCCCGAATCAATATAAAGCATAATAATTTAGAGGGCGTTTTTGTGATTTTGTAATTTTAAAGAATGTTTGTCTATGCCATTTCATTTAGTGATGGCGTTTTCATGAGACTATGAATCAATGTATGTAAACTAGCATGATCAGAGGACTGGAGTAGATAGCTGTTATTACGACAATGAGTTACCGATGTTGTTGTTGATTGCTTGACGACTGTGAATACGTGTTCTCCTATTTTGTTTCGTACATTCCATGTCATCGCCTTTCTCATCCTTCGATACAACTGGACTTGCGTGATAGTTAGAAATATGTGTCTTATTTTATTCTGCTTATTGTGATCCCGTAGCACCACCCCTCACGCTACGTGACAATTATAATGTTTCTTTTCCAAAGAAAAATAATAAATTTGATAAAAGAGATAGATAATTGCATTTGGGTTAGAAAAATAATTAAAAAGATATGTGCACCAAATAATTATTTCGTGTTCCACTATCTTCTATTCAGAAAAGAGATAAATTTGGCATTTATTAAATATTGCTACGATGCAATTTCTCAAAATTTAGAGGGTAAAAATTTAAAAAGCCGAAAACGAAGTGGGTCACAAATTCAAAGTAGGGTTGTCTCCACACCTCCTTCCTATAAAAGGAACCCACCTCAAGCTCAAATATGGCCGCCACTCCCTCAACCTCAAGTCACCACCACTCAATGTCGTAGATAACATAACTCCGTTTAGAGTCGGAGCAACGCTTTTCAAAATCCTTTTGAAGATTATTAGCAGTTAGGTGGGCTTGGGAGGCGGTGGCGGCGGCGGAGGATCGAAGGTTTTTTATTTTTAATTTTCTTTTTCTTCGCGATATATGGTTGTTGAAGGCCTTCATAATCCCGGATAAGCTGATTTATTGTGCTTATCTGATTCATGGGAGGCCAACACAAAAGGTCCGTGGTAGCTTCGCTGATGGCGCCATTTTATTCTCTTTCACAATAAGGCGTTCACTAGTAGCTCACCCATACACACCATTTTTTATTATTTATTTTTCTTTCTGATTTGATTTGGTTAAGGGGGAGCGAGCGCTGCAAATCTGCATTATTATTATTATTTTTTTTGTGGCTATGGAGTCGGCGTTTTCATTTAATTACACTTACCTCCCCTAGGGTCTGGGATTTTACCAGTGCCAGGGGCATTGGTAATTTTTTCAAATCTTCAGAAAAGGTACCTTTCTGAACGAACCTTTTTAGATTATATTCCAAGTTTGAGTATATGATTTCCAATAGCCAAAAATAAAATGAGTTTAGAAATGTAGAAAATAATATTGAGAATAAAAAACAATTTTTTTGAGAATGTAAGGAAAATTGAGGCTTAAATTTTGGAAACTCTAATAAGTATATTAAAAAAGCAATCTGATATTTTGGGCCCGTTTTCGATTTGGATTCGGGATTGGGTGTGTTGGGCGTTTGACTCGAACCTGTTCTTATATTGGGCTGCCAGTTGACTAGCCCAGTATCACAAATTCACAATAAAATAGTAGTAGCCTATCCCATATGCTTTTTGAGACTGCTGACGTGTCGGGATAAAGGAAATACATATTTGGCAGATCTTTTTTCAAACATAAACTGTTTCGAAATATATTGTTCTCAAAACATTTTTATATTTGCCTAATTTTCAAACTAGATTGGAACTGCATCTTGAAATTTCTTTACCAAATATAATTTTCAAAAATATGTTTGTTTGCATATATTTAAAAATTCAAAAGTTCCCTAACGAACAAGGCCTTAATATCTGTTTCCTAAATCTAAAACAGCCAAAATGTAGCCTAACCTCAAATCCAGATTCATTATCCGCAAATTAGCGCATTGTAGCCTCACACTTTTTAACATTACAAAACTGAGCTCCTGCAAGATCAAAGGCACTAGAAACAAAGGGCTCTTCTGTAGAGACAAAAATGCAGTAGTAGTAGTTGTTGCTGCGTTTCCACCATCACTCTCTTCTTCAGTTGTTTTTACTTGTTGTACAAGTACACAACTGTAAATAGCAGAAAACCCGCCATCTGTAACATGACAAAAACAAGAAAAGATAAATAGGTATCATCATACATTCGATTCAATAACACAAACCACCATCAAGATAAGTCAAGAAGCGAAATTCACAAGGGAGAAAATATTAAATGAACAAGTTAAGGGGACTAGACTTCCATCGTTGACATATAAAGCTCGCGACTGTACATCTATGAGAGATAGAGAGCGTGCAAGACCGAGTGAGGATATAACAGAGGTAGCAGAGAGGAAATACCATCGAGAATGATCCTCCGTAGTAAGGAAAAGCAGCTGGGATGAATCTTTCATACTCATTATGTCTGAATGGACGAACTGGGATCTGCAAGTGCCGAACTCCAAAAAATTGCTCTTTAGCAACTTGAAAGTAAAGAAAATGGAAGAAGAAAACTAAAGATTTTACTCTTCTCAACACCAACTACCACAGTAATTATCAAGTTATTGGCAGACCGATAATAACAAATGCATACCTAAGTTCCAATATTACAAGGAAGTAACTAACAATTTCATTAAAAAAGCATTGAGGTCAAAGTGATCATCTTTCAGCCATAACTTCGAGTCTAAACAAAGAGATTGAGAAATAACCTGCTTTGATAGGCTCAAGCTTGTGTAACCAAGTCTCTGGTACTCTACCTTAAACTGGAATACTCCATAAACATCTGGGACCTTGAACGACGTGTGATATTTTCCCTGTATAGAAAAGTAAATGAATTATTCATTTCCAAAGCTCAGTGAAGTCACCTGCAACCTTAGGTTTTGTAACATTAAAGAGTACCTTATTATCAGTAGACAAAGTTTTCAAAACATAAGGACTCATCATGTAGAATTGTACTTGAACATCATCTGCTACATATGGTTCCCAACTGGCACCAGACCACTCCAAGATCTCGACAGAGTATTCCTTCATAGATAACAAGAGTCAGTGGCACTCAAACCCAGGCTCTGACGGTGCATATGAACATTAGATGGGCATAGCGTATTACCAGATCATCGCTGATCCTATACACAAATGGTTCATCAACTTCTCCAACTTTGTTATGTCTTACATTCATAGCCTAGAAACCAAAAATTTGTCCCAACATTAAAAACATAGCTGGAACAATTCAACCAATGAAAAAAGAAAAATAAGAAGGAAAGGACAAACTGCAATGCTGCTATTGATTGTTGGAGATTTCCTCGTCAAAAGATTCAAGTAAGAGGTTATCATAAGGCCTTTAATTGAGCTTAGAGTGGGAAAAAAACCAAAATGAGACCGTATGCAGAAAGCCATATAAAGTATTGATAATGCACCTTTAGGTGACCCCTTTCATGGAACACCCATTTGCTAATTTCAGTCAAAAACTGCTCATTCCCAGATTTATTGTGTCTGCCATCACAAAATGAAACTGTCACTACAAGCATAAAGGACACAAAAACACAGATCAGAGAAACTATTTCCTGGTGAAAAGATATACTTTGATAATGGAAAGAATGAATAACACTCACTTGATTGAACTTCCAGCTTTCTGCACCCCAGATTGGAAAAATCTGAGAACCAATACTAAAGGTTAATCACTCAGATTTATCAAATAACAAGCTACTCTAGGAGAGAGAAGTATACTCACTGGTTGCTGAACATTTTTAATGAGCCAGAGATCAGCATCCGAGCATTATTTCTGGCCTACAGCAGACAAGAGAAGTGAGAATTATAAAAATTGGTGCATTGTTTAAAAGAAATCATGCTCCAGATACACTTTTCTATTAGAAAATGGAGAGGAATCTATGAAGAATATAGCCTCAATGGGCATTCAAATGCATTAACAATCCAAAAATCCTGTCCTAGGACCAGTGGAATTATTCCTCATTTTTTCCTGTGCTTGCAGCTGATTCTTAAGCTTTTCTATTTTGGTTAGTTTCCATACATAGATAATTTTAAGGAAGCCAGTAAGAGAATAAACAATCGTCCAGATTTAGTCTCAAGACTATGCTCCTCAATGAAATTTTGAATCTCCCTTAAATGCTGCTGCTAATGGATTATGGATTTTTGATTATTTCAATATTCAGTAAACTCCTGCAATAGTCTATTGATTTCGTGTGCGTAACTAGCAGAGCAGAAAAAACAATACAGTAATCACTGCAGCCAATTAGAGATGGAACAAACAGCTATCTAACCCAAAGTGGAATGAAAAAGCAATGAATAAATGAGGAAACAAATAAAAGCCCGACAGAAATAATCTACCTGAACAACAGAAACAAAAGAGACGGAAGATCCATAAATTGCCGGAGGATTTGATAACTCGGATTTTGGATTTGCTGAATATGCTGCAGGAGAGGCTGAGAGAACCTTCAAAACCTGCAAAAACTTGATGTATAACTCTCCTGCATACATCTCTACATTTACTTGATTGAATCAGAAACGTGCTTTTGTATAGTGCCAGCATACCAAGTCATTTGCAGGATTCACTGAGTGGCCAATACCATGAAAAAGTACAGGAGCCTGTGGCATATTTAGTAGGAGAAAAGAAGAAGTCAATTATGAGCATTTCCAAAGCTGTATCAGCATACAACATAGGATAACTAAACAGGATGTGAGTATTAACGTAAATAAAAAAATCATGAGAGAAACCAATCTACAAATCAAGCAGCATAACTCAGTGTTAGAACAACACATTATTGCAGCATTTTAGTGTGTGTTCAGGGCACAAACACAACCAGATAAAGAAGACCTAATTTGAGAATTTGAGGTCTTTCAGTAATAGTAAAAAGGTCTTTTAAGTACAACTAATTTGGTGATATTGTATCCCAGAAAAAAAGGATGTACTGGAACTGATAAATCACAGGCACCTCCACCAATTTAATTACAACTAAATATCATGGGCATCAAAGCTATTTTACAGGAAAGGGTATGCAGAGTACTAGTAGCAGCCACTAGCCACGGTAAGATATCAAAGAATCAAAAGCCCAATCGGGAAATATCATGCTTTCACCTCAATAATCTTGCTTCCCAGTATCACTTCAGACTTGATAAAATCATCAGCAGCAATTATCGTGTGCTCCCCATTTGCATCCGAAACTGCGTAGCTAGTATGGTCAATGACCAGGGCTCCAGGGTCCTATAGTTGATAGGAGTTTACGAAACAACTAAAATTTAGTCATGTTTCATTCAGAACTTAATTGGTAATTTGAATGTTAAAAGAAAGACTCAATGAATCAAAATCTGATAACCCGAGTTAGGAAAATCCAACAGAAATCATATGAATGCCCTTCAATAAACTTAACCTACCTCATCAAAATCAACTCCACACTCACTGGCAACTTCTCGAATGAAATCAGAGGCAGATTCATCAGCCGCAAGAATTAAATCATGACCAGAATCAACAAAGTCCACAATCGCAGCTGTATTAATAGATCCTCCAAATCCTAATGGCATCAAAACACTATTAGTAAATAGCTCCATTCCTAGGAATGGAAAATCTAACAATGGAGGAAATGTCCCATCTCATAGTCAAAGATACACACACAAAAGACGATGAACTCATGTCAGTAATCAATTCAGAGAGTGCATGCCGAAATTCCAAATGTATATTTCCATAAACAGGCATTAATTTCCAAACGAATAACATTATACAATTATATTCACATTGAAAGAGTGCCAGGAGGACGTACGCTCAATTGAAGGAGAGAAGATGATCAAGCCACCGTATAAATACTGGCCATATCTCTGCAAAGCGATCGTGGGGTCATCGGCGAGTTTGAAATCGAGTTGGAACCCACGGCTCTGCAGAGACGTGAAGTAGAGAGAGTGAGAGGATTTAATCGCCAAGTCGTCAACCAAAACCAAAATCCGGCGATCGGAGGGGTTCTCTGGGGAGAACGAGTGGCAGAAAACCGCCAGGAAGGAAATTGCGCAGCCGAGGAGAAGCAAAAATCGGGAAATGCTCGGCATTGTCGGAGTGATAGTAGGGTTTAATCGCAGCTTCAACTGAGCTCCGCCGTAGTGACTGCCCAAAGCTCAACAAAATATTGTATCGGAAGATCTTTGTTATCGTTCAACGTCAACTTCTCCGTCGTTTAAGAGTAGTTAAGAGTACTACCTACCACTCTACTCGGAAAGCAGCATATTTTCACTTTGCCCCTCAAATTTTTTGTTTAATCTCAAATTGCTCCCATAAACTACGACCATGTTTTCAATCTCACCATTTTTATGTATATATAAATCAAATAATTTATTTTTTGTTTTGGAGGAAATTTTAATGTAGATGAAAAAAATAAAAGTAAAGAAGGTGTACATTAAAATTTGGGTTTTAAAGCATAAAAAATTTATATTAAAAAATATTAAAAATGTGTATTAGAAATGATGACAAATTTATTATTATAAGATATAAAATTTAAAATTTCGTCCTCATAAAAGTCCTCATAAAGGCTATCTAGGAACTAGCAATCGTCGATATGCTCATATTGGCGACGTAATATTGTTGTTGTGGTTAAGGAAGCAGTACCAAATATGCACTTAAAAATGACAGAAGTGATCAAAATATATGTTAAAAACATAAAAAAGTATATCGCAAAAATAAGTTAGTCTAATTCAACAGGAAACAAACAATACATTTGTATTACAAACAACAATGAGGTGAACTTTGAAGCTGTGAAACCTTTACAAATGGAACTAAGAAAGGCAAGACTATGAACCATGAACACATAAAGCAATCAACATATCTACCAAATACAGAAGAGGAAGCATAGCAGTAAGATTATGCACCCAAATACAAAGAAAGAAGAATGAAATTTAAAGGACTGTAGTTTTCTGCAGGGGCAAGCTAGCTACTGCTACTGAGACCATTTGTTGAGGAATGTGATTGGCAAAACCTCTTCACTACCATTGCCATGTACTTGCCTTGGTGCTCGGCGAGAGCGAGCTCCGTTTCGCTCGGTTCCCTTGTGCCGTCTCCTGAGAAAACTCCGGCTCCATAAGGGGATCCTCCTCTGATGGTGTCCATTTTGAACATCCCTGCTCCAAAAGTGTATCCAATGGGAACATAGAGCATTCCATGGTGGACTAACTGGGTAATTGCTGTCCATCTGTTAGGAACACGATAAACGGTTGTTATTGTCAAAGCACATTACAGTTATTTACTAAGAGTACAAAGAGAACTTTCATTTTTTTTTTCCCCTTTTAAGATGGACATCCTAAGGCTGTTTGTTAAGATAAAAAAGGGTAAAACTTCAGGCTAGCACTAACTTGATGAAGAATGATGATGATTCATGATGGATCAAGATTAAGAACTTTAGGGTGGCAAACCAGAAACTGTTTCTGCAAAGAGGTTCAGCTCTGGAGCCTGAACCAAGAACATCCAACACACAAGGACATTCGTGCGATTTGGTTCTTTCTAGTTTCAATCGCCAAAAGCTAGTCTTACCCGCCCGCGCACACACACCCAAGCTTTTTTTCTTGAATAATCACAAGTCAACGAGGTCTACCTATGATGCTCGCTATTGATGAAGACAGGGTTGCAGAAAATTTGATAACCTGCTCTAGAACCTGATGACTTACACTAGGACAGAGGGATATATGCAAATGTGCTTGAAATGTACAATCTAAAGTATATGGGTGGAGCAATCCTTACCATTACAGACAGAAATAGATGAGTGAGCACATTTAATGAGACATGTAAAATGCGGCAGCAGATAAAACAACTGGTAAATTTTGCACTTTTTGCCAGGTTTTATAAGCCTAAGCTGCCATTCAATTGCATTTTCCAGGTTTCACTCCAACAGCAAACAAATGCAGTTCAAACAAGGAGAAAAGTATTCATATTGTAGTTTCTCATACTATTTTTTTTTTTCCTAGTATATTCCACCTTCAATGGTTCATATGAAAAAGACTACTTTACACATTGATTCTTCCATGCCTAAAAGCTACATGAATTAAAGACATTAAGAAAAGTGCATTGGAGAAATATGCAACTGAACTTAGAGGACATCGATGGGACTGATCAGAAGCCGGTAACTCAATGACATAGCTAGTACTCTCTCCGTTGTATTAGAAGAGTCTGCTTCGAAGTTGTACCTTGTGACTCTTTTAGTGGATCCGAGGGAGTAATACTGATGCACACTGTTCCGCCACTCCAGAGTTCTTACCTCAAATTCATTTCCACTATTATAGGTAGAAATGCATCAAATTGGAAATCAATCTATCCTTTGTAAAAGATCTCTCATCAAGCACCAAAATATGAGACCATGACTAACATCATAATTAAAACATCAACCATGAAGCAACCTAAATGAATAATGACAATGAACTTTAGGCTTTCAACTAACCTAAATTTGCATCCATAACCTTTCAATTAATAAAAGAGAACCAAGAATTGGTCAACATAGATGCAAAGTGATATAGTCTAGAAGCACAAATATAGTAGCATCTTGTGACTCGTGACAAACAGTTATATCTCGTGACTCTTAATGTAACGTGATAAACCCTCGTGACTCTTCTAATGTATCGGAATATACTTACGCGGTTGTTTCCTGTCCTCCTCCTTGAGTACCAGTACTTACAAAGAACCCTGCAGGCACCCCTGCTAGTCTCTGCTCCGTCCACAATTTTCCAGTTGAGTCAAAGAACGCCTTCATTTGTGCAGCCATGCATCCATACCTCGTCGGAAACCCAAACAATATCCCGTCGGCCTCCACCAATTCCGCCGCCGAGATCAACGGAATCCCATCGTCTTTACTGGGCACCATCATCTGCTCCAAAACCTCTTTCCCTAGTGTTTCAGGAACTCTGTATAAAACCCCTTCAACGCCATCAATTCCATCCGCCCCTTTCTTCATCCTCCTCGCTAAGCTCTCTATATGTCCATACATGGAATAGAACACGATGAAGATTCTCAATTTCTTACTAACTCCATCTTGTAAAGCACTTGATGCATCAGTACTGCGGTTTTGACCTTCAATGGTGACTGAGGCGGACTCATCGTTTACTGGGTTGAGCGTTTCCTGCTCAGACGGACGAACAGGTAACCTTTGCTTGCTCGGGAAACACCCTCCCCCTCTGCCCATATTATCAGAATGGAATTATATCAATAACCCAGATACTAATCAACCCTTAATTTCAAGCTGATTTGGGAGAAGAACCCACGAAGCGAAACTGCCCAAAATTCAAACTTTTTCAGAAATTATTAGAGCCCAGAATTAGAAAGAGAAGGGATTTTTATTTTTGAGTATTTTCACCCAAGAGAATGACAAGAAAATGATGATGAATGAAGTGGGACCGGTCCAATTTGTGGATTACTAGAAGAACGTCCATTCAATCTCCGAGCTGTTTGAAAATTCAAGATTTGTTAATGTTGGAATGACAGATTGGTCGAATATTTTTATTAATGAATGAGCTTCGCTGGCAGTATTAATCATGCTCAAAAAGGAATATTTTCCTCTCTGCAGCTTTCTTTGTCAGAATCTGGGAGCAGTTTCTCTAATAAATACACTATCAAATTGAGCATTTTGCAGCCATAATATACCAAAAACAAGAAACCAAAAGTCCTTGGGGACATTCGATAAAATTGGAACGACATAGTAATACAAAGAAACCAAAAGAATGACTTGAATATGAAGATTTGTGAATTTTTCTACAAGAATTGTAGTACAGAAACTATCCACACAGGCAAAACCCAATTCAGTAAACCAAACAAGAAGCATTCTGTTCCAAAAGTGAGGATAAGTTCAGAAAGAAGCTTTTTTTTTTTTTTTTTTTTTTTGTCATCCTTCTGTCAAAGAGAGATTTCTGGACATTTTGGGCTCCCATGGAGTTAAGCAACCTTTGTAGTGAGACTGCAAGAACAATGAAGATATCGATACTTCTCCTTCCTTCTCACTACTGGAAAATGAAGAACCGCAACCGAAAGAATTTCTCAGCCTCTTTTTCTCACTGTGCCGCACAGCAGATGCTTTGAGTGCTTTAGGAAGTATGCAATTGCAAACTGACCCTATAAGTAAGTTGAAAAGAAAACACAACATTAGTTTAAGCATCCAAATCCTGTGTGTCTAATTACAGTGTAGAAGAGTCACATAATGTACCTATTCTAGCGAGCCGATTAACCCATCTAGGGATTCGGTTCCCAGTCAATCTGTAGCATAAATCCTCACAAAAATGATTGCAGTTTTTTCTAACCAACTGGTATGTATCACCCCAGTAGAATGCAGATTGCTGCTCAATAAAGTCTCTAACCTGGAAAGGATCCATATATGTGGTGCCTACGAAGATAGACTTCCTAAACTTAAATCCGGGGCATTGGCGAGGTTCAACCTCAAAGACACCACTTGTTGGATAATCATGAGCCCCGAAAGCATACTCAACGCCATGCACTGAGAAGCACAGAGAGAAAGTTAGAAAGACTTGACATTTCCCAGTATAAATCTTCGCGTTTATCAAAGATAATGAAACTAATGAATGACATTAACCTTCAAGATACTAAAATATTCTATCTGTAAAGAGGTACATGTATGCAGCTGTAGGAACCATACATAGTAAACATCAGACAGGTAGTTCTTGCCTAATTATGCACAAGCAGCCACTTCCCAACCAACTCAAAAAAGCCTAATAACACTTGCACCACCGACAACTCAACCATTAACTTGCAAACTTTGGTATCCATGTGTTCACATGGAACTATTATTGATACATTATCTGAATAGCAAGCACAGAGGAAGAGTTTTAAAGAATAAAATGAAGTAGTTTTATACTTTAGAAGTACTGATCAGGTTTCAGTAGTGCAAGCACGATAACAGAGCTCTGAAGTTACAGATTCAAATATCTTCATAAATGCATTTGCTGATCAATGCAAGTTGACCAAATACAATGCTAGACATCCTTCTAAAAAGGAAGTTATCAACAAACATAAACTTGAAATTTGACAAATTGCTCAATAAATGGAAAAATTCATGAAAAGTTAACCATTGACAAACTAAACACAATGCTTATGAACTTGTGCAGTGGATGGAAAAAATCTTGATAACGAAACTATTAACAAACTTAAACTTGACATCAACAGAATTGTGCTACAGAAGGAGATTGTATACTAACCCTCCACTCCAGTGTGGAAAACACCAATGCCTGCCCAAATTAAGTAACCATTGACGGGAGTCAAATCATAAACATTGAGATAAACAGGTGTGCCCCTTGGACTATAGGCTGCTGAATCAACCTTAGGAAAAATGCAAAAACAGTTTGACTTTACAGGAAGATTCAGAGGAACGATTGAGCGCCACTTTTTCTTCAGTTTTGAACTCATGTTTTAATACCTAGTTTGAACCTGAAAGAAATGAAGGCAATGTATCAATGAAACAATGGGAAAAAAGGCAACTCATGCATCAATAAAACCATAGACAACAGCGACTACAAGACAAAAACCTATGTGAAGACTGGTCAAATTTTGGAATCCACAATAGAAAGATGCAGAAAAAAAGGTCAACTGCTTATACAATTAACAGAAGAAGGAATCAAACTACTATTTTGATTCCTTTACATTGTTAAGATCGATACTAAACGAGTGTGTGCCACCAGTCCAATAATTAAGCATTTCAGTCACTTCTTCTCCCTGATCTCAACCATCTCACCATTAAATGAAGACAATTGTATCAAAGAAACAAGAGTTTGTTGAGGATGCTGATGGGATACATTAGGAAGAATAAACTAATACTCCCTCCTTCCATGAGAAGAGTTCACTTTACCATCTAACCCCATGAAAATACTGCACACTGAGTCAAAATCTGATCTTTTTCTCATCGTTGAATTAAATCCCAAATCCCCTAAACCATACGGCAGGTAAAGTGAGTAAACACTACGCAGAAAAATTAGAAATGACCAAACACGGTATTGTCAACTCCAAAGTCAAGTCTTTCAAGGGAAGCCCTTTCTAAGACAGGGGATACAAATTAAATTTTAAAACAAAAAAAAGTTTCAAACAAGAACAGCCAAGCTTCCTTCATGGGAAGAAACACTATAGCAAAGAAAACTGGATCTGGTTAAGGTATCAGAGTGAGGTGGAAAAAAAAAAAAAAAAAAAAAAGGCGTCCTAAACATGAACTTCCATAAATGCTGGAATCATTAAATAACAGAAAAGAATCCTCAACGAAGATGACCCAATTGGGAAATCAAGCATTGCAGGCTAGTAAACATACCCAAAACAAAAAATGCAAAGAGAACTGAAAGAATGAAAATGGAAAACACACAAACAAACCTGATTTTCGTCGCAATGAGCGGCAAGAAGTAACCACCAACAGCAACAGGGCAGCTAGCCTGGCCGCGTGGGGTGGCCTTGTTTTCTTTATAGAGGCCTGGCCAGGTAAAGTGAAAAAGGGGGAAAAAGCGAAAGATATATACGGTGTTACTATTAAGGGTCGGAGTCAGAAATCTTGAAGGTAAGAAGGAAAATCTGCATCTGCATAAAGCGAGTCTTCATCAATCTTGAAACTTGGAGTCAGGGATGACTGAGGAAGTAGTGCCTTTTAGGATTTTCTTCCCAAATTTGAGAGCAAAACAGAAAGAGGAATGCATTTTGGTACGTAGTATGCTGAGCCAATGATCCGAATCTCCAAACGTAAGTACACATACTTGTCGGACTACAAAATTCACATGTAGTATTCAAAGGATTTCAAGTCGTTCAAAAATATATATATATACACTCTCTTTTGTCCAATATATTTGTTTTCTTTGTGTTAAAGGCATAATTACTATTTACTCCTATATTTTTGTCAATCATATTTTCAAAATATAACTTTTGCCTCCTGTAAGGTTATAATTCCCCTTAAAATGTATTACTAATATCAATAAATGTCACATTTTATTATTCAAGAGAGAACTGTTAATATAACTTAAAATAGTTTATATAAATCTAACTAGTAATACAAAATATCGTCAATGTGTTGGACAAATATTTTACTGGAACATGAATCCGGTTTATAACCTACCACTAATTTTCGAATGAAGGCCTCAAATTGAATGAATCTTCACTTTAAAATAATAAAATACTCATTTATCTATTAGGAACTTTATATGAGGGAGAAACTCTCACAATCTCTTACCATTAAGGGAATAAAACCTTCCATTAAAAAAGATAAAAATAAATTACATTATAAAAAAAAAAACTATTTTCCCTATCTCCCAATGGGAGGGAGAGGAGGGCTATAATGTTAATGGTTGAAGCCCCTTCTTCACCAAGGCCTCATAGACTCGTCTGCCAACCAAATCTATAGTTGAGACTAACTCCTGGGTGCAACTTCAATGCCTAATTAAAAAAATTGAAGTAAAGTTTAAACGGATTTATTCTACTATAGATCAATTACCTTATAAGATGGATGAGAGGGCTATTTGTAGGCTTGTGCGTGAATGTGTTTATTGTTGAATCAATGGATCACTCTCTTTGAACTCAATCAAAATTTTCAATAAATAAATTTATTTTATCCAAGGCGGAACTTGGCCGAAATTCAACATAGTGATTCTCCTCCAGTTGTTCTTGTTTGCTACCTCGATCTTTGCCACAAGCTACCCCTCCATATGTTGTTAGATAGGGCTGCCTCAGGTACCATTATTGGAAAGATAACCTTGGAGCTTGTCATTAAGACTTTAATTGTGGATGGGCATTTAAGAGCCCACTAAGTTTCTTGAACTTGGCACTCCTTAACCTCGGCATTTAGTCAATATCCAACATTAATCATGGTAAAATAGTGACAGTTAAATATACATGTTACGTGCACAATTTTGGTTTAGTGTATCACAATGACATTTTATTTTTAATTCTTTCTTAAAAAATAAAAATATATTCATCCCTATAATTAAAAAGTCATATTTCTGATATTATTATCTAATTTTAAGACAATTATGGTAGTCATGTTAATTTTGGTAAAAGTGTGGGCAAAAGTGAAGGTAATAATGCTAATTTTTATAAAATAGTGAAAATTCAAAATTCAGGGGAGCAAAAAATATATTTGCAAATATAGGGGATAGAAATCTAACAAACTTATAAATACAGAGGGCAAAAAGTAATTAACCCTAAATAATCCAAGCCATTCACTGTAACTGTACAATTGGAGCCCAAATAGAAAAGCACTTACCAGTGGCGCCATTTGTTTGAAACTTTGAATTGAAATCCTCGCCACCGGCGTCTGGTCTCCGGCTATTCAAATAAAGAGGAAGGAAAACAAAAAAACTCATAACAATCGGCGACCACTTCCCAGAATCTTCCCTTAACCGATTGAATTCCCGATAGCGGCTTCCGGCTAGGTTACTCAGTCGAGCAGAAACTAAATTTTGCGGTTCCTGATTACGTTGAAATCAGAATTCGCTTCGGACTCCGCAGGCGGCTACCGGTTCCGGAGAAATCTCCGATACATCGTTGATCGATACGGTAACAATTTCATAGACTCCAAGCCTGTGAATTTTATCGAATTTTGATTTGTCAATTGAATGTGTATTCTCCTATATATCGATAATTAGTTTCGGATTCCGCAGGCGGCTTCACTTTTTTGATTGAGACGGTAACAATTATGAGCTCTCCAAGTTAGTGAATTAAATCACAATTTTAGATTGTTAATTTGATGTGTTTCCTCCAATATTTTAACCCTTGGTCTCTCCATTCATTGACTGTTTTTGTCCGAGGTTTTAACTTCGACTTGTGATTGTTATTTTTTTCAAATTCCGGTGAATGTATGTTATGATTTAGGAAAATAAGTTGTCTTTAGGCGTTGGGAATAAGATAGACAAAGGAATAGCTTCAAGCTTTTGATTTGGTATGGAGGAATTTTAATAGATTTTGAGTGTGCCTGGAACTTGTTATCCTAGTTTTATATTCTCTCTCACTTTTTCCTTTATTTTTTCTTTACTTGCATTATCATCTTTGTTCCCACCCCTACCTTCTCTCCGTTTGTGCAAATTTGTTGCTACTCTTACCAAAATGTTGCTTGGACAGGGTCAAAAAGAGGGACTATCAAAGAGAAGGAGGAGAATGGTAAGACACAGATTGCCCGGTGAATCGACGAACAGTGAAGAGGTTAGTGTGCAAAAATATTATATTTTGTGAACTTGCTGAGAGAATGAGAATAAAGAAAACATGATGTGTAATTACTCTTGCTATAATGATATGCTTCTAAAGATTGCAATCTCTGATAAATCTCCCTTGAATTCTAGGGTACTAGGTATTGACACTTCTAAGAGATTGGAAGAGCATTTGATAAAATGAGTTTGAATTTTTTGCGCTCTCTAGCACCAGCCTAATAGCATCCCTTTGTTCTGTGTTTTGCAGGAAAGCTATTCGTCTTTGAAAGCGAGAATAAGGGCTCTGAAGAAGGAGAATCGAAGACTTAGGAGCAAACTGCAAGATGAAGCGAAAATGTCTATGCATCTTAAAGCTGAAAATAAAATGCTGTTGGTAAGCCATCTGAAACATTCTTCTTTCATCGAATTCTAGCTAATTCTAAAGGCTTGATCCTTAATGATTGGGGATTAGGACGCATGTCTAGTTTTCAACAATAGGTTTCAGTGGGAAAAATGGTCGAATGAAGCAGCTCAAGTTTTGGCAAAACACTTCTTTGCTTACTATGAGAGAAACATCCCCACCAGAGAATGAAACCATATGTTACTAATTTGATGTTCCGATGAAACAGGATGATCTGAGGGCACTGTACCCACCGGAAGTCATAGCAAGCCTTGAAGCCGAAAATCCAGATCGAGAGGCGCCGAGGTGATCATATGAAATCCCCAGCAGATACAGTAGGTAGTCTTAGACTAGTGATTACTGAGGGAGGTTTGCTCACTGTTGTTTGGAATTGGCGCCGCGGCCCTTGTTAACTTGCTACACTGCACCATTTTCCTTGCATAGTTGTAAAATCAACCAAATTTTGACAGTGTTGTAGAATTAATGGCAAGTTGGCATTGAATTGGTTCATTTTTTAGGCACCAATTATACTACATTTTGCTGTTCTTTCATTTGCACAGAATTGGAACCAGAAAACCACACTATTTATACTCTAATGATTCTGTTTTTCCATATCAAATGTAGCCAAAAATGCTTCAGCTCAAAATCCGAGTAAAGGAAGCAAACATGCCTCTCAAAGTCATTGCTATTACAGTACCATTACCATATGAAGGTGCAATTAGATACTGCAAAATATAACAAGAAATTAAAAACCCGAACCGTCAGGGAAGGAACTCAGCGCATCCTTTTTTCCGTCGACATAGTACTCTACAACGGCTTTCATCCTCGGGAGCTTCTCGGGATGATAATTTACATGAACAACAACCGGCTTAAGCGTACTTAGTTGAGGATCTTTCCTCACTGTCTTGAAAAGGACCTTGCTGTTCATAAAGAGATATATGTCCATAGTTCTTTTTGAGGCATGAAGTCCTTCATACCCAGGATGTGAAGGGAAAAAGAGCTCCTCGTTGAAAACTGCTTGATCCCAAGCTTTCTCTCTCGAAAGCCGGCCAGCAACACGGTCCAAGAGCTCTATGGCAGGGATCGTAGGCCTTATGAAGAAGAAACCAGAGTTGAATACCCATATCCTCATCGTATGAGCATACCGCGCCCAACCCATTGAAGGATCATCAAATACATGATCATACCCATAAGCACTTCTGTTATCATGGCCATCAGACATGGATTCAACATCCGAGTCGCGATAGAGATATGGAAAGGGGTTTTGCAGGTACACTATGTCAACATCTGAGAGAAGAACACTGTAACCTAGCTGCAAAAACTCCCTCAATATCTGGAATTTCAACCCGGAGACAGCATGGTTGCCTCCTGTCCTCCCAATGAAGTCAAACCCTTCATCTTTGTCTCGCTTGTAGACAGGTACATTGTTTTGATGACAGAATTTGGCGATGTCTTCATCCAGAGCAACCACCAAATAGTTGGGAATTCCAACTCTCTTGATGCTGTTTACCCAAACTTCTAACATATCTTTCACCCTTGAGTTTGCAACTGCAACAATAAGCTCCCACTTCACAGCAACTATTTCCAATATCTTAGCCAGTCTCGGGTTCACAGATTCGTCTGGTATAACAGCAGGATTTGTTCGCGAACTCTGAACAGTTCCAAAAGGACCAGCTTTTTGCTGCCCGCCCGACATCAACACATGCTTCTGTGCATTATCTACTCCTTGTTCAGTCAACCAAAGCTTTTTACTCAACTCCTCCATCTCATTTCTCAACTTGGCATTTTCCTCACTAGCTGTAATAAATTCTAGCTTCAACATATTGATGGCCTCAGAAGACTCGCATGAAGACACGTCGAGCTAACAAATAGAAGCATGAAAGCAGTAAGTAGTAAAAAATGATGGCAACTTGCAATATTCGTGATCCCATAAACAATTGAGTTAGAAAACATAGCAGCATTAGTTACTAACAATCAGTAACATCATAGGGCAATTCTCAACATAGGCAAGGAGTTCACTATCCTTCAAGTCAGAGGCCTAAACATCCTGATGCAGAAATATCAGGATTACAATCACCCAATCTTATACTACCAGTATCCAACATGCTTATAAAAGAGTCGCGATTTCTTCTGATATGATCCCTTTGTTCCATTAGAGGAGTCTACTTTGGAGTTGTATCTCGCGACTCATTAGCATTCATACCACTGGACACTGGACTCCTCTAATGGAACCGAGGGAGTATAATAATATCATAATCAAAATAAGACAGTGCATGTAAGATTAAGCGCAAAAAATCTTAAATCAAACATAAAGGAAGGCCAGCTTACTGCAATTGAAGTCCAAACGGTGTAGCTTAGAATACAAACCTATACATTTCACATTCAGAAGGCAGCTAGAGATTGATCAAAACAAAAACATGGGACAAATCTATGAGAAAGACACATGTTTTACACAAGCAATCCCAGCTAAAAATCAAATCCAAGATCCTTTTTTAAATTTAATTTTTTTTAAATGTTCTATCTAGAAAATGTTGGAGGACAATATTTTTATTCAATGCCTATCATCTTCCTCCATAACGTTATAATGAAGGCCTTAAAAATTCCAAAGAATCATAAAGCATAAACCAACCTGCTTGGTGGTGGTTAGGGTGGTGGTTAGGGAATGAGTCCCGGGAGCGGCGAGAAAGAGGCCGTGAGGGTACAGAAAGGCCAAAACGCATCCACAGAAGACGCCAATGGCGATCGCCACCGCAATTCTGGAAGGTTGCCCACTGGCACTGCTTCTCATCAAAGGGCCGTCTTTACGAACTCGACCCCCGATCATCATCTTTTCCGGTGATTGATATTATTATTACCCTTTTTCACTCGAAGGTCGGAAGTTGGATGAAAGGCCTTTCTCAGTTGTTGTCAGAAAGAATCCATGAAGGAGAAACCCATATCAATGCGGCCGTCCGGGATGAAATTCCGATCAACATTCATTGATGCATGCAGGTGAACGCCACGAAATCCATGAAAGAATGTAGGCAAGTAACAACTGTTTCAGCATTTTAGGTGAAGCAGAACGTGTATACACTTTGGGAAATAAATGTACCTTTCTTTTAATAGTAAACTAGTTTTTTTTTTTTTTTCTATTTTTCTTGGGTAAATTTACAATTATCTCTTTAATTGGATATTAATAAAACAATCAATCGTTTAATTTAGTGCCTATAATGTAGTTAAATTACAAATGTCCCCTTGTCAAAAGAGAAAAGAAAAAAAAAAACTCACAAACTCAGCAATCAACTATTACATTGTCATGTCTGTTTCATTTGTTAGAGAGTGAGGTAAGGAGTAAGAACGCCATCCTATCTATGCATTGGAGGACACATGCTTGGGGAGAGAGTAAGAATTAGAGGATAGAGGCTTAGGGAAAGAAAGTAAGAAGCTGAAACGCCGCTTGCAAATATAGCAGAAACTAACTAACAAAGATAGAAATCTAACCTCACCGTGTGTATAACTCGTCATGCTCCACAATCGCTTGGACAACATTTCCCTCCAATCATGGAATTGAAACGGAAGTAAAAGAAGGATTTCTTTCAACACATAACCATAGTCAATCACCAAGAAGAGTTTAAAGAAAAATAAATGATAATTACACTGTACTATTGAAGATGCAAAAGTGGAATCTGCAGTCTATCTTCATGCGCTACTATTAGCGCGTGGATATTGTTCGGTACTAATATACAAGTAGTAAATAGTTATCTATTTACAGAACCACAAGATAGGCCAAAGAAGGCAAACGAACAAGAACCTCCATGTTCTGAGGATCATCAATCTCTCAATGACTTAAACTTAATGACTTATCTATATATAGCTCATACTCAAGAGAGATTGCTATAAACTAGTTGATAGAGCTATATAACTTAGGCCGTCAAATACTTGAAAAGGCACCATCTAGCAGTCTCACAGAAAATAACCCTACCCACAACCACCATGGAAGAGGAAGCACTCTCTTTAGTCTTCCTCATCTTCAGCTTCCGAATTCTCTACTTGTTCGGTTGGACCTTCGATTGCACCATGTATGCCAGGGTGAACAATATCCCTAGCTGAAACAGAAAAGTAAATGGAAATAATTAGGAAACGATGGGCGAATATACAACAATTGATTCAATATTGTAATTACTTTCATTCCATAAAATCAAGCAAAGTAGGCTAAAGGAAGCACCAGTCATCTAAATGATATTCATACCTGACAGCAAAATCCTCGAAAGCAGTGTCTTCACTAATAGGACTTCTGCTCTGTAGGAACTGGCAAATTTAGCCTGCAATATTCCACAAAGTAGTTGGGCTGAGCTCATAATCCAGACATGATTGTAAATAGAACTGATAGAATGATAGCCAAGTTCTTAAATAAGATGCAAGTATAACTTGAGGTTTTTTAAATTATGACGGAAAACAAGCAGAACCAATTATCCGATTGCATGTGAAACCCATCTTCAATAACAAAACAACATAAAATGCCTACGATATTAACTAAATATTGCATCTCCTTGAACAAAAAGCTAAAGAGTTTTACCGTTTCAGTGTGCACAAATCCCAAAACTTGATCAAATCTAGCCTGATGCTTAACAAGGAATGGGCGCAGGTAATTCACATACAATTGCCTTGCCCCCTGCCAGATTGCCAAAAAGCGCGCATTAGAATTTTAGAATAACAGGAGTTTTACTCCATAAAATAACCCAAAAGTTCAACTTTCAGCAAGGTATGGCTAAAGAATAAGTTTGAGAACTTAAAAAATGCAAACTGGTGAAACAATTCAACATGGAAATACAAGAAAATAACACTAAACAATGCAGCTTAAAAAGTAGCACATTTCTGATGCTTTTCTTATTCTGCAAATGTCACACATGACTCCAATGATCTCCTTTCATAAAATAAGTCTTGAAAAACACACATTCAAAGGCCATTGGATCCTTTTTATATTTCGTCATCACATTAACAACATCACGAAGCGCAACAGAAGTGGGTGATTTGTTCTAAAAGATAAACAAAGTGAACATGACATCTACACACTTCATGTAGATTGGTGAGGCTAATATAGCAGGAACTCACAAAAATAAACATTCAAAATAAAATGAAAGGCAAGAGAAGATAATAATTTGTCAAGTAAACACAAAGGAGTATGGACTAGGACTTACATCAGCAGAAGGAAATTGAAGCCAAATCAGAAATGCAAACTTCATGTGATAATAGAACGGGAACCTGTCCAAACAGATACAAAAAAGCAACTCAGATTAAACAAGTGAGCAGCTTCTTGTAGCCTCAAATGCATGCCCAAACAATCAAACAGGAAATTTTGAGCCAAGAGAGTAGTATACCAGTAAATAAATTTATCCGTGAATGATTCAACAATACTAAAAGATCCATAAGCTGCAAGTAAGGGGGAAAAAAAAAAAAAATCTCTTTAGTTCATACTTCCACCCAATAACTGGGAAGCCAAAGTCACATAAAAATATATTCCTGCTCTGTTGTAGTATGAACCAAATTCCAACATAACATTATTCTTCCATTAGTGCAAATAAATAAGTGAAACATTGGTTCTCCCCGCAACACCTGATACTCCTCAATCACCATTTCAAAAGGGCTGTTTCAAACAGGCCTATTTAATTTAAAGACCATAGCATCACAAACCTGCCCAGTACAGCAGCCACTTTTGTTGCTCATCTTGTTCCCTTGACTGAATAGCTTTAAATGTTGAGTAAACAGGCAAGCCAATTCCCACTGTACAGCTGCAAAAACACCAGAGAAAGAGAACATCACGAATTGACAACCAACCATATGCATCATTCAAAGTACTAACTGAAATTAAAACAGCAAGAATAAGGTCAAAACTGAATCTTTAATAACAGTGGAACTAAGAGTTTGAACAAATAAAAAGCTCACCATGCTGTTCGGATTACAACATTAGAACCCAGGGGGCAGAGAAGCAACCGTAACCCAACCTGCATAACATGATAGGAATGCGTAATTAACATCAACATCCCACAATTACAATCAACAAACTAGATGACGGTATCAGAATCCATAGCCGAGTAAATTAAAGCAGAAGCAAACCCTAATTCAAAAATCAACAACCGTTAAAGATAATCACCTCGCTCGGAATGTTCGATCCAAGCATCGACATAGCTCATAAGCAAAGCCTGCGATCAATTCACAGCGACGATTGAAGAACGCAGTTTCTACGCGATCGATCGAGACGTCAATGTTTGGTATAATGTCACCGAGTCATATGGAGTTCATAATCCTAAGCCAAAAATGGACTTCTAATTAGATCACAATTAGACCCCTATAGTTGTCGAATTCAAAACGGTGCCAAAGAAGGAGCCTTCCTGCCCTTTATTTTCTTTTGTCGCTATTTTGGCCCTAATGAAGGGTAGGAATATTCATTTTAAGGAAATTTGCACTTTTAATCCTTTTTTTTTTCTCTCGTGGCACTTTTAGTCCCTCCTAGCATCTGTGGTTCATGTTCTTTACATTTTTTGCAATTTTGGTCTTTTTTACTGGCAATCGTCGATTTTGCTAGTCACCTGGGGTCGAAATTCAAATTTTTTTAAATTACAAACTTAATTTTGAATAATGATATATGATTACTAGCATTAAAGAGTAAGGATACTCAACACAACTAATCTCTTTAACTTTCTCGTAACAAGTGAAGTGTCAAGCATTAATTGGTCAATAATATAATATTAATAATTATTTTTATAAAAGTGTAACAAATTAATGCATGACACCTCATTTGTTATAAAAAAGTTGAGGAGATTAGTTAAGTTGTGAATCATTATTCAATAATAAAACATATGGAAAATGCAACAAGAAGACTAGATTGGTCGAGTTGAGATTTGTGGTCCCCATTAGTGTGTCCCTACTATGTCTCTCTTTACTAGTGGACTCCCCACATATGTGAGAGGATATATAATAGAGATATAATGGAGACAACAACATATCCGACGCCAGATTGATCACCAAAGTTTAGTTACAAGACAATCAAAATATTTTATCTGATTTTGTATTGAGAAACCAGAGAAGCATAAGATTCAAGTTCCACCGAATCATCAGCCTTATCCTGATGTTATGGATCATATTACGTCATCATATGCTGTAAAACTACATTGATTTGCCTTTCCTTATTATAATCACAAGCACATTGCGGTTTAATTTCATTCTTCCAAATTCCAATTTCCCCTCCCATTACATTAGTAAAGTAGATATTTTCGTTTTCATATCAAACACATTAGAGTAATAGCTAAAGAAAAAAAAATTGCACTCTTTTTTATTTTGAATGTGCATTTTAACATCCAAAAGTATATATTATTGAAAAAGGGCAAAGGTGCATTTTTGCCACTAACGTTTTTCTCAAGGTCCAATTTTGCCACTAATGTTTTTTTAGGTCCAAAAATGCCACCGACGTTTTTAAAATGGTCCAACTTTGCCACTAATGTTTTTTTAGGTCCAAAAATGCCATTGACTTTTTAAAATGTTCCAACTTTGCCCTTGACTTCTTCTTCTCCATCTTCTTCTTCTTCTTCTTCTTCTGCATCTCCATGATTCTCCAATCTGGGGTTCTTCAAATAATTCTCCAATCTGGGAACTGAGTTCCTCAGCAGAAGCCAAATCTCTTCCAAAGGGCTTCTCAACCACAATGCGAGTCCATCCACCATCATCAGCTATAACGAATTATACCATATAGTAAATAATAAACACAACTAAAAAAATTTGACAGAATTGCATATTCTCTGATGCTTCAATATTGTTATCTTATTACACATGAATGACATGGGCATAGTTAGATGCATGATCCGCAGAAAGCAAGATATATAGCTTGTCAACTAAAATCATGGAGAATCATGGAGATGCAGAAGAAGAAGAAGAAGGTGCAGAAGAAGAAGTCAGGGGCAAAGTTGGAATATTTTAAAAAGTCAATGGCATTTTTGGACCTAAAAAAACATTAGTGGCAAAGTTGGACCATTTTAAAAACGTCAGTGGCATTTTTGGACCTAAAAAAACATTAGTGGCAAAATTGGACCTTGAGAAAAACGTTAGTGGCAAAAATGCACCTTTGCCCTATTGAAAAATATAAGTTGAAGGCTAATTCAAATTATTGGAAAAATAATCAATATGGGCCAACTTAGGCCCAAAACCGAATGGATAGTGCTTCGGACATTTGGGCCTAAGAGCCGAACCGAAAAGCTTTGGAGCCCATCACACAAATTGCACTTGAATTTTAGATAATCGGAACGGCTGCACCTCTCCTACGTTACCGCCTCACTGCTGCCGCTAGTTTGACGGGCTCTGGTCGGTAACAACCGGCAACAGCGAAGAGAAGCTTTAGGTTTACACCGGATTGTTGAAGTTGAAGGAAAGAAAGCCACTTTCTTCACTGTTGAAATGAACTAGGATAGGAGTATTTGATTTGAATTTTTCTTGGGTTTTGTTTGTCTGATGTCTATGATCATTTCATGTTGACGAGGGCACTAAAAGATGCACTTCGATTGCATGCCGGAACCATAAAATCTGGTTGTACGTCGACCATTTATTCCTCTAACCAAGTGATTCATTTGTTTTCTAAACATGGGCTCGTTGGTGAAGCTCTTAAGATGTTCGAGGAAATGCCTGAACGAAATGTTTACTCTTGGAACGCCATTGTGCATGCTCATGTGAAAGCTCACAACTTGTCCAGAGCCCAGAACCTTTTCGATGCCGCTCCAGAAAAAGACACCGTTACGTACAATACAATGATTTCTGGCTACGCAAATAGAGTTGGGTACGAAGATCATGCTGTGAAATTATTCCTTCAGATGCGTCTTGATGGTAGTGGAGCTCGGATTGATGAATTTACTCTGACTACTTTGGCGAATTTGATGGCCAAATTAGGATCTTTATCATGCGGACAACAACTTCATTCGTTGATGGCGAAAACTGCTAATGATCTGAGTGGGTTTGCGGTCAGTTCTCTCATCGACATGTATTCGAAATGTGGGAGTTTCTTTGACGCATGGAGAATATTCGACGAAGGTTGTCACGGGTTGGACTCGGTCTCAAAGAATGCCATAATGGCTGCTTGTTGTAGAGAAGGTGAACTGGGATTAGCAGAGGATCTTTTTCTGAGTAAAACTGAGATGAATGATACCGTGTCTTGGAATACTATGATTTCGGGTTTTACTCAGAATGGACAAGAGGGGAAGGCAATTGAGTTATTTAAGTTTATGGCGAATGAGGAATTCAATTTGAATGAATATACCTTGGCGAGTATTTTGGCTGCTTGTTCTGGTGTGAAGAGCTTGAAGAAGGGAAAGGAAATTCACACTTGGGTTTTAAGACAGGGGTTGGACTCAAATGCATTCGTAGCAAGTGGTATTGTTGATCTTTACTGCAAATGTGGTAAGATGAAGTATGCTGAATCCATTTATGGAACGATGAAGTTGGAGAATTCGTATGCAGTTACATCCATGATTGTAGGATATGCTGTGGAAGGCAACATGTCAGAAGGTAGAAGGCTTTTTGATTCATTGACAGAGAAGAATTCTATTGTTTGGACAGCTATGATAACTGGCTATGTGAAAATACAGAAACCAAACGAAGCTTTTGAGCTATTTCGCGAGCTAATGAGAAAGGATTCTAAAGACTATGATGCTTTAATGTTGGTCAATCTTCTTGGTGCCTGCACAGAACATGCTGTTATAGATCCTGGAAAACAAATTCATGCCTTTATATTGAGAAGAGGAAATGAAATGGATGTGAAAGTAGGCACTGCTTTGGTTGATATGTATGCGAAGTGTGGAAACATAATGTGTGCAGAGAGTCTTTTTAGGAGATTGACCATTAAAGACATTGTCCTTTACAATGTGATGATCGCTGGATATGCCCACCACCGGTATGAAAATGAAGCCTTGCAGGTTTTTGAGGAGATTATAGAAAGAGGGCTTCGGCCTGATGGCGTGACATTTGTTGCGATTCTATCAGCCTGTCGCCACAGTGGTTTAGTCGGAGCGGCTGAAAGGTATTTCTGTCGTATGACTGAAGATTATTCGATAGTACCAGAAAGAGACCATTATGCATGCATGATTGATTTGTACGGACGGGCAAATCAGCTTAAAAAGGCGGTAGAATTCATGGAAAAGATTCCATTGGAACTTGATGGAATGATATTGGGCACATTCATAAACGCCTGCAAGATGAACAGAAATGTAGAACTAGCAAAAGCTGCTGAGGAAAGGCTACTGAAAATGGAAGGAGATAACGGGGCTCGCTATGTGCAGTTGGCTGGTGTTTATGCCTCTGAGGGGAAGTGGGATGAGAAGGGGAGAATAATGAAGAAGATGAGAGGGAAAGAAGCGAAGAAGATGCCCGGTTCGAGTTGGGTGCTTGTAGCTAACAGACTCCATAGTTTTACCTCAAGTGACAGATCTCACTCAGAAACTGAAGCTGTATATGCAGCATTAAATTGCTTAGTGCAGGAACTATATGGCGATGATTTTCTTGCAGAACTTATATGCTAATACGAATACAACCCCAGTATCTTGGTCATGATAATGTCTGCTACTAATAATCTTATCTGCTGTTTACCTTGCGTCCCCATGGGTTACAAGGCCTTCCCATTACCTCTATCTCAACTCTCTCACTGTTTTTTACACCTTCGGGCCTGTTCTTTAAGTTTTGGTTTTGGTCTCAATAGTAAATTTAATATATTATAATCAATTTTTATTAACTTTTTACTATTCAGCTATATTTTTTTATATTTTCAATACACTTTTTACATTATTAAACTATTTTTTCAAAATTAAAACTTAACTCTTTCATAAAGAACAGGCCCAAAGGAGCTGCTAAACAGAAACTGCATGAGCATTCAAACATGGATTCTCTGAAAAATAAACTAATAGAAGATCTGATGCTCATGTGGATAACAGGGGCTAATTGTCTATTTCTATAATACAAGGGTGCAAAGTGTAAAATCATGATAATGCAGGGGATTTATAGTAATTAAGCCTAAAAGCTTATACCAGTTTAAATTGATCAGAATAAAAGCAAATATTTGACAATAGCTTATTGACATAACAAATATGCATATCTTTATATATATTATTTAGTAAACCGTAAATTATTACTCGGACAATAACAAGTCAAGACACGCACGATAAAGTGAGATATAGACTTAAAGTCCACAAGCTCAAGTATGGGTGGTCCAACAATCTTAGTGGGCCATTGTATGGAGAAAAAAATAAAGTAGAAATGGGACTTGCCCAGGGCCCATTCCCAGTCTTGATCCAAGTCCAAACGACATCCTACACCCTATGTTAGCATTCGTTTTGAGTGGTGTCTAGCTCGAGTCGTGTTTCTTAATTTTTATTTATTTATTTATTTTTAATAAAAGTGAATTAGTTAAGAAATTTGAGGTACAAAATTTATTATTTTAAGAAAAACTATTCTATTCTATTAGAAACAATTTCTGACATATATAATTTTTTTTATAAATTTTAAAATATAATACAAATTAAAATTTACACAAATTTTTCCAGCTACATTTTTACGTTTTGAGGTGTATTAAATTATAAAAATATATGTACTAAATTTAGAAACAAAAACACGTAAGAACTTAAGTTAAAATAGAATACGTACGAAGATTGACTCTATGACATTCAAGTTTGAATTTCTTGTAATAACAAAATAAATAAATTTGAATTTCAACTTTGCAATCTTCTTGTTTGCGTAATCTAATTTAAATGTAATCGTTCCGCTGCCGGCGGTGTACTCACGGCACCGATCGTCATCCTCGGTCAGCCACAAAAAAAATTTAAAAAGAAAAAAAAAACTGCAAAGAATAGAGATTAATAAGGCTCAAGATCCTCTGTTACCGTTCGTGTTACACATTATAGTAATTTATTGCAAATATTATTTTTTGATATTAAATTTTTTTACAAATGATATTCACTGACATTTTACTTCATTTTAATATATATATATATATTTACTTTTTATATGAACTTTGTATTTTAATATAATTTTATAGTAATTTTTTTATTTTTTAATCTCAATAAATTAAAATAAATATATTCTACATTGAAGTGGGTAAATCTTTAGTCAAATTTTTTTTCTTCTTATAATGATAATTAATATCATTGATGAAAAGATTAAAATAAAAAAAAATATTTACAATATATTATTAAGATGTGTAAAAAGAACGTAACAGAGGAACTGAGCAGATTACAATTACCTTTCGAAATAGGCAATTGATAATTATCAATTGGGAATTTGGGATCCATCCCTATCTCTATCCCTAAAAGTCAGTAACAACTTTTTCCTTGATTTGCAATCCGGAATTCAATTTCAAATACACCTTCTATCTTAATTAAATAGTCATAAATACTTACTACAACAAAATGGCCGGCATAAAGTGTAGATTTTATCTGTGTCGCATTGAAAGAATTTAGTTTAAAAAATATAAAATTTATTATGAATGAGAAAATATATTACTTAATACATGTTATTATATTATTAAAGATATGTTAAGTACGTTAGGTATAATTGACAATTTCTGACGACACAAAAATATGACACGAATTCGGCGTTATATAAGTGGGTTCGTAGGTTATATAGGTCGACCCGAATAACATAAATAATTAAACGGGTAAATTTAGGGTTGAGAAAGTCGACACGTGATTCTACCAATCCGAACACAACATGAGAAATTTATACTATAATATAAAAATATGACACGAACTAGAAATATTCGCAGTTTAAATGGATCGACATGAACAACATAAATAATTAAATGGATAGAGTTAGGTTTAAGGGGTATCATGACCCGCCAACCCAAATTTAATAATTCAAACACAACACGAATGGTTACTCCAGATTTTTTATATAAAACGTACGGAGTATTGAAAGAAATGTATGTTTATAATTCTGTACACGTTTGAACTTTGAACTTTGACTTATACTTATACCTCAAACGTCAACATCTATATCTACATCGTTGTGCTGTCAGCAGTCAAAGCAAAACTTAAAATTAACACAAGAAGATTAATTTCCAGAAAATTAAGAATCCAAATAAATAAATAAATTGCACATAATCTGATGATTATGAATTTATTTATTTAGGGGCATGATATTTGCAGTAACCGTTTCGATATTTGCAGTAACATTTTCTTGTGAAAAGTCTAAAATACCCCTAACACTTAATAAAAAAATTTTAAAAAAACCCAAAATATCGCCGGCGATATTTTTGGCCAGAAATATCGCCGGAATCATCCCCCCCTTCAATTTGATATTTGCAGTAACCACCGGGCGAATCTTCGCCAATCCGGTAAAAAATTCACATTTTTGACAAAAATACTAACACATCCGGACATAATACAACTAAAATAATCAAACCAACTATCTAAACTAATACCGCAAAACATTTTAACTTTAGCCACTAATCTTTTTCCGATCCTAGTCGTCTCGATTTTTATTCGATTTTGTGATTCCACCCGACTCTGTTTTGCAGGAATTATTAAACGGAACAGAGCCCGTGAGTTGCTTTTTCAATTTTGTTTTTAGAGCCCTCACGGGCTGCATAGTTGGTTTGTAATTTTTTTTTTTTGTCCAGAGGTATTTTTGTCTTTTTACAGGAGAATGTTACTGCAAATATTGAAAAGGTTAGTGCGAATATCAATTCCTTTTATTTATGATGATGCAGGTTGCTAGTATAGAATCTTGCAGCTCAGCTAAGCGTCTTACACTCGTGATTGCCAGTGATGTTTTTGTCCGACTCATGCAGGCTAAAGATTCCAAAGATCTACATGAATAGAATGGAGTAACGAGTAAGTGCTCGATTGGTGGTAAGAGGACCATTAAGCGGTAGGGGTTCGATTTTTAGTTTTTACTGTCAGTTCTATCTATTTAGAGTGTAAATTGACAAGATTCTAGAAGAAACTTCTCTACCTTTGCTCTTTCCCTTCTCACAACGCCTACTTTAAATGTAATAAATTAAGACTATAAAATATATTGATGAATTACATATATATATATGTGTAGGTATGGCTGGCAGAGCTAGGTAGGTAGGGGTGGGGAGGGGAGGGTAGCATCACGTATATACTGATATTTCCTTATTATTTATTATTAGAGGAGTATAATTTAAAAATATTATTCAGTTTACTAATAGAGTTTAATTTTTTTTAATTTTTACTAATAAAATTATGTGTGATTTATAATTAGTTTACATTTGAAAAGTAAGTACATTAGTAGAAAAAATTATAACAAATTACTTATTTTAAGAATAAGACGCACGTGAGTTTCTTTAACGTTAATTTAAGGAGTGAATAAAGTGATTTAACTCTTATTTTTTAATTTATTATTCCTATTAATGTACGGGAATCTCGCTTGCTAATAAAAAATAGCGTAATATTTTTAGAATTTGAGTTCGAGATCATTTTAGAACAATGTTTAAGTTAAGGAAAAGAAATAAAATATTTGTAAATTAAGGGAAAAAAAATTAATATCCCAAGTTGAGATGTCAATGGAGGAAAGCATGTGCACCCCAACCTATCCTAATAGCCTATCTATGTAAATTGTAAAGGCTTAACTTTAATTTCAGTTAAGATATCGGCAAACTCAATGAAATTTCGTATGATGTTTTCGGTTGATCAGGTCACTTGTATCGATTATTGTGTAAAAACAAACTTATTTTGCAATTATAGCACACATCTCTAACAATTTGTACATACAATTGATGGGAGCATCAAGATTAGTTATACGTTACTTCAAAATATCCGATAAAATTGAAACGTTACAAAGATTAGTCATCCATGCAAAGGGTCTGAAGGCGGCTGCTATGCAGCATACATTCCAATTAAAGCAAATAATATATATATATATATATTTTTGCTTATGATATATGTGAAATTATATAATAATTATATTAATTAATAGTGTAGTAGGACTACAGATCGATGAATTGGATGATATATATGAAATAGACATTTGATTATTTGGGGTCCAACAATCAATAATATGAGGAGGAGGAGCAGCCCGTCGTTGTTGACTGAGTTGCAAAAGTTAAACAGCCACCCTTTAGACTGGACTTTGCGGTGTTGCTACGCCGTTGAAATTTGAAACCATGCGTTATCACGAGTCAATGCCGAAATAATTGTGACACGTAACGAGTCTCTTTATTGGAGTTTGGAGAGTTGGGGTTCAATTTCTATTTACGCTCGTTTTAGACATATTTGTTCGCAACCATGTGCTCCAGTTTGTTTCTACGCCTTCCCAAACCTGATGTCTATTTATAATGAACAGGATAATGTAAATAATACTCCTAAAATTGATTCCCTTCACCTCGTTGACTTTTGTTACAGCTAGTTGGACTTTACCAGAAGAGAAAGGCTTGAGCTTGATCATAAGGTGCTTGTGGTATGTAATAAAATTGAGCGCTATTATTATACTTTCGGAATTGATATTCGCAGTAACCGTTTCGATATTTGCAGTAACATTCTCCTGTAAAAAGACAAAAATGCCTCTGGGCAAAAAAAAAATTGCAAACCACGGGCTGCAAAAAAAAAAAAAAAAAAAGAAAAAGCAACTCACGGGTTCTGTTCCATTTAATAATTCTTGCAAAGCAGAATCGGGTGGAATCACAAAATCGGATAAAAATTGAGACGACTCGGATCGAAAAAAGGTTAGTGGCTAAAGTTAAAATGTTTTGCAGTATTGTTTTAGATAGTTGGTTTGATTATTTTAGTTGTATTGTGTCCGGATTTGTTAGTATTTTTATCGAAAATGTGAATTTTTTACCGGATTGGCGAAGATCCGCCCGGTGGTTACTGCAAATATCAAACTGAAGGGGGGGGGGGGGGGGGGGGGGGGGGGGGCGAAATATCACCTATTTCCGGCGATATTTTGGGTTTTTTTTTTTTTTTTTTTTTAAGTGTTAGGAGTATTTTAGACTTTTTACAAGAAAATGTTATTGCAAATATCGAAACGGTTACTGCAAATATCATGCCCCTATACTTTTATCTCCTCATAGACATGAGATTAAATTTTCTATCTGCTTAATTATTATCTTTTTCGTCTACTTTTTTCTTATAATGGAGGGTATATATAATCCATTTATTATATTATAGAGTCCATAATTATAAGATAATAGATATAAAAAACAAAAATTTAACAGATATAAGATCTCAAGGGTTAACAGAGGTTCGTAACCAACCCTATATAGCGAAAATGATAATTTCATTTTCTGTCCGGCCTCTCTCTCTATCATACTAAAAAAGTTCACTTTCTAATATCGTTATTATAGTAATAGAAAGTAAACTTATCTAATAAAATAAGGAGTACCATATTTATCGAAACGTGTACATTAATTTGTGATTGAATTTCAACTAAATGATGGAGTTGATTAATATTAATATTCGAAAGTCAAAAAATCATGATGAAAAAGTACATATATATATAAACACGTATTTATCATGTATATAAAGTAAAATAATTAACGTGGATGATTTGATATATCATGTGGAAAAATTTTCAGTTTCACCATACATATGTAAATATATGTTCCTAGTCAATTTTATTAAAAAATTTATGGATCATAAAATACGCACAATCTTCTACTAAATATATATATACATATTATCAGAAAATTAAGAGCATTAATAATTTTTTTTTTTTTTTTTTGATTAGAGCCAAAAGACAAGTTAGATTGTCCAATGATTCGAAAATATAAAAAAGGTTGTCGGCCAAGGAAAAACTATTATAAAATCAAAAGTGATTTCAAAACACGTTTATATTTATAACGTACCAAACAGGCCCATTTATAACTTTGAGATTATGATTTATATTTTGTGAGTTATAAGGGTAGCTAATTGTTAAGTAAAATGAAACTCTTAATACACCATTAAATGCTATTCCCCAAAACTGAATAAGAAATGTAAGGTTTTAATTTATACTTTTTAAATAAGTAGAAACCCAATCAATAGAAAAATAAACTTTTCTATTTCATTCCTAGGCTTGCAAAACAAATTTTTTTTAAAACAAATTTCTTTAAGAGAGTTGGAAAAATAATTAGGATTAGAAAAGATAATATGTTGCCATGTGGCGGGTTGGAGGATGTAGTCTTTTAAATTATATGAAAATAAATAAAATACGCGGCTTAAAAAATTGTGCGCGTAAGACAACTAGTCAAACTGTCAAAGATATTCTTCTTATTAGGTGATAAAAAAAATTAAAAAAAACAAAAGAAGAAAAAAAAATTATAATACGGACTACTGAAAAATATGAAAATCACAAAAAATGCCCCAATTTTTTTTACTCTCAAAAAATCCCCAGAAACAATTGACCCCGACATTAATGTTAAAACTAACCATAACACATCACATGGACCAAAATTGCAACCTCATGCAGGCGTAATGACCTATTTATTTTGTAACAATGTAACATAGAGGACTAAAAGTGCAACATGCCCACCAAAATTACAATTTTTCCTTCCAATAAATAAGAGTTTCATTTTGATTTAAACACAACATCTTATATGGTGTACCCAAAAATGAGTGAGTCATTGGCAGTGCCCAATAGTAAAGAAAGACTCGATAGCAGGACAACAAATGTCTGGTTCCGTAGCTTTATCGGGTCTCACAGAAAGTAGTCAAATGGCTTGTAAGGTATTTGAAATGCTTATAAGAAGCCAACGATAAGATGGAAATAGGGATAATAGATAAGGAGAGTAACATTAAAAGCATTAATTTATTAGAATCAACGTATGGAGTTAACGAGGCATTAATTACCGAATCCAGTCACATGGTCAAAAGGGGACATAAATAATCTTAAGGGCCTGTTTGGTTCACTTTTGATTTTATAATAGTTTTTCATCATTCTCAATAAGCCTTTTTACATTTTCAATAAATTTTTTTACATTTCCAACATACCTTTTTACATTCCCAACACACTTTTAATATTATAAAATTAAAAGTGGTTTCAAAACACGATTTGAATCACGATACCAAACAGGCTATGTTGGTGCTCGTCATGTGTAAAAGTTAAGACAATAATAATTGAGTAAAGGCTCAATGTTCGTTACGAGAGCATTTAGGCTGGTGTCCGTTGCACCTGTATTAAATTCGGATGGCCATTACACCTCTCTTAAAACCAAAGACAGCTACAAAACAATTAAACCTTCAATAGCAATTACAAAGACAATCCAACGGACAATATCAAAGCAAGTCTATATAAACTTATCAGTCACATCATATTAAGGTACACAATTTCATATTAAAGCTTATACACTTGTCAATTACATTTTACATATATCTTGTTTCTGACTTGATTGTTAGAGTCAAACAGGGGGGGATAGCCTCGTTTTTCCTCTCTTCTCCGATGCAGGTTCATAATTTGGTTACCCACACTCACTTTCATCCAAGCTTTACTGAGTCAAGGGAGATTCTGTCGGGTTTTAGTTGAACATGCCATTACCAAAGCTATTGTATTAAAAAATAATCATTCAAAGGCGGTGATTTCATTTCCTATATTCGTCAGCTTGACAGGATTTTACAGGCGACACCCCAACTCCTTCTTCCTCCTTCCTCACAATAAGGGTGGACACAAATTGGTTTCCTTGAATTGTTTTCTTCGAATTTTAAATTTTTTTTGGCCAATTCGAAAACCGAACCTAATTCGTTTTAAAACTGAAGAAACCAAATCGAATTCGTAATTCGAATTCAGTTCGAATTTGGTTTGGACCGTGGAAACCAAATTCACAAATTTGTTTCCAAAATTAATAATTTAACACAATAAGGTTTTGAAGAAAATGAAAGAGAGATGGGAGAAGGAAATAGGAAGAGTAAAGAAAGAAAGATAATGAAGAGAAAAAGAAAATAGATTAACAGAAGAAACACCGTCCAGTTCTAGATCCACCATTGTCGCCCCTTCTCAGATCCACAACCTCCACCATCCAACAACAACAATCAACACCACCATAACCTTATCCCAAAAACTTGATGGCTAATAGAAGAAAATGAAAGAAAGAAATAGGAAGAGCAAAATGAGAAGTATAAAATTAAAAAACTATAAATCATATATCCCAATTCGATTTTCGAATCGGTTTTCGAGTTGGATACCAAATTCGAAAACCAATTCTAAAACCGAATTTATAATTCGAATTCGGTTTCAAACCAAACATAATTCGAATAATAAATTAAAATTGGGTTATTCGAATTCGGTCGATTTTCGAATTAGACCAAAACCATGCCCACTCCTACCTCACAATCCATAGACGTTCCCAAACAAACAGAGCCCCACCACCACCTCACACGTGATATTAATTCACATAAATACACCGGGCTTTCCTACTCTCCCATACCATATGATTTTTCCACATGAATGTGGAATTATTGGATTGAATACACATCAAGTAAGACTAGTTGACCTTATTTTCCCACTCTATAGGTACAGCCACACCACTCACTATGACCAACTGGGATCGATCCATGGAGATCAAAGATAATAATATATATTTACTTATTTAGCTTAGCCAACTTGGTTGGTTCAACAAAACAACTCTACTCTATAAATACTCCTCATTATTTGGACAATATATCACTCTACACTACTATCCCTCTCACAAATCTCTCTAATCACAGAGAGAATAAATCATGGCCGTTGATCAGAAACCAGATTTAGATGGTTTCTCCGGCCAAGCTCCTGCAAAAATTATAGCAGATTTTGACCCACCCAAGAAACCAAAACGTAACAAGTATGCCTTGGCTTGCTCCTTCCTAGCTTCCATGACTTCTATCTTGCTTGGATATGGTACGAAATCTTTCATTACTACGCATTTTTAAACATTTTTGAGTTGTACCTCGTAACTCAACTCATAGAGAAAGTTGTGGACTCCTTTGGTGGAGTCAAGGAAGTGTTTTATTCTTTTTGTGTAATCTTGAATTTTTGTTCATGCAGATATCGGAGTGATAAGTGGAGCAATACTATACATTAAACCTCAGTTTCATCTGAGTGATATAAAGGTTGAAATCCTGGTGGGCATCCTTAACGTTTACTCGCTTCTGGGATCAGCCGCTGCCGGCCGGACGTCGGATTGGATTGGCCGCCGGCTGACTATCGTCTTTGCGTCCTCTATCTTCTTCGCCGGTGCACTCTTGATGGGTTTCTCCACGAACTACACGTTCCTGATGGTGGGCAGGTTTGTTGCAGGCATTGGAGTCGGTTACGCCCTCATGATAGCTCCAGTCTACACGGCGGAGGTGTCGCCGGCGTCGTCCCGTGGATTCCTCACTTCTTTCCCGGAAGTCTTCATCAATTTCGGTCCGTCCACTTTTCTTTTTCATCTCGTCATTTTATCATATTATGGTGGTCGGAAAAATCGACGTCATTTTCAAGGGGAACGTTTATTAATGCTGACAAGAAACATGTTGCCCGTTTCGTTGAATAAAACGAAAGTATTTTGAATGCATTAATAACCATTTTTGCCAGCTAGCTCATCGTTGATTCTTCTTCTCAAATTTTAGCATTCGAGTTGCAAGCAATCATTGGGAAGCAAGTGGCAAATCTTGGTTTCATCTATTTTGTAACTTGGGATGTTGTACTCTTTTGGTCCACTATTTTATTTTCTTTAATTTCAAAAAATGTTTCAAAATGGATTCGAGTCTAAATTTGGACAAATATTTAAATTATTTTTGACTAACAGTTAGAAGCTAATGTAAAGGGTAAACAAGGTAATTTAAAGTGCTTTTTTTTCTATTTGTTGCCTAACTTGCTCATATTAAATATATACGATAATTCAAGTTAAAAGTGACATGGAGTGATTTAACCTTACTTCTTACTTATGGTATGAGAATGAAATGAAAGTTATTTACCATAGTATGGGCCCAAAGATTTGTTAGGTGCAATGCAACCTCTTTGGAAGTTAAAACATGTTACATATGTTAAATGTCAAATCGCAATAATTTATAAAATTGTTGGAAAAACTGAGGCTCTGTTTTCAATTTTTTTTTTCTTCATATTTTTAGTGTAATTTTAATATTATAAAATTAAAATAAAACTCATGAATATATGTACTCTTGCCTGAAATTTTGATCCCTGAAATTCGAAAGAATAATCTGGGTTTTGTTTCTTGACAGGTATATTGCTAGGATATATATCAAATTATGCATTTTCCAAGCTCCCGGAAAACTTGGGATGGCGTTTCATGCTCGGAATCGGAGCAATCCCATCAGTTTTCTTAGCCTTCGCCGTCCTGGCCATGCCGGAGTCGCCCCGGTGGCTTGTGATGCAGGGCCGATTGGGAGACGCCAAGCGAGTTCTGGACAAGACTTCCGACTCCTTAGAAGAATCCCTATTGAGATTAGCCGACATTAAGGAAGCCGCCGGAATCCCCCAAGATTGCAACGACGAAATAGTCACGGTCTCCAAAAAGAACCACGGCGAAGGTGTATGGAGGGACTTGCTAATCCGGCCAACCCCATCCGTCCGTCACATTCTGATCTCCGCCATCGGGATACATTTCTTCCAACAGGCCAGCGGAATCGACGCCGTGGTTCTGTACAGCCCTAGAATTTTCGAGAAGGCCGGCATAACCAGCGACCAGAAAAAGCTTCTCGCGTCCATGGCCGTCGGATTAGTCAAAACGGTGTTCATCCTCGTGGCTACCTTCTTCCTCGACAAGTTCGGCCGGCGAAAATTGCTCCTGTCGAGCGTCGCCGGAATGATAGTTTCGCTCACTCTGCTGGGGACGGCGTTAACCGTCATCGACAAACACCCAGACCACAAGCTCGGGTGGGCAGTGGCGTGGGCCATCCTGATGGTCCTAGCTTACGTGGCGTTCTTCTCCATCGGTATGGGGCCCATCACGTGGGTCTACAGCTCGGAGATATTCCCTCTGAGGCTGCGGGCCCAGGGGTGCAGCATGGGGGTGGCGACGAACCGGGTCACCAGCGGAGTGGTGTCGATGACTTTTATATCGCTGTACAAGGCGATCACCATCGGCGGCGCGTTCTTTTTGTACGCCGGAGTTGCGACGGTGTCGTTTGTGTTCTTCTACACGTTTCTGCCGGAGACGAGGGGGAGAACTCTGGAGAATATGGAGGATCTGTTTGGGACGTTCTTTAATTGGAGGACGACGGCGAGGGAGTTGGAAAAGTACGAGGCTGATCAAAAAAATCAAGGGCAGCTTCAAATGGAACCACAATCAAGAAAGTAATTGTCAAAATCACAATCGATTATATAGATCGTATCTCATCATCATCGCGTATAATCAAGTTTAAATCATATATGAGCTCTCTTTCTAGATCTGATATATGTTGAGATTATATTTGTTAATCATAAATCGATGCATATTGTGATTTTTAATTGGGACAAAAAAAAAAAGTAACTAATAAAAACTATACTGACCAATCTAATAATCGTTAGCAAATTTTAAGAGATGATTTCAAACAAAACCAATAAAAACGAACGTGGCTTAATTGCTGGACGTAAATTCTGGGAATTGGGTTGACTAACTTGCAGAAAACCCAACTTCCTTGTCAAAGAAAGATGAGGAAAAAATAAACAAAAAATCATTACTCCACCATTATTGAGATCTAAACCAATACTATAATATAAGATCGTCTATTATTCACCCTACAATTCCGTAATTGTTGCGTGCAACTATTATAATACTCCTTTCGTTTCAATCAAAAAATTCACTTTATTATGAGTTGTTGCTGAATCTATCATTACTCTTACCTAAAATAACTAATTTGACACAATAATTTTCATTTATATTCTTACTTTATAAATAAAAATTAATCGTGAATCACACGTTATTATATTAGTAAGACTATATAATATAGAAAAATAGACTTTTTAAATGAGACATAAGTTTTTTTTGAAAGTAAACTCTTTGAGTAACACGGAAAGAATAATATCTAGTTTAGTTTTTGTTTGATAAGAATCTTCAGTTGTATGATAAAGGTTGAACAAATGTTTGTGGGAAATGGATGCTCAAAAATTGCAGAAAACTCACTCTTCAATTATATGAGAGGCCACAGCCACAAGCCGACGGTGAAGCCGTGTAGTAGTGACTACAGTACTCTTTCCGCGTTATTAAAAAAATATAAAATTTACTATTATTGTAATGTATAATATATTAATAAGAGTATGTTAGGTAAATAAATTTAAAAATAAATTTTTTTAAATTTTATTAGTATAATTTTTTTTTTAAAAATTAATATTTATATGTGAGACGAAAAGAAAAGTATATAGGATCATCATAAGCAACGTGACGTAACAAAATTCACAGCTGTGTAGTCTGGAATGGTGGTTGTATTTGTATAGTACACAAAACATATGAGAATTGGATTGCCCCATTTTTGGAAAAATGGCAATTTTAGTCTCTATCGTTTGGATCGTGTGGCAATTTTCGTCCCTTACGTTTAGCGTGGCAAAAATGGTCCATTATGTTTGCAAGTGTGGCGTTTTCAGTCCATATTACCGGTTATAGCAAGTTTTTAATGGTCAAACTTGCGGTCAACGGTTTTTAGGACCTTTTTGAAATAAAAAAAATAATTGGGCCTTTCTTGCAATTTCTATATTCTTTAGTGGTCCAAACATTAATTTCTTTCCCAAATTTACTATTCATCTTCTTCTCCAAATTCATCCCCCTTTCTACTCCCTCCTCCGCTGCAGTCCGCCGCCCCTCCCTTCTCCCTACTCCTCCTCTCATCCTCCCTCCTCCACCGCTATCCCCTCCTCCAAGTTTTCTCATATAATCAAGGGAGGAAAAATCCAGAAAACTAAACAATCAAAGTCTATGAAGTAGACGAACCTTGAAGTGTTTCCAGAATATGTTCGATTCTGTACTTCATCACAGGTTGTCCTGACTTTGTTTTCTTGAACATCTTCCCCTTCAAAGATTTTCTTCTGGCTTCAGATCTCCGCTTTTCCTCCTCCTTTGCCCGGATATTCGCTTCCCTCTCTATCCTGGCTTTCTCTTCCCCTTCGTGCTTCTTCTTGTATATTTCTTCAAGGCTCTGTGCTCCGCCGTTGCTTTGTCGGTCAATACCCATATGATTAAAAGTACCGCCGTTGAGGTCCTTTACCAAACAGGGCCTAAAATTTGCATTTGGCATCTCAAATTTGGGCTTCTGTTGTTTGAGAACAGAGCTGAAGAATTTTGTCACCGTTAGATCATTAACTGCGAAAAATCTTGAGCTCCCAACTAATATATGCTATGTGCCAATTCTGTTTTCCTCTGGGTTGAAGTACATCCCTTCTTGTTGTCTGGAGTTTGTCTCCTAATTTCGAAGTTGTCGAGCTCGAATGAGAGCCAAATTAATTTAAAAAATTATATCTTGGAGGAGCTGGTGTGATGAAAAAGATCCAAAATGGTTGTTATCTGGTTGTGTTAGCTTCAACTTTGGCCATCAATTGGTTTACATTCAGGCTGCAGGAGTTATTGCTTGCGGTTGGCCGGTCATGAGAGCACCGTTTCTCTGTAAATTTGGGGGATGAATTTGGGGAAGAAGATGAATAGTAAATTTGGGAAAGAAATTAATGTTTGGACCACTAAAGAATATGGAAATTGTAAGAAAGCCCCAATTATTTTTTTTATTCAAAAAGGTCCTAAAAACCGTTGACCGCAAGTTTGACCATTAAAAACTTGCTATAACCGGTAATATGGACTGAAAACGCCACACTTGCAAACATAATGGACCATTTTCGCCACGCTAAACGTAAGGGACGAAAATTGTCACACGATCCAAACGATAGGGACTAAAATTGCCATTTTTCCCCCCATTTTTCTGTTTCTAATGTTTGTCGTTCATGTCACGCGGCAGGTTAGCAAACTGCAAAATGGGACCTTTCTCCGGTCCTCATTCTTGAAAGCAACATTAAAATAAAGGGTTCCACATAAAATTTCAAAAAGAAAGAAAGCTACATTTCGTTTGTGTACTATTACTATTATTATTGATTTGTTTTAATCAATCACTTGAATTATATATATAAATGTAGGTATTATACCCTCAACATGGAATGCACAATTTGTACGATAACTATAGAAATAACGGCCTTTCAACTCAATTACTATTGAATTGAGTTTGGCCTGATTTTCAATTTCTGCGCAATTCTAACACACTTCACAAAGAAAATCACTTCCCTCTTCATTCATCCTGACTGCCGCGCTTTTCAAATGTATAACTTTATATGAATTACCAGACTTAAAAAAGTAAAAGTATAAAGTGAAAGAAATGACTATTTTAATGTAAGGAAAAAAGTATTAGTTACTTCCAAACAAAGTGTATATTTGGGTCTTTTCAGGCAAAAGAAACACACACAAAAACAAAAATATAATTTATATTGACAAAAGTAGAATTACAAATAAGCACCGCCTCATCATCATAGGATCCGACTGCAACTAAGATACAATACACAACTCTCGCAATCCTCCCAAAAAATATAAATATATATATTCTTCTTTTTTTTTTTACCTATACGACGACGTTACCAACAATGAATTGAAAAATTACAGTGGTCAAAGCAAAGATATACATTATTACCTTCTTACTTCTCAATACCCTGCTGCAAGTATTGTATCAAATCATACCCGGCCGTGCTCCATTTGTTGTAAGCATCTGTACAAATCCTTATCATAAAATTAGCAGCCTCTCTCTCGCTCATCTCTGGGTGAAATCGTTTTCTCAGATTTCCGATCGGGTCCCCCCGGCTAAAGCAAGGCAACCCGCTGTCTAGCATTAGCGCCACCGTACTTATTATTCCGTCCATATATCGCCGGGCAGCAAGGTAGCCCTTCACACACAACCTGCAAATTTTCACCCATAAGAATTTTAACCAAAAAAATTACAGCAGCTTAAAATGAAATTCACGATCATCGTCAAGTCTTGTCTTTTACCCGACAAACTGGTACCAAGTGTCACTTTTCATTGCACCAGAAGGGTCAATCAACTGAGTCATTTCATGACTCAGCTTAAAATGGGCGCTTTCAAATCGCATATTTCCTCCGGGTGAAGTTTCCAAAATGAAACCAAAATCAATATGAACAAGTCTTCCCACACTGCAACAATGAAAATCAAATTAAGCACATATAGATATGATGTCTTGAATCCCATATCCCAAAAGGCTCAATTTGAATTCAGAAAAAAGAATATGAAACTTGATCAAAGCTAATGGACAGGCAAAATAATTTCTTTACTGTCAAATACAAGAGAACCACCACAGAATATAATGCTGCTTACTTGTCAAACAGTAGATTTCCATTATGTCTATCCTTTGGTTGAAGCAACAAGCTAGCTACTGCATAACCAGCACTGCTAATAATGAAGTTCTCACGAGCTGCTTCAAAACTCGGGGAACCAACAGGTCCAAAATCCTGCTGGAAGATCTCATATAACCCACCATCAGTTGTCTCACCCATCTGACTTCGGCTCCTAGTATTGGGCACAACCTGTGAGTATACCGTCATGATTAAAATTATGTTCCCAACATTTTCAGTAATACAAAACATGTTCCAAATATTGACCACAACAAGAGTTCTTCAAATTTGCATCCACACCCAAATCATTACATCGAAGTTGGCTATCAGTAGAATCCAGTTTTATACTCCCTCCGTCCCATACAAAGTCTCCTGTTTCGAAAAAAACATTCGTCCCAATAAAACAATCCAATTTTTATTTACATTGCATACCCTTGCTATTTTTATAATAATAGGTGGTCCACAATTAACCTTTACTTAGAAAGTAGGATATAACTGAAAAATATGGTACAAAATTATTGTCATACCTAGCAACCAACAATAAGTTATACAATTTTCAAACTGGACTCTTTCAGTGTGAGTGATGGCAAATATTCTTCAAATTCGGATTTCACACCCAAACCATTTTAACAGTAATGCCATGAGCGGAGGAAAGACACTGCATGAAGCTGGATAATCCTAAAAAATAACCAATATGCTTGATAGGAGAATAATGCGGGCGAAAAATAATTTTGGTGCACACAGGGCTAAGAAAACTTCTGAATGATTAATACCAAAGTAATGCCATGATTGGAGGGTGGAAGGGGGAAAAAAGGAAGAAGAAAAGAAAATAACCCATCAGCTTTGTCCAGTATGAAAAAGTATTTTGTTTGGTGAAATGATAGGGTTAGGGTTACACAAATCTAACCTAAGGGCCCAGCAAACTCATTATATTTCTTTGCAGCTCAAAAGTGTCTCCCTGAATTAAATTGCTCTCTCACACTTGGGCCAAACTTCATAGCCATTGGATGTAAGAAAACACACAAAAATAAAAATTGCGCAGCAGTATTATCCTAGCATGCAATTTACATTCAACAAGTAACAAAAAGCACCCCTAACAAGTGAAGTTATTTCATGTTAACAATTATTAATGAATTATATCAAACAGGAAAAACTCACCTCAATTATTCCTCTCTCTGGCCCAGTAGGAAGAACTCCATAAGGAAACAAATATAGATTAAGCCCAACAGCCTCAAATATGTCTTTCAAAAGTGAAATTACTTGTAAAGCAAGAACATCTTGGCGACAGTCATCTCCAACCTACAGATGTGGAAACTTTTTTTCAGGTAGACATAACCTAATACAAACAAACTAAACATTTATCCCATTATGTGGGGTCAGATGTATGAATCATATCTCTCCATTGTGATGGTAACAAATTTGTTTTCGAAGAATTAGTTAACAGCAAGAAAATGAAAATCATGAAACCAGATTTGCGTCATTACAGTTACAGATAATAACAATAATAAAAGAAGGGGAGATAAGAGAGAGAGAGGGAAGGAAAAATTCCACCCCCTTCACCCAGGAAAAAAGGAAGAAGAGAGAGAAACAGAAAAATAACACTCAAAATGAAGGAAATAAAGCCACTATGTAACGAGATGACCTCCCAGAAAATTATCTTTGGAAAACCCTTCAGCTCAAGTGTCCAATAAGAAGTTGAACCCAAGTTTGAGAAAATCTTTAACTTTTCAGGAAACAGCTTTTGTTTTTATCATTTAGACAATCAAATGGTGATGTAACAATAGTAGCACCTTGAATATGCAAGCTTGCGGCTTTATATCTTTTGGGTCCCCATCTCGGTCCATCACATTAAAAGTGATCATTATAGGAACTTTCGCTGCTGACTGCAAAGGTATTCCACTATCAACTCGAATGCCCCTCACAAGTTTGTTGGTAGCAGTAGGAAGATAGAGGTCATCCCCATTCAATTCAATTTTTTCCAATTCCCTGTTTCAACCTTAAAGGTCAATATGTAGCTTTCTAATCTACCTACAAACTTCAATAAAAGAAGTCTCCCTCTTCCCAACAGTATCCAGATAAAACAAATACCTCCTTATACCAGCTCTTCGTTCCTCTTTTGGAAGTGGAAATAGAACACCGGAGATTGATGTGACTTTGTCAAAGAAATCAAACTCCCTGTTAAATATGTCAAGAGCCTTAGGAGTGAAACCTTCAATAATTCGCTCCCTCACAACCGGAAGTAGTTCTTGGAATGAATTATTCTGAAGACATAGAAACATTCAAAATGAGCAAGCATAAACTATTGACAGTTATATTATGAAAATCTCAAAAATGGTGGCACTAAAGAGCCCATAAAGTATGAAAAGTGAAACATGAATACAAATTCAAAAGTACATGCAAGTAATGTTTGCAAAGCAACAAAAAATTAACATGAGAGGCAAAGATAGGCATACTTTTGCAGACAATGGCTCTTTTCCCGGCTCTGGAGGAAAAGTCTCACCCTGCAAAGTATTTAGCACAATAACAATCACCAGGAAACCAAAAAATGTTCAAAACACATAAAAGTATTTTAAATAATGCAGTGTGGCTCTCTTGAAAGCTTTTTTTCCCCCACCTGTAAATGCCATATCAGGATGTGTGCAAATATATCACTCCTCTGGGCAGCTCTAAGCAAATATCCTTCTACTAGTTTCTGCACAAAAACATTGTCAACGAAATAACTAGCAGCGTGCAATGATACAGTAAATAATGTCATATTGGCTTCGTAAATAACTGTATCACTGCCATACTTGCAAAAAATAAATAATTTTGAAGGATGCTCTTTTACGACCTCTCTAAAATTCTCATGTCTAATCATTTAGTCTGCAAGTGCCAATCTCTATGTTATTAGACTTCATTTTAACAGATAAACTGACCCATCATAAGAGGAGATTCTTCAAACATATTGTTCATGCCATGATAGAAGATTTTTTAAATATGTCATATCATGGACAAGAAAACCTACCCCATCATCAAATCTTAGCGACTGCACCAACTGAGGCATGAAGAAGGTTACTCTCTCAGGAGGATAAGACTCCAACACCCTAAGAACATAAGCCATAACACGTGGATGGCCCTTATAAGGTGGAGTAAGGAACTCTAAAGCCTGTGTTATCGAACAAGCTGCCCAATGTGGCAGCTGCTGCAGAAGGGGTGAATTTTCATCTACAGCTTTTGGCGTGACAAAATAAGGCAAGGCCTGAGGTATACTACGGATATCCAATATATGTTTCTGCATAAGAGAATACAGGTAAAAATGAAAAAGCAGTCATACTACATTGACTAAATGACAAAAGCAATTTTAGGGGGAAACAAGGGTATAAAAACAGATCTTTTGGGCACTACAACAACTAAGCCTTTATCCCACTATGTGGGGATGGCCTTTTGCGTACTACAGTAAAAATTATGAAAAGAACTCATCCAAAAAAGTAAATTGCTAACCCAAGAACCAATTCACCAACCAAAAAGAGAAAAAAAAAAAACAAAAGAAACCCGAAGTACATATCATTACACTATAGACATGGTCTGTATCTGGAAACAACAACTAAGGGCCTGTTCTTTTTGGTTGCGTTGAGTTTTGGTTTGGAAAAAATAGTTTTATAATGTAAAAAGTGTATTGGAAATGTAAAAAAAGTATAGCTGAATAGTAAAAAGCTGTATTGGAAATAATGAAAACTGATTATAATATATTAAATTTACTGTTGAGACCAAAACTGAGACCAAAACCAAAACTTAAAGAACAGGCAAGTCTTTATCCCATTATGTGAGGTCATCTATATAGATTATATCTCGCTATCGTGTACTGTCAAGACACATTGATAATTTATATACAAATATACCAGGTCATTTTATAGTTGTTTTCCAATTCATTTAAGATCTTTCACGTCCCCTTTTAATATCAGTTAACGACTCTTTATTTTCTACCAGTTAAACCTTCACAAAAATTTTGCACATTAATAAACATCAGAACCAGGAAGAAAAAGAGTGAGAGCAGTTCATCAAAGTGTAGTTGTAAAAGAAATGTGAAATAATTTAGAGAATTAGTCTAACTACGGCACAAATGTCATAGCCTGAGGAAGAATAAGCAGAAAAAAGGTCACAAATATAAATAAAATTGCCAAGCACTATTTAGAGAAACATTGCATTTAGACCATGAAATTCCTTAAGAGTTCCCGCCAGAAAAAATAGCTCCTGAAACTTTGCAAGTTGGAAAGCTCACAAATATTACTAAGATTAAGATTTTCAACAGATCAAAACAGTTTATGAGACATCTAAACTTTATACGGAAGCAAACAAGAAGATATGTAACAACTTCATCCCAAAATCCTGTTCTCTTCAATTAAAAATCCACCACAGAGAAGCTTATTAAACTGCATGATGAAAGCAATAACTAAAATATATCAACCCTTTCCCAGTTAAGACATGACTTAAGGGAGAACCCGGAGTATGAAAAGACAATTGTACAGAAATTTATTCATGTGAAATATACTTCCCAAGCACAAATAGCAGCAACCAGAAACATATTACAAAATAAAATTCATACACTCTGAATCAAATTGAATGAATGGGCATACTTGAACAAGGAGTGTCACTTCAGATTTCAGAACTACATTGGCTGGAAATCTAGCAGCCATGGACAAAGCAATTTGAGGATCAACAGAAAAAGCAGTCCTTGCATGTTCAATCCATTTTTCAGAGCTAACTTTCAAACGAGACGTACTTTCCCTGAATGTCATGTACAAAGTCAAATGGTCTGAGAATCAATATTCCACAAGGATCAAGCAAATGCATAAGGAATTCTACATGAAGACAAGAAGAAAATACAGCTTGATAAGAATAAATACTTAGAGCCACAAGGTTGTGCCCAAACATCAAGCCTCTCAGCCTCATGATGGCAAAGCATCAAAAGCAACTGCTTTCTCTTTTCCCTTCCAACTGCATAGTTATCCATTTGGCCCCAGACAGGATGATAAAGATCCTTCTGTATACAAAATCTTAAACAGTTATAGGCACCTTTGGAGGCCACGGGATACAAGGCAAAAAATGAGGGAACATTAGAAAATTTGGCTACTTAAACATCCATGTAGAAGCTGAATGAACAATTCACAAGCATAATTATCATACCACTTCATTAGGAGAATTTCCATTTTCCTGTGCAGATCCTTTAGATTCCAACTGGGAAGTATCTGTCCGCTCATTCAAAAGATGCTGTAAAAATAAGGAAACAGATTGAGCCTCACTTTGGGCAAAAGTGTTGCTGTTTACATCATACCATTCAGGTTCATGAGCAAACCACCCCAGAGAAGCCCTGGATTTCCACAGAAAGTAAAAGTCAGAAACTTTCTGACATGGACAGCAAATTTGCAAATTACAAGAGACCAAAAATAAGATGTCAGTAACCAATGCCACCAAGTGGGAATGAAAGGAAAGAAACACTATCTATCTTCCTAACAAACATACTTCAGGTAGCACAAAATAGTATCTACAAGCTACACCCCAATAATCTCCATTTTTCTCCTAAGCTCACCAGGTAGATCTCACTTGCATCACTGTAGGCGGCATACCAAGGCATATCTAATCCGACAGAAACAACAATTTATGCCCTGTATAATACCGTGGTTGGAATCTCATCTTGCAATTTATAATAAATTTTCACCATTCTCAATACCCATTTTTATATTTCTAATACATTCTTTACAATTCCCTTACACTTCCAATATTTTTAAGTTTGATCCATACAAAGTTAAACCACAGCTCTGATACCATACAGGACCTTCGAGATGACCCTCAAACTGGATGCTATTACAAGATTCAATGCAACTCACATGGAAACATCTAATAAAAGCAGACCTGTTGCTCGCAAAAAAAAATTGTCGATGTTCCTATTAGATATTTTTTTTATTATCAAGAAGAATTCCATGTTAAGAATAACATAGAAATTGATTATAGGCAAGGCACTTCCAAAAAATTCTTAAATGACAGGAGGTACTACTTTTCTTGTCATTGGTTATCTAAGTAAGAAATCTTATCATTAAAAAGGAAGCATTATAGATATAGGTTCAGAGCGAGCAAGCATATAGACATGATTTGCACTAGCAACTTGACTGGTCAAAATTCATAAAAAGTTATGCCCTTGCTATCAGGTCTCCAAAAAAGGTTGAACATAACTTCTTTCTGAGCAGTTGTCCAAGTACAATTTATAATAACTAAACATCTTTGAAGAAAAAGGTTAACGAACAATTTTAGGGATAAAATGGATAAACTTCAAGCAAAAAAGATGCAACACAAAGCACCAGAGAAGCAAGGTGTCATTACCGATAAATCCTATCTTCCAGCAGCTGAAGCCCAGCTCTGAAGTTGTGAAGGTTGCGCTGTAAATGGCACGCACAGAACTTCAGCCCGAGAAGCATGACCGTAAAAAAGGTTCCAGTAGCAGTTGGATGGCGCGAGAAACTCCAAGGAAGTTTTGTCGTTCCTTGTAACATACGACCAAGTAACAAAAGCTGCTCCACGCTATCATGCCGAACTACCTAAAGATGGAAAATAAATCAGGAAAGGAAGTATGTATTGACAATCAAATACAATTGGATATTGAATACTTCATGAAACTGTAGAATAGGAATAAACTTAAGACTTAAAAACAAAATATTGTTCACCAGCCAACTCAAAGCCTTCTCAACACAACATAATGCAGCAATCATCATCAAACTTCAAGAAGACACTGAAACTATTGAATTGAGATGCATTTAAGTATAAATTTCTCACAACTCAGCAATTTTTTCAACCCAGAAAGTTAGCCTAATACATCAAACCATACTCTTGGTAGCACAGCAGCCAAAGCGTTTAATTAGCAAATCAATAATCCTCCTCCTTCCCCCCATTCTTGATCCATAGTAAAATTGCAAGGAGTTGAAATCACCATGTCAAAGATGAAGTCCTTGGTTGTGGCTTAAACAAGCTTTTGTCTCACCAATGCCTGAATAGTACATGGCTAGCCTCTACCACTATCTCTAATGATCTTGGCAAGAACTAACCAAACAAATACTCTAATCAAAAATTCAAATATCATTTAAGGGGTAACTACAAATTCTTTTACTCTTACTAGTTAGTTCTCCAAAGACTGACGTCCTCATAAAGTTGCAGGATTATACAGCATTTGTAGCTATGGAAGCTGTAGAAGTTGTAAATGAGGAAGCCTTGCAAGAAGAGGGACAATCTAAGGTGTCATCAGTTAAGAGTACATAAAAACTGTGCTGTCAAATTCCATTTAAGGCTCTTAATGATCTTAACAGAAGGAAATAATTAACCATTAGATACCAAGTATGGTCATGATGTTAGGACAGAGGACAAAATGAAGGTTCATTCATTATCACCTCACCTCAAAACGATCAATGAAATATCCAAGCCATAGTCTGTGGGCCATTATTTGTTCAACAGGGTCATTTTCAGGTGGCTGCTCTGGTTCTCCAGGAGCAAGTTGAGGCCTTAGCTTTGCAGCAGGTCCAGCATACCTCACTTCAGAAGCAAAAAGGCCTCGCTTGGTATCAATGGTCCACAACCATGCATCAACCAGTTCAGCAAGGACAAGAGAACCCAACTGAGGTGCAGCAGAAACTAACCACGTCCAAACAAAAACTCCAGTTTCCATAGCATCAGGTGTGGATATGTATGCAGGGCACCAGCAAAGAAGGCGCAGAAGTTGTGAGAAGCTTTCTACATTTGATTTCAGACCTGAGTCCTGAAAAACTAGACTTCCGTCATATAACACAACCGAAATCCAACAAGAGAAGTCAAAGGAGAATAACTGACCAGATTCGAAAGAAGTAGTGCAGTAGCTTGAGAGCAAGTTTCCCGAAACAATGCTTTGTCCACTTCCCCTCCTTTCTCGGATGCGTTAACAAATTGCTGGAGCAGACGTACAAACCTGGTAAGCAACACCTCATTGAAGGAATCATTTTTCGGATTTGAATTTTCTAAGTCAGTAGACGGCTTAGGTTCAATGCCGCCAATATTCTCGTATATCCTTCTCATACCAGCTATTTCACCAGCATGATTACACTTTACTGTTGCACTTACTATACCAGTACCAAGCACCTCCAAGTTGAATGCCTCAGTCAGCTTTAAGTTGCCTCCAGATGCTGCAGCGGCCGCTGCCATGACAGCAGGAATGTTGGCAGGTTTTGTTCCATTCCAACAGTCATTTTTACCAGTACCAATCCGTATTTCAGACAATAGAGAAACAACATCAGCAGTGGGCTGCGTTCTCTGCCAATTGTTTGCTTTACTAATTTTCTCCTGCAGTTTAAATGAACTTATCAAGTGAAAGTGATTACAGAGCTGCATAATCAGATAGAACTAAATAGAGTTCCAAGAACAGCCGTGCCCTTAGGAATTCATGTCATAGATAATCACTTAACATTCATACTTGTCTCTCAAGAAAAGGAAAAATTACAATATAATAGAAGTAGCTATGAACAAGGCAACTACTCTATTTGTCCTAGAAAACAGAAAAAGGATCACCTCATTGACATACAATCATGGAAAGAAAGCTTACAAACAAAATTCTAAGGTCAAGTACACTCAAACGTCACAGATAAAGAAACCAATAGAATAGCACATTCTAACCTCACCCACCCAACCCAAAAAAAGAAAAGAGCTAAAAACTAAGAACAAGAGAAACACATAACATGCCTTCCAATCACGTAGAAAATATCATTTATCGTTTGGAGGGGGGAAAAACCCACCTGAAGAAGGCCCTGACTTGTGCAAGGAGCATAAGAAAGTGAAATTATTATCCACTCCCTAACAATTTTTTGGTATAAAGATCGAACTGTAGCCACCAAAGCAGGGTCATGGACAACAGCTGAGGGTGTATCATTGTGGATGGAGAAAAGCAGAAAATCCAGACAAGATGAATTCCATAGAATCTGTAGCATGCACAAGAAGTTCAAGTAAAATTTTAGCATCTAAAGCAAAAATCACAAAACACACCAGAATACCAAACATAATTTGCCAATAACTTTTACCTGAGAAAACTTATCTCTGAGTTGACTTAATAAATTTACAGAGATGTCACGAATTTGCTCATTCCTCTCAGACAAACTTTTTATGAGAAAACAAGCATGAATAGAAAGTGCGGACTCCCTAATTTCAGCATCATGTCCAGTTTCAGATGCTACGTCATCCTACAAACAGAGATAAGGGAATTATAGTTTAAAGGTTAAGTGTGTCATGTAAAGGGAAGAAATAACAATTTCTTAATAGTTTCCGTTTTGAGCTTTTTTTTATCTCGAGGACAAAGGAGGAAGGGAAAGAAATATAATTAAAGGACAGATGCTAGCTGAATAACAGGATATAATAAGGAAAAGGGATACCAGCCAAACTAGGGCTGTTTCGAAGGCCCGGTGCACAATTGCTGTCAAACACTGTGAGACAGCTGGCATAAGATTTGGACTTTTCAAATACTCAAAAACACAGCTGAAGGCACTGCGACAAGCGGGCGAACTGGGGCTGCCATTAAGAATGCCACCATTGCTGCTGAATCTGATTATTTCTAAAAATGCCACAGCTAGAAGATAAGTTGCCTTGACACCTGTCCATAATGAGTGAAATCTAAGAAGAGGATCTTATTTCACTGAGTTCTCACAACATTTATCATATATATAACTGCACCTTTAGATGGCAACAAAATAAAAATCATACTCATTGTACTGCCAAGTATTTTAATTATATCAAACCTGAGATAGTGCCCATTCCTGAAACCTCCACACGCCCACCTAAAGCAGCAGAAAGAGCAGACCTTTGGCTCAGAGCAGCTTTCTCATTGCCACTACCTCGTCGACTTCCAGGGTTATGAAGAGCATTAAGTTCCAACTCATCTTCTAGCCATTTCACAGAGCTCACAACCTGCATAAAAAGAATATTAATTCCATTTATGGATCTTTGCATCACAACAAATAGCTCGAAAACCTGGAAAAAAAGCACTTCATATCACCAATAAAACAAGGAGAACAAATAATTACTGGTTCACATACAAATCCAAACAAAATGATTTTCAGTTTATTGATTCAGAAGTCATAACATCATTTAGAATCAGATATCACGATTCAAATATATTTTCTTACTCTGTACCAAAAGGTCAAAGACAATGCAAACATAGGAAAACAATAGAGCAATTTATACATGTAACAAATTCAAAATGGTAACATATCCAGAAAGGATTTATACAAGCAACCCTAAAATGCAAAGCTCATTTGCAAAGAAAGAGTAGTAGCCCAATAGTTTATTGTTTGATTGCATGACAAGTGTATAATGAGGACATAGGTATGAGAAAGGCTAAAGATATGTACAAAACTGCAAGGATATCAAGACCAGTAAAAATTCCGAACAGAAAAACAGCTAAACGAAGCAACAGGATGTTACATTCAAATTTCAAACAGGTTTTATTCGGTTAAAACACAATTAGCTGCAAAAGGGTTTTGGTAATAATAAAGAGAATGAATAACAGAAAATGTAAACTTACGAGGGGCGGAGTCCCTTGAGAAATGCGCTGAACAGCAGAAGCCCACTTAGCATCCCACATGTATGGTCCGCTCACAGCTTGAAGTGCGACTGAACCCACACTACCAGCAGCATTAAGAGAAGTGGACAATGGTTTTGCCACTGCCTGAGTTTTATGTATTGGAGGCGCTAACCCAAAAAGAGCAATATAGAACCACAAATTGCGAAATAACTTCAACAGTGATGGTTCTACATCAACAGTGGGATCAAAATCTGAGCATATTTCAGCCACAGAAGGAAGTAGAGGGCCTAGGAAATCTGCTCCACTCCTGCAAACGTCAAATATTCACAAAAGCCCTCACACGTGAAAATATAGTGTTGCCTTAAAAACAATCTCAAAATTCTTACCCCCCACTTTTAGACTCAGCAGCTAACCCAACATCTGAACATAAAGACAGCAAACGATGACGAAAATCTGTTCGCAATTTGGTAGCAGTAAGACCCCTCGCAATCAGAAGAAATCCTGAAGGAAGAGTCTAGAATGTGATTGAACCAGTGAGCATAGCATTTAAGATAAGGAATATCATTTTCAAACTGAGGCCGCAACAGAATCGAAGGGTAACAACATACCTCAACACGCTCTGTCGTGGCTTCCTGAGCCATAGTTTTACTTTCAGCGGAGCCAAGAGCAGAGAGTTTACTCAAGTAGCTCCGTATCATTAAAACAATGGCTTCACGATAAGATTTCTCAAAACCTAAACTCGCCAGGCGAGAAACAGCATCAAGAAGCTGCAGTAACTCAACAAAAATAGGTTGAGAATATGCAATATTTACACTCAATCACATAATATCTAAAATATAGCAGTATCCTAGGAACAGTTAGCAATCATGGTCTTTACCCGAAGTCTTAGTATGCCTGGGGTTGAAGCATCTCCCTCTTCTAGACTTTCAATAAATAGTGGCAAAATCATGTCAACCACTTCAGACTTGTTAACAGAAATATTTAAATCAGCCAACAAGCTGATCATATTAAGCTGTAGAGGAGCTGCTAGCTTTTCTTTTCCATCCTGCCAAAATTGAAGCCACAAGACTTAGCATGCCACATAAATTTAACTTGTACATATCACTCAGGGAAAGAGACTAACTCATTATGCCTTAAAATCCCCAAAAACCCTAAAGGCCAACCTGAATAAATCTGCAGCAGTATTGGAATTACATTTATACATTCTACAGCTCGTACTACAACCCCTGAAATAACAATTACCATTTGACTTCACTTCAAATATGAACCAAACAATTCTGAATTGTCAAGTTACACAGTTTCCCTCCATACTGTTATTCTTATCACCGTGACAAACTTATTTTACATAACGCAAAATTGCCAATTTCGTTAGTTTGCACAATAAAAAATGGTCAAAAAGCCAGTTTAACACTTGGTATTTCCCATTAGCACATTGGAATCTTTAGCCAACAACAACAACAATAAACTAAGCATTTATCCCACTATGCAGGTTAACTATAGGGATCATATCTCGTCTTAGTGTGCGGTCAAGAAACATTATTTCATTCAGTCAGTGCTTGAATGAAAAGTCACTCCCACAGATCTGGAGCCTAGAAAAACAGGTTGGAGAAAAAAAAAAAATTAAACCTGTATATTTCCAATATTTCCACATGGGTCATAGTAGACATGCTATATTAGGCTCACACACACATCTAAAGTTTTACAAAGGATATCAAAACCAGAGCACAAAAATTACACATTTCCAATAGTTTTACCAAGGATGTATGAACTAGCGTCAGTTTTGAAAGAGGGGGGAAAACGTCAGTTGTTGGATTTCTTTTTTTACTTTTTTGTGTGAAATGGTAGGGTTACACAAATCTGACTTAAGGGCACAGCAAACTCATTATATTGCCTTGCAGTTAAAAAATGGCTCTCTGAATTGAATTGCTCTCACACACTTGAGCCAAAATTCAAAGCCATTAAATGTAAGACACCAGGGTATAAAAACTTTAAAACAATAAGTAAAGTTTAAAATATTGCAACACGGATAAGCTAACATAGTGTTAACCCTTGCATACAAATACTAAAACAGCAATTCAGGACTGCAAATACCTTCTTACAAAAGAAAGCATCACTAACAAATATGTGATTTCAAACCCAATAGATAGTGCAAAAAGGTTAAGCAGCAAGCCTATATTCTATTAATAGTTAAACATAAGCTTTAGAAATTGAAGTTTAAGTATAGCACAAGAATAAGATTTTAACCAGCATTGATGTAAATAACGTCTTACCTCTTCTTCCTTATCATTTCGCTCACGGATACTTGTGGCTAATCCCATAATAAAAGTATCCACTGGTGACCGGTCCTTATCCCATCCAAGCTGAATTAGTTCACAAGTTGTTCTCAAGACGCTCTGAAACATTGCTCCCTTGTTGTTGCCCCAAGTATCAGCAGCCTGTTGGAACATTTAAAATAAATAAATCATGAGCATTGTCAGTTAAAAGAATGTGAAAGGAAGACACTTGACCAGCAAAAGAAATATGGGGTCAACCTGAAGACAAGTAACCAGCACTAGCCGTTTGAAACGTATGAGCAGGACTCGCAACAGTTGGCCACCCCGTAATGTAGCACCTTGGGATATTCCAGTGAGTAAAGAGCCAAATAACTCCTCGCAAATTCGCAACTTCCGCCACATTGACCTTAAACATGCCTCTGCGGCGTCTATCAACAATGCAAGAGTTTCATGCAACAACCTTTTTGATGATTTCCCATCAAGGTCAAGGGATGAAAGAGTCTTAATTTGTAACATAGATGCTGCTTGGTAAGCAGATAACTTAGCATTGATTCTAGCTTTCAGTAATTGGCCCTGTTCAGACCAGGCACTCTTCCTCATCTGCCCGGGAAAGAAAAAACCAGCTCTCAGCACTCCCATTAGTAATAGCACTTTCTACTAAATAACAAGGAAATACTAGTACAAAACAAACAAAAATTCAGAATCAGAAACGTTACCTTCAGAAAATGAATCATTGATTGGAGTTGATTCTTTGCTACAAGTCTCACTTGCTCAAAAAGCTTGGATTCAACCGTGGCTTTACCTAATATGTGGGTTAACAATTTAAACGCAATTTCATGTTTCTCAAGCCCCTCCATAGACTCTTCCTCAAGTGATATAGCAGTTCCCTTGCCTCCTCCACCATCACTTAACCCCAAAGCTACACTTGACAAATCCGCATTGCTTTTCCACCCCACGCTGCCCCCATTGGCCACAATCTCGCTACGCACCTCATTCACTGGACTGGACTCGCTACGTATATGGTTCAACGGTGAACTATGGCTCGAAACAGCCTCTGATGAATGCGACCCTCTAGGTGAAAGGGGAATAGCCACGATTTCAACCCTTTCTAAAAGACACGAAACTAATTTGTTGGCATCAGCGGGAAGAATAGGCGGAAAGTTTACAGACACAGCGTTCAAGAAAACCCTGGAAATCCCCTCATCTCCGGTCGCATTGCTGATAGCAGGCATCACAATATCTCCAGTGAATCCAGATATGTCTGTAGCAAAATCAGCATCTAATTCCGCAGCTTTACACACATACGTGAAGTAATCTTTAAAGAATGCCGCAATTGCGTCATTTGAAAATGATTGTGGCCAGAAGGAAACGGAGAAGGAAGACGGAATTGCACGAAAGAATGCAACGATGATGGATTTAGGCCGTTGATCGTCGTTGAAAGCGCTTTTAGAGAGGAACCGAGCTACGGCGAGGATGGCATTGAGCTGGGATCTCGAAACCCTAGGAGATCCGGTAAGGAGAGACTCCGCTGAAGGGCACCTTCCGCAAATCCACACCAACTTCTCAGCGAATTGCCCGGGGCTTTGAGCAATTAAATCGCATAGCTCAATCAGCGAATCCATGTAGCAATCCTACAAACCCAAGAACATTGAGAAAACTCACGCAGAATTTAGCTCCCCGGACGCGCTCTTCCCGATCAATTTCAACATCCTGATCAAACCCACAGGACAAGTCATAAAATAGGAGAGCTTCGGAGAAATCGCCTTCGGTATGTCATGGCGGCAAATGCAATAACCTTCCCGTAAAGATTGCGACAGCGAAGCTCAACAACAGGCCCTGTGAGGCGAAAATGCGGATTCCAAAGGGTCAAAAGAGAGAGAATTACAAGGTGAATATCTCAATGTCAAACAAAAAAGCAAAGCAAAGCACAGCACAGTTTGAAACAATTAACAATGGAGGAAAATTGAAAGAAACGTACGCGAATTAGGGTTTACTGGCCGGATGATTGGGGAAGAAAATTGAAGAAAGAAAGCGGGAATTTCTTTGGCGAAGATCGATGCGCTGTGCCCAGCGGGACACAATGGCGATGTTGAGGGGCGTTGAGGCAACCGTCAAAGTCTCGCGCCTCTATCGATGTTTTTTTCACTTTTTGGTTTTCTGCCTCGTGACGTTATTGTCTTTTACAGAGTCCGTTGAAATGAAAATAAATACTATAAAAAATACATAAAGGTGAAAATAATTCCCTCTTTTTAGGGAACGGGCGCGGGAGGCTTTTTTTTTTTTTTTTTCCGGCCCATAATGCGTAAATGGTCTCTCTTCTTTTGGGCTTACACTATCACAGATGGGCTTTGTTTGGGCCCTGAAAAGATATAAAATTTCAAAGGTTACCTTTGGACTAATGATACTCTTAATGACTAATTTTAGCCACTTACCATCTCAACTGACGTGTCCTATCTAACGTGGACTCTTCCATACACACGCATCAAACAAAAACCCATGTTCATCCATGTCTCTCTTCTTCTCTTCTTTCTGCCGAAAAAAACTCTGCACAATCTTACTTCTGCCATGGAAGGAATGAAACCTCTTCACAAAATAATTTTGTCAATCAATTTCAATTACTGAAGTTGAAAGAAACCTGCGCGAGGGGATAAATATACAAACTTGTATTATCAAATTGCCGTTTTCTTTGTGTCCTCCTCGTTTCTCAATTTCTTACATCAATCAAATTTGAAGAAATTTCACTTGATTCGTAGACAGAGGATCTGAGGCCTTCCAATATATCCACAAATTCACGTGAAATCATGAACTTTAATATAGGTGTTGTATTTGACCAATTATAATAAATTATGCAAAGTAAATTATTTCAATAGAGCATAGACGGTAATAAAGTAGGCATACGTAAGTATGTATACTAGTATAAACTAAATTAAAATTAACTTTTTTTACCGGTCTCGATTATGTCATTAGCATCCTTACAAAATTGTCTCACTTTTGAAGTGCTATTTTAAGTTTGAACTCTTTAGCAAGAAATGCCATGGATCGTTCTACTCTTACGTCCACAGGCGAGGACAACAAGACAATACGTTACCTTTTCAGATCAAAAGAAACAAATGCAAATTATACAAACACACATTAATGATAACTACAGAAACCCATTGAGTTTTCCATAAATATCATCATCAATTGCATAATTTGCATGCATATTAGTAGTAAAGTATAATTAATTAATTAATTAGTTGTTTAACTATTAGTAATTAACGTAAGCACAATATATAGCTAGATCGATTACCAAAAATAAAATAAAAACACTTAAAAAGCAAATATTTTCCTTTGGAGGAGGAGGAGGCTTTAATTATGCTAATTAATTAAGATGAAACACTGACTATTGAAACATTAATTGCAAAATGGTGGGAGATTTTTCATGAGTAATAATCGAAAGGGTCGTTTGGATCAAGCTGTTTGCATAATCCAAGATAAGTAAGATAAAGAACACGATTCTTGGATTCTTCGTATGCTTGCAGAAATATTTGAGTTGATCCAACGTACAACAACCCAGCAACTGACCCAAAAACAAAAATAACCAATTGATTTCGTCCTTATTATCTCCGTCACATAGCCTGCAATTAAGATGGAAGAGTCGGGTTCATCTGGGTCTTTTCCGGAGCCCTTTCCCTCATGCGACTTTTCTCCTGTGCGATGAATATATGTCCAAACTTCCGTTAACTTTTCCCTCAAATCGTACCTCACTACAAGAAAAAAGGGCTTTAGTGACGACGCAAAGTCGTCAGTAAAAGCCCAAAAATCGTCACTAAACCCTTTAGTGACGACAAACGGGTCGTCAAGTGGTCGCGACAATAGGCCCGTAGCTAAAGGGTCCAGTGACGACATTTTTGCACCGTCGTCACTAAATCCTACCATTTAGTGACGACTTTTTGTCGTCACTAGAGTTAGTGACGACAAAAGTCGTCACTGTGTGTACGTCACTAAAAGACAAAAGTCGTCACTAAAAGGTGTATTTTTAGTGACGAAAAAGATAGTGACGAATGAAAGTCGTCAGTAGGTAACAAATGGTCAAAGGCTTTAGTGACGAAACTCAGTGACGAGAATTGCTTGTCAGTACAAAAGTCAACGGTTTTAGTGACGACAAGATTCGTCACAATAAAGATGAAGCCAACAAATATAGTGACAATAAATAGTCATCAATAGCTACCTGCTTTAGTGACGAAGTTGAGGGACTACAAATGTTGTCAATGGAACAAAATATTAAACGATATATTTCAAAACTTTCAATTTAAATTGCAAATGAATATACATATAGTATGTCATCATTTACACAAGTATGACAAATTGTCATCATATTTAAATATGTTCTAAATCAAATACCAAAGCTTCCATCTAACTAAACGACTAAGTAAAATTATACAAGTCCAACATCACTTGTGGTGGTGGGATTGAAGACGTGAAGATATCTTCAACTTAGCCATTTGAATCACAAACCGCACGCTGCACGAGTATTTGAACACATCATTAGAAAAACATCAAACTCAAGAACTTCTCAAACCATCAAACACATATCTACCTAACAACCAAAACACTAAGGACATTGAGAATATTACATAAATTTCATAGTACCTAAGAAAAAAAATCACCATCCACATGAAAACCTGCATAATTAAAGGATTGAGCTAATTAGTTGAAAAATTAAGATGGTCAGATATAATATACTTTGAAATGTTAATCATGACCTGAAATAATCTTTATGGGAAGCAATCCCACAATATAAAAAGGCAAAGTAAAACATTACTAAAAATAAAATGGCATAGGAAGCAAACCAATCGGACACAGAGAAGCAAAGTCAGAAAAATCAATCACTAGCATAATAAGCAATTCATATCTACAAATTCCTGGTCAAAGTTATAGTGCAGATCCAATGACAAAATTATTGGCGAGAGACAGTTTCATGGGTAAGAGAAATACTACTCCACTCAATTAGAAGGGTAAGAGCAAAGGGGGAAGGGGAACAAGCAAAAGCAAGATCTTCCACATTATGTAACGTGGTAAGCGTTGTACCTGGTAGTAAAGTAAATCAAGTACAGGCAATGCCAGGAAATAGACTAACAGCCTTCCAACAGTTTAAAAAGTTGAATGATGAACATGTTAGCATTGATGTAACCAATAGATCCTCCTACTTCAAGAATGTAATCTCCCCTCACAGATTTTAATGGTTATAACTATGTCAATATATGAGCTAATAAAAATAATTGTAACATGACAGAAATATAAATCGTTAGCTTACGATAATTGATTTGTAAGTTGCCTTGTGATGCCGGAGATCCTGTAGCGCCTCTTGTTCTTTCCATGAGAAACTTCCACTCTTAACATTTTTAAGAATCTTCCGCACCTGTAGGGCAACGCAAGAAAGATGCATTATAATTATAGTAGATGAAGATATAAAATAAACTACTTTTCTTGAAAGTGAATCATTCCCACCGCAGCAAGCAGTTACTTCCTTTACTTAATAAAAAAAAGAAACAATATATAAACACGAGCAAAGATGTCTGGTGCACCTTGATCCGATCTTGATCAGATAAAGGCCGCATTAAGTCAATGTCGTTTCTATTTGGTCCAATGATCCAATGTGTTATGGAAGAATGACCTTCCAACAACTTCATACCAAATTAGCTCACCAAAGACAAGAACAAAATGAAAAGAAAAAAAGACAAAAGGCCTAACTTCAAATTTCCAATACATTGAGGCAGTGAGGTGAGGCACACACAGCACACACACAGAACAGAACCTCTAGCCTCTAGGATACTAAAAACTTCAACAACACCATAGCATCTAAAATCAATCAACAGGCAGTGGCCAGTGAGGCACACACAGAGTCACACTCAGAGTCTTCAAAAGCAGCAGCTATACATGGAAAGACTATAAACAGTTTCAATCACAAATCATGCGAGAAAGTAAAACCAAGTTACCGACTAATAGGGATAGTAAGATTGCCCTCTTGGCCTCTTCACTTCCCCCGACTTCCAGCCTAGGAGATAAATGGTTGCTCCAGAACAACTATGCCATTAAAACGCAGCTGAAAATTGCAGTGAAGCATCCAAGAAACTCCAAATTAATTATAAAGTAACAATCTTTTTCAATTGACTTGAGCATAAGGATAAGGGAAGAAAAAACCAAGCATTCAAGGAACCCCAATTCAACTCTTTTACTAATGAAACAAGTCTTCTCTTCTCTCACTTAATTCCCTGACAGCAATTTTAAAATAAAAGTAAATGGAGGAAAAACACGAGAATCAAACATCTTGAATCCCATTTCTACCTCTGTCTTCTTCTTTTTCTTTTATTTTTTATTTTTTATTCCCTCTAGCTTCAAATTTCAGCAACCAACCGCCATAAAAGGACAGAAATTTAACATCAAAACACCTTCAAAAAATTACAGTTGAGCACTTACAGTTGCAATACACTTGACAGCTCAATTTCTGTTGTTCAATTGTAGTCACTTACAGTTTCACGCAATTTCTTGACAGCTCAAGTATATATATATATATATACTTGACAGCTCAATTTGCGTCGTCACTTACAGTTGCAATACACTTGACAGCTCAATTTCTTCAATTGTAGTCAACTTGAGCACTTTACTACTTATATAAACTTGAAATTAATGCTGTAAACAGAGAAATAAGGCATTTTAACTCAAGTGGCATAGCATTTTAATTTATAAAGTAATAGCATAGTGAGAACAGAAAAAACGGATGGATCAAGACGTGATACACATGTTCACGAAAGGAAAATAAAGCAACCATTAGTGAATCTCTATGTTAGATATGCACCCCCTTCCGCCCCTTTCCTTTTTTTTTCTCTATGTTTGCTGAGTGAATCTTATGGAGGCCAGATATGAAAAACCTAAGAATGAACAAAGATTCCACATTTACACTAACTTGCAGTGGTAGTTAATGGTTAACACCCAAAATGAAATGATTACAAAAATAATATTATTAGAGTGAAAAGTGAAGTAGAATCCAAAGACAATGAATAAGAAGCTACATGGTGGCTGCTGAAATTTTAGAACAAACCAGTTAAGTTTTTCCTAAACAGCAGAGAAAACAACCTCAGATTAGCTAAAGTTTTTTTTTTTCCTTTTTTTCTCAAAACAGAGACATAGTAACTTTCAACATATCCATCTTAACCTCTGAACTACGGAAATTAAAACACTTTTTTCCAACCACATTGATGAAACCTAAACCCAAAAATTCATTTCAATACCAGGAATTAGGTCAGACGAAAAATCAGTCCATACCCTTTACCATATCTGGGAAATTTGTGAAGTTCAGATGCTCTGTTCCTGGTGGTGCTGCGGAAGAGTGAAGACTTGTCGAAGTTGAAGGATCTGGGGAGGAAAACAAAAAATAAGTGAGAATCACTGCAAGCCATAACAGTCATTCACCCAACTCAAAACCCACCATTGTGCCTAAATCCCTTCCCCTAATCCAACATTTACAGCAGAAATTTGTTTACCCCAACACCCCAGACTTCAAATTAGACACACAACCCTACAGAAAACATCGTCGAGCCACAACTTCTGACCACAATAAACAAGGAAAAATTGTTAAATGAAAGTTTATCTAAGATGATGAGCTTCAATTGCCAAGATCGTATGGATGAACTTCATAGTGGGAGGGAATAGATCTAGTTTGAAGGCTGATTTCCTATAGGATGAAGATTTCGAACAACCAATCTGAAAACCACAATCAAATCCAATCTCTCGCAACATCCCTCCATCTTTCCTTCTGAAATTTGAAATTTCCATCTTCATTTCCTCTATTTTCCTTCCCCAAAATCAATCAAGATAAATGATTTGATGACAAAATCCTTCACCAGCTATGTCTATCAAAAAACAGAAGCCTTGCAAGATCTGTCAAAGGAGACAGTAGATCTAGAAATGGGGATGACTCAAACGGACCAAAATCTCTGCTAATTTCTCTGGAATCTGAATCTTTAATTGCTGGGTTTTTCCAAAATGCTGCCTCCTGGTGTCCATCCTCCGCTTGCCGCCGTTCTCGATCCACGGGAGGAAGTCGCCCGCACTCCGCCAGAGATTCCTCTGCTGCTGCTTCAGATCTGCTGTCGTCCCTATCGGAGTCCACCTTCCGACGTCCGTTCGAGTAATTCTTCATATTGTTAGGGTGGCAATCGATTATTTCTTCTACGTCTTCTTCAATTTCCACCGCTATTTCTTCAATTCCTCCCTCATCGAAAAAATCTTCATCTCTGTGGCTAAGAGGAGGGGGCCGAAGAAGGAAGAGAGAGGGAGAGGAAGGAAGCACTCCTTTTCTTCTTCTTCTTCCTTTCTTGACGGTAGAAATAAACAGTTTACATTTAGATTGTACTATACAGTTTGAAAGCCTCTGCTTTTCTTTTATCAAAAACGTTTTCAAAGTGTTTTTAAGAATAAAAAAATATACAATTGAAAACAAAAGTATTGTTAGAAATATAAAATAAAAAAAAATGATTAGGGAAAGGAGGGTCTGGAACGGTGGAATTAATTTCTTGGAGGAATAATTTGCAAATTTTGCAAAATAAAAATAAATAAATGACTATTGTAGCGAAAAATGTAAATACCCTATAGTATTTTAGGGAGAGGGGGTGCGGGGGGAAGATATTTGAGTAATCCTTTTTTTCCTTTTTAATACTTTCGGTCAAAAAAATAAAAACTGAAAAACATTTTTGATTCTCTTTATTAGATCCAAAAAGTTTAATCTTTGTGTTGAAGTACTTCTTGATAAAGCTTAATCTATATGACTAATAAAAAAAAGTGAACTTTTGCAAGTAGCTTTTGTGTGTGTGTGTGTGTGTGTGTCTATATATATATATATATATATATATATATATATATATATAAGGGTGCTAATAAAAAAAAGTGAACTTTTGCAAGTAGCTTTTGTGTGTGTGTGTGTGTATATATATATATATATATATATATAATATATATAAGGGTGCTATAGTAACATTGTTAAAAGTTATAAGGTAAAAGATAATTACGAGAGAGTTTAGGTGACATTGTTAAAAGTTGTTGATAGGAAGACAAATATAAGTGTGTCTTAGTGGCATTGTTAAAAGTTATGGATTACAAAAATATATAAGGGTGTCTTAGTGACATTATTAAAAGTTATATCCTAAGAAAAATATAAAGTTGTGTTAGGAACATTGTTAAATTTATGGACAAAAATAAAAATAAATGGTGTCTAAATGATAATGTTAAAAGTTATTGACTAAAATAAAATTATTTTAGTCATTTTAGTTGATACAGATAGATTTGTTGTTCATATGAAATTATTTCACAAATATATATATATATATCAAACGATATAGACTAAAAGATAGATGTTAGGGTGTCTTAGTGGCATTGCTAAAAATTATGGACTAAAAGAAAATTATAAGGGTGTTTTAGTAATATTGTTAAAAGTTATGGGCAAAAAGAGAAACGCAATGATGTTTTAGAGACATTGTTAAAAGTTATGGACTAGAAAGAAAATATGAGGGTGTCTTAGTGGCATTACTAAAAGTTATGTATTAAAAGAAAAATAAAAAGGTGTTTTAGTAACATAGTTAAATGTTATGGACTAAAATAAAAACAGTAGGGTGTGTTAGTGATAATATTAAAAGTTATGGACTAAAAGGGTATCTTAGTCATTTTTGTAGATACAATTAGTTTTCATGTAATATGAAATTATTTCCCAAATATATATAACAAGAGATACAACTGAAGTTGGCTCTTAATACAAACTGAAGTTGTCTCTTAGTGACACTGGTAAAATTTGTGGACTAAAAGAAAAATATAAGGGTGTTCAATGACGTTGTAAAAAGTTATGGACTAAACAAAAAATATAAGAGTGTCTTAGTAATATTGTTAAAAGTTATATAGTAACAGAAAAATATAAGGGTGTCTTAGTGATATTGTTAAAAGTTATGTGTTAAAAGAAAAATATAAATGTGTTTTAGTGACATTATTAAAAGTTATGGACTAAAACAAAGTGCATTAAGTGGTATTGTTAAAAGTTATGGGCTAAAAGAGAAATATAATGGCGTATTATTAACATCATTAAAAGTTATGGGTTAACAGAAAAATATAAGGGTGTCTTAGTAATATTGTTAAAAATTAGAAAAATAAAAGAAAAATATAAGGGTGTCTTAGTGATATTGTTAAAAATTAGGAAAATAAAAGAAAAATATTTAGTGATATTGTCATATATATATATATATATATATATATATATACTAAAAGACAAATGTTAGGGTGCTTTATTGGCATTGCTAAAAGTTATGGAATAAAAGAAAAATCTAAAGGTATTTTAGTAATATTGTTAAAATTTATGGCTAAAAGAGATATTCAAGGGTGTCTTAGTAACATTGTTAAAAGTTATGGGCTAGAAGGAAAATATATTAGTGTATTAGTCATATTGTTCAAAGTAATAGATGAAAAGAAAAATATAAGACTGTCTTAGTGAAATTATTAAAAGTTATACTGTTGTTCATATAAAACTATCTTGATGACGTTGCTCGATGTTTATGAACTAAAACAAAAATAGTAGGGTGTTTTACTGACAACGTTAAAAGTTTTCAGACTCAAATAATTTTAGTAGATACAATTAGTTTGGATGTTCATATGGAATTATTTTCTTTATATATGTATATATATTACGAGATGTGGATCCGACAGAAAACAACTATTAGGGTGTCTTAGTGACAATGATAAATTTGAGACTGAAAAAAATATAAGAGTGTTCGGTAATATTATAAAAAGTTATGGACTAAATGAGAAATATAAAAGGGTCTTAGTAATGGACTAATGGAAAAATATAATGGTGTCTAATTGAAATTAATAAAAGTTAAATGCTATAAACGAATTAATATAAGGGTGTTTTATAGACATTATTAAAAGTTATGGACTACAAGAAAAAAAAATAAGAGTGCCTTAGTAACAACTGTTTAAAGTTATGGGTTGAAAGAAAAATATAAGGGTGTCTGAGTAAGAATTAGTGTAAAATCAATGGGCTAGCAAAAAAATATGTGTATCTTAGTATATGTTGTTAAATATTATGAGTTCAAAGAAAAATATATGGGTGCCTTAGTAATATTATTAAAAGTTATAGACTAAAAGAAGAAGAAAAAAAAAATAAGGGTGTGTTAATAACATTGTTAAAACTTATGAGCCAAAAGAAAAATATAAGGGTGCCTTAGTGACAATGTTTAAAATGTATGGACTAAAAGAAAAAGGGTGCCTCACAAACATTGTTAAAAGGTATGGGCTAAAACAACAATATAAGGGTCTCTTAGTGACATTGTTAAAAGTTTTGGACTAAAAAAAAATTTATTATAGTTATTATAATAGATAAATACTTTTAATTAATTCAAGTGTACTCATAAAAATTTTGGTTGCTCTGTTAAGGCATTATTATGTTAACAATGAGGTCTCGATTTCAAGACTTAGCTCAGCCATTTTTTGGATTATTAAATCAAACTGACGAGTAGTTAACTACAATTGAAACGCTTAAATAACTAATGTTGGAATTGGTGCATTTGGTAAAACAATGTCTCTCTCCAAGAGGGCATGGTTTCGAACCTCACTTCCACCAATTTTTATGCATATATTTTTCCTCTAACAGCAGACCTTTACTGACGAGAATTTGTTGTCACTATAAATAAATGTTTTAGTGACGACAAATTGTTGTCACAATATTGCTAAATGCATGCTTTTACTGACGAAAATAAGTTTCGTCACTAATTGTCGTCACTAAATGTCTTCAAACTATTGACGAAACTCATTTTCGTCACTAGTTTCGTCACTAAATGTCATGAAATAGGCGGGAAGGGTTGGCGCCAACCATATAGTGACGACTTGGTGACGACTTTTATATCTCGTCACTAAAACTCCCCGTTTTGACGAAATTCTGTTGACGACTTCGATTTTCGTCACTAATAAGGGTCTTTACTGACGACTTCCCCTGACGACAAAAAAATTTTCGTCACTAATGCCCATTTTTCTTGTAGTGCCTCCTGTCGCACTTCTTGCAATGGACTTCGCCCCTGATCTTAAAGATCTGTTTGGAGGAGGGTTACGGCGTTGCCGAGTCGGCCTGGAGGGACCTCCTGATTGTTGAATAACGGGTTGTGCTATTGGCATCGGAGCCCTGCAAACAGGGAAGATTGGTTGCTCAGATGGTGGTGGTGGTGACGGCGGTTGTTGTTGACGCACTGGAGAAAGTCTTCTGGACTTGTTGGCGGCGGCGTCGGGATATAAAGAAAGAGAAAGGGATAAAAAATCATCGTCAGTAGTTTGATCCGCGATGTTTTCAGGGGAAGGAAATCTGAATAAATTCATGGTCGTTCCTTGATCTCTTCCGGTTGATTTCTTGATCGCCGGAGATGTCTGTTGGTGGTTCCATGGCGGGTCGAGGAGGACAAGTTGAAATTGGTTAAAAAAAGCGAATGCGACAAGGGTGGAAGTTCAGTCTTTTAGTTCCGAGCGTTAGAGGCGATTTTTTATTTTTTAATACGAGAAAAAATATATAAAGAAAAAAAAAAAGATAATTAAGAATTTGAAAAAATAAAGAGATAGGGATTAGTTGGAATGTGATAGATATAGCCTGCAACTGTAATTTATATAGATCGAATTTTTAGGCTAATTTCAAATATCCCCGCATTTTTCGCGTTTTTTGCATCTTTCTCATTTTCAATGTAGGAGATTAATTTTTTTATTATTCTACTTTATAATTCGAACAAAAAAATTATAATAAATTTTTTTTTTAAATTTATTTTACTTTTTTACTTTTATTTGTTCTGGTTTATTTTAGAAAAATAATTTTAAAAGCTCTGTCTTACAGTGAAGACATTTAGGCCAGGTATGACACTTGTGAATTCTAAACTACATTCTAAAATAGTAATAAAATGGACTTTTTGAATGGAACAAAAGTAGTCGAGGAAATGATTTGATTAAAATTAGAGTACCCAAATTAAGATGATATCACTTTTCATCCGTTCTGAAAATAATTATATATACCTAATGATGGACGGGACGGGGTATCTATTCTTAAAGTAAAATATTCTAATGAAACCGAGAGAAATATTCTAATCTAATGAAACGGAGAGAATTCTTTATCTTCGTTTTCTGATCACTCTCAATCCATCAAAATTTGACTGAAAAATGTTGATGAACTGGTGCAAAATCATTCCAAAAAAAAAAAAGAAATGGACCAAATGATAACCGAACGTATATATATATATATGCAGAGGACAACAAGACAAAACCTGGAAATAACCTTACTTTTTCAGAAAAAAAGAAAGGACTGCATGCATATGCTTTAAAATCAGGTGCCCATTAATTACTGTACTAATAAAGAAAAATAGCCAAACTAGATCTTCATAAAGAAACTCATTGATTTTTCCATAAATATTAGTAGTAATTAATTAGCTAATTCTTGACTGAAAATTAATGTAATCAGGCACAATCAAAAATTAATTACCAAAAATAAAATCAAATTCCATGAATTCTACAAGAAGCTTTCAACACAATCTTGAAATGAAAATATGATGAATTTCTACAAGAAGCTTTCAACTGAGACCAGCTTCGATTTCAACGTTTCAAGATTCCATGAATTCCAAACAACCAGGTTTAATCTAAAAAAAACTCAAACCATTTTTCCTGTAAGAGTACTACTACGTACGAACGTACCAGAGATTGTCGATCAGAGCTGAGTCTGTTCTTCGATCAGTATGTACTACTGAGGCAATTAATTGCGAAAATGGTGGGAGCTTTTTCAGCGATCGAAAGGGCCATTGGGATCAAGCTGTTTGCATAAACCCAAATAGGTAAGGTAAAGAACACGATCCTTGGCCCCGGTTCGATGATTCTTTGTATGCTTGCAGAAATATTTGAGTTGATCTAGTGTACAACAACCCAGCAATTGACCCAAAAGCAAAAACAACCAATTGATTTCGTCCTTGTTATCCGGAATAATTGGCTTCGCACAATTCTCTCCATCGCATAGCCGGCAAGACGGAAGAGTCGGGTTCATCCAGGTCTTTTCTGGAGCCCTTTCACGCCAGGTAATTTTGTTCCGGGCGATGTATGTCCCGACTTCCATGAACTTTTCCCTCAAATCGTACTCCATTTCGTACCTCTTGTCGCATCTCTTGCAATGGACTTCGCCCCTTATCTTATAAATCTCTTTGGACAACAAATAATCCAGGCTGTAGACGGTGGCGCGTCGGGTGCTTGCCCATGGGAAAGGGGGCTCAATCTCATTCCCCCTTTCCTCACGTGGCTCCGGAGGAGCGTTACGGCGTTGCCGAGTTGGCCTGGAGGACCCTCCTGATTGGTCAGGACCCGGATGCGCTATTGGCATGGGAGGCACGCAAACAGGGTTGATCGGTTGGTGAGGCTCCGGCGGCGGCGGTGACGTCGTCGGCTGCTGAAAGAAAAATTGAAGCGGAGATGTTGGCGGTGGTTGTTGCGGTTCTTCTTGACGCGGTGGAGACAGTCTTCTGGACTTGTTGGCGGCGGGATATAAAGAAAGAGAAAGGGCTAAAAATTCATCGTCAGCTGTACTTTGATCCACGGTGTTTTCAGGGGAAGGAAATCTTCTGGCCGGGATCTGAAATTCATGGTCGTTCCGTGATCTCTTCCTGCTGATTTCTTGATCGCCGGAGATGTCTGTTGGTGGTTCCATACGGGAGGAAGACAACAAAAACAGAAAGTTGAAATCGGTAAAAGAAAAGGCGAGGAGGGTTTCAACTTTCAAGACTAAGGGTGGAATTTCAGACTTTAGAGCGCTTTTTTAGTTTTATAAACCTAGAAGCGTTTCACTAACTTAGGGATGCGTCGTTTAGAGAAAAATAATAATAATGATAATTAAAAATTCAAAAAAAATATAAGAAAAATAAAATATAATTAAGATTTCAAAAAAAGAAAAGAAAAGATAGGATAGAGATGAGTTAACAGATTGTGAAGCGGTAATGGCATTTGTACAATGTGAGCTAGCAAGTTTATTTTTTCATACTTCTTTTAAATTCGTAATTTCCATTTTATTTTTCAAGGCTTACAAATATTATCGAATTTTGTGTTTTCTGCATTCTGAATGCATAGTTCGAATTATATTTTGTGATTTATAAATAATCGTATGCACACGTATTAGACTTTTCTAGAAATGAAGGAACAATAATAGGGTGAGTTTTAATAGAATATTAATTGGAATATAAGTTGTTTGTTTAAAAAGAAAATATATTAAAATTTAATTCTGCCTTATACTAAATAGAAAAAGTAAGTATAGACTTTAACTTCAAAAATATTGGGCATTTGTTATGATGGATTGCATATTTTTCTTCACCTATCATACGTGTCTGATACAAGTTCTTTATTGTGTAAACTAATCTCGCTTGTTTGAAAATGAAGGGAAGAGTTCTAATTAACACTTGTTGATAATGGCAACTGCAAAAATACTCCAAAAATTAAACACTCTCACAATTATTATGTACGGAGGAAGTTGATAATTTTAATTTAATTAATGCACTAGTATTTTACCACTTAAACAATTACTCTTAAAGAAAAAAAAGCAAAAAAAATTAATAAAACAAGTAAAGAAGCATTAATATGGATCAATATTGCACATAAATTAATGCATATTTGAAAAAAGTGCAACAAGTTTATCATAACAGGAATTCACAAGTTTATTGTATTAACTGATGATCTACCTCTATATATATGTATATCACTTTCCCCAAACAATAACACCTACCCTCTGAATGTATCTGCTTTCTACGTGGTACAGTGAATGCATCCAATAATCTCTCAGAAAATGAGTCAAAGAGAGCCCTTAGAATTCCACATTATGGCAATTGGATATGAAATACACACCAAAATTAATAAACTCCAAGTGTTGCCATTTTAATGGGAAGAATAAAAAGAGTTAAAATTTGGATAGTTTATTAGAACAAAATTACTTTTTGAAAATGAACTGTTACTTTTTCCATTAATATCATCAAATGCATGCATGCATGCATATTAGTAAATATAAAAATAGAAACATTTAAATTAATGAAGCAATGGAAACAATAAGCATTCCTTAGCAAATATTTATAAGATGAAACACTGACTGTAAAATCAAATGGTTACATCTGAAAACACAATTTCACAATGATACATATCTTCATTGTCCGCCATTGATAAGAGAATTAAAAACTACTTATCATTAAGGAAAATGACATGAATTTCAAGATTCCTTTCTCCCCCAAGGATGAATTCCAAAATAAAAAAGAAACTCAAACCTTTTTTCAGACTAACTACGTACTGGGGCGATGATTCTTCAAAATGGTTGGAGATTTTTTCATGAGTGATAATCGAAAGGGCCGTTTGGATCAAGCTGTTTGCATAAACCCAGATAGGTAAGGTAAAGAACACGATTCTTCGCTCCGGTGCGATGATTCTTTGTATACTTGCAGAAATATTTGAGTTGATCCAAAGTACAACAACCCAGCAATTGACCCAAAAGCAGAAATAACCAATTGATTTCGTCCTTGTTATCCGGAATAATCGGCTTCGCACAATTTTCTCCATCGCAGAGCCGGCAAGATGGAAGAGTCGGGTTCATCCAGGTGTCTTTCGGAGCCCTTTCCCTCATTCTCTCTTTCTCCTGGGCGATGATTGTCCCAACTTCCATAAACTTTTCCCTCAAATCGTACTCCATTTCGTACCTCTTGTCGCACCTCTTGCAATGGACTTCGCCCATGATTTTAAAAATCTCTTTGGACAACAAATAATCGAGGCTGTGGACGGTGGCGCGTTGGGTGGTTGCCCATGGGAAAGGGGGCTCAATCTCGTTCGCCCTTCCTTCCCGCGGCTCCGGAGGAGGGTTACGGCGTTGCCGTGTCGGCCTGGAGGAACCTCCTGATTGTATAACAGTTGGTTGCTGAGATATCGGCGGCGGTGGCGGCTGCTGAAAGAATGGTTGAAACTGAAGGGGAAGCGGTTGGGGAGGCAGCGGAGATGGTGGTGGTGGCGGCGGTGGCGGTTGTTCTTGACGCACTGGAGAAAGTCTTCTTGACTTGTTTGCGGCGGCGGCGGGATATAAAGAAAGAGAAAGGGATAAGAAATCATCGTCTGTAGTTTGATCCACGATTTTTTCAGGGGAGGGATATCTTCTGGGGATCTGATGAATAAATTCATGGCTGTTCCTTGATCTCTTCCTGTTGATTTCTTGATCGCCGGAGATGTGATCGGTTGGTGGTTCCATGGCGGATGGAGGACCAGAAGTTGAAATTGGTAAAAAAGCAAATGGGACGAGGGTTTCAAGTTTCAACTTGAGTCTTTTAGCAAATTAGTTACGAGTGTTAGAGATAGAGATAGCTACTGTAATTTGTTTCAAATTCAAAATGTCCATTCGATTTTTCAGCCTTCCAAATATCCTCGAATTTCTCCCGTTGTTTGCATTCTCATTTTAATGTAGAAAATTATTTCTTAATTATTATAAAGAAAAAAAAATTTTAAATGTTCAAAAAAATTTTATTTTATTTTTCATAATGGACTTCTTTTTATAAAAAGAAAAAAATAAAAATGTAAAGAGGTTTAACATACAATGTCTAACAATGATGACATTTAGGCCATATATGATATGTGAGTTGTGATTTAAATTATACTCATTCCTTCCATTATAATGTTCACTCTTTTCTGGATTATGTTAATGGATCCGAGAGAGTAGTTTTGATTGATTTTACAATGTTAGAAGCACTCTAGAAATGCCAACGAGAACTAAAGTCTAAACCACAATTTGAACTACCCGAGAGAGTAATTAACTTTTAAAAGATATATAATATCAAATTACTTATTTTATAATTTTAGATTAACGGAGGAGGGGCTATAATACTATACATGATCCAATTCTTACATTTGAAAATTACCACATTACACCTCTCGTTCTTTCAAACCAAAGCTAGTGTTAAAATGTCTTATTATGAGTATCTACTATATATCTTATTCTAGACAAGGATTAATTTCTTTCGGCAACAACTACATACGAGTCATAACATTTTAAAGTTAGTTTACGTTTTTTTCAATTTATCTTCATTTTGCTGACTCTCATCGATCCAAATTCGACTGAAAAAGTTGAATTGGTGACAAATTAATTCACAAAATGGACCCGAATGATAACGAGACAAAACCTGGAAATAACGTTACTTTTTTCAGAAAAGAAAGTAATGCATGCAAATGTTTCATTCAAAAATCAGGTGCCCATTAATTGTTGCACAAACAAAACAAATCCCATTAATGATTCAACTTTTAGTGTAGAGAAAAAAGCCAAACTCGATCTTTCTTCATAAAGAATTTAACTCATTGAGTTTTCCATAAAGATTACTAGTAATTAATTAGTTGTCAAATAAACATTAATGCAATTAAGCACAATCAATTGATTAATTACCAAAAAAAAAATCATTAACGAATATTGTCTAAAATCAAACACAATTATTATCGATATTGAAATGAAAATATGATGAATTTCTACAAGATTCCATGAATTCCAAAACCTGGCAGGCTTTAACTGTAAAAAAACACAAACCCTTTTTCCTGTAGCCATCCACTTACTATCCATATACGTACCAGAGATTACCAGAGCTCAGTCGTCTGTTCTTCGACCAGTAGAATTAATTGCAAAATGGTGGAGTGGTTTCTCAGCGATCAAAAGGGCCATTTGGATCAAGCTGTTTGCATAAACCCAGATAGGTAAGGTAAAGAACACGATTCTTGGCTCCGGTCCTATGATTCTTCGTATGCTTGCAGAAATATTTGAGTTGATCCAACGTACAACAGCCCAGCAGCTGACCCAAAAGCAGAAACAACCAATTGATTTCGTCCTTGCTATCCGGAATAACTGGCCTAGCACAATTTTCTCCATCGCATAGCCTGCAAGATGGAAGAATCGGGTTCATCCATTCATCGATTGGAGCCCTATCGAACCACTCATCTCTCTTCTGGGCGATGAATGTCCCAACTTCCATAAACTTTTCCCTTAAATCGTACTCCATTTCGTACCTCCTGTCGCACTTCTTGCAATGGACTTCGCCCCTGATTTTAAGAATCTGGTTGGATACCAAATAGTCGAGGCTGTGGACGGTGGCGCGTTGGGTGGTTGCCCATGGGAAAGGGGGTTCAATCTCGTTCGCCCTTCCCTCACGCGGCTCCGGTGGAGGGTTACGGCGTTGCCGAGTAGGCCTGGAGGAACATCCTGGTTGCGCTGAAGGGTCAGGACCCGGATGCGCTATTGGCATGGGAGGCATGCAACCAGGGTAGATTGGTTGAAGAGACGGCGGCGGCGGCGGCGGCTGTAGCGGTAGCGGCGGAGACGTCGCCGGCTGCTGCAAGAATGATTGAAATTGCATGGGGAGCGGTTGGGGAGGCAGCGGAGATGGTGGTGGGCCTGTTGGTGGTTGCTTCTGTTGTTCTTGACGCACTGGAGAAAGTCTCCTGGACTTGCCGTTGCCGGCGGCTGCGGCGGAGGTGGCAGGATATAAAGAAAGAGAAAGGGCTAAGAAATCATCGTCATCAGTACTTTGATCCACGATGTTTTCCGGGGAAGGAAATCTTCTGGCAGGGACCTGAAATTCATGGCTGTTCCTTGATCTCTTCCTGTTGATTTCTTGATCGCCGGAGTTCTGATCTTTTGGTGGTTCCATAGCGAAGGAGGACAAAGAAGAACAGAAATTAAGTTGAAATTGGTAAAAGCAAAGAAATGCTAGGAGGAGGGTTTCAACTTTCAGACTTAGTATTACTGTTAGAGCGCTTTTTTAGGTTTTATACTAACTAAGGGGCACGTCGTTTAGAGAAATTTTTGTTTTTTAATGATAATTAAGAATTGAAAGAAACTAAAAGATAATTAAGAATTCAAAAAAAAAAAAGAAAAAAGGAGGAAGAAGAAGAAGAGAGTACGTATGAATAGGATAGAGATCCATGAAACGACAGACTTTTCAACTTTTTATGAGTTTCAAAGTGTAACATCTAAAATAATTATTTTTTTACTCACGTTTTTACTTTTTTAAATGTAAATTATTGTGCATCACAAATAATTATGTTATAAGTCGGTAAAAAATAAAAATAATTTAAAACAAAATATTTTGATTGTAACAAAAATATTTTTTAAAACATGTTATTATGAGCTAACAAGTTTTTGTTTTGTTTTGTTTTTTTTTTTTTTAAAATTGAAAGATCCATTCGATTTTTGAGGGCTTTCAAATAATTAGATTTACATTTAGGTTAGAACAAGGAGGAGTGATTTGATACTACTACACCACGTCACCACCTGTCAATTGCTGACACACATGGACAGGTTAAGTTCCACTGATAAACTGTACTCAAAGTTGTTAGAAACCAAAAACAACGATGAAATGTGTAACGAAAACTCAAAATTTTTAGTAGTTATCGTGTCACAAATATTTTTATTCCGTAGTTGTATTGTTTGACGCAAATTTGTTTGCTCGTATGTGCAGTTTGCTGTTTTCTTTTTCTTTTTTTTTTCCTTTGAAAACTTTGAAAGAAAAATATAAAGTTTCAACCCTCAAAATTATGTTCGTGTGGTTGTGATGATGTAGTGAATTTAGCTCTCAGTAGTTATCGTGTGACAGATATTTTTAAAAGAGAATTTGTTTTTAACCTTTAATGTATTGGACTCCTCTCTTCTATAAGATCCTTATTTTTAGTGTAGGAATGAGACTTGATTTCTTATTGTTACCTATATTTAAGAGCTTCCGGCTTTTTTAATACACGCGATTTTTGCGATTTTTCATAGGTTAAACTTGATACAAAGTAGTTCTGTCCTGCGCTTAAGGTATGATTTTTTACTTATTGATAAATTAAGTTTCCTTTTCTGAAAATTAACGAAAGACTTGTTGATAATTGCAACTGCAACGCTTACTTAACAACAAAAAAACATGAACACTCTCACATTGATTAATATATGATCATATTTCTAGGTTTCAAAATACTCCAAAAATTAAACACTCAGACAAATATAATTAAACACTCTCACAAATAATTGGAGGAAGTTGATTATTTCAATTTGATTAATGGAGGTAAAAGACAATTAAAGGAGTTTTTTTATTTATAATTTTTTAAAACAATTAAAGGAGCTCTAAATTTGGATAATGCACATAAATTAATCCATCATTAATCATGATAGTAGTCAAAGGGAACACTGTATCCAGATAGTGTGTGCCTACCATGTATCTACTCGGGTAGATAAAAATTTTAATAAACACACAGTATCTGGACACACGAGATCTCAGGTCAAAGAGAGCCCTTAGAATTCCTCGTGAAAAATCAAGACCACTATTGAATATGATAGACACATTTTCATTGGTTATGGTGAGAATTTAGATTGGATGTTTTTGTTCATATAATCTGATAATGTACCAAATTTTATAGTCAAAACATTAGCTGGAATTTGGAAAGACAATGCAGTTAATATTATTATATAAAGAAACATTAATTTAAGAATAAAAATATTTTTTGAAAGGGACAGTTATTAGAGAGCAGATGGTACACTATTTATCTTTAATTGTTTTTCGGAAAATAAAAAATTGCAATTATAGGGTATTTTTTCATTAATAAAGTAGACGAATATGGATTAGCCCAACATTTTCTAGTTGGGCTTAACAAACGACACTGCCTATCAGCCCAATCCGAAACGCAGCTAGTATGGGCCCGCCTCTTTAAAATTTTGTTACATTTCGCAATTTTTGTAAGAGAAATGTCCAGTCAATTTCCTTGCAAAAATTGGGCCTAAATTATTATTTTCCTTTATTTTTTAACAAATGAGTTGGGTAATTGCATCACAATGATTTGGTCTACCGAGAATCCCAATATATTTAAGGCTATGGGCTATAGCCTTCCGTTGTGGTGTATTGCCAAGAGTCTCAACCCGCTTTGTGTGAAACTTGTTAATCTTGAGTTGACGAACTCCAATATATTTCCTTCAATAAAGAAAAACTACGTTTTAGTGATATACAATTATCAAAAATGTTTACGGGTGTAGATGACATAATATATATATATATATATATTTGTTTCACATCTGTACATAAATATGACAGAAATTGATAAAAATACGAATCCAACCTCGATTTCTAAGTGATTCATCTTGCGTCACAATCTGTTGAGTACTTGCTCGTTTTTTAAGCGTACTATTTTATACCTTCACTAGTTTATGAAGCCTTCTAGTATCTTCTTTCCAGAAAAATGCCAAACGTAATGGGCCGAGATGTGGACAAAGCTCTCCAAGATCTTATTTCCAGTCCAATCCATCCGCTCCATGGAAAAAGAAAAACCCCGAAAAATATAAGAAGGGGAAAAACTGGAAAAGAGATGCCTCACGTTTCGATCTTTTTGATATGATCAAGAAGAGATGAAAGCGTCAGTTCTAGGTTGTTGGCGCACTGAGATTTTGACACACACACGTAAATAATACTAACATATATATATAAACCTAAATTCAAGAGAGAAAAGTTTTATGGTGGTTGTAATATGAAAAGGGTTATCCCAGATAAGACAAACTGACTATAACATCGAAAGGTTGATTGTTTTGTTTGTGTGCTTGTCGTGACGGCACGGGAAGAATTGGCATCAAGTCATGCACCACAGGCGTCCACAGATGGAGCAATAAGTACTGGTACGTCTCTCCATTAATGTTTCGTCTCAGTTTCTTCTTAATTCTTCACCTAATAGCTGTATATTACTTGTTCTTCCTTCTTATTTACACTTTCACTTCCGGGTTCTACTCGTTCTTGCTTGTTATTCAGTATTTTGACGTCCTTGCTAAGCATTTGACTCCGGATTGTACTTTTTTTTATCTGGGTTTGTTTTTATTTTTTTTGAATAACAATGATATGGGTGAGGAATCTGTCATCTCTGAACAATTCTCCCTTTAAGCTTGTTCCTAAACCGAGGATGTTTCAGCTGGATTTTTTCCGTTTAGTTGTGGCGCTGCAAATGTTTGAATCCATGTTAGCTTCTTGAATTCCTTTAGCTCCTCGTGTTATTTATTTTGCTGATGCTTTCTTTCTTCGCATTTGGTGTTGTGATTCAAGGAAGTACTATAAAATGAGTTAGGGTTAAAGCATCTGATTTAAAAATCTTCTTTTGACTATTTGCAGGGTCTTGGATTTTGGGGAGGAAATGCAGAGGCTTCTCAGGTGGGCTCCTCTGGTGAGTGATTGAGGCTGAATGTTCAATCTGAAATACTTTGTTGGATTTCATTCAGTTGAATTGAGTTGTGAGGACACTTTTGGTGTATGATGGGAAAATTTCCATTTGAATATGGCTATGGATTTCGGCTTTTTTGAACGTACTCCTTTCTCGCTGAAAAGAGGATTGGAAAACTTCACAGGAAAAATAATTAGTGGGAGATACTTTTGTCGCTTGACCTGATTGTTATAATGGGTAAAATTGGAGTATTATTGCTATTTATGTGTTGGCACTATGGTATTGTCAAGAACTTAATTTCTATCCATCGTTGGGCGACCTCTTGGGATTCTTCATTTCTGCTTCCCATGTAACTTATGTGCATTCCTCTTTTGAGGTTGTGTTTGTCTACGATGTTGGATATGCTCTTTGAATCTTCTAATTTTCTCGTAAGACCATCAATTAATCTTTTGTACCTAGTTCTGATTTTGCAAAAGTGATGCCACTTTTGTTTTGGTAGGCTGGCATTTCTACATGTTGCTGTTTGCTCTATCTTGAGCAGATGCCTTTAAAAAAAAAAAAAAAATACTGGATGATTTATACAGAAAGTGAATGCTTTGAATGCTTTGTACATTCTTAATCAGTCTCCAACAGGAGGTCTTCTTCATGTGAAATTAAGGCTTTATATTTCCTGATTCTTGTCCATGTATATGTCTGTGGGTATGTATTTATGTGCATATGGGCTGATGTTGCCATGTAGACGTTGGCAGATTATATACAGTAATTATAGGAGTGTCTATACATTCTCAGTTGGGTGCTCATTTGACCTTACAAATGTCATGTAGAGTGGAAACCTTGTACTTCGTATACTTTGGATCATTCTACATCTGGCCGTCAGCGTATGGTACTTTCTGCTGGGCGTAGTGCTGTCTTTTGAGAGCTTTCTCATTGCTAGTGATGCAATAAAGAAATATGATGCCCTTGACATCAGCAAGGTTCATTATTTAGCAGTGGTGATTGACAGTGAAGAAGCTCGACAGATTTCGAAAGTGTTTGAACTGTTGCAGTGGCTTGTAAATATTGGAGTGAAGAGGGTCTGCCTCTATGATCCAGAAGGTGAGTAAAGATCGCTAAAATACTTTTTATGTGTTTAAAAGTTCACTTTTCAGATTTCACATGGTCAGTAGCATTATCCTGTTGCAGGGGTGTTGAAGAAAAACAAGCAAGCTATCACAGACAGGTTCAGTGATGCGAAAGTGTCTAAGGTATAATCAGCTGCTGTTGTTTATTGGTAATCATGGACATTATTTGTTGTTTGCAAAATGTTTTGCTCAAAGTCCATTCTTGACTTTGTCACTCTTACCTAATACATCATGCATGGGATTAATTGGTTTGGTTGGTTATTAATTTTCCATAAATGTTTAGCTCAAAAGAGACATAAAAGTTCTCTTTTATTTTATTGTTGGTGAAAAATTACTTGAACTTTCTGTAAGTACTGTAGTTATTGCTTTAAATGAGTGATATGATAACTCAGCACTGGTAAAATTTATTTTATGCTAGGAAATGAGAACCTAAAATAATTAGTCAACTACCACCTTTCTTGGATAAAGTTAAATGGAAAAGATCTTTCATTGACAACTACATAAGATGTGCTACAAGATTTCACTTAATGTGGCTCTTCTATGACCAAAATGTGCATGATGCACTTGAACGCTGATTTCTTGCAGGAAGCTGCTGGTAACGGTCCAGTTGTCTCTGGCAGAAATTTAACTTTTGAATTTCTTTCATTTACGGATGGAAAGGAAGCAGTAGCCAAAGCAGCTAACTTTCTGTTTGCCAAGCATTACGCAAATGGCGATAAGGAAATACCAGACTTTACAGAGCCCCAAATGAGCGAGGCTTTGGAAGCTATTGGTTTGCTCATTTCCCTTTCTTGCTTCTTAGAGTTCCTGAATAATTTTGGTCAAAATTTTCTCTCTTTTCATCTAAATGCTCTTTTCTGGCTTAATAGGTTCTGGAGGACCTGAGCCCGATCTCTTACTAATTTATGGACCCATAAGATGCCACCTAGGATTTCCAGCATGGAGACTACGGTACACTGAGATTGTGTAAGTATTATTTCCATTTTGACTACCATCCATAAGGCCTACTTACGTTTTGCTGGGACATAATTAGACTGACTGTGCCCGGCTACGGCTGCTGCCCTGATTTTGTTCAATACATTCAATGTAACTTCAGTCCATTCTTCTGTCTCTTTGTGGAGATATATCAAGTTTAGATTGTTTAAGATATCATCAAAGCTTGGATTAGTACAAAATTCACATAAAAATCCTGCTCCGCTTATTCTGTTTTGGGTGGGGAATAGAGATACTGTACTGTGGTCAGGTCATTTGTTTGATTGATTCTAGACAAAAGGAGTAGATGTTAGCCAGTGGTTTTGGCAATCATCTTGAACTAATCCTTCTAGGCGCAGACATCCTTCTCTTTACTGTACCCAAGACTTCACCTTTTATCCCCTCTTTTCATGCTTGTTGAAATCCTTTGACATCATTGGCGTTGATTGGAAACAACAAAATTTGTGTTGCTTTTGACATTTTAAATCTCTGAACTTGATTCCTGCAGATATTTGTTGATAGTTCGTTTTTTATTTGGTTGCAGACATATGGGTCGATTAAAGACACTGAAATATGGTGCCCTTGTGAAAGCTGTATACAGATACACCACGGTGCATCAAAACTATGGTAATGGTTTCTTCAAATCAAAATTATGGTCTCTTCCTCTACCCCCTTCTCCTTGGAATGAATGCTATAAAACAAAATCAATTCCAAAAGTTTATAGATCTTAAATTGCTGAAGATAGGGACTGAAACCAGTGACAATAGTCTTATTATAAGTAACTCTAATGCCAGCAAGATATGAAAATGTTTTCAACAGGCAAACTTCATATCTGGTCAGAACTTGCTTTTATCTGTAATTCGTTTGAAAACATCTAATTCAAACTCTTCATCTTTAGTTTATCGGAGTATATGTTGTGCAATGTGATCCTATGTTGTTGATAGTAGGGGGTTCTGATACGTTGAGCAATGTGATCTGAGAAACTAGTCGGCGTTTGGTTTAGCCTAAGGAATTACTATGATATGGGTTTGATAGTAAAGTGAAAACGTGCATTATATATGTTGGGACCTGAAAGCCAACTTTTCTTGGATTATACTGTTATAGGCTGATTATTGTTGACATTTTTGTGTTAAAAGAGCTAAATTTTAGTTGATTTCATTCCCAGGTTCATGAAATATCATTTGGGCGTCTCATTTTTCGGGTGGAACGAGCAAACTGAGGAGATATTCACTAATATTATCGTACTATTGTAGCTGTTATCAAATTTCTCATGTACCTTATGTCCTTTTGATTTCTCAACATCTTGTACTTTGTGGGTTTACTTTATTTTCCCACTAATGTATGCTAATATTTGGAGACGCTTAGTTTTAAATCGAATATGGCCTCAAACGATTGTAATATATGACTGCAATGTGAATTTGTGCTACCAAAAGGCAAAAATTGCTGTCAACAGAGACAAAAATTTCTTGTAAGTGTTCAATTTTCATGGCAAATGTGCACGAAATGTACAAATTGTAGGTTAATCAATCTTTGTGTACAGAAATCTCATTCAGACTACCCGCGCTGTCACTCCCAAACAAAGAGGGAAAGCAGAACGAATTTTATCGGCTTTTGGTCGGTGAGGACCTGCAATTTCACTCTCTGCGATTACGTGACAAGTATTGGTCCAAAGAGATGGAAAGTAAGAATTACAGGCACCTCCATACGTCCAAGTTTAACATCATTCTTTGTGCCTGTTCATCTGCTGCAACACCAAGATACCAGTATAGGCGCAAGTAGCATCTTTTAATATTCTGTTTCCAGAACTCCATCGAGTAGACCAAACTCCATAGCCTGGCAGCCAAAATGAAGCCAAGTTTTAGTTTTCACATATGAATATTGTCAATAAAGTTCAAACCACACATGATTACTAGGCAAAATTACCTCAGAAACAGATAAGAAACGGTCCCTTTCAGTGTACTGTTGCACTTTCTCAAGAGGTTGGCCAGTAAAACTAGCGTACATCTTGTCAATTTTCTGTATCAAACAGAGTCGAAAAAGTGAGACATAGGTCAGTAGAATCAACAAAAAGTAGAGAGAATGTTAAGTTGCTGTTTCTTTTTCATCGATCTTCGTTCAAGTACAGGATGATAGTTTTATCTTAATTGTAATCTATGTAATAGAAGTTTCATTCAATTCAGATATGATATGATCAACAAAATGAAGCAACCATCAAGAGTTGTATTCGCAGAAACATTCTAAAATTTGTCCCGTTGTTCCTCATCAAACCCTTAGCCAGAGAACAAAGAGGAGCCTATGCCTACATAAGTGAAATTGTAGCTACCCTTCAATCATGTAAAGGACTTCAGCAGATCAGATAAAACATTCATAATTCTGCGGCAGAATAAATTCACTAATCATAGTGTAATTCTTAAGGTGTGCATAAAAGTGAGATGAATGGCATCTAAGTGGATTTAAAGTGGGAAATGTGAAAAGTTTACATGTAAACAAAAAGTATCAACATATTTATATTACAAGATTAAGATTCCATTAATGATATAGAAATTTACCAGAGAATAGCACAGAAGAGAATGCATAAGGATAGAAAACTAACATGACGTGATTGAACTGCTTCATTTACTTGGCGTCTCACATCCTCCACATGACCCTACACATAGAAAAAGGTAACCATCACTTAAAGAGATGTCTGTAGAACAACCTTGCTCGTGATGTTCACAGATCACCAGGGTTAAAAGCCTTTTTCTTTGACTCTTTGCTTAACTTTTGAAATCACGTCAGACTACACATATTACCAGGGTCACGTGAAAAGTCCATGTCATCGAACCAAAAAAAATTAAAGATAGGTAATGCTACACATATTACCATTTTTCTTATTACTTTTGGAAGCAGAATGAATAAAGAAAACCCAAAGGGAACCAAAAATTTAGTAAGCTATTACTTCATTTGCTATCGAATGGAGCTCATTTCACACCTCTGTGTCTGCTAATAAGGTTCACCACTTTAAGACGATATTACTCCGAGCACAAAAACTTAAAACAAAAGAATGATCCTACCCCACATCCGCTTTGTGGTTGATGTATCATAATCCGTGCATTTGGCATTGCATAACGCATGCCCTTTTCCCCACCAGCAAGCAGAAGTGCACCTTGGCTTGCAGCAACACCAAAACATACAGTCCCAACCTTGGGCTTTATCTGCGGATTAACAATAGCAACAGAGACACAAAAGATATATTTAGGAAATAAAATCAGTGTAGACTGCACAAAATGCAAACCTTTCAATTCTGACGACTAAAACAATTCAGAAACAAACTTTCAAGTTGGACACCACAAGAAGTGAACTTGTATACCAGAATGAAAAAACTCAAAAGGAAGAATTTAAGCTTACCCATGACATGCAATCATAGATTGCCAAAACAGAGTAGGTACTCCCCCCTGGGCAGTTCAGATATATCTGTCATCAGCAAATGTACCACCAATTGTCAGCTATGGGTTCTATGATCGAACTTCTAAACTCAAGATTAGCATGTAATGTAATGCAACATCACCAATATATCAGCATTTTCATCAATAGTGGCCAGTGTAACAAGCTGCGATATGACTCGTTGAGCCACCTGCGAATTAATTGGCTGACCAATAAAGATGATTCGGTTTCTAAATAACACGGTAGAAAGATCCAATGGTCCGCCTGGTGTCATCACAGCAGGCATCATGGGCGGATTCCCCTTTTTGGCTTCTATAGTACCATAACTGAAGGAAAAACGATGGTAAGGAACATAACACCCAACAATCAAGGTAGAAGATAAGCAGTAAAATTCCTTAATTGTCCCAATTAGGTAAACTCAAAGACCAAAGATTATGCTGTTTAAACTCAATAGGAAAAAAGGGTATGACATTGTTTATCTTTACTTATCATAGTTAGCAGACTAACCTAAAATCAGCATTCTCGTGAGCATAAAGTTGGAAAAATTAATGTCTGTAAATCTGAATTCAGTTAAAGGGTAAAGAGGAACCACCTCGGATTAACAAAAGCGCAAGGATCCCTCTGCTCATGCTTTAACGGTAATCTGTTAACTTTACTAGATAAACCTGCCAAAGTTCAACACAGCCAAGAAGCTTATGAAAATACAGAAACAATAATCGCTCAAACAATTTCAGAAACAAAATAGAAACCTAGTGAAAATCGTTAAAATTAATGAATCCCAAAAATCATTATCCACAAAGAAGAAAGAACAGTACCAGCTGCCGAAACATCTCCGTATGGGCTTGAAGAAGAAGAGACTATGGATATCTTTCGATTCCTATCCAACAAGAGTGATAGGCAAAATTGCAGTTAAATTAACAATCAAAACAGATGTTAAATTAGCGCAGGAATGTGTGAATTTGAGGAAAGAATACCTGCTATGGAAGGAAGATGATGACAGAGACGACGTCGACCGCCGTGGATAAGCTACTTTCGGCAAATTTAATGGCGCTACAATCGTTGAAGCCGCCATTTTTGCTGCGCTATGGAGCACTGAGGAAAGGGGTTTACTTCACTCTGAAAGGATTGGGCGTCTTAGCGAATTAAGTGAAAGTGAAGGACTAACGGAATTATAGAACCTTATATTTTGTGGTAAAATACATTTGTCCCCTCAAAGTTTATTGAAACTACAAAGATGATTATTATAATTCTAAAAATTACTAAATAAACCGTTTAATTTGATAAAATGACTTAATAAACTATTGAACAAATAATTATATAATAATAAGGACATCCATTAACAAAATTCAAATCATAAATACTTGTATGGTAAAAGATGGACGACTATACAATTACTAATAAGATGTGAAACGGGAATTGAGATTAGTTCAACAGATAGTTCTTGCTGAATATTTCTCATATGTCGCGGGATCAATTTCTAGCCGGGTGAAAAATGTAAGGTGGGGCCTAGTTGACCCCAAATTCCAAATAAAAAGAAGGAAATAAGATGTGAAATTAATTTTATTGCGTAATCTTCTTCCTCCTATGTTATTTGTTTAGTTAATGAGCTCTCTCCAGAAGAGGCAGTAGCCTCGGTAACTATACAAACGATGGAGTTGATCACCTAAAAAGCATAGACATTCTGTTCATCACTTCGTGGGGATGCGACATTTGTGATTATGGCTGTGTGGGGGAAGACCTTGTGCACTCGGGGGTAATGCGATTGCAGGGAAAGTGGCGCACAGCCTCTGGGAGGCGAGGTATGCTGGGGATTGTTTGAGTGGAGAGGGCAAAGAATGTAAATGCACACACTCATTTATTTTTAATCACATCATTACAAAGTGCGACATCACAAAGTCAATTGGTAGTAATTGCTAAGGGCAGGTTCTTTTACGTTTTGATTTTTGTTTCAATAGTAAATTTAATATATCAGTTTTCATCATTTTCAATACAAGTTTTTATTATTCAGCTATACATTTTAGCTTCTTAATACACTTTTTACATTATAAAATTATTTTTTAAAAATTAGTTTTCAAAATTGTTTTCCAACCCATAAAAAAAAAAAACACGTCCTAAGTAAAATGCACACATGTCATGTACAGGTGAAAAGATACACTGTAATTGTGGATACAGAGAATTTCCTCTGCACAAGCGATAGCAATATACAATAAGCCTTATTATTACCGGAATTTTTACAATAAGCACAAGAAACTGCCTATTATTTATAAATAAATTAAGGGACCATTGATATGCAATTACACGTGTAACGTATTATAGGCCATTATCTATTAGACAAATGGTCTCGTGAACGGACTAAAGTATTTCCCTATGCATTGTTGAACCTATGCAGGAGTTGAAGCAACCCAGACAAGATTATCCGACGGGAAGAAATGGCACACCGGCGACTTCCCGGGAACCGTTTTCAGGACCCGAAACGCGACATGATTAGGATCCCATTCTGAAGTATCCATATGACAAATCGCAACAGCGTCAACCCTTTCTCCATTATCACCCTTAAGCCTAAGCTTAAACAGATCGTTATCGCTCTTCTGGCTATGGCAATAGTAAACCGCATAAGGATAAGGCAGCGAGTGACACGCCAGCATTTTACGACCAACGATCACCGTCGGATCTCCGACGATGGTATAGTTCTGCAAAACGCTGGCATTTCGATTACTGAGGTGGGTCGTGGTCAGAACTTCGAACGGCAAACCCGGCCCGAATAGCTCGCTGGCCGAGTCGAGCATGGATTCGAGGGAAGTGGCGCAAAACTTCGTCTCCGTCTCCAAGGGTGCGAATTCGCAGTGCGAAAGCGTGGTTTCCATGGCTTCGGCTTGCCGGGAAGATTTGGATAAGGAGAAGAATTGAAGGAGGTAAGGTAATTTTGACGATGAAAATGGGATCGAATCTGCTTCTTCTCTGGATAACAGAGGAGGCCTCTTTGAAGGGTCCTTGATGGCGAAGTAGATTGGGATTTTGTTCCCGGATTTGAGATCTTGAAAGTGGAAGAAAACGTTGACCGCAAGATCTTTATCACGGGGTTTATCCTTTTGCATTTTGTGTTTATGTCGTCCAGAAATCTCCCGAGCTTTAATGCTACAAACACACTGGAAAATTGGAAATCATACACAAACAGTGAATTTTTCTGCAGAAGTCAGAAAGAGAGAAGAAGAAGAAAAAGTGCACATGAAATTAACTGTTGTTGATTAATGAATTAATTACCTGGAAGATGATTATTGCCAAAAGGAAGAAATTGAAACGGCGGTGCAGATTTCCAGAACTCATATTTGTAGCTTTCTTGTTGAATTAAGCAGCCAGCGAGCTGCGAGCCTTCCGTTTACTTATCTTTTCTTGATCTTCTTTGAATGACACTTTAAGCTGCACCAACAGCCCTTTGACTTTTGGAAAGTATATATATATGTGCAGGTAAATAAAGCAAACTAATTATATTCCGTAAAATTGAAAGGTGACAATTCAGGTCATAAATGAGTTAACAAATCACTATTAACTCATCGAGTTTGTGTGATTATCCTATAACACCGTGTACAATAAAAAGTATCAAAAGTGTTTTTTAGTATGGCGATTTCAAATCATATATAGATTAACGGTCCACTTTAACGTTTTATCTCTTTAATATTAGGGTTTTACAATTTACGGTTCGTTCGCTGTTTAAAGATTAGGTAACTTTCATTTCCAGACAAAAAAGAGGCCAATGGAACCTTTTCATAGCACACTAGCTGTGGCTTTATCTTATTCATGGAAATCAACCAATCCGATCTCTGAAACCGAAATTCCAATAAACAAAATGAACCACTAGCTTATAGTTTGTGGTATATATCCTAAAATTTAGTTGACTTAATATGATGCAGATAGACAGAGATCGATCCCCACAATACGTTTGACTTTGAAGATGATATATATATACAGATCTATCAGTTGGACTAAAAGTACAGTACAGCATGCATGAACCTGTCGTGCATCGTACGTAAATTTTGTCCGTACAGAATTATTTAGTGTATTTATTTATTTATATTTTTATTTGCCCCTTCAAAAACTGGATTGCTGCTTCATTTCTGTGGCCAGCACGCGGTATTCCAGTCCGTTTCCAAACCTAAAGAATTGAGTTTGACTTGCAACAAAACTACGGTTCGATGGAGGGGAGGGCCGGGGATACACCGTTGACCTCAATGGAGACAACTAGAACACCTTAAATAATAAACATTTTTCCGGTTCGTGTTCAAAGTATCAAAATTACGTGATTTGACTTCAAAAGTATACTGTGAAACAACGTCAATCATGAAATGGTGGCGTTTCATTAATTTGAATAGGGCAAATTATACAAATGACCACTAAACTATTGCTCTTGCCCACTTTTGGCCACTAAACTATTTTTTGCCCACTTTTGGCCACTAAACTACTAGAAATGGCTAGTAGTGACCATTCTTTTAGGAAACTTGTTATCTTGGACGGCAACCTCAAGGCACGTGTCTTTCTCGTGATTTCTCGAGGGCAAAAATGTAAGCCCAGAATGTAAATCAATACTTCTACTCAGAATTGCAGAAATTCATTTGATGATGATGATGAAGAGGATGAGATTGAGCTCGAGGAAATCGATTTGGAAGACGATGATGAAGATGAACTTGATTTTGATGATGAGCTTGATTTTGTTGATAGCCATGTAATTATGCAGCTTGAACAACCTCCAAATCAAGATGTTAACAAAGATAAATCAAACCAAAATGGTAGGAAAAGAAGCCAATCTGCCTTCTCTGTGCTCAATCCAGTTCAAAACATCACTCAGTGGAAAGAAGTTAAAGCAAATTCAAGGCAGCAACTAATAAAGCTTCAGAAGGAGAATATCATGTTAGAACAAGAGAAGCCACTTCCATTCATCAAGAAGTTGGATCCTCCTCTGCTGCCTTTGAACCCGAATCGCCTCAAGCCAAGCCGTGAGACTGCAGTTGATGCTAGCCTCTCTAATTGGTTGGTTTCAACCAGAATTTAGCCAAATGAAACAGAAAGCATCGCGAAAACTGGAGAAAAACTTCAAAACAAACTGAAATGGACAGCTACAACCAAGGTACATGCATAAATGGTGAGCCCAGAATAAAACATCCCAGCAGCACCCTTAAACCTTTTGTGAATTCATCCATTCAGCATTTGACCCAACAGCTCCAAACAACATGAACCATAGCAACAATTCCGTCCAAATTTCAGCAAAATCCGGCAGAGCATCATCCCAGCACTCAATTTCCAGAGCCAGGAATAAACCCCCAACCAATTTGCCTAGAAATTCAGTTCATCCAGAAAATTGAGTGCCCAGCACAAAATTTTCCAAAAACAGAACACAAAATTCCAGAATTCAGCAAGCAACCAAAATCCAGAACAGAATTCCACCAATTAAGAGCAATCAGCAATCAGCACTAATTAAATTCACCCAAACAGCAGAGCTGCAATGGTGACCGAAAGTAGCTCCAGCAGTCAAACCCCAAACAAACTTAAATTTTTAGCTCTTAAATTCCAGAAGAAAATTAAGCACATAAAACTTCAGCCGCTCCAATTCTTAAGTCCTCCAAGAAATTCCGACAGCAACCGCAGTTCAAAGTTGTCTCAAAGCTTTCAGCGAATTGCCATTTTATCGAAAGCAATTCCAGAAAGTCCATTAAGTCTCCGGGTCTCAGTGAGTTCTGAGTTAACTCGGTGAGTGAACTCGCTGAAGACCCACCACCAATTCTCTTCCCGACGGTGAACCCACCGGATCAACGGACAGAGTTCCCTTCCCGGAGCTTTATCTTTTTCTTATTCCGAAGACACCATCCCGGAGCTTCTTTTCACGGGCAATGTGAAACCCACGAATTTTCCTTTCAGATCGGACCAGCAAGGGAGAACAGTAGATTCCCACATTACCGACGAAGAACACCAAGGGAGAACTCGGTGAAGAAGGCAAACCCACGATTTTCCATCCAAAAATTCGCATTCAGACCCGATTGTTGAGGGAGACACCTTCACCATCTAAGCTTTTCAGCGCCCAAGCCTCGAACGGAATAGAAGTATTGATTTTCTGGGCTTACATTTTTGCCCTCGAGAAATCACGAGAAAGACACGTGCGTGAGGCTGCCGTCCAAGATAACCAAGTTTCCTAACAGAATGGTCACTACTAGCCACTTCTAGTAGTTTAGTGGCCAAAAGTGGACCAAAAATAGTTTAGTGGCCAAAAGTGGGCACGAGCAATAGTTTAGTGGCCATTTGTATAATTTGCCCATTTGAATAAGATAGAACATAATAACTTCAACGGATGATCTTACAAACGAACGGCTGGACTTCAAACAATATCAACAAAGAACACACTAATTACTACAAATTAAGATCGATGCCGCTAATAAAGGGTTAAATTCGTCTCTTAAAGTCAAATACTAGTATAAGTTTGTGTCTTATTAATTCTTTATAGTATTTGGTAAATTTCCTACTCCTCTTGTTTTATTTATTCAGCTGCATGCCAGGCTGCTCCCAGTGTTTCTCATGGATGTTGGAATCTAATTAACGCAGGCTGTGCTTGAGCATTATTAAATCAATCACAGAAAAAGAAAGTCAAAACCATATCGTGTGTTCTAGAGCTGCATGCATGTATCTTCAACTGTATTTTCGTAAGAGTTGATACAACTGCAGAATAGAGTCAACGAGCACATTGCTAGGCATCCCACGTTCATTTGGTTACGAATTACTACTATTACTATGAATTTCAAAGGCTTCGTTACACACACACTCACCAGAGTATGAGACTAAATCCTTTGAGACGAGATAGATTAGAGTTCGAACCCGCAAACCCTACGTGCAAGCACTTCATAAGACCAAGCTGATCCAAAGCCCTACTAAGTGTAATCTTATATTAATCACACAAAACAAAATATTTCGTTCGTCGGCATATAAATTCTTTTACACAGTTCTAAGAATTAGTTCTGGCCAATTTTTAGGGTTATGACCAAAAATCTCCCCAAAATGTGCTGAACCGAATGTTCTGCAAAATGGAGGAAGAATCGGGTCTCAGTTTTTGGTTTGAGACCAAAAAAAAACCCCACTTCCATGTCTCAGTTTTTTTTCCCTCTTCTTTCTTCTTCCTCCTCCGCGCCCGTCATCTTCTTCCTTGGCCGGTTGTCATCTCCCCCGCGTCCGTCGTCTTCTTCCTTCGCGATGTCCTCCGACCTTCTCCCTTCCTTCGCGCCTTCGTCTTCTTCCATCCTGCTCACAGACCAATTGTTGCAGAACCGAAGAGTTGCCATTTTTTTTCTTCTGCGAAGCTTTTTTTTTTTTTTTTTTTTTTTTTTTGGTTCTGCAACAAAGTTCTGCAAATTGACGAACTTTGGTTCTGCAATTTGCAGATCCGCCGGAAGTGGGGAAGAAGGGAGGAAGAAGAAAGCAGAGAAAAAAAAAATGAGGGAGATGCGATGAAGAGGAAAAAAAAAAGTATGTTGGGGAAGAAGATGAACAGTGTCACTGACACACTGTTCATCAAAATATTTTATAAATAGGCCCCTGTTATTTTCTTTTTCTTAAATGAATGCCCCAACTTATTTTTTTTTAAAAATTAAATAGGAAAAATTAAATATTAAACTATCTTAAACTAAAAATATTATGTAAACTTAAATATATCATTAACATTAAGAACAATTACTATGGGCTGAAATATTATTATACTGTAAAAATTAATTTTTGGTTGAATATGTAAAAAATGAAAGATTGGGGTTTTATTTGCTAATAAAAGTAAAAATTTTGAAAAAAAGTATTGGAAAAAAATTTGAATTGAAACCCATGTTCTTTACCATGGGACCCAGTTCTCAGAACCATATTTTTTATAAATAAGCTAAAACCCATTTGGGTTGAGAATAAATTTAAAACATGTTCTCAGAACATTATAAAGAATAAGCCCTTAATAAGACAAATTCACCTCCATTTATAATGAGGTTAGACATTGATCGAAAATAGTGACACATTATTACGAATTTGAGATGCAACTACGGTAATACTCGAAAAATGAACTTTTTCCCACTTGTCATTCGGATTAATATATATATATATATATATATATATATATATATACAAAAGAAGGTTGGTAGGTATTCAAAGTCATGGCTCATGATTGATTGGCTTCACAAATACTCTCTCTGTCTCATTCAAAGAGTCTTATTTGTAATACTGTTTTCAATATTACAAATAGGACTCTTTGAATGAGACAGAGGAAGTAATATATTTAGTGACACTTTTTAAAAAAATTCATATTCAAGTAAAGTCATTATTTTTCGCCCATTGCAGAGTAAATTTATTCACACTAAAATCTATCAACGTTCCAATGACAAGGTAATGAAAATGACTACTTTTGCGTCCAAAATATAAAAAAAATATCTGTCAAAAAAAAGAAAAGAAAAAAGAGATAAATTCGACAAATTCGTATGATATTGTGTCTGAGATTGTCTCATACTTGAAATGTAGGAGGATATATTTGAAAATTATTCTTATGTTTTTTAACGAATCTAGCTAAGATACATAAGAATTAAACTTCTAACCTTTCAATAGCTCTCTATGTATCAGCCACTGAATACGTGCTCGTTCCTCTGTTGTGGTGAGGATAAGCATATAAACTAATTCGTTCATAATCAAATCTTAGCTTCAAAAGTCGCAACAGGTGGAAGTTGATCTGCTCCAGTTTCATTGGCAGTCCTGCCAGTAAGTCAGAAAGTTGCTAACATAGTTTGCAGGATCGGAAGCCCAAGTGAAATTAATTTGGGTGTAAGATTGAAAACGATAGGTCCTACTCAAAATGTGCATGTGTAAAATTAGAGATAAATTTATGATTAGACATAATTAGAGCTAGAATAAATTTAATAGTGTGGGATTGTAGTAAAATTGTAAGATTATAATATTCGGATCAAGATTTTGCATAGATCTCTGGTTGCTAAACTGTGGTAGTGCGGCCAACTGTTCATCAGTTGATTGCCTCCAAACTCCAAAGTGCGAATAGGAATCACCCACCTTCAAGTTAGGCTTCATCACATTATAATTATTTTCCAATTAATTATATATAATTTCCCACCTGATAGAATTAATTAGAAGCTTCATCAAGACAGTGACGGTATATATATCTTTATTTTTCAAGATTTTTTACAACAAAACTAAATAAATTAAGGGAGCAAAAGATCAATAATTAACTCTGTATTGGCCTGTTCTTTTTGTTCTGTTTTGAAAACGGTTTTAGTTTCAACAGTAAATTTAATATATTTTAATCATATTTCATCATTTCCAATACAACTTTTTACTATTCAGCATCTATTTTTTACATTTTCAATACACTTTTTACATTATAAAACTATTTTTCAAAACTTGTTTTCAAAATCGTTTTCAAAACGATGAAAAAGAACATGATCGTTTGATTAATTAGTTAAGACACTGTTAATTCATTTACAAAAAGACCACAATATAGGATAGCTAGTTACGTATATGTAGCTCGAGAGATCATATATTTTGTTTTACTTTTAGTGTTTTATTTGTATATTACAATATTTACTTACGATCTTTAGTTTGTCATTTCACACTTAATTTTCGATAAAGCGTACTTTAGGATGCCCGTAAAATTCTTGTATATGTGAGCTTGATTGTATATGTATAGATTAAGATTGGATTTTGATGTTTGATCTATTAAATCGAATATTAATTAACATTGAAGTGACGTGAAATCTTTTGACATTTCTCCAAGATAACATTTATATTTACTATTTAGAGATCGAGTCCTTGACTCTTGAACAGTAATTCTTTTGTTTCCTTCTTTTTGTAGTTAATAAAAAAGAAACGATCTAGTACGGCTCTTTTTATTTTATGTGATCGACATCTGAATGACCTGTTATGCGTCACAATCGTTAGAGCAGTAACTTCTTCCTCCTACATGGCTTCGATTCATCTAAGTATCTGGAGTATTCCTCTATCGGTCAACTCGAATCTAATTATCCTAACTAGCTGTTATGTCGGCAAGTTAGTTAATTATTGTATTAATTTGTTTTGTTCAACATTAATTAATCAAAAGAAAGAAATATTTAAAGTCTTCAATCTTAATCCTTCAATATAAATTAGAACAAATCACAGAGCAAAACAAATGTTGACAAATCCGTTATTATTATTTTGACTCATAATAAGAAAATTTTATTGCTAAAAATTTTGACTCTTTGCAAGAGAACAGTTTTGTTTTATTTTATTTTATTAGAGTATTACAATTTTAATTTACATTTAGTGAGGTCCAAATTTGAGATATGAGAAATGATAATTAAGCGTTCAGATCTTCTGCTAATTGTTTCATTAACGATTTAATCAATTAAAATGTACAATTATTTATGAATAACGTGTTCATAAGTGGCTTAATCTTATACATGGTCACGCATGGCATGGGAGTAGTTGAAGTGACGATTTGACGAGTTAGGGTCAAAAAATGACAATCTCGTTAAAAAAATTATTCAGTAATCGCTTATTACACGTAAATATATTAATAAATGTATGAAAATAGGAGACATAAAATAAATAAAAAAATTCTCCATTAAAACGAAGAGATCATTCTTAATTGTAAGTATAGTAAATAATTAAATATTATTATAAAAAAGATTTAAAAAGAAAAAAAAAACCAAAATAATATGTCCCCAGTTAATATTCCTAGCTGCAAATTAAGTATAGGTTTTTCAATAATTAACATTATTTATTTAATGAATGTGAATTAATCAAGAAATAATTAAATGTCAGTTTAATTAAAGGCCGGCATGGAATCGCACAGGACAAAGGGATGCAGAAGATTCGACCAATTAATGCTAAGCATAATTGACTAATTAAATTACATCCACTCTCCTTGATATTTTATAAAATTATGATTTGAATTTAATTTTTTTACTGAATTCTCTAGTTGACTTGTGAAACAAAAAGTCAACAATTGGAAAACATAAAGAAGACTCAAGAACCACTAATTAGAAAACTAACAATTAATGCAAAAAAGAAAAGGAAAATGCGTAACAAAGTGTGTACAAATTTTACGGGTAATGGGAGGATATTATAACTTGAGGTCGTGGTTCGATTTTGGGGATGTAATGGTAAAAAGAAAAGGAAACAAAAAAAAAGTGTACAAATTTTACTCTGATACTTCCCCCGTCCAACTCAAAGAGTTCATTTGTATTACTAGAAACAGTAATACAAAGTGGACTCTTGGAGTGAGACATAGGGAGTATATATTATGAGCGCTTAATTAATAAAATATCTAATACTCCCTCCGGTCTATTAGAAAACTCCATCTTGAGAAATATATTTTTTTCCAATAGAATAGTCAACTTTCAAATTTTTTACTCGATCATCTTCTACCTTTACTAATATAATAATGTATGGTTTATAATTAACCACACTTAACTTAATAAGTAAGAATATAAATAGAATAAAGTGTGTCAAGTGAGCTATTTTATGTATTGTACCTTAACATTCATAATAAATTGTACATTAGTCAAAGTAGACATTTCTAATAGAACAGAGAGAGTAATATTTATGAAATTACTTGGTTGATTAATAACCAAATAATATCACTTTCATGTCCACATCACCAAACAATATAACAAAAAATATATATATATATATATATATATTTCTATGATCAAGGATGTACGTACATGATTGCGTTTTTATTTTTATTTTTTATTTTTTCTTTAATCAACCGCAATTAACTAACTCAGCCAGCTAGAAGGCCCCAAAATCCAAAATCAATTAAAAATTGCTCAAAAGGCGTTGACCACTAATGGGTTGGGGAAAGTAGCATCATAAACTATTGTTATCCACATTTTGCGGTGGGGAACATGTCATTTTGAGTACTCCTTACTTACCTCTTCAAAGAACGAACAAATATTCAAAATATGATTGTGACGCATGATGAGCCACGACAATTAAGGGGAGGTGAAATTTATTTTATACCTTTATTTATTTATATCACTATAGTTTTTAGGTAGGCGAACGCCTTAACTTCTTCTTTCTCTTCCTCTAATCCCTTGTCATTTAATGTAATAAACATGACATTTTAATAGTTGAGTATTAAAAATTTGCACTGTGCTCAATCATAGTTTGCAAAATTCTTAACTGGATACTAAGATATTACGATTTTACAGTCCCAAAATGCCAAATCAATTTTAACTCCGATTCTATTCGATCCCAACAAAATTTATTAAAATAAACTTAAATAAAAGTAGTTTTATAATTTATCTGTAACTTTATACGCACGTTTTGTGTAAGATCTTATGATCCGACACCAAACCAGTGACATGTGAGATCCCGGTTTTGCAGACATCAATAAGTGCATGTATGCATTTCATTAGCATTGCGCAATGATTATGCCTCCAATTAAATGTCAGTGGGTAATCTAGTAATTAACGTACGTGGACCAACCTAGACCTTGTTAATTTGTGCGTTAACACTTAGCATTAATTAACATTAAATTAAGCATAATCAACGTTTGAGCCTCGTTAATTATCAACTGATCGACGTGGGCATGCTCCATGTTTTATTTAGTATTATTGCTATAAATATTAAAGTCAGAGGTTTTCAGTTTCACAGTAGCACCACTATCTTCATCTTCTTCTACGTATGAAGTATTGCAGAGATTATCAGTTTCAGTTTGAAGACTACAACATGAGATCTTCCATAGCCATCTTCCTCATCCTCGTCTGCCTTGTTAAGGTAATTGTGTCAACCCTTAAAAAGAATGAAAATAGGGGCGAGATCACGAGATTGAGGTCATACTTTTCAAGATTAATTCGAGAACAATTCCTTCCCAGTTTGAGTTTCGATCGATCTTCAAACTTTTTCTCATACTCTTCTTAGTCTTTCTCTTTGTCTCTTCTATTATTACACGAGTTTAATTAATTAACGTTAATAATGTTAGCAGTTTGCATACGTTGGGGAGGCAAGAAAAAAAGGGCCGGAGGAGTACTGGAAAGATGTCATGCGGGAACAGCCGATGCCTAAAGCAATCAAAGACCTTCTCCGTGAGGATCATCAAGATCCGAAATCATCTGATCATCATGATCAAGGTCATGATCATGATGATCATGAGAAGCAGCAGATCATCCCTCCCAAGAGGGTTTTCCTCACGAGTTTTGATACGGAAAACAATGTCATCATCTATCACCAGAGCGTTATTATTAATTAATGAATTAGACCCGTAGATTTCAGATGATCAGGGATATATGAAGGTAGATCTGTAGATCATGTGGATCAATCGATGGATGTAAATTAAAATAGATCGAGACTCACTTTTCAGTTCTACTGCATACGATTATATTTAATTAAATATTTATTGTTGTAAAATCTGTCATTAATTAATGATTTAATGTAGGTATATATAATATATATGATCCACATATGGTTAGGATCGATCTCAAAGATGATTAAATTCTTGGTTTTTTTTCAAAAAAATTTTTATGACTTAATTTCTTGGTTTTTTGTTCTACTTCTTGAGATCGACTTTGTTATATATTCATCAATTAATTTTTGTTTATAGTGAATCTTTTCTCTTTTACACTGGGCAAAAATATGGCTTGTTCTCTTTTGGTTTTTATTTTTGTTTCACCGGTAAATTTAATATATTATAATCGTTTTTTATCATTTTTAATACAACTTTTTACTATTTAGCTATACTTTTTTATATTTTCAATACAAATTTTACATTATAAAACTAATTTCCAAAAACTGTTTTCAAAATCGTTTTCAGAACAATAGAAAAGAACAGGCCCTATATAAAGGGTCTAATATTACAACAAAAAAAATAAAAATAAAAAATGCATGTTACAATTTCGTTGTTAACAAAATTGGGCGATGGCAGCACGGGCATCTTTTCTGCGCGAAGAAGAAGAGGGAAGCAGAATTGTCGTGAGTTTTGGTTTGATGTGGAGATAGTGAGAGTTCACGTTGGATAGTACACGTAGGTTGTGATGAGAAGTCGCTAAAAGCATCATTACTCAATAAATAAATGTATCTAATATAAATATATATATATATATATATATATATTGAGGTGAGGTGGGGTTGGAGGGGTCTTAAAACCCTTTGAAGCCCCTAAAACCGCCACTACTCCTTTGTATGTCTCATTTGTGTCTACTTTCTTCGATCATGCATGTCATAATCAAAAGAGTTGATTTCTGATTAGGCAAAAGAAAAAGACATGGAGAACAAATAATTAATCCAAAGGGACAAATATAGGAAGAAATCCTTGGAGGCTATGAAATGGGAATTTAATATGAGAAAGAATTAGCATCATTTCCTACTTACAGTTTTCCTACAGTTAAACACACTATCGATTATGCCAACCTAATATTTCAGAAATCAGGTAAACTACACCGTTTTGCTACTTGAGCATGACATATTTTTGGGCTGTCCGTTGGGCCCAAAGCCCGTAGTCATAAATAGGCCTTCGCCCACTTTGATCTTTTTTACAAAAAGGTAATAGTTGAGGGCGGGTTAAAGTCAGATGTGTTACAAATAATTATACTATGAGAGAGAATTTCAGATATTTTAAAATTAAAACTATATTTTTATGTTTATACCTCTTTTATCCCACTAAAGGAGTTCTAGTCGGTGGATCTTTTATAAGATGCACCATTGTCACCGACAAAACTGAGTTTACCATTTTACATCCAAATCGATCCGTTAACCATGTGGCGGTTCCTCTTGCCTTCGTTTTTGTCTTCCTTTTATTGGTACGTAGCTTTAAATTCAAAGTATACTTCATCTTATTCAGATCCGATAAAATTTGAAAGATATAGACAAATTAGCGTGGTCCCTGCGCAACGATAGCATGCACAAATCTTATTTAGATCTCCACATTATTAATTAATTAATCATCTTGATTGGCTAATTTGTTTTACAGGCGATTATTAGTCACGTCGGAAGCGCAACGCAGGAGTCGGAGAAATATTGGGACAGCGTTATGAATGGAGAAGCTATGCCACAAGTGATTAAGAATCTTCTTCATCGGAGCGACGAATTTGAATCTTCTGGTCAGAAGTTCCTTAAAGATTTCGAAACTAAACCTAATGCTGTCATTTATCACAGCCGGAAGATTAAATTTACAGGCGAAACTTGATCGGTTTTCCATCGTCGAAGGATCGATGATTATGTATCCGTTGAATATGTGGAAAACTTTATAATTGATCGATTTGAATAAAGATGTGTGTTATCCAATTTGGCAATTTCTCATGAGCCTATTCTATGGTTTTTTTTTTTTTTTTTTCTCCCAAACAAAAACTACAAAAAAAGGGGCTAAATTTCTCAACTTTTACATAATTTCCCTTTCTAATTTGATTTTAAAGTAATGTATTGTTTATTATCTTAACGCAAATTTCATATTTTACACTTCATAGGGGTAGTGTTAATTGTTTAGATTCATGATGATTTGCACGAGCTCAAATAGTAAAACATTTTGTGTACAGATGATAGAATCAATGGTTCGAATTCCCACTCATGACAAGAGTCGCACATTTTAAAGCAAATTCTTGAACTTAGGTTATAAGTAACGAATGAATTTACACTTATCCATTCAATTTATTTGGAATTTTCTTTATCATTTAAAGAAAACAAAGGAGTAATTGAATGGATTCATAAAATAAATATATAAAAAAATTGAATGGATTCATAAATGTACATTTAATTTTTGTAAGCATTTATACTCGTTTATCTTATTATATTTATTAATTTCTAATCAAAAAGGGAAAACAGTAAAAATCATAAGGAGTAAAACTCCATGGAATTTATGTTATAATGAAGGGGTAAATGAACGAAGTATTCATTTAATTTATTTGGAATTTTCTTTATCATTTAAACAAAAAAAGAGTAAAGGCTAGTAATTGAATGAATTCATAAATGCACATTGAATTAATTGGGTAATCAAAAGTGTCATATACCCGTTTATTTTATTATATTTATTAATTTCTAAAACAAAAGGGAAAAATCAAAAATCATAATTGTAATTATTTTGGGTATTTTGTGCATTAAATTTTAACACCGTAAATAAAAACAAGTATATATACAATTATGATTTTTAAAATTTTCCCTTTTTCTTTAAAAAATAATAAATAATTATAATAAAACAAACGGTTATATGACACTTGTAATTATCCAATTAATTAAGTTGGTAGACATTTATAAGAAATTGGAATATATTGATGGATAATTATGTAATCCATAAACATATGGAAATTTTTATAATTAAATAAATTGGCTTTTAATGAAAATATGTTACCCAATTTCTTAATGGTATTTTTTGTTTTTGGTTCAACACAATAGCGTTGTTCACTTCGTTACTTTTCTGCAAATTTGATTATCTGATCATTTGGAGAAAGAAAGAAGAAAAAGAAAAGAAAAAAAAAAAAACATCATCGTTGAATCTTGTCTTTAAACCTATAGCGTTTTACATCTAAATCAATTCATTTGTTAGTATTTGTCAAGGAAATTTACTTTTAAGGCCATTAACGGGTTTATGCCTTCTTGCAATCAGGGATGGCCAGATGGGTAATTTCGAGGATCAGATCTTCTGTCCATTTTATCACTGTTTTTCCTGTCTTGTGAGACCCACATATCACATTATACGGCCCACTACTCCATTGTGAGAGAATAGAAAAGAATAAAGTATAATAGAAGATCTCACCCCCTCCAAACCGAAACTATCCCTCTCCACTCTGGCCCAAATCACTTTTATTGGGGTGTTCCAAACCCCAACCAATATTTCATTTTGATAGGCAATTTTCAATTTGCCAATACATACCCTAAAACCTTTATAATGTGTAAAACGGGTATTTAATAGGTTTTTACCCAATCCCCATATCTTGCAACTCGTCTTTACCATTTGAGATTCATTGTTGTTATGTCCCGTCTCACAATTCAATGGAAATTTTTAAGGAGGGACATTGTCGCGTAGTGGATCTTTGCCTCCATCTTCACCCCCTCCGCCGCTAGGCCCTATCACCACCGGACCAAACCTTTACTGGACACCAAATGTGTTTTTTTCTGAATAATCTTTCCGGGTTTCCGACAAATACTTATATATTTATTGAAGAACAAACAGTTATACTAGTTTTACACGCACATATGGGAGAACCAAATTAAACAAACAACACATAACAAGAGCTCTAACAGCACGTACATTTTCTGATCTCATGAGCATCGATCAATACACACATATATGCTCAATTCGATTAAGGAGGCAGAGATGGAACTGAAGCCAACACGAAGTTATCCGCCGGGAAGAAATGACAAACCGGGGACGAACCCGGTTCAGTTCCTAGAACCCGGAACGATATATGATCCGGGCTCCATTGCGAAGTATCCATGTGACAAACCGCAAGAGCTTCAACCCGGTTTCCATTCTCACCCTCGAGAGAAGCCTTATAAACCCGGTTCTCAGTCTTCTGATGATGGCAATAGAAAACCGTATAAGGATAAGGCATTGTGTGACAAGCCACCATTTTTGGAGCCGGAATTATCACCGGATCTTCAACGATCGTATATTCTTTCAGCCCGGCGTCGAGCTTCGTGAGGTAAACGGTTGAATGAAGTTTGAATTTTGATTCGGAGCCCAAGATTTGGGTTGCGAATTCGTACATGGAGTCGTAGGAAGTAGCGCAGAGCTTGATCTCACTTTCGATGGTTTTACTCTCGCATTCTCTTAGGGTATTCTCCATGGCTGCGGCCTGGGGAGATCCTGAGGAGAATGAGAACTGTTGGAGAAGATCGGGGAGGTGTTTAAGTGAAAACTGTATCAAATCTGCATCTTCTTTGGATAAAGAATGCAGGGAGTAGGGAGACGGAAGATCTCTGTCGGGGAAAAAAACGCGAAGTTTTTTCCCCAAAATCAAATCATCTAACCGGAAGAACACGATCGTCGATGGATCCATGTGATTATGATTATGAACATGATTCATCATCGTGTGCGATGAAGATGAATCGGCTGCGTCCATGCTGCGAAGTCGCAGAACATTTGAAAGTTGATCTGGTTCTGCGGCGAAACTCAGATGAAGAATTCCCTGAAAATTATAATTACATGCAAAATCAGTTGTTTGAACTTTGAAGATCGAGGAATTAGAGTTGATGGTCAATTAATTAATTACAAGAACTTAATTACCTGCAGAATTAGGAGATGAAGGAAGAGAACTCCATAGACAAGTTTACTCGTCGTATCTATTGATTGATGCTTGCAAACTTTTTCTTTTTTTTTTTCCCGATCTTTTGAATTATTTTTAGACTAAAATAAAAAGGTTATCGAGTTTGTCACGAGGTTACCAACGTGAATCAGGGTTTGAATGGCCAATCATGCATGCAGATTAATTTATTGCAGCTATTATTAGAAAGAAATGTGGAGCGGTATTCTTTCGGTCTCGTTACAAGAGTTCAATAATACAACTATTTTTTAGCCGTACAATTCAACCCAATGCAAATCTTTGGCTTCCCCAGCAAAAGATTTGATGGCAGTTAATTATTGGATGCTCACATCTGTCTAAGACAACTCATACTGAAATTGGAAATTTAGTTGGTTTTAAATATAATTTTTTTGAACCAAAATAATTCAGTTGGATAATATATATATTTCCTCCATTCGTACCAAATGAACGTAACAAGTGTTTTTTTTTTTTTTTGGGGGGGGGGGGGGGGGGGGGGGTGGGTGGTGTGATCGAGTCTTGTTTTTTGTGCTACTTAATCCTTTGAAAGTACGTTTTCATAAATTCTCATTGGCAAGCATCGGTATTAAACTAAAATACCAAATTAATTCCTACAATTATCACCAAGTCAAATAAAATAATAATACTCTTCTTAATACACTTACTAATATACTCTTACACAATTAACTCACATTTTAAAAATAAGGACATGAGTAAAATTAATAATATGGAATTAACTATTTTGTGTGTTTTACTTTGAAATTTATTATAAAAAATTGTAAAATTTTTGAGACTGGACTCTGTTCTGATATATAAGAGTAAGGGTTTGATTTTTTAGGAAGGTTTGAATTTTGGTTCAAGTTTTATTTTTGGAAAAATAATTTTATAATGTAAAAATGTATAACTAAATAGTAAAAAGTTATACTGAAAATGATAAAAACTAATTATAATATATTAAATTTACTATTAAAACCAAAATCAAAACTTAAACAACATGCCCAAATCACGTACGTACGAGTGAGCCGTGATCTAAATAGAGGAACTCATGTATCATGCCACGGTAAATTACGACGATCACATGATAATCATCAACCTTAAAATCTTCAAACTCGACAAAAAAAATAAAATAATAATTTAGTCAAATCAAATCAAATCCACCACCTTAATGAAGCTAAATGGAAAGCTTAATTATAAATACTCTCCATGCATCACGTTTAACTATGGTAATTAATCATGATTCATTAGTAATTAAGTTAATGTATATCTACTAATCTCTCACGCAAGATCTATAGAAACAAAATTCATGATTAGATCCTCTGCCTAACATAACTATTGTTATTTCATTCAATGACGAAATTTGACTAAATTAATTGAAGGACCCAACAACAATAAAAAGAATTATAGGGGCCAAATATTTATATAAATATTTTATTAAAATATAAATACTTATTTAAGAAAATAAAAATTATCTTGACGGTAAAGTAAGACCAAGCCTATAGGCTTATTATCCTAGGTCGGAGCAAAACAAGTTGATAGGAACCCCATTTTACGTCCCCGTATTCTCGACGACGTGGGGGGCGAAAAAGGGAAAGAGAGGGATGGGTTTTCTCTCGGGCCACTGATTTTATCCACAAAATAAATTAATCATGATTTGTTTATTATCTAAATAATTCTATAAACTATTGCGTGATTCACTTCATAATCGATATTTATTTCTCTTTATATAAAGAAGGATAATATTCTTTTACGTAAATGCTATTATTTCTGCAGTAGTTGTGGAGTTCCATCACAATAATGGACGTCCAATAATGAATCAATTTCATCGCCAGGGCGTACGAATGGCATTTCATCGTTTTTCATGAGCAATCTTGATCATTGGATTCACATAACCAGCTGATACGAAATCTTTGGTCGTTTGTTTTATTCCATAAGCTTTCGTAAAAATAACATTAAGGTACATATAGGTCAATAACTCAAATCTTGAAAATCAAGGCTCACATTCGTTATCACGTGATTTTGAAAATATATTTTGAAAAAAAAAATTATAATATAAAAAAGTGTATTCAAAAAGTACAAAACTATAGTCAAATAATAAAAATTTTATTAAAAATGATTTTTAAAAAAATTACAATACACCATTTTCATTGTAAAAATAAAAAATAAACCGAAACACAAACAAAACAAATGAAAACGAGCAGGCCCAAAATAGCTCCAGTAATCCCCACTCCCTCGTATCGATGTATGATCAGATTTATGAATGAATCATTTGATTTATTGTAACCTGCGTACAGTCGCGGGAACCAGAAAAACATTTATAAGAATAATTTTTTTTTAAAAAATTTAAATATATATTACTTCTAAGAATAGATGAGGGGTCCGAGTACCATCCCGCCATAGTCCATCGTTCAAAATTTATGTACCTACCAACAATATTTAATTCCTATATATAGAAATTGCACTGTCACCCGTCTCCCACATGATTAATGATGAATCTTTTGGATTTATATGTATATACATATGTGTGTGTATATATATATATAAACATACATTTAGCAAATTAAGCAATCCATTCTCTTTCCTTTACTTGTAACGCCAAGGAAATATAATAGAGATATGGCCTCTTTTCTTTCTCTCATCGCTCTCTTCTCACTAGCCCTGGTAAGTTTCCTTTACATATATGCAGATTTCTTCTTCATTTGCTTCCCCTAAGTTAGTTTATCTTTTATTTCTCAATGTTTAATGGAAAAGCTTTGTTTCGAAAAAGGTATAACTCTTATGAAAGTATAATACATAAATAATTACGTACTTTTTTACTATTTTTTTTAGTCATATCTTTATTTTTTTACGTGTGAAGTAGTTAGTGTGTAAGACTACGGTCTTTTTACGGGATCATTCAGTCAGTTAATAATGACTTATGTAATGAATTGTGTAATTGCATTACTAATGTACCATAAGCCATTATTTACTAAATGAATGACCCCGAGAAGAGACTGTAATATTTTCCTTTGTCACGGACTATTTATAATTATAAAGTAAAGATATGGAAAAGTTAAATAAAAAAATAACTATTTAACGAGCATTTTTTTGAAACAAGACTCCACTGAGACATATATGCAGTGATGCAACATCCTTAAAACTAGCAGGAGTAAAGCCTTTATAAAATAAAAAATAAAAAAAATTAAATAAAATTGATTGGTATATATAGTTTAATACAAAAAAAAATTATATAAGTATTTGGCCTTTACGGAATCTTTTCTTACTATTATTAGTTTCTTTAGTTAATTTAGTCAAACTCCGCAAAAATATATATATGAATACTGATCCGAAATTGATCCGATCTGATCCGATCCGAATGCATGTTTAACTGTGCTACCAATTCTACATTAATTGGTTTTTCTTGGTGTGGATGAGCAGTTTGCAGGAATCATAGAAGCAAGGAATTACCCTGGGGAGAACTCTGCTGCGAATGAAGTAGCGAAGCAACTTTTCCAAATAGAAGCCGCTCTCTTCGACTTGAAGAAGATCACTAGTTCTGCGAATAAGCCCTTTGTCGAGGACTTTGAACCAAGGCCAAATGTCTCTGCCTATGGGGATGACACCAAGGAAAAGGAAGACAAAGCTTTCCTGAAAGACTTCGAGCCGATACCTAATGTCTCTGCCTATGGTGATGACAGCAAACTAAAGGCACACAAATCCAACTTCCTGAAAGATTTCGAGCCGATTCCTAATGTCTCTGCCTATGGGGATGACAGCAAACTAAAGGCACACAAATCCAACTTCCTGAAAGATTTCGAGCCGATTCCTAATGTGTCTGCCTATGGGGATGACAGCAAATTAAAGGAACACGAATCCAAGTTCTCGAAAGACTTTGAGCCGATACCTAGTGCCACTGCCTATGGAGGTGATGCTAAAGTAAAGGCAAACAAGTCCAGCTTCTCGAAAGACTTTGAGCCGATTCCTAACGTGTCTGCCTATGGGGATGACAGCAAACTAAAGGAACACGAATCCAAGTTCTTGAAAGATTTTGAGCCGATACCTAGTGCCACTGCCTATGGAGATGATGCAAAACTAAAGGCACACAAGTCCAACTTCTTGAACGAATTCGAGCCGATACCTAGTTTGACTGCCTATGGAGACGATGCTAAACTAAAGGCCCACAAGTCCAAGTTCTTGAAGGACTTCGAGCCGATACCTAGTGCCACTGCCTATGGAGATGATGCAAAACTAAAGGCACACAAGTCCAACTTCTTGAAGGAATTCGAGCCGATACCTAGTGCCACTGCTTATGGAGATGATGCTAAACTAAAGGCACACAAATCCAACTTCTTGAAAGAATTTGAGCCGATACCTAGTGCGACAGCCTACGGCGACGATACTAAACTAAAAGAGAATAAATCTTTCGTCAAAGAGTTTAAGCCAAGCGTCCATCCATGTGCCCACGGCGGTGACAGTGGCGCCAAACCAACCCAGGTCGCGACAGCCTAGTGTCTTTCCTTAATTCATTATCAAGAATAAGCCCGGAAGAATGAACGACTTAAATTGAACTATTAGCGATCGATCGTCAACAATGTTACGTATTTTCTCTCTTCTGTAAACGTTATATTAGCATGATAGGGGGTGGTGTGTCTTTTTTTCTGTTTTTTTTTTTTTTTTTTTTAAATTAATTTGAGCAGCTATATAAATATATGTAACGAGTCTGATGTCTTTGATCTGAAATACAATGGGTTGTGCTACGGAGCTACAGTATAAATAATAAAAGTTTTCTCGCTATTGTGTGCACATGTTGATCGATGTAGTTATCTCACTCATTAATGATACACTTCTCAACTACTCTCCTCAACTTTCTCATAGCACGTGCGATTCATGCATTAATTGGTAAATAATGTAGTATTCACAATTATTTTATAAAAGTGTAGCCAATGAATACACGACACCTCACTTGCTATAAGAAAGTTGATGAGATTAGTTGAGGAGTGTATCATTACTCCTCTATCTGATTTTTCTATTTTCTTCTTTTCTATGCAACATGTAAAAATATAGTTCTTTCGTTGCATTAGAATAGTCCACTTTGTATTACTAAAAACAGTATTACAAGGTAGACTCTTCTAATAGAACCGAGGGAATAGTACTTTCAGAATATATGTATAAATTTCTATATTAAAAAAATCAAAATAGAATATATAAAATGCAAAATAATAAATATCGACCCATTAAAATTTTCACTTTATAATGTTATTTTTAGTACTCCCTTTGTTCCACTCAAAAAGTCTATTTTTGTATTATTAAAAATAGTAATACAAAATAGATTCTTTAGGACGGATGGAGTATTATACAAAGAATTAATTTTTATATATGACAATAATATAATTTTTTTTTTTTTTTTTGCCAATAATACAAGTTAACACCAACCAAGGCCCAATCTCTGTACTTATGGTGCTGCTTCTGAATTCAAAGGGGACCAATAAGATCTTCTGTCTTCTCTCTTACAATATAAAGTGGGATTCAGATGTCTCATCATGAAGCGCACTTCTTTATTGAGATAGTCAACATGAATAATAGAGATAAAACATACATAAGATCTCATAGGCCAAACGGGGGCAGTTTTGAAATTTCAGTATGTGTATTTGTTCTTGTTTTCTTTATTTTATTTTCTCATTTAATAGTTTGAAGTGATAATACACAGTGAAAATCCATAATAAATTATTTATTATAGTGACTAATGCAACAATTACGTTTAGTAAATTACTGAATGCCTAATATTGTAACGGCCAACTGACTCATTAAGTATTAGCATTAGATGCTACATAAGTCACTAAATAAAATTTGGTGAATAGTTTTAGACTAATCGTTTTTGGGCCCCAAACATAAAAAGAAACTACCAAGGCCCAATGTATCTCCCCATGGGCTCTGAAAAACTTTGAGCCTAGACTGACCCATTTCTCACAGGAGTTTTTTTAACTTCTTCGTCTCTCCCTTGTTCTATTCAAGAGATTACGATGAAATTGTATATTATAAATGTTTACGTTGAAATTGTATATTGTGAGTCATAAATAGTTATACTATTTGATTTCTCTAGTATAGTAGAAATGAGAGATTAATCAATAGTGATATCTTTTGAGATGTGTTTCAAACTTCCAATTAAGTTACAAATTAAATGTAGAATAAATTATCTATTTTTCATTAAATAAGATATTCATTTAAAATTTCCTTATCTTTAATTAATAAGTTACTTATACATGAGACAATCACATTTGGTTATAAAATTTAAAACATATTTTAATAAAATATCTAAAAAAATCACAGCAAGTGCAGAAAAGGGGAAGGGAAAAAAAAACTATCGAATAATGTTCATGTGTGTGAATATAAAAATTATTAAAATTCCTTCAAATAATGAAAGACATCACCAATATTTAAAAACTAGGAAGAAAGGAAAAAAGAAAATGTGAATCGATCAAACCTCTGATGTATGCCATATTTTCAGTGCCACTAATATATATTATTCTTTTTTTTGTAAAAAAAGACGATTTTTAAATTTGAAAGACAATAAACACTCTAATTTTTCATTTATTTTGTAAATAGGTAAATTGGTGAATTGCACTGTAATTAATCGAAAATGTCACACTATTTTTGTTAAAATAGTTTTATAAATTGTGAATAATTATTCTCTAATCAAAACGTTTGATAAGGATTTGTCACAGATGAAGTCATGAAGACGAGGGTGAGTCTACTAAAGGTAGACCGCCGACCATACAAACAAAGCCGATCTAATTGTTTCAGCAGTATATAAGGACTATAAAGTCCTCAAGGAAATTTTTTTCCTCTTTTAATTTAACATTTTAATTCCAATTTCACTCCTATCAGATGAGTATGTGAACGCCGATAGTGAGAAGCAGACGACAGTCCGGGGTAAAGTACCCAAATCTCTCTGAAAATGGAGGAAAAGCGCACCGGAACCCCACCGCCGGCGGTTCCCGCTGCCGAGTCTTCGGTGTCCGATGCACCCACGAGTTCGACGAGGCGTAGAGGTGGAAACCAGAAGAGAAAAGCAAGCTCCCTCAGTGGCGGCAATACTTCGACCCCTCAATCGACGAAGCGACAGGCTCGTGAGAAGCCTCCGCCAGTGCCGTTCCCTCCGATCCACAATGGTCCATTAACTAGAGCTCGACAGCAGCCGAATAACAGCCTCGCCGCTGCTGCCTCGCCTTCGTCTTCTGGTGTGAAGAGTGAATTGGAAGAGGTGGCTCAGGCAGAGGCTGGAGGAGGGGAAATGCTCAAGGCTGACGAGCTGAATGAGGCGGTAAAGGAGGATTGGGAAGCTCTGGAGGCGAGAATTGAAGCTGATTACGAAGCTATCAGATCACGGGATTCTAATGCTCACGTGGTTCCCAATCATGCCGGTGAGTATTTTCCTTTAATTTGTTCAGTTTACAGGAAAACCAAGTTCAAAACCCTATGTTTTAGGTGCATTTTGGGGTTGATAGTTGCAAATTTTGAGTTATTAATGAATTTGGCTGAACCATCATTTTTTGTATGCTTTTAGGGTTTATGATATTGAATTTTATGCTCTAATTTATGCTTGTGATTGACTTCATTTGGATTTTGGTCCAGTTTCATTGTATGCGCACTTCTCATTTGTTAGTTCTTGATTATTAGAGTTACTGTTTGAGGATATGAAGTTATGATCACGAACCTAATTTTTGACTGTTACTTGAATTTCTCATATATTAAGCTAGACTTTTTGTTTAGGGAAGCTAGTGAATTTCATTTGCCTTGCTATTCAAACTCTCTTGCTTCCCCTTGTCCGAGCTTGTAGGTTGGTTTTGTTGGACAAAAATTCATCCATTGGAGGAGAAAACGTTGCCAACTTTCTTTAATGGGAAATCAGAAACTAGGACTCCTGAAATCTATATGGAGATTCGTAATTGGATTGTGAAAAAGTTTCACAGCAATCCGAACACGGTGATCGAGTTGAAAGATTTGTCAGAAATATCAGCGGGCGAAATGGATTCCAGGGAAGAGGTGATGGAATTCTTGGACTACTGGGGGCTGATTAATTACCACCCATTTCCAGGAACTGATGTTACTACTGAAAGTATTGATGGTGACGCTGATAAAGCAACACAGGCCAAATCTTTGGTGGAAAGCTTGTTTCGGTTTGAGACAGAGCAATCTTGCATTCCAATAGCTCCTAGGAACTGTGTGTCAACACCATCTGTGCCCACTGGGTTGTTTCCTGACTCTTCTATTGCGGAAGAATTGGTTAAGTCAGAAGGACCGGGAGTAGAGTACCACTGTAATTCTTGCTCTGCAGATTGCTCTCGCAAGCGTTACCATTGCCAGAAGCAGGTTTTTGTTTACCCTTTTGTCCCTTTGGAATTCTTTCCCAGAGATCAATGTTGTTTGATAAGTAAAGAATATTGTTGATCCAAATCTTGTGTGGATTTAAGATATTTTAGTTTATGGATCAAGAGGCCACCAGAAGTTTGATTTATGACGTATGCATCAGCCATATTTGAGTTAATATTATATCTCACACTTCTTCAAACCTACACCTTTCCAAGTTAAAGTAATTGCTAGAAATTGGAATTGGGGTTAAGGACTTTTAGGGCATCTGAAAGACTAACCATTCCAAAATCTGCTCATATGCTTCTGCCATAAATAATCATACTTCCAAAATTGGTTAGATCAGAGAAGTCCTTTCGGTGGGGTTTTCTTCCATTTGCTTTGATAGGTATTTGTCTTCGGCATAATATGGTCATAAACACTTGCTTGGCTTAACTTAAATTTCCAATTTTATATCTTTGATGCCTAAAGGGGAGCCTCAGTAGAGCGTAAAAATTGTTTGCCATGTGACCTGAAAAGGATTCGAGCCGCAGGAACAACCTCTTATGGAAGTATAAGGTAAAGGCTGTGTACATCGAGCTTTAGCAACCCGGCCTTGCTTCAGATTCTGCACATGCACGAGCTTCTATACGCCGGGTTACCCTTTTATACTTTTGACGCCTGAAGTATAATAATTATCTTGTCAGGAAAGCTTCATGGAAGTCCATTGTGCGAACTTCGTGGACTAATAATGACTTCCATTATCCCTGGTAGTGATAACTATAGATGATAGTTATCCCTGCTACTGCCAAACTGTAGGTAATCAGAAATAATAATTTCAACTACATTTAGGATGGAGAGTGCTAAAAATCTTGTATTTCAGTCGTTAAGCAGCTACATATTTAGGGAGAATGAACTAACTGTGCTGGAGGTTTGCAAATTAGTACTTAATTAAGGTTTTTCTCCAACTGCTGTACACGTGAATGATGCTTTCACATGAGTTAATACAGAAGATAGAAAGTCTGGCCACTTGTGGCAACTAGGTGACTCATTTACCCTGTCTGACACTGCCAAAGATTCCACATTAGCTGATTCTAATTTGCATATAGACTTGTTATTGTCTCCAACTACCATCTTAGGTATAGAGTTGAATTTGCTTTGCGATACCTGGCCATATCATCTCCAAAATACCTTGATCTCTAGTATGTAGCTCTGTGTCAATTGTGGAAGTAATTATTATTAGGCATAATTGAGCATCACATTTTTAGGCACAGAAATTTGAAAATCTGTGGTTTCGAATAGTAATATGGTGAAGTTGCCACACACCTTTTGCGGTCTTAGTGCCTTTCACAATAACTTTCCATTACTGAGATGAAAGGTGCTATTTTACCATTTACCATCATAGCTGGACTAGCTTCTGATACGAGTGTTTCCTGCTTTTTTTTTCTTTTCTTTTTTTAATATTATTTTTCTCTGACTGAATTCTGGCTACACAGGCAGATTTTGATTTATGTAGTGAGTGTTTCAACAACGGAAAGTTCAGTTCTGATATGTCTCCATCAGATTTTATCATCATGGAGGCAGCTGAGGCTGGTGGCTCTAGTGGTGGAAATTGGACAGATCAGGAGACCCTGCTTCTGCTTGAAGCTTTGGAACTTTTCAGTGAAAATTGGAGCGAGATAGCTGAGCATGTTGCCACCAAAACAAAAGCTCAATGCATATTGCATTTTGTCCAAATGCCAATTGAGGATGCATTCTTTGATAGTTGTGATGAAATCAATGAGAATGTGAAAGAAAATTCTATTGCCGTTTCAATCAACAATGACACTTCAGCTCCAGAAGATGGCCAGGAAATCACACAGTGCAATAACAAGGCAACTGACAATAAGCCTTCATCCCCTGTAACAGAAAGTTTGAAGCCTGAAGTAGTTGATGGATCAACTGTTCCCGAAGTCAGGGAGAACTTTGCAGTGAAGGCACTTACTGAAGCATTTGAAGCTGTTGGTTCTCTCCCTTCACCGGGTGAAAGACTTTCATTTGCTGGTGCTGGTAATCCTGTGTTGACACTGGTATGTTGATTCTGTTCCTTGCCAATTGAAATTACTATCTTAACCGTTTCCGCGATCATCTTTTTAGATAGAATTTATGTCATCTACTCCTGACATTGTACAGTGTAGTTGTAAGTTCATCTTCTCGATCCTGGCAAAGTGGCAAGATGCAAAATGAACTAATTAAAAAGAAAAAAAGCTTGATAAGAAACAAGTGATGCAATATTTTTGTGGGATTATGCCATAGTTTTTTGGAGAAACCAATTTGGTATTTAGCTGTAAAAGTTCATGCTCTATGTTTATAGGCAGCATTCCTGGTGAGATTGTTGGAGCCTAATATTGCCACTGCCTCTGCACGTAGTTCCTTGAAATCCATTTCTGGCCATTCTTCTGGCGACCAGCTGGCATTGAGGCATTGTTTTTGTTTGGAAGATCCACCTGATGACAAAAAGTCTGCTCATACAGAAAGGTTGGTTGGCTTGCTTACATCCCTAGCTATGGAAAGTCGCTGGAATATTTCTGATTCTTTCATGATATGTGCAGAGCTGACTCTGAAATGGTTGAGCAAGAGACTCCAAGAAATGATGAGCAAAATGCTGAAAAGCAAGAGGAGAATGATGGCCAAGTTGACAGTGTCCATGAATCAAATAATGAAGACCAGAAAAGTAGTAAGGATTGTGTGGAGGAAAAAGGGGGAACTGTGGCTTCGTCAAGTCTAGCATCTGCTGATGAATCTGCTCCAGGCCAGGAGTTGAGTGAACCTGAACCTACCAATATCAATGAATCAAAAGATCCAGATTTGCCAAAGGAACCTGAACCTACACAAAACTCAGAGGATTTAGCAATGGAAGTGGAAGTTCCTCCAGGTTTTGAGAAGGAGCCAGGTGATGCAGCGCTATCTGGTGAACCTTCTGTATCAATGAAGGTTCCAAAGGATAAGGACATGTTGCCTAACTTAGAGGTTAAAGATCCTGCGAAATCAGCTTCTGAGAATGAAGGTGGGATATTGACTCTTTCTTTGAAATTATACTTCTTCTATTGAGGTTTTACAATTTGCGTATAAATCGCATGTTCAAAGTAGCCCTTCAAATGGTTATGAGTTCATTTTTATGGATTCCTAGGAGAATGATATTTTTGGAGCTAATTCTGATTTTAATGATATATTCATCTATAGCTGATTGCATTTCTTAGGAAGAATTTACAGAGCATCATGTCCATTCCTGTGTCTTGAAGCCAGCTTGTCAATCAATGTATAAATGTCCATTATTTTCATTTTCTAAAGATTTGCTCATCGTCTATGAGAAAAATCTTTAACATGTTTTAAACATGTTATTCTCATTTCACTTCAGGTGCAGAAGCAAGAACTAGTGAGGAAAAATGTGCTACAGAGATGAAAAATGATCTCACTTTTGATAGGATGAAAACTGCTGCCGTTACTGGTCTGTCAGCTGCGGCTGTGAAAGCAAAGCACCTTGCGGACCTAGAAGAAGAACAAATTCACCGACTCGCAACACACTTGATTGATAAGCAGGTATTCCTCTGAGAACCAGTTTTCTTTCAAACATTCTTCTAGAGCTGCATATCTTCTGAACAAATTTTGTAAATCAAAGGCTTTATCCTGTCATTTTTTCAGCTTGTTTGAGGTCCTTTATCTGTAAAAATGCCTTTTGAAGTAAGAAATGACTAATCGGGCATTTGACTATTAGGAACCTAGTTTGAAAGTTTAGCTAGACTGCTTCTGTAGATTTTGGAGAATGTCCATATTTTTTTAACTATTAGTAATTGCCTGTGATACAATGACATTGAATATGAGATGTGTAACTGGTCTTTTCTTCAAGACTGACCTTCTCTCGGTTTAAATTATATATATTTTGGCCAAATGGAAGTGAGAATTGGAAAGATCTGACATTCTTGGATGGATTAAATTGTCCTTGCTTTAGAATCACATGTGGTTTCACGGATCCTTCAACCATATTTTATCTTCTGCTTAACTATGAAGATGGGTAAATTGAGTTGCAACTTTAGCTGTTTCTGGAAATTTTCCAATTACTGAAGTTTCATCACTTGAAAAACTCTGTTAACTGCAGTTACTTAAGCTGGAAATGAAGTTGGCTTTTTTTAATGACATGGAGAATGTGGTAATGAGAGTACGGGAACAGTTGGAGAGGTCAAAGCAGAGGCTTTTCCATGAGCGAGCTCAAATAATTGCAACAAGACTTGGCATATCAGCTTCTAGGCCAATGACACAATCCCTGCCCATCAATAGAGTTGCAATGGCTTTTGCAAATGCAGCACCTAGGTCAATTATTGGTATAGCTTCTCCAAGGCCACCAATTTCAAAACTCACAATGGCATCAAATTTGCCTTCATTCTCATTTCTACCTGCAAATGTTTCAGGAAGTTCAGTTCAACCTCCAAACCAGGACCAGCTTCCTTCAGTCGGCACCAAGTAACCTTCGTTTGATGCACGAGCGTCTTATTCCTGTTGGAGCTGTTCTTCATCACCCACTAACATGTAAGCATGATAAGATATGATCGTGAGATTGTTTTTATTGGAGAAGTTAGTGGGCATAAATCAAACTTAAGAGATCTTCTTGTGAATGATTGCTATTGTGCTGCATGCTCCTGATCTTTTGAAATCCTGGTGATGCAAATCTTGTGTTATATGTCCTTTGATGTATATTGACGTTGTGAATCTGCACAACTCAAAATGAATTAGTGTCCATCGACATAGGTGCTACCATCAAATTAAAAGGATCAAATGGGAAATGTTATTACCCTCTTTTTGATATTGAAGTATGCTTCCATTGGTCTGTTACTGTAAAAGTTGATGGGTGATTGTAGCCATTAGGCCTTCCCATAACATGTGAATGGCATAACATTATTTTGCTTTGCTTGTCCAGTATATATTTGTTCTGATTCTTACCTATGCATTCAGATTTTGTTTCATATACTAATCAGGAAGGTGCCGGAATCTTGTAATTTTCTGCATCACTGAAGAGTGCTGAGGAGGAATCATAGGAGCAGAGGGTGGCTGGTATCAGGAAATTGGAATTGCCATTTGAATCTTTACCGCATCTTTTCCAAAACCTCTAGATTTCTTTAGGACTTTCTAATTACTGCATCTTAGGGTTATGTTGATTTTTGTTCATTCACAGCATGTTGTGCCAATGTTGATCATTTTTCTTTATTGATTGGTTTCCGGTTAGGCAATTGTAGTTCCCTGAAGCTTATCATTTCTTGTCATTTATCTCACAGGCATGTTCTATGTTTACATTTTGAAAGTTCAAACATCTTCTTACCTGTTGATGATATCTTCATGCTGCCTATTGTTTGTTATTCCTTTGTTAATGCACAATGTGATGATGCGGAACCGAGTGGATGGAGCGAGTTTCATGATTATATATATATGGATCCAACGAGGCGAGTTTCATGATTATATATATATATATATATATATATATATATATATATATAGATGTATTCCTGGCGGCAGGAAAACCCTTCAGCTTGCCTGTTTATTTGACTCCGGAGGTGCTAGTACTTTTTCCAACCCTGAACGGTGGTCCCTTGGTTGCATCAAGATCAACTTTGACATAACTGTTATTGCTGATCTCCATGGCTGCCGCCTGTGTGTGTGGTAGTGGTACGTGACCAGATCGGAAGCTGGGATTATCAAACGAGTTTTGAAAATTATCATTCAAAGGTGGCTATGATGGAGCTGGCCTGCTTGATATTTGGCATATGCTGCGAACTGGGTAATGCCTCTTTTTCTTCATATTACTAGACTGGCAATCTCGAACTGCTGTTGCTTCTCGTGATCTTTTTGTGATGTATTTTGGTGAGATCGGCCATACGATGAGATGTGCTTGAAATATGAATATTGAGATGTGATTATGATTGTCTATCGTTTTTGGTTGGTGAGGTGGTTTTGTCTCCTCTTGTGCAATAACAAAAGCAGGAACAATTTTTTTACATTTGTTAACACATTTCAACAACATAGCTTATTAACATATGTATACTTTTCCTCGAAGGGGAAAAAAGAAAACCAAGGTGCGTTTCTCATTCGCTTCTCGAAACTCCGACGGGTTTTCAAATGATCTACAAACCAATGAGTATCTCACAATTCACAAACATCATGAGTGAGCCCTAGGCAAATGCATGGAAGAGTCGATTAAATTTCAACAATAAAAAGGGGGAAATGAAGCATGGAACACAAACTATGCGGCACTATCAAAACGAATATAAATACAGTGAAACTTCACATTTGAGCACATATCTGGAGACGCTAGTAGCCTTTCATGCAAAATAATGTACATGTTCAGCCCTCGTAGAATCCAATAAATAAGATAAAAAATATACCCAAAAGGTAACGAAGAGCACTCCCAAGAACTTCTGTTTTCAGGCTAGGGTAATGTAATGTGTTTCAACATTCGCATCCAGATGACCTTGGCTGACTGCTGCTTGCGACATCAATGGTGTCCGGCAAGTATCTGCGATAAACCACGGCCACGACATAAAAAGTTTATGGAACACAATCACAAGAACTAAAATGATGTTGACAAAGACATCAGCTAACACAACTATATGTCATCCATCTTTCAGAATTAGTAAGAACTAACAAGTAAATACTTATTCAGACTTACATTTCTTCTTCTTCTCCGCTTTTTAAGGCATTCCTTGCAATGCATTGGAAGGCTTCTTCCACATTTATACCATCCTTAGCGGAAGTCTCAAAGTATGGAATATTTCCTTTCGCGGCACACCATGCTCGTGCCTTTTTCTCGGATACCTGGTATGCAAAACGTCAAGGTTCAACAACTATGAATGAGCTGCTTGCTGGAACCGGCATAGTTCCCTGTTTTACAGGGTTTAAGAATGATAAGCAATTAGCTTAAAATATATCTATATATATATATATGCTTACCACTCTACTGTTGCCACCGTCCACATCAATCTTGTTTCCCAGCACAACGAATGGAAAATTTTCCGGGTCTGAAGGACTGGCCTGCAAGAACCCTCCATAAACTACAGTTGCAATTGACAACAATAAAAGACAGATAAGATTATGGAGCTTTCTTCAACACTCATAACAACATTACCTGAATAAGGAACTCTTCCCTCCAATTATTTAGATTATCAAAAGACTTCATTACATTCACATCATAAACAAGAACACAGCAATCAGCACCGCGGTAAAAAGCAACACCAAGGCTCTGAAACCTTTCTTGCCCTGCTGTGTCCCAGATCTACGTGATACATCAACACAATCTCAGGCATTACTAACAGAGTAGCTCGACAAACAACTAACTCGGGCAACAAAGTTCTCAATGATAAAGATACAAAATCTATGAGTATTACTATATCATTTTGATTAGTTTCCAGATAATTTCCTGTGAATATAGCATAAACCAAAAGAATCCTCTTATCTTTACCAGTAAAATTTGCAAAAAATAAAACATCAGCTGGAACTATATACCTGCAAAGTAAAGAGCCTATCTTCAAATTGCACTTCTTTTGTCAAGAAATCAGCACCAATAGTTGCCTTGTACTGATTGCTGAACTTGTTGTTTACATACCTAAATTCAGGGATTTAAGGCAAACAACCAGAAACCCAGCCCTGCAAACTAAACTCCACTAAAAAGGGAAGTTGGGAATGGGGAAACGGGAAACACAAACCTAAAACCCACATTTATAAATACAGCAAAATTAACGTAAAATTCAGTAAACTTTTGAGGATACTGATTCATCAATGAAGTCTTCCCCACCCTGCAAAAATGGAATCGCACAGCGTACAGGCAAAAAAGAAGTCAGATCAATCAAAAATTCAGAACGCTGTGTTTAATCGGGCACATAAATAAATAAAACTAAACTGGATCTTCGTTAAAAAAACAAAAAACCTAGGATCACAAAAAGACCGACTGACCCGCTGTCGCCGAGGATGATGACCTTCAAAAGGGTTCTCCGGCGGGAAGGCATCTCGGAAAAATCAGTAGTTGGAATCGGAGTTGGAAATTGGTAAACCCGAACCCAACCCGATCTGCGGAAGTTCTAGTTTCTGCAAGTAATTATATACGCATATCAATCAGAAATATGCAAAGTTGAATTGGATTTGTGCCTTTTGATTGAGGAGAAACAGAGAGAGAAGAGGTTTCTAGAGCGTAAAAGGGATGATGAATCAGGACTGACTGCGTGGGGGCGGGGGGAGTCCTCCTCCAATTTGACTGCCTAGCTGGATTCACCTTTCAAATTCCTCCTCGCGGACTCACGAATGATATCGTCGTTTTGGCTTTTTGCTGTGTGTCCAGCTTGACACAGCACAGATTTTCTGAATTTACTGCCATTAATTGATGTTGATTTTTCATTTCGCTCCTTTTTTTTTTTTTTTTAAATTGTTTTTAATTTTAGGTATTGAGTGTAAAATATTGGGCCCGTTCTTTTTCATCGTTTTGAAAACGATTTTGAAAACAAGTTTTGAAAAATAGTTTTATAATATAAAAAGTGTATTGAAAATGTAAAAAGTAGATGCTGAATAGTAAAAAATTGTATTAGAAATGATAAAATATGATTAAAATATATTAAATTTACTGTTAAAACTAAAACCGTTTTCAAAACAGAACAAAAAGAACATGCCTATTATCTCTTCGTCACGCCCAGGAATTATTCACCTTTTGAAAATCCTGTATATTTTTCATTTCGCTCTTTCTTTTAAATTGATGCATGATTTTTTTTTGTTCATTGGATACTCTTGCGTGCTCTACCCCAGTGTGCTAACATGTCGTCTACTTTTTGTGTGTGTCTCTTTAAATTTATAATAAATGTTATATTTTCATAAATAAAGAGAGAACCGTTAATATAACTGTGAATAATTTGATCCGATAATAATTTAATAAAAACAATTAAAAATAAATTAAATCAAATATATATTATGTATCGACTAAAATCATTCTAAAATGCAATGTTATACAACATTTCAAAAATTATAGTTTAAATCGCATTCCATGTGATACCATACCGGACCCAAGACCGTTTTGTTTTCTCATACAAATACCATAATTTTTGTTTTTATTTACTAAAAATTCATGAGATATTTGTAATTTTCCAAATTTTTATGGTTTTTTTTTTCTTTTTGGTTTTTCATTTAATAATAAGTCACCGGACAAAATTTGCCAGTATCATGTCTCCTAAAGTATTGTGTCATTAATGGTCATTTTTTTTCTCTTTTATACTTTTCCCTTAATAATAAGACACTTGGCAAAAGTTGCCAGTATTCTGTCTCCTAAAAGTATTGTGTTCTTATTGATCCAACTGAAAAATCAATTAATGCACGTAGAAGTTTAGTTCTTGGAGCAAAAAATTTTGGTTTCGTTATCTTTATTTAATATCTCACAATCAAAAAATCAGTTTAAGGGCATGTTCTTTTTCATCGTTTTAAAAACGATTTTGAAAACAAATTTTGGAAAATAGTTTTATAATGTAAAAAGTGTATTGAAAATATAAAAAGTAGATGCTGAATAGTAAAAAGTTGTATTAAAAATGATGAAATATAATTAAAATATATTAAATTTACTGTTGAAATCAAAACCGTTTTCAAAACAAAACAAAAAGAACAGAGCCTAATATGTGAATACCATCATTTATCGTAAGATGGTAAACAATGCATGCATCTACTGTTACAAATATATATCTCATAAATATGTTCCATGCATAAGGGAAAAAAAAAAAAAAAATCCCTCTGGAAGAAAAGGTTTATGCGTTAATAATCCAGCTCTGAGGGATTAGATAGCGATTTCCCAAGTTTTGTGGTTATGAATCTTGAGATTGCCCGCCTTTTATTTTTATGAAGAAAAAAAAAAACGCGGGAAAGATGGAAACAACTGACAATTGTTTGGTTCTGGTAAACGAAAAAAAAAACCATGAAATTAGACCTAATAATTACAGAACAATTTAATTAATCATAATTTCCGACCAACCAATTATGAAGAAAACAAAGTAAAAAAAATCTATGTCTTGTTAACTGTATAATTTATTTAAAAAAGAAATTTTTTTTTGATATTATTGCAATTAAAATGACACATATAAAATTTCATTCATGGGATGAATGGACGAGGTGAAAACAATACATATATTGAAAAAATTGAAAAAGAAAAAGCACATTTGTAATTTTTAGATCGCTAGTTTTTAGGAGTTGAATGGGGATGAAAAAACGGACTCTGTTTCTTTCTTGCATACTATTACCATGCAACATATTTTCCTCCCATTCCCTTTGAGAATCTTCCCTGCCATTCTCCTAAAGGTAAATTTCTCTCCCATCTTTATTTCCTTTGCATTTCTCCTTGCACGTTGTTTAATTCATCCCATTTAGGTAGATTCTGAATGAGAAATCGATCTCAATCGAGTTGAAGATAACCAATAATATGCAATTTTCCAGATTGGATGGTTTTCTGGGTTTGTTTTTCAATTTTCTTTTTGGGGTTTTTTTTTTTTTTTCTGTGATTGTTTAATATGTTGAATCAATGGCTGATATGGATTTATTTTGGTTAACAGGTCCTGTGCTTAGGAGTCTGGCGGGGTTCAAGCGCACAGATTGCGCGATCAAATATTGTCGCCGTTGAAAATGGCTTCTAACGGTGGATCTCCTCCATCGGCGGCAGATTCCAATTCTCCATCACCACCACCTCCTCCTTCGTCGACGTCGCCATCGCCTCCGCCGCCATCATCACCCTCCCCCTCTCCGCCACCGCCCCCACAATCCAACAGCTCACCACCGCCACCGAGTTCAGATTCAGGAAATTCTCCGCCGCCGCCCTCTAATAATAACGGTAATAGTTCCCAGCCACCGCCATCTGACAGCGGCAATGATAAAACCCGGCCGTCGCCGTCCAATTCGACTCCTAGCAAAAATGGGAGCTCACGCCCGCCGCCAGCTCCACATCATCCTCCGCCGCCGCCTCATTCGGGTCACCCGCCACCTCCAAGGCATAAATTATCACCATCACGAGACGGCGAAGACTCCTCCAACCAGAAGATGATTATTGCCGGAGCTGCGGCCGGTGCCGGACTATTGCTCCTTATCATGATAGTCTTTTTGATTTCCTGCGGGAAAAGAAAGAAGCGAAAGCCGCATGACCAGATGCATTACTACAAGGACGATTCTCACGGTGGCAAAGGTACGTTCTTCTCCTTATTAATTACGTAATCTATTTTCATTATTTTTCAGGCAAAAAGTGACGACTATAGAAATTTTTTTTGTTCCGAAATAAGTTTTTATTTACATATTTCAATACAATTTTTTTTAAAGCTTCAATGTTACCTTTGGTTTAATTTATCTCATTTAATGATCTTAATTGCAATGTTATTTTAAATATATAGACATTATTACACACTTATCATTTAAAATGTAGTTAAAGAAGAAAACATAAATATAGGTAACAAAAAAAAATCACTAATCTCCATAATTGTATGATTTTCTTATAATGGTCACTTATTTAGGAAGGAAGAAAATAAGTTTTAATGAAATTGTTTGTTTCAAAAAAAGTGTTTAATTGCTATTTAAAAAGTAAAAAATATAATTGAAAAATATGATATCAAATTCATTATTTTACGCTTAAAAAGTAATAATATTAATGAAATAAATATGAGATTTTTTATTTTTTTTATTTTACCTCTGCATACCCAAGTTTTGTACTCATAAACTTATATAAGCTTGATTACAAGACTCTTCCATTAACCATCACCCCAACCCTTCTCTCATAAGTGGTGGATAAGTAGTATTGTATTTTGAAATTTATAACAAATTGTATATTTTTGAAACGAGACTTTAGGACGGAATAAGTACATTTTTTGAATTTATTCTAATCAAATTCGACGATTGCATGTTCCTTGCAGATGACTTTTATTTGAACGGGCAGAAATGGCACCCTCAGTCCGGTGAGCATGTCATGAAGATGCCTCAAAGTGGTGCCGTAAGTTCAGAATTCGGTTGGCCACTAGCACCGCCGCCCCCTCCGCCGATGATGCACAGCAGCGACATGAGCTCCGCCGCATTCTCCGGACCGTACGGTGCCCCGATGCCGCCTCCACACCCCGGCGTCGCTCTTGGCTTCAACCAGAGCAGCTTCGGTTACGATGACCTCGCGGCAGCGACAGGAGGGTTCAGCAGAAATAATTTGTTGGGACAGGGTGGCTTTGGCTATGTTCACAAGGGCGTGCTGCCAAATGGGAAGGAGGTAGCGGTGAAGAGCCTCAAATCGAACAGCGGGCAAGGGGAGAGGGAATTTCAGGCGGAGGTTGACATTATTAGCAGAGTCCATCATCGCCATTTGGTGTCTCTTGTTGGATATTGCATTGCAGGAGAACAAAGGATGTTGGTTTACGAGTTTGTTGCCAATAACACACTTGAATATCACCTTCACGGTATGCATCTGTCCAATCCAAATCGTTATTATGTTTATCCGTTCACAGTAGAGGGTGAGACTCATATATTACATCATGCGGTCTACTTTTTTATCGTGGGAGTATTAGTTAACGTTTTAGGGCTATAATTTGTCACCTTCATGGTCTTTATTCATCTTATTTACATTTTTTTGTGGATGTTATAGGAAAAGGCGTCCCTGTTATGGAATGGCCAACAAGGTTGAGAATTGCATTGGGATCGGCTAAGGGATTTGCTTACTTACATGAAGATTGTAAGTTTTGGTTTTCCCATCTTTTATGTAAAATCAAATGTTCTTATTATCTCGTCTTTCTTATTTATACTCTCACAATGTTATAACGAAATATGTAACTCACGTATTACACTAAGGGATCTACATCTCTATTGTAAGATGTAGACGGCTCCTCGTGAACTTTTATCTATCCTTCTATTTTCATTTTACACACACTGACTAATTAGTTTTCCATTTTTGCAGGCCACCCGCGCATTATCCACAGAGACATTAAGGCTGCAAATATTCTACTTGATGAGAACTTGGAAGCTAAGGTATGATATATATGTTTGGATTCATATTTGTGCGATGAATGTTGAAATGTTTTTGAACACTAATTGACTAGAATCATTACACTTCATAAATATATAGGTGGCAGATTTCGGACTGGCTAAGCTTTCTAGTGATACCAACACACACGTCTCCACACGAATCATGGGAACTTTTGGGTACGTAAAATTAAGCTTTTCCACTTTCGTAACAGTATTAAAAACAAGATTTTTTATATACAAATGAAACAACGCCAACTCGAATTCATTGATGATGTAACTAAAATGCAGATACTTAGCGCCAGAGTATGCTTCAAGTGGCAAGCTGACAGAAAAGTCCGATGTGTTCTCTTATGGAGTGATGCTCTTGGAACTAATTACGGGAAGGCGTCCTGTGGATGTCAACAGCGAAGATGATAGCTTAGTTGACTGGGTACGAGTCGAAGATCCCTTACTTTTTTTACTTTCACCGCAATTTTTTATATAAATGACGTTAGAAATCTTCTAACGATGGAAAACCTTTAATTGGCACATGAATCATGCAGGCAAGACCAATTTTACAAAGGGTTGTGGAGAACGGCGGAAGCTTCGAAGACTTGGTGGATCCACGCTTGGAACACAACTATCATCCAGAGGAGATGCTTAGAATGGTGGCTTGCGCCGCAGCAAGTATCAGGCATTCTGCCCGGAGACGTCCAAAGATGAGCCAGGTTAGTTGCACTTCTCGGTCGATTTTCGTTCTGTCTTATTCTGTCCACTTTACACTCGTGATTGGACAACGAGTTGAGTAGATAAGCCGTGACAAAAAATTGAACAGAGGATTTGATCCTTTTCTTTGCGTGTTAAATACAAGATTGTGCGAGCATTGGAAGGCGATGTGTCATTGGATGATCTAGGCGATAAAACGAGGGCTGGACACAGTTCCATGACGAGTACCGGTGGTTCCGATTACGACAGCGCGTTCCAAACCGACCTGAGAAAGTTCATGAAGACGACCGGATTGTCGAGCCAAGAATTCAACAGCGAAGAGCACAACCGCATGACGGGGGACTTCAGCCATTCCAGCGGTGAATCTACCAAGGTCAGCCGGCCTTGAATTGAATCAAATCAATCAATCAACCTGTTTTATTCGCCGATTTCGGCCAAGATTGATCGGAACAAGATCAGGAAAGAAAAGGAGATCAACATTAATTAAAATAATTAGTGTTATCTCTCTCTTTGCGTACAGAAGCAGCATTAATTAGTACAGTAATGTCCTCACACAAAAAAAAAAAAAAAAAAAAAGAAAGAAGGGACCTTTAATTAAATTTCACAAAATTATAAAGTTCTTCTTCCGATTCAACCTTTTTTGATCCAAAGGATTAACTGACTCGAGGCAGGGTTTTGATCCTTAGTTGGATGGCGATGGACTAATTTTGCGAAAAAATGGAATGGTGGGTTTGGGTTGATTTTTAAAAAATGCTTTGGATTTTATTTAGTTGTTATGGGAAAAAAACCAATGTGTACGGAGTTATAGAGGTCTATGATGATGTACTGTTTGTTACTACTAATGTTCATGAGCCACTTAAGTACGTACCTACCTAAACTTTGGTATAGTTTAGAGGTAGGAAGTGTATTTGTTTTGTAAATTAAAAGTGCGCGTAACGTACGTGCGTACCTTTTTGATTTCCATGTGGCATTAATTTGTTTCTATAATAGTAACAATTTTGTCAATGGTCCACATAACAATTTTGTCACTGTAGCAATTTTGTATAATACTTCGAGACAATTTTTTAGGCATTATTTTTTGTTCTTTTATTTTCGTTATTCTTCCATTTCAAAATATAAGTCACTATAATTTTTTTTAATTTTTAAATATAAGTTACTTTTAACTATTTTAAACATTTCATTTTTCAAATTTGACTTAGCAGGCAAAGCATTTAATTAACTTCATTAATTACTGATGTTTTACATGATGTATTATTAATAATAAAGGATTTAGTAGGTAATTTGAAGCCCTCTTATTTTGTTTTGTTTGTAAGAAGTTGAAATAATTTATATTTTGAAATGTATAAGTAATATTCAAGCGAGAATTTTAATTTTCACACGTGGATGCATGTTTTAAGTGCCAAGTTATTTGACTTTAAGACAAAAGCTCTGGATGATATAACCAAATACAAATTTAATTTATTTTTAGATTTATCCCTATTTTCTTTTATTTAATTTTTAGTGAGCAAAAATTAATTATTTTTAGAAATTTCAAATTATGCTTAGGGGTACTTTCACAAAATTGGGTGAGACAATTTCCCCCACGAGGCTAATATGTCTTTCAACAAAATGCAATTATGTCTGTAATTTTAAAATATTTTATCTTGTTTTTATTATCCCAAAGAAAGAAATAATATCTCCCGCCAAAATGTGACAATTTTTTGTTTAAAAAAAAAAAAAAGAAAAAAATCTTCAGAAATGCGCCACTAATTCACATCATGTTGCCTATATATAAGCAACAGCGGACAACACACGCAACAGATCGAAAGCTTCCTGAGAACTCTAAACCGCGAAAGTTCTCTGGACACGACTCGGTCTATGGTCGAGGAGGAGGAGGATGATCGCGAAGATGAAATCATGAAGGTACCGCCTTAGAAATTCTGTTCTGCTTTCGTCTCCGTTAACTGTTTCGACTTTGATAATGCTTTTCGAATGTGCGTTTTCGCGATTACGCATCGATCGTCCCTCTACGAGTAGTTGTAAGTTTGTAACTCGAATCGGAATTGCGAAGGCGTCGTCGGCGAGAGTCGCGAGACAGTTTGTAACCTAGCGCAGATGATCGATTGCCTACTGATGATTTTAGAATATAGTATTCTCCGGCTGATTTCGCTCTACTTTTCATGTTCGAATTGCCTGAATTCATTTCCATCGTTTCAGGATTGCTTTATATTTGTTCGTTGATAATCGCTGGATTACCACAATTTAGTGAACTGAAATTTTGATGAAGGCGGATGAGATCGGCGAGATCCGTCTTGCATCTGCTTTTTCTAAGGATTTCATTTGTTGTCGTCTAAATTAAGTTTTTATTACTGAGTTGCACAATACTATGCTATTTGATAAAACTGACATGTAATACTATTGTTCAGGAAGCTAGGGCTTTCCGTTCTGACACAACCGTGCACAACACAAGCAAAAGTAAAGCTTGCTGCGCAGTCTGTACCGCGAAAGTTATCTGAAAATGACTCAGCCTCTGATCGAGAAGGAAGAGGATGATCGCGATGATGAAATCATGAAGGTACTGCTTTAGGAATTCCGTTCTGATTTTGTTTCCGTCAACTGTTTCGACTTCGATTATGCTTTTTAATTGTGCGTTTTCGCGATTTTACGTCGATCATCTCTTTAGGAGTAGTTGTTACTCGAATCGTGAAGGCGTCGTCGGCGAGAGTCACGACACAATTTCTAACCTAGCGCGGATGATCGATTGCCTATTGATGACTTCGAATATAGTATTCTCCGACTGATTTTGCTCTTACTTTTCAAGTTAGAATTGCCTGAATCTGTTTCCTTCGTTTTAGGATCGTTTCTGTATTTGCTCGTTGATAATATATGGATTACCATTTTAGTGAAGTGAAGTTTTGATGGGAGGCGGATGAAATCAGTGAGATTCGTCTTGTATCTGCTTTTGCTAAGGATTTGTTGTCGGCTAAATTAAGTTACTATTACTGAATTGCACTATAGTATGCTATTGTGCAGGAAGCCAGGGCACATACACCATATCATGTTAGTTAATTGTTGTATTCTGTTCGTATGTGCAGGTTTGTAGAAAGTGTCCGTATGTACTGATCGAGTTAGGCCGTAACATAAGGTTAATTACATAAGGCAACACGTACAAGTGATCACGTGCATGAAAGTTGAGTCTACATAGATGACATAATCTAGTTTGATTGCTGTTAATGTATTCTTGTATTTGCAATGTAGTAACTCTATTTGGTCATGCATGAGTCATTCGCTAATTCTTCTTTGCTGATTTTCTCAACGCTACACATAGTATGAGTTTCACTTTGGAATGGTTGATTTTCTGATTTTCTTGTGGTGCTTCTTATTCTTTCAAAGTATAGTTGTTTCGGCCTCACTAATTGAAGATGATCTCACTGTTCTCTGCCCTTCATAAATTTTTAGGTGTACTCATCATTGAGAATTTTCTTTAGTTTAATATCGAAAAGTAAAATTAATTATGTCAACATGTCTATTCGAAGGGCACCATGTAGAACCTAGCAATCAGATGCAGTGCTTTCTATAATTGTTGGATTTGGAACATTACTTACTGTGTAAAAATTTATTAAGTCAGTACAGCTCCTTAGTCGTATGACACTACAGATTTTTAAGCAATTTCTTACCAATTTGCTGTCGTAGTGTTATGCATTAACCTCCTAATTGATTTAGGTTGATGTATTTCCAAATCTGATTGACAATAAGTGTATTCTACTTTTAATTTGCAGGTTGAAGCTGCTGAAGTATTCATTGCTGTGACAACTTTTTTGAAAATAGAGGATGTTGGTTTGACAAAAATGGTTACTTGATTAAGGAGTCTCTACTAATGAGGTTTGTGCATTCTGATTAAATTCTTAGTTTATGTACTGGTGATGCTTCTGAAGGATTGAAAACTGACATATTTTGTTGAATTTGAGGTTAATCGTCGCTAACACCTATCTGTTGAAGAACATAAATAGAAGAACTGGCATTTTAAAGCAAATGCCATTCATGTCCCCTGCTGAATCATAGATAGAATGATACCATTGCAAAGTGAGAAATACTTGAAACGGGCTTTGCTGGCGAGAATTTGGTTGTTTCCACTTCGGAGTGAACTCCATTTGCTGCAGGTACATACATAGAGTTATATCTCACTATCCCTGTTTGTTTTTGGCCTTTCTCTAGCCGTTTTTAGTGTTGTATGTGCCTGATTTTTCTCTAGAAATATTATTGTCTTCTCTTAAGTTGTTTGTCAAAGCTTGACTATTGTCTATACCTTTGAAAGTTAGAATTGTGTGCTTCAGTAAACAGTTTTGAGAAATTGACGTTCATTTACCTCTATGAGAGGATGTTGCATCATGTACCCTTCTGGATGTCTTTTGATGTATGATTTGCTACTGTGAATAATTTTCCATTCATCTCTTGTTAAATCTTTGTCATTATTAAACTATAAACTGTAAGCTCTGTTTCTCATATCAGTCAGTTTATGGCAAATTGTTTTCAATCTGCTTAGATATAGGCATTTTCTCTTTTCTGTATTAAAATTGCTAGGTATACTGTCCTATGGCTCCCGGCTGCCATAAGGCAAAGGAAAAGCTGATTTTGTGTGCTTACTGTGAGAGCCTGAGAGGAATGGATACGTTACATAGTTATATTGTCCACCTATGTTCTCACGCAATCACCTTTATCTAGTTCTGCTTCTCTTGATCAATACTTTTTCTCTAAAATTAAAGTGGATTCTACAAATACTTTGTAATTTGAAAATCATAATGATGCAGAAAAAGATCATTTTATATAGACTTGAAACTCAGGAAGACTTGTTTATGTTGGTATTAGGTATTTGCTATTAACTTCCCTGATCTAATGTCTAAAATCATACTGTACGATGTCTTACCTCTATGAGTGTTTTTGATAAGTGCAAATGAAACAAAGGCAAGCAATTAAAAGATATTTCAGCTGGCAGATGCTCTGCGATGACGGCTTAGCTTTAGCAAGCTCGTTGCCTAGCTTAAAGAGGTGAACCGTTAGGCAAGTTTTTTCCTTTACCTGTCTTGTGATCGTTGCTCTTTGGTTTCACTCATGTTTGCTGAAATGATAATTTTTTACTGAGTTGATTGGTATGACTTAGCAACAATTAATGGTGCAATAATTTTCCTCAAACTACTTTTAAGTTCTTCAGAATAGGTCCTGGAATAGGCTTCTGTCCGTAGTTTCAACTTTGAACAATATGACTTATGAAGTGCACTCTGCTAGGAAACCTTGGGAATCTAGTTGAACAATGTGCCTCATTTGACTCTAGTTGCTTCTCATATAAGTTAAGTTTTGCCATGGATTGTTTTTAAATGTTCTTTTCTGATATGCCATTACGATTTTGATGCTGATGCTGTCTATGCTCAGTAAATGGGCCTGAAAGTTATTAATAAAATATGGAAAAGTCAGCCATTAAGCAAGGTAGTTCAGAATAGACAAGCCTGATTTGGGTGATCGTCAAGTGGTTTAGACTGCCAACTAGCTCCTGAGAAGTTAACAAAATGAAACAATGACGTGAAACTAGTTCCAATGCTTTTATTGGTTCAACTTCATCCCTCTTTCTGAAGGGGATAAACGGGCATTGAGTTTGAGGGCTTTTAATAAATTGTATTAGCTAGGTGCCTTCTGCCTGACCTTGTCTAAAAGAAAACAGACCCACAGCTTCGTTTTAATTATGCAGAATTATCAACCTCTTGTCCTTTGCTTATTTTTTGTGTTGTAACTTGTAAATTTCTCATTATCTACTTGGGGTGGGGGGGGGGATATGGATTTCAGCGTTAACTCAATTCTAAAAGTGGGTCTGTAGTTTGAGCAATTTCTTTCTGGATACCTTAATCAATTTGCATTATGGTTTTTACTTTGGCTGCTTTTATGGTTACGTTTTTGCGCATAATCATTATGCATAACTTTGTTATCTAACTTTTGCTGTATGTAATTGGCTTTGAAAAAATGAAAAATGGAATGAATCCATCAAAGGATCATTGACCTAACAAATCACAAAAGTTTTGTCTGCCATTGCTGATCAGTTATACATTGTTGTGGTAGGACGCCATCAGATCTTTGTGGATTAGTTTTATCATTGTCGTCAGTTGTGGAACCTACGTAGTAATGATGTCCCCAAGGCTGAGAGTAGTCTTTGAATTATTTGACGATTCCGAATTTGCATATCCCCCTTTTCAGGTTATTCTTTTTGGTTCAGTAGAAAATTTCAGTTTCTCTTAGGAAATTCCTCGTGTTTCACCTTAGCATATCTTTTGTTATTATTTAGCGGCTGATTGGAACTTATTTCGCATTTCAGACACACTAATTGCATGGAAATGAGGGACCGAATACATCAGATCCAAGGAAATACATCTGCGACATGTATGTTGCAGTTCACATTGGCTAACTCATGCCTGTTTGTTTGCCATGGTGCTTTCAGGAACCGATGAATTTAAAGAAATTTGTTTCCAAAACCAGAGAATACCAACTCGAGGATATTGAAATTGTTATATTGTGCTTCCGATTTCAGAGATGCATTGGAAAGCTTTGCGCATGATTATCAACGGTTGATGATGAAGCTCTTGACCCAAGGAAAAAGCATGACTGAAGCTGTGAATGTCATTGCCGTCGTTTAACTAGTGGTATGCGGACCTGTGAGGTAAGTTACTTTTGTTTGGCATTTCTTCACTGTGAAAAGTTGAAAACCAAATTCAAAAGGAAAACCCATTTTTGTTTTGAAATGTACTTTAAAGTTTTTTTTTTTTTTTTGATATTAACTTTAAAGTTGATAAAACATCAAAATACTTATGATGAATACTGTAAATTAAAATTATAATACTATTTACTGACTCAAAACTTTTTTTAAAATGACAAAAATCTGAATTATCATTAAAGTATTTAGATAAGATCTTTACTTTTGACCATTCAAAATTTTCTGTTCATAAATACCGTCAATTAGATTATTTAAAATGATCCTCTTTTGTCGTTTAAGTTTGATGTTATTTCAAGTATTGTCATTTAAAAAAAATATAAAATACTGATGAAAAAAAGAAAACAAAAGAAAAGTAAGGCTCTGTTTGGATAAGTACTTCAAAAATATTTTTATAAAAGTATTTTTTAAAAACATTTTATAAAATATGTTTTTGAAGTTTTTTTTAATGAAATATGTGTTTAGATAAGTATTTTATAAGAACGTTTTTTGAGTTAAAAATAATTTAAAAAATGTTTGGACGAGTATTTAAAAAAAATATTTTTAAATTATGTTTGATACGAAAAATTATATAAAAATTATGTTTACTGTATATAACATTTTTTTCCCCCTCTCTTTCGGATGGGCAAGGGCCAGGATTGGGTTCGGGTAAGGGGTCAGAGCCAGGGCGGGGTTGGGTTGAGTCCAGGGGCGTAGTTGGGTCCGTGGTTGGGGTCTGGGGTCGGAGGAGGGGGCGGGGGCGGGGGCGAGCTCTGAACCGGGAAGGCCGGGGTGGGGTCGAGGTCAGAACGTGGGCGGGGTCGAGGTTGGGGTGGGGTTGAGGTCTAGTCGGGAGCCAAGGCCGAGGTTGAGGTCGAAACGGGGGTGAGGCCGAGGTCGGGGCTTAGTCGTGGTGAGGCTGATGTCGAGTCGAGAACGGAGCCGAGGTTGAGGTCGAAACGGGGGTGGGGCTGGGGTCGGGATCAAAGGCGAGGTCTGGATGAGTCCGAGGTTGGGGGCAGGACAGGACAGGCTGACCTGCGAGTTTAACTTAAAATGACTTTAAAATTTTACAAGTATTTTATAAAATATGTTGAAAGTGTACTTTAAATACATTTTGCTTGAAATTATTTTTTAAAAACATTTTACAATTTCTTATTCAAGCACAGTTTATAAAGTTTTCTTTATAATCTTAAAATACTAAAACACGTTTTTTAAGTACTTGTTCAAACAGGACCTAGATGTCAACAAGTTGGGATTTTAGTTCATGTTTCTATAAACATATTTTTCTAAATTTCGCAATATTTTATATTGATATTTCATTATTCCAATAGATTTTTTATATTTTCAATATGAAAGAAAATATTTTCAAAATAAAACAAGCCGTTTATTTTAGTTAATTATGATTTCCAGCATATCATTCTAGTTACTTTTAGGTTCAAATTTGACATTTTTCCATTCCAAAATATCAGTTTTAAACTTGGAAGTGTAAAACCGCTTTTATATGAAAACAAATTTTACAAATCATTTATTTAACTTTAAAATATGAATAGTAATTTTTAAGAAAAGAACCTTTTTATATGAAAAATTAATACTTTTACATATAATTCTGAAATAAAAATACATGTTTCTTTTCAAACCCTCTATTTTTGAGCATTATGTCTAATACATTTTTTTTCTTCCTGAAGTTTCTTTTCTTTAATATTTGTTTTGGATAATTTACTATATTTTATTCTGATGATCTCCCTCCACACGATGCAGGATATCAGACATGGATAAAACTCAAGCAGTACAAGTTGTGGTTTCGTGAAGAACCGAAAGGACGTATGAACTATAAAAGTCAAATGATATAACTTACGGCAGTGAATATGAAAAGCAGAAAGATGTTTCTCTCCATCGTCTTCAACTTGCATTATAATTGTTTTGATGAATACTATAAAATAAAAATTTTCTCTGAATTTGAAAACAGATTTCTTACTTCTTAATAATAGCGCAAGAAAAAGAAAATAAAAGATCGCCACCTAGACAAGACAGTGAATAAAACAAGCTAACACAGTGGCTATGAAAAACAATAAAAATTAAGTATTTATTTCTTTTACAGAAAGGTTAGGAGGCATGACAAGTAGGGTAAAAATTTCAGTTCTAAGGTGATAAATAGCATGGCACAAGAAATATACATAGAAAATTGGGAATCAGGAACGTATCTGTCAGAGGGAAATCAGTTCCACAGCTGCGGGGGGGTACTTACTTAAATCACTTTCCTATACCCTCCGAAAGCCCATATCTGCCAGGAAGAATAAGAAACACAACATTTCGTTACCGATGCATGTGCAAGATAAACAGCATCTCATTGTAGTCATCCTATTCAGAGTTTAAATAATAAAATCATGCTTACAGCCAAGTTTTCTCTAATTTTCTCTATAGTTTTAAATTGAATTGCTCATAATATAAGAAACTAAATAATCAACAAAGCTATATTGGTGAAGCTCGAAATTTGTTCTTTCTTTATCGAAAAAATGGATGGCAAATCGTCGTGTGGACAGACAAATATTCACATGATCATCCTCGAATGTATACATTAAAGCCTTAAATTTACAGCTACGCTCAGTCCAACAAACATGTGCAGTTGAAAAATTAAAGGATCGGGTGAGCAAGGATTCAACAACCCAGCCGAATCAAAAGTAATAGTCATGAAAATGAGAGATAAAGAGAGGGCAAGAAAAAAGGGTATCAGATCAATACTAACCTTCAAGCTAGAATCCCAGCTTCCCGTGCATAATGCACTTCCATCTGCTGATAATCCCAAACAACTTAGCCGACCCTCATGAGAATTTTGAAGAGAGCCCAAATCCAAAACCATCTATCAATTGAAAATTCAAAATAAAAGAATCAGCCAATAAATAAGTCAAGAATTTCTATCAACCAAGAATACAATTTATGTGGAACATAAAATTTAGCACTTGAATCATGGATAGCAAATTTGCCAGATTAACTCGAAACCAAGATAAATGAACTTTTTACTATCCAAATTTGGGAATCCTGTAAAATTAAATATATGGCTCATTCACAAGAAATTAAACAATACATTTTAATTCTTGAAGATGGATGGAGAAGTGACATAATTAGAGAACAAATTTCCTACCACCATCCCCCACGCAAAGAAAAAAGAGATAGGGAACAAAGAATAAAGAAAGAAGGCAATTAAAGAACAAAGTGACAAATAAACAATTTGACAGAGTAGAATTGTTTAATGTTTACAGAGTTAGCATCCAAAGGCACGCCAATGACAATACTCACTCAAGGATAAGAAGAATCATAAGCTAGCAAATAAAGATAAAGCTACAATGTACCTTTGCCAATAAGGTGTCCCACACATAGCAATCACCATTTGTATAACCTGCAAAGAGAAGCCTGCCTGAAATGGAAAATGCAATAGAAGTGACCGGAGGGACCTCATTATCCTCATGTGGCTGATAGTACACCTGTAACTGGTGGCCGGTTCTGATATCAAATAATCTGCAAGTCCCATCATCAGAACCAGTTCCAAATCTATTCCCATCTGGGAAAAACTTCACAGCATTAACATCTCCTTCATGGCCGTGAAATGTGCGAACAGCACGACTAGCAACCCTAGTGTCCCAAAGTCGGGCAGTGGCATCACAAGACCCAGAGACAAACATTCTTGAATTCGATCCACATATGGAAACACTACAACAACAACAAGAAGCACCTTTATCCCACGATGACAAATAGAGAAACTATCGGATATATAAAGAAATAATCAAAATATCACATTAAGCATGGTTTCAATACTTCAAAAGGGTAACAAGTTACTTAGTCACTGCGACAATTAAAGGGGGAAAATTTTTAACATTCAAAAAGCTAACATATAATGTACCTCAAGACATCAGAAGTATGCCCAGACTGAAATTCACCTCCAAAGACAGATGTCCTAAGACCAGTGGTTATATCCCACAAGACACATGTTTGATCTCCAGAGCTAGTTATTAGGTGTGTATCTTCATCAGGCACATACTGACATGACGACACATAGCCCTTATGCCCACTAAGCATTTTTGACACTGGTAGATTACCATCCTTGTCTGTGGGAGAATTCAGGTTGAAAACAGAGCAAACACTATCAAGACCACCACAAGCAACTGACTGTCCAGTTGGTGAGAAGGCACAAGTCATGACCCATGCACAAGGAAGCTTAATTGCATGTGTTTTTTGACTTGTAAGAGCATTCCACACTATTAACCGGCCATCCTGGGATGCACTAACAATACGATTTTTCTCGGGTGTCCAGTCAAGTGAATGCACCTAAAATATGTTCATTAAAAACAACAGCAATACATCATGTTTAATTCACTTCACAAGTTAAAGTCTTGAGAAAGTAAAATTTGTCTAGTTCCTAATACAGATCGGTTATTCAATAAAACAATAAGATATAGGGAGTATTTCTTTCAATTAGATCTCTACATGCATGTATTCAATAGTTACTAACCATAAAACTAAGAAGACTAGAACAACCAGATATCACTTGGGAATGCACACAACTAGAAGAATCATTTTACCTCATGTATTTTAATGCATGTATACATGTGTAGTATCTAATCCAAAAGAGAAATGAAAACCTTATATATATTTTATATATGCGCATGTAGACTATCTATACATATGTGTGTGCATGTGTAAATTTACACACACGCACACACACACACACACACACACACACACACACACATATATATATATATATATATATAATTTACTGAAATGGATGCCATAACTAAAGAATGAACTATTCAATCATTCAATTTTGAAGTGCCGACTTCGTTCAGGATTACAGAGCTCTCATAAGCATACATCACGAGGAATAACAAGAATAACGTTCTATATCTATCACTTAAAACTTGACCACATCGAAACCAAAGTTCTCAACGAAGGTACAGAACCTAGCTCCACTTAAAAACACATATGATCCAGATGTTCACAATTCATTCCAGCTGAATTCAAATAACACTTAGCATCTGTCATTTCAGCTTATTTTAAAATATGAAGCTAAATAAAAATCACACTGAACTATTCCGAATGTCCAGCATCAAAATCAACCTCGCTCATAGAAATTTCAACTCCCGAGCTGGAATCAGTTATAAATATAAGCCTCCAAACAAAAATTAAGAACATATACGAGCCGTAAAGCGCGTGCATCAAATAATTAAAAAAAACAAACAACAACATCCTCATATCATATCCTAAGATTATATGACTAGGAAAACCTACCTTGCCAGTATGACCTTGCAAAGTCCGACAGCACACCAGATCCGTAGGACCGAAGCTCACCGGAGTCTTACCTTGCGACCTCGCATATCCTGCCACTGCAGAAAACGAAATTCATGTAGAAGTTAATACGCAATAGATCTAAAATTCACTCATCAACACCTTAGTTCGAACACACACACAAAAAAAAAGTTAAATTAAAAGAAAACAAACCGTCTGTGTCAAGGAGAAGGACGCGCTTCTGTCTCAACCGCTCTCGGAGAGAATTCACAGTCTGCGTGGCTGCGGCGTGCCTCTCTTTGAGCTCCGAAACTGACATTTCGCCTTCGGGAGAGAACCTCGGGGAGTAGCAGCAAAATTCAAGCTCGTTTTTCCATTAAAAGCCTCACTGCTTCAGTGAGCTCCACTCCGAAGTCCTATTTCATCTCGAAATCGAGATTTTCCAGATGAGGTATGAATATGCTAGGGTTTCGGAGCGGTAGAATTTGATCGAAGTAATTGCAGAAAGAAAGAGGAGAGAAAACAGAAGAAGAAGAGTACAGACAGCGGGGAGAACCTTTACAGTGGGGGAAGGGAAAGGGGTGGAATGCGTGACCGCGAGAGATGGGAAGAAGGAAACGGAGACTGAAAATGAATAATGGAATTCAGTGAGTCGAAGGTGGTTTGAGAATTTTGGACCCTTTTTGATTAGTGAAAATGTGGGGCCCAGCTAGCCACGCCGCCGGGCCCACATTTATTGACGCGGCATTTCGAGTTATCGCCACGTGGATTTGGGGGGGGGGGGGGGTTGGCGAAAGAGTAGGCCGGTGGGGGTCACATTTGACATTTCACATTCGCTATGGGTTTATCTCCTCCACTATCTAGTCATATTCGTTACCAACAAATTATGAAAAAAAAAAAAAAAAAAGCTTAAATAGTCAATGCAAATTAAGAAGGAACGGAAACCGATTTATCCCCAACGACTTTTAATTAATTTTTTAATTTTTTGAGCACATTATTTAAGAAAATTATTTTTAATAATATTTTAAATTTTAATTTAAAATTGTAATTACAACTGTAATATCATAAAGTCTAGCCCCTCAAAAGGTAAAGGAAGAAAAAAATAAATTAGTGGTGTCATTAATGTTTTTGCTGTCAATCTTACGTCATTTAGGAGGTGGGATTATGATGCAAAAAAAACAAAGTCAAAAGGACATCAATTCATATGGCATATACGGTCCCTATAGAGTTGAACGTATAGAAAGGGCCCAACTTGCTTTGGCGTGTTTTTTTTTTTTTTCATACTCGAGAAGTCAGTTTTAAACCTACCTGATTAAATGTTCAAGCAAGATAAGGAGAAGCATGCAATTTTATGGAGGAAAATGAGATTTAAAATATGGATTTAACCAAAATTTTGCCTAAAAAAATGGATCATTTAGCAGCTAACTGAAGTTGCTAGCTGGAGAGGTTAGGGAGATTAAATAACCTATTCATTTTAACACGTATTTTACCGAACACTAAACTAACATAAAATATTATGTCGATGAAAACGAACTTGTAGCCGGATAATAGTTGATGGATTCTCTACGTTAGACATAGAATTTATAGGATTTATATGTTCTAATAAGTGCGGTCTCTAAAAAGGCTCGTGTTAAAAAATATATAGATACTATGAATATCACACATTGAAACTGGAAGAAATAAATTTGTCCACTTAAAAGCATTCAAAACTATAATTATCTTTACTCAAATTTGGGACTTAAACCGTGGAAAGTTCCTTTAGAAATGGCCTATTACCCACAAATATATTGAACAACCAAATTAATAGGCAAAAGTTCTGGTCCTGATTTACAAAAACACAATACTTTACACTTTCAATTATAGGGCCATATCAAAGGAAAAAAGTGCTGCATTTATTTATATAGCTCTGATCAAAGAAAGTCTCCCTGTTCATGTCTTACCACCAGGATAATTGCATTGACCATAGCCTACAAAACAAGAAAATTAGCCAGAAATGGACCCATGATCCATCTTCGATTCAAATCGATAATATATACTTCCTCTGTCCCACTAAAAAACGGAGGGAGTACTATAAAAGAGCAGGTAAATTAGGCAAAAATTAAGGACGTGAATGAGGCAAATCTTACTTGGATTAGAATCAATGAGTGTGGCGGTCTGCCGGAAGTCACAATTCCATGAATTCCTGCCAGCAGTTTGGAAGAGTAGATTCATGGCATAAGCAGCGTGTGCAGCAACAGTATTTGGTTCAAAACATGTTCCACCAGTTTGAATTGGACTACAATCAATACCTTGGCTACAAGCATAGTCCAGATTTTCCTGTAATTGTGCCTGAGGAACGCCAGGCTTGGGCAAACACCACCCAGATCCCGGCTTTGATATCGGCGCAACAGGCGCCGTGGGAGTAACTGGAACCGAAGTCACAGGCGTCACAGGAGTCACAGGAGTCACCGGAGCCACAGGAGTTGTAGGAGCCTATGTCAGTATAAAGCAAGGAAATCAAAGATGTTATTTGATAGAAATAACCATACTGATACTCAACATATAAGTCACAAAATACAACTCCAAAGTGTACTTTTCTAACGGTATGGAGAGAGTACTTCATCAGCATTGGAACACAATCCAAGTACATTCAACAGAACATTCACCAAATTGTTCTTTGTTGGAGCTTAAGCATTAGTCTCATCTCATCTGCTTTAAGAAAGCTAGACACATCAAACTATATTGGTTTATTGCAGCAGCAATGGTGTTACCTGACTGTTCTTTGAAAGATCCATCTCATAATTCGTGGACAGGTCGGATTTGAAGATTCCGAAGGATCGCTCAGATGTCGGTCCGGGTTTCAAGTCCTCATCATAGAGGGCAAAGAGATATGTGTCAACTGATTTCCCAGGCATCAATGGAGTGCCAACCAAGGACCTCAGGTGGTTGATCAAGTTACCATTATAAGCTTTGGCGTTGTCTAAACTTGGACCAACCTCATTGGGATCGCCCTTGTAAGGCCAACCTGTCTCTGCAACCACAATCTCAACATCCTTGAATCCCATAGCATTCAATGCAGAATAGACAGCATCCACCTGTTTGATTTATGGTACTAAGGTCACTTCATCAAATGTCAAGATGTTTGAACAAAGTTCAAAGAGAAACATGCACAACAAACTGGCCTAAAGACAATTTCCATGGGTGTAAATGTAAATGCAAATAACATAGGAAACCAAGATATGATAACCCTCACAACACATTTGGCCCGCGAGAATGGGAATGGGGAATGAGCATTTGATTCGTATAATTAAAATTCTTATCTTTGGTACCAACATGAATATAATAATTTAAACTATTATAACTTCTAAAAAGCAATCGAGGTTTCAACCATTCCCGGACATACATGCCTCATTCTTATTCTCATTTTCTCGCGCCAAACTTACAATTGCTCTTTGACCATAACCACTACCAAAAGTCCATTGGAGCCCATTTTTTAAAATTATTTCTGTTAGGACTCAACTTGAACTAGCTTGTTCTTTTTGAGCGTTTTAAAAACGATTTTGAAAACAAGTTTAAAAAATAGTTTTATAATGTAAAAAGTGTATTGAAAATATAAAAAATAGATGCTAAATAGTAAAAAGTTATATTAAAAATGATGAAATATGATTAAAATATATTAAATTTACTGTTGAAACCAAAATCGTTTTCAAAACAAAACAAAAAGAACAGGCCTACACTCATGATGATGTAGCCATGTGAGACTGCCACTAAATATTGGTCAAAATCTGAAGCCGAACTCCTTAATCAACAGCACTAAGTCAGATTTCTTCTAAATTCAAAATACAACGGTAGCAGACTCCCATTATTAATAATAATAATACGCAGTAGGTGAATCTCTTCCCTGGATTTGATTATTTATTTTCAGACAAAAAGCTGCATGAGACAAACGTAAAAGAACTCACCTGCGCATCAAACATGTTCATATATTTAATTCCGGTTCCTGAGTCGACTCGGCCAGCGTTGGGTTGGAAGAGACAGAAAGCTAACGTCTCAGGCCTTGGATCACTTCCGTATGCAAAGAAAGGGTATGGATTTATCATGAAAGGCGCACCGTTGTCTTTGTGAAACTGTAACAACGCTTTCATGGTATTCCCAAGCCCCGGGTTAAAAGCGCCGGAGGACGGCGGATCGGACTGAGTCAACACAGCCATTGAATGCACTGTTGAGACCTTAATTTTCCCGCCGAGCGAAGCTGCAGTTTCAGCGTTTTTTTTTCAGCTAATTGATAGAATAATTAAACGTAACAGCTCGAAAAAACAGAGCAAGAGCAGAAGAGACGGAAAAAACTGACCCGCATTGAGGGCGTTTTGCACATTTTGCATCGCCGGCAAGAGTTTCGAAATGAGGTTTTGGTCGTTTGAGCTCATGACTTCGTTACCGACGGTGATCACCAAGATTTTACTAGCGGGATAATAAGGCATGACGTTGGTGCCGACCCAATTCCCCGCGAAATTTGGGTCGGAACCAAGCGCCGGAATGTCGCCGTTAGCCGCGCCGATGACGATCCCTATGCCGGTGCCTGCCAACGCCTTGATAATCGCTGGATCGGCGCCGTACAGTCTCACCTTCTCGATGCTGGTCGACTGGAGTAGGCTCGCCGTCGCAGTCGGCGGCGGCAAATTATCCGCGACCTCACCATAATTCACACCCACGAAAGACTGCGAACCTAACGCAAAACCCAGCGAGTCAACTCAGTAGTCAAATCAAACAATTTATATTAAATAATTACTACTCCATCGGAAATAAAGCACCAAAAAACTCAGTCTTAATCAAAGTCGGCAAAAGCCCAAAGTAGAAAGAAAACTTGCTTTTCAGTTACTTAGACTAATAGTACACGTCAAGTAGGTGATTCCGGACCTGAGAGAGCATTCCAGACAAGCTAAATTCCATTTTTAAAGAAAATACATTAAAATTTTTTTTTTTTTTTTAATAATTCTGTTTAATAATGAATCGAGTGAAATGAAGAACTTACAGGTGGGGTGAAGGTACCGGAGCAGGATAAAACAAAGGTATAAAGGAACCGCAGAGCTGAGTTTGGGAGCCATTTTCCGCTGCGTTTTTTTTTCTTCTGAGAGAAAAACAAGGATTCAGACAGAGACAGAACCCAACTCAACGTGAAGGAAGACTACGAGATGTGTCGGGTCGGGTGTGGGTCTCTCGGTAACGGTAAATTGGTGAAATCTATGATGGTATGGGGTGCCGAGTCTGACGTCGTCTGTATTTACCGTGAAAAGTGCGTACGAGAATAGTGGGTTCGATGCTCTTTCTGGTTTGGTCTTGTTCGTTGATTGAGTTTGGGTGTTTTTCCCTAGTGAGTTCGTGGAGGTAAAAACTAAAAACTGGGGGAAATAGGAAAGACACACGAAACAAAACAAAAGTGAGGGGGCTACTATAGTTAATGCAAAGTGGTCGTCGGTAAGCAAAGTGCAGGTCGAGAGTTCTCTTTCTTTCAATAAAAACGTGTAGGGTGTATGTAAAGGATAGTGATGTGGTAATTATTGGTGGAAGACTGGGAAGTCGAGATCGAAAAAGGTTTTGCCACATCCACATGGAATTATCAAAGGTTTGGTATGACGTGGTTCGCACTTCATACTCGATCCGCGACGTAGGTAGGAAAGGTGACGTATTGTATATACCATGGTTGTTAGAATCGGATCTAGACTCGTAGAATCGGCCGATTCTACGAGTCTAGACCCAGGAATCGAGTCAAAACTACCCGACTTGCAGCAGTAGACTCGGTAGAATCGGTTTAGAATCATAGAATCGGGTTAGAATCGGCCGATTCTACGATTCTAGGCTGATTCCACAATATCTTGAAGGGGCTCGAGATTGGACCAAAAAACAGTTAAATATGTGATTTGGCCCATTTGGGAGGCCAAAATTTTACAGCAATAATTTTCCCCTCTTCAATCTTCAGTTCCTCACAATTCACGACGGGAGTCGGGACTCCGTTCAATTGAATTCAAGAATTCAATTTCTTCATTCCCCTTTTTTGCCCTAACTCCTTCTGACCTGAGTTCTATTGAAGACCGCTTTGAAGCTTCGATTGGAGGCACTCGACAGCTCGAGGGCTGCTGGAAATAAATATTATGATGCTTTAGGAGAAGAAATTGTTGAAGAAGAAGAAACTAATCAAGAAGAAAATGATGAGCAGCCACTCATTGATTCACAATTCAGGATATGTGAGTTATTGTTTCTGTATATCATCATATACAGTGTCATTAAATTTTATATATTAGTGCTAACTGTTTAGTATTCTCTATTTCTTTTTTGTTCTTTTTAATATAGCTGATGAAAGACCTAGTACAAGGGGATCTTGTCAAAAGAAAAAACAAGTCAACCAGTCACAAAGGTTTCGCTTGATCGATGAAGATGAAAATGAGGCACAAATAACAACGGATGTGCATTTCAGAGATGTTGGACAGAATGAAAAAGGCAATGAGAATGATGTTTAATTATTTATGGGATTATGCATGGACATGATATGTAATTGATTTGGCTATGGATTATTGAGTTGACACTTTTAATGTGCTTTTTATTGAACAATTATGAGTTTGTATGAGACATTCCGAGTTTATGATATAATTATAATTAAATAAGTGTGTATTTGATATTTTCTGATTCCAGGATCCGATTTATGATTTCGATTCTGGACATAAAACGATTCTATCCCGAATTCCGAGTTTAACAACCTTGGTATATACTATATACGACCTACAGTTTTGAGTAAATTAGTCTAAACCCATGGGCCAATTCAAATAAAGTAAGAATCAAATTCCCGATATTTAATTGATCAATCCTGCCCACTATCAGCTCAAGCACTACCTCGTTCTTGTTGTCTTGCATAGGATCATGGAGATATATCTTCTCGTCTACTCTCTTAAGAGTGAAAAATTAAATTACATCTTCTGGTGTCCCTACTATTTTAACAGATAGATTGAAAGATGGGATTAGAACAGACACGAAGATTGGATTACATCCCTCATTGTTAACAAATAGATTGAAAGACGAAATTAAAGCAGACACAAACCGTCAAAGAATAATCATGTGTTTAAAGTTTCTAGACTATCCCTGAATAGTAGATCATCTTTAAAAATGTACTGTTCTGTCGTCTAAGGTATGATGATAATATTGTACAGAAAAACATCACTTCCAGTTTGAAAACCATACAATCCATCATGGATCTTACTTACTATATCAGACCACGGCTGTAGCCTGTAGTTGGAGGATCTCTACTACTTTCAGTAAATATAAACCGCAACCATTGTCAATTAGACATGACCACGGTTCCGGTTCAACAAAATACACAGTTATTCCCAGAAAAATAAAAGAAAGGAAAAGGTCGAGAATTCACCCAATTCGCAGAAGACTACGCCTTACAGTACTATACAAGTAAACAAGAAGGAAAGAAAATCCCATTAGTCAGTAGCTAGAAATTCAAGGAACGAAACCAAATGATTCGTTAAAACGTGTTTAAGGTCACATTCTCTGAAAGAGAAAAGAAAAATACAAAATGTACACAAAATTCACACCGCAAAGACATCTAGCAAGCAAATTACAAGAGCCTCTTGAACATGATCAAACAAAAGAATAACAACCCTTTGGGAGATAAGAAGCTTGAGATATATGCCTAATCCACTTGCATCTCAAAACAAAAATCGAATCAAATCTCCCAGTCTCCAACGAAACAAAACCCCCAAATAAATAAAGAGGAAGACGTAGAAGAATTAGAAACAAATGTGAAGCAAAAACGTCAGCAGGAAAGGGTAGACTGTGAAGTCCCCCTACATTACGCTCCAGAATGGGAGACAGGTGAGGTTACAAAATGACCATCCTTGTACACGTGGATAAACTGCTCTGGTAAAGAATGCTCCCCCTGTAACAAAACCAACAACGTAAGTGTGTGAACCAAGAACAAATGCAAGTGTTGCTTCACATTTCATATTAGTTTTTAGTATTCCCTCCGTTCAAAAATATAAGTCATTCCAGCTTTCTAGACACATATTAAGGCTTCAAAATGCCCTATTAAACCCTTCATTAATAGCACCACATGTGAAATGTCAGTAATTACTGCAAGAAGTGTAAAAAATAGCTAGAATGACTTGTATTTTAAAACAGATGGACTATTTAAAACAAGCAGTTACTCTATTCTAGCTTCTCTCAAAAAACATGTAAGAATAGGGGGTTCATCATTCAAATGTTTGTGAACACTAGGACTAAAACATTATAAGGTAAATAAATACTGCCATTAACTAGTTTGAAGATAAGCCCTGCGCAGGTATACTTGCTAATCATCTAAAGACCATTTCCCATAATTTCAAAGTAATCTAAGGGAAACAGTTACAAAGGAAGATGTAACACTCGTGCTTTTAAGAAAGTTAACAGTTTACAAAGACTTTGATGAGATGCAGAACTGGACACCATGGTTTATCACATCAACGAAATTAAGCTCAGAAATAATAAATTCCATTTTCTTCCACATTACTCTTAATTTTCAATGTTAAGACTTAAACAAAACTAGGGAAATGATCTCACGTACCCAATCATCATCAGGCCCAGCAGCAGGTACTAAGACATTAACTTCACTCGCCTTAGATGTTGTTATAGAAGCATCCAAAGATTCTTCACTCAAATACAACTGGCAACCACCTGTATTATCGACTGAAATTGTCGGAGCTGAACCCTGTAATGGCAACAACAAACAAAAATGAATACAGATCTACAATTTTGTGAATTAAAATCATGCAAAAGCATAAAAACCATAGTACAGAGCATAAACTGTCCATCAACTTTCCTTCCCCTTACGGGTAAATAAACGGAAAATCCTTAGCATAAGAATACCTGGCATTGCACTTGAATGCTATTGCAATTAACAACCTCGCAAGCTGCCACCACACCCTGCTCTCAACAATTTCAAATAGCATATGTCAGCTTACATAATAAGAAACCTACACACAAACTGACATTAACACATCAATTACCTTGAATAAAACCCCCGTCTTAGAGCATTTATCAATTGTTATGTTGTTAACTTTCCCTGCAAGCACTCAAATTCAGCTTCAAATCGATAAAAATCATAAAGCAAATTCAGATTGCAGTAACCCAGTTAATAGGCAAGCATGTTCAAGTAAAACGAGAAGGACTACCTTGAATTTGAAGGACAGAATCCTTGCAGCCATAGATATACACAGATTGCTTTGTATCACAATCATCAATTACCAAATCCTTCTGTCCAATTTGATTCTCTACCACCCATCTGCAGAGAAGAAAGCAGCCAACTTTTATTGTGAATTTAAAAGCCAGTATCAGTTAATCAAAAAATAGGACAAAAGGCAAGCACTTACTTACGACCCATTTGAAGCTCCAGTTTGGGAGGTCCTACTTTTGAGACAGCGGGTGTACTAGCACGGCTTTGTTTCTCAATAGTAGTCACTACACCAGTTCTATCACCTCGGTTCTTGGATTTCATATCATCCGTAACCTTTCTTAGTCCTATTAGGCGTGATACTATAAGTACCCACAGGAACACATAAAACCAAACAAAAAGGAAGGGGTGGGGTTACCAGCAGTGACAGGCTTTCCAGAGTTAATTTCTTGAAAAACAGCAGACAACCCTCCCTTTGGCTGCGAAGATGAACCTTTAGGAGATTCAGAACTAAAAAGAGAAGCTTTTGGGGGAGGTGGAGCAGCCGGGCCTTTTTGAGGAGCAGAAGCAATAGCTTTCCCCGTGGCACTCCATACAGGTCCCAGCGGATGATGAGCCTTGACGTAATCTCTTAATCCTGGTACATAGAGCTCCTTCAAAGCTTTAGCCCATTCAACATGATCTGGATCCTTGCTTCTGTACTGAACAAGAATCTGAAGTGCAATGAAAATTTTAGAACCTAACATCTTTAAATTACTATGTCAAGTGACTGGTGATAAGTGATAATAATACCCGGTACTGCTATATAACAAGCTAAATGAATTTTCAATATTGTTAAGTACACCTAATGTAACTCTCACTTAAATCAACTCCCAATTCACACAACAATTGTATATCCTCCCACAGTCCAACAAAGATAGGACAGAACTGAAGAATGTTCATTGAATGACAACAATAACACACCTTGTTACTGTAAAATTCAGCCATCGCCCAACTTTCTTCCACATGAGCGATGGGCATGGCCATACCTATTGATATGCAAGTAAATCACGTCAGCTGAAGGAAGAAATGCAGCCAACTGTCACAGTATGCTTGTAACTTGCGATTTACCAAAAACAAAAATCCACTTACCACAATTTTTTCCCGAGTATGCAATCCAAGCCAGAGCGGTTAGACTGTCGGCACCAGCCTTCAAGTGGTTGAAAAAATCAGATCGCCGTCCTTCAGTCATTTTTATTGCTTTCGCAATCACCTCATTCAATGGTTTGAGAAACTCAACAAGACCAGCCATGTCCGGTTTCTGACCACACAGAAAACCCAATTTCAGAGGAATACCAGCACGAAAAGGGAAAAAAATCTCAGAAATCAGAAATAACAGCATAAAGTTTCCAAGAAACCCAGGGATCACGACTTCTATTATCATTATTTTTGAAGTCATTGGATCAGGGATTTGTTCGTGCATGACAATTACAATGAAGCCCGAAGAGTAAGCAGTAATCACACAGCATCAAACTTCAGGCCATTACCTTAGCAAAGCATGCTCAACTTTTCACCCAATCATAAAAGCAGCAAATGAAACTTTTACAAAAATCAATGTCATTTCTGATTAAACCGTCTTTCCTCCCCAATAATTCATCATCTTCTAATCTTCAAATTATCACGGAGGAATATCGAATAAATTTTCACCCATATATTCCACTAAATACACACTGAGAATCAATTAATCACGCGAAAATCCAAACCAGTTAGAAGAATCACTAACCTGAGATTGCTTGACCTTGATTAGAAGCTCTCTCTGAGTGGAAAACGCCTGTTCAATTATCTTAGTCACATCGAGAACCTCCCCTCCAATCTTCTCGGCAATACTCGAAACCCTAGCCACGAACTCCGATATCAGATCGTCGTATGCAACGACAGACGGATCCGACGCAGCCCCATCCCCGCCAATATCCCGCGACGCTCCTTGTCCATACGACAGAGCTTCAAGCCGCGAAACCGCGGATTCCAACCTCTGTATCAGCTTTTCCTCCATTCCCGCCCCTTCCCAACCCACTCTTCAGGTTTAAACTCACTGATACTACCCCAAGAATGTGTGTGTTTGTGCGCGCTTAGGTGGGAAAATCTCTCAGGTCGACAGATCTGGCGAATATAAAACGCCGAAAGCCAAACCGAAAAAAAAAAAAAAAAAAAAAAATTGTTCGGAATTATTTGAAAAGATGTGCGACACAAATCCCAGACAGAAACGATTGGGCGGGTGGTAGGGGTACACGTGTCAGATGAATAGGAAATGATGGCGTTTCTCAGCGTTGGACAACACCTGTATTAGTTACTCGAAGAAGAAAAAAATAAAAAAATTAAAGAAGATTAACATATCTATCCTGCCTGTATTAGTTTCTTTTTTGTTAATCTGTCTTCTTTTTATTGATTTTGCCTCAATTCATGTTTGATTTTGGCCCTCCCACTTTTCCTTTTGAATTTTTAAGATTTTTTTCTTTGATTTCTAATTCAACTTTTTGTATTGGATCTCAATTAAGACCATCGACATTTCACTGGAAAACCTTATGTAATGGGCCGGTGGGCCTCCAGGGCTTTGGTCCAGCGGTTAGAATCCTACTAGTTAAATTTCTTGATTATCGCTGACACTATAGAGTTAGGGTACTTTCTGCAAAAAAATTAGTCTTGAGCATGAATGAAAAGATCTCATAGCCCATTAAGAAGTAAGGACATGTTCTTTAAGTTTTGATTTTGATTTCAATTTTAGTTTCAACACTAAATTTAATATATTATAATCAATTTTTATCATTTTTAATACAATTTTTTAATATTTAACTATAACTTTTTACATTTTCAATACACTTTTTACATTATAAAACTATTTATCCAAAACTAAAACTAAAACTAAAAATCAAACATTTCTAAAAGAACATGCCCTAAAACCAGTGCTTACATACTGTGAACTCCGGGGGCAAGGAGAAGATCTCATCACCGAAGAACGGGTGAGCCCTGTGTGGAAGCATTTTTGAAACTATATTTTGAGAGCAAAATTGTTAATCCCACAGTTAAAATGTGTTTTGTATGAATTTTGAATTTTAGTACCTACTCTCAAAATATGTTTTTCGTAGAAAAAATGTGAACTCCACAATCAAAATGTGTTTGGAATATGTTTTACAAACACATTTTGAGTGTAGGATCCATATTTTTCTCCCAAAAACATGTTTTGAGAGTAACTTCCAATGTGTACTACTCAACAAGTAAAATGTTATAACATGGGGCCGGTGGCACTATAGATCGAAATGGACATTCACAATTTTGTAGAATTCCACCACAGGAAAATGGGACCCAACTAAAAAGTTAAATAGAACCAAATCATTTCTATTACAAGGAAAAGTGGAATGAAATGAGTTTCCGGACGGAAATATATCAGATATTGCAGCACGCCTGAACGCTTTTCTTCAGGCCACAGCCACAGGCCAAGACATCTAAACTTTGTTGCCTCCTGCCTTCTGATGAAAATGCTTGCTTGTGACAAGATGAAGTTAAAGACCGACGACAAGAAGTGAGTCACAAAGTAAGCTTTATGAACAGGTGATCTGATCTAGTTGGTACGGGGTTTTAAGCTATGGTGTTGAAAACAACAAAACAAGCAGCCAACGACAGATTTGGATCAGAAGTAAGACTATGTAGAAGTACCACAGTACCAGTAATTATTTACAATCGCTCATCAAAAAATGGCCTGGCGGCTGGGACTATATCATATAACTAGAGCACTAGAGAACACACGTATAAATAAGATGTAGAATTTATAAGCAATCAATCAAACAATACTATTTCCTCTGATCCTATAACAGCATCCGGCAAAACTAGGATACATTCCGACGTACCATTACTGTAGTGATCATCTCCTCCGAGATGTCTCTTCCTCGCCAACCACCGCATCCTTGGCTGCTGGTTGGAATCTCGAGCTACCAGCTGCATATGGATGCAGAGAAACCGGTTCTTGTATCGGCCGAGAATCCTATACAAGTATAAAACACAGAGAAACCATGTGAAAATGCAGAAGAAAAGAGTATCATGATTAGGTTTATCCAAAACATGGCATTTTACAGGTGAATGAATGGAAAGTTACAGAAAAGGGGACAAATTGCACCAGCTCATTATGTGATTGGATGCCCTCTTTCTTATCAAGAGATGCAACTGATATATAATTATGTAAAGTTTTTCTTAGGTGTGTTAGGTACTAGGTAAATCCAAATAAAGGTCAAACTGCAATGATATATGAATGCAAGTTTACCACTTAAAACGACTTAGGGCATGTTCTTTTTGAACGTTTTGAAAACAGTTTTGAAAACAAGTTTTGGAAAATAGTTTTATAATGTAAAAAGTATATTGAAAATATAAAAAGTAAATGCTGAATAGTAAAAAGTTATATTGAAAATGATGGAATATGATTAAAATATATTAAATTTATTGTTGAAACCAAAACCGTTTTCAAAACGAAACAAAAAAAACAGGCCCTTAATTACTTGGAAGTTAAAAGGCATTTTCATGAAAGGATTACTGAGGTGACTAGACAAGAAGAATTAAGAACAATGGAAGGATGCTTACAGCACGGAAAGGAAACTCTTCAGCTTCAAGCATATGCACAATTTGTCCCATCTTTGGTCGCTTGTGGACATCCAAATCTATACAGCGAAGGCAAACCAGCAACACTCGCTTTAAAGCTCTAGAGGGAGGATGAACCTCAATTAGGGGATCTAACAACTCTTCACCACGACGACTTCCAACCATTCCTTTGAACCAATCAACCAAATTCATCTGAAAATTTGCCACGAATGTTTAAATGAGAGGAAAATTTTTCCCTAAACTGGGTGTTGAGGGTGTGCTGAATACATATTTTAGGTAAGATGAGATCAGAAGTTTCTACCTCTGCAGGTGGCCTGGAATAGTCAACTGGACATCTTCCGGTAATAATTTCCATAAGCAGAACTCCAAAACTATACACATCACTTCCCTCATTTAGCATACCAGTGCTTGCATAATCAGGGGAAACATATCTGCAGGATTATAGACAGAAATAATTTAATAACAAGCCTAAGAAGAATAAAATAGTTACATATCCAATGAATTGCTTGTCCAAATGTCAAATAAAGAAGATGAAAAAGACAAACCCAAATGTTCCCATCACTCTTGTAGTCACGTAGCTTTTCTCAGATCCCAATAGCTTGGCAAGGCCGAAGTCTGATACTTTTGCATTCCATTTTCTATCGAGAAGAATGTTGCTAGATTTCACATCACGGTGCACAACTTTGGGTTCCAGTCCCTCGTGCAAGTAAGCAAGCCTGTCCCAGAGGTCAAAACTTTACTATCAGAACTACCAGAAACCAGCAAATTAATTATTCAAATTCAAAACCAGATAAAGCTAAAGGATAGTTACTAGACATAATGTTTACATTTCTAGTTGGTTTTTTAATTAACAGAATTGTAGCGGAACAGGTTAAAAAGTAGGAGTTGGCAATGGGAACGTATGCAGAGATTGGTGATTTGATGGTTAGATATAAGAGAAGAAACAACGAATCTGGTAGAGAATAACATATTGACAAATCAAAATGCTAATCTCAATTATATTCTTGAATAGCAAGGGCAAGTTCTTTGACAATAAAGACTATTTATCACCAGAAATAGCTACTACACACGTTGAAGGGCATTACTATGTTGCTCTACATCAAATAATGCCGGACAAGACTGAACGAATCCTATTGCTGATTAAATGCAGATTGTATGAGCAAATAGAGATGCCTAATGTCAGTGAATATCTTCAATAAAAGAGTGTATTGACAACTTGTTATAGCTTATGTTAACATAAAAACTGAAATCTTCAAGCAAATTTAAAAAGCAGGGTTCCTGACTCAGACTAACTAGAGCGAAGCTCGTATGATTTTCATGGGATAACACTCATAGTTTATTTTGGACCTCCGTTCAGGGATGTTATAAGTGGAATTCCATATGCTATGTGTAACACAAGGAAGAAGAAACACGAGAGAGGCATCATGAGGCCATTACAAATATGCATTATGCATCAAGTTTGTATGAATCCAATGTGAAGATAATTTCACATTGAAAGCTTGCTGAATGAGAGAAGCCTCACCCTTTTGCAGTTCCAATTGCAATCTTCATGCGAATCTCCCAAGTTAGTGGGCTAACAGGCCCTACATCACCATGCAACCATTGCTCCAAATTACCATTATCAACATATTCATACACAAGCATCCTGAATCCATGATAACACATCCATCAGCATATACAATAGGAAAATGAAGAAATCAGATTCTCAACTAACTCAAATGCTAGAAAACTGACGATGCAAGAAGTACCTTTGAGGACCATCTGCACAGTAGCCCATAAGGCCTACAAGGTTCTTGTGTCTCACTTTGCCTATAGCCTCAACTTCCACCTTGAATTCCTTTTCAGCCTGACCCCTAAGGACAGAAATGATCATCTTGAAATTTTCAAGTTTGAAAAGATATATAATATGGAAAAATAAAAAAAATGAAACTCCGAGCTTCATTGTCCTTGTACATTATTTGAAGAAACCCAAAATACCACAGAAAGAAAAATAGCAGCAGATGTTCTTAAGTCGAATGTCGTTGCACCAAAAATGAAAGACTAATCTAATAATAATGGTTATTAACTCCATATATTCTACTAATGGAAAACAGTGACATTAGAGCATAGTTTTTAAGGTCAGCAAATCCATTCGAAGGAAACTGTCAATCTAATCAGACAACTTTGTATGACAAGGGTACTTTGACAAAAACACAATTGAGCCACAGTAATATGTCACTTTCTTTTTCCAAAATGAAGCAACCAATTTATCAAGTAACCAAGTTGTCTTCAACTTTATCTTTCCACTGAATAGGAGCAACCATAATGGTACAGAAAAAGATGATCATCCCTTAAACCAGATTAAAAATTTTAAATGTCAAAAGAAGGAATCTCCAAAGATCTTCACAAAGCCAAGGTTGTCCTTGCAACCCCACAAAACTCGATCAGAATAAAAGGCACAGAAGACAAAAAGGAAAGAATTAAATGCAGGGTGCTTCTGTTTTTATCTAAACACCCTTAAAAAAAAAAAAATTTTTAAACTAAAGAATCCATTAAGAAAAAGGGAATGTAGAAAGAACTTAAAGGGATAAAGAACAAAGCAACCGTTTACTTTATCTTTTTTTATTACATGTGGTGACATCGGTGGTCAAAAGAGACAAGTTCAATCACCAGCACAGAGCCACACACACACACACATAGTAGACTAGTACAACAACACTAAAACTCATTCCAGATCTAAGAATCTCAAACTCATTCCACTGAAATGACAGTTGCAAAAGAAAATGATAATCATGAAATGGAAGAAAAAAATTAGGAAAACAATTTCAACAAACATTGCATCTTCGGAATTTTCTATAACATAGTCTAGTCAGTGAATTTTTTTGAATTGGGAAGACTTACTTCTTGTTGAGAAGATTCTTCACTGCCACCTCAGAATCGTCCGGCAAAACGCCCCGGTAAACAATACCATAGCCTCCCTCTCCGATCACATTCTTTGCCGCGAATCCATCCGTCGCGAGTTCCAGCTCCTTCAAGCTGTACCACCTTCCCCACCCAATGTTCATACCCTCGGCGGACGTCGAATTCGTCGACGCCGTGACCGCAGACGACGACTCGCTTCTGCTCGTGCTGGAGTCATTACTCTCTGAGCTTCCCTTCTTCCGAAATTCCGGCTCAATCTCAACATCTTTATGCAGAATCGGCTTGCTTTCTTTCTCCGCCTTGGCGGCACCGTCGAGGCCAGCTTTACCAATCCCACCGCGATCGGAGTCCTTCACTCGATCGATTTCCTTGAAAACCAAAGGCAACAGCCCGGAGCTCTGCCTCAACCTGACACGTCGGCGCTTTCTGAGATTCGAACGCAGGAACAGGAAGATCAGAACGAAAACGGCAATCGTGATGACAGCCGTGACGGCAACGATGACGTAGAGTTTAAGCCCGAGAATGGGAGTCTTGGAGGTGAAAATGGAAGACGATGAAGAAGAATCCCCGGAACTTTGTTTACCTCCGGCCATCTTCGAAAAGGGGCGGAGCGGAAAGGGAGCGTCAAAGCAAAGGCGGGTGTGGCGTGTTGGTGCAACTGCAGGGTGGTGGCAGCAGTACTAAGTAGTAGTAACTACTGAGAAGCTGGTGACGAGAGTAGGCCCCACACTTGATGTTGTGCGTGACCGTATGAAAGCGTGAGTAAATGAAAAGCTTTAAAATGCTGGTGATACTAATATGGAGGAGCCGTCCGCCATTGTTGAGACTTCCTTCCTCAGCTAATTTCAATTTTAATTGCAGAGAGAGAGAGAATGTGTGTGTTATGTGAGAGAGAGAGATGATGAAGCTCTTAAAAGTCAGAATAGAAAGTCCGCTCTTAACGGACACAAAATAATAGTCGTAGAACTAGGACTCCATAGTCCATTCAATTGTACTCTACGCTCTACACTCATCACTCTACAGTCTACACTAATTATACAAGTTAAATTCATTTAACCAGATAATTATTTCGTTGCTCCCGAACTTTGTTTTCTTGTTATACTTTCGTTCCCGAAAAAAGTTTCTACTCAGTTTCAGTTCTTAAATTTTGATTTTCGTCATACTTACTTTTGTCCAGAAGCTTAAACTAGTTTCTCCTTTATCCCAAAGTTTAAATTTTTCGTAATTCAAATACAATTTTTACTATTCAGTTATACACTTTTTACATGTTCAATATGTTTTTTACATTATATAACTACGAATATTTTTCAAAAATTAAAACTCAAACATTCAATAAAGAAACTGACATTACTACCTCTAAATAGTTTTACTCAAATAGTACAAGTATGGGCAATAATATCGATTATGGTGAATATTAATAATACAAAGAGTAAATATATGTATTTTAAACATATAAATAGCAAGCTTTAAAATGACTCCTAAATCTATGCGCATAATTTTGTCTTGTCAACACATTTTATCATTCACTTTACATTTATACTTTGTAATTTTGCTATTTCTATCATTTTTGGGATCACATAAGAATGTACTATGATTTTCAATCAATCCAGACATAAGTACGTGAGATTAAGGTAGCCTAAGTATACTGTAATAAAGTAAGTGTGTGTTGAAAGTTGAAACTTTGAAATCGGACAGAGAGACAGAGAAAGAGTAGAGGAGGATTAGGGAAACACTTGAACAGAAAAAGAGAATAATTAAAAGGAAATGTCACAGTTACGGATTTGGTCTCTGAACTGACCAATATTACCAGAAAGCCACTGACGAGAGTCACTGACCATCGGACCCGTACGCAGGCAACAATTGCCGCTTTGTCTGTTCCTTAAATGACTAAATTATCGCCCATTTCGTTCCATACGTTTGGTTAAAAGATGTCGGTGCACTTACGTTTTCCTCGTTGCCGTTTCTTACATTTTATTTTTTGGTACACCCTCCAAACTTTTTTTTAATTTTTAAAACCAATTATTGAATCCTCGCTTTGCGCGGAGCTCACTTGACATCTGCATCCTCCTTTGATTCCTGCTTTTGGAAATAAATCTCCGATTTAACTCCGATGTTTAAGTTAGAACAAAAATAGAGTAATATATCCAAGGCTAAGCTAGAATTCAATCCTCCCTCAGTGAGAAGATTACCTGAGTATTTATAGCAGAAAAAGGAGTGAGTGGATCCAACTGCTTAGTCACGGTGTCATATTTACATCTTAACACGTGTCACTTGTCATCTATGTCACATATCGTGCATGCATGAATCTGGTCCCCAAGTCGTCCACGGATGAGGTCAGACCTCCCAGGTCGTCCATATGTTGGATGCCCAGGTCACCTCAGCATTAATTTAGTATCCAACACCAATCACCTTCCCACGATTAGGATGAGACTCCCGAAAATCCAATTATACAATTTTTAATGATCCAGATTTTTTAAAACGTGAATACACTATACATTTTTCATAATTGACAATCCCATAAATGCAGCCTTTATTACTAACCCACATCAGACAAATAACAATAAACAATAAAATGATTATGAAATACATTAACATCACCTGACTCATAGTTTTTTCCGCTAGATGGGCCTAAGATATTATAAAACATTTATTACTTGGCATATTGTTATGTTGAGTGGGACACTGGCCCGTTAGTAGGGCATGTACTACAATTTAATTGTATTTTAGGTCCGGTAGGGTACCATGTTTTAAGTATGTCTTCCACGCATTTTATTTAAAAATGAATTTTAAGATGCACAAGTTGCAATAAAAATATAAAGATACGTAGTTTAAAATGGGTAATTCATTCGGGTATATAAGTGAGAGAAGTAGAAAATAATTGTTAGAACATGGATGAATCGAGGTTCAACGATAGATTATTAACTTTTTAGGCGCATTAGCTAATAGATTTTCACGAATAATTAACGACGAAGAGTCCGAGAGTTTCTACAATGAAGGCTACTTGGGCAGGAATACAAAAACGAATAGGAATAAGCCCCCAAATGAGTCGGACAAGGACCTTTATAAAGGAAAAAATATTACATGGTTAATAACCACCACATCATTTGTTGATGTTGTGGTTATTGTTCCACTCAAATATTGATAACTGGATATTTTGTTAGGGGCATGATATTTGCAGTAACCGTTTCGATATTTGCAGTAACATTTTCTTGTGAAAAGTCTAAAATACCTCTAACACTTAAAAAAAATATATATATATATATATATATCGCCGGCGCAAAAATACCGCCGGCGCCCGGTGGTATTTCACCCCCCTTTAGTTTGATATTTGCAGTAACTACTGGGCGGATCTTCGCCAATTCGGTTAAAAATTCACATTTTCGACAAAAATACTAACAAATCCGGATATAATACAACTAAAATAATCAAACCAACTATCTAAAACAATACCGCAAAACATTTTTACTTTAGCTACTAACCTTTTTCCGATCCGAGTCGTCTCGATTTTTATCCGATTTTGTGATTCCACCCGGCTCTGCTTTGCAGGAATTATTAAACGTAACAGAGCCCGGGACTGCAAATATCAAATTTTTTTTTTCAGCCCTCACGGGCTGCATAGTTGGTTTTTAATTTTTTTTTTGCCCAGAAACATTTGTCTTTTTACAAGGGAATGTTACTACAAATATCGAAACGGTTACTGCGAATATCAATTCCGTTTTGTACTCAGCATTAAAAATTGTGACTTTAACTTTCTAATTTTTTCTCTCCACCCACCACCACCATCTTTGTGTTTCCCCACGCATAACCTCCTAAGCTCCTCCTCCAAAATCTTTATCACCATGGATTCACGCAAAATAACTTCTTAACCTATTCTTCTACCGTTGAACTGGTCGAATTAACCAAGGAAAAACACATCCACCCTTTTGACTAAATCGAAGCAAGGTTTCAACTTTCCATATGAAGGGCTGTTTGATGTGATCCAGTCCGGGGATGGACTAAAACACAATAAAGACGACCGTTTTAAGGATTGCTCCGTTGGTTGGTTAAACCTCGACCCGCCAACAAATGGACAAAAAGGAACCTCGGTATAGAAACCTCGACCCACGAGTGTGCAATGTTGAGAACCTCGGCATAGAAACGCCACGAACAACTCACCAAGATTGTTCGATAAGTTTTTGAACGCCACAAGACGAAGTCTTGATAAGTTCGGAAAGTTCTAAAAGAACTTAGAGTTAACAAACTCACAAATTACATTTCATCCAAGCTTTTTTTTAAATGTTTACAAAGGTAGCCTTTTATAGGCAATGAAAGACTATTCTAGAATATAAGTGAAAGCCTTAAATTGAATCAGATTTTCCCCAATTAATGGTGTAGCCGAATAGTCCATAGGACTTCTTGAATTGTGATCTAAATTCAGCAAAAACTCTTGGAAGCTCCATGTATTTGCTGAACAGAATTAATTCCACCTCTTGGTTTTCATTTCTGCGTGATTCCATTCATTAATTCAGCTGCAAATTTTTAATTGCTGAACCTTTCCAAATGCCCCTCTCTTTATATGGTTCCATGCAGCCATTAAAATGGTAAGTTGAAGAGCTTGCTTGATGGCTGCTAATTGACCTTCTCAATCCTTCCAAATTCAGCATTGATTTCTTGCATGCATTTGAATGAAGTGAGTCACCTCTTGGACTTTGGCCGAAACTCCCATGCAAGTGAAGAGACTCCTTGAGCCTTCAATGTTGACCGAAAGTCCAAGCTGAATTGGTGGCAAAGAATCTGATTTTAATAGCCTTTAATTAGCATGCATGGATATCCTTTATCGCACAAATTAATCACCCGAAATACCTTCCAGCATGGCTAATTTATGCACTGACTGAATTCTAGAACACAATTCTACGATTTGTCCGTCTTCTCATGCACACAATTCTTGAACAAAATCTTGAACTTTGTTGCGCTAAGCCGGATCGCATCACTGTTCTTTTTGTTTCATTTTGAAAACGGTTTTGGTTTCAACAATAAATTTAATATATTTTAATCATATTTTATTATTTCCAATACAACTTTTTACTATTCAGCATTTACTTTTTATATTTTTAATACACTTTTTACATTATAAAACTATTTTTCAAAACTTGTTTTCAAAATCGTTTTCAAAACGCACAAAAAGAACATGCCCAAAGTTTGGAACTTTTTCTCTTTTTGTAAGAAGAAAAAATCTCAGTTACCACAAATTAGAGAAATTATGTCAGAATTTCTTTGGTGGTGGTCTGGATGGGTAAATGAAAACTTTTCAAGTACCCTGAGACAACTCGCAGCAAACATGCGCCTCTATAGAAAGGTGTGAATCTCAAACTAGCGGCAGCCATAACACTATGCATAGGCAAAAGCTATTGAATGTCATGATGTCATCCCAAAACTCCACTGTTCCTAAGGACGGTGGATGAGAAAAGGCGGCAAGAGGTAGCGCTTTGGTTTCCGAAATCAGAACAGAAGGGCGTGGGATTGGAGCTCTGCTGGAAGAAAAGAGTCAGATTTTTTGGAGGAGAAAGGGTCGGAGTTAGTCGGAAGAGACGATCGGAAGCCGATCTCTGAAAGGAGAGACATGAAGATGGTGGTGGGGGGTGGGAAGAGAAAATTAGAAAGTTAAAGTCAGGATTTTTAATGTTTAGTAATAACAAAAATGTACAGTTGTCAATATTTGATTGGAATAATAACCACCACATCAGTAAATGATATAGTAATTATTAACCATGTAATATTTTTTCTTTATAAAGACAACCTACATTCAGGTATAATCCAATAAGAATTTGACCATCAATTCCGATAAGATTTCTCAACTATAAATACACATGATCCCCAAGGATTTAAGGAACATTTACACAATTACCATTGTCTATTACCTATGACTACTCGTTGATTACGACTCACACTTTTATGTACTCCTTCGGTAGCATGTTTGCCGGATCTCGGTCTTAACGAATCAACACTATGATGCTTCCAATTATCGTTCCTAGTGAATCTACACATGTGATGTTGTCGAGTCTCGTCCCATTAAATCAACACTCCTTCTGTCAAACCTTGGCCATATCGGATCAACCTCCTAATGATGCAGAACTTGGGCTTAGGGGATCAACCTCATAACGTTATCGAACCTTGGCACTAGGGGATCAACCTCAAAATGCTGTCGGACCTTAGCCCTAGTAGATCAACCTCTTAACACCACCGGACCTTTGCCCTAACAGATTAGCTCTCACAATGCTGTCGAACCTTGGCCTTAGCGGACCAACATAGTAGTGAATTTTAGTTTTACACTCATAATTTTGCCACTTATATTGCAAGTTTGACACTTTGATTATACTACATTTAATCAAATAGTTAGTTACTTAATATTAATTACATTTTCGATTGCATATTCCTCATTTTAAACTTTTAATCACCCATTTGATAGCTTTTTCACGTTAGTAAAATTGCAAATGTAAAAACAAAATGACTAAAATTGACAAATAACCAAACATAAGGGCCAAAATTCAAAATTGCTATATTCACTTTTGAACACGTCGCCGTCCCATTCCCAATTTTCCACCCCTATCCTTAAACACTAGCTATCATGTTATTGCCCCATCACGATTCTGGATAACACTACAATATCCGATAATTCTGTGTCATCAATCGGGATTTTACTCCATCACATCACCTGAGACTATGACGATCGGCGCCGGCGGCGGAGGCGGAGGTTGGGCTTCTTGGCCTTCCAAGAAGAAACAACGCGTCGGGAACAGCGGCCGGTTTCCCTCCACCCTCGCCGTTATCATCGACTCTTCCCGTTCGGACGAACCCCTACCTGAAGCCCCTCACAAACTTAGTAGTTTAATCCGCCGCTCCGCTTCTTACACCTATTTTCAAGGCTCCACCGCTTCTTCCTCTTCCACCATTTCTCCTCCTGCCCCAAAAGGGTTCGGCGATTCTTCCTCCGCAGACGTCCTCCTCCGGCTGTACGTCGAAAAATCCTCACCGTTCGTGGCCGATGGCTCCGAGTTGGCCTCCTCATTGGACCAGTCCGATCTGCATTTGCACCTCCATTCCGATGTCCTTCGCCGCGCGAAGTACTTCGACGCATTGTTGTCGGACCGCTGGCAGAAGGACTCGAGCCCTACTGATGTCCACCGTTTGAATTTGGGCGTTTCTGTTGCCTATGGATCAATCGATTATCACTACACTGTTCTCCAACTCCTGTACACCAACGACTTCCCCAACGTCATCGATAGCGTTTCTCAGGCCGTTTCTTTACTCCCCGTAGCTCTTGAATTGCTCTTCGAGGACTGCGTCACGGCCTGCGTGAAATTTCTAGAGGCAGTGCCTTGGACAGAAGAGGAAGAGAAAAAAGTCTTGACCTTAGTTCCATTGCTGAGAGAAGACGAGTCTCAAGAGCTATTGGCTAGGGTTTCGCCCGCCAAGGACGATTCCTCTGAGGAAATGCTTCACGGGCTAATCATGTCGGCGATTCATAATCACCCTAACATGGCCTTAGCCAAGGCTTTCGTGGCGAAGTTGTTGAGGGATTTCTCATCCAAGGAGTCGGCGGGGAGGGTTTTGGATCTTGCTTTTAAAGACAGCTTGAAGGTTGTCAAGGAATCGCTGGAGGATTATTCTAGCCCGGACTTCCGGGGTGATCATAACGAGACTGAGGCTATTCAGAGATTGAATTTGCATACCGCAATGACTAATGGGAGGCATTTGTTGTGGCTGATTGAGAGGATGATCGAGCTGAGAGTTGCCGACACGGCGGTGAAAGAGTGGAGTGATCAGGCTTCTTTTACCGGAGATTTGCTGAGGACTTTTCGTGAGGACGCCTGGAAGAACATAGTTCCGGGTTTTCCGGCAGTGGTTCTTCGTTGTACTAGCAGACTCGCGAATGCTGTCTCTACTGGGAATATCTTGGCTGCTAGACAGGTATTTCTTTAATCTTTCAAGATCTCAATTTGCTCTGTTAAGCCTAATCTTCTGACATTCATGGTTGTATCCTTTGCTATTGATTTTACAATTCCACTTTGATATTGTTATTGTGGCCTAATTCCAAGGACTAAAGTAGCTTTCAAGTTATACTACTACTTGGTTAGGTATTCGGCTATCGGCTATACAGATCATATACGTAGTATTCGGCTATAATAGATCATATATATTGACATCTGTCGAGTCACATTGATTCATTTATCTAGCCAATTTTCCCAGTTATACTATGAGTTGATTTTTTCTGGAAATTGATGTTGGATGCTATAATTTGTGAATAGGTGAGGATTGGGCTTGTCAAAGATTGGCTTCCGGTGTTGATTGTATGCAAAGACAAGGTCTCCTCTTCGATGGCAGGATCCAATAAATCGCTCTATCAGGAGCTGGAAGAGACGTTTTTGAGGATCATATCCACGCTGCCCATGCCCGATGCTCAGGAGTTGTTACAGCAATGCCTCAGCTTTTCAACTCGAAATGTTGATGATTGTCCTCACCTGGTCAATGCATTCACTACCTGGTTTCGCCGTGCGAACCGAGCCTAGTCGAGCTGCTTCTGGTGGATTAACTGTGAAGAACATCGTTGTTTCAAACCTTGTTATGGCAGCAATGTCTTCTTCACGTATGTAAATTTGGGTTTCCTGACAACTTTTGCAAGCCATGATCGTTTTTTGTGTTGTGTTTGAGGTAGAGGTGCTTTTAGTGGTGGCAACTTTGCGTTTCCTGGAACAGTTGAGAACTCATTAAGGTTGACTTCTGCTACTGTTGTCCATGTAAATAAGGTTAAGCCTTCTCTGTATATACATGGTAGTCTGTTTAGCGTTTGTTTTCTCCCATTTGGCTGCTGTCTCTGATTGCTTGTTGCTTCATATTACTTGTCTTTCCGATGATGATTCGGTTGGGGTGAATAATGCTTCATTTATATGGCAAGATGAATGAGAATGGTGGGACGTGGGAGAAGGAGGCTACTAAGCAATTTGGATCATGCGTTGCTGTTAATATTTCTGCAGAAATCATCACAGGTTAATTTTGTAGTGGTGGGTGATTCCGGTTCGTGTATGGGTTGACAGATTATTTTAACGTATTGAGTTTGTGTCGTATTTTTGTAAAAAAAAAAAAAGTTATTTTGTAGTGGTGGGTGATTCCGGTTTGTGTGTGGGTTGACAGATATTTTAATGTATCAAGTTTGTGTTTGAAAGACATTGCCAGTTTTTCCATGGCACGTTTATAACTAGTTGATCATCCACAGGGATCCAGTTTAGCAAATAGTGTCTGCTTCTTCCTTCCTGCCAGACTAAAAAATACAAGATTCTCGTGATTTCACTTAACAATTTTTACTCATCAAAATCGCTCTCATCTTTTATTTGAGTGAAACTACATGGTTTGTTTTGATAGCTGAACACAATAATACTCTGATTTGGACATAGATCTGAACTTGGGAAAGTGTCCAAGATATAGAGTCAAAATGTCAAGATCTGGATTTGTTTACACAACATTATTAGAAACATCATTTCTTACACACCCCAAAAAAGGTTAATAAAAGGATACCACTAAAGAAACTAAGACTGCTTAAATTCTTGAAGATCTAACACCAATTAGCAGGCAATGTTACTGCCAAACTGCGCGCTATCTTAGACATCACAAAGGGTGTTGGTCGATTAAGACAGCAGTACGATGGCCATGAAAAAGTCAAAATCCGCTCTATACCCAACTGTCGGGGCAAGAGTCAGGCCCGATGAGTTGTTTACAGGAATAGAGAGCACGAGTTAGATGGTTTTGTACGACGAGTACACATCAGAAAAGCCTCCTTCTGAAGTTTCTTGTGGTTCCTTGGTATGCTTTTACGATCAATCCCACCCCTATTCCAACTCCAACGCAGACACTTAGACCAATTCCAACGCCTACTCTCACTCCAGCATTAAACCAAGACAATTCTTCATCTTCACCCTCCAAATACCGGAGATAATTCTGGTTGTCAACTTCGTTTTCTGGCTTATACTCGTTTTCCTCCACAACCTGCATATGTTTAACATTAGAAACAAGTACTATAAAATGTGTCATTCTAAGTAAACAAACTGTTGATCTTATACCTAAGCTATAGCGAGATATGAGTGTATGATGGAGACACGTAAACTCAGGATAAGGGCTTTTGGGATTTGTCTTGTCTCTTTGGACCATTCTTTATATTCAGGAAAACACTAAGAGTACACTAACATGATCTACTCCCTCGTCCCATTAAAATAGCCATGTTTCTAGTAGCGTGGGGTGGGACATAAAGAGTACTCTACATGGTTAGGGATGGACCAATGGCAAAGGAAAACAGCAACAAAAAGATTGGAAGACACTGAAAATAATTGGATAATGTTGCATCGTGTAGTATTGAAATAACACGTGATAAGGAGGAAACAAACTCCGGTCGATCAGGATCAGGTTAAAAGAAAGGAAATTACTGTGCCAAACAAAAAGATCAATATTGTAAAAGTATGGCTAAACTTGGAAACATGTGCCAGTCCCATGATTCCTGCCGGGCTAGGATAAGTTTTTATATTCCTGTCAACTATTTGCTCGAACCAAGAACATTGGTGTTGAGTTTGCAACTCACTAAGGATTGAATCCTAGTAACACTAGCGCAAACCAGAATTGCAGAAAGAACATAATCAATGAAAAGGGTTTGTTCGATAGGGATCGGAAATGATGAAAAATTAGTATAAAATTTAACGAACAGGGCCTACAGTCATGTACCTGCATTCCAAGGCTTGATGACGATGGACTATCTTTTTCGTATAAACTTGCCTCATATTCTGGTATAGAATCCAGCATTGCCATTCTCATCTGCTTCCTCTTTTGAGCAAAATGCAGAGTTTTGGTTAGGATGATTGGACTGCCCAAGAAGCTTCCCGCCACGTAAACTTCAATCGCCGGCGATCCCTGCTCGGAGTTTCCTCGAATGTAGCCTATATCCGACTCACAATTCATACTCCAATAATGGTCATTGATTCTTGATGATTCTGCAGAAGGGAATCCATTGCTCTCGCACACTACTAACGAACCAGACAGAACAAGAACATCCTTATCGAATACCTCAAACTTCACACTCCCCATCATCCTAATACTATCAGTGCTAACGAAGGTCACTTCCTCGGATTTCTTGTCTACCCTGTCTCTCCTTAAAAGAGTCGAAACGCCGTCGGAATAGATGCTGGTCCTAACACCATTGACTTCCAGAAGGGTATCCCTCTTCAGAGGAACATGGTTTAAGGTAAGGTACTCTGAAGTCGACTCACCAATCTCACATTTGCAAAATCTGACGTAAAAAACTCTCAAATCGAGCCAAGATAACGAAGATTTGATGCAGTGGCCATTGTTAACAGCTCCATTTTCAGTTGCTCTGTCGTGAAAACTCTCCATGTTCCTCGAAGAAATCAAGTGTTCATCGAGATTTTAAGTGGAGACGATGAAGAATTGGAAACCCACATCGAGAAACACTCGGGGAAGTAAAGGCAACCTAGAGATGTCGAGAAAGAAGCACGAAACCCAGTTCGTACCGAGAATTCTACACATTTTAAAGAACACAAAAGAAATGTGCAGAAGTAAGAAAAGACTCACTTTTTTCAGTTGGAAAGTTGAAAACTTCAGCAATACGCAGAAACCCAGATCGAATTCAACAGTTTTTTTTTCAAGGAGCGAACACGAAATGAGAGAAAGAACCTTTGAAATCACAGAAAAATGAAGACAAAATGGCGCAACGGAAGCAGAGAAACAGGAAAAAGGGAAACCGAAAGCAGCGGATAAAGTACAGAGATAAGCGGGGTAGTACAATTGTGGCAATTCCCGTAAAAGAAGCTTCCAAAATAGAGTTACTCCAAAAGTGACAAAACACAGCTAGCAAAATAGTGCCCTCTTCGAAGATAAATGAAGCCCAAAAACTCTGTGAATTCTTAAGGGTTTTTTTTTTTTTTGTTTCGTTTTGAAAACGATTTTAGTTTTAACAGTAAATTTAATATATTTTAATCATATTTCATCATTTCTAACATAATTTTTTACTATTCAGCATTTACTTTTTACATTATAAAACTATTTTCCAAAATTTATTTTCAAAATCGTTTTCAAAACGCCCAAAAAAAACATGCCCAAATTCCAGACAAAAATTATACTGTGAGAATCTTGACATACTGAAGCTGGATATTTTTAGCCATTTAAGGACATTCAAGAATCATTAAACTAGAGCCCAGAAGAAAGAAGAACAAAAGTACAAGTTCCGCACATTTTTTTAAGAAGCTTGACAGAAAACATGTTAGTCGTCCACAGAAAGAAACAGACAGAACCATGTCTTGAAGTCGGGTATGCATTAGAGAGTGTGCTGCGTGTATAAACTTCATCAGATCAATCAAAAACCACAAAGATCCTTCAGCCATTAACAATGCACCATCTGGGTTTCTATGTACACATAAACACAACGCAACTCTCTGTTTCACTTCTTCATAGCCTCCACTTTTCGGGCTCCGATTCTTTGTTCGAGTAACGGAAAAACCAAACGGCCTCTAAAGGTGGATTGATGGATAAATTTTTGGTATAATCAAGTACATATAAGCATTCACATGCAATTACACACGCATACACTATAGCTCCTAACACATCAAATAAGAATATATACACGCGCACACAAACAGAATACGAGGAACCCCACCACAACTACCACAAAAAAACCCATAATTCCCATCCCATCCATCTATTACAGAGTAATCAAGAAAGTGAGGCGTCAGGCGTGGTTCTGTGGTGCAGTAAATGTTGTGCGTTATGGATGCTCTTTCTTCACCTTCAGGGGTTAAGGATTGTGGTAAAGTGGACCCCTAGCATGTCTATTATTCCTGAATCCTGATATCTTATCCTGCAAAGCGCAGAGAGCATCGCGAGATTGAAAACGTCGATGTAACAAAGGGATTTGCATTCGCTTCGCGACCGTTGGTTTGCATCTCCAAGGATTCATTCAATAAACGAGTCATGTTTCAAATTGTACCTTACAATTCATAATCAGCATTCAAGCCTCTATTAGGGGGCGGCGGAGGGTGTCATCGGGGCATCCAAAGTCTTTGGGCTTCGCTCCATGGCCGATAGAGCACGTGAAAACGCTCCAGCATACGCTCTCTTCATGCAATACCCACAGCCACATGGCCTATATTAATCCCTCCCATTATTTATACAAGTCAAATATATAATTATATTGATCTACGTGCACGGCGTCATGTTTTATCCTTCTATTTCTTCAGTATATTTTCAAATTTTTGTCTACACTCTATTATCACAGGATGAGTTATGAAATATGAAAAAAAAAAAACAAAAAAAATTACAATATCGTTAAAGAACCATTCAACATAAGCCAGATCCTGAATGGTTCAAGGGACCTGAATAACTCAGGGAATAGAGAGACCAAAAACTTTCTATTAAAAGTAAATGTGTGTCCTTTCAGGCCTGTGGTAAAGTTCTGCTTAAGCATTCATGCTAATATGAGAGGTGACATTTGCAACAAGAATGGCCAGAAATGCTAAGGATGTATGTAGTAAGAGGAAGGATACGGGAAGAAGTGCGAGAGACGCCATTCGAGAGCAAGCATATACTCTCTGAGTACAGCAACCGGGTTCTTTCTCACCGCGGAACTGCAAAATCTACGGCAAGGGCAGGAAGAAAGATAGGAAAGCAAATCAGTGAAACGTTTAGGGTTCTCAGATTACTGAAAGGTGACTAAGACAGGCAAGGGAAATTGTGCAAAGAAGTCAACAATCACAATTTACACAGGAAAATACCAAAAAACATGGGAATTTCGGACAATCCATCTCTGTGGTACAGAACCTGAACAGTACATTAAGCTCTAACAACCATACTCCCAGTGCTAACCTGAGTTCCTATTATTGCACTTGCAGGGCAGTTAGAGCATTCTCAGTATTACTAAGGTTTGGTTGCCGAGCCTCAAAGAACAACCTAAGGGGGGACAAAAGTGTTATCTCCAATTAAAACCACCCCTAGAAATGAAGGAAAAAAAAAAAAAAAAAAAAATCCCCTACCGAAGGACACGGGCAAGAAGAAACTTGTGAAGAGACGATAGGGCAGCAGGAATATCACCAGAAAATCCAAATATGCATTAAAAGTTACTCTCATTAATAGATAAACGAAAGCATGCCATTGCAAAACAATGGTGCTTGTCCAGTTTCCAAACACCTTCAAATTAGTGCAGAATGGAGTGAAAAACTGAAATTTGACACTACAAGCAGTTCACAAAATTTCCAAACCGAAAAAAGCTCATATCGGAACTTTCTATTACCCTTTGGTCCCAACCGATGTCTTAAATCAACTACAAGTCCCTGAAATTCTGGTTTGAATGATACTCACCTTCGTACTCAACATCACACAATTATTAGAATAGTTAAGCAGAAACTCAAGAAGTCCAACAAGAGGAATTACACAGTGTAAGCCATTCGCTTCCACAAGTCAAAAGAAGAACAGAATCTCCTCAAATCCTCATCAAACAGAATACTAAAGATTAGCTCATATGGATAAAGGAAACAACATCACTTGCAATAACCGATCAGCTGAAAAGGTTCACCCGCAGCACAAAATTATAAATTGACATTGAGAACAAGATCAGGAATTTCAATCTTGAAGAGGTACATTAACTTTAAAATAGTAAAAACCAAAATTTATTAAATGTCCTCTGTATCCAGCCAAACCTTTGTCACAATGGGGTTGCAAATCCTATACCACCAAATACAACAACTGACGATCAGACAAGCAGATACAGAACGAATAAATCAAAGAAACTTAACAGCGGAGATCTAATTCGGATCATTCGAACCATATTTATTCAGCCCATTTTAAACATTTCAAGTCGACATTTTCACAACTACAGAGAACAAATCTCAGAATTATGCTCATCACAAAAAAATACTAGTAATAATAAACAAAAGCTCACGAAACAAAAGAGAGACCTTGAGAAAGCCAACTCCAGCAGGTGGAGTCAACGGCAATACTTGACCGGAGACGAGCAGAAGCTATTGCGCTATGAAGAGGTACCATTGACTCCACGGTTCCCATTACAGCAACAAACCTGTAAAGAAATGTGCGATATTACATGTCGGCGCTAATTACTTGAATTTGATCAACAACTTATATGCTTAGAGGAAAAAGCAAAGAAATGAACCTTGAAGCTGCGCGAGCAACGGGGCGGGTGGAAGAAGCAAAAGGAGAAGTCGGAATTGGTTTAGGAGATAGAATTCTAACTACTGAGTTGGACCGAGAAGACAAGGATCTCATGCCCGCCATTACCGCCGTTGCTGATCTGTGCGCCGACGCCATCGTGTGTTGAAGTCGCCGGAGAACAAAACAAAGGGTTTAGGCGTTTAAGACTGAAGTCAGCTTGCTACTTCTAAGGGTTTTGGCAACTGTAACTATAAGCTTATCTGTATTTTGTTATTACCGCCAATACTACGACGTCGTCACTTTAAACCCTAAATCCTAAATCGGGAAATCACATTTGGGTCTCAATATTTTGGCCTGATTATTTATTTATTTATTTTTTATTATTATTTTTGTGAGCTAATGAAAGGAATAAGACAAGAAGTTTTTCACCTTAAGTCCAATACAATCCCTAAAATACAATGACCGTCCAACACGAAATATTTTAGAGATTTTAACAGTTAAATTCGATACGTATATTGTCATATTGTTAAACACATAATATATAAGTTTTTGCGAAATACAATATTTACGATATTAATCTTATTATTCAATAGCACAAATCTAGTAAATACATTTGTTTGTCTTTCACAAATCTTATAAACATATAATTTGATGGATAGATTGTTTCTTGAATTTCGTCTTCTTCATACAAAAACATTTAATTTTTAAAAAAACATAAATACTCCACACATGATATTTAACCTTCTATTCTATTTATGCTTATATGCAGATGCGACGTCGTATTACAGAGAATTTCCATTCAACAACTTCTCACTGGCTTCCCATTACATTCTCTGGCATCCAACGGCTACAAAATACTCTCTAATAAACATTTCCCAACCAACAGCCATTATATTTATATACAAAACAACAACAACTAAGTCTTTGTCCAATTACGTGGGATCGACTCTATATGTCATATCTCGGCATTGTGTACGGTCGAGACACGTTGAATATTTATATACACATCTAAAAGAATATGGCCTGTGCTTCATTATGAACAAGCATGAAGTTACACTAATTGACATTTACATACGTCATATCTTTCTCACCAACAGAGTTGGTTGAAGTCACTTCAAACTAGCCTGCTGTCCATGAATCCAAACATCACGACGTTGAGTAGCAAATGGTGCTTCTTGATGTGAGCCACCAGATTCAAATCTTTGACGCCTCAGTACAGCATCCTTAACCCTTTCTTCGAATTCTTCATCGCTGTCCGCCAACATGTACCGCAGCTTAAAGTTTATCCGCTTTTCCACCATAATCCTATGCCTGGGAACTATTCGATCCTCAAGAGAATAGCTGAAAAACCTACAAATTGTCCAGAAATGGTAGCTTAGCATAGATGATCATCACTAGTTAATCAGGCGCACGAGAATCGGGCGCAGAGTGCATCCATACCTTGGAAATTCAATGAGATCATGTAGAGGTCGGACCATTGTTCTTCGAAGATAACTGTACTTGGGACGGAGGATTTCTATGTTGTACCGGAGTAGCATTGGAAAATCGGCTATCATCTGGCCCAGTTGTCTGAGAGATATGCCAAGGGAAAGAAAATATTTGACATTATGGTCCAGTTTATGTGCTACACTGCACCCCAATAATTCTGGCCCCAAGGCTATAACCTTGCCAATATCCTTCCGGGTTACTCCAGCTTTGGTCAACAAAAATACGACCTACAAGAATGCCGATATTCTAACTTCTGTCTCAATGATTCCACCACAGATATACAAAAATTGTCTAAACATGTATTCTAAATTTACAAAACTAAGATGGCAGAACATTTTTCTGCCGACAGGAGCAAATGCCATGAATAATAGGATGAAAAAACGAAATCGAGAGAAAGAATACTATACCACCGGCCGTATCTTCTTTTGAAGGCTATATGTCATCAAAGGAGGAAACTTGGTAAGCATATTGCCAATGGCATCTTCTTGAACGCCAATGTCCCGGAAAAATTGAACCTTCACACGAAAGGTGATCACTAGAAGTTAAAAGCTATAGTAAGTTGTAAGAAATCACCAGCTATTTGAGCCTTATAGTAACTATGTCAATATTGAAAAAGGCCTAACTAGTTCAACTTCATGAAAGGTGAGATCAATTGGTCAGAGCATACCTTTGGCACAATAATGCTTTCCAAATCAACACAGAATACCATAGCCTTTTTAGTTAGAATTCTTTTCATGCCCTCCCTTGAAATCCCAAGGTAGTAGAAATACTTAACGAGAGGCTTCCATCTCTCCTCAGTACTACAAGCCATCAATTGTGGTTTGAATGCAAGTAATCTCCCAACTTCTTCATCATCGAGACCGAACTCTTTCAAGAAAGCAACCTGTATGAAAAGAAAGATTCATAGCACTTAACCGAATGTCATGATTGTCCAAAAGCTAAAGATATTGGAAGTCAGTATTACAGCTAAGAATAATGTCAAATCTACACTTCTAATACCAACATAACACAATCTGCGATTCCACCAACAAATTTTCGAGCATGGAAGTATACTAACTACAAATCATTACTGATAATGAGCAACGAAAAGGCGTCAAGAATGCACCTTTTGGTTCATCTCTTCCATTGAAAAATATCCAAGCACCTTGGGAAAGTCAAAGACCATAGTCCCGAAATCATTTGCATTCATTCCCATATCCAAGTAAAATTGTACACGAGATCTGAGCTCCTCCATGCTGAATGACAGTATTTCGGGGCACCGACTCAAAACATAACCCATCCAATCTATCCTCACCCCATTGCTCTCCAAGTAGCTAACAATCTCATCTAATTGCTCTAAACTGTTTTCCAGTATATTATGTCCAGCTTTCGTCATTGCAACCCCAATAAATCTCCCTTTTACATAATGTTCCTTCAACCACTCAGCCAATTGTTTTATGGAATAAAGATTTCCTTTTGAATTGTTAATAAGCTTCCCAATTTGGGGATACGACAGTGAATTATGCTTCAACCACCTACAAAAGGTAACAAAATTGGGCAATTTCAGAACGAAAATGATAGCTCCTCAGAAATTAAAAATCTAATCTTTACGTGGGTAAATACCTTATAAGAGGCACGACACCGGACTCATCTATGAAGGTTCTGGCACGAACATTGAAGGATGCTGATGAAAACTCCGGCAACTGCTTCATGGAAGCAGCTTGAATCATCACAAAGTCAATATAATCAGACATGTAGCAAAGTAAGTTGGTGGTGTAAGTGATACCAAACTTGCCCCTTTTCATTGCCTCGTTGAAAATCTCTACAGTCACTTTCCTGCGTATCGCAAGGGCCTTCATTAGCAACTCATAATCATCATTACTAGCAACACCGTCATTTCGTGTTTCCCCTTCGAAAAGGGTATGAATCGGCGGCACAGAAGAAGCATTAATTTGTGGGTCACTCGGCGGTTGGACGTAAATAGACCCCGGAAATTGTGGATTCCGTTTCCTTATCAAGGACATTTCAAGAATCTTCACTTTCTCTTCAAGCGGGAGAGAGTCATCTTCCTTTTCCGAATACGGTAATTGGGCTACTGGGTTTTGTTCCTCGTCGGGTGGCAGGTAGCGGAAGACGAGGGAAGAGGATTTAGCATTGTGCGTTCTCAGAAAACTGTCATTACTGTTGGAGGTGGTGGCGGAGGGAGAGGTTTGTGGGTTTTCGGGATGGTGGTGGACGGCGGAGCATGGAAGTAAGCGGCGGGTGGGTTTTGAGGTGGCGGAAGGGAGGTGGAGAGTGGTGGAAGCAGGGAGGTGCCGATGGCCTTGGAGGCGGAGGATGTCGATTAAGTATAGCTGATTGTGTCGGAAGTGGCAAGGCAACATTTTCATGGCAACGGAAAGTGAAGAAATGGATAGAATTCGGAGCTAGAGGCAAACAATTTATCATCATCTTGATATAAAGAAATAAATTTTGAGGTTTTTGCCACCAAGTCAAAACCGTGCGACAGGTGATCTTTTCCCTATTGGAATTGTAACTTCTTGAAAAAATATCAAATTTAAATTTCATATATCTCAAGTGATCAACTATGCAATTATCTTCCTCCTCCTTCTTAGTTTTTATTTTTTATTTAATTTCCTCCAATTGTAGAAGACTCAGGATTTCCTGTTACATTTTCTTATTACACTATGTGTTACACATCTTAATAAGTCAATGTGAATATTATTTTTTAAATTAATTTTTCACCAATGATATTAATTAGCATTATAATAAATTTTTGGACTAAGGGTTCACCCATTTTGGTTTAGGGTATATTTATTTTAATTTATTGAGATTAAAAAAATAAAAAAACTATAAAATTATATTAAAATATAAGATAAATGTAAAAGATAAATAATTATATTAAAATTCGTAGAATGCCAATGAATAGCATTGGTAAAAAAAATTAATTTAAAAAAGAATATTAACGTTGAGTTATTAAGATGTGTAACACATAGTGTAACAAGGGATCCTGAGCCACTATAGAATGAAAAAGTTAATAGCCTATATTCCGGCTTAGGATCTCCTGTTATACTTTCCTGTTACACTATGTGTTACAAATCTTAATAACTAATGTTAATATTCTTTTTTTAAATAAATTTTTTCACCAATGATATTAATTAGCATTATAATAAATTTTTAGACTAAGGGATCACCCATTTTGGTTTAGGGTATATTTATTTTAATTTATTGAGATTAAAAAAATCATAGGAATACTATAAAATTATATTAAAATACAAGATTAATGTAAAAAAAAATAAAATAATTATATTAAAATTTTGTAGAATGCCAATGAATAGCATTGGGTAAAAAAATTAATTTAAAAAAGAATATTAACGTTGAGTTATTAAGATGTGTAACACATAGTGTAACAGGAGATCCTGAACCCTATATTCCCCTTTGGAAAGGGAAGAAAAAAAGAAAAAAAAACTATTTGTGGCGAAAAATACAACGTGGTAGATGAACTATGGATATTGAATATTAGTTGGATATAAGCTTTATATGATACCTATAACGGTGGAGAATGTTCTCAACTATATTTTAACGCTCAAATTAGTATGAACAAAAGTTGTTAAGTGTTCAGTTTAAACCCAATAATAATTATTCACCTCCAAAAGGTGTTCAAACCTCCTTGGTATAAGGTAAATGATGCGAAAGAGGCCGCCCTGGTTATACTTTAATGATGGGTGACCTTCTCATAACGGATATCATCATTTGCACTATGAATGTGCAACGTAACTGTCACTGAGGCTCTGTTCTCTTAGTATTATAAATAAGAAATTTTTTTGTTAGGAAAGAATTTTGTTTTGGAGAAAATTTTTTTTGGAAATTTGTGTAGGAAAGAGAAGAAAAAGTGTAATGATTATGTTTTTTTTGAATTTATGTGAGTGAGAATTTAGAGGAAATTTTTAAATTTGAATTGTGAATTTTATAATAATGATGTTGTTTCTTTGTGTAATATTTTTGAGAAAAAGTGATACTTTTCCTGATTATGTTCGAAAAAAAACATTATGATGGTAATTCATTTGCTAATGGTGTTAATTTGAGTTGTTATTATAATTATTCCCTTCATTAAAGTACATTGGCATCAACCTTGAAAATAACAATGATAAGTCCCTTCATTAAGATGCAACATGAGACCTAATATATCGGATATCTGTAGTCTTGGCTTACGATGAACTGGTTTACTATTGGGCCATGCATATGTTCATGTGTTTAACCTCTTGACCAAATCTAACAAACAAATAAACACTGGATAATCTTTCAAAATGTTTAGCCTCACATAATTTTTATATTTTGTAGTTTATTAAAAGACAAATTTTATATTTTTAGTGTATGGAATTTATTGAATGACAATATGAATGAACAAAAACCAGGCAGGAAATGACAATTATCAATTCGGCAGAATAAATGGGGGGAATACATAAATTCTATTATTCGTAGGGAGTTAATCCGCAATTAAAATATTCCATATACTAGAAAGCTTTTGATTTAGCCGCGTGCGACAGCTAACCAGCTCCGTTAATCTGCAAAACGACGGCGAGAACCGAGAGCTTTGATTCGGCCTGAGTCACCGGCGATCAATTTCGTTCCAAGGGATATAAGTTCAGGCGACGCGATTGAAGTCCTCCCAATGATTAAAGCGGTGATAGTGATGAATGACCAAGGCAAGCCTCGGCTGGTCAAATTTTACTCTTTTCAGGTCCATTAGCTCCACAATCTGCACTCCTTTAATATAAAATTTCTTTAACAATGTTACTATTTATTTGATTGTGACTTCAAATATTCAAATTGTGATTTTTGTACGGATAGACCGTGGAGAAACAGAAAGAATTGATTCGGAGCATTTACGGAGGTCAGTCTGCATTGATCTTCCGCCTTTTCGAATGATTACAATTGTAAATGTCTTAGCTTTTGGTGTTTGGTTTCCTTCATGAATTCAAGATCCAGTGAAATCCTTGTGAAGTTGAAGATATTTGTATAAATTGAGCAATTATTGGAATATGAAATTCTGAATCTCCGGATCATGACCTTTTCTTTTCCCCCTTTTGCCATTTTGCTCCATACTTTAGTTAAACAATCATTTTTTAGTTAATTAGTGTGGGATGGTCTGTCCTATTTCGTTTTCCCACTTATTTTGAGGGCTTTCTTACATTTATAAACGTGGATGATTATGTGGCTATGCAGTTCTATGCAGTAGAGCTGACAATGTGAGCAACTTCATCAAAATGGATGCATTGTTTGGACCAGTAAGTTCTATTCATTGTGATGCTCTTTTAATTTTTTTGAATTTTTCCCCTTGGGTTCCTTTTGTGTAGTGAAATCAATGTAAAATTGTTACAGTGAAGAGGAGCTTTATAGTGATGCAAATATTTGTTCCTGTGTCTGATAAAGTGTTTATGATAGTTCCCTGTTAGTTCTTCTGGCTGTCTTTAAGTTTTGAAGGGCTGTTTCATTTTCCTTTGTCTGCAGGATGCACGACTTGTGTACAAGACGTTTGCCACACTGTACTTTATTTTCCTGTTTGATAGCTCTGAAAATGAGCTTGCTATGCTAGATCTTATGCAAGGTATGCTAGTCCTTTGAATCTCTGTGGAACTTTTTTTTTCTATCTGTATCCATTAATTAGATGTAATATGTAAAGTTTCTACAAAAATATGTTAGAGTGAGGGAACAAATTGCTAAATTTTAGGACTTATAAGCTTACAGTGTAAGACACTTGTTTCTGTCTTTTCCTTTGAAGAAAATTTAATTATTCGCTGAATTTTTGTATTCATTTTAACCGACTGATTTTCAGTTTTTGTGGGGACATTGGACAAATGCTTCCATAACGTGTGTGAGCTTGATATTGTATTCAATTTTAACAAGGTAAGTCTCATATTCTCAACTCCATTTAGTTCTTGAAAAGCCCATTTAACTCTGTGTTGAAAGATGATGTGCATAAATACATAATTCTTCATGTGGTTAGTGTATTTAGTATTCTATCTTTATGGTTGTTTCATGCCAAATTGGATGGTTTACTGGCATTTTATTATTGTCTTGATCTAAATAAAGTATGGTTTGGCTTTTAGGATAGGTGGCTCCTGTGTAGGTTAGAGTAATAAAGGATGATTTGGCTTTTGGGACTTAAGGGGGAGTTGCAACAGGTTTATGTGATATCAATGGAATGTACATTGATGAAGTGCATCTGTAGATACTACAAAATTTCTGAATGAAGCTTGTACAACCACATGCAGTTCTAATAGATGTCATTGACTAAACTTTTTGGGAAGGTTGTATAATCCATGAATACAGAGCATGTTAAAGTGATCATAATGAACTAAGAGTTGCTAGTTCTGTGTAGCTTACAGCATGGAGAGAAATTAGTTAAATCTGGCCAATTTGATAAAAAGCATTCAATATTTTTGCTGTGGACTCCAAATTATTTTGACCAGGAATCACCACCTTCTCAAGGTTTAAGATAGAATGGCTACATGCAGAGTCTGAAACAGCCATAAATTTTTTTAATTTATATTCTGCTCTTTTTCTATTTTACTACTAACAACTTGCAGTTAAGTTTCTGAATGTTCTTTTGTATAAGTTTTTTTTTTTTTAATTTTTTTTCTGAGATTGATGGTTTAAATTTGGAGCTTCCTAACTCTTTTTGCAAGAAAATGTCAAATCCATGTGCAAATGAATTTTACATTGGCTCAAGAACATGGTGTTGAGTTGGGAATAAGAGATGCTAGTATCTAGGCTTTTCCTGTTTGCTTTTTTGCTTTTGTTTTCATGGCTTTGCAATCTCATTTGTTAGTGTTTGTTTGAATGGCTTTGCAGGTTCATACAATTTTAGATGAGATCATTTTGGGAGGTCAAGTTCTTGAAACTAATTCTTCAGAAGTTGTGAGGGCAGTCGATGAAAGCTCCAAGTAATTCTCTCCAGTCTTTCACTGTCTTTAGACTCTTTACCATTTTTATGCGGACACTTTACTATGGACAATAAAATATGCAGGATGGAGAGAAATGCAAATTCAATCATGTCAGTTCCATCAATTTCAAGCTGGAGTGGCAGATAGCAATCCTTTTGCTTTAGTAAGTTTTTTTTCTTTTGTAAAGCTAGATCTCTGATATGCCAAGATCCCAATGAGTTTTTTCGCCATTTTGCTGCCGTCGCGGGTTAGGCTTTTCTCCTGGATTATAGTGATAATGTAATAACTTTAGGGGCATATGACATTGCCCTAATGAAAGCTGCAGTTATCCTCACAACTTTTGTTCCTATGAAGCTGAGTTATCAAACCAAGCCAAGAAGGAGGATATATTAGAAAAAATGAAACTGTAGTAGTTGCTGCTTGCAATAAATCTTCCATCCAAATCTAATGCAGTGTGACATTTCCTTTTTTAAATGCTTTCAAATTGCTCATAACTCACTCATAACTCATGAGTCTTGGGAACTTATTCATAAAAGAATAGAAAGGTTTATGTACGAAATACATAGGGAATATCACCTGTACCGAGGATACAGGCGTATCATCTCAAATTTACATGAATATTCTACAAACTAAACATATGCAGCTTTAAGGGGATTCTCAGGATATACATCTAACTACTTGAAAAACTTAGGACTTATAGGTCCTAAGAAAGTTTTTTGAGCTTCTATTGTTCTCATCATTTCATGATGAGTGTTCTGGGAAATTTTTCTAGTTTTTAAGGCCTTTACAACCTGTGCCATTTTCGGCCGCTTAGAAGGTTTAGGATTCAGACAGACCAAGGCAACAACAGACACTGCCCATACTTCCTTGAAAACATCTTCTTGAACTGTTAAAGCCGGATCCAAAATGTTGCGGAGAAGATTCTCATCGTAGATTTGGAGCATCAAATCCTTCCAGTTGTTGGCGGCTAACTGAGCCGGAGAATTAGGATCCGGGATATCACTGGTGCCGGCAGTGTCCAGCCGGAGTCTCCCGGTGACTAGCTGGAGCAAAAGCTTGCCAAAGCAATAAACATCATAGGCACATGCAGCCGTAGCTTCACCTGGAATTGACAACTCAAGATTAGTTTTAAGGCTCTTCGGTAGTATCTCAGATTTGGGACCGATGAATGAATGGAAAAGCCTAAGTTTATAGTATCTTAATTAGTTGTCTTCTAGCTTTAAATAAATAACGCTGTAAAAATAAACTATGCTGAGATCACGTACTTCGTCACTTTAGCGAAATACGTGAATATTAAGATACTATAAACACAAAGTAACGAGTTCAGATGATCGCAAATAAATGCGCAATAGGCCAACTTGTGTCCATATTCTTCAGTTCTTCTACCCACCATAAAGTCCATACTGACTCTCAACTACTGTTGCAAACATATTCCATAGTTGCATCAAACTATTTCACCAAACAATTATTGTAATCCTTAAGAAAATCTGGCACTTATGAAGAGTAGGAGGACAGACCAAGAACTAAATCGCAAGAACATTGTTCGTTAAAAAGATAATTTTGAAAATTTATTGTAGAAACAAAAAACGAATGGGATTTAAACTTAAAACTTAACTTAAAGAAGATAAGATTGTAGTAAGACATACCTTTAATGATATCTCCAGTTCCGCTGCGTATGAAGAACAAAAAACCGTCAGTTCAACAACTCAGCCAAGCCATCAAATTACAGGCAAGTAAAGTTGGGGGAAAATCTCACTTTGTTAACCAAAAGAACCTCGCTATCATATTTCCTTCTGCGACCTTTTCTAAAGCCGGGCAAATGTCACTAAAGCTTCCGAGCTTAGCTTCAAAGTTCTCATCCAGAAGAATGCTACTCGGTTGCACATCTCTTCAATAATCAAAATAAAGAAGCATTCCATGTCAACCCCAAAAGGACAAAAAACCCAGAATTCCAGGGGAAAAAAAAAAATCAAAACTATATTTTTCTAGTGTAACAAAAAAGAAAACCTTTTAAAACGAGACACTTCTACTTCCACGGAGGAATAGTAAAATACCTATGAGCATACGGCGGATTGCATTCATAGTGCAAGTAACAGAGACCCTTTGCCACTCCAATTGCAATTTTCAACCTCGTTGTCCAATCTAGCGGGGATAATCGGAGATGATCGCCGCCGCCGCAGCCGCTATCCTGAACAAATTTTCTGTTCAGGTAACTGGACAAATCCTTCTTAGGCATGTACTCATAAACCAGAAACTTGACATACATATTCTCGGAGCAATGCCCTAGCAAATTGACCAGTCCAGAATGCGATACCTTGTGCAGAAACTCCAGCTCCGAAACGTAACGGTGCGATTCCGATTTCCTCGGCGAAAGTTCGATTCTCTTGATTACTACTTTAATTCCACCTAAAACGCCGTAAAAGAGATCCCCTGAGTGGCCCTGTTTTATGAGATTTGAATTACTTAGGGATTCTGTGGCTTCGACGATCTGGAGATACGTAAATGACTTCCTCCCAAGTAAAAACTTCGAAAGGTCAAACGATGGAGTTGGTTGCAATAAGGAAAGGAAATTTTCTAAGGATGACGGTGGGAATTCTGTGGAGGAGAGATCACTTGGGATCTGACTGACTGACCGGAGTTCTTCCCGTCGGAGGGTGGCTCTGACTAACCTATCCCAGTTGTCGTAGATTCTTGTCATCTAGTACGATGTGCGGCCCATCAAAAATCATCATACTTCCGATCAAAAAGTATAGCGAACGGCATGAAGAAATTCACCAAACTCCAAAGCGGATTCGTTTAGTATCCTGGAAATCTTTTAGCATCTTCTTTACGGCGCGAGATTCTGCTGTGATTATGAACCTGAAAGATGGCGATGCTGACTTTTTTGAATCTTGAAGACACACGGTTTTGACAGCGGTTTTGACAGAGTCAAAAGATGAGAAACTTGTAAAGCTTAGTAGTAGGATCGGTAATATATATTGTAAGAAACAAAGGGAATTGATTCCTTTTGTTTGGTGGCTTTGGAGGCTAGTTTCGTAGTCATTTACATCGTTTCTTCTCTTTGATTTTTATAAGGATTGACCAGTGAAAACCACCTAGAGATCTCCATAGGTATTATTCGGAAGTTGCTTAACGAAATACGATTACAAGTAAGATTCTTGACTTGAAGACAAAAAAGAACTTTCTTTTTCTCCAAGTTTTTGTGACACGGTTGCACTGGGTTGTAATTGTGGGGGACTAAATGTGAAAGTGAAAGTGCGTGCCAAAGGAATGAATATCCGAGAATAGACTAATGATTTTTGAGATTAAAATCCATATCTTTAGTTCATATAAAAATCTAATAGACCGGCAAGAGTAGCGAATTCCATAACAACCGAGTCGTTCCTTTTATAAATAAATAGTAGCATGGATGCTAGGAATGAAACCTGCCAACGTCGACAACCTAAGATTCCTTTAATGAAATTATTCATTCATTTCTGAATATAGAATGCCCAAATCCCTATTTTCATTCCCGCACATCAAACGTACCGTAAAACAATTATCTCCCCCCGTGCTGATGGTATCCATGTTCAGGCGATTGGGACACCCGCAATCTTCAACCTCTTCATCCAATCCAATGACTTTAAACCATCATCAGACCGGGCATTTTAAACCTACTTTGTTTCAACCCAGCTTAAAACTGAGGTTTCTCCAACCGATAGATCCTCCAGAACAGTTATAGAGTAGTAAACATCTGTTCTATTGCATTGGCGATAACGTCCGGCATGGAGAAATGCCGAAAAAGATACAGATGAGGCGAAGAAGATGGTGAACTAACGAAATGGCATGTTCCATTCTGATCCAGCAGAAATAAGGTTTATAAACGTTTGAGCATTCACTTTTAACCATAAACACTCTCACTAATCAGTCACTGGAAGACATGGATTTAAAACTGAAACTACTCACAAGGAAAGTAAAACATAAGTAGATCCAAAATATCTCAGAATTCAGGGATACCACCAATCTTGCAGAAATTGAACTCATATAATCAACTCAAACCCCTTAAAAATGGCTACTCCTGGTTTACAAGATCTTGAAACCTAATCAGTCAGTTAAGTTGGGAGTCAAAGGGAACACATCCAGGGTGCGGTGTGAATAATGTATGTCAGCAACAGGGCAAACAACATCAGCATGCCTGCGAGCCCCCGATCAATGAGCGTGGCTATGGTGGCAGTCATAAAGATGGTGAAAACACAGAAAATAAGCCAATCACCCTGTATGACATTCTTGAATCAGTCTCCAGGTTCCCTTGATCTCGTCCTCCCTCTGCAACAAGGCAAGGCAATGCAATAGAATGCCCTCCCAAACCTAAAGAAGTGGTTCTGCGCAGAGAGATAGGCGTGTTCCTTTAGAAAGAAAGACAAACCATTTTGCAGACTGTGGGATGGATGAAGGCCCTTCAATCAGGGAAGAAGAAAGGTTGCTTACCTGTTCCGATGGCTGCTGGCTCAATTCGCTTGTCCTCTGTTCTTTTGCTTTTCCTGGATAGATTCAATGGCTTGTAGTGTTTCCAAGACTTGTTTCATAGAGGGTCTATCCTTTGGTTGAAAGGAAAGACAAATCAGAGCAAGCTGGGCCATTTTCACCGCAGCTTGTACAGGATATTTGCCTTCTAATCGTGAATCCATTATGTTCTTTATCTTTCGCTTGTCAGATAAATTAGGCTTCATCCAATCAATCAAGTTTTGTTTCCCCGTCGAACGACTAATATCCAGACTCCGTAAACCCGTGAGAACTTCCACCATTACAACACCAAAACCATACACATCACTCTTCACATACAAGTGTCCTGTTACATGAGAAATATGCATCAGTTGGACAATGATCTCTTTGATGGCAGTCGTCTTGCAAGGACTCTCTTGCCACAAGCTCACTAGAACTCCAGGTTTGGTTAATGTTGAGATAAATCAAGCACAGAAACCTCAAGAAAGTAAGTTAAAGCCATACCAGTTGCTATATACTCTGGAGCAGCATAGCCATATGTTCCCATAACACGTGTTGTTACGTGTGTCTCATTCTCTGCAGGACCCATCTTAGCGAGGCCAAAATCTGATAACTTGGCATTGTAAGACTGCAAACAAAATTTGGACAGATATTGAAAGGAATGAGGCATCTTTAATGTAAAAACTTGTCAGCAGCATTATTATCATTTGATGGGAAAAAGCAGTATATGAAGTAGGAGAAACCTCCAAGCTTTACCAAACAAAGAAATAGAACCTTCCCAAGCAATTAACTTAAATTGCTCATATATGTTACCAAGATTATATAAGCTTGACTTGGGAAGAGGGAGGATGTGAGGGGTTAGAATTGGGGATTGCTGCCTTAAGGTCTCAGATTCTAGTTTCAAGGATGCAATCCATAAACACATACAAGCACAAGCAAACTTGACTTACACTATCAAGCAGTATTGATGAAGTCTTGAAACCTCTGAAAATTACTGCTCTCTTAAATGCATGCAAATATGCCAGCCCTCGAGCGGCTCCAATTAAGACCTTAAGTCTTATGTCCCATGAAAGTGGCTGAATGGTGGAACCCCCTGTGAACCACAAAGCACCAACAAATTGTTAAACAAGATAAACTGCAGAAATTTATAATAGCTGATGATAGTGTCTCTACCGTACACGATGGCGAGATATGATTTAGATAGCCAATCCCACATATGTTTTTGTTGTATAATAGCTTATAATAGGTTCCTACAATACTGTTAAGAAATGTAAAAGCCCCTCACTTCCATAGATGTGGTTGTCCAAGCTACCCTTATGCATATATTCATAGACAAGAAGTAGCTCTTTATCCTCAGAGCAGTAACCATGGAGCTTAATGAGGTTAGGGTGAGAAAGCCTTCCAAGCATTTCTACCTCAGTCTGCAGATAAAATAATATGGAAATAAATATTTGGTTTGAATCCAAAAAAATTTAACAATAGTTATCAAGCAGGATAAAATAGATATAGATCGAATCCAAATAGAATGTCAAACATCAGTTAGAAACAAATTTAGTAAGGAGAACCTGCCATTCTTGAAATCCCTGAAAAGACTCAGGATGTAACCTTTTAACTGCAATTAGTGATTGTCCATCACTACCTGCTGCTGATTTTGCAGGAAGGTAACCTATGTATACATTTCCAAATCCACCTTGTCCCACAATACCATCATTTCTGAAATTTCGAGTGGCACCCCTTAGTTGCGCAAAATTAAAAACCTTCAAATTAGGGACGTCCCAGATTTCACCACTTTCGAAAAAAGCAGTCCACCTGTCTGCAGAGAATGTATTTGTTGTCACTCCTGATATGCCTGCTAAAAAATTCCCTTATTAAGTGATTCAGAAAGCTAGAACACAAATGGCATTTAAAGCAAAGATCCAAGTTTCACCTTTAGAGAGTATTAACTGTGACATAAAGTAAATTTATCATATAGATTCTATGCTGTTGGTAAGAAAAGTTGAACTATTAAGTTCAAAGAACAGCCCCAGCAAAACCCCCAACCTATTTGGGAGACATGTTTTTGATAAAAAGTAAAAATAGGCCAACAGCTACCAAAGTGAACTGACAAGAAAATGTTCAGTTATCCAAGCAATCATGGGCAGGAACTATTAACAAATTGCAGAGTTGCTATAAAACCTACCCACGTCAGATCCCTTGAGGATTTTTGAATTTTCCTGGGCTGGAACTACTTGAGTGAACTGATCACCCCGTGGAGAGCCTACATAAGTTGACAGCTCTGCCAATTTAAAGTCTCTTAAGGCCTCAAGTACATTTTTCATCAGAGGACGCTTAGAGGGCTTTGGACAGAGACAGGCCTTTGCAACAGCAGCAACTCCCCATATTTCATTCAAAAGATTCTCATCCACTGGTAAACAGGGATCGATAATATTCAGGAGCAGTTCCTTATCATAAGTAGTGATGTAAGGCAGTATGTTCGCCATCGAATTGGCTGCCATTAAATTGTTGTCATCACTAAAAACTGGAGCACCTGTTAATAGCTCCAGCAAAACCTTTCCTAAGCAATAAACGTCATAGGCACATATTGAATTTGATGCATCTGGTCAACCAAAACAGGAGTTAGACAAATATACAGCTGAAGTTACTCTTGTGGTCTTGTGATTTAACCTGGAAAGGTTAGAGATTTGAGCAAGAAAACAAAAAGCAGAAAGTAACTGCTGATGTTGTGGTGTTACACGAAGGATGGCCAACCACCAAACTCTACTCCCTCCGTCACATTCGAAGAGTCATATTTTCTAATACTGTTGTCATTATTAGAAACAGGACTCTTCCAATGGGACACATGTAGTACTTTTATTAAATCTCAGGTACTCTCCTTTTGTTCCATATTTCTCAACTTTCAGGAAGTTGTTATATGGAAAAATTAACTAGATGTTTTGCTCTGCCTTATAAACAATGGCTATTCTAAATTCCAAGAAAGAATGATAGTGTAATCTATTTCACATACCAGAAGCGCCGTGCTCAGAGCCCCTGTGTATAAAATAGTGTCAACAAACTTGGTAGAACAAAAGAATCAATACTGCAAGAGTAGGATGCAGAGGATTCAAAAGCCATCACATAGATTCAACCAGCATCAGACAAGTCTAAGCCACATACAACATATGCCCCCCTATCTTTGTCTGATTGGTTTTCAGAACACACTGAAAGCAATGTTTTTACACATGGTATTTTTTTTCCTTCACATTTTGATAGAGATAGCACTAGAACTAGAGTGCTCATAAATATGAAAGACATACATTATAGGTATGGCTTAAACATAGCAAATATTTTTGTAAAACACAATTTAGCGGAAGCATTTTGTGGGACACACAATTAAGCAAGGACAACAATAGGCTTACTTTGGCAATCGAAGTAACTTAGAAATCCTGCTTTGCTTTCTGTACTTCTTCTCCATACAGACCTCAGCAGTTCTCCCAAGGTGCCCATCGTAGTTCTCGTCAATCAGTATGCATCTAGATTCAACATTTCTTCGAGTAAACCCATCCCCAACACTCAAGAAGTTAAGACAACCTTAAAAGGGGAAACTAAAATAAAATAAGAAAAACGAGAATGAGATATAGGTAAAAGCAAATCAGTGATTACCTGTGAACAAGGGGTGGCACACACTGATGATGCAAATGATATAAGGCCTGTGCAACTCCAGTTGCAACCTTCAACCTCGTTTTCCAATCTAGGGGTGTCGATTGGCCGTCAGCACTGTCAGTTTTCTTGTACAAAGATGAGAACAAATCCTTATTCTGCATGTAACTGTAGACCAGAAATCTGTGATCCCGATTTTCCAAGCAATGCCCCAGTAAAGGGACGAAATTAAGATGAGAAACTTTGGCGAAGAATTCCATTTCTGACTTCAACGATGACACTTTCTTGGCTGAAGATAAATCAACCATCTTAACGACTACTGGGATTCCTCCTTCCAAAACACCGTAAAACAAATCACCAGAGCGACCACTGTGGATGAGATTGGAGCTACTCAAGTTGTCTGTGGCTTGGAGAATCTGGTGGTAAGTAAAAGAAATCCCAATTAAGGATAATCTGGAGGAGTCGGATGGAGAAAGGAAATTGAAGGAGGGCGATGCTGACAGTGATGCTAAAGAAACATCACTGGGAGTCCTTAGACCACTCCGCCGGAGATCCTCCCTGCTAAGGACGGCCCCGACCAGCCTATCCCAATTGTCATAAACCGCCACCATCTTTGATCAGTACTGTCTGGTTCTTACTTCTTCATCAAATCATTAGGTGCGTGAGACGTCAACTGGGGATGACTATGCATGTCACTTTTAAGTTGACTTGGGGTCTTTGCCGACCCCTTCGAAAGCGTGTTCGTGGAAATTGTGGTGAAAACTGAAGACTTATTCCAAAAATAGTATAAATAGACTGACATTGCCCATATGGCATATTTGTGTATAAGAATTATTATTATTAAATGTGCAAAAATCAATGATAAACATTCTTGATCAAGGAATCTTGTTACATATAAGTATCTTATTCTTGCAAAATTAATCTTTCCCGACAGACTTGATTAATCTATTCTAGTAACCAGAAATGATAAGGAACTTGAGGAAGAAACATTCTCAGGAATTTGATCTGAAACTATGAGGAATGTACCAGGGCCAAGAACATCAGCATTCCTGCGATCCCCCGATCAACCGTTGTCTGGACGTTGGTAATGAGCGTGACCTACATGACATTCTTGAATCAGTCTCCATGTTTCCTTGATCTCGTCCTCCTTCTGCAACAATGCACAATAATGGAATGGCCTCCCAAACCAACAGAAGCAATGCCGCACGGAGAGAGAGTGGAAGAATAACGAAAAGACTTGTGCTTTGGGAAAGAAAGACAAACAATTTTGCAGACTGGGGGATGGATGAAGGCCCTTCATTCAGGGAAGAAGAAAGGTTGCTTGCACTGTTGCAATGCCTGTTCTGCCTCATAGCGTATGTCCTCTGTTCTTTTCCTTTTCCTGGATAGATTCAATGTCTTGCAGTGTTTCCACGACTTGTTTCATTGAGGGTCTATCCTTTGGTTGATTGGAAACACACGTCAGAGCAAGCTGAGCCATTTCCACCGCAGCCTGTACAGGATATTTGCCTTCTAATCGTGAATCCATTATTTTCTTTATCTTTGGTTTCAATGGTTTGTCAGATAAATGAGCCTTGATCAAATCAAGCAATAAACTTCGCCCCTCCGAACGATTGAAGTCTATATACCGTGAACCCGTGAGAACTTCCATCATTACAACACCAAAATGATACACATCACTCTTCACAGACAAGTGTCCTGTTACATGAGAAATATGCTTAAGTTAGACATGAATCTCTTTGGTGGCAATCGTCTTGAAAGGACTCTCTTGAAGCAAGCTCACTAGAACTCCAGGTTTGGTTAATGTTTAGATAAATCAAGCACAGAACACTCAAGAAATTAAGTGAAAGTCATTACCTGTAGCTATATACTCTGGAGCAGCATAGCCAGATGTTGACATAACACGTGTTGATACATGTGTATCATTTTCAGGAGGACCCATCCTAGCTAAGCCAAAATCCGTTAACTTGGCATTGTAAGCCTGAAAGGAATGAGACTTCTTAACGTCAAAACTTGTCAACAGCATTTATTTTTTAAGGAAAATCTGCAGATTAACATTATTATCAATTGGTGGGAAAAAAACCAGTACATCAAGGAGGAGAAACCTCCAAGCTTTCCTTTTGAAAGAAAAAGAATGTTCCCAAGCAATTGACTTAAATGGCTCATATAAATTACCATGAACATGTAAGCTTGACTTAGGGGAGAGGGAGTGTGGGACTGGGGATTTTTTGCCTTAAGGTCTGAGAATCTAGTTTCAAGGATGCAATCCATAAAACACACAAGCACAAGCAAAGTTGGCTTACACTATCAAGCATTATTGATGAAGTGTTGAAATCCCTGAAAATTACTGCTCTCTTAAATGCATGCAAATATGCCAGCCCTCGAGCGGCTCCAATTAAGACCTTAAGTCTTATGTCCCATGAAAGTGGCTGAATGATAGAACCCCCTGTGAATCACAAAGCACCAACAAATTGTTAAACAAGATAAACTGCAGAAATTTATAATAGGTGATGATATGATTTCTACAATATTGTTAAAGAAAGGAAAGAGCCTCACTTCCATAGATGTGGTTGTTCAAGCTACCCTTAGGCATATATTCATATACAAGAAGTAGCTCTTCATCCTCAGAGCAGTAACCGTGGAGCTTAATGATGTTAGGGTGAGAAAGCCTATCAAGCATTTTTATCTCAGTCTGCAGATAAAATAATGTGAAAAGAAATATTTGGTAAGAATCCAAAAAAATTTAACACGGTTATCAAGCGAGGTTCAAGTAGATATTGATCGAATCCAAAAAGAATGAAGCAAGTTTAGTAATGAGAACCTGCCATTCATCAAATCCTTGAAATGACTCAGGATTCCTCCTTTTTACTGTAATTAGTGATTGTTTGTCATTACTTGATGCAGATTTCTTAGGAAGGTATCCTTTGTATAATCTTCCAAATGCACCTTCTCCCAGGAAACCATCACTTCTGAAATTTTGAGTGGCAGCCTGTAGTTGTGCAAAAGTAAAAGCCCTCAAATTAGTGATGTCCCAGGTTTCACCACTTTTCGATAAAGCAGTCCACCTGTCTGCAGAGAATGCGTTTCTTGTCGCTGTTGATATTCCTGCTACAAAATTGACTTGTTAAATGATTCAGAAAGCTAGAACACAAAAAATGGATAGCATGTCATAAATACTGTAGATAGTTTTCTTCTGTTCATGCTTGACCTAGACATTCAGTTATCCAAGCAATCACTGGCAAGAACTACTAACAAATCGCAGAGCTAATATAAAATTTGGCCTCATAATGTAGCTTTATAAAACCTACCCACTTCAGATCCCTTGGAGATTTTCGGCTTTGCCGGGGCTGGAACTGCTTGAGTGAGCTCACCACTTGATGGAGAACCTACAGAAGACAAGACCTCAAGGACAGTTTTCATCAGAGGACGCTTAGAGGGATTTGGACTGAGACAGGCCTTTGCAACAACAGCAACTCCCCTCACTTCATTCGAAAGATGGTCATCCATGGTTACACTTAAAGTGGGATCGATAATATCCAGGAGCAGTTCCTTATCGTAAGTAGAGATGTAAGGCAGGATGTTTTCCATGCCATCACTGAAAACTTGAGTACCTGTGACCAGCTCTAGCAAAACCTTGCCGAAGCAATAAACATCATAGGTACATTTTGCATTTGATGCACCTGGTCAACCAAAACAAGAGTTAGACAAATATACGCCTGAAGTTACTCTTGTGGTCTTGCAATTTAACCTGGAAAGGCTTAGAGAAATTTTGAGCAAGAAAACAAAAGGCGGAAAGTGACTGGTGATGATGTTGTCATGCTACATAAAGGATGGCCAACTGCCAACGTCTTAAAGTTTGTTACTTCATTGAATTTCAAGTACTCTTCTTTTCTTCAACATTTCTCAACTTTCAGGAAGTTGTTATTTGAAAAAAGAGTAACTAGATGTTTTGCTCTGCCTTATAAACAATGGCTACTCTAGCTTCTTCAAGTAAGAATGATAGTGTAATAGGTTTCACATACCAATAGCGCCTTGCTCTGAGCCCCTGTGTATAAACAAGAATTACTGTCAACAACTTGGTAGAACAAAAGAATCAACATTGAAAAAAATAGGATACAGAGGATTCAACTACACAGGCCGCTCTGTCAATGTCTGATTTTTGGTTTTCTAATCACACTGGACTATATTAGAGTGCTCATAAATACGAAAGACACAAACAGCTAATCACAGTAACATCATAAGAGTAAGTAGCATCCGAAGCACAAAAGTTGTTGTGTGCATACATCTTCAAATTTTAGGAATAAGAAACATTGTAGTTTCAAGTGTCAACTAAAGGAGAGATAATTCAGCCAGTGCTACTGAATCACTCTGACAAGGATCCATATTATATCACTGAAGTATAGGTATGGCTTAAACATGGAAAATGTTTGTCAAAACACAATTTAGAGGAAACATATTGTGGGATATTGAATTTGAGCAAGCACGGCAAGCTTACTTTGGCAAACGAAGTAATTTGGAAATCCTGCTTTGATCTTTCGTCTCCGTACAGACCTCAATAACTCTCCCAAGGTACCCATCGTAGTTATCGTCGATCAGTATGCAGCTAGCTTCAACATTTCTTCGAGAAAACCCACAGCCAACACTCGAGAAATTAGAGTCGAACAAACTTTAAAAGGGAACATAAGCTAAAATAAGAAGAACCAGAAATAGACAAAACGTAAAAGCAAATCAGGGGATACCTGTGAACAAGGGGCGGTACACACTCATGATGCAAATGACACAAGGCCTTCGCAACTCCGGTTGCAACCTTCAACCTCGTTTTCCAATCTAGCGGTGTTGATGGGCCGTCAGCGCTGTCAGTTCTCTCGCAGAAAGATGTGAACAAATCTTTGTTCGGCATGTATTTGTAGACCAAAAATTTGTAAACCCGGTCGTCCAAGCAATGCCCCAGTAAAGGGACGAAATTTGGATGAGAAACTTTGGCGAAGAATTCCATTTCTGACTTCAACAGTGACATTTCGTGCGCTGAAGATAAATCAACCTTCTTGACAACTACTTGCACCCCTCCTTCCAAAACACCGTAAAAGAACACACCCGAGCGACCAAAGAAGATGCGATTGTCGAGACTCAAGTTGTTTGTAGCTTGGAGAATTTGGTGGTAAGTGAAAGAGTCAGATGATGAAACCTGGTAATCGGATGGAGAAAGGAAATTGAATGATGATGATGCTAAAGAAACATCACTGGGTGTCCTTAGAGCACTCCACCGGAGGTCCTCCCGCCTCAGGACGGCTCCGACCAGCCTATCCCAACTATCATAAACTGCCGCCATTTTTTATCAGTAAACTACGTGGATTTTGGAAAGCAAAAAGTGCGATTAAATTATGCAATCAATCACCGTCCAAATATAGAATCTTCAACAATAAACACGAAACACCATTGAATTTCAACCGGGTAGTCAATCTAGAACAACGGAAATGGTCATCACTGTCACTGACAGTGACAGGGGTTTTGACTGCAAAATTCAACGCGTTCTTTACTGGAGATGATAACATGCTTGTCCCTTTCCATAATTTTGCATAAGAAGGCCGCTTCCATGGATTCGGATTCGAGAAGTCAGATCAGAAGCAACTGGAAAATGGAAATGCTGCCCGAAACAGAGAACTGAGCTGAAGAACATGTAAAATGCAGCTCATTAAATAATAATGGAGAAACTACGTTGTCATCAAAGGTCCCATGGTCTAGTGGTTAGGACATTGGACTCTGAATCCAGTAACCCGAGTTCAAATCTCGGTGGGACCTTCCTTTTATCTACATTTTCTCATTTTGGGCCGTGAGAAACATTGAAGACAAATCAAGCCCAAAGCCCGAGTTACTTACATTTCTGTTTTCCACGGCCCAAAATGGACTATCCCATCAGCCCATGACCAACAGGATGGACACGTCTATCTTCTTTATCATTCGAATTTTATCGGTCCCCGAGGGATACGTCTATTTCTGGCTCCGTATTATTTTCTTTTGAAACATATGTATGGCTACCTTGGTCCCATAATAAGCGTTTTAACTCATCTTTATACAAATTAATGAAATTAGAACTATAATTTTGTATTCGAGTTCACTAAATAATCAATAAGTAGAGCTTCAAAATATTATAATTACAAGCCAGAGTAAAGTAGTATTGACAATACAAAAGAACATCTAAAATGGGAAAGAATAAACAATGATAATTTTGGAAAAATATGCACACTTCTTCTTAGAATGTAAAAAACGACACTTATTTTTAGGTGAAATTAGTACTAAAGCCCAAAAGAAATTCAACATCTGAGGTCCTATGGTCTAGTGGTTAGGACATTGGACTCTGAATCCAGTAACCCGAGTTCAAATCTCGGTAGGACCTTTTTCTTCCAACATATTTTTGTGCCAATATAAGCAATACTTATGCATGGGAAAGTATTGGTTTTCAGTAATGTCTTTTGTCCTAGTATTTCTCTCCCACCATATTCTTGTAGTACTTTTTTTTGTCTCTCTTTGAAAGTGTTTTTATTTTTACACGAATTGTAACAAAAAACATAGAAGAAAATGACAAAATTATAGCCACCAATCCTGAATATTACTCTCATTGTTCCATTATAAAAGGCTATTTTGTGATACTATAACAAAGTGAACTTTTCTATAAAAACGAAAAAAGCACCATCTTCCAAGAGGGTGACAAAAATAACTTAAAGAAAAATATTGCCTTTGAAACCTTCCATCTTTTTCATTTACATTCCACGAAAAGACCAAAGCAAAGAAGACTACCAAAACTTACAGAAAGAATGTAGCTTGTTTCATCCCACAAAACAAGCCCAAAAACAAATGGAACAAGAACAATAATTTTCTTTTTCTGGCTAAACTTCATTGGTATGTCTTCTTCCACCCTCCTCTCTACTAAAACTTCCCCAAAAGTCAAAAATAAACCTTGCAATTTGGTATTGCTTTTCCCCTGCTAAACAAACACATCTTTAAAAATCTCACTATCCCACTCACTCACCCCCTCCAATGGAGCTGTACACATCTTTTATAAATCCCAAACTTAACCAAAGAAACTGCCCCAGAAAACTACCCTCTTGGAGGAAAATGTTTACCTGTACTAAAAAGAAAGCAAGGGACTCTCAAATGCAGAGCCTGCTCTATTATTATTAACAAAGAATCATGAAAAATCACCTCTGTCCTAATCCTCAATTGGTCTCTCTACATCTGGGGATTCCATCGGTTCCGGGAAGATCTCCTTGGAGTGCCGTCTGGTGGAGGATGAATGACCCCCGTCACCATTTGGACCGCTTCCCTGAGAGCCGGTGGTTCCTGACTGTTTAAAGCTACTGCCAGCTTCCATTTTGTTAGTAGCTGGCGCCACCGGTACAGCTGCTACATCCGAAGAGCTGTGCCGCCAGCTGCCAAAAAGCGCAGCATTCCACGAGCTTCTAGAGGAAGTTGTCCTCAGCCTTGCCGAGCTAGTGTGCTCCTCCCTCACTACTTTTAAAGGATTTTCTAGAGCTTTAAGAATATATCTCATGAGGGGTCGCCTTGCCGGCTTGGGATTGAGGCAAGACTTTGCAACAACTGCCATTGCCCATACTTCCTCCAATAGATCTTCGTCTATGATTAAAGATGGGTCTATAATTTTTGTGACTTGCTCCTTCTCATAGATATTGATGTAAGGTAGTGTCTGCTCTAACCAATCTTTCATTGTGGCGTCGCTGGATGCGCTGATGCCAAGCTTGCCCGTAACAAGCTCAAGCAAAACCTTTCCAAAGCAATATACATCATAGGCACATGTAGCGTTGGGAGTACCTGAACGCGTCAGACCAAGCGTTCGTCAGACAAAAGTATATGATTGATAGCTTCTAATTCCATTTAGGACCAACATAAAAGAACAAATGGGGTTTACCATTTATACCACACGACATGATGAATTTCATAAAAACCGAAAAGAGTAATAATTCCAACGCAAAATCCCCCCCTCCCAATGCAGTTCAACCTCTCAAATGTAGCCACCTAAGACTAACATAATAGCTTATCCAGGTTAATAGCACTACCAATTTACCATTCGCAATCAAGCAGAATATTTACAGAAGGGAAAAAAAAAAAAGATATTAAAACACGAAATTGAAAGAAGTGACGGCAAAGTCTACGTACCCGAAGTACCTGGTTCAGATGGCCTGCATGCAAGAGAACATTGCAACTAGTCAGAGCCTCATTTGGCAATAAAAAATAGCATAATAAATCTTTAAAGCAATAGTATAATTGTTGAGTAGCTTAAATGAAGTACATTACATTGCCAATCCAGGTTCTGAACAAGAAGAAAAGAGGTAACATCTTTTTAGTAGGTTAACCGTGAAAACATGTAACGTCAACACAATTATTAAATGCTTTGATTGCAGACCATAACACAAGACAGATATGATCTGCATTGTCAATTAATTTTTAAAAGATAACAGAGAATTACAAACACCTACTCTCTACAATTAGTGGGGTTAAACTTGATAATAATAGCAAAATGTAACTTAAGGATGATAGTGAACCTCTTATTTGAATACAAAGACAGCCTTCTACAATACTTCTCGAATGCCGCATTTCTTTAATTCTTTCAAGTGGGTGGGGTTCATATAAGGAATTTATCTAATTCGTTAACTCTTAACAAACTTTATTTGGAAATGACCTACAGTAACTAGCAATTACATAGATGGCCCTAACCACAAAATTTTGGATGCACCACATATGTCCACTAATTAACGCCTTTAAAGACAAGGCTCGGCTTCACCAACCTTGTACTCTCTGACTCCTAATTATTCATTATTGAAAGAGACACAATCCAATGCAATATTTCAACATTTATTGATCATCCCTTTAAGCTGGATCCTCCATTTGAGTAATAATAATCCTCAATAGATTGGAAAGAAATAAAGCAAACCCTCCCTACCCCCTACGACTCCAAAGAAGAGAGAGAGAGAGAGAGAGAGAGAGAGAGAGAGAGACAGAGAGAGAATAAGGATTGCTTACGGTGGCAAGCGCAGCAACCTGCTGATTCTATTTTGATGACCATCTCCTTCTTGAGCACAGACCTCAGTTAAGCTCCCTAACCTCACTTCAAATTTGTCATCAAGCAGAATACTACTAGCTTGCACATCTCTTCAGCAATGACAAAAGGAAAATGTCATTGATAGTCCATTATACATGTATTCATGTTGTAGAAGTAAATGGGAAAAACATGGAAGTAAAAAATTTAGCAAGTGCACAAGACAAAAAATATGACTGCCTTTTCTAGATGGAACATGTGTATATGGTTTACGAAAGGAGAAAAGTTTCTCATTCCCAAGATACTTGTGAGTTATTTCTTGCATTTTCTTCATGTAATTGCTATGAGAACTGCGCTCTAGAGGAATTAGGAACAGGCTAGGGTGTTTCCCATTGCTATCTGTTTGAAAGGGAGCCTAGGCGTGGCAGTAAAAGTTGTTGTCATAAGACCTGAAGTTACGGTTTCATGTCTTGAAAATAGCCTCCTATTGAAATATACAGTAAGGCTGCATACCTTAAAGCCTCAATGGTCCTAACCTTCCCTAGACCCCCACCAAGGAGGAAGCTTCTACGTAATAGGCATCAGTTTCAAGGCTATGTGTTTCAGAAAGACCAAAGAGCTTTCCTTTGGACCCTCACCCAAGAGCAACCTTGAAATAATGGTCTAGGGCAGCCGGGAAGCCAAAAAAATAAAAGATGCATATTCAGTTTCTTTTTGGAGAAACCTTGAGTTCTACATTTGTAAATTAAAAGCAGGAGCACAAGTACACATGGATGACTGCAATGTATCTAAGAAACTCAATACTAGATCATCTTTTATTCAGTTTCTTTTTGGAGAAACCTTTTTATGAATATAACTGGAAGACCTCTAAGAGAAGGAATTATGATCTGAACAGTAAGGCTGCATACATTAAAGCACAGAAATTGGTTTGTAGATCATTGATCAGCCCATAAATAATATGAGGGACGAAAACAGGAGGGGTGGAGCGAAAAAGAAAAAGTGCATATTCTGTGTGTGTATGTTAAGCATGCATCCTTGATTTTTCCTCTTTCCTGGCAACCTACTATTTCAAAGCTCTTACTCTTAAAAGAATTAACTTTATATGATCAGATAGAACTGAAGTGAGATTTTAGCAAACAAAAAGCAGAAGATACATCCATAACAAGGCAGGCAAAAATGTTGCTCTAGTTGTTCAGCACAAATGGCAATGAAATGAAGACATCCATAATCTAAAAGACACCTAACTGGCTGGCGGGCACATGCAAGATAAACTAGCGAAAGTAGGGAAAACCAAGGTGATCCAGGAAGCGTGAGCTCAAAGGCAAACACTTTTTGTACACAAAGAGACAGAGTAGAAATCATTAGGTGGTCACAGTCAAAGAAACCACATAAATGGGAAATGGACCCTACATAGAAATAACAAATAACTGCATGGAGGTTGCGTTTCTTGACAGCTTTACCACTGGATATACCCTAATGCTCGTAGTAATTATGTGGCAAGAAGTTGAACTAAATATCATGGTATGTTGAAAAAGCTAGCAAAAGTAAACTCCTTTCAGCTCAATTTCGCCCATATTTTTATGCAACCAATTTGTTTTTAGCACCAGAATGCATACAAATCACACAACACAACAAATGTGTACAAGAAGCCAAATGTGTGTGCGTTTAGATAAGCTATTTGGAAGTACCTGTGAACAAAAGGTGGCGAGCATTCGTGATGCAGATAAGACAGGCCCTCGGCTGCTCCAATAGCAATTTTTAGTCTAGTTATCCAATCTAGTGACTGCAAACCTTCATCATCCGAATCAGTTTTCCTAAACAATGAACTTGACAAGTCTCCATTAGGCATATATTTGTAAACCAAAAACTTCTCTGTCTCATTCTCCAAGCAATGTCCAAGGAGAGGGACCAATCTGGGATGAGAAACCTTGCTAAAAAAGTCAAGTTCCAACATGCACGTTTCTCTCTTAACAGACTGCAAATCTACTTTTTTTATAACCACAGGAATTCCTCCTTCCAGAATACCACGGAAAAAATCACCAGAGTGGCCATGTTTGATGAGATTCTCATCACCAAATTCACCTGTGGCAAGCAGTATCTGCTGATACGTAAATGCATCTCCCAAGTGGACAAGTTTAATGGCATTCCCGGAGGCAATGGGCTTGCGCCAGCAGGAGCAGGTCCCACGCCAGTGCCTCTTTGATTGGTTGTATTCCTCCTGCGAGAGCATATAATCAAGAGTGCAAGCACAACCACCAAAAGCAGAATAGCCCCAACACCTCCCAATACAGCTGCCAAAATTATTTTAGTTCTGCGGCTCTTCTTCTGAGACCGAGGAAGAGGAGATTGGGTCGTATTTGGCACTCCAAAATTATCAAATACTAAACCCCTCTCTGCATAAAATGATGCACATTCTCTCCCACTCTTCTGACTCGAAATGTTTTGAAGGCAATTTTCAACAACTTCAACGTTGTTGTTCCGGGCATAACCTGGAACCGGACCTTGGAAGTAGTTACCTGACAGATCAGCAAAACGAAACCTCCTAATCACAGAACTGATACTTCCATAAAACATATTCCGTGATAAGTTCAGCAATGCAGTTGTCACATTAGCATTCCAAGTAAGATTAGGCAGTGCACCGGTGAAGTTATTTCCAGACACATCTAGGACTTGTAATTCAGGCATTGACCACAACACACCAGGAAGCTCACCCGTTAAAGAATTATTACTCAGTACCAGAACCCTCAACTGGCTCAAAGGAGTAAACAAATTCGCGGGCAATGGCCCCGTGAGCAAATTTTTCCCAATGAGCATTCTCTGCAAGTTCCTTAAACCTCTCAAGTCAGGGGGCAACGGCCCGGCCAAAGAATTGGATCCAAGATCAAGGTCAACCAGACTGGACAGATCACCGAGTTGGGCGGGTATCGAAGAAGACAAACTATTCCCAGAAACATTCAAGAATTGCAATCTGGATAAACTTCCCATACCAGAAGGGATGCTTCCAGTCAAGTAATTTACAGACATATCAAGCAAAGTAAGATTACTGAGACCAACAAAAGACACAGGAATAGTCCCAGTCAAAGAATTCCGAGAAAGATCAAGAACCTCGAGACTCAACAACTGACCCAAACTTGATGGAACTATCCCAGTAAGATTATTGCGAGACAAGTACAAACTACTAAGGCTAGTCGAATTGCCCAAAGTTAAAGGGATGGTACCAGAAATTGAACAAGACCTGAGATCAAGCACTTGGAGAGAGGCAAGCCTTGTGCCAAACCAATCAGGAATTGAACCCGGGAGTGCGAAATTGGAGGCATTAAACGAAGCCAAGAAGGTAAAATTCTGGAGGGCATCCACTACGAATTGAGGATTTTCACTTCCAATACGGGTACGCCTAAACCCAGAAACGTTGATCCCAACGACACGGCCATTCCGGCATCGAATACCAGCCCAGAGCGTGCAAGGGTCGGACTTGATAGGCCATTCTTTTGCCCTCAGACCCAATGAAGATCTCAACTGAAGTAACGCCAACCTCTCAACCCGGGAACTCAAGAATTGCTGCGTTTGCGCTAGTGAGAAGTTAAAAAGTAAGGACAAATACAAAAAGCACACCAAACGCACTTTGCTCCGCCGATCCACCATCTCCACTTAACCTTCATTGAACTCCAAAAACCTCACATTCGCGTCAAACATAAACCCTGTAACCGTGTAGTGCCTATGCGTTAGCATCATTGAATATAGACACACAGAAATTTAGGGATTCTTGATTCAAAGCGGCAGAAGCAGAATATACATTTCCACTTTTTTCTCCCCACAAAACAAAGATAAAAAGGAAAGGAAAAAAAAACAACATCAATAACAAGAAGTTGTAAAAGAAAGACATAAAAAAAGGGCTTACCTTTGATTTGATTTGATTCTCGTAAAAAAAATATATTCCTTTTCCTTTCGTGGGTTTTTCTTTCCTCTAAATCTTTTCCTTTGTTTCCTCTGTTCGTGTCCTTTTTTCCCCCTCTGCTTATCCGGGGACACCTACTAACACTGTTTCTTTGTTTTCTATCAGTTTCTTCAGTTGACAAACGCAAGAAAGAGAGAGAAAGACATGGCTTTTTTTTATAAATTAAAAAAATCTAAAAATGGGGGAAGGTGGATTTAAATGGAAGTTCCATCAAGCCCAGAAAGTAAAAGGGTAGGCTTGTCCCGGTCAAAATAGCGGCAGAAGAAGAAGAAGCAACAGCAGCATTAGCTGCAGCCATACTTCATACTTCTTTCTCTCCCTTTCTCCTTCTCTTTCTTCCTCTCTGAAAATCGACAGTCGTCTGAAAAATACTGCTACTAAGTAGTAGTTAAAAAGGGGCCGGGCAGGGAGGATAGAAACGAAAAGGGTCTTTAATTATTCCTCTCTTTTTTACAACTGTTAAACATTAATGAATAAATGTGTGTTTTCCGGCTATCTCCGGCGAGGATTTAAAAGAAAAGCCTGTTTGTTTGTGCCGGCCGGCCCGGTTTGTGCCGAAGTTTGACCGGGGAGTTGACCGCCGAAAAATACGGCCAATCCAGCTAAGTTCAAATCTCTATCGCTAATGCTAAAGACTGAAGTTGATATCATAGAATAATTATATTAAATGTACTATAAACAAATATTAATTAATAATATTTTGTTGGGATTTGCCAATTTATGTTCTCTTTATTGATGGGGCAGATTGGGGAGATAAAATGTTGGTGGGAGATTGATGATCCAAAGGTTTTTATTTATTTTTATTTTATTTAGGGGGTGGTTATTAGTTGTGGGGACTTCAATTCATTCTAAAATTGGGTGTGGGTGTGTCCATAAATACATAATATTTTTCTTTCACTTTTTTGAGGTCATTGATTTGGAAAGGAGTGGTGATGTATTGTGGTAATCTCAATTTGTGATGGTGATTGTGTGTGTGTGAATTAAAGAGGTTGATGAAGCCCCATGGATTATAGGGGAAATTACATTTAACCCCTTGATTTTTGGGTAATTGTATAATAACCCTTGTTGATTGTAAAACTACAAAATACTCTTTTAAGTTTAAAATTTTATTAAGAAGACAGTCTAAAATATACTCCATCTGTCTTATATAAAGAGTTGTGTTCTTAAATGTACCTTACAACTCATATGGAGTAGTGCGTTTATATACCTTATAGAGCCTTTTTGTTTTTTTTAGAACAACCAATTAAGTGACCAAAAGCTTAGAAACTCTTTTTTATTTTGAAAAATCGAAAAGGATACTGAGGGGTCATAAAGAATCATACCTCAAGCTACATAAATATAATGCAATGATAAAGCAAATAAGGGCCTTACTGAACTAAACAATCTTGTGTAAAAATTACAAACCTTTAACAATCCTAATGTTGGGCACTCTCGTCCGATTCATCCGGACCAGACTATGAACATGCCCATGAAATTGAGTAGCGTCGAAAGTTTGAGTTTTGTCGCCTCCATTTAGATATGGCCGGCGTTATAGAGACTATTTTTGTAGCTTTTATGCTTCACAATATGTGTTTAATAGTATGAAAAGTTCACTAAATTACATTTTGTAAATACTATTTGAGTCACTAGTTCACATTTTTTTTAATTAATATATGTTTCTTAAAAAATAATTATATTAAGAAGAACATTGTTGACACCTCTAATTAACTTCTAGACAAATGTTTTTTGTTTGATTATGAATAAATAATTTACTTTTAAACTCTTTTACACCCAATTAATGAATTGCTTAATACACTTGTATGTAGTGTTGTAAATATATTTCCTATAATTAATAAACGGTCCGATCTCACATAATAGTGGAATGTGTATAATAATATATGTTGGATATGGAAAAGAGGCCGAAGTCATAACCAGCCGAGGTCAGCCCATGCTGACTTTTGTTAACTTGTCTTGGGTCGCAAGCTAATGACATTACTATGACAGCCTAAACTTGACACAGTACTTATAGGAAAGCAACATGTGTCGAGTTGCTAGAGGCTCGCCACAAGGATCGAGAAGGCGGTATCTTGGGATAAGGATTATTCCCCCCACGTGAAGGACGCCGCGTCATCCGATAACGTGGCATACCTTTCACTAAAAACGCCTATAAATGCTCGATCCCAGTTCATTTTAGAAGGTATGAAATTCCTGATTAGTCTTACTTATACTTCTCTATTTCATTCTAACTTAAGCTTCGGACTGGAATAGGAGAGTTAATCCCAAAAAGCAGGTTCACGGACCTAAGGAAGCAGTTGGCTGAGCTCGGCACGGATCGGGGATTTTCAACAATATGCATGTTTTGTTAATAATAATAATAATAATAATAAATATTTAAAAAATATTTTTGAAACACGGAGAAATCAAGAAAAAATATTTCTAAATGTTTTTGAATATGCATGTATATTCAAATTCTAGGATTTTGTTGTTTTCAACCGTATTAGCATTAATTAGTTTGCAATTTTTATTTTATATATACTTTTTTTGAAAACTAGTTTACAAATTTGAATCGAGGGAAATAATATATAGTAAGCTTTGCTTCTATTATTTGAAGATATGTTTTGAAAAGTGAAAATATCCAACAAAAAAAAAAATTAATGAGCGATATAATACTACATGACAGAGTTATGTAAAATTCACTTTAAATTTTTATCGTGAGTGTTATTATGTTATTCAAAATTTTCCAAACTAGTCGTAGTTTTTATATTTATCGGTTAAACTCCAACGTTAATTTGTCATTTAATTTACGAATCGACACACCATCAAATAAATTTCAAAAATTAATGGAAGAGGTTGGAGATGTTTGGTATTTAGCTATGAATGTCATAATTGTTACGTTGATCATTAAGTGCGTTATTTATTACTGTATATTTTAAAATATATTTTTCTATATGCTATAGTATTTTATCTTTTAAAATAATTTGTTGTTGTATTTCCTATACAATTTCAATGTTTAAAAATTAAAAATAATATAAATTTGCTAAACTTGTTTTTTATATTTGTAATTTCAACTAACAAAATATAAATCTCAAAAATAAATTACCTTCCACGAGTTTAAATAATAATTTTAAATACATTACTAATGTTATTGTAAATGATACTCTGGTTACCAAATAATAATAACTCAATGTGTAAACCTCAGCACATTTGACTTATTATATGAGAATCGAATTTTTAACCTCTAAATGATCATCTATACGTCACGATTGGTGGAGCATTGACTCGTTCGTGATTGGTTACCCGGAGAGTATAAAACAAACTAGAAACAAAAGGGTGCGTAATGATGGAGTCAAACAGTAACTGAAGGTCAAGCCTTGTGTTTCTTCATATTTAGGTTTGGCCCCAATTATATGTATAATTCAGGTGGTGGACCAGTCCTTGTTAAATCCAGGTATTAACAGCATTATTGTTAGGCATTCCATTAACTTATTTGTTATTGACATTTTACCCCTCTAGTTTAAATGTATTTATAAAATTAACACGAAAACTATTTTTGTTTTCAGTCATAGTACTCATGTTTCTTTATATTGATTTTGTATAACAAACTCATGACCACTCATTTTATGAACTCATCACTATGCATTTTTCCTTTTTCCTCTTCCTCTTCAACATGGAGGTATATATCACACTTATTGAGCACAAACTACACCATATATTTCAACGGGTCTCTTTACAAATATCAATCACATACGATAAATCTTCAGACCTACTATTAATCCACGAAGTAACTATGAATGTTAACTTTAAAGAATCGAGTTTGAAACTACATTCACAATAATCAAATAAGGGATATCATTTACATCTTATGTTTGAATAGTGGTTCAAAACTTGGGGACCCCTAAATACAAGCACAATAAAATTACCACATTTCCTATGAGGAAACAAATTTGATGAAACCATTCCATAGTAGACAATCATATAATTTCTCCGTCATATTATAACAGTTCAATGATACAACTATTTATTAATCACAAAGTATAATTTTAAAATAAAATTTTCTAAGAAAACGAAACAAGAATATTAATGCATCAAGATAATTTTTATGGTACTTTGCACAGCACAAGTCAACCACCATTGTGTGCAAGCTTGCACCATTATATGCTTAGGTGTACCACTTGCCTACACAGCCATACATTTATGTATGATATAACCTCTACCTCTTATTGTTGTTAATTAAACGAAAAATTATAGAGTGCATCAAATGTATTGTAAAAAATAGTGTAGTTAATCAATTATAAATAGATAATTTTAATTTTATTTATTTATGAGTTTTCTACATGTACATTTGTTTTATCTCAAAATTACACTTTTTTCTTTAAATGTATTTGACTGCACAATTATACGTAGTGTAACGGATAAACCGAATAATCTCTCAAATTAAACTAATATATTAATTCCACTTTCCCAACCCCTCTTGAAAAGGAAAGAAAAAAAATAATAAAAAATAAAAAAATATAATAATAATAATAATAATAATAATAATAATAAGAGCAACTGAGGAGCATGCATTTACACTTTACAATAGTTGCCTGCGCATTATTCTCAACAACTGTAATAAAAAATTTGCATAAAAGTTAAGGTAGACTTGAATACGATGTATCCTCCGATCCCCATGTAATAACCTTATTTTTATTTTTACTATAATTTGTACATCGATCGGGCTACCCTTCAACCTAATTCGTTAATTAAACTAATTACTTTACTATTATTAACCACCAATAATATTTAATTTTCAACAGCCCCGGCCAGGCATAAATGTCATATATATTATATTATGAGAGTACTTAAATGTTCCAATCAATTAACTTCAATTCTTGAACCTTTTTTTTTTTCTTTTTAATTGAAGAAATAAATTTTTAACAACTAAGACGGTTTCACCTGCATTTTTCCCATTTTAATTAATTACTACTAGTAGTACAAGCTAGTAAATATTTCTTAAACTTCATAAAAACAAGCAACGGAGGAGTATGTAGTTTAATTCGATCTAAAGCGAAAAAAACTTTACCAAGACTTGATATACCGCGAACTCTCTTAAAAGATAGACACGTGGTGGATGGCATGTTATATATTAATATTAATAAACTATTGGATATATCGTACACAATAACGAGATATGATTTATGTAGCGGATCTCACGTAGCGGGACAAACAATTGGTTTTTATTTTTGTTGTTGTATGATTAAATGAATGTGAGACAACCAAAGATGTTTATTGTTTAGTTACCACCATAAATTGCAAGTAATAATTTACGATTTTATATATAATTTTAAAATACCAAATTGATATTAACACCGATTATATCTTATGGACATTTTGTGTAGGATGTTACAATCATATGATTCGGATCTTGCAAATTACGGTCTATCACTTATGAATTTGTAGTGTATATTAATATTATCCCAAATGAAGACAGATTCCAGCGGCCACATAAGCTACAGCTCACGAATCACAACTCATCGATGAAGAGAGATCGTGGGGGTTTAGTTAGAGTTGATTAGTTCATCATTAGCCTAATGATGCTTATTTAGCACTAATTAAATGGAAATTAAGGAAGGTGTTAGTGTGGTGCCACGAATTAATGGTTAAGTGTCAATCTATGATTGGTGTGTCGCTATTACTAATATCTTTTTTTTTTTTTTTTTAATAAACACTTAAAAGTAAATTAATAATCTGAGCATCGTGTGCATGTGGTCTTCCAATATTTAATGAGTAATATTCGTGGTGCATGAAGTGATTGGGTGGCCAAGAAGAAGTCCATATTTCAACTATAATATTTTCCCAGTTAAATTTGATATGCGTGTTTTTATTAACATGTGAAACATTAGAGATTAAAATCAATATATAATAAATCAAATGCTAAACTCATTGTGCGACACAATATAGACTAAATTAAATACACGATATATTAGAGTCTAAACTTTATTTCAGCTAAACTCGATACATTTGTAATTAATACTTTATTATTACGCATAAATTTGGTCTATTTACGTTATACTCTATCCTTTATGTTAGAAGAGTCCACTTTATTTTATTTTTTTCTTTCTTTCTCATCATATCTTCCTTTAATCTTTGTCTCTAAATAGCATCCACCAGTAGCCTTAATTTACAAAGCACCACTTCGTGTATTAATCATCATCGATCATTCTTCAATGCACTAAATTTATAATCCGTGGACTTCTTGAAAATTAAGCAAAAAGTGTTAGAAAATTATGCTTAAGAGTGAACATGCGTTGAATAGTGTAATAATATGAGAGATGATTCAGTGCATCTGTTGTACCACGGGCCTATTTTTTTTTTATTGGGTTGAGTTTTGGTTTGAAAAAAATAACTTTATAATACAAAAAATGTATTAAAAATATAAAAATGTATAGCTAAATAGTAAAAAATTATATTAAAAATGATGAAAACTAATTATAATATATTAAATTTACTGTTGAGACCAAAATTGAGACCAAAACTAAAACTTAAAAGAACAGGAATAAGTCGAATACCATTGTTTGAACTTAATTTGAAGTACTCCCTCCGTCTCACTCAAATAGTCCACTTTCAAAAAGTATTTTTGTCTCATTTAAAGAGTTCACTTTGAATTTATTTACACTACATACTGTTACTAATATAACAATGTGTGATTCACAATTAACTCTTACTTTTAAAGTAAGGATATAAGTGAAAAATATGATGGTAAATTACTTATTTTAGGTGTTGTATCTTATCACTTATAATAAATATACATTTTAAAGTGGACTTTTTGAGTAAGACGGAAGAGTGAGTATTAATTAGGAGCCAAAAGTCAAAAGTGGACATATACATATGTATATAGTCATTTTATAAATAAAAATCACTAGTCATTTTTGTCCCTTTTTGGGCGGGGGGGCTTCATTTATTATTATTTATTGATAAGACATAACAAAATTAATGTGAGTCAATGTCTACTGAGTATATCTAAACATCTTTATTACTGATGTGATGTGAATAATTAGCTAAAATGACACGTATATATTTAGACAGTGCTGAAAAAAATAAAGTATTACAAAAATTTTACGACAAATTAATATTTACAATTTACGAATTTTTGTGTATTTTACTGCAATTTTACCTTTTCATAATTGAGTTTTCTTCTTTTTATTAAACAACTTGAATTTAATACTATATAATTTGTAAATCTGTTGAGTCTTTGCCGATGTTGAGAGTTATATTAAAATCGACTTTATTAAATGACAAATTGGCCGTCTTGGCCGTCATTTGATCAAGTCTTTGCCGATGTTGAGAGTTATATTAAAGAGGCGCAAATATATACACGTTACAACTTACAAATTGTGTACTTTTACTTTACGTATATGTTTGTTATTTTGACTTTGGGCAAGAGCGTAGACATATTTAAAATAGTTATTTGTTCAATATATGGCTCATTTAATTATCGCTATTCCAATTTAACTATTCTCAAACTCAATATCAGGCGTTTTATGATCTCGCTTTGGCGTTGATAGACCAATGTAACTCGCTTTGGCGTTGATGGATCAATACAACTCTAGGCCCAACACCCACTGTATTCATTCCTTGAATCAAATAATTTATTTGATTCTGTTACGATATGTAGTGTATGTAATTATGTCTAATTGTGAGCTTATCCTGTACCGTAACCTTATATAAAAGATACATACTCTGTGTATTATAATTTTCGATTATATATAATGAGTTATGTTACGAAAATGAAACTCCTCGGAACGCTCCTATCTAATAAGACTGAAAAAATTGTATTTTTAATAGAGTATAAGAAACAATAAATTTAAAATGTCAAACACGTAATCAAGTACAAAGTGTTATTCTTCTCTTGTTAAGAATATAACATGGGGGCGGGGCGGTGGTGATAGAGACCCTCACATTGCCACGAGGATCAATTTAGTGCATGAATCGTGAAAGTTTCCTTCTTCCTCCCATCTTTTCACTTTCTCATTTTTTTTTTCTTTTATTCTTTTTATTCTCCTTTCCTCGAGAATAAGAAGCAAAAAAAGGAAATAATTAATGTCTCATCGATTGTGATGCATAGCGGATCATTCAAAGTTTGGGATTCAATTTCTATCTCCGTCAGTTCAACATGTTTAGAATGTAAGATGACAGGACTATGCGCTCTCACGAAACTCTTCTACTTTATTCTTATCATCGATGTAAAAGATAACATGACTTATGAAATAATGATAAAAAAAAAAACAAAACAACACTTTAGTTGGATGAAGAAACTTGACCGGTAGTGCATGGTTGACCGACAAACAGTAACGTGATGTGATTCAGACCGTAAAATTATGCAAATTACAATTGCCCCCTATGGATTTTACATCTTCCATGAGCTGTGCAGCCTGTGCTTAAAATAAAAACTGAAGAGGTTGATTTTTAAGTTAACTATGATTATCGGGGCAGAAACGGAAAAAAAAAAGAAACAATGGGAAAATAATAAAGTTGGATTATTTGTTTTCAAAGCATTTTAGTCAAAGAAAACCAAATACTGAAAGATAAAAATATCTAGATAACCCTCGCAATTTTGACTATTCTCACGAGTTGACCTAATCTCAGAATAAACAATTAAATCAAACGGTCAAAATAATGATGACTTGGTGGAATTTAGGCAGCCGCAACAAAACTGGGACTTGGCTTTCGATACTGCGAAAGATTCACGCCTTTTCTATTTTGAATTTTGATGATTCAACGCAATTAACAAAATGAAAGGAGACAAGGAATAAAAAGTTGTTTTTTATTATAATGGTTTACTAATGATGATGCATTGAGACGAGCTCTTGAATTCGACCACCATTCAATTCAACACTTTGAGAATGATAATTGAATACTCTAAAAGTTTTGAGTTAGTATTAAGTTGGAATGGATTTAAAAATTGTATGTTGTAACTAGGTTGAATGTTTATATTTATGAGAATTATTGCCCGTTGAACAGTTTGTTCTTGTCCTCATGATCTCAAAATTACGTTGAAGTATTTCGAGTACTATCCCGCATTTGGAAGTAATGGGATCATAAATAGTTGGTTGATGCTGACATAGGGTTTATGGCTAAGATAAGCAGTTCAAGGAGGTCTCACGACTCTTCTAACCCTCACTTCACCGCTTACATATATCTATATGTTTATGTGTAATATTTTAAGGTTTTTTTTTTTTTTTTTTCTGTTGGCAGTAGACCTTACATATATTTTTCTGACTCCGTCACCTATGGCTAACAATATAAGAATAGAAACATTTTTGTCACTATGATGTATTAGGCCTGGCAAATTGACCCGTCAACCCGACCCAACCCGTCCGCCCTTTTAACCTGTTGGATTGGGTCGAACGGATTACGGGTCAAAACTTGACCCATATTTAACGGGTTGGGTTGGGATTAACCCGCGGGTTACAATTTTTTTCCAACCCGTATCTTTTATCCTCATTATATATGTATATGTAACCTTTCAATATACATATATAAGTTTTAAAAATAATTTAAGAGATATTTATAAATAAATATCATTTATTTTAAGTAATAATTTTTTGTTTAAAAAAAATTACAGGTCAATTATGGGTTAAGGTACGGGTTGAACGGGTTATAACCCGTTGGGTCAAGCAAATTTGACCCGTTGGGTCAACTAAATTGACCCGCGAGTTGAGCGGGTTATAACCCAACCCAAACATAACCCAACCCGCACTTGACCCGCTAGGTGCGGGTCAAGAATTGACTCAACCCATAACCTACCCAACCCACCCAATTGCCACACCTAGATTTATTGACGTCATGCATTCGAATGAATTTTGTGCACGAGAGCATAATTCATACAATGATTCCGTGGTCGGTCAGTCAATTGGATTCTATAGAATCGGTTTATAGCACACTGGGACGTTTATGGCCGGGTTTTTAATCTTTTAATAATTGGGTGCCAATTTTAGTTAATTATTAAACTTAGTACATGATTAGTAAAGAGTTTAAAACCTGCCTCCTCTCTTCTCATACCCAAAGAAACAATTTTTCTTCTTCCCTAGCCGCCGCCACCAAACTCCATTTCCAGACTGAACTTTGTGTATTTTCTTTTATTATTTTCTGTTAGAACATTTTAATAAAATGTATTTTTATTGATCAAACTGTAGCTTTAATTTTTGTATTAAAAATTCAGTTACAAATTTGATAGGTTACAAAAGTGATTTGAGTAATAATCTTTAGCATTTGTGCGAATGCTTGATTTTTGGTAACCAAAGCTTTGAAAATGCAATTGAAATAATTATTTCATTGAGAATACGTTTTCAAACATTGAAACATTATTATAAATTGATTCTTCAGTTTTACTAATCAATTTTATGAATTAATATTACATCAATATTTTATCATAATTTGCATCAGTTTCATGAGTATCAATGCAGTGATCATATCCGTTCACATTTGTGAGAGAACAACTGGATTTCTCAATTATTAAATGGAGCATACGGTTTTGCTAATTTGAATTAAAAGCCAATTTAATTCTTTGTGTATGTATATGAGTCGTATGAGCAAAGAATTAGGTGTGCAATCTTTTTGTGTTTCATACAAATCCCTCAAACAACTTTGGCAAGGAGAGAAAGGTTTTAGAAGAGTTGGTTTAGTTTCCTAGTGATTGTGCAGATTGTTAGGAAAACACAGCGAGTGTGCTGGGCTGTTGTATCCTGGGGGTGATAAGTTTCGACAGCTCTATTGCACAAAAGATAATTGTTTGCAGAAGGGCTTGAATCACCTAAAGATAGCGACTACGTGCCTCAGCCCTTCCACATTAGCTTCGCTAACGAATTATCTGTTTTATCTTCTTTGTTTGTTTTATGGTTTTGCAGGTCACTTGTGGTAGTTGGAACAACATTTTCCTTTTATTTTCTGTTTGTTTTTCTTTCGATTCTCCCGTTGGGGGAGATTAACTCTCTCGATTGGCAGAGCTTTTTGTTTGGTATTGGCCTCTCTTTTGGAGAGTTTTTTTGGTTGTTGTTGTTGGCTTGGTTTTCCTTATCGTATGGTGTGTTTTTTTGTTCTTTTGGAGATGGAGTTGGAGATGGAGATGGAGTGTTTTTTTGTTCTTTTGGAGATGGAGTTGGAGTTGGAGATGGAGAGGAAGATGAAGATGGAGCTGGAGCTGGAGATGGAGGAAAAGAGGCAGAGGAAGGTGAAGAGAAAGAAGAGAAAAAAGGTCTAGGGGCTACTTGTTCTGATTTAGTGTGTGAGTGAGAGTTTGTATCTTAATTGTTACTGGACTATTTTCAGGGCTTTTAATATAATTTACATTTCAAAAAAAAAGAGTAAAGAGTTTAAAACCTGTAAACACTCACATTTTCTATCAAACCATACACTCTTTTAATTCACTAAAAAAAACGCAGCCATTGATGTGACATCATATTACCATTTCGCAGGTTTAATTCTATGTGATGAAACACAATATGCCCTTAGGAATATTGAACCTCTCGATCTCGGAAAATGTCTCACTGGATCCGGTAATGACCCAGAAGATGCGGGGCTATCTCCCTATACCACTCCGACACTCAAAGTCAATAAAATATATAAGTGTATAATATCAATGCAGAGAATAGTCGTGTACCTTTTTCGTTGTCCTTTACTTTGATTTGTATCTTTGTATTTATAGAGTGACTTTACCGTTTATGTCCGTTGGATTGCATCTTAACCGACATCGGGTTTTTATATTGGTGGGGGGTTTAATGTTATTGTAACCTTCACCCAGTCATTAAGGACTTGTTTTTTTAAGAAGGTTTGAGTTTTTGTTTTGAAAAAATAGTTTTATAATGTAAAAAATGTATTGAAAGTATAAAATGTATAGTTAAATAGTAAAAAATTGTATTAGAAATGATAAAAACTTATTATAATATATTAAATTTACTGTTGAAACCAAAACTTAAACCAAAATCAAAACTTAAAGAACATGCCATAAACTAGTAACGATTATTCAACCATTAAATCAATAACCGTTTTGTCATTACCTCCTCTATTAAGTGATATCATCATTGCTACATGTAACTCCTGCTAATTTCTGGCATTCGGTACCAGCAACCTATTTTCGATATCTGGTACGTCACTCTACCAATACCGATGAATTACCACTATGTTTTCTAGGTTTTATACAAAGACTCCATTTTATAAAACCAATTTAAGACTCTTCTAATGAAACGGAAGGTACAACTGTTTTTTTTTGTTCAAAAAAAACTATAAATTGGAAAGGAAATAAGTTGGAGATATGCAACCCAAATAGTTTCAAAGAAAAGATATGCAGCCCAATGCAGCGGAGCAGACGAGCCCACTGTTATTTGCATACGGGCCCAAGAAGACATAAGGCCATAAACGGGCTATTTTGAGTATCCTCTTTTTTAGACCATTTCTAAACCTGCATTAATTTTGTTGTAATCAACCGCGTTACCGAACTGGGCCCAGCTCTGCTGGGGAACGGCTGCCAACCGTGGGCCTGGGCCGGGATACAGCTTTTAACCCCGAGCTTTTAGAAAAGCTGTCACCATCCAGTTTTTAACTAATTTTTGTTTCCTGGATTTTCACAAAACTTTTCCAAATTATATTTTGACATTTAAAAGTTTAAATTTAAATATTTATTTTCTGTACCAAACCTTTTTTTTTAATTTTTATAACTTATGAGGTAGTAGACTTTGAGATTTGTCTAAACTATCGAGTGGACCAAAATTTTTGTTAAAAAGTGAAGCGACTAATGTGATTTACTACAAAGAGAACCTTACGTTGGAAACCATGCAGAGTCCAATGGATAATTTCAAAACTTTGGTGTCCGTTAGGTAATTTAGATAAACCGTCGGGGAGTTTTTTTTTTTTTTAATATATATACATAAAATGTAAAATAAATTATCTCACACCGCTACACGAGTGGAGTCTCGTGACTGTGGGATCCACCAGCACTGATATTTTTCTTTCATTACTCTTTTTCCAAGAAGATATTTTCCTTTGTTTGTACTTTTTGAATGATAATAATAATAATGGTATCTTCTCAAAAATATCTCATTTGACCCATTCCTTTTTAACCATGGTTAGTACAACCCATTAAAATTTAAAATTTTAAAAAATAATAAACAGCTGCACTTTTTTCTGAAAACATTGCAATTTACAACGTCAGGCGCACGTCTTTCACACCTGAAAAAAAAAAAGAAAAAGAAAAAAAAATCGTTAACTAGAAGAGTTAGGATGAAAACAGAAGCGCCCCAATAAACCCGGTTAACTTAACTAACCCTAGCGTCGAGATTCATCGGCATCCGCCCTATAAAATAAGCCCCATCGTCCCTCTGCTCCTTACACTCTCGCTGGTTCTCTTTTCCTTTGCTCTTCCTTTCCTCCATTGTTGTCAAGAAATTCTAGGTTAGATTTGCTATGGCTTCTGCTGATGTTGAGTACCGATGCTTCGTCGGTGGTCTGGCATGGGCCACCACCGAGCAGTCTCTCGGTGATGCTTTCTCTAAGTTTGGCGAGGTCATCGAATCGAAGGTCTGTTTGTCGCAGAGATCGGGTCCGACCCGATTCGGCTGTTGATTCCCACTTCTCTGTTACTACACTACTGTTACTCTTGTTCTGTTACTATTTGTGTTGCTATTATTCATTCTTGAACGGTACGTTCTGTCTTCCTCTTTTGATTCCCTCAAAGAGACGACGATCGAATCACTTTTTTAGATCTGTTACTGTTAGATCTGTTTTTCTGCGATGTTGATTTATTTTTTTCGGTTGAGATCTGTGTTGACTTGTGTGAATTTTGTGTGGTTTGCAGATCATTAACGATCGTGAGACCGGCAGATCAAGGGGCTTCGGATTTGTCACCTTCAAGGATGAGCAATCGATGAGGGATGCCATTGAGGGCATGAACGGCCAGAACCTCGACGACCGTAGCATCACTGTCAACGAGGCCCAGTCCCGCGGAAGCGGTGGAGGCGGTGGATTCCGTGGTCCACGTCGTGAAGGCGGTGGAGGAGGATACGGTGGCGGTGGTGGCTACGGAGGTGGCCGCCGTGAAGGAGGCGGTGGTGGCTATGGAGGTGGCCGCCGTGAAGGAGGCGGTGGTGGATACGGAGGCGGTGGTTATGGAAGTGGTGGCGGTGGGGGAGCCCGTTACTCCAGGGGCGGTGGTGCTTCTGAAGGTAGCTGGAGGAGTTAAAACTAGATTAGACGTAGTTTTTTGATAAAAATTGGTGTGGCTTTTTGTTGAATGTTCTCGTTGTCAGTTGATGTTTCGGTGATTCTCTCATTAATGAATGATTAATGGTTACTGTTATTCCGTCAGTTTAAAGTACAAATTAGGGCTATTTTCAGCCTTCCTTTTGAATGTGTGCATTTCTGAATCTTCGAATTCTGAAAGGAAATAAAGCGACGTTATCTAATCCATTGTTGGGATTCTTGATGAGGCTGAGCCGCCGTCCGCAACCCTTTACTCCGTCGCCTAAAGAATTTCATGTTCCTGATTGGTTAGGTTTTAACCAAATTCACGTCCGGCATCTACCACAAGTAGTCGTTTTGGATGGTGCTGGTTTTTATTTGCCCTAAATAAGCCCAAATAGGCTTGACTAAGTCTAAAAAGTCCAGCCCACTTTGATGGTAACTCTGAACCCAAATCTCGGAATGATTAAGCCCAAATCACGGAAATTTGGGGATAATGGGCCGAACGAATAAGTCCAAATTCCTGAATTATCGGGATAATGGGCCGGAGTAAGGGGATTAAGGGTGGTAGGCAATGTTCGTGGCGACCTAGTTCAAACCGCTTTTAGTTTTTAGTTTAAATTAATTCTGAATTTGGTTTTTCAAATTAGTGGGTCCAATTCTTTACCAATTTGAAGATCGACCAAAATTTAAAAAAAGGCTTATTATTTGTAGTGATAATTTTATTATTTACAGTAATATTTGTTTGTAAAAAATTTATTTTGTCTTTAGTTAAAAATTTTTTTTTTAATATTTTTTATATTTCACGGTAAGTAAACAATTTATATATTTTTTACGTAAAGTTTGTTAACAGGAAAAAATAGGTTGACAAAAATATTTCCAAAATCTCGCTCCCAACATTACCAAATACCACCCAATCAAAATACCGCCCGGCAAAATCTAAAATACCGCCCACTTTGAGCGGTATTTTGGAAGAAACTCAATCAAACATGAAAAATGTATAGATTATTATTATTATTTTTTTGGTTATAAAACCAATTTTTCGTACAAAAAATGTATAGATTATTTATTTACCGTGTAATATGAATTGTTCTCATGGCTATCTGCCATAATTAGATTGAAAATGATTTCTTTTATTTTTTTAAAAAAACTTACGGGACACTATAGATTTTTTACAAAAAAATATTACTGCAAATAGTAACATTGTCACTGCAAATAATAATTCCGTTTTAAAAAAAGTGAGAGAATTATAAGTTCATAATAATAAGTCTACGGAATTTAAAAAATGGAAAGTAAAAGTTTTGAAGTCAAATAAAATTTGAAAAAATATTTTTTAAAATTCATAAAACAAACCCCCTTCAAATCTTCCATCGTATATTTGGAATTTTTAAAAATTTTAAAAGGGGTATAATAGTTACTAGAAATAATTTATTATATTAAGATATTTAACTTTTTTATTTTATTTTTATAATTTTGAATTCTCTTACCATTACCAATTAAAATGTCCTTTACCATTTTTTTACTAGTATTAATTTTTTGTATTTAAACGGAGGCGGTTTTTGGAAGATAAACTGATGATATTCACTCTCCAAGAAAGAGTAAATCCTTTCTAGGGTTTTTAACTTTTCATCTGTAGGTTGGCAAACGTACAGGCGTTCTTTCTAATTTTATTTATGTTTTTCTGGAATACTGACAAGCCCTCTGCATGAGAAACGGCACAGGGGACGGAGTAGAAGCCCATGCAAGAACAGGGACGATGGCGGCGTTGGGCGAAATTTCTGAAAATCTTGATTCCACGGAGTCAAATAAGAACAGCCTGACAAAATCGATTTCCAACCTCACGAGTGATTGGAGTGAGTTTCAGAAGCAATTGGAGGTAACCCAGAAGCGTTTTCAAGAATGCTTTTCAGAACTTGAGTCCAGAGAGAGGCACTTGAACTCTGTTCAAGACTCGGTGCGGCAGAGTTCTGAAGAGTTGAAGGCAACGAGGCGGCGGTTTGAGGAGAGGGTTAGGGAAATTGAGGATAAGGAGAAGGGGGTTGTTTTGCTGGAAGGAAAAGGGGTGATGAAGTTGGCATTGTTTGACGAGCTTCGGGATAAAGAGGCTAAATTGAATGAGAAAGAGATTTTACTGAATGGGCTTTCTGAAAAGCTGGATTCTGAGAAGAACGAGTTAGCGGCGTTGGAGAAGGTCGTGGAGGGGAGGCTTAGGGAGGTGGAATTGATTGAAGATGGGATTTTGAATAGAGTGCATGAACTTGATGACAGGGAAAGGAAACTTAAGGAGCGCGAAAAGGTGGTTGGTTTTGAATGGTTCAACTCTTTGAGGGTGGATCAAGAAAGGGGGATTGACATGAAGGAGAAAGAAGTGAGTTTAATTAGAGAGGATCTTGAGTTGAAGGAGAAAGAGTTGAGTTTAATTAGAGAGGATCTTGAGTTGAAGGAGAAGGAAATTAATATTCTCTTAGCATCTAGTGATAGGCGAATGAAAGAATTGGACAAAAGGGAGATGCAATTAGAAGTGGAAAAGAAAGATTTTGAGAAAAACCAAGAGTTTCTGAAGGGGGTTCAATTCAAAGTAAAGATATGCTTGGAGGAAAAGGAGCTGTTGGAGAGAGGAAACGGGGAATTAGAGTTGAAAAAGAAGGAATTGGAGGATAGTATTAAGGGTCTAACAGAAAAAGTTGAGGTTGCTGAAAAGAGTTTGAAGGATTGTCAGTTCAAAAAGAAGCACTGTCAGTCCGAAAAGGAGTTGCTAGAACATGAAATTAAGGTATTAAAAGTGGAAAGGAAGGGTCTCGAAGATAGGATGAAAAGTATGAAAGAACTTGAAGGTAGGGAGAAACAACTGGAAGCAAAATGGAAAGAATTAGTGGAGGAAGCACAAGAGCGACTGAAGGAATGCAAGTTGAAGGAAAAGCAATGCCGGACCGAAAGGGAGTTGTTGGAGAAAGCAAATAAGGAATTAGAACTGAAGAAGAAGGAATTCGAGGCCTTTGAAATCAAGGAATTAGAAGTGAAACGAAAGGATCTTGAAGATAGGATTAAGGGTGTACAAGAACTTGTAGTTAGGGAGGAGCAACTGGAAGCGAAAAGGAAAGCATTAGAAGAGGTCGCACAAGAGCGATTGAAGGAATGTGAGTTGAAAGAGAAGCAATGCCAGTTCGAAAAGGAGTTGTTGGAGCAAGGAAATAAGGAATTAGAACTGAAGATGAAACAATTTGAGGCCTTTGAAATGAAGGAATTAGAAGTGAAAAGGAAGGATCTTGAAGATAGGATTAAGGGTTCAGAAGAACTTGTAGTTAGGGAGAAGCAATTAGAAAAGATCGTACTAGAGCGAATGAATGAATGTCAGTTGAAAGAGAAGCAATGCCAGTCCGAAAAGGAGTTGTTGAAGAAAGAAAATAAGGAATTAGAATTGAAGATGAAGGAATTTGAGGATAGAATTAAGGCCTTTGAAATTAGAGAGAAAGAGTTTGAAGTTAAAGAGAAGAAATTGAATGATGAACTTCATTCTCGAGAGCCAATTAAGAAACTAGTGGAGGAGAGTTTCAATGGTGATTCTTCTCCTCTTACTTTTACACTTGCTGTGGAGCTGTGTGGCCCGAATGTGCATATGTTCTTGAACGGCCTCAAAACTGACCTTAGCTCAAAGGATGAAGTTTCAAAGGCTCTTCAGTTATCAGGTGCCCCTGTATACGTGGTACTGAAGGCAATTGAAGCACTTTACCCTCCCTGTTTGATGAAGGCAAATATGAAGTTTGAGGGAACTGTTGCCAGAAGCTGTATTTTATTGCTAGAGCAGCTCATTAGAAGCTCTGCGAAGATTCAGTCTTTTCAGAAAGAGCACGCACACAAACTTGCACGCGAATGGAAGGCGATGATGTCCACTGAGAATTCTTTGGAGGTGTTGGCTTTCTTGTATCTTCTGGCTTCATTTGACATGGCTTCTGCATTTGGTACAGAGGAGGTCATAAAGCTGTTGGGATTTGCAACTGCGCATCCACAAGTACATGAATTGTGTCGTCTTCTTGGTTTGAGGGATAAAATGCCTGGTGAACGTTAATCTCCTTTTACTTGGTTTCCATTTATGTTCCACCTATTTATGTTCTGATTTCCATTTTGTGTGATTTTTCATGATTTCTTGAGCCATTTTGATTAAATGAAGTTTGATTACTTTCTTTACCACTTGCTAATTTCTTTGTTAAGCTTTTAGTTACTCTTGATTTTGTTATTTCTTTGATTTCTGTTTCCACTTTTTCCGATAGTGATTGTCATGAAGATAAAGAACTGTTTTATGTGGATGTCTCTTTACCATACTTAAGCTTGGCCATGCATATAATTCCTTCAGAAATTGTTCATGATAATTGCATCTTTTTGAATCTCTTTGCTCACCCAATGTTAAATATGTATGTATCTGTTAGTTTGTCAATGCATTCTTAAGTTTGCGTTTCTCTCTTCCTCCAGTTTTTAGAAGTTAGGCATTTATATCTGTTTGTTACATGAGCCGTTCTTTCTTGGGATTGAATTGCTCCTCCTTGAGTGGTTCATTCAAATAATAGATTTCAGCATTTAGTTGTGGAGGTATTTTAATCTCAAGGAAATAAAATTCAACTCATGAACTAAGAAAACTTTCAGATCTTGAGGCAGTTGGAGGACAAATAAACTGTTTCTTTGGGGCATCTTAAGATGGTGTCTTTGATAGGAAGAATATGATTTTTAATCTATGGGGAGCAGAGACAGGATACTATTGTTTTATTTGCTTAGCTTGACAGAAGTATCTTCAATAGGATGGTGTCTTTGATACTTTTGTTTATTTCCTTTGGGGAATCTTGAGATGGTGTCTTTGATAGGAAGAATATGAATTTCAATCTATAAATACATCATACTTTTGATGACAGGTGTCATTCAAAAACTTCTTAAAGATCGAAGGCATTCTCTACAAGCAGTTGTATTGATATGCACCTTTGAGCTAGTTGATCAATTCCCACCAGTGCCTATCTTGAAGAACTATTTGAAACGTGTTAAAAGCACTGCAAAAGCAATGGCTAAGAACATAAATCAACAGGTGTGTTTTAGTTATTCTGTTTTTCCTCTAATCAGTTATGATGTTGATTTTGTCAAACATCTTATTTTCTGCTTGTAGAATGACGCTATTGACATAAAAATAGCTGCAGCAAAAGCTGTCATCAGATGCATTGTTGACCATAAACTTGAATCTCAGTATTCACCTAAAAATCTTGAAGCATCAATTCAGCAGCTGTTGACGCAGAAGGTACACAAGAAATCTTCTGAACCTATTGTGCCTTGTAAAGCTCCACCTCGTAGAGAGGTTGGAAGTGGAGAAATTCCATGTTCCTCTGGGTCTGATCTTAATCTTGAAACTCAAGATAAAAAAGTGGTGGGCGAAGAAGATATTCCATCAACTGATTTACCAAACTGTTTGAAGGAATATGAGATTGATCCTGAATTGTCAAACATGGCCATGGGCCCTTCAAATCCTATGGCTTTAATCCTTGCCAGTATGAATGGAAAGAGTTTGCTGTCTTTCTTGGATTTACATTTGGCTGATCATCAGTTGTTGCAAAATGAAGTATCTACTGCTCTTCAAATATCAGATGGCTCTGCAAAACTTGTGTTAGATGTGGTTGAGGGATTCTATAGCTCTTCTGAGGTGCAAGATTCAATGAGTTGCATTTTTTTGCTTGAGCAATTAATGAGAATTTCACCCTCCTTTGAGGATGTGAAGGAACCTGCAAAGAGAATAGCATTGGAATGGAAAGCAAACATAAGAGCTGAATCTGGAAGTTCTTTTGTGATTTTTACTTTTCTGCTATTTATAAGTGTCTTTAGGCTGGTTTCTGCATTTGAATCCAACGAACTTCAAGAATTATACAAAATTGCTTCGGTGCATAAATCTACCCCAGGGATTTCAGAAACGACTTATGGTAAGCATATGTGGTTAGTCATTTTGTGTTCACTAATATTGTTACCATTAGTTAATTGGGTTTTTATCTGTTTTCATCAACTTTTCTGTTAGGTTTGGTTTATTCTCAAATAGAGACTCAGCAAATTAAAGCACAAGATTTGCAGCTGGAGGTCAAATCAGCAACTTCTATTACTGTTCCAAAAGATGCTGTTGAGCCCATATCTAGCAGTGTTAATATGGAATCAGAACAAATACCAAGGTTCATTCAATGTTCATCAGACCCAGCAGAAATTGTTTTGGATGCCTTAGATCTTGGCTACTTCTCTGACTCCCAAAACAATAAGATCTCAGTTGTTAAGAGTTTCTTTCACTTGTTAAAACAACTGATGAGTGTCTCCCCAAAGATCAGCCCTGTGTTGAGAAGAAGAGCTTTAAATCTTGCCAATGGTTGGAAATCAGAGCTGACAAATTCAAATTCTTGTGAGGTCATAGCATTTCTACTGCTTCTCGGCGTCTATGGGTTGTCATCATCTTTTAGTTTCAAATATATTCTTGGTCTCTTGGAAGTTACTTGCCCGCTGGTGAAGGAGGCTAGTAATTTATTTAGAATCCTGGGTTTGGAAAAGAAGGTTCCTGGTAATCTCTCTCTCTCTCTGTCTCTCTCTGTGTATATATCTCACACGACAAACTTTTGCCTCTCTGTGTGTGTGTATATAGAAAATCTAAAGATAAATGCTTAGTTGGATTATCGAGACTCCAACTCTTTGAAAAGCGTGACATCTAAAACTCATTCATCACTTTTCCTTTTAGTAATCTGCATGGCTTCTTTTTGATAATTTTGTTTGTACAGTCATACAATAGCATGACAATATTTCCACACATACTTTCAACACTCAAACTTAATGCACAGAATCAGTGTGGATTCTTGTGAAAACTGGTGTGTTGATCTTCACTTGATACTACTTAATTTTGGGAACCCTGTGCTGATTTAGTGAGGAACGTCGTGATGATTGTGACACCATATAGGTAGCTGCAGACTTGCTATTACAAGTTCTGAAACTTGGGTGTTAGTCCTCGTCAAAGTAGAATGGCATCACACTCTTAAATTTGTAAATAGTGGAATTTGGTATTGTGGAAGAGATAAAATGGGATATTTTGAGCAGTGTTGTGTAGGATGCAGAGGTGTTCAAGTGGTAAATAGCCCTCCATAAAACTGTCCTAGGTTTTGATTGTTCTTATGGAATTTTGGTGCGTTGGTTTATGCTAAAACTATATGTTACTTTGATTCGGGTAGGTTCTTTATATTATTTGTTCCTTTTTTTTGGATAAGCTGCTGATTTCCACTTTGTCGATAACTTTGTTACATTGCAGACTTTATAATGAACCTCGTTAGTAAGAATCGGCGCCTTCTAGCTGTTGAATATGTTTACGAGTTTAATCTAGTTGGTAAGATTCCACCTGTGGCTCTTCTGAAGAAGCATGTCTTACATTCAAAGATGGTAGCCCAAAAAATGTGGGAAGATGAGCAAGCTACTCCTGAGAAACAAGTATGTTTATTCTATCCTCATTTCTCCTTTTCTGATATGTGGATCCCATTCTGATTTGCTGTTCTTCCCATCATTTGATGATCATAACACGATTACAGGATCGCGCCCTTTGTATTGAAATCTCTGCTCTTAAAGATGTTCTCAAACGCATTTTAGATCGTGGTCTTCAGTCTGAATACTCACCATGTGTACTCAGTAAAAGAGTTGCACAGTTAGAAGAGTTGCACTTGAGCTTGTCCCGAAATGGAGAATCAGGACAAGAGGAAACCAGAAAACGCCCAGCATCTGATATTGCCTACCCTAAAGAGGCTCCATTACCACCTTTAAAGAAGCTCCGGAGTTTAAGCGATGAACCTTCCAGCCGTCGATCTTCCTCTTCACAAGCGAATCGTGCAGCGTGGCAACACGGTCCGCATGATCGGAGAGGAAGAATGGTGCATCCTGGTTATTTTGTTAACCACTTTGGTTGGCCCTCTGGTCACTTTCCACCAATTTGGTTGCCTGGACAGCAATTCTTTCCATGAATGGACTTGCTCTAGTATGCTGGTTAAGGCCAGGGTTGACCATTTTGGTTTTCTGTGAATATCTCATGTTGCAAATGACTTTTTGTTTGGTCTTTTGGAATTTGCACAATTTGTACAGCCTTTCCTTTGAGGCAGTAAAAACCAATACGGTTTAGTCTTTTTGGTATATCTTTTAAGGTAATATTACGGTTCCGTTAGTGATCATTCAGTCATTAGATAATAGTTAATGCAATTGCGTATATAATGACATCAATAATGAATTCAAGATCAAATTCAATGACCAAATGGTTCTCAACGAATTTGTAGTTTTGGAAAAATGGCATTTTTAGTCTCTTTCGATTGGGTGTGTGGTAATTTTAGTCTATTTTAATTGTAGTTGAAAATTGAACGGGTGACTAGCCTTTTGGCAAAATTTATATTTTCGGTGAAGACATGAATTGTAAAATTAAAAAATTGCACTTTTGATGCATATTAATAGGGCAAAATTCTCAATCTCAAAAGAAAATGGTCAAGTACTAAAAAATATAATTTTTTAATTTTACAGTTCACGTCTTAACAACAGTTTGCAAAATTCCAATACATTTCATAAGATCGTATGATTCTACGATCCCGAAATAACAAATCGATTCTGTAAGACCCCGTAGTTTCTCGCCCTAACTTAACTTTTGTAATTTATATTTTATCATACCGTTAGCTTTTAAACTCATAAGTATTTTGATTATGAAATCTTATGGTTTAGATCTTAATGTTTTGGATTTTAATTTAGAATTGTGATGTTTAAGTTAAGGTTAAGATGTTAATTTAAGTGTAGGATTATGTTTAAAAATATATGAAAGTAGATATATTAGTTTAATTTTGGGAATTATGAAATAAAAATAAGAAAATTAGAAAATAAGTGGGGGAAAAAAAAAAAAAAGAAAGAAGAAGGCAAATAGCGATTTGTACCGAACCGATCCTTACCGCCAAGAAAAATATCTGACCGCCTTAATAGCGGTTTTAACAGTCATTAAACCGGTTAAAATCGGCATTAGGAAGCTGACAAAAAGTTTTGACCGGTTTTATCCAGCATTAGGAGCGGGTAATTCCGATCGGTGCCGAAAGTTGGAAAAAAAAATAGCTTCTTCAATTTTCAAAGAAGGGCTACGACCTTAGGGGTGAGATTGGTGCGCGGGAATGGGAATGGGGGGAACGGACATCTGATTCTTAGAATTGAAATTCTTATGCTTGGTAAGTATAAGAATCTAATATTTTCACCTACTATATCCTCTAAAAGACAATTTAAAATTTCTTTAATGAGAAAATCATCAATTTTCGGATATGAGATGCCCTCCAGTCCCATTCCCTTTCCAATGCGCCAAGCGCAACCTAGGGGTCTAAGCCCCTCTTAATTTGGCTTGCTTGGCTATCGGGAGTATAAATATGTCTCCCTTTCGTCCTCAGCAACCCAGAAAACAACAACAATCAAAGTAGAAAAGGGGGAGAAGGGAGAAATAGAGAAAGGGTAGGTGAAGAAGAACAAAAGCTAAGGAAAGGAAGGATTTGGAGTTTGGATTTGGATCCTAAACCGTGGAAACCTATCCTAGCAACTGCAGGAACACGTTGTTAAGGAATTTAAACTTTGCTGAACATTAAAATTTGAAGTTATGAAGTATAGAAGTTGAAATATTGAAGTTTTGAATTTTCTTAAGATTTTGATCTTAATCCTTAATTCCATATGTTGTATAAGTGTTATGGATTGATAGAAATGTTATAGGAATATTATAGTATTGATTTTGAGCAAAAGAAACTAAAGAAAAATGTAATGAAGCACTTTTTATTAAAACCCGGCCAAAAGTTTTGGAAAACTGATTATGGGCACGACAGGGTAAAACCGATCCAATAGTGGGTAAAATCGACTTGCTTGGCTCAAGAAAGACAGGAGACATCGGCTTTGGATTGGGTAAAATCGCCTTTGGAATTTTGAATTAAAATTTCTCAAGAAAATCGGTTATTACCTCCTTCGGAGTGGGTAAAACCGCACTTTGAACTTGAAAGCTCTGAAGTACGGGTAAAACAGATATGAAGTGCTGGTAAACCGCTCTTCGAAACTGAAGTAGAATTTTGCGTGGGTAAAATCGCTATGGTAGCGTGTAAAACCAATATTCCCTTGAAAATATGAATTTTTGAATATTCAAACTAAAATCTTTACAATTTCTTTTATAACTTTAAACACTTATTAATAATTAATTAAGGTTCATTAAATGACTATAAATGCAAGGATTTAAAGCTACAAACATATAGAAATCTAGATTCTAAAGATTTATTTAGATTCAATGATAAAGTCTAAACTATGATATTTATGTAATGCAGACTTGCCTACAAAATACTAGCGATGTATACAAGGTAAGTGTTATCACTAAATGGGTTAAATGTTTTAAATAGTAACGAAATGAGTTAGGGTGCTCTACTGATTTTATTGTTTATATATAACAGTGATATTAAAATTATGTTTACTGAAATGCATGCTTATACGTGAAATATATGATTATGACCTTTTGAGTGTACTATGTGAATTGTTTATTAAAGTTTATCGTATGCATGCGTTACAATGTTAGTATTCAATGTTAAATGTTCAATTTATATTGTTCAATGTTCAATATTCAAAGTTTAATGTTAATTGTGCATAAAGGTCAGGATCCCAAACCCTGTTTAGTTTATTGAAATCGGGCATGTCGCCATCGGGTGGAATGCCCGACTAAATGATTGGATAAGTAATGTTTGGTAATATTCCAGGATTGACCACAATGTTTAATTTTAATGTTGTCAATGTCGGCATGAGAAGCGGTCCACATTGTACAGTGTACCATTTTACATTGTACAGTGTCCAAATTCAATTAAAGTATAATTAGTAATGTTTTCGAATTGTCATATAGATCACTTGGTATAACTATATAGATCACTTGGTATAACTTGCTGGTTATGCTCCTTCTATCCCTTACGCGTCTTTCATTGTGTGCTTAGGAAATACGTGTTATGTACCGGTAAATGTTACTTGGTAATATTTTTTAATAGTGCGACCTCACTGAACTTATGAAAACTCACCCCTTATACGTTTTGCATGCTACAGGAATTAAGGGCGATATCATGTGAAAGAGCGTTAGAAGTATAGAAGGAAGGCAAGAATATTGTAATAGTTATAGAAGTACACTTGTACATTTTTGTATTAGTGAAATAAAATATATTATATTCTAATTTAGTGTATAAAATTTAGTGCTCTGTGTATCACGAATGAGTCATGGTACGAATCAGACAGGCATCTCGGTCGCGACTTCGGCTTAAAACAGAGAAGTCGGGGCTGGGGGGGTCACAGATTCTAACACTGATTTTATCCAATACTAACAATTTTGATAAAATGACTCAAATAAGAGTAGTTTTTATAATTTAATAGTAATTTTACACTTGCACATTTTGTGTAGGATCTTACGATCTGATCATATCGATACCAATCGCACACTTAAATCGATCCCACGTGAGATTGCGATTTTGCAAGTTATGAACTAAAACTGCCACAATGATAAACAAAATGGACTAAAACTGCCACATGCCCAAGCATAAAGAATTAAGGCCATGTTTGGTATCATGATTTGGATCAGGATTTCAAAACAAAGTTTAAACCAAGGTTTCAGCTTGTTTGGTATCATGATTAAACAAAGTCCAGAAACCAAGATTTTAGCGTTGGTAAGTTTTTCTCTCTCGGAGAACGCGCGACGGGAGACGGCAAGGCGCGCGGGAAAGAGGGGGGCGCTCGCGAACGGGAGGAGGGCAAGGGCGCGCTCGAAAGGGAGGACGGGAGGGGCGCGCGCGAACGGGAGGAGGGGGGGCGCCAAGGGGGGGGAGCGCGAACGGGAGGACGGCACGGGCGCGCGCGAAAGAGGGGGCGCGCGAAAGGGAGGACGGCACGGGCGCGCGCGAATAGGGGGCGCGCGGGAACTAACAGGACGGGCTCGCGCGAAAGGGGGGCGCGCGCGAACGGGAGGAGGGGAAGGGAGCGCGCGAAAGGGGGGCGCGCGAAGGGGAGGAGGGCACGGGCGCGCGCGAAAGAGGGGGCGCGCGCGAAAGGAGGAGGGCACGGGGGGGCGCGAACGGGAGGACGGGCGCGCGCTAGAGGGGGGGAGCGCGCGAACGGGAGGGCGGCACGGGCGCGCGCGAGAGGGGGGGCGCGGGAACGGGGGGACGGCACGGGCGCGCGCTAAAGGGAGGACGGCACGGCGCGCGCTAAGGGGGGGAGCGCGAACGGGAGGACGGGCTCGCGAGAGGGGGGGCTCGAACGGGAGGACGGGAAGGGCGCGCGCGAACGGGAGGACGGCAATGGCTCGCGCAAAATAGGGCCTCGCGCTAATTTTATTACTTCACTTTCTCTCGCTCTAAATTTTTCTCTTTCTAAATTTATTACTTCACTTTCTCTCTCTAAATTTTTTATCACTCTAACTTTATTACTTTCTCTCTCTAAATTTTTTATCACTCTAACTTTATTACTTTCTCTCTCTAGAATTTTTTCTCTCTCTCTAACTTTATTACTTCAATTTCTCTCTAAATATTTTTCTCTCTCTAACTTTATTACTTTCTCTCTCCAAATTTTTTTATCTCTCTAACTTTATTACTTTCTCTCTCTAACTATTACTTCACTTTCTCTCTCTAAATTTTTTAGCACCAAAACGTGGGAGAGATCACAAATCTGCGACCTAATTCAAATCGGGTTTAGTTTTTAGTTGAAATTAATTATGAATTTGGTTTCTGATTCGTTTTTCAAATTAGTGGTCCAATTGTTACCAAATTATAAGATCGAACCCAATAAATCAAGAAATTCAAATCCTTAGTATGCAAATATAAAATAACTTTTTAGTAGTATGCGAATATAAAATATACATGAACTGTCAAACTTTGAAATGTAATTAAGTTACAATTTGTGAGGTATAGTAATGAAAATTTAATATTTATAATAAATAAAATTTAAGAAATTTTTGAGGTCAAATACAATTTCAAAAAGTTTTTTAAAATTCATAAAGCAAATCCCCTTCAAAACTTCCATTGTATATTTGAATTTTCTTTTTTTAAAAATTTTTAAAAGGGTTCTACCCTTAAAAATAAATTTAAAATATATTTTTTGAATTCGTAATCCTATTACCATTCAGAATAAGTTCTCTTTTATTATTTTTATTGGTTACATTTTTATTAATATCAAATAATTAGCCAATAAATGTATACCACATAAGTTGTTATTAAAAAAGTTGTTATGATTTGTTACTGAGTATATCATTACTTTTAGGGCAAATTATACAAATAGCCACTAAACTATTGCCCATGCTCACTTTTGACCACTAAACTATTTTTGACTTACTTTTAGCTATTAAACTATTACAAGTGGCCACCAATGGCCATTCCGTTAGCAAGTCTGTGAACTTGGAAAACATGGTGGCCACCAATGCCCACCAATGGCCATTCCAAGTTCACAGACTTGCTAACATAATGGCCATTGGTGGCCACTTGTAATAGTTTAATGGCTAAAAGTGAGCCAAAAATAATTTAGTAGTTAAAAGTGGGCATGAACAATAATTTAGTAATTATTTGTATAATTTGCCCTTACTTTTATATTATTACTAATAATAACGGAGGCGGTTTTTGGAAGATAAACTGATGATATTCACTCTCCAAGAATCTCTGAGAAAATTATTTCTAGGGTTTCATATATAGTTTGGCAAACGTACAGGCGTTTTCTTAATTTTATTTTTCCGGAATACTGACGAGCGTTCTGCATGAGAGACGGCCCAGGGGACGGAGCAGAAGCCCATGCGGGAAAAGGGACGATGGTGGCGTTGGGCGAAATTTCTGTAAAACTTGAGTCCACCGAGTCAAATAAGAACAGCCTGAAAAAATCGATTTCCAACCTCACTTGTGATTGGAGTGAAGTTCAGAAGCAATTGGAGGTAACCCAGAAGCGTTTTCAAGAATGCTTTTCGGAACTTGAGTCCAGAGAGCGGCACTTGAACTCTGTTCAAGATTCTGTGCGGCAGAGTTATGAAGAGTTGAAGGCAACGAGGCGGCGGTTTGAGGAGAGGGTTAGGGAAATTGAGGATAAGGAGAAGGAGCTTTTTTTGCTGGAAGAAAAAGGGATGATGAAGTTGGCATTGGTTGACGAGCTCCGGGGTAAAGAGGCTAAGTTGAATGAGAAAGAGATTTTACTAAGTGGGCTTTCTGAAAAGCTGGAGTTTGAGAAGAACGAGTTAGTGGCGTTGGAGAAGTTGGTGGAGAGGAGGCTTAGGGAGGTGGAATTGATTGAAGATGGGATTTCGAATAGAGTGGATGAACTTGATGATAGGGAGAGGAAACTTAAGGAGCGCGAGAAGATGGTTGGTTTAGAATGGATCAACTCTTTGAGGGTGGATCGAGAAAGGGGGATTGACACGAAGGAGAAAGAGTTGAGTTTAATTAGAGAGGATCTTGAGTTGAAGGAGAAGGAAATTAATATTCTCTTAGCATCTAGTGATAGGCGAATGAAAGAATTGGACAAAAGGGAGATGCAATTAGAAGTGAAAAAGAAGGATTTTGGGAAAAACCAAGAGTTTCTGAAGGGGGTTCAATTGAAAGTAAAGAAATGCTTGGAGGAAAAGGAGCTGTTGGAGAGAGGAAACAGGGAATTAGAGTTGAAAAAGAAGGAATTGGAGAATAGTATTAAGGTTCTAACAGAAGTTGGAGTGAGTGAGAAAAAGTTGGAAGCAAAATGGAAAGAACTTGAGGTCGCTGAAAACAGTTTGAAGGAGTGTCAGTTAAAAAAGAAGCAATGTCAGTCTGAAAAGGAGTTGCTAGAACATGAAATTAAGGTATTAAAAGTGGAAAGGAAGGGCCTCGAAGATGGGGTGAAACAATTGGAAGCAAAATGGAAAGAATTACTGGAGGTTGCACAACAGCGACTGAAGGAATGCAAGTTGAAGGAAAAGCAATGCCGGGCCGAAAAGGAGTTGGTGGAGAAGGCAAATAAGGAATTACAACTGAAGAAGAAGGAATTCGAGGCCTTTGAAATCAAGGCATTAGAAGTGAAACGAAAGAATCTTGAAGATAGGATTAAGGGTGTACAAGAACTTGTAGTTAGGGAGGAGCAACTGGAAGCCAAAAGGAAAGCATTAGAAGAGGCCGTACAAGAGCGATTAAAGGAATGTGAGTTGAAAGAGAAGCAATGCCAGTTCGAAAAGGAGTTGTTGGAGCAAGGAAATATGGAATTAGAACTGAAGATGAAAGAATTTGAGGCCTTTGAAATGAAGGACTTAGAAGTGAAAAGGAAGGATCTTGAAGACAGGATTAAGGGTTCAGAAGAACTTGTAGTTAGGGAGAAGCAATTAGAAGAGGTGGTACAAGAGCGAATGAAGGAATGTGAGTTCAAAGAGAAGCAATGCCAGTCCGAAAAGCAGTTGTTGAAGAAAGAAAATAAGGATTTAGAACTGAAGATGAAGGAATTTGAGGACAGGATTAAGGCCTTTGAAATTAGAGAGAAAGAGTTTGAAGTGAAAGAGAAGAAATTGAATGATGAACTTCATTCTCGAGAGCCAATTAAGAAACTAGTGGAGGAGAGTTTCAATGGTGATTCTTCTTCTCCTACTTTTACACTTGCTGTGGAGCTGGATGGCCTGAATGCGCATATGTTCTTGAACGGCCTCAAAACTGACCTTAGCTCAAAGGATGAAGTTTCAAAGGCTCTTCAGTTATCAGGTGCCCCCGTATACGTGGTTCTAAAGGCAATTGAAGCACTTTACCCTCCCTATTTGTTGAAGGCAAATATGAGATTTGAGGGAGCTGTTGCCAGAAGCTGTATTTTATTGCTAGAGCAGTTCATTAGAAGTTCAGCGAAGATTCAGTCTTTTCAGAAAGAGCAGGCACTCAAACTTGCACGCGAATGGAAGGCGATGATGTCCACTGAGAATTCTTTGGAGGTGTTGGCTTTCTTGTACCTTTTGGCTTCATTTGACTTGGCTTCTGCATTTGGTACAGAGGATGTCATAAAGCTGTTGGGATTTGCAACTGCTCATCGCCAAGTACATGAATTGTGTCGTCTTCTTGGTCTGAGGGATAAAATGCCTGGTGAACTTTAATCTCCTTTTTCCTTTTTCTTGGTTTCCATTTATGTTCCACCTATTTATGTTCTGATTTCCATTTTATGTCATTTTTCATGTTTTCTTGAGCCATTTTGATAAATTTAAGTTTGATTGCTTTCTTTACCACTTGCTAATATCTTTGTTAAGCTTTTAGTTACTCTTGATTTGGTTATTGGTTTGATGTCTGTTGCCGATAGTGATTGTCATGAAGATAAAGAACTGTCTTATGGGGATGTCTCTTTGCTTACTTAAGCTTGGCTATGCATATAATTCCTTCAGAAATGTTGATGATAATTGCATCTTTTAGAATCTTTTTGCTCACCCAGTGTTAAATATGTATGTATCTGTTAGTTTGTCAGTGCACTCTAAAGTTTGGATTTCTCTCTTCCTCCAGTTTTTAGAAGTTGGGCATTTATTTCTGTTACACGAGCCCTTTTTTTGGGGATTGGATTGCTCCTCCTTGAGTGCTTCGTTCTAATAATAGATGTCAGCATTTAGTTGTGGAGAGGTATCTTTAATCTCTTGATGAAATGAAGTTTACCTCATGATCTAAGAAAGCTGTCAGATCTGGAGGCAGTTAGAGGACAAATAAGCTGTTCCTTTGGGGCCATCTTAAGATGGTGTCATCTTAAGCTGTTATTTTGTTTTATATGCTTAGCTTGGCAGAAGTGATAAACAAGGGAAGAGTATTACAATGGGGATGTAGACTGTATAATGTCTGTACTCTTATTCTTTACTTCTTTATTTCTCTCCATATACTTGCATTACTATATTAAGAAGTTCAAAAAATTCAAAGAAATGCCTTGATATTGATTCTTAGGCTTATTTGTGAATATGAGTTTTGTTTGGCTCGCTGACTTGCTGATTGACAAAGTTATTACTTCATACTTTTGATGACAGGTGTCGTTCGGAAACTTCTGCTAGATAATAGGCATTCCTTACAAGCAGTTGGATTGATATGCACCTTCGAGCTGGTTGATCAATTCCCACCAGTGCCCATCTTGAAGGCCTATTTGAAGCATGTTAAAAGCTTTGCAAAAGCAACGGCTAAGACCATAAAACAACAGGTGTCTTTTAGTTATTTTGTTTTTCCTTTAATCAATTATGATGTTGATTTTGTCAAACATCTTATTTTCTGCTTGTAGAAGGACGCCATTGACCTAAGAATAGCTGCTGCAAAAGCTGTCATCAGATGCATTGTTGACCATAAACTTGAATCTCAATATTCACCTAAAGGTCTTGAAGCATCAATTCAGCAGCTGTTGACCCAGAAGGTACACAAGAAATGGTCTAAACCTAATGTGCATTGTAAAGATCCAGCCCGTAGAGAGGTTAGAAGTGGGGAAATTCCTTGTTGCTCTGGATCTGATCGTAATCTTGAAGCTCAAGATAAAAAAGAGGTGGGCAAAGAAGATATTTTATCAACTGATTTACCAAACTGTTTGAAGGAATACGGGATTGATCCTGAATTGTCAAACATGGACATAGGCCCTTCAAAGCCTATGGCTTTAATCCTTGCCAGTATGAACGGAAAGAGTTTGCTGTCTTTCTTGGATTTACATTTGGCTGATCATCAGTTGTTGCAAAATGAAGTATCTACTGCTCTTCAAATATCAGGTGGATCGGCAAAACTTGTGTTAGATGTGGTTGAGGGATTTTATTGCTCTTCTCAGGTGCAAGATTCAATGAGTTGCATTTTTTTGCTTGAGCAATTAATGAGAATTTCACCCCCCCTTGAGGATGTGAAGGAACCTGCACAGAGAATAGCATTGGAATGGAAAGCTAAGATAAGAGCTGAATCTGGAAGTCCTTTGGTGATTTTTACTTTTCTGCTATTTATAAGTGTCTTTGGGCTGGTTTCTGCATTTGATTCCAGCGAACTTCAAGAATTATACAAAATTTGTTCGGTTCATAAATCTATCCCAGGGATTTCAGAAACGACTTATGGTAAGCAATATGTTATTAGTCATTTCGTGTTTACTAATATTGTTATCATTAGTTATTTGGTTTTTATCTGTTTCATCAACTTTTCTGTTAGGTTTGGTTTGTTCTCAAATAGAAACTCAGCAAATTAAAGCACAAGATTTGCAGCTGGAGGTAAAATCAGCAACTTCTATTACTGTTCCAAAAGATGTTGTTGAGTCCATATCTAGCAATGTTAATATGAAATCAGAACAAATACCAGGGTTCATTCAGTATTCATCAGACCCAGCAGAAATTGTTTTGGATGCCTTAGATCTTAGCTACTTCTCTAACTCCCAACGCAATAAGATCGCAGTTAAGAGTTTCTTCTACTTGTTAAAGCAACTGATGTGTGTCTCCCCAAAGATCAGCCCTGTGTTGAGAGGAAGAGCTTTAAATCTTGCCAATAGTTGGAAATCAGAGTTGACACGTTCAAATCCATGTGAGGTCTTAGCGTTTCTACTGCTTCTCGGCGTCTATGGATTGTCATCATCTTTCAGTTTCAGATATATTTTTGGTCTCTTGGAAGTTTCTTCCCAGCTGGTTAAGGAGGCTAGTAATTTATTTAGAATGCTGGGCTTGGAAAAGAAGGTTCCCGGTAATCTCTCTCTCTCTCTCTCTCTCTCTCTCTCTCTCTCTCTCTCTCACACACACACACACACACACACACACACATGGCAAACTTTTGCTTCTCATGGGCAGAAGGTGTCAGCAAATACTGACTCCAGTGATTTGCTATGTTACGTATGTCAGAAAATCGAAAAATATATACTCCATGAGCTGTCTTAGTTGGATTATCTAGAATCCAACTCTTTGGAAAGCACATAACATCTAAAACTCATTCATCATTTTTTTTCAGTTATCTCAAATCTGTGATTCTGCATAGCTTCTTTTTGATAGTTTTGTTCGTACAGTTAGACAAGAGCATGATAATCTTTCCACGCATACTTTCCAACATTCAAACTTAATGCATAGAGTCGGTGTGGATTCTTACCTAAATGTTGATCTTCACTTGGTATTGTCTACTTAATTTTGGAAACCCTGTGCTGATTTAGTGGGACAAAGGCTTAGTTGTTGTTGTTGTTGTTTTGCTGATTTAGTGAGGAACGTCGTGATTGTGACACCATATGGTAGCTGCCGACTTTGCTGTTATAAGTTCTGAAACTTGGGTGTTAGTCCTTTGTCACAAATAGAATGGCATCTCTTTTAAATTTGTAAACAGTGGAGTTTGGCATTGTGGAAGAGATAAAATGGGATATTTTGAGCAATTATTTTGTAGGATGGAGAGGTGTATTCAAGTGGTAAATCACCCTCCATAAAACTGCCCTAGGTTTTGATTGTTTATATGGAATTTTGGTACATTGGTTTTATGCTACTTGATTCAGACAGGTTCTTTATGTTACTTTGTCTTTGTGTGTGTGTGTGAATAATCTACTGATTTCCCATTTATCGATAACTTTCTTACGCTGCAGGCTTTATATTGAACCTCGGTAGGAAGAACCAGCGCCTTCTTGCTGTTGAATATGTTTACGAGTTTAATCTAGTTGATAAGATTCCACCTGTGGATCTTCTGAAGAAGCATGTCTTACATTCAAAGATGGTAGCCCAGGAAATGTGGGAAAATGGGCAAGCTACTCCTGAGAAACAAGTATGTTTTATTTTATCCTTCCATGCATTTCTCCTTTTCTAATATATGGATCCCATTCTGATTTGTTCTTCCCATCATTTGATGATCGTAACACGATTACAGGACCGTGCTATTTGTATTGAAATCTCTGCACTTAAAGATGTTCTCAAATGCATTTTAGATCGTGGTCTTCAGTCTGAATGCTCACTGGATGAGCTCAGGGAAAGAGTTGCACAGTTAGAAAGGCTGAGGCCGAACTTGAGCTTGTGCCAAAATGGAGAATCAGGACAGGAGGACCCCAGAAAACGCCCTGCATCTGATATTGCCTACCACCCTAAAGAGGCTCCATTACAACCCTCAAAGAAGTTCCGGAGTTCAACCAATGAACCTTCCAACCGTCGATCCTCCTCCTACGTGCAACCATCTTCACAAGCGAATCATGCAGCGTGGCAACACGGTCCCCATGATGGGAGAGGAAGAACGGTGCATTCTGGCTATTTTGTCAACCAGTTTGGTTGGCCCTCTGGTCACTTGCCACCAGTTTGGTTGCCTGGACAGCAATTCTTTCCATGAATGGACTTGCTCTAGCATGCTGGTTAAGGCCAGGGTTGACCATTTTGGTTCTCTGTGAATATCTCTTCTGTTGCAAATGGCTCTTTGTTTGGTCTTTTGGAATTTGCCCAACATGTACAGCCTTTCTTTTGAGGCAGTAAAAACCAATAGGGTTGACTTGAGTCTCTTTGGTATATCTTGTAGGGTAGTATTACGGTTCTGTTAATGAACCATTCCGTGTGAGTAGATAATAACTTATGCAATTGCGAACGCAATGACATAAGTAATGAATATAATGTCAATACGGAATTATAGTTTTTTCAATTTGGTTAAAAATAATGAGTTCAAAAGAAGACTCAAGTGGTGGAAGCCCATCATTTTCATGGCCTGTCTGTCACTTTGTAAAACCTTTTATGGACTCTACCAAGTGGGTGGCACTAATCATTGGAATCCAAAGATGCAACAATTGGCCCAACATGCCATGGTAATTTTTCTTTTTCAAAAGGCAATAAAACGAAAATTAATAAATCGACTCGTTACAACTGTTTTTGTTCTTAGTGACTCACAATTACTTCCAATGTCGGATTCTCCAACTTTGACCGACCCGTAATACATTATAACCGCCCCCAATATCTTAATGACTTACAATCACTTTTAATATCTAAATGATTGTAATGCGTTACAGTTGCCTCTGACAATTACGTTACAATCTATAATGTATCACAATTATATTACAACCTATATAATGGGATCATCCTCATCTCTTCAAAGAATACGTTACAACTTATAACCTATAATGGTTCACAACTTATAAATTTATAATACGTTACAACTTCTAATGTATCACAATTATCCATATTTTTTAAATGGGATATTCGTCCCAACTCGGATTGAAACGTAGAATATATATCCCATTCCTTATAAAGTTGCGATCCGACTACATATTAAATGAATATCTTACACAAGTGGGGTCACGTGACCGTGGGATCCACCAGTACTGATTTGCGTCTTTATTTGATGATAATGGTGTCTTTCAAAAATATCTCTTTTGACTCATTCCCTTTTTAACTATAGTCAATTGTACAACTAATCCAATCAATCAATTACTTTTAGTTTTAATTACCAATTATTAAATTTAAAAAATTAAAATAAAAAAACAGCAATTTTCATCGCTGTATTTTTATTTTCAAATTTCAATAATAATTAAAAATAAATAAATATAATCCTAAACCAGAGTGAGTTTGGATGAAAATAAACCCGGTTAAGTTAACCAACCCTAGAGTCGAGATTTATCGGCATCCGCCCTATATATTCAGCTCCGTCGTCCCTGATTTCTCTTCACGCTCTCTCGGGTTCTCTCTTTCCTTACTCTCTTTTCTTCTTCCGCCGGAAAATTTAGTTGTGTAGCTATGTCTGAGGTAGATGCTGAGTTCCGATGCTTCGTCGGTGGGCTGGCATGGGCCACCACCGACCAGTCTCTTGGTGATGCTTTCTCTAAGTTTGGCGAGATCCTCGAATCGAAGGTCTGTTTGTCGCAGAGATCGGGTCCGACCCGATTCGGCTGTTGATTAAAAACCACTTCTCTGTTACTACTACACTACTGTTACTCTTGTTCTGTTACTATTTGTGTTACTATTATTCATTCTTGAAGGGTACGTTCTGTCTTCCTCTTTTGATTCCCCTCAAAGAGACGACGATCGAATCGCTTTTGTCCTTTTTTATTTTATTATATTTCCTAGACGGATCTATTAGATCTATATACATATGATGTTAATTTATTAAGTTTTGTTGAAGATCTGGTTGGATCTGATGTTCCGTGTTTGTTGATTTTGTTGGTTAACAGATTATCAGCGATCGTGAGACCGGAAGGTCGAGGGGCTTTGGATTTGTGACCTTCAAGGATGAGCAATCCATGAGGGAAGCCATCGAGGGAATGAACGGACAAAATCTCGACGGCCGGAGTATCACCGTCAACGAAGCTCAGTCCCGCGGAAGCGGTGGTGGAGGCGGATTCCGTGGTCCACGACGTGATGACGGTGGAGGTGGAGGCTATGGAGGTGGTGGTGGCGGCTATGGAGGCGGTGGACGTCGTGAAGGTGGATATGGTGGCGGTGGAGGCTACGGAGGTGGTCGCCGGGAAGGAGGCGGCGGTGGCTACGGCGGCGGCGGATATGGAGGAGGTGGTGGTTCACGTTACTCCAGGGGCGGCGGTGATTCCGAAGGAAGCTGGAGAAGTTAATTTAGGTTTAGTGTTTGATATGATTTGTGTGGGGTTTTTCTATTGAGTTTGTTGGTTATCAGTTGAAGTTGGGTGTTGTGGGGTTAATAGGGGGGATAAGATGGGGGTGGGTTTGCATCTATGTTGCTGCTTTTTTGACCGGTGGTTCTCTGGTTCCGTTATTGTTAGTGTCAGTTTCCCTGTAGAAATATCCAAAATTTACAGATTTCTGTGGAATGAAGTAAATCAAGGTTCAGAATTTCTCAAGTTGAGCTCCAGTTAGTTTTAATTTTGTGATATCAAGAATTTACCTCGCCTAATTTGTGTCATGCGTGACCGGACATCACCTAATTCCGATATGGTTGGTTTGCCGGCGGTAGTCATAATGAATGACCTCTTGATTCCGTCGGACTGCCGGTGGTTTTATCTATCGAAATTGTTATTAGCAGTAATTGTATTATTATGAAGATACAAAAATGTCCTGACCTAAAATAAAAAAGAAAAAGAAGAAAATTGGGTATTGTAAAAAGTTTGAATTATTATTTATATTACACTATAAGTAAATAATATATTTATTTTTTTACTTTAAATTAGTTTGTATAAATTTTTTATATACCTCTTTATTATAATTTTCAGGAAAAAAAACCCATTTTCTTTGGCCGGTTGTCTCCCCGGATGAAATTTTTGGAATATCGTCGGTGGTATTTCTTCATTTTTTTTTCTAATCGGGTACTGTTAATATTATTGCGTTTAGTACGTCTCTTATCTATATTTAGACTTTGGATTGGCGAAATCGCTGAGAATTTGTTAGGGTTAGTTGAGTTGATAGGTACCCCATGACATGAGCAGCGTGTTATATGGATACTTTCCCCACAACATGAGCAACTGTGACTCCTCCAAATAATTCCATGGAAAACAGACTACTACTATAAAAAGGGTGAAGAATTTTCGCTTGTGATTTGGGATTCCCCTTTAAAAAAAAATTGTGAGCAACCCCTGCATTTTTATTAAATGTTGTAAATATAATATCATATGATTGAAATTATTTGGTCTTAGTTTAAGCTCGAGATTCAAGTAGGATTGACTCAGGTGAAGGATCAAAGGATCGACTCAGGAGGTGGAGGATCGATGGTGATTTTGCAAACTGTACATTATTTGAACAATACAATTTGAATAAACTAATGAATAACGATATTCCAATAGCTACTACGGTGCTAGGCTTCATGGCCACATTCATGATACACTTTGATCAGGGCCACTACTTATTTTAAGTAATGAATTATGAAGCCCATCACTAAACAGATCTGGGCCTTAACATAACGGGCCAGCCCACCAACTTTCTATTTTCTGTTCTTGTTTATCTTAGTTTTGGGCCTCATTCAAGCTTACATCAGTAGGCCTTAGAAAACAGGGCCTATAATCAAAAGGCGGGCCACTTTTATGTCCACAGAATATTGTTCTGCTCCTAGTCGAAGCAGGCCTGATATTAAGGGCATGTTTTTTTTGTTTCATTTTGAAAACGGTTTTGGTTTCAACAGTAAATTTAATATATTTTAATCATATTCCATCATTTCCAATACAATTTTTTATTATTCAGCATATACTTTTTACATTTTAATACACTTTTTACATTATAAAACTATTTTTCAAAACTTGTTTTCAAACTTAGTTTGAAACCAAAGATAGAGAACATGCCTAAATCTTTCTAGCTTTGGTTTGGGCTTCATCGCGGATTGGATCTGAGACTGTCTCCAAAATAACATAATTGGGCTTCACAAACACATTATTCTGTCACGTGTGATATAAAAGGAAATTGAGGATGTTGAGCTAGCTTTTGAGGTAGGTTAATCCCCAAGTTCCTAACACATTCGCACGGTGTTATCTTCCTGTTGGGCCTATTCGAGAATGAAGCTACAAAACAAATACTTTTATTGTACATATTTGTCAACATTTTAACTGATGTGACATTCACTCCTTAGTTACATTTTTAGGAAACAATTGCTAATATCACATAATTAATCAACGAATGCATAATATATCACTGGTTATGAATAGTTACGATAAGTTAGTTGAGATTACAAAATGTTACTCTATTTTGTATACGTGCGGCCAGTGCAACTGCCACATTGAATCATCAACGAACACATGAAATGACTAGTTAGATTTCAACTGTGGAATCTCATTCGATTCTTGCAATGCAATAATATTATATTGTTCTCTCTACAAGTGGTAAATGCAAGTGCCACATTGGACCCTAATATTCACATGGAATCAAGCCATATTCAAAGGTTCGTGTGGTCCGCTGTTGTCAGTAGCCAAAGGGACAATGCAAAAACATCCTACATTAATTTTGTGTCCTAGACCCAATCTTCACCTCTTCATTCCTGAATGGTTATAATTCTTAGCTCTTGGGATCGATCCCTTAAATGGTATGGTTGATATCAACAATTCTATCACGATAAATCCGATCGGAAATTCCTCCTCAAGTTCGATTCCGAGGACGTAGTTTGTTTTTGTACCATGAAATAAAGAATCGAAGCCGAGGTTACGAAGCATGCATGCATGGCTGTGAGGGGGCGGAGTGGGCCAGCGGCGGACTAAAGCGCCGCCACCCACCATGATGTAATTCGACTTTTTAGTCCTCCACTTGATCATATTGAATATTCTAACATAAATATCTATAGGAACTGCCAGTGACCAAATTTTCCCCAAGAACAAAAAGAAAAGGCAGAAGAAAGAAGAAATAATTTTTTTTGTTTTTTTTGTGTTTGATTACTTAGTTAAGATTTTATCACTCCGTTGGTCCTTAAATTTGTTAGTTGTATCTCTTTCGTTCCTTATGTTGAAAGTGTTTCATTTTTGTCCCTTAAGTTGTCAATTCATTTTATGTCAAATTAAGAGATATATAGATATATAGATATATATATATATATATATATATAAAGCTTGAAATTTAGGGACTAACACTAATGGTAGTTTAGCTATATAGGTAGTAGAGAATCGATTCTACATTTGAGGGGTGGGCGCTTCTTAGGGAGGGAATGTCAAAATTTGATAAAAGATAAAAATCGAATTCTAACCTTTGAGGTGACCCGTTATGCGTTAGAACTGTTTAAGCACTACCTCGTTCGTTTACGGAGAAACGAAATTAAGTTGAGAGAGTAAAAGGGAAAAAGGGGAGGAAGGAGTAACTTTCAGCCAATGATCAGGTGAGGACCATGGTATGTGGTTCGAATCCGATGAATAAGACGGGGGCAACTTGGTAAAACGGGGCCCGGGGTCCATATATTCTTCTTCTTTTTTTCTTTTTTTTTTTCTTCTTGAATTTGCAATGTAGGAGGTTTTGGTGCCATAGTTTTCCGATCACTTTGATGAAGGTGAAAAAGGAATCGTGTGTCTTAATACTAGGCGAGCTCTCAAAGGTTTGTGCTTTGTGGGGGTCGACTTTCATTACAGAAGTTTGGTCCTTCCTTGTCATCTATCCACCAATCATTATTGTGATTTGGTCCAACCCCAATGACAAGTAACTAACAAAGTACAATGTTACCATTAGAATATATATTCTTACTTTTAATTTCTTCATCCACAATTTTTTTTTTTTAACAACTTTTTGAGCTCTTTTTTGTGGCCCTTTCATTGACTAATCCCATCCATCACTCCTATATTGATATTAACCTTTGTTAATGTATACTTGTTTATGAGTTATACGATTAGTACACAACTAACTAGTGAGACAATGCAATGTCACTCGATACGGAAGTATAGGTGAGGGAAAGCTGTCTCAATGTATCGCCCACCACTTGCTGGTTTAGTCCTTGTTGATAAGGTTTGTGGAATGCCTAAGACAAGGAAGTAGTGGCGGATCTAGGTGGAGGCGAGCCAGTGCGGCCGCCTCCCTTTCCACCAGTAAGTAAGGTTATTAATAGGATTGAATTTTTTTTTTTCCCCTCCTATAAAACCTCACTCGGTCCGTCTCTAGAAACCGTCTCTGTCTTCCTAACTTGTACCGTTGAGTCTTCGCTGATATTTGGTTGAAGATTAGTACTAGCAACTATGTAACATGTACATATGAGATTGAGAAGCCAATGGATCTCACATTCATTGCAATTTGCATGGCATAGATATTTTTTGGTTGGCCGCCAATTAAATGTGCTCTACTCCTTTTGCTTTGCCCGGAGAGGAATCTTATCCCGTCATCACTTGTGGAGAAAAAAAAGGATTTTTTTTTTTTTTTTGGATTGATTGCATCATTTTGGTCCTTCAATATATTCATTCACAGTTTAATTCTTGGTTTTTTTTTTTTCTTCTCTACGTACACAGTTTGACCTAATTATTCTCAATCTCATCTCTTGTTCTACGTTGTAACATAACATGTGTGTGTGTGTGTTGTGTTTTTTGTTTGTGAAAAATAAGATATGATCTTGGGCTAGAGTGATTGTCTATTTTTGTGGCTAAATATTTATGGCAATTTGAAATACTTATCCCAATTTGTTGGGATAGCGTGGTGGACCAAGAACTTGTGTGCTTTTTTATTACCGATGAGTGTCTACCACGATGAAAAACAACAACGTAAATGGCTACATTAAAACCCTATCCGAAAAGGATCTTCCCTTTTTGACCCTGTTATTAGGGAATTGGAAAAAAAACTTGTAAAATGCAAAAATGTATATTTTTTAACTCTAAAAATTTCAAAGGAAAAAACAAAATTGTTTCTAACAATTTCAAAAGCCGTGATTCAATGAGAATGGATAAGAGGCTCGTGGGATTGACGTGAAGGGGCAGGGATAGCTATATTTCTGGGAGCGAACTCCGGCCGAATATGAAGCGCATGGATACAAGTTATGCCTTGGAATGAAAGACAATTCCGAATCCGCTTTGTCTTGGGTAATCGGTATTTTACCGTGTTCTTCGTTTAGAGGTCCTGGATCTCCTCAACTACCGTTATAAATGAGGGTTTGGGCTAACTCATTTAGACGCGGATGATTAGTGGTGAAACCCATAGGCGTTAAAGGGCAAACTACCCTACAATATCTGGCACAATAACTTAGCAAGGGAATCTACTATCGAACTTTTCTAATGTAACGAAAAATGTATATATGTTAGACAAGCGTGGAGTTGCACCAATGAGATCTTCTATACACTTTATTCTTGTTTTCCCTGTTTACCTTTTCACAATGGAGTAGTGAATCCCATGATATAATATGTGGATCTCACACTCCATTGTGAGAGATTGAACAGAAAAGACAAAATTAAAGTGAACATAATATCTGATCCCAAAATTACACCACGTAAGAATGCGTAGCTTAACGTCAAAAAAAGAAAAAAGAATCTCATCAAGAGGAAGGTAGAAAGTAAACTCAGAAAATCAGATGATTAGGTAAGCTGTAAGAAAAAGACACGATCTCTTGCGGGGATTTGGTTCGAAAGAATCACGAGACCTAGAAAAGGGGAGGAAATCAAAAGGCAACTGTAACAATGGGTTTCGACCAAAGCTCAGAAGATAGAAGATTCTTATGACGTGGGATTTGGAATTGCCCCCATCAATTTGCTACCCTCCCTTCTAAATGAGGAGATTTCCCACATCGATTTCCTTCGTACGTTAATTTCATCATCATCAAACACAACCAAACATGCTACATCGTACGTACCAGTACCTTGGGTGATCTGGTTCAGTTTCAACCAATGCAAAGTAATGATAGTTCAATTATTAGTGTACAACTCTTTCCATTACGTTGGAAGAGTAGTCGAAATGATACAATCGTTTATTAATTTTAAAATATAAATTTAAACGAGACTCTAGTTCGAACGAGATTATGGGATATTAGTAGCACAAACGTATGATCGGAACTCTTTTTTATAGGTGATTACATGCATGCTACATTATGATTGTTTTCTAAACTTTTCAGAACTTTACGCATGTGATCAAATCTTCTGTTTTAGGGCATTTTTTTTTTAAGTTTTGTTTTTGGTCTCGATTTTAGTCTCAACGGTAAATTTAGTATATTATAATCAATTTTCATCATTTTCAATACAGTTTTTTATTATTCAGCTATACCTTTTTACATTTTCAATACACTTTTTACATTATAAAATTATTTTTTCAATCCAAAACTCAACCCAACCAAAACTTTTTACAGTAATTGGTTGGTAGGGGTGGTCAAAAACCCGTGGGTTCGACCCAGAACTGAACCGGAAGAAACCCTACCAGGTTCGGTTCTCTCTCATTTTTTTTTTTTCGTACACAGCTGCGGATCCAGTTCCGGCTCGGACCGGTGGGTCCGGTTCGATTCTCTTTCCAATTTTGAATTTTCTAAACTTAAAATCTGTAAAATGTAAATTAAACTTTTGCTCTGATTAACCATTGCAGTAACTCTTTATTTTGTTATTTTTTTCTTATTATTATATTATACAACAAATTAAACTATAAATTATTTAATATTTTTTTAATTATATTAATGATTTAAATTACATCACACATGTATTTCACAATCTAAACAAAATTTAATTTTTTATATAAAAAAATAAATAATAGTTTATTATGTAAATTTATATATTATTTCAAATTTTATATACTCTATTATTTTTTTATTACAGTATTTTTTTAAAAATAGTAATAGAAAGGTATAAACAGTAAAGAGAAAAACAACACAAAATGTAAATTATACCATTAGTTTATATAGCATTATAATGTATATTGTTTTAAAGAAAAAAATATTATAATATATGTAGTATAAAGAATTGATATATAAATAAACATATAATATAATAAAAATAATAAGATAATATAACAAAATAAAAAGTAGAAAGAGTGGCTAATCAGCTTATCTTAAAGTTAATTGTTAAACTTAGATTACGTGTTTAAATATCATCTTAAGCAAAAATAATATAATTTTGAAACCTTTTCATTTGGGACAAAAAAAAAAAAAAAAAAATCGGCCCAAAATCTGACCCGACCCGACCTGAAACCGACGATTCTAGTAGGTTCCGAGTCGGGTCTGACAAATGCTCACCCGATAGTCGCTCGGAAGGAGTTGAATTAATTACAAATTTGAAGATGGTAAAATAAAAAAGGAAACATTGAGAGAATATTGTACTAGCCAGCTAGGTGGACACACATAATGTTGAATCTTACTGCTGACAACGAACACGAACTTTCACAAACAAGCTCGAATTCGGCTGGATAAAAACGTTCATGAACATGATTTTTAGGCTCGATAATAAACAAACACGAACAAGGTGTTGAAAGCTCGTTAATGTTCGTGAACATGCTCGATTAAAATATTAACTATATAATATAAATTAAATAAATACATATAATATTAAAATTTTAAATAATACAAATAATTGAATCTTTATATATATATATATGTACATAGATATAAATATATGAGTTTAAAATAAATTTTGATTTTTATGCATGTTGATATAGTATATTTAATTAACTAAATATTACAATTTTTTGTTAGTTAATGCGAGATAGAACGCACACGCATGTTCACGAACAAGCTCGACTCGGCTCGATTAATAAATAAACGAACACGAACAAGATTTTAGGCTCGATAAATAAATGAACACGTCAAAGCTCGGCTCGCCTCATTATCATCCGATAATGATGTATACATTGTACTTGATTGCAGACTGGCCAGGGTTCATAGTCCTGCCAAACAACGAAGAATCACGGTATAACTAATTATGAATTGTAACACATTATTTAAAATATGATTCTTCTAAAGTGGGAAAGAGTACGTGGAAACAAGATATGTATTAATTTCTTTATGCAACACAAGATATGTATTAATTTCTTTATGCAACACATGATATGATTCCAGAAAGGCCTAGCTATATGTTAGTAGCTTCTACTTCAATCACCCTAAGACTTCCCATGTTCCCTGGCTCATATGTGTGTGCGTCTACAGCTTGCCAGGAGAGGCGATTTAATTGTGTAACACTATATAAGATATTATGTCTATTTTATTTTATTTTTTTAATTTATCTCGTTTTAATAAAGTGTGTGATTTATATATCATATCACGAGACCCACTTATTCATTATGAGAAAGTAGATTGAGAATACATGAGTAAAGTAGATAAAAGATCTCATGGGAGTATAACATCACTCATACATCTAATGAAATATTTTGTCTATCATACTTTTGTTTTTGCCTATCTACTTTCTCATAATAAAGAAGTGAGTCATTCCTCTATTGCGAGAGGATAGACATATAAGACGGATGTTAAACAGACATAATATTTGATGTCTTCTTACATATCTTGCCAATTTATGTATATTTTCCTAACAATTCATTTATTATCAGCAACCTCATAAGTACTTTTGATCGATTGTAAGGTACAATACTTAAATAGTTAATTTAATACTTTTTTTTTTCCCTTTGTAACATTATTTCCTAAGTATAAGATAATTATAAATTACTATAAACTACGTAACGTATATGCAAGGTAAAAAAATAGAAATGCAATTCTTTTAATTGAAAAGAAAAATTTTGGAAATATAACTCCTTTAACGAGACAGAATGAGAGGGAGTATTTAATTTATAACAACATTAACCAGTTTGTAGATAAAACTCATGATATCTTTGTACATTAATAGTAGCAATTCATTAATTAGGTCATAAGTGGCAGTTACTTAGGATTACTAAATGTGGAGTATTACCGATCCTTAAAGACCAAAAATACGGCTAAGGTTGGTCCCGGTGCTATGCCAGCTGGTTCTATGCAATTAGCGTACAATTGAAGGCAAAACTACATTTGGATCTGCCTAACCTATTAATCAATTAGCATTAATGACTTGTTTCCTTCTTAATTAAGCAGTCTCTTAGCCCCATTAACAAACCATAAAAACTAGGAGCGCTGGGGTTGGCTAGTTGCATGTTGCCCGAAAAACAATAGAAGGAGATATACTCGTATACGGGACCACATCTTCTATATGCTATTGTCACGTTTCTATGTTTATTATTTCACGACAGAGTAGGCTCATATGACGCATCATGAGACCAACTCCATGGCTCTCCATGTAAGAGAGTGGATATGGAAAACATGACAATAATAGACAAAAGATCTTAAGAGGTTGTATATTTTTCCAGACGGGTTCCTTCAAAAAATCCCACTTGGGACAAAGAGAGTATTTAATTAAGTACTTAGTTTGAACGCTGAAAATATTCATTAATGAGACGAAAGGAATAATACAATTACTAAAGCTATAAAAGATTATGGATGCTAAAACAACAATATTTCAATGTCTAGTTTTTCCTGTGGTTCCAAAGCAAACAAATCACCAAAGAACCTAAAAAATTTTACAGGCTCTAGGCCAACTGGCTGGACCCCACCCCCTACCCCACTTCCCAGATCCTTATAAAACACACGCCCTTCTGCCACCGTTTCTGCACAAAATCATCCATTTTCATTACTTCTTCTTCCCGAGTTTTCATCACCTTCTTCTTTGCACTAAATTCACAGCTTTTTTCTTCCGAAGAAATGGCATCAACCTCAATGTCCCGGGGCGGCGCATCGGGGTCGTGGACCGCGTCGCAGAACAAAGCGTTCGAGAGGGCATTGGCGGTGTACGACAAGGACACACCTGACCGTTGGGCAAATGTGGCCAGGGCCGTGGGCGGAAAGACAGCCGACGAGGTGAAGAGGCACTACGAGATTCTCGTTGAAGACGTCAAACACATCGAGAGTGGTCATGTCCCTTACCCTAGCTACAGGACCACCACCGCCTCCGCCTGGAAGTAACCGGCCCCGACCGTGACCACATAAGGTATACATTCTTTCTCCTCCCCATCCCCCCCCCCCCCCCCCCACCCCCCACTATATATATATATACAAAACGATAACTGATATACGGTAGCCATGGGAGTCCTCCTAGGTCCACCATGGGCCATGGTTGACAAAATTGCAGCATTTGAAGTAACCATATTCTCTCGTTTAGTCACGGGAATATAATACTAAAAACGATATCCCAAAATATACATTTTATATAGAAGTATAGAATGGAGTTATTTGTCTTAGTTAGAATCACAGAAAAAAGAACAATAAAAAAGAGTGGAAAATAGTCGATGGAACTAAGATTCGAAATCGTACGTTAGGAGTTTGGATGCCCTACCTTCACTTTTCACGTGTAATATATTTCCTCTTTTACTCATAATAATAATTAATTATTGAAATATATATATATAGTAATTGGGAATATTATTTTTTTGTGACGAATTAACGTGTGCATGCAGGGATGAATAATCTGAAGAGCTGGATGAGTAGGACGTATCTTCAACAAAAATGCATGCATGGAAATCCAAAAAATAAAAAAAAATAAAAAAAATAATACAAAGATGCATGCAAACTATATATAAACTAAGTATCGTATTTTTTTTTTTCTTCTTTCTATGTTATAATTGTAGTAAGTAAGATTAAGAATTAGAAGGAGGTTTGCAATTGATTGGATTTCCTCCTCATTAACTAAGACTTTTTATCAATGTAATCATCATCCATGGATGAACAATCATCCTCCCCCCGCGGATCAAATAAAGCAAATATTAATTTATGATTATTATTATTGCATTTTACTTCTTATTATATATATAACTTGTTTATCGTGTCACGTTTTATTTAGTTATTTCCACACTACAAGTAAATAGAATAGTCAAAATTAGTTATTTTTTTATTTTTTTTTCATCTAACGATATAATTGTTAATAAAATATGAGTTACGATTCAAAACATGACTTTATATATGTCAGGAAGAGAATATGAATGTAACAATCGATTGGCATTTAAAGGAAATATAATGAAGCGTTCAAAAATGGCGATTGGCGAATAAACTTGATTAAGCGCGGCTTTGGGGCGCGTTCTGGTAGGTGTGGTTCGTTCAACTACCAGCACATGCAAATGCCCCATAAAAGTTTCTATTTAGCAATCGCATGCAAGCCCTGTCAACGTCCTACGAACAAATATGGCGGAATCCCCAGATTACCGAAATAGGCAGAATTCTTGACATCTGGTCAATAGCATGTCATGCGTCACAACAGGACTGAAACTCTCAATAGATAGATTTTTCTATCTGCTGCACATAGTTGTTGCCTTTAATTTGCTTCAATTTTACAGTATCATTACTTGAGTTATCCTTTGTGATCCGGCGGGTTTAATATTATGAGGATCCTAATTAATCAAATTAAACAATATTTTTTGCTGTTTATTTTCTCAATAAAGCTGGATTTCATTGTAGCAATTAAATTAAACTAAAAACAATTAAAATCGAACAAGTACTACGGGCATGTGAAAGTATTCGACTGTTGGACTGGGCCTGGACCACAGTATTGGGCTTCAAATCCAAACGGAAACTTTTCCCTTCCCTTGTTGATTTGAAATGTCAGATCTGAACAAATGTGTAGCGAAGGCTAAACACTGCACAATGACATATTCCTATGGGCCTCGAAACTTCCGCGTATGGGCCCATTATAGTTATAAATTCAATTTGGGCCTCATGATCGATGGTTTGTGTCCCTCACTTTTACGGTCCTCTCTTCTGTTACGACTATGGGTTCAGACTTTTACGGTCCTCTCTTCTCTTTCCCTAAATCGATGTTGCTGCTCGGCTTGGCACAACATGAATCCATCCATGGTTTGTGTCCCTCCCTTTTATAATTGATTATTTACCGGAATATATCAAGTTTTCTTTCCCTTTTCCTGCTACTATTGACCTCAATTTCTTGCGGTTCGAGAGCAGCAAAATCGTTTCCGTACGATTTAAAGAAGAACAAAGCCAACAAAAAAATTGAAATGAGAAAAAAGAAACAGGCTATTGTGGGATGTCATAGTTTCACTCCCTGAAACTGAAAGTGAAAAATGTTTTCATTTCAATCTCCAAATTTTTGTCTGAAATCCATGATGTACTTTGAGCCTTAGCCTATGTTGTTAATGAAGGTTTTAAGGGAAGTTCTAGTGTCATTCTAAGTTTCAAAATCTAAACCTCGTTTGGATCAGGCAAAAAATTTGTTTCTAAAACATGGTAATCAAAACTGCTTTTGGTTACTATAATGATATTTCCCTGCCGAGCATGTTATATAAACTCTCAGTTCTCAAATGCTAAATTGAAACATAAATCAAGAGTACATGAAATGAAACCACTCGTGGAGTCTCATAGATGTTAACGTACATGATTTTGAAAGCTTTATATCATAGAACTACTGGAACATCTCACTCAGACAATGATGTTCGCAGGGGCAGCGAGCTTACAACCCCTGCATCATCACCGCTGTTTCGATCTGCAACAACCTTTGACATGCTAAACATCTGGAACAAAGCAAAATCAACAAGTCAAGGAAGGAGGTTTTGTTTACAGAGAGTTAAAAAGTTTTCTAAGATGTTGAAATTTAAACCTTTTTGATTGTCTTCTGAAAGCATGTCTTGTGCTCTTCCATAGAAGCATGAATGAACTCATCAATGTGATCCTTCACATCTTCTAGAAACGTTGCACTTTCGCTCTTTTTCTTCCGGCAAGAACTCATCGCCGGAGTGGATGACGGTACCTTATCGGAATCTCTCTCAGTTGCCATTTCACCTGATATCATCGATCGAAGCAGGTAATATGAAACACTGAACGGATTCATAGGTGCACAACAACTGTTTGATAAAATTCCTCAGAGGCACAGCACACCAAATTCTTAACAGTTAACTGAGATTTTTCAAAATTAGGTTAAATTATACATCTATTTTCCCCCCGTGAAGAAATCATCAAACGACAAACCAATTATCAAAAGCTTGGAGCAATCACTTCGATAATATTGAACCCAGAATACGCAGATTATCAAATTAAAAAAAAATTTAAATCGCCGGGGATCGAATAGGAGGCAGACGTACCTTTCGGAATTATGAAGAAGGAACTGGGAGCCTCTGGAAACTGGTACAGATCAAGAAATACAGATTAATACAAATGGTTTATTTGTGGGAGCAGAGCACTAGATTGTTGAACAAGAAATTTATCAAAGCATAAAAATTGGACCGATAATACGTGTTATATGGAGATCAGTGGCGGTGAGACTTCATGGGCTCGCTTGTTTTTACGAAAACAAAATTTCAGCCCAATTGAAAGTTTATGGTACAGAGATATGACATTGGGCTTGCAGGCCCACCATGAAAATGACTTATTATTATTGTTATCATTTACTTCATTTGTTCATAAAAATAATTTTTTTTGTTATACATATATATATATATTTTTTAATAGAAATATACGAAAATATATTAATGAAAAAAAGTCGGGAATACACTCGTCAATAGGGCAGGTAGCTCCAAATTTAGTTCCGGTGTGCGTAATGGCATTCTTATCTTTCTCCACCTAATAGAACCCCGAAATACGATTTGCCTTGATACTTCCTCTCCCCAGACCCAAATAAATTTTTTTTAGTGTTATACTTTAAGTCTTTTGTTAGTTAATTGTTTAAAAAATAAATAAATAAACTACCCTGCGCTTTGTCTTATTTTAAACTACCTTATGAATTTATAATTTTAACAACCAACCTAGATAACTATCAGTTTGTTGCAAGATAAATGACATCGTAAGTGGTCACCATTTTATGTAGTTACAAGCATGCGTTTCTCTCTGAATCAACTTTTTTCCTATCCAGTGACCCCCCAATTGTTATTTTGTCGAGAGAGTCTCACCTTGCGTTGTGTAAGACATACTGATCGTAGTTTGACAAATTTCAGCGTATTTTCTTTTTCTTTTTTTTTTTAAATCAAACCCAAACTTTAAATAATTCATCATCCATATTAATGATGTCATTATTGGTGACGGATTATGATAGAATAGCGAGTGGAGGCACTTGCAATTTGCAAAATTTTCTCAAATATTATAACACTTGCATGGTTGGGAGTTCAAATTTCAACTTTAAAAATAGTACTTCTAAAAACGGACAAGAAAATTTTCAAAAAAAGGAAGTTTCTAGTTCCAAGGCATATGATGTAGATTATCCTTACCCTAAGCAGCCTTTACTTGTCCCACGGGCAACAACAAACAGATACAAAGTCCAACGTTGTCATTTGTGAAAATAACTCTAGCTAATAGGTGATAGTTAAAATAAACGTTGTCATTTGTCATTGATGATTAAGGGACCATGCATGGGGGAAGTTGGGGAAGTTGATCAGCTGCGAGTATTACGTAGCTGTATTCATATTGATTCAGACAAAAAAATAAAATAAAAATTTGTAATTTGCCACACGCCCCAATAATTTAGCATATCCTAAATCAAACCTTCATGCCATGTAATGCATACGTCATCACAGAACCTGACGTGGCGACGTGTCCTATACTTACCTTCACCAAATTCAAAGACTGAGTCAGCAAAATTCTTCAATTCTTCATCCGTTTCCCTAGTAATTTCCACATTCATTTTTGGTCGTTTTGTAGTTACACCTACCTTTCCCTAACCTACCCAAACACACCCTTAAGGAGTCAATTCGTGTCGTGTCCAAGTTATCGGTTTTGGCATCCCTATATTGAAACCCATTGACTTTAACCTTTCTCGTAAAATTATTCGTGCCAACCTATTTAACCTCAAACATATTGTATTTCTGTTGGTTTTTTTTTTTGTAGTATAAATTTTTCGTGTCAGGTCTGGGTGAGTGAGTTCATATATTGACATTTTCAACCTTAGCTTATTAACACATTTAATTATTCGAGTTATTCAGGTCGACCAATATAACTCGCGAATCTATTAAGACTCAATCCTAATTCGCTTATATTCGTGTCAAGTTTGTTTCATGATTTGGTACCATATCATATATTAACAATCCTACACACACATCCCCCTCCCACCACACCACACCACACCCCACCCCACCCCACCCCACCCTTCTATCTATATAGACATGCATCAGCCCCCTCGCCGGACTACCATCAACAAAATTTGTAAAATTTTCAGGATGAATTATACCAAGAGTCTCCCTCCCTCCGCCGCTAATGGCAACCTTTCCACCACCACCACCACTTCTGGCACCAACAAGAAGTCAGGAAAAGGAAAGTTTGTACAAAGTGTCAAGTTAAACTACGTTAAATTAGGCAGCCATTACATAGTGTCTCACTTTTTAACTCTGTTTTTGGCGCCAATCATTGTGGTCGCGCTTGTCCAAGTTTCCCAGATGATCTATGGCGACATCCAAAACATTCGACACCCATTCGACATCGTCACCATTTTTGTAATCTCTGCAATTTTCGTATCTGGATCCACTGCCTACATCATGACCCGACCCAGATCAGTGTACCTCGTCAATTACGCATGTTATCGCCCGCCCGATCACCTCAAAGTCGAGTACCAGAAGTTCATGGAGCATTCGCGGCTGACGGGCGATTTCACGGAATCTTCTCTAGAGTTTCAGCGCAAGATTCTCGAAAGGGCGGGTCTTGGCGAAGAAACTTACCTCCCGGAGGCGTTGCAATTCGTCCCGCCGCGGCCGACGATGGCGGCGGCCCGGGAAGAAGCAGAGCAAGTCATGTTCGGCGCCCTGGATAATCTTTTAAAGTCCACCAGTGTGAATCCGAAGGATATTGGTATTCTCGTCGTGAATTGCAGTTTGTTTAATCCCACGCCGTCGCTTTCCGCGATGATTGTAAACAAGTATAAACTCAGAGGAAACATTAAGAGCTTCAATTTGGGGGGAATGGGGTGCAGCGCGGGAGTAATCGCCGTGGATCTCGCGAAAGACATGCTCCAAGTCTACCGAAACACTTACGCCGTCGTTGTCAGCACGGAGAACATCACTCAGAACTGGTATTTCGGCAACAAGAGATCGATGTTGATCCCGAATTGCCTTTTCCGGGTCGGCTGCTCCGCCGTCCTGTTATCAAACAGGGAATCGGAGAAAAACAGAGCAAAATACAAACTCGTTCATTCCGTCAGGACTCATAAAGGAGCCGACGACGTAGCCTTTAAATGCGTTTATCAAGAACAGGATGAGATCGGGAAAACAGGGGTGTCATTATCGAAAGACTTAATGGCCATCGCAGGCGACGCCCTGAAAACCAACATCACGACATTAGGACCCCTGGTTCTTCCGATCAGCGAACAGTTTTTCTTTTTCGTGACCCTCGTGGCCCGCAAACTCACGAAGAACGCCAAAATCAAGCCTTACATACCCGATTTCAAGCTCGCGTTCGACCATTTCTGCATTCACGCCGGCGGGAGGGGCGTCATTGATGAGCTGGAGAAGAATCTACAGCTTTCGCCGGTTCATGTTGAGGCTTCCAGGATGACTCTGCATCGATTCGGGAACACTTCTTCGAGTTCGATCTGGTATGAATTGGCGTACACGGAAGCTAAGGGGAGGATCAAGAAACGGCATCGGATTTGGCAGATTGCCTTCGGGAGTGGATTTAAGTGTAACAGTGCGGTTTGGGAAGCTCTCCGGGACGTGAAGGCGTCGCCGGAGAATCCATGGGAAGATTGCATTGATAAATACCCGGTTCATATAAAGTACTAGTCATCAGCAATGGTAACACGATCGAGTTTCTATATGTTCCAATAGAGTCGGTGGGGTTTTTCGATCACCTCGTTTCTCATTGTTTTCTCTATTTTCATTTTTGTAAATAGTTTTCTTACTCGATTTCTAGTGCTCATATTTATAATCTATTTTGCTCGGCCAAAAAAAAAAAAAAGTGTTGCATCAATTGGACATCGAAATTGGTTGATTGAGAAATGATATTTTCCGTAGCATATACTCCTCCGGTTCCATTATAAAAGTCTATATTGAAAATATTTTTTATTCTAATAAAATAGTGTACTTTCAAATTTTTACTCATCCTCTCATTACTAATACATTAATATGTGATCGATCTATAGCCAACATTACTGCTCTAATGGAACGAATAAAGTATGAAACAGGAATTAGTAGGAGTATTTTGTAATTTTTGAAACAATAATTTTGTAATGATATCCAAAGCTCATTAGGGTAAATGTAATTTTTGAATCAGTAGGGTTGACTTCATAATTATACCCAAACTTCAGTTCAGGATGATACTCGAATATAAATTCATTTGTTTGGAATTTTCAGTTTTCACTTCAAAATTGAAATGGTGTAGCGTTCTGAAACCCATCATGAAGATGGTAATAAAGCTCGCCGGAAGGTCGAGATCGACCCGGGAACCGTAATGAACTTTTGGGCGCCGGTCGCCACAACCAGAAAACCTCCGGTGGTTTTTCTCCACGGATTTTTCCTGGACGGAAATTTTGATATATTTGCGATGGGGGTGAAAAGACAAAAACTTTAACTTGTAAGCGGCCAATGATACAAAGATGTAAGTTGAATCACTTTTCAAAAGCAAAACCTACATTTAAATGAATATTCCAGTTTGAATTTGAACCTCAATACATATGCATTAATGAATGGCCGGATGGGGGTTGGAAGTCACATCCTATCGACAAGTGTAGGCTGATTTCCCGCATATTGCGAGTATGAAACTCACTCGAGGTGGAAAAATTGTTATAGTGGCAGGCTTAGTGAACCCCAAATTCCAAAATAATAATAATAATAAATAATAAATTGGCGAGACGCGTAAGCTAGGCCGGACTCAACGGCCACCTGCCGGCATTATTACTGTGTGTATGTGCTTCCACCGGTTTCCTTCATGTGTTTCCATTTGGTGGGACGGCCGTCCCTACTGCTCTGAACCAACAATTAATCCCTCCCGTACCGGTTACAGAAAAATTGTTTATTTATGATACTCGGTCATAATCAGTAAAACGACATCATTTTAAAAAGTTAAATTACATTGTTTCTATAATATGGATGAAATTAAATACAATATTTTAGACATGTAATTCTCACTGCAACCGAACATGTCTGGTGTACATAAAATTGAATTTCTATTGGGCCAGGCCCAATGGACTAAAGCAAAGATAAAAAGTAAAGGATAAAAAGACGCACAGTAAGTCCAGAACCCTGCTTAGGTCGGATAGATCATCAAAATCGAGCCAAGTAGTATTTCGGTCAAAAGCTTAGGTCGGTTAGATCCTTAAAACTAAGCTAGACAGTATATCCTTGAAAAGTTTAGGTGAACATGTCAATCATGAAGGTTCAACGGACATATCTCAGTCTGGAGGTATATATACTAAGTTTTCAGACTTAGTGAGGTACGCAACTTTTACCATTTTGAGCCAATTGTCAATACTATTCATCTTCTTCTACCTCTCTAACTTGATCGTCGGAGCCTATACAGGGGGGAAAGCCCCGCTACAAATCACAATTTTCTCCACCATCCTTGCTGATCCGAGCTACCCAGATCGGTTCCCAGTGCAGCTATCTCCCTTTTGCGGTAAAGTTTCTATCAGTTTGAGCCGTGCTGTTCAAGAGAGTTCATTGGGCCGTAAGAAGCACCATGAGAAGAACATTTTTTGCGTCACATCAACTGGCGCCGTCTGTGGGGAAAGTTTGATCAAATTATTTCATCAAATTTTCTCCACTTTTAAATAAATTTGTTGAAACCATGACGCAAGCTCAAGATTGTTCGGGAGTGGGTGCTTCTTCTTCTAACACCACCGCTGATCCTATAGTTACAACCGCGATAGTTCCAACCGTCGCCGTAGTTTCTACCACCACCAACGTTTCGCCGACTACCGCCACCGCTGTTGAGCCTCTCAACCTCCAGCAGGAACAAGCGGAAAGAGAAAAATTTTACCGTTTGTTTTCGCAATTATTTCATCTGATGAACCATAGCATTCTGGTCACCTCTACTCCCAATTTAGAACTCCCCATCTCAAGTATTGCAACCACTACCCTAGATATAGTTAACATAGAACCTCCCTTTAGTTCATAAGTTGTCCCCACTATTCCCCCACCAGGAGCTCTGTTCAATACTATGGCCGATCCCTCCGTTGTTTTGATTTCTAGTCTTCCCCCCCAGTCTATTGTTGTTTCGGGATGCCCTCCCTACTCTGGGGGAGCTTATCTTTTCTCAGGATCTAACTACGTAGCTGGGCCCCCAACCCTTTCTACTGCACCTCCTGTTTACACCACCTTAGCCCATACTCAGGTCACCCCTACCTTTCCAGCTCCTTTCATAGTTCCTACCGCTCAGCTCTATAATTACCCTTTCCTGTCGGGTCTGCCTTTTCCTATGTTAGGACAGCAGATGAATCAGTTAGGTCAGCCTGCTATGGGCCCACAGACGAGTCAAATAGGTCAGCCCGGCCGAGTTCAACCATTAAACCAATTTAGCCACCTGGGTCCTGAAGTTAACCAATTAGGATATCCCGGATACCTAGCTCCATCAAACCTAGCTTAGTTTCAACATTACGGTATAGGCACCAGCCGAGCCATGCAGCCCCCCACAGGGTACTCTCCCTTACTTAACTCGAGCTATTACCCCGGGCCCAGCACAGGGAACTTCGCAACTGGAGGACCACTACCTGCTTATCCCGGAATGGGTGGATATCCTTTAGGTCAAACCGGATATGCGCAGTTGGGACGAGCCGGGCCCACTTCTCGGGTGTCTCACCCATTTGGTTGGGAAATCCAAACAACACCATTCCCCCCAGGTTACAAAGGTTTAGGTAAGGTTGATAAGTATGACGGAACTACCGGCCCCACGGCTCATTGGATGCAGTGCATGAGTGTCATGGATTCCGTCAATTTGTCTGATGCCAGCCGCTGCATGACATTCTATCTAACCCTTAAAGGTCAAGCTATAAATTGGTATTGTACTCTACCTCGAAACTCCATTCATTCATTAGATTAATTCGGTAATTTGTTTTTAGCTAATTTTATAGGTAACAAAATATTGTCCAAATCGATTTCACACTTAATGAACATAACTCAAAGAATGGGAGAGGGATTACAGGCCTACATAGATCGATTTAACGTAGAATCTAGGCAATGCTATGAAAAAGATGATAGGATTATGATGGGGTCGTTTATTAACGGGTTACGGTCAGGACCTTTAGCTACTGAACTCGCCATCCAACCCCCACACTCTTATTTTGAAATGATGGTCACTGCTGTTAACTTTGCTGTTATTGAAGATGTTGCAGCCATAAAACAGGAACGAGAAAGAGGTTTTTCCGACTTATACGGTAAGAGAAAAGCCTCTTCCCCGATTCCTCCCCCAGGAGGAGGTAAGAAGCAAAACTTTGCGAGTACTACTAACACGGGCCAAAAGGCTGGAGTAAGTGTTAATGTCGTGCAGGTAATCGAGCCCTTTTCGGTGCCACGAGCCTACATATATGCGGCCATCCAGCATCAAGGGTTGCTGCCTCCAGCCCTTCCCATGACGGGTCCCACAGATCGGCTCAATCCTGGCAGGTATTGTAACTATCATAAACACATTGGTCACAATACTAATGATTGTCGAGATTTGACTGCAGAGATAGCAAACTTATTCAAGCTGGAAAACTGTCCCAATATACCCAAGTGGTACCTTTGCCCAAATCCGCGGCTTCAGCAACCTGGGAATGATCTACCGGATGCTACTTGTGTGGAGAGCCCGGTCATTTTGCCCGAGAATGTTCCCAACTCGACCCCCGAGCCCCGAACACTAGAGCAGGAGCCGACCTGACCATAGCTGGGGTCGTGAATACCATAGCTGGAGGACCGACCAGGGCGACTCTAATCGCCAGAGAAAATAGGTATATCGGCAAAGAAACAACGTTTTAGGTAAGCGTAAAGCGGAAGCCATGGCACCAGTTATTACTTTCGATGACAATGATATGTTATTGCCTTATAATTGTGATGATCCACTAGTGATCGATTGTTATATTTCTAATTATCAAGTACGTAGGACATTGTTAGATACGGGTAATTCTAGTAATATAATTACCACCAAAGCATTGGCAGGATGTCAATTACATAAGGCACATTTAAACTCAGTACGTACACCATTGATTGGCTTTGGCAACCACCATATTATTCCTGTGGGACAGTTAAGCATACCGGTCACGTTGATAGCTTGACAGCTAAAACGTACAGAAACTATAGATTTCGTAGTCATTGATGAACCCTCACCCTATAATGTATATTTGGGTCGGCCTGGACTAAATCAATTTCAGGCCATTGCTTCTACCATGCATATGCTTTTAAAATTCCCCACCATGGGTGGGGTGGCCACTCTTCGTTGTGATGTCATACAGGCTAAGCAATGTTATACGGCTTACCTAAGAGAACAGATACCTATGGATCGAAAATCAAAAGTTGCCTCTGCAGTCCCCGCGCCCCGAGCTTCTCCGTCTACCCTTCCCGGAAGTATTGCTCATCCCACTAACATACCGACCTGACAGGTAGCTCGGACCGATCCATGGAAGCAGGGGCTGAGATGAAGATCGTCCCCTTAATTGCCGACCCAAACAAGGTAATTAAGATTGGGGCCGATTTACCTCCTCAGTTACAACATGATTTACTTAACATTTTGCGTGAGTTTGCGGAAGTCTTTGCTTGGGTGCCGGAAGACATGCCTGGCATTTCTCGAAATATCATTGAACACAGGCTATCCATTGATGCCAGTCGTAGGCCGGTTCGTCAACGAAAGCGTAACCTTGGAGGAGAACGCAGCAAATACGTGGAGATCGAAGTCAACGCTCTAGTAGAGGTACGTATCATTCGAGAAGTAGATTATCCTGAATGGTTAGCTAATACTGTGTTGGTTCCCAAGCCCGATGGTTCATGGCGTATGTGTATCGATTTTACCGACCTAAACAAAGCCTGCCCCAAAGGCTGGTTCCCCCTACCCTTAATTGACATTCTGGTCGACGCCATAGCTGGATTTCGCTTCCTCAACTTCTTGGATGCATACAAGGGCTATCACCAGATCTTCATGGCTAAAGAAGACGAGGAAAAAACCTCCTTCATCAAAGATAAAGGTACTTATTGCTTTATCATTATGCCTTTCGGTTTGAAGAATGCTGGGGCTACCTTTCAACGCTTAGTAAATAAAATCTTTAAAAACCAGTTAGGTCGGAACATGGAAGCATATGTTGATGATTTACTTGTTAAAAGTAGGGATGAGTCTGCCTATTTGCTTGATTTACGTGAAACACTTGAAACTCTTGTCCAATATAAATTAAGGCTAAATCCAAAAAAATGTGTTTTTGGGGCTATTTCGGGGAAGTTCTTAGGTTACATGGTTTCTGAAGGGGGTATTTCGGTTAATCCAAAGAAAGTAGAAGCTATCCTGCAAATGTACCCACCTAGGTCAATTCGTGAAGTACAACAATTAACGGGTAGACTAGCAGCCTTAAATCGGTTTTTAGCTCGGTCGGCAGAACGAGCTTTACCATTTTTTAGCATTTTAAATAAAACAGATAAATTTGTGTGGACCTCGGAATGCCAAACTGCTTTCGAACAACTAAAAACGTATTTAGCTCATTTGCCATCTTTAACCATGCCAATTTCCGGAGAACAATTATACATGTATATAACTACCACTGACTCAGTAATTAGCTCGGTTTTGCTTCGAGAAGATAACCGGGTTCAAAGACCCATCTATTTTGTTAACAAAGTTTTGCAGGCAGCAGAGAAAAATTATTCCAGCCTGAAAAAATTATTCTTGCCTCTAGTTCACTCCACACGACGTCTCCGGCCTTATTTCAACTCCTATGGAGTCACCGGCTATACCGACGCACCTCTTAAGGCCGTCTTGCAAAAGGCAGGGGTTTTTAGTCGTCTCACCAAATGGGCCATCGAATTGGGGGAGTACGATCTCACCTTTGCACCTCGCACTGCAGTCAAAGGACAAGTATTGGCAGATTTCATAGCTGAGGGAGTATCGGACATCTAGGAAAGCACGCCTGGCCCGTCGCAAGAAACCGACCTTCTTTTAACCGTAGCAAAAGGCGAGAATTCATGGACACTCTACGTAGATGGTGCATCCAGCCAGTCCGGATCGGGTGCGGGGATCATCCTCACCAGCTCTGTTGGGGAAGTCCACACTTATGCTTTACGGTTCTGCTTTACTGCCACCAATAATGAAGCAGAGTACGAAACCATGATAGCCGGTCTAAAATTAGCTCGGAAACTGGGGGTCAGAACTCTAAAAATTTGTTCAGACTCCCAGCTTGTAGTTAAATAAATTTTGGGGAAGTATAAGGCTAAGGATCGGCAAATGGAGGAATATTTAGCACTGGTACAGCAGCAGCTAAAATTTTTTCCAAAATGGACTATAGAGCGGGTTCCACAGAGTAAGAACACAAATGCAGATGCCTTGTCCAAGTTGGCTTCTTCGGTTTTCTCTCATCTGACTAAAAGCGTTCTAGTAGAAGAAGTACAGACTAGGAGTACAACTGAGCCAGTAATCTTGTCCATCAGTGAAGGTCAGGATTGGCGGTTTCCTCTATGGCAATATTTGCAAAATGGTACTTTGTCAGATTCAAGAAAAGAAGCACAACGAATACGAAGAAAAGCTGAGCATTATCAAATAGTCGAGGAGGATCTGTATAAAAAGGGTTTCTTGATGCCCTTACTAAAGTGCCTGGGTTCGGGAGAAGCAGAAGTCGTGCTAAAGGAAGTACATCAAGGAGATTGTGGGTCTCACATTGGGGCTCGGAATTTGGCCAAGAAAGTAATTAGGGCTGGGTTTTATTGGCCTCGGTTATTCCAGGAAACAGTCGAATATGTTCAATGTTGTCCCAGTTGCCAATACAATGCGACAATTCACAAGTTGCCAGCATCCAGCTTTACGGGGATAATTGCTCCTTAGCCTTTCGCGGAATGGGGGATAGATCTTATGGGGCCGTTTCCTAAGATCGGTTCTTGTCATTATCTTGTTGTGGCTATAGACTATTTTACGAAATGGGTGGAGGCCGAAGCATTGACAAATATTACCGGATGAAAAGTAGCCCGGTTTCTTTGGAGACAAGTCATCTGTCGGTTTAGCGTGCCCAACTTGGTCATCTCAGATAATGGACCCAGTTCGAGTCCAAGGAATTCACAGCCTTGTGTTCGAAGCTCGGTATCACCCAACGTTTCGCATTTGTAGCTCATCCTCCGGCAAATGGGCAAGTGGAACTCACAAACCGAACTTTGTTGCACGGGTTGAAAACCAGATTAGAAGATAATGGTAAGAATTGGGTAGAACAGCTGCCTCACGTACTATGGTGCCACCGGACTACGCCTAAATCGGCCACGGGGAAGACTTCTTTCGAGCTAGCCTTTAGAGTTAACGCTGTCATACCCCAGGAAATACAAAGTGGTGCGCCCCGAGTTATGCACTTCGAAAGGGACCAGAACCAGAGAAACTTGGAGCTTAGCTTGGACTTGATGGAGGAAGCTCGGGACACTGCCTATGTACATCAACTAAATTACAAAAATTTAGTTTGGCAACAATATGACGCTCGGGTCAAACATCGGGCCTTTGTACCAGGAGACTTAGTTTTACGATGTCGAGCTATCAGCAAACCACAAGATCAGGGCAAGTTAGTATCTAATTGGGAAGGGCCTTACCGAGTGATTGAAGCCCGACTTACGGGCAGTTATGTTTTAGAAGATTTGCAAGGGCAGTTGATTCCGCAGGCTTGGAACGCAGCATACTTAAGAAAATATTATCTATAAAGCAGTTAAAGTTAAAGTCGGGAAAAGTATCGGACTCAAGATAGTGAAAGAAGAAAAAATAAGGTATTTATTTAAAGAATGGGCCCAACACAAAGCTGTTCCGATCAAAGACTACAAAAATTCTTCAAAAAGTAAAGTACAGAGGAAAGCTAAGAGGGAGGTGCTTGGGAGGTCGCTTCTTCATCGGCTGCCTCGTTTGGGTCGACCGCGGGATCTTCCTCTTCTATAGTTTCTGGCAAAGGAATACCGTTAGCCCGGCACTCCTGCTTGACCTCCTCTATTAGGTCGAAAGGGTCCCGATCCTGAGCCAACAAAGAAGTATGAGCCAAGGAGTCCTATGGAAAGCCCTCCGCCGATCTGGGGCCCTTAAGTTCATCCCAGCAATGGGTATAGCCACATTGAATTAACTCCATGAACCGACAGTTCATAAGATCAAGCAGTGGCCCCCCCTTGAAATTTTCTAAGGCCGATTGGCATGCAGCTTCCACCTCAGCCGGACCCAGCAGCTCAGAAGATTTCTTCTTCTCTTCCTCCAAAGCCTTCTCCAGGTCAGCAACCTTCTTCTCCAGCTCGGACTCATTCCTCCTTAACCCCTCCACTTCCGCCTCCAAGCCTTGGAACCTGGTGCTCATCTAGCTGGCCTTGGTACCGAGCTCTTGGTTTTCTTTATAAAGCTCGGTATTTTTGGCTTGGAGGTCGGTCACCTTGCTGAACTCCCAGCCTCATCTTCAACTCCTCTATCTCCTCAGTTGGCCTCTTCAACCTTTCTTACTCATAGCTCTGGGCCAAAACATCCAAAGCTACGGTCCTCTTCGCCGTGGCCGCGTAATTTACACCGACCTGCAAAATCATATTATGAGCCTTACAGAAATATTACACAGAGCAAGTATGCATTTCAAGGAACGCACTAAACGATCTGAAGTTTACATGTTTTATATGTGAAGCCAAAAAGGCTTCTTGCTGTGCCAGCTGGTCGATGCTTTTCCGGATCTGGTTGCTCACCTCGACAATCTCCGCAAAGGAGCCGTGGGAGTCAGCCACCAGTTCCGCGTATGGCCGAACATCTTCGGGCAGAGGCTCCGCCGAATGGGGCTGATATACAGGCCGGGCTAGAGAGCTCGGTCTTTCCCTTTATTCCTTCAAAATTATAACTCTTTCCTTGGATGACGGGTCCAAGGGCCCCAACAATTCATCCGGGCTCAGAAGCTCAGCTCCAAATGAGGAATCCGTCAGCAACTACGGAGCCTTGGCGGCTTTAGTCGCCTGAACTTCTGCAGGGGTCGGCCTGCTCTTCTTAGATGCCCGAAGGGTCAGGGCACCAGCAGGAGGGTCAGCAGCTTCAACCTCCTCAGTTAGATCAATTTCGGTTGCAGGTCTCTTTGACGACCCCGAAGCTGTTGCCGGCCTATTTGATTCTTCTTCCGGCCAAACCCGCTGAAGCCACCTGAAAACAAAAGACAGACAAAAGTCAGAATCACCGATCTAAGAAGCTGACCCCAGATCCGGAAGACGATAAATAAAAGTTCAGAGATAGGTATTTACATTCTTCCTCTACATCGGGGGCTTGGCTCAGCCCGGCCCAGACCAGAAGGCCCTCTGAAGGATACTTAACTGAGTATTTCTCCGAACTGGTAAAAGTTCTTAACGCCTTATAGTTCGATAACACTATGGGATCGGATTTATCCCGGGTTTGCTCTGTCGGCGCTACAAACCTCGACCAGCGGCAGGGAAGGTTTGCTTCATCAGCTTTCACCATAAAAAATCTCCCCCTCCAATGCTTATTCGTATCTGGGGAGTCGGTTATAAGGATGGGTCCGTTTCTACATTTCTGGAAGGTCACCCACCCCGGCCCGTAAGGATATTGGCGGACGGTGTAAAATTGGAAAAACAGATCTACGGAAGATCGGATATCAGCCCCGAAGCAGACGCACATAAAACCTACTAGGAATCTAAAGGCATTAGGTAATAACTGGCTCAGCCCTATCTCTAAATGATCACATAGCTCGGAAAAGAAATCAGGGGCAGGAAATCTTAGCCCGAACTTTATGTGGTACTCATATATACCGACCCAACCCCCGGAAGTACTAGTTATTCTCTCCTCAGGCCTGGGTAATCGGGTTCGAATGGCCGGGTCAAGGTAATAAGTCGATCTTAGGGTTTCTAATTCTACCCTAGTAAGCTTGGAAGCTATCTCTTCGGGATGAAATTCATATGATACGGCAGTCGTATCTACAGAAAGCATTACAAAGAGGTTCATGCATCTAACTTGCCGGAAAATTACTCCTATGCCGGCGAATCAAGTATAATTATTAAAGCAAAGGGGAAGACCAAACTAACCTGAGGACGGATTCTGACGAGATGCTCCGGTGCCGGAACTCCTTTCTTCAGCCATAGAGTTCTGCAAATAATGTCGTAGAAGCGGCGAAACGAGACAGCAGCACGAACGGGAAAAGCAACACTGACGGGCAAGGCAGAGAAGCAACTGCTCACACAAACACACTCACGGCAAAAGGAAGACGAAGGACAGAAATTTTCTTTTCTCGAAAAGCGGAAAAACAACAATGACGTTTCCTTGGTATTTAAAGGAAGGTTCAGGAAGACGAAGTGTAGCAGACAAGCCAACCGATGGGGCTTATAATGCCGCCTCGAGGATAGTAAAAGTGTGGGAAGTCGTACCGGCTGCCTCAGTAATCGTGAAAACGTGCCCTGTCACATCCCGACCCTTTAAAAGCTCGATGTCGTGTGTCGTGACGCAAAGGTACGCCTTTATTGATGCCTTCATTGATCAATTCAACTTCTCTGGGTCAACACTACAATTATTACCTATGAATCGGCTGACATGTTATTCCTTGTGGGTCGGATTTTTTGGTTATGTCTCGCACTTTCTCTTTATCACATTCGATAGACTATAAGTCGGCAGCTTCTTTTTTATTGGTACTGTACTTTGGATAGAATTGGTTATCACCTTTTATAGACATAGGTCAGATCGGTTCACATTTTATGACTGCTTAGGTCGGAAGAAAAACCTTAAGAATTATCTGAGCATAGGTCGGATGAACACATGAAAAATGACTTAGTCAAATTTTTGGCTCAGTAAAATGCAAAAAGTATTAAGTTTTAACTCGGTAAAACCTAATACTGGGGAAACTTGTTGGTGTACATAAAATTGAACTTCCATTAGGCCTGGCCCAATGGACTAAAGCAAAGATAAAAAGACGCACAGAAAGTCCAGAACCCTTCTTAGGTCGGATAGATCATCAAAACCGAGCCAAGTAGTATTTTGGTCAAAAGCTTAGGTCGGGTAGATCCTTAAAACCAAGCTAGACAGTATATCCTTGAAAAGTTTAGGTGAACATGTCAATCATGAAGGTTCAACGGACATATCTCAGTTTGGAGGTATATATACTAAGTCTTCAGACTTAGTGAGGTACGCAACTTTTACCATTTTGAGCCAATTGTCAATACTATTCATCTTCTTCTACCTCTCTAACTTGATCGTCGGAACCTATACAGAAGGGAAAGCCCCGCTCTTCTCTTGATCATTTACAGTTGTTATCGGAACAGTCTACAAATCACGTTTTTCTCCACCATCCTTGCTGATCCGAGCTACCCAGATCGGTTCCCAGTGCAGCTATCTCCCTTTTGCGGTAAAGTTTCTATCAGTTTGGGCCATGTTGTTCAAGAGAGTTCATTGGGCCGTAAGAAGCACCACGAGAAGAACATTTTTTGCGTCACATCAATGTCAATTAGTACAATAGAAAAATAGGGTTTTCTTGGATTTTTATCTAGCGAATTAATGTAAACAAATTGTATAAGTCACATTCAAAATAACAAATTGGATGTAAAATGCGCATGAAAACCAATATATATATATATATATAGATCGAACGCCAAACAAGCATGGTCTCCAAATTTCAAAGTCCAAAATAGTAGGTACCTTTTTTTGAAATTAATTAGTGATCACGGCTGACCCTAGCTAGATAGGGTTTAGTGCTACTAAATGGGCTTAAATGGAATGGAAATGAGTTTTCGATATTACAAACATATAAGAAATATAAAAAAAATTAAACATAAATGATTAATTAGCTGGAGAGAATTAAGTGAAAACTAATTAAGCTAGCTTTTATTAACTAAGTAACTGACTTGATATTCACAAAACAAAAGTTTATCAAAAATATTTAAAATTAAAACGCTTTGCTAGTTCCTTGGATGTCATGTATTATAAATCATAAATGTGCATAGTTAAGGCAATGAATGACTTATCTTCCACAGTGCATGCAGTATGGTGTCACATTTAATGACACAAAATGCACATTCTGCACCCAACCATTACTCCTGTTGTCAGTCTCCCCCTTCGTACAAATTCAACTCTCTTACCTGCAAAAAAATCTGCTTTTTACCAATTTGATGGAATCATCACCTCCTGTTCAAAATCTTGACCATCTCCTCTTTCCATGAAACATATATAGTATTCATCACTCTTTGAATTCATCATGATCCATGCATGTTTTGTATCATCTTTTTATTAATTTAGGCACCACTTCTGCTGTATTTAATACCACCTTTCTTTCTGTCGTCGAAGAAGGAAAAGAATTTGAGAAAATGGTGAACTTTTTTAGGTCGGCGAAGCCCTTTGCGACTTTGCTCTTGAAGCTCACGGCTGGGTTGGTTCCTCACAAAGTGGAGATCGAACCGGGGACGGTTATGAATTTCTGGGCACCTTTGGAAATTGTTAACGGCGGGGGGGACAAGAAGATAACGAAGCCGGTGGTGCTTTTGCTTCATGGGTTCTGCGCCGACGGTTTGCTCACCTGGATTTTCAACGCGCCGGCGTTGGCCGGCGACTACACTGTTTTCTTCGTGGATCTGTTGTTTTTCGGCGACTCCGTCACTGACAGTCCGGATCGGTCGACGAGCTTTCAAGCCGAGTGTTTGGTTAAGGGTTTGAGAAAGTTCGGAGTTGAGAAATGCTCGGTGGTGGGTTTTAGCTACGGCGGGATGGTCGGGTTCAAGATGGCCAAGCTTTACCCGAGTTTCGTGGAATCCATGGTTATTACAGGCTCGGTTATGGAAGCGGACGAGCCCACCGGCGACAAGGAGACTTGGAAGAAGAAGAGATTTTCTCAGTGGTCACATTTTATGTTGCCGGACACAATCCACGGCGGGAGGCATTTGCTCACGTTTGGCAGCCACAGGTTCCCGTGGTTCCCTGATTTCGTCGTCTCCGATTTTCTCGAGGTAAATCCGATCAATGTACAATTTTAAAGTAGACTTTTAACGTATAAAAAGTATAATTTCGGCGATTCGTAGGTAATGTACTCGAATAGAAAGGAGAAAGCTCAGCTTCTTGAGGCTTTGGATTTCGACGATAATGATTTAACGCCGGTTAACTATCCCCAGGTTCGTCTCCTCTCTTTAACGTTTTTGTTTAATGATATTATATTAATCAGAGAGTAATGTATTTAATTTAATTAAGGTTTGTATGAAAATAAAAATTAAAATTGCAGAGGGTTCATCTATTGTGGGGAGCTAACGACAGGATTCTAAGCTTGGAAGTCGCCCACGCTCTCAAAACGTAAGTCCATAGTCCATACATCTGTCTCTTTTTATTTTTATTTTTTATTTTAGAATGAAACAAAATCAATATTTAAATAAAGGCAACTTTTGGTTAATAAAGCATTTTATTTTGAAGAAAAAGGAAATGTTTGTTAGAGAGAAATTTTTTGAAAATACTATAGTTTCGAAAAAGCTTGAATGGAATTATGACATTAAAAATCGGGAACAGACGTTTCTGATACCAACCAACAGTATATGTACCATTTAATTTTCATAATATTTATCGTTATAGTTTTTTTTTTACATTTTATTTTGTAGAACGATAGTGTATCACTCGTTAAAATAACATCGGCGTGGCAATGATATATTGAGTAGTTGATAGTTAAGGGCTTGTTCTTTATGAAATGGTTGAGTTTTGGTTTTGAAAAAATAATTTTATAATATAAAAAGTGTATTAAAAATGTAAAAAGATATAGTTGAATAGTAAAAAGTTAATAAAAATTAATTATAATATATTAAATTTACTAAAACTAAAACTTAAAAGAATATGTCCTAAACCAACTACACTTAAAGCAATACACATTTGGATGGTTTGACGTTTGACCAGGGTTTAAATTTGTGTAGGAAGCTGGGGGACAAAGCCCGATTGATATGGATAGAGGACGCAGGGCATCTTGTGCAGATGGACCGACCTTTCCTCTACAACAGTTGCCTTAAGCAAATTCTTGCTTCCTTTTACGCTTCTTCCCATTAATTCTCATGTTTCATGTTTAGTTCGGGATCAATCAAATCTTCTATCTACTACCGTTATATTTTCTCTGTGATGGAGTTGGGATCCTCACATCACATCGATCCACTCTCGTTTTGGGAGGGTAGATAGAAAATTTCAAGTGGTCTAGCTAGCCCGCCTCCTACCCCTTATTTTACTAATTACTCCTTAATTATGTAGTACGTAACTACAATTAATTGCGGGCATGATACCTAGCTAGTTAATCTAGTACGGCATACTCCTCCGGTTTATTAGAAAATGTATTACAAAATGAAGTTTTCTAATAGAACTGATCCCTACCGAATGAGATCATTTTTCACATTGATATATGCTCGGAAGTTATGAATATCCGTACGTATGATGATGCATGCATATATAAAATTTCTTCAACTTCTCCATTTATGGTTTTGTTTCTCCTAATTCTTTTTATGTTCTATCTTTTGAGTTGGATATGATGATCATGATAACGCGTGGTGTGTACGATCAAAAGCAAAAAATATCCAAACTTCCAAATGATCTTCGTAACCAGTACCACGATTGCGTTAAAAACTCATAAATAGTCGCACATCTACACCCTCTTTTAAGAGGGTCGGAATAAGTAAGTTTTGTAAGTATAAGAAACTAGCTAGCAAATTAATAAGAATAAGCTCATGAGATTTCTAATTTCAAGATAAGACAAACAAACAAAGAAGAATTGTCCGATCAAAAAGATAGATAATACTAAAAACAGTATAAGAATGTGCACTCTTCTAATGGAACCGAGGGAGTACAAAAGATCGATGATAGAAATGAACTAAGAGTTATAATTATTAGTTCTGTATTTGGGGACAGGGACGTGACCTGATTCAATGCGCCGGAGATCCTCCAATAATACCTCGTAGTGATTCTTCACTTCTTCGGGGGATTTGCCGCCGCCCACCGCCCTCGCCACGTTGTGCCACCTCTCCGGCGTCTCCTTGTCGAACTCAGCCAGCGCCTTCTCGAACAACTTGTTCTGCTGAGGAGTCCATGCCGACGACGATCCTGTGGTACTCCGGCGAGAACTTAGAGACTCCGAAGCCATTTTAATTAGTTTCTCAATTCCCTTGTTTCGATGTACGATTATAAAGAATATAAAAGAAGAAGCTGGAACCCTTATTTATTTTATATATATATATATATATATATATATATGCATCGGAAGTAATGGATTTCATGCAAAAGAGAACAAATTGTGGATGATTATCATATTACATTTTTTTGTACTTATCTAATTTGCAATTAATATTAATTGCACAAGACAACAAAACAAAACCTATTCATTTTTTCGAAATTTTGAGAATATACACACCAATTCTGAAGATGAATATTTTAGCCCCTGGTTCGCTTTGGTCTTGTTTTGGTTTTCACAGTTAATTTAATATATTATAATTTTTTTATTTTTTTGTTTTCAACCTTCACTTTGGTTGGCGTCAAGTTTTGGGCAATGACAGAAATTATCTATTGTAAATGGTATTTAAAATGATTTTTTTTTATATAAATTATGTTACTTGTAACGTATTAGATTCATATACGGTTTTCTAGTCACTACTACAGAAATGCTCAAAGGAAGCGCCCCTTTGGAGGCGGGTGTACAAATACCCGCCTCCAAAGGTGGCTAAATAAAATTTGGAGGCGGGTGAAGGGGTCACCCGCCTCCAATTAGGAGGTAATTGGAGGCGGGTGATACCTTCACCCGCCTCCAATTTCAAAATACGAAAATGATTTTTTTTTATTTTCAATACTAGATCAAAAATTGTCTTTATTTTGGACTGTTGAAAATAATTTTGAAAATTTATCAAGATTCTAGCGAAGCGAAAAATTAGTAGATAATAAAATTCACAAGTTTTAGAAGAAATATATAATTTCAATTTTAATATTAAATACATAAGTATATACAGCATAGTGGTAAATTTAATGTGCAAGAGTTAAGTGAAACTCTAGGCGCGAGTTCGATTCCTACTAAAGCCATAAAGTGCAAGAAAAAGAAATTAAATTTTTTTACGAGGGGTTATTGGAGGCGGGTGCATGTTGCACCCGCCTCCAATGAGCTAATTTATAGAGGCGGGTCCGGGCACCTCCAAATGGAGGCGCCCGCAGCTGAGGCGGGTGCTGCTCTCCAATCCCCCTTAGGACCCGCCTCCTAAGGGGGATTTTGTAGTAGTGAGTAGTGAATGCGTGACAGTAATTGTTTGAAAATGGATTTAACATGTTACACATGAAGAGTTTTGGCATAATCGGGGAGAAAGAAGACAAAAAGGCCTTTTTAGCGGTGGCAGTGCTCCTGAACGAAACAGCCATCTGATCAGATCATCGGAGTTTGCATTTAGAAAGTTCAAGTTCCGACGGGACCTAATTAAATTTAGCTCCAACTACATTCCAAAAAAGGACTCTACCAAGCTAGCTGTTCCCCGTGCTGCTGCGACCGTGGACGATGAACCTGGTCAACTGCTTCCCACCTGACCTCAAACCGCTCAAATCAACCGACACCTTCGAAGCTCCGGCCCCAACCCCACGCATGCTTGTGTTTTTCCAATTTGATGAATCAGCTAGCTCAAGTGGAATCTGTAATTTAAATTTATCTTTTTTTATATATTTTCAAGTTCAATAGGACACTCAGTATGTGGAAAAATCATTCATTGCATCGAATACTTTACGTAAGAAGGTGTTATTTTGTGGGAGATTGATATACACGTAAAGGATGCATAAATGTAAATATTGATCCATCATTAGTTTACTTCACTATTTTTATAGATGAATCGGGTGTATCTAATATTTTCAAAGACGCAGTATGTGTATTAATTATGTATCACATGATATCCGAATTTGAATAATATCAAAATAGTCCTGAATTTGTATGAAATTTTCAAAACATCAAATCCCTATTTGTAAAGCATATCTCTGTTGAATATGAGAACAATTTAATCATTTCATACAAATTTAAAAAATATTTTATATTTTTAAAATTTCTGAGAATATTTTGATATTTTACTATATCTGGAGATTATTTTAAAATTGAGCCCATTATATTTTTTTAAAAAAAATAAACGTAAAAAAAAATAATAAAAAGAACTAGGGAGACAAAAATTAAGGAACTTTTCGCAAGTGGGCCAAGGGGGATTCTAAATAAGTGGATACCAAAAAAGGAAGAAAGAAGCGGTCCAATGAAAAAGACGAGAGCAGCCCAATCCCAATGGCTCTTTGTGTGCCCAAGAGGCTAGCCTCATCCGGTCCAATTTTCTCACATTCACACGTTAATCCAATACCACATCTACGGGACATGGGGACAAGATATCTCCCCCATAATCTACGCGAGGGGGTTGTATGTTCCCGTGTCCCCCCTCACATTCAGGGGGGCCTACACCCCCTGAATGTGAGAGGGGACATGAGGACACGGGTACAAGAGATTTTACCCCATAATCTACGCAAGTACTCATACATTAGTTCCTTAGTATAAGGACATGTTCTTTTAGAAAAGTTTGAGCTTTGATTATGGAAAAATAATTTTATAATTTAAAAAAGTATAGCTAAATAGTAAAAAATTGTATTAAAAATGATAAAAAATAATTATAATATATTAAATTTACTGTTGAAAACAAAACCAAAACGTAAAGAACAGGCCATAAGTGGTGGTCCTTATTCCCAACAAATTGGAAAATTTAATTTTGTCAAAATGGGCTATAATTCGTTAAGGCTAAGGATTTTTTTTTGTGGCATCTATGGTTCGAAACTTTCGGCATTGAATCTAGTCTGGTCCATGCATTCACTTGGTTAAACCGAAAAATGTAGGTACATTTAACCTTCCTGATTATTTGGTTAGTTCGGGTATTGGCAAGTAAACCGTCACCCTCAAGAGAACCTTATTATGCGATGGGAAAATGATGTCGTTTCATTTAAAAATATTTATTAAAATTGTATAATTTCGCTTTAACACAATGTTATTTTACTAATTTTTACATAATATTTTGAATTGTCGGGGCCGAGGGAGGGGAAAGAAAGAAACTAGACATGAAAAGTATTTTTTTTTCAAGTTTTAGCTTGTCGGGGCCGGGGAAGAGAAAGAAACAATCTGAACATAATACTTTGGATAAGTGATTTAACATTCCGAGGTGGGGGAGGGAAAGAAAGAAGGTGAAACATTTGCTGAAAACTCGCAGAGATAGGAAACGGACTCCCAAGTTCCAACTTCTAAATGGCTTGTAATACGTTACACTTGTTTAGACACTAACTCATTCATAGTTTTTAGTATTAGGGTGCTCGTTTTCTTTAGTGGGCATTCTCAAGTTCCAAGCCCAGTCGAGTTACGCTCGAAAGTCGAAACATATATAGCCATCATTTGTCTAAATTTTCTACAACTAAAATAATATAATTCATATTACCAAATTTATAATATAATTTTATAGAAGTAAATCCATCGTTCTTATTAAATATTACTATAATAATTAATAATAACAAATATTTGATTAAACTTCGGTCTAAAATTAAAATATTATAGTACGGAACTTAATAATTACCAACTCCACTTTAGGGTTTTTGAAATTTTAATTAATTAATAAAATAAATTAATTATTCTTCTTCATGATGATTATATATTATATGTGATGGAACATCTTCATGTTGTTGTTGACAATTACAAATTAATTCCATTTTGACCTCATATTACATATATTGTACTTAGTCTCCAAATCATCATATATTCGTACTGTGAAATGTGAATTCTGCATAATAATTAATCATTGGTTGGATGAATAAAACCCTATTATCTATGGCCCAACACCACCTTGTCTACAACTTTATCTCCAGTGTCTTTTTAACGAAAATGAAGAAACAGACTCTTGTCTTGGACAGAGATACTAAAAATTTATTTTTAAAAATATGGTAACGAACATCCGAACATCCAGATAGTCAGGTGTATGCTTTGGTTGCTTCAAACAGTTGCTCATCTTGTTGGCAAGAACTTTAGAGCCTATGCAAAATTTTGAAATTATATATATATATATGAACCAAATAATTGTTAAATATTAGACAAATAAGTGTAAGGTGATCAAGGGAGAAATGGATTTGAGAGGGAACAAAAGGCTAATACAGAGAGATTTGGGGTCATAAAATGGCTGTCAACCATGCATGATCTAAGTTAATATTGGTTAAATATTCTGGGACAAATTGATATGGTACTTAGTGATCACGGCTGACCCTAGCTAGATAGGGTTTAGTGCTACTAAATGGGCTTAAATGGAATGGAAATGAGTTTTCGATATTACAAACATATAAGAAATATAAAAAAAATTAAACATAAATGATTAATTAGCTGGAGAGAATTAAGTGAAAACTAATTAAGCTAGCTTTTATTAACTAATTAACTGACTTGATATTCACAAAACAAAAGTTTATCAAAAATATTTAAAATTAAAACGCTTTGCTAGTTCTTGGATGTCATGTATTATAAATCATAAATGTGCATAGTTAAGGCAATGAATGACTTATCTTCCACAGTGCATGCAGTATGGTGTCACATTTAATGGCACAAAATGCACATTCTGCACCCAACCATTACTCCTTTTGTCAGTCTCTCCCCTTCGTACAAATTCAACTCTCTTACCTGCAAAAAAATCTGCTTTTTACCAATTTGATGGAATCATCACCTCCTGTTCAAAATCTTGACCATCTCCTCTTTCCATGAAACATATATAGTATTCATCACTCTTTGAATTCATCATGATCCATGCATGTTTTGTATCATCTTTTTATTAATTTAGGCACCACTTCTGCTGTATTTAATACCACCTTTCTTTCTGTCGTCGAAGAAGGAAAAGAATTTGAGAAAATGGTGAACTTTTTTAGGTCGGCGAAGCCCTTTGCGACTTTGCTCTTGAAGCTCACGGCTGGGTTGGTTCCTCACAAAGTGGAGATCGAACCGGGGACGGTTATGAATTTCTGGGCACCTTTGGAAATTGTTAACGGCGGGGGGGACAAGAAGATAACGAAGCCGGTGGTGCTTTTGCTTCATGGTTCTGCGCCGACGGTTTGCTCACCTGGATTTTCAACGCGCCGGCGTTGGCCGGCGACTACACTGTTTTCTTCGTGGATCTGTTGTTTTTCGGCGACTCCGTCACTGACAGTCCGGATCGGTCGACGAGCTTTCAAGCCGAGTGTTTGGTTAAGGGTTTGAGAAAGTTCGGAGTTGAGAAATGCTCGGTGGTGGGTTTTAGCTACGGCGGGATGGTCGGGTTCAAGATGGCCAAGCTTTACCCGAGTTTCGTGGAATCCATGGTTATTACCGGCTCGGTTATGGAAGCGGACGAGCCCACCGGCGACAAGGAGACTTGGAAGAAGAAGAGATTTTCTCAGTGGTCACATTTTCTGTTGCCGGACACAATCCACGGCGGGAGGCATTTGCTCACATTTGGCAGCCACAGGTTCCCGTGGTTCCCTGATTTCGTCGTCTCCGATTTTCTCGAGGTAAATCCGTCACAATGTACAATTTTAAAGTAGACTTTTAACGTATAAAAAGTATAATTTCGGCGACTCGTAGGTAATGTACTCGAATAGAAAGGAGAAAGCTCAGCTTCTTGAGGCTTTGGATTTCGACGATAATGATTTTACGCCGGTTAACTATCCCCAGGTTCGTCTCCTCTCTTTAATGTTTTTGTTTAATGATAATTAAATTAATCAGAGAGTAATTTATTTAATTTAATTAAGGTTTGTATGAAAATAAAAATTAAAATTGCAGAGGGTTCATCTATTGTGGGGAGCTAACGACAGGATTCTAAGCTTGGAAGTTGCCCACGCTCTCAAAACGTAAGTCCATACATCTGTCTCTTTTTATTTTTATTTTTTATTTTAGAATGAAACAAAATCAATAATTAAATAAAGGCAACTTTTGGTTAATAAGGCATTTTATTTTGAAGAAAAAGGAAATGTTTGTTAAAGAGAAATTTTTTGAAAATACTACAGTTTCGAAAAAGCTTGAATGGAATTATGACATTAAAAATCGGGAACAGACGTCTCTGATACCAACCAACAGTGTATGTACCATTTAATTTTCATAATAATATTTGTCGTTATAGTTTTTTTTTTACATTTTATTTTGTAGAACGATAGTGTATCACTCGTTAAAATAACATCGGCGTGGCAATGATATATTGAGTAGTTGATAGTTAAGGGCTTGTTCTTTATGAAATGGTTGAGTTTTGGTTTTGAAAAAATAGTTTTATAATATAAAAAGTGTATTAAAAATGTAAAAAGATATAACTGAATAGTAAAAAGTTAATAAAAATTAATTATAATATATTACATTTACTAAGCCTAAAACTCACCTGTTCTCTATCTTTGGTTTCAAACTAAGTTTGAAAACAAGTTTTGGAAAATAGTTTTATAATGTAAAAAGTATATTGAAAATGTAAAAAGTAGATGCTGAATAGTAAAAACTTGTATTAGAAATGATGTAATATGATTAAAATATATTAAATTTACTGTTGAAACAAAAACCGTTTTCAAAACGAAACAAAAAGAACAGGCTCTTAAAGAATATGTCCTAAACCAACTACACTTAAAGCAATACACATTTGGATGGTTTGACGTTTGACCAGGGTTTAAATTTGTGTAGGAAGCTGGGGGACAAAGCCCGATTGATATGGATAGAGGACGCAGGGCATCTTGTGCAGATGGACCGACCTTTCCTCTACAACAGTTGCCTTAAGCAAATTCTTGCTTCCTTTTACGCTTCTTCCCATTAATTCTCATGTTTCATGTTTAGTCCGGGATCAAATCTTCTATCTACTGCCGTTATGTTTTCTCTGTGACGGAGTTGGGATCCTCATGTCACATCGATCCACTCTCGTTTTGGGAGGGTAGATAGAAAATTTCAAGTGGTCTAGCTAGCCCGCCTCCTACCCCTTATTTTACTAATTACTCCTTAATTATGTAGTACGTAACTACAATTAATTGCGGGCATGATACCTAGCTAGTTAATCTAGTACGGCATACTCCTCCGGCTTATTAGAAAATGTATTACAAAATGAAGTTTTCTAATAGAACTGATCCCTACCGAATGAGATCATTTTTCACATTGATATATGCTCGGAAGTTATGAATATCCGTACGTATGATGATGCATGCATATATAAAATTTCTTCAACTTCTCCATTTATGGTTTTGTTTCTCCTAATTCTTTTTATGTTCTATCTTTTGAGTTGGATATGATGATCATGATAACGCGTGGAGTGTACGATCAAAAGCAAAAAATATCCAAACTTCCAAATGATCTTTGTAACCAGTACCACGATTGCGTTAAAAACTCATAAATAGTCGCACATCTACACCCTCTTTTAAGAGGGTCGGAATAAGTAAGTTTTGTAAGTATAAGAAACTAGCTAGCAAATTAATAAGAATAAGCTCATGAGATTTCTAATTTCAAGATAAGACAAACAAATAAAGAAGAATTGTCCGATCAAAAAGATAGATAATACTAAAAGCAGTATTAGAACGTGCACTCTTCTAATGAAACCGAGGGAGTACAAAAGATCGATGATAGAAATGAACTAAGAGTTATAATTATTAGTTCTGTATTTGGGGACAGGGACGTGACCTGATTCAATGCGCCGGAGATCCTCCAATAGTACCTCGTAGTGATTCTTCACTTCTTCGGGGGATTTGCCGCCGCCCACCGCCCTCGCCACGTTGTGCCACCTCTCCGGCGTCTCCTTGTCGAACTCAGCCAGCGCCTTCTCGAACAACTTGTTCCGCTGAGGAGTCCATGCCGACGACGATCCTGTGGTACTCCGGCGAGAACTCAGAGACTCCGATGCCATTTTAATTAGTTTCTCAATTCCCTTCCTTGTTTCGATGTACGATTATAAAGAATATAAAAGAAGAAGCTGGAACCCTTATTTATTATATATATATATGCATCGGAAGTAATGGATTTCATGCAAAAGAGAACAAATTGTGGATGATTATCATATTACATTTTTTGTATTTATCTAATTTGCAATTAATATTACTTGCACAAGACAACAAAACTAAACAAAACAAAACCTATTCATTTTTTCGAAATTTTGAGAATATACACACCAATTCTGAAGATGAATATTTTAGCCCCTGGTTCGCTTTGGTCTTGTTTTGGTTTTCACAGTTAATTTAATATATTATAATTTTTTTATTTTTTTGTTTTCAACCTTCACTTTGGTTGGCGTCAAGTTTTGGGCAATGACAGAAATTATCTATTGTAAATGGTATTTAAGATGAATTTTTTTTTTTTTTATAAATTATGTTACTTGTAACGTATTAGATTCATATACGGTTTTCTAGTAGTGAACGTGTGACAGTAATTGTTTGAAAATGGATTTAAAATGTTACACATGAAGAGTTTTGGCATAATGGGGGAGAAAGAAGACAAAAAGGCCTTCTTAGCGGTGGCAGTGCTCCTGAACGGAACAGCCATCTGATCAGATCATCGGAATTTGCATTTAGAAAGTTCAAGTTCCGACGGGACCTAATTAAATTTAGCTCCAACTACATTCCAAAAAAGGACTCTACCAAGCTAGTTGTTCCCCGTGCTGCTGCGACCGTGGACGATGAACCTGGTCAGCCGCCTCCCACCTGACCTGAAACCGCTCAAATCAACCGACACCTTCGAAGCTCCGGCCCTAACCCCACGCATGCCTGTGTTTTTCCAATTTGATGAATCAACTAGCTCAAGTGGAATCTATAATTTAAATTTATCTTTTTTATATATTTTCAAGTTCAATAGGACGCTCAGTATGTGGAAAAATCATTCATTGCATCGAATACTTTACGTAAGAAGGTGTTATTTTGTGGGAGACTGATATACACGTAAAGGATGCATAAATGTAAATATTGACCCATCATTAGTTTACTTCACTATTTTTATAGATGAATCGGGTTTATCTAATATTTTTCAAAGACGCAGTATGTGTATTAATTATGTATCACATGATATCCGAATTTGAATAATATCAAAATAGTCCTAAATTTGTATGAAAATTTCAAAATATCAAATCCCTATTTGTAAAGCGTATCTCTATTGAATATGAGAACAATTTAATCATTTCATACAAATTTAAAAAATATTTTATATTTTTAAAATTTGTGAGAATATTTTGATATTTTACTATATCTGGAGATTATTTTAAAATTGAGCCCATTATATTTCTTTTTAAAAAAATTAAACCTAAAAAAAAATAATAAAAAGAACTAGGGAGACAAAAATTAAGGAACTTTTCACAAGTGGGCCAAGGGGGATTCTAAATAAGTGGATACCAAAAAAGGAAGAAAGAAGCGGTCCAATGAAAAAGACGAGAGCAGCCCAATCCCAATGGCTCTTTGTGTGCCCAAGAGGCTAGACCTCATCCGGTCCAATTTTCTCACATTCACACGTTAATCCAATACCACATCTACGGGTGATAACGAGCCGAGCCGAGCCGAGCTTTGACGTGTTCATTTATTGTTCATTTATTTATCGAGGTTAAAATCTTGTTCATGTTCGTTTATTTATTAATCGAGCCGAGCCGAGCCGAGCTTTGACGTGTTCATTTATTTATCGAGCTTAAAATCTTGTTCGTGTTCGTTTATTTATTAATCGAGCCGAGCCGAGCTTTGACGTGTTCATTTATTTATCGAGCTTAAAATCTTGTTCGTGTTCGTTTATTTATTAATCGAGCCGAGCCGAGCTTGTTCATGTTCGTTCTCAGCCCTAAGTGTCATGCTCATCTATTTATAAGGAATTTTTCTCCCCAATCTTCTCTCATTTCCGATGTAGGATTGGGTGAAATTCACCTCAAAATTGTGAAATAAAATAAATTTGGCCTTATGATGATTCGACCCCTAGTTCCCTTGCTTCTCCTTTTGATGTCTTACCACTGCACCAAATTTATTTTCATGTTATATATATGAATGATAAATTATATATGTATTTTATCCTTCTTAAAAATTATTTTTTCTTATCGAGCTGTTCACGAACGTAATCAAGCCGAGCTCCCTTTTGTTCATTTATTGTTCGTTTATTAATCGAGCCTAAAATTTTGTTCGTGTTCGTTTATTAATAAATAAACGATCTCGAACCGAGCTTTTAACGAGTCGATCCCGAGCTTGTTCGTGAATGTTCATGTTCGTTCTCAGCCCTAACCACATCTACAGGACATGGGGACAAGATTTCTCCCCCATAATCTACGCAAGGGGGTTGTATGACCCCGTGTCCCCCCTCACATTCAGGGGGAGGCCTACACCCCCTGAATGTGAGAGGGGACATGGGAACACGAGTACAAAAGATCTTGCCCCATAATCTACGCAAGTACTCATACATTAGTTCCTTAGTATAAGGACATGTTCTTTTAGAAAAGTTTGAGCGTTGATTATGGAAAAATAGTTTTATAATATAAAAAAGTATAACTAAATAGTAAAAAATTATATTGAAAATGATAAAAGATTATTAATATATTAAATTTACTGTTGAAAATAAAACCAAAACATAAAGAACAGGCCATAAGTGGTGGTCCTTATTCCCAACAAATTGGAAAATTTAATTTTGTCAAAATGGGCTATAATTCATTAAGGCTAAGGATTTTTTTTTTGTGGCATCTATGGTTCGAAACTTTCGGCATTGAATCTAGTCTGGTCCATGCATTCACTTGGTTAAACCGAAAAATGTAGGTACATTTAACCTTTCTGATTATTTGGTTAGTTCGGGTATTGGCAAGTAAACCGTCGCCCTCAAGAGAACCTTATTATGCGATGGGAAAATGATGTCGTTTCATTTAAAAATATTTAGTAAAATTGTATAATTTTGCTTTAACACAATGTTATTTTACTAATTTTTACAAAATATTTTGAATTGTCGGGGCCGGGGGAGGGGAAAGAAAGAAACTAGATATAGTAAGTAATTTTTTTTCAAGTTTTAGCTTGTCGGGGCCGGGGAAGAGAAAGAAACAATCTGAACATAATACTTTGGATAAGTGATTTAACACTCCGAGGCTGGGGGAGGGAAAGAAAGAAGGTGAAACATTTGCTGAAAACTCGCAGAGATAGGAAACGGACTCCCAAGTTCCAACTTTTAAATGGCTTGTAATCCGTTACACTTGTTTAGACACTAACTCATTCATAGTTTTTAGTATTAGGGTGCTCGTTTTCTTTAGTGGGCATTCTCAAGTTCCAAGCCCAGTCGAGTTACGCTCGAAAGTCGAAACATATATCGCCATCATTTGTCTAAATTTTCTACAACTAAAATAATATAATTCATATTACCAAATTTATAATATAATTTTATAGAAGTAAATCCATCGTTCTTATTAAATATTACTATAATAATTAATAATAACAAATATTTGATTAAAGTTCAGTCTAAAATTAAAATATTATAGTACGGAACTTAATAATTACCAACTCCACTTTAGGGTTTTTGAAATTTTAATTAATTAATAAAATTAATTAATTATTCTTCTTCATGATGATTATATATTATATGGAATGGAACATCTTCATGTTGTTGTTGACAATTACAAATTAATTCCATTTTGACCTCATATTATATATATATTGTACTTAGTCTCCAAATCATCATATATTCGTAGTGTGAAATGTGAATTCTGCATAATAATTAATCATTGGTTGGATGAATAAAACCCTATTATCTATGGCCCAACACCACCTTGTCTACAACTTTATCTCCAATGTCTTTTTATGGAAAATGAAGAAACACGACTCTTGTCTTGGACGGAGATACTAAAAATTTATTTTTAGAAATATGGTAACGAATATCCAAATAGTCAGTTGTATGCTTTGGTTGCTTCAAACAGTTGCTCAGAATTTCTGGATCTTGTTGGCAAGAACTTTAGAGCCTATGCAAAATTTTGAAATTATATATCTATATATATATATATGAACTAAATAATTGTTAAATATTAGACAAATAAGTGTAAGGTGATCAAGGGAGAAATGGATTTGAGAGGGAACAAAAGGCTAATACAGAGAGATTTGGGGTCATAAAATGGCTGTCAACCATGCATGATCTAAGTTAATATTGGTTAAATATTCTGGGACAAATTGATATGGTACTCCCATAATATATATTCCAAAATAGTACTTTGTTTCTTTATATTCTTTCATAATTAAGATATTAGTTTATGAATTTAACCAAATCACTTTGAGATTTCCTCTGTCTTCTGCCTCATCCACCATATGGTTCAAATTCATGTGCCTAAGTTCTCTCTTCTTATAATACTTTAGAAAATGTACAACTTATTATGTACAACACTTAAAACGAGTAATTTAATATCATATTTCTTACTTATAATATCATTACTTTTCAAGTACGAGTTAATTGTGGACCACACGTTATTATTTTAATAAGAGTGTGTAATGTAAACAAACAAGAGGATACTGATCTTTTAATAGGAAAAAGAACTTCTTTTTTTAAAATTGAACTTTTGATCAATATGGGACAAAGGGATCGAGTATGTATTTACGAATCATTTTATTAGTATGAATTAATACTTGCTAGTCGAAATAAAGTGAGATACGAATGGTACACAAATTATGAGATGAAATTCCAACCTGGGAAATAGTAGGAAGGAGTGGCATCATTGCTCCATAAAACAGGCAGACAGTTATTGCTAATTATATATACAGCATATATTTAAAAATTCTTGCTTGAATTTGAACAGAAGAAGAAGAAGAAGAAGATTGCCCTTAGATTTCTGTAGATTTGTTGTTTGAACCTCGAGGAGATATGGAGGGGCGGTTTCTGTTTGTGTCATCTCCCATTGACTATAGAAATAATGGTCAATTATGCTGCTGACACCTAAAAACCCTAAGGAAACTCAACTGATTCCGATGTAGCTACAGTCATATGATTGAGGATTTGAAGTATTCTGAATTCAGTGCATGCATGCATGCATGCAACTTGAGCTAGATGAATGGACCTCCTTCGTTTGTATTACTTCGTTATTTACTCCGTCTCATTCAAAAAGCATTTAGTAATAGAACTATTTGTTAGTTATGGAGGACATGTACAATTCGAAATATGACTCTTCTTTCGGTTCATCGAGAGTAAATTAAGGCGGGTAAAATGAAAACGGCAGTATGCAGTGATGGAATTGGAGTGGAGGAACAAATGAGGTTGCAGTGGAAGGCCATACGGCCAGTTGCAACTACCAACTCTAGCTAAATAATTGTAATCTTTGTCATATACCGTATCAAAAATATGGTAACCAAAACTAGTTTGCAGCTTTATTTTTTGGCCTGTTCTTTTTGTTTTGTTTTGAAAACGGTTTTGGTTTCAACAGTAAATTTAATATATTTTAATCATATTTTATCATTATCAATACAACTTTTTACTATTCAGCATCTACTTTTTACATTTTCAATACACTTTTTACATTATAAAATTATTTTCCAAAACTTGTTTTCAAAATCGTTTTCAAAACGCCCAAAAAGAACATGCCCTTTATCTTTTTTGTCACCTTGGATCCGCTGCTTTATTTATTTATTTTTTTTTTTTTTTTTTTTTGGGTTTTGGGACGTCCATGATTTTGCATCGTACCTACTCCATGATTGTGTTGTGTTTATTGATTTATTATCATGGGACGTTTTATCCATTGTAGCTACATATAATATATATACTATGATACTTATCATAAGGAGGCAAGTTCATATATATATATAAACAAGATTCTTTGAATATTGCGAAAATAAGTAAGTAGTGATAGAGGAGGAGTGTGAGCGGGGTACCTACGTAGGACCTTAAGATTTTCCGCTTATCTTCTTCGGGTTTCTGCCTTTCTAGGGTTTCCTCCATTGTTCGTCATGTGCAATTCTACTTCCTTGTTCTTTTACGAGTCGTCATATAATATAACTATCTATGAGTTACAAAATATAATGTTAAATTGAACGAGAGAGAGAGAGAGAGAACAGCTGCCTAGGAGTTTGGACAGCCCACCACAATTCACAGTTGATCATAATAAGCATATAGTATTATATATATATATATATAGCGCTGTCATGGAACTCCATAATTGACCTCTTTCCCTCCTTTTTGCAACAACTCAACCCCAACTCAATATCATTCCCCAATTATACTACAATCACTAATTAATCCAGCAGCTAGTAAGTTTTTCAACGTTAACTCATTTTAAAGAACTTTTTGAAAATATAAAGAGAGTATGAAAAGTGAATACTGAAAAATTATTATGAAAAATAGAAAACGGTCATTTTCCCGTCAATCGGTGTAGGCGGGTCGGGAAGAGAGTGACAGAAGAAGAGGGAGGTCCCATATGCCTGTGAGTATAATGGTGATGGGAATTTGAATAAAAGGTGATATATATATATATCCAGATTCCGGCCACATCAAAAATGAAAAACCCCTTGAGAAGGAGAGATCGATCGGAATGGGGGGACTGCTCCCAACAGTGATTAATGTGTAAAAGTAAGGTAAGATTAGCCCCACCTCCACCACTAGTACCCCTCATCCTCTCTGTACTACTTCCTTCTCATCACTTACCCATCCATCCATCCCATTCCACTAATTCCTCTTTTTTTCTGAATTCAACGCTATTACGTTATTCTGTTTTCTACTACGTTGAGGTCAAAATCAAACTTTCTACATTTGAATGACATATTATGCATCACAACTGGTGAGCACTGGTCCGTTCTTATGTGTTCCTAGCTAGTTATATGATTAACCATACGTGTTCTTTTTATAACGGGTGTTAGACACTCATTTTATTGTAGTGTGTGATGATATATGTGTCGAAATTAATTGGGGAAATATATTTATCCGATATGCTAAAATGAGAAAAATAAAATAAAATAAAAATGGAAGAATTCACGTATAGAAAAAAAAAATATCTTGGTCATCATTATCATTAGCAAGTGAGTGTCATCATTTTTTAATTGAATAAGCTATTACTTTTATCCAATAGTGACCCCCATAAACGTCTATTTTTACACACACAGAGATTAGACATAACCTAATTAATTATACGTCCAGACCAACAATAATTAATTATCCCTAATCATCAACTCAACTATATATTAACATGCATGTTCGGATTTGACAATATTAATTAACTCGAAATTGACAAAAAATTAAATTTTTTCAAAAATTAAAAAAGAAAACTCAAATTGCAAGTGCAAATGGGGATATTGGAAGGTAGAAAGACAAGGGAATTTTCAGTGTAACAATCGGAGGGCCAAAACGATTGAAGCAACTAAACAACTGGGACCATAACCATATAGTAATACAGAATTGACATCCCCATTAAATATTTGATGAAAGTGATCTCAAAATCTTCCTGGATTATGTTGTCCCTCCAAAATATATATATATATATATATATATATATTTGTGTGTGTGTCGGACTATAGTTCCTTCACGAAACTATTCAATCGTTGATTATGTAGTTGCATAAGTCATTATTCAGTGACTAAATGGTTCTATAACTAGATTATAGTATTTCTATATATATATATATATAACTTTCATTCTAACCTTACAAATTTGTTCTGATTTGTAATTTTACGTTGAGTCTGTTTCACAATAAGTATCATTTTGAAAGAGTTTGTATTTAAAAATAAATTACGTTGGATCATGAATGTTATTTTATCGTAGTTTATATATGTTAATTATTGAGAGACGAGGAAAATGTAAAGTTTGAGATTTTTTAATCATTTTTAAGAACTTTTTAATAACTGTATAAATATTTAAAATGACATTTATTATAGAAATGGACAGATAGAGTATCAATTTCACGATCGGTCCAATTAAATTGATATATTTTAAACCAATTGTCACAAGCATATCAATACAATAGTGACATATTCACCTTCCAAGAGAGTTAAATAAATAAAGATTATTCTTAACAAAATATGATAAATTGTATTGTAATGAAAGAAGAGAAGTTCAAAAACTAATAGTGAGATTTTTTTTATATATAAATATTAAGACTAAAAAAAATACGAATGGAATTCTATTACAACTTTTGGTCATTAGTCCGTTAGAAAAAAATTGTTCAGTCACTGAATTAGGTATCCAGTTATATTATTAATACATTTAAAATCAAATCTAATGAACGAATTGTACCAAACCATAGTTTGAAAAGTCACTGAATTAGGTATCCAGTTAGCTTAGTAATGCATGTAAAATCAAATTTAATGAACGTAATTCCAGTTAGCTTAGTAATGCATGTAAAATCAAATCTAATGAACGAATTGTACCAAACCATAGTTTGAAAATTTCGTTACGTATCGTAGGATCGTACGATTTTACGATCCCCAAATATTGAACCGATTCTACTTCAAATTCTATTTGACCCACAAAAAATTGCTAAAGTTGCTCAAAATAATAATTTTACACTTGCACATTTTATATAACATTTTACAATTTTACAATCCGATCATATCGATATTAATCCTACAAACAAATTATTTAAGTTAGATCCCGATTTTGCAAGATTGTGAGGACTATTTTTGGTAGGACAGGATGATGGGCCTTGGAGTTTGGGCTCTGCTATCGTCAGAATAGTGATTTGCGGTGCTCTTCACTTCCTTCATTTGCGCGTGGTGGACTTTTCTCTAACTTTTAGGTACCAAATTTACCAATTGAATACAAGAAGAGAAACAGTATCCAGTATCCACACAAAAAAAAAAGCCCAACTCCCAATTTTCTTCGTCAAAATTCCACGTCAGCGATCTGACTCGATCATACTAACAGCACTGATGATTGACACGTGCGAAGTGGGACCCAAAAAATGGGCAAAATTAATTAAAAAATTAAGCCATTCTCATTTTAAAATTATATTTCAAACATAAATTTAAGAAGTAAAGTAAAATTATATATAAAAGATGATAAAGAGCATAAAATAATTTTTTTAAAAAAAAACTACACAAAACCTTAAGCTTAATGATGTTAATTTAACATATGATCAAATGTAAACATAATATTCCTTTTTTATCTAATTAAAAGAGGTACATTTTTGTTATCTTTAAAACGAGACAGATATAACATTCTATAAATGAATTTGTATTTTTTTTTTTATTTTTTTTTTTAGCCATTGAAGTCCACAAAGAATTACCTTCCTATGATAATTTCTCTCAATAATTCCATAAAATACTATGTTAATAGCAAAAAATAAATTAGCCTAATATTGCACAAAAATATAAAAAGCTATACTAATAATACAAAAAATACAAAATCATTTTTATTTGTGAAAGAAGTCCAAAGACAAGCCCACGTGGATGGTCATGTCATCATGGCCCCACTCTCCATAGCCTCTTCTTATGCTGTGGTTACATTCGATGGCCCTGCCCTCTCCTCTGCTCCCATGGAGTAAAATAAAAATGTAATCTTTTTTAATTTTTTTTTCCTCTCATCTTTCTTATTAACTCCGGCCGGTGGTGTCATCCCGGCGGCGGAGTTGTCAGTTGTCACTTGTCAGACTTTCTCGCCACTTTCCAACCATATATTTATACCCCACTCTCCCCATCCACTATGTGGACCCTTAAAGCGACCGCCATTTTCTTGCTATTTCAGAGGAGAAGAAGAGTGTTTTGCTGACAGCAATTTTTCTCCTTTCTTTCATATGCATGTTTTGGTTGGATTAGGAGAAAAGTAACCTAATCTAGGTTGTATAATTGTACTAGAACTCACTGAAAAAAAGCAAAACACTTTTTTTCTTCAAAGATTGTGACTTGTTTGTGTATCATGAACGGCGGTGGCATGGCGAGAATGAGCGTTCTGGAGCGGCAACAAGCTCAGATGAAGTGGCAAGAACAGCCCGGTTATTTCACCTCCGGTGACCAGCTGAATAATACTCTGTTTTCCGGGATGGTTTCTCCGGCGCAGCATTTCCATGGCTTGATCGTGAATGATCAGAATCTTGGCGGGCTGAGCACTGTCACTAATAACTTTGGCAGTGTTGGAGTTGGAGGAGGAGGAGGAGGAGAGAGTTTTGGGTTTGGTGAGTGTGAACTTGGAAACGTTGCTTGTTTCGGATTGAATTATGGGGTTTCGAGAACCGCCAGTTGCCCGCCGGCGGTGGCGGCTGCATTGGCTGAGGCGGCTTCCGCCTCCACTAAAAGAAAGGAGACTATAACCCCGGAGAAGCTGAGCTCAAGCCCCGGGAAAGACAGCTTCAAGAAAAGAAAGGCTGACAAACCTCCCTGCCAAAAGGTTCTTGATATTTTATATTCTCCGTCCCATAAAAATAGTCATCTCTGTAATACTGAAAAAATTACGTTTTGTGCTTTTGAACTAATGAATATGGCAATTGGGAATGTTATATTTTTAGGCGGCAGCAGCAACGGAAGAACAGAGCAAAGACAGTAAAAGAAAAGGATGCATGGAAGAAGAAGAATCCAAGGTAACAGAACAACAGAAGAGCAAGGATAACAAAACAGAACCATCGGAGACATCCAAGGAGAATTCGAAGGTTTCCGAGGTTCAAAAACCGGACTACATTCATGTCCGAGCACGTCGCGGTCAAGCCACTGACAGCCATAGCTTGGCTGAAAGAGTAAGTGAGAGAAAATATCAATGTTATGTGATCAAATCAGGCTAATTTCCTCTGTTTCCAAGCTAATTTCCCCTGTTCTAACTGAAATTATGCAGGTTAGGAGGGAAAAGATAAGCGAGCGAATGAAATATTTGCAAGATTTAGTTCCAGGATGCAATAAGATCACTGGAAAAGCAGGAATGCTTGACGAGATTATCAACTATGTTCAGTCTCTTCAAAGACAAGTTGAGGTCTGAAGAGCTTCCATTTATCCATAAGCATCATTCATATAATGTATGCATGTTTCATGTCTGTTTGTTCTAATCTGGGCATGTTTTATCCTCATAACAGTTCCTGTCTATGAAACTCGCTGCTGTAAATCCAAGACTCGATCTTGACATCGACAATATCTTTTCAAAAGAGGTAAAACTTATCGGAAAAACTACAGTCCCGTTCAAGAACAATTTTGTCATCAAGTTTACAACCGCAGAGTTGTGTTAGGTTTTTTATCTGAAAAGAAAGTGTGTTTTGTTCGTTTCTCTGCAGATTTTTCCTGTTGGAACACATGAACCCCATGTAATTCAGGATTCGTCAGAAATGAATAATCCTCAAAACTATCCTCTTGCTTCATTGGATAAAGTAGTTTCATGCTGCGGGATCGAAGCTGACAAAAACCTACCCGACATGGTGCTTCGAAGAACCATAAGCGCCCCAGTTTCGTTACCTGAAACGCTAATTGAGTCGCCCTATTTCAATGTAATAATCTCCCCATCCCTCTCCTTCCTCCATTTGTATGCCTAGGATCTTTCACTGACTCATCAAATCGGTTTGTGAAAAACAGCAAATTCACCCTTACGCGACGTGGGATGCTGAGTTACAACAAAGCATTTATGCTATGGAGTTTCAACAAGGAAGATCAGCATTGCTGCTTTCTCAGCCATGTGCAGGTGTGGATAGATAATGATAAAACTTACCCTTTTACACAAAATATCTCCATCAATTTCTTGATAGAGATGTATGAAATTCTCACAAAGAGATGAAATTTAAGGTGTGGTGCTTAATCATTTGCAGGTTTTGATGGAGGCAGCAACAATGTAAAGATAGAGATGTGAATCAGAAATTCAAGAAATGGCTCTATCCCATGTTACTGATCCTGATTCTTTTCCTTATTTAAGTACATAAGTAAATATTGTATGCCTTCTTCCTACTAAAGTATAGCATTCTGACTATCCCATCCCATGTTGGATTATAGTTATCAGTTCTTGGAAGTGGGATTACCACTGCTACTCTCCAGCAGAATTCTAATGACTATTAACAACGAGAATTAAGCCTTTGTTCTATTTGGGATTGGCTATATAGATCATATCTGGTTTTCGTGTACGGTCGAGTAATAGTAGATTGAGTAGTTAAGTAAATATGACTAAACAGGTCATACTCGTGATACATGAAGTTGTTGCACAAGTTGTTTCTTTTTAGGGACAGAATGAGACATGTCGACTAAGACACAAACACTAATAATACTAACGGAATTAATAGGTCAGTCTCCATGTTAAATTTTGCAGGGAGACAAAGCATATCCAAAGTCTTCATTTGTTTAGTCAAATGATTGTCATTTCCACTGTGTAATTACAACCATCAAACCCTTCAAAATTGCCTAAATTTAGTATGCATCAAAGAAGGATTTTTCTCAATCAAATCTTTGTTTCTAAACTTCATAATTAAGCAGATTATAGTGTTATACAATCATGAAGAAAAGCAGCTGAGCTGACACACATTGTTGAATCAACTATATACAACAAAGATTTCACATAAACTACATAATAACCATAAATACAGTACGTCCTGAAGATTGAATAACGCGTCACACACATTCAGAATATCTTAGAAACTACTTTCAATGCACTCACATCATTTGAATGAATCCTGCCTTCAATGAAGCCGCCACGAACACGCATCAATGGCGAAGCCCAGCATCGTTAAATCATAGCAGAATTCCCAACCTCTGCAACATGATTACTGAGGTTTAGTACTAACATTTAAGAACAGAGCATACTTTATGGCAATTCAGTGTATTGATGATAGTGCAGAAAGCTAAGAAATTATACCAATCCCAGGAACTATGATAATGGGTGCTACTTTGCAATTGTGAAAGCAGTACTCACTCACACTTCCCTGCAATACACTGGTAAAAAAAACCCACCAAACATTTCAGGAATCATTCATACAGAGAAGAGAAAGGCGAAAACTAGCACCCAGAAAAGGCGGTGAGATCACTTGTGCTACTGGTCTTTTATCGAGTTAAGATCATAACCCGTGTGCTACTCTCACAAACCCTAAGGGATAAAAAAAGACCTTTTAATTATGCCTCGGCCCCTGGTACCCATAACAACAGCTGCAGGTTTCAGCCTTTCTGCTTCCATACAAATGGCCTTAGCTGCATCTCCCTCCACAATTCTAGCAACCGTTTTCACCTATTTTAACACCAAAATTTCATCTTTTAAATGTGGGAAGAAATATAAAGAAAGAAACATATAATAAGGCACTTGTGAGGGACTAACCATGGCAACCTGAAAAGCCTCCACAGAGAGCTCCTCCATGAGCTTCTGGGTCGTTTCATAAACAATCTCATTCTGCACATCTAACCAAACAAAACCAAATTACAGAAAAATTGTGGAACAATACTGTAACTTTACAAGTTTGATAAGGGAAGAATTGGGCGTACTGGAGACGGCGTGAATTAGATGGATGGTGTCGGCGAGACGGCAGAAATGGGCAATGGCCCAATGGAAGGCGTGCTTGCTTTTGGGGCCGTGATCCACAGCGATCAAAATGTCACGGCCTCTTCGTCTTTCTCCATTTTCCCTCTCCAGTTCGGGCTCAGGGACGATGGGTAACAGCGCAGGAAGCTTAACTTCTCTCCAGTTGTATTCTTCCTCCTCCCTTAAAGTCTCCATTTTTGGGTTAATCTGTTTGTTTTTTTCTCTTCTTTCTAGTTTCTTCCCCCTTTTTTTGACGATAAGAATATGAAAGAGTATTATTATAAAACGAGAAAATGAAAAGTACAAGTTTTAGTCTTCTTATTGAAGGGGGAAAGCAAAGGTGAGCGAGCTGTGATAAAGGGAGACCCTGTGAAGACAATTATTAGCGGCGGCCGCCGCACCAGAGTCGAGTCGATTGCGTGTTAAAATTCGTTGATGTGGAAAAATGGTCATAAGAGTGATGGCACGCCGGCGTAGAATCCACCCATACATCTGGAACTTATTAGTTGTTCTTCTAGAAGATTAACAACGTTAAAAACGAATCGTACGAGTCCGTTTTCAGTGTCAGATGGGACGGCGCGGCGAACACAACTTCTAAAACGAACATCAAAGATTTCTTCTTCAAGATTGTTTGTAACATTAATAGAACAACGTTTCTTCCACGAAAAAGATTTCTTTCTACCATTTAAGGTAGAAATTAGCCAAATGTTCATCGTAAATCAAGAAATTGCCATCATTGCGACTTCGGATCACTTTTTAGTGTTTAGGTGAGCAACTTCCAACATTGCGACTGGACTGTAATGTGCAGACAATTCGAATTTCACAGATATTATTACAAGCTTCATTGGTCAATTATGCAATTTTACGTTGTAAGAATTTCTTCCCCAGAAGCTTTTCTGTCAAACTTCAAAGGCTTTTTTTGTCCCTCCTCTGACTTCTTTAGAATCTACGCATCCATCATTCAATCCTCAAAACTATAAAATCCACCAACACAAAAATCAAAGAAAAACGAATTGAAAAAAAAGCGACCCAAAATACCAAATTTGATGAAAATAAAGAAACGCAAATCAACCAACGGAAAACGGATGAAAGCTATACCAAAAAAAAAAAAAAAAACCAGAAGAGAAGGCGCTCAGTCAGTTTAAGAATGGATTGGAGAATTTTCCTCAGTTAATATCAGATTAACGAGATATATAATACCAAAACATCACAGCGCCTTCTCTTTTTCTCAAACACACATTAAGCGAAAAATACAAAATTTGATGATGGATAGGGATTACACTTCGCGGCGTAGGGCAGAGCTTCTTCGCTCTGTTTCACCAACTTCCGCGGTGGCTATGGGGTGTTTTAGGGTTGTACTGTTTTACTTCCGATATTTATAGGGAATACCCATTATGTGAAAATACATCTCTGCCCTTGATTGTATCCCCTGATTTTCAGCCCTACCCTGCCCTGCCCTATCCTATCATCCCCTAACTCTGATTAACAACACTGTTTTAGTTCTAGTTAAGATACTTTACTCAAATTATTATTGTGTTTAGTATTCAAAATTACGTATTCAGTGTTCAAACGTGATTGCAAACATTTTGAGTTCGTATCATGCTTTGTGTTGTATACAATATCTATGTTGTGTTCACGTGTTGATATTTTCAATCTTAACTTTAGTCGTTTAATTATTATATTTTTCATATTGACCAATTTAATCTACGAAGCCATCACAATGCTCAACCCTAACTCTTTTATAATGTGTCGAATTTGTATCGAGTAATAAATCATATCCATAATCAATAATCACTTCTCACAACCATAGGTGGTATATTTTTGTTGTGAGTTGGGAATCAACAGAAAATACTTTATGTGTGCAATGCATATATTTGCCTCATATTATTTGAAAGTTTTAAGCAAAATACAATAATATCCGTATATAATTAATTTTGCAAACGGGTAAGTGGGCTTAACTATGGTTTGGGCTTCGTTTGTCTATCTTTAAATTGTTTTCATTCTTTCTCAACGGCCCATTTCAAACTGTTCATGGCCCATTTTTACACATTTAACAGTTACACACAATTTAATAAATGCTATTACGTAACCTTCAAAAAAAAAATAATAATAATAATAATAATAATAATAAATGCTACTTCCTCCGTTCCATTAGAAGGGTTCAGTTTAATAATTTTTTTTTTCTATTAGAAGAGTCTACTCAATTTTTTTACACATTATACCCTTACTTATATACTCATGTGTGGTCTACAATTAGTCCTTACTTAAAAAGTAATTATATAAATGGAACAAATGGGAAAAAAATAGTTAATTAAAGTATTGTACCTTGATATTCATAATAAGTTGTACTTATGTCAAGATGGACCCTTCTAATGAAACAGAGGGAGTATTCCGCAAGAATAATAATATATTCAGCAACAAATCATAACAACTTTTTGATAGCAACTCATGTGGCATGCATTCATTTGTTATATTTTTATTAATATCAAATAATTGCCCAATGAATGCATGCCACATGAGTTGCTATCAAAAAATTGCTATGATTTGTTGCTAAAACTATCATTACTCATTCCGCAATATATATCATTGGGTAATTTATTTAAAATTTTGCTTATAAAAATTGGAAAAAATTATAAATACACATAAAGTTTTGGAAAACTATTAATGCTCGTGAATTTGTATAAAAACATATCTTTCCATTCCTTACTATTGATAATTCATAGTTTTGTAAAATTTCAAGAATAGTGTACATTTTAAATAAAAAAATCGTTAGGATTAATTATACCTATATTTTAATGTGTTTTACAACAAAAGTAACTCCGTTCATTAAGCGTTAGAGGTACAAGTTTAAATTTATGATAAAACAATGGGAAAATTCCTATTAAGGGTGTAATAAGATTCATAATTTTAAAAAAGGACGTTAAATTTTTAAAATTATTTTAAGAGGCATAAATTTATATTAATCTGATAAATAAATATCTAAAGACCTATTTACCCTTTTTAAAATAAGAATATTTATTTCATTATCCTAATTACTTAAAAAAAATTGACGTCTTCTCCACTAGTTCATAGGTCAATTAAAACTTCCATTACACATCAACCCTCCTTTTCTAGGACTCAAGTATCAATAAAAAGTTCCACGTTAAACCTGAGTTCCATGTTCAAGTGCTAGTCAAACTTGAGCTTGAACTTGACTCTTATTTTATTTTTAATAAAAAATGTAATAAATAATATATAATGTTTTATAATATTAATGAAAGATATATAAATAATATAGTTTGATTAGCTTAACAAACCACCTTGCCTGTATTAATTAAGTTCACACTCATCTCGATTCTTTATCAAGCTGAATGGAGTTCGGCCAATATTAAAGTAGTCTTGTTTGCGAGCATAGACGGATCTTCTTGGAGACATGGCTACAAAGAGGTGAAGAGACAAATCGAGGACAAATGAGGATTTGGGGACGAGTTAAAAAAACAAAAAAAGAAAGAAAAAGATCGACCTATGGTTGAATCAGTTCTTGGAACATGAAGATATACAAGAGAATTCTAATTGATATTTGAGTCCAAGAGGGAAAGGTTTTGTTTTATTGATGCTTTGAGTCCTAGAATGACTCGAGTTCCTATTTTTATTAAATTTTCATTAAGGAAATGAAATATAAAAATTTATTTTAAGAAGGCTAAAGTTGTCCTTAACAATTTAATTAAATTATTAAAATATTTTTATACCCTTTAAAAGAATTTTAAAAATATTACGCCATTTTAAAGAATTATGAATCTTACTGCGCCTTAACAATAATTTTTCCTAAACAATCACGTTTTTTGACATCATTTTTTTCTATTTAAGTGACAAAGAAGAAAATTTTAAGTAACGAGTTTAATATTTAAAGTGAGGTATGTAAATAAAAGGAATATATAAACTTTGGAATGATTTAAAATGCAAAAAATATAGAAAAGGGCAAAAAACGAGTGTTTTTGTTTTGTTAATGCAAACTGATGAAATAGAATTACGTTTGTTTCCAAAAAGAACAAAAAAAAAAGAAAGGAAGAAGTCGCAGATAGGCGAAAAGACCAAAATGTACAACAAAAGAAAGCATATTCTCTTGTTTGAGTCATCATGTTACCCACGCCGAGTTCCAAGCATACGACGATATAGGCCATCGGCTTTCTAGAGAGCAGCAGCAGCGACAAAATCCCTAAACTCCCAAAAAAACCACACGCACAGCTCATCCCCTTCCTTCCTCTCTCACGGATCCCTTTCCAAAACTCATTCCTCATTTGAATTCAATCTTTCGCTACTTCAACGGCCACCGGAGGTAACTCAATTGTTAATTTTAATTTTTTAAAATTTTTTAATTTTTTTTTTGTTTTTGATTTTTTTGAGCCCTAGTTCGTAGCTAAGTCTTGAATTTCTGGTGTTGTAGTGTATTTGCGGTTGTTGATTGTTTTTTTTTTTTTTCAGTACGACTGTTGAGGATTGGGGATCAGCCATTGCCAGATCTACTACCCTTCTCTTACTAGGTCTTCAATTTTGACATTAGGGCTTTTTGTTTTAGTTTGTTATACGGTATTGTACTTCTCTGTTTCTTTCGCTTGATTTAGTTTCCTCTCTAATGTTTGCGATTGGGGATTTGTTGTTATATGCAAATTTGGGAACCCCTTGGGTATTTGAGCTACTGTTTATGATGCCATGTATCGGGATTGAAAATGGAGGCCTGAGTATATTACGTGCTTACTTGAGAGTTTGTGGGAAGTCAACTGGAGCATAATGGCTAGAACGCACATCTTTGGTTTAGTTTTTGAGATTAAAATTTGTGTATTTTGTTTGTCTGAGCCGATTAGTACTGTGGATTCAAAATTTATTTTTAAATGTGTATTTTTGTATTAGATCTCTCAGGACACTTAATTTCTGGAAGTCTGATAAACTTATGCTTCTAGGTACTAGGGATGCTTAATTCGTATTTGCTAGGCATGGAGTCGTTAACCATATGTTTTTGATGAAAGGAAGATGACTGCCGGCACTTGCTGTGGCATTTTACTTCTCCTAACATGTTCTCTCCATTAAATAGTTTTTGTTTTGATTTTTTTAGTACACGATGTTGGTCGAGGAGTCAAATGTATGTAGTTTCAGAATCATTAGGATTTGAATGAACCAGATAATATATGGCTTTGTCCCTCAGGCTAAATGCTATATACAAACTACGCTGTAATTGACTATGTCAATGGCAGCTTTTGGAAGCTGCTTTTATGGATATGGTCTTGTTCTTGTTGCTTTTAAAAGTATTTATGGTTGTCTTACTTGTAATATGTACCTTTTTAGGGATCTGAAGACCATTAATCATGGAGGGTGTTGGGGGTGACAGTGTCTCTGGTGCAGCAGCATCACTGAATCAGCGGAGTCACGAAGCATGGAAGCTTTTCCAGTATTACCTTGATAAGACTACACCACATGTGATTACAGATGGATTGGATCCTCCGTTTTGTTATTTCTCTATGCACTGCGGGTTTACTACGTTCAAGGTTTTTATATTGTTACCTATGGATTGGGGATCTATATCCTCAATTTGCTCATAGGATTTCTGTCCCCACTAGTTGACCCCGAAATGGAAACTTCTGATGGTGGGCCGCTTTTGCCAACTAAAGGTTCAGATGAGTTCAAGCCTTTTATTCGTCGTCTTCCAGAGTTTAAGTTCTGGTATTATCTTCTCATTATTTAGATTAACCTGCTTTTTAATTCTGTACAGATTGGTTGTTCTGGATTGTTTGCTCAAATTTCAGTATCTATTTCTTGTGTAACGTCATTCTGGTTGATTTTTCAATAGTTCATTGAAGTTAATATTTAGAACATTGCTCATGCAACTGAATAATTGGGCATTTATTAATCTTAAACTTGGATTCTACCCGGCTTTCTTTTTATTTACTTTGAGAGACTTTTGTGAATTATGAGAAAATAATCTGACCACAATTGTCTTTATTAATCTAACTACACTTGAAGGGTCAAATAGAAGATCTAACTGCTGGTCAATTTTGATTGTTTGCTGGGAAGTATTCATCCAACTCTTAAATGGATTTGATGATGGTATTGTTTTCCTAGTTCGTGGTGATTATTGAAGTTTTCATTCTGCTGATAGGTGTATTTTAAATGTGTGAAGCATCAGAGTTTTGTACTTTTATTCATAGAACTTTCAAAGTTACAAGTTGGAAGAGCATCCCCTTAAACATGAAACAGTGACATCATATCATTTTTGGTAGGATTATCTCTGAAGCAGATCTCATTCTAATTTTGTGTTGAATTGTTTGTGCCTACCTTCACTTAGTAGACTAAAATGAAACCAGTGTTTTGATAGAACGCATTTGTGAGATATGATTTGTAACCGATTCTGAATATTGCGAGATATGATTGGTAGCTGATTCTACATGGTGATATATAAGCTTCGTTATTGTTGAACTCTTTGGAACTGGAAGTTGAGACAAAATTGTTATTCAAGTTACCTTTTTGGGTGCTTTTGTTATTTGGCGATTTACATAATTTTACCTGCTCATGGTGTAGAGTACCCTTTCCTTTTCACCTTATTTTGTAATTGTATTTTTGTTGGTTATTCCTTTTTGGCTTAGGCCGGCTTAGGTTTCAGTACTCTGTTGATTACTCCCTCTTTGGTTTAAACTTGTTTTGTGTGATTCGTGATGCCTTCGCACTTTTATGTGATCGAAGTGATTCATGTTTACATCTCAAGCATGCATAGAGGCACAGAGACAATGCTTCAAATGATAAATTGTCAGATTTAGAGGAGACCTAATGAATTCTGCTTAGCCTAATTCTGAATGCTTATTGTGAGTTTAACATGGATGTAACTTGTGTGAGTTTTCTCTGCAATGCCAGGTATGCCATCACCAAGGCCTTGTGCGTGGCATTTTTGATGACCTTCTTCTCTATATTTGATGTCCCCGTCTTTTGGCCCATATTACTGTGCTACTGGATTGTACTGTTTGTCCTCACAATGAAGCGCCAAATCATGCACATGATAAAATACAAATACATTCCATTCAATCTGGGAAAGAAGGTAATTGGAAACTCATCTCTCATTCTTGATTTTGCTTCTTCTTTTTGTGGTTATTTCAACCGGTTAAATATGGTTTAATTTCAGAAATACTCTGGAAAGAAGCCTTCCGTCGGTGGCAGCAGCCCTAGATCGGACTGAGGTAGCAAAGGAATCTGGAGAGGAGGAGGGGCGAAAGTTTTACGGAAAAAAAGAAGGAACGGAAGGAGATGAGGGGGAACTGGCTATTGATATTTTACTAAATGGGATTTGTATTTACATTAAATTGGACTGAAACCTGAAAATGTAGATTTTATTGCTATGCAGTTACATCATGATGATGATGATGATATAGCATGTTCTTTCTTCGTTCCATATGATGATGAAATGGGGTTTACTTACAAAGGAAGTGATGATGTTGATGTAGCATTTAGTTATTTTAGTTTTGGCTTAGACTAGAAGAGAATCAGATTCTTACTCTTATTGTTGTTAATCTACACGACACTTTTGCTTGCTACATCCGTGATGGATGTGGCGTATTCCCGAATGGGGCTTCAAATTCTCCTCATATCTTTTTTTAGTTTTGGTAGTTGTAGAATTGAATTGCATCTTTCTTTTCTTTCCTTCTACCGCTCTTGCTGCCAGCACCGAATCAGTGCTTTACTCTGATATTGTCCTGTTAACTGTTGTGTCTCAACGCATTTTCGGGAGAACCAGCTAGTTTCGAGTTTGAGTGGCATTTCACTCCCAACCACACTCTTCCGCTGGCTAGTTCTTTAGCTGTAGTCGGTTCAGACCATCACTTCGTGCTTTCCCATCGTGGGTGGTAATGCTCTTAACTTCCTTATAAACAAGTGTACCTTTTGAGAAGAAGACATAGGGAGTAATCATCTATTCCTTTTGTTTTTCCGTTAAAAAGAGTCTATTTTATAATATTAAAATAGAATTACATATTGGGCTCTTCTAATAAATCCTACCAGAGTATTTGTTTTAGTAACCCATCATTATGAAAATTTATTTTATCTATTAACTTTGGTTGGAAATTTCTAAAATTGTATGAAAATACAGCACAAATTCAACATAATATAACTAGTTTATGGCTTGTTCTTGAGTTTTGGTTTTAGAAAAATAGTTTTACAATGTAAAAAGTGCATTGAAAATGTAAAAAGGTATAACTGAATAGTAAAAAATTAATTATAATATATTAAATTTACTGTTGAGACCAAAATTGATATCAAAACCAAAACTTAAAAAACAAATCCTTAGATTTGAATTTTGGGGGATTCGAACGTTATATGGGTCGATGCGAATAAGATGAATAAGTAAACGGTAAGATTAGAGTTGACACAAAACCACGACATAAACTCAAAACATTCGGGACGAATGATTAAAATATCATATTGTAATTCATTTCTCCCAATTTTCCCTCCCGGCCGGTGGACGGGCCCATTAGTAAATTAAATTGGCAATGTCCAAATAAGTATAACAACCTTAACTAAAGCCTCCCTTAAACCCTAATCCCAGAACTCCAACCAGAGATTGAGAGGGAGATATGGGGAAAGCGAAAGGAAAGCATCGCTTGGATAAGTACTATCACTTAGCCAAAGAACACGGCTACCGATCCCGAGCGGCATGGAAGCTTGTCCAGCTCGACTCCAAGTTCGGCTTCCTCCGTTCCTCTCGTTCCGTTCTCGACCTCTGCGCTGCTCCTGGAGGCTGGATGCAAGTGGCCGTCGAACGCGTCCCCGTCGGCAGTCTCGTTGTCGGCGTCGACCTCGACCCTATCCGACCTATCCGCGGCGCCGTCGCTTTTCAGGAGGACATCACTACTGCCAAATGTAAATCAACCATAAAAAATCTAATGGCGGAAAACGGATGCAAGGCTTTCGATTTGGTGCTCCACGATGGTTCCCCAAACGTCGGTGGTGCTTGGGCGAAGGAGGCTACTGGTCAGAACGCTTTGGTTATTGACTCTGTTAAGCTAGCCGCTGAGCTTTTGGCTCCTAAAGGAACGTTTGTCACGAAGGTATTCTTTTAATTGAGTTGAGAGGACAGCATATTTGTTCAAATTTCGTGGTGCTGTTGACTGAGCTGAATTATGCGTTCAAATTTTCTGCTTTACAGGTGTTCAGGTCTCAAGATTACAGTGCTGTGATTTATTGTCTCAAGCAGGTTAGAAACAAATATTCCATCTTTTTCTTTTCTGCACTTAATTGTATCTGGTGGAATCTGCGTTTAACTTTTTTGTATATGTGCGAGGCAGCTTTTTGAGAAGGTTGAGGTGGATAAACCTCTTGCTAGTCGCTCGACATCTGCTGAGATTTATGTTCTAGGATTGAAGTATAAGGCCCCATCTAAGATTGATCCTAGACTTCTTGATTTCAAGCACCTGTTTGAGAGAGGCAAAGAGGCGCCTAAGGTATTGCCATTGCTTCTTGCAGTTGTGAATTGTTTATTTGCAGAGTAGCTTTGATACGGATGAAGCTTAACTTTGTTTCATTTTTTTGGGTTGCCAACTAAGGTGGTTGATGTACTTCGTGGAACAAAGCAGAAGAGGCATCGTGATGGGTAAATGCTGTTTTTTGAATATTCAGTTAGTGATGGAAAATATGCTGTTATATGTGGTTCTAATAAAGAGTTTGTTACAGTTATGAAGATGGAGAGACAATCCTGAGGAAAGTTTCCGCAGCTGCAGATTTTATTTGGTCTGAGACTCCTCTTGATATCCTTGGCTCTGTTACTACCATTACTTTTGAGGATCCTGCATCTTTGCCCATAAAGGATCACAGTTTGACAACTGAGGAGGTACAAATTCTATGATTTTACTTGTTCTTGTTCTATTCTCCTTTGATTCCATAAATAAAAAAAATTCAAGTCTTCTTCTTTAATTGATGATGATATGCTGCCAGGTCAAAGCTTTATGTGATGACTTGCGTGTTATAGGGAAGCAAGACTTCAAGCATTTGTTAAAGTAAGAAACAGATGAGTATCTGAGTCTTGTCAATTAATTGAGTATGCATGTATATTGGCAGAGTTATTTCTGCTAGATTGTGTATTGTTACTCATTCTACTGCAATTTAGGTGGCGAATGCATATAAGGAAGGCGTTGTCTCCTGTGAAGGCTACTTCTGCATCCAAAGAAAGTGAACCGCAGGTGGAAGAGGATGAAGATGAGAAAGTTTTGAATGAGATGGAGGAGTTGACATATGCAATGGAGCGGAAGAAGAAAAGAGCCAAAAAACTTCTTTCCAAAAGACGGGCCAAGGTTAATTCCCGAGACTGAAAATTCTGCTTTTGAATTCCTCTTATCCTGTTCGTTGATGTTGCATAAAGACTTTATATTGGAAACTAGAAATGATTTACTTGTTTTGTATTACTTAATTAAAGAAGAATGAGGCTGTGAGGATTATCTATGATGTAAGAAACTCTAGAGTTAGGGATCTAATGCTACATTGGTCGACTCAAGTGATCTCAATAATTTCTGATTCACTCTTTCTTCACCCCTGTAGTGTTGACAATACTTGGAGGACTTGTTCTGATGCATCATTGTTGAGATTTTCGTTTATATTTTCCTTTTTTCTACTCCCTCCATCATTCCCCTTCCCTGATTTGGAATTGAAAATAAAAACTTGATATGATGGCTGATGTGTTTTTCTGGTGCTTACCTTACTTAACGCTCTAAATTGCAGGATAAAGCACGAAAGGCTCTGGGGATACAATCAGACACAGCAATGGATAATTATACTGATCATGAGTTGTTTTCTTTATCTTCTATGAAGGTATCCTCCCACATTTTGTTTTTGTTTACCAGTTTCAAGTGTTTTTATTTGTATAATCATGTTTGAATGCGATAGTGTGACATCTTCCATAACTGTGTTTTTGTTGTTTGGATTGACATAATGTACTTTTATTTTCTGACCATTAACTACTTGCCAATGAGTTGTAGCTAAAGAAAATAAGTTGTTGCGAGTTCTCTTCCAGGTTTCATTAAGTTTTTATAGGTAGACATGGGGGTTTTGGGGTAGGGTGATCAATTGCGGTTGGTTTCTATCTCTTTTTTCGGTATGCAATTTGGTTTTCCTGGTCAATGGTCTCTGTATGGTAACTGTTCATGTTCCTGAACCCATCTTATCTTTTGATGAAAAGGGAAAGAAAGATCTGGCTGCTGTTGATAACAATGAGTATGAAGATGAAGCTGGTGAGTCAGGGACTAGTGACAATGACGGAAGCCATGATGAAACCCAAGATGGTACAGATAGTGATCTAGACACTGATGAGGAACGGAGGAGGTATCTTTCACATCTGTTTATGGTAGCAATTATAAAGTTCATTTTCCTCCACTCCCACATTCAACACATATAGACCAAGATGCTTTTGTATAGCAAGTGCATAAATGAATGATCAAGTATATTTTCAGATATGATGATAAAGTGGAACAATTGCTGGATGAAGCTTATGAGCACTTTGTTGTTAAGAAGGAAGGAAAAACAAAGCAGAGAAAGCGAGCAAAGACAGACGGCCAACTTTTTGAAGTAAGAACTTATTTTGCCCTTGTGGTTTTACTTTTACACCTATTCATCTTTGATTTTGTTTTCCTTTTTCCTTTTTATGCGATGTTTTCCATTTAGTCTTGCTACACTAATTGCAATTAGTTTTATGTTTACCTATAGAATGGTCACAACTTCTGTCTGTCTCAAATGTCAATAAATGCTAGTTTTGAGCTGAAAGAGGTTTTTCCATATGCAGTTGGCATCTGTCTCTGCACCTGTTGTTCTGAATCAACTCCACTGTTTCTTTCTCTTTGTTTCTTACTAATATTAACAATTGCAATTAAAATTCTGGGTTGTGTAGGGTGGCAACGATGAAGATATGATTCATTCCGATCAAGACTCAGACAATGATCTGGGAGATCATGAAGTAAATCCTCTTGTAGTCCCTCTTGCAGAGGATGAGCCAACTCAGGAAGAGATCGCAGCTAAGTGGTTTAGTCAAGATGTATTTGCAGAACCTGACGAGGATGATGTCATGCGGACATTTGACAGTGATGATGAAATGAAGCTGGATGGTCCTGGAGAACCTTCTAAAAAGAAGGCAAAGGAGGCATCTAAAAAGAAAATGCAGAATATTCTGCTGAAGGCCCAGGTTTCCAAGGAAAATGAAGAGCTTGAAGTAGTTCCCGCTCCACATACAGATTCTAGTGACTCATCGTCATCAGATGAATCCGATGAAGATGACATTGAAACAAAAGCGGAGATATTGGCTTATGCGAAAAGGATGTTAAGTAAAAAGCAGAGGGAAGAAATACTGGATGATGCGTACAACAAGTACATGAATTATGATGTTGGCTTGCCTAGGTGGTTTGCAGAGGAAGAGAAGAAGCATAATCAGCCAATTAAGCCCATCACAAAAGAGGAGATTGCTGCTATGAGAGCTCAGTTCAAGGAAATTGATGCTCGACCTGCAAAGAAAGTAGCTCAGGCTAAAGCTCGAAAGAAACGTGCTACCTTAAGGAAGCTAGAAAAGGTCAGAAAGAAGGCAAACTCCATTTCAGACCAAGCAGACATCTCTGATCGTTCTAAGAGCAAAATGATTGACTCACTTTACAAGAAGGCAACGCCTAAAAGGCCGAAAAAGGAGTATGTAGTTGCAAAGAAAGGTGTTCAAGTCAAGGCAGGCAAGGGAAAGACTCTGGTGGATCGGCGAATGAAGAAGGATGCAAGGTCACACGGAATGAATAGTAAGGCAAAAGGCAAGAAGGGAAAACAGAAAGGTAAAGGATCTGTAAGTTCTCATGGAAAGGGTGGTGCTAATAGGAAGCCAAAGAAGGGATAAGTAGGTGTAACGAGAAGGTGATCGACATAAGACTTGCTGAGCTACCCATTACAAGTGTGAGAGAGCCAATTTTTTTGCGATAATCTTGAGTATTTTTGCCTTGTTTTCCTTTACTACTTTATATTCTATTGGATATTTCAATTACTTAAGTGCATAGTATATTTTTAACTTTTGTTTAAATAAAAGTAAATTATACTTGCAAAGGGATATGTACACATTTTTTGTAGGATCTTATACAAAAATCGAATCGCATGTGAAGACACAGCTATTCAAGCAAGAACAAGTTAAATAATTGTCGCAAGAAAGTTGTATTTCAGTGTCGGAAAACCACAATAATGGGGGAAAATTCAAGGAAGAAGAAACAAAGGAAAACTAAGTGGATCTCATAATAAAGTATCCAGAAAGTCGCTTATCGTAGTGTACTTGAGCTGTGGATACAGTTGCGTGCCTTCAACTCCACCTGACGATTCAATGTCGAAGTATGTCTGATCGCCCTTTACAAAAACACCATAGATGAAAACCATCTCCATGTTGTCCGGGTATGGAGTTTCTGAAATTGCAAAATTTCCGACTTTTCTCAGTATAAAATGGTCCACAGAAACACAGAGAAGAAAGAGGATCGACCGATCGATCTACCTTTGATTTTCTTCAATATTTCATCTTCAGCAACGTAAGTCCTCTGAAGCTTCTTCCCAATTTTAGTCTCCCACATCTCCACCAGCTCATTCATGCTGTACACGTTCCCCGGCGGCCTGAGATGCAGCGTCTTATTCAGTGTCCGGGGATCGTCCACCGTGGAAATGGCGAATGCAGCAACGTCAAATTGGTTCACGAAGACGCCTGCAAACAAAACTGAACAAGTTAAAAGGCACAAATTGGTGAAGTGAAGCCAGATTCTATGATGAAATGCAATGGAGTTGAGCTGACCTTTAACAGTTCCATCGCCATAGATGGTGACCTTTTCTCTTGGAGGTGACTTCAGCCCCGGTTGCACAAGCGATGGAAGCAAGTACCTCATGAAGAAGTTGCAACAGACGTATGTGTAAGGGATGTTTGCAGCTTCTATGAGGCGCCGCATCTCAGATTTCCTCGAATAAAAGTTGTCCAAATGGGATATTCGACTTTTGTCAGGATCTGAACCGAACTCCGATGGAATGAACCTCTGCAATATTTGAGCTATCGTTTTTGATCAAGCACTGGAGATTAGTCAACAATGTCATCCTGCAGTGACTAGAGTTGCTTAATTTCAGACATTTTTATGGTTAATCTCTCTCTCTCTCTAGTCTGTACCATTCATACCTAATTAGCATAAATTGACATTCACTAGTATTAGGATTTAGGATTAAGCAAAATAAATAGTTCTTCCGGCTGACCTTGACGCCGCCGGCGAGCTTAATAGCTCGTATTAGAGTCTTCTGATCCAGGACTAATTTCGACGGGATGGAACAAATGACCACATCCACTAGCTTGATTGCTTCAACCAGGCTGTGCTCGTCTTGCAAGGAGCCCTGAAATTCAGTCTTATTAGTTACTACTATTTTCACCGGGGAGAAGAGGATTTAAAATTAAAAAAAAAAAAAAACGAGGGAAGAAATTAAAAGGTTGTACCTTGAGAAGAGTGGCGCCGGCGTCGGAGAGTACCCGGAGCTTATCGGACTTGTTTGGATCGGAGAAAGCGGAGTCTCTGACCAGACCAAAAGTGGGATGAGAGGCGCGGAGACTAGCCATGGCTAGATCATACCCTAGGGTTCCGGTCACTCCGATTATAAGTATTTTGCTCTTCGCCATCGTCGTCTTCGCGTCCGCTGTGATTATTTCCGGCGGGAGGAAGATAAAAGAGGGAAAAAAGCTGAGTGAAGAAAACAAAACAAAGATTTTGGACAGTGGGCCAAAGTTGATGGGCTTGTGGAAGCCCAAGTCCCAAAAATGGAGAAGTTCTTCCAAATTGATCAATCTCTAAGGAGTGTTTGGCCCACCAATAATAAGTCTGGGCAAAAATTTACTTACAATTTTACAAATATTGCAAGATATATGCGATTCGAACCATTGACATCAATGTTGTTCACCAACGAGATAGTGACTTGGGTAAAAGTGCAATTCATTTGTCATACCATCATAAAAATTAGGAGGTCAGAATTTTATTATTGTTCCTATTGGTTTGTTATACTATTTTCACGAGTACATATGTGGTAGTTAATAACTATTTTTTTGTGTAAGAGTGTTTTTGACTGATATAATATAATAGATTAAATGATCATATTCTTTTCAAATATGAATCAAACATCCGAAGTTTAATTTAAAACATCATTTGTATATTTCCCTAGTTGTCAATCCCACATGTACCCAAAATGCTTGAAATTTCCCAGATTGAAACACATGGTTGTTGCAGCAATTTCAGCTTAGGATGATAAATAGTTGAAGGAATTCATAAATTTTATTCCAGACAATTGGTGTCTGGTTACAGTTCAAAGAATTAACCAATGCAATGTGGATCATCAACTTCTCATTAAGTTACATTAATTTCACCATTTCTTCCTGCCTTTTTTTCTTTTGGCAGGGAAGTACAGATCAAACCACCATTTTAACCATCCCAGAAGAACAAAGAAAAAAATGAATGAAAGGAAAGAAGAAAAAAAACAATCAACAAGATGGCAAATCTTTTGGTGGAGGCAGTATCGATTGTTCTTCGCCTGGACCATTCTCCACCACAAAAGCAGTCTTCAATCCCCACCCAGTATGCAGCTCAAGGTGACAGTGCATGAACCACACCCCTGAAGAAAACACACAAATTTAAATTAGATTAGATTAATATTAAAAGATTCAAGATGGGTTTTTTTCTGCGTTGCATTTACCTGGATTGTCAGCCCTGAATCTAATGGCGGTCCAACCGCCGGTGGGAACTCCGACTGTGTTTCTCTCCGGAGGATCCACCAAGTTGTAATTTGCAGGGTCCTTTTTAGGATCAAAATTCCCGACTCCAGTTCCCACGACGAAGAAGTTGTAGCCATGGAGGTGGAAGGGATGTGACTCCACAGTGAGAAGATTGGTATCTTGTAGAACCAACTCCACCGTTGAATTATACTTAATCTTGCTGACCCGTGAATGGCTGCTCTGGGTAGTTCTCAGATTCGCCGTCAGAGGTGCGCCGGTGTAGTTAAACGGAGTCTCCGGCCGATCTGGAAAATCCGTCGTGAAAACCCCTTTAAGGTTGAAGTAATGTGCCTGAAGCAGAGCAGTCTGAGGCATAACAAAAGTGATGTTGTTTAAGGAAGCGGCGAGTTTTGTCCCGTTCTGGCACTTCGGACACGGATTCACACCCAATCCGATGGTGTAAAAGAGCCGCCGGTCGACTTTCAACGGCACGTTCGCCGGAAACTGCGGCGAATTCAAGCTCCTGAGCTTGGAATCGTAGCTTAAAGCAGAGGAAGTGTCGTTAGGACTCGGCAGTTTAGGAAGGGTAGGAAGGACGTTGTTTGGAACCCCTTTGTATTGCAGAATGGCGGTGGCGGTTTTGTTGTCGACGGTGATCGGCGCATCCATGAAAGGCCTCGCCGCCATGAAATATCTGCTTAAAGGTTGGTCGGCGTGGACGAGAACGTTGGTGGTTTGGCCCGGCGCTATTAGGATTGAATCAGTTGTAAAGGGTTTTGTATAAACGGCGTCGATCTCTACGACGGTGAGTTTATGTCCGGCGATTGCAAAGAAAAGCTCATCGTTGAGTGCAGCATTGATGATTCGCAAGAGATACGTTTTCCCCTGTTCTACCTCCACAACATAAGTGTCTGGAAAAAACGTAAAAACAGTATTAGAAACAGACTATTGAGAATTTCGGAATACTAAATTGGCCTAGCATAATGATTAATGAACAGAAGAAACGTACATTTTTCAGAACATGGGAAAAGTGGCCCTGGCTTTCCATTTATGGTATGAGCATCGGACATTTTTGGAGGCAATCCCAGCTGGTTACCTTGTTTAACAACTTCTTCAACATCATCATTCCACCATTCTCCTGCATTTCAGCCAATTAGAAGAATAAACTTTGAAATTGTACTTGTGACTCGTTGTAAACTGAAATCTTCTAATGAAACGGAGAAAAAAGTACATTATTTCTTCACTCACCCAAGACTAAATTGAACTCGAAAGCAGGCTGAGGGAAAGGGAAAGGAACTCCAGGTTTCGGCATAATGACAATAGCCCCATAAACAGTTGCCCTCAGCCAAAAGATATGTGCATGCCACCATAAAGTACCCCTCTGCCCCGTTATGTTAAAATCATAAGTGTAACTTTGGCCTGTCTGAATTGGACACTGTGTTATATACGCCGGTCCATCCGCCCAGCCGTTCCGAAACTGCTTCAATCCATGCCTGCATTTATACACCATTGATTCGTCGTATACACCAAAAATTGAACGTCATGAAAGTAAGGCGACAAAAAATCGAATTCACTATACCAATGGATGGACATATTGTATTGTGCGTGGTTTGTAACGTTAATGAGAACTCTGTCTCCTTCCCTGGCGTAAATCGTTGGCCCTGGAAACATCTCGTTTACAGTGACAATAGGTTTGGAATGGCACAATCTGCTAACGTTCTTAACTTGAACCTGGAATCTCAGAACAACAACGTAAGTTAGATCATCGATAATCCCACATTTCCCAGAACAAAGCATGATTTTGGAGCAAGATTAATCTTACATCAAACTGGTACTGCTTTACAGCAGCATCAACTTTAAGAAAAGAAACGCAGCCAATGCAGCAGAGGAGGAGGAGGAAGAAAAACGCAGAAGTCCGTATCACCATTTTCGCTAATCAAAATCTGTTGAGTTTCTGCGTGAATATTAGTGTGATTTTTTACGGAGAAATTTCAAAGATTTTATAGGAATGGGAAGAAGAAGTTGGGAGGGATTAGCCACATCGAATTTGTTAAGGGAGTGAACAGATTAGGTGAAAAAAAAGAGAGAAAGCAAAGCATGCATTGGCCTGCACTCCCAACTCGTATATACCTTACAAGCAATATAATGATGGAGACCTTTTAAGAGATACAAGTAGAAGACGTAGGAAGACGATGATCATGGCTTTTTCTCGTAGTATTTGTTAGCAGAATGAGAGTTACAGAGAGCCTAACTTTGATGTAGGACTCTGACCTTTGTCGCTAAGGAAATGTTTTCAAATACTAACATTTTGTGTTTTTTTTTTCTTTCTGACGTGAAAAAACTACGACAAACAGAAAATACCGTAAAATTTGACAGAGGATCTGATCTAATACTTTTCTTCTTGCCCCACAATACTTTGGCATTGACATTGCTTGTAAGGATTTTGGCATTTTCATGCTTAGAGAGTATGAGATTTGTTTTGATTGATAAGCTACGTTTAGCTTTATGATTAATACATATTCAAATGAAGCAAAAGGATATATAATTTGACATATGCTTTATTGGTTCCTTTCTTTACATGAAAATTAAAATCAATGAATTTATTAAAAATAAAATAAAATTTCCATTTCCATTTATTTTTACAGAATTTACAATCAAGCAATCAAGAAGTTTCTTTAATTTTTTAGTCAAGGTGAGTTTGTTCTTTGGGTGAAGTGGGTTGGGATGGGCCTTTGCCAGGCCCGGCCTCCTATCATGGTCCTTTTCAGGAAGGGCGCTGCCTGGTCACTGGACAGCCCATGAGCCCATTTAACCCTTTGTGACGTATCCGCACCCGGCCCATAACACTTGTATTCTCCGTAAAAAGCCGTACTGCAATTGTCACAAACAGAACAAATTAATGGGACAATATAAACGAATTAACGTGAAGTTCTGATAAATTCACATGTTCAATAGATCAACACAAACGCTCCAACAAAAGAAAAGAAATATTCTATGCATTTCAATTATAACTTTTTGGGTCACAATATATAACTCGAAAAATGACTAGGAGACGTACCTTTGTTTGCTGGAATCACCCCAGTCATTCCAACCTTGTGGGACAACGGCAGTAGGCAAGTATGAGAAAGCAAAGACCACCCTTGAATAATCTGCCCATGGCCTTCCAAGCAGGGTCGTACCCGTACCCGTTATCTTACAACCCAAGAATGTAAACCCGGTATTCTCCCCGGACTATTCCTCCGTTGAGCCGTGATCGCTCCGACGTGTTCCGATGTCGAATGCAAATGGCACCTCTGTACACGCACGCACTATATATTATTTCTAACCGCAACAAATAAGAATACACACGACACGACACGAAACAAAAAGAAACTCCACCACAAAGTACGGCCCATTTCATTTTTTTTTTCTTTTAATTAATACTCACTTCAAAAAGAGAAGCTGCATTTCCACAGATGAAGTCAACCCCTCCTTCGATGTAACAATTCTGGTAATAATGCCTTCCGGCGTCGTCAAACAGAGTATCTTGATAAGATAGAATCCGGCAGCGGTAGAAGGCGGCTCTGTCACCTGAAACTCTCAGTGCAACCGCTACGCCACCCGTTCCAAATGTATTCTGCGCACAAATTAATTAATTTACCAAAATGAAATCTCATTAATTAATTAACAAAATGAATTCTCATTAATTTATATACCTGGATTGTTATATAGCGAGCAACAAAATCAGAAGCCAAAACTGCCATTGTTGGAGAATCATATATTCCTCCAGTTTCCTTCCATGTTATTATGGTTCTTGAGGCATCTGTTCCAGCCAATGTTATATAGGGCTTATCCGCTGGAACTACTATTTTCTCCCTGCACATTGCCATAAATACTTATCGTGTCACAAACACATACAGTGGCGTAACCAGAAAAGAAAAAAAAAGAAAAAAAGAAAGATAATCAAAATATTAAAACTATATACACATATATATGCGGTCAGAAACAGAAAACCTGTATGTTCCTGGCTTGATCCGAATGAAGACTAGCTCGGAGTTGTTAGAAGGGACAGAATCAATGGCGTCCTGAATCTTGTCGAAATCGCCTTGTCCCGACGGATCCACCCTGATGAGAATGGCAGTAGAAAAGTCCAAAGGGCGGGGACTGGTTTCCCTAAAATTAGAAGAGGCTCCTGCAGCCATGATCACAAAGTTGTGAGCAGAAACTAGTATAATAATAAGCAATTTAAGGGCAGAAGAAATCAGAAACGGTGGAGCCTCCATGTGAAAATATTCTTGGAAAATCGTCTCGAAAGGGGTGCAAGTGCAACTAATTTAAATTCCAGTGTCACAGAATGAAGTAAAGTTAAACAAATAAAAACCGAAGAAAATCACTAAATATATGGCTTCCATTAATGGAGGATGAAGGTGCAGATTGAGTATATGATGAGTAATAGAAGCTGAGAATGGTCAACGAATTGGTGGCTAGCCGATTAATTGCGATTCACAGAACTAAAAAGTCTACCAGTTGGTCATCGGTAATTCAACTTCAAACATAAGCTACAGCATGCATGCATGTATTCTACGTAGATGCACGTAGCGTACGTACGTTCATCTTCTTCGTTGAGTTCAGATCTTCTGTCAAATTTTATGTCTTGTGATCTATTTTCCTTAATCTCTGAACTTACGTAATTTTTACTTAAATAAAAGATATATACTAGCTATGTAAAACTATGTAGTTTTGTGCATTGGAACGAATCAAACGTAGAAAATTGGGTGGAGGATCTGAACTCATTATCGTCGTATCCACTCAACACGTTAAGAATATATATATACATATTATATATATATATATATATATATATATATACTTGCTAAGTGCTAACAATTAACCAATGAAGTCAATTTTACTCAACTAATGGCAATTAAGTAACCTTATAAGAATTAAAAAGTTTTTATGTGCCGCCAAGATCGATCGATCTCGTAAATTGATATTCTTACATATTCTGCGGGTAGTGTTCATCTGGGAAATTCATGAATAAGATATATGGAGTAATAAATAAGAAAGAAAATAGAAAATACATCAAATTGAGGTGCCTTTTTGAATATTTAATTAAGGTGGGATTAGGTATAATTGCGCTTGCTTAATTAGCAAATTAATCTGACTAGATTGAAGTTAGCTAGCATGGAGTTGAAAGTCATCATCTACCAATTAAGGAATGTTGATCCACTTCATAAACTCTTCGGAAGTATTACACAAGTTATTGACCAAAACCACAAGATTAATTGCCATGCCATGATTAATATGTCATGGATGATCGTTAGGAAATGAAAAATTACGAAACCATTCAGTCATTTGATTGATGTAAAGCCAATAATGCTTTGCGAATTAAAGATCTCGGAATGGGAATCAGAGACATCTCATATCTGGGAATGAATAAGTATTTCATTAAAGAAAGCTTAAATTGACTTTTAGGGAATATAATAGTTTAAATTATTAGATTCTCGTACATACCAAATACTCCCTCCGTCCGACTCAAAGAGTTCACTTTCAAAATTTTTTTGGTCCTATTTAAAGAGTCCACTTTGAATTTATTTACCTTACATACCCTTACTAATATAAGGATGTGATTCACAATTAACCCTTACTTTCAAAGTAAGGATATAACAGGAAAATATGATGGTAAATTACTTATTTTAGGTATTGTACCTCACAACCCGTAATAAGTTGTACACATTTCAAAGTGGACTCTTTGAGTGGGACAGAGGGAGTATAAAAATTTTAATCCTAAGAATCAGATGCCCATTTCTCATTCTCATTCCTAAACGCACACAGATTGTGTTTTTCAAAAAAAAAAAAAAACTAAAAGACCATACAATCTTATGGGCCGCGATACTTAGTGCTCAGGTGTTATGCTAAAGAGGAATTAGGACGTAATTAGGGCTAATTGGGAATATATTGATTTGGGGATTTCAGAGTTAGTAGGATGACGTCGTTTTGGCTCTAGGGAAGAAGGGCGTTTTCAAGTAATCGGAACGGCACCGTTTTTGCTCTCACCGAAGGAACAGTTTTCTTCCTTGTTTTACACTTAGTTTTATTTCCTTTCTTTTGCTGCAAGTTGTTGCTTATATATTCCTTCTGCTCAAGGAGGTATGATCATGTCATGTCATTTGTGTGAATTGTTATTCTCTTCTAATAAATCTTCTAGATCTCACATTTACTCTTTCTCATCTCTGCTTGCTGAATTCTTTCTCATCATCTTTTGCAATTTGCCTGGCTCAGGATCTTCTGTCACACTTTCCTGTTACACATCTTAATAACTCATCGGAAATATTATTTTTTATTTTAATTTTTTCACCAATGATATTTAGTGGCATTATAATAATTTTTTTGACCAAGGGTTCACCTATTTTGGTGTAGAGTATATTTAGTTTAATTTATTGGGATTAAATAATAAAAAAATAGCATAAAATTATATTAAAATACCATATTAATGTAAAAAATAAAATAATTTATATTACAATTAGGTAAAATGCCAATGACTGTCATTGGTAAAAAAATTAAAATATAAAATAATATTTTTGATGAATTATTAAGATGTGTAACAAGGAGTGTAACAGGAAAGTGTAACAGAGTATCCTAAGCGAATTTGTCTAATATAGTTTGGATTATATTAATTTCTGGGCCTAAAGAATTACAACAGGCCCATAATAATTAAAAATTCAATTTGGGCCTAATTAAATATATATGGGCCTATGGGATCACCAGTATTTACTATTTAGGTGTGTGCGTGATCATTCTTATTAAATCCATATAGAAATTCATATAGGGAGGTTTTAAGTTAGACAAAATTATATTTGGTGTCTCATCAGTCATTTCTAAACTTAAATCACTTAAAACGTATTTCAAACTGAATTTGGAAAACAACATCTAAAACCAAAACCATATTCCAAACTTCAATCTATTTCCATCTTTGTAGTCCAAACATCAATCCAATTCTTATATGGGCATATAATATTACAAAACACGGTTTAAACTATAACATACATTTCGAAACATGATTTAAGCTATAACTCTAAACCATATAAGCTACGTTACCATGTCACAACTCAAAACTAAGTTTAAACCGCAGCTCCAAACATTGTTTATCAATTTAATCTAAAATGTAATACCATCCAACATCTCGAAACTTGATTTAAATCTCAAAATGTAATACCATATTGTGACAGAGTATTCATCTGTTTTAGGATGAGGTGTTCTATCTGTTGGTCTGAATGGTTCCTCCACTGATATGGCAACCAGTTTCTTGAAGAGCAAAATCGAAGAATCCACCTCCACGCATTCTGGAGTCGATACCAGGGGGTGCAAACTGAGATATTATATCCTTCAATGTGATCAACCCTTGTACTCTGTCACAATCATCTATCAGAAAGCTGATGTTGCTTTGTGAATTAGCCAACTTCTTCATGGCTTCTTTAAGAGTATCTGACTTTCTGTTAGTGACTGGTGAGATCATCCTCGGAACGTCGCTGGTTTGGAAGCTTTGAGTCCTTGATGGAGGAAGAGCTGCAGATTCTTTAGTTTTGGATACAGGTTCTCCACTTCCAGCATCTATCTGAATAAAATCCCTCACTTTCAGGTTTCTGTATTGACAAAAACATGAACAATCATCAGCTGCAGTATCTCGAAAGAAAACTATGAAAAGATCGATTCATGGTACGATTTGGAAAGGATAGATTCAAGTTCATTTCTCAAAAGAAAGAAAGAACTTACTTTCTGTTGCTATAGAGATCAGTATATTCAAAAAGAAGATGTACATCGCTGGTTCTCACTGAACCAATAAGCTTCTCTGTTTCTGGCTCTGTAACAGCAATGGAACCAGCTCTGGTTTCCCACAAAACATGAAATGCATCCATCGTGCTTTTGTCTCCATGAATTTTCACAACTTGCTCATTCTGAAACCTAATGGCAGAGATAGTTACAGAGTTTATATGTTCTTGTAAACTAGTTCAACTTCAACCCTGCTACATTTATGTTGTATCCTATCCAAGTGGCGGAGACACATAGACCTCTGACACTATGTCGTAGTTACAAAAACAGCTAATTTTTCCCCGGCAAAATAATGATAAATTAAATTAGTATTTGATTGGGAAATTTTCGAATATCTTGCCCCCACCAGGCATTAGAAGCCTGATTCCGCCACTGATACTTCTAGCATCCTATGCATGTACTAAGGAAGCAAGAATTATCTCAAAAGATGTTGAAATCTAGTTCCAATTCATTTACCTACATTCAGACAGAGTTTTGTCTGCAATGTTATCAAACCACTCCAGTCCACTAGCTTGAAGAAGTCCATGAATCACTGCATTCTATGAGAAGTTAATGATTAACGTACACCATCTACAATTTGAAAGCCATTAAAGGGATCATCCAATCTGTTTGTTCCTATGGAAGTAATGCCAATTGCATCCGAAAAACGAAACGTTTTTAGTTGGCATTCTTAAATCAGCATTGGGAATTTGTGAAGAATACCTGAGAGACAAAGCCAAGTATCCTGGAATCCGATTTCTCAGTGACAGGAACAACCTGCAGCCGGTGTTTCGAGAGTAGCAAGAGAACATGGAACAGTGAATCATTAACATGGATGGGGAAAAAGGAATCCCACAGGAACAGCTTTGCCAATTCTGCTACCTGCAGATTCATAGTAAACAAAGTTGTATGATCGAGACACAATGATTCATTTATATTCAAACATAGATGAAACAAAACAGGAATGAGAGGAAATCTATAAAGAACACCTTGGTTTGCAAAACAGGGTGTTTCTGTTCAAACATGTAAACGAACCCTTTGGCTTCCATCTCACTGTGTCCTTTATCCTTCCCATGACCTCCAGATTTGTCGCATTCCTGAAATACGGTTTTGAAAAATCTAAAACCACCGCTTAACGCACAAAGAAATCACTTTGTGCAAAGTACCGAAATTTACCTGCAGAAACCACAACATCATGTCATCTAAATCAAGTAGCCCAATGTACTCCGCAGCAAATCTTTTCTTCTCACGTACATCAGCCAAATTCTGTACGATTGGGGCACGCTTTATTCCTTTCTTCCTCATCAAATGCATAATGTTCCCCACATTATCTGTTGTCTTTGCTTCCACATCTGAAATGGCCATTTAAGCATTTATACAAACAGGTTACAGATTTGGAAAAAAATCATCGAGAAAACGAAAACATTTTTGCGAATTGGGATTTACCGGAAAACGGATTCTTGGTGATTACGTCGGAGAAAGAGCTGACGGGAATGTGATCGAGAAAGAGCTGGAGCGCCCCGGATGAATCAATGGAGGATTTGTCTTCATTTCCGCCTTTAGCCAAAGTCTCGGTAACAGCTTGTTTCTTCTCCAAAACTCCGCCTTCTGAATCTTTAACCAAATCTTCCAAATGCCTCAAATCCATATTTTTATCACTGATATTAAACTAATCACTTCTCTGTTTTCCATCTTCTTCTTCAGTTCTTATCGAACACTAGAAGTTAGAACCCACTATGCATGATCATTGATCAGCGCATTTGATGGGCTGCGTGTGGCTTCCATAATCTGCCGTGTGGCACCTCCATTTTTCGGAACCCAATGCAGAAAGTGTAGATCGTTCTTCTTCATTTGTCGGAACCGCAACTCCAAAACAAATGAAAATTGGACACGCTCTTTTCTGTTTCTTGCCAAAAATGGCATAAAATGGTTGGGATTCTTTCTAGAAGTGTAGCTAGTTAGTAAATGTGAGACTTCAATTTTTAAAATTTTTTGTTTTCAATAGAAACTTTAACATGTCATAGGAGGGAATAGGCATGATAACCTTCACAAACAATCTTGATATTTACTTGATAATAAACGAACACGAACATAACCGTAAATGTAACTAAACATGTGCAATCTAACTGTCATAACTTCACGCTACGATGTCAGATGAACACGTAATAATATATTTTCAAATCTCACGACGAGGCAATGAAATTTAAAGGAACAAAATATAACAACAAATAATGGTTTGAGGAAACTTTAAATAGTCATTTTCTACAGTGACAGAAGTGTAAAGCGTTGATCTCAATATTTACATGACATTATTCTTGCTATATTCTTCGTCCTAACAACGTTCTGTAAACTGGGATTATTATGGTCGCTAATAGAGCCAGCCGAGCCCTGGCTAATATGAAGACAAAGAACAGTGGAAACAGGCAACATGAATGTTCTTCATCCCCATCAATATGGCTTGAGAGTGTCACAAGTTTGGAATTTGGCTCTTGGATTCTACAGCTTTTCTGCCATATTTGCTTCCTGGAGATTTGATAAAGGGAATCAGTCGGTGGTTCTGTTCGTTTTGATGAGTTTGAAAATGATTTTTAAATGTGAAAAGGGTTTTGGAAATATAAAAAAGTGTATTGGGGATAATGATAAATTAGTGTAATATTATCCAAAACTCCAAAAACGTGTTTTTGGACGAACATGGCCTAGTTCAAGTTACTAGTGAAAAAAAAGATACTACCTTTCTGAGAGTGGATGGAAAGATGCCAGAGATGATCATCATCATTCTATACTATTGTTCCATCCTTGATTGTTGCTTTCTCCTTTATAATGGTGATTCCTGATCTTATGTAAAAACCTTCATCGGGTCTATCTGCCTCTTGGACACCCTGAGAATTCATCAAGATTAGGGTCTATTTCCACCAGAATTTGCATACTGATTTATGGTATAAAACCAGGAAAGCATGAGATGATAAACTTACATCCTTGTTCAAAATGACCACATCTTTGCCTACTTTTGCATTCTTGTCAATTATGCAGTTCCTGTAAACATGTTTGCAGATAATTAAAGGGTTGGAAAAGAGGAGAAAAAAAAAAGGGGGGGACATTTCAAAATTCTTATCCAAAAACATGTTCTAAAAAACGTCTCTTAAAATGAGCTAACGTGCATGCCCTAATATACCTGATTTTTGTATTTCGGCCTATCCCAATAGGGACCTTCCCTTCTGCTAGCAAAGAGGCAATTTCAGGTTCAGTTTGGTAGTAATCAGCCCCCATCATGAAGGTGTCCTGTGAAAAGCAGTGTAAGTTGGTTATAGGAAAAACAGACATAACTGCAGTCCATTCTATCCTCATTAAATTTGCATAAACAATGAGAATATCAGACTAACAGATCTTTATAGGCATTGTCTATGAATCATGATAATCTCACCTTCAGTTCAACACCATAATCTAAGCGTGATCTTTCACCCACGATAGAATGTTCCACGCGACATTCTCTCAAGAAACACCCGTGTGAGATGATCGAGTCCTTAATCTGTAACACATAGATCAGCCATGAGATCATAGCCAGACACATCAAAGAAACCACAACTTATCATGCTAAATGTTCAAAAGTACCTGGCATTTATCGATCTTGCTAGGTGGCAAAAACCTTGGAGATGTAAAGAAAGGTGTTTTTGGGTCGTAGAAATGGAACTTCGTGAACTGCAATTAAAACAATTTCATAAACCTTTAAAACTCTATTCAAGTCAATGAAGAACAAATCTCAAACTGAACTTCCCTGAACTAAGATCTAGTGAAATCATACTTGCCATGTCTCAGGATTTGAGAATGATCAAGAAAGAGGTAAGAGAAGAGGGAATTGGACAAACCTCATCAGTAAGGGCCAAATTAGCCTCATAGAAAGATTTTATTGTTCCAATATCTTCCCAGTAGTCTCTGAATATGTATGCCTGTCAATAGAAAGCCCTTAGCCATTCACAGTGTTTTTGCAAGAGTAAATGCAAGAAATGATTGTTAATTCATCCAAATAACTGGAAATGAAGTTGCTTTGCTTACTTGGACATCTTGCTCCTTGACGGAAGCAGGTATGATTTCAGATCCAAAGTCATTTGATGTAGGATACCTCCACTTCAAGAGGTTCAACAATACATCTCTTTTGAATACATACACTCCCATTGAAGCAATATATGGAGATTCTGCAGCGTCTTGTGGAGACAATCCCACAATAGTAGTATCCACTTGCTGCAATAAATTCATTGAAGGCTTGAGAATTAGCATTTGCAGCTAAAGGCAGAAAGAATCTCGGTATGATCTGACTAAATACTCTTGAGGCCTATAGTGCCTCAAATTCAAAACAAGGGATTGAAAAACTACACTTATTAGTTAACAAAAGCACTAAAACAAGTTGTAGTTCTTGGACCAGCCCTAAAGCTTCAAGGTATGCAAAATTCCAATAAGATAGAAGCAGCAAAATTTTCCAAGAAAAACTGACAATGAGAAATCATCCTACTGTAGAGGTGAAAGAATATGAAATTAGAAAGTAGCTTCGTGGGCCCATTTCTCACCATTGCCTTCAGATCAGCACCTCTGGGTTTTTCAGAAAATTGGATTACTCTGCCTCTACTGTCAATCTTCAGAAGACCAAATCCTGAAGCTCGGCTGCAAATGAGAGATGTGGGTTTAAATAACTAAGCCCATGAATTCAGGATGACTAAACACTAGGAGAATTAGTTGCAAGAAAACTTTTACTATTGAATCCAGAAGATGAAAATACAGCTGAAACATTCATGAATTGAAACATAAAGTTCCCGACAGACCTCTCATCAACCAGAGCACATGAAAGTGTGATATCAGCATTCCGATCAACATGATTCTGTTCAAGAATATAAACAATTCGTAACACAATTAAGCATCATATATGTGATCAATCAAAAGGTTATTATTGAACCTATTTCACAAGAACTAAATAAAAAAAAACAAATATATGTACCTTCACAAAGTCCATGTAATCCATCCGATAAAGTTGATCACCAGACAAGATTAGTATGTTATCAATGTCCTTATTTTTCGCATCCTGTGAAAGTTAAGGGAAGCAAGCTAGATGAGAAGACTTGCTATATCACAACTTTTACAGACAATTACAGATTTTGACCCAATACATGAAAATATTAATCTGGTAAAGTAAGACCAAATGATCTGTTCTGCATTTAGCTACATAAAAACAAAACAAATAATAAGAAAAACCTGAGCAACCCACCTCAAACATCCATGTAAATTGGCGAACAGCGTCTGCAGTACCTTGGAACCAATTCATTCCCGCTTCGCCTGAAGTTTGAGTCGCAGCAAGAACCTGTAATGTTCAAAGAAAAACTTATTATTCTCCTCTCTCTGACAAAGGGAGAGTGGGGTTTTGCTTAATCTGCAACAACAGATTCATACCTCTACAAATCCATCTCCAAAGTTCACACCATTACCATGATAGGTTCGAGCAATATGACGATTAAGAGAAGCAGAGTTGAATTGGGTCAGCACAAAGATCTTATTAATCCCACTGTTAAGGCAATTACTCATTGGGATGTCTATCAGTCTGTAGCACCCGCCAACCGGGACCTGATAGTCAGGCAATGTAACACATAACACAACCATCAAATTCCAAAATCACAGGGCAAATCACTATTTAGAAATGCAATTTGAACAAACTTTATGAACAGGCATCTTAAATCTCTTACCGCGGGAGTGGCACTTCTGATAGTGAGAGGGAAGAGCTGTGTCCCTGCACCTCCTCCAAGAATGATTGCTGCCACATTTTTCGGATTCGCCCTTCGCCTTTCGAATAGTGGAGAAGTTTCTATGGTGGTCTGAATTGGCGATCCAATCAGGCAAATCAAAAACGCCAAAATAACTTTTTCGAAAGAAAATAACAAAGCAAGAACAATGAATTGATAAGCAAAAACACACAGAAACTCACCACAGTGTCTCTTCCGGTTTCTGTAGTGAAGACAGAGAAAGCAACCCCGGGTTTGAATTTCTGTTTCCGCTTGCCATCGATCTTCGATCTTTTCGCTAACTGACTAAAGCTAACGTTCCCATTTAGACTGCCTCTGATCTTTTCCCCCATAATGCCATCTTCTCCAATAAAAACGCCACCTTTGGACACTTCAGCCAAGGGTACTGTGGATTTCAACGCCCCGAAGCAACCGCTGTTCATTATATTTCCTTCACAACAACAATCCCAATTCAGAAAATAAAAATCAGTTAATAGGACGATGATGGTAAAAGGGATCACAAAGGAGATGAAATAGCAAGAGAAAAACTCCAGCCCCAGTAAGCAAGTAAAGTATAGATCACATAAAGTTTGATTCTAGTACGTAGTGACAATTACGGAAAGGAGACACAACTGTGACCCATATCGAAAGCTACCATTTTTATTAAATTTAATAATACCACATAACAATCTCCAAGAACTAAGAGGATCCTTAAAGGCTTAAACCCCAGATAGAAGAAACAAGTACCTTTGCCCTGAAGCTCTCCACTCGGAAGAAATATGAAGAAAAAGTCGAAACTGGGAAATGCAGCAAAAAGAAAGCTGATTGGAAAAATGGGATTCGATTCAATGAAAAAGCGGACTCGAGGAGTGCATCAGAGGAAGGAAATGCGTGAATGTTTGTTGAAATTGAAGTTGAAGGCCGAAGGAAGTGGAGATGGTCGTTTTTTCAAGTGGGGTTTATAGGCATGTGAGTTTTCACGAGAAATATTGAAAATCTTGGTGCTACCTTTTATAGTCTTGAGACGGAAAGATACTTCCTATCTCAAAAATGATACTTCCACACTGATATCTCTATCTCTCCCTTTCCCTCTCGTACTGCCACTGTAGACCATTGTCCAAAATACATGGTATGACTGTGACGGGACGGCTAAGAGAGTATGAATGATGAACGGCTCAAATTAAGCTAAGCTATAACAAATTAGAATATGTACGGGCTCCAAATATAAGAAATTGGGGCATGATATTTGCAGTAACTTTTTCGATATTTGCAGTAACATTTTTTTATAAAAAGTCTAAAATATCCCTAACACTTAAAAGTAAAATAAAAATAAAAATAACCGCCGGCGCCCGGTGGTTTTTTCACCCCCCCTTCAGTTTGATATTTTCAGTAACCACCGGGGGGCGGATGGCCAAAAATATCGCCGGCGCCCGATGGTATTTCACCCCCCCCCCTTCAGTTTGATATTTGCAGTCACATTTTCGACAAAAATATTAACAAATTCGGACATAATACAATTAAAATAATCAAACCAACTATCTAAAACAATACCGCAAAACATTTTAACTTTAGCCACTAACCTTTTTTCGATCCGAGTCGTCTCGATTTTTATCCGATTTTGTGATTCTACCCGGCTCTGCTTTGCAGGAATTATTAAACGGAACAGAGCCCGTGAGTTGCTTTTTTAATTTTTTTTTTATTTTTTTTGGCAGCCCGTTGGTTTTTTTTTTTTTTTTGCCCAGGGGCATTTTTGTCTTTTTACAAGGAAATGTTATTGCAAATATCGAAACGGTTACTGCGAATATCAATTCCGAAAAGAAATTTTACCATAAGTACCACTAAATGACGAATAACTGAGTAGATTCTACCATTGTCCACGTTTCTAGGCAGCTCAGCTCCTGCAAAACTACAACAGAGACCCGCTAGCCGCTATTAGTCTAACACTTGTCTTCTGCAGGCAGTGATTCGTGTATCTGAGTTTTATATTGATTTCTTTCTTATCTTATCGGTTATGATCATCAGCAGACTGCAGTCACCATCCACCATCAAAATAACATGAACTGTATAGTCAAAATTGGTTTCTTTTCGTTTATGTGGCTGTAATTCTTTGTTAAACACAACGAGGGTAGATAAGAGGCAGTTGCAGACATGTTGGCCCTCAAGCAAATTGCAAGACGGAGGAGTGATTATAAATCAAAGATTTGATTTTGATAAGCCCACAATTATCATTTCTTGACTTCTGGAGCGCATAATCACAGACGCAACTGGGCTGACGTTAGTTTTTTCTTTTTTTCACTTTTTTTTTTTTTTAGCAATTTTGTTGCGGGTCAGGGGGAGAAAGACTACTTTCAACTATCCACATGCTTGGGAAAGAATGTAACAGGGCTGGCTCCAACATTTTATTCATGGTCTTGTTAACTCGTACACGTTTGTAACGATTTATGTTGCGGAAACATTATATAAATATTGTCGAATGGCAAACGCAGAAACCGATGAGAAATTTATAGTAGTAAAACAAAACCTTTGGGGGACCATAACTATAGGGGCATAATATTTGCAGTAACCGTTTCGATATTTGCAGTAACATTTTTTTTGAAAAATCTAAAATACCCCTAACACTTAAAAAAAAATAAAATAAAATACCGCCGGCGCCCGGCGATATTTTTGTACAAAAATATCACCAGAGATATTTTCGGGCGCCGGCGGTATTTTTGTACAAAAATATCTATCAAACTGAGGGGGGGGGGGGGGGGGGGGGGGGGGGGGGGCATGAAATACCACCGTACAAAAATATCCTATCAAACTGAAGGGGGGGGGGGGCATGAAATACCACCGTACAAAAATTTCGCCGGCGATATTTTTGTACGGTGGTATTTCATGCCCCCCCCCCCCCCCTTCAGTTTGATATTTGCAGTAACCACCGGGCGGATCTTCGCCAATCCGGTAAAAAATTCACATTTTCAACAAAAATACTAACAAATCCGGACATAATATAATTAAAATAATCAAACCAACTATCTAAAACAATACCGCAAAACATTTTAACTTTAGCCACTAACCTTTTTCCGATCCGAGTCGTCTCGAATTTTATCCGATTTTGTGATTCCACCCGACTCTGCTTTGCAGGAATTATTAAACGGAACAGAGCCCGTGAGTTGCTTTTTCAATTTTTTTTTTTTTTGCCCAGAAGCATTTTTGTCTTTTTACAGGGGAATGTTACTGCAAATATCGAAACGGTTACTGCGAATATCAATTCCGTAACTATAAGATAAGATGAAACTTGTCAACAACCTCCATGTGAAAGTGGAACCATTCCCATTTTGGGTATGAAAATCATGAATTTGAGCCACCATCAAAAAAAGCTGCTTAGTTGTTGTTGTTGCTTCGATCGGCATCGCAACAACATTGAATCACCCCACAAGGAACCCAATCCCGAATGGTAACTGGTAAAAATTCTGAGCTAAGGTTGAAGGAGACAGCCCATGTTACCTGCAATCAAATAATGCAGTTAGTCCATCCAAGTTCTGTTTGTCTTGTTTTCATGCTCAAGGATTCCATTTCCATCCACTAAATGACGAGGGGGCGTCAACGGGATCACTCTAACGTGTCAAGTTCGTGTCTTATTTTCATGTCGCGTTGAAAGGCAATGATCAAGGCCTGTTCTATTCCATCATCATGACTCTATTGTAGTTTGATTGTGGAACGGCTGTGGGCATTTGTGTTGTATTATCAAGCACTTATCATGGATGCACTGAGCCGATTATTAATATTATAGTATTGGATGGTCATTAAACAACGGTTCAGAACCAAGAAGGTTGGCCCCACGAAACAAAAGAAGACAAAAGGAGAATGGCAAAAATGAACGGTTCAAGACGAAGACGATGAAGAAGAAGAAGAAGAAGAAGAAGAAGAAGAGGTCACTTATCATGCAATCTCTGAAGGCACAGCTACCCCCTCAATAATTGCCTTGGATATTTGTGGTGGAAGATCATCATCAGCAATCCTGTTTTTGGTGCCTTCCTTGTCACTATATTCTACCAAAATTAATCATGCACCCTCATCAGGTTAAAAAAAAAAGGAGCCAATATTTGCAGTAACCGTTTCAATATTTGCAATAACATTTTCTTGTGAAAAGTCTAAAATACCCTTAATATATATCGCCGGCGCCCGGCGATATTTTTGGCCAAAAATATCTCCGGCGATATTCTTGGCCAAAAATACCGCCGGCGATGGTATTTCACCCCCTTCAGTTTGATATTTGCAGTAACCACCGGGCGGATCTTTGCCAATCCGGTAAAAAATTCACATTTTCGACAAAAATACTAACAAATCCGGACATAATACAACTAAAATAATCAAACCAACTATCTAAAACAATACCGCAAAACATTTTAATTTTAGCCACTAACCTTTTTCCGATCCGAGTCGTCTCGATTTTTATCCGATTTTGTGATTCCACCCCGCTCTGCTTTGCAGGAATTATTAAACGGAACAGAGCCCGTGAGTTGCTTTTTCAAATTTTTTTTTTTTCAGCCCTCACGGGCTGCATAGTTGGTTTATATTTATTTATTTTTTTGTCCAGGGGCATTTTTGTCTTTTTACAAAGAAATGTTACTGCAAATATCGAAACGGTTACTGCAAATATCAATTCAAAAACAAAACAAAAATGGCAGATCCACTCTCTACACCTCCATTGATTGAAATATCCCTGGATTGGATATTTTTTTTGAATCAAATTATTCTATTACAACAGGGTCACTAGAAAAGGAGGATAATATCACTGGAGGGACACCTTGTGCTATGCTGCTGCTGCCTTGCTCCATCATGAGCTCCACTGACATGCCTGAGATTTGATTTCAAAATCTCCCGGTCCCCTTACATTTAAGTAAGGGAGGTATACCAACTAGGTTAAACCCAAGATACGATTGGGGTCATTTGGGTTCTCAATTCGACTTCATCATAACAATAAACGGTATGTGCTAGGGAAAGAAGGCCTACAACAAATAGAAGACTGGGATTTTTTATTTCTTTTTTGAATTTGGGTCCCTATTACAATTTCGAACCCACGACATATGCTCACAATAGTTGCATAATCTAAAGGGGAAAAATCAAAAACCCCTCCTTAGGTTTGAACAAAAATAAAAAACATCCTGAAGTTTCATCGGCGGCGGCATCATTTTCATCACCGCCGTCGGCATAATCTTCATCACCATCGGTGACATCATCTTCATCGGCTTGATTCATTGGGCATCATATACAAACAACAGTGATGAAAATGATGCCGACGACGATGATACTAACAATGATGATGATGAAGATGTCGGTCATGAAAGGCCATATGTTAGTCAAAGTACTATTTGGTACTCCCCTCCGTCCCAATCAAAGAATCCACTTTAAAATGTGTATAACTTATTATAGGTTATGAGGTACAATATCTAAAATAAATAATTTACCACAATATCTTTCACTTATATCCTTACTTTAGAAATAAGGATTAATTATGAACCTCATATTGTTATATTAATAAAGACATATAATGTAAATAAATTCAAAATAAACTCTCTCAATGAAACAATGTTCTTTTTTGAAAACAAACTCTTTAAGTGGAACGAAAAAAATATTTTTTTGAAACCTCAGGAATGTTTATAATTTTTGTCCAAACCTCAAAAGAAGTTTTTTTTTGTTTTTTTTATTTTTCCCCTAATCTAAAGCCCACCCCAAGAATGGAGCAAACAAAAAATTACGAGCATTAGCAGGCAATCCATCAATTGTCTTACTTCTTCCCTGTTATGAACAAACTACCAATCCTATATTCGCTACCCGAGGCAACCGTCTTAGATTCAAGAAGACAATTTTCCTGGTAAATATATTCCAGAGCCAAATTCCAACTTTGTATTTACAATATAGCACTTAAAAGGCATAGATAATGCACATCAACTCCATACTTTGATTTGGTTTATAACCATAACATGCCAATTACTCACCTAGGAAACCTAACCAACCAATCAAAACACTCTTTACTTTAACATTATGCCTAGGCACATACAAGTAAATCAAACACAAATTCTGTCAACAGCGGATGCTTGAACACATAACATGCAACTTCTAAAGCCTAATGCAACTTCAACAGGAAAGTAATAAACAGGCCGGTAGCAGAATTGAGTTGATGAAAGATTGGCCCGCAAAACCGTTAAGAAATTAAACCAAAACCGCCACATAATAGTATAATGAAATCCAATCCTTCAAGTAGAAACAGACAAATCAATAGCATTTCATCCATAGAAGACAACTTCGAAACAAAACTATTTTCTCTCGAATACAAAAATCTAAGGTGTGAACAGCCCATCGCAAATCATCCTAAGCAAGTAACACTGTTTAGGTGTTAGTAGCTCTAGTGTATATCTGCTGGCTTGAATGAGCAGACACCATGCGGATGAGGCCTCTTGCCATCAATTCTCTAATAGCCTTCCTTGCAAGGGATCCACTAATCTGCAATATTTCATAATGATAGACAAATGTCAGAAGAGAACAAGCAATCAACCCATTCAATGAAAGAAATCAAAAGTGTAAATTAAAAGTAGCACTGTCCCCAAGAGCTGTGTTAAGCAGAGCCAAAATTATTAATCCGGGGGAAAAGATAATGTCGATTTGAAGATTTCCATCACACTATTTATAGGATAACTTACTTAAGTTACATCATAAAAATGATTTCCCACCGTCTAAATGAACCAGATAATTCAGAATTAGAACCAGTCCCTCTGACATATCCGGTAACCACAATTAATCCGAGTAACTTGACCCTATTCCAGTATATTCATGAATTCGTACTAACAATTCGACTCATATCGGTTGAAAATGAGGTTCGACATATCAATAAAGGCAATTGTCAACAGCACAATCATGTGAAACCCTAAAATGTGCAGTGTTCAATCGCCGCAATCAATTAAGATACAGTTTCCCATCTCGAACAAGTAACAAATAAACAAACCCTAAACCCAAATTTAAGGGTGAAATCATCTCATGAACTGGCATAACATTGACTTATATTCAACAAAGGCAAATATGAAACCATCATAAAGACTACGATACCAACAAAACAAAGATATACGGAACCATGTAAACCTAAAATATATATAGATGAGTAAGTACCCTGAGACGGTCGGAGAGAACGGAGGGAGTGATGAGCTTGTACTTGGGAGCTTCAGACAAAAGCTTGTCGTAGGTAGCCTTGTCGAATAGAACCATGTTGTTCACCTTTTCCTTTTGCTTTCCCTTGCTCCACTTCTGCAAATTTAACCCACACACACACAAACCGATAAGACATCAAACATCCATACAAATCAAGGAAATCACGCAACTAGAATCATTTTCCGATCGATGAGTAAAAAATAAATGGATTAGACCTTCTTCTTCTGCTTGCCACCGCCAGACTTAGCGGGCTTGGAGGACGGAGGTGGAGCCTTATCCTTCTTCGGCGCCTGCAACACAAGTAAGAAGAAAGGTAAGACATCAAAACTTCCGATCGAAATTACAGAGCCGGCGCTGAGAGAAGGAGAGACTCACCATTGAATCTCGAGTTCGAGCTCTAGGGTTTTGGCGTGGGGGAGCGGCGGACTGAAGACGGATGTGGAGATCTCTTCTACTAAGGCTATCAGTCTTTCTATTTATATCTTGGCAGTATATACTATCCCGCGAAACTGCCCCGCGTTAGGGTTTACCCCTGGCCCATTAACAGTGGGCCAATATTTTAGGCTTTTCGTGAGCCCATTAAAGAAGGCCCAATTATTTAGCAAGCGATTCATAATTATAGTAGTTTGAACTTGAGGCTGAATTTGATGGCTTCCATAAGGTTAAAAGTCCAAGCCAATTCTTATATGGGCTTCAAAAACTTATGGTTAATAGTAACTAAAAAAAACTAATAACTTCGAAGATAGAGTTAAAAAAAAATTTTTTAACTGCGACGCGGTTTGGGGTTCACCCATTGTACAACAGTATGTTAGTATAAAGTTGTATTGAATTTAACAGAGTTTTATTATAGTGACTAAGAACTTGCTTTTTTTTATGAATAATAATAAAATAATAATTCTATTATTTTATGATTATATAACAAGTAAATTACACTTTTACCTATGAATATTCTCAAATTGCATCAAAATACGTGGTGCAATGCAACGGGTGTATCAAATACTTACTCCACAATATGTATTAAAAATTATATTTGGACATTATAAAATAGAACAAAAATTAAAATTCCTCGAGTAAATTTTGTTTGGTTTTGATTTTGATTTAATTTAAATATTGTCCACCCCTACCTCAAATTGCTATCATATCACACGATCCTATATACGCGATTTTCCAATAGTAATACATTTTCCATGGTTAACAGTTGTGATGCATAGTGAGTTACCAAAATTGAAAGTTGGATTTTTACCTCTGTAAAAAATAATAATAACCCAATTTAGAATGAAACTATAATTTGGGTCCATACTCGCCCATTAATTGGGTTACACTAAGGGTACGCTTGGTGCGTGGGAATGGGAATAGAGGAAATGTATATATGATTTCTAGTATTTAAATTCTTATGCTTGGTACGTATAGGAGTCTAAAAATTTCAACTATTATATCTTTTAAAAAACAATATAATATTCATTTAATGAGGAAATCATCGATTTTCGGATATGAGATGCGGCTCAGGATCCCCTGTTCACTATGTGTTACACATCTTAATAACTCAACGTTAATATTTTTTTAAAATTAATTTTTTTACCAATGCTATTAATTAGCATTATAATAAATTTTGGGACTAAGGGTTCACCCATTTTGATTTAGGGTATATTTATTTTAATTTATTGAGATTAAAAAATTAAAAAAATACTATAAAATTATATAAAATACAAGATTAATTTACAAAAATAAAATAATTATATTAAAATTACGTAGAATGACAATGAATATTATTGGTAAAAAAGTTAATTTAAAAAAAGAATACTAACTTTGAATTATTAAGATATGTAATACATAATATAACAGAAAAGTGTAACAGGATTTTAAACCATAAGATGCCCAATTCCCTTTCCCGCCTCATTCTAAAGGTAAAAGCATGGATGCGATTCGACCGTGTTCATAACATGAGACAAAACACACATGGCATCTATACCCTTCATAGATCATCCCACTATTTATTTCTTAAAAAATTATGATACCTTTATTAATTTTTATTATTTAAAAAAAGAAAAAAGAATACCCACTTTAATAAAGCTCGATGCTCCATTATTGTGGCAATTAGGTAATAAATATAAATTAAAAACTAAACTCAACTAAACGAGGTTATTATCTTTAACTCATCATATGTGTCATATGAATAATTAACAACTCAACTAGATTTAATTTAATGTGTGTATCCTTATCTCTTCCAAATAGCCTTTTTGAAACCATAAAAAAGCTTGCATTAAGATCAACGAAAAGATTGATCCCCTTTGCCCTCCATTAATAAAGTCCGGGTTTAAGAAGAAATCGTAGAATGATCTATTCTTAAAAAAAGTGATTAGTTGATTATGATATGCAATAAAACAAAATAACATATCTTTTCAGATCACGTGGCAGTTTGACGGGCGATATTTAAGCTACTCAAATCGCATACGATGCTCTTTTCTCTTACAAACGATTTGTTATTTAAATGTTTACATGCATTGCACACGAGACTATGCGTGATACGTAATATTTCAACGATTAAAAAATTCACTATCGTGACATATTATAAATTAAATTCTACACACAATACATTATAAACTAAAATATATACACGCGTGAGACTAAACTCGGTGAATGGATAGTCCATGATGTCAAACAGGCATACGTATTAAATATAAGTTTTTGTATTGTATAAAACAGTGGTAGCCATTATTGGAAGGGAATAAAATAAATGGAATGGCTTGAAAAGGGGTTTGTCTCCCACTTTTACAATCCATTTAACAACTAACGCCTTTCTTTAGGATAATTAATTAATTAATTATGGGCCCATCAAAAAATGGAGCCCATATAGCTAATTTGGAAGAAGGCCACCTGCCATAAAGCCCAGTAATTCACTCTAATTTTAACCGCCATAGTTGGGCCCCACCCCCACTAACTTTAATACAATATCTAGTCATCGCAACATCACACTCCCCTCCGCCTTTATCATATTCATACCTGCCAAACTTTAAACAAAAAAGGATTATTAGATTAATGGAATTTAAATTTCCCATTTCAAAAGTTAAAGAACCATTATTTTCATATTATGTAAAGTAATTGATGTGCATAAAAATAGCTAAAGTCATTGGGTTTGGCCCAATCAAGATAAGGAAAGTTTAGGTACAAGAAGCCCCAGGTCAGGCTTAGGTCGGCATTAAACAGATCTAAGGAGATAGTCAATGTCAGGCTTAGGTCGGTAAACTAGATAACCAAACCCGGGAAGCTTAGGTCGGCAAATCTTAAGTCGGTAAAGCCTAGTTCAGGCAGAGCTTAGATCGGTAAAGTTTAGATCATGCAGAGCTTAGGTCGGCAGAGCTTAGCTTAAATCAGGCAGAGCTTAGGTCGACAGAACTTAGATCAGGCAAAACTTAGGTCGACAGAGCTTAGATCAGGCAGAGCTTAGGTCGGCAGAACTTAGATCAGGCAAATCTTAGGTCGGTAGAGTTTAGATCAGGCAGAGCTTAGGTCGGCAGAGCTTAGATCAGGCAAATCTTAGGTCGGTAAAGCTTAGATCAGGCAGAGCTTAGATCAGGCAAATCTTGGGTCGGTAAAGCTTAGACCAGGCAGAGCTTAGGTCAGCAAATCTTAGGTCAGTAAAGCTTAGGTCAGGTCGGTATAACAGTAACATTGACATGACAGTAGGGCCATGAATCTAATATATGCAGGAGCAATAATGACAAAGGAGCCAAATTAGAGCCGTTATTTAAAAAACGTTAAAGTCATCATAAAAAAGGAGAGTAGGTGAAAGTGCAGGTCATCATGGCACAACGGACTTATCATACAGCTCATCACAGCACAACGGATATATCAAAGTGAGTCTATAAATACTCAGTCACCAGACTCATTTGAGGTAAGTCATTATTGATGCAATTTCTCTTAAGCTCTTGGTCAATGCCCTTTTTTGCTTACATGTTGCTAACTTGATCGTCGGAGTTACACAGGGGGATAGCCCCGCTTCTTTCTGATTGTTTGTCTTTGTCACCGGAATATTTTTCATACAGATCCAACTCCTCACTAATCCGACCTCCATAGCTCGGTTTCCATCTTTGCCTTCATCCATTTTGTCCGTCAAATCTCTATGTTGGGCCTGAACGTTCAAGATTTTCATTGGACCAACCGAAACATCCATACGCCGGACTTTTTACGTAACGTCAGTAATATAGTGTTAAATAAAATTAGTAAAACTATTAGTATTGTTTTTGTAAAACAAATAAATACGAATATAAATTTAGCGTAAGTGTAATACGTTTATTTTATTTTATAATAGATGTAATCACTGAATCTGTCATCCATAAAAAAAGTGAAAGGCGGGTTATCTTCGCAACCAAATTAAGTAAAGGAAAGTAATAAAGTATGCCAATTATAATTTCACATATTGTAAAGCCAAACTCAGTCCAAAAGAGTAACAGTAAATTTTTTTAAATCTCAAAAGGTAGTTAAAAAAGTTTCACAACAATTAGGAGATAAATGCAAATTACCGACCAACCCAAAAAAGTTCGTTAATGAAGGAAAAGTGAATAGGACTTAAATGTCAAATCATGTTGTTGGAATAAAGAGGAAATTAACACTTGGCATCTTCCCCACTGAGTGAAGTGGCTACAAATCTTTGAGAGGATAAATATATTTTAGTTAAAAAAAATATAATAAAATAATATGACAGTCGTGGGGTAGGAATTATTTCGCAGTTCTACTTTTACATAATTACAACTAGTTGTTATAAATTTTGAATTTTTACTGTATGAGACATTATTCTTTTTCTTTTTTTGTAAATAAATGTTTTACATTTTTTAACATTAAAAATTCAAATTGATATATATATATATATATTATGTAAAATAAAATTAGAAAAATGCAAATAGAATTGGAGATAGATGGGCCGGAAGCAATTATATCACCAGCCCAATAATCATTTGAGTGGTGGGCTTTTGAAACTCAAGTGGCAGTTATGATCTTTACGTGAAAGTTATAGCTACGTGGCCATTTCTTAGCTTGTAAGGAAGTGTTATGGAGTCCAATCATGAGGCTACACTTGGGTAAAAGTTTGCCACGTACAACTTCCTAGACAACCGCTTCATTTCCCCTATTGACGTTGTCAATTCATCAACAATTATTGCATGCAGTAACTATAATTTTACGTTTTATGGTGGTGAGGGAGAAATTATTTTGTGTAACGGTTATACTAGTGAGGATGATAAAATACGCAATTTTTTGTGGGATTCATACTGTAATTAACTTATGAATTCATTAAAAAAAAATTTAAAAAATAAGGGTTCAGGGATTTCTCTTTATCCTCATTGGTTCGTTGTACTAACTTTATGGGTACATCTGATGTGTATCATTTTAACGGTCATGTTTAGCGTTCAGGTAACTTGGCTAACCGAACGCTATACTTTATCATCGTCTAATCAAAGTTAGTACTGTACAATAATACTAATCTATCTCCTTATCTACACATAAAGGGCAGATTAGCAGCTAATAAATTTTTGTGATCCTATATGTGTATTTTTCCAATGTGTTTGCCTAATAAGATATTTGTCAAACAAGTCTTTCAAATGTTTACAATATGTTGTGGTATAAATAAACTAGTGCTCAATCAATTGTTAGGAATTATGAGCCACTTAAGGATCGAATGTTTGATTCCTACGTTTGGTAAGACTTTGTAAATGGGCAACCCAACTTCTTTCTTCCCTTGGCATTCTGTTACCTTATTTTTTCCAAGAACTCTGTAGGTGCACGCCTCAACTTTTTTCTTCCCCTTCCCTAACGTTCACCCACCTTAATTTTTACCTAAACATGTAGATGGGCGTCCCAACTTCTTTCTTCCTTCCCCTGGCATTCACCCACCTTATTTTTACCCTAACCATGTGGGTAGAAGCCCCAATTTCTTTCTTCACCTACCCAACCGTTGGAATATGTCCACCTTCTTTGTTCGCAAGCCCCTGACATGGCATTCCCTCGTAAATAAGAAGTTGATATGGCCATCAATGGTGCATACTACTTTATAATCGACAATAGCATAGTATAGTATAATAATGCTCCTGTTTGGGCATGTTGCTGCAAAAGCATATAATTCGATGCCTTGGCCTGCATGAATCTCCACTTGAACAAAAAATTCCATAGATCTGCTTATCCAATTCAGATAATTCTTTCTGCACAAAAAAAAAAAAAAAAAAAAAACCACCATTTAACACATCTGCCAGAACAAGAACAAGGTTCCATTATTCATTTCTTTTTTAAAAAATATCAATCCCTTCAAAAAGCTTTTGATTTTCGCCCGTACATGTTTTCAAAGTACATATTTTACCTCCGTGATTGTACATGTTTTTCATTTTTTACAAAACGTGACATATTGTTGACGTCAGTAAAAATGTCAGCTTGTGTAATATAATGACAATTCAAAAGAGAAATAATGTATTTTAAAGATGCAGAGAAACATAAGTCAAATAATCATATAGGGAAAAGTAATTGAGAGGGCAAATTACATTTACCTCTGTTCTCTTGTGACAATTTCTCAAGAAATATCATTTTTTTTTTCGAAACTTTACACAAAAAAACAATTTCACTTTTTTAAGGCGGAAACAAACAAGGAATAAAAAGACCAAACAGAAAATCGAATCTCCCTTTCGGGCCTTTCCCTATAAATACCAAAGCTACATCCATAGCACTACACTCCCCTCCCATTTCTTCAAAGCCAAAGAAAAGACTCCTTCACTCTCCAGTCTCCACTCCTTTTTTTTCAGTCGTCTATCTTCACACACACCACACATCCAGTGCGTGTGTTCTTCATTCCCCATAATTAACCTCCACTGGATCCCTGTTTTTTTTCTCCCATCCTCACTATGATCTTTGCAGTTCGTGCATACTCTGGTTTCAATCCAGGAGCTCGAGCCAACTTCTTGACCTCAAAGGAATTCTCTTTCGAGTGAAGAACCCTCGATCAAAGCCCCGAACAGATCTTGTAGATACGACGTAAATCAATCCGATCCCGTTTCACAACTATGGATCAACACCCACATCCGCTGAATTTCCACAACGTTAAAGTGGAGAAAGCCAACGCCAAGCTCAAGTACCGCCGGATGAAAAAGATCACCGCCCTGTTCAGGCTGCTGGAGCTCTGCGTCTTCTTCTTCATGGTTTCCAGGTTCACCGCGCAGCTCCCGGTTGCTTTCAGGCTCTCCGGGGAGTATTTCCGGGGATTGTCCATGTCCGCGGTGAGTCCCAGGTTCGTTTTCATCCTCGGGAACGCAATCGTCATCGTCCTGTTCCTGAAATCCGGGAAAACGTCCGCTAAAGACGCTAGCCTCTCCGGCGACAACAACGGAAAGTTCGATCTGTACGAGGAGTACGTGAAAAACTGCGAAAAGAACCGAACTGTTTACACGGAATTGGAGTGTAATAAGAACGTGAAAAAACTGAGGAAACAGAGCACTAGTGTAATTAGAGAAGTAGTCCATCCTGAACCTGCACATATTGAGAGTCAGGAGGAGACTCGGGAGAGGAAGATTAAGCTACACAGGAGCCAATCGGATAATCCAAAGACGGCAACGCCTGAGGGCGACGGCGATGGGAAAAAGTTACGGCGGTCGTTGACTGTGAGATACAGGGAGAGTGTAAATTCTGAGGGAAAGCCGGCGGAGGCCGGCGCCGCATACGCAGAGGATCAGATGAGCAATGAAGAATTCAGGCGCACAGTTGAAGCTTTCATTGCTCGACAGCAAAGGTCTTTGAGGGAAGAAGATTAGTGTTTTTTTTGCAGCTAATAATAACAGTTTATTAGCTCTTCCAAATCCTCTGCTTTTCTTCTTCTTCTTTTTTTTCTTCTTTTTTTCTGTATTTAGTGATTACTATTACAGTGAAAGAAATGCATAATTATACTCATCTTCTGTCAATTTTGATCCGTCTTCCATGGATTTGTACAGTTCCAAATCTTGATTTCCAACGGTGTTCGTGTCCCTTTTTTCATTGTTCATCGTCCCAAAATGAAAGGAACACTGGATAATCTCAGGCTAGATTTTTTCTGTTTGCGAAATGTCAAATGTCTTTTCAGAAATGGATTCCTATAAACTGGACTTTGGAGAAAAGACAAGAACCCGGTACTGGGGAAAAGGGACTGCCACCGGGAAATGAAATGATTCCCGGAATAAATTTCCAGGGAATAAAACAGGGGAGGGAGGGCCCTGGAAATTTGAAGTGGAGTGAAGAAAAAGTTGCGACATGCATATGGATAAACGATTCCAAACCAGGGCCCTGTATCCAGTAGGACACGATCCGTTCTCACATATATGAAGTGAAATTACATTTTTACCTTCCAGTTCCAGACGTGAGAACATAGATGTAAGTTTCGTGAACAAAAACATGTTTAAGAAAAAGTCTCTTAAAGTGAGTTAACGTATTTATTTTAGAATACGTGGTTTGGAATATGGATATACTTTTTGCTGTTATTCCGTGACTTTAAAGGAGTGCAGCACAATGTCATCCAACATGAAAATGAAATCCATGATAAAATGGAAGGAAAAGATAGGGCGTGTTTGGGAAATATTCTTGTAAGTTATTTTGCAAATTGTAATCAGGCAATTAGTATATGCTTTTTATGCCTGAAATCATGATATGATACACTACCTTCGTTTCATTAGAATAATCCAATTTGTATTATGAATGCCGTAATATGAATGTATTATTTTTCTCTCTCTCACACACACAGGGAGAGGGCCCAAGAAAAAAAGGAAAAAAAAAAAAAAAAAAGACCAACAAAAAAGTTGGGCCTGGAAAAGCTTTTTGAATCTTTGAGTCACACCTTGCTCAGCTCCCATTCTTTCTTGAAATTTAAAAAAGAAAAAAAGAAAAATCTCAACAATCTTTATTTAAAGTCGTATAATAATATTCTAAGGTTTGAATTTTAGTTACTTTTTCCCCACATTTTTTAGTCCCAAATGACCATTCATTTATACTTTTATTTAATAGAGATTTAAGACGTATAAGCTATAATCGCTGCATCACTGTCTGAAAGCTCAATGCCGCCCATACATTTTAATACCAAGGCATACTATTTGAATCGCTGTGTTACTATCATCAAAATTGTGGGGAAGGACAAGATATTCACTTTCAATTATTGTGCTTTGCTAGATTATTCAGTTGAGGAAGAAGATGAAGCTGTTTAGTAAAAGGTAGAATGAAAACCAGGTCAATTTCGTATAATTATCTAAAATCGACTCAAATATACCCTTTTATAATTCGAGTCAAAACTGATCCGAAAATTCAGATTATTTCAGATTAGATTGAACTTTTTGAACCACGGATAATTTTGTTCACTCCTACAAAATAATATTGAGCCCATGGTTTAACCAAAATGAAAAGTAAAAGTAGAGTTAAACGGTAGATAATACTTTATTTGGGCCCAGCCTATGGACTTTATACGGACAAAAATAGAAGTATGGGCTGAAATTGCTCCGATTGGTAGAAAGCCGGCTCACGGCCCATTCGAAATGAGTGGGCCCTCAATCTCATTTGAATGCTTTTCCAGTGGCCCAGTTTGTAAAAGGAAATCCCCAAGTACACGGAATTCAGGACGTGTTTGGTTCGTGAGTTTGGAAATGAATGAATGAAATAATAAAATGTATGACTGTTTGGTTGATGGGTTTGTGAATGAAAAATTGGGAACCAAATAATTAACAATCAGTCAAACTCAGAAGGGGAGGTGGGTTTCATTTTCATTCCAATTACCATTCCACCCTACTATCAAACTCATACTCATTCCCATTCCTCGATTCAAACCAAATGCCTCCTCAGTTAAGGCTGAATTGATTTTGAAAATATATTTCTCAAAAAGAATTTTAAAATTACCGAAAAATCACACTTTTGGTTCATTTTCTATATCTCATTGTACTTATGATCCATGTTCTGTTTTATCGGTCATTTTGATGGTGGTTGTGTAAATTTTAAAATTACATTATGACTTCAAATGATTGGTAAAACCTTTTAATACAGGCCATAAGGAGTAAAGTGTCAACACATGGAATAACAGAGACCGCAAGTACAACAAGACATAAAAAATATACCAAAAATATAACGAGAGTATAAAAAATGAATTAAAATTACAATTTTTCTCTAACATGAAAAGAGAAGAAAAAAAATTTCTATTAGTGGGTGGGTCCATTTGCTATTTCTACAACATTAAATCATGAAGACCATGACTCCATGAGTCAACTAAAACAATAGTTATAGCGTATACCGCGTTCATCTTGTATACAAAAATGACTTTTTAAGTCGTAACTCGTTATTCATAAATAATTATACATATATATTCTATTAACGAAAATAATTAAAATAACTCTTTAAGGAAAGTAATACCATTTAGAAAATAAAATCAATGGATAACGTTAGTCGATTCTTTCAGTTTGTTTGTTTCCTATATATTTGGAACTCAATTCTTCAATTTTGTTTTCTGTTTCGTATTTACTTGTAATTAGTTGTGCTGAACTCTACCCATTTCCTCTTCAAGTCTCCTTAATAACTTGTCAATTAACGCAATAAAAATTGTAACCAAAACCTAAAAAGATTCAATTAAAAGGACCGGAAGTAAATAGTTAATGCACTTCTACGCCAACGAAATGATTAAAAGAGGGAAAAAACCAAATGACATAACATAGTCAATTAACATCTTAAAATTTAAGTATTTAATAACAAAATTTTCTATGTAGCTGTTACATCAGTTACGGTAAAAATACACAATAAATTGTTAACATGTATTTTAAAAACTCTGAAAAATGGATGAAGAATGTAAAATGCAAGATGTTGTTTTCCAATGCTTGACTGAAACAGAGGTCAATTCGAAGCACTTAGAAATTTAGAAAGACTTAAAACCAAAAGTCCATCGTGAATGATAAGGTAATTAGGTACTGTCCAAAAATGTCATCCTCGAACTTTTTGCTTGTAGACAATGGCTTCTAGAATTCAATTTAAAATAAGTAATTTTATATAGGGCAAATTACATTTCACTTTTCTGAAATTTGATCAAATTACAAAATAATTCCTACAATTTTTGACAATTACAAACGAAGTAATGTTATCGGCCGAGCAAATTTATATATAACCACGTACAAAGGTTGTTCTCAACTCTTTGATAAATTATTGTTACACTAATAACATCACAAATAAATTCTTGAACCATTCCAAACAAATTTTCAAGTAACACAAACTGTTTTATAGTTTCGGTTCCTTTCTTTAATACTTAGATTGATTTGTAATTTTAACGATACTGGTACCACATGCGTCACTTTTACGTGAAAAGTGAAACTATATTTTACTCTCTAAATTTGTAAAAATATTACTCATGTGATCTCACGACATTTTAAAAAACCATAAAAGGATTGAAACACCCCCTTAACCCCAATTCATGATCCTGACGTTTTAACAACAAGAATGCCATCGTTTTCCGCCATGGTTTCTGACGTCAACCTGCCTTCTGCGAAAACAATTATTTCCACCGCTGCCTCCGTCGCAGCTTCTGCTATGGTGGTCCGGTCCATAACCAGAGACCTAATCCCCCACGATCTTCAACAGTACGTTTACTTAACCGTCCGCGACTTCGTCCGATCACTCTCGCCGGAAGTCGTCCTGACCATCGAAGAATACGCCGGCCTCGGAGCTAATCAAATTTACAAGGCCGCCGAAATCTACATCGGCCAAAAGATTTCCCCTTCCACCGCGAGATTCACTGTCAGCATGGCCGAAAAGGAGAGTAAAATCGCCACATCGATGGCGAAAAACCAAGAAATCGTAGACAATTTTAATGGGGCGCAGTTCAAATGGAGGCATATTACAACGAAGTCCGATTCCCGGAGTTTTTCCAGATATTCCATGTCCGGTCAAAGCTCCGGTAAAGAGTCAGAGGTACATTTTTTCGAGCTTAGTTTCCACAAAAAACACAAGAAACTGGTGTTTGAATCCTACTTCCCGTTTATCCTCAAAGAATCGAAGAATCTGAACGAAGACAAGAAGACTATAAAGCTTCACACTGTGAACAACTCCGATCAGATGCGGAGATATTCAGGGGAATATTCATGGAGTTCCATCAAGCTCGAACACCCTGCGACTTTTCAAACTCTTGCAATGGATACAGAGTTGAAGAAAATGATAATGGATGATCTTGACAGGTTTGTGACACTTATGCCTCGAGGGGCTTAGCTCAGTTGGTAACTTGGCAGCAGATTGCAGCCAAGGACGCAGGATCGAGCCCTGGCAGCCGCAGTGTGGGATTTTCATCCCCCCAATGTGGGGGGTGGATCCTTGTGGGCACCAGGCACTGGTCCTCCTGCCAATGTTATCGCTGAGTCACCCTGATTTACCCCTCACACGAGGCTCATGGGGCTGGGCGGTGTGGGCCCTGCGGGCGAGGGATATCGCCTTTTGCAGCCAAGGTTTGTGACACTTATCCCATCAACATTTTTGTTTATCCCAATAAATAATTAAATCTTTTGAAACAGGTTCGTGAGGCGAAGGGAGTTTTACAAAGAAGTCGGAAAGATTTGGAAACGTGGGTATCTCTTGTACGGCCCTCCGGGAACAGGGAAATCGAGCTTGATTGCAGCCATGGCGAATTACCTTAATTTCGACATTTATGACCTGGAGTTGACTGATATTCAAGCCAATTCCGACCTGAGAAAATTGCTTATCAACACTGCAAATCGGTCAATTCTTGTTGTTGAAGACATAGATTGCGATTTGGAAGGTAGAAAGGCCGAAGAACAAGCTCTGAAAGTCCTCCGATCTAATCGAGCCGCCCATGCTCAGACTATAAACGTCATCAGGAAAGATATACCCAAACGAGTAAGTAAACTTCCGTAGAGGGTCACGAGTAGGTGTTAAGTATATCATATCGTTATTAAAAAAGTTGTGCTTCTGAATTGTTACTTTTGCTTTACAGGTGACACTTTCTGGATTGTTGAATTTCATTGATGGGTTATGGTCAAGCTGTGGAGATGAGCGGATTATAATTGTGACAACGAACCACAAAGATGAATTGGACCCGGCTCTGCTGCGTCCGGGTCGGATGGACATGCACATTCATATGTCGTATTGCAACCCTTGCGCCTTCGAGACTCTTGCTTACAATTATCTCAAGATTAGAGACCATTCTCGGTTCGATGAGATCAACGGTTTGCTCGAGGAAGTTAAGGTTACCCCTGCTGAGGTTGGGGAACAGTTACTGAGGAACGAGGATGCTGACGGGGCGCTGGCGGATCTCGTTAATTTCCTCCATGACAAGAGGAAGAAGAAGAAGGAGGAAGAAGATGAGGCCAAGAGGGTGCAGGAATTGCAAGATCAAGAAGGAAAAAATGATGTCCAAACCAACCAAGAAACACAGGCTTAGGGAAGGGCCGTTGCCTTAGCAACTTTTAAATCCTGTTTCACTTTTGCTCTTTAATTATTTTTGGATCATAACTTTTGCTCTTTGATTATAATTAATTTCTGGCAATAGTAGTAGTAATTGGTAACGGATAGTAAAATAGTAAGAGAAAGGCTTTCATCCACCTCTAATATCTATTAATGAAAACTAAACTTTGATTTATAGTTTTACCTTCGTTTATTTTTATTATGTTCGGATGGTGTAATTTATCAGGGTTACGGAAACCAATTCATTTTTTATCCCATCTTTGTGAAGATATTACGTATGAATGCATTATGGTTGAAATGTGCGAGGTGAGAGTTGGTTGAAACTTTGGTAGTCGTCATTGATTGCCATACAATTACCTAATTTTCCTTCCATATTGAATAATATCAGTCTCCAAACAACAATTCTTTCATCTGATGACATTGATGATAAAACGATGCACAATCTTGAAAAATATCAAATATTTGTGATCAATCATCAAGATTAAAAAAAAAATACAACTTTCTTAAAGGTTTAAAAAGGCAAAATAACTTCTTTCAATTGTGATATTAGTTGATGAGTGTTGATTCGTCAGTCCAGTCGAATTGTTTGAGATCCAACATAGTTAGTTGATCAAATACCTGTAAAAGTGTCAAGAGCTAGGGGTAATAACGAGCCTAGCCAAACTTTGACGTGTTCATTTATTTATCGAGGTTAAAATTTTGTTCATGTTCGTTTATTATTAATCGAACCGAGCCGAGCCGAGCCGAGCTTTAATGTGTTCATTTATTGTTCATTTATTTATCGAGCTTAAAATCTTGTTCGTGTTTGTTTATTTATTAATCGAGCCGAGCCGAGCTTGTTCATGTTCGTTCTCAGCCCTAAGTGTCATGCTCATCTATTTATAAGGAATTTTTCTCCCAAATCTTCTCTCATTTTCGATGTGGGATTGGGTGAAATTCACATCAAAAATGTTCGATGTGGGATTGGGTGAAATTCACCTCAAAATTGTGAAATAAAATAAATTTGGCCTTATGAAGATTCGAACCCTAGTTCCCTTGCGTCTCCTTTTAATGTCTTATCACTGCACCAAATTTATTTTCATATTATATATATGAATGATAAATTATATATGTATTTTATCCTTCTTAAAAATTATTTTTTTTTATCGAGCTGTTCACGAATATAATCGAACCAAACTCACTTTTGTTCATTTATTGTTCGTTTATTAATTGAGTCTAAAATTTTGTTCGTGTTCGTTTATTAATAAATAAACGATCTCAAACCGAGTTTTTAACGAGTCGATCCCAAACTTGTTTATGAACGTTAGTGTTGGTTCTCAGCCCTATGGCCGACCGATCCATGTTCCATCCATTTTTAAAAAAGTTTTCTTTAGATCATCAAATGTTATTCTGAAATGAATACATTAAAAAAAGTTTCAACATAAGCCAAAATTAGTCCTTGGTCTTTGCAGGCGAAAGGACAATAATCACAAGAAAAGAGGAAATGGGAAGACTCCAAGTCTTTGCCATTAATATCTTTCTTCACCATTTCTACCAAAAACCCATTTCTCACTTTCCTGGCAATTTCCAGGCAAGTGAAGAATTGAAAATCTCCGTACCGTCATCTCCTCTTTATTCTTGATGTTCTTCAGTTTTTTTTCAGTGGTCGGAAGCCTCTGAACAATCAAAACGAAAAAATCCCAGAAGCCCAACAACAATTATGGCTCAAAACTTTCAAATGCCGTCGGCGAAAGCCGTCATTTCCACGGCGGCCTCCGTGGCGGCGACGGCGATGGTGATCAGGTCCTTCGCGAACGAATTCATCCCCCACGAGCTCCGAGACTACGTGCTCACCAAATTCCGGAGCTTTCTGACCACCTTCTCCAACGACATAATCATCGTCATTGACGAATTTGATGGGCTCACCAAGAACGAGCTGTTTAGGGCTGCAGAGATCTATTTGGGCACAGTTATTAGTCCCTCCACGAAGAGATTCCGAGCCGTGTTGCCTACAAAAGAGAAGAAAATCAACGTTTCCATGGAAAGAAACGAAGAACTCATCGACGAGTTTTGTGGGTTCCAAGTGAAATGGAGGTTCGTCAGCAAACAAATTCAGCCAAGGTACGTCACTTACGAAGGCGATTCCTTGAGATCCGAACTGCAATTTTACGAAATTAGCTTTCACAACAAGCACAGAAATAAGGTTCTCGATGAGTACTTCCCTTATGTTTTAGCAAAATCAAAGGCGGCTGTATCAGAGAAGAAGACATTAAAGCTCTATAGTTATGAATCTAGGATGATGTCACACAGGGGTGGAAGTCCATGGAAATCTGTAAATCTTGATCATCCTGCCACTTTTGACACTTTAGCCATGGATGAAAGTATCAAGAACATGATCATAAGCGATCTCGACAGATTTGTGCAGAGGAAAGAGCTGTACAGGAAAGTTGGGAAGGCGTGGAAGAGAGGATACCTTTTGTTCGGACCGCCAGGAACAGGGAAATCGAGCTTAATTGCAGCCATGGCGAATTACCTTAATTTTGATATCTACGACTTGGAGCTTACTGATACGAGGAGTAACACTGAGCTCCGACGACTCCTGATTTCGACGGCGAATCAATCGATCCTCGTAGTTGAGGACATTGATTGCTCGATTGAACTCACTGAGAAGAGGCCTAATAAATCTTCATCTTCAACCGCACCAATGCATCCTCGTCAGAACAGTCAGGGAGGAGAAAGGGTAAGTCTTTAAGCTTCTTGATTGATTTTCTTATGCCTCTTTCTTGTGTTAAGATTTTAATTGGTTAAATCATTCCATTAGTCGTTTAAATTGGATGTTGTCTTTATTCCGTTAACACGGGAGATTCATGCACATTCCTATTCCTATAGACAACAATTTAGAAATAAAAGTTACCCCGTAACTCAACATAAAACAACTCACGTTTTAGTCCAAAATAGCTCAAATATGGTAAGAATCTAGGTTAGAAACTATTTCAAACAAGGATCCAAATTCCAGTGAAATGACTTAAACCATTTTAATTCTATGTTCTCATGTCTGTTTGTCCCTAAACTATAGTACGAGGTTTGTTTAAATGCAGGTCACCTTGTCGGGATTGTTGAACTTCATTGATGGGCTGTGGTCGAGCTGCGGCGATGAGCGAATCATTGTGTTTACCACGAATCACAAAGATAAGTTAGACCCGGCATTGCTGCGCCCCGGACGCATGGATGTGCATATTCACATGTCTTATTGCACTCCATGCGGGTTCAAATTGCTTGCCTCCAATTACCTGGGAATCTCCGAACATCCCCTGTTTTCCGACGTCGAGCGGCGGATGAGAATCGCGAAGGTCACTCCGGCAGAAGTGGGAGAGCAGTTGCTGAAATACGGGGAACCCGAAACGGCCCTCAAAGGCCTGATCGAGTTTCTTGAGGAAAAGAAGAAAAACTTTGAACTTCTTGAATCTAAAAGGAAGCAGCAACAACAAAAATTGCCCACGGCTAAAGCTGAAGAAGAAGCTGTTCATGATCCGGAGAAAAATGTTGAAACGATGAAGCAAGAGCTTCTTCCTCGTACTGATACTACTGAAGTTGTTGAAAGTGAAAGTGAAAGTGAAAAGAAGCAGGATGGAATAGAGATGGACGCCATTTTTAAAGCTCTGGTTCAGATGATTCAGGCCAAAAAGGAATGTGAAGTGGAAGTGGAAGGTGGTAAAAAGCCAGAATCAGGATCGTCTCTTGCCTAATTCTGGAACTGGGAAGCATCACTTTCTCTTCAATCTATTTGTATTTGTATTTTTATTAAAAATGTTATTAATTTGTTTTCTCTTAAGGGACTGAATGGCAGAGTATAAATAAATATAATTTATAAGTTTTATTCATTCGGATTCAGAATCATCTTCATCCTTCAGACGATTATTTATAGATTTAATGGGCCCAGCCCAATTTGAAGAGTTGGCCCAATCATTAGTGAAACAGAAGCCCAATTAATCGAATTAAAGCCCACAGCTACAATCCAAATAAGTATATCGACAAATTATTTGTCGGTCCAACTTTCTCAAAAGATTAACCTAACAGCCACATACAACAGACCACATGAGAGTTAAATAATAACTAAGATTCAAGTTTCACAATTATTGAGCTAATAATTACAACTCGAAACATGACCATATTTATAAACATGACTATTTATATATGACGAAGACAGTAATGAATTAGGTATTCATCAACACAATTCAAAAATAAAAAAAATGAAAACCAACCAATCATAAAAGAATTGGCCATCCAAAAAGAGAATTAAAGTTCTCCCGCCATTTATATAGTTATCGCACAAAATGGGCATTGTGCACCCAATAATATAAATCCAAATCAACAGAAGAATTCTCAACTCGTGTCACGTGAAGCACAACAGTACAAGTGATTCATTCAAAAAAAGAAGAATCATCCATACTGATACACTAGAGGAAGCCATACGACATCTAAGGTACAGCCTCGTTATACAATGACAATAGATGTGGTAGTACAGTTATTCCCAAGGGGAGGAAAACACAGAGAGAAAAGAAATGATATTAAATCACCTTAGAACCACCAAATATTCGTGGAACTAAAGGATTCTTGTTCCTAACTACTACTACTACTACTACATGAATAAAATGCCCTTCTTAATCTTCTGACAGATCTTGCGCCTGCAAATCATCACAAACAGTTCAAACACTTGGTTCAGCTTCAGAAACATTCTATGCTTGCACATAAACATGGGAATTCGATAACCAAAATGGAGATGACACAGGAGACCTAAGAATCGTTATAGTTAGGCAAAACTGTGTTTTATGTATATGATAGGGTGACATGAGAAACGACAGACTGACTCAGACGTGCTTAGATTGTGCATATCGGAGACTGAAAGATACACTCAGAAAATGTTTGTGTAAAGAAATAAATGGAGTACCATAGCTAATAAAATCAGTTAACTGAATACAGACGGGCTTCCAAATTTCAGAAGAGTTCAAGATACTTGCCTCAGAATGGGAGCTAATTTGTTTGAACAGGAAAAAAAAGAGTCTACGTGCTCTTGTTAAGTGGGTTTACACTGCCATCTTCATTTCAATTTTCTGGTGAGGATCATAACCCAAAAGTGTAAAATCAGCGGGCACAAAAGACTCTATATCTTTCTTCTGAGGGTTGATCTTCAAAATCTGTTGACAGTAATGGTTAGATGAACCAGAAAACAACGTAAGGATGATAATTCTCAATAACATCCTCTTTTCTGACGTCTCCAGTCAAGTTAACATACATTATGGATATATACAGACAGATAGAGAGAGAATCCCATAGGTATGCAGTACTTACTGGAAAAGGCTTAGGTTGCTTTTGAAGTTGATCCTGCAGAGGTCTGATATGTGTTCGATAAACATGGGCATCCCCAATAACATGGACAAAGTCACCAGGTACAAGGCCTACACAAGAAAATCATACACATAAGGAATCTAAAATTACACTTTCTATGTACCGATCAAAAGCTGAAGATGACAGAAATTATGTTTCATCTTATCAATCTTTAACGAGTCCAACCTAAGATGATTCCAATCATGTCCCTTAGAGTTGAGAAAAAAGTCTCTAGGCGACAAGAAATTCTGTGGATTCTATATAGCTACAGAATAAGGGACTTCCCGATGAATCAGATAACCATAAAGGTAGGCAAGTAACTAACCAATTCTACACCACTTAATTGCGGGAAATATTCAACTAAAACATTCAAGTTAGTGTACTTGCTGCAATATAAAAGGACATTAAACTTGAAATTATTCTTCTAAAGTGCCATATCCGAAATCTTCATCTTACAAATGCTTCAGCAACAATATTCAGGTATCCCTCCCTCCCCCCACCCACCTGCACCCACAAATAAAAAGAAAGGATAAAGAAACCAGAAATAGAATCCCTACATGCTGAGCAAAGAACCAAATAAATTACTCCCTTCATGTCCAAAGCTTAAAAAAGGAGGAAAAAAAGGTCCCCATTACACCAAAAACTAAGACTTACATCTAGCAGTATGCACCGAACCTTGGCTATTTCTCTGGCTTTCCAAAGTACCAAAATTGAACAGATCTAGGAAGAAATGTAGGAAAACCTATGAATTTTGTTAATCTTACCACAAACATGTGCAATCATGCAGGTAAACAAAGCATAAGATGCAATATTGAATGGAACCCCAAGGCCCATGTCAGCAGAGCGCTGATACATTTGGCAAGATAACTCTCCATTGGCAACATAAAACTGTGAAAGAAGACAAGACAATTGTTTCAGTAGAAGGCACATAAAAACAAATGAGTAAGCATTAACAAACCAATGTCTCATTAACCTGTGCAAACATATGACAAGGTGGAAGCGCCATTAGTTTCAGATCAGAAGGATTCCATGCAGAGAGAATAATTCGCCTGTCATCTGGATTATGTTTAATTTTCCCAATAACATCCATCAATTGATCAAACCCTTGGCCAGTATAATCGGCATGCATGTCAGTATACCTGCATGTTGAAATGTTAACAAGTCCAACAAAACCTACTAATTTTCTACCAGTTATAAAGCCCAAATGTAGATTTGTTAAAGATGTTCCAACCTTGCCCCAAAGTGTCTCCACTGGAACCCATACACAGGCCCCAGGTCACCTTCTTCTCTCTCTCCCAAGCCAATACTAAAACCGAAAGAGACTCGCATCAGCAAAAAGAAGCATGGATCCCAGGTAGAACAAGAAAATTTCTAATTACCTGTCAAGATACTCTCTAGATGCATTGCCATCCCATATATGAATCCCTTTCTCCTGCAGCACCTATAAAATACATAAATTCAATACGTAGAATTCATGCATTTTGACGTTCGAGAATACAAAAACCAAAAGGTACAAATGTCACCATAGTTACGACATTACCAAATTTAAAGATGGAAGGAAAGGCAACCAGATTTATTGAATTTGATAAGAAGGAATAGAAGGAGATAAAATAGTTACTTTAGCATTTGTTGAACCACTGATGAACCACAATAGTTCTTCAACAACACCTCGCCAAAATATTTTCTACAAAAACCAAAAAGGACCATGTAAGAAAACTTAATTGATAAAAATAAAAAAATTTGCAAGTAATACAATCATCATATGTGGGGTGAGCTATTTAGCAGATGTGCAAACACACCTTAGTAGTGAGCAGTGGAAATGACTTCCGCAGATTGAACCTCATCTGAAAAATAAAAAATACAAGAATCCTATACATCAATCATCATTTACATACTCAGGACATAATTCCGAAGACAGAAATTAAGAAAAATGAAATAAAAATAAACATCTTACACAACAGCTCTGAATTACCTGACAACCAAATTTGGACTGAGTACCTGTCCCTGTCCTATCATCTTTTGATGTGCCATTTAAGATAACGTCTTCTACAAGTCTTAGATACATGTACTCTTCATGCCTCTCAAAGATAATTTTAGGTAGAAATGAGAATGTCTTAACCCCGATCTTGGCGGTGTTTATGCCATTTTCAGGGATCAGACCGTTAGACTGATTAAGGGACTCAACTCCTGAATTTTTCACCCGAACATATGTAGTAAATGAATAACAGATCTTGTTTTCAACGGATGGAAATGACGAGTACCATGGCTGAAACAAAGAGTGGTCAATAGGTGGGATAAAAGTATCACATTCAATGCTAGCATCAATTTGTGTGAGGTGAATAGCATCACATGATGGAGCATTAAGGGTTTCCCTGCAATGACAAGTCACGGTCAAAACTAGGCAGAAAAGAATAAAAAAATTCAACCACTAACGCAATAAACCACTTACTTCAAAATCTCACCACCTCCAATAACAAACACTTTCTCAATAGATAGACAATAAGGAGATGCAGCTAGCAGTTCCAAAGCAGAGAGCATGCTACCACATATTACCACATTCTCAGCAGTTGCAATATCAAAACTACCTGAACGAGTCAAAACTACATTAAGACGACCAGGAAGAGGCCGATGCTCAGGGGGTATACTCTCCCAGGTCTTTCGACCCATTATGACAGCATTCTTTTTAGAAGGATCTGATGCAGTTGAAGTTATGTCCTTGAAGAACCTGAGATCAGTTGGCAATCTCCAAGGTACTTTTCCATCCTTGCCAATACCCATATCTCGAGTAGCAGCCACAACAACTTGGTAAGCCCTGTGAGGATCAGGCTGTCCACGAGGACTGCCATTTGGAAGGCCAGTCAAGGAGTCACCGGGACCGCCCATTACTGAAGGAGATTTGGGATGGCTGAGGAATGATGAGCTGCGAGAAAACCAAAAACCCAACTCGCACTAGAGGGTATCAGACGCTGAGATCATCAAAAGCAATAAAATCAATCCAACAAATGGAAGCAATTGGCTTGCATGTCGTTGATACTTGACAGTAAATGCATCACAACAACGGTCAAATGCATAGGATGAATAATGGCGCCAAAAAGAACGTATACAAAATAATTGAATGAGGGAATAAGCGGATCGTGATCAGAGACAGAAATGCCCAAATAATTCCACTAAGAAATGACAGATAACCTAAACAAAATAATTAATTAAAAAGGATAATAAAAAATAAAAAAAACCCCCCAGAAAACTTATTATAGTACTACTTGCTAAGAAATCAATAAATATTTACCCAGATGAACATGAAACAATTCAGAAATGCAGTACCCATAACTAAAGCACAAATCACACATTTAAAATTTTTTTTTTTTATACAAAAATCTCAAATCATCAGACTCAAACAGCACTAGAATAATACTAACCCTTCGAGTTATCACTTAACTCTTCATCATTATTAAAGTAACGACAACCATTCATCACAAGAACAATAAATTACATTATCATACTAATAATAACAAGTGAAGGGACCAAGTAAAGTACCGATCAGAGAACGAACCGCGAAATGCCGGGAATCTAGAAGGACAGTTGGGAAACCTAAAGCGAAAACACAAACAATAAAAACTCCACTGAAAAACGATCAAAGTTGAAGGATGCTCGCTGTGAAGAACAAAGATTAGGTCGTGGAAGCACCCAAAGGAGAATGGGAAATCGCCGGAGTTAACAGTAACGATGAAGGAAGGAGAGGTGGAGAGTAAGAATGAAGTAAGAGTGGGACTGGAGAGAGAGAGAGAGAGAGAGAGAGAGAGAGAGAGGAAGTGGACCTTTGAATTTGAGTTGAGTTGAGTGTGGGCCGAACCGCCGAAGAAGAATAATCCAAAAAACCAAATACCAAATTACAGGCGTAGCCCCCCGGATGACGCGAAGCAACACCGTGATGACTTGACCAGGTCAATTAGTCAATAAATATATTGTCATTGTGAATTTGCTTTGTGTATGACCGTGATTCCGTGATATATGAAAATCCCAATCGAATATATTAATTCAAAACACGATTCTAAGAGATAATCTGTTGACCATTTCTAATGTGATAGTAAATTTTGAATCTACCAAATACTTTATAAGATATTCGTCAATCTAAAATATGATGGTCATTATTACAATAGCCAATAGTCATATGTTTGCTGTTGAACTGTTCTTTTTTCTTTTTTACCTTCTTTCTCTTCCTTCTCTTTGCGAAAGATACAATATTTGTCATTGGGAATTTGCCTTGTGTATAACGGTGATTCCGTCGTACACGAAAATTTGAATCGAATATGTTAATTCAAAACACGATTCTATAAGCGACAATCTGTTGACTTTTTATAATGCGACAGTAAATTTTGAATTTACCCAATACTTTATAACATATTCATCAACCCAAAATACGATAGTCGTTATTACAATAGCCAATAGTCAAACTCTTGCTGTTGAAATGTTCTTTTTTACTTTTCTCTCTTCCTTTTTTTTTTTTTTGCGCTAATCAAGTTAGTTTATTATATTAGTGTGTTGTGACGAATTATTTCTTTAAACTAGTGTAGTTATATCATACAAAATAAAATGAATTTTTGGCAATAAATAGCGCTAATCAAGGGAAATTTTTTGTTTGAATTTCCATTTTTCTCCCTCTTTAATAATTTTTATTTTCTATTTTTATATATCATCAGTTATTTTATTTTATGAAATATGTGCAAAACTTAAACTTTAGCCTTATTCTCATTGATTCGTTAGGAACAGAGTAAATGAATGGCATAAATTTTTCCATAGATTCTGTCTTCCTGTGCTAAAAAACAGAAATACAGAGTTCAAACTTTCGATCATTGAAACTGTAAAGATGAACAAACAACAGCAGCAAACTGTAAAGCAGCAATGAATGGCTCTTAGCTCATCAAACTAAACTGGTAGCAACCTACAGCAAACATTGGAAATTCTTGAAAATTCTCAGAGGGCTAAATCTTAGTGGAAGCCATCAGCCTCAACTGCCCTTTAGAGATCGTTGAAAAATCTCAGATGGTCTTCAAATGTCTCGCCATGCCGGATTTTGGATACTGATCCGTCATCTTCAACCTAGTGAATTCAAGAAAGTGCAGCCAATGAAACTATTAGATTAAGGTTGGAGGGATAGAGTAGACTAATGCGTGCAACGATTCACAAAATCAAAGTTTCTACTAGAGAGTTGCTCATTTGGGAAAGCTACTCAAACCGATAAAACAGATGAGTGTAAAACACAAAAATCCATCTGCTTGTTCCGATTTTATTTATCTTGGAGTTTAATATGTTTGGGGAAGGGAACCTCTTGATCCAAAACAGAATAAGAAAGACACTACTGTGGCCAGCAAAAATCTTTTAGTTCAATGTTTCGGAAAGAGCACACACACATCAGAGCTATAATGATATGAGAAAGAGAGGATTACTAACCCAGTATTCTGGAGGGCGCATCTTGAGATTGTAAGTTGATGCCATACTCATGCAGTAAGCACCGGCATCGTGAACTACCAAGCCAGCACCCTGAAAGAATATCTTGAAATCAACCAAAATTCTGAACATTGTGACAACTGTTTCTCACATATAGACCTAAGATATTACCTTAACAGGAGTTGGAAGTTCCCTATCCTTTCCCAAAAAATCTGCAGACTCACAGACTGGACCGACGACATCAAAAGTGGAAATCTCAGCTTCATTTTGAGGAGAAACCAGCTCTATGTGCTGCAATCAATTTCAGTAAAATGATTAGACAACAATTACATAGCTCTTCGAGCAGATGGTAGGAGAAGAAAATAACAAAAAAGGAGAATTATTCTGTGTTCACAAGAGTTAACAATTGTGTTTATCAAAATGAGCTTTTGATAATCAACTAAGATGCGCAGTGGAGAAGCTTACTTGATAAGCACCATAGAGACTTGGGCGGATAAGTTCTGCCATACTGCCATCAATCACAACAAAGTTTTTAGTGCCGTTTGTTTTAACTCCAGTGACGCGATTGACGAAGCAACAAGTATTTGCAATAAGCGATCTTCCAGGTTCAATGATGAGATTGAGATTTCGTGAAAGCACCAACTCCCAAACCTGCAGCCATGATAAATACAAGTTAAAATACTGTATTGCCCCGTTTTCCCTAGAGTGGAAGTACACCAGCAAGGCATGATAGTTCAAGTTTTGGTCCTCACTGTATCAATTAAATCTCTAGGCGTAGGAAGGACAGCTCCAGCATGATAGTAATCAATTCCCAGACCACCTCCAATGTTTAAGTAATCTATCTCAAATCCTTGGTCTCGAATCAGGTCAATGTACTGAACCATTAACTCTGCAGCATCTCTGAAAATGTCTACCTGCAGAAACAAGAATTCATTATGCTCACAAAATGCATCCCCAATGATGGAATCGTGAGAAAAATATTATAAAACACTACCGTACGCAAAAGAACTTGCAAGCAATCAACTGCAAAAAGGAAATACATGAGAGAGCAAGCACTGTTGACAGAGAATTTGCAAGATTATGAATGATGAAAATCATGCATTTCTAGAGACAGGAAAAGGATATACAAACGAAATCCAATAAATGGAGAACATTAAGCAGGAAATATGAAAATTCTCCTGACATGATGGGGAAAGAGAGAGGACGTATAAAACCCCTTAAATGCCTCCAAACAAGGTTGTGTATGAGAAAAATAAGGTTTTCCCCTACTTTTTTGTTCCCTATCTTTCTGGAAGGTGAAAGCTGACAATATTTAAAAAGTCTAGTGCTGAACAAGAATCTTAACAATCATCGTTCTAAATTCATAATGAAGACTACAATCAGTGTACCTTGGTGATGGTAGAACCAAGATGGCAATGTGCCCCAACAAGCTTTAGGTCCTCAGGATGTGCCTTTACAGCATCAAGAAACCATTGGAGTTTTTCATTTCTGATACCGAACTTAGAGTTCTTATTTCCAGTGGCAACATAAGGATGGACCTGATTGAAGCATAAATAGATTAATTATAGCTTATACGTTTGATGCCTCATAGATTCAAAAAAGAACAGAATAACCTTAAAAGAACTCAACAATAGCTTTAGCGGCAAACTCTCCCGAATAAGTTATATTTCTTAAGGAACAAACCAGGCTAATGCCATCCCCATGTACTCTGGTATTTTAAACTATATATTCATTTACTAAGCCTATATGAATGTATTCTTCCTATTCTTCTAAAATTTCGGTTCACCAATACCTGAGGATCCACATCTGGATTAATTCGGAGTAGCACATTAACTTTCTTCCCAGCAATTCTAGCAGCCGCGACAATATTCTCCAAGTCAAACTCACTATCGATATTAACAAAGACACCTGCTTCAGCAGCTAGCACTAGATCTTCCAACAGCTTGCCATTTCCATTAAAGATGCACCTGTGCTACGAAAAACAGTTCCACTTAAAGTTAGTTCAGTAAAACATTAAATTGATAAATTTAGGGCAAAAGCCTAAATTTTTAGTACTGAAAGGATTAACTAAATACTCACACTAGCAACAACAGCATCAATGCCCATGAGCACTTAAAACATCCCAATATTAACACCCAAACCAACATTCACTTGCAATTCCAAACATAGCTTTACAAATGTATTAAACTTCAGTTCAAGTGTAAATCAGGTATCATCAACAAAACTAAAAAATTGACTGAGAAAGAATGCAAAAACCATTACAAGAAATATTCAACAGTTTGATAAAGTACAGGAAACTAAAAGAATAACTAAGAAAAAAGAGAAAAAATGCATGATATGTTAGCAATTGTGCGCGGCATACCTCTTGGGATCAAAGCCAGCATGCAGTGCTAGCCTGAGCTCATTACCACTGACCAGAACAGCCCCACAACCCAACTTCCTTAAATGCTCCAAAATCTTGAGATTGTTGTTAGCCTTAATGGCATACCCAATTATTGAATTCAATCCTTCCAAGGCATCTCTATAAGCCTCGAAATTTCTCGTAATCTGGGGCTTGCTGTAAAGATAGAAAGGTCGTCTTTCAACTGAATCCATAATCTCCTGAACCTTAAGGCTCTCGCAATACAAAAACCCATCATCGGATTTCGAAAAACAGTGCTGAAACTTATGAGTTTTTGGGTCGGAGGCGGTTTGCAGGACGGCCCTCGCCCTCAGACCGAAGGCTCTCAAAGAGGGCTTGATGGGTAGAATGGGTTTCAGCAATAAGGAGTTGCGAGGTTTCTTTAGGGATTTAGGAAGAAATGGGGAGCGAGAAATGAGGTGCGAGTGTGTAGCCGCCATTGATGATGGAGCAAAGAATGAAGCGTAGACTGACTGAGGATTTCCAGTTCCAGACAGCGAAAAGTAGGGATTGGGAGGGTTTAGCCTTCCCATTTTGGCACGTGACTTTGATTTCCATTTTTTAAACCATATTGTTACTCGTTATTTTAAGGGTTCACAATTCGTGCCGTGTCCGATCTATAGGGTTTGAGTTGGCTTCCGTGTTGACAACCCCTCGATCCTAACCTTAGACTTTCAACTATTCACGTCGAACAATTTAACTCTCAAACGTTTCGGTTTCGTGTTGTGTTTTCGTATAAATCACTCATATTGAGTTCGAGTTAGTTGGTTAACGCATAGATATCCTCCTCAACCTTAACGTTACCAGTTAATTTTCAGGTAGACTCGTATAACTCATGAAACTAATATCGTGTCGAATTCATATCGTGTTTTAGTATCGTGTCAGAAATTTTCAACCCTAATTTAATAATGAGAATAAAGTTTTCCTTTACAAATTATTTTATCCATGTAATCATCATACATCAAACTTACGCAATCTAAATTTATAACTGTGATACGTACTAAAATTATTACGTAATTTAAGTTGATAACCGTAATACACATATTAAACTTGATACGTTAATAAATGAGCTGTAACGATATATTCTAGAATAAATTCTTATCATTGGATTTGGCCGAAAAAGAGAGTGGAGCACCACAACATTGAAATTTGAATCAGCATTTTCAACTGGAAATGTATATTGTGCCAATATGATCAACTGTGTAATCTATTTTGTTGTTATAACCATTAAAAAATTTGAAGGGATTGACATAAAAGTGTCATCAGGTCAACAAGAATGATCTTGCAGAAATGGAGTCGTTGCAGAAATATTGTTATAGTTAGTTGGTTGGCCACCAACTCTTGCTCATATTCTTATCATATAGAGTAACGATACTCGTAACTACAAATCATAGCCGCTTTCTATAGTCGATGATAACGCGATAATTGATATTTTTTTAAATGCACGTAGAAAAGACAGGCAGACAAAGGGCAAATGGGACGATGTGGCTTGCACTTCGCATATTTTCTCCTGTCATGTGTTAATGTCGCTGGCAACCTCACATTCTGTTGTTTCTTGATTCTCCTTGTTTTTCTACCATTTTTTCCTCACAAAAACGTTTGACTTGAATTTTAAGGATAATAACTCTTGTCCGTTGGAATTTCCCACCGCAAATTGTGTGATTTAAAACTCTCGCCTTCCCCTTCTTTCAAAAAAGTCCAGCATTTTTTGTTCGTCACTGGTAATCTATTTCTCCCCACTCGCTCTTTCTCTGTTTCTGGCTTTCAAGAAACATTGTATTTCTTCTCTGAGATCATTCTCGAAAAATTCCATATTTTATGGTAAAATTTTGTAACTAACCAACTCATTCCATGCTTGTTTCTTCTTGATGTTCTTGCATTTTAGGAGTTTTCTTCTTCTTTTTTTTTTTTTTTTTTTTTCTTGCTGGTTTTTATGATCCCTGATTAGCGTGTTTATATGAAAGGTGTAGGCATTCTGCGAGTTGCTGCTACAAGTTCAGACATTGTGCAAACCTTAAACAAACTTGCGGAATTGTGATCATGAGTGACACGATGTCTGGACCGATAGAACGACCATTTAGGCCGAGTAAGTCTCGGGCCGGGGGTGGCAATTCTGCTCGTGTTTTTTGTGTTTCGTGCTGTCAGATCAGCTTATAATTAACAACTTAACCCTTTGTTTGGCAGGCATGGAGAAAATTGACATGGAAAATGTTGATGATGAGAGGAAGACAAGGCTCGGTTCTCTTAAGAAGGCAGCGATCAGTGCCTCTACGAAATTCAGGCACTCCTTGACCAAGAAGAGCAGGAGGAACAGCAGCAGAGTCATGTCCGTCGTGTTTGAGGACGAGCACGACGCCGAGGAACTGCAGGCTGTGGACGCCCTGCGCCAACAGCTTATCCTCGAGGAAATGTTGCCTGGAAAACATGATGATTACCACATGTTGCTGAGGTAAAACGCTAAACTGATGGTGACCCTTTCCGGTTTTAATATTAGAAACGAGACTCTTTAGTGAAACACCACGTTCTACCAATGATTTGTGATTATCCTTACATCAAATCCCAGATTTTTGAAGGCCAGGAAATTTGACATTGAGAAAACAAAGCAGATGTGGGCTGATATGATTCAGTGGAGGAAGGAGTTTGGTTGTGACACAATCATGGAGGTATATCTATACTTATTACAATGTTTTTTGCTTTTGCACGCGATCAGATTTTCTGTCTATCCCATTTCTATGTTTTCTACCTATCCTCTCGTAACAGAAAGTGGGATTCACATGTCAAATTATGGGACCCGCTTTACTATTGTGAGGGTAGACAAGAAAGACAGGGATAGAGTAAACAGAATATCTCAATGCGTTTGCTCCACAACAATGACCGAGCTAATCCCAAACTTGTTTATGAACGTTCGTATTCGTTATCAGCTCTGATTTGTTGTTTAATTCGTGATTCTTTAGGATTTTGACTTCAAGGAAAAGGAAGAAGTCCTAAAGTACTATCCACAAGGGCACCATGGAGTTGACAAGGAAGGGAGACCTGTGTACATCGAAAGGCTCGGACTAGTTGATCCTGTGAAGCTCTTGTCTGTCACCACTTTGGACCGTTACCTTCAATACCATGTCCAGGAATTCGAGAGAACCTTCATCGACAAGTTCCCAGCTTGCTCCATTGCAGCCAAGAGACACATTGATCAGAGCACAACCATTCTTGATGTTCAAGGAGTGGTAAGTCCTCGAGTTTTTCGTCGACAAAAACCTTCGTTGTTTTTTACATTAATTTCTGCTAATTTGGTTCTTTTCAGGGCCTGAAAAACTTCAACAAGAGTGCCAGGGAGCTCATTCAGCGTCTTCAGAAGGTTGACGGCGACAACTACCCCGAGGTACTAACTGTGCGGTAACAAATTACTTATTTTAGGTAATGTACCTTACGACACTTCATAATAAATTGTACATTTTTCAACAGACCTTGTGTCGTATGTACATTATCAACGCTGGATCAGGATTCAGGCTCTTGTGGAACACTGTGAAATCATTCCTTGACCCAAAAACCACCGCAAAGATTCACGTTCTGGGCAACAAATACCAGAGCAAGCTCCTCGAAGTCATTGACCCCAGGTACGGATCATAGCTCGCCATCGTGTACAGCCGAGTTCGTGTACATGGCTTTAATTTTGTACATTCTGTGTGGATCAGTGAGCTACCGGAATTCTTGGGCGGTACATGCACTTGCGCTGAGAAAGGTGGATGCATGGTTTCTGACAAAGGCCCATGGAATGACCCTGAAACCATGAGGGTTCGTTCGTTTATATTAATGTTGCCCTTTTTTTCCTGATTTTTTTTGTTTTTTACCTTAAATCTTTAGTACTATCGAACTAGTCCTGAAGATGTTTATGGTTTTGATGAAATGGATCAGTTGGTTCGCAATGGTGCCCACAAATGCGCAACCAAGATTGTCCTCCCTGCTGAAGAGAAGACAATCTCAGAGGATGAGAGTGCCAATGCCAACAACACCAAGGTAATTGATGATTGTTAGCGTAATTATGTTACGATTACCTTATTTAGTACAACTTCTTATGAATGTTTCTGATTGTTATTTGGTTTGTTTAACGTTGTGGAATGCAAAGAAGACCAGCTCTTTCAGAGAACCTGCCAATATCCCAAGGACACAATCACATCTCTCCACTGTTGAAGAGGAAGTAAGTATTTATCCCTCGAGATCTTCTGTCTAATCTAATCTTGTCTGCCTTGTCGTATTACAATGGGAAAGTGAACTCCAGTGACAGGATTATACCAGACAGAAGATCGCTCTCTAATCTAATGCTAATCAGAACACAGTTACTGCATTTATTGCTTTTTTTTTTTTTTTCTGAGGAAAGATTTGTTTTTGCAGGTTGTAGGTAGGAACTACCCTGTCCCGGTCCCTGAGCCTGAGATGTCTCTTCCAATGATGGAGAAATCCATGGATGCAGGCTGGACTAAACTCGCTAAAAGCGATGCATTCGCCCTCGCTAAAGGTACACGATCCTCACCTCTCACCTTCGAGATCTTCTGTCTGCTCTACAATATGTCTTATATACCATAACTTAAAAACACGCGTTTTGTTTCCCCTGTGCAGCCAACCATTCGTACCAGATGGATGCTTACAGGGGAGGCCCGGACGGGGTGATGACCAACCAGCTCTTCAGTGGGATGATGACGTTTGTGATGGGAATTGTTACAATGGTTCGCATGACACGAAACATGCCAAGGAAGATCACAGATGCAACCTTCTACTCAAACGGCTCCGTCTATGGCGTCGAAGCCACGATCAAAAGCCAATCCTACGAGCTTCAGCCTTCGGGGATCTCCAACGCCGACTACTTCACGATGATGAAGCGCATGGCGGAGCTGGAAGACAAGATGCTCAATATCGCCAAGAAACCGCAGGTCATGCCGCCGGAGAAGGAGGAAATCCTCAACGGCGCCCTCAGCCGCGTTGATATGCTCGAGCAAGAACTCACCTCAACCAAGAAGGTAAAATACCATGTTTTTAAAATTTCGAATAGTTGCAAATGAGGAATGTTTTTTTTTTCTGGAAAAAGATTGTGAATTTGGATACCCTTTTGGAAATTGCAGGCTCTTGATGATGCGATTTCGCGCCAGGAGGAGCTCTTGAACTACATTGAGAAGAAGAAGAAGCAAAAGAAGAAGTTCTTTGGTGCATTCTAAGCATATATATATATAGAGTGAATCTTTCTTTCTTTCATTCATTCTTTGTGTTGTTGCTTTTCTTTGGTGTTTCCACAACAAATGTTGATTGATCCATTGTCAATTTGATCATTCCATTGCAAGAGCCTTTGTATATTATTACTTATATGTATAAGTAAGTATGAACAAGTATCTCCCATATGTATGGAACTCCATTCCATAAGAGAATGCGTAGTGTTTTACTCTGTTTCTTTCCTTTCTCTATTCTTTTGGGGAACTATGATTGATGAATAAATTTTTCATTTCATTTCATTCTTTTATATATTTTGAGACACATAATGAAAAGCTCATTCTTTTATCCTTATTGGCCAAAATAGGAAAAATAAATAAATCAAATCGCATACTCCCTCAATTCCATTACACGAGTTACGACGTATAATTCTAAAGTGAACTATTCAAAAGCCACTTTCAAAACACAACTCAAGTTGAGCTCATTCGTCCCATATAAAAAGTCGTATTTCAAATTGTATCTTATAACTCAAAAACAATTGTAAAACTAAACGAGACGGCAAGAGCATTTTGAAAGTGTATTTGAGCCAAAAACATGTTTTTCACCCCATATTATACACCATTTCTGTGTCTTAAAAGTTAAAAGAGTAAAGCTCAAACCCAGAACACATCAGAGGCCACATTCCATTTTCCATAACCAAGTCTAGTAGAGGTAGAAATTAACACTCAACAAGCGGCGACTTTGCCTTCAAATGCAGTAAAATTTTAGTCATTCTTCATGTACACTCAATACTCATTTCAAACATTGCGCAGTAAAAAGTTTCACACACGAAAGATATAAAAGAGGGCAACCTCAACACATGATGTATCCACATTTTCAAGTACATTTCTTCTCGCACCAAAAAGTTTTGGTCATTTCCACATTTTTAATATAAACTAGCCACCTCCAACAACAAAGAGGTGAGATGTGCCAAACATTCGCTGCAAGAACAAGCCAGTAAAACACGCTTTGAAAGCCGAGACCGCCATAATCATCCATCAGCACAGCTTACCAGCAAGACTTCTTTTTCTGCATATACAGAGACGTGAAAAGCAAACATTAGAAATTCATTTGAACGCGAAATTTCCATCTAGATAAAGCCTGAATTTTTTTTCGTGAACATACCCGGAACTTGGCCTCTTCTTGGCTGTCGATGTAAGCAAGCAGTTCTTCTTGCCTCATCAAAGCTTCGTGCAGAGCCTAGTTATTGAAACAATGCAATTTATTTATCAACAAAAAGTAATGAGACGGAGCAAAAAGCACAGAATTAGGTATAGTAAAAGGAGTGAGGGTTGAGGAATGGATTTGGCAGCCACAATTTTGTAACTTAAACCACAAACCTTTTTTGTAGCAATTAACTCTGCCTCTAGTGCATCCACACGGCAAACAGCTGCATGCAGCAATTCCGCTTTTTCGTAAGGCATCTCAGATGGCTTTGCTTGAAGGGTACATACTTTTTCTTCTAGCTCACCCAATCTTTTCACTACTGAAGAGATGAGCTCTGCCTCGGTAAATGCACGAGTCGGTGAAGGGGGTCGAAAATCTTCCTTGGATGCATCGTCAAAGGAAAATTCTTGAGTAGTTTGATGTTGGTTAGACAAGCCATCAGGTAGTTTCTTAGAGACATGGCCCATTACCGAACGTAGGTACATGATCAGGGCCATAAAAAAGGTCATGAGGGTTGCTAAAACCCGAGTACGGAGTCCTTCTGGAACCTTTGGTGTTACAGGCTGCAGGACCATCCCTGGATTTCAAAGTTTTGAAAGATCCCATGATGAGTGACATCAAAACCATTCTAATTAAATGATGAAATGATATGCAAATAATAAACAAAAAGACTCAAATACAGGACTGTAGCCAAGTATAGTTATCCCCCAAGGCTGCAAGGCACTAATACAGTGATGAGAAAGCCCATTCCGATTAACAATAATTTCATCAAACACTAGAGAAGGATATTATTTTAGTTTATTTAGCTTGTAATTTCCTCCTACTTTCTATGTAATTGTATGAACACAACAACAACAACAACAACAACAACAAAAAACAAGAAGAGCAAGTAAAAGCCAGCATGACATACTTTCATTTTGCACCATTTTCCAGACTGAGGCAATCTTTCAACAACAAAAAAAAAAAGAACAAAAGAAATTTAGCTGTGATGAGTAGGAAATGGTGTAGAGAAAATAATTAACACCAGGACAGATGAGCACAAAAGAATCAAAGAAGGTGCACGGAACATGCCACACTTTCCCTGAAATGTGTATAATATTGAAGTACCAATACTAGAGCCGGCAAATGAAAGCCTGTATGTGGATAGATACATACATATGAAAATTTTAAATGGGGAACAGATTGTGCAAACCTTGAACAGTATTGGGCTTTTGGGTGGGTGTTTGCTTCTTCCATCCAGAATCAACAGCCTTATCTACCATAGGAACATATTCATCATATCCTGAAAGCTTATTCACATAGCTTGATGATCCAATAGCCTTAGCCTGCTTTAAGGAATTGAATTAGAACATAAAGTTGTTACACCCTGAATTAATGAGAAACCTGATTTATCTACTGTTATATTGAATCCAACTAATTTGTTGACAAGTCAATTGTGAGTAGGCAACTAAGTTGGTGGTGCCTAAGATCACCCAGAACTGATAGATGAACCCAATTTTTTTTTTTTTTATAAGAGCATTTCAGCAATTTAAACCTACAAACACAAAATTCCAATCAGAGTTAAATTTTGCCCTACCTCTTCGCGAACAGGAGTGAGACGAAGATGAGAATAAGTCCTTGTAGCTTTTGGTGAAGCAATATCTTCAGCTTCAGATCCTGACTCTGCAGTGGAAGTATCACTACCTCTAACCTGTTCAAAAATATATATTCCAACGTCACCTTAACATAATGAAACAAATAGGCCAAAGCATAAAAAACATAAAACACCATTAGGAACTTTGCAACACCATACCATAGAATAGTGAGGCTTAGCATAAACCACCTTCCCTTCACTGTTCAGAACTTTAACAACCTGCCTTGCACGCCTTGTTTCGCCATTAAGAACTATCTGCATCAGAAAAATGTTAAGACAACTGCCTGATACAAATGAGGCATGTGAATAAATATACACCCCACTTAAATAGCACATAAACTTCCACCCCCCATAACCAAAGGAAATTCACTCCCTACAATGGGAAAGGGTAACCAGAAAGACTCAAGGAAGTTAAGGACCTTCATAATCTCAGGATTATTCCAAGGGCCTTTATCAGAACGTAGGCAACCCTCAGCACAGGTGCAAGTGCCACCCAAGAACTCTGGCAGCTCACTGCACAAATCAATAACTTTAGCAATAGTACATAGTTTATGACACAAGTCCACAAAATCTCAACAAACCATCGACCAAAATTGTCCTTGTCACCTACCTAGCATCTATAACTTCAAGTAACTTGTTTTGGTACTTGTACCCAAGAACCTACAAACAATTCCAAGTTAGCCAGATTTCTTGAGTTAGAATTCAGCTTTACAACTGAAGAGCAAATGGATTTGAACAGAATACAGAAGATATACATGAATCTTAGAAGTCGTCTTGGGATCCAAAAATGATTTAACAGTACTCCAAAGCAACCTAAATCCAGGACCAGCATTGATGATGAACATTTGATGGAGAGTCTGCAGAAATTCAAGAACATGCTTTATGTTAGTAATTTGAATAAAAACTTCAGAAAGCTCACTTGCTGACACCGTCAATCAAATTAAGTCATTAAACCTACTTCAGGATAATTGTCACCATCAATCTTCTGAAGCCGTGTGATGAGATCTCTTGCGCTCTTCGTCAGGTTCTTTAATCCCTAAAATTCAACAGGAACATTTCAGAACAACAAACATTAAAAGATTATTCAGATTTCCCAAGAAAAACTACAAAAAAGAAAGAGAATAGAAGATAACATACTATGCCTTGGACATCCAAGATTGTCGTACTTGAATCAATGTGCCTTTTTGCAGCAATTGTACAAGCAGGAAACTTAACCGCAAAGGTTCTCTCAAATTCTCTCACATGGTACTTTACATATCGATCCATTGATGTAACTTGCATAAGTTTATTTGCATCAACCTTCCCCAATCTTTCAATATATACAGGTCTTCCATCCCTATCAACACCATGATTACCATGAGGGTAATACCTCAAAACTTCAGTCAACTCTTCATATTCAAATTCCTGAAGGAATATATCGAGACAGAAACAAATAAGATTATACTGTATATGGAAGGAATAACAAGTTAACTCTTAACGAACGCAAGTGAAAATCTCCCAAATCCATCCAAATGGGAAGTAGCCAATTACAATTATGAAATAATCTGGTTCATTTACCTCCAAAACTGTGTCAGTGCCAAAATCCTTCCTCCATTGAATCATATCAGCCCACATTTGCTTGGCCTTTTTGATATCAAAATTTCTTGCTTTGAGAAACCTACATGGAATTTTTTTTTTAATGCAATTGCAAAACATTAAAACGCAGGAAAAAATAAAATCCACATCTACAAATGAGCAAGAAACATTTGAGATAATACATATTTTGCTATTCAATTGAAGGATGAACCGTGCAGTGAAACTTATGAACTAATCTCAAATTCCAAACAAATGCATTAAAATCCCCCCCACCCCACCCCGACCACCAAAAATACAGATGCTGAATTGAAAATCACTTGCCTGTATGAAAATACGTTTATGAATAGCATGTAAGGAAATTTAAACCTTCATTTTTTTCCATCATGAGCCAATTATACTCTTCAGTTACTCAAGGAAATAAAATTGATCATTTTACTGATTCAATTATTAGGTCATGCATGATAGAACCCAATGATGTAAAAGCTATCAACCATATTCTAGAACACTAAGCAATGGCAATATTTCACAAGTAACCGACATTCCAACTAAATGCATATTGCGCCTCATCTTGCCATTATTATCTCACCTCATCATCTCTATTACTCAATTAACTACTGAAGTAGTTGCTTGCAATCACGTAAAACACTTCATTCAGCAGTATATGTCACATTGAGGTAAACAAAGAAAAGAGCAAAGGGGCAATCCACCTCAACATCATATGATAATCATCAAATTTTTCTGGCAATAGCTCATCCAGAACCAATGATTGTCGGAATGCATCAACTTTCTGCAGCTCCTCAGCATCTCGAATGTCTTCAATTGAGACTGAGCTGACTCTACCATCGCTCTTTCTTCTGCTGCTCTTCTTCTTCAGTGAATGCTTGAATTTAGTAGATGCATTCAGAGCCTTCTTTTTCAAAGAACCAATCCTAGTTCTCCTCTCATCCTCAGAATTCTCAAAATCAGATTTTCTCTCTCTTTTCTCATCATTTCCAGAAGAACCCTCAAAGCCTATCACGTAGCAATACCAAACACAGATAAATAAGATCACAATAATATAAGGAGCGATACAAGAGAGAAGACAAAGAAAAGCATTTTATGTGAAAAAAATCTTTAAAAAAGTAAACCCCTGTCCAAATTACATTCACATCATGCTTAACTGATCATGGTAGGTCATGAATTTGCGCAGTTCAGATTCACACCTGTATACCCAAGCAACGAAACGAAAACTACAATCCCATCCCTAATTATCTGAAACCAGCTAAAGATAGGTTGGAAAGGGCAAAAGTTCCCAGCTTTGACCCAGGACAACAAAATTTCCAGAATTATTTTGGTAAAGGAATAAGTACGCGACGCTTTTTCAAAGATCAACTCAAAATTGCAAAAGAATACAAAAAGAAGCTAAAAGCCCAAAATCACACCACAAAAAACAGTTGCATTCAATAGTAAACAAAATGCTGCCATGAAGATGAAAAACAAAACGAATTGGAATTGGAAGTAGTTCAATTTCACTTACAAGGTCTGGCGAACCTATCCAGCGGCCCAGACATCGCTGCTGACAGATATGGGGAGGAAGAAGCGACCTGAGCTGGGCAAAATAGCCACGGTCAAGCTTCTCAATTTCTGGATTATAATTAACCGATCCACAAATCAACAACAACCCGTAATCACCACTTGGAACCCAAAAAAAGTAGGAAAAATTCAACCCAAATTACCTCCGATTAAACCAAACAAACCCAAAAAAAAACCCTAGACGAATTTTCTATTCGAGGTTGGAAAAATTCAACTGAAAGAGTTCAACTTTTAGTTAAAGAGAGATAAAGTAGTACCTTGAAACTGTCGGCGGGGATCACGAGTCTAATCCAACGGCAATAAATACATCAGGCGTAACCGAAAGACTCAACAAGTTCAACCCAACCGACGGCTGTTGCGAAAAAAGTACTATTATCGCCGGATTGATCGACGGCGATGACGGAAATAGAAAAGAAACCAAAAGAAAGGTGGAGAGAGGAAAATATATTTGCGAGCTGTCCTAGTAATGTACGATAAGGGCGTGGACGAGTGGGACCCAGTGCCCTAAACAGAGGAGAATTACACGTGGCGGGACAGAAGCAAGAGATAGTCGTATAAGAGTAACAGAAAGAATCTGCCGGCGGCAAGCTGGACCGACCTCGTAGTCTACGGCTTAAGTACTGTTCGTGTTCGGCTCCCGCAGAGTTGTACTTTAGTTTAAGGAAATAAAAATACAACTATATACAGTTATTATACATATATATATATATCTATACACAAATAGAAAAAAAAAATTAATTAGGAAGAAGTGGATTTGGTCTACATAAACTGCGTTTGATAATTTGATTTGGTGGAAAAAAACAAAAAATGCAATGATTTGCTATTTGACTTTTGCATTTTTTTTTGGATTAATTCTTCATGGAATTAGTAAGGACATGTTCGATTTCATTTTTATTGGTGTTTTAGTCTCTTTTAAGTTTTATGGTAAATTTAATATATTTTTAATACATTTTCATTGAATTACGACCCGCAGGGTGAGTGGGGGGAGGAGAGGCCTAATAGAAAAATTCACATTGGGTTTAGGAATAATCGCACCACTCAAGGTAACGACACTCTACCACTGAGTTATATTCTTTTCCCTACCTGCATCGGAAAAAATAGAACTGAATAATCCTAAATTAAAGAGTCGAAAAACTCATCGCCATTAGTCTTGAAAAAACTTGGAGCCGGGCATTCTTTTCGCACTTTTAAAACAAGAGGGCCCTAAATTACAACAATTAGGATTTGTGAGCTACTTTTCTTGCTAAAATTTGGTTTTCAAGGGAGAAAAAAAATTTTAAAAAAAAGTGTTTAAATGTCTAATGTAATTGTCACGTTTTGTAAGCCACTTTGGTTACACTAAATAAGGTCAATTATGACTTCTCCATTTTGTATTCTTCCAAATTTGACATTTACGTTGGCTTACCTAATAATAATGACTTGGACTCATTTACAAGGATCACTTTTTCTTTTTCTTTTTCTTTTTCTTTTTCTTTTTTATTTTTATTTCTGAAATTATAAATTAAACAATAATTTGAACCATATGCGTCGCGCGTGTTGTAAAAAGAGATGAAAAAAATTTAACATAAAAAGGATGAATGTTTGTACTTTTTCTTTTTTTTAGTGTTCTTTTGTTTGAAAATTTTAAATTGGTAACTTTTCCCTTCTTTCATATATATTTGATGAGTATTGAGGAAAGATAAAGGCGTCTGACTATCTAGTATTAAAATTTGAAATCCAACTTTTTTTTTTTTTTCGTTTGTGAATTCTTATATTAGAACAGATCGATTATTATTTGTTTGCTTGAAATGAAGTCACATTTTTATATAAAACAAATGGTTGAGTTGGCACATAAAATGGTTGGTCGGTTGTAGGGTGGCAATTTGTGTTGTGTCCGGATTATCAGGTTCGGGTTGGTGGGTTCCCGTGTCGACACCCTTCAACCCTAATCTTACCCTTTTAATTATTCGTGTTATTCAGGTCGACTCATTTAGCCCACGAACATTTCTTGTTCGTGTTGGGTTTCCATGTTGACTTTCTCAACCTTAACCTTATTCGTTTAATTATTCGGGTTGACCCATATAACTCGCGAACCCACTAAAACTCAACTCTAACCCGGTTATATTGTGTCGGGTTTGTGTCGTGTCATAAATTGCCAGCCTAGTTGTAAAGAAAAAACGAGCAGGAATAATGTAGTTTACCTACACTGCACATAGTAGAGTGTTGATTATTATCCTAAAAACAAAATTTTGAATAAACAAATAAAAGAAAAAAAAAAAAAAGAAGGAGCAATAAAGAGCTGGCAAATGGAATTGGTAACAAATTTAAATATTAATTTACGGAAGAAAAAAAAAAGGAATAAAAAGACAGGTGGCATCTCATTTGAAATTGACACATTTCTCAGATTCTTCTCATCATTAAGCACGCGCTTTTATAATTTAGCTCTTGGGTGGGTCCGCCCAAAGAACAAAGTACAAAAAGCAAAAGATTAGCCTCACACTTCTTTAAATATCTCTTTTAATCTCCCACTAATAGATATGTAATTAAACGAGGAAAAAATAAACTATTATTTTCATAAATAAAAGGCTGTAAACTACTAAGCCCTAGTTCGTTTTTATATTTTTAAAAATATGTTTTTAAAATTTAAACTTTAATATTAAAATTTGATCACATTCTCATTGTGTTATTTTCTCTTTTTTAAAAAAGAATAAAATAAAATATACGTGTTCATTACAAGTATAATAATATCAGCAAAAAGATAAATCGAAGGCCAATTGGGCCAATTTGATAGGAGATGCTCTATTTTGGATGGTCCCATTTATTGAAGGGTCCAATATCCAATTGTAACAAATTTAATTCCCCAGGCCCTCCATTTTATCATTTAAGCCCTTAAACCTTCTCCAAATTACTATTTGGCCCAGCTTTATTTTTTATTCTGCTCGCTAAGGGCATCCACAATGGTGGGTAGATGCTGACATGGCAGTCAGCATCTACCCACCATTTTTGGGTAGAAACCATTGAGAAACTTGGGAAGAAGATGACTTGGCTCTACCCAGGTAGAGAACTCTCTACCTGGGTAGAAGGGGAGGAAAGAGAGGTAGTGGAGGCATGTTTGTTGGCTTTTACAATTATTCATATTTGTTTATTTGAGCACTTGCTTTAATTTTTTATTCGTTCATCATGCTTTAATTTTTTATTCGGATTTCATGCTTTAATTTTTTATTCGTTCATCATGCTTTAATTTTTTATTTGTTTATTTTCATTTATGGCTGTTTTCACTCCAGTAGCAGCAACGGCTATTTTAGCCGTTGCTTGCTACTTAATTTTTTAAAAAAAAATTTTAATTATAGTTAACGGCTATTTTTTTTATGTTATAAATATATGTTAAATTTCTTCATTCTCTACACTTCTATATCAATTTTCATTCTCCTTCTTAAATTTCTGCATTTATTTATCATTTGTCATCTAAAAAAAATGGATAAAGATTCACTAACAAATTGGTTGAACTTTTCCAATGGCGAAGAAAATTTATCTTCTCAACGGTCCAACAATCGTCCCAATAATGCAAATATTCCTTCCCCAAATTGGTCCGAGAGTCAAAATTTTCCTTCTCAAGGATTTCATGGAGCTCCATACTCTCACGGATTTCCTTCATACGGATTTCCTTCTCAAGGATTTCCTCCGTTTGGATTTCCTCCGCATGGATATTCGCCATCGGGTTCAAGGAGGGCCAGCACAGATGGAAGGAGGTCCGACCAAGAGTTTGTGACACTGAAGTAAATCGTTTTGTGTTGTGGGTTAAATTTTAATTATAGTTAATTATTTTTAGGAATATTTTTATTTAAATTATGTATGTATTAACTTTAATTAATATATAATTTAAAAACAAAATATGTTTACTAAAATAATTTATTTATTAAAATATTATTAATATATAATTTAAAAATAAAATATGTTCATTAAAATATTATAGTAATGATGTTTAATTTTACATAATTAAAAATGATATAATAAATGAGTAAATATAAATAAGATGTATATAATAATTGATAGTGAGAGATGATGTGGCAATAAAATACCTACTTTTTGGGTATAATTGTTGGAGAGAAATATGGTGATAGGTATTAGGTGAAGTGGCAGATGATGTGGCAACAAAATACCTGCTTTTTGGGTAGAGCCACTGGAGATGCTCTAATGAGGAATATCTAAAAGCCGTGTTCTCAGCAATTCGTATGATTCGTTGACTTTAAACGCTGGTCGTTGAATTCTCATCCATCTTTTTTAATCATGGATCCCTCACACTATTTTTATTTTTATTTTTATTTTTATATGCCAGTGTGTGAAATGATCAAAAGTAAAATCCAAGAAAAGAAAATGTTACTGGATTTAGATAATGCTAGATGAATTATTAGGGTGGGCTTGATGTGCGAGAATGAGAATGGAAATGTTGTATTTCATATCCGGGATTGGACAAATCTCTAAAGTAGTATTGATTGTCTTTTAAAGGATATAATAATTTAAATTATTAAATTTCAATACGTCCAAACATAGAAAATTTAATTCTATGAAACAGGGGTTCATTCCACATTCTCATTCTCGTTCCCGACCACCAAGCGGCGAGCGCATCCTTGTTAATAAAAATTTAAATTATACAAAAGTTCACCGCTTTCATCTGCGGCAATTCCTGCTGTCAGTTAACCTCCTCCGTAAATGAAGGAAAAGTTTAGTCCATTGGGCTCACAAACTATCTGAAGACCCCTGGCTTTTAATTTATTGGGCCGACTTGTGATCCGATATTCTCGTTGGGTTTCTGGAATCAATTTATGGGCCAGATTTATATAAGATAACGAGCCTAATAAAAGCAAGACTTTGGGCTAATGAAAATGATTTTGAAATATAATTTTATAATGTAAAAAGTGTATTTAAAAGTAAAAAGTTGTATTAAAAATAATAAAAAATAATTATGATATATTAAATTTACTGCTGAAACAAAAAACAAAACCAAAACCAAAACGAAAAGAACATGCAAAGACCAAATAATTTTAGAAAAATTTATGGCATGTGTTTGGAAAGTAAAGTTCCACGAATGAGTCTATTTTATTTATTTATTTTTCTATTGGGTAAAACATATGGGCCTGTTCTTTTTGTTTCGTTTTGAAAACGGTTTTGGTTTCAACAGTAAATTTAATATATTTTAATCATATTCCATCATTTTCAATACAACTTTTTACTATTCAACATCTACTTTTTACATTTTCAATACACTTTTTACATTATAAGACTATTTTTCAAAACTTGTTTTCAAAACCATTTTCAAAACGTTCAAAAAGAACATACCCATAGTATCACTTCACGTTTGAATAGAATGTTGGGCTTCAAAAAATGATTGGACCACTTTTTTTGTTCCTTAAAAATTAAGGGCCCAGCCCATATATTATTACGGATTGAAAATATGTTTTTAAATCTAATAACAAAACGTATTAAATCATGCTTTTTTTTTTTTTTTCTTTTCCTTTTTTTCTGAATGAAAACTTGAATTTTATAAGTTGAGAATTTCAGCACGGGTGGCACGGAAAGTCGGAGGGCTATTCCAAACTGAATAAGTGTACATGATTTTTGGCGTATTGAGCTAATTCGTGGGCAACAAGATTGTCCGATTGACTAATCCAACAGATAAACAACACACGAAAGGTCATCAATTCCCTACGTATTTCCTTTTATAGATCAATAATTCTACTCCCCAATAAATAAACAAAGAAAAAAGAAAAAAATTATCCTACGTACGTATCCCCATTCGAGGACAACAACAATAATAATAGAAGAACGTAAGACGTGTCGAAAACCCGAAGAACGCACGATCTGAAACAAATCGAACCTACCCTGCAAATCTCTGTAAAAGCATGGAAGCGACCGAAAAACATGAAGGAAAAAAAGAAGAAAGTCGACAGATCTGTGACTCTGCGTATGGGCGGGATGACGATGAATTCATTCATGTCAATCATTCATTCGCATGAAAAAAAATGATGAGCAGCCAAAGCCACCAACCAACCAACCGTGTTGTTTTTTTTCACCAGCTTTAATTACTTCGTCGCGAAGGCTTCAATGATGGAGACACTTCGAGAAAAACGCAGGCTGGGACAGTGTACCTGACCATCTTCATTTACCGCCCCCAGGGCCCTGTGGGGGAGGAGAGACCATACTTTATTTCAGATCATCTCTTTGTTATTGCATCACTCCTCCGAATGTCACTTGCCACACCCTCTCGGTCATAGAATTGCACGATTTCATGATTAACGAACAATAGTTAAAGTATTATTATGAATAGTACTCTCTCTTCGTAACATTAGAAGAGACCACTCAAAAGTACTTTTGTCTCATTAGTTTGTTTTCAAATTTTTTTAGTTTTCGTACGTTTGCTAATATAATCATGTGTGGTATACAATTAACTCATATTTGTCAGCTGGTACCATAGAGAGAAGCTGCCATAAACTAGAGAGTCTTGACCAATTTGAAAGATCATTTAATGTAGTTGAAATAACTAAATTTTGGGTTGTTCGGTCAAGTAAGGGAAACTCTTGCAGGGAAGGTAACGATTTCGGACATGACCAGTTCCCATAATGTGACGGGCGGTGTGTACAAGGCTGGGGAACGGATTCACCACCGTATGGCTGAACGACAGTTACTAGCTATTTCAGTTTCATCCAGTAGAGTTGTAGCCTGTTATCCGAATTAAGGATGGTTTTTTGGGAAAGAGAATTTGAAGGACAAAACAAGGAAATATGAATATTCTTAAAATGTGTGTGATCAAAAAGTCAAAATTGGTGTTAGAGTTAGGCCATTGACTAGCTCTGACTTGCGAGGTGCCCTATGCTTATTGGTGGCATAACATTTAAGTATACTCCTTAATTACATTTTAAATATTATTAATTTTGTTATAACTTAAATAATCAGTTCTTACAAGTTACAACTTTAATATGCGTATCCACTTTTTTAAGCCCTTCACCTTTCCAGAAAAATTAAAGTTTTTTTTTTAATTTTTAAATATTTTCCTTTCTTATTTATTTCCTTCAAATCTTTGTCACTAAAGTAAAAGTTCTCTTATAAAAGTCAAAGTATTTGAACAGGAGATCTAGTTCCATTTTATTCTTGCTACCCTACCTTCACGTTCCAATAGAAGACCCTTGTACTACGTATATTAGCGAGATATAAAATTTTACGATAACATCTTGAAACAAGAATAATAATAATAATACAATTTCAAAGTACATTTTTCTCTAACGATAACAAATTTTATAATAATTAATGAAATATCTTAGGGCCTGTTCTTTTTGGGCGTTTTGAAAACAATTTTGAAAACAAGTTTTGAAAAATAATTTTATAATGTAAAAAGTGTATTGAAAATGTAAAAAGTAGATGCTGAATAGTAAAAAGTTGTATTGGAAATGATGAAATATGATTAAAATATATTAAATTTACTGTTGAAACCAAAACCGTTTTCAAAACGAAATAAAGGGCCTGTTCTTTTTCATCGTTTTGAAAACGATTTTGAAAACAAATTTTGGAAAATAGTTTTATAATGTAAAAAGTGTATTGAAAATGTAAAAAGTAGATGTTGAATAGTAAAAAGTTTTATTAAAAATGATGAATTATGATTAAAATATATTAAATTTACTGTTGAAACAAAAACCGTTTTCAAAACAGAATAAAAAGAACAGGCCCGTACTTAAAAATAAGTCTATCTAATAAATTATGTTGGAAGAGATTAAAAAAAAAAAAACTAGTTTTCATCAATCATGTATAAAAACTTGTCATCAACACATGTCACAAGCTACATGGATGATCATTAATTTGGTCAGTTTCTTCTTGAGTACTACTCTCAATTTTCAATCCTTAGCCTTTGAAAATCATGTCAAACTTACCCATCAAATGGATATTAAAATAAATAAATAAATAAATGTTCAGATATTTATTTATAATTATATTTTTTATATGTATTTATAGGATGATGTTTTTTCGTCTTGAAAAGACAAAAGCGAATAGTTAGATGATAAGGTACACACAAAACAAAACAATTCTTTTTTTCTTTTTACCACCTTAAAAAAAAAAAAAAAAAAAAAAAAGGGAAAACACAATAAAGGAACAGGGCCAAGGGGAAAATGATTTTTGGATGAAAAAAGTTAACAAAAGAATTTGCAAAATTTTATGCGGGACCCAAGAGGATCATTGCATATCATTTTTGCTTTTAAGTGATATGATATCCCCCTCCGCCCTTCCATGCACGTTCGTTCGTAGAGTTGTTTTGGCTTCATGAATAATTTCCTTCTTATCCAACGTTTGACTACGAGGGGGTTCGAAACCACACCTTAACTTAACGATAGTACTGCTAGTTGGTTTCTTACGTGTTGTGGGTTCAAAACTCACGTGAGGTGGAAAAGTTATAATATAAGCAGGGTTCAGTGGACCCCGCCCGAATTCGAAAGAAAAAAGAAAGAAGTTGGACTACGAGGAAACTAATTAATTAAAGCGAACCAAGTTTTATAATGTCTTGTTTACTACTTAGTATTCTAGAAGAACCTTGTTTTAATTAACAAAAAAATAAATGAATGTCTCTAATCACTATCGGATACATTATTTCGGGCATGTTCTTTTTGTTTCTTTTTTAAAACGGTTTTGGTTTCAACAGTAAATTTAATATATTTTAATCATATTTCATCATTTTCAATATAACTTTTTACTATTCAGCATCTACTTTTTACATTTTCAATACACTTTTTACATTATAAAACTATTTTTCAAAACTTGTTTTCAAAACGCCCAAAAAGAACAGGCCCGAATTCATTATATTCAAACAAAATTTTAAAGTAATTGGGGAAAAGTCACTGACTAATATTGTGGATTCCTTCCTTCAAGCATAAGAATATTCTGCAGTGCGAGACGACGGAGGTTAAAGGAAAGGAAGTGCTTCATACCGCGAGGTCTACTGTTCCAGCCACCGAATCTTTTTCAATTTCGAGTGTTTAACCCTCAGACAAACTGATAAATATAAATATCGAGTTTAACGAAATCAATGTTGATTACAAGGTAAAAATATGCATTTAGTTTTAAAATTGATATTTCAACGATTAAATTCGAAAGTCAATACAAAAATCGTAAAAAAACAAAAGTTTTTGTGTTTCAATCCTATTCAAAATTAATTAAATTACATTAAAATTTTGAATATATATGATAATTACATTATTATTATTATTATTAATTCGCCTTAAAGTTCTTGCAACCCCGTAACCATTAATGCGACACCAACAAATACTCCGTACGAATAAATAAATGCAAGAGCAAAAATAAAACGTTCTTCTTATGTTTCCAAATAAAGAAATAATTAAATTAAATCTTTTTTTTCTTCTTCTAATTAATATTACCGATTATAAATAAAATAAAAGTTAAAACTTTTTGTTTATTTATTTGTAATAAATTGGCATTTATTTAATGGGGCATGATATTTGCAGTAACCGTTTCGATATTTGCAGTAACATTTTCTTGTGAAAAGTCTAAAATACCCCTAACACTTAAAAAAAAAAACAAAAATATCGCCGGTGCCCGGTGGTATTTCACCCCCCCATTCAATTTGATATTTGCAGTAACCACCGGGCAGATCTTCGCCAATCCGGTAAAAAATTCACATTTTCGACAAAAATACTAACAAATCCGGACATAATACAACTAAAATAATCAAACCAACTATCTAAAACAATACCGCAAAACATTTTAACTTTAGCCACTAACCTATTTCCGATCCGAATCGTCTCGATTTTTATCCGATTTTGTGATTCCACCCGGCTCTGCTTTGCAGGAATTATTAAACGGAACAGAGCCCGTGAGTTGCTTTTTCAATTTTTTTTTTTTTTTTTTTGCAGCCCGTAGTTGGTTTTTAATTTTTTTTTGCACAGAGACATTTTTATCTTTTTACAGGAGAATATTACTGCAAATATCGAAACGATTACTGCGAATATCAATTCCGTATTTAATTTGAGAGAAAGCAAGTGATAAATAACAAGTTGACAGGTGAGGAGTGAGCGGGGCCCACTCCAGTCCAGTCAATCACCACCATCGGAAGCGCAAATGAGAAGATCTCTTGTGTTGGCACGGAATCATTGAAGGAATCTTTTTCCAGTTTCTCTGCAGATACCAATTCATTATTATTAGAGTTGTGGTGGTTATTTACCATTTTAGCCCCGCCCCAGACGTCACGAGGCAACATTCCAATTTCTGCATGATTATTAGGCTTAATTACTTTTTTACCCGTTATGTAACTTTTGTTTTCTGTCATTTCGAAATATATTTTTTGGGCCTGTTCTTTTTTATTGTTTTGAAAACGATTTTGAAAATAAGTTTTGAAAAATAGTTTTATAATGTAAAAAGTGTATTGAAAATGTAAAAAGTAGAGGCTGAATAGTAAAAACTTGTATTGAAAATGATGAAATATGATTAAAATATATTAAATTTACTGTTGAAACCAAAATCGTTTTCAAAACAAAACAAAAAGAACATGCCCTTTGTCTTTTTGAATTATCCCTATTTAATAAATATTTTTTGTTATTCTCAGTCACTTTTAATTACATCAGTAATATCTTTTAAGAACAATTATTATAATTAACTCTTTTTTTTTTTGGTTAAAATGAGAGGGGGTTCAAATGTCCATTTCTATAGAATATTGAGAATTCGGAAAGTAAAGATGTATTTTAAAAACAAAAAATAAAATTCAAATAACCTTATGAGTGCGTGTGTGAATGAGAATTTGAACGAAGAGCCTCTCTAATCGAGAAATAGATGAATTTTTCATTAATAATTTAAACTTTACTCATCAAATGATCATATTCATTTACGCATCAAATCTAGTATGAATTTTAATTTTTATTAATCACTTGTATATTCCCTCGTTATTTTCGTGCACGGGACGCAACTCATAAACACTCACCAAGAAGTAATTAACCCTAATTATTACTTCTACCAATACTAATGACATCAGGGTCATTTCAGACCATGAGAGGGCTGCAATCATGTGCGACGCTGGTCTAAGTTAACATGGCCGTACAAACACCCCGATGAAATCTCTCAGATTTCAGAGCCGACTCGTGTCAGAAAAATCATCTTCTTCCCATTCACAAATCAAAAAAGTGAGAGACTCCAAATAGTACGGCTAAAATTTACTGTTCTTCTCACTATTTATTACCCTTTTTTAGCCTTTTTCTTTTTTGTTTTTTTTTAAACTTTCATCTCAGCTTTTACTTTCATGACCCAGCAGCGGTTGGAATTCTACCATTCAATTAAAGGCTAACCTATCTGACTTTAAGCTTTGGCTGCTCTTCTTTGCATCTCAATTACATCACGCAAGTGTGGGGAGAGGAGATCATCTGTATTTTCGGATAGAATGTTATGCATGTGAAGAAAAAATATACGGTATCTTCGACGGAGAGGATCAAGATCAATCATCGCGCGAGAGTGTAGAGAGCTAGGGCGACTAGAAACCACATACAAGTTTGAAGAGGTTCAATGTCAAGGTTCAAAACGAGTATTTATGGTTTGTTACACAGATTTAATCGCAGACAACTATTGAAACGGCATAATTTAAAATAAAAACTTTTATGCTAGTTTCAGCTTTTAAAAAAGCATTGAACAACCTTAACTGATATTGTGATTTGTCAGAACCAACCATAGATGTACTCAAAAGAGAGAAAGAGAGAGATTGATACATAATAGTAGTACACTAATGTTGAATCTCAAACTTTCCTGAAAATGGCTTCTTTTTAAACTTTTAGGCTCTGTTATCTTGTGGCTTTGGTAGAAAATCATCACTTTTTTTTTTCCAAAACTTTACACAAAGAAACAACTTTACTTTTTCAACAATTTAAAATTAAAATTTTAAAATTCCCTCTAAATACCTACTCACATAAATTCAAAAAAAAACACAATCATTACACTTTTTTATCTCTCACCTACACAATTTCCCAAAAAAAACTTCCCTCCAAAAAAAAACTTCCCTCTAATAAAATTTCTTCTACCAAAGCCACAAGAGAACAGAGCCTAAAGATTTCAGTTTTGAGAGGGATGAATGAAATGGTTTTTAACTTTAACCATGTCTCATATTGCTTCCCAGCTGGATCTAGACGGTTGTGGAGGTTTCTGCACCTTGCCCCCACCCCACATGTCCAATCCTCCTACCCAACCTCGAAAAAAAAGTGGCAGAATCAAAAAAAAAAAAAATATATATATTTAATTTATTAAATATATACGGTTAATAATGGTGGGCGAAGAATTTGGAGAAGTCTAGAAACCACCCCGCCCCGCTTAGCTTACACTTTTATATTGGAAGTAGATTCCAAACTTCTTTTTTATTCCACTTCCTTTTTATTTTTCCAATTAAAAAAAAAAAAAATTCAACAAATTTCAGCAGCTGTCCATCACTTTCTTAGATTCTATAAAATCCCATGAAGAAGCATTGTGTAACCTCCCCTTTCTCTTCCATTTCTTCTTCCTTACCACTCTTTTTAGCAATTTAGCATCCTTCCTCTCCCTTTAAAATCTCCCCCTTTTTTTCTCCATCCCAAACCCATAATTCTTCAGTATTCTCTTCGATCTAGCCTCTGTAGAAGAGGATTCTTAATTTGTGGGTTTTGGTTTATCTTCCAAAGATAATCTTAATGCCCAATTTATTGTTCTTGATCTTTGAAATTCATGTCTGCAATTCTCAGTGAGCTATTCTTTTCTGGGTTTATGATAAATTCCACATATCGGCGCAGGACCCATTTAGTTCAATCTTTCTCTGTCGTCTTCCTTTACTGGTTTTATTACATTTCATAATTTTCGTTTGTTTTTTATGAACAGCTAGCTATTAATTAGTAGGACTTACGCTATATATTCATATAAATTACTCTTTCTATTAAAAGCATACAAATTAGTATTACTTTTGAAGTTCTATAAGTGATTTTAATAATAAAAAAGTTGTACTATTTGGGTCCTGCCGCTGATCGGAATTTCTGTGCTTCCATGGCTTCTCCGAGTGGAAGTGGGACGTCGTCCGGGTCGTCCGGGATGATTCAGAACTCGGGTTCTGAGGAAGAGCTTCAGCAATTGATGGATCAGAGGAAGAGGAAGAGAATGATTTCGAATCGTGAATCGGCGAGGAGATCCAGGATGAGGAAGCAGAAGCATCTGGATGATCTGATGGAACAAGTGACGCAGCTCCGGAACGACAACAGCCAAATCGTCGCCAGAATCAACGTCGCCACTCATCAGTACCTGAACGTCGAGGCGGAAAATTCCGTCCTCAGAGCTCAGGCGGCGGAGCTCTACAACAGATTGCAGTCCCTGAACCAGATCATCGATTTCATGAACGCCAACGGCAACGGCGGCGGCGGCGCTGGCGGTTGTTTCGGCATTGACGAGCCCTATATTAATAATTTCCCAGATTCCGGCGATGCCTTCATGAACAATTCCTGGAACAATTTCTATGTCAACCAGCCTCTAATGGCTTCCGCAGACATCTTGCACTATTGAGGGAAGGAGATTAAACCAAAAAAAAAAAAAAAAAACAATCTTGATTAGTGGGATCCAAACCTTAAGACTTCAACTGCGAGCTATTTTTAGTATGGGAATAAGCAAAAAAAAAAAAAAAAAAGAGGGATTTTTTCGATTTGGTCTTTTGTTGTAAATCATGGGTTCGGAAAAACTCTGTCTTTGTCTCTAAATATGATTATAATTAAGTACTAATGTTGCTTTTTCAGTGAACTTTTTTTTATTAACCAAATTTAGAACGAATCTTCATGTGTCGTTTGTTTATTGAATCCCAGTTTGATCTGCAACAGAATGAATATGGGTCATGAGATCCTCAATCAATTGTTTGTAACATACTGGTCACCATCTCTTACACCAAACAAAGAAGCGATAATAACACGACAATCTAACCAAATAATATTAACACGTTAGAAGTGATCTGTTAATATGAACACAACCCACCATTAACCCGAAACACAAATTATCACATAATTTAATTATCACGTCGTCGTATATAGATTGATTTCTTCATCCTGGGTTTGGTATTGTGGGACAATGGCCACCGCCAATTTTGTGAAATTAATGATTATGTTTGGTTTGGTTAATGATGTTGATTTTGTTTTCATGAGTATGTCTGGTATTTGTTTGATGTTTTCTTCATGGGAATAGATATTTAGTCGGGGCATGGAGGCGTAACATGTCAAAATCTTATTGGTGTAATTTTCCTTTTTTTTTTTTCTTTCATAGCTTCTTCTAATAAAGGAGTTCACTTTTAATTGTCGCTCTTTCTAATAAAAGAGTCTACTTTTAATTTTTTACATTATTAAGAGAGTAATTTCTTCAATGTATAATTTATTTTATGAGTTTCAAGGTCCAACATTTAAATTAGTAATTTATAATAAAAACAGAAAGAATATCACTTTTTATTTTTAATTTTTTATGTACATGAAATATGATTTTTTTAATAGAACGAAGAGATTATTTGCAGAGGTACGTGTATGTAAAACAACCCATTAATTGAGATAATAGTGATGTCACAAAGGGGGAGAGATACTAGAAAGTAGCAAGCGTTTGATGTTGGTTGGTAGATGCTGGGAAATGACATATTGAGGCTATGTTCTCTTAGTACTATGGATAAAAAAATTTTTAGTTAAGGAAAAATTTTGTTTTGAAGGAAATTTCTTTTGGGGATTTGTGTAGGAAAGAGAAGAAAAAATGTAATGATTATATTTTTTTTTGAATTTATGTGAGTGAGGATTTAGAGGGAATTTTTAAATTTGAATTGTGAATTTTATAAAAATAATGTTGTTTCTTTGTGTAATATTTTTGAGAAAAAAATGATACTTTTCCTAATTATGTTCGGAAAAGAACAGAGCCTCAATCTTGTATTTTCATGAAGTCAAAAATCATTTTCTTCAAAAATACACATCCACTCACATAATTTCGTCACCATTTTCTCTCCTTTTTACATATGAAATTATGGAGGAATAAAATATAACTTTAAAGTTTAGAGGGATTTTTTAAAAATATTTACAAGATAAAGAATCATACTTCATCTCATCTAATGTGAAAAGTTAATTAATTATCGTAAATGTTCATGAAAATTGTATTTTTATATGTTTTCATTAAGAGGAGTGAAATATTAACAAAGACAAAAAATACTACAGCTATGTTACGAAGCCATTCATCGTTTAGATAACGGGTTCTAATGCATTATTAATATCATTGTAATCGTTATTATATAGGTTATTATCTAATGAATGAATGTTTTGGGAATTATGATGTAGAATGATACGGGAACTCTGTACATCTTGATAAAAATGATCGGTTTGAATGATAGCTACAATTAGGGATAGAACCAAGGGAGGGGGTTGGACGGTCCTCGGACCCTTCCAACACCTCTTCCATATGTATTAGCAATATATATATATAACTGTTTAAAAAAAATATATGAATATATTTAATTGTCAACAAATTTATTCATATGTTGAACCTCTCAAAATATATATATATATATATATATATTTCTAATTCCGCCATTGATTACGGTGGCCCTAAACTTGTCTTGTAAGTTGTAAGTGCATTCATTTGCAAATTGCATGCCACTAATTCAAACCCTAGAATGATTAATGGTATATAATAACTCCATTTGGACATTGATTTCAACTGCAAAAATGCCAATGAACAATTTGGCATTTTGGCTTCCCATTGGACAATCACAAAACAAAACAATTATTTCACACCTCTGGCTTCATCCAATAGATTTTAACTCATGAGACTTATGACCTAATTCACACCTCAAAGATACCATCATCTACTAATACTAAACAATTTGCGTTGGATGGATCAAACAAATCACTTACTTTCTGTCTTTTAGATGATGAGGAAACCTTAACAATAATTCAACCAATTCTTCCCATTTTGGTGAATCACAAACCATTAATATTCCCACAAAGTAGGTATGATTATATAAATTTTAAGTAGCTAGTATATAGTGGAAGCCTCAACTAAGAGCAAATCGTTTATGCCCTATCCGTTTCACTAGAAACGTCATGTATTTATAATTATTTTTTTGTTTGAATAGAATATCTTTACTTTTCATACATTTGAATAGAAGAGTACATTTATAAATAATAAAAAAATTTATTGAAAGAGTCCAGTTTGAATTTTCATATACAACATATTCTATTTAATATAATAAATAAGGTGCGGTCCACATTTAAATTTTATTTAAAAAGTAGAGATATAAATGAAAAATATAATACTGAATTACATATTTAAGTTTATATTTTATAATCAATACTGAGTTATACGTTTTTTTTTTAAATCAGACTATTTTAATTGATCCGAGAAAGTATAGAGTAGTGGCACGTGCGGGAAGCGTTAGGAAGTACAAAAAACAATGGTGGAGAATCATGAAATTACAAAAGCTTAAAACAAATAAACATAAGTAGATCTCTCCCACGTTTTGGTGCTCCAATTCAAGGGCAGCAAAGCAACCAGTTCTTGCTCGGCTTAACGGCCGGAACGTGATTATCGTACTTGGGAAAGATAAACAATGTTTGGAGGAAAATGAACTCACGTGCAACCTGGGAATTTGGAATTTAACTCAACATTACACTACGTCGCATTCTTGAGAAAACTTATTAGAGACTATTGGGTGGTGTATCCGCTTGTTCACGTAGTATGGCGCAATCAGGATACATTTAAGAGTGTGCTTGGCGAGCGGAAATGGGAATGGATGTCTAATTTCTATGATTGAAATTCCTATGTTTGTTACCTATAGAAATCTGATAATTTCAACTATTATATTCTCTAAAAAGCAATATAAGATTTTTTTAATGAGAAATTCATCGATTCCCGGATATAAGATGCCCTCATTCCCATTCCTTTTCCTGCGCACCCTAAGGTGAGAGTGCTATGTGTAGGGGAATGTGACGTATATACGTAGAGGGCCATGAATCAATATAATTATAAATTGTTGATTTATGATAAATTTGATGCATTATTTTTAACGATGCAGCAGATATATTCACTAATTTGTCAAAAGATATTACTATTTTACTATTTAAATTTGTGGCAAAGATGTACTATGAAGCTCTCATTGTCGGGAAAGCCGTCAGCCCAAACTAGTTGTTTTGGGACCAAAACATAGAAATAAAATCACACTGGCTTGTTTCTAGAAGAATAAGGTTAATATCGATACTTTCCCTAAATTTTGGGAAAATTACTATTACCCCCCTTAGTTTGATACTTCCATTGGATTTGTATCCATAATTTTCCTAAACTTCAAAGGAGGTATTTGTAATTAGCCCAAAAGAATATTATAACCAAACAGAAAAAAATGTTGTTGTAAATACTGTATTATTTACTATTTCCTCCGTTTTATTAGAAGAGTCCGCATTACAATACTGTTTAGCGAACTTTTATAATGGAACATATGGAATAAGAACTTGAAACAAAATTTAAGTAATTTTAATATAAAAAAAAAAAAAACAATTTCAATCCAAAAAAGAAAGTTACGTCTCTTATACCATAGTATACTCTTTCTTATAATTTTTATTTTAAAACAGAAGATATCACAATTAAACATTTATCACGCTAAGTTACGTCTCCATATAGTCAATACTTTTTTGTATTAAAATGAGTGGGTATTGAGTAGTGAAAAATCCACACACCAAAACAAAGAAGTCATTGCAAAATCACTCCATCTTTGATTGGAGGCCAAAAAGCATTAATAAAAAAGTACCCAAGTAAATTGGATTTGCCAATGGGAAATTAAAGAAAAGAAAAGAAAAAGACAAATGCACCCCCCTTTTAACACAATAGTATCATGTGATGAAGGAAAAGTAGTGGCATGGCCAAACACATGGCTATGAAATAAATTTACAAAATTAATGTAAGATGGATGCAAACAAAACATATGCAAGTGCAACTTTACCCATTTTTTATTTTGAAGAGAAACACAGTTGGGTTTCTTTTGGACAGCAACAACTTTTGTACCTCCATCTCTAGTAAAGAAAACAACACCCACCCCATAATCATTAAAGTTAGATAGATAGTGAAAATGTGAAATGCAACATGACCATATCAAGTCTTTTTTTCTCCTTTCAATAAAAGTAAAAAATAAAAAAGTCTTTTTTTCTAGGCAATTTTTGATACGCTGTGAATTTTACACGCTTAAAGTGACCGTTTAATCTATATGCAACCCGGATTTTCACTTGCTTGGAGGTCATTTTTGAAGATGTATAACATGACACGGAAACGCGATAAGAATCGTAAATTCATACACAACTTGAATTGACATCTCTACTTTTTTTCACTCCACATTATTTTTCTTCCCTCCCATCCCAGCTTAAAGAAAAAGCAAATTACATTTACCTCTCTTTCGCTGTTTGGTCAAATAACAAATAAATTCATGTGGTTTTGAAAATTATAAATACCTCATCGTTGTTTGGTCATAATTACAAAATCGATCTTTATTTTTTATGGTTGAGAACGAACATAAACTTAATTCACTAAAGTTTAGGATCGAATCGGTAAAAGTTCAGTGTAACCTTATTTATTCAATAAATTAACGAACATGAACGAAATTTTAAACTCAATTATTCAATAAACGATAACGGTTGAGCGCTTTCAATCTTGGCGCGACTGAACTCGATATCACCCTTAATGTTTCGGCCTTAAAAAAAAAAAAAAAAAAAGAAACCATTGATGGCAAAAGTACGAAAGGATGTCATGTTTTCAGTCTCAATCTAAGGCTTACAATCATAGTTCCGTCAGCACTTTCGCAATTTACTTTTCCAAACATACATACATTAACAAAATGGCAAAATGGTCAATCATGACGTACCCACAAACCCAAAGTGGCCTCCCATCAAAATCACCAAAATCATCTCTTTTTTTTTTTTTTCCTTTTTTCTTTTCCACTCAATGTTAAACAAATTCAAATCATATAGGCTAATTACATTATTGTCTTTAATCTTTTACTAAATTTTAATTTGATCCCTCATATTTCAACAAATTACATGACAGTCTCACTAGTGATCGGAATTCTATTTCTAAATTACATTCCAATCCCTCTAAACCACATGAAAGTAACAACTCGGTCCCTATAACTCACGCAAAAGTAACATTCTGATCACTCTATCTATAAGAACTTTTTCTTTTGCTATGCTTGAATTCAGAAAATAAATTTAGGTAGTGGAGATGATGGCTGGTGGTGTTTCAGTAATGAGGAATATATAGATATCACATCTTTTATATTGAAAAATAAAATTAGAAAAAAAAAAAGAAGAAAAAGAAAGTAAATTCGATGGCCAAGAATATCTTTGATATTATTTCAGATAGAAGCATCAGTTGAAATATTCTTTCAGTTATCAAGCAAGCATTATTTGAGCTTTTTGTATTCTTTTTGTTGGTGATCAGAGAAATCATATATTCTGAATAAGAAGAACAAAATCTTGGGCTAATATCATATCTTCTTTGGTAAGTTTTACCTTTCTTTCCACTGCAAATTGCATTACCTAAATGGAAAAGGATGGAAGATTCCTATACCATTAACCATGTATGTACTCTGTACCCGTCCGTCTTTAAACAACACGTGCTTTATCATTGTGGTACACGGTTTATACAAATTTAATGGTATAGAGGATCTAAAGTCAGGGGTGGAAAATACTTTTGATATAAAATATTTGAGTTCATGCTCTAGGAATGTGGAATTACCCCCAAAGATTTGGCATTTCATAAACTAAGAAACTTAAAGAAAAAACCACTTTATATTCAAGCAAAGAACTCATCCTCCCCCACTAATTTGTTTAGAGGAACTAATCAAAGATAAAGCAGTACCATAAACAAGGTTTAGGTGGCAATCTTAAGCAACTGGAGAGAACAATTTTATATTTTAAAAGGAGAATTGAGGATGTCAAGGTTTTCCTTTCCAGGGACCAGAACTAAGAAGAGTATATTATTACAAAAGTAATGTGATTGAGGGCATCTTTTAAATGAATATGAGAGCATATGCTGAGCCATACACTTGACCAAATCAGGGGGTACAGGAAAGCAAAAACTCTTGACAATAGAAATACATAAGATTCCCATATTATATGTCCAATCTTTTCTAAACTATTGATGTACACACAGCTTTAGAACACTTGTGTTTTAACATTTTAGTTGTCATTTTGCCTTCAAAACAACTGTGTTAAAGTTATGGCATATGATTGGTACAGAGTTAGTGGTACAGATGATCGGAAGTGAATGAATTCTCAATTTTCTAATCAGCCAGTCAAATAAGTACACACTTTCCATTCCACATGCTGTTTGATGCAATTCAGACTCAAATCCTAAGAATCACCATTCAACATATAGATCAGCCAGTTCTACAATGATTTGATTATCAGGGCAAAAATTGACTTCATGAATTAGAGGGTCTATTCAGTTTAAAAAAAAGAGGAAAACATGTGGATCTATGAAAGTTTCGCATAGGTACACTTAATTTTAACATCATTCCTAACATTAGATCAAACAGAAACACAAAATTTCTAGCTCAACAGCACCTAGATTTCGCGAGAAGCACGATTCTTCTGATTTTCAGAAAGGCAGAACATTCACTGATGCAGAAATAGAGTGACTTTCCTTGTCTGGCAAAATCGAAGAAAGCTAGTCTTGGATTAGGTTATGCAGCCATCTAATCCGCAGAGTTTGACCATCCTTCACCATATTCTTCTTGTTGATAGGAAAAGCCAATACAATAGTTCATCAGCACCAACATGAATAATACAATAGTTATCAGACATTCTTTCACCAATGCATATGCACAGCAGGTCATGACAACCTTCCCCAGCTCAATTTCATATTACCAGCAATTACCACAAGAACATTCACCGTTCCTGAAATGGTGGAATCGAGTATGGTCCCGAACAATGATCTCTCTTTCATATGCTTTCGACACTAATCTCATGAAAGAATGACAATCCTCACAAGGCCTCAAATTTTTCACAATCTTTATAGTGGTTCCTGGGCTGGTTTGAATAAGGCTGAAAGAAATTGCAAGTTTCTCACTGTGGTGAAGCAGTTCAAAGCCTTTCTCCTCATCATCAATGTCAAGTACTAAATCTACGCATTTTGGACTGTAACCTTCATGCCTCAAGTTCAACACTATTTCATCCAAGTTCCCACCAATATTTTCTACCTCAAAATGTCTCAAATCCCCTGTAGTAAATTCATGGATTTTCCCAATTATCTCAACTCTACTATACCCTTGGGCCTTCAAAGGCTGTCTTTGATTGATCAATGTTCTAATGCTGCCTTTCTCTGGCCATTTACCCTCAGAAAGATACAAAATTTCAGGATCATGGGAATGCACTTTTAGTTGTTCAAGAAGGTTCATCAGGCGCTGACCCCTCTCTAAATCTCCATGAAGCTGGCATCTTTTTATCAAAGTACTCCACAGAACAGTATCGCCTTGAAAAGGCATCTTTTTCATGAAGGATTCTGCTTCTTCTAGATGCCCAGTTTGAGCAAGCATGTCTACGATAAATCTGTAATGCACCATTGTAGGCCTTACCTTATACTTCTTCTTCATAGTTCTAAAACAATCCAAGCCTTCAGCAACACAATGTCCATTCCTACAAGCTAATAACACTGCACTCAATGTTCTTTCGTCCAGCTTTACCTCGACACTTTTCATCTGCTCAAACAACTCCAAAGCCTCTCTACATTTCCCATGAATCGCGAAGCCGGTGATCATAACTGTCCATGCAACAACATCCTTGTTCATTGTCTCATTAAACACTTGCAATGCACTTTCTATGCAGCAACATTTAGCATACATGTCAATAAGGGCAGTGCTGACTTTACTATTCAAATGAAAATTTTCCCTTTCTTTAATCAAACCATGAATTTTTATCCCAAAAGAGAGGGCACCAGTATCAGCACAAGCTCGAAGAACCGAAACAACTGTTGCCTCATTAAATTCAATCCCATTTTCCACCATCTGCTCAAACAGAGCTAGAGCTTTGATGGGCTCATCATTGTCCACGAGCCCATCGATTATAGAAGTCCAAGACACCACGTCTCTGTCGAGCATTTCATCAAACATCTGCAGCGCAAAACTAGAAACTCCACAACCCGAATACATATGAATTAGCGCATTGCTAATGTACCTATCAGATCGAAGATTAAGCTTAAAAACAAGCCCGTGCAGCTGTTTACCGAACTGGGCCTGACGTAATTTGGAGCATGCCTTGAGGACAAACGGGAAAGTGAACTTATCCGGCTGAGGTATCCTCGGACGATCGTCTTCCGGGTCGTGCATCGCCAGAAAAAGCTTTATGGCTTGCGTCGGGTCGGGTAAATCCGAATACGCTCGAATCATGGTGTTATAGTAATAAGAATTCGGGGTTTCCATGGAGTTTAGAATGAGGCGGGCGTAGGACAAATCACCTGAGGGAGAGAGAGCTGAGAAGGTGAAAAGCTTGCTTAGATTTTGCTGGAAATGGAAATGGCGGCCATTTTGTTGCATTTGTTCATCGCCATTGTTGTTGTTTTGTCGACCAAACTTGAGTACTTGAGCATGGAGCTGCATGGCTTGACCCAGGGTGGCGATTTCCATATTTCCGCACGTAGAAAAAAATGATTCTTGACGGAGGGTTTTGTTGCTGAGATACATAACTATATGGGTTCTAGTCGAGATTCCGCCAAAAGTTCATTCGGCCCATGATCTAGTGAAAAGTCTTTGAATTGGGCTGACCTGTCTACGGGCTGGCCCAGTATTGGCTTGATTATAAATTGTGAACCGGTCCAACTACTAAATCCAGGAATAGAAATGGGCCATTTGGCACGAAAGCGGTGGTTGGGTTTAATGGGCATATTTTTTTTATGGTTTTGAAAAAATATTTTCAAAAAATAATTTTATAATGTTTCACACATTTTAATGTATTGACCGAGTGATTCTTACTTAGCACCGTGTCCCAAGCCATGCGTCCACTAAACTGGAAGAGTGAATAACTAGTAAAGAAAAAGTACCAATGGCTAGGACTCTCTTTCTTTTTTGAAATTTTCTTACAAAGCCTTATTGATTTCAGTTATAACTTTGGCCCCTCAATCCAATTTTAGGCACTGTCACCATTTTCAACCTTCTGTGTTCGATCTTCTCCCCTAATCCCAAATTTCTTATTCGCCGGAAAAAGTTCAGTCATCTCTTCTCCCGTAATCCCAAATTTCTTGAAGCAGAGCCAGAGACTTAGTGCTCGATCGTTTGAGGTTACACTGAAATTTACGTCTTTTGTGTTAATGGTGCGAACTAATTGGGATGGTCTGCGGTAACTCATCTCTCCGGCAAGGAAAACATTGAGTCTGCAGAATATTTATTTGCGGCAACTCATCTCTCGGAGAAGGAAAACTTGAAAAGATGCAGGAATCTTGACTCAAATGGCATCAATATGCAAATTGACGCCATTAATTTGAGGTTACAGATGGATAATTATTTGTTTGTCGGGCTAACGGTGAGCCCTTCGTGGGATTGGTGAGTGAGCGAGGAACGGGTTGGCAGTGAAGGCCATGGTGGTTTTGAGCAGCTCCGTAAGAAAAATAATCTCTTCATGCTCAAATCTAACTCTATTTAAACTGTCACTGTTAATTAGAGGAAGGAGTTAGAGTTGAGTTTAGAGTTTGTTGTTGTTAATTAGATATATGAGTTAGAGTTGATTTAAAGTTACACAAGTGGCAAGCTTTTATTGGTGGCATAGGGAGTGAATAGGATGTTGGCGAAGGAAATACGTAGCCACACAATGGGGGTGATGGTTGTTTCCGCCTTTAATATTAATTGTCATGATTTTTAAGTTAACATTTTCCAATAATAGAATTATGAATCTCAAACCATACATATGATTTGTACATTTCTCACGTAGATGAGACTTTGAACAATTTGAGGGTAAAATATGGTGAAATTACTTAATTTCGTCCGAGAGTTTCAATTCTTAATCGGTATTGGACGATTCACTAATGATTGTTCAAAAAAAAATTTCAGAAAGACATTCATTGTTAAGTTTCCGCGGGAGTTGAAGTGTGAAAATAAAAAATAAAAACATTTTCATAATAATTACGTTATGAAAAATCCTAGTTACGCGGCTAAGTCACGTTCCTGCGACCGACGAAGACGTGTGACTCTGACACTGTACATGTGTTTGTTTTAATCTGGATCGCCATTGAAGTATCTCCCGACTCCATATAAAACTACTTCACAAGTCTCTAATATCCAGGAGATTTCTCTGTTTGTGCTCGTGCTCGTGCGAATCAAATCTTCAATTCATCGGGCAAATTCCTGACACTCCTTGCTCCAATCCAGTAAGTCTCCTTCGTGGCTTGCATTTGTGCATATACTATCTCCGATCACTTTCGATATTCCAAGATTGAGCATTTTGTCATGATGATCACTATAGCGCGTTTTATGTATGTGATTTTAGGTTAGTTTTGATTCGTGTTTTTGTCTGGGTAATCGATTTCAAGAATCAAGATTATGGCTGTTATTATTTTGTTTGTTCTTTCAGCTGTAATCCCTAATCTATTTCTGCATATTTGATTCTTGTTTTATCTGCAACTGAATTAATTACTAGGTTTTTAGGTTCAAATTTAATGGGCTGCTCTTACTGATCTAGTTCTATTGAAATCTTGGCGTCATCAATATTTCGTTTGTTCTTGATTTGCTGTGTAAATTGGGGTTTCTTTTCTTTTCTCAGTTGAGAAGTTGAAGAGTGAAATTGTTGGTGTTCCAGAAATAAGAGGGTGTTTGCTGTTTGAGCTATTATGGTTAAGGAAACTGAGTACTATGATGTACTGGGGGTCAGAATAGATGCATCCCCTGCTGATATTAAGAAGGCTTACTACCTCAAGGTGAGACCTTTGTACTGTAGGGTTCATTTGCTCTTTTTTCACAACTTAAGAATGATAACAAGTTCAGATCAATTTTTCTTGTTGCTCAATTCAGAACTTTTTTCACAATTTATTATTATTATTTTTTCTTCCAGGCAAGAGTAGTACATCCGGACAAAAATCCGAATGACCCTAAGGCTGCTCATAATTTCCAGGTAAATAGTTCTATTTCTGTCATCACAATATTACATGTAGCTGTAAAAACTAAATTTTTTTGGCACTAAATATCCGTTTTCTATTAGTGGCTAGGTCCTCCAACATTTTACACATTTTTGTATGATCCATTGAGTAATAAAGCTTCTCTAAAATTTGAGATTAAGCTGTAAATTGGAACTAATGAAACCAAATTTTTTATATGTGAAGGTACTTGGGGAGGCTTATCAGGTCTTGGGTGATGCAGAAAAACGTGAATTATACAACAAGTTTGGAAAAGATGGAGTCCGTGAGTACGTGCTCGAACTTTTCTGTCTTTGTGAAACACATTAAGTACATATGTATACAGCATCACATGTTTTTGGAAGTTTGAATTATTTCTTATTTGGAGGTGGTCATATGCTTGGTTATCTCAGCTCGGGAAACTTTAAATGGTGTCTTATGTGCTTAAAATTTCATGCCCATCTGATGGATCTTTAGTGTTTTGGCTTTATAATGGCTAAGACAGGTCTCAGTCTTGCCAGCTTCTTTTTCAACTAAAATGTAGAGAAAGAGATGATTGACTTGAAATTTTACAATAGACTTGCTTAACTTTTTGAGCTTTCTCCACTTATGGTTCTGACCTGATGAAGCTGATCTACAAAAGACTATTATTCTTATTTGTTTATTTCCATACAACCAGTGATACTATGGTGGATCCAGCAACTGTATTTGGAATGCATTTTGGGAGTGATTTCTTTGAAGATTACGTAGGGCAACTTCGATTGGCTTCTTTGGCTGGGGTGGTAGACATTGACGATAACGCAGGAGATCCTGATGCGCGCGCTCAGAAAATTCAGGAAAAATTGAATGTATAGTTGCTGCTCAATCAGAATTTTGAATTCTCACCTCTTTGCACAAAATTGCTTTTTATTGGAATTGGCTCTAATTTATTTCTCCAATGTGACTACTTCTGAAACCAGGCATTACAAAAGGAAAGAGAAGACAAGCTTATAGTAAATTTGAAAAATCGTCTTGAGCCTTTTGTTGAAGGTCACACTGAAGAGTTTGTGGAATGGGCAACAACAGAAGCCCGTCGCCTTTCTCAGTCTGGTATAATCTTTCTTTCTTTCTGCATTATTATACAGAAGTACATTTGACGGCTTTAAGTACACAGTATTTTCTTAGGTCACAAGTAATCAAGGGAATCAACTCCTGAGTCGAGATGGCAGAAGAGTCCTTTTAATAAGATAAAAAAAAACTTTGTAACAAAGCTGATTTCTTACACATGAAAAACTTATATGTTGTCACATATTGGCCACAAGAATCACTTTGAATTTTGCCTATATTCTGAATTTGGAAAATTCATATAGAAGTCTAGATTCAAATTCATACAGAAGTCTAGATCATGCTTGATATTTCTTCTAGTTCTATTTTATGACTTACTACAAAGTGAATGAGCACTTTATCATTGTATCATAGTAGTTCTCTGTATTTTTTCTTCTTTAAAGCCTGCTAGATTAGGACAGCCCTTGGTTGTATTGTGTGTTTCTGAAAATTGATCTTTTTAAGTCCTTCATCTTCTTCCTTTTTTTTTTTAATTGTGCGAGTTATCAACTATATAGCTGATTCCAATCTGTGCTATAAGCCAGAGTGATCTGTATTTTCCTTTGCATTTTAGACTTCTTTGTTAATTTTAAATGGACTTAAACCTTACTATTTTCAGCTTTTGGTGAGCCTATGCTGCATACAATTGGTTACATATACACCAGGCAAGCTGCAAGAGAAATTGGAAAAGACAAAAAGTATATGAAGGTTCCCTTTATAAAAGAGTGGGTGAGAGATAAAGGGCATCGAATGAAATCGCAAGTTATGGCAGCGTCAGGTGATATTACCGACCAATGTTTTGCCGGGTACTGTTTAGTAAATTTTCAATAAATATTGAATAACAGGAAGTTTTATTCATGATTTCAGGTGCCATGACATTGCTCATATTACAGGAGGAACTCAAGAAATCAAACCAAGGAGAACTTTCTGAAGAGAGTGTATTGAAAGCATATGAAGAAAAGAAGGAGGCGATGATTAACTCCCTTTGGCAGCTTAATGTAGTTGATATCGAGTCAACTTTATCCCGAGTATGCCAAACTGTAAGTTCCAGCTTTCTATTTTATGTATTGATACAACATGAACAACCTCCTAAGCTAGTACATAGCATTACTTTTACTTCATTTTGCTAAATGTTGAGGGCACAATGACCTAGGGACTAAGCCCTGTGGGTGAAAAATTCTTCGGCTGGTTGGCCAAGGCTCGTTTGTTGTTTAGGCTAATCTTTATGATGTATGGTAGTTCAGGAAATGTCTTACGTAGATAATTTATCTAGATTATTGTCCTGAAAGAAGCATAATAATCAGAATCCATTGATACTGAAAGGCTGAACTGTGATTAGTGCCTCAGTTTTGGTTACCGTTGGCTTATCTTCGAAAGTATATACTAAGTTATGTTCACATTCAACTCGGGGTTGGATACTACTCTTCTGAGACTTTGATTTCAGTCTAATTAGCTAACCACTGGTTGGTATTCAAGAGTTCTGGTTTGCTTGTTAATTGACGTGGGATACTATGCTTTTTACTGATTTCAGGTGCTTAGAGACCCAAGTGTTTCAAAGGATGTTCTCAAGTTGAGAGCAAAAGCCATGAAAAAGCTAGGCACAATTTTCCAAGTATGTGAGATTCTCTGAAAATGCTATTTCTTGGTAACATGATTCTTGTAAATTAGTGGGAAAAGATTCAAAGGAAAGGAAAACTTTAAATACCTTACGTGAGGTTGAGGGACACCTACTGAAGGGAAAATGGAGATTGAAATAAAAGTTATATTCCATGAGGTAGCCATAGAAACATGAAATTTCTGCCTCAGACAGGTAACTTTGTATGTTGTGAAGCATCTCTGCATTTTGCTTATCCTTAATGGAATGAAAGTTGTTAATCTAAATCAAGAAATTACACTAGGCCTTTAGGCTGAAACGACACCAATTTTCATTAGTTTGCGAATAAGGATGATGAAGCTGTCATATTTATCTTCCCCTTGAACACAGAATGAGTGTTGTCCTTTGCTTTACAGGGTGCAAAGAGCATATACAGCAGAGATACCAGTTTGCGCCGTGAAGGCAAGGAACTACAACCTGTTCCAACAACATCTAAACATGGTTAAAATCACCTTTGTAAGGTCGCCTCGATTTGCATACAAAAGTGAAAATTTGCTGTCTATTTGCTTAGTATCTGGATGGCATTTTTACTTCCCCTTGTTAGTTGTTGCTTTGAGGCCATTCACATATTGTTTTGTAGATGCATATGTTGTTTGTATGACCACATTCTGAGGAAAAGTACTGCCCCCTTCCCCCCCCGTTTGTTTGTTTTTTTTGGAAACGTCAATGTTAGAAAACCTTTTAAAAGTCTTCCTGTTTTGACTATTACAGACACAAGTAAAAGGTAATGTAACAACTAACAAGTACATCATTTTATCTGTAAATTAAATTATTGTTAAGTCTTTTCCGCAACCAACACAAATGAAAAGGTAAATTGTGAGCAATTTAAAATAATGAAGGTGGTAAAAAAAAATTTGTTCTTCCTTCCCACTTCTCCTTCTTTCCTACTTCTTCCTCCTCCTCCCGCTCCCCTGCCGCCGCCGCCCCTCCTCCCTTCTCCCTACCCCGTCGCCCCTCTTCTCTTCCCCCCTTGCAATTTCCGGTTTTGGGATGGAGGAAGAAGAAGAAAAAATTAGACCCATTTTTTGGGAAAAATTGTTGGGATCTCTTCAAGACCCACAATAGCTGAAAATATGCAAGAAGCCATGGATACGGAAAAATGTTCAGAACCTTTTTGTTGTAAAGATGCAAGAAGCCATGAAAAGATGCAAAGTTGGGTTCTTGCATCTTCTGCAAAAACAAAACAAAATTTTTTTTTTTGCCTTCTTGCATCTTTTCAGCAAACAATTAAACAACAATTAAAACTAATGAAAGATGGATATGCTTTTTCCCAAAACTGGAAACCGAAAACTAATGAAAGATGGTAGCCTTGGATTAAATCCATGGAATTAGAAGCAATTGGAAGCTTCGGTCCTACTGCTCCTGCGGCCATTAATGGAGTCGAGGGGAAAAAAAAAAAAAAAAAACGGGAAACTTCAGTACTTCATTAATAATTTTTTCCAAAAGTGGTCTAATTTTTTCTTCTTCTTCCTCCATCCCAAAACCGGAGATTGCAGAAGGGGGAAGAGAAGGGGGGAGAGAAGAGGGGCGGCGGGGTAGGGAGAAGGGAGGAGGAGGAAGAAGTAGGAAGGAAGGAAAAGTGGGAAGGAAGAAGAAATGGGGGGTAATTTTGTCATTTCAATCATTTTTAGGGTTGACTTAGTCCAAGGAGGGCAAGCAGTTAGTTTCAAAAATCGAGAGAGAAATCAATCTCAAGGGCAAAACACGAGGGTAATTAGTGATTTAGCCTATTGAAAATTACAGTTAACTAGGAAAAGAATAAATTTTTCCTATACTTAAAAGAATGGAATTGATATTCGCAGTAACTGTTTCGATATTTGCAATAACATTTCTCTGTAAAAAGACAAAAATATCCCTGGGCAAAAAAAAAAAAACCAACTATGCAGCCCGTAAGGGTTGCAAAAAAAAAAAAAAAATTGAAAATATCGAAACTCACGGGCTCTGTTCCGTTTAATAATTCCTGCAAAGCAGAGCCGGGTGGAATCACAAATCGGATAAAAATCGAGACGACTCGGATCGGAAAAAGGTTAATGCCAAAAGTTAAATGTTTTGCGGTATTGTTTAGATAGTTGGTTTGATTATTTTAGTTGTATTATGTCCGAATTTGTTAGTATTTTTGTCGAAAATGTGAATTTTTTACCGGATTGGCGAAGATCCGCCCGGTGGTTACTGCAAATATCAAACTGAAGGGGGGGTGAAGGGGGGGGGGGGTGTACCATCGCCAAAACCATCGCCGGTCGCCGGCGGTATTTTTTATTTTTTATTTTTTTTAAAGTATTATGGGTATTTTAGACTTTTCACAAGAAAATGTTACTGCAAATATCGAAACGGTTATTACAAATATCATGCCCCTAAAAGAAAAGCTAGGGTGGAAGGAAAAAGAAGGCATAAATAAATAAATATAATTGAAGTGATAGTGGTTCCTTTATAACTTCCACCACTGTCCTTTCCAATTGGTATTTGGTAGGTTGTCTTTGTCGTTATGGATAATTGGAAGCACTATTCCCTCCAAAACCCTTTTCCTTAGCCTACCAAACCTAATCATAACTATTAATTAATCCACAAATTAAGTTAAGCATTACCAATGGCGATCACCATTCTTTATTTAAACGCCCCGATTATTACAATGTCTGATATATTTTATAAGACGAACAAGAGGATTAGAATCAAAAAGCAAATTCAGAAAGAAGTTGAGACACTCGTCTACAAATTCATACCATCTTACAACAAAGAAATTAAAAAAGAAAATGTAAAAAATTAAACTTTCAAACTCTGAATAGTACGTTTTGTAGTAGAACGAATGATATAGCTGGTTTCTCGGATCACCGTTCTCTAGTACATGACACTTGTATATATCAATTTGGGCTTAGATTTTTCATTTTATATTTATAAAAAGAAATTATCTATACAAATCTTGAAATTGGGAAATCATTAGTGGGCGGCCATGATAGAGACCCAAATTTGTTTTGCTTCCAATGGTTACAACTTGGAACCACCACATTTGAAGGTTGAAATATTTTACACTTTGATGCCATGCAATAATGCAACGCAAACCCTAAAACTGTTAAACTCTCATTCAGAAGAATCTGAACCAAGAGAATTACGGTCAAATACTTCATCCGTCTTACTAAAAGAGTCCGCATTGCATTACCATTTTCAGTAATACAAAGTGAATTTTTTGCGTGATTAGTTGCGCGATTAGATATCTTTAACTCTTTCCATTCAAAATTAATGATTACATGGTATGAAGAATTAGACCATAACATAAAATGCGACAGATAAAGCCACACTAGGACCATTGCAGTCAATGCTATTATGATCATCATCCTTGGTATAAGCTGGCTCTGCTCCTTGATTTAACAACACGTACATTCGTAGTTTCGTTCGTTATCCTAGTTTTTTTATTCTGTTTTGATTTTATTTCGTATTCTACAATGCATTATCGTGTCATTTAATTAATTGTTAAGTAAAATACAGATTAGTGACAAAATAAGTTTATTTTACGAGAGTAAAACAACAAAACAATATGAAATAAAAATACTCACATCTTTTACACAATTCTTAACATATTAAAACGGAGAAGTGGCAACACAAAAATCGAGTTACTACAATTATTGATGATTAGCAAATGGATTCGTACTTAATTTACATTATCGATGAAATTGAATGGTGATCTATTGGGAAAGCAATAACATGCATAAAGTCTTTAACCTAAAAATTAACAAAAGACATTAATTGGGAGGCTTAATTATCGTTTCATTTCATGCTTAGTATACATCTCTCGTTCAAAAAAATCGAGTAATATAACTATATTTTATAAATTGTAACGTATAACTTGAAAGTAAACATTTCTAATAAAACGAGCAGTAAAATCCATGTTTAATGATCAACAGCTATTGGAGAACGAAGCAGTACTGGTGCATTCAAATCACAGCGTCAATTCTGATTTGCGGTTTGAGATAACTAAAAATTATGATATCTATAAATCCACTAACTACTAAACGTAGACTTAGTGCCCCAACAAAAGAAAAGTGGTCTCCCTCTACTTTTCCTTTCCAAATTTTTAACACAAAAGTAATGCTACAAAATTGATGTACATTGCGCCCTTTTAGACTAATTAAACTATAATTTGCTTCTTCTTTTTTTTTCTTTTTTTTTTTTTTTTTTTGGGTCTTCTTATCTTTAAGGTCTAATGATGGATAAATAAAAGCACAAGTGTACTAGTGCTTTTCTTGTTCAAAATATAGAAACTAGAAAGAAAGAAAGAAAGAAAGGAAGTCATAATTTGTTGTTCCATTCGTTTCTTCTTGGAGAGCCAAAAAAGAAAGAAAGAGAGATTAAAGTTGCATGCTGATCATCAAAAATGGGGTTCATGTTTCTCCTCAAGAAGTTCGGTCTACTCTTCCTCCTCCTTTCTGCATCACTTTTCTCCACCACTTTATTTGCAGGTAAGCGAGCTATACCCTCTTAAGTATAAACGCATACACGGGATATAAGGAATTTCACCACAAATACTACCGAAAAGCCGTTATTAATTGTGGGATTTGTTTTCATTGAGGTTAACCATAAGTTTGAATTACTTGCATCACAATTCACAGGTCGACATTATTCGAAGCCTGTGGGCAATTTACATAAGGAAGGACGAACAGCTGGTGGTGATGATCACGAGGTTTGTTGATTCTTGCTGCTGTTTTGAACTTAAAAGACGAAAAGGTTTCCGTAACATGGCACCATAAAAAAGAGGGGCCAAACAAAACCCAAAAGTTTCATCATTATGAAACTTTTTTTTGGGACACTTTTGGGCTGTCAAGAATGAAGAAATATGGTCGACCATTTTGGTAAAAAACTGTACACTAATTTCTGCTTTGTTTTTTGGTAGAATTTAAGGCACGAGAAAGTGGTAGAGATAATTCATGAAAGGCTTCTCAAAGTAAACACCAAAGACTACGGGAGATATGATCCTTCTCCAGCACTCCAAAAGCCTCCTTCCAAGCTCATTCCAAACTGATCCAAGTTTCAATTAAAGCTAGAACTCCATGCGGTGGCATATATAGTTCCATTAATATTTAGTACTAATAATAATACTATATATAATATAAATATGCTTATGTAATACATATATATGGTAAGTTTTGAAGGCTTTGCAAGCAATATATAGCTCTAGTATAGTCTTATCTTATGCACTTGTTTTCGATCATGAGTTTTATGTGTATAAAAAGAGATGCATGCAGAATATATATATATATAATATGCTTTAACTATGCCGTTCGTTTCTTCAAGTTAAGATGCAATGTTTGATTTGCTATGTGGTTCCGTCTCATTAAAAGTGTTTGATAGTAAAATCGTTCATGGATATTCAGATATAACTTGAAAGATGATTATTTATATAGGATGGAGCAAGTAATTCTTGCTGCTTTTGTCCAACTAAAAATCACGTATCTTAATTAGTAATAGTAATATTGCTCGCCGTCCTAATTGAAATTACCACATAAACTAAAATTTTAAATAAAAAAAAATAAAAAAAAAGACATTAATCCTTGGATGATTTGATCTTGGAAAATCTCTTACCATGTGTAAGTTTCTTTGTGTAAGATCCAGTGGAAGTTTGGAGTGCACCCCATATACTCGAGAAAATATTAGCTGGTTAATAACTACCATGTTATCTGCTGACGTGGTGATTATTATTCCAATCAAATGTTGCCATGTGTCAAAAAAAAATTACAGCTCACATAAAATTATTTCTCTCAACTATTCCAAATCATCCTCCATTTGCTCCTCCTCCTCCAAAGTTCAAACCCACGTCTTTCCCCCTTCCCTCACCACCCACCATGGCCAACACCCCTTTTCCACCATGGGCGCCACCCAAGCTCATGCCGCCGACGCCCTCCCCCGCTCCCACTCAACCACCGAACACCACCATGGCACCACCTCAACCATACTCACTATCATAGTAATTATTTTTAATATGTATTTAAATGGATTTCATAGATAAAAGCTATTTGGATTCATTCCCTCAGTTAGAAAACTCAAACACAGTCCGATTCGAGAATTTTGCTCATGATGCCACCTTCAAATATCCATTCCATTTGTGTATTGAATACGGGTAACTCAGCAATATTGTTGAGAATCTTCTCCACCTCTTCTTCTTGGTGAGGAAATTGTTAGAATTCATGAGTGGACTGAAATCACCCTTTACCTACAAAAGCGAATTTAAATGGAAGAACCATGCTTGTTAAGAACACTTGAGGTCTGTCGAACGGTTGAACCATGTGGTATGGGAAATATTTGATTCAAAACAATTCCTTGCAGTGGTCTCTCGTCAAACCCAATTCTGGAAAATTTCGCCCATTATTTGAACTAGTTCGTCAGCATCGCGGCAATAATTGCCGGAAAACAGGACAAGAGTCGTCGGCTAGGTGAAACACAGAAAAACTACGACGGAAAGGGTGAGCTTGAGTGGAAACTTCGGAATCGTATTGCCATTTATGAAGTAATTGAACTGCGTTTTCTTCGGTTGTTCCGGCGACGGTGAATCCGGTGACGAACTCTGGAAGATGTACCAAATTTAATTGGAAGGCAAGCTATTAGCGTTTTAATATGTATTTAGATGGGATCCATACAGTGATGGATTAGGTGATTGGTTAGTAGAGACGGTGTAAGACAAAGAATTGGTGGCGGTGGCGGTGGCGGCTAAGGATTTGGAGAAGCGGAGGAGATGGTGCCGGGTGAGAACGAGAGAGAGTCTTATCATTATATCTGACTTGTAAAAATTTGTACACATGGCAGCTTTTGAGTGGAATAATAACCACCAACTCAGCTAATGATGTAGTGATTATTAACTACTTAATATTTTCTCCATATACTCATGCTTCCCCAATACATTTGTATCATTTATTATCTAATCTTCCCTGTCTTGCTCTAAACAGTAATACAAAGTTGATTATTATTTGGGTAAGACAGAGAGAGTATATAACAAAGTTATGAATCCTTGTATCTAGATCCGAAAGTTTTGGATCAACATTCAACGGATATTAGAATCAGAACAGAAAGAAAGGATGGGAGGCAACCATGCATGGTACTTCTCCACCCTGTCTCCAACCAAGGAACAGTTGATTGAGCGAGCGGCTCATGAATGCTACCGGTGCACCCCGAATAGAGCCAGGCCGAAAAAAGACTACCGAAAAACCCAATTTTTGGGTCAATTGAAACAAGACCTCAGAAAACGTGAGCCCAACTCGGTCTATGTTTCAAAATTACTTGGAAGTTTGGAACTACTTTATGTAATTTTTCAACGTTCACTTTCTCAGCTTACTTTTTAAAATAAGAAATCTAGATTGTGGAATTGACCCATGGTAAAATTGGAATTCCAATTCTGAATTTTGGAAAATTTGGTCAAACAAACAACATAATTAGAATTTAAGCCCCTTCTAATTCTATTTCTATGTTCCAATTCTCAATAAATCCACTAACTTCGTTTCTTGGAGAGCAAAAAAAAGAAAGAAAGAGATAATTAAGTTGCATGCTGATTATCAAAAAATGGAGCTCGTGTTTCTCCTCAAGAAGATCGGTCTCCTCTTCCTCCTCATTTCTGCATCACTTTTCTCCACCACTTCATTTGCAGGTAAGCGAGCTATACCCTCTTAAGTATAAACGCACCACGCACGGGATATAAGGACCCCACCACCACAAATATCACCGAAAGTCCGGTATATATTAATTGTCAGCTTTCTTTCCCTTGCATCACAATTCACAGGTCGACATTATTCCAGGCTTGTGGGCAACTTACCCAAGGAAGGAAGAACTGCTGCTGATGATGATCATGAGGTTTGATATTTGCTATTGTGAACTTAAAAGAGCCAAAACCCAAAAGTTTCATAATAATTATGAGACTTTTTTCTTTCTTTTTTTTTTCACTTCTGGGCTTTCAAGAATCAAGAAATATGGTCGACCATTTTGGTAAAACTGTGCACTAATTTTTGCGTTTTTTCTTGTAGAATTTAAGGCATGAGGAAGTGGTAGAGATCATTCATGAAAGGCTTCTCAAAGTAAACACAAATGACTACGGAAGATCTGATCCGTCACCGGCACTTAAAAAACCTCATTTCAAGCTCATTCCAAACTGATTCATGATCATCAAACGTGGTTATGTACTTTTTGTATGGGTTTATCTGATTTGTACTGTTTTCGATCAGTTTTGTGTAATATGTAATATGATAAATAATGATGTTCGTCTCTTCAAGGCGGGCTAGATATATATGAAATAAGTACTTTTCTTTCTTGGAGTATAAATGAGAAGTGCATTCATTACAAGTTGCATTTGCTTTAAGACGCGATGTTTGATTTGCTACGTCATTACTCATTTGGTTCCATTAAAAGTGTCGGGTGATACAACTATTTTTTAATATTTAGATATAATTCAAAAGATAATTATTTATATAGAGATGGAAGAAGTAATTCTTACTTCTCCCAATCCTAATTGAAATTACCACAGAAACTCATACCAAACCCATAAAATTAGTCGTTACTATATCCGATGTCAAACTTCTATTCGACCAAATAACTAGTTTCATGAAAGGGAGAAAAAAAAAACTAAAAATTAATTTGGAGAGGATTTTTTTTTTTTTTTTTTTTGAGGAAATTGCGTAGGAAAAAGAGTTAATCCTTACATAATTGGATATTGGGTTCCTGCAAAAAAAAAAAAAAAAAATTTAAAAATTGGATATTGGGAAATCTCTTACCATGTGTAAGTTTTAAACTTACTACAAAGTCTAGTGGACGTTTGGAGTTCAGCCCATATTCTCTGGCTTCGAGGCCCAATACATTGGCCCATTTATCTTTCTTTCTTTTCAGAGAAATGTTGGCCCATCTATCTTCAAAGGTTTTTTTTTTTTCAATTTTGTCCGTCTCCGTAACTCCGTTCATTCGAGTCCTATAATTTTCAAATGAAATGACCCATAAACAAAGCGGTCAAAGTTTCAACTTTCAACTAACAAGCTCTTTTTGACTTTTCTGAATGAGGAAGGGAATTTTGGTTTTTTTTAGTATTTTAATCAAACTTTGTTTTATATTAGGGCATAATACAATTACAGAATGTTTTTATTTTTTTAATATTCATCAAACTATATTTCTGTTACAAATTAAGTTAATAGAAAGGGGATAATATAATTTCGCAAGTTTGTCTGCTTTCTTGTCCTAGCTATTGTCTATCTGTATGTAGAAGTTTCAATTTTGTGAGATTTTTTAGATAACTTTTACGCGCATACGTCCATATTTATTTCAGTAACCTTAAATAATTTCCAACATTTTTTAACACTCAAATGTGGTTGGAAAATACGACATTTTTCTAGCGACAACCCAATTGGTTTAAACCGATATACTTTGTGATAAATCATAAATGATCCACATTCTAACATCTATATCTTTTGTATATGTACTATGTCTCACTGACAAATTCGTTATTTATAAACAGTTACGAGACAGTACTAATGACGAAAATTCGTAATAAAGAAGGGTGGAAATTAAGCAGCCAATGTTGGCTGAATTAGGTGGCCAAAAATCGTAAAGCCGCTGCTGAAATCACTGGCCGGCACACCAAAAACGGTTGTCTTAGAAAAGCTAACAGTTTTGTGTAATTTCAGTCAATAATTTAGGGCCGTTCATCCGACCCGCTGATCGGATCACTAAATTTCCAGATCACTGTGGTTTTCGGATCTGTTCGGATCGGGTTAGTTTCTGATCCGAAACCTTTTTTTTTTAATTTAAAGAAAAGAAATCTCTAACGCAAATGAAAGATGTTTCTGATCCGTCGCCGTTCGTCACATTCGTCGCCGACCTCAACTTCTCTTCGCCAGTCACCGGAAGTGGCGTTGTACTCATTTATCTAGTTCGATTCACCTTCGTTGCGAGTCGTCGACCGTCGCTGTTCGTCGGCGTCGCTGAAATTCTCCAGCCCATTTCAATCCCAGTCCTTCACTGAAAAGGTAGGGCACTTCTCTCATCTCTTGCCTTTTTATCTCCCAAAGATTCAAATCCAAACAGAAAGACCAATCTCATATGGGTTTCTTGGAGTCTCAAATCCCTTCCCCCTTTCCCCTTTTTTGCTTTTAAGTTGGGGCAGCCAATTCTTGGACCCGTACTCTTGAGATTTTGCAAAAGGGTCATCTCATTTTGAGTACCTTTACTAACTGTGAATGATTTGTTTCACCAATTGATGTTAAACCAAGGAAGAATTGGACATCTTTGAAGGAAAAGACTCAGAGCAAAAAAAAAGCCAATTGGAAAAAGCAAAGAAAAAAAAAAAAAAGAGTTCGGATCGGGTCCGATCCGATCCGAAATGCCCGATCCGAAGAGGGCGTAATCCGAACCAATCCGAACTTACCGATCCGAATCCGATCCGATCCATGAGCATTTGAGCAGCCGACTCAATATTGTGCTGCTGCTTCTAACAAACTAAATGCATGCAATATTGTATCCATAAATTTCCATGCTTTTGAATTACACTGCGGTTGATATTACACGTGGCTCTTTCCCAGAACAGAATAGTAACGGTTGGAGTCCCTTTCAGTTTTTACCTTTGTCGGTCAAATGAAAATAATGTTTGTTACACTTTTTGATCTTTAAAGTTGAAATTGAAAGCCTTCTCCCATGCTACAACGCCATTGGTGTTATTTGCTAGTCCCTTTTATCTTTCTCCGGGATAAGACATGTATCATGACGAACGACAGCGTTGGAATTTTTTGAATAGACGATGTAAAGAATACGTGTGCTTGTCAAAATTGGTACCACATATTCGTTTGCTTACTACAATTGGGGCACACACAACCCTTGATAATTTTATTTTTCAATCAGAGTGTTAGACGATTTCAAATAACATTTTTAACGTTTTACATGCTAGTTACAAGCTTCTACAAAGAAGTAGAAGTGTGCAAATAGATAGATTCCTTCGGTTACACGTCATCGTCATAATTTTCAGTGTATTGCATACGTATTCATCGGGTATCATCCATCCATGTTGTTAATAATAGTAGCGTAGAGTAGAGGAAAAAAAAACAGTGGATCCCTAATTAATTTATTTTTGACTATAACCCTATTATTTATTAATTGCTTAAAAAATGTTTTTGATGTAGACAAATCTCTAGTTATAAAAATAATAAATACGTAACTCTAACACTCAACACTTTTTTCCGTCAACTTGTCCTTAATTAATTTATGAGTTCAGGTGTTAATGACAAAAGTACACTTAACTGTCGTAGCCGTATTTATTTCTCCAAAATTTCATTAAGCAAGATGATCATATTTAGTAAATTATTTAATTTATTTTTGGAGCCTATTCGTTAAGGGGTTTTAAGGAATACTTTGGTATAGTTCGTAGTTACTGATTCAAAACACAAACGTTCTTTGGTACGGGCCAAAATTTTGTTTCCAAATATAGTTTCCCAAAACTGTTCTTTTGGTCCCTTAATGTCATTGTTATCGCTATGCTTAAACTGTTTCTCTTAATTTCATTACCAAACATATTTATTGAAAACAACTTTCTCCACATGTTCGGTTGCATATTTTCAAAAATCTTCCTTGAAACGATGCAACGAACATACTTTTAATTTATTTCTTTTCAAAATAAAAGGAAAAATTCAAAAGTTTATTAGTGTTTTATATTGAAATTTTCATAAAATATCACTTATTGACACTTTAAAAAAATAAAAGGTTGTGGAGACATTAAAAAAAATGAATTAAATATTAATTACGTTAACTCATATTAGACTACTACACTTTCTTGCACACGTTACCACCAGCTGTTACCTAACCATAAAAATTTGGATGATTGAAGTCACAACACTAAGCAACGTTCGAAACGTGGACTCCCAATTTCACTGCCAACTCTTCCGACAGGGATACTTTGTCAATACCATGGCTGTCCAAATCCAAACTAAACACGAGTCATTAGAAGGTAGACAAATAAGGTAATTAACCCAAGTGAAATACTCCTAGCCGGGAAAGAGCAGTGTGCGGGTCACCCAGATGTCATGTGTTCAATCCATATATTTGTCAGTTCTACTTATTTATAGTGCAAAGTTGATAAAAGTCTGCCTTAATGCATACTACATTATAGTGAGATTAGTTTTCACATGATGATGATGATATAGTCTTGTAAAATGAACTATTTAGTTGTTAAATTTGACTTATACAGTCGTATTAGTAATGTATACAATGTCAAATTTAATAATTGAATAATTTATTAACCGAACTGTAATTTATCCTCTTTTTATATATATTTATATCTACCCTTTGAAAAAACACAAAAAACTTAATTATTTAAGGGTGAAATGCAACCTTATATAAGTAGTTCTCTTCGATTATACCAAAAACACATTCAATGACTCCTTACTGACATTGGACTAAAGTATCAAACCGGCTTAAAAATATTTAAGAACTTTTTGTATGTCATATTTCAAATATTACAATTTTGCACTAACGCGTCATTAAATTGAAAATATTTATCGAATAAGACACTTTAGGGATACTTAAGGAGTTTAAGGATTAGTCCTTCGAGTTATTCCTCAAAACAAATTTAACTTGCTAAATTTTCTTGGTTAAAATGATTGATTGAACTATAAGATTAAAAAAGTTTAAATAAAATAAATTTTAAAAAAAAACTCTTCAAATTATGTTCAATGACCAATTGACCAGAAAATAGACAAAAAAAAAAAAATTTCAGTTATTATAACTTAAAAGTAGGGCTGTTCAACAGGCCGAATTGACGGTCTACTGGCCTACCGATTCTGGTTTTCACCGGTTCGTCATTTTTTGGCTACATCCGATTGACCGGCCGGCAAGCTTACCGGTGTTGCCGGTCCGGTTGCAGCCGGTTCCTTGTACTTTTAAGTTAAAAGTACAAGGAACATTATTGTTGGCGGCCTACATAGAGAGTGACGCACTAATTTTAGGTTTGCACGGTAACTGCAATTCTATTTGTAATAGAATCTTAAAATGTTTTAATAATGCAGACACGAGATAGGCCCATATTTTTTCTTTTTTCAAAATTTGTATTTTTCTCCCCGAAAAGAAAGCAGCATGTCCTTCCTTTGAATTAATTCCAGCGATTTTATTAATGATTAAAGCTATTTAATTCATTTAATTTAATAATAACGCAACAAAACAAATAGCGACAAAAAAAAAAAAAACATTGTAATCAATTAATTAACTACACTTTTTAAGTTAAGCGTGGCTAAAGTTGTGTGAGACTGTTCCCTTGATGTTTCAGGCCACCATGGCAACTTTACATCTTTACAGTTTACACAACCCTAATTAGCCGTGTAGTGTGCACGGTGGAAAACTTGTATATGTATCACAAAAATATCTACCATGTACCATGTATAACAAGACTAGTGAGTTTCGCTTTTGCCATTTCTTCACTCATGCAGAATTGAGATTAATCATTCACGACTAAATGGATCATTCTGAACCCACACGAGGGAAAATCAAAAACCCCTATGAGATTTGGACAAAAATCAAAAATATTTTGGAGGTTAAAAAAAAAATATCAAATAGTCTTTTGACTAACATATGACCTCTCATTGACCGGCATCTTCTTCGTCATCATCATTGTCGGTATCATCATCTTTGTCGTCGGCATCATCTTCATCACCGTCGCCGGCATATGATGCCAATAAATCAAGCTGATGAAGATGAAACCTCAGAAATATTTTTTTATTTTTATCCAAACATCAGGAGAGACCAACAACTATTGTCAAAGAGATTCAACTTTTGTGGTTGTTATAACGTTTTAAAATATGAGTTTGAAATATATTTTTTAAAATTAATCTTTTCACATATTAAAAATATAAAAAATTTAATTAAGGAGTAAAAGATGTATAGAAATTGGTAATAAATTACTATATAATATATAAAATTTAATGTACAAAACGTACAAAAAAATCGAAATAGAATCTAAAAACCAATTAACACGAACCAGCATAATGTTGAGCCGGCAGCTTTTCCTGGGATGAGATTGTTTTCCTAGTGAATTGTGCGCGTAAACTATTTTGGTGACTTTACAACAATGTTCTCTATGCCTAGTCAATTATTGAGAGGACTACTCCTAATATTCCCAGTGTCACAACTCGGGTCACCAAAAATCCTGTTTAGCAATCAAATCAATTGGACGTGTATAAAGCACCGTGTTCGTGGATAGGCTTTTGAAATTTTATTTTAATATAGTATTTAATGTATGGAGAAATTTATTTTTAATAAGAAAAAACATAATTATGTTCAAGGATATAGATATCGTGTAGTAGCGATGAAGAAATAACGATACTTTTTTTAAGCACTAGGACAAGTAGTACCAAACTTAAGGCCTGTTCTTTTTGAACGTTTTGAAAACAGTTTTGAAAATAAGTTTTATAATATAAAAAGTGTATTGAAAATATAAAAAGTAGATACTGAATGGTAAAAAGTTGCATTGAAAATGATGGAATATGATTAAAATATATTAAATTTACTGTTGAAACCAAAACCGTTTTCAAAACGAAACAAAAAGAACAGGGCCTTAGTGATAGTGTGTGTTATTATTATATTCTTAACTCTTTTCTATCTAAACGATCCTAGCATAACGATACTTTTTATTATTATTTTAACTCAGCACTATTTCATTGTTATCATCTATTACATTGAATGCAGAGACTATGGAAAAGGAAAAAACGAAGCAGGGAAGCCACTGCAGAATTCTGTCAACCTGCGCTCTAAATAGGCAGAAAGCATAACGATACTTGTAATTAGCATATATGTTAACAAAAACATACCTTTATTTGCTACACCTAAAAAGACAATTTATATTAGTACGTGAAAATTCAAATTAAACCTAATACGTTATAAATAATTTGTTGGATTGGACATAACTCGAATTATTATACACAATTTTAGTGTGCAAATAAAAAGAATAATGTATTGTCATTTTTAATGTAATATATTCTTATTTTTATGCGTCAAATGATTATAAATTATACTAATCATGCAATAAAAGTCGAAAAAACACATATATAACTATTTTATTAGGACAAAAGAAAAAAGTATTTGTCATTTATAGCATAATACAATAATTCATCATAACGCCTAACTCTTGGGCTCACTTTCGCAATTAACTTTAGGACACAATAAAAATTGGGTCCAGCTTTAATTGAATAAGAATGTAGAATTTATGTATATTATAAAATTGTTAATTTAGAATATTCTCTAATTAATTAAGCTGGATGTCTTAACTAGTGTTTGGTGGAAGGGAATTAATCCAAAAACTAAAGCAAGAAACAAATTAAAGAATCTCATTCCGCTTTCAAGTTTAATTTTTATTACTTTCTTTTTCTTGTAACCCCAAAAGCAAGGAATGCGTATTCCCCACTCCGCGTACTTAATAAGAAACACCCCCACATTTATTTTCACCACTTTAAAAAAATTGATAAATTACATTTCATCAATTGTCCGTTAAATTTTTTTTTTTTCATAACAATCGCCTAACGGTTTAACGCGTATTTTCATCAATGTGATGCATTAAAAGTTAAATTCGAAAAGTAATATTTTATTGGCTAACTTATAATCACAATATATCAGTAATACATTAGATGCTGTATTAAATACGCCATAGTTATGAGTTTTGTCAGACCATCAAACGTGTTAAATATAAGTTTTATGTTAAAGAAAAAGAAGAGCATAAATGACAAAAAGTACGACTTATGTAATACTAACATTTCTCTTTTTTTCATTTTTTAAAATTGAGATTTTGTTAATACTTTGTATTTATACACCAATTAACTTAATTTATGTTGTATATATGTATATATATACAAATAAATAAAATTAAAGATCAAATTTATGTTGTATTTATACACTGGTACGTTTAGCACGGTAAATGTAAAACGTTAAAAGTTACCTCCGACCAAAAGGTACAACATTTTAAAGATGAGGTACTACAAAAAATTAATACCGCCATGAGTTTTCCCTCGTCAATAAAAGATGGAGGTGTGTCCCCGATTCTGAAAGTTTGACTAACAAATAGTGGACAAAAACAAAAGGAAAAGAAAAAGGGGGTACACTGACGCGTGTCAGTTAACGCCGTCAAATGCCGACGGTCCTCATATCCTACTCTGCTCCCCAGCGAGAGTCCACCAATTTGACGGAACTCTGCATTTAAACGTCTAAAAACGACCTTTCACACCTCCGCCCCCGCCCCTCCTCCTTTTTCCTCCTACTCGAGAAGCTGAAGAATCAGAACATTTCACTTTCTCTCTCTCTTCTTTCCCTCTCTATACATATATGCTTGCTCACACACTATTTCTCTCTCTCTCATCAATCCTGGGTTTCTCTGCGGCTTGTCTCTAGACTCTACCTGCTGTGGTTTGGCGTCAAACGGTAGAGTTCCGTCGTTTCATTTCACTTTTAATATTCGCTTGTTGATATTTTTTGGGTTAGTATATGTATATAGTTAGGTCATGCTTTGAAGATGTGTGGATATGGAATTGGAGGATATTTGATGTGTTTTTTTTGGGGAGGAAATGAAGGATTGTATTGATTAATATGAAGAAAGAATTTATGGTGATTTGTTTGGTTGTATATTTGCTGTATTTTGGTTTGATGGGGGGAATTTTTGGTGGGTGGGTGAGGTGGAGGCGGATTAGTCTGATGAGATAAATATGGGAACTATACTGCGGTATTTAGGGCAAGGAGAAATATATCTGGTGGTATTTTTGACCGAGATTTCTGTCTCACGGGCCGGAAATTCGGATCCACAATTCGGTGAGTTGTGGAAGTGTTTGATTCTTCTTATATTTAGGTTTTTTCGCGACTCGGACTACTGCTCAGTCTTGTCATGCGTGTGCAGCAGGATTTAGCTACTTCTCATTTCACTTAAATTCCCCCCAATTGAGTGTATTTTATTTTATATTTTTTTGGGGGTTTTGCTATATCTTCTTGGTTTGTAATTGTAGTTTGTGTTGGCCTGTTGGGTATATTTATATTTCTAAGATTTTAATGCCTTTTCATGGAGGTGGAAAGAGTTGTGAAATGGTTTCTTTGATTGGGCTGATGAGGTCGTGATTCATAAATCTATTGTTTGCACAATCATCGATATGGTTCCCAGATTGGAGAGTTTTTGTCAGGGATTTTGTTTTGTTTTGGGAGCATGTTTGAATCCCTAAAATTAATGGAACAGGGAGAAGAGGTTTGCTTTTCAGCTCGAGTGATTCATTTAAGAAGGTGGTAGTATAGCTCTTCATTGGAAAAATTGTGTGGATTCGTGCTATTTATTTATTTCATTACAAATCAAACTATTCTTGCATATATCCTACTGTATCGGTCTGGTGGTGGTATTGTTCTAAACATGGCTTCTTCTTGCTTAACTGCCACTAAGTTCTGTTCTGTTAATTGATCCAATTTTTCTGAGTACTTCATCTGAAAGTTACCTTCGAATTTATTGAACCATGCAAGAGTTCCATGGTTTGATGTATTCTCTGTTCTTGTTTTGCTAGCTGGATTACTCTCATCCAGATTTCAGGTAGTGATGGTTTTGTATTCTTTCCTTGCAGTTACCATGATGGAATAGTTGGTGTGACTTACAGCTGCAAACACTCTGCTTTGACTTTGTTTTATGTGAGTAAGCATGGGGTCTGCTTGTTGTGTTGCTGCTAGAGATGGAACAGTAACTAATGGAACTACTGGTGATATTTTGCATCGGAACATTCGTCATTCACCATCTTGGAGCTTTCGGTGGGATAACAGGGTGCGCGTTGTGGGGGATGAAGGTTCTCTAAACTGGGCTTCTGATGGTACCACTCGCAATAATAGATTAGAGGTTAAAGCTGGACCAACCCTTGAAACTGCAAATGCGTCTGAAGAGGGTAGCCCGTTGGATAGTTATCGATCACTTGTATGGCAGAAGTCACCAGTTCTGAAGTGAATAATGGGGTTAGGAGGCTCCCTGCTTCAGGTAAATCTTTCACTTGATGTCAATATCAATTTGGTTGTAATTGTTCATATAAACCTCCTGATCAGAAAGTGGATCTGATTTGTAATTGGGTTAGTGGTGCTTGTGGGCAAATAGTGTATACTGATTGTGATTGAAGAGCAAAGGTGTTGACAGAGGGAAAATCTTCTCAAAATGTGTTAGTTAAGTAGCGCAATACAGAAGTGATTTCCAAGGCAACCCTTTATATCACTCCTGTTGGTACTTGGCCCTTGGTGTTACTACTGGCTATTGCTTCTGGGAGGGGTGAATATACTACAGGATCACAACTTTTCTTTTGCCCGTGGCTAAGCGATCCACTTTCTTATGGTTACAGGTTTTAATATTAAATCCAATCTTGGAATGCGCCATACTTTGTAGCCTTGGTACACTTTAGATTGGCTTTAGGCATTTTCTTTTCATCACCCCTTTTCCCCTCCCTCGCCCTCTCTTACCTTAAAATCAGCAGCTTTTTACATTTTTCAAACTGATGACCATCTTTTGGCTAACACAGTTGTCCCTCGGAGTCAGTTTTATAGATTGTCAGCTATACTACTGCATTAATCATACCCATTTAATGTTGGTTTACGGCATTGTATTGTACTAAAGATATGTGTATTCTCCCACTGCTATCATTGTTTCTTGTACTTCATAGAGGACTGTTCCCTTACGTCACACAATAATTAGAGCCCAGAGTAATATGAAGGGCTGTACTGAGCTTGGGCCTTATGAACTGAAGCATTGGACCAACTCTAATGATACGCATAAAATAAGATACGAACACTGACAATATGTTTTTCAGAAGGTTTTAGTGTGATTTAACGGATGAAGTTACAGAAGTGGAACTTTTGGAAATACTCTCATTGTTTTCTTGGACTAAATCTGTTTGATCTGTGGTTTTCTGAATTCATAGTTCAATATAGTCACACGAGTAATGAAAAAGGAAAAGCAAGTGTTTCAACTATAAGTGCTGTTAAGGCCATGAACTCTCAATTAAGTATTGGTTAGTTTGATTCATTACCCTGCTAGATAACACTAGCCAACATCCTTGTGTAGGTAAATGAAGTTCCTCCAAAGTGTTTTGGGTTGTAGCAAATTCTAGCATTTATCCTTTTCAATTGTAGTCTTGTGGCCCTATGCTGTTAAATTTGAAATATTGTTGGCTTTACTTGCATTGAAACTGCATTTCCAATTAATTTTCAATTTGTGTAATAAGATGGTAATTTATTATTCTTTCAACAACAGTAGTTTGAGAATAATAGTGAAGTAATATTTGCCCAATTCATTGTTCTATCAGTTCACTGAGAGACAAGAAGCTGTGATCTATTTAAACCTTGATATTAGATCACTTGCATTCTGTAAAGCTATAATGCCCAAGTTAGCCTGGATAGAAAAGTGTGTGCATTGGCTGGTCATTGTATGATATCTCCTTGTCCATTGCTGCTTCGGTATTATTTGCGTCATACATGCTGAAGAGTTTCAGGTTGCATATGCCCTTTAATTTGTTCAGTATATGACTTCTTTCTTCTTCTTGTTGCAGATCATCTGACCTCTAGAAATTCTACAGAGGTGAGTATGGAAGAGCAGGAAGTTTCTCTTAGATTTATTTACATTCTTACTGTCATTTCGCTCTGTTTTTTCTCCAGCAGCATCCTGAGTGCGTTTTTCTTTTAACCTGTGATTCTTAATTATTAGGCGAAGGAGCTTACTGGATCCCCAGAAGTTTCTTGCCCTTCTCCTGTTAAGATGTCTCCTTCAGCACCTTCAGTTGCATCTTTGTCTACATCACCTTTGTCGTCCCAGAGCCACCCACTTCCTGCAAACTCAACTCCATCAAGATGGCCTCGCCGTTCTCCTGGACACCAGCTCCTACGACAAGTATCTGATAGCCTAATTCCAGCAAGCAAATCTCCGACCCTGTCAGTATCAGAAGAAGCATCTTCTTTTGTGGCCACTGGATGGAGCCATGAATCAACCCGGGGTTCCCATGGTGGTTCGTCAGACAGTTGGTCTACACCTACCTTCCCTGATATCGTGACGACTACTCGTAGAGAGAGGTGGTCTTTCGACAGTGAAACCCTGTGTTTTACTCAGGATAAATTAACTAGATCTAGTGGTAGAAGTTCTAGTTGCCAACTAGATCTCCAAACTTGTGGCATCTGCGCAAAACTCTTAACCGAGAGATCTTTATGGGGCAGCCAGAAGATCATACCCACCAATGAGCTTGCTGTGGTTGCTGTCCTAATATGTGGGCATGTTTATCATGCGGAGTGCTTGGAGAATATGACATCTGACACTAATAAGTTCGATCCAGCCTGCCCTGTGTGTACCTTTGGGGAGAAGCAGGCACAGAAGCTGTCTGAGAAAGCTTTGAGAGCTGAATTGGAATTGAAGAGTAGAAAGAGATCCAGGAATCGAATTGCTGATGACGATCTTCATAGTGACTTTGGTTCCTTTGATCGCCAGAAAAGCACTGGGAGGGGTTCCAAAATGAGTTCCAGTTCCAGCATGAAAGGCTCTTTAGGAATGCCGTTCTTGAGGCGTCACTTTTCTCTTGGATCAAAAGGGAGTAGATCCTTGTCAGATAATCATTCTTCTTGGAAGAGAGGGTTTTTCTGGGCAAAATCTAGGAAGGATTGAAGTTCTCACTCAATCTATGTAGGTGAGTCTATCTATGCTATTCTTCAGTTTTTGTTCATGTTTTCATTTTGGTCAGAAGAACTGTTTCTAATGTCAAGATGAATTGTTTCATTGTTGTTGATTTATTTATACAGATTCTACAGTTGATCTTCTCTACTATGGCCTTCGTTGGAGCTGGGAAGCAAGAAGGGAGCAGGCAATGGAGGATTGTTGCATGCAAAAGTAGGGGGTTAGCTTTTGAAGATACTGTGTAAAGGAAGACCATAAAAAGGAGGGGAATATGGATATCCAATATATAGGAAATACAAAAGGTGATAGGGAATGTGATATCTTAACTAGTTATCGCCCATTTTGTACAATTAAATTGGTTGTTTTTCTTCATGAAGAAAAAAAGAAAATGTTTATTTCAGCCATGCCGGCATGCCTTTTTTTAGACTCCACACTTGGAAATTGGAAGTGTTTCGTCTCATTGAAAAATGGGTTTTAATCCATTGGGCTGAATGATAGTTGGGCCTCCAATAATGTTGTGAAAAACAAAATAAGGGTAAACTTTAATATATGCCACTTCAATCGTTTTGGTATATGGTATTTCAAATTAACTTAAGTTGTCACTAATATTTACCAATTGAACATTTTTAGTTTTCCTCTGAATTTGTTAAATATGTACACTAAAGTATATTGTTGATTTTAATGGCCATACGAGTTTCAAAACTATTCAGTTTATAAAAATTAAGAATTAAAGATTGTGACCAAAATATTATGAACTAAAATGACCAAAATTGGTAGATAGAAGCATGGGTCAATCCAGTTACACATTCATCCCAATCCAAAAGTTGATGAAGATTGAAGAGTGAAGAAGCGTCGAATACCCATTACGTAGAAGGGCATCACATGGAACAACACCCGTTACGCCCTACATTATGGACACGTGTCCTTGTGTCTCTTACGCGTGGCAGTAGTATAACACCTCAGCTTCTTTCTTTCTCAATACGTGTGACTCCCGGATTTCCATGCACATTGCTGTGCCACCAAGCCAAACATGCTTTCGTTTATTTAACTCTTTAAACTCCCAACTCCCACCTACGAAATCGAAATCGGAAATAAGAAATCTATCCATCCAATTAACTTGAAAATACTCGAAGAATTCCTTGATTGTCGGGAAACATGGCGGATATACGTGATGAACATGGGCATCCTATCCAGCTGGCGGACCAGTACGGCAACCCTGTGCAGCTAAAAGATGAGCACGGCAACCCAATGCACCTTACTGGCGTCGCTGTCTCAGCCGGCGCCGACAGCGGTTTGCACACTGTCAGAACTGGACCAACCGCTCATCCTCCTTCTACTCTTACCGGAGCCAGCGCCGCCAGCGCTTTTCATCCTATTGGAACTGGAACAACCTCTCCTCCACCTACTACCACAACTATTGGAGCAGGAGCAGGGGCCGATAGCGCTTTGCATTCTATCGGAACAGGACACACCGCTCCTCGTACTACTGCTATTACTGGAGCCGGAGTCGGAGCCGGCGCCGGTAGCGCTTTGCATAATTTGGGAACTGGACACACACTACTCATCCGACTACTACTACTACTACCACTGGAGCCGGTGCCGGTAGCGGTTTGCATGCTATCGGAACTGGACACACCGCTCCTCATACTACTACTACTACTACTACTGGAGGTGTAAGTCATGAGCAACTTCGTCGCTCAGGCAGCTCTAGCTCTAGCTCGGTAAGATGGAAACTCTTCGATTCCTAATTTTTATTTTTTTTAAAATTTTATTTGTATACTTAATTTATAATTGGTGTTTGAAATTGAATGTACGTGTAGTCGGAGGACGACGGAGAAGGTGGAAGAAGGAAGAAGAAAGGACTGAAAGAGAAGATAAAAGAGAAACTGCCGGGTGGGAAACACAAGGACGCCACCACCACTCCCGGCAGCGCAACCACCACCACCGCCTCCGCAGGGGAACAACATCATGAGAAGAAGAGTATGCTGGAGAAGATTAAGGAGAAACTCCCTGGCCACCACCATCAACAACCCAATTAATATTTCTGCATGTAGATTTAATATATGTACTGTTGCAAATTAATTTCTCTATTGTGTAGTAGCTAGGTATATGACGAGATCTGCTTGGTGTGATTTAATGTAATAAATTTGTAAGTTTTAACTTCCTGCCGAATGTAATTGTTTGTTGCCTTGCCTGGGTTTCTTGATTAGAAAGTCTCAATTAGTCAAAATGATACAAAGTGTGGTTTTTTCACAGCAATCTGCCAATCTTCTCACTCAAGTGGAGAATATTTCAATATACCTTGGTGCGGTAGAAGTTAAAACATCATGCTATGACGATGGATGAATCTTTTGAGAATCAAATATCCACTTAATCAAATGGAAGAATGATGCATGAAGTCCATATTAATTAAGTTTCGCCAACGAAGAAGGCACTTGTTAACTAAGTTCCATACTTTTGGGATTGTTGGGTATGCAGGTACTACGTGTTATGCCACTTCCTTTTGAGAATTGGCACACACATGATACAACGTTTGCCGTCTGTTATTGGCTGTTTGTAAAGGTTGTCACAAGTTCTTTTAATTCCACCACTCCATTTTATGGGATAACTTTGTAAGTGTGTCAAAATATTAAATCTATTATCTATTACAAGATTCAAACTTTTTTTGTATGAGAGTTTCGTTATCGATTTCTAAGTGTCATTTTTCTGAATCTCAATAGATAAATTAGATGGTTAGTGTCATGCCGGACAACTTTAAACATTTTTTAATTGATTCATTTTCAATATTAAACGTGCGATTATGATTCCGTCAAAATGATTCATTCAGTCGAATGTTGTCTTATATGAATTATTATACAATTGAATGTTCAATCCACTTACTTTACTTTTTTTCTCAATAACTAGAAGTGAGATAGACAATTAATGAACATTGTTGTCAGGCTTTCGTTTGCGAGCCCACTCTGAACAGCCCTTTCTAGCTATAATACCATTTGTTAAAAACTTAGAGATTAACTCACTTAAAAAATAATTCATAAAGGGAATAACCCTAAATTTTTTTTAATGTATTATGCTACTCGAAATCAGTCAATTTTTTGTTGACATCATTGGGCCGTGTTCCAAAACTTTTGTTTCACCGAAGAGTCCAATCGGAAAGAGATTCCCCCACCAGGCTGTCGTAGTCAGCATGGTCCATTGGCCCAACATCGGAGCGGTGCAGAAAACATCATCGTCCACTTTTATAGCTCCAACTGTACTCAGCAAATCAGCATTCATCACTAATCTCTCGTGCTTTCTCTCTCTACTTTTCAGTAAAACCCAAGCAAATTCGAAAGCAGCGGATTCTCCGTTTCTCCTTCGCGCGCGCCTATTTAAACCTGCGCCAATCGGAGATGATCCTTCAAATGCTCTCTAACCCTAATTTATGCTCTCCTTATCGGATTTCTCTCCTTCCTCTCTCTTCTCCTTCCTGTAACAAACTCACCGTTCCGAACCTCGCAGCGATTTCTCATTCCTCTCTGGCGTTCTCCTCCGTCGCTTCTCGAGAGATTAAACTCCGTTCCGTAATTATGAGCTCTGGTTCTGCGGTTTCTGATCGTAACGAAGTCTCGGAGTTAGCGCTCGAGGATTCGGAGCTCGATAGTTTCGCGGTTGTTGCTAACAAGCTCGCCGACGCCGCCGGTGAAGTTATCCGCAAGTATTTCCGGAAGAGCTTCGATATTATTTCTAAAGCGGATTTGAGTAATTTCTCTTTGCGTTTTTTAGAATGAGAAAAAATAAGAAATTAGTTGTCATTGTGCTTTGATTTCTCAGTAAGTGAGAAAATATTTGATGAGGAGGTTGTCTCTCTGTCTGTGGTGATAGGTCCTGTTACAATCGCTGACCAAGCCGCGGAAGAGGCAATGGTGAGAATTATACAAGATCATCTTCCTTCTCATGCAATGTAAGTTTTACTGCTTTGAGAGAGGATTTAGTAGTTGAGTTGTGTTTCTCTGTTTTCTGCTCTTCGAAGTTAGACTATAATTTATCTTCACAATGCTGAAATTATTTCCCTTACTGCTCTGGATTTTACATTGGACATCGCTAGTATCACCAGTATCGAACTATTTATAGTATTTTATTCATTTTTTTTTTGTCAAACATTTACCGTGATTTGATATCCAGAGATGATAGGATCTAAATTAGCTTCATATAGATTATCTTCTTTATTTATTGATTTGATTACCAAAATAAACACAGGGAGACGTCTTTGACGCCTTCTAAATGTTTAAATTTGTGGTTGAATACTGATTGCAGTTATGGAGAAGAAAATGGCTGGGTGTGTGAGGAGAACGTAGCGGATTTTGTTTGGGTATTAGATCCAATAGACGGAACAAAGAGCTTTATTACAGGTTCGACTCTATCCTTTCTTTCTAGTGATCATATTGCTTTCTAGTTGTTCACTTTTGCTGAACTTGCTGTTCTTTGGTTTGTGATTTAGGTAAACCTTTATTTGGAACTCTTATTGCTTTGTTGAATAAAGGTAAACCGGTATGAATCACTATCCATTCACTCGTTATATTGAGTAACCTGCTACTCGGTCCTCTTAAGGATAGTGTTATAGTAGGATTCTTATACTCTTATGTATTCGAAGCAAATTTTTGTTTAGGACAATGATTACAATTTGAAGGCGTTCGTTAGATTGTTTTGCATTTAGTAAATGAAGACATGACTGATATATGTGGAATTTCAGTTTTCTCTCTCTCTGGTAATGCAAGGATCTGTTATCTCTTGTACAGATAGGTTGAATTTGGAATTTTAGAATCCCCAATTATCATGAATCACATGTCCTGAGGACTTTCTCCAACCAGCATGTGTTAGCATTGCATTAAAATTGTCTCGGAAACAGATGCTGCCTAAATTAGAAAAGACATGATACATTGAGACCTAAATGAATGAGAACATGCTTTTTTGGTTTGACGAAATATGATGGTGATATAACTGACCCAACATAGCGAGATAAATGCTTAGTTATTGTATCTGATGCTACCTAAATTTGCCTGGATCATTTTTTTTTTTTTATTTTATTTTATTTTTTTTTTTATACCTTGCCCGGAAAGTAGTAATCTAGTAACTTATACTCACCAAAATCACACCTTACAATGTCACAAACTATTGAATACATTCTCCTTCATCTTAGGTTCTTGGCATAATTGATCAGCCAATTTTGAAAGAGAGGTGGGTTGGATTAAGTGGGAGAAAAACTACTTTAAATGGACAAGAGATCTCTACACGTAGCTGTGCAAAACTCTCGGAAGCGTATCTGTAAGTTGCTGCATTCTGTCTTGATTTTTCTCTGGCAGGAAGCAAATACATTGTACCATGTTTGCTTCTTCTCTTTTTCTCCAAGCATCTTTTGTGCCAAATCATGGGAAATTTAGAAAGCTAATTGAGTAGTAATCAAAACTTCTCTCTTCATTTATTTGTCCCCTAATAGGTACACAACCAGCCCACATCTATTCAGTGGAGATGCTGAAGTGGCTTTTGCTCGTGTTAGGGACAAGGTTTGGCTGCTGTCCCATCAATCAATTAAAGAGATGTAGTATTGAAAATCCATAATTGTTGAACATAATGTTTAAAATAATATTCAAGGCTGGTTGTTGTGCATACTGCATACACACACTTTAGCACATACAGTTATCAAATGTAGAGATACTTGCTTTCTGCTCTCCGTTTATGCATGCTTATATATGTTGTATAAAACTAATGTTCCCAAAACTGTTGATCATAAACATGCTTAAGCTTCAGAATATACATTGTGCTAACTCTGCATCTTATTTTCTCAGAAGCTTCTTTGAACTGCACTTTTCCAGAACTTCTAGTTTAATTTGGCTGCAGCATTCCTGCTGTTTTAGTTTCTATAACAGCCATTGATTGAGGTTAATTGCTTCGTAATGAGATGAAAAGGAGCTTGTGATGATCTTAAGTTATTTTCTGGTTTGGCTTAGGAGACCGAGTAATTGATTAGTGTCTGGGGTGCTTGTTTTGAACAGTAATTAAAGGTGCTTGTGGCTTTTCTTTTATATAAATCAAGACTTTAGGTAACTGTTTGCTGCAAGCTTGAAACTGTCTTTTTAGGCAAACTCTAAAACATCTAGCCATTTCTGTCAAGTGAATTTCTCTATGGTTTTGAAGCCTGGTTCTTGTTTATTGTCTTTGTTGTTTACTTACAACATTTTGCTTGAGTGCATGAGATATCAATACATTTAGCCAACCACCATAATGAAAAGAGCTTAAATATTCGTATTTTGTCTATTTGTCATATATCAATACATTTAGCCGACCACCATAATGAAAAGAGCTTAAATATTCGTATTTTGTCTATTTGTCATATGATGCAAAGATTATTGTCCTTCATAATGAATTTTAATGTGAATACATATTTGGAGCAGGTGAAAGTTCCTTTATACGGATGTGACTGTTATGCCTATGCCCTCTTAGCAACTGGTTTTGTGGATCTTGTGATTGAGTCTGGCCTAAAGGTAATACGATAAACTTCTGTTTTTCAAAGGTTTCTATTGCAAACGATATAACTGCAGTCTTGCACAACACAGCTGCCATAGCTTTGTGAAGAAGTGATTTTGCGAGTCGTGGTTGGATATCAAGTTATCAACCACTGAAAATTTGATCTTTCTATCTTTGTTTTATCACCTGTGAACAAATTCTATAGGGGTGTTTCCTTATCTTGCTATGACAAGTTGTGAACAAATTCTGTACAGCCATACGACTTTCTTTCACTCATCCCTGTCATAGAGGGCGCCGGTGGAATTGTAACTGATTGGAACGGGCAGAGCCTTAACTGGAAAGCTTCTGCTGAGTCCCAACCTGCAAGTATGATTTCGTGCCATAACTTGTTTCTATTGTCACTCTGTTGTGTCATGCATTGCAATATATTTGTGTTACTCCCTCTGTTCTAGTCCCCCCCCACCCTGGAAAAACCCCAAAAAGAGATTTTATTCCTAAAATATTTTTGGCTCCTGAAAAGTGTCCTGTTTTCATTTTTTTCCTTTCATGCCTTTATTGATATTGCAAGTATGATTTCTACCGCAACTGTTTCTATTGTCATTATGCAATGTCATGCACTGCAATATATTTTTGTTACTCCCTTTACCCGTATGTTCCACAACCCCCCCACCCCCATACCCACCTAAAGTGTCGTATTTCTATTTTTATACATTATACCTTTATATGTAAAATGTGTAAAATAAAAAAGAACTTTCGACAATAACTCTTCACAATTTCTTGTTGTAGTTCGAGAATTCAACACCAAATATTTTGGTGCGATTAGAAATGGTAGACTGGGATTTAAATGTCAAGAAAAGAAAACCAGCAATATATTTTTATATTTTAATAAACTAATTATATTTGTAAATTTTGAGAATTATTAATTTATCGTATTGGCGAGGATATTTATGTTTACATAGGATCTTTTTAAAATTATCATCTTATTATTTTATTAAAAGTTAATGTAATTTTTTGAACTGGTCTGGGTTAGGACCAGGAAAAAAAAAAAAAACACTTTAGAAAGTTTACTAATTTATAGAGTAATAATTATAATTTACCTTCAAATATATTAAAAGAATTATATGTTTTACAAATTGTTGTTTTTTGGGAACGATGGTAGTATCTATTTTTGTCAAATTGTTTCTTCGGAAACGAGATTAATCACTAATGGTCCAACCAAGATTTAACCAGGTTTAGGAAACTTGCTTAAATTTTTTTTTCCTTTTTTGACAAACTTTCCTAAATAAGTAGCCATTTTGCTCTATGTCCAGGCTTTAATGTAGTTGCAGCTGGGGATAAGCAGCTTCATTCACTAGCTGTCGGTGCATTGCAATGGTCTTGATGTTACAGCGGAAACGAATGGACGGCCTCAAATATTGTTTTCTTCCGTTACCTTTGTAACTTTTGATCCCTCTTTTATACACTTTTGATCTTTTTTTTTTTTTTTTTTCATATATTGGCACTTGTAGTCTGTATTACCGGCAATAACCAGTTTTGTAAGTTATTTGGAATCAGAATGCAAATTTAAAATTTGCACAATCAATCCCAAAATGACTTACAATACTGACAGTTGCTGATCATAAAGACCAAAAATGTCAATATATTAAAAAAAAGATTAGACATCTAAGTGTAACAAGAAAGATTAACCAAAACTTTAATGAGGATATAAAAGAGAGACAATTTTTGCTTATTAAATGTACCATACTATCCACCGGAATCGATAGTTCCAGTGGGTTATGTAAGATTTAAATCCTCGGCATCGAATATCAAGCAGTGGATGAGGAATTTTTACGTTTTTTTTGGCCACTTCGGCAGATAAATGACAAGCGAATGAACGGATTATAAAGTGAGGCTCCCGTCTAAACATAAATAACATACAAAGAAGAAACTTCACGTTAGGACTTAAAATACCCCAAGAAATACATAACTGGCCAAGATTACATAATTAAACCAACCTAACCGAGCGTGTCCGTACTGGCCCTTAGTCTTTGCCAAAATCAGCACTGTAGTGGGCAGTCGATTCAAGTTTCTTCGCATCATTTAACTTTCTCACGGCCTGGAAAAGAGATGAAGGTTAAACGGTCTGCAAAGATAAACATAAGGCATCCATAGTAACAAAACAATTCCAGAGTCAGTTATTAAAGAATTTACCTTCATGAAATCTTCATGGATGACATAATCGCGCTCCGCACGAATTGCAAACATGCCAGCTTCAGTACAAATGTTCCGCAGATCAGCTCCATTGAATCCCTGCACAGAAGCAAATCTATTGAGTGTGCTCAAAGTAAAACATCTGGGAAAATCAAAAGCAGGAATCATTGTAATCCTCCTCACCTCAGCAAGCTTGACAACTGCCTCATAATCTATTTCGCCATGCTTAGCAATTCCAGAGGCATGAATTTTAAGAATCTCCATCCTTGACTGTTCATTGGGCAGTGGTATCTCTATTTTCCTGTCTAATCGGCCCGGACGAAGAAGAGCTGGATCCAAGACATCAGGTCTATTTGTCGCCATAATCATTTTCACCTGGAGATAAGAAAATATTAACGTGTCAAAATGAGATGATTAACTACAATTCTAGTCGTCATGTCTAATATTTTTCTATGTATATTCTCAATAATATTCCACGAGAACCTTTCCAAGCTGGTCAAAACCATCCAACTGGTTAAGCAATTCCATCAGAGTTCTTTGGATTTCACGGTCAGCACTTGTTCCCTCGCTAAAACGACGCCCACCAATAGCATCAATCTCATCCATAAATATAATGCAGGGCTTCATACCAAGAAGAAGAGAAAAAAAGAAAGAAGTTCAGAATGCTATCTATTCACTCAAAAAGAAATAATAATAAATTTAAATATTTTTAAGCTTCAAGGCCTCACTTGATGATCACGTGCATATCCGAACATTTCCCTAATCAGCCTTGCACTTTCACCAATGTACTTGTCAATAATAGCACTGGAGACTACCTGTTAGAAGATACATGACGAATGACTCCAGAGCTGATCAACTTCTTCACTAAAAAAAGATGCAAATAACAATTACCTTCAAGAAATTGGCATCTATGTTGCTAGCAATTGCTCTGGCTAACAGTGTTTTTCCAGTTCCAGGAGGTCCATAAAGCAGAACGCCCTAAGAAGTTGCAATTCAAATTTGAGTTTGGCAAAGAATCAGGCAGAAGTAGAAATATGGCCTCAAATACAGGCAAAGACATCTAAAAACCCTAAAAAATATGAACGCTTACCTTGGGAGGTTTGATGCCAACTCTGATAAAGAGCTCAGGGTTCATCAAAGGCAACTCAATAGATTCTCTCAACTCTCGAATCTGATCTGAAAGCCCACCCACTGCAGAGTAGCTAACATTCCCAGGATCTTCATGAAGCATATTGTATACAACAGGATCAACCTGCAATAAAGCTCACACTATTAAGCAAAAGCTTTTGTTCTACATTAAATCACTTATTACAAAAGAATATTTTCATTATTTAATGCCATGGAATTTACTTACTTCACGAGGAAGTGCCCGCATTATCGTAAGTGTTGTCATATCAAGAACCACGCGAGTGCCTGCAGTTAGCTTTTCTTTGTCCACTTTACTGCGACAGCCAACCACATACCTTGGGCCACTACTTGCTTTAACTATCACTGAGACAACAAGAGGTAATTAATTATTTCCACATACATCATCAGGATTCTTCACAGGCCAAAGAAAAAATAAAACCACCCACATGGTTAAGTAGGAGATATTCAAAAGTAAGAGTTGACCGCTAAAAAATGGAACAACTGACTAATTATGAAACCAGAAGGATTCAGTTATCGCACACACCAATCAAAGATATTCCCACAGGAATTCTTCCTTCAGCTAATTTTGTATCTTAAATAGTAGGCACCAAATAGTTCACATCTGAAAGGGTAGAGCATCCCCAGCATAGATAAAAGGGTACAGCATTCACAGTTCAAGCATAACACGAGAAAAACAGAATCAGAGTTAATGATAAAGTAGTTACAGCGTTCATTATCCAGAGGTCTAAGCACCTCCCCGATGATCTGTCCGACACTTTGAAGAGACTTCAAATCATCTTCTGTTTTTGCATATTCCTTCTTGGTGGCACGCAGATTCTCCCTCACTGTTTAATTGAATTAAAAGGTACTAGTCAGTTATAGAGAAACAGTACAGCAAAAGAAGTATTTAAGAGTGTTTCAATGATGTTAAAAGGTATACAGCTTCAAGACTTGCATTACAAAGCACAAAACGATAAACCTTGATACATGCTCTAAGCGAAAAGACAAATATAAAACAAAACAAAAACAATCTAACGCTATTAAAGAAAATAGGAATCATGCCACAGAATGTTCTTAGTCAGGTCAAAATCTGAATCAATAGCAAGTAGGGAATAAGATCAGCAATGTAGCAATGAGAAAGAGGTACAGCAAAAATCACGGAGCAAATAACTAGGATAAGCCAATAAATTCTGTCTGCCAACCTAAGTTTTCTAGTCACTCACGTAAGAAAAGTAATGCCGGAGTTTACACAATGCCGCATAAGCTAATCTTAGTAGCTAACATAAACAAAAATCTAACAACTCGCTCAATTTTCAGAAACACTTCTGTGTACATGACCGCAAAATTTCAGTACCTCTCTTTACCCACTCAGTTCTATCGACAATAGGCATTGTTCCTAATGAAATATAGAACCGTGCATCTGAAATCTGTGAGTTAGCCAGTTTTTAAAAGCGAAAACAACAAAACCTGGTCCGAACTAAAATCGAAAGTCTTATTAGGCAAATTACTACGAAAACACTGCGATTCTAGTTTAATTCCACTACTCTTCACCTTCGTAAGAATAAATCACACGTACGTAACTAAAAAAAATTAGAAACCTAGGTGAAATTTCAACATACGCACGAACAACTGCCAGAGAAGACATTATAAATCTAAGTCCAGACCTTCAAATTTAATCGTGCAGTTATTGAACGAATTTCTAATAACTGAATTACTTCATGAATGTTCGAATTGAAGTTCGACTGTGCGATGGCAAATTAGGTGAGCAGTTAAAACGAATCGGAGATTGCGCGATATAAAAATAATAAGATTAGGGTTTAGAAACAGACATCCTCGAACTCGAGACTCTAATTCCTTGTGCTGGAGAAGCTTTTTCCGATACTCCGCGATTGCCGTCCGGCGACGAGCAGCGTCTTCATCGATCTCCGTCGACATCTGTAATCTCGACTTCCTGAACAAGAAAGGAATGAGACTTCCTCCTTTGACGTCGATTTGAAACTCGAAAGAAATATATAGGAACAAGACTTTAGGATTATGGGCCCTGAGACGTGGAGAGAGAGAGGCCCAAAAGGTTTTGGGTTACAATCTCCAAGCGTAAGCCCATATCATGACGTGGAAACAGCTTTTTGTTTTAAAAGTTGTACATATAATTTACTTATAAATTTTCAATATATAAAAAAAAGTTATTTATATTTTTATATTAAAGGACGATTTGAACCATTTTAAATCACAAAAATTGTATCACACAAAATACGTGTTTTAAAATATTATACAAAATGTTATATGGTATTATACTTTAAGCTAATCCTTTTTTTTTTTTTTTGGGCGGAACTCCACGAAACGGGGCTCTCCTCCCTGGCGAATAATTAATTATGATGGAAACTGTGTTTTTAATTTTATCTGCATTTAGTAAAAAAAAAAAAAAAAAAAGTGTGTGCATTAAAGTACACCTCCGTTACTTATTTGAGCAGTGAGATCAATGGCGCTATTTGCAAGTTACAATTAGGCGCCTACGTTGATAATAGAAATCAAAGCACTCCACAGATCCAATTTGAACTTGAACCTTACAAATCTGCCGAAAATATTGGGAAGCCAAAAAAGGGATCCCAAGCAAATGCATTTCCCTCTAACCACTAATCCTCCACAAATGGGAGAGAACAATTACACCTAGAATAATTCACTAAAAAAGAAATGGGTTGGAATTTCCCTTTTAATTTTTTTATTGGAATAATAATAATAATAATAATTTCACATTGCTGTTTCATTTCATCCTCCTGAGGAGGGAGGCAGGAGATGGAAAAGAAGCCTAGAGGAAAGCCCAAACTTTTCTCGTCTTCATCTTCATTCTCACCACCTTCTTCTTCTTCTTCATCAACAATGGCGGCTGTCCTCCCGGTTCTTTTCTACCTCTTTCTCGCGACTTCCGTCGATGTTTCATCAGCTCAGGCCACGGGGCCTCCGGCGAAGCCTGTTTCCTTCACCCCACAGGACAATTATTTAATTGATTGTGGCTCTTCTACTAGAACTACCCTTCCCGATACGCGCATCTTTTTGCCGGATCAAGAGACGGAGAATTTGTTGACCTACAATGGCCGGAAGATCCAAGTCTCTGTCCCGTCGGCGAATGTCCCCCTCCCCATTTATCTCTCTGCCAAAATCTTTGAAGAAGAAGCGACGTATGGGTTTCATATCGTCAGGGCCGGTTGGCATTGGATCCGCCTTCATTTTTACCCGTTGGCTAACAGCGATTTCAATCTGCAGACAGCGAAATTCCAGGTTATGACGGATCAGAACGTTCTTATCCGCGATTTTCATGTTAATGACATCACCACTTTCATCGTCAAGGAGTTTCTCGTCAATGTCACCACGGAGAAATTCGAGATTAAGTTCATCCCCGAGAGTGGCTCCGCAGCTTTTATCAACGCAATCGAGCTTGTTTCCGCCCCCGATATCTTGCTTGACGACGTCGGATCTAATTTATTTCCGGTGTCGGAATTCTCAGGGCTGTCGCAAATGGCTTACCAGACCATTTACAGGCTCAACGTCGGAGGCCCTTTTATCAATTCCCAGAACGATACGCTCGGCCGGACATGGACATCCGATGCGCCTTACCTTAAGGAACCTTTTGGCGGGAAGAATGTGTCCGTTTCGCCAAGTGTGATCGTCTATCCCAGTGGGGAGTCTCCGTTAATCGCGCCGCCAACAGTTTATTCATCTGCTGTAGAAATGGGGAATGCAGGTGTTTCCAACGCGAATTTTAACGTCACTTGGAACCTGAATATTGATACTACATTTTCGTACCTCGTTCGGTTGCATTTCTGCGACATAGTGAGCAAATCGCTGAATGATCTCTACTTCAATGTGTACATCAATGGGAAGATGGGGATTTCCGGGCTAGATCTGTCGACCGTGGCAACTGGTTTGGCAAATGCTTACTACAAAGATTTCGTCGTAAATGCTTCCCTCATGACCAATCCTCTCACAGTTCAGATTGGTCCATTGAATCAGGGCACAGGAGCTAGAAACGCCATTCTTAACGGCCTTGAAGTATTGCGAATGAATAACTCCGTTGGGAGTCTGGACGGAGATTATGGCGTTGATGGGTCCAGAGCGAGCGGTCCGAACCGCGGCGCCGTCGCCGCAGTTGGATTCGCCATGATGTTTGGTGCCTTTGTTGGGTTGGGAGCGATGGCGGTCAAGTGGCAGAAGAGGCCTCAGGATTGGCAGAAGAGGAACAGCTTCTCGTCCTGGTTGCTTCCGCTTCACGCCGGAGATTCAACCTTTACGTCGAGCAAGAATTCGTTGGGATCCCGGAAGAGTCAATTCTATTCCTCAACAATGGGATTAGGTCGATATTTCTCGTTCGCTGAGCTTCAGGACGCTACAAACAATTGGGATGCTAATGAAATCTTGGGTGTCGGAGGCTTTGGGAATGTGTATCTTGCGGAGATTGACGACGGAACCAAAGTCGCCGTGAAGAGAGGAAATCCGCAGTCCGAGCAAGGTATCAATGAGTTTCAGACGGAAATTCAGATGTTGTCAAAGCTTCGACATCGCCATTTGGTGTCGTTGATCGGTTACTGCGACGAGAATGACGAGATGATACTGGTTTATGAGTATATGGCAAACGGACCCTTCAGGGATCATTTGTACGGGAAGAATTTACCAACTTTGCCGTGGAAGCAGAGGCTTGAAATTTGCATCGGCGCCGCTCGTGGCCTTCATTACCTCCACACCGGCTCCACCCACGGAATCATTCATCGGGATGTGAAGTCCACAAACATTCTCCTCGACGAGAATTTCGTCGCGAAAATGGCGGATTTCGGGTTGTCGAAAGACGCACCCACCACGGAGCAGACTCATGTGAGTACCGCCGTGAAGGGGAGTTTCGGCTACCTTGATCCTGAGTACTTCAGGAAGCAGCAGCTCACTGAGAAATCCGATGTGTACTCGTTCGGCGTGGTGTTGTTAGAGGCGTTATGCGCCCGTCCGGCGATTAACCCGGCGTTGCCGAGAGAGCAAGTGAACTTGGCGGAATGGGCGATGCAGTGGAAGCGAAAGGGCTTACTCGATAAGATCATCGATCCAACTTTGGCGAATCACGTCAACCCTGAATCGTTGAAGAAATTTGCAGAAGCTGCGGAGAAATGCTTGGCCGAGTACGGTGTCGATAGGCCTACGATGGGTGATGTCCTGTGGAATTTGGAGTACGCAATGCAGTTGCAAGAAGCTTCATCGCAAGGAAAGGCAGAGGAAGAAAATATCTCTGCTACCGTCGCCTCTTCTGCCGTTCCAGTTCCGACTCCTACTCCTACTCCGGCACCGGTGGCTGCTGATAACAGAGCAATTTTACCACACGAGGATAGTAGAAATCCTGCTGAAGTTCAAGCCATTGATGAGCATTCAGGAACAGCAATGTTTGCTCAATTTGCAAATCTCAGCGGTCGATAAACACCTTGGTACCCCCAACCAAATAAAGATAGAAGAAGATCACCATTAATGTACTCCGTCCAATATATAAAGCTAGCTATAGCAACCTGGGATGACCACGGCTACCTGTGGCTTTAGAGGCTTATACCATCTACAATATCAATGATTTAATGTCAAAAAAAAAACACCTATCTCTTGATTATTTTACAGTTCCTATAAACATACTCCACCTGCATGGCTCACAAACTTAAAACAATACACATGCTAATGATGGATAATATGTCCCTCCGGGAACATCCGACAAAATTGGAACGATACAGTGAAGGTTAGCATGCCCCTGAGCAAGGATAACACACGAATCGACTGTGTTAAAAAAATATAACGAAACAATTAACAAGTGGTAGAACTATAATAAACCTACAAAATAAACAGAAGTTTAAATTTTCTTTTACACTTTCCTGAAAAGACGACTCTGCTGGGAAGACGTCAAAATGTATTGCGTTAGAATGTCTGCTACTAATGACATAGTGAAGTCAAGAGTTTGGTGAGTCTCAGGTCAAAAATTGAAGTTCCTAAAGCTGAATACAGTTCTAGATTTACAGGGAGCAAAAGAATTACCATTCATCTAAATGGTGTCAAGTTCTGCAGAAAAATGATGACATAGGAACCAAGTCCGAGATGACTATTGCACCCTATTTTTCTTCCTTTCCCCGTTACCATCGCCCGTGGCCATAGCCTCGCCATCATTCTCGTCGATCACACTACAAAGATCTGAACTGCCAAAATTTGAACCTTCCGACAACTTTCTTTTCTTCGCAGCAGAAGCACTAACTGCTGGAACAAATTTGACTTCATCATCTTCTTCAGCCTCCACGGAAACTGTTTGAGATGCATTCGATGTACTTGCACCGTTTTCTTTTGATGTCTCGCCATTCTTTGAAACAAGAGCCCCAGTCCATCCAGATAAAACCATTCCATCAGGTTCTTTTTCCTCATCAAACTCATCCCTGCAAATATTTTCAGATCAATTGCATTACACAATGAGCTTCCAGCAATCAGCATGATACAGAAATAAGAATAGCAGATGCAAACAGCCAAGGCAAACATTTAACAGAAATCAATAATCATTTAACCAAGATAAGAAGATAAACCACCATCAGAGTAGCATTTTAAAATTTATAACCAAGTATATGAAAAGAAGGGATCTCAAACTCTGATGCTTCCAAAATAAGGGGAAAACAGGATGCAGATCTTCATCACTTTGTTCACACGTGTTAGCAGCTTAAGTTCAATTCCCTCATGCATTTACCAAACGAAAAGAACAAAAAGTTTTGAAGACAAATCCTTCATTTGCACTCTGAGATAAAGAGCCGAACCGTATGAATTCATGACCCATAACAGAGCAAAAGAAACAAACCTGTGCTTGATATTAATGTTGCATTTCAATTCTTGCTGAAGATCCTCGACAGTGAGTATTGTCCCACCAGTGACAGGTGTAGGGAATTCAGCTAGCACCTACACAGACAAGAACAATGAGGATAGAGGCACATGATAGACTTTACAAAGTGGAATAAGCAGAAAAATGAAAAATGGAGTACCTTCTCAAGATTTGCGGCATAATTGGCAACCATGTCCTCCTCAAGGTCATCACCGACCTCATAAAGAAGTGCTGATCCATGCATAATCAAAGGCAGATTCATACCAAGTTTCGCTTTTACAATCTTTTCAACGAAGTCCCTCAACTTTGAGCGCCTAGTGTTGATCTCAAGCCACAAAGGCATCTGGATGTATAGTCATTGCATTAGATGAGAACGGGTTGCCAATTTTTCAGTCCAAATAATTAATTTATTTATTAAACAATAATAACCCAAAAAATGACATCTCACAAACCTCAGAACAAACATAGCACGATTTGTTGGGCTCAAATGGCTCAACTGGCATAAGAAGCATCTTTCTTGCTGGGTGCTCAAGACAGTATGTCATCCTGCATAAGCAAATATAGCAATAGAACAATTAATACTCAAATCAACAATTTCCTGCATCTGCACAATAGAATGGTAGGAGATAGTGGGAGGAAAGAAAGGTAGATAAATATGTAGGAAGGTCTTAAAGATTGTACGTCACATGTATATTAGCTTCTTCAAATGAATATCCCTCATGTAAATGATAATTTTTCTACCGGATTCAAACTACTCAAGCCAAATTTGAACAAATATTTACAACCCACCTAGAATATTACATCTGTAACTCATAAAACAACAAGAATACAGTTTCAAAATCCTCAAATTCAAGCAAGATGACCAAGCATCATGATTTCAGAACAACTATTTTAACCTAATAAAGAAAAAACAATATGTTTGGTGTTTAACCATATAATTATTCCTTTAAGCTGCTCCAATCATTTCTATTTTCCCTTTTAAAGGGAAAAATTTGGGATTTGGCCAAGAAAGGTTGCAGAAAAAAGTTCAGATGCATGGCTTGACAAAATAAACTAATGAAGATAACCAAATAAGAACACAGTCCACCTGCAATTCTGGACATCATTTTGCAGCACTTTCATGGCCTCAATCACAATCAACCCAGCAATAATAGCATTGGTTGTTGCAACAGCATGCACTATATTTCCAGCAATACCTTTTGCCTCAAAAAAGCTATGCAATGGAATCCCAAAAGAAGCAGCACGAATATTTGCTGCAGCAGTTACAAATTCTACAGCCAACTGATCATCCTTATCGAAGCTCAAGTTTCCTATCTCCTAAGACCAAGAAACACATAAACCTTTGAGTTGCATTACACAAACAAGGAAACAAAAACCCAGCAAATACATCAGAACTAGCATCTTACCTTTTCCCTTTTCAAGAAGAATAATTTTAGAGCTTCAAGAAACACTTTAGAATTTTCAGCTAGGCTCCATACATCTTGAGGATTTTTCAAACCTAGTGTTGCCATTGCAGATACTGAAAATGGATCGCCAGATACAGAAGTCTTATCTAGATTTCCATTTTGTGGCATCACTTCAGTAAGTGCTACATCTTTTATGTAAATAGGCCTCGGCTTGTTGCGGTTTTTCCAGGAATCTTCATTTGACAAAGCTCTTTCGATATTACACCCAAATACATGATCATAAACTCTCTTTCCATAGTCTTCAATATCTTCATCTTTTTTGCATTCAAACACATCTTCTACGCTCTGAGATGACCCGGATGCATCTGTAGAACGTACATCCAGATCATTTTCCTGATTTTTGTCCCCAAATAGTTTTGCAAAAAGAAGGTCCTTTGCCCACACAATACAGTGAACAAACTGCAATATCAAAACAGTAATGTAATGCTGTCCACTAACTTAAAATTTAGAATTACGCGAAAGTAAATTACTACCAAGTGAAGTAAAATTCAGCTTTAGACTTTTCCTCTTTTTTTTTTCTTTTTTTTTTCCTTCCTCTTCCGAGTCTGAGACATTTCTATATCAATTATAATTATCAGCTGAATGTCAACGTTTCAGTAGCAAGCATAAACAATAATATTTAATTAAACCTGTATGATATCTTCTAAAAATTTCACTGCATGATAAGAAAGCACAAGCCCAAAATGATTTGAGTGGCAAAGCCAAAAAAATTTCAGTAGAAAATTAGAAAAAACTCTCAATCTCCATAATAAGAGCATAAGACTGCGTAATTACCTTTGATGGAGTACTTGTGATAGTACAGACAGGATAAGTTTTAGGAGCTGGTTTAGGCTGGCATTCATAACATTCTGTTTTGCCCTTCACATGCACAGTTACCTGGATCCAGTAAAATTTAAACGAAAGGAAAACATCAGCATGTAAATACATAGGATAAACAAGAAACAGTACAGTCCAACACTTAATATGCAACGCCGATCCACTGCATAAATCAAATGGCAGAAACCCAAAGTCAAACATTAACCAGAAACTTTACTTATCTGAATGCTCCCTACCAATACTTTAAAAAGCAAAGCCCATTGCATAACAACTCTCATACGTGCAGGGTCCAAGAAAGGTTGGGCCATTAAGGCCTAATTTACAAAGCAATACCTTATATCAATATAAGATTCAAATTCTGCAACTCAACCCCGTGACCTCAGGTCATGGCAACAATTTTTACCGTTGCACCTAGGCTCCCTAGCAAGACTTAAAACAATATATTCCAAATAAAAATTTACAAAGCATGAAGATAATGCTTTATTACTAGATATGTGAACACACACGAAAAAATATCCACATGACTATGTGCATGCCAAAAGAAAACATCTCATATCATCACAGAAATTTACAGAATGCTGACAGAAACAAAAGTTTCATGACAGAGTTCTCTGCTTATGTAGCTTGAACTAAAGGCTATCGTACAACACATGACATTTAACAGGAAGAAATACCTGTCCTAGAAATCCAGTTGTCCCACTTTCAACTAGTGGAACATCAGCAGCTAGGCAAAGCCGGTTCACATGTCGCCTGGCATCTAAATTATCAAGCCCGTTCAGTACAACACTAAATTGTTTAAAGAAATCCACATTGAAATCAGGATCTTTAACATTAGCATGGTACGGGGTGATGCTAATATTGGGCCTAAATTTTAGAACTGCATCACGAGCAACCTGGGTTCAGACAAGCATGAAAAATCAAAAAGTTAAGGACATGCCAATAAGCAGCTAGCATTCACATATCAGAAATGGGAAATACAACATACCTTAGCTTTAGATTGCCCAACATGTGATTGCCGAAATAAAAATTGTCGGTTTAGGTTACTCACTTCAATGGTGTCCATGTCAATCTGCAGGGAAATGCAAACCATGATAAAAGCCAATTAATAAGTAGTGATTGACATGCACAGAACAACATTATTGATGCAGCAATATATGAGCATGTGCTGCAAGGTCTACAAATATTTCACCAAATAACATTTCTTCACATTTAAAAGGTAGCAACCAGAATTGATGAAATTTCCATCTTAAGTGTGCTTGCCAGTCACTAAATATAAACTCTATCATAAATTTATAGAGTTTTAGCTTCTTGAACTTTTGAGAAAATAAAGTAAACATCTCTTTTTTTCCTTTTGAAATGTGTTCGTCCTAGTACAGACAACCCCACATGGGCTCAGTTGTTGTTGTTGTTGTTCATCCTGTTACAGTTTGTTTTATCTGCTATAAATGAACTTTTTCCCAAAACTTCGAACTCCAAAAAATAATAAAAAGATATACCTTTTCTTCCTCAGGCAAAATCTCCAACAGATGAACTTTTAATGCAATTCAACAAGCAAAATACCAAAAACGTAGGGAAAAAATTAAAATCTAGTTCCCTTTCCTTTTACAGTTTCAGAGATTCTTCCAATTCTTACTCCAGACAAATTTCCCAACAAACCCTTGCAATATTTAACATAGAAGCCAATCTAAAAACTTCAAAAATAGGAATAAACAAACAAACACTAAATAACGGTAAAATACCCCAAAGGAGAAACCCTAGGAGTATAGAAACAGAGATGAACTCAAAATACACTTAAAATGGAGTTGTACTAACGATGTGAATATCTTGAAACCCAGACAGAGCAAGCGTCTTGAGCAGCTCACATCCAATACCACCGGCACCGACCATTAGCACTTTTGCGCCCTAAAAAAATAGTATATTTTCGTCAAAACCGAACTGAACTCACAAACCCATTTAAAACCAAAAAACGAATCAATGAGCACCATGAAGACCAACTAATACATTAACGCTTCAATATATTACCTTAATGGGCGGCAACTGCTTCTCCGTACCCATTTCTTCCGGCGAACTTTCAACCAATAATTTATAATCGATGGGCGTTAATAATAATAACAATAGTTCACATATAAGACTATGGTGGTGGCGGGGGAAAGCGGAGAACGGAGTTCCGGGGAATCGACGACGACGGCGAAGGGTTTTGGGGTAGATAAAGGTGGTGGTGAGGAGAGGGAATCCGAATCTTTGAGGAGGAGGGGTTTTTTTTTCGAGGAAAGGGCGCCAAAAAGAGGGAAAAAACCAAAAAGTCTTCGCTCTTCCGCTTCTTCCTTCCTGTTTATCACTCGTGCTCTACTATAGCTCTACTAGTCTTACTACTCTTTCTGCAATTTGTAGTCAGAGTCAATGGACTGTGGTGGACTGGGCTTCGATGGATAGGTGGGCCCAATAATTCAGAGCCCAATTGCGATTTCTTTCTCGCTCTTTCAAAAAATTACGTTTTAAAAACGATTTTGAAAATAAGTTTTAAAAAATAGTTTTATAATGTAAAAAGTGTATTGAAAATATAAAAAATAGATGCTGAATAATAAAAAATTGTATTGAAAATGATGAAATATAATTAAAATATATTAAATTTACTGTTGAAACCAAAATCGTTTTCAAAACGAAACAAAAAGAGCAGGCCCTAAGTAATAATTAATTGAATGATAAGATAATTATTTCTATTCAATTTTTGAGAAATAATATCTACTATGAAATATATATATATATATACATATATATTTATATATGGGAAAGTGCAAGATTAAACTCCGTTGTTAAAGTTAGTATCTGAAAAATATAAAATTTAATAAAAGAGAGACCCTCTCTTAGGGAGATGAGGTTGCCATTTTATAGAGGTTCACATCCGTGGTCTTTATGTGTCACCCAACAGGACAAAGCGAGAGATTGTCCATTGTTTTTTTGAGTCCGTCTCCCACAATTGTTGAGTAAGTGATCTTTTGACGGTAAGCTAACTTTGGCTGATCGTAGGTTTAGCAATTGAGCCTTGGTAGGGTTGAATGGCATAACGAACACACCATCATTATTTTATAATCAGTTATTTTGTATGTTCTTTTTGTGTTTTATCCATTATTGTTAAATGATTTCTAAGTTGTTAATGACATTTTATAATTTACAAAGAGGTGTACAAGTCTCTATGATATTAGTTTTATTGTTATTGTTTTTATTCATTTCCAAATATAAAATGTATTATTCCATTATCATTTCATTTAATAGTGTTAATATAATATAAAAATAAAAACAAAAATAAAAAGTGCTACTACGACGAAGGAAAGTAATAAAAAGGTATGGTCATGGTAAACGTGGCATGCGTGCCTTCGCAAAGCGCCTTTCTTTTCTTTCTTTCTTCACATACTCACAAATATATATACCAATAATATTATACAGCAATAATTTTAATTATTGTGATATTTATTAATTATTAATACAAATAATAAATAAAAAAAAATTTTTTTTTTTTGGGGTTTAGAAAATTATTTCCTCCGAAAGATAGTGAAGGTAACCTTGAAAGGAGACTTTATTGTGACCTTATGCATGTTAATAATGGTGAATACACACTAAGCAAACAGAACTCCCATTTATATCACAGCCATCTTCAATTTAATACATTTTCTTCTATAATCATTCATCAGTAATCAGAATGGCAGAAAAAGCAAGAACAGTAATAGCAGGATAAGCACAAAATGCTTCAATAGCAGCTGATTTACTCAAAGGATCAGCTCCGAGCATGATCAAATGACCACCTGTAATCCCATCTTCTTTGTAAAGCTTAGCAAAGTCAGCAGATGGTTTTTATCGGATTCAAAATTAGTTATGAGCCTTGAACTTTCCTCTCTAGTAGTACCTTGAAGAGTTGATCCAAAACATTTTGCTTCACTTTTCCCTGATACACATTGCAATTATATCCAATTAATAATCATTTGTTTCACTTTACGATAAGACGTAAATTGTAAACATGTTCCAATCCAAGCCAATATGAGATATTGATCTATTGCTGCTATGCTTAACTGTACATACCACAAGATAACCATGAAGGACTAAGGGAAAACTAAAAAGATTCTATAGCTAGAACTACTTGATCCATTTATCTTTTCTTGTAATTCCAACTTTTCACCCATTGGGTCAGTCGTATAAGTAGTTAAAACTCAACTCGACGCAAGAATCACAGCCACAGTATTAAGCATTTTTGTTCCACCAGCATTCATATCAAGACTCATAAGCAGGAAGATTGTATATTGTGGCATCAGGGGCAACTCACAGAATAAAGTCATACAATAAGTATTTTATTGACCATAATTTTCCATCCACTTTCAACATTTTAGGTTGTATTATCCACATTTTAGGTCCTGCAATGAGCAAAAGACGTAAATTATACACATTTTAGGTTGAATTATCAAACATCTGCTGCCCGCCTTCCATTATGTTGATTAGCTCAGCAATGAATAAAAGATTAATTAAAAAAAAAACAAAAAAAACGTACCATACGTTGTTAAAAGGGGATACTCTTGGAAATCTACTCAATGTCTGAGGAATCCACATGGTGGAACTCGTACTCCTACAAAGTGAACGAAGGTTTAACATATGTGTATGAACTCTCATCTTTCACTCAGTTACAAATTTGAAGGCAGGCCTAGCATTTAAAAAATTTCATCGAATCAGAAGAACATTGATGCCACAAAGCTATATGGGTAACAGTAATCACTACTACACATCCGTGTGCACTAAAGTAGTACACCTCATCTTTTGTACCAAGTTTAATGGCGTAACAGATATTTTCTCAAACACATAAACAGACATACTTATAATCCATTCCATTCCTCAAATTGCAATCTAAGAGATTAACATAACGCCGAGTAATGAAATCATAGATTCAAGCAAGAAATCAACACCAACAGTAGCTTGTCACATTTAGTAATTGAACTAAGTGAATAGAAAGAACACCTGGATCAAGGGTGGCGAGGTGACCTGTATACGACAACAGAACGCCGCCGGCAGTTGATTCAAGCTATAAGCTAACACCACAATCGACTCTTCGGATCCCAGTTGAGAAATTAGAAGCTCCGGTTAGTCTGAACAACTAGACAAATTCGGGGGAAGAATGAGAATCTTGAATTTCAACGGTTCACCGGTTCAGCACCACACTATATGTATTGGTTATTAGCCTCTGGTTTCTTATGTTATATTAATGTTGCCATGAAATTATTCCAATTTGATATTTGAGCGATTATTTATAGTTCGCGCCAACAGAGCAATCGAGAAAAAAGGTTCCAAACCATAGCCTGAAACGAATGCGAATTAACTGGAAAAAAAAAAAAAAAAAATGACCCCTGGTGGATCTATTCTTGTACGGTTTACCTATTGTTTGACAAAAAATATGGTACATAAGAATATTAAATGGCCAAAGCCGCTGTCCTAGATGAGAAGTTGCATACCTGGGCTGGGACCCAGGAAATGAACAGAACTGCAAGGACAAGATCTCTTTTGTAGTCATTGGAGAGATTGGATTGGGTCCAACCCTTACATGGTCCTTGCTCAAGATTCTATGCCCTCTCATTTGGACCCCCCACCACTCCCCTCTCTCCTCTTCCTCATTTGCTTATAAGGAGATCTCCAACACATTCTTGGACTGTGAGAAACGGTTAAAGAGAAGAGCAAAAAACTCAGATAGATCTTTAATCATAATTCGCATTTCGAGTGTCGAGGCAGAGTGGGAAAAGAAGCAAATAGCACAAGCTTACAGGTAGGTAAACTTACAAGTATTCATAAAAAGAGAGATCGTATCTTTATATATATTTATGGTTGATATGAAGCTATTGCTGGATTGTCGCATTAAAGGCAAGGAGATGTATCATCATCACCATCAACTCAAGAACCTTCATTCTTCCTCGAGAATGTCCCTTCCCCTCCTGAAAGACACCTCTTCCTGCAAGGTGGAAATGGCCCTGCAGATTCAGGGCTTGTTCTCTCAACTGATGCTAAGCCAAGGCTGAATTGAACTTCAGACCTACACGAGCGGTTCATAGAAGCAGTTAATCAACTTGGTGGAGCAGACTGTAAGAAAACGCAGCATTTGAAAGTTTGATCATTCTCAAAGAAAGTATGTCATTTTTAAGCACCTAATTTCCGATCACTTTAAAATCTGTTGCAGAAGCAACTCCGAAATCAGTTTTGAAGCTCATGGGAATTCAGGGGCTCACCTTGTATCATTTGAAAAGCCATCTTCAGATAATTGGATGATCACAATTGTCACGCCATTTACTGTCCTAGATATCATAAATTTTAAGGCATATTCAGCAGAATTTCATAAAACAAGAAACTAACATGTAAATATGTGCCGGCAGAAGTACAGACTAAGCAAGAATCTCCATGGACAGGCAAATAACTGTGCCAGCAACAAACCTGGTAAGCTTCTTTTCCCGAAAATTCGCAAGAAATATTCACCAAGAAAATGGCTTGTACAGAGCAAATAGTAACTTGCCATTGAAATGATTGCAGCCGTGGGTGAAAGTGTACCTGATGTGAATGCAGCTCATATGAATAACCCAAGCATTGGACCCCAGACAAATTAGTAAGAGCAGCAAGTTATCATGTTACTTTGATTCTCATACATGAATCAGTTTTTCAACATAGGTATTCTGACTAGGACATTCTATAATTTTATACAGAAACATAAACATAGAAGAAGCAATAGAGATGCAGATTGAAGTGCAGAGAAGGCTTTACGAGCAACTCGAGGTAAATCTTGTCAATGAGCAACTATATACACACTCAAACAAAGAAAATCAAATTCATGAAATGAACAAGCATACTTGCTTATTATAACTGAGAAACCTTTAGCTGGGATTTAAGGAAATTTCAAACATGTTTGTGCCTCATTAGAACTAAAAAAATCTTTAGCTGGGTAGTCCTGTCTAAACTGACTGATATAGTTGCAACGTCACTTACAGCATAGAAGCGCAAGGGAAATACTAACAGGCAGTGCTTGAGAAGGTTGACGCAACAGATGAAAGTGATAGAAAGGGACAGGGAGGACACAGTAAAACCGAGTTTGCAAATGCAATTCTATTGCATCCACACTCCTTCCCCAGTTAATGGCAATGCTTTTAAGGCTAAGGCTAGATAGTGCAACTCATTCTTTCATCTATCTTGAACCAACACTTAGATATGAACCTTTTGTCCTGAAGAATAAAACCAAAGCAAGCAAAAACCAGGCGTTCTCAACTCATAACTAATAAAATCAAATAAATGCAAGATCTTATGACAATGCTCCCAGTTTTTCGACTAAGGATAAAATCCAAAGGCTATACCTCGAACGTGAACAGCGCTAAATGGAGGTAGAAAATAATCAAGGAGAAGTGCATAAATTGTAACCCCAAAAGAACTTGTACTTGAAATTTTCAACGGTGAGATACTGTAGTTACAACACACATGAAACACCAATTAAAAAAGAGAAAAAGAGTACTTAAGCGTCATCGAAATTCAGATCAACAGAGTAACTAATACAAAGTATGTTCAGAAACAACCCACACGGAGACGCAGAACAAGGAGGAGGGTGAACTCTTTCTGAATATTATAATCGGCAATTGCTCGCCTATCTTCGAGTGGTCGGGTGGGATGCCCTCTTTATCTTGGATTTCGCTTTCACATTGTCAATCGTGTCGGAACTCTCCACCTACAGGGTAATAGTTTTACCGGTAAGCGTCTTCGCGAAGATCTACTTCCCACCGCGAAGCTTCTTGATGTTGTAATCATCTAGGGTTAGCCCGTTCACCAACTGCTTCACAGAAGAGATTACTTTTGTAACCTTGAGTGACACAAGTGGACAGAGGCGAGAGTTTTCCATCAGGTAATTCACGAATGATGTTTGTTCCACAATTTGTACTAATGAAACTCATTTGCAAAACCAGAGGCCTCACTATACAGATACAAGCCTATCTGTTACATATTAAATCGGACTGTTTAATTTTGTTAGCAACTTTAACATGTTTAGCTCACCAGAAATCACCAATAGAGAAACTAAGACATGTTTTGATAAGATTACCAATATAAGCCGCTTTTAGGTTCTTCAATGCAATCATGGATTCAGGATATTTAAGCAGACGAAAATTAATCATTGCAAAAATTCCTCCAGCTTTTTGATGTCCCATTTCATAAACAAAACCTACATGGATTGGAAAATGAATAACAACTGTGATTAGAACAAATTCCATTTATAATAAAGGAATTTTTATACCTCGATAATATGATTTAATACCTTGCGCACAAAAACACTCGTACATAAGAGGGCATCTTTAGGCTTTTCTTCCAAGGCTCCATAGAGTCCTGATAAATTTTTCTAAATTGCTGGAAGTCGAGGGATGAGAAGCATAAACTATCATCTAATTTGACCTAGCCATGTCATCAAAATTATCATGAGGATCACAGAAATTTAGACCCATACAAACCTAGGTATCTAAAAACAAATTTTTTAGGGAAAAAAAAAATTTAAAAACGCAATCACATATGCTGAGTAAAGTTTCAATTCTTGCTCGAGTAGGTAAAGCGTCGTTTGTGTGATAGAAGTGAGAGAAACCTGAGAGCTGTAGTTTTCCCCGGCCAGATGGAGAAGAATCCAATTAGTTCAGAGGAAATACAGCGCCAAGATACTCGCGACGTCGCTAGTCGTCAAACACCGGTTGTTCTCATAGTTAGCGTCGTTCTCGTGATTTCGGTACATCGCGATCTCAGGAGGAAGCGGTGGCGCTATCGTTCAGAATGGCGGGAGAATGAACGAACGAAGTACTGCGCGAGGAGAACTCAGGAGGGAAACAAACGCGAAAAGCCGAACTTCTTTCGGACCATCGACCCACAAAAAAACCCTTCTTTACTCCTACATTGTTCCTCTAACGTAGGAAAGAGGGGAAAAGTAGAATGAATGGGAGGGAGACTGACTGAGGATATAAAAAAAGAGGAGCGGGAATTGCCCTATTTATAGTAGAGAGGATTCAAATTAGAAGAGGCGGCAATGGGTAGCTTCATTCCTACGCTGGCCCAGATTTTACCCAACGCGCTATTGTACGTAGGCCCATATCTTTTATTTTTTATTTCTGAGATCCAAGCCCAGATTATCTTTAAACTTTTTAAATTTAAATCAAAATCAAAAAATATTTTTAAAATCAAAATCAATATATATTTAATGAGTAATGATAGTCTTAGGGCCTGTTCTTCTGTTAGTTCTGAGAACATGTTTCAGAATCTGTTCTCAGCCAAACTGGGTTTCAGTCCAGTTCTTAAGAAACACAGTTCCAATAACTAGTTTGTACCCCAGTTTTTAACCCAAGCTAAAGAACACTGGTCTCAACCCAAATTTTTTTCCAATACTTTTTTTTTTAAATTTTTACTTTTATTTTACTTTATAGTAAATAAACCCCCAATATTTCATTTTTTACATATTCACACCAAATTTTTTTTTTCAGTATAATAATATTTCTAAAATATTAATTGTTTATGATATATTTAAATTTACATAATATTTTTAATTTAACATAGTTTAATATTTAATTTTTTCTATTTAATTTTTTTAAAAAAATAAGTTGGGATTGAGATTTAAGAAACAGAAAATAGCAGGGGCCTATTTGTAAAAAAGACGATGAACAGTGTCGGTGACACTGTTCATCATCTTCCCCAGCCCAATTTTTTTTTTTTCTCTGTTTTTTCGGTGCCTTTATCCAGCAGCAAATTCCTTTCGTTTTTTTTCTTTCTTCTTTTTCGGCCAACACGTTCCGGTCTTCGTGCAGACACTGTCCTTTTGTTTGATTTCGTTGAGGGCACAATTTCTCCGAAATCCCTAGGATCCAAATCGGAGGAGAACGCGTCAGCGGGGAAAGCAACAACAGCCAAACTTCAACGACCCACAATCTTGTCGGCAAACTTACCTCACTTCCCCGAAGCTCCGCACCGAGCTCGTCAATTTGGTCGACTCGGTGGAGAATAGCATTTTCCCAAATTCCGTACAAGAAAAACCACAACTTAGAGCTTATCAGGTCTCTTCTTCCCTTCTGGTACGTGGGTTCCCATCAGCGAAGAATAGTTTCCAGAAGAAGTCATTGATTCATTAGGTTTTTGGTCTTTTGATGAAGAGAAAACGAAACGCTGAGGAAGGTGCTGCTCGGGTTTTCTGGGCTCAAACCTAAGGCTCTGTTCTTTTGTGGCTTGTGTAGGAGAAGTTTTGTTGGAGGGAAGTTTTTTGTTGGAAATTTTTTAGAGGGAAGTTTTTTTTTGGGAAATTGTGTAGGTGAGAGATTAAAAAAGTGTAATGATTGTGTTATTTTTTGAATTTATGTGAGTAGGTATTTAGAGGAAATTTTAAAATTTTAATTTTGAATTGTTGAAAAAGTGAAGTTGTTTCTTTGTGTAAAGTTTTGGAAAAAAAAGTGATGATTCTTGGGAAATTACCACAAGAGAACAGAACCTAAGGTTAAGGCTTGGGTTTGAGTTCTGCGAAAAGAAACATGGGTCTGTCCCCAAAATGCTTATATTTTAGGACTCAGACCCAAAAATCATCTAGACCCAGGGCTCACCCCTGGTAAGAGAACAAGCCCTTAGCAACAAATCATAACAACTTTTTGATAGCAACTCATGTGGCATGCATTTATTAGTTACATTTTTATTAATATCAAATAATTGGCCAATGAATGCATGTCATATGAATTGCTATCAAAAAGTTGCTATAATTTGTTGCTAAAACTATCATTACTCATATTTAATATTCAAAAACATATTTTCCTATCATAATTCTAAATTATGTTATTTTAAATTTTTAGTAACTTTATACTTTATTTAAATGTTATTTTGGACTTTATCCTTACAATTATTCTAATTACCTCAACTCATAAAATAAATTTACTTAAATGGTTATGAAAATATCAATCGATCATGTCTGTCATCAAAAAATGTAATTTCTCTATTATATTAAAGCGTTGAGTTTATAAAATGTATAATTTTTTTTAAGTTGCAAAATATAATACAAAAAATTAATAATTAGATACTATTTTATTTATTCATATTCTTATTTTGTAAATATTAGTAGATTGTGAATTGCACATTATTATTTTAGTAAGGGTGTGTAATATAACAATGACTATTTTATTAAAATAAAATTTAATTAAAAACATGACATTTTATACTAGACAAAATGAATATATATATATATATTATATATATATATATAGAGAGAGAGAGAGAGAGAGAGAGCTTCTCCATAAAAATTTTGTGAGTAGCCTTCAAACATTGGATAAATTTGATACTCTCTTAGAAGGAGTACTAAACTGAGTCAAATAAAAGTCTGGGAAATTGAACTGTGGTCAAAGTTTAAAAGTTTAAAGGGCATGTTCTTTGGTAGATTTTGAAGGAATGTGAGATTTAGGACTTATTTGGTATCGTAATTCAAGTCCTGTTTTGAAATCACTTTTGATTTTATAATATTAAAAGTGTGTTGGGAATGTAAAAAGGTGTGTTGAAAATGTAAAAAAGTTTATTGAAAATGATGAAAAACTATTATAAAACAAAAGTGATTTCAAAACACGTTTTAAAAACGTGATAACAAACAGGCCCTTAATATTCAAACCTTCTTTGGCACGGGTTTAAAAGTCTGTTTTCTATTACTTATTTGAAAAATAAATTCTTTTTTTTGTAATAGCAAAAATTATTTTTTGCTAAACTCAAACCGTGAGGGAAAAATTTGTTTGTTGCCTACTACTTTAACAAACAAGATTTTTAGAAAAAATTATTTCTTAAAATTCTTTACCAAACATAGTTTTGAAAATTAGTTTTTTCCACCCACTCATTCGCTTGTTTTCAAAAATCTATGTTCCAAAACATCCCTTAAAACCCTATAACGAACAGGTCTTTGGTCATTTTAAAATTATGGATGAATTGAAAGATAAAAAACTGAAGTTAAAAATCAAAGGACAATATACAATCTACAATAATCAGTAGTTTTCAACCACGAGCACAACCCCAAATTGGACTGTCCCAAAGTTAAGGCTATGTTTGTTTTGTAACTGAAATAGGAAATTTTTTTATTGGGGAGAAAAAAAAAATTTAGATAATTTTTTATGAAAAATTGTGTAAAAAATAGGTAATTATGATGTTATTTGTAAAATAATATGAATATAAAATTTAAAATTTGAATTTAAGAAAAAATGAGACTGTTTATTTATGAAGGTTTTTTTTCAAAATGATGAAGAATTTCTAAAAAACATATAAAAACAAATGGAGCCTAAATAATTTTATTTTTGATTGTCCTTTAAATGCAAATACTCTATTTCTTTGTCCTTTGTCTTATTCATAATTTTGCTATATATTTCTAGGGTCGATGATGTCGTTTATAATGAACTAAACAATTTGTTTACACTTTTAAAAGTTCAAAGGTAAAAAAAAGCTTTATATACATCACAACTGATTGAGCACTTTCTCGTTTATAAATTAAGAATTTTTTTTTAGACGAGGGAGATTTAGATTTGATAGACCAAAAGAGCGCGGTTACCTGAACCCACCTTAAAATATTGTTTTTATTGATGTTGTTGTTCTTAATCTTAGAGTTGAAGTTCATCCATCTTGACGGTTGTGTATTTCCATGGCCTTACACTTAGGCTCTGTTCTCTTATAGCTATTTCACAATAATGCATGAAAAGTTAATAAATTTCTTAACGAAAGAAATAATTTTAAAATATATATATGCCTTTTTATAATTAGTTTATTTTCAATTTATGTTAGTTCTTCACCTTGATAGTTTTTATATTTTTATTTTATTCTATTCCTTGGTAGTTTTCTATTTATAATTGTTGCACTGGTGCATCTGAATGTTTCTGTACATGATAAAAAATTCAAACAATTTTTTTCTTCTCATTTTCTATATTTATTAGGGATACATTCTCTTTCCTTTTTTTTCTTATGCATTTATTACTTGATCTATGTACTCTGTTTGTACTTGTCCAAAATTCAAAGCCTATTAAGGTTTTTTTATTTTGGTATTTTTACCTTCTTTTAATAAAATATTTTTAAAAAGGTACACTCCGACCTCGTATGCTCGCCGGAAGTTGATACCGATCCAATCTCGCCTGAAGAACCTCAGCCACCTCGATGCCCCTCGATCATCATCAATCCCCGTCACCATTAGCTTCAACCCCCAGGCCAATAGCTCTTGTCTAGTCATACTGGCCATGTTAGTAAAATTGTGTCATTTTAGTAAGTATAGAATACTCGTTACTCTTTTTATTCTTCTTTTATTTAATTTTTTATTAATCTTTATTATCTTTTTTATTTTCCATTTGCAGTTTTCGTACGTCCATTCAATCTTCAATTTTTTTGGTTTGGATTTTGATAATTGCATGCTTAATTTTGTAAATTATGACATAAGTTTTGATGTTAGCTTAGTTTGGAGGAATATTTATTATAATTAATTATTATTTTATTGATTAAAATTTTAACAAATATTGTATTATGGAAATTGTGAATTAACATTACTAATTTTTGTGGATTGAAATAGGGAGATTAAATAGTTTAAATTGCAATATATACAAGGAGTCCTAGTTTAGAAAAATGTAATAATTATATACATATATCTAATAAATTTTATAATTGATAATTTAAATTTGAGTGGATTCATAAAACCATCATTGAATTTTAAGTTTTATAAAGTGATAAATTATTTCGTCTCAAAACACACACAAATTAGTCATGAGATTTCAAATTAAACTTTGAATTATAAAAAAATAAATAATGTATGAAATAGATATTGCAATTTTGTGGTCACGATTTATTTTGTAATTTCATTAAATCTTAAAGAAATTTGTGTATATTGCCCTTTAAATTTAAATTTGTACATAATAAATATTATTTGTATGCGAGTAGAAAAGCACAGTGACATATAATCGTATAAATCAGCGGCACTCAATAGAAATTGTACAAATGATTATTTACAATTCCACGTGTGTGTGTCTATATATATATATATATATATATATATTTATATCTACCCTATATTATATAATGTAATATAGAGTTGTTGTGAGCTTTCCACATGGCTGCCACATATACCTTATATTTATGTCAATGCTGACTAGGTTGCCTAATAATCATAAAATGTACACGTATGTATGCAAGTTTATTCCAAGTTGGCAACTTTCTGGTTTTCCACCTTCTTACCTTTATTTAATTTACCTCACCCCAATTTATTAACTTCAACAACGACTTTCTGAATCCATTGATATTAATTTCGACAACTTCTTCCTTGGTTTTCTTACGTTTGTTTTCTTTTCCTTTCCCCCATTTATTCACTTCTTCTTGGACCACCTATGCATCCTTTCTTTTCCTCCCTATTTATTTACTTTTTCTTGGACAACCTTGGCGTCCTTCTCAATCCCTTCATATTCTTAAATGCAGAAGAATAATTATAAATTATTATAAGTTGTCTTGAAGCCTTATGTTGCACATATCGATGACATATTCAAGGACTTCACCTCATACAAGGTTCGAGTTCCTATAACTGGGGCCATTATCTTGGATGAATCTTTTGAAAGGGTGAGCAGTTAGATATATTGCACTTAGTATTTTTGCCAGTTCTTAGTTAGAGATCACTGATCAGTATTTTGTTTTTTTGTCAATCTTGATTCTTAATCTGAATATACATGTTTGTGTTGCGTAACAGTTGGCTTGATTGCTTGTTTCTTGTTTCTTGTTAATCTCTATCCTATATCAGTATTTTAGAAATTTTGAAGCTATAAGGTGGCTTGATTTTCTTAATTTCTGTGGACTGTAGAGTATTCTTAACTATTTTTCTTCATCCCCAGCCATGAAATTAATAGCTATACTTGAGCATATTGAGTGTGTATGCCAGCAAATTCTCTGCAACGCCAACTTGTTTATCTGCCGTGACAAGTTGACCATGACATAAGTACTTAAGAAACGGCTGGAGAATTGCCTGACGTTATGTCTTATGCTTTATGGTTCTTTGTGTACGATGATCCTACAAATATTGCAAATTGTTTGACCCTTTCGAATCTTGAATTCTGAATTTTTGAGTAAGCCTTGTATTGTGTATGGCCATCCTTCAATTGGATTTATGGAAGTTCTTTTCATGAAATCGGTCGCAGTGCGAGCACATGTTGTTTGTACTTTAATCAGATACGACCTCGAGTAAATATTAAAATCATTTATTTACTGAAAAAATGAAAAGGCATCTTTGAATTCCTATTTATGTAGGGGTAAGGTCTGGCATTTGCAACCACATGCAAGGTTTTTGAAAGAGGGTAAGATTTCATTCCCCTGTTACAGAATATTGTGTATTTATTACTTTTTTGTTCATCTTTCTTAATTGAACAGGCATTTGGCAGCAAGTACGAAGGAAACCTAAGGTCGAAACTTCAATTAAATTCTCACCAGATTTTACATCAATACAACCAGGTAAACTTGTACCTTTCATTTGTTTGAGAAGAATGCTTTGTTTACTTGCAAGGGTTGAATTGGTTGTTACCATCTAATAGAAAATTTGGCCGCCTACTGTTGTTGTATGGATGATAAAAACTCTACCATTAGGAACAATATCAATCTTACATGTTAAATAGTTTTTGGTATGGGGTATTCTTCTTTCCTTTTTTATATGAGTGAATTGCAAAAAATATAATTACACTTTTCGATTGTGTTCGCTTTGATATCTATATCCGTTAACACTAATGGAATCGCCTTCATGTGTCTCTCACATACTTTTTTCAAGGGCATTTTTATCCACTCACTATTCATCTTTTTTTTTTTGGGTTTTCTTCTTCTCCTTTATTGCTGCTACCTGCTGTATCTCATGATAATAATCCCTTTCAACTGCAGTCAATTTACAATTGCATTCACAATTAAAATATTCTCCATTTCCAATATCTAGCCTATATTTAATTATGTTAAAGCTGGCACTGCCACACTGACAGGTAATTTAATAAATATTTTTCTTTTTTATGTCTGTATTAAACTTTTAATTTAACCATTCATATGAAAGCCACATAAAATTAATATATAAATATATTGAATGCATAAATTTTATTTTCTCTTTTTTAATTAAATAATATTTTTCTTTGTCTTTATTAACTTCTTAAGTTATTTTTTCAATTTCTACATTAGATTAGCTTCATATTATATAAGATCCATCTATATGTATAAATAATCATGTTCGTCAAAAAAATATAATAATCGTAAATATATATATATCTTTTCCATTAATATGTATATAACTTAATATAAATTTTGGATTAGAAATGTATGTAAAATATCAAACGTCTATATTGATACATAAGTTTATTTTATTACCAATAAATACATTATTATAAATAAATGATTTTTTATGTGATGCATGTTTGTGTTTATGTAAGGGTGAGTGAAATATAATATTAGTTAATTTAAATTCATTTTTATTTTCGGTACTCTTTATTATTGTCATTCACTAATCTCTTTTTAATTTGGTGACTTTTCATGTATTATAAGTTTCAAAAAGACTCTTGATTATATGATGATTATTTACTTTGTTCACATCAACTTCCTTTATTTAATATACAATTAGTAAATAATTAATTATTTGAAGACTTTTGATAATCCACACAAGAGAATGAATAGACACTTTACAATCTATAAATATCTTCAATCCATTAAGATAAAAAACAACTTTCTTCTTGTTCAGAATCTTTATGTACATGTCCAATTCATGTTATCGGGCAACTTTTCGTAATACATGTACATCCATTTAGAATATATTTTTCTCAATCTCTTTTTCGAATTCGCAGGTTTGTACATGTTCTACTCCAATGAAAAACAATGTTTCCCTATCCAAATCTACGAAATATGTCTCCAAATTCACCTCATCTGACAGCAGAGTTTCTCATGCAGTTGGCATCTACTTATAACGCATATTAAAATCATTCAACAGCTTTATTAATTTTCAGAAGAAGAAGAAGAAGAAGAAGAAATTGACAAGAGGCGAGAAAAAAGGAAGCAAATAGAGTAGGCACGCCAATTCTATATATTGAGAAAAGATTTTGATTATTTGTATTAATTTGACATATATTTCTTCTTTTTAACTCTGTATTTATAATCTTTAAATTGATTACTATTATAATTATAGTTTTTTTATAAATCTTATGTTGTCACACAATAATATTATCGGGCATTCACCGTGCAATGGCACGGTGTTCCCATCTAGTATATATATATATATATGAATGCATGACACATGAGTTATGTAACCAATGAATGCATGCCACATGAGTTGCTATCAAAAAATTGCTGTGAATGCATGTCACATGAGTTACGTAACCAATGAATGCATGCCACATGAGTTGCTATCATTACTCTTTTTTTATTTATTCACGCTGCCCACGTGTAAAACCTATAATCGTTCGGGGAAAAAAGAGCCAATTTTTATAGGGCGGAAACCCTTCTACGTTGTCAGCTCAGTCTGACTCAAATTTTGAAGATCGAGTTCGTCTCGCAGCTTTGATCACAACGCCAGTGTACCTACAGCAGCATCGCCGTGCCCAATGTGAGTAAATTATACTGAAAATTGACAATTTATATTTGTTCATCGGCTCGACAAGGATTTTTGATTTCGTCATTGAAATGTTTGTTGGTGAAGGAGAATTTTGTGTGTTTGTTTTTCTACGATGATTGACTGGAAAATGGAATTCAGAGGAATTGGTTCGTTGTCGACATGTTGCTGACATGCACAACTTCAATTATTGTTAGTTAGTGAATATTAACGAAATTTAGTCTTCGGGGCAGTGGCGGAGCTAGACCAAAATTTCAGTGGGTGCTCAATAATAGGTCGAGCCAAGGTTTGACGTGTTTATTTATTGTTTATTTATTTATCGAGCCTAAAATCTTTTTCATATTCGTTTATTTATTAATCGAGCCGAGCTGAGCTTGTTCGTGAACATTCGCGTGCATTCTATCTCGCATTAACTAACAGAAAATTGTAATGTTTAGTTAATTTAATATATTATATCAACTTGCATAAAAATAAAAATTTAATTTAAACTCATATATTGATATCTATATACATATAAATATATATATAAATATTCAATTATTTGTATTATTTAAAATTTTAATATTGTAATACTTATTTTATTTATATCATATAGTTAATATTTTAATCGAGCCTGTTCCTGAACATTAACGAGCTTTCAATACCTTGTTCGTGTTCGTTTATTATCCAGCCTAAAAATCATGTTCGTGAACGTTTTTATCAAGCCAAACTCGAGCTTGCTCGTGCTCGTTCTTAGCCCTACTCAATAATATAGATTTTTTCCCCCCTACATCATTAAATCATCATATGTAACTATTAGAGTATCAAATTGATAACTCATAAATTTTCATATAATTTTAAAATTTTGTTTTTGATAATAACTATTGTTGATAAAGGCCTTTAGTTAAATACTAATTTTTTTTATAAAAAAAATTGGTTTATAATACAAATATTTAATTGATTTGTGTAGTTATACATCATTGAAAAATTATTTGACTAAAATTACTTACACTGAAAATTTTTTTTTTGAAGGAAAGGTTGTCATCACATGGAGTTGTCAGAATTCGATAACTGGTTTCTCACAACTATTTTTCAAGCTATTTTTCTTCATCAAAATTTTTTGAAAATTCAATGAAGAAAATTAGACGAAAACTACAACTAAAATTAGTAATAAGCATACAATCAAAAGTAATTTAATAATAAATAATAGATTATAAACAAAATTAAATATCACAAATAAAAATAAACTAAAACTAAAATAGAAAATTTTAAATTAGAGAAAATAAGAATTGAAGGAATGAAAGTGGGGCACATGAAATGGGTGATTATGTGAAAAGAATGGAAGGAAAATATATTTGGACCATTTTGGCTATGGGCCTAGGAGAGGGGGTTTTTGTTCTTTAATTCGATCTCTCATTTGGTTTTAATTGAAAAAGAAAAAACAAAAATAATAAAGGAAAATAGCTACTCCACTCGTCTTCTTCATACGGCCGTCTTCTTCCCTACTTTCTTCCCAAAAAAGTTGCAGGCAACGGTACTGCTATAGTCTCTACATACGGCACCTGTGAGCACGGAAGGGGCGGTTTCTTGGGGTCTGGGGGTGGCTGCGGGTTGGGGTTTTACAGGTACCAAAAAATTTCAACACTAATACCACTCTAATTTTCCGGTGAAAGGGGAGGCGGCAGCACCGGCTCGCCTCCCTCTAGATCCGCCAGTGCTTCGGGGGCTTTGTTTTGCAGTGAATTATAGGGGGAGTTTGCCACAGACAATGTGGCAAAGAGGAGATACAATGTCATCGTTAAAGAGAGCTCCGCCTTCCCAACCTAGTGGTAACCTGAAAGTTTTGTTGTTTTTTGTAGGATGTATATGAATGCATTTGGTATTTGTGGAACATTGCCAATGCGCTGAAGAGGGAATTATTTTGGAAATTGGAAATTTGTTTTTGTTGTCTGTTGTTACCGATTTTTATGCAACATTTTTCTGGTTCTCATTCATGTGCATGCACGTTCTTTGTTTAAGGTTTTGCGTTTCTCAATTATGGATGGCAGTTTTGCTCCCAATGTTAATTTAGCAATTTACATGGCCTTTTTCATTATGTATCTGTTCTTAGCTTCAAATTCTTCTCTTCTTCGACATTTTTTATATATTTTTCTGTGGATGGTTTTCCATGGTATGCTAGAAAGAGATGGTGTTAACAGACATTTTGTTAACTCGTTAGAGTTCTGCAATTTTATGTTAGGACTCTATGATGACTGGAGAAGTAACAGAGTGTTTGTTCCCAAAGATCTTTATTTAATCTCAATGATGGAAAAAGAAAAGTGAAATTGTTGTCTACATGCGTGAAGGATTTGTTTTCGGTGCCTCAAGAATAAGCTGGTGACATGTTATAGAATAGTGGATGACTGGTTAATGTTAGGCATTGTTGATATGATGCTTTGCATTATATTTATTCATTTTTCCATCCTTGAAATTGTTAAAGCTTGGATGTCTTTGCTAAGTTTAGCTTTCAATAAATTAGTTATTTGATTATTTCCTTTTCAGCTGATTCATAAGTCGCCGGTCTTCCCTAACATCTGTGATAAAAAACTCTCCATTGCATAGTTAATAAAGTGACAGTATAACTATTATTTCATTAAGTATGAGGTATTAAAGGTTTGCCAATAAACAACATGTAGCAGATTAATTGAATAAATTGTCAGCTCTATTGCATGTTTATAATGCAACTCTTTTTTTTTTTTTTGGGGGGGGGGGGGGGGGGGGGGGGTGGCTAGTGGTGGTTACTTTTGTGTTTAAGAGTGCATTTGCATATCATCTCGTTCTGTATCTAGAAATATTATTTTTTTTAGTTGCTCCATGTTTTCCATTTACTTGATTGAGTACTGATGAGTATAAATTTTGACGTGTGATCTCTATTTCTCTCACATGCTAGTATACTATCTGTATATACCTTAAACTATGGAAATAATGACACATCTTCTGTATAAAGAGATATTGCTATGAAATGGCATCAACACATTGCATTATTTCAGACTCATCATGGGAGTATCAAGGTTAAGTAAGTCTTAAATACTTCAGGGGGTTGATGGGGGGAGGGTTGAGGTGGTGGTTAATGAGAGGGTCTTCTAACCCTAAGGTCATGGGATCAAACCTTGGGGATGCAAGGGTTATTAAAAAAAAAAAAAAAAAAGGTTTTAACTGCTTCAAATGGACTATGATCTCTTAAAGAAGCCTTTCCTATTATTTGGTGGTCACAGTTCTGGCACGATAGGTAGATTAGATACCTGCACCTAAAAAGGTCCTTTGAAGGAACCCATTACAATGGACTACAAAGATTCTAGCAATATCTAGGATTATTTATAGAAACTATTTTAAAAAGGGATGAAAAGATTCAAAACGAGCAACTTAAATCTTGAATGTTGGTGCACTCTGGGAGTAGTCAGCTTGAAATATTTAATTGGCTCACAAACAAGACTGATGTTCTCTTAATTTTGCTTCATTTCCTTATCTGTTTGTCGAGCCACCCCAGGGCAATTCTCATTTATGCTATTTACTTTCTATCTTAGTGTATACTATTAGCTTATTGAGGATGCTTGAGTGGCTTCCTAAATCACTAGTATCTGAAAACCATTGAGAAATGATTAACCCATAGTGCATTACAACTGAATGGCTTTGGACCGTGGCTATCTATATTCTGCACTGGATTTTTGATTAAGTAGTCCGCATAACCTTTGATAAAAGTAATTTGCCTGGATTTAGGTGATCTTGAATCACGCGAATTACCTGATCACACTCTCAGCTTTTACTTTGCTGAAGCCTCAGTACAGCTTAGAAATGTTCTCTCTTATTGTATCTCACCACACACGTGTCCGTGCCTTTTCTTGTTGAAATGTGAGAATGAGTTGTCCCTGTTCACTTATGCCTTCCCTTTTGTACCGGCTGATTTCCTTTGTTGCTCTCGGTTCAGATCTCATCTGTCTAACTCCCTTTCATTCTCTCATTCCATCTGTAGCTCAATGTCTTCTGAGCTCCTCCTCTTCTTTTCTCTGCTTCAAGGTGAATCGCCTCATCAGAATTAGCCTATGTTATCTGCTTCTGGCAGTATTCTATGGATTAGATATTTTATTCTAGTGTTTTAATTTGTATAATCCTAATATCTTTTCAAATGTCTGATGTGTGATTGTACCAGATCTGAATGTGAGGTTTTGATATGTTAGGTTAGAATCTATTGATTTTCTGTATAGAAGTTATGTTGTGAACCCATATTTCTTTCGATCACCTGTGACTCATTGATTGCAGCAGATCTTACATAGGCTAAACTCCAATTTGGTTCCTAGGTTGATTTACCACATGTTAAGGACACAAATTGCATTGGACTTTGCTTTTTGCTTGTTGACTTGTTTCACTTTTCAAGGATAACCATAGATCTAACTGTTCCCCTTCCAGAAAAAAGGGGGAAAAAAGGAAAAAAAAAAAAAAAAAGAAGATGATGTTGGTAGATACACATATGCCATGGCTAACTTGAATTATGCCAGTAGAAAGAAGGTTCATGCTTCTATTATGGAATTAGATTTAGTCATTTAAGTCTCTTTATGGTTAATAGTTTGCAATCAGTTATTTAAAATTGAAATAACTTATTTTGGAATTACTGAGTTGTAGGTACAGAGATAATACATTTGTTACACAATTCAAATTCCCTTCATTTTTGCATGTATTTTACACAATGCCTTTTCTTGTTTCTGAAAGTTCGGTTGTTTATACTTGAGATTCTGTAACAAGTTTCCTTACCTTTTTCCATTTGTTCCATATTTAACACTGCTTTAGTGAGACTAGTAAATTCTTCATATGTTTATTTATTTTTTATAATTTCCTTTTCCTCTTTTCAAGTGTAGTTGTCTACAAATATTGGTGTACAATGTATTGAACTTATGATAGCCATGGTTTATTTGCAGAATAATGCATTCATATACAGTTAATTTTCTTTTTCTTCTTTGAAGTTTTAGGCAATGCAAGTTGCCATTCTAATTATCGTTTTTGTGTCAGATATTCAGCACAAAAGGATGAGACTGGATAGAAGTGGGATGTATGGTAACTCTTCTGATTTTACGTGGTGTGAGGGATTGCTGCAGAGTAGAGAAAAACTTTTGTCAAAACTCATTGACTATTCAGATGCGTGTACCATTTCCCGTTGGTTGGAAGAACTGGATGCTGGAAAGTATGGAAGTTCTACTAAAGATATGGGGTCCATTGTTTCTCTGGGGGAACAATTATTAAAGAGATTCTATGCAATGGATCCTACACTTCCTTCTGCGAGTCTGGATTTGGGAAGCTGCCCAAGTGAAGGGCCCTTGCAAACAAAGCAGTTGACTTCTGGTAATGTCATTGATCTGGAAGATTACTGTGATGCAAAAAGCATTAATCCTCTGCAGGTTGGTCAGGGGGTAAAGCTTCGCCCACCAGTTGGTCCTCTAGTGATATTGGATTCAGATGATGAACTTGAGAGTAAGGGGTCTTCAAAGCATGTTGGAAACTTTGTAAATGTTGAGGTTTGTATCTTATTAAGTTCAGAATGCTATTTTACGTTGTTAAATCTTTTGATGTTTGAGATGATATTATAAAAAATGAGCGTGAGTTGATTCTTGTGATCTGAAAGGTATTATATAAATCAAATTAAGAAAGGGAAAAGAGCTGTCTGCATTGAGGCCTTCAGTGGGATTTGATAATGATGTCAAATTATGAATTCTATATGTGCATTGCAGTGGACATACTCTTAATTAATCCACTAAAAGGGGAAACAATCCTGTAGAAGCGACAGTCTTAACCAAAAGTAGAAAAGTTTGATTTCGATTTCTGTTAGAGCTTTACTGGAAAAAAGATTTTTCCCCTAAATGTTTAAACAGTCAATTGCTTCTTCTGCGTCAGCAATAACTACAACTAAACCTCCCACTTTGTGAGGTCGACTATCGGGTCATATCTTGCTACTGTGTTCCATTGAATTTAGATGTATCATGTCCATTTTACTACTTTCTTTCCAAGTCTCTTTAGGCGCCCCCCCTTCCTCTTTCAAACCGAGTTAATAATTCTCTGATTTTTGCATCAGTTGATTTGAAATATGAGCTTAATGATGTTCAGTGCTTTTATGATTCTGGCTCACGGTGAGACATGCTGTATTTATGCATTAGTCTTCTTCTCAGATCCCTTTAAGAAAAAGAGATTTAAGCCTGAATGGCGACCTGCAAGTTGAGAAAAATGAAGGTGTTGATGGTGATGACGAAGAGGACAATGAGGAGGAGGATAACGAGGAGCAGGACAATGGTGATGATGGCCTTGGTGATATATGGAACGAAATGTCAGTTGCTATGGAAATTTCAAAGGTATTGCTATCTCTTAATTTCTCTACCCAGTGCTAGAGTTTAACTCACTCTTTTCAAATCAGTCATGAATATGTGGAATCTTTGTGTGTGTGTGTGATAGCTTAATCAGCATGTGTTCTTATTAGGACAGCTAACATATTTATATTATATATTTGTAATGTATATCATTCTAGGCTGTTCTGCATATTTAGAGATATCATTTTGTCATTATGATGTGTGCTTATTGTCCCTGGGAAAACATCTCGTGATCAAGGATATTAGGACATGTACCTTTTGTCCTTAGATTTCTTACTGTTTCTTGTTTTAGTATAAATATGAGGGAGGGGAAAAGGAGAAAACCCATCAATGATTGCTTCGTGTCAATCATACATTCTTTACTTGGAACACAGATGCTGTGACAATTAGCAATGTCAAAATGGTTTCAACAGAAAACAAGAATATATTGTCTCACATTAATTAAATTATATGTGGAGAAGATGGATGACGTGTACAGATGCTTATTTTTATTTTTTTTGGGTGTAAAAATATTATTGAAATGTAAAACTCAGTTTATTTGCCCTTGTTCAGGGGAAGCGAATATTGTACTGACACAATTTAAAAGGTGAAGTGCAGCTTTTATTTTGTTATAATGAACCTAATTGATAAACTCTGTTTTATTATAGGTATGTCTTGTACCAAAACTCTGTGAATGTCCTAGCTTTTATCAGTTACTAAAACTCATCATTAGTCATTGCATTCTGGTCTGCATCCTTGCAAACTTATCAAGTCATGATTTTCTAATCCCCTTCCTCTTGTTCAACATCTGGTAGCCAATTGCTACAGATCCTTCATCCAAGGAACCTGCAGTGGAGGACAAAGAGGAGGAATGCGATCATTCCTTTATACTGAGAGATGACATTGGTTATGTATGTCGCGTTTGCGGAATTATTCAGAGAAGTATTGAGAGCATTATAGACTATCAGTTTACCAAGGTTTGTTTCTCTCTCCCGAGTCTCTGATTATCATTGTGAAACCTAGAATTAAGATGTGCATTTCTTATGTTACATTTAAAAAGCAGATGTTTATATTGAAACTGTTGAAGATGCTTGGAACTATTTGAGATGCATATTTGAAATCCCACACCACCGATCATGCTGAGAGAAACACATTTGACCTACAAGTTTTTCCTACTAAATAAGAAGTGTTATGTTGGAATACATTAATTTAAAGAAGTCCCTTTCAAGAAGTTCAGTCATATTTGAAAATGACAGTGTAGATTTCTGTTCAAGACTTGACAAGTACTGGTACACTATATGTGTTCTACGGTGACATGAGTGCAATCTTTTTATATGACTCCAACTTTTTTTCAAATGTGATGTTTCTCTTACAAAGCTCAAGCATGATATGCCTACTATTATTTCTTTGTGGCTTCCATTATATTCTTGTTAATATTTTGCTCCATCCCTGTCCATGGTCATCTATATGAATTTGATGTAATGCTGTAGAAAATTGATGAATGGAAGAAGATATGGAATGAATGACATATTTTCGTTTAGCTCTTGTCCACAAGGACAGAAAATAAATTTTAGTCATATTTCAGATGACAAAGGTTTTGTCATTTTGGTTCTGAGGCTAAACCCAATTCATTCTCCAGCCAACTTGACTTAAAAGATTAGAGTATAGCTTTCTTTTGAAAGGACATTGCACATTCTCTATAGACTTGGTGATTCATGCATCAATTAATCCTTTTCAATTGTGTGTAGGCTAAGAACACCAGAACATACCGGTATGAAGGTCGTACAAGCAGGGACCAGGACCAAACAGACTATACTCCAGGAGGATTCAATGTACCTGCTCATGATTTCGCAGTGGCTGACATAGCTGCCCATCCAAGGCATCGCAAACAAATGAAACCTCATCAAATTGAGGGTTTCAATTTTCTACTTAGCAACCTGGTGACAGATAATCCAGGGGGTTGCATTATGGCCCATGCCCCTGGGTCTGGGAAAACCTTCATGATCATCAGCTTTCTACAGAGTTTCATGGCTAAGTATCCATTTTCAAGGCCATTGGTTATTCTTCCAAGAGGTATTTTGCCCATATGGAAGAAGGAATTTCAAAGATGGCAAGTAGAAGACATTCCCCTCTATGATTTTTATTCTGTCAAAGCAGATAACAGAGCTCAGCAGCTTGAGGTCTTAAATCAATGGGCAAAAGAAAGGAGCATTCTCTTCCTGGGATACAAGCAGTTTTCTACAATTGTCACTGATTGCAGCAAGACCGCAGTTGCATGTCAAGAGATCCTTTTGACTCATCCATCCATTCTTATTTTAGATGAGGGCCACACACCAAGAAATCAGGACACTGATATTTTGACCTCCCTTGAAAAGGTTCAGACACCCAGAAAAGTGGTACTCTCTGGGACCCTTTACCAAAATCATGTCAAAGAAGTTTTCAACATATTAAACCTTGTTCGGCCCAAATTTCTGCGCCTAGACACTTCAAAGGAGATTAGAAGGCGTATTTTGAGCAAAGTTTCGATGAGTAGCAGAAGGGATATCCTGAGGAAGGGTTCAGATAATGACTTTTATGAGGTGGTAGAGCACACTCTGCTGAAGGATCAGGATTTCAAAAGGAAGGTGACGGTCATACAAGATTTGAGGGAGATGACACGAAAAGTTCTTCACTATTATAAGGGGGATTTCCTGGATGAACTTCCTGGCCTTGTTGATTTCACTGTTCTTCTGAAGCTGAGCCCAAGACAACAACATGAAGTTGGAGATCTGAAGAAATTGTCTAGGAAGTTCAAGATAAGTTCAGAGGGTAGTGCAATTTATGTTCACCCTCAGCTGAAGGCTATTTCAAAAAATTCAGTCGTTAAAGAAAGGGTTGATGTGGAGAAAATTGATGCAGTCTTAGAGACATTGGATGAGAGAGAAGGAGTAAAAGCTAAGTTCTATTTAAACCTCCTCCAGCTCTGTGAATCAAGTGGGGAAAAGTTGTTGGTTTTCAGCCAGTTTCTTCTGCCTCTTAAGTTTTTGGAGAGGTTGACAGTGAAAGTTAAGGGGTACAAGATTGGAAAAGAAATGTTTATGATTACTGGTGATAATGATAATGACGAGCGAGAGATTTCAATGGAGAGGTTTAACACTTCCCCAGATGCTCGAGTGTTCTTTGGCTCCATAAGAGCCTGTGGGGAAGGGATTTCCCTTGTGGGTGCTTCACGGGTTCTTGTGTTAGATGTACACTTGAACCCTTCTGTTACACGCCAAGCACTTGGGCGTGCATTCAGACCTGGCCAGGAGAGGAAAGTCTTTGTCTATAGGTTGGTCGCAGCTGATTCCCCAGAAGAGAAAGACCATGCAACCTGCTTTAGAAAGGAGTCTATAGCCAAAATGTGGTTTGAATGGAATGAGCTCTATGGTCGACAGGACTTTGAAATGGAGCCTGTTGATGTGAGTAACTGTGGTGATCTGTTTCTGGAAACACCTAGGCTGAGGGAAGATGTGATCTCTGTCTTCAAGAGGTTAGTGCTGCAATTTGCATCTTGATTTTTCATATGATAAGAAACAAAAATTCATTTTAGTGTATCGAGCTTCACTTGCTTACTTCATTCTTTCCAGGTAAATTGGGAGATTTGGGGGAAAGAGACTGGTTGCAGCTATTTGGATCTTGGTCGTCATTGCAGTCTCACCATGAAGTTTAGGAAGGCTTTTACAAAGAAAGATGGAATGGGCTTATTAATTTTGAAGAACTAGTTCTCATGAACATGTTAAAGTATCTGCATGTATAACTTATGTCACTGTTTCAGACAGATGTTCTGTGTGTTCCCTTTTGGGGCTTTGTTGGAAGATGGATTACTTACATACTTTAGATCTGCCTGTCTTGTTATATTAGCGCATTGCATATGTTCCTTTGTGCTGTGAATTGTACTGTTATTTTAGGTTGAAAATTTTCTGACAGTGTCTAAGACTGAAGCAGGGAGCCAGGGGTTTGCTAAGGTGAGGTTGGTACAATCTGCCCTCTCATATGCATAGGGAAAGTTATATTTTTATCCCTCATGGATGTAAGAAGGCACATGACACCACCCGATACAGAGAATCTCAGCTGGGTATTTGCTTGGTCAGTCCAAACAGCGAACTCTATCGCTTTGAATCTCGCTATTATACTTTGAGTTCAATTGTTTTTGTAACTCTATGGAGAAGTATACATCTTAAGATCTGCCTTTTGGGGATTTGTTGGAAGATGGATTACTTCCATACTTTAGATCTGCATGTCTTGTTATATTAGCGCATTGCATATATTCCTTTGTGCTGTGAATACTGAATTGTACTGTTATTTTAGGGTGAAATTTTTCTGAGACTGTATAAGACTGAAGCAGGGAGCCAGGGGTTTGCTGAGGTGAGGTCCTCTGTATGAGGTGGTACAATCTGCCCTTCCTACATGGATGTAAGAAGGCACATGATACCACTCGATGCAGAGAATCTCAGCTAAATGTTTACTTGGTTCAGTCTAAACTGCAAACGCTATTGCTTTGAATCTCACTATTGTACTTCGAGTTCAGTTTCTTTTTGTATCTCGTATGGAAAATACATCTTAAGATTCTCAATGTTTGTGGAGCAAAATTGGTGTAGTATTGCAACTTTACAACATACTGTATTTACTATTCAACACCCTCCTATCACTCATCAGACCACAGTGCAAGAGATAGAGCTCATAAGTAGCTTTCCATTCTGAAGGAATAAAAATAGCCATGCCTTGCAGCCCTTCCCAAATAAAAGCCTCACTTCTGAAGTAGCAGGTTTCAGACTACAAAATCATGCAGTAACTGAGAGGAGGAGCCAAGCCGGTGATGCCGATTTCCAGAGTCCATGTAGTCGAATTCTGAGGGCTGTGCAACCATGGAAGATGCTGTCTCATTGTACATACCATCCCCTCTCATTGGCATATAACCAGGAGGAGCTTCAATGCACATCGGCACGCTACTTCCATCGCAGTGTTGCAACCCCAATGTCAGCGATACCCCGCTCCCATTCTCAAACCTTTCCAGTTCTGACATCTGATATGGAGCAGCTGCAGCTGCCATGAATCCGCCCCTGCCTTCACTTGATTGAATGATCGCGCCATCCGGAAAAGCGCCGTAGTTGTTCACTGCTGGTCTCTGAAACCTTTCACTTTCAGCGTGGCTCGAGGCCTGGATTGATTGGCTACTGTATGGTTCCACTTCTACACCTGCCGCGTGGTCAGAACTTGACTCGAATAATTCCCTCCGGCTATGGAACTCAGTTGCTGTTGAAACTGTACTCTGCACTAAATCTTCTCCTGTGTCTTCAGATGCTCTGATATCACTGTTTGTAGTCTTCTCAGCAGGATTGGAGTGGGAAGTGGAGTCCATTTCAGCATCAGCAGCCTCTTCTTTGTACATCTCTTCAACCATAGGCTTCCAAAGACGCACTCTTGCATTTATAAACCAGTTTGAAACCTGGATCAAATGTACATGTGCGTTAGCAGGGCCCAATCCGTTTTAACTTATATGGTTTGGTTTGGTCGCTTATTTGGTTAACCCGATTTATGAACGCTGCTATATAAACTAATATCCTCACCCTCTGAATTCCCTCCAAATCAAATTTCTCACACACAAAAGCTGAAATTCCCCTAAGATAAAACCAGAAGAAGAATCAACAAATCGGTTTAGGTCCTTTCGGAAGAGTAAACGTATACATCTAGCTCAAAACATGTTATAACTTACAATTTCTATACTTCATCATGTGTTCTTGTCATCCATTTATACCACCTAGACTCATTTATGATTAATTCAAAATGTCAGCATGGTTAAAGGTTCAGACAAAACAAAATTACAAGAATTCTTTACCTGACTTCTTGTCAAGCCAGCCTGTCTTGCTAGCATGATCTTGTCAGAATCTTTAGGGTAGCTGTAAAAAAAAATTTCAAATACATCAAAATGTAACTTAAAATGATCAGCAGAAGGCATGAAACTTAGACAGTATTAAGAGGAAAGTTACGGATGAAGAAAATGCTCAAAAAGCCAAGCGCGCAAAACTGTGACAGAGCTCTCTGGAAGCCCCCTCTGAGGTCTCCAGGCCTGTTGCTGCATCAAACCAAGCTGATGGAGAGTTCTCTGTTGCTTGATCTGCTGATCCACGTACCGGAGGCGAGAAATCCCGACTCCCTTACTGTTTCCTGAAGCATCTTGTCCACCAAGGCTTTTCCTTGTCTCTTGAACCTGATCACTAATAGCATCACGCAGACAGCGAAAATGGCGGGAAATTGTCTGGAGGGCAAGAGCAGTGTATGGTCTTGCAGCCCCAGATCCTGCTATAACTTCAAATGATGACACTACAATCTGCATCTGGTGATAATACTGTTTGTATCTCTTATCAACCTGTGATCACAAAGTGGGGTATTCTTAAACTTGTCATCTTTCAAAATTTTCAAAATGTTTGAGCATTTTCAATTCCGATGTGGTATACTTAACACCTACCGATGACCTACAACATCTTTGATTCAATTCTAAAACCACCAAGGAACAATTTAGGATAAAGAGCAAGTAATAAGTAAGTATTGTGAACCATGTTTTTCTTCCAAAAGACAAACTTTTCAGACATGATAATTCTGCTAGTTGCATAGGAAAATGATAAAACTCAAAAGCACGGTAAAAATATAACAACAATTGTTGCACTCACCTCATCTGACATTGCCAAAAGCTTTGAAATTTTGTTGTGCAAGTCTTGTTTCTCAGATGCAGAAAGCTGACTCGGGGAGTTATCATTGGATTCTTGAGGGTTCAAAGATGATCCACTTCCAGGATGATCTGAAGAATCTCCATTTTTTGAACCTCCATCAGTTTCTTTGGGATCATTCGCCATCCCATTCCTTGAATGCTTCTCCCTGAGAGCTTTCTTAACATTAACAACTTCATTCAGCAGCTGTTGAGCTACCTTCAGATACTTTGAACTAGAAACAGCTCTTGTGCTCGCCATTCCACTTGGCGAAACATCGGTTCTTACAATGTCTGAACTGCTTCTTGGAAAGTCAGGTGATACATATTCGAAGTAGCCATTCTTATAAGTGTTGGGAGAATGACACTGGAGTGATGACATTGGAAAATCAGGAGGGCAATTCGTACTTAGACTTAAGGATAATCCCTGTCCCTGCATATTTTGTGAGCCTTGAAGAACAGAAGCAGCATCTCCCACATGAGTCATCAGAATCATGCTATTTCTGCCATTTTTCCATTCATTCAAGTCATGATCACCAAGCTGCTGTTGTGCATGACCTGCCAATGCAGTCGAAAGAGACCCCGAAGAAGACGAGTAATCCATGTATGGCATCAAATTGCTTGGAAAAACAGCTGCATCTGAATAAGTAGCCAAAGAAGGGTCCTGGAGCATTCTTGAAGCAGGTCTCTCACTCTCAGAATTGGGAAAGTACGAAGCCATCTTTTCTAAAGCCACCTCAAGAATTTCCCTTCGGAATGCTTCCTGAAAAAGAAAATTGCTGATCTTTTAGTCTCTTAAGTCAAATTTTGTTACACTGATCAGTCAATATAAGGGAAGAATTCCAACTATCACTTCAAATTCGGACTAAATTGAACAGGCTGAGACAGAAATGCAATATGCTCCTTGACATGAATCCTCTAGCTGAATAATGAACATCAGTTGTGGTGGTAGACTAAGGCTTCGGCTCCGCTCATTTACAGCCTTAGTTGTGGTAGACTAAGACAGGAGAAATGTAAGCAATGTTTGGATTCTAACAAATAAATTTCCAGTTTGTCATCAGGTAAACAAGAAGGGAGCAAAGAACATGATTTTTTAGCAATGTTTACTCGCAAGAAAACATCAAATTGCTCGAGATTAACATAGGGCACACGAAATCAGACGTATGACTGGACACAAATAAGCAATCAAGCCACTCATCAAAGTGAGAGCAGCACTAAATAATTGCATATTAAAATACAATGACTTTTTGTTCTCCAGGCACCTTGAAAGACATAAACAAGGTTCATTCCTCAGCAGCTCAGAAAGCAGTGAAATCAAAAGTCAAGCTAAAACAAAAACAAATTACCTGAAAATCGGCAACAGTTGTGTGTCTTGTGGGGAACAAAACAGCTCCGATTCAAAAAAAACAATCCTCCTCGGATGCAAACACGCCGATCCCAAGAAGCCAAAAATCAAAATTTCGTCATTTTTTCCTTTCCATCTTAGTTTATTTACATAGAAGAAGAACAGACAAAAACACTCTCTTCCTCCGACACACACCTAGATAAAAGGAGAGAGAGAAAGGCAAGAGCAAGAAAACTAGCTATAAAATTGAAGAATAAATAAAGAAAAGAAAAAAAAAAGAATAAAGTTAACTTTAGTAAAATTTAAAGTTCAAAGTACAATAAAATCATCATTCTTGGAGAGTAATTCATATACTCTTCATCCTATCTAAATCAATCCCCACGTGGGAGATGTACTTGCAATGGAGTATCCATCCCTCTTATGATACAGAAAATGCCCAGTACAACAGTTTTCCTCAAGAGTTCTCTGAGCCAAAGGGACTAAAAAAAAAGTTTATTTTTTTCTTCTTGCTATCAACATCATCAATTGCCTTAAAAATCCTTCAATGGGATTTATTTGCTTTCTTGGTTTGTGTCTTTCCAAGTTGGTGCTGTTCTTTGCTTTGCTGTTGATTGATGGTGTTTGGTTTAGGATTGCAATCTCTAACCACCAGTTGGTAGACCTAAACCCTCTCTTAAAACCTTCTTCAATTACCATTAGGATTTCATCTCTCTCCTCTCAATAAAGTAAGCATGAAGCATGGGTGTGAAAGGATTGCATGCTATAGCCTGCAATGTCAATCATAAAAATGGCTTCTTTTTTTTTTTTTTTTTTTTTTTCTACTCTGTTTTTAATCTATAAAAATTGCAATTTTTTAACCCCTTATGTTTTTTTAATAAATCCCTTTTGTTATGTATCGAGAATTTATTCCGGTTGACACACCTCATAGTAAGAAGAGACTAAGTATTATCAGAATTAAATTTTTAGAACTATCAGTAAAATTTTACAAGATCAGAGCGATAGTAAGCACGAGAAGTTCCAAGTGAAGTTATAATTTATTAGAGACCCGGATAATAAAATAATTTGAATAAAAAAATTTCCTTAAAAAAAGTGCACAATGTGCATAATTTTCTTGCTTCTTATCCCTAGTATTTTTGCCCTTATACATTAATCACTTACTCACTTCATTGACATATTTTCAACTTGGGCCCACTTAGCTTGAATTGCTTCCAACCCCCTCCATTCTTGAAAAATAAAAATATTGTTTTTAACAAAATTTCAATTGCTTTTTTTCCTTAATACGTTTTATATGTATAATTTACAATTTAAAAAAACACAAGTATAAATCTATCCAAAAAAATAATAATAAATTAGACAATTTTTGTTGACAATGGAAGGAGTAAAAAAAAAAAAAAAAAAGCAAAAAGAAAATCTTTATAAGTAGGCCAACCTTTCTTCATGGAGGTAAGCATATATTATTATAGTATTAGAATAACACGCAAACACCACCAACTCTAACCTAAGCTAGTTGCCTATTTTTTGCTGGAAAAAATGATAATAATCCACCAACAGCATTGCCATTCTTCTTTTGCATTATTTTGATACTACTCCTTTAAATGGAAATGGAATCTTCCCTCGGTGTCGGTGGGATATGGGGATCCATAATTTTTATTTTTTAAATTTGTTTTTTGAAAAAAGAAAAAAAAAATCGAATTAAATTTTCCTCTTCTTAGTCATATTTTTATATAAAATGCATTTTTTTCCTTTTACAATCAACGTGCACGCTTTAGTTTCATGATTTCACTTCCACCAAGTGAATAGGCAGTGAGTTTTTATTAATAAAGTGCACTAACATGTGATTTTTAACTTGAGAAACATCGAACAAACTCGTTATCATATAATTTTTGAACGAATTACTAAGTGTATTCGATACATTAGAGAAAATAATACAATTAAATACATTTAAGAGATATAACCGATGTTCGGAATCGGAATAATATTTCAAATTTTCGACTCGTGGTGCTTGAACAAAGCGAAAACGTTGGCCCGTACAAGTACAAGTGCGGTCAATCGGGCTCGGGCACACAGTGACGGTGGAGCGCGGGGATAGAAATGTAGTAGAAATTGACAAAAAAAGTTTGGCAAATGGCAAACGGGCAGGTTAGCAGAGAAGGGCGGGGGCCCATGGGCTACCCTTTCTGCCAAAAGAGGAAGAAAAGATACTGTGCAAACCCAAAAAAGCAAAAAAAACCTTGGGATTCGTAAAAGCAAAATCTAATATCGCATTGCGGAAGATTGGATGGCTTTAGATTCCTTTGCAGCACGTAATCAACCACGCTATTATTAATTAATTAATTATTATTATTTTGTTCAAATTTCCCCTTGAATTTGATAAAATAACGATATGTTATTTTAAGAAGATTTGAGTTTTAATTTTAAAAAAAAATTTTATAATGTAAAAAGTATATTAAAAAAATAAAAAATTATAATTAAATAATAAAAAATTATATTAAAAATAATAAAAATTAATTTAATATATTAAATTTACTGTTAAAATTAAAACTTAAACAACATGCCCTAAAACTACTATTATTCCTTAACTTGCTAGAAATTTTTTAGAATATAATTGAGCTTGAAATTAGAAAATACAGAAAGAAATCTAATGATGATGTAAGCGGTGACATTCGATGGGGTCTCCACAAATAATGGTCATTGCCGGTGGGTCCAAGCGTTGCACACGAAGTTTTAGGGAGCTTGTCTTATTCCCAATATTTTTCTTTTTGTTTTTATCTAGAAATTATTTTTATCCTCAATTTTATTCTTTAATATAGTTTTCAAAATTTCAAAGCATGACTAGAACAAAAAGTTGGAAAACGATGCTTCGTCGCGCTAAAAGTCCAGTTTAAAAAATATACAATTCATTATCAGTGAAAATGTAAAATAGTTAAAATAAGTAATTTGACATTATTTTATATTAGTAAGTTACATTTTTTACTTTTTAAATTAAAATTAATTATATATCACACAATATTATATTATTCCCCCGTTTCACTCAAAAATTCTCACGAGAGAGCAATAAAGATATGCAATGTAAATAAATAAAGAGAAATTTAACTTTTTTTTATTGAGATAATTTTTTTATATTTTTAAACGAGACTTTTATGTATGGTCGAGGAAGTAATATTGAGTATATTTAACTCCTCATTGTGATAGTCAAACGCATTAGGAAATATGTCATTTTCTTGGGTTCAGATATGGAATAAAGAGAAAGATGGAAAGCTCCAGAGAGGATAAGGCCTACGATTCTGAAGGCCCACATTATGAAAGTATGATTACGAAGGCCCACTTGTAAAAGTATGCTTATGAAGGCCCACGTTATACTACACGGGCAGCCCAAAATCTAGGTAGAGGCCCAAATTGCTAGCAAATGAAATGACCCAAACGTCCCGATCTTAAAAACCCTATAGAAATCTCTTGATACATAAAACCCAAACGATCACCGGACTTCAGTTTTCCGGTAGCTGACACATTCCCGCGTCCGAGCTTTCTCAGAACAGAAGCGATGGGTAAGAAGAACAATAGAGCTGCCGGCGGTGAGGGCCAGCACTGCCCGGCGACTGTCTTCGTCGCTGGCTTGCCTTATTCCTCGACTAATGCTCAGGCACGGCACCCCTTCTTTCGCTTAACTTGTAGACACCCTGCTCATTGCTTATTGATCATGTTATAATTTGGATTTTGATTTTTAGTCTCTATTTGTTCTGCGAATGTTGTAGTTAGAAGAGACGTTCAGTGAAATTGGACCAATAAGAAGGTGCTTTCTGGTCACGAAGAAAGGTGTGTTTACTTTCGTCATAGCTCGTATTTTATTACATGAATCGTATTGAATCTAACTTTTGACGTTATCAGGGTCTAATGAGCACCGTGGCTTCGGCTTTGTTCAATTGTAAGTTTGTCTCACTCGACTGGAAGATTTTGAAGTGGATTTTTATTTAAACTCAGTTTGTTTTTTATGTTTTTTTTTTTTTTTTGGTTGAATGTGCTCCGTTTTCTTGGTTAGTCGCATCTTCTTGTTTGGCTCCATAGTTATTTTGAATTTGCACCGCTCTTCTTACATTTCAGCTCCATCTTCTTGCGTGCTGTGGCTCATGGTCATCTGGTTCTGTTGTTTGTTTGAATTGCACTGTGCATCTGTGTATGTTTTGATTTTCTTATGGGTCATGTTTGTATTGTAGTGCTGCTATTGAAGATGCTGACCGTGCTATTGAGACAAAAAACGGGTCGATGGCTGGGGGTCGGAAAATTCAAGTTAAGCGGGCAAATCATCGTGCTCCTATGGAGCATCGCCGAAATAAAGAAAATAAAGGTTCGTGTTATCCCTTGGTTTGGGCACTGGTTTATGGTTACTTCTATTTTACTGCAATCTCCTGAAAGATGGTCATGCTGAGCTCAGGGTTTAATCCATTTCATTGTGTTATTTTCTTTAGAAGCTCATTTAGACAATGCTGTTGAGGCAGAAGATGAAGAAGTCAAATTACCTGCGGAGACAGTCAAGCAAAAGGGTCCTGTAAACTCAGAATTGCCAGGTTTCCAGCTATGACTGTGCATCTTTATACATTCATATTATTTCAATCCTTCTTACTGATTTTCATCTTGTTAGTAGTGAAGGAAAGTAAAACAGTAAACCCGATGGAAGAAAAGAATGCAGAGACAGTCAAGCAAAAGGGTCCTGTAAACTCAGAATTATCAGGTTTCCAGCTATGACTGCGCATTTCTGTACTTCCATATTATTTCAATCCTTCTTGCTGATTTTCATTTTGTTAGTAGTGAAGGAAAGTAAGACAGTAAACCCCATTAAAGAAAAGAATGCAGAGATAGGTTCCACTGTTCGTAATGACAAACCTGGATCAGAAAAGCAAAGGTATTGTACCATCTTACAATGTTTTCACAATCCTTTTCTCATGTATGCATAGTTCTGATGGTTTGGGTAATTTATAAATTCAAAAGATGATATATTCTGGCCAAATTCCATTCTCTCTTGAACCAGAGGATAAATTAGAGAAATTTTTTTGGATGAATTTCCTTGTTCATGTTTTATTTGTTCTCTGTGTAAGTTGTCTTAATCTTCTGTTTAGTTTTTGTTGAGCAAAATTTATGTGTCATGTCCTTATTGCCATTTTACTGGATGCACAACCTGTTCAAGTTCATATGAAGAGTTTGTAACATTCACTCAATTTCTGGCTCCACCAAGACTTTATTTCCTCATTTAGGCAGGGTAAATGAATGCAGAATGCAGAAGTAATTATCTAGTCAAAGCTTGTGTGTTTAAACATACTTTAATCTTCTTCAGCGGTTGTTGCCTTCTCAGCAGATGTGCTCTGTTATCTGGTTTCCAAAGCTTAGGCTTGGAGTAGAATATCTGTCATTTTCTAGTTTAAATTGCTTTGCAGTTTCTCCTCATCTGTCTGTCCCTCTCCTAGTAGGTGTTTTGGCAGTTCCTGAAAATTATATACAACACACACACATTCATATATATTTCTTTTGATCACTTGGTATCACAATCTCTCGCACTACGTAAACGGGATTGGGTTGGGTAGGTGATCCTTCTTCTTGATAATTGGATGGTTTGCATTCACGGTTTCAATTGGTTTCTGTAAAAAAAATGTCTTTTTTTTTTTTTTTTTCCTTCTTTTTCTATACTTAAAATGCATTTTAATTTGCATAGCCTTGCTTAATGCGAAACAGAGTTGCCAAGACAGTCATATTTGGGGGTCTTCTTACTGCTGATATGGAAAAAGATGTTCATCAACGGGCCAGGGAGTGTGGCACAATATGTTCTGTTTCGTACCCTCTTCCTAGAGAGGAGCTTGAGCATCATGGTAAGAGTATGTTCTCACTTGGTTTTCATGTTGTTATATTTTGTTCCTGGTTTCATACGTATTTTTTGGTTGTGTTCCCCAACAGTCTTCTTGATACAGGATAATTGTTGCACCAGTTTGATGTAAAGGAAATTTTATTATCAATTTGCGATTTGATTGTGATCTTTTTATCAGACTATGTATTGTCACATTTATGTTTATGACATTAGAGAAAGATTCTTCTTTATGTTTCCTTTTTTTAACTGTTACATCACGACAAATGTCTGTTCAGTGAAAATGTATCACCCTCAATCCTGCAAAACCTTTTGCAGGTCTAGCTCGAGATGGATGTCAAATGAATGCTTCATCTGTCCTCTATACAAGTGTAAAATCAGCTCGTATTGCTGTTGCAACGTTACACCAAAAGGAGATACATGGTGGACTTGTCTGGGCTCGTCAGCTTGGTGGTGAGGTATAGTTGCTGTTGGCTGGTTGATGTATTTCTTCAAAGGAGCACAAAGGGTGTCTAACTCTCTTGGCATTTGAATTAGCAAAAGTTGTTAAATAAATTTTTAAAGTTTATATAACCTGACATGGTGGTATAAGCTAATCCGTCATGCATATTGGATATTAGAGCTCTTGCATGGATATTTACCACATAAAGAGTTCTGGCATACACTATTAGAATGAGTAGGGAATAAGAGGTAGCTCTATGGATTTTGTATTACCTGATGCTTTTCCTTATTTTTATCTGAACTTATCTTCTTCTTCTTTTCTTTATTTTTTTTTCCAAAATTTTATATTCACTGCTTCTGCATATAATATTGTTGCTGTCCTTTAACTTTTCTTAAATGATAATATTTCTGCATTCGCATTGTGATCTAGGGCTCCAAGACCCAGAAGTGGAAGCTTATAGTGCGGAATCTCCCTTTCAAGGTTTTAAAAAAAAATTTGTTTCGCAATTTGCTATAAACCTTTATTTGCTACACAGAATTTGGCCTTTCCCAGCAATGAGTTTAATGAAGTGTCGAAGAAATGAATATTGATTCTGAATTAGTGAAATGTTTTCTGCAGGCCACTGTGAATGATATTAAAAACATGTTTTCAGCCATGGCTTTTGTGTGGGATGTTGTTATTCCTAAAAATTCTGAGACAGGGTGAGTTTACATTGAACTTTATAATCCTTTCTGGAGTCCAATGGTTATCTATCTGTAATTATTTCTGCTTCGTGTCTTTGGCAGGGCATCCAAGGGATTTGCTTTTCTTAAATTCACATCAAAGCAGGATGCGGAAAAAGTATGCATTTAATTTATCCACACTGTTCTTTTATGTGAAGTAAGTTTATTTTTGTACCTTGGACCATGTTCGTTTTGGATGTTTTCAAAACTTAGTTTTGGAAATGATTTTTAAATGTGAAAAGTGTATTGAAAATATAAAAATGTATATTTGAAAAGTAAAAAAGTGTATTGGGAATGATGAGAAATTAGCATGAAATTCAAAATTTCAAATACATATTTTTGAAAATCTGGAGACAAACAGGGCCTTAAGGACATGCTTAAGCTTTTGGCCAATTATTTACCTGCTCAATTGTGTGGAGAGTGTAAGGGAGGAAAGTTATAATAATGCCAGAATATTGAAACTGGGGAGATCAGATGCCAGGCCCGTGTTCAGTACAACATGCTTGGCCAAAATTAGTTGGTAAAGCTTAAAGTTTTTGACAAATTTGGAATTCTTGATTATTTCTTTTGCCAGCCTATCTACCCTCGCCTTACTTGATGTGTATTGAAGCTTCAAATGGAGTCATCCTTATGTTATCAATCATTATTTTATCCTTCACAGGTTATCAAGGAATTCAATGGGAAGCATTTTGGTAAAAGACCAATTGCTGTCGATTGGGCTGTGTCCAAAAAAGTATATTCATCTGGGGGTAAATCACTTGCTGACGTTGAAGGTAATGCATTTCTTTCAGATAAAGATTTGGTTAGTTTAAGTCTAGAATAATGAAGAAAGAGGAAACTTCTTAGATTGATTATGATTGATACCATCAAGAGATCCTTAGCTTGAAGCCTTGGGTGAATATTAGTATATTTTCCAGCTTTTTTAATAAAGACATATTTCCCTAATTTTAATGACAGGTATTTTGGTACCCAATTTTCTTTAGCTTTAGAAGCCATGTCCAATGCAAAAAGTGCCTATACTGGTAGAACATTTTTATTATCTGCAATTCATGTCTGCAAGCTATGTGAAGGTTCCAGGTTTTTTTATTACTCTTATTTTTTATGGCTTGTTTGCTTCTCGAAATTCGCAATATTGTACAAGCATGTGCACACTAGCTCTTGAACTTTAGAAGATCAAACCACTTTGAGGAAACAGAGAGTGCATTTCTGGGCTGGGTTCCCCACCCCCCCCACCCCCCTCTTTTCTTTTTGTTTATTTGATTGCCTGTTAACTTGATGTGCAAAGTGCTACTTCCGAGGAAAATAAATAAATAAAAATATGTATCTGCCAGTAGCTTGAAAGTGCAGATGAGCTCCTTAATTTTTGTCTTTGCAGCCTTTAGCATTAATTGAAGTTTTTATGGAGTTTAATTTTAAGGTGTTAAGGAGAGAATATAATTTGATAATTTTCCGGAGTTTAATTTTAAGGTGTACTTTGATAGCTTTGGACAGGGAAGCTGTGATTTTGTGTATGCAAGTAGTTCTACGGGCAGTTGCGTAGAGGATGATTTATTTTCACTTACTGAGCTTAAGAATATTTGCACTCTCTCAATGTTTTCTTTTAGATTTGGGAAACAACAATTCTATTTTTTCATCTCTCTGGCATGTACTTCTTACAGGGCAGAACAATGATGGAGGGGACAGTGATAGTAGTGATTTGGAAGACGATGACATTGAAATTAATGACAAATCCCTGCAAGGTGAAAAAGTTGATTCTGTTTCAGATGATCCCGACTTAGCAGAAGAAAGAGAAGTTAATTTTGATGAAGAAGCAGAAATTGCTAGAAAAGTTCTTAGTAGTTTAACTTCATCAACTTCTAAGGTGGAAGATAGCTCTGACATTGATATTCCTGACCTGTCCAAGGAAAACAATGATGATGAGAAATCTACTGTAGCCAACAAATCAACTGATGCTACTGATAAACCCCAAGTAAAACCAGGAACTGGGAAAGGCAACCTACCTGAAAAAACCCCAACTGAGAAACAAGATGAGCTACAAAGAACTGTATTTATCAATAACCTTCCATTTGATATCAGTAAGGAAGAAGTGACGCAACGTTTCTCGGCATTTGGTGCAGTAGAATCCTTCTTTCCAGTTCTTCACCCTGTCACCAAGTATAGATTCTTTTGTGGTTAGCAATCAGAACTATGATATATTTGTTATTGCTTATTAACTAATTGTTTGATATGATCTTGGCTTACTCTACGCAGACGGCCAAGAGGAACTGGCTTTCTCAAATTTAAAACAGCAGATGGTGCTGATGCAGCAGTTTTAGCAGCAAACTCCGCTTCTGGTCTGGGTATTCATATAAAGGGTAGACAATTGCAAATTTTGAAGGCCTTAGACAAAAATGAAGCTAAGGATAAGGTATTGGAGAAGACAAAAAAGGAGGATGTTGACCACCGGAACCTTTACCTAGCAAAGGTTGGTTTGAAGATCAGGGATTATTCAGATATTCTTTAGACATGGATCTTATCACTGCTGATTCTTGATAATGAATTATTTGATGTACACCAGAATTTTGATAGTCTTTCTCGTTTGAAACAGGAAGGAGTTGTCTTGGAGGGGACTCCGGCTGCTGAAGGTGTTTCAGCAAGCGATTTGCAGAAGCGCAAAGTGTAAGTGTGTCTTTATATTCCGCCACTGATACTCATTTACAAAGCTGTTAACTTTACTGCTATGAAAGTCTGTAGAAAACTTATTAATGCTTGAAGGAACTCTTCAGGTTACAAGAGAAAAAGGAGACTAAATTCCGATCTCCAAACTTCCACGTGTCAAGGACAAGGCTTGCGATATATAACTTGCCGAAATCAATTACAGAGAAGAAGTTGAAGCAACTCTGCATACATGCAGTTACATCTCGAGCTACTAAGCAAAAGCCCGATATTCGACAGGTTATACATTTTAAACAGCATTTGAGTTTTTTCCCCCCCACAAATTTTATGATTGTATCCATGTTTAAGCTTACGTTTAAATTCTCCGCAGATAATAATTTTGAAGGATGTAAAGAAAGGAAATCCTGATAGAAAGAATGATTCTCGTGGAGTAGCATTTGTTGAATTCTCAGAGCATCAACACGCCCTTGTAGCTTTGCGAGTTCTAAATAACAATCCAGGTAATTGCTTTTCTTTTCGAAAGTTAGATGTTGCAATCTATTACTTTTGGGCTGTAGATCATCTATTTTGACACGTTGTGGTGCAGAAACTTTCGGTACCGAACATCGCCCGATTGTGGAGTTTGCTGTGGATAACATGCTGAAACTGAGGAACAGGAATGACAAGCTTCAAGCTAAGCTGCAGGGCTCCATCAACGATGGCGGGAATTCGCAAGAGAATGAGAAATCAAAGACACAGATTCATAATCCAAAAGAGAATTCAAGAAAACGCAAATTCAGACCTGATTCAAAAGATCCTAAGGCAACAGATGCCAGAATAGAGGGTGAAGTTGGAAAGGAAGTTCATGTTGAGGAAGCGGGAGCTAGCAAGAAACTAAAAGGACATTTTGCTGGTAAGAAGGAAAATAACAAAAAGCTGAAAGGCTCAGTAAACAAGCAAAGAAATGACCTCCAAAAACAGAGAAAACCCGACGGGGGCTTTCGGCCACCAGCTGAAGCTACCATGAATGTCCAACATAAAACTGGACATGAGGAAAGAGGACAGTTACAGACCAAGAAGAGGAGGCTTCAAGAACAGGCACAACAAAACAAGGAACCTATTGGCTTGGAGAGAAGAAAAAAGGGTAAGAAAAACAACGACCCTCAGGGACGAGATGTGGTGGATAAACTCGATACGCTCATCGAACAGTACAAGTCGAAATTTGCCCGGCACGATTCCGACCAAACTGACCCTCAGAAGCAAGGTTCGAAACATATGAGGAGATGGTTTCAGTGATGATGATTGATCATCAGAGATTTTGCGAGGTAAAACTGTTAAACAAAAAGATTATTTGTTCAAAAGAAGAAGATCCACGTTGAAGGGGGTCTCTCATATGGGTCAAGTTTGGACCACTCTTTTAAGATAAGACAAGAACACCTTTGACCCCAGATTTTGAAGGCGTCGTGTAGTTCATGTTGTATCAATTATGAACCCAAAATCGGGATCCAATCGTGGTGTTGTGTCGTGACATCTAACTTATCACGTTGTCTTATATCTGTGCTTATCCAATTGGTGAAGATAATAGTAGCTGATGAGGAAAATGTCATATAAAAAACCTCTCCATTCTCAATGATTTGGTCTAGCGATAATCTTAGTTCTATATAAAGAATCATATTTTGAGTTGTATTCGAGTATGTTGTATCGTTTGTGTTCACATGACGGGTTTCTTCCCTTCATTCATCCCCACACGGACTAAGGAAGCAAATATCCAAAGGGCGTTAATGTTTGACTAAGAAGAAGTAAAAGAAGAACATAAAAATGCTCCAACTAATGCCTTTACCCTTTGGGGCAAGTTCTACTTAATACAGTGGATAGAGGAGGATGAGGGGCGACCCGTGAACCTCATTTATTTGTTGTGGTAGGTACAAAATTGATCTCACGTGGGATCATGACCATGCGAATCGTGTGCATATATGCTTGGATCCCGATTATGCAAATTATGAGCATATGTTTAAAGAGTTTTCGGTTTGGATTGAGTTTTAGATTAACCAATGATGCTGTCTTGTTGACTAAGTACTAAGTACTGACTGAGGAAAAACGTAGTTTATTTGACAATCAATCTACAGACACAATTATGAGTCACAAGAGAGATAAAAGCAAATATACTGCTTTTTTTTTTTTTTTTCCTCTGCAAATCAAACTCAGATATTTGGGTGACTCGCGTTGCACACTAAAGGTTAGGGCACTAACTCGTTCCTAATATAATATAATGCATCTTACAAAAGGGTACTCCAAATATTACAATCTTACCAGGTTAAGACACAAAGAGTGAGTACCACTAGTTCCACGCGTCATTCGTTGTACAAACCTTTCTCGATCACAAAAACAAAACAGAAGAGTGTCTCTTTCTGTGAAAGAAAGAATGTCGGTGGTGCTGTCCTTTTGTTAAATTTATTGAAAGAAGAATTATTGAATACTATAATTCCTTTTACCTGAAAGAATTCACTTTAAAATTATTCCAATACTGCTCAAAATGAAGAGATTCGATCCGAACTAACTCGATTTGAACAGGTCGATCAACCGGAGCAATCTAGTAACTCATAAATATTTATAAACATGACTATTTAAATAGGACAGAGGGAATTACTAAACTCTTTTAGTGGTGTAATTCTTAGCTCTCAAGTGCGAGCGTTTCATGGTACAACTCGTGAAGCGTTACGACTCACATGGAGGCGCCTTTCACAGTTTCGGACGGTAATTACTAATTGTGCTGCCATATTTTCAAATGCCTTTTTCTGTTTTCTTTCTTACTCAACCTTACGCAACAATGGTGGAAAGGAAGCATCCTATGTTCCCCCTCCATCATGTAACAAAACAAACATAAAACTTCAACAAGAAGTTCGACCGTCAGCAATTTAAGATTTATCACGAGTCACACAATTAATCTTCATCAATGCTTCCAAATTATGGGTTATGTAGACTTGATTTTACGCCACAACTAACGCTTCGGTGTTAAAGTACCTAGGCCTTAATCATATACTATAATCTTGCGTTTGATAGTGATTGCGAAAGTGACCGGGCCGTCGGCGGCCTCTCTCTTTTAAAGAGGTGATAATCTTGTCTTTACACATATCACTTACTTAATCAAAGCACTTGGCAAAGCTAAATAGTAAATATTAAAGTTCGTCTCTTCACCTATAAGGCTATAATTTGAGCAGGAAAGAAAAGGTCCCAAATTAGAAGAAAAGGAATCTGAATAATGTGCCTAACTTGTTTTATTTTGTCTCACACTTTCTTTCTTTCTTTTTAAAATTTTGAACTCATACGTTATCACGTCTATTACAAGTGGACGGTTAAAGAGGTGAAGGGAAAAAGCTTTAACGCTTACTTAACAACTATTGAATCATATACTCGTCCCTAGTTATCTTAAAGTTAAGGCTCATGTGGCATCTACTAACTGTTTTAGTGTGTGGCATCTACTAACTGTTTTAGTGTTTACTTACAAGTAATAACCAAGAAATGCCAAATGAAAAAAGCTAATGAAGATTCCCACTCCACTTTGTCTCTTTCTTCTTTCCCTTTCTCTCCAAGGCACAAATGGACACCGACGCTCACGTATATCCATAATGGGGCATAGCAATTGCATCTTTCCAGACGTCATTTTCCAGTTAGTTTTGTAGAAGGGGGGAGGTCAAATTTGCATCATTATTATTAGTTACTACTATGGATTCAGTACTAGCAGCTAAGCATTATTAATTAGCACAGATATGCATGAAAAATTAGTACCAACTTCACGTGTTATGGCCTAAAGACTACATGCATTTCACATCATAGATTAGCAAAGGGACACCAACGATCAATTATATGGACTATGGATTAGCTGTATTTGATAAAAGGACAATTATGGCCGATATTTTTATAAGGAAAATGATGGGAGAGTAAAAATATTGAGGGACTCGTGTGATATTATACTATTGAAGCCGCTTTACAATTATAATTTTAAAAATTTAACTATTCATTCTACATTTTTACGGTTTGTAACATCACTTTTTCTTTTATATTTAGGATGTGGGATGTGAGTATAATCTCACCATTTGTGTTTGTTTATCTTCTGTGACAAAAGATTCTTTGGCATTTTTTGGCAAGGGAACTCAGAGAAGCAGATGATATCCAAAACATTATCTTTTGCAAATTTGCAAGAATTTTGGAAGGTGAGAATGAACACACACAAAAAAAAAAAAAAAAAAAACCATTTTTATCTTATTTTAGTAAATCTCTTTGTCATTAGCCAACGAAGAGAATGTACAAATCTAGCTTACGTGCAATAATAGAAAGCAATAATTTTTGATGAGATAATAATGGTGAATCTTTCAGTGCTTAGTAGACTGCCCAGAATCCGGATATGGTTAAGCATTCCTATCTTTTTAGTAGTATTTTTTATTTTTTTATTATTTTTGAAAACTACCTTTCATATTTCCCTTATTTAATTATTGATTCTCTGCTCAAGAAATCCATAGCCCTTTTAATTAAACCGAACTATTTGCTTGTCAGTGAACTGATATTTGCATATTTCTGTCAGTTTTTTCTGAATCCTCACACTTGTTTTTCAGTGACCGCAAGAGAAGAAGAATGGAAGCTAACTCTGCTTCCAGGTGGTTTTCACTCTTTGTGTTCTTGATTTTTGCTGTTGAAGTTGCATATTGCTCTGTTACTTATGATAGGAAGGCTCTTATCATCAATGGCCAAAGGAGAATTCTCTTCTCGGGCTCCATACATTACCCAAGAAGCACCCCAGATGTATAATATAATTTATTTCTCATTTCTCCATTCTATACCAATTGAAATGCACAAATTTCAAATTTTTTGGGGTGAACGCAGATGTGGGAGGGGCTTATACAGAAGGCCAAAGATGGAGGCTTGGACGCCATTGATACATATGTGTTCTGGAACGTCCATGAACCTTCCCCTGGAACTGTACTTCCTTCTATTTCTTTTCTTTGGCTTGGCATTGCATGAAATTTAGCTTTATACAGAATACTTTAGCTCAATCTGTGTGTTTCAATTGTGAATTTCAGTATAACTTTGAAGGAAGATATGATCTGGTTCGGTTCTTGAAGCTGGTTCAGAAAGCAGGACTTTATGCTCATTTGCGTATAGGGCCTTATGTTTGTGCTGAGTGGAATTTCGGGTATTCAATCTTTTCTTCTTTCTCATATTCAATGGCTTCTGTTTTCCCACTTATAATAAGAATAATTCCTTCTGTTATTGCAGGGGGTTTCCGGTATGGTTGAAGTTCGTGCCAGGCATAAGTTTCAGAAATGATAATGGACCTTTCAAGGTTTTTCCCTGACTCTTTGTCTCTGTAGAAATTCATACGTTAAATCCTTAAAATTAACCTTAATGGTGTGTACTTTTGTTGCAGGCGGCAATGCAAAGGTTTACCCAGAAAATTGTCGGCATGATGAAGAGTGAAGGGCTATTTCAAAGTCAAGGGGGCCCTATCATTCTCTCCCAGGTAAATCTTGTAAACAGTGATTATTGAACTTTGTAAATTGCAATGAATGAAGTAGTAATTTGAATTTTGAAGTGGCCATTTGAATCTTTGATGCAGATTGAAAATGAGTACGGCCCGGAAAGCAAGGAATATGGTCCTTCCGGCCGGGCATATATTAATTGGGCCGCTAAAATGGCTGTTGGGTTGGACACTGGGGTCCCTTGGGTTATGTGTAAAGAAGACGATGCTCCAGATCCTGTGGTCAGCCATTCAATAAAGCTCTGTTTTTTAGGTGTTCAAATTTGAAAATGGTCTCCTGAAAATCTAAAATTAGGTATTTTTGTTGAAATTTTGCCATTCAATTTGTTGCCAGATCAACACGTGCAATGGTTTCTACTGTGATTATTTTTCCCCAAACAAGCCGTATAAACCGACCATTTGGACGGAAGCTTGGACCGGCTGGTGAGTTCTTCATCTGATGTTAATTCGATTTTGGTATCTCCAGCGGGTGTGTTTTTAACTTTTTAATAATCTCTGTTATTTGTGAAGGTTTGAAGAATTTGGTAGCCCAGTACACCACCGTCCGGTTGAAGATATAGCCTTTGCGGTTGCACGGTTTATTCAGAAAGGCGGCTCCTTTGTGAACTATTACATGGTTAGTTCTAATCCAGAGTAACTCTATTTATGTTATCTATAGGTTGCGGTTGGCAAGCGAGAATGGAAATGGTGCATTTCATGCATGGGAATAGATAATTCTCATAATTTTATATTTTTTTAAAATGATATTATAATTTAAATTATTAAATTAGTGTACGTACCAAACAAACATAGAATTTTAATTTATGAATCAGATAACCATTCCCGCGTTAAACTCATTGAGTTGCTGAATGTAAATATTTGAATTTGCTATTCTTGTCCTTGTGAGAGCAAAAAAATGGTAAGTGAGTGTGCAAAATGAAGTGGAAGGATTGAATGAATGCCTTTAATTGGTGATAACTAGCTCTGTAAGTGAAGTATGACTGCTGAACTTAAACTTTTACCTTTTCTTACAGTATCATGGAGGAACCAACTTTGGAAGATCAGCTGGAGGCCCATTCATCACTACCAGTTATGACTACGATGCTCCCATTGATGAATATGGTAAGCAAGCCAAGAATCATACACTTTCAAGTTTAAACAACACGAACTTTTGGCCTTACGCTGACCTATTGGTTGGTTCCCTGCTAAAACTGAATAGGCTTGATTAGACAGCCCAAATATGACCACTTGAAGGAGCTTCACAAGGCTATTAAGTCATGTGAGCATGCTCTGGTCTCGGCTGATCCCACTGTAACTCCTTTGGGAAACTATGAACAGGTCAGTAACTTAAATGTCTCTTGTTGAAGGAAATGCATGAATGTTGCAGTTGATCACTTGGTTTAGTTTTTTTTACAGCAAAATTACTCTCGTGTACTTGCAGGCACATGTGTTTCATTCTTCTTCCGGGTGTGCAGCTTTTCTCACTAATTATCATTCAAACTCGGCTGTGCGTGTGACATTTAATCACATGCATTATGACTTGCCACCATGGTCAATCAGCATTCTTCCTGACTGTAAAACTGATGTGTTTAATACTGCCAGGGTAAGTCAAAAGGGTAATTTGCTTATTCTTGTAGAGTTTTGCTTCTGTAAGTAGAAAAGGAGGGAGGGGATTTACTAATTTTTGGAGCATTTATTTCTCTCATCTCTTTAGTAGTAAAACATCGCAACCAATTTAGGGAGCCTTTTTCAAGATATCAATGCTAATCCTTTTGAGTTGAAGACAATACTTTAGCACAGATTATCCTTCAAGCTGGATGAAGCTTTTAAATTAGCTGTATTTGGTATTTTGTACCTATTTAGGTAGGAGTTAAAACATCAACGGCACGAATGATTCCCACCAATGTGAATTTGCTTTCATGGGAAACATTCAGCGAGGATGTATCTTCTGTTATTGATGATTCCTCATTCACACATGTTGGTCTATTGGAGCACTTAAATATAACAAGAGATAAAAGTGATTATCTATGGTATTCAACCAGGTAAGCAAGAAACTCAATTTAAATAAAGCTGTAATCAAGATATCAGACATTATACTCTGCAGATTTCACACATATCATTAATGTTTCAGCGTCGAAATAAGTTCATCTGCACATCCCACCCTCACTGTGGAATCAGCAGGCCACGCATTGCATGTGTTCGTTAATGGAGTTCAGTCAGGTGCAATGTGAATTCTTCCCTGCGCATTGCCAATCAGAGTTACCATTTTGGAGCTCCATTTGACAGTTTATATGCCAATATTACAGGGTCAGTATTTGGGACTTCAAAAAACAGAAAATTGACCTTTACAGGAGGCATCAACTTGCACGCTGGAGTCAATAGAATTTCACTACTTAGCGTAGCAGTTGGATTACCGGTTAGTTCTTTTTTTCAGTCATTTGCTCTCTTGAATTCTGTGGCTAAACATTCTTGTGTTGTGACGAACTGTTGATTCTCAAACAAACTTAAAATGAGAAGTTGAAGAATAATGCAGAACTATCAAAACGGTCACTTTTATTGTAGTCTCTCACAAATCAATCTGTAGCCTTATACTCTGATGATCCTTAGTTATTTGCAGTTTATCAGTTATCTATTAACCAATCTCCAAATAAGTTCTGCCTCATCGTGCATCAGTTCCATCGGATACCACAGTGAAGATGGAAAAGTAGTACCCTCTTGTTGATTTGCTAGTAACTTTTGTTGTGGTTTTTTGTACTTGAAGAACAATGGGGCACGTTTTGAGACTCAAAGCATAGGAGTAACTGGACCTGTTTCTCTGCAAGGGTTAGATAAGGGCTCAAGAGACTTATCGTGGCAGAGATGGTCATACAAGGTTCGTGAAAATCACTTCTCAGCGTAACTGCTTAATTCTTTTAGGTGTTTACTCATTCACAATGCTGCTTATCCACAGGTTGGGCTTAGAGGAGAATCTATGAACGTGGCTTCCCTCAGTTCAGTTTCATCTGTTGACTGGGAAGGAGAATCCTTGGCTGCAAACAGTCAGCAGTCCCTTACATGGCATAAGGTAGTATTGCAATCAACTACATGTTCTTGGGGGAATGTCAGATTATCCAGCTAAATCTGTGTTGGAAAAGCTATACTTTTAACGCCTCGAAATCACTAAAAAAGGATAAATGCTTGAATTTAGAGATGTGCTCTATTCCTGCATGGAAGGTTTGTCTGGAGATTTTACTGCATGCAATGAGCATAATTTTCGAAGAGGAAAGTGGTTTGTTTACAGGCTTGGATGTCATTTTTCTTCAGTTTTGTTTTGCTTACACATGGTGAAACCCCAGAAGTTGATCACCATGAGCTCTTCAAGAATGTTTCTTGATGATTTTTGCAGGCTTATTTTAATGCACCAGAAGGAAATGATCCTTTGGCACTGGACCTTAACAGTATGGGAAAAGGTCAAATCTGGATCAATGGGCAGAGTATTGGGAGATATTGGACTGAATGGGGCAAAGGTAGTTGCAGCCAATGCAATTATGCAGGGACTTTTAGGCAATGGAAATGCCTATCTGGATGTGGCCAGCCAACTCAAAGATGGTAAATTTTCAGAACCACAAACTTCTATAGTTCTACTTCATGATTTCAAGAAAATAAGGCCGTATTGGTTTTGAAAAGTTTTAAAAACGTGTTTTCAAATTTTAGTTTTAGAAATATGAAAATATGTAGGTGGAAAGTGGAACATGTGTGTTGACATGACGAGAAATTAGTATAATATTCGAAATTTCAAAAACGTGTTTTTGAAAATATATAAACTAACATGCCCTAATATTCATTGGCTCAATAATTTGATGAATTTGTACTTTCAGGTACCATGTTCCACGTTCTTGGTTGAAGCCAACTGGAAACTTGTTGGTAGTTTTTGAGGAACTTGGTGGGGATGCATCAAGAATCACTCTTGTGAAAAGAGTGGTCTCTAGTGTCTAATAGCACTACCATATACAGGGGCATTTCTACAGCCAAAAATGTGCAAATTAAAGGTCACACTCCATCTTCATTTGTCATAATTTCCCGTAATTTAAAGGCATTGTTGGATGAAAGGCCAAATCCAGATGGCTACTCATCAAAATTGTGAAATACCCTTTTCTCATTTCTATTCCCTTTGTCTCCTCTGTAGATAGAAGAAAAAAAAAAAATGAGTAAGTGGGTAATGAAGCTTTTTGAACCAAGTGTCCCTTTCAGCCCTTTGGTAATTTAACCTGCAAACGCGGCCAAAAGGCTTTAAAGTTCAAATTGTAGGTCATGGGGACAACGACCCATGCAGGATGCCAAATAAATGGCCGTTCGTCAACTAGTAAAATGTGCAGGTAGAAAAATTAAAAGGGATTTGTACCTTCTTCTAGTACCAAGTGGGACAAGGGTTAATGGAAGCTTTGCTAGTGGACATTACTTATTATATGGTTAGCTCATTTTTTATATTTAAAAGAGTGATCCGTGACCGTTGGTATTCTTGGAGGAAATGATGAGCCCTGAGGTTGTTGTTTAGTTTTACCTATGTTACTTGCCTGTAATGTGTTACCTACATTGTAAATTTCAAAAGAGTTATATATTGAGAATAAACTAAATTTATCGACAAGTCAATTTCAGTTTAACTCCTAATCAATTTTAGTATGTCGTTAAATTCATACTCTTTTCTATTTCCGCCACTCAAACTAAACGTCTCACGGAGTAAAACTCCATTGCTCAAACTTTAGCATGCCCCAAGCCTGGATTTTTGTCATTTATGCTTCTTATTTGAGAATTGAGACGCATGTAAAATGAAATGTGAGACCTTAAGGGGCCTGTTCTTTTTGTTTCGTTTTAAAAACGTTTTGGTTTCAACAGTAAATTTAATATATTTTAATCATATTTCATCATTTTTAATATAATTTTTTACTATTAGCATCTACTTTTTAAATTATAAAACTATTTTCCAAAACTTATTTTTAAAATCGTTTTAAAAACGTCCAAAGAACATGCCCTTAATCATTACAAGATAGATGTATTAAGACTGTACAAAAGCAACATAATTACATGTCACGTTCGGAAAGGAAAGGCATAATTGGAAGAGTACTTAATAAAATGGTTTTCTTTTCAAAGCAAGCCGTAATAATTATGATGACACTGTTCAAAAAGAAATAATATTATGATGACATAAGTGTGTGTCACCTTTCTCTTTTTTCTTAAAATAAAGTCATAGACCATTTACATTAATGAAAACGGTCGAGTTTGACAACGTGTGTAATGCGTGCAATTGAACTTTATTTTATTTGTACTGTAAATGATTTGAAAAATATTTATTTAACATTTAACGACAACAAATTAGAGACAATATTTGTTCTTTTTAAAAGGTCCAAAATGCCCTGCCATTCTAATTAATTGACGCATTTACCCACCTCCTAACGAAACAAGAAATTCAAATTTGCTAATTTATCCTCAAGACGGCCTATTTTTACAGGGTAAATTGCATTTATCACTCTGATATTTAACTAAATTCTGGAATTATACAAATATGATTTCTTTTTCTTTTTTTTTTCCCTTCCAATTTTGAGTTTAATAACTTATTTCCACATTTTCTAGTGGTTAAACTTTTTACCTAGCAAGCCAATGGAATAATTGTTAGGCCTTAATGGTATAACATTGTTTCGTTTTAATTTTTACAATATATATTACTCCCTTCGTCCCATTCAAAAAATTATGTATGTAATATTGTTTTTAATACTACAAACATGACTTTTTGAATGAGACAGAGGAAGTATAAATTGTATAATAATTTTTTTATTACTTTTAATGCATTCGTCATTTGACATTTTCAATCTGCTTTGTACATTTGATAATTCAAAAACAAATTTTGAAGACAGAAAATTATCATACACGTCCTTATTAGACTACAAAACTTTATTCAGAAGGAAGTAATTTCAAATTTGTTTGCAAAAAGGGCAAAAAAAAAAAAAAATGATGATAAATGCGACACCACCATGCAGTCCTACGGTACTCCGCGGAGTACGGTATAATTTCTTGCATTTCCCAAAAAGTAAAAACCCTCCGGCCTCAGCTAGACACCCACTCCCCACCAAAAAAAGCCCTCAGGAATTAGATTTATCTCTCATCTGCCTCGATCTTCCAGAGAATTCTCACTCTAGCTCTCTCGCTCCTCACAAAATTGCTTTACAGCACATGTCGCTTCCGTCTTCTTCGTCTTCTCCACCAGTCTATGGCTAAAGGCCGCCCGAATCGCCGTACTTTGGACTCCTACACCGTCAAATCGATCAACAAAACCATCCGAGGTAAATTCCGTTAACTTTTTACACTCCTTTCTCTCGCTTCAGTGTTTCTCACTCTTGCGAAGAGAGAGCGAAATTCGCGAGAGAAGGAAATGAATTGATGAATTTTTGTGTGTCGAGCAGCCGGCGATTGCGTACTGATGAAGCCGTCGGAGTCGTCTAAGCCTTCGTATGTGGCACGAGTGGAAAAGATCGAGTCCGACAGTAGAGGCGCCAACGTCAAGGTTCACGTCAGATGGTATTACCGACCGGAGGAGTCGATCGGAGGTCGCAGACAATTCCACGGATCCAAAGAGGTGTTCCTCTCCGATCACCATGATATTCAAAGCGCTGACACAATCGAGGGCAAGTGTACGGTCCACAGTTTCAAGAACTATACTAAACTTGATGCCGTTGGCAACGATGACTTCTTTTGTCGTTTTGAGTATAATTCTTCCACTGGCGCTTTCAATCCAGATAGAGTTGCTGTGTATGTTCTGGAATTGTTTTTTTCTTTTTTTGTTTTTAGTGTTTACTTTTGTGCAGGGAAGCTCTATTCAACTTATTATTGCAATTTGAGCTGTACAATTTTGATGACATCTTGTATTTATTGTTTGGTTCATTTTTATTTCAGTCATTATTGGCCTTGCCGTAAGATATTTTCATCATTAGCCTAAGTACTGTTGATTGAGATTTCTTACCTCGGTGCTATACAAAATACAGTAGGTTTATTCTCCTAATTTTGGAACTGCATTTATTTAGTATTGATTTTTTTTTATAATGTATTGGCAGGTACTGTAAATGTGAGATGCCGTATAATCCCGATGATCTAATGGTTCAGTGCGAGGATTGTAATGACTGGTAAGTTTGTTTTAAAATAACTTTTAATGGTTGTCCGTGTGTTCTTTTAATTTTTTTCCTCGTTCCTCTTTTCCATTAGTTAGTTAAGATTAATATGGCTGAGTGAAGTATTCCATTATCTTTCATTTTCTATATGAAAATTATCCTGATTTTCTAATAAGATTCAGAAATTTTTGTTCAATTTGGGTTGAATTTGTAGGCGATAACTACGCATGAGCTTTAAATGCCTCATCAGATGTCAATATACCTGTTGCTTTAGTTGGCTGAGAGATATGCCAATGCATGATTATAATGTCCTCTTTTTAATTCTTTCTCAGCTTTTGTAGTGACTGGTTTAATGGTTTACATATCATTTACCTGCTCTTTGTACGTATCACATAGTCTTAATTGGATCGTTCTCTGTCTGCGTGTTTGAATTAATTATTAGTTTGCATGTTATTTTAGTAGCATGTATGTCTGACTGGAGACAAACCAACAGGTGAGATCTGGAATGTGTGGTTTGCGACAGTTGATGTTTATCTCCAGAATGGATGAGATGAATTCCACCCCCCAACCCCATCTTTTCTTTTCTCCCACAAAGCTGTGTTTGTATTAATTATTTTGCATTATCATTTTATTAGCATTTATTTCTGAGTGGAGATAAGCCAACAGGTTAGATATAGAATGTGCTGTTTATCTCCAAAATGGATGTGATGAATTCCAACTCACCCCAGACCCCACCCCCTCCCCCTCCCCCTCCCTTCTTTTTCTTTTCTCTTCTCCCGGAAAATTGGGTAGGACCCACCCAAATCAGGTTAAGCTTTTGTGGTTCCTCTAGCCTTTTGGATTTGGTTGCTAGAAGTTTATTTTTTGCAATCCTTGAAAATTAGTGCATCCTGAAGATATTATCCTTAGCTAAATTGTGTGTTCCCTGAGTTGATATTTAATGCCAGCATTTTGAGTTGGAGAAAGATTTCTCTTGTTGCCTCCTTTGGCTTTTAACTAGATGTGATAGGAATGAAGTGTACTAAGGAAACAACAATTAAGTATACGGTATACTCATTTTTAGATTCTTGGAAGTTTCATCAAACCCATTTCATTGGTTAAGTCTGAGATAAATCAGACTAGAGGGGGACACACTGTAAAACCATTGATAGAACGCATTAAAACCCTGCCTTTGACAATCACAGTAATGTTGACCTAATGTCATTTGAAGAGTAGAACGAAAGTGCAATTTGATTGCATGCATAGTACGGGGGAAGTTGATTCCAACTTAACTATTGTTGATTGTTATGCATTTAGAAGCTTTTTTTAGAATCTGAGTACTGTCTTTCACACACTTTTCTTCCAGAAAGAGTGCCTTAGAATGTTTGGGCAGAAGTGATCCTGTTGCTCATTTCTCTCCTCCAATTCTTCAATAAAAACAACCTTGTACGTCACCTAAATTTGTTAAGAGTTAAAAGCTCAAAGAACATACTTTTTTTCTGATGGTTGTTGGCTGTGAGAACAAGGAATGTTTATTGAGATTTATAGAATAAACATGAAAAGCTAAATAGAGAATAGATGGAGTACAAAGGTTAGCATCTTTTGATGGATCATCAAAAATTTTTACGATGAAGAATATGACAGTTGTACAAATGATGATCACTAGCTCAAAAATGGAAGTGAATCACATAAGGATTATGCATATAACGAATATTCATAGTTGAGTTAATTATTAGCCACCTATCTTGGCAATATTTTTGGGCGGGAAATATTGTTGGACCCATAAAATGGATGATCATATTGTCCTGTACTCTATGGTCTTGCTGTAATAGTCAGCTTTAGACTTAACTGTGACATATATTATATTGCCCAAAAGTGTGGATAGTTGGCGTTGACATTAGCACAATGACATCAGTTGCCTTCTGTAGAATATGCGTAAACTGGCTTTACCTAATTGTTAGGTTGTCTCATTGCAATCGAGATCATTTTCCATATTGCCTTCCTGGCATGAAGGATCACTGAATCTGGAGACACAGAAGATGAATTCTTGATCATCATATGCATTTTAATAACACAGAATTTCTATGTTGTGGGAGGTGGGCTACTAGAAGTTTGTGATTACATTAAATGGGAAGTGTTCCCCACTTGACATGCCTCTTGTTTGATCTGAATCATCAAGAAAGAAAATTTGTTCTTATACAACTGAAATTAAGGTACTGATGGATTAAAGAGGCTGCAAATAGCTTTCTCATCAGTTTCTGAATAGAGTTTAGCTAAATCATTCTGTTAGGGTCCTGAACAAATTGTGTAGTAGAGCGATATCGTGGATGGTAATCATGTCTTCATTCATTTGTCAGGTGAATTTAGCAAATAGGTAATGCTTAGGGGTCAAAAGAAAATTGCACTCTTTTGTGACATTACATATAACGTAGGAATCTGCTGTGAGCGTTCTTTGTGGTAGTTTGGAAGTTAAATTCATTTCGATGAATAAACTCACAGGGATTGATCCATGTATCTCTAGAAGCACACATTGGAGTATTGTTCAGAACAGACAACGTTGAGGGCCCAGATGGTAACTTTGTTGGTGGTCATGCAGGATTACTGGTTCTGGGGTTAAGATTGAAGCTCTGATGGTCTCTTTAATGTTCTAATATCCCTTTACTTTTCCTGATTATATAGACTGGGTTACAGACATAAGAAATTTTATTGCTAGATTTATTTTATAGAATATTTTATGGGGAAGGATCTTTTTTGAAATTGAAATAACTTACCTAAAAGGTAGTTGCATGAGATGAATAGATAAGACAATGTACTTGAGCTTTACAATAACTGTACTACTATATTTGGCACATCTCAGTGCTATTACTTTTTGTGGATCTCTTCTCAAAAAGGTGTGCGAATGTGCTAAATTGCAAATGTTTACGGAAGTCCTATTACAACTTAGGGCATTGATGTAAACATGTTAAATTGGTCTTCACTTGCACATAATTATTACACTAACTTCAAGAGCTTGAAACTGGAAGAACTGAATCAAAGCAAGTCTATTTGAAGTGGTCATGTTTTAGATACTCAATCTGCCATTGTACTCATTAGCTAAGGTTGGCATATTAGCATGCTGTCTTGGTAAAAGTTTTGATGTGATTAGAAGAAACACATCAAGAGTTTGAATATTATTTCAGTCTGTGAGGCATCAGAACAATCCAACTTATGAAGGACAATGTTTGGACTATTGTTTAGATTTTTTTGACTCTATGTTTTCCTTTAGGTTTCACCCCGGCTGTATAGAAATGAATATAGAAGAAGCCAAAAAGCTTGAGCACTTCTTCTGTGAAAGTTGCTCATCTGGAGATCAGAAAAAGCTACATAATTCTCAGGCTACTTCTCGACAATCAGATGGGAAGGTACTTAACGATTACTTTCAGACCTCAGTTTATTTTAAAATTTTCTCAAAATTGTGTTTCTGCATAGTTTTTCTTATGTACTGCAGGATGTTTAGTTTTTGATATGGATATCTTACTCTAGCTATGGCTTGAAATTGTGGAAATATAACCCATAACATGTTATGACTTCTGAGAGAATGTTTCAATAGCAAAGGTGCAGTGGAAAATATTTCTGTTGGTCTCATGGATTCAGTATTACGGCAGTTTCATTTCTCTTGCTATTGCATGGATGTCCACTGTGTTTCTACTTGTATCATGAAGTGCGTGTTGTCCTCACTTTAGCATCTTGGTTTAAGTGTTTGTGTGTGTATGCTTGAACTAGATGATCTAAAAAGGACCAAGTAAATGAATTTTGAGTTCTTCTGACTACAATAGCTTTTAAACTTGCCCAATATTTGTTAGTGAAGCTAAATCAATTGTGGAATCAGTAAAACTTTACTTTCGGTGAGTATTCAGGTGGAGGCAAAACGACGGAGGAGGTAACTAGTGTTGAGAGCTGATTTATAAATGGAGTAACTGCATCAGAAGCAGTCGGAAGGTCTCCGGATGGTGTGAGCTGATTTATATGGCTTGGACACTCGCGTTTCCTGAGGTTGAAGAGGTTTTTGGCTGTTTGTAAATTGTAACTATGTAGATTGTATAATCTTCCCTCTCTGTTTTTTTCCTTTTCCACTTGTTTAATGGGCCTGTTACTTCATTAGAGCTTCCTGTCAATGGTCATAGTATTAATATCAGATCAAATTGCAAGTCGGAAATAGTGAATGCATTGCTGATATTAGCATTTGTTGTAAGCCAGGTGCAGTAACTCGGCGCAGAAGCCCAATTCGGATCCATTAAGAATCATTGTGTGAAGGGAAGCACTTATTGGGCTAGTTCTGAAGGTGGTTTATTTTGCAAAAATTCAAGGCCCAAAGAAGGCCATTTATAGGATAACTTGTGATATTGGGCCATTTCAAACTACGGTTCAAACATTTTGAAAATCAGGTAACCAAATCAGCCTTACTGAGATCGTAGAGCAATATCAATTATTGGACCATTTCTAGAAGGTTAATATTTGTTCAAATGGGCCAAAATCTTGGTTGTCCTAATATTCAAATAAAGCTGCAAATCCAATATTAGATAGGCTGATTTGCAATTACTAAAACGCTGAGGCCCAAAATTTAATCTAAATGTGCGGAACTAGGCCCAATAAGGGACCATATTTTGGTTTAAATCGGCAGGAGCCTAATATTAGTTGGGCCGCTATTAAACGCGATAGGCCCATAATTTGTCTAAATGGGCTAGATGAGACCCAATAATAAACTGTTAGGTCCCAAAATTACGGTGCAAATGGGCCGAAGCCCAAATTAGTTGTGACTGCATAATAACTGTTCCATTTTTTAAAGAGTAGGCCCAAAATTTAGTCCAAATTCAAAAACTTTTTAGGGCCCAATTCAGATTTAATGGGCCTAAGTCCAAAACAAGTTGGGCCATTCATATAACCTGGCCGATTAGAAAACTGGATGTGATCGAAATGGGCCGAGGCCCAACATTAGTTGGATCTAAAATAATAAATTTGCCCATTGAGGCCCAAATTTTCGTATGACTGGTCTGAGATCATTATTCATTGGGAACTAGGCCCACTAGTATGATATAAAACGGCCCAGAATAAACAGAATGGAGCGAACCCCAAACATTAAGGGGCCCAGCTAACGAAGTCCAGCCCAAAAATTTTCTAAAATAGGCCGAAACCCAAAATTCGTTGGGCCAAACTGGCCATTGATAAGATTAACGTGGGCCAATATTTTTTTGATGGTGGGCTGTTTGTTGGTCAAGAATAAATAACTGAGCCCATTTTTTGAAACGATTAGGGCCCAGATTTTTACCCAAATGGGTCACAACCCAATACTAGTTGAGTAATTAGTAAAGGGGTCAAAACCCAACTTTTTCTGGGCCATTTATAACAAACTAAGACCACAAATTTGAATATAAACCATCATAAATCCCAGCCCATTTCAAAGCTGATTGTCATTGTTGCCACGAGCTGCAGTCTCGGCATTTCTCATACGGGTGACCCATATTCAACCTGTTAGTCAAGCAAAACTCAAACTTAACCCGAAATATATCCCAACTTCCGCTCAGTACGGTAATCCACTGCAGAGGACATGCACCCTGCGGAAGCAGCAAGCGAAAGTAGGACTGGAAGCTTTACATCTGCTGAAGGTTCAAAGTAAATGACAGCACGTTGCCACAAGCCGGACACTGTACTAGGCCAGAACAAAAGTTTAAAATTAATGAATAAATTTTAACTTGTTTTCGCTCTTCTCCATACAATGACAGTGCCACCAAAATCAGAGGAAGCCAGGAAGTTCTCGCCATAGTTCCATGCAATTCCTATAACAGGGTAACCATGACCCTAAGAGAAACAAATAACAATTGGATAGAAGATTGGTAATTGGCCTCCGACATTATTGATCAAACACTATCAACTTAACAATAAGATTTTGAATGAGACCTGTAACTTGTTAACACAAGTGTGCCGGGGACGCGTTAAGTCATAGAAATAGACGTTGGCATCTTCACTTCCAGCGACTTCAAATATCAAAAGCGGAAACATCAGCAAGATCACAAAGCTATGCATGCATATGTACGAATTGCTGCATTTACAAGCATGGCTCTGATGATGTTCTTCATGAGTTACTAATTGAACATGCCATTTTTTATAGTTGTATTCCAATCCTTTTCTAATCTTCCCCTCCCCCTTTTAATATTAGTTACCGCTTCTCTTTTTCTGCCCATTTATAATTTATATTCAATTCTCTAAAGACATACATGTCCAAATAATCTTGGGTGTTTTTCTCTAAATTTTTCGCCTGGTGGAGGAACTTTTACTTTCTTCCTAAGGCATCCGTTATCATAAAGCACCGCTAGCCAGTTCAGAGTGTTAGACAAGACTGCATATGGACATGAACAAAAAATGAGTATCACATAAATGAGGATGCTGACATGGAGGCACTACACTAGAGAAGACGTGTTATTACAGAAAAATGGAAAAAAATTAGATTCAATATTTGTCACATACCAATATATTCACCCTTTTCGAGTGAAAGTAGAGGACAGAAAGAAGCACGAATGCTATGAAGTCGTTGAGCCAACTTAAGTGAGCATCGAAGAGTTAGGTAACCTTGTATGTCCAAGGAAACACTGCAGAGGACAGAGATGATAATGAGAGGCCAATATAAGAAGTGAAGGTACCAAAGAATTGTATTCCAGTTCAACCTAAAAAAAGACAAACTTCCATCCCGTGCAAAAGTCAGCAAAACAGGACCTCTTGCAAGCAAAGAAAATGTTCTATACTGCACGGTTGTAACTGGAGATTTGCGTTTATTACTGCTTCGGTGACGGTGAGACCGAGATAGAGCACCAGTACGGGAATCCATATTAACTGAGTAAATACATCCCTGCAGAGGAAACAAACGCATTCAAGTTGTAGGAAAATTAAATGCTGATAAAGTACTGCACTGGGATACTGAATGGCAATTGCCCAACCTGAGAATCACCACAAAATATGAGCTGACCAGTGTGATCTTGGTCCATAGCAGTAACCTCACTGTCAAAGACCGATTTGCTAATAGTTCTCCCTGTGCTGAAATTAAAAACCTGAAATCCCAGTTATGACAATAAACCTAATCAAATGAAACAGCAAAGATGATGAGATACGGTTTAGGGAAGAAAAGCAATTGTGCACATGAGTACAAGACAACAGGCATCAATAAGCAACGAGATGAAGCAACAAGATAAAATTCTAAGAGTGAACTAAATGCCCTTACTTATGACTTTGAAGGTAGCTAAAACTTTTGAATCAAAATCATGAGACATATTAGAACAATTTATCAGACTTGGTAGATAGGAAAATATGGAGAGTAGAAGTCTCGCATTAATTACAGTGATCTCTTTATTCGCATTGCCCACAGAAAGAAAGTTGTTGTTCACCTGCATGAATGAAAATGACAAAAGTCATGTATCAGTGACTATATTGATAACATCATTTTTAATTATCCATGTGAAACAAATAACGAGCTAAATATCATTGCCAGCATACATTCAAAGCAATTGAACAGCACAGACAAGAGAGAGAAATTTTTTTTTTTTTTTTTTTAAAGGATAGGATTATATTTTCAACAAAGGCCAATAAGGTCCTGATGCAGACACAAACTAAGAGAATTATAATCATAACTGGTAGTCCATAATTTGCAGACAGTTTATCCAGAAATACAATCACTTACTGGATGGAAGCGAATACAAAGCTGTGCAGAGACACCATAAATCACCCTAACGCAAAGGCCCTTCGAAATATCCCATACTCGCACAGTTTTGTCCATTGAGGATGACGCAATGTAGTGGTTATTAGCAGAGAAGTCAAAATCTGGACAACAAAAGTGCCAGTAAGAACTCAACGATGCCAAACATTCAAAGTATGCTACTTAGTTGACATAAGTTTCGATTCAACTCTTACTTATCAGCACTCCATTTCCTCGATACAACTTTGTGTGCAATAGTTAAAACAAAATAAACATGGAACCATCATGCTAAATAATATTCGTATCTTAAAAGTCTGCAACTTACAAACATATGAAGTCTCAATCTCACTGGGATCTGACCAGTAATTTGTTTCAACTCTCAAAAAATGTGTGTCAAAAATGATATGCCAACACATTAAAGAGGGAAGAAATAAGACACCATTACACTCCTTCCCATTCCACAGTATCCAGCAACACAAATAATCTCATGTAAGGCTACCTAATCCACAAGTGAATTCAAATTCTAAGAAACATCAATTGTCAAATGAAACTTACATCGATCATCAATAGATCTGATCATTCATTACATCAGCTTTGATAGCTATCAAAAATAAAATTATACTACAAGGATAAAAAGGAAAATTCAAAAACAGCACAAGTTATTCCAACCTGTGACATCTTTAGAGTGTCCAATTAACTGCTTGATAACTGAAGGTGGCGATGCAACACTACAGACAGTTAGGCTTCCATCAGAGGCTCCATATGCAAGAATATCAGAACTCGTGTGTCCAAATTTTATTACAGTAACTAAGTGGGAAAAAACAGAGATAAAATACTTTAATCAACAACCGGCACATGAAGTAGGAAGGAGAAGGTAAGAATGGAAAAAAGGGGAAGAGAACAACGCTCTTCATCTTTAAAATAATTACCCATGGCCTTGCACTGGTCAAAAATGCAATGCATCCCAACAAACGAATATGCAGGTTCAGCCCTTTTACGGGGGAAATCACTATCACTCACATTGGAGCTGGTACGACTCAGTGCTTGGCTACTACTTCGCACATCCTGCAATGACAGCATATATGCAATATTTAATCATTTTCTTTTGTCACTGATTTTGCTCATGAGCTGACCCAAATAGTAAAAACAAAACAACAAACAAAGAAAGAAATAAGTTGAGGAAGTAGGAGAAGGAACCACCCACATTGCAATAACTTCAGTTAAAGGGTTTATTGAACACAAAGATATCATGTACCATTACACAATAGCAGAATTTTCAAAGATGGTCTTCATGAGGCCAATTATAACTTTTATTTTCTCAGACAATAACGTGAAGATTTCTCAACTATCTAACTTCTGGTTTGCAAAAAAAAGTAATGAGCCTAAAATAAATAAGGAATAATTTCCACCAACCCCTACCCCCAAGGGGAATTTGTATGAAAAGAAAAAAATGTTCTCAAAGTTCATTGTATTGTGAAAGTTAGAAGGGCATTTTGACTATCTATAGTTTTGAGAAACTATAGGGGAGTATTTGTATTTTACTCAAACCTCAGAGGGTTTTTGAAGTAATACCAATACAACAACAATAACTAAGCCTTTGTCCCACTATGTAGGGTCGGCTATACGGATCACATATCGTCATCGTGACACACACGATTTCTTATATTTTCCATATCATGAGATTTAACAAGGGTTTTACGCTGGTTGTCCACCTAACACAACTCTCCTCCTTTACCCTGGCCTGGGACAGGCTATTTACAGGCAAACAATACCAATAAAGAAAAAAAAAAAAAAAAAAAACTAGCACAGCAAAGCTAATTATCTTTTTATGCCAGAATAATTGATCAAAAATATCCAAAATAAAGTAAGATAAACTGGTATTTTTTTCAATTAACGCATCATGAAGTTAGGGAAATACAGAACTTCAGAACATATTAAAACAACAGAAATACGAAGGATAGGGCATACCCTACTTGTACTCCAGCTGTCCCCTTCTAAGAAACGGGAGAGAAGACCAGAGGATGATACCCATCGGCCACTGATGCATCAACCAGTAAAGGACCCTGATGTCAGAATGGTGTGGCAAACAATATAAATAATATTTTAAATCACATAATAAGATGCTTATTAACAACACAAGTCTTTCAGAAGCAGAACATAAGGACAGAATGGTGAAAAAGCAATTTTATTTTAGATATGTGCCTGTATGAAAAGTTCCACCGACCAGCATGCATTAAAATAAAAAATAACAGAGACATTCAGTTTGCTTGCAATGCCCAGGGGTAATATGAGAAAATGTAGAGCACAAAATCAAATTCACCAATCAAAGTGGCCAAAGTGAATCCAGTACAAAAGTTCTGCTACTTTGTGGCACAAGGGAACCCAATAAAATTGGATATTGACATTCCATAAAGAGTTGCAGATATATACACTAGCGGTACACAGCATTTCAATACTGTAATGTCTATTTAACTAGTAAATTATAAGAGTGGTCCCAGGAATGTAACGAGATCACCAGTTATTATCCAAGAAGACAGTTCATTCCTTAACATGCTAAAGCTAAAGAGGCAACTAAGTTTTAAATCTATATCTAGTGTGAAAGTCTATGAGCTGAATAGAGCATCTCACAAATATATAAAATTTCCAAGCCAGCCTACCATTTTAAGATGTTATTGCAAATAAGAATCAATCTCAGTTTACAATTCATAATGATGACCATGCATATGCACACAGAAAATGCACATTCATCTGTGAACAAGTAATTGTCTAGAAGTACCAATGAATCTCAGACAATACGAATGAGGATAAATAGAATCTCAGCTACCTGTTTCCAGGAGTACTTGAAAGGCTTCGTACATTCAAACTTTCCCAATTACTTGGCCGACTAATGTAATTACGATAGGCAACATAACCTTTTCCATTACACCTCCAGTCCTTCATCAAAAAACCAGAAAGTCAAAAATAATCTGTACAACACAGATAAAAAGCATTATATAAAAAACTATTACCAGCTGCAAATATTTGTTGATCCATGATACCAAAATTTTTTTAAGAAAAATACTATAATACTTTTAATTTAACCCAGCACTTACACACATTACTTCTCAGATCAGTCATAGACAGTTCCTACGAAGCACTCCCTATGTTTTATCAAAAGAGGAAGCACCTAAGTACGCATGCTCACCAGCATACTTCCTACCCTATGTATAGGCATAATTTTCTATAACTAGGTTACAATGCGTCCACAATAGAGCACTCCGCATTACCAATATTGATTAGAGCACAAAATTTCAGTTTCATCTGACCTAGAACAGATCTAGAGAACCACAAGCATAGGCATTATCAAAATTCTAGATACAGACATTCAAAGCTCGCGAAATCAAATATCTGCGTTCGATTTGAAACCGACGCATAATTAGAAGCATTGTGTCTCAACAAAAATTATACATTAATTAATACGATAAAGGCAATTCAAAGCTAAATGCAGTGAACATTTCATAATTGCCCCGATCATTGCATCGAGAAGCTATAGCACGCAAAATTGCGTTCGTTCAATGCATTCAAACACTTAAGTAATTATGCGGCGAAAATGAGTAGGAGTCTGCCGATACCTTACGGCGAAGAGCACCGGATTGAGCTTTGCGAAAGAGGAGGAGACGGCGGATCCCGACGTAGGTAGGATCGGAGTCGGCGGGCGAAGGTTGAAGCACGCAACTAAAGAATTCTGGATCGGTTGCGAGGTTTTGTTTCTCCTTCTCGTTATTGTCTGGATCTACGTCTACGCCATGGGAGGAGATATCCTCCTCCACAACCGGCGTTTCTTGCGCCATTACTTCAGACGCAAATTCGAATGTAGAGTAAACAAGTAGTAGCGGACACCGCCACTATTTCCCTCTCCATTAAACAAAACAAACAATAGTTCCTTTTGGAATCCGCCACGCGCTTGCTCCTATATTTACGAAAATGACATCGCTTTGTCGGCTAGTATAAGCCATTTTAAAATGCTCCACCCATGTCCCCAGAAACAAAAACAATAAGACTTATTTAATTCACACTAAATGTATTTACAAAATAAAAATAAAAATTCACACTTAATGTAATTTTAGACAATTGTAAACTTATTAAAAATATTATTAAAACTAACTTTAAAATTATTAATTAGTGTTAATTATTAACTTATTTATAGCAAATGAAAATAGCTTTTTCTATGTGTTAGCCTTGTTTTTAGCAGGTATACTTTCTGAGTAGATTTATGAAATTAAGTTTGTAGGAAAATATTACATAAGTAATTACTAATTGTGCGGATTATTCTGAAATTAATATATATATATATAAAGTAAATAATACTAGCAATAAAATTAATTGGATAATTAATAAGGAGAATGATATATGGCTACTTTGAGGTTGACGCTTGACTTTGAAACGAAATGAACTCGTCCTTAATTGTTTTGGGCCCTAAAGTGATGACTTCGGCTGGTTAAGTCGATGTCATCAGAGATTAAGGACTTGTTCTTATTTGTTTGTTGAGTTGAGTTTTAGTTTGAAAAAAATAATTTTATAATGTAAAAAAAAATATAGTTAATAGTAAAAAATTGTATTAAAAGTTATGAAAATTAATTATAATATATTAAATTTAGTGTTAAGACCAAAACTAATATCAAAATCAAAACTTAAAGAACAGCCATTTCAAGAGTTAGCTTTTATGAGGAAGAGTCTGTTCATTTTATATCACATATAAAAAATTTATATTTTTCATGTTGGATGACATGTTCATGACAGTCAACTTATATTACTAAAGTACAATATTCACATAATTCTTGTTTTGAAAACGGTTTTAGTTTAATCATATTTTATCATTTTCAATATAATTTTTACTATTCAGCATCTACTTTTTATATTATAAAACTATTTTTTAAAATTTATTTTTAAAATCATTTTCAAAACGATGAAAAAGAACATGCCCATAGTCCTATATATATTACTCTATAGTACATTATTCACATGCAATGAAAGTTCCTTGTCTTTTTAGTTGTATCATAAAGTCAACCCTATAGTTCACATCCTTGTTGTATTTAAATCACTTCTATTATGAAGACTTGCAGCCTTGAAAGTTTGGCAATTGAAGCTTATGTATCAGCACGCATTCCGTTTCAGTATCCAAGTATATATAAGGCAGCATAAACAAAAACCGACAATTCTGTATAGTGCACATTACTGCCCATAAGAAACAATTTCAGGGCTATTTTTGCAAATTACAGGGAAAGGAAAAATGAAAATTATTTCCGTTGGCAGCACGATCACTCTTTTGAATCATTAAAATGAGTTAATCATGTGACAAACAATGTGGCACACAGGCAATCAAGATTGGGCGACTACAGCATCATCAACTGGGTACCAAAAGCGGTTATGAAACCACATAGAGTCAGCTTCAACAGCATATCCATCTTGGTTGCGATGCCAACCGTAGCGAGCGTGCGTGCGGTTCTTTATATCCAATACGGCATGCCCGAAACTAGCCTCGCGGAAAGCTGAATATTTGGGCTGCGGCTCTGTCATGCTGCAAAATATAACAAAATGTAGATTGGGCTGCGGCTCTGTCATGCTGCAAAATATAACAAAATGTAGATTATAGCCATTGTTCGTTACTATATTTTCGAAAAAATGTTATTAGATTTTTAAATATTATATTAATTTCTTACTTGGTGGCAAGGCCTTCGAGGTTTCCTCCATCGCCAATGGTGATATAAACGGGCGCAGATTGATCACTCTCAGGTTGGCAAAGACCATTTACAATGTTGTACGCAATATTAGATACGCGTTCCTGAACAGAACAATGTACATTTGTAAACACAAGCCAATATCTAATGTTTTGCATTCTTTATAAAGCGTGTTCGTTAAGAGATGGTTTTGAAAATGTGTAGTTGAATAGGACATGTTCACATACCGATCTTTCGTAAGCGTGGACATGACCAGCAAAGACAAGGTCTACTTTGTACTTGACAAACCACGGCTCATACATTACTCGCATGGATTCTCCTTCCATAGTGATAGTTGTAGCTGTTGTACCACGGGGCGTGCATAAGAACAATCAGCCAAGGGGTTTCGCTTCTGTTTACTTTAGGTAGCTCTTGTTCAAGCCACTTGTACTGTGGAGTATATTTGCCTTTAAAAAAAGACCAAGATTTTATTGCAATAAATAGGCAACTCATGAGGCCATGAATGATGAAACTTCAAGGAACGATGAGCTTACCATAGGCAGAATAGGTAGCCAAAACAATGATATATGCAGGACCCCTCTTGATTGAATACCAAAACGGAGAAACACTTCCTGATGCCTTATATGGAACATGATACCGATGACTATACGGCTTGAATGGTTCTGTTTCGCCCTGCCAAAAGTCATCAACAGTGTCAAATTAGTTATTTTAATTATTGTACCTTGAAATTCATAAGAAGTAAAACTTACAATTTCAGGAACAAAATCGATCTCGTGGTTTCCTGCTGTCCAAATCCAAGGTTGGTAAGCAACACTCCTCTCAACAAACCTTCCCCATGTATCCCATCTTGCGTTGTCATGATTAGGATAATTATCGGCGTAGGAGAGATCTCCAACAAACAGCACGGTTTGTCCTTTGATTGGATTTGCTTCATAATGCGTCAGTGTGCTATTTGAGTCGAAACTCTGTCCAAGATCCCCTGAAACGACGACATGCCCAGTAAATCAGAAAATTTTCCGGCCAAATTTGCTCTGTCAAGAAAGAAAGTATTACCTATAAGGCCAAAAGTATAGGGAACATCAGGACCAACTTGAGGAGGGGTAACAAACCAGAAAGTCCTGATTGTGTGACCAATCCCAACTTGGTAGTAGTATTTGGTGTTGTACTGCCACAGTAAAACAGAGTAATTTGAATTTCAACTGGGATAACAATTCAGAAGTAGAGAAAAACAAAAATTACCTCCAAATCTTCAATGGTGGTGTGATGAATATAGCCGGAGGTGTAGTTGTAGAACTTATATTTGGTCACTAACCCTTTGGCTTTGTATTGTTGTTTGCTGTGCTCCTTCCAGTATATAACTTCATTCGAACCGCGTTCGTCGACGGTAACCCAGGAAACAATAACTGCTTTTCCGTCGTGATCTCCTTGAGTTATATGAACCTAAAACGAATCGAAAATTCATCAAGTAAAAATACCCAAAAAGCTCAATGATTTTTGTCGAGATTAAGGAGAAAAAAGGGGGACGGACCTGTTGAGGGGCATTGTAGCCGGGAGGCACCCGGAAAACATCGGCACTAAGTGGCATATCCACAGCCTTCTCGACGGCTCTAACATAAACACTAGTGATTCCGCTGCACAAAGAAGCTGCATTCAAGATCAAACCCAGAACAGCTAACGCAGATGCTGTGGAAAATCTTGTTCTTGCCGCACCCATCTTAGGTGTTGTTTGTTTGGCAATGAATTGAAGATGGGGAGTTTGGTTTATATGGAGTGTGGAGTCAACGCTCGAGCCCTGTCATCGAATGCGAAATTACGGATAATAATCGAATATCCAAGAGTTTAAACTTTAAACCAGTAAATTGTATTATCGTTTGTGAAGAAAGTCAACTATCGGAGTTCAGTCAAATCCGATGATTAATTTAGTGCCATCTGCTAAGGAGATACTCTATTTAAGAAAGCAAGGAGGAAGTAATGAACTTGGAAATGGCATTTGGAGGGTATTTGTAGGAACTACGAAGTGAATTTCTAAAGAGTAAACGTTAAACAAAGGAATGGGATCAATGTGAAGTTAGAAGTTGTCAAAGATATTCTTTCTTTGCCCATACGGCGCGGCCATTGACTTTGATAATCGGAACAAATGCGCAGTGTAAATGGAGCCGGAACAACTTGGGTATGGGTAGGTAACATAGTTTGCAAAGTTTCTTGCATATTTTGTGTAGGATCGGTCCCACCTAAAATCCCGATCTTGCCAATTATAGTAAATAGAGAATCTAAAATTCTCTCAATTTTTCTTGTCTAGCATTTCAAAATGAGAAATGAATACATTTTATGGTTCAAAACTGCCATGTATCATGTCTTGGATATTACAGTATCATCAACTGGGTACCAAAATCGGTTATGAAACCACACAGATTCAGCTTCAACAGCATATCCATCTTGGTTGCGATGCCAACCATAGCGAGCATGCGTGCGGTTCTTTATATCCAAAATTGCATGGCCAAAACTAGCCTCACGGAAAGCTGAATATTTGGGCTGCGGCTCCGTCATTCTGCAAAAAATACAGATTCAAGAAGCAAAGATTAATTTCCTGGAAGCCTTGAGCAATGTTCAAACAATTGTAAGATAATCTTACGCGCTGGCCGGGCCTTCGATGTTTCCTCCATCGCCAATGGTTATATAAACTGGCGCAGATTGATCAATAATAGGCTGGCAAAGACCATTTACAATGTTGTATGCAACATTGGATACACGTTCCTGTACAGAACAGACAGAACAGATCCTTTTAGTCAAACGCAACACACTACCACGAGAGCTCGTCTAACAAATCGCATTTCATCAGTGTACATTCATAAACACGCCTACAGGGATGAGGTTGATGCATACCGATCTTTCGTAGGCGTGGACATGACCAGCGAAGACAAGGTCTACTTTGAACTTGACAAACCATGGCTCAAACATCACTCGCATGGTTTCTCCTTCCATGTAGTGATAGCTGTTGCTGTTGTACCATGGAGAATGCATAAGAACAATCAGCCAAGGTGTTTCGCTCCTGTTTACTTTAGGTAGCTCTTCCCCAAGCCATTGGTACTGTGGAGTATACATGCCTAGCAAAGATCATCAACCTTTGATTCAAACTCTTCCATTTTACAACCTTTTTTTGGGATTTTAAGGTATGAGCTTACTTACCATAGGCAGAATATGAAGCCAAAACAATGATATATGCTGGACCCCTCTTGATCGAATACCACAACGGAGAAGTACTTTTTGATGCCTTATATGGAACATAATACCGATGACTATATGGCTTGAATGGTTCTGTTTCGCCCTGCCAAAATCAATGGTGTCAATGTTGAAATTCAAAATAATTTATACAATTTCGAAACGGACCAGAAGTAAATGAGGCATTTAAAGCTTACAATTTCAGGAGCAAAATCGATCTCGTGGTTTCCTGCGGTCCAAATCCAAGGTTGGTAAGCAACAACCCTCTCAACAAACCTAGCCCATGTATCCCATCTTACGTTGTCGTGATTAGGATGATTATCGGCATAGGAGAGATCTCCAACAAACAGCACTGCTTGCCCTTTAGTTGGATTTGCTTCGTAATGCGTTAGTGTGTTATTTGAGTCGAAAGTTTGTCCAATATCCCCTGAAACGACATGTCCAGTAAATCAAAAAATTCCCAGAAAACGCTCTCAAAATTTTCTGTCATTTGTGAAAGAAAGGAAGTGTTACCTATAAGGCCAAAAGTATAAGGAACATCAGGACCAACTTGAGGAGGGGTAACAAACCAAAATGTCCGGGTTGTGTGACCAATCCCAACTTGGTAAAAGTATTTGGTGTTGAACTGCCACAGCAAAACAGAGTAATAAATAATAATAAAAAATTAGCAGTTGAATTTCAACTTGGATAACAATTCCAGAAGTAGATAAAGCAAAAATTACCTCCAAATCTTCAATGGTGGTGTGATGAATATAGCCAGAGGTGTAACTGTAGAACTTATATTTGGTCACTATTCCTTTGGCTTTGTATTGTTCTTTACCGTGCTCCTTCCAGTATATAACTTCATTCGAACCACGTTCGTCCACAGTAACCCAAGAAACAATCACAGCTTTTCCTTCGTGATCTCCTTGCGTTATATGAACCTAAAACGAATCGTAAATAAAAATACCCAAAAAGCATTCTAGGAACCCAAAAAGGGGGACGGACCTGTTGTGGGGCATTGTAGCCGGGAGGCACCCGGAAGACGTCGGCGTCGAGCGGCATCTCCGTGCACTTGTGATCGGCTCTAACGTAAGTACTGGTGATTCCGGTACACAAATAAGCTGCATTCAAGATCAAACCCACCAGAATAGCTAACGCGGAGATGGAAGAAAATCGTGTTCTTGGCACACCCATCTTTGCCTGGCCAGCACAGAGTGACCTACGAAGAACCCAGCTGGCTTTTAGCGTTGTTTGTTTCGCTACAAAGGATGGGTAAGAACTTGGGTTTATATAGGAGTGTGGACTGTGGACTGAGTTTTGACGCTGGTCATTAGTGGTGGAGAAATTTCAAGAAGTTTATTGGTTTTTCAGTTTTTTTTTATTTTTATTTCTATTTTTACAAATTGATATATATTTGAATATTTCTCATATGATATTTGTTTATTGACTAATTTTTTTTCAAACAAATTTATTATCGTTACATTATCTAATTAATAGGTGAATGTTACATCATCAGGATAATATAACATGAATTTATTCGTAGCATCAATTAAATATGAAGGAAATTATTTTTCTTTTCTAATAAAAGGAATGGCTTCAAATGTGCTCAAATACCACTTAGGATGTTAGGCAACTTGCAATTTACAATGTTGAGGTACATAGAACATGAAGTGCACAATCGCATAAAATGGTCAGCTGCATTGAATGGTGAAGAATTCACTAGAAAATATAATAATAATAATAATAAATACTTATTTCATTTTAAAATATAAGTCGTTATAACTTTTCAACTATGATTTAAAATATATTTATTTTAATTATTTTTGACATTTTTCTTTCATATATACCCTTACTAGTCAAGTATTTATTGTCTATGATAATTACTGATATTTTTATATAACATGCTATTAATGAAAATTTAATAATTATTTTGCAACATTTCTTAATATCTATGTAAATGACTAAAATAACTTATATTGATTGTGATACCAATAGACTGGGTCAGTATGGGCCAAAGGGCACGTTTGACTCGCGAAATGAAAATTGAACTATGGTATGAATATCTAATTAAAGAAATGTTATATTTCATTTCAAATGATACAATAGTTTAAATCATTATGTCTTTTATACATACCGAATAAAGAAATTTTAATTATAAAAATTAGGTGATCATCCCTCAATTTTCATTCACGTGCGGTAAACGCACCAAGAGTGACGTGAAAATGAGCTCTTTAATCATGAAAAGAAAAAAAGGGTCCATTCTCCTCCCCACTTTTCTCAATTCTGCCTCTCATCAACGGTCTCAGATCTTATATTGTTCCTATTGTATCCTTCTCACATATGTAAGAGTACCATTAGTGGATCTATTAGTAGTCCCTCACATTTGATAGAGATGACACAATAAAAACACTGTAATTGGGACAACAGATCTGAAACACTCGTCAAGTGGTTAGTGCCTTAGTGGCATCAAATTGTCTTTTAACAAAAGATGCTAATCATTAGCTAACTGTAACCTCTCTTTTGATTCAACGAAAAGGAGAATTTCGAAGCGAATAGAATATAATAAATCGTGTGGTCTCGAAGCTTTGCTATAAAACTCTGATTATTTAAGTGACAATTATGAGATTATCTTTTATTTTTGCTACATAATATGACCACTGAAATCTTGAAGGGACAATATTTGTCGATGAACAATTTTCTATAAGGTTTCCTAAACAATTGAAAAACAGAATATGAGGAACAAAAACATCACAAAGGCTCTGTTCTTTTCCATTTTATTTTCGAAAAATTATCACTTTTTCCTTCATAAAGAAACAACATTATTTTTACAAAATTTCAAATTCAAAATTTAAAATTTCCTTTAAATAACTTCCCTTCAAAAAAAATATTCTTTCCCACAAACAAAATTTTTCCAAATTGATCCAAAAAAAAAACATAGACAAAGAGAATATATATATATGATTACGTGGGAGCTGGTGAATCGATGATGGGCTGGACAACTTGAGGGGAATGGTATTTCTCCTCGTTCCCGTGCGCCTCTGAAACTCTATAGAAATATATACTAGTTCTCCTTTGAACAAAATTCTCAATTTTATAATATTGCTGAAAGAGTCAAATAAGAATATGATAAAACTGTTTATAAATACTAATGTATAACTCTTTCAATCAAATTAAGAAAATATAAATTTTAAGCTATAACACATTACATAAAATATTTTTGAATAATGAATTATACAAATTAGACTTCTTGTTTTTTTTTTTTTTTTCTTTCTTTCTCTTTTGGGGGAATATGATAAGCTAGTGTTAAATTAATTTTTTTTGTAAAGCAAATTGTTCTCAAGAATTTAATCGATACAATAATAGGTTCTCTACGATTACTCGTAAGCCAATATTAGCTGGTGTTAATAGTTTGGGATGGGTGTGTTCACCTCCAACAGAAAGTCAATGCTATAAAATATGGAAATGGAAACTGGAAAGCACCGGCAATGGTCCAGATTCAGAATAAACAAGCTGCAAAAGTAACAATGGTCCAGACGACAGGCTTTTTATGCCATTTTCAGTGATCCAATTTCTCCCTTTGACTAATAAAGATCACCCCACTCACTTAAACTTTTCTGCGTTCGATCTCGAGATTACGACACTTACTTTAGAGAGAATTTTTAAAATATGTTTTTAAATATAAAATATTGTATTAAAAATGTATAAAAAGTTGACGATAATTTTATAATAAAAACTGGATTATATCCTATTTGACCCGGGTTTGATAAGCTAAAACACCAATTTTCTTTTTCATCTAAGTTTAGATAGAGGTCCAGCTTGACTAAACGGGGTAAGATCCACACAGCGGCCCACTAGTTGTATTAGTGGTTCCACTGGATTTGAAGCCTGGCCAAGTTTAGCAACTCCTTCAACCACTCGATACCTTTTGAGCCATAATCAAATGGGTTCTGTTGGCCTATTGAGTGCCTCCAGCTCCAACCACAATACCTTGGTCTTTTTGAAATGGGCTTTATTGGACTCTTGTATTAGAAGAGATATGGGTGGCAATATTTGACAAAAAACTCATTACACTGGACACGATATAAATGGATTAGCTTTGATTATTTGCGTTTTTGTAGATTAAATGAATTGACATAAATAATTAAATGGGTAAGGTCAATGTTGAAAAGTGTATAAGTAGAAACCAATAAACTTGAACTCGCTAATCTAAATACGACACTAGTTATCTCACGTAGTGTTCATAAATGGGCTAATGAATGAGGCTTATGGACATATCAAAGTTGATGGACCAATGCACTAGTAGATGAGGCCCAACTAATAGGTAATCCCGTTCAATACGTAATAAAAATGAAGGTCTTTTTCGTCATTTTGATTTTTCCTTTCATCAAAAGAATAGAAACCCTAGCCAGAAAAACCACACCAAAACAAGCAAATGGATTATGGACAGGTAGTGGTAGACGCCAAAGGGTAGGTTTAAGTACTAGGGATTATGTGGAGAGTCTTGAAGGATCTTCCAAGCAATTTCCTTCCCCCAAATTAAATGAAACAAAAATTTAATGAACAGAGAAAAAGAAGTCTAGGACTGGGGGGGTGGGGGGGGGGGGGGGGGGGCAATTTGGCATTATTCTTTAAAAATGGTTGATAGTTTTGTCCTCAGAGCTCACGCAAAGGTCCAATTGTGGAACGAGAAAAAGGCCTAGGAAGATGCGTGAGAATCTTCGCTTCATTTTTCGTGCGCTCTCCATACATACCAAATGCATGCTACAGGAAATCGTTTTTTAATTTGCGGATGCTGCGGTTTACAGTTCCAGGTGATGCTCGTTTTTATTTCTATAATAAATTTAATATATTATAATATTTTTAAAATATTTTTATTTTAAAAAACAATTTATTTTTTTCTCGAATATGATTACCTTCATTTTCACCCAACCGAATTTTTCGTGACCAAACTTCATGGAAATGACACCCCTCCCAGTCCCTTCCTCACGTCCTTTTACACTTGTCTGTCTCACCAAACTTCATATGCTGTACGTCCTTTTCATTACTGTTAACTGTACCTTTCCTTATATAAATATTGTCACGAACTGTGCCTTTTTTTCTTTTTTTCTGTTTCTCCGTAAACAAAGTTTTCTTAGAAATGAGAAAGAAATAGTAGCGGGAATTTAAACTTCTTCTTTTTCTTTTTTTTTTGTGTGTGTGGGAGGAATTTTGTTTTTGATAGAGAAAAATTAAAATAATAATAATAATAATGAATTGTTGTTCTTATTTAGTAATAATTTAATGGTAATTTCCGAGAAGAAGAGATGAAGCAGTACAATGTACAAACCTCTTTGGCATTTTTGGCGATGTGGAAGATAGAGATGACTTGTGAAGTAACGATAACGAAAAGAGTAATGATATACTCAACAACAAATTATAGCAATTCATGTGTTATGTATTCATTGACCAATTATTTAATATTAATAAAAATGTAACTAATGAATGTATACCACATGAGTTACTATTAAAAAGTTGTTAAGATTATCATTACTCGAAGGAGAGATGAAGCAGTACAATGTACAAACCTCTTTGGCATTTTTGGCGATGTGGAAGATAGAGATGACTTGGGAAGTAACGGTAAGGAAAAATCCCACTGGGTTTCACTCTTCCAAAATTGTTCTTTACCTCTTGCTAGCACTATTTGTTAGTTGTTACAAATTTACAATTACTCCTTTGAATGTTACCATTTTTTTAATAAAGGAATTACCGAGTAAATAACTGAAAATACTTAGTTCTATAAATTTGCTATTAAAAAAACAACAAAGAAAAAATTTATTGCAAAAGACACACTAGCTTTTATTTTTTATTTTAAAAAATAAAATATTCCTATTAATTTTTTTTTCATGTATTACATTATAAATCATCAACCCACCAAGTTATGCATGTTAATCATTTACTATTTTGACAACCATCAACGTTTTTTTGTTTCATAACAGTATCGAGTGTAATTTGAATTTTTAATCACATTCAAGGGGTATTTAATAGTATTCACAAACATCAAGGGGTGACTACTAATTTGGACAAATTTCTTAGATTTTTCATAATTTTTAATATAATTTTTTATTATTCAATTGGACATTTTTACATTTTCAATGCACTTTTTATATTAAAAAACATATTTTAAAACATCCTAACCCTAACAAACAAGATCACATATATTGGTCGACACCGACCGGGTGTCTAACTTCAAAAACTTTTAGCACATTTTCTAAACCATGTTATGTTCTTCAAAGTTCAAACGGGAAATCTGATTTGAAAGCAGCTAATTATTGTTTGTTCCAGATCGAATTTGATCCAAGGGTCAAAACCACTATTAATGCATAAATCCAAATACGGAACGAGCGTCACTTTCCAAAACACTTTCTTTAAGCGAAATTCCAAACTGTCATATTCCTCCTACTAATTTTGTTTTCCTATATAAATCAAACAATACTTTAGGTTTTTTTTTCATATATCAGGTGATATTCCATCTGTTTCACTTTCTCTACAATTTTTTTATGGACTGTAAAGAGTAATTTACTCTGTCATAATAGAAGAATTAAATTTGACAAGTATATATTCTTCTATTCCACTCAAAAAATTTACTTTAACAAATATACAATTTATTGTGAATTGTGAGGTACAATATCTAAAATAAATAATTTGGTACCGTATATTTCATTTATATCTATACTTTATAAGTAAGATGATTAATTGTGAATAACACATTACTATATTATTAAAAATATATAAAGTAAACAAATTTAAAGTACTCTTTTAATGAGGAGACAATATATTTTTTTTTAATTTTTAAAATTACTCTTTTAATAAAACGGGAGAGTAATTTTTGAAATGTACCCACCTAATGTAACAAAGGGTAATATAAGAGAGACACCGCGTGTTACGAACAAAACCCTTTTAAGCTTTGCAAGAGAGCATTGCTTGTCAAATAGTGTGCTCATTTTAGTGATTTAAAAGAACGTGACACATAGTAATGTATTTGTATTAAACAAATAAAGTACACAAAAAAAGCGTGAGCCGTGATTTTTACGCCTTTCTCAACTAGTGAAGTCTTTCTAAATATATAAAAGGTAGTAGAATTTAGCAGTTCATTACTAAGAAAAGTTGTCTTCTCTAATTACTCGTGTAATTACAAGTGACTTTGGTCACTCACTCACCTCACTATTCATATAGCCTCATCTAATCTAATGTGGGTATATATATAATTCCAAACTGTTCTATCAATTCTGCTTGAGCGAAGCAAAAATCCAACCTTAATTTACACGAATGGGAAACAATTTGGCTACCCTTGCACCGGCACAGGCCCCCCAAACTCCCCATGAGCACAGCGCACCACCGCCCCCAGCGACGCCACAACAAGAGATCCCACCACCACCACCAGCCGATCAAGATTTCACTTGCGAAATCTGCATCGAGCCCATTGAGGTGAGAACCCAGACGTTCAGAGCCAAGAACAGTAGCTGCGGACCTCACCGATTCTGCAACGACTGCATGATCAAGTACATCAGAGCCAAGCTGGACGACAACGTTTCCAAAATTCCTTGCCCCGCCTTGACTTGCTGCGAGTTTCTGGACCCTCACGACTACCAAATTCTGGTGGGTCAGCCGCTGTTTGTTAGGTGGTGCGACGCAATTTGCGAATTCGTGGTGATGGGGATGGACAGGTGTTACTGCCCGAATAGGAACTGTTCGGCTTTGATCGTGAATGAGTGCGGCGGGACGGTGAAGAAGGCGAATTGTCCCAATTGCAAGAGGGCGTTCTGCTTCCAGTGTAAGCTTCCATGGCACGCTGGGTTTAGGTGTGAGGAGAGCGGGGAATTGAGGGATAGATACGATCGTGCTTTTGGGGTTCTTGTGGAACAAAGGATGTGGAAGAGGTGTCCTCAGTGTCATCACTTCGTTGAGCTCATTGAAGGCTGCCAAATTGTAAAGTGCAGGTATATTTCTTGTTCAATTGCCACAATTTAGACTTAATCTGCCTTTTCTATGTTTAATTTTTTAAATGTGTTAGCTGATGGTTTGAAGGGTTAATTGAAATTTGGACTATATATGTAATGTGTATGCTTCTTGGTTTAGATTTAAAAAGGATAATGGTATTGAATTAAGTCACAGAAAAGGGATGGAGTTTTGGAAAACCAGCGGGAAAGAAAGAATGGAATTGGGGAATAGTGGGAGATGCTTTGGTTGAATAACCTCTTTGTCTTTACTCTTTATTGCATCAAAAGTTCAATATGTTTCTGAGTTGTGGAAGAATCTTGTCTGTCTTTCACCCTTCCTTGTTGTTGCAGTTTAAAAATTTTCCAGTTTAATCAGAAAACATGGAGTCTGGGCTATAAGGTTTGTTTAATGAACTGGGGTTGGTTCCTCCCTGCGTAAAAACTGTCCCATGTTTAATTTCCAGAAGATATGAAGACTAGTAAAAACCTGGGAAAGAACAGTTATATAGGCAATTTAGAATATGTTGTGGCAGCTTAATAATGTGGTGATCCATGAAGTTAAGCAGATGTGATTGTTGACATACGGCTGTTTGAATGAATGTAGATGTGGTACTACATTTTGCTACAAATGTGGAGGGAAGTTCAACAACCGTGGTTGTGAGTGTCCGAGAGCTTGTAGGGCGATAATATGGGTCTGGTTCTACCTATTTGTTCTCGCGTTTTTCTGGCCTTTTCTACCTCTTATTATGAATAGCTTCACTTGATGATCGATGATTGTACATGTGAAAGTATGAACATTTCTGTAGCTTTTGCTTATTATATAAGCTTCTTCTTCATCTGCTAGTGTTATCATCTTTGTTACTTTATTGTCTCGTGCGTTTTACACTGACTCCTCCTCTATAAACTAGGACTAATAGTATCTTTTTAGTTGCTGAATCGTGGTAGTGTTAAGCAAAAGGGCGGGGTGGGGAGGGGGGAGAAAAGAGTAAAGAGTAAAGAGTAAAGATCTGATATTGGTTTGTTGGAATGTAGATGCCTTGCCTCATTTTGCTACAAGTGTGGAAGAAAGGTGAACCAACATTGGTGTAACTGCGATGGAATGGGTAGGTGGTGCGGGTGGTGCATACCGGCGATTATGGTGGTTTCTTTCATTTTCTTTCTCCATATTATGGTATACTCCGTCTCCGTTTCATAGTGATTGATGTAAGTAAGAGTAAGATTACTCTAGAAATCTTGTATAGTACTTAATGAACACCCTATCTAACTTAGAGACAGACTTTACAGAGTTTGACATTGGAAAAACAGGGAGATGGGAATCCTTTACCACTGTCCACTGTGGTGGCTTTTGTCCTTATTTCCTGAAAATCATGCTCTCAAATGACCAATTTAACAGTAACACGGTTAAGAAGAATGAGTCTCTTGAGCAAGATAAAGAATTCAGTGGTGAAACATGGGAATGGCCATGCTCAGAATGAGTCTTGTGCAATTGCCGAGCTGCCATAGATTGTAGATATGATCCCTGCTACAAAAGAGAAGGAAGAGGCTTTTTCCTTTTCTTTTTTTGTTTTTTTCCCTTCGGGTTTGGGTGATTGTTACAACTTCATAGGTAGAACTCATACCCAAAAGTATCCTCAAGAACTCTACCCAAAAGCATCCTCAAGAGTAGAGAGTGCCCAAGTACTTATAAACCAAGCTCAACCCAACTTTCATACCTTGACAGTGGCATGCAACAATAACGACGACAGTGACAATTTGAATCAATTTTCAGAATGACCACCGGTTTTGGTTATCTCGAGCCTATTGTAACATGGCCCAAGGGCTCTAATGATTTTCTCAAAGCCCAGAGAGTGAGGCTTGGCTAAGGCCATCATAAGTTAGAATCCAATTTGAACTCTATTGTTGGATGCAAAATCAACGCACTAGAATAACTGAAACATTCATTATTTAAGGGTGAAACCACATTGTCTTCAAAAAGATTTCTCAGTTATTGAATTTGACCTATATACAATTACATCTTTAAAGAATTTAAGGCTAGATCCGGTTAAAGATTTTTCAGTTATTGAATTTGACCTATATACAATTACATCTTTAAAGAATTTAAGGCTAGATCCGGTTATTGAATTTGATATATATACAATTACGTCTTTAAAGAATCTATGGCTAAATCCAGTTATTGAATGCTTAATTATTGAATTTGATCTATATACAATTACGTCTTTAAAGAATCTATGGCTAAATCCAGTTATTGAATGCTTAATTATTGAATTTGATCTATATACAATTACGTATTTGAAGATTCTAAGGCCAAATCCAGTTATTGAATAGTTTGTTAATGAAACAATAAAATTTCCTTGTGTTGGATTACTTATTTACTATTGCTATTGAGACATTACTCTTAAACCAGTTGCACAATAATTCCAATTGAACCAACTACTGTAATACCTGAGCATTAACAGAATAACAGCTTAGTCGCCTCCACACGAAGGCACCACAGTATGGATTATTGAGTACAAGTCTTGTGTTAGTGCGTCGTACAAGTTATCTTTCCTGCCTCTACATACAAAACTATCCCACACACTGCTAAATCCTCCAATCCATTCCTCAGTAACGAAAATTACGTCAGCACCACATCGAAACTTGTAACGTACATTAACGTAAAGCCTAAATAGTACTCGATTAGATCTATTAAAAAAATAATAATACAAAATAAATTCTGAGGAGAAATTAAAGTTACATTAAAATATTGTGAAAATTTAAAAGCTCGTGAAAAGACTTGCCATAATAATAAATTAATAACTGTACTTAGTCAATAAATAAAAAAAATGGTTGTGCAGACAAGATGATAAGGATCAAATTAATATAGACGTCTTTTAATTCAAATAGGCACTTTCCGAACAAGGGAAAGCTAATGTTTGATAGTTTAAAATATAAGTTTAAAAATCAAATTAATTGAGTCAAATAATTATCGAAAAGTGACCGAAAGGCCAAGCAACTACCGTTCCTCAACAAATCAAACCTTGCCAAGTGGCTACATTTGATTGGAGAATCCTTCAACCTCCATTCCTAAGCAACCTCGAAATACGGCTGGTAGTGGTAGCCTACGTCTATAATCTTTATATATAGGCGAGTTAGCCCTTGTTGAAACGCCAAAATGGCTTCTCACGCTTTTCTCCCATTGTCTCTCCTTTTTCTCCTAGCTGTAGCGACGTCGTTCGCCTTTGTTTTGGCCGGCGACGATGTCAGCTCCGACGATCCTTTGATCCGTCAGGTGGTCGGCGGTGATCACTCGCTGAACTCCGACCACCACTTCTCTTTGTTTAAGAAGAGGTTCGGGAAGTCCTATTCCTCCCAGGAGGAGCACGATTACCGATTATCGGTTTTCAAGGCTAACATGCGCCGAGCTATGCGCCACCAGAAACTTGATCCTTCCGCCGTCCATGGAGTCACTCAGTTCTCCGATTTGACTCCGGCTGAGTTCCGCCGTAACTTCCTTGGGTTGCACAAGCGGTCGAAGCTCCGGCTACCGGCGGATGCTAACAAAGCTCCCGTCCTTCCTACCGATGATCTTCCTAAAGATTTTGATTGGAGAGATCATGGCGCTGTCACTCCTGTGAAGAATCAGGTGATGTTAATTGTTTAAATGTATATATATTGCTGTAATTTTTTAAATATTAATATACTTTTGCTGTATTCTCATGGATGCCTAAACGAATTTAATGGCGGATGCGTTGTTTAATTGCCGATTTGAGTTTCAAAGTTGTCATAGTTGATTTCTGACATTTTTTGTATCTTAAATTATTCTGATTAGCTTCTATTCCAAATATGTTTAAACTTGTGGAGTTCCCGGAAGTTATCTATGTGCGTTTTCATGTTTCTCGTCCTGTTTGTGTATATTTGTGATCCTGACGGAGACGCCTCAATGATTGGAACTGCCAGGGTACGTGTGGGTCCTGCTGGTCGTTTAGCACGACAGGAGCTCTGGAAGGTGCCAATTTCCTAGCAACGGGGAAGCTTGAGAGTCTCAGTGAGCAACAGCTTGTGGACTGCGACCATGAGGTATAAACTAATTTACAATTACATGTACAGAAATTTTAACCTTCTGTAAATAGCTTTAAAGTTTTTGTCAAGCATTGCAACAGCTGTCTTCTCTTTAGTGTATGCTTTTACGAACCAAATGCATTTCCGGATAGAAGCTGTTTTTGCCTTAATCAATTCCTCTGTTGGATTAACTACTTAAGCAGCTTCTTGAAATATTGTGCTTCCAATGAAACTCCATTGATCGTTTTTTATTGTTAATTTGATGTTGAGTTGGTGGAGTTTTGGTCAGAAGTGATAATCGTTTGAATTCTAATTTGTGTTCGCAGTGCGATCCGGAAGAAAAAGATTCCTGTGATTCTGGCTGCAATGGTGGTCTGATGAACAGCGCATTCGAGTACACTCTTAAAGCTGGTGGACTCATGCGAGAAGAGGAATATCCCTACTCTGGAACAGATAAGGGAACCTGCAAATTTGACAAAAGCAAAGTTGTAGCTAAGGTTGCCAACTTCAGCGTTGTCTCCCTTGATGAAGATCAAATTGCAGCAAATCTGGTCAAGAATGGTCCTCTCGCAGGTAATAATATGCACAACCTAACTAACTGCCTCCTGTCCTCTCGTAGAAAGAAGGAATGCTATTTTTATTTCTCCTCTAAAATGGATTACAACCTTGCACACCATCTAACTTAAAAAGATGCTAGTCTCCCCTCTAATGCTAGTCTCCCCTCTAATGCAACCTTTCACAGTAGAGAACTTAGGAGTTCCATTTTAGCTCAACAAATAAGCTTCTAATTAGCCTAAGTATGGTTAGGATGGCCTAAGTATGGTTAGGAAACATCCTAGTTCCAGTAATATGCTGTTTTGGCTTTCGGGTTGAGTTTTCCTGACACAATGATAATTTCCTTTACTAATTTCTCTTGGGTGCAATGCAGTGGCTATAAATGCAGTGTACATGCAGACCTATGTTGGGGGAGTATCGTGCCCTTACATATGCTCTAAGCGGTTAGATCATGGTGTGCTATTGGTGGGCTATGGATCGGCAGGATATGCTCCTATCAGGATGAAAGAGAAGCCTTTCTGGATTATCAAGAATTCCTGGGGACCCTCTTGGGGAGAAAACGGTTTCTACAAGATCTGTAGGGGCCGCAACGTCTGTGGCGTTGACTCTATGGTCTCGACGGTTGCTGCGGTTCATTCAACCCCAAAAGACTAATAGCTCATCGTTCTCCCTTTGTGTACATACCTCATAGGTGGTGTGGTGACGCTCTCCACCTCTTCCCCACTCAAATTTTAGGTGCCCATGAATGTGTGATTGGGCCATTTTTATTTTTGGAAGATACCAATTCTAGGTTCTTTTTCTCCAGATTTATTGTTGTACCAATAAACTCATCATCTGGAAGATTCTAATGCTCTTTTAAAACAAGGGAAACTCTTTTGAATTTTATTGCTACACCTTTTGTTTTTTTTTTTTTTTTTTTCCTGATCATATTGCCACATCTTGACAGGAGGAAATGTTTTACTGCATACCTTTCTGATATAACCATACCCAAGTCATTATTTAAAGAGAAATTACACGTAAGATGATCCATTTAGAGGGTTAATATGCTATTTTAAGAGAACTGATGTACATATAGGAGCCCACAAATTCATAACACTGAGTCCTAATAATCATCAAAACACAGGGTTTGAGAACTTGCACCCTCATTTTTGGAATTGTTGATTGTTGCACAAAATGTATCATGCACCCTCTAGATCCAGCAGTAGCTTTTGTCAAATAAAATCAGTCAATAAACCGAAAAGTATCGACTTTCGAAATAGTTTAAAGGAGATATCAACAACACAGACCAATCTGATTTCTTACAACAAAAGGTGACCAATCAATCTAAATAACAAATAAATACTAGTATAGTTTAAGTTTATGGTGGGATCTTACGAATGCACACACTTGTACATGGGGTAGAGGCTGCTGCCGCCTCTAAAATGTTATCTGCATTATGCTTATGGTGCTTTAATTATTTGAAATATTAATAGAATAGAACACCTGCAAGAGAAAGAAGCCAACTGGACAAAAAACTCAAAAGAGTGCTCGGCTTTCTCTAACACACCGTAATCCAAATGAAAGAATGCCGTACAAGTTACAACCTTGCTTGTACGCAATCATACTTATTCAAGTCTTTATTCTACACCAAACCTGAATCATTCATCTTCATCAGCAACAAAAGCAAATGTGAATGGTTCGAATTTGTATCCATCTCCCTCATAAAATTTATTTTGGAACTCGACCCAGTGAAGTCGCAATGCATGGAGGAAGGCACTGAGCGTTTCCATAACTAGCAACACTCCGACTGTTGCAAAAATGAATACGAAGATTCCCACGATGCAAGCGGCAACCTTCACGATCCAAGAGGCAGCATTGTACCTGCACGAACCATAAATTTCAACCATCAGTCTCCCTCCAAACCCAAGATAAGGTCCATATTTGAAAGGTTCAAGAGTTATGTATAAGGTACAACACGGTAAGTAGGTTATAAACTATGAAATTTTCCATTTATAAACATTATAATATATTGTGGGCCACACAAAGTCAACTACAGATTATTAGTACTAGAGGAATTTTATTCAAAGATTAGTATTAAAAGGTGAAAACTGGACTGCTATCTTAGGATGGAAGGAGTACATAGTTACTTGGTTTTCAAATAAGTGGTTGCCAGGGATGAAACAAGCTAGGGTTTCAAATAAGTGGTTGGCAGAGGAAGTCCCCAAAGAAAGATGAAAACGGTGAGAGGTCAATAGTAAAAATGAAAAGATTATCAGAGTAAACAGGATAGAGCAGCGTAAAACTTTGTTTATGAGAATACATGCATGTCTTGACCAAAAATAGTGACAAGATATGTCCAAATAGTCAACCTCATATAATGGGTTAAATGCTTAACTATTGCTGTAGTCAACCTCTTATAATGGGATAAAGGCTTAATGACGGATCCCCAGTATTGTTGTTGACTGAGAGATGCCATGAGAACTTTTAATTTTTTTTAAAAAATTTATGTTTAACTGCTTAGATCGTGACCCTTCTCATCATAACACTGCCCTGCCTAAGTAGAGATCAGTCTCTACCAATAGCTGCCGCCTTGGTAAAAGGAAGACACCTGACCTAAAGGACATTAACTTAGTCCAGTCCTAGATGGCAACTGATACTACATGGGGAACTACACTGATTTATCTTAGTAAAATGACACGCATTCCACCTCTGACAAAAGAAAAGAGTAGAGTGATATTCCAAATGATTGGCTAATACCCTGGTCAGCTGAGATTCATGTATAGCTAAGTAAAAATTTACAGCAGAATTTTATAGAATGAGAACAGAAACAGCATCAACTTACCCCCAAGCAAGAAGAAGAACCTTCTCATAAAACACGCTAGACAACTCTGAATGGGCAAGACTGCAAAGTGTCAAAAGGAAAACAGTCAGAATAAATATCAACCCAAGCATCAACCAAAAGTAGAGATGAAACTAATTCTAAAGTGCCAAAAGACATGGGGCCTACAGCAACACATTGATTCTTGAAATCTAACAAGTGGATTACAAACCAGGACTAAGATGTACCTGAGAGCCCACAAACGAAGATAAGAAGCTGTATTTGAGACTGCTCCAAGAACAAACTCTATGGTATGTATAAGCTGATGCACAAAAACTTCACTGAACTCAAATTCTTCATGACCATGGGAATCTTGATTAGCCTCCACCAACAAAGACTCTTCTGTGTCTTGTATGGCAGTGTAAGACTGGCCATGGTGTCTCTGAAGAAGTAAGATGTTCCAAATGATAAAGGAAAGAAACACAAGCAAACACCAAAGCCAGGAGTAGAAGGATAATGAGCAAAGAAAAGATTAAAAATGACACATACTTCATGTTGCGACTTCAAAATGAAAGGCTTTGGAATCAGCATCCATGGAACAGCAACAAGAGCAAGCAATAATAAAACAAGCTGGATAAGCAACAAACAATGAATTAGTAAGGTGAAACATAATGCACCAACTTTCACCCTATTTATCTGTAAAAAATATCTGTGCATATATAGCCTTGCTAACCTGAAGGGTCTTCTGGCCAGAGAAAAGCTGGTTATCACCAAGGTCATCTGTTGGGCTAAGGAACATGTATATCATTACATGATACAGATCAGCTTGGGAACCTGTCCACCATTTAATAATGATGAGGACAGAAAGGTAGCCAAAGAGGCCATTTAAAAATATCATCTGAGGAATAAACTGGCACCTGAAATTGGAGAATAAATTTAAAACCAGAAAAACATAATTAGTATTCAGTTCGGGTCTAAAAAAGTAAAAAGCCAAGATTACAAAGATAACACTACATAAGAAATTATGTTAAATTATGAAACCTACCAAATGTTAACGGCACTCCGGAAGAATTTGGCATTGCAGAGGCTCAATATGACACCAAGGTTCATTTGGGCCACCCCGAGAAGAATAGACATTTTCATTTTTAATGAGTTCAGAAATGGCAATTCACTGCGGCTGCCATGCCATGCAGGATCCACACCAAAAGGGTAAGTATCACGCACCTGGATCAATCCTATAGTTGTAGCTTCACTGCAACAAAGCATTACAATTATCTTAGAGAGTATGCAACTGACAAGCCATATAGAATAAGACATACAAACAATCAAATACCTGCAAGCAGGATCACGGCACGCAAACGCTGAGCGACCAAATAATTCAAATGGTACAGAGAAAAACTCGTTATAAATAAGCCCCGTGTAGATTGAGAACATTGCCATCATCAGAATAACATAACGCCCACCAAAAGTCATTTCCATGATGTCTCCAAGTTTCTACAAGGCATTTAAAATCATGGCCAGACAAATAAGACAAGTTAAAAAAATATGAATAAAATTCGAGTAAATGGCAACTTAACTATTAAACGAATTGTTAAGATACTTGTCCCACGGGAAACCACTTTAGAACTAGAAACAGATGTCTTTCCCATTATTTTCTTGCTTTTACATCGATTAAAGAATTGTCAGTTATGGAGAAAGGAAAATGGCAAAACAATTATGTAAGAGATAGAGAGAGTAGCGGGAAAAAGAAAATATGCTCTCAACAAGCCTGTGTGATAGAGTTCCATGGAAGGGAAATCATCGAACAGGCCCAAAAGGAGCTCCTCAGAGAAATTGAACCACAATTAGGAAACCCAGTAAGCTTGAGCACAAACAGAAGAAACCATTGCTAGTACAAAGGTCTTTGTAACATTTCAAACATATTGGCGGTGGTGGCAGTTTCAACCCACACATTGATGTACTAGCATAACATATATCAAGAGGCCAAACAACAGAAAAGTGCATTCATGTCAACACTGGGCAGGAGTAAACTCAATCTAACCTCACTACAGATAAAGACCTTAAAAAATGATTGAAAAAAGTATAATTGATAGAAAAAGAGACTGGCTGTGGCCTGCCCTAAAAGGGATTATCACGAATAGGCTAACACTACTTGATGCTTTCCAATATCATGCCTATGCAACAAGATGCTGAATATGGTCATATTGATTGTTACAAGTAAAAAGGCTGAATATGTGTGCAGAGATTAGGCCCAGTAAAGATCAACTAAGATAGCATACTTCACATATTTAGTCTTGGACAAAAGAAGTTACCTCACTGGAGTATTTCCGTTCCCTAAGTATCAGATACAATGTTGCAAGCAGTATGCATATGCCATGGCCCCAGTCACCAAACATGACCGCAAAAAGAAACGGGAAAGTAACAATTGTAAATACACCAGGGTTTGCTTCTTGATATTTTGCCACACTACAATGAGGTGAGTCACAGCACAAAATCATCTCAGCTTATATCCAATTGATTGACCCAAACAGACTAAAAATGTAACGGCTGAGAATTGCGTCCTTCGGAAAGAACAAAGAATAAACAAGATGCATGTTTTAAAAATAGAAAGCTTATATTGCAACGGGGCAAAACCTAATGAGGCCTAGAAAAGAGGGGAAAAGAAAAAAAGAAGTAATCAGATGCATAATTTATTGGGGGAAAATGAAGGAATCAAACCATTGACATAGTTCAAAAAAGTTAATATTATATGGGATCAACATCTAAAAGTAAGTGCTAAATTCTGTTGACTTGTCCTACAACGATCAGATCAAGAGGCAAAATTGTATAATACATTCTCCGTCCCAAATAAAGAGCCCTGTTCCCAAAAAAAATTGGTCCCAATGATCTTGTTTCTATCTTTTTACAGTCCATACCCCTTATTAATGTGACAATATATAGTCCACAATTAATCATTACTTAGAAAGTAAGGGTACAGGGGAAAAGAATGGTGCCAAATTACTTCCTCTTTTCATCATCCTACTATGAAAGTGTTTCATTTCAATATCAGGATTTACTTACTGATGCATAAGTTCACCATAACACTTCAAATATTTCCAAATTCAAAATGAAGCCAGAGTGATAATGAGGTCACCATTGGCCTTTTCTTTTCCCCTTATAATAATAACTTTCTGGTTTTCTTAACCAACACCTAATTTCACTAAGAGAAATTTTCCTCGTAAGCATTCTGCATTACTTTAGCGAGTGATTTGGAAAAGCAACTATGTCCTCTTACATACATATTTTCCTTTAAATACTTTTCAAACAGCCATACATGTAGTGCTTCTCAATGGTTAAAAAACTCTTAGGGGAGATGTCTAAGCAAATTAAAAAAGTTGCTACGGAGAGTAATTCCTTAAACCTACAGCCAGAAAATTTCAAACTCCAACATCCAAATGATACTTGTGGAAATTTGGGAAAAGTTTTACTGCTGGAGAACACAGGATATGCATAAGTAAATTTATTTGTAGGAAAGTAAATTGACTTACCCATATGCATCCACAATATCCTGAAATGCAGAAGTAAATTTATTCGTACGAAAATATGTAGGAGGTGCCTCTCTAGTGTGCAAAACCCGGAAAATTGAACCAACTTGTGAATTGGAGTCAAGTGTTGCACGCTGCAGTGCATCCTGAATCTGCAGACATCATAATTTCACATTGAATTCTGTACAAAGAACCAGCTACATATCTATGTTATTAGTGGAGTCGCAATACCCATAGCATAGCAGGACTAAAACCCAATTCCAACAGAAAAAAGAACAATTACGGCAAAACTTATGGTAATCAACTACCTGCTTAGTCGCAAAAATAGGACTCCAACCTTCTGCCACAAGACACTTCTTTGTCACGTCAAAGCTGAGCATGTTCAGAGTATGGTAAATGGACTTCTCCCTCCTCACCTAAAGGAGTTCAAAAGGTATGTTAAAGGAATAAACAAATAAACCATTTCTTAAAAGAAAATTCTTGAGAAAACATACCAAAAGGTTCCATAGCTCAAAGTGTTCTCCAATAGATTGCAATAAATTCCCACGGTGCAGCAACCCAGCATCAATAGTAGTTTTTAGCTCTGAAAGTCTACCTGAGACCTGAAAAGTAAAAGGACAATGAAGAAAATTTATCCAACTCTACCAAACGACAAATTTCAAAATCTTATTGATCAACTAAAAAGTGACACAAGCATTTAAACTCCTACATCAAATGCGAAGGTGACAACCAAACAAGTATTTGCTTTTGCATTGGAGAGGGATTAAAGGAATTACAAGCAACCCCCACATAAAACAATGCTCCTCTTTCTCATAAATACATTCAAAGAATGAAGTGAAGATACCCAATACAAACAACAACATAGTAGGATCTTTTATAACTAATAACAAACCCCAGAAAAACATGCTACAAAACGCAGATAAACCTACAGATAGAGCTGCACATAAAGAATAAGGTCTGTAATGCATTCAGTCGATGATGGACAAACAGTAGAAGTTAAATCTAGTAACTACCTCTGTAACTGCTTGTGCCTGTTTAGTCAGGTCATCTGTGAACGGGTAACGGTTAGCCCCAAAAGCTTCACAGATTTTAAGGATCTTATTCTTGGCCTTCTCTCCAGAAAAGAACACTACGAAGACATTCTTCTCAACCTATAGAATCATAGTTAACATTGTAAGATGAAAGACAAGTATGATAAGGGGTGAAAAGTTTGAACAGTATCATCAAATAGCCTTGGTTGATAATCCCTCCCTTGTGATTTTCTCCACTCCACCATCAACTGAAGTTATGATACATCTTACGTACATATTAACTCTGATACATACCTTCTCTCCTGAAACAGGATCAGTGATGGGCTCCTCAACTACAGCCTGCCTCAGGTACACATTACCCCTGGTAGCACGGAATATAATCCTTTCGAAGGCCAGGGACTTTCCTCTCGGAACAAGTCCAGAGATAAACCCCAATTTAACTTGCTTGGATGGATCTGTCACACTTTCCTGGACAAAGACAGGAAAGAGAGACCAGTTATATAAATGCAAAATATTTGAGAAAAAATATGAACTCTTGAGTACTCATACCATACCTGGTTCAATAACAAAGGAGTTTCTATGGATTCTTCACCACTCTGATTTGTTGCAGATTCCCTGTGGTGTGCTACAGCATTGGTGTGAGCCGAGTGAAAGAACTCGGCAGCCTGAAAGCAAGAGTCCAAATCACATCATAAGATACAAGGAACATGACACTCTTTTAGTGGAACAGTCACAGGCTCGTAGCAAGTGTAACTTGTGGGGATGGGCAAAGTTTATGTTTCAATTTTCCCCTCCTGTCAGGATGAGAGGAGAGGGGTAAACATCCAAATATGTAGGAGCATACTATTCAACATAAATGAACAAACAAGCTAAATATCGACCAAGTATAGAGCTAAGATGTGTGCTTTTCTAAAATTATTTTTCCTGTGGAACTCTTATAAAGCCGAACCACAAATTAACCAAAACTGAATTGCAGAGGTCAGCCAAGCAAAATACAAGAAAACATAAGTCAATGTTATTCGTATGAATAGCATGTAAATTTAAAATCATATACATATAAGTATCAGAACTGACTAAACATATTGTAACAGCTAAAAACACCACTAATTGAATGAACTTCGGAAAAATAATTTCAGAATTGCCAGTCAAAAAGTTACGATGCCCAAAAGTACACTCCCTCCGTCCTTGAATAAGTGTCCTAACCGCCAAGTAGTTTTGTCCCCAAATAACTGAACAAGTGCTCTTTCACCAATTTCAGTACAGAATATCCATGAAGTTTCAAATTTACCCCTCGTCTCTACTTTTTTCGTATCTCATGATATTAGTTACAGTTTTTCAGTTTCCTAACAACAATGAAGGATAGATAATGTATTTCATTGAATTTCCTAATTGTGTGCCAATGGTAGTAAGGACACTTATTTAAGGACAGAGGGAGCAAAACTCAGCATTCTCACACCACTAGGACATGTTCTTCTGCCAGTTAAACAGTATGTTTGGTAGTGATGCTGTTGACCCACTGAAAATAAAAAGGAATAATGAAAAAAAAACAAAAAGAAGAAGAAGAAAAAGACAGGATATACCTTCTGCAATACAAGTCTATATTCGGCTAATTCATTATGGGAGCGCAGCAACTTGTCAGAGTTGGAGTTCATCTCTACTAGCTCAGCCTCATGTTCTCCAAGCTTTATCTGGCATATGGGGAAAAAAATAAAGTTAATATGCTTCAAATTAGGATAGCTTTAGCAACAATAATACAAACACTACCTCAAGATCATCCAAACTGATATCAGGTTCATTCGCCGACCTTGCAGGAATTGAAAGACCAGCCTTAGCTATTTGGTCCTTGAAGAATCGTAATTTGCGTGCCATCTCTCCACATCTTTTTATCTGTTTGCCAAAGTATAATTAATAGGTATAGCATGAAACGGAAGAAACAAAAGGTCCAACAGAAAGAGAAAGCATAATTGACATTCTCAACAATCAACTCTAAGGAAACTGCAGTTACTCCAAGTAAATGTACACCAACACAGTGCGAATTAGGAATGCCATTACACTAATAAACGTCAGAAATTACCTGAGTTGCATATGTCCGCTGGAAAGGGCTCTTGTCAGCATTCAGCTGAAAGCAAGCAAAACACATTAAAAGACATTAGGTTGAGTGCCAATACAGCAGAAACATGCATCTACCGTATATAATAACAACTTGTTCTTCGTTTCCAAATTTTTATTGATACTATTAGTGATTTCGTAAGCTCGGTTTCCATAAACTAGAAAAGAATGTGCGTGTATATATATATATATATATATATATATATATATATGCACAAACTAGCAAAGAATGATCCCAATTATTTGGGGTAAATATGAAACTTCGGAGCCATTACTAAGTCGGAAACGCTATCAATCCTCTTCCGATGAATGTGTATTGAACTAGGTTTTAGCTCTCAGCTTGCGACTCAAAACTACGCTGAATCAACATCCAGAAACAGCATAAAATTCCGAGAAAGCAGCCCGAAATTAGAGATTTCGAGCGAAGTAAACCCTAAATCGAAGGAAATCGGCAATCAAGTGGAATCAACTGCGTAAACTAACAATGACGAAAATGCGACAATTACACAAAGCCTAAGCAAGGGGAACGGGAAATTAAGCAGGAAGAAATAGGAATCACAGACGTCTTTGATTTGGATAAAGCCGAGCTGGCCGAGATAATCAACGGTGCGGTGAGCGGACTCGATGGGGATGATGAGTTGGACGAGCTGCATCGCCTCCGACCTCATCAGATCCATTGGAGGGCAACATCCTCCTCGCCGCTCTCCCATCTTCGAAACTCTCCGGATGGATTCCTCCTCTCTCCCGAATTTAGGCTTGAATCGAACTGTAAAGCCTCTATTATGTAACTAGCCCCTAAGGACTAGAAGGTTTGGATGATTGCGATATATCTTCCTCTCTCGACTCAGCGTCGTCGCGGTGTGGTAATCATGTCTGCGAGATCATTTATTTCTTTACCGCCTTCTTTACTGTCGTTCCGCACCATTAAACTTCCGCAATATTGATAATGGGCCCTTCTATTTTCGTGTTTTTTGGTTTATGGGCCCAATGGACTCTGGACCACCGTATGGCCTGGACTTTTATATTTTGCAGGTAAGACCTTGTCATTTATTGGTTATTAGTTTTTACACGTACACTTCACAGCCATTACTTACCACCACGTTGCTATTTGCCATTTGCTGCTGTGCTGGTTAAGTACACGAGATGATTTATCTAGATCTAGATCCCTGTTTGTCTTGTGGGAGGCTTCTGATTTTCACGAATTGTGAACAAGGAGATAATTCTAAATAACACCACCAAAAAAATTAATAAGGATAAATTACATATACCTGTTATCAAATCAAAAGCTAATATCACAAATATTTAGTTATTTGCAAACGTCACGGTATATTTGTAATTGAATGATATGATTCAAACAATAACATTAGTAATATTTCTAAACCTCAAAGAGTACGGATGATTCACTCTTTGCAGGACATGTTTGGTTTCATCGGTTTGGTTTGGTTTTGTTTTCTATTTCAATAGTAAAATATTTAATATAATATTTACTATTCAATTATACATTTTTATATTAAAATTTTAATATTACAAAAATATGTTTTCAAGATAATCTTCTAAATTTTAAAATTCTCTAACCAATATGTTATTAATATATTTTGAAAAAACAAAATTTTAAACAAACATTTATATAAAGGGCATGTTAATCGCGAGACCCGTTTTACTAAACACATGACACTTTTTAAAATTTTAAGTGCCGAAAAGACAAATATACCATTGATAGTTTTTAATTTCATAAAAAAAAAAATTTACTCTACTTTTTTTTCACTAAGAATCGCCTAGGCCAGGCGATTTTCCAAGGATGATGTATTTTCTTAGGAAAATCGTCAAAGGACGGCGATTATTCCCTGGAAAATCGCCTGTATGAAGCGATTCTTCCCCAGAGCGATTAAATAGGAATACATTGGTGTCCTGTAGCGATTCTATTGAAAAGAATCGCCTGGGTGAGGCCATTCTTTTGAAAAGATCGCTCCAACCGGGCAATTCTTTTTAAAAGTTGTTTTTTTCTTATTAGTTCGCCCAGAGGGAGGCGATTCTTTTGGGAAGAATCGCTCCGTCCAAGCGATTTTCTTGAGACTTCGGCGGAAAATTATTTTTCCAGCGAACTAATACATAATTTGACATAAAATTTACACAAAAAAATCGAAAAACACACGAAACAACTAAAAACATTGCTAAACACATTACTAATACAAAATAGAGATGGAGAAGGAAGTTGGAAAATGAAAAGGACAAATAATTTCAAGTGTATAATTTTTAAAAAATGTCATATGTTTAGTAAAAAGTGTCGTTCAATTAACAATTCTTTATATAATTAAACAAGGCTACAAGTCCAAGTCCAAGCCCAAGTCCACTGTGGAAAAGAGAAAAAGAAAAGAAAAAATGGCGTGTTTGGATCATCTTTCGCAATTATAAGATTAGCATGTGATAATTTTCTATTCCCGTTTGCATTATTGTACATGAATAATCTAAAATTATTCACTAGAAAAAGAAAAGGAAAAAAAAAGAAAAGAAAAAGGCTCCCTTAACGGATAATCAAGAAGAGATTCGAGTTTTAGTTGTACAATCCTTTGCATCCTCCTCCCCTCGCAATACATCAAATTTTAGAATGTACTCACTACTACAATTACTGCTCATCAGAGGCTACAAGTTTCCAACTAATGACAGCTTTCCATTTGAAAATTACAGCAGAAAAAGTCTAGTAATTTACACGCCACACACCTTACCTGAAGTTAAGTTAACTGCGCTTCGCTTTTGTCTTTGGAATAGGAATAGGAATAGGAAGGACAAAGGATAATCCAAAATCAGAAGCCTCGCCTTCGCCCTCATTCATATTCTCTTCACATTGTCTCCATGGACAACGACAAATCCTTCACTTGCAAGGCTTGATAGAGCTTGTCGCAGCTGTTACAATTACAAATGCGAAAACCAAATTATCAAAACCATTTGCATAATCAGAGACTAGAGAGGGAAAAAGAAGTAATCACACTTACATCTCCAAGATGAACTTCAGCTCCAGAATTTTGTTTCTTCAACTCATCCAGTAACTAATTACAGAATGAATTTAGCGTTAAAGAATGTATAATCGTGTAGAAAGAAAAACTCCACTCTTGGCAGTTAAAACATGTTGTACCTCCAGCAGGCGTGTTGAAGATCCACCTATTTGCATCTTCTCCGTAATTATGTTGCGGGTCATTGATACCAGATTCTCTCTTCTCATCCTCTCACTTGCAGAAACCCCAGTTGTGATCAGGTCCATGTCAATCGTTCCTGCTCAAACAAATCACAAATACCACATTCATATATTTTCACAAAACCTTAAATCTAAATGCGGTTGAATTTCGAATTAGAACCAAACCAGTTGAATGGTCCGTTGCTGACTGCTGCATTGCAACTTCAAGTAGCCTGAAAGCCTCAATCACATCCGGCTTTTCGACCTACCAGTGCGCATGCAATTTCTGTTACCTTTACGTACAGGTAAATTCAATAAACTAGAGAGAAAGAGGTACACTACGAACCCACTCAGAGAAACGAATCCGTGCCAGAGCCTCGCTCAGGCGTATCACGCTCTCAATTTGCCTTGGTGTTGCTGTTATCACCTGCAGAACATGAAAGCCAAATAGTTTTAGAAAAAGCTTATTATCAATGACCCAGATCTTCTTTTAGAACCACAAGTGACTTGGGAATGGAATGTTCAACGAGGACCTTCTTATACTGCCAGGGAAATTTCCTCTTCTTCTCATCTCAACATATCCTCTGGTCAACTCATCAGCAGCTTCATCAGATAGTTGCGGATGTATATTGTTTCGTGCGTAGCTCATGTAAGCAGTTAACGTTGGGATGTCTATGATATCTGCAAAGGCAGTCTACAAGCGAAGCCAATTGGCAGTTTAACAAATGGAACCTCCAAAAACCACTGCGTCATGTCGGACAAGAAACATGTCTTACCTCAGGATTTTCAAAATGTAGTGCAACAATGTGCTTCGCAAGGCGCCTGTCCATCTGTTCATCTGCTTTGTCAAGAATCAAGTATATTAAATCAAACCTGCGGGAAAAAGCGCAAGGTCAGAGAACAGAAATAAATAGAGATACAAATATTTGAGAAAGAAGCCTAATGTTAGACATCTCACATCAATATTTGCATCCTGTGAGGGCACCAAATAGGTTTATCACTTTGGTTTATATCATGTAGCATTCACTATCTGTGAGAATCTTACCTGGACAACAGGGTGGGAGGAAGATGGATATTATCTATCACAGACAGACGAGGATTGTAACGTGAACCAACTGGATTTGCACAAGCCAAAACTGAAGTTCTAGCATTAAGTGTAGCAATAATTCCTGCCTTTGCTATTGAAACAGTTTGTTGTTCCATCACCTGCAAAAAGTGGAGCGAGATAAGCTATCTTTTGAACCCTTTGATTAATTATTGAGAATTCCTGATATAGATGTAACTTTCTCAAACCTGAACACAATAAATAAAGATGTTAAATATTCACCTCATGTAACATGCTCCTTGCATTTTCCGACATCTTGTCAAATTCATCAATACAGCAAATCCCTCTGTCACTCAGAACCAGGGCTCCACTTTCCAGAACCTACAAGGACATCATAGAAATATAATCCAAGTTTCCAAGGTAGCACTTCGAAATGATAATTAACACAAACAAGTAGCATACAGTTTCACCGGTCTCAGGATCTTTGGCAACATAAGCAGTCAGTCCAACTGCAGAGCTTCCACGACCACTTGTATATATACCACGTGGAGCCAGCTTGTGAATGTATTGCAGCAGCTGAGACTTGCTGGTTCCAGGGTCACCAACAAGAAGAATGTTGATGTCACCACGGAAGCTTGCCCCAGTTGGCAACGTCAAAGCATTCCCACCAAAAAGCTACACACACACAGCCAATTTGCACAAGGCATCAGAATACCGAACCATCATCCATCTCATAATTAAATTGATTATTCACTCAATGAACCTGGCAAAGAAGACCCTTCTTGACATCTTCCAATTCCCATATATTTGGTGCCATTGATCTTGTTAACCTTTCATATATATCAGGCTGCCGAGAAAGTTCCTTAAACTTCTCCACCTATAAGCCAAACAGAACATTATGAAGAATAACTCGGAAGCAGATTTCTTATCTGAAAAAGATGATCACACCTCAAACTACCTTATCTTCATAGTCAACAGTTCCATCATTTCCATTGGTACTGTTTTCAGTTTCCATTGAATCATCTGCTTGCATTCTTGATTTGTCTGTCTTCTTCAGATGAAGACAATCAATGTATGTCTGAGACCAAAATAAATAGCGTCAAGTTTTAACCATTGTCAGGATGCTCAAAATTGAGCCCCCATTAATTCAGAAAAAAAGTAACTTTTTCACACGAAAAAACAAACAAAACCTTGCCTTGAATAATGATTTCACAGTTCTCTGCGTTGAACCAATTCGGACACTCATGGCCCTATAAATTCCAGTGACCTGATAGATTGACAAACTTGGATTAAAATGTAAAACATACGAAAGTAGAAGACATGCAAATTTTCAGTATCTTGCCTCAACCCTGTCACCGGGCTTGCCAGCATCCACCAATTTATCATGCATCAACAAGCTCACTGTGTGAGGAGTCCCTCCCTCTGGTATGTCATCGGGTGTCTCCTGAAGCCTCAGGATCTGTTTATCAGCAAACCTAATTTTCGAAGCACCAACCAATTAATGAACACTTACAGTTGACCAAAACAATGAGGTTATGAGAAATTCATACACGTTATAAGCAACAAACATGGAAAGAGATATCAATTTTAAATTACTGGGAATGCTGAACAGTGATGTGCTAATCAATTGCCCTCCCCATGGCAAGATGATTTAAAACAGAAACCACATACATCAATGGTCCAAACCATGAAAGCAATACTTGTAATTGATGAGTGTCCATCACTAAGGCCAAGCTAGCAGTATGGTTGGCCTGGTTCTAGCAATTATTAAACTTACAAGTCACCCCCACATTCAAAAATTGATACATTACCTGCACCTATTGTGAACCAGGGTCATGGAGTTCCGAGAAAGACATTCTTGCTTACCACAAATCGTAGGCTCATTAACCCTTCCTGTTAGGATCCAAAAGGTCAAAGATATACTGATAAGAACTCAGAACCATCCAGACTATGGAACAATGCACACCATCAATTACAGCAATAAACCTGAATCAGATTAATTCAATCATATTACCTCTATCAACAACAATTGGATCAGAGTAGTAGCCACATACAAGACATCTGAATATGGCTTCTCTGATCTCAGGTATGATTGAACTACAACGAATGATCATTCCCTTCAGTGACACCATCTTTTCAATATCTGTTAAACCAAAAAGTAAATAAATCATCCTTCTAAGCCACAGTGTTTGCTAAATGGCTTCAACAGAAAAGGCGTGGAACTGAAAAGTAACTACACTAACCAGATGGATTGAGATTTCTCATGGACGTCGAAGACTTCAGATTGAAAATTCTTGCTTGTATATGCTTTTCAAATAAAGGGTTGATTCTACTAACCAAGTCCATCAACACAATATCAAAGATAGCGAGAACTTCCAAGGGGTATCGAACCATCTTGGTGTAGAGATCGCTATCGTAATTAAACACATCTTGTGCATCAACTTCAAGAGAATCTCCTTCAACTTCAATTACATGATTGATTGCCCTCATGTATTTCCCCTCAATTTGGGCAGGGTTCTCCCGGAAATGCCTCAAAAACCTTAAAATCGCAGCATTCACATCTTGAACACTTATGTTAGTGCCCCACACGTACATTGGCGGAGTTTCATCAGCATCGTCTGCGTCACCAGCTTCGGACGAGAGCGGACCCTCGTCAGCGGAGGAAGGTGTAGCTGCAGCGCCAGAGGGAGTAGCGGTGGACGCTCTCCTCCTGCCTCGACCCGGATTTGCGCTGGATGTGGTAGGCGTAGCATCAGGGGTGGCAAAACGGGAGCTCGTACGCCGCGGCGGCGGAGGTGGGGTGTCATACGACGCAGTGGAGCGGCGACCTCGTTTCCGGCGATTGCTGTCTCCGGTAGAGGAGGAAAGTGAGTTTTCAATTGGGCTTGATTGTGTATCATCGGGCGGCGACGACGGGCCTGTGGTTGTACAAACAAGAAATAAACATGATTAATCGAATAAATAACCTCACTAGATAGGGTAGAGTTAGGGAATTGGAGAAACAGAAATTACCGCCATTGATGTTGCCCTGAGATGACTCGGAAGCCATTGTCTGAAGGATTCGTTGTGAAGGAGAGAAAGTGGAAGTGGTGTGCGCCTTTGCTGATGGAATGGGGCGGCGGGAGTACAGATTTCAGATGGAATACACAGTTTTGGCGGGAAAAGGTCGGGGTTTTTAGCGCCAAAATGGTAGAGGAAGAGGACTGATCGGTGTGATTGGTTGGGCTTATGACTGCGAAAATGGGCCAAAATTGGGCTTCAATATTCCTTTCTTGTTTGTACGACTTGGGCCATGTTGGGCCATACTAATCTTCTGTCAGAAAAAAATAGCTGAATTGACTGAATGGCCCATTGTATCTTCGTTCTTTTTTCTTTTACACAGACCCGACCCATTGTATCAACTAGAATGATTTTCTTTCCTGAATAATAATTTATTAGTTTTTTTTTTTTTTTGCCAGAAATAAGTTGTATTTATAATAAACGGAATGGATCAAATGATCCTATAAGCAGGTCGAATAACCCTTAAACACCTACAAATATCAAGATATTATAAGAAATAATGAGCCTATAGCTCAAAAACTAAGGGTAGAGTAGCCCATAAACATTTTGACGGTTAGATGCACCATTTGTGCAAAACTATATCACTGTTTTAATGCTAAAACTAAAGATAAATCCCTTAATATCAACTAAACAATATTTTCGCACTTACAAAATATGGTCACCAACTGTTGAATCGAACAATTTTTTTTCAAAATGGAAGTAACCCCAAATTCACCAGGCACGAACAGCACCTGACACTACTGTCGGATATTTCTTAGGCTATGAAATTTATCTCTCAACCGGTGTGAGTCTACTCTCCACTGTTTTTTCTTTTCTTCTTCTTCTTCTTTTTTTTTTTTTCCCCCTTTTCTCGAGTAGATCTGCATCCCCTTAACCTCTTCGTTCTCTTCCGCTGGCAGCAGTGCTAGCCTCCCTAGTTGCAGTAGCTCCAAGGTTACCAGCAAGTGGTGCCCCAAGATGTGCCCTTAATTGTTGTAGTACCATCTCCACTCCACCCAATAGAGGTAGGCAGGGAAACAGAACATTCGATTGCTCCCCATATTTGTACATACTTACTACTAAAAATACTCAAAATAATTCCAAAAGAGGAAACTAAACATGCCCACAAGGGAGGACAAGATCACTCCAATAAAATAGAGACAAGCATCTCAATAAAAAGGACAAACAGAACCAAAAAATACTGTAAAAGGGTTCTTTGGTCGTATTTTCGAGTTAAATCATCAAATTTCGGTTGTAAAACGGAAAAATAAAGGTTGTTTTGTTGATGATAAGGATGTACTCTAGTAGCTACTTTTGAAAAAAATAATGACAATTTATGATAAGACACTAACTAAGCATCATAAAAATGACCTGGTTAACTTAGTTACATGAATTATCAGCCTAATGAATAAGTAGCACTAGACGAGGACGAGATCAGTAGCGAAAGATAGTAGGCATTGAAGTAATGCAGACCCTATAAGAATTTTTCTAATTTATTAATAGGCATTTATTATATTATATATATATATATATAATAATTTGACTCTTACCAAAAAAATTATTATTATTGACTCATTCAATTTTAGAACTCAAGTTTGGCTATGGGATGTGATAAGGATGGTAATAGAAGAGCCGCTAAGGTAGAGATGGCCCCGAACCGGAACCGGACTGCCGGTTCTGGAACTGGAACCGTGGTCTCCGGTTTCAGAATCCGAACCAGACCCTTCTCTGGCGGTTAAAGTTTTGGTTCCTCTTGTCTGAGAACCGGGAACCGCCGGTTCTAACCCTCCGGTTCCAAAGGGTCCAACCCTCCTGTTCTAATGTGAGAACTATAAAAATAAAAATTTTTTTATTCCTTTTACACAGATTCGAACATGCGACCCTATGCTAGAATTGAAAAACTTTAAGCAAAGTTGATGAACCACTTCAACTATTTACTTTTTTTAAACTTTCTTCTTATAATTATAATTATATTATAGTTTAACATATATATATATATAAACTATTTTTAAATATATATTATAATAATATATAATAGTATACTTTATATATATTATTTATAATATAAATAAGCATTAAATTAAATTAATTTTAATTAATTATTAAATTAAATTAGTTCCAGCCGCAACTTCCGTAAATGATGAAGATTAATTATATTGAATATTCAAGACGTATTTATTTTGTAAAAGTTTCAATGCTTCAAAGTTCAAACTCTGATTTCTCACGATTTATAACAAGACATCACTCTCTTGATTTTTTAAAAAATAATATATGGAGGTATTATTCATCTTTATATGTATTTTTTCACAATATATTTTTGTATCTTTTATTACATAAATCATTTAATTGTTTAAAATGTATGTGCGTCGCTACATATTTTATTTTATTTTGTACTTTTAATTATTTATAAATAATTGCGTTATTAATTGAGTCAAAATAAAATAACATTTATAAATTAAAATTATTAAATAAACGAAAAAATTATTAAATAAACGGAAAAGATTGGAATCGGAACGGGAACCATGACAGACTGAAACTGGAACTGTGACAGAACCAGAATTGGAACCGGAATCGGCAGTTCTGGAACCGTCCCCCCAAGGTTTCGATTCCGATTCTATTGATTTATGAACCGTAACCGGCTATTCCGGAACCGTGCCCATCCCTACGCTAAGGTACATATTCCTTAATCTTTATATAGTTCGGTTTGTGATCACGCGGTTGGAAAGCCTAAAAAGCACAGCATCAAAATATGATTATCTATCCTCAAGTAAGTCCAAACAAACATCAAAGTTAAAAATTAGGAAGTATTCCACTATGAATCCTTTTTCAAAAAAAAGCTTTTTTTTTTTTGGCAATAATAAGATGCATGTCGGAAGCCCGATGCCCCTTGGAATTGTTTGTAAGTGCATATGATTATATTTTAGATTAGTTAGATGCAAGTTTACTAAAGTTCACATCACATATTAACGTGTTTATTTAACAATGAAAAAGTAACATCACTATCTCTTTTGGCATATTAGTTGTACATATATACATTACATTATATTATATTACATTCGCCGTTCTCATGCTCCATGTTCATGGTTCTTCGTAAAACAAATGAAATACTCACTCGGTCTGTTCTCTAAAAGAGTTCAATTTGTATTATCAAAAATCTCTATTTCATTAAAAAAAAAAATCAATTTGTAATATTATTTTTAGTAATACAAAACGAGTTATTATATATATATATATATATATATGTATTGTTTTCACCTTCCAAAAAGAGATGTTCTTCAAATTTGACAAAATGGGAAGGCCTCTCAAAGTCATCTAGAAGGTGCAATCTGAGGATTTCTTAGAATGGGGATCACTATGACCAGTATGTTTTTGATTCATAAGTCATAATGTATCATTGGCCAAAATTACGGTGCCTTATTATGTTCAACACAACATAATTTTACATTAAAATACTGTCTTTCCACTTAATATTTGTCTCAATCAAAGAGTCAACTTTGTTTTTAGTAATATAAAGTTGACTGTTTGAATAGAACATAGAGAGTATGTAAGATAATTTAGACAAATGATCCGTTATTGTCTTGATTTGAACCCTAGTTGCATATGATAAGCAGAAAGCTTTGGCATTAGGGCTTTTATTTCTACTTTTGGAACTTGGGGATATATTCTTGGGGTTGTGTCATTCACACTCTCAGGGAGTGTCTCTCAAGAGAGCCGTGGGGGTGGGGGTGGGGGTGGGGGTGGGGGTGGCGGTGGCGGTGGGGGTATCAATCTTTTTTCTTTGGCATTAGCATTAGTGCGAAACTACCAAACATGTCTAGCCTAACTGGCAAAAACATGTGAGGTACCATTTACCGCAGCGGGAGGTCCTGGGTTCGAGTCCGGCGGACAACAACTTAAGGGGACTTTCCCTGCAAATTTAAGGGGTTGACGGGGTTCGAATCTGGGCTTCCCGTTAGCACCCTTTATCAAACTTGTCTAGCCTAACTGGCAAAAGCAAGTGAGATACCATTTACCGCAGCGGGAGGTCCTGGGTTCGAGTCCGGCGGACAACAACTTAAGGGGACTTTCCCTGCAAAAATTAAGGGGTTGACGGGGTTCGAATCTGGGCTTCCCGTTAGCACCCTTTTGCCTCCAGGGGCTTAGCTCAGTTGGTAACTTGGCAGCAGATTGCAGCCAAGGACGCAGGATCGAGTCCTGGCAGCCGCAGTGTGGGATTTTCATCCCCCCAATGTGGGGGGTGGATCCTTGTGGGCACTAGGCACTGGTCCTCCTGCCAAGGTTATCGCTGAGTCACCCTGATTTACCTCCCACACGAGGCTCATGGGGCTGGGCGGTGTGGGCCCTGCGGGCGAGGGATATCGCCTTTTGCAGCCAAAGCATTAGTGCGAAACGTCTCTTTAGTACAAAAGGTTAAACATGTGGCGTTGTAGTTGCTTTCTGCTTCAAGTCGCTATCATCATAAAATATATAGTAAAATAAACAGATTTACGAGATGCTTTCTCCATCGATCTTTTTGCCCCCTCTCGAATAATTAATGACGATGGTAGGTTATAATCTGTAGTTTGTGCATTAAAAAAATGATTTTGAAGAGAAGAAAACGATTGAAAATGCAATAATTACTACCAACATCATATCTATATAGTAATCAATTTGAGTCATGCGGGATGAGATGAGATTTCGGCAAATACAACGATATAAGTTATTGAGGAAAAAAAAACATTGTTTCAAGGATCATCTACGTGTTACAGTTACTTGTATCGTACATTTATGTTGTTGTTGTTGTCTTAGCATGATCCTTATTCATAGCGTTGGAAATATAAACTTTTGTTGATATATCTTTTCAAAATATTAATACAATTAGTATTATGTTAAGTTTTTTTTACTTATAAACTGATTAGAAAACTAAATTTAATAGGATTTTGACTAGTTTTATTATAAATAAACAAGTGATAGATGGAAATAACCGTATGGAGGTTATACTAGAGTTTAATGCTCTTAGGTTTTGTGTGTTGTAAGAGAAAAAAACATATTCATTCATAACTTTTCTGTATTACTTTTTTCTGTTTTTGATTTACTGTTGTTGTTGTTGTTGTTAGAAAGATATTGAAATGTTGTTTTTTTCCAAACAACTTTTACGTGATTGAATAAGTTGTCTCTCCCGTACGTATTCACCATGGTCCATGACCTCGTAACTCGAACTGAACATGGGATGAAAAGAAAAGGGTTCCGTCGGGTACTTTCGGCGAAGGACAGCCGAACCAACAAAGAATTAATGATGGAAAGACCTGTTTTCTCAAGTGTTTAAAATTGGGTAAACATGTTACTCTTATATTTTAGCATTAATTTGTGGTGCCCCTTGTACCTACTGTACGTGTTGAGTGAAACCTCAGCTCAATCCATATTCATTTCGTCTGGAAGCTAGTTGCTCATCGATGAGAGTAAATCGGAGCATCACTAGTAACATCAAACATGTTATTGGAGGCGGATTTCGAAGGATCCGTATCTAATACTCTTATTGGAGGCAGATGCCTAATGATAGCGCCCGTATTGGAGGCCAGGGAAAGCGCAAAACCCGCACGAAAACTTTATGAGTCACAATATAGAAACTGGAACAAAACTCTCTAAAATGGATGAAAGAGATTATATTTGCCGCCCATTGGATTTGGTGTTCATTAATTTATACTCAGCAGTATAGATGTATTACTATTTAAGTATGTATCCCTGGAGGATCAACGTACCTGGATACAGACATTTCAGACACATATTTGAACCCGGCAAATTGACGGAAAATCTGGGGGAAAAGTGACTTCGAAATTCATAAAAAAACAAAACAATAGGTGAACATGCATCGTACTAACACAATAAGACAAACCAATTGCATTGCAACACCATATATATACACACCCGACATAATATTCGGATACAAGAACCAATAATTCTTCAATATTGGAATTAGGAAAGAAAAACCAAGATTAATCCCAGCATTATTTATTAATTTATTTATTATTCTTATAATTACGTAATAGTCACCACTCATGCCTCTTGTCTAGCTAGTAAGTAACGCAAAAGAGTTACTCATGCGTCCATCTCAATGAAAGAATCACGAGTTACAAATATTTTATAACTAACTGTTTATGAGTCACAAAATATAACTCTTACGTTAAAGCACAGTTAAGACAGAGTGAGTACAATTAAAACTTTACTAATATTGGTCATTAAGATTCATTTAGAGTATGGGAAAATTTGTGTAGAAGCAGGCATGAAAGCACTAAAAGGACTATGATAATTAGAATGTGGGGAGGCAGTACTAGTTGAGGTGGTTGAGGCAATGAGATTATTTTGTTGCAGCTGAAATCCCCCGCCGCCGCCATACGAAGTCTCGCCGGCACTGTAGTGACCATCAGGGCCTTGATCGTAAAGAACACCCTTGAACACATGCCCTGCTATGTTCACCGACGCCGAATAAGCAAACTGATCCACCACATTGTCCATAGAGCTCACTCTTACACATCTAAATACCGCCGGAGCACTCACTTCCGCCGGAAAATTTCTTTCTGTCAACGAAACCAAACACACACAAGTATATACATTATATTTTATTATTATAAAATGGGCTCTCCAAATTAATAAAACGTAGGACATTTGGTTTTAATTAGTTATATTTAAGCTAACTATAACTAGGATTCTAGATGGCTACCTAAGCATATAGACTCCCCAAAAATAGACATGTAAATAATTTCTTTGTATGGTACAGAATTTAAGATGAGGCTTTTTTTATAAGGCGCCATAATTATTTAAATTTGTAATTTATAAATAGTTATACTATTAAATTTTTTTTTAATAAAAGAATGGACTAATACATATATATATATATAAATAGCTAGGGTTTTTGGGGGAACGTACCAATTGAGGTTGAGGCATCAACGTCTCTGGATCTTTTGGGTTTTGGGTGTAGAGGAAGAACATGAGTGGGGGAAGGAAGGTGCCTGGGACGCCTTTTAGAGACGGGAACCCAAGTGCTCTTAACGTGAGTAGGGCACTGGAATCCTCTGGTCTTGCAGCAAGTTCTACACCTGCTATATCCGCAATCCTTCTTCGCTTGATTACCACAATCATGGCATCTCGCTGTTGATGATGATGATGATCCCTCTTGTCTCATCATCGATCTTGATCTTCTTCTTCTTCTGCAGCAATTCTTGATGATGATCTTGATCTTGATCAGCAGTACTAGTACTACTATTCATAATTCATGTGTACACTTGGGGGCCCTTATCCTTATGCTTATCTATCTATCTATCGCTTTCATACAGCCGCAGGGCGGCGGCAGGAGAATAGAGGGGGATTTATAAGCTAAATTAGGCAAGATCGATCATTGATCTGTCGGGATACTGTACATATCTACTCGAACTCCTCAAACTCGAACACAAAGAAGAGGGCTGGTTGCTATCATACTAGTTCTACTTGTTTGTGTGCGTGTGTTATCTGGTGCCCTTGTACATAAGGGGTTGGTTTCAGACTTTTTGTGAGTGTGCAGGCACATTTGCTTTGAGAGAGAGACGGAAAATGAATAATGAATTGATTTTTGTTTTGCATAAAAAAATGGAGAAGGAATCCTCTGTGCTCTGTGTACGTACACGTACTACAGTGGATTTGATTCTCATTAATTAAAGTTAATTATTCTTTGTATTCGTAATTTCATGCTGCAACGATGTTCAGAAACCAAATTAACAACAAGTAGAACAAATTAATACTAACAGGATTCCAATCCAAGTGATCTTTTTATTGGTGTTTCTTGATGGGAATATACTATTACTTGAAAGTATTAGCGTGACATCATTTTTATGCATATCCAAAGTAAGAAGTAGTACCTAATTCAATCTTTTTCCTCTCTGATGACTCTTAATTATTCTGTCGGGATCTCATCCCAGTTTGTGTATCAATTATAATTTAACGAATTCTAATATTTTTCATTTAGGTAAAAAAAAAATTTCTCTCCTTGGGAAAACAAAGTACTACTACCTGAAAGTAACTGTGAAGTGGCCGGGGAGGGAGGGAAGGGGGAGCACTCTGATTTAGGAGTCTAGAATGAGAGACACTGACACAGTGACAGCTTTCATCTCTTATGTCCAATCACCGGAAAACCCGCTGCCTAGTTTCTGAGGCTTGTGGCCCAGGCCCATCAGGCCCACTTTTCTTTTCAACCTTATTTTTTAATTTCTTATCACAAAAGCAGATGCCAAAATTAATGCAAACTATTTATATATATATATATGCTTACAAAAAATATTAAATAAATAAAATATAATGTATATAGCACTGGAGTGGAGAGTGTCTGTGTGGCAGCTAAATATTGCGGAATAGCCACACATGTGTATAACCACTAGAGTCTGGACAAAGGAAAAGCTAGCAAAATGGCGAAATACGATATCTATGTGAATAACACTTGGCATAGAAGACCTTGCCAATGGAAATTCACCGAATAACTTCAGATTTTAGGAGATTTTTAGTGTAAGTATACTTTCCTGTTATTATTTACCTAATGTTAATTTTTTGAGGTTCGTGCAAATTGCTGACAAGAAAAGTGTGCCAATTTTTTTCGGTTACAAATACATCTTCTAAACTTTGTCCATATGCGGAATGCATGGTATTTTTTCCTTTTTTTTTTAGATTGTAATGAAGTGTGATAGTTTATTTGCCAAACGAAATAATCAAGTAGAGACTAGTCCAACTTAGCTGTCCAATTCACTTGTAAGAGTGTATAAAACTCTTTATTCAATACTCCGGTCAACAAGATTATTTTCTCCATTTATATGTTTAACTGGTGGATCTCAGTCTAGAGGAAGCACGACCAATTTAGTCAAGTTAGAAACACGTTAAAATCCTTAAAATGCGAGAAGGTGAGTGAAAACCACTCAACTGTAAGGTGCTTATTCCAACTATAGTGTTAGTCCTAACCAAAAGATAGTTTAATTCGCCTGAAGAAAATAATTTTGTATGATCATGACTGTAAGGAGAGGAGCGACAAGGCGGCCACGAGAATATGAAATGCCAAATAGTAAGATATTCTAGTACGGTTTGAATTTACAAAACAAAAAAAAAAAAAGCCCACAGGAATGATTACAAAATACATAATTTATTTTAAATTTAACACATAAGAAATTACTTATTGGAAAAAATTAGTGTATACAATTTTTTAAATAGACAAATTATTATGATTTTACCTATTAGTATATTTATACGTTCTAAATTGTGGACTGTCGATAATCATTATTAAAAAAAAGAAAAAATAAAAAAAGTAACATGACATTTTTGGAAAAAAAAAAGTAAAAATAAAATCACACTGAAAGAATGTGGATTCATAATATAATACAATACTTTTTTATATTTTCAACTTTAATATTTTACAAACAATGCATCAATGGTTTTCCCACTTACACAAAAATGATGATTTACTTTTTGTTTGGAAAGAAATAATGATGATAAACTTAAGTACCACTATAATAATATCAAAAAAGTATGGCTCCATAAACACGCAGTATGAATTCAAACAATTTCATGTGCTTATGTTTCAAGTAGTTTAAACTTGTATGGTGTTATATTACATATATATATGTTTTTACAATATAAAAATTTAGATTGTACTCTGCTTTAGGCACTAGAAAAGTTAAAATGTACCATTATTTATAAATTTAAGGTAGAATTAATTTCAAGCAAAACCCTTTTGTTAAAACATAGAAAATGTGGTTTAAAGAATGATAGTGTACAGATAAAATTAAGAGCAATGATAAATTTAACAACAAATCTTAAAAAAAAATTTATGGGCCTGTTCTTTTTCATTATTTTAAAAACGATTTTGAAAACAAATTTTGGAAAATAATTTTATAATATAAAAAAATGTATTGAAAATGTAAAAAGTAGATGCTGAATAGTAAAAAGTTGTATTGAAAATGATGAAATATGATTAAAATATATTAAATTTAATGTTGAAATCAAAACCATTTTCAAAACAGAACAAAAAGAACAGGTCCTATAATACTTGCAGTTATGGGTTAGTGTTTTATAAAATAATTAAAGCTTACACCTAGGGCTAGGGTCAAACTCTACACTTGGACTTGGGCCCTATTCTATTCATTTGTTGGGCCATTTGATAGTGGATACTGAACAGAAAATCTGGCTTCCATTATTAATGTGTAAACATGGACTTCCAAAATCTCAAAACTGGATATCTATCATTTTCGTTATAGTTACACCTCCCGCAATCTTCACTTCACTTAATACAGTTTGCTAAGCAGCTAAATGTACAAAATTACCGTCCCACTAACTTCTTAAAAGAGCCGGGTGATACAACTATTTTCGAAATACAAGATATAACTCGAAACTTGACATATCATTGCAACTATGTCTCTAGGAACTGGAAACTTGTAAGGATAGAGGTAAACTGCCTAACCTAATGAAAATTTTTCATCAAGCCCAACAGGTTTGGCAAAACAATGATCATCCACAACAAAATTTTCAACCACATTTTTATTCACATGGCCTAACCATACCTCAACACAAGTTCTTTAAAAACACAAGAACAAGAATGTACCAAATTTTTTGCAGGAAAATGATCATTCAAAGTTCCCTGATGACAATTGTGTTCTCATCTCGTAACTTCACTCAGATTCCATTTTACTCCACAGCTCAAACAAAACAATTAGGGCAAAGGAACAAACCTAAACAAGTAATGTCCATGGTTCTACTAGGAGTAAGAACACAAGTGATTTTTCTTCAAGAAAAATTTGCTTCAACTAATTTCCAATGTCTCAAAGTTAAGGAAAGCAGAAACCCAATAACAATAGTTTAGCTCTACAGACCGCAGAGCCACTAAAAAACCACCTGGATAAACAGCATAACAATGGCTCAAAAAGTGGAACCACATTTCCTTGCAGAATATTTCCTACAAACTATTCAGGCAACAGTACTAAAAGCCTCAATAACCCAGCCAAACACTTACAAATTAGCAAATCATATCGCCCAAATCAAATAGGTAATTCCAAGCAAAATGAGAAACCAATCTCACAACTAGAGAAAACAATGTGAAGATAATCAAGAAACGTAACAATTGTAACTCGAAAAAGAGCAACCACAATTCCATCCAATCAATCAAGAAACGTTAGACAAGATACTGGAATCTCAATAGACCAATTATGCACTTTCAAGATTCAATTAAACCCCCATCATTCAGCATCAAAAGAATAGGGGGAGAGAAATGCATTCAATTGATACTGTATTTACAGCAATAGAAATCCAGATGAACTAAACTTGAAAAGACAATCTACATAGAACCCCAGAATCAGAAACCTAATCCACCAGCCCTAAGTACTTACAGAACCCATTCAGAAACAGTTAAAACTGGATTCAAGATTAAGCCCAGATACAGCCAATTACGTAAGAAAAACAGTATTTACTAAATGTAGCTGTGCTGCACTCCGAATCCATGCTTGCCATAGACACACCCTGGCCTGTTGTAGTTGTAAGGGAGCCTCTTGGCCTTGTTCATCTTACTAGGGCATGCCCTTTTCCCCAATTTCCTAATCCTCTGCCTCACGAACTTACCACTCATGCCCCAGGGAACCAATTCATCATCCAAATCATACCCCTCATCGTAATCATCGTACTCATCGTCATCACCACCGTGATCCTTGTCAGCGTATTCATCTTCTACATCGTCAACAACAACAACCTCAACAGCAGCAACGCCGGCGACTACAGCACCACCACAAACGTCACCATCAGTCAGATGATGGAGTTGGGCAGATAGGGATTCCATAGAGATGTCTGAAGATGGGGACCCAATCTCAAGCGGGACCTCTTCTTTGACGGTGGGCTCAGAGAGGACTTCATCGCAGGTCAAGTCCTCGTCGGTGAAGGAGAAACCGTCCAAGTCTCCAAGTTCTTCACCGTCATCGTCCTCCGACGAGGAGGGGTTGATCAACTCCCAAACGGACAAGTCGTCGATGATGATGTCGTACTCGTCAACGAGCTCAGAGAGAATCATAGATCTGTCCGCCATTGTTTTTCTTGCTGCTGCGGGTGGTTTTCCTCCGTCCTACGCACGCTAGTCTTCTTTTGGGGGCAATTTCACTTTTAATGCCAGAGGAGGGCGGAGATTAACTGTAATACCCCGTGTTACTATTGGTCGACGGATGCGGTGGCGCAATCTGATTGGCTAAGAGACGTGGAGCTATGGAAGGCCTCGCATTTTCCCTCAAAGAAAGTTGGAGTATTTTTAGCTGGAATTTCATTTGTTAAATTAGATTTTTTAATTCTTATCCCTATTTTCTTGAGATATGTGTGGGTTTGTAAAGATTAAAGACCCCGAGTCATTGGGCGGATATTCTTCTGTTCATGTTGCTACGATTTTGATTTTCTCTTGTAAATGTAAAATTTTATATTTATATAAAATAGTATAAAATGAAATGACTGAGCTTACAAACGTCATAGAGGGAGAAAAATTAGTCTTTTTGTGTAGTGTTTAAATGCAATTTCAAATTTATTTTAATATTATAACCTTTCTTTCTGATTCAAAATAAAATATGTTTTTAAAGCTTTTCAAACCGATTAAGGAATATGTTTAAATGACAAGAAAATTTTTGACTATTGTAATTTGCAACCACTAAGAGTTTTATAATTTTAATCCAATTAAGAATTAGTATATATATATATCAACAACTCCAATTTAGATTGTTACTAAAATATTTAAAATAATCATTAACTCTTAAATTGGGAAAAAAAACTTACGTTTTTTAAATCAAACTTCACTTATTTTGTAAATTGTTACTATTTCTAAATCGTTTTTTATTTTGAATTTTTTTTTATCATTCTAATTTTTATTCCTACATTTTTAATATACTTTTAACATTTGAGTAAAATGAAGGCATTCTTAGGAAACAAGTAAAAGGTTAGTCATAACATTCACCAAACTGAAGAAAAGTTGGTGACAAAATTAAAGGTACCTTTAGGATTTCTTCCTCTATAGGTAATGCAGGTATCAGAACACTAGTTATGCGAATCCTTTTCTTTTTTTGGCACAGAACAAAGCTAACAAGATGTAACGCGCTTCTCGTGCTGCTTTTTTAATGTAATTGTTGGCCGAATTCATTATCTTATTATGGACCTTAACTGTACAAATATACATTTTTTTTATTTTTAAAGGAGGGGTACAACACGAAGACTAGGGGTCACCCATGCTAATACTATTCTCGCTCAAACACGCTTATCTTCGGAGTTCTGATGGGATCCGGTGCGTTAGTGCTGGCATGATCGTACCAACTGTACAAATCTACATCATTTTATATGTTTACAATCCAAAACAAATTCAATGAAGTAATATCATATAAGGCAAGAAACCTAAATCTAAACCTAACCTTACCTTCCAGTGGTCCTCTATTGTGTATTTCCTTGGAGAAATTGGACAATCTCCTCTGCTCTGGATTGAATGCCTTTTAGGTATTCAACAAGAACTCGCTGCTGGTAGGAACCTCCTTCCTATGTATTGAAAGAACAAAATGAAAAGCAATAAGGGAAAAAGGGAGGAAAACTTGAAGAGCCAAGAATTAAAAGCAATGGTAACAATTACCTACCGTCCGAATCAATGTCCTTTCGATGCGTTTCTTAACGACAGCATCCACTTTCTCGAGTGAAATCTCCCCTTTACCAACGTTCATACCATCAATCAAAATCTTATTCCATTCTTCCTCTGGAGCTGCATCAGTAGGAGCAGATCAATGTTATCATCCGAAAATTTGCCCAAAATAAGAATTGAAATGATTAACATACTACTCTGACCAAGTTGAGAAGCAAAACCTTGAGCAAACGGTGACTACGTGCAAATCAAGAAGGAAAAGTGGAAGTGTACAACTTAAATTTGGTAACAAAAGCCTAAATCCAAATGAACAGAAAGATTGGATAGCTTCATCAGAATCGCGTGGCAAAAATTGAATGCGTAATTGATGAATGACACCTTAACAGAACTCAATCTCACACATGAGCACAGTTACATTGGGAAGAAAAGGAAAGACACCCTTAACTACCTGCAATTAAGGTCTCAAGGAATTGCTCATCTCTTAATACCTCATCCCCTGTCAAGTAACAAAAGCAGGAAAGTCTTGAATATTATCCTTTTTGTGCGGGAAGAAAGAACAGAATAATAAAAAAAGATTTTGCTTGCCTTCAGCCATTAACCACATGTGGCACAACCATAAAGCAATGAGAATAAGCATCCAATTACAAGAATAACACAAACTAACAGCAAAAAAAATGCCTAACAAGAATTTATAGCTAAGATAATTCAAATGCCATGTGAAAAAACATGTTTCTTCACTGTAAATGATGCTATCTCAATGAGACAGGTACCTTTTTTGGCATAACTTCGCTTTGAGAGAATTTGAGAAGCGTAGAGTTGCAGAACCTTTTGCAACATAGCCTCAAGCCCTGGCTTGTCTCCATCTTCTTTGGCCTGTAATGGTAAAGAATAAAATCATTTACTAGCTTCCAAAATCAGCTGCAGGAAAACTTACAGACTGGGAAGGAAGTATCAAATTTACAGATTGTATTCATATCACAAAAGTTAACTTGGCTCACTGACCTACTCTCTTAGCAGTGTACAAGTGAAATTCAGCTAGTTCAAAAGCTTATGAGATGAAATTAGTTTGAGTGAACTACCATGATAAGAGACTGGACTGACAAAATTTCAAGGAATCAGACATCAGTTTTTATGTAGTGTACTTGCATCACAGAATTTTAGTTCGTGAATCTAGACCCAAGCACTATCTACAAGCAGAGAAACGGGAGTACTTGCAAAACTTGTGCTAATGCAACTTCAATTATGTCAAAACAGTTTTACATGTCAAAAGTTAAGTACCAATGTGCTATCCTGTCCAGAAAATATCAAAACCAAGTTAAAAAGAAGTCATGCAACAACAATCTTCACCATTTATAATGGTCATATTCAGAAACAGTCCACAGCCAGAAAATTGCTATTGGATCAATAACCACTAAAAGGTGATACAAACTTACTTGCCGTAACTGTGCTGTAACTTCCGATAAAAACCCTTCATCCAACTGTCCTTCTTGCTCTCTTTGATTTAGTTCCTGATATTTTCATTCATAAAAAATGAAAAGTCTGGATCCAAAATTCTTCATATGAGCCTTAAGAGGATGTCACTCGTACCTATGAAAACTGTTTTGTAATTGACTAAAACGATATTAATCACATCTAATGTATTAGGTCGAAAATATTCTGCATGATTAGAAAGAAATCTTTCTGCTCAGGATAGTAGCTTTAAATGCGTACTGTAAATATGGAAGTTGCAGACAAAGAACGGGAGTAAACATAGCACAAATCCATACAATTAGTAAATGATTAACAAGGAGAAATTGGTTGTATTAAAGAATGAGTACATACTCTTTTCATGATATTTAGAGCCCCGGGATCTCTAGGCGGCCAACATATCTCTTCCACTTCATCAACTATGGGTTCTAAGATTGCCTTCAACACATCAGTAGATGATTCTATTTTTTCCTGGAGAGAGTAAACTATCATGTTAAAATGAACAATATCTCAGACATACATTCCAAGCTGCACTGAAACTGAGCACAAGGATAAACAAAGGAGATTAGTAACAAGTACTTTGGTCTTGTGGACAATACGATCAACCACGCTCATTAATAATGCTGCCAATTCTTCGTAGTCTTTCTGTAAGGCGTGGACCATGCATCAGATTATTTACACAAAAAGTAAGTGTAGGAGTCAGAATCAGTATAACAAATAACATTAATATCTTAGAACCATGCTTTATCATCATCAGATTTGCATGTTTCTGTCCGAGCTGCAAGCCTTATCCAAAAGCTCTCATTGAAAGCAAGAATATTTTCTGCAACAAGTTTCGGAAGCTGCAAAAGAAGAAATAGATCATGTTGGTGCATTAATACTTTTGAAGGACATTCCTGCATGCATAAACTGGATCCACACCATCGTAGAATAGTGTACAGAAACTAATCCGGAACATGTTATTGAAAATTCTATTCAGTCTGCAGCCAAACTTTACTAGTATATCTGTACGTTAAAGAAAGACGCAGAAAGTTGATCCAAAAACTGAGCAATACTATCACTGTACGATTGTAGTTTGAATCACTAGCATACAGCACAATGCATCCTCAGACTCACAGAAAACTTCAGAGCACAGAGTACTTACCTCATTGTCATCTGCGTCTCTCAGTAAATCAATGAGTCTGTCAACTTCCAGAGTCTTCTTGAATGATTCCTCAGCATTTTGACTGAGAGCGAAGGCCAAAGTTCTCCTGCTCGTCATCCAAACAGTATGATTTTCAGTAACTCCACCACAACATCGGTATAAAATTCGAAATCAATATACGCTTTGACCTAAATTTTGCTCAATTCGATTTAGGATAACTATGCTCGGATTTTCAAAAAGTAATTCTTCATTAAGAAAAAAAAGAGAGACAGATAAAATTCATTGCATACTAATTATAACAACAAGAAGCAGAACAAATAAGAAAATTCAGAATTCAAAAAGTATAGCTAAAAGTCTCGAAGATAAGACCTTAGCTTCTTTTCCGATAAATTCATCGATGAATATTGAGCGGCGAGCTTCCAAGCATGGCATTGCCGGCCAAATCCACACTGGTGAGCGTGCGACGGAGATTGAAAGACGCATGGGATTACAGGAGTGACGGTAAATGCTGCCATTTTTAGGTTTGCTTCTTCCCCCTTTCTCTCCTTCAATTTGGATGGAGATGGAGAGGGGAGAAGAGGATTGGGGGCGAGCGCTGAGTGAGTACGAGTAGCGGGTAACCGCTGACGTGACGTCGATGTAATCATGTAAAGCGCGGTAAAATTTTCCAGGTGATCGGGCCATTGGGCTACTATGGATTGTCGAAAGGGCCTAATTGACCCGACACTTGGGCCTATTGATCCCTTTCGGTCATTTGGTGGGCCGATTCTGGCAAGGAAATAAAACTGTAATTCCACATCTTCTGGGCTAATATGATGCATAATGTGGAGACTGCAGAGTCCTTGACTTGCTTAATGCCCACCATTTCTCTTTTTAATCGATCATTATATATATTATATTATTTGTCACACAATTTGGGGTGAGACTTCCAATAGTACAACAATCAGTTATCTAGGATTTTTGAACTAGTGGTTACACTGCGCAATTTCTGTGACCCAAGACAAGAGAAAGAAAGGGCTGAGAAATCTACCGAAGGGTCTTGCTATAACAGATGTATTATTCGAACTCCCAACCTCTAGTCGGTTCTTTGTGTATCACAACTGTTGAACAATATATGACTCGTTGTTTAATCTTTATACTCGTATTATTGATTGGCGGACAACCTACGCCTGGTTTCAAATTTATAGTACATTTGAATGGCCATAAATCTTTTAAAAAGAGGATATATATATATATATATATATATATATATGTATGGGATCTATTCCAGGTATTATCGTTCTATGTGAAAAAGGGGCAATTGGGGTTGGACAATACTTCACCACTTATCAACAATACTAATTTAATATCCTTTGTTATCCTTTGGCAGAAGAGAATGGCCACAACACGACCCACAAGTTGCAGATCTTTATGTTTATTTCATTCTCAAAGATGATGATGCATATCCCCTACGTGAAAAAAGCGTTGTTTGTCTTCTTGTGCTCCACCCCCCACCCCCAGTGACATTGAATAGTTTCTAGTTCCACTAAGTTCCATGGCTTCTTCTTCTCTTAACTCGTTATCTTCTTCGTCTTTATTCTTCATCGGTCATCACCACAGGCGTTGAATAATGAATATATCTCCACTACTACCGTCAACAATGCCCAAAGTTAGGCAGGAATGGGAAAAAAGTTCAAAATATTTTCATTTTCACGGCGTAACTTGAGTTCTAAAATCGAAATGACCGATAGCAAGTGATAAATTTCTTTTGCACTGGCCTAGTGTTATAGAAATTTTTCCCCTATGGAAAAATTTCTATAAGCGCCTAACCCTTCCCGTAAGAATCTGACCAAACACTCGAAGTTATTGAGGTTCCGGTAACACGGATAAACAACAAGCAATGCGGAAGCGATTGAAAACAAGCACAAAGGAACGCACAAGAACACTTGGCCAAAATTGGTCCAACCTTGTTATATACAATTCCCCAACAATCTATATGCACAAGGTCCTAACTCTCTAAGGACAGCACTCGCACAAGGAAGGCACAAGCCTAACTCACTGTAAGCTAGATTTTCTCTCTCTACACTCGAGTTTCTCTCCATTGAACACTCAAGCTGGTTGCTCTCAACCGAAGTGCCTTCCACAAGTGCCCCCAACGCCTATTTATAGGGCAAAGTCTTGGATGATAACCCCATCCAAGTAGGTTCTAGAGAACTCTAGCGCCAAGTCTTGCCCACACCTTCTAGCCGCGCCTAGAAACTTCCATGCACAAGCTTGCACTCTCATCTAGAATTTTCTAGCAACATCCAGCATCCCTGCGCCAAGTCTAGAGCATTCCGGTCCATTCTCACGCCATCACGCCCCTTCGCGACCCATCGCCAAGTCTAGAGCATTCCAGTCCATTCTCACGCCATCACGCCCCTTCGCGACCCGTCACGGCTCTTCTCACAGATGCTAGACTCTTCTTGAAGATTCTAGACTCTTCTAGAATCTTCCAGCGTGCACCAGACCCGCCCCGTGCATATCACCGCTATGCAACACGCCGCACTCAAACGTCCCCGTAACGTCCAGCATTGCCTAGAGCATTCTCCAATGTTCTAGGACTTTCCCGAGCATTCCATCACCATCTAGGTCCCTCTAGACCATTCTAGAGAGTTCTTCCTTAGTATTGCACAAAGGCAAAACTCCCAAGTGACCGCCTAGAATATCAAGGTGTAAGAAGAAACCCAGAATTTTCCAGAACCTTCTAGATCCCTCCCGAACCTCTTCTAAGTCTTTCCCCATGAAAAACCATCGCGTTTTGAAGCCCCATGCCCCAAAACTCCCTTGGCCCCCATAGCCAAGATTTCTCGCATCATTGCGCGTCCCCATAGCACACCCCCGCACAGCACCATGCTAGCGCCCCAAAACCTCGACGTTGGCCCCCGTAGCCAACTTCTCGGCGCCATTCCTTGGCCCGGTTTTAGCCTGGGGAAAATTCCTGTGACACCTAGCCTATTTGAGCCAGAAGGAAGTTTTGGCTCTACCCTCCGTCCCATTTAAATAGTTAACGTTATAATAATGAAAATGATATTGTAAAGTGAGTTGTTTATATGAAACAAACCGAGTAATAAGTTTATGGTTCAAACCTGTTTAAGTCTTGTTGGTAGAGTACTAATAAAGTATTTCATACTTTTTAGGACAAATGAAGTAGAGATGCCCATGAACCGGAACCGGACTCACCTCTAGTGGTTAAGGTTCCGGTTCCTCTTATCTGAGAATCGGGAACCGGCAGGTTGGAATCGGTTCTAATGTAATAACCATAAAAATAATAATTTTTCCATTCCTCTTGCATAGATTCAAACACGCAACCCTTTGCTATAATTGTAAGGCTTTAAACAAATTTGATTAACCACTTCAACTATTTACTTTTTTTGAACTTCTTTCTTATAATTATAATTATATTATATGTTTAACATATAATATATATAAACTATTTTTAAATATATATTATAATAATATATAAACTAATAGTATACTTTTTATATATATTATTAATATAATATAAATAAGCATTAAATTAAATTAAAATTAATTAATTATTAAATTAAATTAGATCCAACCGCAACTTCCTCAAATGATGAAGATGAATTATATTGAATATTCAAGATGTATTTATTTTGTAAAAGTTTCAATGCTTCAAAGTTCAAACTTTGATTTCTCATGATTTATAACAAGGCATCACTCTCTTGATTTTTTTAAAAATAATATATTGAGGTATTATTCATCTTTATATATATTTTTTCACAATTTATTTTTGTATCTTTTATTATATAAATTATTTAATTGTTTAATGTATGTACCGTCGCTACAGATTTATTTTATTTTTGTAATTTTAATTATTTATAAATAATTGAGTTATTAATTGAGTCAAAATATAATAACATTTATAAGTTAGAATTGTTAAATAAACGAAAAAATTGTCAAATAAATGGAAAAGATTGGAATCGGAATGTGAACCGTGACAGACTAAAATCGGAACTGTGACAGACTGGAACCGAAATTGTGACAGAACCAGAATTGGAACCAGAAACCGCAGTTCTGGAACCAGCACGGAACCGTCCCCCAAGGTTCCGGTTTCACTGATTCATGAACCGCAATCGACAGTTCTGGAACCGTGGCATCCCTAAAGTGAAGTATAATGTATATGTGAAGTTATGGGAAGGATTTTAGGGCGGTGGATAATAGGTGAACCTTGTAACTCTAAAATTGATGTGTTCGACTGTTGACGACAATATATCACTATTTTACAATATTTCAAATAATTAGTTTTTTTTTCTCACTATTTTCATATATTCTTATTTTTAAAGTAATAGTGAATTACCACATAACTATAATAATAAAGAAATTAAACATAAAAAATAAAATATAACTCTTTCAAACCACAACTAATTAATCCCACGTTTAATGGTTTCGGCCAGAGAAAACAAACCAGCCTAACCAATAACCGTCATTTTTGGACGGCAAGTTAGCGGTTCCCGGTTCAAACAGTTTAGGAGAAAATACGTCACCCGTAACGTCATCAAATTAAAATATTTGTACTAGAATAATATTAAATTCTTATTGTATTCAAATAAAATAAAGGTTTGTTTTGATTGTACCACTGTACGGGGAGTATAAAATTGCAGATTTGGACAAGACAAGATGCATGCTTTTGCCTATTATTGGTGGAAATCTTCTATTTTAATTGGAATTTCCAGATATTCACCTTGCAATCCCAATGCAGGCCAAAGTTATGATAACTTGTATTTTTTCTTATTATATTTTACTTTCCTATAATATGAGCTTTTAGATTTTTAGGATTTGAACGACAATAAAAATACATTTTCAAAATATAAAAAATAATAAAAATAGAGAAAACATTTATCACGCATATATATATTTTTAATACGATTTAATAAGCTAAAATAAACATGCAATGCAATATTTTTACACAAAAAAAAAAAAACTAAAAAATCCAGTATAAAAATGTAAACACAAATATAGGGCCTGTTCTTTTTGTTCTGTTTTGAAAACGGTTTTGGTTTCAACAGTAAATTTAATATATTTTAATCATATTTCATCATTTTCAATACAACTTTTTACTATTCAGTATTTACTTTTTATATTTTTAATACACTTTTTACATTATAAAACTATTTTTCAAAACTTATTTTCAAAATCGTTTTCAAAACTTGTTTTTACATTATAATATGTAACCATAAATGGTTGACTGCGAAGTACATCCTCATTTGTTGATATTTCCCATTTTGGACCATCCAAATAGTTGCCGTGAACAACCGGATCGCGTATCCATATAGGTTTCGTCCAGGCAAAAAACAATTGGAGTGAAAATAACATAGTACTAGTGTTTATCGAGTCAGAGATAGAACTCATATTTTTTCTTCAACTCTCAACGATTCATGTTAGCTATTTTGTAAAATCATGAATTATTAAAGATTTAGAATTTGATTCATACATTTGTCAGTCGGATAAGCTGATATAGTATATAAGAAGAAAATGGTTACTCCCCCTGGCAGCCGCAGTGTGGGATTTTCATCCCCCCAATGTGGGGGGTGGATCCTTGTGGGCACCAGGCACTGGTCCTCCTGCCAATGTTATCGCTGAGTCACCCTGATTTACCCCTCACACGAGGCTCATGGGGCTGGGCGGTGTGGGCCCTGCGGGCGAGGGATATCGCCTTTTTTTAGCCAAGAAAATGGTTACTCCGTTTCAATAAATAATTAACTATTACTTTTTTTTATTTACTCTAATAAAAAGTATAAATTAATTATGAATTATAATTATGACATTGACAACTAAGAAAAAACCATTTATTTCAAAGCTCCCAAAGACAAAAGTGTAGCATTTCGTTTTATTTGGATGTGCTTTCCAATCTGGACCTACGCGCAGAGAGACCCCTAAGTCCGCATTAGATATTTTGTATCCATATATCCTATGTAATTTTTCACAGAAGATAAAAATAAAAAAATCAAATTAGTTTTTTTACCCCATACGAAAGTATACATGAACACAAGGATTGGATCTACTTGCCGAAGGTGAGTGAATCTCGAGAGCGTGAAAAAGATTTCACAGCTCAACAAGGTTCACATCAGTGCTTGCAGAAGATGAACTTTTAAAGGCATAGAGATATTCAACGAAATTGAGCGAACCCAAACCCCACCAAAATTTAAAATAATAGAAATAAATACTTACAATAAATAATGTTGCCTTCGGTGACCTTCTGAGTCTGGCTCTGCCACTGTTCCAAGTGCTATCCCCATGCCGCCATGCCTAAATGCTCAAAGACAAGACAGAACACCTCCAATTCCAAAACTAAAGAGTGAGAGTGAAAGCAAATCTGGATAATTCAATTTTTTTTTTGGCACTTTTAAAGCCAACTTGTCACAAACCCAGACAAACTCCATAAATATACTACTACTACTACAAAGTAGAAGAGATCGAGGAGGACGATCTTTAACTATAAGATCCACAGAGAGTCCAGAGCTTTCTTTTAGTCAGAAAAGAAAAGTAAAGATATCCATGGATTCTCCCTTTTTATGACTCCTGAGATCTTAGCTCTGCATTTTTCTTCCATCCTTCCCATTCTTTTCGCCCATCATTTTTCGTCGTCTTCCTCAATTTTACTTCCACCAACTCTGTCTCCATCCACTTTAAACCTCCATCTTCTCTGCAGTCTTTATATAGGATATTATTTTTAAGAGGGATCGAACAGAAAAGAGATTTTAGAATGAAGATTCAGTGCGACGTTTGCGATGTCGAAGAGGCCTCTGTTTTTTGCTCCGCGGATGAAGCCGCCCTTTGCGAATCCTGCGACCGTCGCGTTCACCACGCGAATAAGCTCGCGAGCAAACACCTCCGCTTCTCTCTTCTACAGCCTTCTTCTTCTTCTAAAGAATCCCCTCTTTGCGATATTTGCCAGGTAACAAATTGCTATCCAATTTCAAATTTTCGACGACTGTTCCATTGGTTTTCACGCTGTTTATTGATTCGGATTGCGAATTTGCAGGAGAAACGCGCGCTTTTGTTTTGTCAACAAGACAGAGCCCTTCTCTGCAAGGAATGCGATGTTCCGATACACAAAGCCAACGCACATACCCAGAAGCACACCAGGTTCCTTCTTACCGGAGTGAAGCTCTCAGCTTCTTCAATTCCTTTTCAACAGAATTCTCCGTCGCCGTCCTCCTCCTCCGGCATGTCCAATAATCATGTCGAGAGTACAAGAATATCAGCGAAATCTGCACAAAACGACTGCGCTTCAGCCATCAACGATCCAGCCAATTTCAGGACCAATTCCGCATCAAATTATTTCCCAATTGAAATGGAGAGCAGCTGTTGCACAAATCAAGAAGGCTCATACGCCACCAGTAGCATATCAGAGTATCTAATTGAGACTCTACCGGGATGGCATGTGGACGATTTTCTCGACCCTTCTTGTTCTCCATATTGTCTCTGTAAGTACTCTTTTTTTGTGGGTAGTTTGCAATTCAAAAACTTTCGATTTGCTGATGAATTATCTTCCTCTAATTAATTGCAGACTCAACATGAACAGATTATGCTGCCATTTTAGCACGCAGATTTTCCGGGCAGTTCCAAACAAAGTGAAATAATGGGTAATGGGGTGGAAGATTTCAAAGCGTGATGACTCCAGGGTTGTAGAATGGGATATTTTTTTGAGGGTTCGAAGAAACAGTCCACCCCAAGAAACTATTGAGAAATTGTATAGTCAAATGAATGGATTGACTTTGTTTTGCTGACTGTTTTTTTTTGTAATGTCTCATACTGCAAATATAGATAGTCCACCTTTTGTTTTCGCGGGTGATTACAGTTTGGATCCTTTTTACCGTTAGCCTGTTTTTTTAAAATTATTTAACAATCAAATTATTCTATTAGATGGGATCTTTGAATAGGGATTAATTTACTTGGGATTTTCGTGCTTAGCTTGCTTACTTCTCTTACGAAATTTCACTAGCCATCCTGACATTTGATTTCAATACTATCTAGTCTTGGGTAAAATATCATATGTGTTACATCGCACATGTGCCACTTTCATATAAAGATATATATTACATTTTTACCTAGGGTGATACTTATGCTATGTCGTATAGGTGATCTTCACATTGACATTATTTTTAGGTAAGGAAATATACGAACTGGACTGAACCCAAGCTACAAGTGTTTGGCATGTTAATTTTGACCAGTGGAATCAAGTCGTTCTCCAGCTGCAGTTCATTTTCCGCACGTATCCATTTCCTAAAAGTGCTGCTTTCTTTCAGTCGCTTATGAACATAACAATCAATCAAGACTTTTGAACTGGAAAAAAATCCCCTTTAGCGGCTAGCGTCAAATAGAAAAATGAAAAAAAGATGTACTAGGTACTCTTTGTCAAAAGCCTAGTACCCATCAATCATGTTCGCTTCGCGTAAAAGGCAACAAATGGATTTTTCAGCTTTGTACCGCTTCATGTTTCAACTTTAACTTAACACTAAAAGTTGTGTTTGAACTTTGAGATGCATGGACAAGCTCATGTGGAATGCATCTCAAAATCATGTTTTGAGATATATTTCTAATTTTATAATATTTTTTTGTTATTTTTAATAAACTTTTTTACATTTTCAACACATATTTTTACATTCTCAATAAACTTTTTAATATTATAAAATTAAAATAATTCTCAAAATATGATTTTGAGAATCATACCACACAGGGCCCAATTTATGCATTTGACAAAAAAGGTATCGTGGAAAGAGCAATTAACACTTATGTATCATATAAGAGTCATATTTAAAATTGCACATTATAATTCAGAAATAAATGTACCATTAAACTCACGAAAAAAATACGATTAAAAAAATACGATTTTTATACGTAAGACATGGACACGTTGATAGATAAACAACATTTTCTTCTGTACATAACAAATCTGAGTTCATAGGACAGAGTACATAAACCACTGCGTAGCCAAAGATACGGTGTTTCCCTCATACCTCTAGGCTCTCTATCCTATCTCATTTTTGTTCTCTTTTCCTTTCTTTTCTTAAATTTGGTTTTCAGTTCTCTCTTTGATGGGCGCTATTATTTTACAGTCCCATGGGAAGAAATGCAAAGAAAAAAAACAGCCATAGCCACTTAAAGAGTTACATACAGTTAAACTAATCAAAGAATGAAATCCGCCACACCTAGAACAATAAGCAGGTGAAAGACGACAAAAACCTGATCAGAGAAAACATAGTTAGAGAATTGCTTAGGAAATTGAATTGACAAATTTCAGAAGCACTGAAACTGAGTTTGTATTGCTTACCTTTCAGTGAAGTACACTGTTTATGTGAAGGCAAAAATCCTATCAGCAATCTTAGTTCGGCAAATTGGACATTCAGAACAGGCAAGGGAGCAAGATTTACACACTGCAAAAGGTTAAGCCAGAATGAATAAACCTATTTTGATAAGCTGCCGCAAATAACGATGCTCAAAGTTAAAAAGGCTACTTACAACAAAAATGACGGCAAGGAAGAAGCATTGCTGCTGTGGGTGACTCGAAACATATTTTACAGACGTGAGAATTCGCATCTCCATTTCCCAAGTACCTGAGTTCTTTTTCCTTCATCTCTTGCATTCGTGCCTGTAAGAATAAGGATGTGGAAGAAACTAAGCATTTATAGAGCTTAAAGAACAGCAAATCAGAATCCTTTTAGTCAGCAGATTTGAATTACAAATTATTTGTGGACCAGGCCACAGGTCAGCCATGCACATTTAAACCTAAATGTGATGGTAAATTTATCAACAGACACCAATACAAATGCCTAACACTGTAAAATTTTCAGGTAAATGAATTGAAAGTGAAAGATCTCGTTTACCTTAAGACGTGCAACAAGAGGTTCTTCATGGTGATTATCTGTGGGATGTGTGGCTAACTCCAGCGGTGGTCCAGATTTTGGAATAGGATCTTTGCAACCATGATCGTTTATGTCAGAATCATTTGGGTGCTCTCCACTGTCCCTGTGACTATTGTTATTCTTTACTTCTTTTGTAGCGCCCCCTTCTTTCTTCAATTGAGCAACAAGAACCCACATATTAGCTAAATCATTTTCTAGAGCTGCCTCCCTTTTCTTTGCCTCTTCAACCCTTTTTCTGTATTCATCTTCTAGAACTTCCTTCTCAGCCAAGGCAGCCTCAAGAACAGCCTCTCGTTGTTTCCTAGCCTGCAACTCCATTTTGAGATCTTCATGATCAAGGTTCCATGCATCGAAGTCATCATATACAAGTCCTGAACCTTCATTTGCTCGTCCAGAGACACGACCTCTACGTCCAGGCCTATTACCATCACTGCTTTTGCGGTTGGCTCCACTATGCATGATTGAACTTCTAGAGTTCAATAACTCTCGAGAAGCCACTAATTCCTTCTCTATTTTTGCATTCAGTACTGAAAGCTTTGTGACTTCCCCAGCTAAATTTTTCAACTCCACGGCAGCAGCAGAAGCCAATTCCTTTGCATAAGAAGCTTCCTCAGACAATTTTTGGTTCTGCACTCGTAGCCCACTATTCTCCTCCAGATACTGAACGTGTTCCAGCTTTAGTTTTTCATTCTCGATCTCCTGTCAGATGAGTGGTGATGAATCATATTCAACATATTGCTTCACACCCTGTGGGTGTGTTTCTAGGTAACAATAGAACTTTATATCTAGTCCTGATTTCAATTGCCAAAAAATAGTATTATAGAGCTATGGTAGGTTGGTTTTTATGAGGTTGTTGTAAGTAGGACAGTGGAGTAACAGAAGGGAGAAGTCAGAGAAAATTGAATAGTCATTTGCAAAACAAGATAGATATAAATGAAAGACTAAGGGCCCTGGAACAAACAGAAATCTTGCTTTTATCTTCCAATATGGTGTAATTCGTGTCAAATCTAGAAGGTAAGTCAATCACCTGAAGCTGCACTTTTTTCCTCAACTCATCAGCATATTCATCTGAGGTATTCTGTTCAAGGTACGAGACAGAAGAGGGTGATAATTTGTCACCAGTTACTGATGCTAGCTGCTGTTCCAGATGAGTAATCTTTTCAAGTAGTTCCTTGTTTTCTGCACACTGAAATCACAAAAGAACAGAGCATCATGTACCATCAAGACTGTCATCATCAGGGATTAAGTGTAAGGAGATGTGGAAAATCAAATAAAATAATCATCCACAAATTTTTAATTTAAATCATAGTATTAATCTATCACAGTTCTGACCTTATTCTGCAACTGCTCCTGCAGAATACGGTTGTCTGCTGATTTGATCTGCACAGGGGTTAAAATGATAAGCAACCTAAGGAGTATCTTCTACATTAATACATTATAATGAAAGCAAACATAAAAGTGATTTTACTTTCATAAAATCTGCAGCAAATTTGGTAGACAATAAATGGTTATGAAAACATAGAACCGGAAGATTTTATGGCACAAACCTCAAGCTCAAATCCTGTTTCACTACATTGAGTCATCAATTTTGTCAATGTCTGTTCAACAAAACAACAAGATAAATGTTAACAGCCTGTAAGGTATAAATTCACCAATTATATCAACAGCTAAGTTAAAAACAAGCAACTGTAGGAAAATGAAAGAGGAAGTTTATAGAATTGGATATGGGTATAAAGGAAAGAAAGAAAGGAAAATATACCTGCTGCATCTCAACAAGAGATGTGTTGGATATTGATGCTTCACCACTTTCCACAATGCGCTGTTCCAACATCCTCATTTGCTTTCGCTTTTCCAGAATTTCACGTTCCAGATTCTGGATCTGCTCACAAGAAATGGGAAGCAGGTATTGTTATGGCTCCAAGAAGTAGAACCGAAGTCTATTATAGACGCATAGCACGTGTACTCTAACAAGGTGGAAGGTTGCATGAGTGTTTAGCACTTATGCATGCACAGCCTATCAAGAAATGACTGACCACATAGCATCCATAGAGAAAGGAGGGTAAAGTTTACTTGATCTTTTGAGCTTTCTGGATCATTTACTGACAACTCAACTAAACGCTTTAAAGTGCTAGAGCTGAATGCAATCTCGCCTGCAAGCATCTTGACTTGCTCAACAAGAAGGTCCATCTGATCTGACATTGTCATCCCATTCTAGAATCCAGCAATAAAAGATTAAAATAAGAAAGCATCTTGACTGATAAACTAGAATTCTCAAGGCCATAAAAACCACAGAGATATCTGTACAAGAAAACACAGCAGGAACCACAATATACCATCTAAATTTTGTAAAAGTTACTAAAGTAGTTTAATTTATTTCAACTAGAGATGCCAGTCTCAGGGTGGAAAAACTACTATCATCTTAGTTAGCTTAACAGATTGCATTATACTTTGCTAGACAACAATTGAAACAGATAGATAAAATAGACTGACACATACTATGAGAAGTTTTGAATTACTGGAAGAACCATTGACAATTCACTTACATGAGTTGATTCAGTTATAGTACTGCCAGCTTGCGAGATATCATCATTCCACTTGGTTGATGACAAGGAATCCTTCTGAGTCTCACCATCTATGAGCAGAGAAGCATCACGCAAAACATCCATATTCTGACAGACCAAGAGAATAAAAAAGAAACAGAACATGTTAGACAGAAAAGAGGCAGTTGTCTAAGCCAAGGCAAACCAAAAAGCTGCACGAGGACTTTGTTGACACACTGAATTCCCAAATTTGAAAATATGATGACACTAACTAGGTTTATATCAGCAATTGCTTACAGCCGTTAGGAAGTTATAAAGTCTAAACAGTCCAAAAGCAAATTGCACGCTCAAATAATCTCTTCGCCCTTTGTTACGATAAAACGAACAAGTATGCAGATACGAAACCAATAAATAAAATGTATCAAAATCACATTGGCCATATCATCTTTAACTCAAATAAGTAACTGAAGCAAGAAGCATACATCATCTTCAGCAACAGACCGCGCCCTCTGATGACTCGATGCATCGCTCAAGTATCCCGGAATTGTATTTTTAGAAGAAACAAGTATTAGCTTTGTTAGCCTTTGAATTCTGCTCATTAAAGCAGCTTTTGCTTCTTCCTCTTCCTCCAATCTGGATTGCATTTTAACTTGTCCTTCTTCCAACTAATAAGAAAACCAAGACAGGGAAATTAGAAGCCAAAAACAGCAAAAAACTAACACCATAGACTTAAGAATACTTTATGGCCTCTTTCTGGAATCCTACCTTTTGTTTTAAAGTCAAAATCTCTTCATGACTAACACCCACAAGCATGCCCCTTCTTAGCTGATCAAGTTCTTGTTTTAGGATTGATATTTCTTTCTGATACTTCTTAATTAAGGATTTCTCATCAATAATCTGCGCGAAAAGAATAAACCGCAGAGATCTATAAGTAGTCATCATTCCATAAGCTTCCAATAACAGCAGCAGTTGTTAATTGTAGCAAACCTTATTTCGCGAAGCAAAAATTTCGACACATTTTGCTCTGCTGGCAAACTTCAAAGTATTATGTGTTTCCTCCATGTTACTTGATGCAGGTGTGACCGTGCATATTAGCTGACAAGGAAAGAAGGAGACAACAAAAATTGAAAAGAAAAGGTGAGAAAATACTAAGCAACTTGGTTCTCATCTGATTTTTTATGTGCTGCAAACAATTAATACAGAGCCCAGATCCACAAAAAGAAATGAACCTGTAAGAGAACATGCAATGGAAATACTTATGCAGTTTTACCAAATGTCAAGAACCTACCAAAACAAAATGTATTTCAAATGCTCATCGTACTTACAGAAACATGCCCATGCCCACTCAAAGATGATTGCAGTAAGCGGGTGAGTTTAGAATCTCTATACGGAACATGAGATGCCTTGCCCTCACTTAGTTTTCCAATCACCTTAGAATAAAATAGGGCAACTTGAGATTATGGCCAGAATAATGCTAACATAAGTTAAAGAAAATTGTAGTGCTGCCTATCAAAATTCAGAGGACAGAGAATTGCATTCAAACTCACAGTTCCAAGAGTAAGAAGACTTTTATTAATATATGATCCTTCCTTTCGCCTCAGTCCAGTTGTTTCAGTTTTAGAGCTCTCCGAACCAGCTAAATCAATTAAATTCTGAATCACAAAAGCAAAAAAGGAAAGAGTCAAATGCAACGTGACATAACATAGTTTCCTTTTGAATGACACTAGAATAGGAGCATACAAGTTGTGAAAATATAACTCCATCATAATCATCTCCATGGGCACTACTCTCAATCATCTGCAAACAGCATGACAAATAACAGAATTAAAAAGGAGACAATCAATAATGAAAGCACAGCCAGGAGAAGAGAAATAGGAAAATCGGAAACTAATTTAAATTTTCACCAATGGGATGATGTCATCATGAATATGATATCTGGAAGCACTTAGCTATGTTTTACAAGGAACGCAAAAGTAATTGATAAGAATTGGGCAGGTAGAAGTAGGTAGTTATTAAAGGATTGAGTTTCATACCAGACAAACAAGGTTACGGAAGAACTGAAAAAATAGCAAAGAACGAATGCTATCATGCAGGAATAACCCGGTTGAATTTAGTCAGCCTAACTCTATCAGGCGAGACCATAATAATTTGATGTGAAGACAACACTAAGCTGCTACCAACTCCCAGGCCTTAGTACACTTACTATCTCAAGCTTGAAAGTAGTTGCACTTGTTTGTACAGGTACCAAGTATGAAAATCTTCTTCTTTCCACTCCTTGGCTCAATTGGTACCAGAGACACATAAGCTCACTATTCAATAGATCATATCACACCACTAGAGCCTCATAGGAAGACATTCAATGAAAGCATTGACAGATATTGCCAATACATTCACATGTTTTAATCCAATCATGTCAACTTCAGCTTTCTTGGTAGCACAGTTTCAAATGTAAAGATACAAATAGTAAGTGATAGTTTAAAGAAAGAATAAATAGATGAAAAGCAATTGATCTAGAGGGCATTGGTAATTTGTACATGATCTATGAACCAGGCCACTATAAAGGTATAAATTACAGTCACAGAAAGAAGGAAATGAAGATAATTAATATTAAGTCAACGCTGTCTTTCCTTTAAAAAACTGCAGTTTAAATGAATCAAAATGCGGTCACATACCAAAGTAAATATTGTGTGACTACGGCTACTGAAGAGGTTAAAGTTGTTTGAACCAACATGTCTATGCTCTGAAATTGAATGAAAATAAATAAAAATCAGTAAGAAAATATTCAATTGACATTTCATTATAAACTACACAATAGAAAGATGCAACTCAGACAAGTACCTTCCCCTGCAGCAATAAAAGAGAGAGCATGTCCAGGAGACAAAACAACTTCTTCCTTTATACCTTCAACATAAGTTCCCTGCGTAGAGAGGAAGTTTAACAACGAACACCCCACAAAAACAAAGACAAATTATGAATAAGAACAAAATTGACTCGGATAAAAAATATCGAAGAGACCTGCGCATCTTCTCTAACCCGTAAATTTTGACCAGTTGGGTCTAGCAAGTCATTGATCACCTAATAAAAGAAGTAGAGAACAATGCAGATCAGAGAGTTTAAAAATAGATCACTTAAACAAGCCATTTACAGAACTGAAGCAGGAAACCAGAACAGTAAGGAGCAGAACTTGAAGCCAGGGACTATTTGGACCTAATATATGCATGAGTAAAGTTACCTACACGAGTCAAGAGTTCCCCCTTCATTGATAGGAATAGAAAGAAGAGCAACATCTAAAATTACAACTAACCTCGTTATAGATTTCAAGATATGAAACACGAAGCAAGAATTCACGTCCTGGGGTCTGAAAATTACAAATAAATGAAAAATAAGATCTTGAAAAATTAGGCATAATAGCGAAGTAAATAACCAGAATCAATATAAATTGCCAAATGCATGAAAAACATCACTGCATAAACAGAAGGTTTTGCTTACCTCTTGAATGATGCTGAAAACATCCTTTATGGCCAACGGTATGATACCAGGAGAGTTTTGGTCACCCTGTGATGAAAAGCATGTCAGTTTCAAAAATCAAAGCAAAAGTATTGACACATTAGTAAAGTAGTCATTATTAAAGGCAACTGAAAATACTGATGCTATTTTTAACAAATGCATGATGCTGTTTTCAAAAGAAGATTTTAAACGGTGCTCAAGTGAATGTTACAATAACAGAAAGGAAAAAAACCTCAGCACGATTAGTGCAAAGTTTTACTTTGACATGCCATAACCAGAGAGCAGATAAATCAAAGAGGGAATAAATCAAACTTGCAATTCATTAGGCTTTATCCATCTACTTTGGAGTCAACAAAATGTAACAATTGCGAAGAAACATCTATCTTCGATGCCAAATAGAATTAACCTCACTGCCACCTTTTACATAGAGAAAATAAGAGATAAATACAGTAGACCACTTTATTCGAGTGACAGTCCAGTTGCATAAGCTCAAAAGAATAGCTGTACCCAATTAATATAACACATTACATATATTGACTGACCAACAAAGAGTTGTTGGTGTTAAAACTTACTTACATGCATAGTGTGAGTCTTTCCACTACTTGTAACACCATAAGCAAATACAGTTCCTGCAATTTGGAATTGATAAGATTATTTATGATATTAATCACAGTGCCAACCCTCACCATTGTCTACTAAATTGCAGTACCAGGTTATGAAAAAAAAAGCAGCAGAATCACTCCAATGCAGTTTTCTGTGTGTTTTCAGACAAACAGTCCTAGCTCAACTATTTTGAAGTAAAATGGAATTATTTTAATTTACCAAATATCCTCCCTAACCACCTTGCTGGCAACACAAACAACATAGCCTTTAAAAGTAAGCAATTAGCTAGCTTACCATTTATTCCCTCCATTGCAGCCTTAACCACTGGCCTAGCAGCTACTTCGTAGACCTCCTGTGTATTTGTATTTGATCCAAACACTCTGTCTGTCTTACAGAAAAATTAACTTCAATGAGTTTAAACAATTAATGTGAATTTACAACTCATTTGGACTAAAATTTGGATCAGGCGGCGAGGACTCTAACCGAATGCGTAAGCCGTCACTGGATTGTACTCATTTCGCACAAGTTTATCACCATCAGCATACCAAGCAATCTCATCCCCTCTCTGATATTCCCGCTCACTGCCACAACAAGTTCAACAATCAAAATTCACGATCACATTGTCCCCAAAATTAACCCTAGCCGCAAAATAACTCAAGAGCTCTTCACCGCCAATGCCGAAAGATCTAAATACATCCAATCAGATCTAACTAATCTTACCTCAAAGGCCGAAATCGAATCGTGACTGAAATGCTATCCGCCGATCCTGACCCGTCAACGGGGTCCGCAATGAGCTCGTCAGTGGAAGGAAAATCCACCGGCGAAGGATTGGCATTATAACCCCGCGGGTACCCCGAGCCGGAATCGCTCCGGCTCCTGTTAGGCGTCATGGATCTGGAGCCGGAACCGGAGCCGAATCCGTTAGCCGAGCCGTAGAAGGAAGCCGCCGAGGAGGAGCAGGAGCGAGGCATGAGCTTATTACCGTTCATCAAAGACGAAGTGGACGACGAAGACGAGTACGGACTCAATTGCTTCCTGTACTGAAACGGTGAGCTGCTTCGTCCTCTAGAGGAAGACGCCGCCATTGCTCACCGACCAAGTCACGGATGCAATTATATACGAGTTCAACCTAAAGCGAGTGCGTGAGTGCGTGAGAGATAGTGTTGAGAGTAAAAGTGGCTATGGAGAAGAAGAATGTGTCAGAGGTCACATGGTGTGAAGGCAAAAGCGAAGAACATTGTTGGATTTTTAAACCACAGTGTGGGAGAAGTTTCAGAAGGCGAAGATTAGAGAGAGAAAATTTCGAATGGAAGAAAAGAAAGTGAATTCTTCGTTTCTTCTTCTTTAAGACAAAGGGAGTTAGCACTTGCAGAGAAGAGAAGAAGAAGAAGACGTAGAGAGAGATGGTAGCGACGGGTGAGTCCCCTGAATAGTAGTAGCAATGGAGGAAGTGAGAGGACCACGATTGGGGAGTATTTCCTTCTCTCTTTTCCTTTTTGATATATTTTTTTTTTTCAGGTTTTGAATTTGTTTAAATTGTTTTTAGTTTGTTTATTTAAGTCATGAAAATTGGTTTGTGCTTGGTTAAATTACTTCATTGGTCCCTCAATTTGAGATATTGTTTCTATTTAGTCCCTTTATTTCAAAATTTATTTTAAGATAGTACCGAACCCCAATACCAACAATAATTTATCTATTTTCAGCTAACACTTGAGATTTAAGTATATTAATAGGAGCAACAAATGTAGAAATAAAAGTTAAATCAATTTGTTCACTTATTAATTTAACGTGAAAAAACTCACGTATTAGTTACAAAATAAGTAATAATACACATATCAACTAATGATTACAACTTTTTGATAGCAAGTGATGTGGTATCCGTTCATTCGTCAATAACGTAATTTGAAAAGTATGTCATTACTCTTAAAAATTAACTCAAATAATGTAAAATTTATATTATAGACTATTTTGAAATAATTTTTGAAAATGAATGAACCAAAATGAAATAAGTTAGAATTAGGGGACCAAATAAAATAAAATATATAAATTTAGTGACTAATCAAGTAATTTAACTAAATTATAGTTTATGGGAGAAGTGGAGAAAAAGCTGGAGGTGGTGGAGTAAAACAAAGCATAATTTGAATTTATGTGGTGACGTGGCGGGGTGGGGTGGGTAGCCCGCGATGTTTTGAAATTATTTTTTTACTGTGGGTATTTCAAAAGTAAGTGGTTAAAAGAGCGGGAATAAACAAATGTCGGACAATTTCAAGTGATGACAACCCACGGTGTCGGGTTAGTTACCTAACTATGGATTGATTAACACTTAACGCTGCTCTTATTCGTGACAAGGGTGCTATGACTATTTGGTTTCTTGTCTAGCGTTATCTTAATGACGAATTATTATTTTCCTATTTAAGATTTACCTTTCTGCAATTTAATAAAGAGTCTTTTAAGAAAAATACAGTAAACACTTACTAAGAAATGAGTAAAGCATACTATATCAAGTTACGTGGAAGTTGTGGGTTTTTGTTGGGTTTAAATCCAACTTTAAAACCCACCCACCACTCTCACATGCCACCTCATAAACCCAGCTTTTGAAATCAATAATTTGCTTTGCATTACTGTTTAGTAATACGAAATGAATTCTTTAAATAGAACAGAGGGGTAATAAATGTAACTCTACTATCAATACTTGTATGAGTGAAAAATGACTTATGTAACTGCATTACTGATGTATCATAAGCTATTATTTATTAATTATGAATTAACTTTAGTAAAAAATAAAAATAAATTTGTCTAAAGACTTGTTTGTTTTTAGAAGATTATGGGCCTGTTCTTTTTGTTCTGTTTTGAAAACGGTTTTGTTTTTAACAGTAAATTTAATATATTTTAATCATATTTCATCATTTTCAATACAACTTTTTACTATTCAGCATCTACTTTTTACATTTTCAATACACTTTTTACATTATAAAACTATTTTCTTCGTTTTCAAAACGATGAAAAAGAACAGGCCCTATAACATCTATGGGGAAAATTATTAAGTGCATCGGATGTATTTTTAAAAATAATTGAGTCAACCAATCATGAATTGATGATTCTGATTTTTATTCATTTATGGCTTCCTATATGTACTTATGTTTTCCCCCAAAATAGCCTTCTTTTCCTTTAATGTATTTGGTTGCACAATCCGACGTGGTGCAACGGATGTACCGAATAATCTTCCATATATGGACTGTATTTTTTATTTTTTTTTTCAAAAACAACATTTTATATAATAAATTTTTTGACAGCCACATCACACATGGAACGTGTTAAAATTTTATCTCGACTCACCGCAGTCAACAAATGACATCCGAATCAATAGATATGATTTTTTTATTGAACACGTTAATCCAAAAAAATTTATTCGGTACAATTGTTACCTACTTACAAATTTTGTAATAAGTCAATAATGTAATGAAAATAAAATATTATTTGTATTTGTTATCCCAATATCCATCACCTTTTCAATATACAGTAATACTATAATGTATTTTCAATGAAGGAATGTTATTTTTTATGAATTTGAAAACAAGTTTTGAAAAAAAAAATTTATAATGTAAAAAGTGTATTGAAAATATAAAAAATTATATTAAAAATTATGAAAATTAATTATATTATATTAAATTTACTGTTGAAATCAAAAGCAAAAAACAAAATCATGTAAAGAACAAGACCTAAAATATAATGAGTAATTTCTTATTTAACCATAAACTATAGGAGATAATTGGCCCTTTTGTAACCGTAGACATAAAAAATGCGAAATCATTGGGATAAATTGTTACGTTATCGAAAAATTATATCATTTCATTGTTTCGTCCAATTTTTTAATACAATAGACCAATCACAATTAAAATATAAATTCCTATTTTTTTCATTGTTTTGGCAAAAAAATTACGCTTTTACTTTTCAATTATACAAATTACTTAGTGTTAATTTACACAACGACTGCATGAAATAATTGATCCATTTTACCCGATCAATAAATGAGTAGTGTGATCAGTTGAGTTGCGGCGCCCGAGTTAAGCGGGAGAAAACTCAGAAAAGGGAGAGTGAGTTTGGTGAGTGGACACGGACGCGGGAGTTATTTTCGGATTTTCCAGAGGTTATGTAAATTACTTTATGACACATCATGAGGAGGAGGCCAAAACTGTCGTTGTCGCCGTACGATCACCGACCGACTGCCGGCAGCTCACCGCTGAAATTATTTGTATTTATTTGTTTCTACGCACCACGTCAGCACCGGCGCGCATGGTTGATGATGCTCGCAGCCTCTCTTTTGGTAAGTAATAGCACGAGTCAATCTCGATTTAATTTTTTTTAATTAGAAACTCTTGTTTTTTTTTTGTGGCTAAGGGTGCGCTTGGTTCGTAGAGGGGAATGAAAATGGGAATGTGAATGATAATAGTGGAGAATGATAGTAGAAGGAATAATAGCATTGGTGTTATTTAGTTTATGATAGGGAATGACTATTATTATCATAGATGATGTTTGGTTTACAAATAAACTTTTAAGAATAAAATTTATTTTTATTTATTTTACATTTAAATTTTAATATATTATAAACTATTTTATTAAAATGTATTATAATGATGAATTTTAGCAGTTAAAATTTTTAAAAAATAAAAAATACACACAAAAATATAATTTCATAGGGAAATGATTCCCATTCCCCCAAAAATGGAGGGGAATAGATGATTGGAGAAAAGTTTGATTTGGAAGTGGGGCTCGATAAATGAAAACCCTCAACCAAACACTCATTTTTATTTTCATTCTCATTCTCCACTCCCAAACCCCCCAACTAAGCACACCCTAAGTTGGTATAAAGGAATCAATTGACCTTATTTATTTGTAATTATTTGGGGCTTTGAAAGAAAACAATCATGTTTAAGACAATGCATTTCATCCCAACATGTCATAATTATGGCTTTGTCATTTTCTATTTTTTGTTTTTGAATGAAATGTGCTCCAATTTGTTCAACAACGATTGACATGCTTCACATCACCAACGAAACTTAGTGGTGACTAGCAGACCAAGGCCCCTGCGATATTTCTTTTCTCTTTTTATATGTATTTATATTTTAGGAATAATTTTTTTTATATATAAGTATTTGGCCCCTACAAAAGAAATTTATTGTTATTGGTCTCTCAAACTAATTTAGTCAAGTTCCTCCACTGCTTCACGCAATACGGGTGCAGGGAAAACTCCTGATATAATAACAATTAGGGACCACTAGAGGAGAGAAAGATTGATTTGCGGAGGATTGTCTGTCTACTACTGCTACCGCTTGTACTTACATGAAAATAGTGATGTTTGTAAATTTCTATTTTTGGTGGTTTTGGCAAAAATTAATATATGGGGGAGGGGGCAGCATAGAATAATAAATCGGAGGGCAATAAGGGTATGTTTCGTATCGTGATTCAAGTTGTGTTTTGAAATCACTTTTGATTTTATAATATTAAAAGTGTGTTTGGAATGTAAAAATGTGTGTTAGAAATGTAAAAAAATTTATTGAAAATGTAAAAAGCTTTATTGAGAATGATAAAAAACTATTATAAAACAAAAGTGATTTCAAAACACGTTTTGAAAACGTCATACCAAACAAGCCCTAATAATTTGGATGCTTCTTTTAATGTACACACATGATAAGCATTTATATCTTGCGTTTCAAATTTTCTGTGCTGAAAACTACATAAACAGACATGGAATCATAAATAGACTTTGACGTTTTTCTGCTCCTAACATTTTATTTTTCATTTTTAGTTGATTATACAACGATTTTTTGGTTAAGGTGAATTCTTCTAATGTGGCTGAAGGAGTAAACGATAATGACTATGAGAAAGAGGGGGAAAAACATTGGGAAGTCTCCGGTAAGTTATGCAATATGCACTTTAAATAAACAGAACTGACAGATGTAAGAATCGAAATCTCTGACTTTGAATATTGAATCACTTGGGCAGTTGGGCAGTGGCACCTTGTTGTTTCTGCACTTAAAGGTTGGAAGAGGACAGCAAAGTTAGTTGCTTATAATTCACCTTTGGCCACTTCCAAGTTTCGCACAGATTGGGGGCATCACGTGCAAGTATCCGATCTTTTCAATTTTCATGGTGGCCTAGTTTCTTCTTTTTTAGTGGTCACTGATTATCTGCAACGCCATCTCGGTAGGGTTGGAGTTGAACTATTGGAGGTGGAGGAGATTTGCAGGAAATGCAGGGTAAATACTCGCTCTGTTCCATTATTAGAATAGTTTACTTTATATTACTGTTTTGAGTAGACTCTTTTAATAGAAAGGAAATAGTAATAAACAGTGCTATTATCTTGAATGGTAAATGTAAATGTTCACCAGGAATCAAATTACACATATCCATGTACCCATATATCATTTCACATAAGGCAAAATAATTAAATAAAATTGAATTTTTTACTTTATGTGAGAGGATACGCATGACACATGGATACAGGTGATTTGATTTAAAGGAGAGTTAGACTACATTTTTCTTCTAAAATCTAACCCAAATAAACAGCTTTAATTTCTACTCAATTTAAAATTTGAAATTTAAAATTCTCTCAAAATTTTCACTCACATAAATTTAAAAAATAACACAATCATTAAACTTTTTTATCTTTCTCCTATACAATTTAAAAAAAAAAAAAATTCTCTCGAAAAAAATTCCTTCCCTAAAATTAAAAATTTTCAAGTTGGGTCACTAAGAGAACAAAGACTTAGGGAACAAATAAATAGATAATTTTTTTAAGTAATAGAGTAATAATGAGCCTGTTCTTTTTGGGCGTTTTAAAAACGATTTTGAAAATAAGTTTTGGAAAATAGTTTTATAATGTAAAAAGTGTATTGAAAATGTAAAAAGTAGATGCTAAATAGTAAACAGTTGTATTGGAAATGATGAAATATGATTAAAATATATTAAATTTACTGTTGAAACCAAAACCATTTTCAAAACGGAACAAAAAGAACATGGCCAATTTTAAAAATATTACCTAGTATATGTTTCATAAATAATTAAAAGCAAAGCACATTTTTCTTGAAAAAATACTTATAATCCATACAGTGTTCATAGGGAAGTTGGCCTAAGAAAACAATCCCACTGAAGTCGCGGCCTGTCAGAGAGCAAGGGTAACGCCTTCAGTTTCTTGGTATTCTGAAGTCGTTAAAAGGCGCGAACTGTGATTCTGAGACGCGCGTTGCCTTCATCCACACCCAGACTACATATCACCAATTTTATCCGTTCCAGCAGCCAAATACACCTTCATTCCGGAAAAATGGCGGCCTCCCTTTCATCTTCCTCTGCGTTTCTCTTGCTCCTTCAGCAACCTTCAAATCCGAAGCAAAGTGAGTTTCTTTTTATCCTCACGTAAACCTCACAACATTGTTCACTGTTTGATCTATAGCAAATGTTAATGTTCTAGGATTTCACAGTTCGAAAAAGCTTAGAGTACCATCGAAAGGTCCAGTCTTCAACAATGGCCAAAAATCAAAATTGACATCAAAAGAACGGATGATTTCTTTTAGTTACAGGGAAAGTAAAGGAGATTCTAATGTTGATGTTGAAGCTGGGAATTGGCTTTACCTTGGAATGGACTTTGGTACCTCTGGAGCACGTTATGCTGTCATTGATAAAAATGGGAATGTAATTGCGGAGGGCAAGAGAGAGTACCCTTTATTCATGGTAAGCCCTAGTGATTTTGGTAGATATTTTTCGTAAAAGTTGCTTTACTTCCTCATCTGCCAGACTGCCACTAACCAATTGTTTATCCTGTTTCTTTGATTTTGTTTACGTTAATCTACGATTGCATTTACTTTTTACGTTTCGAAGCATATTAATTTCTTTTAGTTGAAGAACTGATGCGAAGATTTAAGGTTTCTGTTATAAGATGATAATTCAATGGCGTCAATCAGGACTGAAATTTGTTTTTGGGTTCATATTTTCTCTCTTTGTTGATCATTGAAATCGGTATATATTTGTTTTCTAGAAAGAACGAGAAAACCATTGATTGGGTGCGTTCTTGGAAAACCACACTCTTTTCACTTCTTGAAGATGTTCCTGTTAGTCTTCGACAGCTGATTACTTCAATTTCCATTGATGGAACTTCTGCCACAACTATGATCATAGATAGGTAGATTCTACTACTTTCTCCTTTGTTGTTTTCTTAATCTAGATTTTGAACTAACTGTGGCTTTAGCAAAACTGGAGAGCCTTTGTCGAAGCCGTTTCTCTATAATGAGAGTTGTGGTGATGCTTTGCCATTGGTGAAGTCCATTGCACCCACAAACCACACTGTGTGCTCAGGATCTTCTACTCTGTGCAAGCTTCTATCTTGGTGGAATTCTTCTCATTCGAATAAGGACTCTGCGGTGTTGATGCATCAAGCAGATTGGTTATTGTGGCTTCTTCATGGAAAGCTTGGAGTTTCTGACTACAATAATGCATTGAAGGTATTGTGTGACCGCTTTTTATCAATTTAATTGGATCCATTCTCTTACAACTTTATTAATTGACTAACTCTATGTCACAGGTAGGGTATGATCCTGAAATTGACTCCTATCCAGCTTGGCTAACTGTTCAACCCTACTCTTTTTTATTGCCTTCAGTTCAAGCTCCTGGTACTCCAATCGATTTTATGAGAGAGGAGATCAGAAAAAAATACGGTATGCTTTCAATCTTCATAGGCATCATCATCCTTTTGATCTGTAAAGGGCAATGATGTTGCTTATTGATCAATAGGAGCCTCTAACCAACTGTTTGAACTAAAGTTGTTGCTTTGTGTTATGTTTTAACTGTTATTGAATTCTTAGGAACTTCCTCCTCTTCTTATAGATAGATTTGTGAAAAGTAATTCCATTTCATTGACATCGTATGGTTTGCTTGTTGGTATTTACTGCTAATATGCATTGGTTTTGATTAAGAAAGGCAAAGAAATACCAATTAGTAGATTTTCTTGCTTTGAATGAACAGGATTTGCAGACAAATGTGTTATCTGCACAGGAACAACTGATAGCATAGCAGCATTTCTTGCTGCACGTGCTACTCAACCTGGAAAAGCTGTGAGTTATTTTCGAATTCTTCTATTTATCTTCATTGTCAAAAAGTTGTATATATATTGTCCACTCTTGTTGATGGACTGTTGTTGACAAATGCTTCATAGCTGAGGTGATCAGCTTATTGCACCTTTTCATTTAGCTCAGGTTCCAAACATCTTGAATCTGTTTTATTTAATTAGGTCACATCATTGGGTTCAACTCTTGCCATAAAACTTCTTAGCACCAAAAGGATAGAGGATTCGAGATATGGGGTGTATAGTCATCGTCTTGATGATAAGTGGCTCGTTGGAGGTGCTTCGAATACCGGTGGAGCTGTTCTAAGGCAAATTTTTACCGATGAGCAATTGGAGAAACTAAGTGAACAGATAAATCCTATGGAACCATCTCCTCTTGACTACTATCCCCTTCAATCAGTTGGAGAAAGGTTTCCTGTGGCAGACTCAAATATGGAACCTAGGTATGCAAAATGATTTTTTTCTTCTTTTCTTTCTATTCAATATTCGTTACTCGCTCTCTTGTCACACATTGTGCGTGACACTTGTGTTTCACTATCAAAATGACGTTATTTTGTTACAACTCAATCTAAATTACACACAAAAAAGTGTAACAGAAAGTTTCTTGTTGTTGGGGGCCTTGTATGTCAGTCTTTTATATAAGAAAATGTCTGAAACTTGTGTCTTACTCCTGCAAGTTGGCATTTGATGCTGACCCCTGCTCTATTTTATGTGGAAAATGAGTGTTTGTGATATTGACCCCCTGAAGTTTGGTCTCCAGATCTACTATTTAAGCCATGATTAGTTTATGTTTGCTTCATTTTGTTAACAATGTTAAGAGCACCTAATTTGTAAAAGTTTGAGATGTAGCTAATTCATGATAAGCTGTATCCTAATTCCTACCTACCCTTCTTCTGCGGCATCTTTTGCAGGTTACATCCACGTCCAGAAAGCGACGTAGAGTACCTGCATGGTATTCTTGAATCCATAGCTCGAATCGAGGTATATCCCTTCTCATTTAGACTAATCTGAGCTCCCTTAGGAGGACTGTAATCTGTATGATAGTATTTTGCGTTTATAAGGTGCTTAATGGCCATTTGTGTTTGGTTGGTGTTATTTGCCACATTACGAGTCACTGCTTTTGCTCGTGAATTATTGTTCTGGCAATAACGATTTTCTGCACTGTTGTTACAGGCAAAAGGATACCAATTGCTGAAGGAACTTGGGTCAACCCCCGTTGAAGAGGTATTTACAGCGGGAGGTGGATCAAAGAATGCAAAATGGATAAAGATTAGAGAGAGAGTACTGGGCTTGCCTGTCTACAAAGCTCTGTATACAGAAGCTGCATATGGAGCTGCGTTATTAGCCTTAAAGGGTTCTTCATCCGTTGTGACAGTTTAATCGGCTATCGGATATTCCTTGATAGCCAAAGAGCCCAAAAGGAAGCGTTTGGGCTTATCCGACCCGGGATTAAACTGTAGTGTTATCTTGTATGTGGATAGCTCACAGTTTAATTTTTATTAATATTAAAGTATATTAAAAATAAAAATTGTCAATAATGTTGGAATTCAAAAAATTTCTAAGCGTTCTTTCGACACCGTTCGTTTGTCGACAGTTCTTCTTTTACATTTGTTCGACATCGATAGTGGTTTCGAAGGAGTACGTAGAGGCTTTTTGAGGCATGTGTGCAGATTGGTTTCAACATTGGTGTTTCGACATTGTAAGGTTTTTAGATATTCTTCGTTCACATACTTGTTTTCGAAGTTGCTTTTGGTGTCGAAATTGTCAACAATTTGATTTCAAACGAATGATTGCGATTTATAGATGCATGAGAATGTGGCTCGCGACTTCTTTCCTAAATACTTTTATAATATAGAAACTAAGTAAGTGAACAAAAATTTAAAATCTATCGCTATTGTTTATTTCCCGACGAGAACGTACCCAAGTGATGAAAATTAGACTATCCTGTCGCCCTTCGCAAGCCTAATCTGAATGCGTGCGACTTGTAAGCATAGCCTTTGCCTTCACAAACTCTAACATAGCCTTACGTGGACCGACGTGGCCAAAGTTCCAGTTCGAACCGTAATTAACCCGGAGCTGGACCGGCCGTCTCGGTTCCGTCTTCCGACGCAATCTTTCAAAAAATAACAAAAGAAAAAACTCCCTCCAAACATTTTTCTCTCCAAAAATAAAAAACTATTTCATTTGCAATTCAAACGTATCTAATAGTGTTGGATTACATGTTCTTTTAATTTTGATTTTAACAATAAATTTCATAAATTATAATTATTATTTATCATTTTTAATATAATCTTTTATTTTCACTTATACATTTTTATGCTATAAAATTATTTTTCAAAAACATATTTTCAAAATAATAAAAAAAACCGTACACTAAATTTGAATTTGATGGAAAAGAATTATACCAAAATGATAGGGGCATGATATTTGCAGCGACATTTTTGCGTGAAAAGACCGAAATGCCCTTGGGGTAAAAAAAATTTAAATTTTCCAATCTGCTGAAAAAATTTTTTTTAAAAAAAAAATGTCGACCCAGAACCATCGCCGGTCGCCGGCGATGGTTTTGTGGAAAACCATCGCCGGGCGACGGCGATGGTTTATCTTTGTATAAACCATCGCCGGCGACCGGCGATGGTCCCCCCCTTTAAAGTTGAGATTTTTGATATTTGCAGCGACCACCGGACGGATCTTCCCCATTCCGGTAAAAAAATTCATAATTTTGACAAAACTACTAATAAATTCGGACATAATACAAGTAAAATAATTAATAAAACTACATAAAAAAAGAAAAAAATTGTGAAAATTGTGAAAATTGTGAAATTTTTTACCGAAATGGGGAAGATCCGCCCGGTGGTCGCTGCAAATATCAAAAATCTCAACTTTAAAGGCCGGTCGCCGGCGATGGTTTTGTAGAAAACCATCGCCATCGCCGGCGACCGGCAATGGTTTTGGGTCGACATTTTTTTAAAAAAATTTTTTTTCTAGCAGATTGGAAATTTTAAAATTTTTAAAATTTTTTTTTTACCCCAAAGGCATTTCGGTCTTTTCACGCAAAAATGTCACTGCAAATATCGATTCCGTCGCTGCAAATATAAATTCCGAAATGATATATTGCCTATTTCTATTTGATGGATCAACCGCATGCAACCGTTAAGTACAAAATGTAGCTACGAGCATTGAGCAGACATGAATTGACGGGGATAAAAACTGAAACATTGCAGCATCTGCATCTGCATGGCCACAAGAAGATGAGTTTTTGGCGAAAAAAGAGAAAAGCGAGGGGAACATTCGCTGCCGGAAGCTTCAGTAGCGTGTACTCCGACCGATTTCCTAATCATCACCGAATCCTTGCATTTAATGCTCCTCCTCCTCCTCCTCCTCGTTCGTCTTCGATAACCACGCCTCGTTTGCTCACTCTATCCATCTTACCATTAACCTCAGTTAGTTCATACATTTGTACTATTGTAAAATAGTTTGATTAAGAAAAATATATGATTTATTATGAATTTTAATGTATAATAAAAAAGATAAGTTTTATTAATACTTTTAATTTTTAAATGTAAATTAGTTATAGATCACACATTGTATTTTAGTGAGGGTAATAATAGTAAAAAGTAAAAATAGACAAGACATTTAGGACAAAAATAAAATTTAAATGATATTTTTTTTATTTGAACAAAAATAAATTTTAAAAGTTGACTATTTTAATGGAATAATAGAAATGTATGGAGTATGATTTTTGAGAAAATTTTGATTAAAGAGATTGAAGCTCTTGGTATTACTTTTGAAATATCATTATTCATCCAGAAACGCTTGCAATACAAAAGACGGGTTACCCAATAATACTCCGATTGGGATCCCGTCCCGTGGCCCCACTTGGTTTACATAACCATTTATTTATGACAATTTATCAATCATATACTATCTCTCTAATAAGTAATTTATTTGTTCACCACCAAACATCTCGATTTTCCTTAATTACTGTATAGTAAAATATTTAAAATTTTCAATGAGCTTAATTTATGTCATATTTTATATTTTACACTCCATCACTTGTTTTTTAATTTTTTAAAAAATTGTTAGCTTCATGAGCGTGATTTGTATCATGTTTTAAACTATAAATTTTAGAACGGTATCTTAAAATTTGTGCCAAATATAAAAAACCTAACATCTGGTAAAATTGTCAATACTTTCGTACTCTTTTAAAAAGACAAATGTATCATTCAACATGTTATTATTAACAAAGGAGATTTCGAGAGTATTTTTTGTATTTTACTAACAACTCTAATACATAAGCCAAGAAGGGTAATAAATTTTCACAGTTTTCAATACAATATTTTACAATTTAGATACGCTATTTTATGTTTTCAAATATATTTTACCATACGTGCATAACTACCACCGTTACAATTCGCTATTTTTTAAAACACTATTCAAAGTAATAACTTATTGAAAATGGTTGGTATGTTACCATATTTTAAAAACGTGTTTTATATTTTATACTAACTTTTCATCTAACGTAAACGCTCTTAATATTGACACACTTTTAGTTAATACACCAGCTCTTTTATTACTGTACTCACTTGCTTTTACCATGTTGTCATTTAAAATGTTAAAAGAAGGTTTAATAATTAATACTGGAAACACGATTTAATAAAAAAATAATAATTACAGCTTCTAAAAGAAAAATGATTAAAAATGCATATTAGCAGGTTCAGGAAGTGTAGTAATTACAAATATTTACGCCCGCAGTCACAGTAATTATCCTCGGGGAGTATGCCTTTGGACCAAATCCCAGTAACGTCATCATTAGCTGTGGCGCTTCAACAAAAACACGTACTCCAGCTCTCTCTACTCTGCTCCTCCATCTCCGTCTCCGATTTCCTCAAAAACAAATAACCTGGAGTACTAAACTTCATTTTTTCCGGTAACAAATAATCCTCTCTTTTCTCCGACTCTCCTCCGGCGAAAATCGCCGATCACCATGGCTTTTCATTCTGAACCCTCCCTCAACCCCGATGCCCCAGAGTACTTACCTCTCTCACTCAACGTTTTGCATTCTTCTTTTCCGATCATTCGACCTCCGATCCCGGCGCCCTCCTTTCAATTCATTCATTCCTTCCTTCTCCCTCTCCCACCCCCGCCGCTACCGCTACCGCCACCACCACAGCCGCAGCCGCCGTTTTCGTTTCCGCTTCCTCTTCCGTCAATGGTGGCTTTACCTGCTGTGACGAGGGAGCAAACGGAGTCTGTTAACGTTCCTCCACAGTTAGCGATAACCGCAGAGAGAAATAACGACGGAGCTGTAGCTCCAAAGCGCCGGGTGATCCGGGCATGGAGGGAAAGAGAAAGAGGGTTTGGGTCTGGATCCGGATCCGGGTCCGGGTCTGGTTTTGTGGGTGAGAAACGGCTGGAAAGAGGAAGAGGTGAGAATAATCGTCTGCATGAACATAAAAGCACCAACAAAGGGGCATCGGCCTATGCTGGAAAGTATCAGTTCGTGGCGCTTAAAAGGGCTGAAAACGAAACGACGGTCATGATCAAGAATATACCCTATGAGTTCACGTCAGTAGTTCATTCATTTTCCTTCTCCCTTATTTAATTGAATCAAACTGCATTTATTTTGCTTCATTTATTGCCCCCAAATCACGAGACTATATATTCTGGCTCTTTTACTAGTCCTTTTTTTGTGCTTCTTAGGATTATTTGTGTGTATATTTGTGTAAAATTATTAGATACATCAAATGCATCCATAGATTGATACTTTGAAAAGTGACTTAGAAAGTTGAAAGTGTTTTTTTTTGTATCTTTGACCTTTGTAGGCCCATGTTGCTCCTGCAATTTATGGATGAATATTGCAGAACGGAGAATCAAAAAGTTGGACAGGGAAGAGGTGGCCAAGCTGAAAATAAGCCTAATTTTGCTTATGATTTTCTCTACTTACCCATGGATTTCGGGTACATTTTTTTTTTTTTTTGGCCTTCTTCTTTCACACGATTCGTAGTTAGATTAGGGGACTTGGTCTGATAGATTTGTGTCGTGGTTTTTTTTACTTTTTATTGTATTTGCAGAACGAATAAGAACAAAGGCTATGCCTTTGTTAACTTTACCGAAGCAGAAGCTGCGTGGAACTTTTTCAATGCACATGACGGGTCGAGATGGAACTTTCAAGGTTCCTCCAAGACCAGAAGAATTGTCCGTGCGAGAATCCAGGTATATATGAGCAACTAATTGATGCTGCATTTTTCTTTTTTGCAATAATCCCGGTAAGTTTCTTTTGGTCAAAGTGTTAGGCGGGGTTTGGTTTGGTTTGAGGGTTTGAGAATCACGGAATGGAACTATAGATAGAGTCACTGTTTGGTTTATGAATTTGGATGAAAAATCGATTTGGTTTGAGGGTTTGGGAACTATTGAATGAAATGCATGTTAGAAAAAAAATCATCGTATATGAATTTGGAATGTGAAATGTTTGAGTGTTTGGGAATCTGGAAATGAAACGATCACTGTTTGACTTATGAATTTGGAATGACCACTGTTTGAGAATTTGAAATGAGAAATCATGAATGATACTCGTATAGCCAGTAATGTACCAAACCTATCAAGAGCGGTGAAATTCGGCTTAATTCAGACAGCCACTCAAACGAAATGTCTCCTTATTGTCATGTTAATTTGTTAACTTATGATGATCTCTCTCTCTCTCTCTCTCTCTGTCAGGGTAAAGAAGCATTGCTGGCTCATTTCCAGAAGTCGATTTTCGAGTGTGAATCCGACGAATATCTTCCTCTGTGCTTCGAACCACCAAGAGATGGCTCGGAGATGAGCCCTGTGAAGATTACTATGGTGGGATATCGTAGGGAAAAATCTCCCGTCTTTGCTCGCCGCTGATGCATTGAGCTCTGTTTGTTTGTACCAGTTGGCCCTCTTCTTCTCCTTTCCGGCTTTATCTTAGCTGTGCTATAAATGTTGTTGCAATAATATCAGTTTTTAGCCATTTAGGCCATGGAAATTAACCTAGCTAGACAGGAAAAAAAAAAAAAAGTAGCTAGGGTTTTTTTTTTTTTTTTTTTTTAAACAGAAGGGGTTGGTGGATCCTGGCACCTTAATCTCTCGTTAGACGATCGGGTGATTGGTTCCACCCCTTTGATGATGTTTGTTTCTGTGATCGATCTTGTGCTTTTAACGTTGGTAATTAAGGATATGCATCTGTGTAATAGTGTACTATGTTGTTTTTAGCCTTAACAGTGCTTCATTAGGGCGCAAATGTTGTAGCCGTGCACTGTCGTTACATATTTACAATGTGTTCCTGTTTGTTTAAGTTTAACTTAACTTGTCCTGTTTCTTCTTGACTTTCTGGAAAAAGAGTCTCTCTGGTAATTTTTTGCAACTTTTTGGTCTCTCTCTATATATGTCTGCCTAGGCAGCAAAAGCTTTCCCTTTAGAGCCATGCAAACATTATGGGCATCTTCTTTACGATTTGGATTTTGTTTTGGGTTTAGATTTGATTTTAATAGTAAATTTAATATATTATAATTTATTTTTATTATTTTTAATACAATTTTTTTTCATGTTTAGTTTTAATTTTTTATATTATAAAATTATTTTTTAAAAGCTGGTTTCAAAACTATTCTCAAACCCATAAAAAAGAACGAACAGTTCCTATAATATATGAAATATTTGGCACCAATTTGGACAAACTTACCCATGGTTGAGATCTCACAATGGAAGTGGGATTCACATGTCATGGGATTGACTTTCTCATTGTCAGAAGAAGACAGAGTTTGGAGATACAAAAAATCTCGTGAGCGTATATTGATCTCTTTGTAACATTTACAACAATTTTCTTACCCTAAAAAAATTGTAAAAAAGATAGATTTTGGTTGATTGCTTATGGGTTTTGAGTAGGGCAGGGGATAAGGTGATGGTTACGTATTGCTTTTTAGTTTCTTGATTACTTGATAGCTATAGGGTTAGAAATGATGATTGTAACCTACGTAAATGACTACGCAGACTGGGATTTGGTATGGGATAATCGATTAAGATTTGACATGCAGTAAGTAGTAGTGAGTAGCCTAGGGTTATTGTGCGAATGAGGGGGTTTGCTCACCCTGGGAAGGGAAACCGCTACTGTTTCTAGACAAGATCCTTGTGCAAGCACCCATATTATTTTCGCTAACTTGCAAAAACTTGTATTTCGAAGTATCTCACGTTTTGATGGTAAATTTTTAGTTTTAAAATGATGGTGTAAATGTTACGAAATTATGCTAGTCAATTTTAGTTTTTATCTATCGATGTTAACTGTTGATGTATTGCAGTTGTTAAAATAGTGTATTGAGTTTAGTTTATAATGTTTTATGTTGTAAGTTTAGCCCCTTATTTATTGCATATTAAGTTCAACATCTGATACATCGCATCTAGATTTTGAAGTTTCAATGGCGAATCGTTGACAGTGTGACGAGAGTAAACATTCTTGTACGTGTATATACACACAATAATATAAGAAAAGGAAATACACGGGCTTGGAGAAAATTGCTACAGAACTGAAATTTGGGCAGCTGAAAAGAAAATTGATGTCATGTAACGTTTGCAACATATGCATGTGTTTAGAAAATAACATTGTTTTTAAGGTTTTCTTCTGCAAGTTAGGGCTTGGAAAAGTGGATTCATGGGTTTGTTCCGCTCATGCACGTTAGGTTTTCTGGAAAAAGTTGACTTAAGGTTCAGAAATTTTTGTTGAAACCGATTTCTTACAAAAAAAAATTTTTGGATTTATCGCTATTATTTTATTCAATAAACTATTACATCGAAGGGATCTGTCAACCTCCTCTCTACATAAATATAACTGACAAATTTAAAAATCGAATTCTAACATTTGGGTGATCATCTACTAGACTCATACATTACAATTTGTTTTTCATACGTCAAACCTTTCTAATTTTTTAATACTATTTCTAAGTAACATTATGTTTTACAAACTAACCATCACAAAAACCCAAACATACAACCCATCGGGCCTGTTCTTTATCATCGTTTTGAAAACGATTTTGAAAATAAGTTTTGGAAAATAGTTTTATAATGTAAAAAGTATATTGAAAATGTAAAAAGTAGGTGCTGAATAGTAAAAAGTTGTATTGGAAATGATGAAATATGATTAAAATATATTAAATTTATTGTTGAAATCAAAACCGTTTTCAAAACAGAACAAAAAGAACAGGCCCGATATGTAACTATTTTATGGTTGTATGGTATACTACAGTTTTATTTTAAATTCATTTTAAAATCTTAAAAATGATTATAAATTTAAAATGTCGTATCATGCGGACGTAATTAGTTTCTTCGTCAATTTTGGAAAGAAACAAATGACATCAGCATGATTGACAAAGAGGAATAGACGTCGAGTAGAAAAAAAAAAAAAAAAAAGTGGTGTGTTTGACTGTTTAAGACCATTTCCAACCGTTGTCATCCTTCGTTGTTATTATAGCAACGGAGGAGGTTTCCACTCCAGCAAAAGTTGGAATATTAATATATTTTTTTTAACTTTACAAAATGAATTTCCTTCTTTATTAGTTTCATTAATTACTTAAACAGATTAATTAATTTATGATAATTAACTACTTTTAATAGTTACATTTTTTTATAATTTTATTTTTCAAATTAATTTTCTAATTAAAATTATAAATTTTAATAAAATAACGTTATTAATAGACTAAAAAAATTAAATATTGATTTTTAGTAAAAATAAAATAATTTAAATTGACAATATTATAATAAAAAAATACAAGAACGTCATACATTCATTAATGGAGGAGAAAATTAATACAAAAACAAAATACAGTCATACTAAAACAATAATTAAAATGGATAATGAAAACATACAATAAACCTAATAATAGTTAATACCATACAACATACAATAATTAGACGAAAATATTTTAATACTGCGAAAATTTAAGAAATTGTCTTTAATTACTAAAATATTCTTAAAGTATTAAAATAATAATTTTAATAAATGGCATTAAAAATGGCATCAACCATTGATCTCTCATCATGGTTGATGCCATTTTAGATGCTAAATTTTTGGCATTTGATGCCAAAATGCCATCAATGGTTGGAGATGCTCTAATGGCATGTATATTGATTTAAACCTATGAATTAGTGTAATTATGTTACTCCCATGTTCCGTTAGAATAGCCTATTTTGATCAATATGTTTTGTTTCAATAGAAGAGTCCACTTTGAAAGTGGTTTCAAAGGACTTTCTAACGGAAGGGATGAAGTATAAAAAAAATATGCACATTGTATCATAATTATGAGTTTAGCTAATGAACTATTGTGAATCAGGTTAATTTCTAGTACTAAGCACATGTTCGTTTTGTATTTTATATTAATATCTCATCGTTCTCAATACACACTTTCACTATCTAATTACACATTTTATATTTTCAGTGCACTTGTTACATTTCAAAACCATCTTTCAAAAATGGTAGCGAACATAATAGGTATGATCGAGTTTAGTTCCAAAACCATTTTTTAACTGTAATATATCGTAATAATGAGTTTAAATGTTCAACATTATGTAATGAGTTTGAATTATTGTGTGTTGAAGAAAGGATTACAAAATTAAAAAGGAAAGCAAAACATGGAGAATTTCCGCACGCAATTAAAAAAAAATTTAAGCAGAAAAAAGGGGTGTTGCGAGAATCGAACTCGCGACCTCTCGCACCCGAAGCGAGAATCATACCACTAGACCAAACACCCGGTTTGGATGAAACAACAGAGATTTATAGTAAAATAAACTAAAAGATAATAGAGAATTTATATTGATTTGAAAAGAAAACATTCTCCATTGCATCAGAGTTTATCGTCTCCCTCCGGCATCCCCCCTGAGATGTTACTCCAAAATTTACTCCTCCGGCCGGCGCCGCTTATCGCTTTCTTTCTCTCCAAGCCAAAGCCCCTTCACATTCCACTTCAAGCGACGTCGCTTATCAAATCCCATTCGCCTCTTTTGCCACCGTCGCGTCTCCCTTCCCACGCCGTTTTTTTCAGCTCCGAAGCTCTCTTAGAATTCCCGACAGACGTGGTGACTGAGGGAGACGATGAAGATTTCGGTGCTGGAAGTGAGAGCGAGGAAATTGTTTCCCCGACGGTAGCCCAGGCGAATAATAAACCACCGACGAGGCGCAATTTGCCGAATCTGAGTGTGAAAGAGAAGAAAGAGCTGGCTTCTTACGCTCACGGGCTTGGGAAGAAGCTCAAATCTCAGCAAGTTGGGAAATCAGGGGTTACCGATACTGTTGTAATGGCGCTCGATGAAACCCTCGAAGCCAATGAACTTCTAAAGGTAATTATTACTGAATTTTTCTTGGCTTTCCCCAAAATCACATTCACAGCACATTCGTTTATGAATTTTTTTGGGGATTTTTACAGCTCAAAATACATAATAACTGTCCTGGGGAGCTCGATGATGTTGTGGAGCAGTTGGAGAAGAGCACTGGATCTGTGATTGTTGGTCGGATTGGTAGGACAGTGATCCTTTACAGGCCAAGTGTGACCAAAATGAAGCTGGAAGAGAAGAAGAAACAGGCCCTAATGCTTCTCAACAAAAAACAATCAACTCTAAAACCTCTCCAGGTTTTCCTTTTCGCCTTGCATCATCTTGTGTTGTTTTTCAGAAAGATTTATTACAAATTCTATCATAGACATTGTTTAACTTTTGTTTCTTGTCATTTGAAACTGAATAATTCAGAGTCGGAATCGACCGCCGGGACAGGGCCAACCACCGCCCAGACAATCCGGTCGTGGCCGCCGGGGAAGCAGTAGAGTACCGGAGTAGATTATGGTTAGTATATACTTCGACTCCAGCTACTCCTGTGTGTTTTTGGTGGCCAGAACGGCGAAACTTTAGGTTATCTGATGCATTTTAGAGACTGGAAACTGAATAGCTAGAACACACTTTCTCTGGTTTTGTATTTGAAATCTCATAATGAAATTAGTTAAATTATTCACAAGTACATTTCCAACGAAAAATCTACCTCTAAAATGATATTTGCCTTTGGAATTTGCTGTTCTATACAAGCAACTACGTCTTAGAGGTTGCCTGAATCAACGGGTATCGAATGTATACAGTAGTAATATATGATTTCTATAGTCGACTCATGTAGGGGACTAACACTCAACACGTCTCGACCATATGCAATGGCAATATGATTCTTATAGTCGACTAATGTAGTGGGATATAAGCGTAGTGCTTGTATACAAGCATTTGCGTCCTAAACTAAAACTACGCTGCTTTCAGCTTCCCCACTTGATAACGAGTCAAATCTTCTGAGTAAAGTATGCCATTTGGCAAAGTAAGACGCCGCAAAGCAACGGAAAATCGAGACTGCATATTAAGAAGAGAGGAAAGAAATATCAGACAAAATCCCAGGTGGGGAAAATTCAGCAAATAAGCACAAATGAAGCAATTGCTTTACCCATTGAAATGCAACAAGAGCAAACCAGCAGCCAGTCAAACCATATCCTTTAGCGCTCAACACCTGATAAGAAAGAAAGAAATATCTTAAAGATTTGTAATTCTGAAGTCATGGGTTCGAACATTGATGATGCGGGGTTTTAAAAAAAATCGTAAAAGTTAGTCTTGAAGAGAGTGGAATCTGCATACCAGCAAGAGAAGGGATCCCAAACAGAAGATAATGCTCATTGATGAACTAATAAACTTCAAATCTCGTCCAGCCTAAAAAAGAAAACAAGAATTTTTATGGCAGATTAGACTAAAAAAGTGAGAGAAGGCTCTGAAGACATGGGGTTATACTTACTAAAAGTGTTCCTTCGAGGCTGTGTGTACTTGGCGTCACGCAGAGCGCAAGAAAGTAGGGAATAAGCACTTTGTGCATCTGCAAAGACACAAGAAGTCCGAAAAAATTAGCAACTTCTTAACTTGTTTCTCCATTCTTTTGAGTCTAGATGATACTATTGCGACAACAAAGTCTTTATCGCACTATGTGAGGTCAGCACTATTGAATCATGGACGAAAGTCCAAGGATTAGAACCAGTACAAGCCAAAACAGACCATAATATAGAGGGTCCAATGCTATCATTGTCAATATTTTGCTTCTGGAAATATCATATCAGAAAGGACTCTTCTTAAAGTAACAGTGGAGCTATTTGATGCTTCTTATACCACATCAATCTAGTTGCTGAATGAAAAATGGTGAAAGAAAAGGTATACTGACCTCCTTTATAACATGAGGGTCATGTGAAAAGAGCTTGGGAAACAACCAAGGTATTGATGTTCCAATAGTTCCCAATATCACCCCACTTAGGGCTCCGATAATCACCAGCGATTTCAATAGCTGTCGCGCCTGTTATTAAAACCAATAATTTCAGATAGGGATTCAGTTAGGCTTATAAGTTTTTCTCTAAGAAAACCTTAACACAGATGCCAACCATTTAATGTAAAATCTCTTGAACTGTATGAAAAGCTTAAGTGCAACAGCAGGAAACAAATCGACAACCTTCGGTAAACTTCTGTTTGCTCCATACAACAGCTCAGGCATAAATGACTGAGCAGTCTGCGACAGAGGTTCGCCCCATACTGTACACATGCAGTAAATTTGTATCATGACCTAAAACGAACGATGAATGGCATTAGCTAACCATCGGACAAAGTAGAAAGGAACATGAAGTCAGGAACATAATAATCTTAGGGAGACACCAAAGTGCAAATTAAACTCACTTGATGAGCAGCGACAGTTTGTGTGCCCATTGATGTGGCGAAATAGACAAGAAGGGAGTAAAATGCCACCTGATATTCATTTTAGCCAGATGAACAGTGTAACCATAATTTACCAGCAAAATAATGCTACTTAAACTTCACCAACCTTTGACATCATTGTTACAAACACTGGAGCTGCAATCATAAATATCTGCGTAAGCTCAGCAAATGATGGAATCGAGATGGAAAAACCATTATAGCCCTTGTTATTCAGAGCTTCAACCATCATATAACCAGCAACAACCTAAAAACAATTGACAGCAAGTAAAATGAAATCAGAATGCATTAAGAAAGTTCTTTTAAGAGCTTGCAACCAAGTAGAAAAGGATGATCATCATACTTGTGAAACCATTGTTGCCCAAGCCGCCCCAGCAATACCATATCCTAAGAATCTGCATAAAATTATGTCTCCAACACCATTAATGGCACTGGCAACTGCTAGAGCCTTCAAAGGCCCCCACGAGTCTTTCATGCCTAGGCTGTTGAGAGAAGCAGAAGACAAGTATGCACCATTAGTGGATTGCACCAAGTAATGAACTACAGGTGCAAAATAACACAAAGCATATATGTTGAACTACATCAACTTTACCATGTCAGGAACATGCAAGGCCTAAAACCTCAACAAATCAATCTTAGAATAACATTCCAAATAGGTCCATTCTCTGTGAGTTTTTTGTTTATTTTTACTTTTTTAGCATGGCCGTAGATCAAACCTGCCTCTTTTTTCATTGAAAGCAACAAAACTACTTCACAAGAAACAAATGTTTAGGAATTCTCTACAGAAGGCCAGGAAGCAAGAGAAATCATTGCACCTTGCGCTTTGAGCAACCCATCCAATCAACACTGCTGGCCAGGCTAAGCCCCTGATCTATCATCAACAGAAATTATTTTGGTTCAACTAAAATAGGAAAACAATTCAAGTGAGAATATGATTGGAGTCTCATCCTCCAGTAGTTAAACATATAACATAACTTCACACCCAGAGGTAAGCCATCGACTATAGTTTTACTGTCAGCTAGAACATAGCTCACGCAGGAAAGGGTCGCTGACTAATAGCAGAAAAGAAACATAATCATATCAATTATGAAATACTCATAATTATTTGTTCATTGAAACCCATTTATTAATGTCAGTAATGGGAGAGTCCACATAAAAAACGATCTTCCAAATACAATGGCACAACAACTTCATGTTACAATCAAAACTATTAGAGACAAAGCAATAAGCTTTCCTCTACATCGAGTACTAACTTTTGCAAACAAAAGAAAAATGTGCAGCTATCCTACAACAGAAAACAATAACTAAAACCTCATCAATCCATAAACATGTAGCCACTGTTAATGTAGAAAGTCAATCATACCTGAACATATGTGTTTGCTGCAGTTATAATCTCAGTATTACTCGCCCCACTAAAAGCTGAAAAATACAACATCAGCAACCTGTCTCACTAGCAAATTTGCCACTAGATGATACAGATTCATCAAGTTTAACCTCAAAAAAAAAAATGCAGAAAAATAAAGTAATTTGAATTACCCTTTAGTCCCCATGGGCCAAGCAATCTTGTAAATAAGAACATAAAAACACCACAAGCCAGCCCAATGCAAAGCAAGATAGATATCTGATGCTGCGTCTCGTTTTTATCCTGCCCCAAGTAGAAGTTAGCATTACATATGACACAAAATTAAAATATAACACTAAGATAAATCACCTGAATCACAATTTTTATCCACAAAGAAAAGATTTGATGTTTAAGTAAAGAGGTACATTGCATAAATACAGAAACCAACCTTCTTGGTAAGTGAAGTGGCGACCAAATTGAAGTAGCAATTGAGAGGAACATGAACACATAACTGGTATTATCACAGAACACAGTTCCTGGCCCTGCAAACAAAATTTCAGAACAGTTTTTCTCGTTCTTTTTCTTTGGGGGTTTTTTTTGCTTAGCTCTTACCTAAAGCAGCGAGTTCGATTGAGCTTCCTTGACCAATGACGGCGGTGTCAATGAGACTCATCAAGGGCCCACACAACCACAACCCAACAGCTGGCCCAGAGAACTTGACAATCTCCGCCATTTGATTCCAAAGGCTCTCATTTGCTGAAAATTTTCCACTTTCAGACTCTGCAACCATTACTCTTTCTTCCTCTTCTTCTTCTCCCAGTTCTTGATTGCTAACTGAAGAAACTGTAGCAGCGGTAGCTTCTGTTCCCTCATCCAAAGTTTCAGGACCTATGTCCTGTGCAGGACTAATGCAAGTGGGTATAATATTATTCCGGCGATTCGGGATACGGATTCTTCTCGCTAACGCAACTGCAGATGCATACGAAGGAAGTGGCGAGAGGGATTGAACAAGAAGAGAAGCATTCCGAAATGACGCGGGATTTTGAAGGAAAATGATGCGGGAATGGTGAAAAGCTGGGGTTTTACAGAGATTCATCTTCGTAGGGTCCTTGGGCGGGGCTCCGACGGAGGAAGAAGGAAGGAGATGAGATGAAAAGGAAAAAAAATTTTGAATGAATTGGAAAGTTTAGGGAAAATTTTCAAAGAACTTGAGAGCTGTTGACGGCAGCCAAGAACTGGAGGGGAAAAGAGAAGAAGGGGGGAGGAGCAGCGTGAAAAGTGGGAAGAGCTTTTTTTCGCGGCTCCGAATGCAATTAACGACCACTTGTCTACATACAGTATGTATGTGGCATGTGCAGTGCTATACTAATAACATACTTTTGTCCGTCTCCCTAAGAACTAGTACGTACTAATTCGATTAACCCGTGAATTTTGTATGCTCTCCTGCTGCTGATATCGGTTAACTTTGACACTCTTGTGATTTGATTTCAAGACCCATTAGTTTCTTTGCCTCATGAGCAAGAGAAGTGTACCACTAAGGGTGCGCTTGGCGAACGAGAAAGGAAGTAGAAATGGGACATTTTATATCCGAGAATCGATGATTTCATCATTAAAGGATAGAATAGTTTAAATTATTAAATTCCTATATTCCTATACGTATCAAGCATAGGAATTTCAATTAGATGTCTATTCCCTTCGTTCTCATTCCCGCGAGTTAAGCGCACTCTAAGGTAAACCATTGAGAATAGAGCAGCAAATGTTATGCCACAATATTATTGCCCTAGAGTCATAGGGCTTGTTCTTTTTGTGGTTTTGAGACTTGTTTTGAAAATAAGTTTCAAACAAATTGCGTTTGAAGCCAAAACAAAGAAACAAAGTTTTAAGAACTCAAATACTAAAACTATACTGTTACTATGAACAAATAAACCAAAAAAACAAATAATTTTGAATTGTGAAATTCGGCGGACGAACAAAGAATTTAAAATGGTGAAGCTCCGGTGGACGACGAGATTGAACAAGGAAAATAAGTACAGGAATAAGAAAATGGTTTTGGGTCTGATTTGGCGGTGGGAAGCGGCGGCAGTGAAGATGAGTGTGAAGGGTTTTTGGAGAATATATATATATATATATCTATATATATAAAGGGTTTTTGGAGAATATATATATATATTGGGTTTGAAGTTTGATTTGAAGTTTAAAAAAGAACATGGTTTTGAAGTTTGGTTTGAAACTTGTTCTCAAAATTGGTTTGAAAACAACGTAAAGAACTCGATCATAGTTTCGATTGTATTAGATTTTAAACATTTTTACTAAAAAAGTTTAAAATAGTTTCAATTATTAGATCCTAAACATTTTTACTAAAAAAAGGTTTAAATAAGAGTATTTTATATGACATCTGTAATTTTATACATTCCTTATCCTATTATTTCATCTCGATCTTATAAATTATGGTTCCAATTACCAGCAAAGATGCTCGTCTCCTATTTGGGCCTGTAACGGATCCTCATCCTCCCCAGAAATTTTGCAACAAATTCATGAAATTGAATAGGGGGATCTTACTCAGCCCACCCACTAATGGGCCAACAAAAGATTCTGGTCTGTTAAAATTGGACCTCTTTGTGCACATCAAAGCCCAGACCAAACCTCGCCTAGCAATGTCAACATTTTATGGCTAAGCTATTAGTCGTTCAAAAAAATATATATAACTCACTTTCTTTGTGTTTCATTAGAATAATCCTTTTTCTAATACGATTTTTAATATTACAAAATGAACTATTCTATTAGAACAGATGAATGGACCAATGGAGTATATTTTATAATTTACAAATAATTGTATCGTTACTTTCCTACTAGAATGAATATCTTCTACGATACATTCAAGACAAATATACAATGGAAAAACATCAATAATAGTCCACAATCTTTGCATATGTATCAAATGTAGTCCAAATCTTTAGTAAGTATGAAATGTAGTCCACAATGTATCACTTTTGTATCAATTTTAGTCCAATTGACGAAAATTAGGGCAAATTAACGGTCAACTTAGTTGATCGTCAGTCAAAGAAGAAAAAGATTTTCATCTTTTGCTTTAGAAACTTGTTTTTCCGTTTTCTGAAGAAAAAGATTTTCATAAAATCTTTTTCTTTAGAAATATATATATTTTTTGTTTCTAAAGAAAAAGATTTCTCAATACAAACTCTCTTTCTATAAGATAGATAAAATCAAGCTCACATTTCCTTCAACTTCACAGAGGATACCATTCTCAAGCTCCTTGTATGAAAACGAGTCCGATAAAAGCTCATCACCTATATAAATGTTCAAATAAGTCAATCAGCACCATTAAATTTGAATCTAAGAATTTACATACAAATAATCTAGTAAAACCTTAGTAGAGATAAGGAAGAAGTTACATATAAAACATTCTATACAAATAAATTTCTAAAGAAATCTTTTTCTTTAGAAAAAAAAAAAAATCTAAAGAAAACGATTTTCTGAAAATCATTTTCTTCAGAAAACGGGAAAAAAAATTTCTAAGTTTTTTCTTCAGAAAAAGGCAAAAAAAAATTTTTAAAGAAAAAGATTTCTGTCAATTGGACTAAAATTGATACAAAAGTAATATATTATGGTATATTTGATACTTACTAAATATTTGAACTACATTTAATACATATGAAAACATTGTGGATTATTATTGATGTTTTTCCAATAGACAATGCATCAGTTAAGCGAAAAGGACGTTAAATGAAGAGTTTAATCAATGCATCGTTTTTCTCGTTGCCTTACCCCACGTATCTGGTGTGGTTTATATTATGAGCCGAAATTCCGGATCAATTAAGCATCTCTCTCTTCAAATAAAATAAAATTAAGCATCTCTCATGCAAGTTATATTTCAAACTACTAACTTATTAGGCATCCAACCCTTCTTTTTTTGCATTTCTACTCTAAATTGACATTCAAAAAGTCATTTGAAATGTTTTAAGATAAATTAATAATTTCGTTTAAATGACAAGAAAATCATTGATTATTGTAATTCATTATTAATACTTCGTATATATCAACGACTCCAACTAAAACAACATAATCAATAAGGTATTCAACATAGTCGCTAACTCTTAGTTAAATAGGTTGAAACAATAGTAAGTGGAAAAAATATATGTTTTTTGAGGGAATTTTTTTATTTTTTGTTTTGGAAAAAAAGTAAACCAACTGACTTTAAAGTTTAATGCCGATATTTGTAGTTAGGCACTCATCAACTGACTTTATTGCAAGTCAAAGTCCATACATTTTACACAGTCATTTGTGTCAAACTAGCACCGCAAAATAAACTGTTTTCTCACCAGTTTACTTTTAGTATATAATTATGTTTAATAAATTAATTATTTTACGCAACAAAATTATTACTACAATTAGAATATAATATTTTGTGTGCTTGTGCTTTGTTCCCAACAGTGGCGGAGCTAGGCTCCGAAGGTCTGGTGGGGCAAAATTATTTATTATAAATATTTACCCCTATTATTTTAATTTTTGGTGGGGCAAAGTACAAAATTTTTAAAATTTTATACAGTAAAAAAATAAAATAAAATAAAATTGCGATTGCTGTGGCTCCGCCCCTGGTTCCCAGTCTATGATAATTTGCATTTTCAGATTATTTTGAGGGTCAACTCACCAAAAACTTCAATTAGAATAACAACGAGAAAGAGTATAAAATGAAAATTCCAATTATTGTTCTGAAATTCTCGAAGCAAAAATAGGAATGACAAGTCTTAGTTGGGTGGAATAGCATCAGGCTGTATTATCATATCATAATAATTGGAAGGCGCCAAACTCGGCTTCTTCTTTCCCCCAACCCAACCACCACAACTAAATTATTAGGATATTTATTAGTTCCCACCAAAAGAATTTAATAGCACAATTAATATTGAATTATAAAATATAATTTGAAATATGACTTTTTATTCAAGACGATAAAATAGTGAATATATATTTTTTATAATTTTCGAGAGAACTTAATAATTAATATCACTATTTTGGACAACTAAATACAATCCCAATGATGCACTGTATACACGGGAGGCGTCTCTACACCACATTGAGGACAGGAACTGAACACCACTATTGAGTACTTGCACATCACATCACACCACACGTCGATATTCCACCACCGAAAGTACTAGGAATTAGTTACTTAAAATTTGACACTCTTGCTAGATATGGTCGCAAAGTGTTTGCCACTTGAGATATGGATGATTTGCGTATTATACTAATTTAATTGATTATCATTTTGGCTAGTGCTATTTTGAGAATAATAATAGGCAATTTAAATGACATTCAAAACAAATTCACATAAATTTCTATAATTAATAAATAATTATTGTGCTAATAATAATATAATTTAATTATACTGACACACACACTTGGAACTGGAACCAGTAAACACACGTGTCGAAGGAAGCAACTCAAGCCGGTCATGCTCCGTCAAACTTTTCAGCCTATTTAGGGTATTCTTCTACTATTTCTTTTAGGGCTTCAATTAGAGAGTTACTTACACGCGCTTCTCTTTACTCTCTACAAATCAGTCACTTTCTTATTTTATTTATATTTGTTTTATTGACTTTCAAAAATGTATTCAAATAAAACAGTGATCACACACACACACAGTAGCACGTACATTTGAATTTTTCAGATCCATATAAATTGGTCCGGCCTATTATTTCCTCCTCCAAAATTTCCAAATTCATTCTCAACGTTTTCTGAAAAGAGAGAGAGAGAGGAAAAGCAAATTGAAAAAGCTCTGAAGCATTCGCTCCGACGAGTTTCCGGCGGAATCGTAACGCGTAAGTTCTCCGTTGAATTCACTTCGATTTTGCGTGAGCTGATTTGAATGGAGTTGTTGTTTTCGATCCTTTGTTTGCGATGCGGAGAGAGTGAAATCGCGATTCTCTTTTTTTATTTTGGCAGATAATGAGGACGTGGGGAACGATGTTGAAGCATCCGGATGATTTGTTACCTCTGTTGAAGTTGAAGATGGCGATGAGACAGGCGGCGAAACAGATCCCGTCGGAGCCGCACTGGGGATTCTGTTACACTATGCTAAACAAGGTTTCTAGAAGCTTCGCTCTCGTCATTCAACAGCTCGAGATGGATCTCCGTGACGCAGTAGGTTTCGCGTTCATCTGTTCATACTTTTTAATTCGCGTTTGCAAATCATTGTTTCTGAATTTTATTTTGATTATCACCAATTTGCATGATAATACTATAAAGCGCTATTAGCTTTCGATGGAAAATAATGACTCTATTGGCATCTTCTCATAATAAACCGAGCTGACTGCGGTGATCCTGTGAGGTAGAGAAGCTGTTGCATATGATATTCCTTTGCTCGCATATCTTTTGACCTATCTGAGAAATTTCTGACAAAAAGATGTAGTACTTGGATTTGTATATTGCTATTTGTCTAAGGAATGAGACGAGAAGTGTTAATTCAAATTTCACACATAAAAAACCTATGATCTCCAATTAGCTCCTTGGAAGAGTAATTTGTGTTATTTTGCAATAGGTATTGTGTTTAAAGGTACTCGTTATTGCCTTCTATCAGAAAGGAAATGAATAGGTGGTAGTAAGTTGAAGTTTGAAAAGGATAAAAAAAAAACTCTCATAAATAAGCTAGTCGTTTCTAGACCTTCAAGTTTTATTAGGATATTTTCTCAAATTATTTCTATTTATTTTATCATCTTTCAATTGATTATCTAATTCTACTTAACATTTTCTTGCAGATATGTGTCTTTTATTTGGTTCTCAGGGCACTTGATACTGTAGGTACGATGCCTACATAGTTAAACACAAAACGTAGTTAGAATTTATGAATTGGTTCATGAATGGCATTGGCCCCTGTATTTGAAATCCAGTGACGTATGTTACCTTGTCATGCATACCTATCCAAGCAAACGCATGCTGACATTTCTTTGTTTATTTTCTCTCGACAGAGGACGATACAAGCGTTGCTACAGAGGTTAAAGTACCCATTCTAATGGATTTTCATCGTCATATATACGATCGTGATTGGCATTTTTCATGTAAGCTGTCTCAGTTTTATGCTTTGTTTACTTTTTTTTTTTTACCCATTAATCTTGTTTTGCTTTCACTTGTTTGTAGCTCCGGATTGTGATTTAGATCATTAATTTTATTAACTGCTACTTGGTAAACAAAATAGCAAATTTTTAGAAAGTTACATGGATCCCTTTTGCACATTTTGCTAGTCTATTTTCTTCCCCTGCTTGAACTTGATTGCCTTAATTTAAGGAAGGTGAAATGGTTGTTTTTCTTGTTTTATTTATATACCCTAGCTTCCACTTGTTGGTGGATATTAATATCTAGTGTGCTTCTTTTCAAATTAGGTGGTACAAAGGAATATAAAGTTCTGATGGATCAGTTCCATCATGTTTCTACTGCCTTCTCGGAGCTTGGGAGCAGGTTTGTTTCCTCCCTATCAATCACTGTGTATATAATATTGTCTGGTTGTCTGGGATTTCTTTGAAATTATTATTCTTTAAAATTTGTTCTATAGGCTAGAGCTTTTTCTATTTTGTTCTTGTCTGCATGCATTATAAAGAACTCTTGTTTTGTTTTGCAGTTTTCAGGAGGCAATTGAGGATATCACCATGAGAATGGGTGCTGGAATGGCAAAATTCATTTCCAAGGAGGTATGTGGAAACAGTTACCTGTGACAGCATTGATGCTCTTAACATTTTTCCTTCAATAACAACTGAGCCTTTTTCCCTCAATGTGGGGTCAACTTAACGCATAAAATGTTTTTCTAACCAATCCTACTCTCGTGGTTTTGGGATACAGCTGATAACTGTTTAGTGCTGACATTCCTTGCAAATATTAATCATGTCTTTATGCTAATTGAAAGTTTAGTTTAAACTCAAATCACAACATTAAAGCTTGCTGCTCTAATAATCTAATTAATTGGTGCCCAGGGGACATACTATTGCTACTGTGTTGCCTTCTGCATATCTGCTCCAACGCCCAACCCCCCCACCCCCCCCCCCCCACAAAAAAAAAAAAAAAGAGTGTAGTGGTGCTATTTTCGAATTATCTAGGATTTTGATTTTGGGGGAGATGGGACATGAAAATTTTGTGTCTTTTAATTTTTATGTCTCTCTTGTCTTGCAGGTAGAGACAATTGCTGACTATGATGAATATTGTCACTATGTAGCTGGACTTGTGGGGCTAGGGTTGTCAAAGCTTTTCCATGCATCTGGAAAAGAAGAAACGGCTTCCGATTCTCTTTCAAATTCAATGGGATTATTTTTACAAGTATGTTGGTTACAATTTTGTAAAATCAGTTTTGGTTACTTTATCATGCTTAAACTGAAATTATAAACTTTAATATGTGGTTGTATTGATAGCTGCCTTGTATCTTTGAAATGGATTGCAGAAAGCAAACATCATCAGAGACTATCTAGAGGACATAAATGAGATTCCAAAATCACGCATGTTTTGGCCTCGGGAGATATGGGGCAAATATGCCAAGAAGCTTGAGGTTGAGCTATTCTCTTATTATTATTAGCTTGTTTCCTACTATTCGTCTTTGTTTACAAGGATCTATTCAGTCCAAATTATTTTCCTGGCATGTCCTTTTTGTCCAATGTGAATACTTTTGTTAACAGGATTTGAAATATGAGGAGAACTCGGTCAAGGCTGTTCAGTGCTTGAATGAAATGGTCACAAATGCTTTAGTGCACATAGAAGACTGTTTGAAGTACTTGTCTTCTTTACAAGATCCCGCTATCTTCCGTTTTTGTGCTATTCCCCAGGTATATTGTACTGTTGATTAGGCTTAATACACTTTAATTTATGTTTTATCTATGAGTAACTTGTGGTCCAGTCATTTCTTCACTCAAATTAATCTGACAAAGATTGTTGCCATAGTTTGTGCTGCTTAGCTGAATAAATATCTGACTAATAAACTGGTATGATGTGACCTTAAGCTTCACTGTCTGGTGGTGGAAACTGGAAACTGGAAATTATAGACATTAATATATCACGGCTAAGTTCTTTCCATAATAACAATGTTTGGCTAGGAAAGATCTCACTGTTATCTTGTTGTAAATTTCTGCAATGAATATCTTATCATTCTGCACGTGTTATATTATTTTGTTATTATCAGGTCATGGCAATTGGGACACTTGCTATGTGCTATAACAATATTGAAGTCTTCAGAGGTGTAGTGAAAATGAGGCGTGGTAAGTCTAATTTCACTGAACATTAGCTTTGTGTTATTGATATGGGATTGTTATCTCATTGAACTGGATGAGCTTTCTTGCAAAGTATTATCATGTGGATCAGATCTGCAACAAAATCAATACTGTCGTTATGCTATACTAATTAGCAAGAAGGAAAAAAAATCAATAGGACTTCCAACATTTCACATGCTGTTTATATACTCGATAGAAAAATACAGGGTTCTATACTAGTCAAATTGCTTTCAGACATTGTAGTGCTTGTAGAATTGTCTTTTTTTTTTTTTTTTTAATTTTAAAATTGTGACAGAACTAAAATCAACAAAATTTTCTTGCATTGCTGCTTAAATTTTGGTTTGTAAATAAATGTTCCTAATGGTTTCTCAATCCTATCTTCTCTGAACAAATGAATATGGGGATATATGTGTGTGTCCATTTGTATATGGAACCTTTAGTGTGATATATAAAAGATGTTGAACTATTTTTCTTGGTGCTTCTTTGTGTCTTCCTAAGCATGTACAAATGTAGAGGACATTTTCAGTAGCTTCTTTCTGTTTTCCTTTCAGGTCTCACTGCTAAACTTATTGACAGAACCAAATCAATGGCAGATGTTTATGGTGGTTTTTATGATTTCTCTTTTATGATCGAGTCTAAGGTATGGTACTTCATTGTTGCTAGCACAGTACGATTTCTACCTATAATTTACTTCTGTCAAAAAGTTACATATAATGGCATGCAAGATTATTGGTATGATCTGTGGTACAGTTTTAGGAAATACAGCAGTGGAATCCGTGCCTGGTTTTCTGTGTAATAGTCATAGCATTGGCATCTTGTTAAAGATTTTGTAGTGATTTTTTAATTTTTGGGTCGAACACAAAAGTTCATGGTTTCCGAAAAGAAGAAAAAAAAAGTCGGGACTAAAATTCAATTAATTTTCATGAAAGATGCTTTATCATTTTTAATATCTTTGAAAAGGTAGGGAATACTTCCTCACGAGACATGATCTGTAATCTTTCCATGACTTGATTTGTTGGGACATTTTATCCTTTTCTGTTTCTTAGTTAGTATACTTATCAAAACTGTTAAAGAATATGTTAAGTTTATAATTGACCATGACATTAACTTGACACAAAACTGTTAGTATACTCTTCTGTTTCTGTAAGTTTTCTCTGTACTTGCGCTGTTCCGCATACATCACTGTGTTGGCTGAGTTATTCTGCTGCACTATTTGTAGGTTGACGACAATGATCCTAATGCTGAGAAAATTAAAAACAAGCTAGAAGCAGTTATGAAAATTTGCAAGGAGTCGGGAACTCTCAACAAAAGGTTTGTGATCTTTCCTAGTTTTATTTTACTCATGATTCGTTTTTTTCATAGAATGTCTAATAGCCAGATTGAGATTTATCAGGAAATCTTACATACTTAAGGACGAGCCTGGATACAATTCTACTATGGTAAGCGCTTACGCTGATTCTATTTTCGAGTTAACATTCATTCGATTTCTCCTCTCATTCAATTTTCTTATGCAGATTGCCATCTTCCTCGTTCTATTGGCTATTCTTCTTGCCTATTTGTCTGCACAACGAGGAACTGATCTGTGGAGTTTTTGGAAATCAAGAAGTGATCTGTGTAAGTTCTCTGAAACGGAGAATGAAATTCGTACGGCAAAAGCATTTCCAGTTCATTGACAAAATTGAGGTATTTGATGTTTTACAGGAAAGCTTTTGCCGAGGAACTCGCTTAGTACAAGCAACAAAAGTCGTTGTAGGTAAACCGACACGATGCATTTGGCTGTGGATACTTTTATATTCGTTACCCGAACTACATATTCAAGTTTTGCAAATTTAAATTAGTTCTTGAAAATTCGTCTTATTTGTTGTACTAAAACATGTAACGAATAAAAAATGGGCCAATTTTTTGCTCTCGGCACGTAATGTACAGGTACGCAGATCGGGAATAAACCATGTAAGTTGGGCTCGGCCCGAATTACGGGACATTTTCGGCCCAGGTTATATTACGTTGAGATTGAACTATACTTTTAATTTATTATTGGGTAAGCTGATAATTTCTGATCGGACAAAGGTTAAAGTTGAATCTTGGTGGGTTGTTTATATGGGTCGATTCAAATAATACGAATAATTTAACGGGTAAATTTAGGGTTGAGAATATTAACACGAACCTGTCAATTTGAGTCCTACACTTGCATTATAATATGAAAACAGACACAGACTGCTTTTTTAGGTAACTATTGAATCGATTATCAGTTAAATGGGCATTCAAAGTTTGTTGATCCAAATAAAGACAGCCAAATTTTAGGTAAAATAATAAGATTGGAATTCCATATGATCAAAACGAGTGCTACAAAAGACGACACGCCTTTTTCTATAGGTAAAATGGCTCCCGAAATCGAAAATTACAAAAGTATTCCCAAAATATAAATAAAGGGAAAATTTTCTAACAATGAAAGATAAAGCCTGAAACATTAAGAAATAAAGTAATAATAATAATAATAATAAAACAATACATAAAAGGATATTTCTATAAAAAAAATTATACCTAAATTAATAATAACCTAAAACTTGGAACTAAAGAAAAGGAAAGAAATAACTTTCGGGCCAAGCATGCATCTTTTCTCCATGCACGAATGGATAAAGTTAATCAACATGCAAAATTCCAATTTATTGGAAAGAAAACAAACGCATCTCCCTCGTATGGTAATTAAGGAATTATAATTTATATTTATTGTTAATATGTTATTAGGTCACACATATAAAAATAATTGATTAAGATAAAATAATTATATGATAGGTTTTCTATTTGTGTTGGGTTTCTTATTTGTACCTTTTGCTCTCTCTCTCTCTCTCTCTCTCTCTCTCTCTTCATTGTGCATTATAGATTCAATTAATATGAATAATTAGGAACGAGCTAGTGCCTCAACAACCACACAGATGTCAAGGGGTTCGATCCCTACCTCTGTCTGTCCGATCTGCCTCCCCACTTCGTTCTTCCCCACCCCACACGTAAGTGAATTCCTTATTGGTTTATTTTTGTAATGGTAGGACCTACAAATCATTTGGAGAATTGGCTTTGGACTATGAAAGTGGTGAACTGCATCCAGCTGATCTCAAGCCTGCCTTATCAAAAGCGCTCAACAAGATATTGCAGGTTAATTACTTTTCCTCTTTGTGAAATTTGAATAGCAAACTTGACATTTTCTTTCTAACTGATTTCCTTGTGTTCTTTGTAGCCCGTGCGTGATTATCTCAAGAATAATAGTAACGCAAAAAACTTAGCGAAAAGAGTAAAGGACTTGCTGAAAAGAGTAAAGGTACGTTAACATTGTTGATGAAACACAATCCGCCCCGAGGAGATAAGTAACTACCAACCATGTCTTTTTTTGTACTTGAGTTAATAACTGCTTTAATTCCCTTAGGCGGAACAAAATTGCGTAGCTGTGGCAAAAAGAAGTACGGTATCAGACATGTTGTGCCAAAGTTTGGAAGAAGAAGAAGGGAAGAAGAAACCTGCTATAGAGGTTGAAAAGCTGCTGGTGGAAGAACTCCAGAAGGAGATTGAGAAGCTCAAGTTGGCGGCAGCAGCAGCAGCAGAAATTTACTGGCAGAAAAAAATTTGAAGAATCCGAGAATGCCCGAAAGAATGCCGAAGCTGCTCTTGACAAAGCTGTACCCAAAACTATTCTGGCACCAATTTTGAACAAATGGCGTATGCAGATTACTCAAGGAACGGATCCCTTCCATCTCTTAGATGACATCAGTAAATTCTCTGCGGACATGGGGATTTCCTTGCCCACCGCCAAAAATGCTACTATTTAGAATAAAAGCATTTTAACATCTTTTCTTTTGTATCGTATGCCAACTTGTTTCCATTTTTCTTTAGACGAATCGCTATGCCTTTCCTTAGTACTGTACTTTTGAACATAAAATAATTACTTTTAGAACTATAACTTATGGAGTATTCAACACTCGTACATTTGAACTTAAAAGTGGTACTTTTAGCGATCAAATTCATGCTTTAAAATAGAGTTTATTTTTTTAAAAAAATATTTATACTTTTGATGATTAAACAGTATATAATTTTGAACCCAAAACCAAAAAAGTGCTACTTTTAAAATGGACATTTTAAGTCAAAAGGTAAGAATAAAATAAAAAAAATGTTCATGCACCGAGTGCACATGATCCGCAAGGAACAGTCCTTTTGCGGCCCCGAGCTCTAGCTTTCCAGCTCTATTACATTGTCATGGAACCAATGCAATTCAAAGTTGACCAAATTAAGACCGGAAGCCCTCCTGATTTGTGAACGCCAAACATAACCAATTATATCAGAAATCCTACGTCTAAATATCACTCATGACCAATAAGAAATAAACTAAAAGAAATCTAGATCTACACCGTCCACCAATCAAACAAATTATAAACTTTCTGCAACTTTATAACCAAATTTACCAATCAAAATCGAAAACACTACATTTCGAACCGGAAGAAAGAAAAAAAAAAAAAAAAAAAACTATTCGGGGAGGATTCCAGGAAAAAGTTGGGGCCGAAATAGCACACAGAGTACATTCAATCACAAGAATGGTGATATTTATAGAAGGGAGATTATAAACTCGACAGAATACTCAGAAAACTTCAGCTACTTTGCTAGCAAGAACTCGCTCCCTTCTTTCAATATAACCAAAAGGAAACCAACCTGCCCTGCCTTTGCACTCTCCTTCAGCCCAACCATTATTTGAAACCTGGGGAAGAAAATGATCACCATGTGAATTTGCTAACACAGAAATTCATGAATATCAGCATTTCATCAGTACATGGAAAGCGCTAGGGCCGTACACTCTAAATCCCATTCAAAGATTGCTATTCATGTGCTTTGGGAGGGATGCAAGACTCAACTGAGGCGACAACAGACAAAAAATAGGCAAGAAATTGCTAATTTCTACAAGGGCTGATATTAAGTAAACATCAACTCGGGAACTGCAAGAGATTAGCAGTTTATAACCAAAAACTGAGTAAATATATGCGACGTTTCAAGTATTCTTATAACCAGAAAGATATTAACTAGTACAATATTATGATTCAGGCAAATAACACATATTTTCATGCAGAAGAAACCAAACCTTTCGAACCACAACGTATTCTCCCACTGACAAATTAAGCTCCACATCAGACACAGCACGGTATGAGTACACGACCTACAAAAAATAGGCATAAGAATGTAAAAAGTGAATAGCTATTACAAGGCACACTTTCTTTGCAATCATATTAGAAGGTTCAATTGCTTACTTCCCCAAGAAAGTAACCCATGCCATCAGTGGTCCCATTTTGTGCCGGGGATGTAGGCACGTCATTTGCTTCTTCATATGCTGGAGGTGGAGCTACGGGTTCCACATTTAGACTTTGACTTAAATTTGGCGGGGCGGCCTCGATCCGTTGCCGCTCTGATATCATCTAAATAACAGAAGCAACATCAATATTGGATAGCAATAGTAAGAACATGTCCTGAAAAGGAAAAATTTTCCCTGTTCGCATACCAGTACAAAACAATACGCATACCTCATTTTCCAACTGGTCGAGTATTTGAAGAATTCTCTGGTGGTAAGCACGCTCAGACTCAACCTACAGATTATGGACGGAAGAAAGTTAACACCGAAGTTTTACTGATATTCCCGAAAATAAGTCATTGAAAATTGTAATTCTTTGACCAAGGAGATATGTTGCAACCATGGAAATTAGACGCTGAAGTGTTAATCTTTGTTGTTGAGCTTCAACTGCAGCCATTGCTGCAGCTGCTTCCTTTCCCAATGTAGCAGTATTCGACTTAAGATCTTGCAACTTTGATTCAGCTGCTTCAAGTTTTAAAAGCAAGTCAGGGTTACCTGTTTCCCTCACTTTGGCTTGTCGTCTGACAACTTCAACAGCCTATCTAGGTTACAAATAACACAAAAGAGAAAATCAGAATCTTGCAGGAAGAATTCTTGGGGCCACAAGTTTTTACTCTTTAATATATGTTTTCTTTTTCATTGTCATCCACTTTTTCTAAGTATGCCGGGGGAAGGAGTACAAGCTTTGGCAAGAAAAAGTAGTTGGGTTTCAAAATCCACCAGCATTTTCACTAACTCTATGCAGAGAAGCATTGCATGCCAATACAACCAAAAAAGGAGTTGACCCACTTCTTCACTTGTGCCCACCGAAATAGGCTTACATAAGCATACTTATCTATCTCTGCCTATTCTAGAAAATGGATGGAAATAATAAGACGAGATGATTTTCCAATGTATATAACGTATTATAAGAAAGGTTAAACTCACATTTTCATTTAAGATAAGCAAGGAAGGTAGATAATAGAAATATATCTGGCATTGATATTGTTTTAATGTTAATAACCCTAATTATAAAGGTCAGATTGTGAAAACCATTTCATTCTTCTAGTCCATAGTTAGACTTACAATTCACAGGACAAAGTTAAAGATGGACGGGCTTTCTTACCTTCGAGGAAAATGTTTAGGCATACATTAAGTGACCCCGATTCATTTCATGGGGAAAGAGAATAAAAACGTAAACCTCATAGATATGGCAGATTTCCGGTATTGCTTGGCCTAAATATAAAACTTCATATGGATTTGAGAGTAAAGATAAACTGAATTTGAAGATACTTCAAAGTAACTAAACATTATAATCAATGGATTTAAGTCCTATTAATTTAACACAGGGCACACAAATAGCAGGTGAAACTCAAAAACAAACTTCAAGGAAAAAATGCAACCTTCCATATCAGCTCCCTAAGCTTAAAAAGTAACTAATCTTTACAAAGTAGTGTTGTATCTTCAGCTAAGGAATGTAAAATATCTACAGTTGGTAACAATCATTAGAATTCATAAATCAACAAAACATGAAATTCAGATAATCATAAATGAAAGAGAAAAGAAGCTTGTTTTCTGATTTTAAAATGCTATTAGAATTTATGCCAATTATAATGGTTGCGTGTGACCACGAGAATAAAGAATCAATGCTACCAGAAATCATACAATTGTCAATTATTAGTCTTTGGAACCAAATAAATACCTGAGATTCAGCCTCCTGTCGCATTCTATCATATCGCTGAGCTAGATGTCGAGCATCTTCCAATGGAGCTCCCATCACCATTGCTCGCAGAGGTTCTGCTACCTGCAAAACAGGACATGTCAAGCCGTTGACGGCTAATTAAAAAAAAAAACACACGAGAGGAAAGACATGTTATAATTAGACTTAAATGACAACGCATGTTTCGACCACAAACACAATTGTGAAATATGATCCATATAGTTGAACCTATATAGTGGAATAAAGGCTTAGTTGTTGTATATAGCAAAACCCACAGCAAACTTAGTAATTTTTAACAACTTATTAACATCAAGTCCCCACATCACAAGGGCATAGCAAAACATGGTATTATGAACTTTCTGTTTACCACCTAATTACTAATTTCTAATCTAGTCCAACTTTCAAGAGAATTACATCACAGCAGTGGCGGAGCCAGTGCGGCTGCACCCCTTGCTATTGGAGGTGAGGATTTTTACCTCTGCCCGTCTTGCCTCCTCCGCCGCCCTAGCAGCAACTCAATGAAGAAGATGAAGACCCCCCCCCCCCCCTCTCTCTCTCTCTCTCTCTCTCTCTCTCTCTACAGAAACGACGTCATTTTGCTTAAGAGGAATTTTTTAAAATATTCCTCTTAAGTAAAACGACTCTCTACAGAAACGACGTCATTTTGCTTAAGAGGAATTTTTTAAAATATTCCTCTAAAGTAGAACGACGTCGTTTTACTTAAGAGGAATATTAAAAAAAATATGTGGCTTTCTTCTTCCCATTTCTGAACTCAGACCCAAACCTCCCTACACCTTAACATCCATTGACCCTAAAGAGAAATCAATTTCACCACCTCTAAAGTAGAACGGCGTTGTTTTACTTAAGAGGAATATTAAAAAATATATTTGGCTCTCGTCTTCCCATTTCTGAACCCTTCCGTTTTATTTAATGTTCTTTGGATCTTATTTCCCACCCTATCATCTATTGAACCTAAAGCAAAATCAATAATTTCTAGTGATCACAGCCAGGGAAACAAATTCTCGTTTTCACCTTTTTTTCCTACTGAATGATTTGATTTTAGCTATAGGATCTTACATTCATATTCTTTTGTGTCATATTCTAGGTAGCAAGTTCCACGTTCTCAAGAGTAATTAAGATTTAAGAAACATGAACAGTAGTAATGCAATGGACAGATGAACATGATAGCTGAGGAAATTTTAGCAGCTACTTACAGTTGATAAATGAAAGAGATGATATAGATTCCTAAATGCATATATAATGTCATAGGATGATGATAATGGAACTCATTAGAATGATATATTGGATGAAATTCCCCTACATAATTCAGCAAACAAGAGTCAAACATACCACGGCTAGGTAAGAAAGTTAAGTGCTCGTATATGTATATATATATATATATATATATGAGTTTATTTATCTCATAACTACCTGTGTACCAAAAGCTTTCAATAGATTTCCCTGCTCTTTCTCCATTTCAGCACGAGCTCTTGAGAAATTTAAAGCTGCTTTTGACAATGTGTTGCCACTAGTACATGTATTCTCAACACCATATTTCCTGCTATCTTCAGACAATTTAGTTCCTACGCAAGTAAAAAAGCAGAATCAAAACACGGAATAAGACTGTTTTCAAAGTAACTCATGTAGAGAACAACCATTAGGCCACCAATGCTTCAGTAAATTACCTATTTCAACTTGTTTTGAACCAGTAACTATGTATCCTTCAACACCACGAACAATATCCCTTTGGAAATGCTGAAAGCAAGAAAATTAAAAGTTTACGCGGATAGGCCTAGAGTGAGAAAGATACCGACGCAGTAGAGACAAGGTACCTTAGCAGCACGGGTGGAAAGGTACAGCTTCTCAAGCTTCTGATGCTGCTGGAGCTCGACTTCATCAGTCAAAATATCAGATCCTCCATATCCGCTGAACTGCTTGAGCACAGCCTGGAAATAATCTCAATTAGCAGTCATGAACATACAGTTTTCTAAAGCTTAGTGTTTATAAAATGTTTACAAAGACCTTAGGAACAAGACAAAAACAAAACCTACTTTGTTTAAGCTACACTTTGAAAAGACTGCAAAAAACATATGGCAATAATAGAAGACAAAAAAAACTTCTAGACTTCCATGCCAAGTAAAAGACATCTAAAGCTTCAATAGTTCTCTCTCAAATCTAATGTTCACAGCCGGATTGTGGCCATTGTCATCCTGATAAACCATTAGGCCTTGACTTCTACACAAGAAGCATCCAAATCTCTAGGGTAAAATATGCATAGATGCAGAGATCCATTCACAGAAACCAGAACCTTTCAAATTCCAAATAAAAAGCATGATAAGTTCCTCAATGTAAAACTCCCAACTACCTTAGTTCAACATGCCTTGTAATCAACAGTATCACTTTAATCTACTGGTTTCTGGTCAGCTAATTCAACTGTGTTGCATTATCATACTTTAAACATCAAAATATATGTTTACACTCTACCCTGAATTCATGAATTTACTTCAAATTACAAACACGCTACATGATTGTAAGTCTTCATTCTAGGTAGATAAAATGAACCGTAATAATGCACAAGACAAATGATTAAACACACACACACACACACAAAAAAAAAAAAAAAAGAGTACATAAATCCTCCGTTAAAAATCAAAACTCAATAATCAGATCCGATCAAGCCAATGGAACCGTACTTAGGAGTTAAATTGAGTCCAATGACGCATGTAGATTAGGTTAAACCAACATACGAACAAATGTAACTATATAAACCTCAAACATGAACCGAAGCAATCGAAATCAGATGCACCGACCGTTTAATTCCCCAATTCAAATCGAGGTAATTATTTTCAGTCATACAAGACGTTAACGAGCTAAAACACCAGCCAGTAAACAATTCCAACAGATCTCCGCACCGAAAACGCAATCGATCACAAATTTAACCTAATCGAGCAGGTGAGAGTATAATTCAAAAGATAAAATCACAGGGGAATGCAAATAATCACAAAATCGATAGTGAAAAAGAGAAATTGCCTGCTGTTGTCTGGCGACTTGTTCTCTGAGCTTCATAGCTTGTTTTCTGATTGATTCCATTTCGGAGAATCGATTCCTCCAGGAGTTTTGAAATCTGAATAGTAGAGCGAGAAACAAAGAGATTATACCAGGGAGAAAAGGATCAAGACAAAGGATGGTAAATCCAATTTGAAGGTTTCAAATTCTCTATTTATTTTGCTCGATTCTATGTTCGGTGGCTCTTTTCAAAACCAAAAATTACAAAAAAAGGATAAATGACTTTTTAGACCTTGTCTTCAGTTAAAACTCAAATAAAGTTAATAGGTCATTATATACATGTGGCAACTTTTTTATTATTCTAATATTTTTTTTCTTTTTCGAAAGCTATTCTAGGGTTTGTTGACTGAGAGTTGACTCAATTAAAACTGGCTCCCAAGGACCAAAAGTGTTACTTGAGCCAAACAACAAGGGTAAAAATGCAAAAATTAAAAAAATAGGGTATCACAATCTCAAATATAAGGTACCAAAAGTTTAATTTTTCCATTCTTCTTGGCCTATGGCCTTCATTCAAAAGTAAATTTCATCACCAATCCGAAATCATATTCGTCTAGTTAGAGGTGAGCAAAAGAAAAACCAATCCGAATCCGCTCCAAACCAATCCGAATCCGAAGTTTTGGATTGATTTTGGATTTTTATCCGATGGCGCGGTTTCGAATCGGTTTTTTTCCGAAATCTGTGGTTCTCTTTGTTTTTTTTAGAAAAAAATTTTCATTTTAGCTTTTTTTTTTTGTGAATTTTTGTTTCGGATTATCTGAAAAAAATCCGAAACCGATCATTATCCAGAAAAAAAAAATCAGATCCGAAATTTCGGATCGGATTCAGATCAACGGTTCGGGCAGTTGTTGAATTATTTTGCTCATCCTTACATCTAGTGCATCGGCGAGATGAATATCTCGACGCCAGCCTGCATCATAATATAATGAATAAAATACTACCAAAAATATCATGACAACTAGGGCTGTTCATCCGACTCGCAGATCGGGTCGGATCGGATCATATCGGATTAGTATCAGCCTCTGATCGGCATATGATCCGAAAATTATAAAAAAAAGAAAAAATTAAAAAGAAAAAAAAGAGATTGAAGAAACTTTTACAGCGATGATGAACGAAGCAAGAGAGGTAAGTTTTGTTTGCTGGCCCTTCACTTTTAAGTAAGAATTGCAGCATATTTGTCATCTTCTCTGAATAGAAAGAGCTCCTGTTTTGAGCTACAGAAGCAAGCAAGATTGAAAGCTTCCGCCCCTGCGATCCCGATGGAAATTCGAGTTGAGAAAGTGCTTGAAGCTATCATTGTCTGCTGTTTTGGGAATGATCCCGTAGAAGAGGAAGATGAAAGGTTGCTGCCTATCATGCTTAATTCTGTCTTCCCCACTTTAGGCCTTTTGGCGGTCAAGACTCTTCAGATCCGATCCCAATTTATGGTTTCTGTAATTAATTTGAGCTCAGAGCAATGCCTCCAAGCCTGATCACCACCCCCGTTGCACTCTCTCCGGTGTTTGCGTTATATGCTCCATCTATGAAGAAGGTTATGTTTTCTTTTCCTTGGCTTTGCCCTTGTTGGTTCCTCCTCCCATTTGAAGATGAAAACACACAGACTCAATAGGATAAAAACAGAGGAAGTTCTTTTCCTTTTGCATTTTTGATAAGTTTGTCAGTTGTTTTGTATGTGCGTTTAGTGTGACTGATGCTATACAATTTTGTTCAGTAAAAGCTGGTGGCATCAGGCTGAAAAAAATATTGTCAAGATCTTGCTTCTGGTCATCTTTTTTAAGAGAACTATGAGGAGGGGAAGAATTTTGTGAAAAGAATAACATTCTTCAGTGTCTTTCTCCTGTTCTCTTTAGGATTAGGATAAAGATAGTTTTTGATCACCTTTTTGAATTCCTGTGTTGGGTAGGTTTAGTGCTACTTGAATTTCTTTTGATATTTGAAACTATTTATTACCCTTAATTGTTTTGGCACTTGTCTTTGCACATGGTATTTTATATTGGTATATTAGTTATTATTATGTTTAATACTGTTTATATATATATATATATTGTAGATAATTATCATTTGATTAGTACATTTTTACTTATTTATCACTACCCTTTTCTACTTCCTCCTCCTCTTTAAATATGGCCCTTTAAATATGTCTATGGGACTTTTAAATATCTCTATAGCTAATGGATTTATAATCACACTCACCTACACCCTTTTCTACTTTCTCCTCTTTAAGTGCCTCCTCTTTAAATACGGCATACGACACTTAAATCACTTAAATAGGCTTGTTGTTGAGAGGAATTTTTTGATGTGGCTAAAAGCCAATTTTCTACTAGTGATTTCTTCTGAATTATGAGCTATTTTGCATAACATATATCAAAGAAATTAAATACACTCCTTGGACTGCAACAAAGTTGCTTCTTAGAAGATGTGTAATAAAATTGTTGTTTTATAAATTAAAAAAAAAATACATAATTCAACAAAAATAATAATAACAATAATAAAAAGTAGGCATGTTCCCTTTGTGGGTTTCCCGATCCTACTCCTCTTTAACTTCTACTTCCACCTCCTCTTTAACTTCCTCTGATGCCAATGATCGATGTAGATTTTCAGTTCGGATAATCTAAAAAAGTTATAGTTAATATAAAAAATTGTATTCAAAAACTAGAAAGATGTAATTTACTGTGAAAACTAAAAACAAAAACAAAACGGATAGAAACTCACCATGAATTACAGCCAAAATAGAGTGGTCCAAGCTGGGATTGGTGTAAAGAAATGCCAAAAAGGTAACACAGGAAGAAGAGCAACACGTGTGGAATCTCTATAAGATGCAACCAACTTAAAGATTGTCAATATAATGATAAGAACACAATCGATGAAGAACAAAGCATTCTCAACTCGCAAGCGTTCGTATAAAATAATACATAGATCCAAGCAACCAACGCAAGCCCACATACATACAGATTTGGCCTTCCACTGCCACGGTTGGAGACTTGTCCATCACATGTTGAACGAACAAATAGTGAAATACTAAAGCACAAAACCATACGGTCATGCTACTTATTATATGCTCAGGTGCAGCCTCAATAGTTAATCTGATTAAACTCATTATATGCTCAGGTGCAGCCTCAATAGTTAATCTGATTAAACTCCGGATGCAAACAGCATATACTGCCGCAAAAAAGTAAGCATCCACGTCTAAAAAGTAAGCATCCACGTCTGCCATCGTTAACATATTTCTTCTTTCTGATGAAGAATAAGAACTATCGATCTATATATATATATATATATAATAATGAAGAATAAGAACTAATCGATCTATATATATATATATAATAATAATGAAGAATAAGAACTAATCGATCTATATATATATATATATATATATAATAATAATGAAGAATAAAAACTAATCGGATCTATATATATATATATATAATAATGTTGAAAGATATTATCAAATAAAACTTATATTACTTTGTTTAGTTGTTTCTTATTTGGTCTAGGAAGTAGTTTTCTTGTACATTTGTACATGGATGACCTATGGGCAACAGATGCGGATCTGTTTAACCGAAGTGTTCTTTATGATGGCCAAGATTTTCTTTTATTTTAGCCAAGTTGGGCTTCGTTGATGGACTTCGTCCAACTCCAAGGCCCAAACTCCAAATTGAGGGGATGTATCATTTGACACTACTACAAAAATCTGATGTTCGTTATCATAATTTTCATAATGACTGAAAAATATTAACTACTCCCTTCGTTTTATTTATATAAAAAAAATTACTTTGAAAAATATTTTTTTGTTTTAATAGAAGAGTAAATTTTCAATTTTTTTACTCTTTTTATATCTCACTAATATAATCATATGTGGTACATAATTAACTCAAATTTAATAAGTAAGATATAAATTGAATAAACTGTATCAAATTAATTATTTAAGAGATTGTACATTGAGACTTATAATAAATTATACATTGATCAAAATAGACTCTTTTAATAAAACGAAAAAAATATATAAATATAAAATAATTTTTAATATCACATTATTGACTTAATAATACATCTCACATCACTCGTTTCAAGAAGAAAAAAAAAAGACTTGATATAAAAAATTGTAGTAAAAAAAAGACTTGATATAAAAAATTGTAGTAAAATACTTCACCGATCACATTTAAAGATTCTATTTTTAAAAATAATAATTTGTGTCACTCAAAAGTAAATATTTTTTTGGAAAAAATGCAAAAGTGGTCCACAATCTTTACCCCTGTTGCAAATGTAGTCCACAATATTTAGTAAGTAGCAAATGTAGTCCACAATGTATCCATTTTGTTGCAATTTTAGTCCAAAAACGGAAAATTGACCTTACCCGGGTTTGACCATCTAAAACCACCCCACCCCTTCCTTCCAAAATCATTTCTCCACATCAGCACCACAATTCGCCACGTCACCCGCGCCACGTCACCTTCTGCTGTCCGTCCAGGAAAATAAAAGGAGAGGCCTCATAAAAACTTCAAAATTTGCTCCGTTGGGGTTTCGAACCAGTGACCTTCCGTCTGCGCGCGCGACAGACAACCACTAAGCTGCAGTCGTTTGTTTGTCTTTAGTTGCTGTTCTATTTAGTCATATAGAATCACACTTTTCTTTCATACTTTATACACAAGGCCGTATTAAGACTTTCAAATTCCTTTCCATGCCGACAAATTAATTAACTTATTTAATTAAAATTACTATTCTAACCTTATTAAATAATGTCAAACATATAATTACCTCTAATATATTTTTTTAACTCTTTCAAAAATCTCATACGAATTAATTCAACATCAACTATAATATATTTTTAACTCTTCCCCTTCCATTTCGGGAGATTCCTATTTGGAAAGATATTCACCAAGGCAATGCTTACAGACACTGGTGAAATATCTTTCCAAATAGGAATCTCCCAGAAATGGAAGGGGAAGAGTTAAAAATATATTATAGTTGATGTTGAATTAATTCGTATGAGATTTTTGAAAGAGTTAAAAATATATATTAGAGGTAATTATATATTTGACATTATTTAATAAGGTTAGAATAGTAATTTTAATTAAATAAGTTAATTAATTTGACGGCATGGAAAGGAATTTGAAAGTTTTAATACGGCCTTGTGTATAAAGTATGAAAGAAAAGTGTGATTCTATATCACTAAATGGAACAGCAACTAAAGACAAACAAACGTCTGCAGCTTAGTGGTTGTCTCTCGCGCGCGCAGACGGAAGGTCACTGGTTCAAAACCCCAACGGAGTAAATTTTGAAGTTTTTATGAGGCTTCTCCTTTTATTTTCCTGGACGGACAGCAGAAGGTGACGTGGCGAATTGTGGTGCTGATGTGGAGAAATGGTTTTGGAAGGAAGGGGTGGGGTGGTTTTAGATGGTCAAACCCGGGTTTGACTGACGATCAAACCCGTTGACCGTTAGTCAAGGTCAATTTTCCGTTTTTGGACTAAAATTGCAACAAAATGGATACATTGTGGACTATATTTGCTACTTACTAAAGATTGTGGACTACATTTGCAACAGGGGTAAAGATTGTGGACCACTTTTGCATTTTTTCCATATTTTTTTGGTATACATTAGATCATATCGGAACATCAAAGCAGAAATCACGCAATTTGATTGACTCCATTAAGAGGTTAAAAGCCAATCATCAATCGAAACTCACTTTTGACAACCAATTCATTACTCAACCCCACACACACCCAACCCAAGCCCCCCTTTCTCAAACTAGCAAAGTTTTTTTATCCAAATCAATTTCTCTTCCATCAAGAATTCAATTCAGTAATTAAGTTTGTTTCAAATTTAGACTAATAATCGATCGATGTCGCACCGGAGGAGGAGCACGGTGGACTCAGTCATGGGGACGTTTTCGCTCAGCCCCATGCCGTTCCCGGTGATACTGTTGTTGGGGGTCATCTTTTTCTTCCTGGGTCTGCAATGGTACGTCTCCTACGAATCCGCGGTGGAGGCCGCCGAAGAAAACCTGGGCTGGGTTCTGCTGGCCTTACCGCTCGTCCTGATCCTCGCCGTCAAGTTACTGTCCGGCGTGGAAAACCCGGAGGGGATACTGTGGGGCGGGTCGCGGTGGGATCGGCACCGGCGGATGAGGTACCAGTATTCCGAAGGGAGCTCGCCGTGGGGGGTGGCTGCCGTCATCGTGTTGCTGCTTGTTTTGGTTCAGTTTCAGTCCAGTTTTCTTGAGAGCTGGTTCATATGAATATATGTATCATCACTATAAAATTTATGTAGTAGAGTGCTTGCTGTATTAATGTTTTTTTGTATCCTCTAATTCCAGTGTTTTTTCAGCAGCCTCTTAAAAATCTCAGAAGTCCCTTTTATTTCAACTCAAAATCTCTCGTGCTAGAGAATCGATCGAATTTTGGGTGCCGCGCCATTTTCTCTCCCTGGGCTAAAATTGTTAAACAATGAACGATCTTCTTAGGTGTGTGGGTGGGACCCATGTTTTTGCCCTTTTCTTCCATCAGTTGTCTTTGGCAAACTCAGGGTGGGATGAGCAGTTAAATTTTGGATGGAATTGAAGCTTGGGTGGGACAATTAAAAACAAAAAATCAAGTTAAAGGATTAAAGTGAATTATTTAGAAACTAACTAAAACTGCACTCCTAACTTATGAGATTAAAAATGTCATTTATCCATGAAAAAATAGTATACACAGTTATCAAAGGGGGCTTTTCACTTCTGAGCATAAATGTTAAACTTGGGTCTAGACTCGTCGACCGACCAAGGAATCGAGCCAAACTCAGGTGGAATCGCATCTTATTTTAGAATCGCATCAGCGGTAGAATCGACTAGAATCGTAGAATCGGCCGATTCCACAATTTATTGAATGGGCTTCAAGATTGGACCAAATCCACTGAAATATGCGATTTGGGAGGCCCAAATTTGGTCAAATTTAGGCAGCCCAAATTCACGATAGCACGATTAGGCAACCCAAATTCTCAATTGCAGTAATTTCCCCCTATCTTCTTCACAATTACCGGTTCAATTCAATTCAAGATTTCATTTTTGAATCTTCATTCTCATTTTTTTTTGCCCCAACTCCTCTCTGACCTGAGTTCTATTGAGAATGATGTTTAATTATTTATGAGATTATGCATGGACATGGTATGTCATTGATTTGGCTATGGATTATTGAGTTGATGACTTGAGTCTTGATGCATTGAGATTTGATACTTTTAATGAAGTTTTTATTGAACAATTATGAGTTTGTATGATATTCATTGAATTTATGATATAATTATAGTTAAATAAGTGTGTATTTGCTATTTTTCGATTTCAGGATCCGATTCTACGATTCCGATTTTAGGCATAAAACAATTCTATCACAAATTTCGAGTTTAACAACTATGCTTCTGAGCGTATATATAGTCCGGACTCCGGAGCGTGCTTTGTTTATAAACAGCTCACACGACGGCGTTTTCGATTCAGGATTATTGATGCTGCTACTGATCTGTTTTAAATTTCGGAATTGTTATTTGTAGTAACAGTTTTACTATTCGCAGTAACATTTTCCTGTGAAAAGACTAACATGCCCTTGACACCAAAAAAAAAAAAGGAAAAAGTAAAAGTAACATAATTCCTCTGCAAAAGTATATAAATAGACTGCAGAAAAGGAATTTACAGCAAAGGAAAAGCAAGCAGAAGAAAAGGTGAGACTGCGGAGCTGTGTAGAGAAGAAGGGATCACAAATTTGGCTAAATCGGATAAAAGTCGACACGAATCGGATCGACAAAAGGTGAGTGCCTAAAATTAATATCTGTTTTGGTATTGTTTTATTTGTTGTTTTGCTTAATTTAGTTGTAATATGTCCGGATTTGTTAGTATTTTGCCCGAAATTATTAATTTTTTGCCCGATTCTGCGTAGATCCGGGCAGTTGTCGATGGATTCGTCTGAAACCGGCGGTATTACACTCAGGAATACCCGCGGTATTTTTTCGGCGGTCTTTTTCGAGAAAATGCCCCAGGTCGCCGGCGGTATTTTCTTGAAAAATACCGCCGTCGCCCGGGGGTATTTCTGGAAAAAAATACCGCCGGCGGTATTTCTGAAAAAATGTCGCCGGCAGCCCGGGGATATTTTCCGGCGGTCGGCTGGATTGTTGGCGGTTTTCTGCCCGAAAGGGGCGAGGTTTTAGCCAATATTTTAAATTTTCTTTAACTCTAATTGTGTTCTTGTTCCTTATATGTTATCATTTAATTTCGTATTGATAAATGCGTGTTTATATGATTGCAGATGGCAGAAACATTTAAGAAATTGAAATTGAAATTAAGCAAAAGCAAAAAGGATGACAATTTGCAATTGGTTGAGAGATGCACTGAGGCGACACAGTTCTCCTCTGAGGAAGTTGGTGGCCGAATACCTCCCACTGCATCCGAGCGGCAGAGAAGGGTGGCAGGAAGGGCCCATGGCTCTTCCCGCTTATCAAATGCGACGAGGGAGAGTAACATTGATTACGGCGAAAGAGAATTTGCCCCGCCATACATTGGAAATGCGGAGGAGGATGAAGCTCGGGAAAATGCAGAAAGATTTGAGATGGACATGTCTCAGTCGCAGAGGTACATGGGAGGGAATTCGGGGCGGATGGAGGATGAAAATGAAGGGGAAAATGCAGTGAACCAACGAAGGAGCAAAAAAGGTAAACAATTAATGGGCTCCTCGCGTAGGTCAGTGTCAGGGTTTGGGTCCGGTTCTGGCTCCTGGAGGAATGCCGGGTGAAAGGCTTACCGGCCTCTAGATGGTCCAATTGACGGTGGACCTTCAGATCCAGAGTTGTTACTGAGTTTTAAAGGTCATGTTGCCTACTACGTATGGCATCGACAGGTATCGTTTTATGCTTTATTACATATTTCTTGATATAATTTTTATTTATTTTTGATATATGATTAATAAGTTGGCTTTTAAAATATGATATTTTATTTATTCAATTACATAAGAACGTGGTGCATTGTTGTGCCATAATGGCCACAACAATCTGCAAAGGTGGGAGTTAGCCGGTCCGGGTTGGCACATTTGGGTTGGTCCATGCATCAAGAGTTAGACTCTGCACTCTTAAGTGCCTTTGTTGAAAGATGGCATCCGAAAACTAATTCATTCCACATGTCATTCGGAGAGATGAGTATCACTCTCCACGACGTTGCGTACATATTGTGGATTCCGATTGGCAGAACGCCAATTGGTTGGAAAATTAAGCCGGCAGAGATGAAGGAACTGCTGTTAGAATTGTTGGGGATTGAGGAAGACCAGCTTGGGGATCGAGATTTTGCAAGTGTTAAAATGTCCCTCCTTTGCGAGCACTGTGTCAGTGGACAGGTGGAGGCTGCCAATTCTGCCGCAGGGTATTTGCTGTGGTTAGTTGGAAACACCCTGTTCGTGGATAAGAAAAAAACCCACGTGCTTGGGCATTTTCTGCCTTACCTCCGCGATGTAGAAGGCGTAAGCGGATTTACGTGGGATGCCGCCTGTTTGGCGAACCTTTATCGCAATCTTGGTAGGACCTCTAGGGCGGACGGTGCCCAATTAGGCGGGTGTCTGACCTTATTGCAGGTTTGTAAGAATTGTTTATACTTTATTTCTATACTTTATACCGATACATTAAAATAACTAATTTGTTTTAATATTTTTTAATAGAGCTGAATATACGAGTACTTTCCCGCGTTTAGTCCGCCGTAGCTGAGATCTTAGAATGTCGAGTGGCCAGCTGCAACCAAGTGGCACATCGAAACCGGCAGAAAGCCCGAGCCTAACTGGGATTAGTTGTCATACAGACGCGCACTAGACGGAATGAAATTCGAAGAGGTAATATTTCTATGTCATTTAAATTTTTTACTGTTTATTAGTGTAATAGCCGACTTAGTTGATTATCCATTTACTATGTTGCACATGAACTAGGTCAATTGGCTTCTTTTTGGGCCAAATCTTGCAGAAGTGCACCCAATAACCTTGTACAAGGGTCTTATTCATTTCCCTGGAGTCGTAGAGCCTTACATGACTGATCGGTTCCCGCGGCAATTTGGATTCATTCAGTCGATCCCTCACACAGTTTTAGAGCCAAAGAGTTGTTACAGAGGGCCTGAAATAAAAATGTACTGCGTGTATGATAAGAATCTTAAGGCGCCGCAAATGTACAAGAGTAAGGTGATAAGGGGGATGGAGAGGGCTCATTGGCCCGATCAGTCCTGCTTTGAGTACCTCGACTACTTCCATCCGCGCACGCAAGTTCGTGTTAGTCCCGACGACATGAAAGTGGACGAGACACTGGACCCCAAAAAGATATCTGCGGTTGCGGTAAGAACTACAGATTTATGCTTATTTCTGTCAATTAATTATATAATTACGCCAATATTTTTTACTATATTTCGATATTTCTTCCAAATGCAGCGCTTGCAATATATAGCAAGTAAGATGTATTATATTCATCCCCGAAACCGGCATACCGTCCCCAGTGACGTAAGGGAGAGTGCCATAGAGGAGGTGGCTCGCCATTTGGAGGATTTGATGCCGGCACTGGAGTAGATTGCGGCAAGGTCCCATGTGCTGTATTCACTATTTTTATTCGCTTTTTTTATGCATTGTATATAGTAATATTTCATTCGGGATGATATATATATATATATTGTATTTGACTTCAGTAATGTTAAAATTAATTACATAAAAAAGTTAAAAGATGAGAATGTTATCTTGTTAATGTAAAATCAAACCTAAATTGGTATTTTTAAAAAAAATTTATAATGCAGTCTTTCAACTACAACAACAAAAGAAGAAAAAAATTTCACTCTTGCAACTGTCATTTTCAAACAAAAAATAAGATTAGCCCTTGAGTTGATAAAATAAAAAAATTTCACTTTTGCATCAATTTTGTTAAAAGTTAAAACAAAAGCAAATGTGGACCTTAAATTTGAGTCTTTAACTAAAATAAATAAAATAAAGAAACACTTTTACATTAACTCATTTCAAGTAAATAAACATGGACCTTAATATAAATTTTATGATTAAAAAACACAACTATATTTAGAGAATAATAGGGTCCCTGCAGTTATGGAGCCCTGGACGGTCGCCCAGGGTGCCCAGCCCTATGAGCCGAACCTGCCAATGGACTATGAACAGTATGACGTCAGGGTGTATATTTGGTTTTAGGGAAAAGAAGCATCCAGACAGAGGTGATATGTTTCTTCGATTTTTATTGATGAGAGGAGTTTGTGGACGACGAAGAAGTTGAGGCTCATGGTGGAGCTAGCCTAGCCATTAGGTAGGAAATATGGAGATCAGCATTGAAATAGTGAAGAGCGTTTTAGAAAGAAACACAAAATGTTGATTGGTTGACTAATAATTGTTCTAGCAATAACGCATATCATCTAAATTATACTCCATATCATGTTAGAGGGACAAAATTAGAATCTATATAGATTAGAAGTTGGAGAAAGTATGAGAGTTTGGCATTTAAGGGTTTGGACTAATTTAATCCAACTTTTGAACCAAAATAATTTAGCATTGAACTAAAACATTACCTCCAACAAAAATGGTCTTGTACTATACCTCTATACCATTTTAATTCGAAGTTTACTTCACGATGGGAGCATTTTAAATAGGAGCAGGGACAAAAATCATCCATTGCTTTATAGTTTGCAATATCGCGATACATATTGTAGGATCGTACGATCCTAAAATATCAATTCGATCATGCTTTCGATTTTATCCGATCCTATAAAATTTGCTAAAATGACTCAAATAAAAGCAATTTTTATAATTCATCGGTAATTTTACACCTGCACATTTTGTATAGGATCGTTATCGATAACGATCATGCGCTCAAATCTACACGTAGGATCGCAATTTTGCAAACTATGCATTGCTCTTCTCTTGGAACTGGTTTAAGCGTGCAACTTTCTTCAACGGACTCAAAATGTATAATTTTTGTCTAGTTTATCATGTATATTGCCATTAATTAAGGGTTTTTTCTTTTGTCATAACTAAAGTCACAAGAAACGAAACAAATGATGTGAATTACGTATGCAAAATGTTTTTCACTCCTCATTCGCATCAATGGCACTAGTATTATCCTTCGAGAAAGTGCCTAAACAGCTAGTAGATAGTGCCTGCCTACCCAGTCCACTTGAAGACGTGAGTCCTATTTGCTAGCACTGAATTGCAGAGGGATACATGGTATAAATTCTGTCATTTCTGTGAAAGATTTGGTCGGTATTGCGTTCATGATCTCCTTTCAAAGTGCCCTGGTCACAATCGATCCGTGGTAAGTCATATATATGCCGGTAATATTACAATTCATTCGTCTCAATAGAAAAGTTATGTATATATTTTTCAAATGGCTAAGATTATAATAACCCTTTATTAAAATTTAGTAATTGGGGGACGAGGGATGGCATAATAACCTCATTCCGGATCACAAAAATCTGAAATACACAATATAATAAAAGAAGATACATACTCAAGACCCAAAAACTAACTAAATGTAAATAAAGAAGGTACAGACTCAAGAACCTGAAAACTGACCGTCTGTATCGTTGGTGTCCGATGAGAGTGAATTTGACCAAATACAAATTTATCAAGGCCACTATCAAAGAAAATTCAAGAGTGCGGCACAAAATTAATATAGGTGGGATATCCATTCAATTGCGTCATGAGTCAATGATCAAGTTCATTCATCTTTGATACACACTATCTCCAGTATAGTAAAACAATCATGTTTCCAATATAACCTTACAACGAGATTATTCTAATAGTTTAAACAGACTTCATTATAAATATTTTGAATATGTGATATGATCGCCGTAATAACCTCAGAAATTCAGGACTTCCATTATTCAACAACAGTTGTATGAATGTTACTTCCATTTAGAGAGTGAAGACAAAAGGTTCCACTTACCTGACATTATTTCACAAAAGAAGGCCAACCCCTTTTGAGTTTTGAGTCCTGTATTGCTGAAAGCTCCTTTCTCTTTCTTGGTTTTTCTTTTCTGGACAGTCACCTTTTAAGAGCGCCTTTGAGCATTGAATGATCAGTTTCCGAAGTCGATAGATTCTACACGTTTTCATATCCTTAAAAGAAATCTACCCGGAACGAGTCAGCAGTTGTGACGCATGAAGGGATATTCAAAGGCTACCCGTTCGATTTTTTACTTTTGTAACTTCATTCTTCGGTCACTTCTACATATCTAGCATGCATACTGGCAGAACTAAACTCTCTAACTTCGTTTTTCAGACCTGGAACTACCCAAAATCCTAAATGCGGGAATCTGTTCATTAATAGTGGTAGCAACACTAGATGCCATCGGTGACTGGTAGGCCCGTGCACCACCAAAATTCTGCACAGTTCAGTACCGCTCACATAATTGCTCACTAAAGCTCATTCATGGCAGTACTATTTTCAATTTTCTATCTTTAAAAGCTAATGAAGCTGCAGCTCAATGTAATAAGCTTTCATGGTGGTGGGTTTTTTTCAAGATGGCTTTTTCACCGTTTTTTGCCATTATTTTCCTCATATTTGTTGACCAACGATTTTATACCATCTGGGCTGCTGTAGTTTCAAGCAATGTGAGTTTTTTGATCTCAGCTGGCTGATGTTTCCTTTTCCTTTAACGTCATTTTTTCCTCTGTTTTTCTCACTTTCTTTGTTGTGTTTTAAGGTTTACATTGTTTACATGGGAGGAAGAAGAAGCCATGACAAGCATCAGCTAACTGAAGTCTCTCACCACGAGATTCTCTCCGGCATTCTTGGAAGGTTTACAATTTACAACCACTTTTTTTTGTTTGAATTCATGTTTGAAGGAAACAGAGTAAAAATTCTTACGTTGTTTTATTTACCAGTCAAAAAGCTGCACAGGGTTCGATTCTCTACAGCTACAAGCATGGATTCTCAGGGTTCGCAGCAGTTTTGGAACCGTCTCAAGCTGCAACCGTTGCAGGTATTTAAAGTTGGTTTTTAACGAACTTGAATCCGTGGGTACAAACGGCACATTTTGGCATAGCATCGCAAAAATGCAGTACCTGAATTCAAACCTAGTATCTACACCCCGAGGAGGACGTCCTCCTCGGCTAGCCAACTCCTCTAGGAGGAGTTAGTTACGTCTCATTTGAATATTATACTAATGTCTCATTATTTCGATTCACGTTTTTACCTTTCAACTACACGTTTTATAAATGCAGGACTTCCCGGAGTTGTTAAGGTTATTCCAAATAGAATCCTCAGTTTACATACGACTAGAAGTTGGGATTTTCTGCAATTACAGGAGTCTCATAGAGCAGATGGAATTCTTGCAAGGGCAGAATCTGGCGTAGGTTCCATAATTGGTGTCTTTGATTCTGGTCTGTTTAACCTTGTTCTTGAATTTTTCTCATTTGTTCTTACTAAAACTCTGTTATTATCCCCTGTTTTTATTTGGTATATCTGGTTTAGCGTAGGGATATGGCCAGAATCTGACAGCTTTAGAGATGACAAAATGGAAAGTATTAATCCAGCTCGTTGGAGAGGAATTTGCCAAGCAGGGGAGAAATTCAACCAATCAAATTGTAACAGGTGAATTAGTTAATTTTGGTCCCATGATTCAAATGCTTTATGGTAATTTTGATTCCGGGTGCGTCAGAATGAAAATGAGAATAGAAACATCTCATTTCTGGTTTAAAATAGTCATTTCTTACCGAAGCCCTACATTCCTTGAATTTTTTTTATAAATGCTATAAAATGGCAAGAATGGTTATCAGTTTTATTGAGTGTAGTTTTGCCAATTTTCATATTCATGTGTTTTACCTAGATCAGTGACGGAGTCACATATTAGTTTGGCGGGACAATTGTCTACTCTTTTTTTTTTGAAATAGCTCTAATTCTATGTAATCATTACAAAAATAACTAATTTTGCATCACTAAAAATTAAGAAAAATTATAAAATTTCTGAATATCTTGCCTCACTCGGCCGTAGGGGTTTGGTTCCGACACTGACCTGCATTATGATACATGCAGTGTTTACCTAAAACTTAATTGCAATTTTGGATTTGGCCTAATGGAGAATGTTATTCCCTCCATTACATTAGAATAATCCACTTTCGACAACATTTTTTGTTTTATTATAAGAGTTAGTTTTTTAACTATTTTTGATCTTATACCTTAACATCCCTAATAAGTTATACATTTGTCAAAATGAACATTTAAGACTACATAACTGCTATTGCTTGGTTGTAAATGGCTACATGAAACAGGAAGATCATCGGTGCTCGTTGGTACATAAAAGGCTTGGAAGCTGAAATCGGGAATTTCACTACAGAAGATGGAGCTGAATTCTTATCAGCCCGAGATGCCATGGGACACGGGACGCACACGTCATCAACGGCCGCCGGAACTTACGTCGAAGAAGCAAGTTTTCTCGGATTAGCGAAAGGGGTTGCGAGGGGAGGCGCTCCTTCGGCATCGCTAGCAATATACAAAGTTTGCTGGTCCGGCGAAGGTTGTAGCACCGCCGATATCCTTGCGGCGTTTGATGATGCCATTAACGACGGCGTGGATGTGATTTCGATGTCTTTGGGCTCGGCGACGCCGCTTTCAGCGTACGTTGACGACGTGGTTGCAATTGGCTCTTTCCATGCGGTGGCGAGAGGAATTCCGGTGGTCTGCTCCGGTGGAAACGGTGGCCCTTTTCCGCAAACGGTAGTGAACACATCTCCGTGGGTGATAACTGTTGCGGCTAGCACAATTGATCGGGCTTTTCCGGCTGTGATCACCCTTGGGAATAACCAAACCATTGTGGTACTTTTTCTTACTCAAATAGTGTATTCTTTTGGTGATGAACTAATGAACTTAGCTCTGTTCGTTTTGGAGAGGTCGCAAGACATGTTTTCAAATTTAGGAGAAGTTTGATTTGAGTGACTAAAATGAGAATGAATATGAGTTTGATAATAAATGAAATATAATGAGAATCAAAATGAAACCCGGCACTCTTGACAGGTTTGGTTCATTCTCAGTTATGTGAGTATGATTCATAATTTCTTATTCCAAACTCATAAACCCAACAGTGATTTTTTCTATCATTTCATTCGTTGCTTCTCAAACTCTCAAATGAAATACTCTCTTAGTTTTGAAAATGATTTTTTAAAAGTGAAAAATGTATTTAAAATATATATATTTTTTTAAATGTATTGAAATTATGAAAAATTAGTGTAAAATTTAAATTTATAAAAATATATTTTTGAAAAATAAGAAAATAAACCAGGCTAATGTTATGACAATGTCAATGCTCACATTTCTGTTTGTTGTTCACTTCCAATAGGGCCAATCTTTGTATGTGGGGGAAAGCTTTGATCAGTTCTATCCTATTGTTTTTGGTGAAGACATTGTTTCTGAAGATGGAGATGAAAATGCAGCAAGGTGAAAAATTTGCCGCTTCATATATAAATTGTATCATAACACATAAACACGAGTGTTTTAAAAGCAAAATAATAAATGAACGTTAATACTCGTGTGACAGAACTTGTGACGCGGGAGCCCTGGATACAGCTCTCGCGCAGGGTAAGGTCGTACTTTGCTTCGAATCTCCGTCTCAGGGTTCTGCAATTGAGGCTTCAAGAAATGTACTTGATGCTGGGGGTGTCGGACTCATTTTTGCCCGTTTTCCGACTAAAGAAGTGGCTCTCTGCACTGATGTACCCTGCATTCAAGTGGACTTTTCTTTAGGAACAACTCTTCTCACATACATTGGAACTACAGAGTAAGATTCCTTCATGTAAATTTTACCTTGGATGATATAGATTCTATCTTCGTTAACAACAAAGTCATACTTTTTCTCAGGAATCCGGTTATAAAGTTCAGTGTTCCCAAGACGTCGTTGGGGAAACTTCTCGCACCAGAGGTGGCTCTGTTCTCTTCCAGAGGACCAAATTCCCTCAGTCCCTCTGTCTTGAAGGTACTAACCAATGGATTGTCTTTAAAATTCTTTTTAAAAAATGTGCATGTATAAAATTACTGATAGTGTAACGGTTCTTATACAGCCCGACATTGCTGCTCCTGGAGTTGACATATTGGCGTCCTGGTCCCCTGTTTCCTCCGCCCTTACAAATATCGACGCCACAAAGACACAATCAGCCCCTGTTAAATTCTACATTACATCAGGAACTTCCATGGCTTGCCCTCATATTTCTGCAATTGTGGCTCTTTTAAGAGCCATTCATCCCTCCTGGAGCCCTGCTGCAATTAAATCAGCCCTTGTTACCACAGGTATTTCCTATTTCGAGTATTCATATCGTTGGGATTTGTGAGATTAGATTGAAAAAGACAATGGGACAATTGATCCCATTGATCAAAATGAACAATACAACGCACAATTAAGATAAAGTGTGTGTTTGTATTCAATAGGAGAAATGACTAGTCTATAACTAAAAAATACTCCTCTGTCCCACTTAAATAGTTCACTTTCAAAGTGCACTGGGACGGATGGAGTATTATTTACATATATCTAACAAAGATTACCACATTTTCAATCCAAAATATTTATAGCCCTTTCTTCCATTGCAGCTTCTTCAACGGATAAATACGGCCAGTGTGCATTTGCAGAAGGAGCTCCACACAAACAGGCGGATCCCTTCGACTACGGCGGCGGCCATGTCGACGCGAACAAAGCCATGGATCCCGGTTTGATATTCGATCTGACAACGAAAGACTACATAGGTTTCCTATGTGGGATGGGCTACAACGATACCGCCATCACCTTGCTGAGCGGCTTTGATTCCCCCTGTGCTAAATCCAGAAACTCTCTGGGAAACTTCAATCTGCCTTCTATATCAATCCCTGAGCTGAAGAATTGCGTCAAAGTGACGAGAACGGTGACGAATGTCGGACCTGCGGTATCCGTTTACGTTGTCCGGGTCGAATCGCCGTCCGGAATTCACGTGGAAGTGGATCCTCCGGTGTTGTCTTTCGGTTATGGTACGAGAACGAAACTGAAGTTTAAGGTTACGATATGCCCCAGGCTTAGAGTGCACGGAAGTTACGCCTTTGGGAATTTGTTTTGGGAGGATGGATTTCATGTGGTGAAGGTACCTTTGATAGTTCGACCCGTCACTGACGATTTGTGTTCAAATAATTGGTCTTAGACAATTCATGCATTTCGAGTTATTAAAAACATATAGAAATATAAGGTAAGATTGGTTCGGCCTTTCGATAAATTTCGCACTTAGAGAGTTTTTTTGGGTTGAATAATTTTTTGATGAATTGAAATGGCTACAAAGTTTGGACCATGATTAGTGGGTAGTACATGTCATTTGCTTAACTAATTTGGGACAGTTGATTATGACATGTCTTTAATAATAGACTCTAATCTTTATAGATTTATTGCGTGATAAAATATCGTTTGTGCTTAATGTCTTTCTTATTGCGTCATGAATCGTTTTATTAAAATTGATAAAATAAATGGATATAGTAAATCAAGTTGCTCAACTTCGAGTCAATATGCGCTTTAATTTTTTATTATTTTTCTTTTTGGGCTGGGGCTTCAAACTAAACAATCAAGATTGATGGTCACTTTTCAATTGGTAATGCAAGAGTAACGTAGTAAAAGCTTTATTAAGAGAAGAGTTATGAATGCATCACACATTATTTGTTATAAAAAAAAATTTAAATTGTGTATCGTTTTTTTTTAAAAATTTGTTTGGTTTGAGGGACTGTTCGTTAATTTACCAAAATGAATAAAACAAAGTTTTGAAGAGACTGATGAATGAGCCCTTTGGCAGACTCAGACTAGACCGTTGATTGCGATTGGTGAATCATGAAAGAATGGGTTTTACCGGTACGATAGGGTAAGTGCCAAGTGGGAACCTCTCACATAAATTGCCCAATTAAACGCTGTAACGTCAAATAAAAGTCAATAAATGTGCCTAATTTTTTTTTCTTAATATAGTAATTTTATTGCAATAATTATAGCGTACCTTTCAATTGAGTTAAGGATATGTTCTTTTCCATTCTATTTCATGAAAATTATTATATTTTTCTTAAAAATTTTATACGTAGAAATAATATTATTTTTTATTAAATTCACAATTCAAATCTTAAAATTTTCTCTAAATTTTCATATAAATTTAAAAAATAACATAATTATTACACTTTTTTTTTCTCCTACACAAATTTCTAAAATAAATTTCTTCCAAAATAAATTTCTTCTCTAAATAAAAAATTTCTCGTTTTAAGTCACTAAAAGAACAAAACCTAAATGACTATATTTATGGGAGATGATCGATTGTCACAGCTTCTGAATATAATGAACGATAAAAGGTAAGACAATCCTGATTAACTATATAAGTTTAAAGTATATCATAATTTCCTTCTTAACTATACACTCGTGATTGATTGATCACAATTGGGTAATTTCGATTTCGAGCTGGTCAGGATCCCCTTAGTAATGTAAAAATCATGATAATCTGATGGAGAGACTGGATGATGCTGACCTTGAGATTGGCAAAAATCTCATTAGAGATTAGGGGTTTGTTGGGCTTTAATCTTTAGATCTGAGATTGGGTCGAATGTCAAACCGGGCACATCAATTGGAATTTAAACGAAGTAATAATATACGAAGAAGATTAGCTAGATTTTTTGGTCATTATTTTTAGAGATAAACTTGGTAATTGCATGGTTTAAAATTCTCTCAAGTTTGGGCGAAGTTTGGTAGCCTAATAGAAAAGAAAACTTCAACTCTCTCGTTAGGGTAAGGTTTTCCATGATATCACTCTAGTTGACCAATTAATTAATAGAAGAAAAATGCTACTCCATCCGTCCCACTCACATAATTCACTTTAAAATGTATACAATTTATTATGAATTGTGAGATACAACACCTAAAATAACTAATTTATCACTATTTTTTTCACTTATATCTTTACTTTAAAAGTAAAGGTTAATTGTGAACCATACAATGTAATATTAGTAAGGATATGTAATGTAAATAAATTTAAAGTGAACTTTTTAAATAGGATAAATTTTTTTTTTAAAAATAAACTCTTTGAATGGTACAGATGGAATATATTTTACTCCTAAATAGATGCCCATTGTTATTGCCCTTAAATTATATGATAGTGAAAATTTAAACTTTAAAAAGTTTTGTTATCATTTTGAAATAGACACATCTCTTTCATGAAATAGACAACCTCATTTAATAACTAGGCACCCGGCTTGCATTATAATAGGGCATGTTTTTTTTTAACAAAACGATTTTGAAAATAAATTTTGAAAAATAATTTTATAATGTAAAAAATGTAAAAAGTAAATGTTGAATAGTAAAAAGTTATATTGAAAATGATGGAATATAATTAAAATATATTAAATTTACTGTTGAAACCAAAACCGTTCTCAAAACGAAACAAAAAGAACATGCCTATCATACCACATGCTCCATTCAAAGTGGGAAAAGAAAAAGCTTTTACCCATACTATTAAAATAGTTCAGTATTACAGTTATTTATAAGTTCGGAGATATAATTCGAAACATTATTCTTTATACATGAATCGAATAGTCACAAAAGAGAATACAATTATTTATAAATTATAGGATACAATTCGAAACATGATTCTTTATTGATGAATCGAACGGCCACGAAAGAGAAAACAACACCCGAATAGTAATTGCCAATAGAGAGTTTTAAAAAATGACAAATTAATTGTACACCACAACGAAAAAATAAAAGTAATATGAATAAATATTATGCTCATCGTTCCACTAGAAAATTCCATATTGACAAAGGTATAACATATTATGAATGTCAAGGTACAAAACACCTAAAAATAACTAATTTTGATATTATTTGTTTCATTTATATCCTTACTTTTTAATTATGAGCTAATTGCGGACCACGCACGATTATACTAGTAATGGTATTAGAAGTAAAAAAAACTGAAAGTGAATTCTTTTAATGAAAAAATATAAATTTATTAAAATAAACTCTTCTAATAAAATAGAGCGAGTATAATTTTTCAATAAGAAATAAAAACTAAAATAATACATTTTTATTTGATGACACATGATTTTTATTTTTTTTATTTCCCTCATTCGGGTTGCTGACATGAAAACCTAGCTAACTCCTTAGGATGGGGACAAAATTATACGGACCGGTGGATTAACATTAACTCTCCCTTTATTAAAATTCGGTAATTGGCCCATTTTTGTATGGGGGAAGAGGCAAGTGCTTTTCTCAAATCCCAGCAACTTCTACCTACTTTACACCCGCAACTTTCTTCTTTCTTTTTTTTTTTTTTTTTTTTGAAATTTTCTTTTTTTTTCTTTTGAGGGCTGCTTGATTAGTAATGATACTTTTAACTTTAAAATTAAGATTACTGTTTTTTCAACTTTCTGTTAATGGGGGTCTACTTTGTAATTTAACGTTTATTTACTTTTTTACTTTTAATTTTAAATTTGGAATATTGCTTTTAGTGTAAGAAAAACATTTTCATTGAAATTTGAAATCTGATTATTGCCGCCGCTGGAATTGACGATCATGAGGACACGTCAGCACCGACAACTAGACACTTCCAAACTTAGGGGATGATATAAATTTCTACAAACGGCCGTAAGTAATTGAAATTAGTAAATAGCCGGCAAATAATTATTGCTAGAGTTTTTTTCTTTTTAATTTAATTTTTTAGTATGGGATCTGCACTTACAATTTAGAATCCCCTCACCTCATAAGTTTCGATTGACGTATACACGTTAACTCACATGTAGACTAACCGTTTAACTAAGTGATCGAACATGTTTCTAGAGTTGTGGTTATATTGATTCTTGGCTAATTACTAAGTGGGCGTAAGTAATTGAAATTACTTTATTGATACAGTTTTTGGGAGCACGCTCCTTGATATGACGTAAAAAGTCCGGCGTATGGATGCTCCTGTTTGGCTCAATGAAGATCTTGAACGTTCAGGCCCAAAACAGAGATTGACGGACAAAATGGATGAAGGCAAAGATGGAAACCGAGCTATGGAGGTCGGATTAGTGAGGACCTGGATATGTATGAAGAATATTCCGGTGACAAAGACAAACAATCAGAAAGAAGCGGGGCTATCCCCCCTGTGTAACTCCGACGGTCAAATTAGCAACATGTAAGCAGAAAAGGGTATTGACCAAGAGCTTAAGAGAAATTGCATCAAGAATGGCTTACCTGAAATGAGTCTGGTGACTGAGTATTTATAGGCTCATCTTGATATATCCGTTGTGCTGTGATGAGCTGTATGATATGTCCGTTGTGCCATGATGACCTGCACTTCCAACTACTCTCCTTTTTATGATGACTTTAACGTCCTTGTAATAACGGTTATAATTTGACTCCTTTGTCATTATTGCTCCTGCATATATTAGATTCATGGCCCTACAATGATGTTTAGCTGTCATGCCAATATTACCGTTATCCCGACCTGACCTAAGCTTTACCGACCTAAGATTTGCTGACCTAAGCTCTGCCTGTCTTAAGTTTTACTGATCTAAGGTTTACCGACCTAAGCTTTGCCTGACTTAAGACTGATCTTAGCTTTACCGACCTAAGATTTACTGACCTAAGCTCCTTGAGCTTTGATATCTTGTTTACCGACCTAAGCCTTCATGACCCAAGCTTTCCCGACCTAAACTTTCCTTGTCTTGATTGGGCCAAACCCAATGACTTTAGCTATTTTTATGCACATCACTCCTGATTATACCTCCTTTGGTTAATAAAACAAGTTCTCCATTTTCACCAAAAAGAAAGTCATCTTACTAGTTTTGGACTGTGGGAGTACTTGGGTTATTTAAAAAATTATTGAGTGAGAATGAAAATCACTTTGTTTTTGACTCATATAAAGAGTCGATTTTATAATGTTATATTGAATATTATAAATTGGACATTTTTTTTAGTGAGATGGGGAAAAGGAAAAATAGAGCTCCCATTAAAATTTTATATTATTAAATTAGAAATAGGATACTGTCGAAGAGTAAAACATTATTAATCACAAAGAATATAAGTAAGAATTATATAATAAAAAATAAAAACTAAGAAAGACTTTTCATTCCTTGTTATTTAAGAAATATGAATCATAAATTAGACAATTAAACGATAAAAAAAAATAATAATAATAAACTACAACATAAATTAAAGAACATTCTTTGACACTATAAAACAACAAAATTTAAAAGGGGCATGGGATAGATTGCTGCCACTTATTTAGATATTTGATTGACAAATGTATGCAGCACAATAGAGCCGGCCGCCACCCCCGCCGGCCGTCTTACAATTACGAATTTTTGGACCGCCGGACACCGCTCAAACACACTTGTCAACTTCACACAAATCCACCTCAAAGTTACAACTCAATCCTAAATACTTTTCAATTATATTTTTTTTCCAGACAAATATTGCAAATAAGTTATATCGTGTTTGACTTTAACAAATGTGACATATTCAGAAATTACACGAATAATGATATGTTTGTGTTTCGAATAATAATATGTTTGTGTTTCTTTGACGATATATATAGTGGGTGACGATATTTAAAATTAAAACTATCAAGTGATTTATGTTATTCTCTTGTTCATAATTGCATTCAAATTACAAAACTTGGCAATTAAAAATGTAATAAATATGTATTATCAAGGAAATATAACAAAATAGTAGGGGTGGGCACGAATTGGTTTTCTCGAATTGTGGTTTCCTTGAATTGGTTTCCTCGAATTTTAAATTTTTTTTGGCCAATTCGAAAACCAAACCTAATTCGATTTTAAACTGAAGAAACCAATTCGAATTTGTAATTCGAATTCGGTTCGAATTCGGTTTTAAACCATAGAAACCAAATTCACAAAATTAATTCCATAATCAAAATTTTACAATCTAGTAACTAGTTTGAACAAATAAATCCAGCAGCAAACTCTTCTAGAAAAATAAATCTAAGTTCATCCTCTCAATCACATGCATCCTATAAGCCTTAAAATCATCATGTAAGCATAGTTTTGGTAACCAATGCAGCTGATCCTTAGCCCAACTGTATCCGCACCTGATATTAATATAAAGAAAATAAAAGTAAGAATTAAGAAACAACACCAGGAGAACCGTGAAAATCGATGTCATGTAGAAAGCAAAGCAAGGAGGAGAAGTATACTTTGAGTTCTGCAATCCATTGCAGAATTGAAGCGCAAAACCTTCCGCAAAGACGGCACCGGCGGAAGGAGCAGGGGATCGCGGCAGCGAGAAGATCCGATCTAGAGCAAACGTGAACGTACGACGGCGAGAGAACGGAAATTACAGCATGTCGTCGGAATCGGTGATGTTTGTCTGCTGGGTTATCTTCCTCGGCGAACTGCAAAAATGGAGGAGGACAAGAATATAAAGAAAAATGGAGAGGGAGGAGAGGTGGGAGGGAACTGAACTCGGGGAGGCGGCGGTTGTGTGATAATACTTTAGAGATTAGGTTTTAGTTTTACTCATTAGGTAAGCTTTAGCCTTTAACTTTATGACATCTTTATCAATTTAAAATATTAGCTTTTAACTTTATGACATCTTTATTAATTTAAAATATTAATAAAGCCTTTAGATGGAAAAAAACTAATAAATATTAATAATAAAACTAATTCGAATTCGGTTTGGTATTTGGTTTGAATACCCAATTCGAAAACCAATTCGAAAACCAATTTCATAATTCGAATTCGGTTTCAAACCAAACCTAATTCGAATTCAAAATTCGAATTAGGTTTTTTCACGCTGCTGCAGGAAAGAAAGTTATTCTCCGGAACTTTTTTGAATAGGAAATTCCGACCGAATCGTGGTTATTATTATATAATTTTATTTTTGATTTATTTAAAATTTTGCTACCAAATAATACAATATCAGTCCTTCTAAGTACAAATACAAATCATCAAATTATTTTATGGAATAACTTTGCTTCTTTACAAAACAATGAGCACGTGGCAGAGCAGCGCGATGATGTCCATATTCAGAGGTGGTCGGAATCGTGTACTGGGAACAACCCTAGTAATAAAGAGTAAAAATGAGAAAGACTTCCTACGTTGTTTACACAATCTCCTTTATGTAGGATTTTCATTGTCTATCTTGTCGATAACAAAAACCTTACCATTTACCTATCTCTCATCGCCTCATAATATGATTAAATCACATCTTATTAAAATGTGGTATACGTATTACGCTGATATCTCATGTACCCATACACTATCACCATTTTAGTTGATGTGCAAAGTTTTATTTATGTCACAAAATATCTTTCAAACGGATAGGTAATTACTAGATGTGAAAATTTCCTAATCATTGACCAATCATTCTAACCCCGGCCGGGGGCGTTAGACCGGTGGTGGCGGTGAACCGGTAGGGACTCGGGTAGAATATTCCGTTCCGGACTGAAGCTTCTCTGACATTTCTCACATGTAATTGACTCGATTACGATGGAGCGGTCAAACCGGAAAATTCGATTAATCGGAAAATGGAAAACCGGAGGAAATGGAAACAACGTGCCTAATATTCACATGCAGCCATATATTGACAAAGTCGCCTTTCACGAATTCATGAATTATCAAACGCGCCATCGAAATTCCAGAATTAGTACCGCCCTGTTTTGACCTTCTTGGATTTATGCGTATATTTTTAAACTTCCAAAGTAGTAATACTTTTACCTCTATTTTAAGTATTTTATGAGTAACGAGTCAGTGTTCCAGCGGTTTGTAACGCACAATGAACTACTTAAATGTTGAGGGTTCGATTCCTACATCTTCAAATAAGCGATACTTATTAGTTTAACATATTGTAATACAGCAGCATATATCATATTATACATAAGCTCATACATAAGATGATAAACTTAATATTCAAATAAATTGAAAGTTAAAACTAAAACCATGCTCGCAACACATTATATGTTAAGTTTGATATGTACTGTTTTTAGAATATAACCACAGATATCAAAGTCTATGCTCGATACGCACGTCGTCAAACTGTCATACAGGTTGGATACAAATTTTTTTGGCTCCATTGAGCCATGTTAATTTTCAGCCATTCATGGATGGGAATGAACAGTAACACTAAAATCGAGTGCCACTAAAAGTAAATTAAAAAGAAAAGAAGGGCAGAAAGAAAGAAAGAAAGTTTGGAAGGACAAGATTGCATTGCCTGATGCTTCCTTGACAGGGCAGCCAGCCACGTCCAACCAATCGCATGCATTATGTTGGCTCATTTTCTGGGTGCGCTCTGCGGTGATTAATATATTTATTTTTTAAATAATTTCAGATAAAAACTAAAAAGAAAAAAAAGGAAAGAAAAAGAATAGTCAAACCTTAACAGCGTTTCCAGTGCACTCCCAGCTTCCCTTTTGAATTGACAATTAAAGCGGTTATAACTATATTTATATATATAATATATTTATTATTACTGATAATTTTTGACACGATATAAACATGTTAGGGTTGAGTCTTGCCAAATACGCAAGTTATATGGGTTGACTCGAATAACTAAATCGATAAAGTTATGATTGAAAATATCAATATGTAAACCAGTTAACCCGAATTCGACACGAGAATTTTGTACCACGATACAAATAAGAAATGTTCGCGGATTAAATGAATAGACACAAAAAATTAAACGGATAAGATTATAATTGTTAGATGTCGACACGAAAATTCGTTAACCCGAACACGATAAGTCGGACATGACAAGATTTGCTATATTTATATTTACTAGTAAATAAATATAATTAATAAATAAAATACCACGCGTAACAGCCAAGCGTAATAAATCCCAGAAGAAGAAGAAGAAGAAAAAAAAAACTGAAAAAGAAAAGATAATTATAGAAAAGGGAGAAATACCATTAACCCACCCACCAGTTTCGCCCACGAATCTCTTCAGTGCTTTCACCCACCATTTCTTCTCCGCTTTTTTCAAAATTTCCTTCTCTTCTCTGCAACCAATTTTCCTCTTTTTTATCTTCTTCTTCATCATCACCGTCATCACGACCTGGAACACCGTGCCGTTTGTTGTAATATTTTATTCCAACAAACAAAATAAATTGAATTTGGATTTCATCTCTAAAGTATAAACTGAACTCGACCCCCTTTTTTTAGACCCCATAAATTACTCTGTTCTGAGAGATTTTTGAAATTATGGACTGTATGGCTGCGAAAGCTTTGAAATCGAGTCTGCTCTCTGATATTGGCGCGAAATCCGCCGCCGGGCAGGGCTTCGTCGACGACGTTTTGTGCGTGACCGGCCTTAATAACGTCCCATGTGATGATTTTTCGGTCGACGACCTTCTTGATTTCTCCGGTGAAGATTTTAAGGACGACGCTTCCAAGGAAGACGATGAAGAGAAAGATTCCCTCTCCGGCTCTTCTTCCGTACACCACCGGAATTCCAATTATTCCTCTTTTTCCGAAACGGACGATTTTGGGTTGCTCCTCGCCGGAGAACTTACCGCTCCGGTAAGCCCCTCAAACCACCAAAAATTAACATGACATTAATTGGTTGTTTTTATTTTATTTTATTAAAATTTTCTGATAAATTTAGTGTTTTTGTTTTTTCTAGGCGGATAATTTGGAGAATTTGGAGTGGTTGTCTCAGTTTGTGGATGATACCCAGTCGGAATTATCTTTGTTATGTCCGGTCGGAAGTTTCAAGGAAAACAAAGGGAGCTTCTCAGGCAAGTGGACCGAACCGGCGGTTCACATGATTAGAGTCCCCTGTTTTCCGTTGCCGGTTCCGGTCAAAGCACGAAGCAAACGTTCAAGGCCTAATGGCAGAGTTTGGTCTGGGTCGCCGTCATTGACCACCACAGAGTCGTCCACCACCACGTCGACCTCATCGTACGGGTCTTCTGCTTTGTCGCCTTTTGTTTTCTCGAACCCGTTTCAGGACCTCGAATCATTCTCCAGCGTCGAGAAGCCTCCAGCCAAGAAGCAGAAAAAGAAACCGGCTTTCGCCGCCGACGTTGACGCCGGGTCAACCGGAGGACAGTTAACGTCACGCCGTTGCAGTCATTGCCAGGTTCAGAAGACCCCACAATGGCGAACCGGACCGATGGGACCCAAAACGCTGTGTAACGCTTGCGGTGTCAGGTACAAGTCCGGCCGGCTGTACCCGGAATATAGACCGGCGTGTAGCCCGACTTTTTCTCAGGAAGTTCATTCGAATAGCCATAGAAAAGTTTTGGAAATGCGGCGAAAGAAGGAGATGACCGGTCCCGCGGAGGCCGGTTTTAATACTATGGTCCCAAGTTTCTGAGGGTTAGAGAAAGGTTTGTTAGTAAAACCCGAACCGGTTCAGTTTAGGTCTAGCTCGGCGCGGTTCAAATTTGTACAATTTTGTTGTCCGGTCTGATCGTAGGAAGGCAGGAGGATAGATTGTTTTAACGTTAATTTAGTGAGGTTATGATGAATTTAGGTTATTATGTTTAGAGTTTTTGTCTTTTTTTTCTTTCAGTTTTTTATATGGGCAGGGTTAGAGTCTTGTACTAATTGGATGATTTATGAATTCAGGAATTACTTTATCTTTGTTTTGTTAAAAAACGAGAAATTATTCGGTATCCGTTACAATTGTTGCAAATAGTGCGGCAATTATTATAACCGAAATTAAAGTTTATTTTTAAACTCTTTACATGTTCATTATTCTATCGAGAAAATAACACGTATTTTTCAAGTGTATCAAATTATATCGTTTTACATGATGTAACGGATACACGAAATAATTTATTTTAATAGCAGTTATCTTTTGAAGAAACCCTAGTTGAACCGAAACAAAGCAGGAGATTGAACAATTCTTAACAGCTGTTACCGGTGGCCGTTGAAATGAAAATGGGATGCTGCCAACTTCTTTATTTAATTGTCACTGTCCAAATTAAATGCCTTTGCATGTCTTTTATTATTTTGTCCTAAAATACTTGGTAAATGTTTCAAATTACACGAAAATTTAACTTTTACCGACGAAAATTCTAATTTCTAACATGTTCCAAACCGATTCTCGAGGGGAGCGCTTTTTTATTTTATTTTATTTTATCCTTAGAAAACGAAAAAGTCCATGAGTAGTTACTGGTTTTACACGACTCGGGCTCAAAGTCTTTCTACCCCTTTAAAATTAACGACAGTCTTCGGAAAAATAATATAAAACAAAGGAAAATAGGAGGGTCTCTTTATAAGATCATTCAATTGGTAAATAATAACTTATGATGTATTAGTAATGAAATTGTATAAGATATTGTATACCCATATTCACTGACTGAATTGACTCGTGAAAGAACTAGAGTGTTACCTTAAAATAAAAAGAAAGACTATAATCTCTTCGCGAGACAATTCATTCAATGAATAACGGTTTATGCAATGGATCATGTAATTGCATTATCAATGCATCATATGCCATTAATCCCATGTTCTATTAAAAGAGTCTACTTTGTTGTACAAAAATAGTACAATAAAGTGAAATCTTCTAATAAAACGGAAGGAGTATTCACCAACTGAATGATCTCGTGGCTAAACTGTAGTATTTTCTTAAAATAAAAGTGTGTACTCTCTCTCTTTCGTTACCATAAAGTCAAGTTGCTTTAGATTAAGAGTTTTGAAAGTATGATACGCAAAATATGTCATTTTGAACGTTATATAAAGCAAATACTAAATTTGAAGAGGTAGGATTTACTACTATAATAAATACGAGGATATGGTAAGAATGGGAAAGAAAAGAGGGAAGGAATGGACTCATATCGGGTCATCAACATCTTTAGGTGGGTTTGGAGCCCACTAAGGCCCACTAAGGAGTAAATGAGTGTCCTCTAAAAGTTGTGTGGTGCTGGCTGCCAACCGCAAGTGGGTTTTTGAATTTTGAAATATCTGGATTCCGAGCAGGCACCCACACCACTGAAGTTGATCGTCTCGAGAGCCAATTGGGGTTATAAATGGGTTGACGAGTCACTATTAACCTATGAAGTTTCTATCGTGTTTTAGTGTAGTGATATAAATTATCATAAAGTGTGGTAATTTTAAGTTTATAAAACCTTTTGTCTATCCAACTCCTGTTTTCTCTACATACTCTCATAATATGAAGTGGACTCCATGATGTAATATGTGAGTCCCACCTTAAAATGCGAGAAAGTTGACATAGAACATATAAATTGGACAGACAGAAGATCTGATCTCAATTTTAAGTTGTATATATATGGGGTTAGCGAGTCACTTTAACAAGTCAGAATTGTATTGTATTTTCGTGTCACGTCAAAAATTGTCGTCCTTACATGTCACGGTAAGCAGGTGAATTATCTCCAACATCTAGATAGTTTACCCTACGCACTAGCTGTTGGGACACTAGTTCGTTGCTAATTTCTCAGTTGGATTTGAACTAAACAATGAATAATAAAAGCTAGGCTTGGGCTTAGGTGCAGGTGCAGCAGTAAGTGATGGTGGAGTGGACCCCAAAATTCTCATGTGGTTGCTTGCCTTGCCATGTGGGAGTTGTTGGCAATGATGACAGACGTGCATCTCCTCTCTACTATAAATCATACTAAAACAAGGATGGAAAAGTAGCTACTGTTTTTGGTACTATGGACAAGCAATAGTTTTCAATAATTCATTTGTCTTTTCTTTTTTTTTTCTTTTATAAATAATATTATTATAAATATTTTCTATTTCTATCCGTTTAATTAAAAAAATTCACCTCATAATACCGAAAGTATAAAGTGAATTTTTCTAATGAAACAAAATAGAATGAAAAGGCATTTTAGGCAGACAGATTAAGGAAGAAGGCCAATAAGATCTTCTGGCTGCCACATATTTGTCATTTATGTTTAACCTTTCACGATAAGAAATTAGATTTCACAATGTGACATATAGGTCTCTCCTTCCATTTCATCTGCCTGCATGTCATCAGCTCGCCCTACCTGTCTTTTATGTTTAGTCTTTTTTAGTCTTTCACAATAAGAAATTGAGCCACATAATGTGATATTTGAGTCTCACTTTTCGTTCCACTATAAAAAAATTAACATAAATAACAAAAATAAGACAGACAGAAAATTTGATCTGTCATCGATGCTTTTGCTGGTTTAGATAAGGCAACAGCTCCAACATAGGCACAACAGTAGTAAACAGATGCTCCTAACAGAAAAGAAAGGGGGAAATGAACCTTTACGGCTGGACTTGGAGGATACTGCAACCAAACAGATGTTCCTAACAGAACAAAAAGGGGACTTTTTTCGTCCCAACAACGCCATAAACGTAAGAACCTGTGCTTGTTCACGTTTCTCACAGCAAAGCAGATAAGGCAATTCATTGAAAACTTCAAAGTGTATATACAAGAAGAAAAATGACAATACAGCAGAAGTGTTCTTCCAACATCTGCAACACGAAACAAGTGCAAGAGAGAGCTGTTTGAAGGTTATATCATCAGAAAAGTTACTGAGAGATAATTGTGAGATCATACTTCTTCTTCCTTGCATTTACAGTCAATTTACCACTCATTGACATCCACGCATCAGTAATAAAAGTTTGATGGCGTGCGCGAAATCGATCATTACCGAAAGAATGTTGTACAAAGTCAGGCATCTAAGAGTGTACCATTAACATTGTCTAAACTTTTAAACTCCTCTGGGCAGCTAAAGCACAAAGAATGGTGGGGGAATTCCTTCTTCACTTCTTATCGATTGTAAGGATGCGAATCACGGCTAAACCAACTGCAGATATGGAGGCTAGGGTACCTATGCAGTATTTCATGACGTCATACTTTCCGGCTTCAAGTTGGGCCCTCAATGCATGAATCTCCTGCATGATTGATAATTGCACATGAGAAGTAGTAATGGCATTATAGTACCATGATCATCCATATGAAATGAAAACTCACCCGATCAATTTTGTTGGTTAAACTGGTGGACTCTGCACTATGCTTAGACAGTTCATCACGTATTCGCCTGCTCTCAACCAAGTCAAATGAACCAAAGTAACTCAGAAAGGAACGAGACAGCCAATTATGGAAAGCACTGACCAAGTAAATGATAGTCTTGCATTTCAGAACCTTATTCCTTACCCTCTCTCAAGATTTTGATCCAAACGAAGGCCAGCAGTGACTTTGTCAAGCTCATACCTGTGTACCCAAAGAATAACCGAGTCTCACTGATGGCACTGTGCTTATTCAAAAGTTAAAAAAACCCACTATACTTGACCAAGGATGGTCCAGGTTTGTCTTCCTTTTTTACTTCTATACTTTTTTTGACAGCATACCTTAAGTCACTGCGCATTTTCTCAATATCATTCTGCAGCTTTTCAGTCTCACGTTGCAGTAAAGAAAAATGATGCTCCTGTAGGAAATAAAGATGAGAATTTGCTGGAATGAATAAGAAAAAAATGCATTTCAAGCATTTGAGGTGATACAGTGAACAAGAACCAGCTTCCTTGTCCAACCAATGCATAAAAGTAATGCTCTTAACAAAGTAGTCAAGGGTGCTTAAGGCGAAACATTCACAGATATCAAAAGGGGAAACTCTAAGTCTATACACATCTGAACCATAAGGATATTTCAAATCCGACTATACTGTCAGTTCGTTATCCTTACAATGGTCCATAATTCCTCCGTTACAAAAGGAGAACCTACACTCACGACAATTGACTCTTCTGAGGGGACTGTAGCTATTGTTATGGGAGTGTCAAGGTAAGTAACCAAGAAATCTATATCCCTACTTCAAATCCAGATATTTCTTTTCTTCTCAACTGGGTAATTGAGCACACCTGATTCATTCACCGGAATATTTGTATATTCAGAAAATTGCAAGACATTCAGGATCTTGACTGCAGCTATGGAGTTAAGAAATACTCATGGTTAAGTTAACTACTGCCTTTTCACTATAGAAACTCATTGAATACTTCAAAGCTGGAAATCCTTAAAGACCAAATACACTTATTGAAATTTCTCCTTTCATGATTAGTGACCAAACTATAGGGATTTGAAAGTCATCCAAAAGCTTTGCGAGGTTAGCTGGTAGGTTTACAGCACCGTAAGTACAGGATTTGATAGCCATAGTGATGCCAAAAGTAAGTTTAATATCTTCTCAAGTGTTTTTACCATTCTTACATCTGGATGGTCGATTATGTGCGGTACTGAAGGCAACATGGCTTAAACTATGACTTTCGGAACCAAGAGAAGTTCTGGATGGTTTTGTCACTCAGAAAAGCATAACTTGCAGTCAGTTCTGCTTTATAAGACTTTCATTAACTTAAGTAATTATTGGGTTAAATGGGTTAGGAAAAGGTTGGTACTGCAGGCAATGTTCTCTTCAACTGTGGCTTTGGAAATATGCATCATCTAACCGATAAAAGGTGTGATATCAGTGTAGTTGGTTAAAGTAGGTTTGGATGGGTAATCTTGACGTGAGGGCATGCAAGTGACCATTCAAGTTTTATTTCTTCAAGGTCAGACAAATGCCAAAAACTCTATCATGTTCCTTGATATCAAATCCATAATCCGAAAGTAAATCCTGTATAGGAACCAATATAGTGCTACTGGAAAAGAACCTCTAATACTTAAAGCATGATATGCAGTTATCACTACATTTATAACAAAGTCCACCCACGTATGCAGGAAAGCCAAAAGGTAAAGTAAGTGTACCTGAGAATTCTTAATTTCGGATTTGAACATGGAAAGATTAGATTCATGTAACATTTCAGCCTACAAATTTGCGAAACAACAAACAACACTTACACAATGCACTAGAATTGAGGTGATAAAAGTAAAACTGAAATGAAAAAGAAGGGCCACACATAACAAATTCTTACCTTCTGCATGTCAGTTTTTGAGAGAAAAGAATGTCCTACATTTTCCAAGCTATCATTCAGAACCTCAATTATAGCAGATGTGATTGCCTCCGCTTGCTGCAAAGGTACACCTTGTGCTTCCAAATTCTTAACCTATGAAAAACAGAAACAAAAATATGCCCACACTCAGAGCACAAAATCACGAGCTATCCTGCTCTTCTCAACAATGCGTATTGACTAAACTCCAGAGCAGATTGACAACACAACCGGAATTTTTTTTTTAATGTGGAATTATGGACTAAAATATATATTAAAAAAAAAAATGCAGGTTATTAAAGGAGTTAGGGTATCAATAAGCAGAGCAAGAACAATACCAGCTTCAACGTATCAACAAGAAAGGCACGGTTGCCGTTAGGTTTAACAAGCTGAGAGATCTGCCTGAGATCGAACCGGTTCGCCGGCGACGAATTCGAAGACAAGGAACCGTAGAAACTAACCGAAGAGGTGTTCGACTGGAATTTATTCAAGGAGACGGAAGCATTAGGAGAAGCAGCAGGTTTACACGTATTGAGGCTCCGCAATCTGGATAATCCACAATCCGTTTCCAACCGAACCACGCGCTTCCAAACCGCCGCCGCCGCCATAGATTTCCTCAATAAATGTTCAAGAAAACAATATCAATATTCAATAATCCACAGTTCCCGTTCCAATCAGACGGTGATTAATCCAAAATAATCCGGCGATCGCCTAGAAATTAAAGAATGTAGATGTTGTGTATGTGAAATTGCGCGACTGAAACCAAAAAAATTGGAGGGATTAAGAAAAAGCGAATTCAAAAATGGCGCCTTGTGAGTGGAAGATTGAGGAGAGATGGCGGCGAATGGGAGAGAACGGATGAGGGGAAGTTGGAGGAATGTTAATGGTGGCCGAAAAATGTGACGAAATTCATTGGCGCACTTTTTTATACGGTTTGCTTCCTCAGGGAGGCAGCTTCTGCTTGCTTTGCGTGCAGCACCTATGCTTCTTCTTTTTTGGTAAATTACACTAATCACCCTCAAAGTTTGAAGACAATTATTAAATACCTCTTGATTTGAATGAAAAATTAAAAAAAAAAAAAATCCAAAACTATAGAAAGACTTCAAAGATTATTTTCGAAAGCAAAGTGTCCTCTATTCAAATTGTGGGGAAGAAATGGGATACAAATGATGGAACAGAGTTCCAATTGGTATAGTCGATGCTGTTGGCTTTGCGATATTGTACTATTATATGAGCTATAGTATTGTGTTGTCTTCTAACCCATGATAGTCTATCAAGGCCGGCTGCGGCCCTTAGCTGGACTATGTCCTGGATGATCAACCCAAAAGGCAATCTATCCTTTGTGGGGTTGTTTGTTGTGCTGACCACACTCTATGCGTCTCCCACCGGCCATTGCACTCTGAGGTGGTGATGTGCTGCTTGGTTGAGGGCCTCTCTTGCTGCCAGGGCTACTGCAATTTTGGCGGGGGTTACGTTTGGAATTAGCCTAGTGAAGCCGAAGATCCAGGTTTTAGTGTCCGAGTAGCAGGCTACTCCCACCGAACATGAGTTGCGATTGGCATTTAGCGCGGCATCGAAGAATATGTTGGGGCCGAGGGGTGGTGCTTCCTGTTGTTTGGGGGGGGGGGGGGGGGGGGGGGGGGTGGAGAGAGGATCTAACTTTGTCAAGAAATAATCTTTTCTTGGATTTCTTCATACTTTAGATTCTATACTTTTTTAGCACTTAAACTTGGAGAGATTATTAAGTGCATCTGTTGCATCACTTAAGATGGTGCAGTCAGATACATTTAGAGGATAGAGTGCTATTTTGGGAGAAAACATATGTACATGTAGGGGCCATTATTGAATAGAAATCTGAATTGATGATTTATGATAGACTTGTTGCACTATTTTTAAGGATGTAGCGGATGCATCTAATAATTTTTCCTCAAACTTGAAGCTGGAGGAGAGTAATTGAATCTTTAGGGGCTCATTTAGTAGTTTGACTAAATTTGCAGGGGAGTAGTTGCAATTTAGCCATAAACTACCTTTACTAAAACGCCAACTCGCCAAGGATGAATAATAAGGAAGGGATATTCGTAGTTCTGTGTCAATTGGACCAATAGATAGAAAAATTAGAAATTGGTTTAGGCAAAGATAATATACATAGGGTTTTTCATCTTAATCATGTATTTTCCCCTTATTTACATCTTTCAAGTTTCAATCCACGAATTGTTTAGATGACACATGTATTGAACTTTGTTACAAAAGTAATGCGTAACCACATGTGTCAATTTTAAAATATTTACACATCAATTTTAAAGGTCAAAATATATCTATCTGTCAAACCCTTTACGTTAATAAAGGTCAAAGTATCATCTGTGTGAACGATACTGTCTCGTTTTAAGACAGCTCCCAATCCATCCATACCAATTCATTGGTTCATGGTCAACGCAGCCAATACAACACGGGAAAATTCGCTGGCTCCTTGTACTTTCCGAACACAAATGGAGAATCACACAATCAATCAATCCCATTATTGTACAGAGAATATATTCCATACTCTAAACTTACTACAAAAGGCTTATACCACTGACCTTACCTCAAATGCTACCCAGAAAACCGCACATACGAAATGCGATCGACATTATTCTCTTGCAACAAAAACTGTAAGCTTGTCAAAGACCGTTGTATGAAACTACAACTATTATGAGAAACCAAAAGAAAGCCTACAATAAGGTCAAAATTCTAACATTAAACCACTGTACAAAATCAAACTATTCTTCTAGGAATGAATGTAGTTGCATCTATTCCCTTTCCTACATCTTCCCTGGGCATTGTACGGGCACAGTACATCTCTGGGAACATTCCTCAGATCCACTCCTCTTCTTCCGAACGATGATTGCCTGTTCCAAGGTCTACCACTATTGCCGTAACCAGAATCTCCGCCCTGAGGTCCGTTGTCCCTTTGACCTGAGAAGTTACCTCCACTCTGATACTTGTCTGGTCCCCAGCCTGCTTGATTCCCAGGTGGTGCCGGCGCACCCCAACCTTGGTTTGCATTCCCCGATGGTGGCCCGGGTATGGGAGGAGGAGGTCCTTGATTGCCACTTGCCATGGGGCCCCAACCAGCTCCCCCGGGTGCTGGAACTTGAACAGCAGGAGGTCCCATGTTGGCAGCAGGAGCAACCCAACCAGTATTTGCAGCCCCCATTGGCAACCCCTGAGCTCCAGAGGGCACAGGTGGAGGCGGTGCAACCCACCCAGGACCTACATTACCAGGTATCTGCCCTTGCATAGAAGATGATCCTGCATCTCCTCCAGTAGTCATAACCCAACCAGAATTTGCATTTCCGGGAGGTGGTCCTTGAACGGCAGGTACCCAGTTCATATTCGTAGGCCCTGGTGCAACCCAACCCATGTTCGGGTTTGCTTGCATTGTTGCCCAGCCTGTGTTTGAATTTTCAGGTCTCAAAGCGGGAGCAGAAGAGTTGGTTTCTGCATGCCCTGTGCCCCAAGCTACAGTTGGGATAGCTGGTGTCTGCATATTGAGCTGATTGCTCTGAGCCATGGGTCCCCAAAACTCAGGCTGAGGCAAAGCGGAGGAACCTGAATTTGAAAATTTGACAGCAGGATTCTGAGCTGGAGGTGTAACACCACCCCATTGATTATAAGCTTGCTGTTGTCCAGGCACAGGAGTCAATGGAGTCGATTCTACCTTTTGTGTATGAGGTCCACCCCAGCCATGAGTTTCAATGTGAGAATTCTGACTAGTCAATTGAATTGCATTAGTATTATCCTGAGCTCGATGATGACCATGGTCCTCCACCGCACGTGCTTCTCCAACTTGAGTTGATGAGGTAGCTTGCAAAGCATGCACCGAACTGATGGCGCTCACAGAGTCATTTTTACGACCATTCATCAGCTGCTCCTTGGCTATAGGAACTGAAGCATTGACAGCAGACAAACTGCCATGATGCAATAAAGCTGAAGCAGGTGATTGTTTACCTTCTGGATATGAAGTTCCACCAAGATTACGACCTTGTTCACCAAACTCAACCGCATTGCTACGCACTGGGGTTGGAGAAGGAAGATTAGACAATTCAGTCCTAGTCCACTTTTCAGTAGAAAGTTTAGGACCCTCAACAAGAGCCCCTGAGCCTTTTAATAAGCCCATCTGAAGTATCTGCAGCCCACGGTTTTGCTCAATATTTGATCTTTCTCCAAATGTTTCTTCTCTAGGCAGCTGCAATGGAGTTTCAGAAGTCTTCACATAATGACCAGATAAGCCATGAGCAGCATCAAGAGTGACTGCTGTTGACAACTTAGTGTCTCCTGAAGACTCCTTCTGGAACCTTCCTGCTAATGCATCAGTCAAAAGTATAGACTCATCTTGTTTCTCACCAGCTCTCCAAATTCTCAAGCCATTGGGAAAGTACCCAGTGTTGCTCCATTTACGTAATTGTGTCATAGAGAATGGTCCTTGAACTTTCCCAGCTGGATCCTTGTAATGCCACATTTTTTGCGATTCATTAATCTTTATAACATTTTCTACTTCTTTAGTTGGGGGAGGGACTGATGAACTCAACGACGTCACACCAGATAATGGTTCAGATCTTGCCGCAGAATTGCTACTGAATCCAACATTCTCAGACCTGCTAAATGAACTGATATTTGCCTTATTTTCAGCATTCTCTCTTCCCTGATTCCACGAAGCATTATTATTCACCATGTCACTGCTCTGAGCAACATCTTCACCAGAGAGTGGCAAGTTTTTACTGAAAACACTTTTGTTAGATTCCCAAGTCTTGCTTGAAATATTCCCCCCATTCCAAGATTCTTTAGGAGAAAAATCACTTCCTGGAGAAATCGGTGCCCTTGCTCGCCTGGCAAAGCCAGAACCAGTAGTTCTCAGGAGACCTTCTGCATGCATGAGAAGAACATTATACGTGCCACTTTCAACACACCAACTTGCAAAATAACAAGAAACAAAATACAAGAAATTGAAAGAACCTTGTCTATTGTCATCAGAATCACTGTCATCATCTTCAGACTCATTGTTTGGATCCATCTTAGGATCCGCATGTATTTTTGGAATTTCCTCCAATCTTCTTAACCGCTCCTCGGGAGTCTTCAGAATCTGTAATTTCTCCACACACTCTCTGAGCGTGAAATTCAAGTTAAGGCTACACTCATCCTTTTGGAGAACAATGATATTTAAAAGCATTTGCATGGAACTTATAATAATGTAGTAACACATCAATCATAGGAATATGGTAACCATAAACTTTAAAGGGCTACTAGATAGTGAGTGAACCTAAGACATACTGATAAAATAACCTACAACCTATAATAGAACTTTTTCCGCGACTCAATTTGCAGGGCCACATAAAATATACTCCCTCCGTTCCATTAGAAGGGTCCAGTTTGTTGTACTGTTTTATTACAACAAACTGGACCCTTCTAATGAAACAGAGGGAGTGCAACTTAATAATGTAAGCATATTAGGTACTCTCAGATAATAAGGTCCAAGGCAGCCACAGCAAGCACAGTGCTAATTCTTACATTTCTCTACTCAACTGGAAAACAGAAAAGATAAATGTCTGCAGTGACACTTAACTTGTCTAAGAGAAAAAGAAAAAAAGAAAAGAAAGAAGAAGATCAGATTAAAGGATATTCTTTTCTACGCCCCATATCACTTGCTCGATCACGAAGATGACTAAGACGCAAAGTTTCTGATTCCAGCCACTGAAAAGAATGGCAAAAGCAGGCATACCAAAATATTAAATGTGGACAAGAGTTAGATGCATGCTTATACAACATTTTAAACGTAAAGGTAGAACCATGAAAAACCAAAAGCAAGAGATCAATCTTTCAGAGGTAATGTACTGAGGAAAGGAAAACTATAATGAGCATTAACATAATTAGCAAGATTCACCAGGCCACACTACTCACAAAAACGGAAGTAAAAGACTGACTGACGAATGGGTACCTGCAAGCAGTGATGCATATTGCATATTCTGATGAAAACAATAAATTTTCAATTGTGATTCTCTAACAATTCAATTCCAGCTCATTCAAAGCTTTTGGACTATGACAATCATTTTGTTCATTTTAACCAGTGAAGACAATCTTATCTTTCAACATACTCTCTCCATTCTTTTTGAAGTGTCCCAATTGAGATGGACACACTAATTTAGGAAACTAGTAAATTATCTATTTACGCTTAATGTTTGCGGGAAAATAAAGAAGTGCAATTAATGCCATTAGATTTGAGAAAAGTGATATGAATGGTGAAGTTGGAACTTTGCTCATTTCATTATTGAAATTTGCAAAGAGACTTATTTGAGAGGAAAAAGAAAAATTGGCTGTTGGGTCACTTAAAAAAAAGACCAGAGGGAGTATATCTTAAGTTACAAGAACAACAACACCCTAATGCATTAGTGCAAGCACGTAAAATGCCATATGTCTTCCTCTGCAGCATCTTGTTACACAGGAAAAAAGGAATTCATAAGATAATATATGACGATAAATGATGATAATCAGTCCACTTCGGCTAGATATAGACTTACATCATTCACTCTGGCTGTCTGTAATTCCATGGCCTTGTCAAGAATGTCTCCCTGCCAGCAGCCAAGGTATGTCAGAATTACAAAACATAATTTTCATGACAAAATAAAAAGGGGAGACCACTTTTGTAATAATTACCACAGTCATTCTGTTAAGAAGACCACATTTTATACTCTGACGCAACCTCTTGCATTCTTCCTGACAAATCAGAATAAACAGTATGTTACAACTTCAATTTATGGAACCCAAGCAGGGAAATAAACAAATAGGCCTTCAACTCCCTTGCTATCCATGCAGTCAAAGTAATAAGCAGAGATACAAGAGCAAATAAGATCCCATAGACAATAACCTTACTAGACTCAAGGAAATAACTCAAGCAAAGCCATCAATCATAGAGAAATAAAGACAGCAAACACCTACCATATTTAATACAAGCCACATGATAGAACTCTTGCTCCACAAACAAATCACTTTTCTTAGCATACGCAATGGCCAAATTCTTTGAGATCTCTTTTTTTTACTTCAATACTTCTAAAAAGTTCTAAAACTTAGGTGTGTAAATTGGGTGCAGCTTCACATCACTGTCATCTGCACATACCTCTGGACACTAGCTGAAGTGCATGATTAACATGCCAAACAGAAGGCAAACTAAACAAAATGTTGTTGACCAGTTGCTCATGAACAGATGTAGTTGTATTCTCCTAAAGAGATAAGGAACATGATTGTGTTATTGGGACAAAATGTCCGAATGAAGCCTCATATTAACGGTGCTTCAAGAACACATTATTTCTTGGCACAAATCAGAAAACTTCTGATTGTAATAAAAGCAAATAGGTCATAATAGTAGCAGTACAAACTACCAAAAGAATTCACATTTCTTCTTTTCTCCTTTGAGTGGCAAAGGGAAATGGTTGACAAAGAAAAAGAATGCATGTCAGGTAGACAATAGAACATATGAAGTACAATTTAGCATTACCTCAGTAAAGTCTTGATTAGAAATAGTATCAATGGATACGAGCTCTGTCTTGTTTAAATTCAATATCTCTAACATCACATTAGTGGTCCTTTTGCCAATTTTATATGGCTCAGTCGCTTTGCTTGTGCCTATATTAAAAAATGAACTTTAGAGGGGAACAGAGAAATGTATACCTTGAATCTTTGAACTGCTTTTATCATAAGATTAAAATTGAAATTGAGTAGACATGATATAAGTAGTTACCCACAACTTGCACAAGCCTATAAAGGTCTTGCTTTTGAGTATTCCCAGAAATTCTTATTCTTACAAAAGTACCAGAAACTTTATTCTGAAAGTCACCACCCTCTTCAAGAATATCCTCCATCAACTTTCGACGCAGGTATATTAAATTAATATTATGTGTATCAATCGCTGCATAATCATAACGATTAGAGACAGGTCCTCTGTCGCTCTTTTTCCGTATTTTCCGCTTCTTCTCTTTTGTACCCTTTGTCGAAGTGTCATCATCCTCATCGGCTTCAAGTTGGTTCACTTCAGTGTCAACAACACTGCCTTGAACATCGTCAGTATGAGCATCCTCTTTCACAAGAAAGTGAGATTCAAGTAGTTTTAACATTTCAAAATGACCAACTCTTGCCTTTCCAAAAAGATTTTCAAGTCTTGTGTCACATATGATTTGACTTTTCCGACGAGGATCACGAAGCTTATTTCTTTTGATATATTCAAGCAGGAGAGCCTGCACATCAAACTGAGAAAGAACAGATTTATCACCATTTTTCATGTGCATAACAAATTCCAAAAGCTCTTTTGATGCCCATTCCGCTTTGCTAGGCGAAGATATGCCTGCATCAGCAGAGTCCTCTTCCTCAGGAAGGGATCTTGACCGCTTCGTAACTCTTTTCCTTTTTGGTTTAGCTCCTTCTAAATCCTTGGCATCATTAAGAGAAGCTCCACCATCCTTGTTTTCCACTGGTGTCTCAGGTGATTCTTCCTTGCTGGTGGATACATCAGAACCCTTCCAGGGATTCTTGGCCTTCTCAATTTCAGATGACTTTAAAGATAACTTAGATTTCAACTCTGTGTAGTAATCCTTAAACAGAAACTCCCAGCTACTCTTGTCATCAAAGTCAACCTGACCCTGAATCAAGCAAAACTACAAAAGGTTGTGACAGAGTTTCCCCATCTAAGAAAGATGAAACTTTTAAGACGTTAACCAGAGCACATAACCCACACATGGTTGGATGAAAATTTTGAATATTTCAAAAGCATAATTATGAAGTGCTAAACCAAGTGGCCCATCTAGTCAAAGGAAATTGACTTTAAAAGTAAAAGGAACCAAACTACTGTTTGATAAATTGGTTAAATTACAAGGAATTGTTATGTCAACAAGAATCAGCAACATCTAGATTTTTAAAATTTTGACAAAATTGATAACAGTAGTTTGTCAAGGTTAATGATAGTACATGTTTAACACTTATAGCACTTGCAATGCCATAGGGAGGATATAAGTAGGTATAGGTAGTTAATTACCTTGGTGGTCAGTTTAGATGTAACATGTCTATGTACAATCAAAATAACTAGTAGTGCCCCAGGAGCTGTATAAACACCATTGATATTGAGAGAGCAGTCAATTAAAGGTAAATAACTTAACTAACTAATGCAAAATTTAACATAATCATGCTTGCTACCAATAAAATAACCAATCAAATGTGAGTGAAGAAAAAAGCCTTATCGTAGGAGTATGCCTATAACTTGTGCTTGTGTGGCTGAGGGAAGGAGGGAAAGAGAGCACATACATCATTACTTCCCTCAGAACCATTTTCTATTAGCAAGACAGTCCTCATGCAGGTCTCGCAAAATCCTTTATTTCCTCGGACACATAAGATAACTGCATCTTTTATACATCCTTTACACAAGGAATAGGGACAGGTGTAACAGGAATAATGAGCTGCCTTTTTACAAATGTTGCAAATATGCCAACCTGAAAAACAAGAAGGCAGTCGTCAACGTATGACACCGGTGGCACAAGAGGGATAAATATTTCATATGACAATGAAAAAGCACATTACTACCACAATCCATTTAACAGTTTACCATTCAAAAAGAAGACAAACCAATCTAACCCTCCATGAGTGAAGTAAAAAAGTGAACAGAGCAGTTTATAAAACTGAAAAAATCAATCATATCCATAATTCAAAAACTTTAGAAGGTGTCGATTTTTCAAGTGTACTAGAAGTCGTCATCTTTTTTAATATAAATGTAGCAGTAATAGTTCGCATATCTAAGAAGGTTTCAGGGGATCAACTTTGTCAAGATCTAGAGCTTCAATTCCGAATATATTTAAAGTATAAAACCCAGTAAAACTTTTCACACTACCAATCCATGTTGTTTTGTTAATTCGGACATAATGTGATTTATCTGGTGGAAAGCATACATCAGATAATTGAGGTAGAAAAGGATATTCAAACACCTCGGACTGTGGAATATCAACGCTACTGGTGGGCATCAATAAGTTGCTGTTACAATGAAATCACATTTGAGCCAATAATAACAGGACAGCTTCTGTTTCAGATATCAGGCGCACCTTAATATTGCGAACTGATTCTGGAATATATTAGCAGCCCCAAATTAACAATAAGGATGTTCCCTCAAATGCCAAGACTCATAGGGGAAAAATATATGGTACAAATGATCACAGTGCTGGCAATAGACAAATAAAGACAACAAAAATAGCAGATATACGCTACACGGAAAATTCACACCAAAAGATTAAGAGCACATGAATCTGATAAAACTAATTTACACAAGCTGAACATAGTTCATTTCCTCAGTAGATATGATCTTAATTTTACCCGGGTAAAACTTACCAACAATTGTTAAAATGTTGTAGTTCATGAATAGATACAGACATCACATGCATCAACACCAATATAAGCACACTCCCGATCTCAAGAATCAACATCAAATACAAGTAAAGCCTCAAGCCAGTAATGTAAGTGGTTTGGTTAGGATTCCGCAATTTTATACCTTCCAAAGATGGAAGAAACTAATTTGAACAAGGTTATAAAAAGAGATATGTAGTTACCACAATTCCAGCGACCCTTAGATCGAAAAAATGCCTCGTCCCTATTAACGCAAGAAGGATGGTAGGCTTTTGGGCAACCTCTGCGAAAAAAAAATGAACAGTGTTCCAAACTCAGTTACTAACAAGGCAAAAGAGGAGATAGTGTTGTCCTGCAACTCATAATTAACACCCTAAGTTGTTTTAGGTTTATAATTCTCTTATTAGTGTTCTTCCAAATCAGTTTTATGGACAATTGAAATCAGTTTCCAAATCCTCCACACATACCGTCGATCACATAAAACAAGGTCCCCACCATCAAAGCAAATGAAGCAAACGTCCTCCTCCATAACCTTTCGAGATTTTGATGATGTTTTAGAGTTCGTAATAACTTTAGAATTCTTGCCTCTCTTGTGTTTCTCTCCAACAAGCCTGCTTGACTCCCCCGCATCTGTTTCAGTTTCCATTTCTGCGTCAGCCAAAGCAGACTCCTCCTCTGCGGCCATGTCTTCCTCTTCCTCGTCTTGGGGAACATGCTTTGTATCATCTGTCTCAGGGCTATCCTCCACATCATCCACCTCAGTATCTGTTTCAGCTTCCTTCTTCTCTAATATTAGTCTCTGCTCTTCCTCAGTACCTGTCAGGATTTCCATTTCCATGCCAGCCAAAGCCAAGCCCTCCTCAGCAGCTATCTCTCCGCCTTCCTCATCTGAAACAGGCTTTGCATCATCCGTCTTTGGGATATAAACAACATTTCCAACCTCAGCATTTTCTGTTTCAGCCTCCTCCCCCTGCTCTAATACTACTGCCCCCAGTTCCTCCGCTGCACATGTTTCAGTTTCCATTTCCGACCCTATCAAATCAGGCTCTTCATTAGCAACTATCCTTTTGTCCTCAACTTGAGGAACAAGCTTAGCATCATCTGTATAAGGAATGGACTCAACATAGCCAACCTCCTCAGCAAGCATCTCTTCATCTTCATCATGTTGCTGACCGCAGTCAGCATCATCTGGCTCGGCAATAGATTCAATCTTACCAACCTTGCTCGCCTCTGTCACATCCTCCTCCCTTTCCTCTAATACAGTGTCCGGGACAGGAATTTCTTCAGGCAACCATTCCTTATTAGCCTCGTCATCAACCACAATGTCTGATTCTTGACCATCACACTGCAAGTCATTTGAATGTAAATTTTCTAATTCTTCTGTCCCATTTATGTCATCCCTTTCAGTGTCTGACACCACATCTTCCTTCCAACCCATCTCCGTCTCTTCGGGTAGGTTGGAAGACTCCAAACCCTGCAACCCAGTAGCGTTAGATTCCTCCTCAGTCACCGGCACATCCACTTTAGCCCCAGCTGTTAGCATCCCTTCAACATTCGTTTCTTTATCTTCAGCCGACTTCACTTCTTTCTCAGCTCCAGTCATCACGACGGAAGACCCCACTGCCATCACAACCGTTTCTGCGTCTTCCTCAGCAGTGCCGGACCCATCAGCCGCAGTTGACTGTAAAGTGTCCGACTCTATAATCAGCTTATCCCCTTCAACAACGGCTTGGGCTTCATCAACCACCGTGTCATTGCTCCTTTCAACAATAGCACCCAGGTCAGACTCTCTATCACCACCACTAGATGCACCCTCTATAAACTCCACCGTGTCAGCCGCTGCAAAAGCCTCTTCCACAGCGACCACCGGACCCCCTTGCTCCGTCAGGACCTCCACATGTCCTTCCTCATTCATCACCGCCTCATCTACCCCAATAAAATTAGAATTCTCTTCGCCAACCTTTTCCGTCAAAACGGCACCTTCACCGCCCCCACCGACTTCCGCCTCCGCCTCATGCATGTCCCCGGTCCCTTCAACTCCTCCTTGTCCTGCCTTCATCTCCTCCTCCTCCTCCTCTTCCCTCTCTTTCAAATCGAAAGGTGCCACGTCTGAGTCGCCTGATTTGGAAACGAATTCACATTCCTCTGCGTCGTTCGGTTCCCCGCCGTTCAATTTTTCCTCTCCGATTGCGAGTTGATGCTGCTCACTCCCTACCTCGAGCGAGGGTTTATCAAATTCCGTTGATGGAAACGTCTCCCCATCGTCGCCCATTAATACAAAACACCCACACCCGACCACACACACTATTTTTAAAACCCTAACCCTAGAATTTCTTTGTGGGCTCTGTTTCGATAGCTTTGCGGTGGTGTTTGACGGTGGCGCCGCGGTGTAACATGGGCGATTACGGTTGCATTCGAGATGAAAATGCGGGGGAGAGAGAGTGAAGGAGTGAATTTGTTGTTGAATTTGGGTTATTGGGAGCTCTTTTTGTTGAAGACGGGGGGTTTTGGCCTTTAGGAATTCATAAGTAACTGCTCTTTGACACTAGCAAATATATCGATCGTGTGACCCGTGTTTTTCGTTAATGGGCCTCGGGAGACGGCAAATTTGGGCCCAAATGCGTGATTTTTTGGGCCTGTCTCGGATAAGGTTTAGGTTATGTTTGGTTTGAAACTTTTATAAGAAGAGAAAAACATCACATATTCTTTTCTTTTAAAAAAAAAAATTCAAAAACCTTCATTTTTTACTAAATTAAAATTTTCTTTATAAAGTATCACTCACTATTTCAGAAAAAACCTCATCATTTTATTTTTTTTTCCTTTTTTCTACATAAATTCTTAAAAATAATTTCCTCCACAAATCTGAAAAAATTATCTTTAGGACGTTGCAGATTTTGAAATTCCTTAAAATTACGTAACTATTTTATAATTGGGCTTAAATTTAATATTTAATCATTTTGTCTACTGCCTTGTGACGAAACACGATCTTGCACTAAAGAAAATGGATACCTTTAACTCGTAACCGGATTTGGGTAATGATATCTATGGGCTTGTTCTTTTTGGGCGTTTTGAAACGATTTTGAAAACAAGTTTTGGAAAATAGTTTTATAATGTAAAAAGTGTATTGAAAATGTAAAAAGTAGATGCTGAATAGTAAAAGTTGTATTGGAAATGATAAAATATGATTAAAATATATTAAATTTACTGTTGAAACCAAAACCGTTTTCAAAACGAAACAAAAAGAACAGGCCCATAGTTGTGATTAAAAAACTTAAAATGATTCTGATTGTGCAATCAAGTTGGATAAAAACAATTAGATTGGATAAATAAGAGAATGATAAGGGTAATAAGGTATTAGACAAAATAAATAAAGTATTAAATATAATTTTACACCATTTATAAACAATTTGAAATATTGCACCGCTTAATACTCAAAGAGTAATGATACACTACTCAACTAATCAATCTCAAATTTCTCATAGCAAGTGACGTGCCATGCATTCATTGATCAAGAATGTAATATTAATAATTATTTTATAAACGTGTAACCATTGAATGCATGACATCTCATTTGCTATGAGAAAGTTAAGAAGATTAGCTGAGTAGTGTATTATTACTCGATATATACATTGATCAGATCTGGACAGATAAAAATCAGCACGTGAGATGTTGCATTGAATACTTTATTCATAGTATCCGGTCTCTTACCTCATAACCTTTGAGGTTGGAAAACTGTGAAATAATCTTTTTCTATTGACTCGCTTCGCTATAGAGAAATTTTCTTATAAAAAAAAACCCTACATGGAATGTAAAATAGACTATAATTGCCATATAGAAATGACAAACTCAAATGAAATAAATTTCAAACTCTTACTAAGAATTTTAAATTTTAAAACTTGAAATTAGGAAAAAATAAAGTGTTTGAATCAATATTTGTTTTTCAGAAAAAAATAATATTCTTTTTTGAATTTGTGAGAGTGTAAACAGAACCTTAGCCGCTTTGAAAAGGAAATTTAAAAAAACTACCTGAATTCCAAATTAAAAAAGTAAAAAAAAGAAAAAGAAAAAACAACTACCTTAGCCGCTTAGCGGGCGTGACCAGATCTAATGACACGACTTCAGTATAAAATCTTAGGCCAAGAGCCACCGTACTAAAGCCAAACCGATTTCCCCAAATTCAATTATCGATCCTGCCCTAGCTCTACCCAGAAGAGCAGAACGACGACACTCGCAAAGCTTCTCAATCGGCCTTCATTTTCAGGTTTCTCACCATTCCTTTTCTCTCTTTATCAATATCTGGCTGTCGCTTCCGTTTGTTGTATGAGATTTGTGTTCGCGGAACAGTTTATAGGTCTGGTATGGTTAGAAGGCAATTCCCCTCACAATAGTTTGCAAAATTGTATCTTGTTACTATTTTAATTGTTTTGCTAGAAGGTGTACGAATCGATTTAAGGTTTGGGATGTGGCATTGTTGAATTGAAAGCTTCTCCTTATTTGGGGCTTTTCGTTTGAGTAATTCGGTTGTGAATCTCTCCCGTTTTTAAAGTTAATGGAGAACCGAATTGTTTCTCAGAAAGAGAGGAAAAACTGGGATTTTGAAATTTGGGGATGGGAGGAGCTTCCCTCACTGAATATGGATATTTCTGGTCAAAGGTCCTATATCCACTAGGACACGATTAAGTTTAGCAAAGTTCCAGACTTTTTGTTCTGGTGGATATTTTGTTAGAAGCAAAATTTTTTATTTAGGTTTGAAGAGCCGGAATTCATCCATCTAATGAGATGTTTCTCGCTTTCATATTACCTGTCTATTGTTTCTCTTGAGAATATGTATCTGATACTGCTAACGGTTTAACATGAGACGGTAGAGTTATTATTTCCTTTTCGGGTCTTTGATTTGATTGGGTTGTTGTAAGCCAGCATTGCCTATGCTTTTTTCCTTCTATTTGCTCCACATGTGTAGCTGTCTGTGTTTATCTTTTGTTTCCTGCCGTATGATTGTGTTGAGGGAAATATCAGAGTTATTTTCATGTGTGAACTGATTATGAAGTCCTGCTCTAAAAACTGAACTCTGATGGTAAACTAACTAGCATCACTATAAAGGTTTGCGAACTTTTTAAATAGTGTTTTGGTATGGGCCTGGGGCATGTAGCCTTATGCATAATCGCAGATCAGGATTGGATGGAAGGAAAGATCCAGATCAGAAGTCTCCAGTTTTGGACTTTCAGCTATTTTAGGGTGGATGGAGACGAAGCTTTAAACATTTTGAATTTGTAATAGGCATTTTTTGCAGAAATTATTCATATTTGCAGTTGTTGCTCATTATATTTACTGGTTGACTGTGTTATGGAAGATAATCAATAATTTATTGTATCATAAAATTCATCTTTTCCTTATGTTTGATGGCTTTTGACTACATGCCTTAGACGTTCTAAAGGAAGTTAGCATTTATAATTAAGTCATCAGAGTTTTGTGTCATGAGTAGAAACAATCTGTATGTTTAGCTGTTTTTGTGGAACTGGTGCGTGAGGATGGTTCTTGACTGAATAGTAGTGGATATCTTTACATTTTCTGGTGAGACGGTCGCAACACTACAAAGGTTGCGGTTGAAGAAAGTTTGTTGAATCAATGTTTTGTTGGTGGTAGTTATCCAGATGTGTGGATGATGTGGGGATGCTTTTACTTGTTGAGAAATATATGCTTGCTAGTGTGGGATGTGGTGTTTAAAAAGGGGTAAAGGTTCTATATGGAGTCATTGATATGGTCTTGGGTGTGTGGTTGTGGTGGACAGGGTGGAGGCAACAGCTCTGGTGTTGGTATTTGCAGGTTGTAAGGGGTCGGTGTTATTTGGAGTAGACATTGAATATGAGCTCAGATAGCAGGAGCAGGAGCCGAAGCAGGAGTCCAATGGATCGTAAGATCCGTACTCAACGCTATTCATATCGTGATGCGCCTTATAGACGGGAGACAAGACGGGGATTCAGGTTTTCTGGTTTTTGAAATTTATGCAGTACTTAAATTTATATTATGAATATATGTGAGTAAGTGTTGGTTGGAAGGAGGAGTGTGATCTGGGGTTCTGTAATGAATGGAATGGAATGGAAGTGGATGGGATGAACGGCGGTAGATGCTCTAATATCAGTTTCTGGATGTTATAGCTGATGTGTAATTTTCTTTTCAGAAAACAAGCAGTATTCTGACTTGCAAGATTATAACTTTTCTGAGTTAACGACTAGACTAAGACCTTTGCATGCCTAATGAACATGTCTCTCTTCATATACGATTACATTTTGAGTGCTTACTTGGTAGTTTCTCAAAGGATAGTATGTTACATTTGGTTTTTATCTATTCCTCACTTCCCTAGAGGATGATATGTATTTTATTGTACTGTCCTTCACAGCCAGAATAGTCTCTGCAAGAACTGCAAACGGCCTGGTCACTTTGCAAGGGATTGCACTAATGTTGCCATATGTCACAACTGTGGCCTTCCTGGGTAAATATTATTCTTTTATATGTCTTGGTTCTGAGTATCTGATATTCTTTTTTAAACTTCTGCTAGTGCCAGAATTGTGTGATTTTGAGATTGTGACGAATTTGATCCATGCTGGAACTTTTAGTTTGTATAATAACTTTTTGAAGTGGTGTGGAAATATTTATTTCAGAAATGTATTTTGCAATAACAAAATTGAAAGAAATTTTAAATCAGAAAGAAAACTCAGATCTTCTTAATCTCAATCATACTTTATGCCAAGATTATGTTATTTGAGCATCAGTATATCAGCTCCAAATTTTGTTGGACATAGCATAAATAATTCTCAGTATTCTTCACGAAAAAGGAACTTGTAAACCATTTAAGAGCTGCTAAAAACCTCCTAGTGAATGTGTATTGTAAATTAGTGCCTCAGTAGTTGTATTGATACTTTCTGATTTAAACATCAACAGGCATATTGCATCAGAATGTACCACAAAATCTCTTTGTTGGAACTGCCGAGAACCTGGCCATATGGCTGGAAACTGTCCGAATGAAGGAATCTGCCACACCTGTGGAAAGGCTGGCCACCGTGCTAGAGACTGCACCGCGCCTCCCTTGCCACCTGGTGATCTGAGGCTCTGCAATAACTGCTTCAAGCAGGGTCATATGGCGGTTGATTGCACAAATGACAAGGCATGCAAGAACTGTAGGAAGACAGGTCACCTGGCACGTGATTGTCCGAATGATCCTGTTTGCAATTTATGTAACATATCTGGGCATCTGGCTAGAGATTGCCCAAAATCTAATGTCTTTGACGAGAGGGGTGGTGGTGCACGCCTTGGTATGGGCAGTGGTGGCGCCAGTGGCGGTGGATACCGGGACATTGTTTGTCGGAACTGCCAGCAAGTAGGCCACATGAGTAGAGATTGCATGGCCTTGATGATCTGTCACAACTGTGGCGGAAGAGGACACCTTGCATACGAATGCCCTTCTGGAAGGTTAATCGACCGCTTCCCCCGAAGATACTGATGGAACGGGACTCCTCTATTGTTCACATAGTGCGTGTAGTCTCAGCGATCACATCTACATTTGATCTGGATTGGAAACCTCTTTCAGTTTTGAGAATAATTCACGGTAGAACTTATTGATGTATCAGCATGGTTTTGTTTGGTATCTAGACTAAACTAATATGCTTGTGTTTTGCTTGAATCAGATTCAATGTAGAAGCTTAATTTTGGCAATATGCTTTTTAGCCTGTGATGTTTTTGTCAATCACACCAGTTCATGAACTTACTTCTAATGCCTTAATTCCTAGAATGTGCTTCTTTCTTGTTGTTAACATGTCTAAATGTGTTTCCGGCGGGGAGCCGAGAAGAGATCACCCGTGCAACAAAGCCCATGTGTCATTTTCACACGAATCAAAGTACCCTATTGAGGAAATTACAGTTGAATCAAAGTAGTCTTTTGTAGAAATTACAGTCTCTTTATAGAATCATTGGTGTCGAAATGTAGTCTTACCTTAAACCAAATGCGGGCGGTTCTGGCCAGTGGCCACTATGACACTAAAAAGACGATGACCATTTGGCAGAACAGAGAACAGAACAGGGGGGGGCATCTTCAGAACAAGTGACCAATACCTCTACAGTTTCAGTTTTCAAGAAAGAGAGGAAATACTCAATTAATAAGAAAGGACCACCCACCCATTATCTCATATCATTTTCTGCAAAGATTTCTTTCCTCTTTTTATTGTAGTTTGTGCACACACATTTCCTCAACTGTTGCTGCAGCCCTTGGGCGATAACTCGAAGCCCAGCCCGACTTTTTATATGAAACGGAATAATATTATACAAACTCATGCTCGCCACGAATCGCAGAATCTGGCTGTGTATCCATCTCCATTGATAGATAGTGGAGTTGAAAGAAGGTTCATACCAAATCATTTCCACAATCCACATTCTTTACAACAAAAATAGTGCATCGAAAATGGAAAATCCTCCTTGTGTAAAGTGAAGAGATAAGATAATTATAGGTTTTTCTTTCCCTTCCGTCCATTTTCACTAGCCTATCACCATATTTAATACTCCCCAAAACCTCCAAATCCCTCCATTTATTTCATTTGCCTCATAAACAAATACTTCTTTGTGCCCAACCACTCCATTCAATACCCCGTGCACCCCACACGTCACAAAACCATTACAGTGATTGATTTGTGACATAAATAAATGTATATCCGATGTTGAAGATCGAAAGTGGCACACAAACAAACATCCCTCGGGTTGAGTTACTATTGCGTACTGTAGAGCTCGCTCGCTCTTTGGCTTTGCTCGAGACGGGACACCACTCTCCGAAAGGACCCACTAAAAAGGGCTAAACCGCCACCGCCATAACAAGAAGTATTGTATGGTTGAGTAGTGGAGTCACATTTCCCGCTGCATGTGATTTATAACAGACAAAAAAAAGTAAAACCAGTCATGTCGGCGCTCACTCGCTCTCTCTCCCTCCATTTTCTCCCACCCGTGATGCCAAAAATGTAGCTGAAAAAATTCATTCTAGACCCCCGATTATAAAACTGCTTAATTGTACTCTCTCGAGTTTTGGATTTCCCATTTTTTGGTGTAGCAATGAAGCTATTGTTGATAGCTTTTCTTGAACTGGCGCTGCTGTTTCATTCTTACAAAGCTAGCTACCTTCAATACGGAGAAGCGCTGTCGAAATGCATATTGTTTTTCGAGGGGCAGCGTTCTGGGTTCTTGCCCCAGGATCAGAGGATGAGTTGGAGGGGGAATTCAGGGCTGGGAGATGGGTGGACGGTGAACACTGACTTGACCGGCGGTTACTACGACGCCGGCGACAACGTTAAGTTTGGTTTTCCGATGGCGTTCACGACCACGATGTTGGCGTGGAGCGTGATCGAGTTCGGCGAATTTATGCCCCCGGTGGAATTGAGGAATTCCTTGGTTGCCATCAAATGGTCAACTGATTATCTTCTCAAAACTGTTTCTCAACCCAATCGCATTTTCGTGCAGGTAATGGCAGTGAATAGTGTCGTACGTTAAATCAACTTTTTAAAGTTATATTCCGACGTCGGAGTTTGATCTGAACTTGAGGGACCATTTTTTTTTTTTTTCCCTTCTTTCACAATTATGACGCACCTGTTTTGGTAGTTCGGCGCTGATAACATTATTGGGCCTGTTCTTTTTGTTTCGTTTTGAAAACGGTTTTGGTTTCAACAGTAAATTTAATATATATTAATCATATTTCATCATTTCCAATACAACTTTTTATTATTCAGCATCTACTTTTTACATTTTTAATACATTTTTTATATTATAAAATTATTTTCCAAAATTTGTTTTCAAAATCGTTTTCAAAACGTTCAAAAAGAACATGACCATTGTTAATGTTATTGTTCTTCACGAGTGGTCGAATTCTTAAAACAGAGACAATACAGTACTTGGCTACATTTGGGGGAGGATGCATTTGTGGTTCACATTTTAGTGGACACTCACCTTTCATGCTCCTTTTGTTTACTGTTCTTGTCTCTTTTTTTAGCTTTTTTTTCTTTCTTTTCTGTGGGGTTTGTGACTGTAAGATCACTTCATTCATTCGTTGCCTCCTCCATTTTCAATTGTTAGAATCTTTTCACTAATTTTAACACAATAAACACTTAATTGGTAGGTTGTTGGTAAAATTCTGTTGATTTTCCCTAAAAGATTGCAGGAATTTGGTGACAGACCAAAGCTTGTGTCAGACAACTAACTTTTTACTGGTAAAAGTTTTTTGGTTGGAATCTGCCTTGGATTTTTTCCAAGATTAGTTATGCTATGGACCATGTTAGGTAACTTTCAAAGATAATGGTAACTTTCAAGTTTTAGGACACAGCAGGATAGGAGAGTTCATCGTTATTAATATAATAATGTATATTTCATAATTAATTTACGGTTAAAAAGTAAGATATTAGTATAATAAATTTAGTTATTAGCTGTTGTAACTCAAAATGTGTACATTTTTTAAATCCGACACTTCTAAAGTAAGTGAAGAAGTGTAATGTATTATGTAGCCTTTTGCCTAAAAACGTACGACCATTGATTTTGGACCACAACTCTTCCATAGTACGTTGCTGCCTTGCCGGGCCACAATGGTGATTAATCTTGTCGGGTTTTGTTTGTGTGTACAATTACACTAATTTCCTCGAACTTAAAGTTTGTGAATGATCTTTAAAACGTTGCTAACTTGTTATAATTGATGATCACCAGTCTGGTTCTTAATGACTTTCTGGGCCAAAATTTGACAGGTTGGGGACCCAATTGCGGACCATAACTGCTGGGAAAGACCGGAGGATATGGACACTGCTAGGACTGCTTACCTTGTTGATGCTCCAAATCCAGCATCCGATGTCGCCGGCGAAACCGCCGCAGCTCTGGCCGCGGCTTCTCTTGCATTCCGGTCGTCGGATCCCGGTTATTCCGAGACACTTCTGAGAACTTCCACCAGAGTTTTTGATTTTGCTGATAGTTACAGAGGGGCTTACAGTGATAATGCAAACATTAGAGATGGTGTTTGCCCATATTACTGCGACTTTGATGGATATCAGGCAAGAAATAACGAGTCTGGATCACCTATCCATAATATTCTATCCAATATGCTGGAACGACGTAATTTTACCTTAAAACTACGTGTAATATAAATTTGAACTTGTTTTTTGGATTCACAGGATGAGTTGTTGTGGGGAGCAGCTTGGCTGAGGAGGGCAACTCAAAGTGACTCCTACCTTAGTTACATACAAAACAATGGTAAAACATTGGGAGCTGATGACAATATTAATGAATTTGGATGGGACAATAAGCATGCTGGCCTAAATGTTCTTGTATCCAAGGTTAGGAAGAAGTAAAAGAATTTAGCCCTGTTCCTTTTTACAGTAAATTTAATACATTACAATCATTTTTATCACTTCTACCATACATTTTCTACGTTAACAAAATTCTTTTCTCAAAACATGTTTTTAAAACCATGTCAAAACGAGCCGGGCTTTCAGATTCTCTGTTTTTTCTCCTCCAAAGATTCAGGTAATTAAAGAATTCCATTTTTATGTTTGCTTGTTTCTGCTAATGTAGGAGGTGTTAGAAGGTAGCATGTACAGCTTAGAATCGTACAGAGCATCAGCAGATAGTTTCATGTGTACTCTAATCCCAGAATCCTCATCGTCCCACATCGAATACACACCGGGAGGCCTCATCTACAGGCCCGGAGGGAGCAATTTGCAGCACGCCACAACAATCAGTTTCCTCTTGCTCGTCTACGCCAATTATTTAGAAAGATCATCCCAAACTGTAAACTGCGGCAACATCGTGGTTTCTCCGGCTACCCTCCGCCGCATTGCCAAGAGGCAGGTGGATTACATCTTAGGTGAAAATCCCAAGGGAATGTCCTACATGGTAGGGTACAGTAATTATTTCCCACAGTTCGTTCATCACCGTGGATCATCCCTTCCTTCTGTGAAAGATCATCCTCAGTTCATCGCTTGCAAGGAGGGTGCTGTGTACTTTAACTCGTCCAACCCGAACCCGAATGTGTTGGTCGGAGCTGTGGTTGGAGGGCCTGGAGACGATGATGAGTACGACGATGATCGGCGCCAGTTTCGACAGTCTGAGCCTACTACTTACATCAATGCGCCATTTGTAGGCGTTCTTGCTTATTTTAATGCTAACCCGAGTTAGCCTGAATTTAAGATCTGCATAAAGATATATGTAGAGTTCGTTAAGGATCATAGAGTGAAGTCTCTCGTCTTGTGCAAAGGCAAAGAAGGAAGAGGCTGTGTGGATGATTATTTCCACTGCTGTAGGAATAGAAGATTGTTGCATTTCTGAAAGAAGAATTGTAACATGTTTCAAATGTAATTCTGAGATTTTGAGTTTTATCCTTAATTTTCTTAGAACTCAAGGATACAGAGGTACGAGCCTATAGAACAGATCCTGTTCAAGTAAGGTCGTATCCTTAATTTTCTCAATGGTGTTAGAAATTGATCATCGTGAGTCTATGGATAATCTAGTTAATTTGTTGGTCCACATGAACATGATCATTCATTGTGGTTAAATTACCTGCAAATCATGTTATGCAACTGCCAATGCCTTTGATGCGCTTTGGTTTCATGTCTCACCAAACATGGCCTTTAGTAGTTGGAGACTTGGAGTTGTAACGCCAGTGTGTGGTCATAATTTGACCAAAAAACGAACCGATTGAAATAAATGGTCAAAATGTCAGATGAGATGAAAAAAATGAGATGTTATGAGTAATTTTAATTAGGGGTGATAACGAGCCGAGCCGAGCTTTGACGTGTTCATTTATTGTTCATTTATTTATCGAGCTTAAAATCTTGTTCATGCTCGTTTATTTATTAATCGAGTCGAGCCGAGCCGAGCTTTGACGTGTTCATTTATTTATCGAGCTTAAATCTTGTTCATGTTCGTTTATTTATTAATCGAGCCGAGCCGAGCCGAGCCGAGTTTTGACGCGTTCATTTATTTATCGAGCTTAAAATCTTGTTCGTGTTCGTTTATTTATTAATCGAGCCGAGCTTGTTCATGTTCGTTCTCAGCCCTAAGTGTCATGCTCATCTATTTATAAGGAATTTTCCTCCCAAATCTTCTCTCATTTCCAATGTGGAATTGGCTGAAATTCACCTCAAAATTGTGAAATAAAATAAATTTGACCTTGTGAAGATTTGAACCCTAGTTCCCTTGCTTCTCCTTTTGATGTCTTACCACTGCACCAAATTTATTTTCATGTTATATGTATGAATGATAAATTATATATGTATTTTATCCTTCTTAAAAATTGTTTTTTCTTATCGAGCTGTTCACGAACGTAATCGAGCCGAGCTCCCTTTTGTTCATTTATTATTCGTTTATTAATCGAGCCTAAAATTTTGTTCGTGTTCATTTATTAATAAATAAACGATCTCGAACCGAACTTTTAACGAGTCGATCTCGAGCATGTTCGTGAACGTTCGTATCCGTTCTCAGCCATAATTTTAATGATGAATATATTAATAATACATAACTATATTACAATTATAAATATATTCTAAAATTAATTATTCAAATCACATTTGGCGCCCACCAGTCCCACCTCAATTTTGATTAAGTTTGACCATATTTGAGATTTGTGACTAGCTTAATGTGTGGAACTTGGGAGAAATCAATCATTTTTATTTTTTTTATAAATTTTTTTAAAGGTGCTAAAATTGTCAACACCTACTTAATATATTGCATATTACATTACACCACGTCAGGAATGAAGAGAGGATTTGCACATCACGTTGGGAAGAACATTACCCACGTCAAAAATCAATACATCACTAGCACTTCATCTTATTATAATCGTAGCCAATGATCCCACACCCCATGCTTTCGATGTAATAAATTATGAAATATAATGATGCATTCAAAAAAAAAAAAAATGTAGCTAATTAAACCTTTTAAATAATTGAATTTCTATCAATTAATATAGAAATAATTTCAAAAATCTAAATTTTTTAAAAAATAATGTATATCCGTTTCAACCGTCCCTTCTCTTTAAATGGGCTCAAAGCCCAAAATACTACCGAAGTAAGCCCATTCAATCGTAGTCTAGGCCGACTCAACTATATAAAGTCGATTGACATCGCTTAAAAAATTCCTTTTAGAACTCATTTTTCGGAGCTGGAGTCTGGAGACGATACCTTACAAGTTACAAACAAAAAATTCCTTTCTTTTCTTCTAATTTGGTTAAAACCTCAAAACCTAAGACGTTAACGGCGAACCTAGCAGAGGAAGCAGATTACGCCTTTGTTGGTTTCGCTATCCCATCCTCCCAGGTAATAATTTCGGTTTATCTTTTATCTTATCAAGCGGCGGCGCGTCGGTGCGTCGGTGTTTGGCTTATTGAGTAGCATTAATTGTTCCGAGGATTCAATTCTTTTAAAAATAAATTTTTACTCCATCGTTTTTTGTTTTGATGAATTTATTATGGTAATGGGAGCATGAAGATTGTTTTATGGATATATTTGATCAGAAATTAGTTTCCTTGTGAGCATGATTTGGTTTAATAGTAATCACTGTAATCACCTCTTGTGGAGGGAGATACTTGCAATACTTTTGAGAAATGTTATATAGAGGGAAAGTAAAAATACTTGCATTTTCAGTTTATGAAATAATATTTCCTGCCAATTTTGGATTATTACTGATGACGGTGTAAAAGCTTAAGAACTGTACATTCTCAAAAATTGGAATTTTTTATCAGATGGAGGAAGTTTTTACTTGCTGTTGATTGTTTTTATTTTTCGGGTCCAGTGACGTGCTGAATTTTGATGTTAGGGTTAGGTAAAACTCGTGGATTTTAGATTTGTGCATGATGGTCTTGTATGGCAAGTTTGAGTGTCTCTTTACCTAGTTGATTTAATCCCTTTTAAGTCCAGAAAGCAATGAATGAAAGTACAGCTTCTGTAGGATTTACTTTCTAGAGCAAAGATGATCATGATTCCCTTTTCGGTGGTTCAATTGTAGGTTTTGTGTATGCAACTTATTATTCGGAAGGTACATCATGAACATAATATTGCACAAAATAGTGGTACTGTTGCCTTTGAAGTTTATACATCTTCTCAGGCACGCATTGTCTGATGCAAATGGCGATGCTATCCTTCTTCTGTTTGTACAAACGGTATAATGATTTAAGATTCAAAATTGAATCATGAGTGGCACAGAAGCATTATGTCTTGCTGTCATCGCTTTAGCCTGTAGTTTAGATCCCTTCAAACACCACCTCAAGAGGTGAATGCTTGGGAGAGTGTAGTGATGAGCTTTTGGTTTCATTTTTCGACTTTCTTTGAAAGTTAGATTTAAGTGGTGCACCTTTGAGTTATCCTCTCTAACATACTTTCTAGTCAGTTATATGGTGATTGACATTGGGAAAATATGATGATTTTCCTTCCCTTATTATTCTGCTAAGAGAAATGTGAAGAGGACTGATAATTGCTTGCATGAGGCAGTTGATGTCAGAGTTACCACAAAATTTTTGCTTTATTGGGAGATTTACCCGTGTACTCGTGTCTTTGTCTAGCAAAGTGTTTACTACTGCTTAATTCAATATTTTTTTAACATGTTTTGCTTCCCTTATGAAACTGCAATGTTTTCCATTGATTCATATCATGGTTGTTATGTTAACTTTTGGAAATTTTTGTGCAGCATTGTTCTGATGGAAGATGCTGTACTTGGTTCGGATGTTGTGGAGTTCAACCTGAGTGCTATTGTTCCTCCAGCGGTGGTTTCACCTGAAGATGTAGCCTGGGCAGATTCATGCCTAGTCAATGACCTAGAAATATCTGGAGATGAATGGGATTCCTGGAGTTCTTTTAGCAATGCTTTGAATGAGGTAACTAGTTCCAGAGGTGGTAACCTTTATACAACCAGGTTTGGGGACATTTCCTCTTTAAGTCTGGATTTATCAACTTCAAAGCTTCTGGATGCAACCCTTGATGACATTTTTATGCATAATGAAGAAACTGACGAGTACAGTGAATATCAGCTGGGCGAGGAGAATACTGATCTTCCCGGTACCAGATTTAACTTGAAAAATGTTTTTCGACCTACATATAGTGAGGATCTCAGGGATGGGGGGAGTAGCGATTCTGAAGAATCAAAAGGGCTGCCCCTTTGGGAAGAGGAGGAATCACTCGAGAACATCTTCAAGGTGTGGAATCTGGAGACTCCCGCCGAGGAGGATGAGTTTATCAAGCAGCTGAACAAAGCTTTTTCTGCAAGTTCCCTGGACCTTTCATCTCCTAAAGGTTTGGCGAATGAATCCATTGATGATGTTATTAGCGGCATGGCAGACCTCTCTTTGAGCCGTGTTACTTCATGAATATTTTAATCTTGGTATATTTTATGTGTCTCTCATGAAGAAAGGTATAGTGGTGAGCTTCTCATGAAGGCCTAATGTATGCTTGACGTGATTATCTTTATTTCTAGAGATCTGGCTACCAAATGGAGACGTGTTTGTGTTAGTTGCTCTATTTGGTTAGGTATTTACAAATTTCCGAAATATCCCTGTATCACTTATCATGAATTAACCGTGTACCATAGTTTAAAAATACAGGTGTTGTGTTTGCAAAAGTAGAAATGAATCTTAAAACACACATGTTTTAAATGTATGGTACACGATTAATACATTGTAAGTGGTATAGGAAATCTGAACTCCATCACCAAATGGAGACGTGTTTATGTTTAGTTGCTCTATTTGGTTAGGTATGTACAAATTTCTGAAATATTTTTGTATCACTTATCATGAATTAACCGTGTACTTTAAAATATAAGTGTCATGTTTGCAAAAGTATAAATGAATCTTAAAACACATGTTTTAAAAGTATGGTACACGATTAGTACATTGTAAGTGGTATAGCAAATTTGAACTCCATCACCAAATGGAGACGTTTTTTTGTTCAGTTTGCTCTATTTAGCTAGGTATTTATAAATTTTGATAGATTCCTAAATCACTTATTATGAATTAATCGTGTACCATAATTGTAAAATACAAATGTCGTGTTTGCAAAAGTATAAATGAATCTTAAATTACACATGTTTTAAATGTGTGGTACACGATTAATACTTTGTAAGTGGTACAGAGATCTGAACTCCATCACCAACTAGTTGATAGGCCATGATCGTTAAAATGAGCTTCCGGTTTTACTTCTACGGACAGAAAGTATCGGGCTTTTAGGGACAATAGTAGACAATCATCCCCGGGCTCCACAAGCTAACAATATGAAGGGCCCAAAATGGCCAGGTTTCTGAGCTGACCCTTCCAGGGTTAACATCGTCAAACCAAATCTTGGAACTAAATTATGGCCGTTAAAATCAATCACCAAAACCAGAAAGCCACAAACCAACAAAGACAAGATAATGAATGCCTCATATTACCTGAGCTCGATTGGATTCACTATAGTGAGCGTGTAGAAGCGTTTAGTTTGAGGGACTGGAATGATAATGAGTATGAATTTGATAATACGTAGGAATTGAGTAGCTAAAATGAAAATTGAGTATGAATTTGATAATACGCTAAAATGGAATGAGAATCAAACTAAAACTCACTACTCATGTTAGGTTGAGTTCATTTATGAGCTCGATTGGACTTACTATGGATAGCTTGTAGAGGCGTTTGGTTTAAGTGACTGAAATAAGAATGTGTATGAGTTTGATAGTAAACTGGAATAAAATGAAAATCAAACTATAATGTTGTTTGACAAGTTTAATTTATTCATAATTATGTGGGTAAGATTCCTGATTTCTCATTTCAAATTCGTAAAATTAAATAGTGAATTTTTCTATCATTCCATTCTCTAACGGCTCTCTTTAACTTCATTTTTCCCCAATTTTAATTTATGCAAGGTGGGTATAATTCCTTGTATTTCCACCACTTCTACAAGACTAGAATGACAAATCATCCAAGCCTACATGGCATCCTCCGATTGGTTAAGGTATGACAGCCTCAAACGACACATCTCTGAGGAAACATTCCACGATTATAAATAGCGTAAAAACGATTAAGAACGCGTGTGGCCAAGAGAGAAAGCGCGGTTGAGAGAGAGGCGATAAGATTCTCAACTCAAGCTTTGTGCTTCTGAAAAGATAATATTCAACAATGGCCTCAGCTTCTCTTCTCAAGTCATCCCCTGTTCTCGACCAGTCCGAGTTCTTTAGGGGCTCCTCCGCCCAACTCCTCCGCCAGCCCTCCGTCTCCGTCGTCCGCAGCCACCCCATTGCCCCTTCCTCCCTCACCGTCCGGGCCTCCTCCTACGCCGATGAACTCGTCAAGACCGCGGTACGTACACATTTTAAACAGTTGTACCTAGTAACTCTATCAATATATTATACTCCATCTGTTTTACTAGAAAAGTCAACTTTGACGAATGTACAACTTATTATGAATATTAAGGTACAACACATAAAACAACTAATTTGATACTATTTGTTCCATTCATATATTACTTTTTAAGTATGAACTAATTGTGTACGGTACTTGATTATATTAGTTGAGAAGTAAAATTTTTGAACGTGAACAAAAAATATTTTTTAAAATAAACTTTTATAGTAGAATGGATGGAGTATCTGCGTGTGTTACTTAATGATTATGGAAATGCATGTAATAGAAAACTGTTGCGTCCCCTGGACGTGGGATTCTGGCCATGGATGAGTCAAATGCCACCTGTGGGAAGCGTTTGGCTTCCATTGGGCTAGAGAACACGGAGGCGAACCGGCAGGCGTACCGGACGCTGCTCGTCACCGTTCCGGGGTTGGGGAACTACGTTTCCGGCGCAATCCTTTTTGAGGAGACTCTGTATCAGTCCACAACCGATGGAAAAAGATGGTTGATGTTCTTGTTGAGCAGAACATCGTTCCCGGAATCAAAGTTGACAAGGTCAGAAAGCTCGGTTTAATACTCCTCTCTTTTCAGTCTTGTTTCGAGTTATACATTATGATTCAGAAACGTTAATTTTTGTATCAAATTCTTGGTGTTTAGATGCATTAATTTGACACTGTGGCCTCGTTTTATCAGGGTTTGGTGCCCCTTGCTGGTTCCAATGATGAATCTTGGTGCCAAGGTCTTGATGGTCTTGCTTCTCGCACTGCTGCTTACTATCAGCAGGGTGCTCGTTTCGCCAAATGGTATGTATTGAAAATAGACCGTTCTACCTAAAAAGTCGTATTATATTAAACACATATAGGAATAGCTAATAGACTCAAATTAGAGAAAGTCTAATAAAGCAATTGTTACTTTAATAGTCAAATACTAGAGTCAAATTTCTATTTTTTTACGTTGTATATTTTATAATTAACTCCTAAATTAAAAATAACGATATAAATGAAAAATAAGTATGGTATCTAATTATTTATTTTAAATATGTTATCAAGACTTAGGTCATATGTGATTTTAATTGTCAATCAGGCGTACTGTTGTGAGCATTCCTAATGGCCCATCTGCGCTGGCTGTGAAGGAAGCTGCATGGGGTCTAGCTCGCTATGCTGCCATTTCTCAAGTAAGCAATACTCTATCGTTCGTTTTATTAAAAAAAATTACTTTGTAATAATAATGTTATCGAAGTTGAAATAACTGGATTAAGAATATAATTTAATTTACACTTTTATTAATTAATTTGCCTAACTTTTGTGGATTGTTTCCTAATTAGGACAATGGTTTGGTGCCCATTGTGGAGCCGGAAATCCTTCTTGACGGCGAACACGGCATCGACCGGACTTTCGAGGTTGCCCAGAAAGTGTGGGCAGAGGTGTTCTTTTACCTGGCTGAAAACAACGTTTTGTTCGAAGGTATTCTTCTGAAGCCAAGCATGGTCACTCCTGGAGCTGAATGCAAGGAAAGGGCCACCCCAGAGCAAGTTGCTGACTACACTCTCAAGCTCCTCCACCGGAGAATCCCTCCGGCCGTTCCCGGAATCATGGCAAGTATCTATCTCATCAAATACGTTCTCTTAAATGAATCATATTTCTAAACAATTCCACTAAATTTATCTTTTCGAAATTGAATTTTTTATACGAGCTAGCAGTGGACAGAACCACATATTAGTCTGGTGGGACAATTGTCACACTTACTTTTTCAAAAGTACTTATAGTAAAGGGCAGATCCTTGTGTCGATGATAGGTACCCCCAAGTGGGCACGGGGAGAGGGTATAGATCATCGGCATAGGGGATCTGATTTGCCCCTAGTGGTATGTAAAAATTATAAAAATGGCTTATTTTACCTAACTAAAAATTAAGAAAAATAAAGGCAAAAGTAAGAGAAAATTAAATTAATACTTTCTATGTTTCAAAATACAAGTCATTTTACCTTTTCAATTTTGTTACGAAAGTCAAAAGATAAGTTATTCTAGTCATTTTAGACAATTCTTTTCCAAATTTACCCTTATTAGTAAAACATTTAATTGCCTACTTTAATTATTAAGTCATTTAAAAATATTCTTAATATGAGTGGAAAAACCTAAAATGTCTTATATTTTGAATCGAGGGAAAAACCAAGAATGTCTTACATTTTGAATCGAGGGAGTATTGTCCCAGCCAAAAACGATAGGAGTCTGTCTCCGCCACTGTGAGCGAGCGAGATGGATTGTAACAAAGTGTGTTTGTATTTTTGCAGTTCTTGTCCGGTGGGCAATCTGAAGTGGAAGCAACCTTAAACTTGAACGCCATGAACCAATCTCCAAACCCATGGCACGTTTCTTTCTCGTACGCCAGGGCACTCCAGAACACTTGCCTGAAGACGTGGGGCGGCCGCCCAGAGAACGTTCAGGCAGCTCAGGAAGCTCTGCTCGTGAGGGCCAAAGCCAACTCGCTCGCTCAGCTCGGAAAGTACACCGGCGAAGGAGAATCGGAGGAAGCAAAGAAGGAATTGTTCGTCAAGGGCTACGTTTACTGAGATCGAACTTCCATTTGCAAAATCCAAGGTTAATTATGATCAATGTTGGTGAATGATAGTAATTAAAAGGATTCCGACAGTGTTACTCTGTTAATTAATGCGTGTTAAAAAATTGCTGATAGATTTGGCAACTATTTTTGTTCAACTATTTGTATGTTTTAACAACTTTAATAAACTTCTTGCTAATGAGATTAATTAGTAGTACTTGTTATGTATGAATTGCCGTGCTTAATACGTTAAAACAACAAATATTGCATGTATTAAAATATCCTTTATCGTTTGAAGTATCACAACCTAAATAATTGAGTTTAACCTATAAAATAATGAGTTTAAATATTGAAAAAAACAGTAAGTATTCACCTATTTTGAAAGAAAAAAAAAAGCGTTTCAAATTTAATTGTTGAAATATCGTCGGAGACTTCCCCTTTCTTGGATTATAAATCACGTATAACCATATTAACAAACATATCAAAAGTAGTAATTTCTATAGTTGTAATAGATACCAATTTAAATGAATAAAATATAGCAGAAGATATGATTAAGAATAAAATCCTCACTCTGTCCTGTAATGCAAGAATCAGGCTGGTTTACCCCAGAAAATCCGGGCATTCATCATAATATACTTGGCTCAAAATTGCAGCCTTCCAATTCTAAGGTCCATATTTCCACAAAGAAACAATTCTTCAGGAATACAAGGAGATTCAAACAGGAAAACCTGCATAAGTTCTGGTGGTCTGGCATTGGAACAGACATCAGCGTTGTGGAATCGCCACGATCTTAGCTTTTTTTCCATGTTTTCGCCATTTCGGATAGTAGAATTGGTGCAGGAATACAGGATCTCATAAAACTGACTTGGGTCGATGACCAAAAGTGAAATGAATGCTGGTTGGCTTGAGAAGAAAGGCTCAATCTTGATCTTGCAGGTTGAAAACTGCTCCGAGCACCATCTCATCTGCGCGCTTAAAAGCCAGTCACAGTCCTCCAGGCTCCAGCACACCAACCACATATAAACTTTCAATGGTGTAACAAAGCCACTAAAAAATCTGTATATGGTAGCTAAGAAGCCAAAGGGGTAACCAACAACTATGCTGGTTATGCAAACTAACCAAAGTGTTTTTTTGTTATGTACATAATCACTTGTCAGGCTCTTGTTTTAAGGATGCAACTGGAGTAATGCTCGCGGAATCATGATTGTGCAACATGTCAAGTCCCTGCTCCTTCACAAACATAATCATGGATACAATTTCCAAGTAAGAAAAACTCTTATTATGCAAAATTTGATCACACTCACAAACAGAAAATTCAGTGTAGAAATACCTATACCTGATTACTTGAAGCCTCTGAGGGTTGGTGTATCCTTTGAGGGTTGGCGTTGAGATCAATTAACTTACTCTCAGTTTTGCCAGCACCATTGTTCTCTCTTTCTGGAACTGAAAATATGGCGTGGTGGTTTTGCTGATTTTCAGTTCCTGACATCTTAGGCAGCTGATGAGGTCCCCTCTTTGATTCACCTGGATTGGAGGATTGCAATCCCACCTCACCAGAACGGCCAGATTTGTCCCCCGGAAACTACAAAAGAACACTAATATAAGCAAACCTAAAGAATTTCGCCAAACAAATGGATCCTACTCTTTTTGAAAGCCACAAACCTCAACTCTCTGCCTCAGTAGGAGATATCGGGCATGTGTTCTTTTCCCCCCAACATGGACCAACATATCACATTGCAGACAGAGGGAACTCCCATCAACCTCACAGTAAAAAAATGCTACATAAAGGTGATAAGGAAGGACGGACTTGAGAAATTTTGTAACGTGCCGCAAATATAAACGATAATCAAGGGGATAGTAAAAGAATCTGTATTACCAGGCGCATTTTCACAAATATCGCAACGCGGAACTTCAATTGGCTTAGCAAGCCCAACTCTAACGTGTCGACTAGCTAGTTTGTTGACCATATGGACCTAACATGCCATTTTTAAATAAAGCTGAATAAGTTCCAAGGAAGAACACAACCATTTGAAAAACCTAGGTAAATACACAGACAACCAGTGCACTAATCAGCAAAATTCAGGAGCAGCACACAATGGACAACCTGCCACAAGAAAATGAGATTCTAATCTATTTTCACACCACTTACCCTAAGAGAAAACACTTGTTTTCTCTATGCAGATCCAATGAAATGAACATGAAAATTGTTATTAGATCCCACCAGATATCTTCTTTATCTGTATTCATTATCCTCTGAAGTTTGAACATGGATAGCACTTCTTATTTGTTATTAGATCCCAAATCCAATCCTAGCAAAAACAGCACCACTACGTATTGCAAAACATGAATAACTGAATATAGGTATTGCGAAACATGACAGAGTGAGTTAAACCATCTGGAAGCCGATCTCTAATTCCGACAAGCCCAGCAAACCAAAATGTGATTTTCAATATCTACATAAGAAACAAACAAACAAATCTAGAAAACCCGATCGTGCTTGCTTGTAAAGCAAAATTCGAAAGGGATGACCTAACTTCTGAAAATAGTACCACTACGTCTTCTTCACCCGATTTCAAATATAACTCTAGTATTATAACAATGAATGCAGTGCGCTTAAATTTTAATCAATCCAAAAAATCAAGAAGCTTGCCATTCGATTATTTAGAGTATTATAACTATACAAATACCATGATCGGTCAAATCGAAAGGAAACCAAAACCCAAAAAAAATGGAAAAGAAAGCCGCAAAAATTCAAATACCTTCTGGTCACAAGGTTGGCAAAGAGCCGCCTCGTCCGCAGCACAGAAAATAACCGCGGCGGCGCTCTCGCACGCGTCACAAATCGTTCTCATTATATCGGAGAGCCGTTGAGTTCTTATCACAGCAACCTCTGGAATCCAACGAACTACTACTGTATTACGAGTTCATCAACTGGCGGTGAACGAAGAATTGGAGGGAGAAGCCGTTCGAGGCTACTATTTTAGAAGGATTTGAATTGAAACAATCCCAACTCACATATTTCCTTTTCCATACTTCCAATTGTCACAATTTGGCTGGCAACATGAAATCGCACAACTACGCAAATTCATTGAAAAAGGGATGAAAACTACCTCTCTTCTCTAAATTATTTCGATTCATTCAAGGGTTCAGATTTATTTCCAGAAAGAAAAAAAAATAAAAAATCAAACGGCCAACTAAAAGGGAATTCGAGGAAGAACAGAATCATCAAGAACAAAACTGGATCCAGTGAGGAAAAGAGAGAAACCCACAGAAGTGGACAGACAACTCAAGAGGGACAAGTTGAAGAAATCCGACGCAATACTAGAAATGTTGTCTGGGAGATGAGGACGAGCAAATGCACAACAAACACAAATTGAACTAATCAGGAAAGAAAAAAGACCTGTTTTATGGGGGCAAAACTATCTTCCTTTCTTTTCTGCTTTGTTTGATAGACTCAATCGGTTGGATTAAATATGAAGGTAAAAAATGTAGGTTACGGTATTTTCAAAAATATGTTTTTAAAATTGTATAAAACGAACAAGTTCTAAAATAAAACGCGAGAAAGATGTGTATTTATTATGTGTTAATCGTGTATTATTTTGATATTTATGTAAAATTTGAAATTAATTGAGGGGAAAAACCATGTTCAAACACGATTGGTATTCAAATTGTCCTATTTTTTGGTACACCAAATGTACAATTGAGTACGAGCTTAAAGAAGTTAGTTTGGCAATAAGATTATCATTGATCTATCTTTTATAAGCTTCCATTTTCTATCACAATGACTTTGGGGATGAGAAAGTGACATTGAACTATCATGTCTTATAAGTTATGGCGAATTATTAAGTGGTGTTGTTAATGATGTTTTAAAACCGGTTTTGAAAACATGTTTGATGTGCATAAAATTGAATCTTCTTTGGGCAAGACCCAATCGACAAAAGCAAAGATAAACAGTAAGGAGAAAAAGATGTATAAAGGGTCCAAAACCAAACTTAGGTTGGACAGTTCCTTAAAACCGAGCCGAAGGAGCGAGCTTAGGTTAGTAAAACAAATTAGGTCGGACTTACTGGTCCCCCCTATTTACACAAAAACGAGCTTAGAGAATTAGATCAGAACAAGATATGCCTCTGACACAGTAGGTAAAAAATCATTATAGGATTAGGTATATATTTTGAATATATGCAGGGATTGCCCATACCTTTGATGGGAAAGAAGCCATAAAAGCGGGCCATGATGGCAGAAAACGTGCACGTCACGGTAAAAAGAGAGGAGCAGGTGAAAGTGCAAATCATGACGATTCAACGGGCATGACCGAGTCTTGATATAAATACTAAGTCCTCAGACTTAGTGAGGTACGCAACTGTTTACATTTTGAGATCTTGGTGAATACTGTTTATCTTTTTCAACCTCTCTAACTTGATCGTCGGAGTTACACCAGGGGGAAAGCCCTGCATTTCTCTTACTCATTTACATTTGTCACCGGAATATTCTACAGTCTGCAGTTTCCTCTCCTACTGCATTAACCCGAGCCATCCAACCCCGTTTCCAGCTTTACTTCCTTTCTCTTTGGTTAGCTGCTACAAGATTGGACCTTGCTGTTCAAGACTTCGCATTGGGCCACAAGAAGCATCCATTGACGGACGTTTTGCGTCACATCAATGTTTTTAGAAAATAGGCTTATATTGTAAAAAGTGTATTGAAAATATAAAAATATATAGCTGAATAGTAAAAAGTTGTATTGCAAATGATGAAAAATGATTATAATATATTAAATTTACTATTGAAATAAAAATCGAAACGAAAAGAACAGGCCCTTAGTTGTTATTTGTTTTTAGGAAGATGATCCAAGTAGATTTATTAAAAATTGTTTCTCAAATGCTATCGAACGATTTTCTTATGACATGTTTATAAATAACAAATTTTTAAGGGAGGTTTTGGAAAACAAATTTTCTAAAACAAGCAAACGAACAAGTGGGAAGAAACTATTTTCAAAAACTATGTTTACAGTTCTTTTAAAATCTTGTTTGGTAAGATAGTATGCATCAAACAAGGTTTTCTCTCAATATTTGGGTTCAGGGACAATAGTTTTCGGTGTTCAAAAAAAGAATTTATTTTTAAAATAAAATTTTTGAGAACAAATTTTTGAACTCATATAAAAAAAATTTTGAAATAATTTTGAAACCCATAATCTTGCCAAACCTCCAAACGCACTGATGTGACGCAAAACTTCCGTCAATGGATGCTTCTTGTGGCCCAATGCGAAGTCTTGAACAGCAAGGTCCAATCTTGTAGCAGCTAACCAAAGAGAAAGGAAGTAAAGCTGGAAACCGGGCTGGATGGCTCGGGTTAATGCAGTAGGAGAGGAAACTGCAGACTATGGAATATTCCGGTGACAAATGTAAATGAGTAAGAGAAATGCGGGGCTTTCCCCCCGGTGTAACTCCGACGGTCAAGTTAGAGAGGTTGAAGAAGATAAACAGTATTCACTAAGATCTCAAGATGTAAACAGTTGCGTACCTCACTAAGTCTGAGGACTTAGTATTTATATCAAGACTCGGTCATACTCGTTGAACTGTCATGATTTGCACTTTTACCTGCTTCTCTCTTTTTACCGTGATGTGCACGTATTTTGCCATCATGGCCCGCTTTTATGGCTTCTTTCCCATCAAAGGTATGGGCAATCCCTGCATATATTCAAAATATATACCTAATCCTATAATGATTTCTTACCTACTGTGTCAGAGGCATATTTTGTTCCGATCTAATTCTCTAAACTTGGTTATGGTGTAAATAGGGGAGACAAGTAAGTCCGACCTAATTTGTTTTACTAACCTAAGCTCGCTTCTTCGGCTCGATTTTAAAGAATTATCCGATCTAAGTTTGGTTTTGGACCCTTTATACATCTTTTTTTCCTTACTATTTATCTTTGCTTTCGTCAATTGAGCCTGATATCAAAGGGCCTACTTATGTGCGTGATGTGCATAAAATTGAATCTTCTTTGGGCCAAAGGAAGATTCAATTTTATGCACATCACACACATAAGTAGGCCCTTTGATATAAATTTCGACTTACAATCACTAATTTCGAAACTGAACCAAGACTTATCATGAAGATCTGGCCAACCAATATAGAAAATAAGCATTTTAAAATCTTAATAAATCCTATCCATTCAACTCAATTGCCAAAAATGATTATAATAAAAGAGCCATCACAAAGAAGATTCAATTTTATGCACATCACGCACATAAGACTAAGTAGGCCCTTTGATATAAATTTCGACTTACAATCACTAATTTCGAAACTGAACCAAGACATATCATGAAGATCTGGCCAACCAATATAGAAAATAAGCATTTTAAAATCTTAATAAATCCTATCCATTCAACTCAATTGCCAAAAATGATTATAATAAAAGAGCCATTATCCTAGTATATAATTAAGGTCAAGGTGTTCATATTCAATGATTTTCAACTAAAGCAACTCACTTTCCGGAAATGTTAATGGAATAAAATAAAAAAGCTTTCATGAATAATAGTGAGAGAACAAATACTTTATCCATTCCACTATAATTGTGTGATACAATTATTCACAATTAATACACGCTGTTCTTTTTGGTTGGATTTAGTTTTGGTTTGAAAAAAAATAGTTTTATAATATAAAAAGTATATTTGAAATATAAAAAGGTATAGCTAAATAGTAAAAAATGTATTGAAAATGATGAAAACTGATTATAACATATTAAATTTATTATTGAGACTAAAACTGATACCAAAATCAAAACTTAAAGAACAGACTCTTAAAAATTAACGATTTAATTAAAATAAATTGTGTCACATCAGCTATTTTAAGTGCTGTATCTCAATTTTTATAAAAGAAGTTATATATTTGTGAAACCGAACTATTCTAGTGAAACAGATGAAATATAAATTTTGGAGGGGTTAATAAATTTTCAATTTTGGAGTTGTTGGTGGGTCACCGAGTAATTAAAAAAAGGAAAAAGAAAAAGGCAAAAAAGAGAGACAAGAAACAGATGTTGGGCGGAGACAGGAGCCAGAATAAAGAAAGATGCAAGTCAAGGGTTTTCTTTTGGGGTTTGGTTTGGACAAATTAGGTTTTGGGTGTTCTAATTCTTCTTTCCTCGTCACTTCATTTGCAGCCACAAACAATGTTAATAGTAAAGTTAGTTTCCCTTGTCATTCATGAAAACAACCTTCAAATCATCCTCAGCCATGTTCTTACTAGCAACTCAATAAATGGTTGGCTAAGAATGAGTCAGCGTCTTATCGATTGTGACACATAGAGGTCACTCATAGGTTGACAGTTTGATTCTATCTCTGTAAATTTTGTTTATTTAGATAGTGCGGATTGATAGGACTAAGGCTATTTAATTTCGTTCTTCCCCTCTCTACAACCCCTGCCTCCTGCCTAATAAATAAGTAATAGTGACGAGTTAAATTGTTTTTTTTTATTGGCTTATTACTCTTTTTTCCTATTGTGTATTAACGGCAAAAGAGCTATTTTGGAAAACACAAGGGGTAAAAGTCAATCAACTTTATAAATACAAGGGGCAATGAAGTAATTAAGCCTACATTTTTTGTTTGGTTGGGGGAGGGAGAGAGAAAATCCGTTTATTTCGTTGAAGCAAATTAAATGATAATTCCCATTACAACTCTTTGCTACATTTTGTTTCTCTCTTTTTTTGCATGTTGAACTTTTTAGTTCTTTGACAATGTACTTGGCTCATTGACTAAATTTTATACTTTCTAGTCAAATCTTTGGCATGCCAAAACCATATACAGATGATAATCATTTTCGCTTAGTATGATTTGCATCACAAGTGTGATGATAAGTTGAAACCTCGTTAAGAAGTTAATTGAGTTTGGTATAAGGCAAATTAAATGTTTTGACCATATTACTTTATCGCATATCCATCAGTTAAAGGAGTCATATTTGTATAAGTAATATTATTTCCTTCATCGTTGATGAAACATTGTAACGGAATAAAGTCTGAGTGTTGGTAGTTGTTGGATGTCGAATGAATAGTAGTACATACACGTGTGAGGAAATATCTTCAATTACACATAAATTTAAGCAATTTGAGTATAATATAGTTGTGAGAATGGGCCTGTTCTTTTTGTTCTGTTTTGAAAACGATTTTGGTTTCAACAATAAATTTAATAAATTTTAATCATATTTCATCATTTCCAATACAACTTTTTACTATTCAGCATCTGCTTTTTACATTTTCAATACACTTTTTACATTATAAAACTATTTTCCAAAACTTGTTTTCAAAATCGTTTTCAAAACGATAAAAAAGAACAAGCCGAATAACTTGCGTCATTCTGTCATGCCAGGGGAGTGAGGTAGAACTCACCCTCAAAAGCTAGCTTAAGAGGAGAGGGTGCCACACTCCCCCTTTAAACCACACATTGGTAGCCCACACTACCAATGTGGGATGGCTCAATGCCTGACACAACCACGCTTCCGAACCGCCGTCCACGGCGCCATGTTTCGGACGCAGTGGGAATCGAACCTCACTACGGCATGGGAAGGGTGGGGCCCTGGCTCTGATACCATTTGTCATGCCAGGGGAGTGAGGTAGAACTCACCCTCAAAAGCTAGCTCAAGAGGAGAGGGTGCCACACTCCCCCTTTAAACCACACATTGGTAGCCCACACTACCAATGTGGGATGACTCAATGCCTGACACATTCTCAATAGTGTCAAGACTTGTTATTTATAGAGAAATGTAAGTGTTGTGCCCTTCACTTGCGTTCATGTTTCTCGAAATTTCTATATCAGAAGGCCTATGAAGAATTTGAGCTATCAATGTCGCCAACCATAGTTTTTGGGCTTTGAAAAGTTAAAATGATTGGGCTGGCCATGGGTGGGCCTGCTCTTTCAACTCAAAATGTTTGGTGCGCCAGACTGAACAAAAAAGTCCGGTTATTACTATAGCAATATTGTTTTAAATTTTATTAGTTTATATTAATTTATTATTTAAATACATAAAAAAAGATATATTAAAAATTAATATAATTAATCAACAAAAATCCTGACTTGTAGCTCAGCTTGTGTCTAATTAATTATTAATATCACCTCCTTTATCACAATTAAGCAAAATTAGTTAAATTTGTTCAACTTAAGCACCTAACTAGCTAATATTATACTATATTCCTAAATCAACTTTAATGATGATCTTCAGGTTGGTGTTTCCTAACTCTGATGTGTACAATGTTGTCAGTTGTTCTAACGGAAAACACACTTTATTTAAGCTTAAGAATGGTTACAGTCTAACTAACCAAACAAATCAATAAGTAGATTGTTGAAAGGAATAAAGGGGACAATTAAAAAATTCAAATTGAACATGACATGTTATTAGGGATCTGATAATTTGAAACATAATTCATTCGTTATATTCAAAAGGTCAGAGTTCAGCCATCCATGACGCGATACAAATACCTGGGTTGACGAAACACGTTATAAGTTATCCGTCAATTCAATTTTTGCACGAAGCGCGCGGTTGGTGAAACAGTTTGATGGTTGTATTGTATCTATGGTTTCTTTACATTATCATTTGTGTTCAACAAAAAATGGAACTTTCTTATCTGATTATTTAACAAGCTAGTATTAATATTCACATCAATATCTCATAATCTTTTTGATGATTAAAAATAAATAAAATTATGAAACATTATTTGAGACCCTTCCGCCAAAGGTGCAATCGAGTGCAAACTAGCTCTTCAACAAAGGTGGCTTATCAAAGGGGAATTAGGGAGTGGTTTATTGACTTTAACATTGTACAAATCAACTTTTTAATCTTCCAACAAGGTGGCTTCATTCATTTCGTATCCTTTCAGATGCTGACTTTTTTTTTTTATATAGTTACATCAATTGTAGTAATTCCTCGTGTCCACCTTAATTAGTGCTCTCCTTGTCCCACGTAAAAAATTTCGTTAAAAAAAATTACCATAAAAGATAAAATTATTGGATACACCCGATGCATCCATATAGTCATAAAGATTCACCATATATTCACAATCCTACGTAGTATAACAGATGCACTCAATAACCTCTTTAATAAAAGGGTTCAGTTTCAATTTGTGTATATTGCGTAAGCTTATTACTATAATAATGTTGCCAGTGGCCGCCTTCCTTTCTCTCTCTCCCCAAACCTCCAAACCCTAAATTTATTTTCTTCCCTCGTCCTCCTTCATCAGATGAAGGAGGATGAGAGAAGTAGTTTTACTTTTGTTCCTGCAATTATTTACTTAGTTTGCTCTAGTTTTAATTTTTATCCATATTTATGTTGTTTTTCTCTCCGTTTATGCTGTTTATTTCTTCATGAATGGTGTTTTATCTCTCCATCTATGCTGTTTCTCTCCATCTATGGTTATTTTATTCCTGGCGATGGTGATTCGATTCATGGCCATGTCATATGAAGACTCGGTTGAAGATTCAGTATTGAAACTTTCATTAGCATTAGTAGTAGATCCGTGACTATCGGTGCCAGATTTGTTCAGCGATATATTTCTACTATGTATAGATTTACAGTTTAGTAAATTAGATACACTATTGTGGTTCAGATCTGTTAATTATCATATCAAATATATTATAATCAGTTGTATTGACTGAATATTGGTCTTCTTTCAATTGCAGTTGAACGATTTCCAACACCATTAATAAAATTTTTAATTTAAAAAAAAATTACTATAATAATATCCACACTAGACACTGACCCTTCATTAAAGATATAAATAAAAGTTATATTGTCAAATAACTTATTATAATATTGTACATTACAATTTATAATAAATTATATAATTTTCAAACTACAACACCGAATATATTGAGTGTATTTGTTTACTCAATGAACAGGACAGGGCCACTTATATTTGGTCCAGGGTGGGTGGGGCATTAATAATTATTCATCCATATGATATTATTCTTCACCCCTATGCTATGACAATTGAATGGTTCCCAATTTTATCTTTTACTGCCATGGTGAAATGTGAAAGCATTGCATGCCTGAAATATATTTCCACACTGTAGTTCTATTTCCTTAATTTTATCAGGTTAATTTCGGTCATCTGACAAAGCGATATTATTATAAATTTAATAAAAATTATTATTAATACTTTCAGTTGTTTTTCTTTTAAAAAACATGTATATTTGCAGCATTTATTTTAGGGACATACTATTTGTAGTAATATTTTTACTATTTGCAGTAATATTTTTCTGTAAAAAGTTTATTTTTCCCTTTAGCTAAAAAAAAAAAAAAAACTCTTTTTTACTTTCCATATTACACGGTAAGTAAACAATCTATACATTTTTTTACATAAAGTTTGTTGTTAACAGAAAAAAACCCTGTTTGGCCCGAGATTGTGCCAAAAAAACCCAAAAAATAGAAAAAATTTTGCCAGAAATCTCGCAATTGACAAAAATATATTCCAAAATCCCGCCCCCTATTTGCAGGAACATTATCAAAATTCCGCCCAAAGTGCAAAATACCGCCCGCTTTGGGGCTGTATTTTGGAAAAAAATCCCAGGGTCTCGCCCCCTATGTGCAGGAACATTTTTTAGTTGGATCCGCGAAAGCTGTGATTGGATTAAGTTGCCTTTGATACCACGTTAGAAATGTTAGAATTTCAAAAGAAAAGAAAAGAACATGAAGAATGATGTATAGATTATTATTATTATTTTTTAAAATCAATTTTACGTACAAAAAATGTATAGATTATTTACTTACTGTGTAATATGGATTGTCCTCGTGAAGAAAAGAACATGAAGAATGATGTATAGATTGTTTTTTTTTTTTGGTTAAAAAATCAATTTTAAGTACAAAAAATGTATAGATTATTTACTTACCGTGTAATATGGATTGTTCTCGTGACTATCGGCCATAAATAGAGTGAAAATGATTTTTTTTATTTTTTAAAAAAATTTAAGGGGCATTATAGACTTTTATAGAAAAATATTACTACAAATAGTAAAAATGTTGTTGCAAATAATAATTCCGTTATTTTAAAGTAATGATCGAGCCAGGCTTCAGCACCCGCATTATGCATTTGGTGATAGCGGCGGTGGTAAACCCGACTCCGACCCGATTGAAAATTGGGGTTGGGATTTAGTTTAAACTTTAACCGACCAAAGGGCACGGGTACTCATACAATTACAGAATTAGATCCGTGATACCAAACATGTCTAGCCTAACTGGCAAAAACATGTGAGGTACCATTTACCGCAGCGGGAGGTCCTGGGTTCGAGTCCGGCGGACAACAACTTAAGGGGACTTTCCCTGCAAAATTTAAGGGGTTGACGGGGTTCGAATCTGGGCTTCCCGTTAGCACCCTTTTACCAAACATGTCTAGCCTAACTGGCAAAAACATGTGAGGTACCATTTACCGCAGCGGGAGGTCCTGGGTTCGAGTCCGGCGGACAACAACTTAAGGGGACTTTCCCTGCAAATTTAAGGGGTTGACGGGGTTCGAATCTGGGCTTCCCGTTAGCACCTTTTTTTTTTTTTTTTTTTACCAAACATGTCTAGCCTAAATGGCAAAAACATGTGAGGTACCATTTACCGCAGCGGGAGGTCCTGGGTTCGAGTCCGGCGGACAACAACTTAAGGGGACTTTCCCTGCAAATTTAAGGGGTTGACGGGGTTCGAATCTGGGCTTCCCGTTAGCACCCTTTTGCCTCCAGGGGCTTAGCTCAGTTGGTAACTTGGCAGCAGATTGCAGCCAAGGACGCAGGATCGAGTCCTGGCAGCCGCAGTGTGGGATTTTCATCCCCCCAATGTGGGGGGTGGATCCTTGTGGGCACCAGGCACTGGTCCTCCTGCCAATGTTATCGCTGAGTCACCCTGATTTACCTTCCACACGAGGCTCATGGGGCTGGGCGGTGTGGGCCCTGCGGGCGAGGGATATCGCCTTTTAGCCAAGAATTAGATCCGTGATCGGCGCCGCCCTTTGGATCGCCAATTTCTTAATGGCAGCTAGCTCTACCAAGCCAGCAGGCACTGATGTCACAATTCAATTTTTTTTTTTTTTTCAAATGTTACTCCTAAATTTTTCTCAAAATAATGTTTTTTAAATCACTTGGTTGTGGCTGTGACGAGCTATGGAATCCAATAACTATTGAGTTTTTAAGACAATGTAACAGCTTTCAAATTTACACTTAGTATAAGTCAAATTTATTTTGAAAGAATTTTAGTGCGATCAATGATAATGTATCGTCTAATTGAGCATAATCTTATATTTATAGAAGATGATGATCTTATCTCCGATGACTAACCTCGAAAATCTCAAAAGACCTCTTATCATAAATAAGGAAGTGAAACTATCTCCGAAATTATTACTGTCCCCTTCAACCGTCCACTTTGCAAACATGGGCGACGTAGCCTTTACTTATCAGGCTTGGTTGGAGCCTATGGATGACATGTCCTCCCCTCCTAATATAGCACGTATCGGGTTTAGTCTCTCACATATTGATAGTAACTTATGGTGTATCGTGGTTGTAATTTTTGCGTATCATATATGGTGTATAGCATATGATGCATCATGTATTGAGTTTATCTATTGATTTATTGAACACAACATTTAATATATCGTAGTTATGAATTTAATTACTGATGTTTTGCGATTGTATCAAATATTAAGTTTAGTTTATAATAAATCGAATTTAATTATGAATGTATCACAATTATATTATAACAAGAAGTAAATGTGTTGAGTTTAGAGATTAAAATATTATTAGTCAAACTATTCAATGGTCAGACACGAGACTTTCTATTAGTTACGCATATACAACAAGATGTATCGCGATTATGATTTTACTAACTTCCAATTTATGGTGGATACCATTAGAAGTGACACTAATAATAATAATAATAATAAGATAATGGAGCATTTGTATAGACATTGAAAGGCTGGTTTGATTAAGAAAACGGAGTAGAAGATAAAACAAGAAATAGTCACTTCATAGGCCAACTAACGGTGACAATTTGCATGCTCCACCACTATCTCCCGGTGCAGTCTCGCCGCCTGGACCCTCCGCTCCGTCCGGTAGGAAAAATTCTCGTCATTTCCGGTAAAGTGATATTTCGTCATTTACTACAGAATTCTTCAGAGTCCCACACCGACGTGAGGACCGCCACGTGGGCACGTGACTCATGCCCACATCGCCCAGGCTTTTTGTCTCTTAAAAAAGAAAGGGCGAAATCGTCAATTCACTACACTACAGTACTCCTCCCCCCTCTCTCCGGTCCCCGCAAAAACAGAAAAAGGAATTTTTCTGTTCTGTTCTGACACTTAAATGTAAAGCTTTCTCCGATTCCATTTCCGAGCTTCGCTTGTAGTGTTAATTGCAGCCGGGGAGTCCAACTCCTCCAGCTTCAGTGGCGAGTAAGCTGATCCCGGGAGGTGGTTCGCTCTCGGTGGGCGGCGGAGGGTTGGCGGAGAGTCACTATTCTATTCCGTCGCTGTCGATTTCTTTTTCAGCTTTTTCTTCTTTTTCAACCTCATGCTCTATTTCTTCTTTGAGTAATCACCACTTTCTTTTACTATTCCACGCGTAAAGGTTTGTTCTCCGTCTCTTCCTCAGCTCTGTTTCACACTCAGCTTCAATTTTTTTGTTCTTTTTCTCTGGTTTTGTTGTGATGAAAAGTGAAAGCTAAAAAGGATGATAATAAGCAGGTTTGATTTGCCCCCAAATTGTTCGGCCATTTTTTTTTCTCCATTTCTGAACTATTTTTACCGTTGAATCGAATGCGGGATTTCGTGGGAGCGGTTACGTGGTCAAAATTCAGCATTAACTTAAATGCTTAAAACCTCATGAATATCTGATTGGAATTTTATTATTATTTTTTGTTTAATATATTTTTCTCAAGTGTTGATTCAATGGAGAAATGAACGGTTACATTTTGTATGCTTCTTCCATTTGGCATTCTTGCAGGCGTTGAAGAATTAAAAAAAAAAAAAAGAAAAAGAAAAGAAGAAGAAGAAGAAGAAATAAAAGGAGCTTCCTAGTTCTGAAATCTCTCAGTCAGCGGAGCATCAAATCTCAGTATCAGTTCACCCATCACCACCGCCATTTTTTTTTTCCCGAAGAAGAAACGAGGCGAAGGTAATAAAATAATCTTAGTAGTTGATTCCTTCAAATAAAGAAATGGAATTTACATAATTTTATTCTTTGTTTTCCTTCGTGTGATGTACTGGTTGATGGGGTCCGCCTACTCTGGAAAAATACCAAGCTTCACCTGCCTTTACAGGACGTTTGTATAAAGAAGCAGTTGTTTCCTTGGTATTGAAGCATAGTTGGGTCCCCTTTAAGCAAAGCTATATCAATGGAATTCTAGATTTCTGTTGGGGAAAAAGCTTGAGGTCCAAGATTAAGTGTTTAATCACAGCTAACACAGAGTTAATCCTTGTTGACGACTTGTTACTTTGGCTAAATACTTTCTATAATTACCTTTTTCTGTTGCAGATAATGATGCAATTATGACTGGTTGGAAGAAGCTGGTGTGTTTGGCAGGACGACCCTGCACAACATGCTAACTATTTTGCTTCTTTTGGGGTGTAAGATGACGATACAGTGAAAGCTTGCGTACGGTAATTTTTTTATCCCTTTCCTTTCTGGGTGGCTTCTGCGGAGCTTCCGAGGTATGGGTTTTCAATTTTCTTGGTGATTCTGGGTTGATGAAAAATTAACAAGAAAGGGAGAGGGTGTTGAGAAATGGGAGCTATTGGAGGAGAAGAGTTATTGAAGTGGGAGAAAATGCAGGGGTTGTCAAAAGGAAGTGAAGAAAAGATTCTGGTGTTGGTGAGGTTGAGACCCTTGAGTGATAAGGAGATTTTGAAGAGTGAAGTTTCGGATTGGGAATGCATTAATGAAACCACCATTTTGTACCGGAATAGCCTACAGGAGCGATCTGGGTTACCAACTGCTTATTCATTTGGTGAGAATTTTACTGGACTGTATTTTTCCTTATGACATTTTGTTGTTGAGAACATGACTGCAAGGGAATGAGAATGTAAGTGAAGAGAGAACTCTCTCTGAGTTGGGTTCCAGATTTTTTGCAGTTCACTCTTCTCTGAAATGATCTTAACACGGATAAGTTTTAGTTGTAATCTGTTCAGAAGTTTTTTTTTGTGTGTTACTTTTCTGCCTTTCTACAAATTGTGCATAATGATTCTGTAAACGTATCCGAAAAATAGGTCTTGTAAAACATTTAAGCACGGGGAAAAGGAAACAGGCCTTCATTATAGTTAGACATTTTGACACTGCATTGGATAGATGAATGAATTGTTGCTGTTACTGTAAATGTCTAATACAATATGTTTTATTTTGGCTTTTGCAAGTTGCATTTGAATCTGTTGGAATGTTGTAAACAAACAAATCCTCTTACATTTTCTTGATTTATATGCATCTGAGGGTAGATGGAGTATTTAGAGGAGATTGTCCTACAAGGCAAGTCTACGATCAAGGAGTACAAGAAATTGCTCTTTCTGTCGTCAGTGGTATCAACTGTAAGTATCTTAATATGCTTGTTGGCCTTCTTCTTTGCTTCTAAGTCACAAGTTAATGGTTGTCAAAAACTTTTGCTGTTTGGTTCAGCAACTATTTTTGCATATGGACAAACAAGCAGCGGAAAGACCTACACAATGAATGGAATTACTGAGTATACCGTGTCAGATATATATGGTTACATGCAAAAGGTAAATGCTTGTAATTATCAAGATATCTGCTTAAATGTCGTATTACATCTTCTTGGAAGTGAAAGACCTCATATTCTTTTCTGTTTCTTCTTCAGCATGAAGAGAGAGCATTTGTTTTGAAGTTTGCTGCAATGGAGATCTATAATGAAGTTGTAAGAGACCTCCTTAGCACAGATAATAGTCCACTCAGGCTTATGGATGATCCAGAGGTGAGTTTAATATTCTCTCTTTTCATCTTATATTGTTGAATTCCTCAAACTAATTCCAATGTAAATAGAAAGGGACTGTTATTGAGAGACTCACTGAAGAAACTCTGAGAGACTGGAGTCATCTGAAGGAGCTACTTTCTATCTGTGAAGGTAAGAAAAATTTTCATACCAATGGTTGTCATTAATGTCGCACCAATCTAGCTGGGGAATGAAGTATTCTTATTGACTTCCAAATTTGCTGCAGCTCAGAGACAAATTGGCGAGACCTCTTTGAATGAGGCAAGCTCTAGATCTCATCAAATACTTCGCCTGGTATGTATATTCTTACTAGAACTGTCTTCCTTTGAACATTTTGCTTCTTCTGTTATGGGGGAACCATACAGTTCTTATAATCACCAACTTTTCATGTATTTCAGACTATTGAAAGTTCAGCTCGTGAATTTATAGGAAAGGACAACTCAACTACTCTTTCTGCCAGTGTGGTACAGATCTAACACCTTCCGACCCAAGATATATATTGAACTTATGGGAGTGTTTGTTTGAGTTGTTGACAAAAGAAGCTTATACACAGAAAACTTATAAGTGTTAATATGCAGAACTTTGTTGACTTGGCTGGTAGTGAGCGTGCATCTCAGGCATTGTCAGTTGGTCAAAGGCTGAAAGAAGGTTGCCACATCAATCGTAGTTTGCTCACTCTTGGAACTGTGATTCGCAAGCTGAGGTTGAGTTATTTCTTTTAGCCCATTTTTTATTTTTTATTTTTTAGGCTGCTTGTTAATTATTTCTCCTGGCATTTGGTTCTTGAGCTTTGTAATTTTTTAGATTTTTCTGTGAAAGGTTTCCTTCTAATTAGCAAACTGCATTGGATTAGAAATAACTACTTATGGATTTATTTAGTTGGATGCAATCTGTTATTTTCTTCATCCTGTTTCATTGAAGCTTCCTATATTGCTTCATCTTACTCATTCTTCAGCATCATGTTTAATGCAGTAAGGGAAGACAAGGGCACGTGAATTATCGAGATTCTAAGCTAACACGGATATTGCAACCCTCTTTGGGTGGTAATGCAAGAACTGCTATCATTTGTACCCTGAGCCCTGCACGTAGCCATGTTGAGCAATCCAGAAATACCCTTTTATTTGCTACCTGTGCAAAGGAAGTGAGCACAAATGCACGAGTCAATGTAGTAATGTCTGACAAGGCTTTGGTGAAGCATTTGCAAAAAGAAGTAGCGAGACTCGAGAGTGAGCTAAGAACTCCAGGATCATTTACCGATTATACAGCATTACTGAGAAAAAAAGATTTGCAGATTGAAAAGGTTATGCTTTCTTTTTGATATACGTGTCTATTTGTTATAGAAAATGATGAACAAAAAGAAGAGGAAAAATGAAACAAATAAGAGAGAATTTTGTTATGAAGCCTTTTGTATTTGATGTTAGTCATATGATTGTAACTAGGTGGGGACCATGCTCATACTTTTCCTGAGAATAGAGTCTAACATGGTTTTGTGTTTATACTCTGCAGCTGGAGAAAGAAGTCAGGGAACTTACAAAGCAACGGGATCTTGCTCAATCACGAATTGAGGATTTACTACGATTGGTTGGGAATGGTCAAGATTCCAGACAATGGGTACATTCTACTTTACCCGATCTTTTTCTAATAAGCTGACTAAGTGAAATAATTCCAGGATGCTGGTCTAAGAAATGCTCATGAACTTAACCTTTGCTGAACTTGTGCTTCAGGATATGCAAGAAAAGGAAACATGTGAAGATGAATGTTCAGTATCAGAGTCATCAAATGAAATTGATCCTCGCTTTGTTGGTGTTGGGGTAAAGAAACACATAACAACTCAGTCTGGTGAAAGAGATAGTGGAGAAGAAGAGGTATCATCTGAGGATGAATCTACGTCGATGTCTAATGGAAGCAGATTAAATGTCTCTGAGATCAATCCAGAGGAAGAGGACATTGTGGCTGAAGCTGGAGAAGATTCTCGCAATATCTGCCAGAAAGTCAGAAGTATTGAGACAGTCAATAATGAGGAGGAGAACTCTGAACTAATTGACAATAATCTGAGCAATGGGAGGAATAAAATGTCAAGTTTTTGTCGTAACCAGAGTACAGAAGGTGAGGAGCTATCGCCCACCAATTCAAGAATAGGAAGAGGCATTGAAAATGGTTTCACATATGGAGAACTGGAGCAAAATATTCAACGTGTGCAGAAAACCATTGATTCTCTTGTGGTCCCTCATACTGACAAGGCCCTATGGGACTCACCTTCTAAGATGTCTGGTTCTCGAAGCCTGAGGTTCATCAGAAGCAGAAGTTGTCGAGCTGATTTACTGGCTGGGCCATGCTCACCTTACTCTGAGAAAGGAGTAGATGGAGAATCAACACCCCCTAATGGGCTGGAGAACGACTTTCCAGGACGACCGAACGTGGCAGAAAGCACTGGAATATTCCTCCCTTTACATTTGGTGCAAATAACGTTCGACTTTCAAGAAATGATTCCCTATCCTCTAATGGTAGCACTCTTATGGATGAGCAAAAATCTCAAAGTAACCACCTAGGAGATGAGGATATCCCAAGTGTTCACACTTTTGTTGCTGGACTGAAAGAAATGGCTAAGCGCCAGTATGAAGATAAGACGGATGATCAGGTGAGTAATCCTCTTTCCTGTTTGTTCTGTTTTTGCATTCAAGATTTGAACCCTTTCCTTTCAAGTGATAGCTTTGCGTTGTGCACCCCCCTTTACATCTGTAACTATTTATCTGGAAGATTTACTTAAGCAATTTATTTTAACTTTTGGTAGGATTAACTTGTTAACACTTTTACTTTTGGTGGATCATTTGATAAAATCCATTGCTGTCTCTTGTTATGAAAACCAAGACTTATGATCCCTGGATCCTGTATAGTACAACCATTTGGGAGAAACCTTCACAGGCGTGGTCCTTCCCTCTTAAATGAGTTTTGTCCTATTCTTTCATCGAGGTTCATATCTAATTGGATTAAGTATAGATTAAGACAGATGCGAATTAGACCGATGAAATTTATAGCCTTTTTTATTCTGGAGTAAACCAAAACTATGCTGTTGCAGATGTTCTCATCTTTGTAGTATCACGTGTTATAAGTCTTCTTTGATATTTCTTAGAGGAACTTAACTTATATTGGTTTCCACATGTGCAACCAATATAATCCACGGGCAGATCTAACTACTCGGATGATACTGTCAATTAGAGCGGGTTGTCATATTTCTTTTGAGAAGTATGCTGGGTTTGGTTTTTGGATTCAGTGTTCTGCAGTTTATCTAAGTAGATTGTTTCCTAATCATGTAATGCTTGAGGAGTGAATTAGGAGCTCGATTTGTCATGATTTTGCCATCCTCATTGGTTACTCTTTTGTGGAGCACAGAGTGGAAGGGCAATGGATGAAAGTCCAGGAAGGATCCTTAAGGATATTGGATTGGATCCAATGATGGAGTCTTCTGAAAATCCTTCAAACTGGCCACTGGAGTTTGTAAGGTTAAGAGGGCTGATAATAGGGCATTGGCAAGCTTGCAATGTTTCTTTGGTCCATAGAACATATTTCTTCCTGCTTTTCGGTGGTGAACAAGGAGATTCTATTTACATGGAGGTAGAGCTCAGACGGCTCATCTTCCTCAGGGAAACCTTTCTAAAAGGAAGTGCAATCGTGCAAGATGGTCGGCGACTAACCTTGGCTTCAAGGTACTCCACTGGGTAGTATCTTTAGCTGATTGGATTTATAATGTCATATGGTTAATGTGTGATTAGTATTCTAATTTTATGCATATTTCTATGTGCAGCTTGAAGTCCCTTGTCCGCGAAAGAGAGATGTTAAGCCGGCTTATCAACAAGAGGTTAACAAGGGATGAAAGAAATGCAGTTTATCAGAAATGGGGCATCAGTTTGACCTCGAAGCACCGTAGGTTGCAGCTGGTCCAACGTTTGTGGAGTAACACAGAGGATCTGGATCATGTGTCAGAGAGCGCGGCCGTGGTTGCAAAGTTGATCAGGTTCTCGCAGAAAGGTAAAGCTATGAAGGAGATGTTTGGGCTTAGCTTCACACCTCCACGCAAGAGTAGAAGATCATTTGGCTGGAAGAATAGCACACCCTCCATTTAGTAAAAGCTAGGGTTATATAATAATAGGTGATTCTTGATAGTAGTATTAAATTAATTGAATTTGGAGTGTTGATGTTTTGGATCCATCGATGATAGATATATGCTATAAGGCTTGTAAAAATTGTTTGTTTAAGGTTTAACTTTGCAGTTAGCTAGATAAATTTTCAGTTTGTAGAGTTTGTGCTTGTTTTGTTTACCTTTGCGAACGTCATTTTCTGGGACTACATTGCAGCATGACAAAAAACTTGAAATGTGGGAGTTGTTTACCAAATCAAGAATTTTGTGATGTTAGAAACGAACTAGTGTTAAAGTAGTTGTGACGTACTACGTCGTATTATTTGGAGGTCAGGTTTAGTTCTTATTTTGTTAATTTTTGCCTATTTAACACGCAGACAGATATATCGGACTCTGTAGGCAACACCCTATCTTTTCTATCATGTGCTCCTCTCGTCGTACCAATGGACTATTTTAATCGAATGTGTGAAATTAATTCCTAAAAATTAGAATGATGAAAAGTGGTTTATTTATAGTAAATTTTAAACTCTCAAATTGAAAACATTGAGGATTAAATACTTGTATTAGATATATTTTGTTTTTAGCAATTAATATGCATATAAATATGAAATATGTATTGACTATATTAAAATAAAGTGTAAATTAAAATAAATTTTATTTAGGGCTAAACGACGTCGGATATCACTCCATCTGGAATCTGGCAGTTGGGACTAATAAGCTAAGAGAAGACTAGTGAAATTTCTACAGGGTAAGAGAGAGCAGTGAGGAAGAACAAACACAGAGAGGGAGAGCGGAAAGATGAGCACTGCAACGGCGGCGTACCTGGCCCGAAGGGCGGCGCAGAAGGAGAGGGTTCGGATTATCTACCGTCGAGCTCTCAAGGATACTCTCAATTGGGCGGTCCATCGCCATCTATTTTATCCCGATGTAAGAAAACATTCTCTCCCATTTCTTCTTTGATTAGGGTTTATTTCATCAATTCGATCCGCATGTGTTTTATTGGAAATCGAATCAACAATTAACTGATTAACCCACACCTACACTGACCATTTTGTGTGAATTATAGGCCGATGCTCTGAGAGAGAAATTCGAGGCCAACCGAAGTGTGGTATGCTATCTTAATCCCACTCAAAGACTTCTTGTTTGATAGGCTACCAGAATATTTAATTTCCGAGTATTGTTTGGATGATTTAAATTCCTTAGAGATATGACTAATTACCTTTCCTGAGATACTACATTATGGAAATGTTTGATTAAGGTGCTTTTGATTTGGGTTTATGAACAGCGATATTTTCTTCTGCTGTAGTTGATCTGATCTTGGAGTATCAAACGTCTATAACCATTTTTGGCGGTGTTCATTTGTCGAAAACTGATTACTGGGTTTTGGGATGGTCGAAATGTAATTTAGTTGTTAGATATTGGTTGTTGGCCTTCGACTTACTAATTGCAGTTCTTTTATGTATTATGTTGCAAAGACCTAAGCCTTTGAGCATGTTCTTTGTATTCTTCTATGTGTAATGTGTTGAGGCATGCTTGTTGTATGTCATTTCTTGTGTCTTCTATATATGTGAGAGAATTCTTTTCTCTATGAACACTTGAGGAGACCTTAGATGCTATGTGATGGATAGCAATCTACTTGTCTTGTATCTATTCTGCTATATGTGTTTACTGGCTCATGATGCTTCAGAAAGACAACGGTTACTTTTTAAAGTGCTTTAGTCTCACGTAGCCTCATTGTCAAGGAAATATGTGATGTCAATATGGATGAGCTTAAATTGTACAATTTTGAAATTAGAGTGATATTTGTCTTTGATTAGCATTGTTCATCATGATTGATAGAGTGCCTAAGATAGGTTTTGATTACATTGTTTTTTTTTTTTTGTGATTTGATTCTCCATCTTGAATCTTATATTGCATCTGTTTTCATATTATGGTCCTCCAGGAAGACATTGAAACTATTGATAGACTGATAGCTGATGCTGAAGCAAAATACAATAAATGGCGCCACCCTGATCCTTACACTGGTATGCATTATCTCAAAATTGGTGTTTCTTTAGCTATTTGTAATCTGACCACACTGAAATATTATGTAAGTTAAAGATGAGGTTTATTAGAGAAGAAGGGCCCCTGGATTTATCTATTAACAATCATTATGTTTTAGCATATTGATTTGGATATGTGCTTACTGTATCTGATCTGAGGTTAAACATTATGCCTACTCCAAAACTTACCTTTCTATGCATCTGTCTTGAACTCAATGCAACAAGAATCAGACATTTCTTAGAGAATATTTTGATGTTTTAGTTCTTCTCTCTATTTCAAGAGTCTATTTGCAATATTTTCACGTTAGTTCACGTGAGCCTGCAGATTAGAATGAGAAAACAATAGTATTTGACCTGTAAGTTAGTGCGCATGAAAGCTAAAAGGGTAATTCTGTTATAAGAATTATAGATTTTGACTTCCTGAGGCTTTTACAACTACTAATCTTTCAACAGTCCAGTATACCCCCAGTTTTATTTTCTGATGGGCGTGCGTACTGAACAGTTATCAGCTTTCATTATGATAGTTTCTGAAAGTTCTTTTTTCCACCTCTTTTCAATGAACAGTTCCATGGGCTCCAGGTGGCTCCAAGTTCCACAGGAATCCAGAACCACCTAAGGGGGTAAACTTCTTGAATATTCACTTATTTTGTTTATTTCTACTAACTAGTGAATTCTATAGTTTTCTCTCTTCATGCTATTAATATGTGGCATTCTATACATTGGTAATCAGGTTGATGACATTCTATAAGTTCCTAGTTTAAGTTGATATTCTATATGTTGTATTTATGCTCATATTGGTTTTCTGTGATTTCGAGTTGTGACTATTTTGAACACTTGTGATTTGGGTTGATGATACAGATTGAGATTGTATACGATTATGGCCGGGAAGACAATGATTAAAGAATGATTTTCTTTCATGGGAATAAATAAAGGTTAGTCTCACATCTTGTTATGTATCCTTCAACTTTTTCTTGCTATGTAAGGTGAATACCATGTTGATATTCTTCTCCATATGCTACCTGTAAAAGTTAGTTTGCTGTACTGTTTCTGCATTGTTTCAAATACTGCTCATAAATTATTGGTATTCTTTGGCAAAGATAGTATGGATGATCACTCTGGTGCTGTTTAGGAGGATAATCTTATCATTGGCATTTTGTTTTACATGAAGCTGCTCACCTGATTTTAGAAACTCTGTTTGTTATTAGTATAGTTTGACCTACAAAGCACTGAATTGGAGTTGTGAGGATTTGCTACCATCTTTCTTTGGATTCAGAAAACCGGTTACTTTACTTCTAGGAAAGGATGTAGGCATGCTTGCTTAACGATTGCTTGTAACTTACTATCCACCATGTGCAGGTTGAGAAGGTATAAAGCATATGGAGAAGACCTCTGTTCCGTGTCATTTCTTCAGGGTGTATGTTTTGGAGAGCCAAAAAACGTGAAGTTGGCTTATGAGTGTTCTGTTGAGCCGATATAGGATCAATGACTTCTATGATGTACCAAGCATTGTTGTTTTGTTCTTCTGTACCATCATTTTGTGGTGATTTCATCTCAAACTTAGGCATTGAATTCGCAGAAACGATGCCGAATGCCCTTCTCAACTCCTTGATTTTCTGTTGCAACAATTGACCAGTTTAACATGGTTCATCAATGTTTTTAAGCGTGGAGTAGCAAGTGCTGTGTCCTTTTTCTTTTATGCACGTTACAAAATCAGAGCGTTGCTAAAAAATTGTATGGTTTATACGTCAAAAGTCTTCACTTCCTGAATTATAACTGCATAAATGTCGAAACATATTGCAATATCTCTGCGATTGTGATGTAGGTCAGGGTTCAATTACTACCTCAATATGCAAAATTCCCATCAATATTCCACTCCCCACAGCCATTGAGCTATAGTTTAAAAAAAAAAAGACACAAGGAACCGTTTATTGCTGCACAATAAAACCTATCAAATCTACCAGTCAACTACTAAATCCAATTTTTTTTCACATTTGAAATATACTCCCTTCGCCAAAACAATGCTTTGACAATTACCAAGTGAATTCATGTAAAATTGTGAACCACTGAAGATATATCATCACAAAAGCTAAAAAGAACAGGAGAAACTAGTACAAAACAAGCACCGAGCTATAGAAGTTACATGCATAATGCATCAGCATCATTGACCCTCTGCGTCAAGAACATGGAAAGGAAAACAAAACAAAAGGATTCGACAAAAATTGCGATTGAGCTATATTTTATTGCAGCTAAAACTAGCAAGAAATCATACGGACGGACTATATGAGTTTGAAAGGAAGAGGCCAAGGGGTGGATCTGGGAACCTCAACCCTGTCCTTGATTCGTTCGATTTTCTTCTCCTTCTTCGGCCTACAGTTCCCGTACGATCCTTTGAAAATCTTACCCTTCTTCGTCCTCTTGTCCCCTCGCCCGCAGAGAACCGGCGATGCTGTCGCGGTCGACGATGACGGCGATAATGAGGAGAATGTCACGCGCTGCTTGGCAGCCTTCAACATCGTCAGTCTCCTAGCCAGTGAGCCGCACCATTGAATCATCGCCATTTCCGATTTCGAGCTTAAACCCTAGAATCCCGGGTGAGCAACTATTGAACTGAGTTGGGGTTAATGGCTGATTTTAATTTAACGTATTTTCGCAAAATGAGAGGAAGAGGACACCGTTTTCAACTTATTTCAACGAGGAAGCCCGGTATTTTTCTGCCTTGCCTTTTTGACCCATTCAATTTCTGAATATATTTAAGTCTTTAATTTATTCTATTGCCATAAATCTAAAGGTTAATTGATTTAATTTACATGGCGGAATTATAATTTTACATAGCTATTATTCAATTTCTGTTTTTAACTCACATATTTCTGTAAATTGGGGCTCGGGACCATTTTGAAATAAAGTTTGAAGTTGAGGGACCAAACAGAGAAACAATCTGAAGTTAAGGGACTCTAATATGGTGATTTAACCTGCTTTACTGTAGTAAAGCTTTTTAAATTTGCTCCTGTATTTTTGTATTTTTAAATTTAATTTTTTTTTCTCCCTCTTTTCTAACAATTTGAGAGGAAGCTATGGATAATTGAAGTTTGAAAGCAGTAGTTCCTTTGCTTGGCTCCAAATCGTACACGATGGCCGCACAATAGCATAAATCACAAAGCTATTTTCTAGCAATTTAATTTTCTTTCACAGCCAGGGAAGCCTTGTTTGTGGCTCCAGAGCCCAGAAAAATCTCACTCGATTGCGATGGAACTCGCCTGGTCAAATTCCGTTTCCTCCTCTCTTTGTCTCTCCCCACGAGCAGCCTTCTTAGTAAGTTATAATTTACTGTACAGACACATTATGCGATTAATTGCTTGTGCTCTGTAAATTTCTTGTTGATATTGAAGGTATTTGGAACTGGGAAGTAACCCACATTTTGGATTTTGAAAATTTCTTTGATTTCTTGGATGATATACAGGTTTTTGGGTGTAGGGCTTCGAGTATTCTGTGCTCTGCTTCGTCTGAGAAGGTAATGTTTTCTCATGGCTCAAGCATTGATGTTGGAATTAAGGGTTTTAGTAAGATTGCTCGCATTGTTGAGTGGTTAATTCACTAATTGCGTAGTGTTCTAAATTCCCTCGTCTATTCGCTTCAATTGGCGCAGGGAAACCAAATGATTGTTTCAATCACTGGGGCCACAGGGTTCATTGGGAAGAGATTGGTGCAAAGGTTACATGCAGGTAACTATAGTACTACAATTCTGAAAACCATGTTAATTTTCTTCTTTTTTCTGTGTCTGCTACCAAAGAAAGAAAAAAGGTTTGCATTGTAGGAATCCAGAATATTACTATAATTCTGGAATTGTTGTAATGCACATTTAAAGCCAATAAGAAGCACAACTTGGGATTGATTCTAGGAGGCAATAAAAAGCAAACGAGAGGAAATGGAAAGTTGGAAAACTTTGCAGTGTAATGCAATGTTGTTTAGGAAGAAACGAGTCATCTGAAACTCATACAAGATAGTTTGAACATCGCATTAACTTGCTGAGCATTTATGATACGTTGGTCTGAACACATGCATTCATGTTGTTGCTTGGCTTTTTAGATAATCATCAGGTCCATGTCTTGACAAGATCTAGAACTAATGCCCGAGCAATTTTCCCGGGTAAGAAGGTAATGATTACTCAAATCTTTTTGTTGGTACTGTAGGTGATTTGACACAGGTCTAGGTGGTTACAATTTTGAATAATCATACTATTTTGAAACATCTAGTCTTTGCCTCTAATGTCTTTTACCAACCCAACGTTCAGCCAAGGAATTTCCAAGAGTTGTAATAGCAGAGGAGTCTGAATGGAAAGATTACATTCAGGGTTCGACAGCTGTGGTGAATTTGGCTGGATTGCCCATTAGCACAAGATGGTCTCCTGAGGTATTGAAATTCCAATTCATGATACATGCCCTCCCATTGTGTATTTTTTCAATTGCATGGGTTAATATCATTCTACCATAATGTTCAACAGCTGTGGAGTTGTACATTTGCATATAGGTTGTTAAGCAAAGCCTTTTTTTTCAGTAAATTGTTTGTGTTCATATCTTACTTCTCTACAGTAGTCACTATTTGATCATGTTCTCAATATGTGATTACATATACTTCTACTGTGGCCATGCAGATCAAGAAAGAGATCAAGCAAAGCCGGATTAGAGTTACCTCAAAGGTTGTGTCAGCAATTTCACATTCTAGTTCCCAGTTAGGTTATTATGTTAGTCAATTTTGCAAACTAAGCTATAATGTGAATTTGTTCTTCACCTGAACTTACCTTGATCTTGTACGATGACATGTTCTGCAGGTTGTAGATTTGATAAATAATACAAGCAAAGAAATTCAGCCCAAAGTTCTGATAAGTGCAACTGCCATAGGATATTATGGTACTCATGCAAATTATACATTTATGTTTTTTCTGTTGTCATCGTATTTATTTGTTCAACTTGCAATGAAATGCATATTATTATTAATCTCTGCTCCTGACAACCTTCCTATAAATTCCAGAAGATTATGCTATTATTTTGATCTGGTTGCTGAATTTTAAACTTACACAACTTTTTATGGAGGAAAACCTTAAACTGGGAACTGGATTGATATTTAGGCCCGGTTCGTTTCCATATTTTCAAAAACATATTTTTGGAGTTCGAATTTTATACTAATTTCTCATCATTTCCAATTTCCAAATACGCCCTTTTACTTTTCAACTACATATTTTTATATTTCCAATACACTTTTCACATTTTAAATCATTTCCATGTTATCAAAACTCTCTAAAATGAACATGTTTTGAAAACAAAGCTTTATTTTAACTGACCCATCCATATTTCTTGATTTCTTTAATAATCAGGGACCAGTGAGACTCAAGTGTTTGATGAAAAAAGTCCATCGGGCAATGATTACCTGGCTGAGGTAACCTTCACCTTCTTTTGCCTACAATCCAGTCTTGTAAAGTGAAAGTAATTTCTGCTCTTTACTGTAAATGATTGCTAAACCTTGTTACTTATGATTGCTTCTCCAGTTTCTGGTTTAATCTTTTCATCATTACTCCTGAAATTATCCTCTGTCTCAGGTTTGTAGAGAATGGGAGGCAACTGCCCTTAAAGTCAACAAAGATGTCAGGCTAGCCTTAATTCGTTTCGGTGTTGTCCTTGGAAAAGATGGCGGTGCTTTGGGTATGGCTGCTTGATCTCATGAAGTATTTGTTTATCTTTGAAATTCTAAAGTTCAAGTTCTAAGTAGGTTTGAAATCATATAGCATTTAAGCGAAAGAGCATAATGGGCAAAAGATAGGCTCCACAGAAATTTTCAGGAAACATTTATTGGTTAGGGTCAGAAATTTTAGAACATGATGTTATACCCTTTATAGCTTGTTTAGCAAATGAGCTTTATCAACTTTGAAATTCCAATCGCGTTAGCAAGTCATTGTATGATCTTAATTTATTTTTTGGAGCATTGAGTTCTTTTAACAGCAGGTATCCAGTTCAGCTAGAGTGTGCATTAATTCTTGTGATTTGCTTGGTATTGGAGTTTCACTGGTTCTGATTGTTCAGTTCATTTTTACTCTTTGGTCCCTGCAGCGAAAATGACCCCTATTTTCATGATGTTTGCTGGTGGACCTCTGGGCTCTGGAAAACAATGGTACTGCATTATGATTCAGTTCTTTGAAGAAGTCTCTAATCTGTCTGTGCTTTTCTTATGGAAGATTAGTCTGAATTAGTATCAGCCTAGCAACAATCCAATCTCTTTTTGCTTTAAATGAAAATTTAATCTTATGATTGATAAAGTATATTTATACCTGAATAATTCCTTCGTGAGTTCTTCCTCCCTTCATGGTAATACTTTAGCCTTTGCCTTCCTTTCATGAGTCCCCTTCACCTGGGAATGTGTTAATTCCACGGGGATCCTTCCTGGATGGAAAGGTCCAAACATTTAAGGGTCAATTATTGTGAAAGGTTCCTCCTTCCGATGCTAATGAAGTTTTACTGTTGTCGCGGAAATACTTGTATATCTTATCATTTCTGCATTAACTTCATATCTGATGTCAAGCTTTCTTCCGTAGGTTTTCATGGATTCACGTGGATGATCTAGTAAATCTGATATATGAAGCTTTATCCAACCCATCTTATAAAGGCAAGTGCATCAAGATAGTCGCGCATTCTTTATAGTACAGTAGAAGATTTTGTTTCTCGTTGAAAGTTTGATTATCGCTAGTTTCTCGTTTACTTTGCATGTACAACTTGTTGAGCAATTAACACTCAATATACACAGAGTAACATAGAAGGGTTCTGACTTATGACATCTAAATGGTAATTCTTTGCAACAGGAATCATCAATGCCACAGCACCAAATCCTGTTAGGCTGGGAGAGATGTGTGAACAACTGGGATCGGTTATTGGCCGGCCATCTTGGTTACCGGTACCAGATATAGCACTCCGGGCAGTTCTCGGGGAGGGTGCCATAGTGGTAACATCTCTTTCCACTTGTTGATCATGTGCTGTACCCTTTCCAGCTTTAAAAAATGCTCATGGTAATTAATGTATCTCATTAGGTTTTGGAAGGACAAAAGGTGCTTCCTACAAGAGCCCAGGAACTCGGTTTCCCTTTCAAATATCGTTACGTGAAAGATGCATTGAAAGCCATAATGAAGACAAAGTGAGCATTCTATTCTGATTGTTAAGTGCTTATTATAGATCAAGTACTATTTTTGTTGAAGAATATAGGCTGTGATTCTTATTGTTGGTTCAAATGTGTAATAATTGGGCTTCTCGCAGCAGCGCGGGGTCTATAGAATAATTAAAATAAGTTTCCTATTAGTTTCTATTTCCTATTCGGTTTATGTTTCCTATTCGTTTGTTTCCTGTTTGGTTTCGTATTTGTTTTAGGAAACCTAATTATTTTAGGAAATAGTTACAGTCTGAATCAGTGTAGGATTCAGGGATAGTTTAACCTATAAATACATGTCTTGGATTACTATTGTAAACACATAGAAATACAGAGAAATTACAAAAATTAAATAAAAGCCTTGCGGTTGTTCTTTGCGGTAGCAAAGTTTCTTTTACTTTGGTTGCTTCAGTTTGTTCAAAGGCACAAAGCCTCATTCTCTTAATTGCATCGGGTTGCGTGCAATTGCATGTGTGTTTGTTTGATTTCGGGGAAGGAGCAAGTATACAAATCAATTGAAATTCAATTGATTTCAACTCCCTTGGTTTCCGCTTGGTGATTTAATCCTTTGATCAATTTGATTGTTTGTCGGCGATACAACTTTGCGCTTTCGACGACGACAGAGCTTGGTTTGCTTCGAGTGTATGGGTTTGATTTATTTTGGGTCCTACATCTGGTATTAGAGCATGTGTTATTGTTTGGGAGTCAAGATGTCTTCTTTATTTAATCCTCCTGAGTGTCATGCATGTCTTTGATGGGAAAAATGATTTTGAAATCTGATGTCAATTATGGAGAATTTTTTCAAGATGGTTGGTATCTGACATGTAATTGAGCCAGGTTTTGAAGAACCTAAAAAAGACAATGAAGGTGAAAAATCAACAGTTGAGGGAAGTAAAGAATTGGAGAAAAATCACTCACAATAATCATGCACTCTATTATTTAAGAACGAATGTTGGATTAGACGTATGTAGAAGTTTAATGGAGGTAGAGACAACTAAGAAGTTTTTGGACAAGTTAAAAGTTACCAATCGAGGAAACGAAAACGTTCAAAAAAAAGAAACTACAGGAGTTACAGAGACAATTCGAGTTGACAGAGATGAAATCTAATGAAATGGTGCAAGAATACATGGCTAGGGTAAAATCCATAGCTGGTCAGATGAAAATCAACGGTGATAAAGTAACCGAATAGCAGATGGTGTCTAAAGTTCTTCGGACGTTGACTTCGAAATTTCACAGAAAGAAGGAGATTATTGAGGCCATTAAAGATCTTTTCACTTTTTTGTATGCTGATTTGGAAGGAGAATTGGTGACATATGAGATGTCATGTGACAGACCATCTGTTGATGCTGCGTCAGAAGTATTGAAGACTTTGGTATATAAGACTAAAGAATCCGATGGTGGTGAAACCAATCTGCAAGGCCAGAATTCTCAAGGGAGAGGACGTGGCGATCAAAACTTCAGAGGCAGAGGCCATGGTAGAGGTAATTTTTTTTACCAACGAAATGTTAATTCGGATGCTCAAAATAATGGGCAAAAATGTGATAGGTCTAAAATTAAATGTTATAATTGTGAAAAGATGAGTCATATAAAAAAGAATTATTGGGGTCTTAAAAATAATAATACTGGACATATTTAAATAGTTGAAAGTAGTGATGATAATCAAGAAACTGTTTTATTTATTGCCGATGCTGGTGAAGAAGATAAAAGTTCTAAGTGGTACATTGATTCTGGTTGTAGTAATCATATGTGTGGGAGAAAAGAATTTTTTTTGATTTTGATGAGACCTACAGGAATACAGTGAGATTTGAAAATAATCATGTTATGTCTGTTGTTGAAAATGTAGTATTCCCATTACTTTGAAAAATAGAAAGACCAGTGCAATAGGTGATGTCTATTATGTGCCTAATCTCAGTCAGAATTTGTTGAGTCTTGGTCAGTTGCAGGCGAAGAATTATGATATTAATTTTAGGCATGGTATTTGCACGTGATGAACGGATGGGGATGATTGCAAAGGTAGACATGAACAATAACAAGTTATTTTCAATCACTCTTAATTATTATAATTCGACTTATTTTAGTACCACTAGCTGTGATGAGAGTTGGTTGTGGCATATGAGATTTGGTTACTTTCATTTTGGCGGTTTGAATTTTATTGTGAAGAATAATGTTGTTTCTGGATTACCATAACTTAATTTTAAATCTCGACAATGTGAGTCGTGTGTTTTAGGCAAGAAGCACAAGGAGCCTTTTTCAAAAGGTGAAGTTTGGAAGGCAAAGAAGCCATTGGAGCTGATTCATTCTGACTTGTGTTCTGTTGATGTTCCTTCTAGGGGTGATAACAAGTATTTTATCACTTTTATTGATGATTTTGGTAGGAAGACCTAATTATTTGTTGAAATTTAAATCTGATACATGTGATATTTTCAAGAGTTTCAAGGCTTATGTTGAGAAGCAGAGTGGGCGTTTCATTAAAATTCTTAGAACTGATAGAGGCACTGAGTATATGGTGTGTGATGATTTTTTAAAAAATCATGGGAATAAACATCAGATGACGACCAGGTACACTCCTCAGCAGAATGGTATTGCAGAGAGAATGAACAGAACAGTGATGGATATGGTGAGGTTGATGATGACGACCAAAAGTATGCCTAAGGATTTCTGGGCTGAAGCTGTAGCTTGTGCAGTTTATTTATCGAATAGGTGTCAAACAAGAAGTATTGATAAGAAGACTCCATATGAGATTTGGTCAGGAAAGAAACTAAATATCTTACATCTTAAAGTATTTGGGTCTGTTGCATATGCCCATGTTCCGGATGCAATACGGAAGAAGTTGGATGATAAGGCAGAAAAATATGTCTTTATTAGGTATAGCAGTGAGACTAAAGGATATAAACTGTTCAATCTTGATACTGAAAAGGTAATTATCAGCAGATATGTTACTTTTGATGAATATGAAATTTGGGATTGGAAAAAGAAAGCACCAGAAATTGTAAAACGATCATCAGCAGTGTATATTGGTGGAGATAATGCAACTGAAGAGCCGTATCAGCCAATTCAACAACCAGTTTGTGATTCTTTTACTTCTACAGCTTCCACCTCAAGTGGACGCCCTCAGAGAGAGTCAAAACTGCCAGCTCGTTTGAATGATTATGTAGTTGGGGATGAAGTTGATAATTTGATTGATGAGGATGTTGTGAATTTTGCTCTGTTTGCAGACTGTGATCCTATTAATTTTACAGATGCTGTTGGAGATGATCGTTGGGTGAAGGTAATGGATGAAGAAATTAATTTCATTGAGAAGAATAATATTTGAGAGTTTACAAACCTTTCGAGTGGAAAGAAGCCCATTGGTGTAAAGTGGGTCTACAAGACAAATTACAAGCTTAGTGAAGAAGTTGATAGATACAAGGGAAGACTTGTTGTAAAAAGTTATAAGCAGAAGCTTGGAATTGACTATTTTGAAGTGTTTGCTCCTGTTGCTAGACTTGATACTGTAAGAATGATAATTTCTCTGACTGCTCAAAATGATTGGAAGATTTTTCATATGGATGTGAAGTCTGCTTTTCTGAATAGAGTTCTTGAAGAGGAGGTGTATGTTAATCAGCCTCCTGGCTTTGTAAAAAGATGTCAAGAGAAAAAGGTATATCGTTTGAAAAGAGTCATGTATGGATTGAAGCAAGTTCCGAGAGCTTAGTATACTCGTATTGACACATTCTTTATCAAAAGTAGTTTTCAACGGTGCCCATATGAGCATATTTTATACGTGAAGTCTTAATTAAGTGGGGATATTGTCATTGTTTGCTTGTATGTGGATGATTTGATATTCACTGAAAATAATAAAAAGATAATGTTAGACTTTAAGGAGACAATGATCAAATAGTTTAAAATGACTGATTTGGGACTTATGTCATATTTTATTGGGATTGAAGTTTCTCAGACTGATCATGAAATTTTTATTTTTCAAAGAAAATATGCTGGTGATATTTTGAAGAAATTCAAGATGAATTGTGAATTTTCGATCATGACTCCAACTGAAGAAAGGTTGAGGTTGACGAAGGAAGGCACTGGGAATTATGTGGATCCAACATACTTTAAGAGTATGGTTGATAGTTTAAGATATTTGACTTCTACAAGGCCAGATATAAATTTCAGTGTTTGATTGATAAGCAGATTCATAGAGAATCCCTGTCAGTCGCATTTGCAGGCTGCAAAGAGAATTTTGAGGTACATTAAGGGTACTCAAGGATATGATATTTTGTATCCGAGAGGTGAACCAGTAAAGTTTCTAGGGTATACTGACAGGGATTGGGCAGGTGATACAGTTAAAAGGAAAAGCACTTCTGAGTATGCTTTTTTTATTGGTTCTGGTGTGTTTTCTTAGAGTTCAAAGAAACAACTAGTGATACCATTGTCTACTGCTGAGGCTGAATATATTGCAGTTTCTAATTGTGCCACTGAAACGATTTGGTTGAGAAGGATGATGGGTTTTCTTCAACATAAAGAGGATGGTCTGACTACGGTATTGTGTGATAGCAAGTTGGCAATTGAGTTGACGAAGAATCCAGTCTTTCATGGTCGCAGTAAGCATATTGATATCAAATATCACTTCATTCGTGATTTAGTTAATGAGAAGGAGATCGTTGTTGATTACTGCAAGACTGAAGATCAAGTGGTGGACATTTTCACCAAGGCATTGAAGTTCGAGATCTTTGCAGAGTTGAAGAAGATGATCGGTATGGCTAACGACGCGAACTTAGTTTAAGGGAGGCTATGTAGAATAGTTAAACTAAGTTTCCTATTAGTTTCTATTTCCTATTCGGTTTATGTTTCTTATTCGTTTGTTTCCTGTTTGGTTTCGTATTTGTTTTAGGAAATCTAATTATTTTAGGAAATAGTTACAGTCTGAATCAGTGTAGAATTCAGGGATAGTTTAGCCTATAAATACATGTCTTGGGTTGCCATTGTAAACACAGAGAAATCAGAGAAAATTACAAAGATTAAATAAAAGCCTTGCGGCTGTTCTTTGCGGTAGCAAAGTTTCTTTTACTTTGGTTGCTTCAGTTTGTTCAAAGGCACAAAGCCTCGTTCTCTTAATTGCATCGGGTTGCGTGCAATTGCATGTGTGTTTGTTTGATTTCGGTGAAGCAGCAAGTATACAAATCAATTGAAATTCAATTGATTTCAACTCTCTTGGTTTCCGCTTGGTGATTTAATCCTTTGATCAATTTGATTGTTTGTCGGCGATACAGCTTTGCGCTTTCAACGACGATCGAAGCTTGGTTTGCTTCGAGTGTATGAGTTTGATTTATTTTGGGTCTTACAAGGTTGAATGCGGTGGAAGGGAAAAAAAAAGTTGTAAGGGCAATGATGTGACACAAATCGTCCGTCAATGGATGCTTCTAGAGGCCCAATTAATGTGGAATCTTGTGCGGCAAGGTCCACACCTGTAGCTGCTAACCAAAGAGAAGAGAAGCAACGCTGGAAACAGGGCTGGATGGCTCGGATTAACTCAGATGAAGGGGAAACCGAAGGCTGGGGAGTATTTTAATGACAAATGTAAAAGCGCTGGAGAAATGCAGGACTTTCCTCCCGGTGTAACTCCGACGGTCAAGTTAGTAAGGTTGAAGAAGATGAACAGTATGCACTAAGAGCTCAAATGTAAAAGATCGCGAACCTCCCTAAGTCTGAAGACTTAGTATTTATATCAAGACTCAGATTATACCCGTTGCAATGTAATGATCAGCATTCCCAACTGCTCCGTCTCCCTGCGTATTCAACTGCTCCTGTCATCATAATCTGACTTGTGGCTTCCTTCACGCCATCGTTCTGAGTGATTTCTGCATGCATTCAAAATACATGTCTAATCCTATTATGACTTCTACCTACTGTATCAGTGTCCTTACTCGTTCCGACCTAAACTCTATGGCTCGGTAGTGATGACCGTTGAGATGAATATAGGAAAACTAAGTGGGACCGACCTAGTTAAACCGATCTAAGCTTATGTCTTTGGCTTGACTTTATGGAACTTTCCGACTTAAACTTGGTTTTAGACATTTCAGATATCTTTACCTTTTTAACTGTTTATCCTTTCTTTTGTTTATTGGGCCTGACCCAATGAAGGCCTATTTTTATGCACACCAACAAGCCCCTCTAGTATTATGTTTTACCAATCTAAAACTTAATACTTTTACGTGTTTTCGGAGCTAAAATCCTTATTTAGGTCTTTCTCATGTATCCACCTGGTCTTCGTTCAAACCGTTCTTAAAAGTTTCTTTTCCGACCCAAGTAGGTATAAAAGGCTAAATGTTCCTACCAGTGTTCATAAAAGGCGCTAAGCTATTCTATCCCAAGTAAAGTAACAAAAAGATACAGGCCTCTACATTATCGGATATGTCAAAAAGAAAGAATGAGATATAGCTAAAAAAAATCCGACCCAAAGAAAGTAATGTGTCAGCCGATTCATAAGCAATAAATGTGATGTTGACCTAAAAAGACTGAATTCATCGATAAAGGCGTACCTCGGCTTTTGAAGAGTCGGGACATGACAAGGCATGTTCAGTGACTTTCGAGGTGTTCGGTACAACTTCCCACGTTTATCCGTTTATCAAGGTGGTATTAATTGATCTAGCGGTTAGCTTGTCTGCTACACTTCGTCTTCCCCGATCTTTCTTTAAGTAGCGAAGGGCCTTGCGTGGTTGCCTTTATGCTTTTTAAAACAATTTCCTATTGTTCTTCCCTTCTGATTTCGATTGTCTCGCCGGAATTGCTCGCGTCGCTGCCTCTCTTCGCCGTGCCTGTTAGCATTATTGCCACGTCTTCACCACTATCCCGGAGAATTACATGGTTGAGGAGTGAAGTTCCGGTACCGGCCTGCCTTCATTAAACCCGTCTGCAGGTTAGTCGGTTCTTCTTCCTTCTTCTGATACTTGCGACTGATTCGCCGGCTTAGGAATAGTTTTCCGGCAAGTGTGATACATGAGCCCTTTTTCACTGCTATTTGATGTAGATCTGACTGTTAGTTTAAAACTTATATGGGATCTTCTGTTTTCTTGAAATTATGCATGATTCCAACATATCTGTAATGCTTCATGTAGATACGGCCGCTTATGAATTCCACACGAATGAGATACCTTCCGAACTAACTATGGTAGAATTAGAAACCCTAAGATCGACCCATCACTTTGGCCCAACTATCCCAACCCGACTGCCCACACTCGAAGAACGAATAACCAGCACCTCCGGGGGTTGGGTCGGTGTATATGAGCACCACGTAAAATTTGGACTAAGATTTCCTGCGCCGGCTTTTTTAACCGAGCTATGTAATCATTTAGAAATCGGGCTGAGCCAACTAGTACCTAATGCCTTTATGTTCCTAGTGGGTTTTATGTGTGTCTGCTTGGGGGCCAAAATCCGACCCACCATAGATCTGCTGCTTCAATTTTACACAATCAGTCAGTATCCCTATGGGCCGGGATGGGTATCTTTGCAAAAGCGTAGAAACGGACCCACCCTTATAACTGACTCCCCAGATACGAATAAACATTGGAGAACAAGATTCTTTATGGTGAAGGCCGATGAAGCTAATCTCCCCTGCCGATGGTCAGAGTTTGTCGCGCCGACAGATCAAACTCGGGACAAGTCCAATCCTATAGTGCTGTCGGATTATAAGGTTTTAAAATCTTACACCAATTCGGAGAAATATTCGGTTAAGTATCCTTCCGAGGGCCTTCTTGTCTGGGCCGGGCTGAGACAGGCCCCCAATATTGAGAAAGAATGTAATAATCTACCTTTGATCTTTAACTATGATCTTCCTTATCTTATATCAGCTTCTTAGATCGGCCTTTCTGATATTTTTATGTCTGTCTTCTCTGTTCTTAGGTGGCTTTAGTGGATATGGCCGGAAGAGAAAATCCAGTAAGCAGGCGGTGGCTTCAGGGTCTTCAAAAAGACCCTCTGCAGAGATTGATCTGACCCAGGAGGTAGAGGTTGCTGATCCTCCCGCTAGCGCCTTAATCCCTCAAGCGTCCAAGAGAAGTAGGCCGACCCCCACGGAAGTTCAGGCGGCCAGAAATGTTAAGGCTCCTCAGTCGTTGACTGATCATACTTTCAGAGCCGAGATACCTAGCCCAGATGAGCTGTTGGGACCCTTGGACTCTTCGACGAAAGAGAGGATGATCATCATGAAGGATCCCAAGGAGAGACCGAGCCCCCTAGCTCGGCCCATCTATTAGCCTCACTTGGCTGTGCCTCCAGTTGAAGATGTCCGGCCTTACTCAGAGATAGTAGCCGACTCCCATGGCTCATTCTGGGAGATAATTGAGGCTAGTAGCCAGATGCGGCAAAGCATTGAACAATTGGCGAAGCAGGAAGCCTTGCTGGCCTATCAAATCAAACGGGTAACATCTTTAACTCTCAACTCTTCTTCTGAGATATGTGAATGGGTGATATCTTATAAAGTTCTTTATTGCATTTTGCAGGTTTGCATAAATTACGGGGCCACGGCCAAGAGGACTGCTGCTCTGGACATCTTGTCCCAGAGCTATGAGCAAAAGAGGTTGAAGAGGCCGGTCGAGGAGATCGAGGACTTGAAGATGAAGCTGGGGGTCGAATCCAGCAAAGTCACCGACCTCCAAGCCAAGAATACCGAGCTCTACAAAGAGAACCAAGAGCTCGGTACTAAGGCCAGCCAATTAGATACCAAGTCCCAGGGCTTGGAGGCTGAAGTGGAGGAGCTAAGGCAGGACAGATCGGCCCTGGAGGAAGAGATTGCTGCCTTAAAGCAAGAGAAGCCTGACCTTTAGGGGACCTTAGAGGAAGAAAAGAAGAAGTCTGCCGAGTTGCTGAGCCCGGCAAAGGTGGAAGGGGCACGTCAAGCTGCTCTGAAAACCTTCAAGGAGGGGCCGCTGCTGGATCTGATGAACTGTCGCTTTATGGATCTGATCCAGTGCGGATATACAATATGCTGGGATGAGTTTAAAGGCCCCAGGTCGGTGGAGGGCCTTCCTGAAGACTCCTCGGCTCACGCTTCCCTGCTGGCTCAGGATCGGGATCCTTTTGACTTGATAGACGAGGTCAAGCAGGAATGCCGAGATACCGGTATTCCTTTGCCGGAGAACGTAGAAGAAGAGGATCCTACGGCCGACCCAAGCGGGGCGATGGATAAGGAAGTGAATTCCCAAGCTCCACCATCTTGATTTTTGCCTTGTAAAAATTTACTTCAGAATAGTTTATTCGAACAGCTTTGTATTGGGTCGGCATTATTTCTTTGAATAAATACGTACTTTTCTTCCTTTGCCATCTTGACTGCAACTTATTACATGTTTTTCCCTTCACGATCTTAACCCCGACTGATTCATAGATAGTATTTTTCTTAAGTGTGCCGCGTTCCAGGCTCGCGGAATCAATTGCCCTTGCAAATCTTCTAATACGTAACTGCCGGTAGGTCGTGCTTCTATCACCCGGTAAGGTCCTTCCCAATTAGATACTAACTTGCCTTGATCTTGCGGTTTACTGATAGCTCGGTTTCGCAAAACCAAATCTCCCGGTACAAAGGCTCGATGTTTGACCCGAGCATCATAGTGTTGCCGAACTAAAAATTCTTGTAATTTAATTGGTGTACGTAAGTAGTGTCCCGAACTTCCTCCATCAAATTCAAACTAAGCTCCAAGTTTCTTTGATTCTGGTCCCTTTCGAAGTGCATGACTTGGGGCGCATTACTTTGTATTTCTGGGGGTATGACAGCATTGACTCCAAAGGCTAGCTTGAAAGGAGTATTTCCCGTAGCTGATTTAGACGTAGTTCGGTGACACCATAACACATGAGGTAGTTGTTCCACCCAATTCTTACCCTTATCTTCTAGTCTGATTTTCAACCCGTGCAACAAAGTTCGATTGGTGAGTTCCACTTGCCCATTTGCTGGAGGATGAGCCACAGATGCGAAACGTTGGGTAATACCTAGCCTTGAACATAAAGCTGTGAATTCCTTGGATTCAAAACTGAGTCCCATTATCGAGATAACTGAATTGGGCACGCCGAAACAGCAGATGACTTGCATCCATAGAAACCGAGCTACAGTTCGCCTGGTAATATTTGTTAATGCCTCGGCTTCCACCCACTTAGTGAAGTAGTCTATGGCCACAACTAGATAATGACAAAAGCCGATTTTAGGAAATGGCCCCATAAGATCTATCCCCCATTCTGCGAAAGGCCAAGGCGCAATTATCCCGGTAAAACTGGATGCCGGCAATCTATGAATCGGTGCATTATGCTGGCAGCTGGAACAATGCTGAACATACTTGACTGCTCCTTAAAATAATCGAGGCCAATAAAACCCAGCCCCAATTACTTTTTTTGCCAAATTTTGAGCCCCGATATGGACCCACAATCCCCCTGGTGTATTTCCTTAAGCACGACCACCGCATCTCCTGGACTCAAACATTTTAGTAAGGGCATTAGGAACCCCCTTTTGTATAGATCGTCCCCAACTATCTGATAGTGTTCAGCCTTCTTTCGTATTCGTTGTGCTTCCTTTCGAGAGTCCGGCAAAGTACCATTTTGTAAATATTGCCATATAGGAGATCGCCAATCCTGACCCTGGCTTATGGACAAGATTGTTGGCTCGGCCGTACTCCTAGTCTTTACTTCTTCTACTAGAACACTTTTAGTCAGATGAGAGAAAATCGAAGAAGTCAATTTGGACAAGGCATCTGCATTTGTGTTCTTGCTCCGTGGAACTCGCTCTATAGTCCATTTTGAAAAAATTTGCAGCTGTTGTTGTACCAGTGCCAAATATTCTTCCATTTGCCGATCTTTAGCCTTGTACTCCCCCAAAATTTGTTTGACGACCAACTGGGAGTCTGAAAAAATTTTCAGATTTCGGACCCCCAGATTCCGAGCTAATTTTAGACCGGCTACCATGGCTTCGTACTCTACTTCATTATTGGTGGCCATAAAACAGAATCGCAAAGCATAAGTGTGGACTTCCCCGGTTGGGCTGGTGAGGATGATCCCGGCATCCGATCCGAACTGGCTAAAAGCACCGTCTACATAGAGTGTCCATGAAGATGGCCTTTTGCTATGGCGAGAAGAAGGTCGGTTTCTGGTGATGGACTAGACTCGTCTTCCTGAATGTCCGCTATTCCCTCGGTTATAAAATCTGCCAACACTTGACCTTTGACCGCAGTGCGAGGCACAAAGGTGATATCGTGCTCCCCCTGTTCAATGGCCCATTTGGTGAGACGACCTAAAATTCCAGCTTTCTGTAAAACGGCCTTTAAGGGTGCATCAGTGTAGACAGTGACTCAGTGAGAGTCAAAATAAGGTCGGAGACGTAGGGTGGAGTGAACTAGAGCCAGGACTAACTTTTTCATATTGGAATAGTTTTTTTCTGCAGCCTGCAAAACTTTGTTAATAAAATATATGGGTTTTTGAACCCGGTTATCTTCTCGAAACAAAACTGAGCTAATCACAGATTCGGTGGTGGCTATATACATGTATAATTGTTCCCCAAGAATCGGCATAGTTAAAGATGGTAGAGATGCTAGATATAATTTCAATTGTTCAAAAGCTTTTTGACATTCTGGAGTCCACACAAATTTATCTGATTTCTTTAAAATGCTAAAAAATGGTAAAGCTCGTTCTGCCGACCGAGCTAAAAATCGATTTAAGGCCTCTAGTCTACCCGTTAATTGTTGTACTTCATGAACTGACCTAGGAGGGTGCATTTGCAGGATAGCCTCTACTTTCTTAGGATTAACAAAAATACCATCTTCAGAAACCATATAACCTAAAAATTTACTCGATGTTGCCCCAAAAATACATTTCTTAGGAATTAATCTTAACTTGTATTGGACTAAGGTTTCGAGTGTTTCACGCAAATCAAGTAGATAATTAGATTCATCCCTACTTTTAACAAGTAAATCATCAACATATGCTTCCATGTTCCGACCTAATTGATTTTTAAAGATCTTATTTACTAGGCGTTGAAAAGTAGCTCCAACATTTTTCAAACCGAAAGGCATAGTAATAAAGCAATAAGTACCTTTATCCGTGATAAATGATGTTTTTTCCTCATCTTCTTTAGCCATGAAGATTTGGTGATAGCCCTTGTAGTCATCCAAGAAGTTGAGAAAGCGAAATCCAGCTATGGCATCGACCAGTACATCAATTAAGGGCAAGGGGAACCAATCTTTGGGGTAGGCCTTGTTCAGGTCGGTGAAGTCGATGCACATACGCCATGAGCCGTCTGGCTTGGGAACTAATACAAGTAAAGCGTTGACTTCAATTTCTATGTATTTGCTGTGTTCTCCTCCGAGGTTATGCTTCCGTTGACGAACCGGCCTATGACTGGCATCAATGGATAGCATGTGTTCAATGAAGTTTCTAGAAATGCCAGACATGTCTTCTGGCCCTCAAGCAAAGACTTCCGCAAACTCACACAAAAGGTTAAGTAAATCATGTTGTAACTGAGGAGGTAAATCGGCCCCTATCTTAATTACCTTGTTCGGGTCGGCAGCCAGAGGGATAGCCTTAACTTCAGCCCCAGCCTCAATGGATCGGTCCGAGCTACCTGCTAGGTCGGTGATGTTAATGGGGTGAGCAATATTGCCTTGAAGGGTAGCTGGCGAAACCCGGGACGCGAGGGTCGGGGCGACCGCTGAAGCAACTTGTGATTTTCGATCCAGAGGCACCTGTTCTCTTAGAGAAGCTGTGTAACATTGCTTGGCCTGTATGACATCACAACGAAGAGAAGTCACACCACCCATGGTGGGAAATTTTAAAAGCATATGCATGGTAGAAGCAATGGCCTGAAATTGATTTAGTCCAGGCCGACCCAGATATACATTATAAGGTGAGGGCTCATCAATGACCACGAAATCTATGGTTTATGTTCGTTTTAGCTAGCCAGCTATCAAGGTGACTGGTATGCTTAACTGCCCCACAGGAATAACATGGTGGTTGCCAAAGCCAACCAAAGGTGTACGTACTGAATTTAAACGTGTCTTATGCAACTGACATCCTGCTAATGCATTGGTAGTAATTATATTACTAGAGCTACCAGTGTCTAATAATGTCATACATACTTGATAATTAGAAATATAGCAATCGATCACTAGTGGATCATCACAATCATAAGGCGAGAAAAGATCATTATCGTCAAAAGTAATAACTGGTGTCATGGTGTCTGCTTTACGCTTACCTAGAACGTTTTTCCTTTACCGATATACCTGTTTTCTCTGACGATTAGAGTCGCCTTGGGTCGGTCCTCCAGCTATAGTATTCACGACCCCAACTATGGTTATGTCGGCTCCAGAACCAGTGTTTGAGGTGCGAGGGTCGGGCTGGGGGCATTCTGGAGCTAAATGGCCGGGCTCCCAGCATCGGTAACCTCCTGTAGGTCGTTCCCGACTTGATGGAACTGCGGGTTTGGGCAGAGGGGCCACTTGCGTATATTGAGGTAATCTTCCAGCTTGGATAAGCTTTGCTATCTCTGCAGCTAAATCTCTACAATCATTAGTATTGTGGCCGATATGCTTATGATAGTTACAATACCTGCTAGGATTGAGCCGATCTGTGAGACCTGTCATGGAACGGGCTGGAGGTAGCAACCCTTGATGCTGGATGGCCGCATATATATCAGCCCGAGGCACGGAAAAGGGCTCGACTACCTGCAAAGCATTAACGCCGACCCCAACCTTCGGGCCAGTGTTGTTAGTACTCACAAAGTTCTACTTCTTACCTCCTCCCGTGGTAGGGATCGGAGAAGAAGCTTTTCTCTTGATGTAATTGTCAGAAAAACCCCTCTCTCGTTCCTGTTTAAACACTGCAGCATCCTCAATAACAGCAATTAACAGCAGTAACCATCATTTCGAAGTAAGAATGTGGGGGTCGGATGGCTAGTTCAGTAGTCAATGGTCCCGACCGTAATCCATTAATAAATGACCCCATCATAATCCTGTCATCTTTTTCATGGCATTGCCTAGATTCTACATTAAACCGATCTATATAGGCCTGCAACCTCTCACCCACCCTCTGATTTATGTTCATTAAATGTGAAATAGATTTAGATAATATCTTGTTGCCCATGAAATTAGCTAAAAACAAGTCACCAAATTGATCTAATGAATGAATAGAGTTTCGAGGCAGGGTACAATGCCAATTAATAGCTTAACCTTTTAGAGTAAGATGAAAGGTCATGCAGCGGTTAGCATCAGATAGATTTGCAGCATCCATGACATTCATGCATTGCATCCAGTGAGCCGTCGGGTCAGCAGTACCATCGTATTTGTCAACCTTACCTAAACCTTTGTAGCCAGGTGGAAATGGAGCTGTTTGAATTTCCCAGCCAAATGGATGAGAGACGCGTAGCTACCCCCCAGTTGCGAAGTTCCCCGTGCCGGGCCCGGTATAATAGCTCGGGTTAAGTAAGGGAGACTACCCAGTGAGGGGCTGCATGGCTCGGCTTATGCCTATGCCGTAATGTTGAAACTGAGCTAAGCTTGACGGGGCTATGTGTCCGGGGTATCCTAATTGGTTAACCTCGGGACCAAGGTGGCTAAACTGGCTAAACTGTTGACCTAGGCTAGGCTGACCTATTTGACTCAACTGCGGACCTAAACCAGGCTGACCTAATTGACTTACTTGTTGTCCTATCATAGGAAAAGGCAATCCTGACATGAAAGGGTAAGTACTGAGCTGAGTAGTAGGAACCATGAAAGGAGCTGGAAAGGTAGGAGTGACCTGGGTATGGAATAACCCCCCCCCCCCCCTCCCCTCCCCTCCCCAAGAGTAAGGAGGACATCCCGAAACAGCAACAGACTAGGGGGGAGACTGGAAATCAAAACAACGGATGGATCGGCCATGGGATTGAACAAAGCTCCTGGTGGAGGAATAGTAGGAATAGCCTGTGAACCAAGAGGATTCTCCACGCTAACTACATCTGAGATAGTGGTTGTAATGTTTGAAACCGGGAGTCCCAAACCGGGAGTAGAGGTGGTGGGAGGGCCAAGATTGATTAGGTGAAACAACTGCGGGAACAAACGATAAAATTTTTCTCTTTCAGCTTGTTCTTGCTGAGGGGTGAAAGACTCTGTGGTGTGAGATACGACAGCGAGGGGTGATAACAGGTGGAACATTGATGGTGGTAGGAACTAAAGCGGCTGTCAGAATAATTGTAGCCGTAACGGTGGAAGTAGCGGTGGTGCTGGAAGAAGAAGCACCCACTCCCGAACAATCTTGAATTTGCGTCATGGTTTCAACAAATTTATTTGAATGTGGAGAAAATTTGATGAAATAATTTGATCAAACGTTCCCCACAGACGGTGCCAGTTGATGTGACCCAAATTGTCCGTCAATGGATGCTTCTAGAGGCCCAATTAATGTGGAATCTTGTGCGGCAAAGTCCACACCTGTAGCTGCTAACCAAAGAGAAGAGAAGCAACGCTGAAAACCGGGCTGGATGACTCGGATTAACTCAGATGAAGGGGAAACCGAAGGCTGGGGAGTATTCTGATGACAAATGTAAAAGCGCTGGAGAAATGCGGGGCTTTCCCCCTGGTGTAACTCCGACGGTCAAGTTAGTAAGGTTGAAGAAGATGAACAGTATGCACTAAGAGCTCAAATGTAAAAGATCGCGTACCTTCCTAAGTCTGAAGACTTAGTATTTATATCAAGACTCAGATTATGCCCGTTGCAATGATCAGTATTTATGATCAGCATTCCCAACTGTTGTCTCCCTGCGTATCCAACTGCTCCTGTCATCATAATCTGACTTGTGGCTTCCTTCACGCCATCGTTCTGAGTGATTTCTGCATGTATTCAAAATAAATGTCTAATCCTATTATAACTTCTACCTACTGTGTCAGTGCCCTTACTTGTTCCGACCTAAGCTTTATGGCTCGGTAGTGATGACCGTTGAGATGAATATAGGAAAACTAAGTGGGACCGACCTAAGGGTTAAACCGATCTAAGCTTATATCTTTGGCTTGGCTTTATGGAACTTTCCAACCTAAAATTGGTTTTAGACCTTTCAGATATCTTTACCTTTTTAACTGTTTATCCTTTCTTTTGTTTATTGGGTCTGGCCCAATAAAGGCCTATTTTTATACCCACCAAGCAAAAAAAAAAAATGTAATGATTGAGTTTCTTTTGTTATTTAGTACTTTGATGCTAGGAAATATAAATGGTGCTAGATTTTTACAAGACACTCCTGTATAATCTTTACGTTTTTCTCAATTTTAAAATTATAAATTTCATGGACTATAACATTTAGTTTTATCAATTTTCAAAATTTTTAAATTTCATTGACTATAACCTTCAATTTCATAAAATTTTGAACATTCTTGATTTCGATAATTATAATATTTACTTTTATCAAATTTTAGAAATTATTTTAGACTTTGTTTACTATAATCCTTACTTTTTTCTTAATTTTCAAAAACAATAAATTTCTTTGACTATAACCTTTAGTTTTTCCAATTTTTTAAAATTTTAAATTTCATTGACTATAACTTTTAATTTACTAAATTTTCAAACATTATTGATTTTGTAGGTTATAACATTTACTTTTATCAACTTTCAAAAATTATTTTAGATTTTTTTCACTATAATATAACCTTTAGCTTTTTCGATTTTCAAATTTTTTAAATTTTGACTACAACCTTTAATTTAATAAAAATTTGAACATTCTATACTTCGTTGATTATATAACATTACTTTTATCAACTTTCAAAAAATTATTTTAGATTTGTTTACTATTATCTTTATTTTTTTCTCAATTTTTAGAACTTATAAATTTTGTGGACTATAACCTTTAGTTTTTTTTATTTTCAAAATTTTCAAATTTTATTGGCTACAACTTTTAATTTAATAAAAATTTGAACATTCTATATTTCGTTGATTATAAAATTACTTTTATCAACTTTCAAAAAATTATTTTAGATTTGTTTACTATAATCTTTATTTTTTTCTCAATTTTTAGAACTTATAAATTTTGTGGACTAACCTTCATTTTTTTGTATTTTAAAAATTTTCAAATTTTATTGACTATAACCTTTAATCTAATTAAATTTCGAACATTCTTGATTTCGTTGATTATAACATTTTAGTTTTAGAAACTTTCAAAGATTATTTTAGATTTTGTTGACTATAATCTTTTCTTTCTTTTTTTTTTTGATGAATTTTGAAAAATTAAAAATTTTGTGGACAATAAAACCTTTAGTTTTATTGATTTTCAAAAATTTTAAATATTATTGACTATAACCTTTAATCTAATAAAACTTCGAACATTCTTGATTTCGTCGGCTATAACATTTATGTTTATCATCTTTCAAAAATTATTTTAGATTTTGCGGACTATAATCTTTACATTTTTATAAATTTCTAAAACTTATAAATTTTGTAGACTATAACAACTTTATGTTTTTCAATTTTCAAAAATTTTAAATTTTATTGACTATAACCTTTGATCTAATAAAATTTTGAACATTATTGATTTCGCCGGCTATAACATTTACTTTTATCAACTTTCAAAAATTATTTCAGATTTTGCAGACTATGATGATCTTTACTTTTTTATGAATTTTCAAAACTTATAACTTTCGTGGACTATAACCTTAATGTTTTTCAATTTTCAAAAATTTTAAGTTTCATTGACTATAGCCTTTAATCTAATAAAATTTCGGACATTTTTAATCTTGTTGGCTATAACATTTATTTTTATCAACTTTCAAAATTTATTTTAAATTTCGCTGACTATGATCTTTAGTTTTTAATGAATTTCCAAAACTTATAAATTTCGTGAACTATATAACATTTATGTTTTTCAATTTTCAAAAATTTTAAGTTTCATTGACCCAATAAAATTTCGGACATTCTTAATTTCGTTGGCTATTACATTTATTTTTATCAACTTTCAAAAATTATTTTAGATTTCGCTAACTATAATATTTACTTTTTTATGAATTTCCAAAACTTATAAATTTTGTGGACTCTAACCTTTATGTTTTTCAAACTTATAAATTTCGTGGAATATAACCTTTATGTTTTTCAATTTTCAAAAATTTTAGTTTCATTGACTATAACCTTTAATCTAATAAAATTTCGGACATTCTTGATTTCGTTGGTTATAGCATTTACTTTTATCTACTTTCAAAAATTATTTTAGATTTCGCTGACTGTAATCTTTACTTTTTTATGAATTTCCAAAACGTACGAATTTCGTGGACTATATAACCTTTAATCTAATAAATTTCGAATATTCTTGATTTCGTTGGCTATAACATTTAGTTTTATCAACTTTCAAAATAATTTTAGATTTGCTAACTATGATCTTTACTTTTTTATGAATTTCCAAAACTTATAAATTTCGTGGATTATAACCTTTATCTTTTTCAATTTTCAAAAATTTTAAGTTTCATTGACTATAACCTTTAATCTAATAAAATTTCGAACATTCTTAATTTTGTTGGCTATAACATTTACTTTTATCAACTTTCAAAAATTATTTTAGATTTGGCTGACTATAATCTTTACATTTTTATGAATTTCCAAAACTTATAAATTTCGTGGACTATAACATTTATGTTTTTCAATTTTCAAAGTTTAATTGACTATAACCTTTAATCTAATAAATTTCGAATATTTTCGATTTCGTTGGCTATAACATTTACTTCTATCTACTTTCAAAAATTATTTTAGATTTTGCTGACTATCATCTTTACTTTTTTATGAATTTCCAAAACTTATAAATTTCGTGGACTATAAATTTTATGTTTTTCAATTTTCAAAAATTTTAAGTTTTATTAACTATAACCTTTAATCTAATAAAATTTCGAACATTCTTGATTTCGTTGTCTATAACACTTACTTTTATCAACTTCCAAAAATCATTTTAGATTTTGCTGACTATGATCTTTACATTTTTATGAATTTTCAAAATTTATAAATTTCGTGGACTTATAACCTTTATATTTTTCAATTTTTAAAAAACTATAACTTTTAATCTAATAAAATTTCGAACATTCTTGATTTCGTTGGCTGCAACACTTACTTTTGCCCTTACTTTTATCAACTTTCAAAATAATTTTGCTGACTATAATTTTTACTCTTTTATGAATTTCCAAAACTTATAAATTTCGTGGACTTTAACATTTATGTTTTTCAATTTTTAAAAATTTTACAGTTTTTTTGACTGTAACATTTAATCTAATAAAATTTTGAACATTCTTGATTTCGTTGGCTATAATATTTACTTTTATCAATTTTGAAAAATTATTTTAGAATTGCTGACTATAATATTTACTTTTTTATAAATTTTTGAAACTTATAAATTTCGTGGACTATATAATCTTTATGTTTTTCAATTTTCAAAAATTTTAAATTTCATTGACTATAACCTTTAATCTAATAAAATTTCAAACATTCTTGATTTTGTTGGCTATAACATTTACTTTTATCAACTTTCAAAAATTATTTTAGATTTTGCTAACTGTAATATTTACTTTTTTTTTATGAATTTTCAAAACTTAAAAATTTCGTGGACTATAACATTTTTTGAACTTTTAAAAATTATTTTAGATTTTGTTTTGTATAATCTTTTTTTTTTCTTCTCAATTTTCAAAACATATAAATTTTCTTGATTTCGTTGATTATAACATTTACTATTATCAACTTTATAAGATTATTTTAGATTTTGTTTACAATAATCTTTATTTTTTTTTCCTCAATTTTCAAAACTTATAAATTTCGAGAGCTATAAATTTTTAGTTATTTCAATTTTTAAAAAGTTTAAACTTCATTGACTATAATTTTTAATTTAATAAAAGTTTCGAACATTCTCGATTTCGTTGATAATAACATTTAGTTTTATCAACTTTCAAAAATTATTTGAGATTTTTTTTTTACTATAATCTATCTTTTTTTCTTAATTTTCAAAAGTTATAAGTTTCGTGGACTATAACTTTTAGTTTTTTCAATTTTAGGAAAAAAAATTTTAAATTTCATTGACTATATAACCTTTAATTTAATAAAAATTGGAACATGATTTCATTGTTTATAATATCTACTTTTATTAACTTTCAAGAATTTTATACTTTATTGATTATAACCTTAAATTTTATTAGTTTTTTAAAATTTTAAATTGCATTGACAATAACCTTTATTTGTATCAATTTTAAATATTTTAGATTTTGGTTATTATAATATTTACTTTTTTCAATTTTAAAAAAATTATAAATTTCATTGACCATAACCGTTAGTTTGTTCAATTTTAAAAAAAAAATTTTAATTTCATAATAAAATTTCAAATTTCATTAACTATAGCCTTTTAATTTAATAAAATTTCGAACATTCTAGAACTAGTTGACTATAACATGTAAAACATGATCTAAAATATTTTTTTTTAACAAAAAAACATTTAAAATTTCAAGGCTACAGCCGATATCCCTCCCTCGGTTCCCAAATTACTATTAAAACAAGATTTAAAATATTTTGTAAGAAAAACAAAAATAGTAAACACCCAAGAGCAAGAAAAGAAAAAGAAAATATTAAACAGGAAACTAGTATTAGAGGATGATACAACAAGTTGACTTGTGACAATTCATTTGCATTTGTAACCCAACCATTAAAGGTCCCAACTCCATAAATAATACCTTACTTACTTATCCCTTCAATGAATATTTCTTCCCTGTGAATGGCTGGAACTTTGGCTCTTCCTTCTTTTCAGGCTCCCGTTTAGTCTCTTTAGAGGGCTCCTGCAGTTGAAACAAACATCAAACACTTCTGCTTGAAATTATTTGAGAGAAAGACACCGAAAATAGAGGAGGAACGGACGGGAGGTTCACCTTTTGTGCATCAGGCTGCGTGCGATTTTGGTTTGGGCCAAACACCAGTTTTCCTTGAGACTGTCGACCAGCTGTCTGTGAACTTGATGATGATGATCCTGCACCGCCATTAGATGCTGATGATGGTCGCTTATCCTTGGAACTGGATGAAGACGCTGATGGAGGTGGCTGGGAGGTATATGGTTTCCCGTCTAAGCGTCTCCCAACACCGCTAAATGGGTTGAATTTCGGTTCAGCATCAGCTGCTGCTCCTTCTTGACCTTTAATAATGACAATAACAACATTACAACATACAATTCAGGAGTGATAACATAATATTCAAGAGGATTACTACAACATCAACTAACTCTTTATGCCACTATACAAGTGGATGATATGGATCGTTCTCACATATTTTATAAGACCCTGTCCAAGGGGATACCATCACATGCAAAATCTGTTCAACAATACATTCTCCAAATTATTTCACATGTTCATGCTTCTGTCACTTGAAAGATAAATGATTATCAACCCTATCCCTTACAGCTAAAATATATACACACATCGGGGGAAAGGGGAGGGGGAACAACTTTTCAGAAAACATAGAATTTTAAAAAAGAGGATAGGGTCGCAAACCTCCTGCTGGTGCCTTGCCAGATGCGGGAGAAATGGTGGGCTTCTCAGGTTCCTTGTAATCCAGTGGAGGAGCAAAATCCACTTCACAGTCCGTTTCTATTATACTTATGGCATTAGAAGGCTTTGACTCAACAATATCTATGTAGTACTTCTTATTGTTGTAACCCACCATTATACTATCTCCTGTTGTTAAGCAGGAAAAGTTCCTCAGTGTGGTCTCCAAGCTGCACCAAAAAAAAGGAGTAAATAAAAAGTTCAAAAATGATTTACATCAACCTCATAGCAATTCAAATAGATCTTATTCCCTACTAAACTATCAAACATCCAGAGCAAACAGAGAGCAATTAAATGGAAATCTCAACATTTCACAAAAGGAACTGCCACTCTATCCAATAGCGAAATAATAACAGTGGTCATCCAGATCTTGATAAAAATGCGGAAAAGCTGGGAAATAGACCAGATTCCAGAACATCCATAGTAATCCATCAATCGTAAAAAATAAAACAATGAAAAAGCAATGCAATGCCTGATAAAGAGCGTCAAGCAATCATCTAGATCACATAATTTCTAAGATGACAGAATAATAAGTATTCTAACATAAAACACTTTTGGTTTATCCATCTATTATGTGCCTACATCATCCAGGATGTCAAGAACATAATAGTCAGTCAGCAGAATTATGTGCCATATGATCCAGGAATAATACTTAAGAACATATAATTCATGACACCCACCCATCGACCAAAATAAAATAAAATAAAGAAATGGTGACAAAAGATTGACAGAATGTAGAGACTCAATTTCTTTCCAATACAATCATTTAGAGAATCTGGACAGCAACAGTTGAAATATCACTGAGTATCTTGTAGCAAAGCAATTCCAAAAAACTACAGAATACTTACATGGCTTTGGGATTGGAGATATCCAAGAAGTCCTTTGTGTGCGGTTGTAACTTTACATATGTACCCTTAGGAAGTGTGGCATTTTTCACACGTACAATATCTCCTTCTTGTAACAACAAATTTTCCATCATCTACATAAACAGTTTCAGGTTAAATGACATATAAGTTTAAACAACCTAGAGCCACAAGGACATGAATTATGCCTTACCCAATAAGGCATATATATCATGCCTTCTTCTGCAATGAACTCTAAAACCCCACAATGAGAAACCCTCTCAGTTGCAGCATTTCGAAGCTCAAACAACATTGGATAGTCAATATGAAGAGATGCTGCAGAAGCAAAAGGAAAGCTGTTTTTATGCCAGCAACCAGCCAAAAGGGGAGAGTTTGACATAAGACGTTCCAATAATTTAAGATAATTAAGAAACTAACCGAGACGATCAAGGGCAGATGGCGGCATTATAACTGTCAAACCATTAAAAAGAAGGCAAAATAAGACGATATGCAGAATAATACGGCAAAGAAAAAAAAAAATTGGCTAGCAGATTTAGATATATAAACTTACTCTTATCACCATTTTCTAAATGAGGCTGCAGGATCAAAAGAGGATAGCATCAGAAATGCATACAATAATAATTGATCAGTTCAAAGCAAACTTTAAAAATAAAAAAAATAAAAAAAAATTGTGCTTCAAAAGGATGTGCTCCATTATCTATCCTAGAAATCTTCTAAGTTTACCCAAAATTACCAACAAAAAAAATTCAGGAAGCAAAATCAGAAGTGCACAATATTAAAATCATCCTAGTCTGAGACATGAACTTGGTTCGATAATAATACCTTATCGATAAAAGAAGCTGGATAACATAGGTAGGTTTGCTCAAATGATGTTCCATGATATCCATACCCATCAAAAAACTGCAAAATCAAAAGGAATGTGAATAAGGGCAGTGAAAACAGTAAAAATAATTACATGACTGAGAAGATAACCAACAATGGCGATATGACTAAGGCAATCAGAAACTAAAAAGAAGGGGATCAGAGGAAATATTAGGTTCCATCTTCCTTGCCATCCACAATCAAGTTTTCCTTCTTTGCTACTTGAGACACCAAGGAAAAAGCAACCTCACTCCCAGCCAAGTTATTGACAAAAGCTACCACTTAATGATAGCAAGAAAGCTACTCCATAAAGAAAAACCTATATTCAACAGGGAACTATGGGAATTCCAGCAGGGTCACGGTAAAAGACACAAGCACAACGGAAAAGGAGAATGTCTACGGCAGAGCAGCTACAACACCAAAATCAGCATTTCAAGTTCATAAGACCAAGAAGCTAGTCTAGCAGTGGCAAGACGAACTATGACAAAATGTATATGCTGCCAAAAGAAAATTCAACAGGATCCAACAAACATCTGTTCTTCACAACCTAATTTTTTATTTTTTAAAAAAATGGAAAGCGATTTGAAGCAATTTAATACCAATACACCATATCTTTCTCCCATATAAATTAGGTTAGAATTCCAGATTATTCCCACTTGTAACAACCATTACAAATTGTCCAACTAAACACGTCAGTGAATTCCATTCCATTACAAAAAATCAACAACTCGATCAACCGTAAGTGAACGTAAGCATCAAAACGGCGATCATCGAAAATTAAATCAGGCAAGTTAGAGCAAATATTGATTTCAACAAGCAAAAATAAAAAAGGAAAATACCATGATTGCAATCTCAAAGCAGCGCTCACTGTCCCACCAAACGTATTAAGACAAATTTCTGCACTCAAACACAGATTAAAAAATCAAACACGGATGATGAAAATTGAGAAATTCTAACAGTTGAGATCTATAAATGGAATCCGAACGGTGAAATTAACCAACTTTCAGGTTAGGGTTTGGGATAACGATAAGAGAAAAAGCTTCAATTTCGAGTGAAGATTTAATAGGGAAAAAAGAAAAAAGGGAAACCTGAGAGAATGAATGACTTCGCAGAGACCCCTTGGAATTTGGTAGAAGAATAAAGGAAGGCAAGTTAGGATGCGCCACCTGCTTAATGTACACGCCATCTCGTTTTTCTGCCACGCGTCTCTTGGGCCTACGCATGGGCCGCCGATTTTAACTTAAATTTGCAGACATTTAATGGGCCTAAGGCCCAAACCAAAAAGGAAGTTTTGCATTTGAAAATCATAAGTGGTCCACTTCCACTCTGAACAAAAATCCTTTCCGTGAAAGTTATTCCTTGTTGCTCAAGGATTTCACTCACGAACGGCCTATTTTCATGCCCCATAGAATAGACCCACCTTTTCCCAAATCCTTTCAAAATTGAATTTTAACACCTCCATTTCCACTAAAAGAAATTATTAATAAATAAAAATAAAATATTGTTGATAGAACGCTAAATTGGAATAAGCCCAAAAACAGCTTTTGTGTAGCTGTAGGAGGCTTAGAAATCGGGTCGGGTCGGGGGGACAGGCTGGAAAATTGGAATCGGAATTAATCAAAAGAGTGTGTGAGAACCACAATCTTTGAGATGGTTTTGATGATGAGGATCCTCTTCTCTAGGCCACGGCCTTTGTTTCATGAGGAGAAAGACAAAGATAAGCCCACAAAAATGGTGGCTTTTTTTGCGCTTGAATGCCCCTTTTCTTTTCACAATTTCCATGCCACACAAATAAAGATCCTTCCTTTACTACCTCATCATCAAAACCACCATTGAATAACGTAAGATGAGAGGAAACCAAAACACCAAATAAGATGCTTCCTCCCTAACCTCATCATTTCTGCTAAATTTGGACAAAAACAAATAAGAGGAAACAAAAACCAAAACAAACACAACTAAGATTACGAGAATCCAATATTGTACCACGGGACAGGAGCTAAAAACAGTAACAGCAAAGATTAATGAATGGCTCCTAGTTTTGGCTTTTGCAGAACTGAATAGACCCTTTCTGGAAACACAAAGCTATATATGGCCCTACGAAAGATGAAGTGATTCTAAAGAGAAGTAGAGGAATTCGATTAAGTAGAGACCATGGCCATGGCGGCCATGCAATGCAACAAAAGCAAAATATTCATATTAAAAAAAAAAAAACATCAGATTCTAGAAAAAGAAGTCAACGAAGATTGGATTTGAAAAGACCACAGAGAACTGGGTAAACCTTCATGACCGAATCTAACATCAGCACTCAACAAGAAGAGTCTGATCGGTGTTACATCAACTGAACTTAACAGAAATTGCATAAAAAGGTTGCTACATAACAAGATTAATAATCAAGGTTGAAAAAACAGACGACCTCGACAACAAACATGAAATGATTTGATTATTACTACGAAGATGATGATAGCCATGAAAAAGTCCTCCCTCTTCAAGCAATGCAGTAGGCAGCCGTCCATTGCTCATCCTCAACAGGGGCGGGCTCCGAGTATCCACTGTTATTAGCATTCGCGGCAGTCAAGCAACAAGAGGATGCCGGCATGAGATAAGGCATGTTATGGAAGCATCGAGCAAGGCCGCTGGCCAAGGAAAGGTGGGCCAAGCCATTTTCATCGACTCCATGCACGAATTCCTCAGCACGATGCTTCAAAGTCTCAAACATAAGCTCAGGTTCATGCTGCATCACCCGAAGAACATCCCCGCAAGAAGGTCCTGGGACAGCCCGAGTCACCGCAAAGCTGTGAGGTCCATCACTTTGAGATACTCGCACAACGCTAGGCCCGCCAAACAAGTTGTGCAATCCCCCCAGGGCCTCTTCATAAGCCCCGCCCAAGAACATGCCAAGATAGTATCCCCTGCCACCATTGCCATCCAACTCATGGAGGGGAAGGCTCGATTCACCACCGATGAACTTATTGATCTTCCCATCACTGTCACATGTCAGGTCCGACAACATCCCCCTCACCCCAGGCTTCTCATCCAGGCGGTGAATTGGAATAATCGGAAACAACTGACCAAAGGCCCAAAAATCAGGAATGGAAGTGAAAATCGAAAGATTGACATGGTAAGTACGGACTGGATCAGGTTCTCCAATAGCCTTGGACACATACTCACAGAGGCCATCAACGGCGGCCAGCTGTTCCATACCCAAAGAACCCTCCTTGAACTGCTCAACGCATCTTTGCTTGAGCTGGTCAGCATATACCAAGCAAGTCTGGTAGTCTCCGCGGATAGCAGCAGCATACAAATGCCTGTAATCAGCACGACCTTCCTCGCTGAGACCCTCGACAAAATACTGAAGGCCAAGAGATGATACCTGAGGAGTCTCGGTGGAAGTAGCAGAAACAGCTTCAAATATCAAAATTGAGTGATGAGACACAATTGCCCGGCCACTTTCACTGCACAACACAGGATGCCTCACATGCTTGTGGTCGCACACGGACCGCACAGCCTGCACCACAGCAGAGGCATATTCTTGCAGGGAATATGAGACAGAAATATCAGAATTAGCTGACTTTGAACCATCGTAATCAATCCCAAGCCCGCCTCCGATATCAATAACTTTCATAGCGGCACCCAAGCGAACTAATTCGCAGTAAATCTGTGCGGCCTCACCAACGCCGTCGGCCAGGAGGGCAGTGGTTGGGATCTGGGACCCAATATGGAAATGTAGCAATTGAAGACAATCTAACATTCCAGATTGTTCGAGTTTTTTCACCACGCGTAGGATTTGGGTAGTTGTCAGGCCAAACTTACCTTTCTCGCCCGAAGTTGACCCGAAGTGTCCAGAATGTTTGGTCCTGAGCTTGGCCCGGACTCCAACCACGGGCCGGACAGCTAGCTTCTTGCTTAGATCAATCACCAGATCGATTTCCTCCTCTTGTTCGAGGACAATTACGGTGTTCAAACACAACTTCCGAGCAACCATGGCCAGAGAAATGTATTCAGCGTCTTTAAAGCCGTTGCAAACTAGCAAAGCATCTGGGCTTCCCTTGCAAAGGCAGCTCATTGCCAATAGAAGCTCGGGTTTGGACCCGGCCTCCAACCCAAATCGGAAAGGTGCTCCGAATTTGACGATATCGTCAACCACAAAACGGTCCTGATTGCACTTGACCGGGTAAACGCCTTGGTAATGGGCCCCGTAGCCCTGGGATTGAACTGCTAAATCAAAGGCCGATTGGAGGGACTCAAGTCGGTTCTTCAGGACATCAGGGAAGCGAACAATGAGAGGGAGCTGCAAGCCGAGTCCGCCCTCAGATGTAGGGTCGGACGCTTTCTTCACCACTTTGAGGAGGTCAATCTCCTGGTGAGAATGGGTATCAACGCCGTAGGGGCGGACGGAGACGTTGCCGCCGGAGTTGACGGTGAAATAAGGCGCACCCCATCCGTCCACTTTGTAAATCTCAGAGGAAAGAGAAGGCGACCATCGGGAGACGTCAATGTCGGCGGCGGAGTTTGTCGGCGAAGGTACGACGGCGGCGGCGGAACTGAGATACACGGAATCCGTCGCCAGCGCGGGAAGAGAGCTATCCCTAGCGAAGACGTAGCCAGGTGGAGCTGGCACAGAGGCGTCAACGCAGCAAGTGAGGGCCGGCATCTCTTCCCCAATCTGTTTGTAACTTGTAAAGATCGGAAAAAAGAAAGAATAAAAGAATGGTTAATTCTAGTAAATCTTCCGGTGTCCGGGGTTTGTACAGTTAATGGGAGAAGGGCTAATCCTTCTTCTATCTTCTTAATTATACTTTATTTATTTATTTTGTTGTAATAGTTGGGGGCTTTAGAACCCGCCGAGGCCGAGGCCCCGGCTACCCCCTCAAAAGAAGCAAAAAAGGATCTGAATCAAAAGACAACCAAACCCAGATTCACCGTTGTAGAACACAGAAATCCCCACACCTACCCCTCAGAAGAAGATGGTTTTAGATTCACGAATTGGTAAAAAAAAACGGACGGAAAGATCAAAAGGACGACAATTCTACGAGACGAGAGATGATTCCACCATGCAGATCTAAGAATTCTCGCCGGAGAAAGAGAAGGCGGAACAGGAATAATCTCGGAGGAGGAGGAGGAGGAGGAGGGCGGAGGCGATAAGGGCGAAGCCGGAATTTGAGCGGGCGGAAACCTAACGGCAACGAGAGAGAAAATAAAGGGCTAGGGTTTGTGGTGCAATGGGGATTCTCAAAAAGAAAGAGAGAGCAGTTGAACTGAGCGAGAATGAAAGAGGCGCCGAGGCCTATTTATACAACTACGGGATGAGGTTTTCATGACACTTGTGCCCTTCAGTTCGTGGGCCCTGCCCTTTCTCGCAGATTTTAATAATCCGATTTGTATTGAAATTTGTATTTTCATTAGATTACAAGGACTATGAAATTAAATGCATTTAATTGTGTTCGGATTTTCTTTAAACATATTCTCCCTCTCTCTCTCTCTCTCTCCTCTCTCTCTCTCTCTCTCTCTCTCTGTATTTATGTATTTTTCTATTTAATTATTACAACCAACAAAATTAATTGAAATCCACATAATAAGAATGTTTGATTATTTGAATTATTACTTTTAAAATTATGAATTACTCGTATATTTTATTATATCATTGTTAGTAATGAGATTGCAAATTCGAAAAATTCAACTCAACCTAATGCTCCTCCAATATTGGCAGTAATTTTAACCGGAAAAATACATAAATGTAATTATTTCTGTAAACTATATTATAATAATGCATTCGTTACATCATGTAACTTACATGTAACGGACTTTGCTTTTAATGCTTAAGTATGACTTTTTATGTGAAACGGAAGAAGTACATTTATAAATAAATTTGTTTTTTCAATTGAGCGGTTATATTAGCTTCTTTATTCGGAGAGAAATAAGAACCGATACAATCATGATGTTTTTAATGCTGAAGTACGACTTTCTATGTGTAGCGGAAGAAGCAGTTATAAATAAATTTGTTTTTCTAATGGAGCGGTGATGTTAACTTTCTTTATTCTAAGAGAAATAAGAACCATTACGGGCAGTTTTAAAAGAGAAACATGAAATTTGTTTTTACGGAAAATAATTATAATTATAAATAAAATTTGATGTGGAACTAATTGTAATTATGACATAATTAATCCCTGAATCCAATATGCCACTCGATTCTGGTATGATTCCAGGTTCCCCTTTCTCCTTTTTCAAATTTTAAATTGGTTTCCTTTCTTACTTTTTTCCACACTAAACTCAAAAGTATACCCTAACCCTACAGTGACCACACCACTACGTACGGTATGGCATGCCATGATAGTATTTGTTGTTGTGAATTATGTGCAAACGCGTGTTTCACTTTCCCTTTTCTTTTTTTTTCTTTTTTTTTATAATTGTTATACTTACTCCGTTCCTTTAGCATGGGCTGCCGAGGTCAAGAAGCCCGTCAAGACAATAAGGGCAATCAAGGTGAAAGTCCCATGACGATGTATTGGGAGCGACAAAATCCTCTCATCCTCCCCATATAATGATCTTATCCTACAGCTTACGGTGAGATGAAATCTCCCTCGAATTATGAAAACGATAAGAGAGAATCAATATGTTGAAGATTAGCCGAGATCTGAAAAAAAGATTGTGTAACTTGGTGGAGAAAATACGATGGGATCCTTGACTATAAAAACACTTTATATTTATACGAAAAAAGGGTAATTGAATTATGACTATATTGTCTGTATATCATAATTTATTGAAACTGATTTTACCATTGGAGTTATTCCGAAAATCAATTCCCAAGCAAGCATTCGAGAATTACATAACCACGGGTTTTTCATACTTTACTTTCCATCGAAAATGCACAACTCGCACTTGTCCCTATTTACGTTAATAATAGTCATGTTTCACCTTTTATTTACAGTGCTGGTCATTTTGCGTGAATTCTCCTTTGTTAATAATAGGCATATCGATAAACTATAACAAATTTTACACGAACATTAATGTGATAATTATATGAAATTTTATTATTCAATATTCAAAAATAATTGTTTTGATAATCAATATTCAAAGTGGTTGTTATGAAACTTGTGCCATCAATTATTTTTCTTGATAAATTTTAGAATGATTTTTAAACTTGTACATAGCTATTATCATTTAAAAATTACAAATAAGTATTTATTACTTTGAAAATTATGAATACATTCATGTGGCTTGTTCATATTATAAATTGACCTCGGTTAGTTATGGCCAATAGCGAATAGACATTCTATTAACTAAAATTCAAAATCGACTCTGTAAAATCTCATTTTGAGTTTATTTATTCAATATATGAACAAACATTAACAGAATTTTAAATTTGATTATTTTACAAATAATGACAGTTTGCATTTCAAATCTCGACGCAACTCAGCTCAGCTCAATTTCGCTTTTACTCTTAGTGAAAATAAAAACAAACCAAATAATTTTTGAATAATTTAAAGATATATTTATAATCATATGAATTTATTTGTAATTTAACTAAATTCGGGACATAAATGTAATTTGCCATTTTATTTTATTTTACTTAAATATGTATGGTTTGGTGGGGTTGGGGATGGAGTTTGTTACTTATTTATGTGTATTCAGCGTCGGGTTGCCGCGTGGCTTAAAGATATGGTATTGCAATGAAATTCAGGAGCCTCCCACTCTCAGTGCTATGTGCACTCCGGCCCCACACCCTACCCAAAGGGCCCCATGCCGAGAAGATAAGGTGAGATATTTGATGACGTAGAAAATGTCGCGATAATTTGGAAAGAGCGAGGAAGTTTCTTGCTATTTTTTATTTTTAAACCCCTTATATTTTTAAGTATTATCCATGTTGTCCCTCGTGTTTTCAAAATTATGTCCCACCCCTAAAATTCTAAATGCCACTATTAGGCTCTGTTCTTTTTTGACTTGTATTGGAGAAACTTTGATTTAGGATTGAAAATTTTTTGGAGGGAAGTATTTTTTGAAAAATTATGTAGTGAGAGATAAAAAAGTGTAATGATTGTGTTATTTTTTGAATTTATGTGAGTAGATATTTAGAGGAAATTTTTAAATTTTAATTTTGAATTCTTGAAAAAATAAAGTTATTTTTTTGTGTAAAGTTTAAAAAAAAAAGTAATGATTCTTGATAAATAACTAGAAAAGAACATAGCCTTACTTTTGTTTCTTATGATGTCAACAAATATATTGTTTCTTTAATAAGGGTCTGTTCTTTGTTTCGTTTTGAAAACGGTTTTGGTTTGAACAGTAAATTTAATATATTTTAATCATATTTCATTATTTCCAATACAACTTTTTATTATTCAGCATTTACTTTTTACATTTTCAATACACTTTTTACATTATAAAACTATTTTCCAAAATTTGTTTTCAAAATCGTTTTCAAAACGGCCAAAAAAAACAGGCCCAAAGAAAATGAGGTTTGCAGTTCAAGTCTTTTTTCTTTTTCTTTTTTCAAATGATTTTTCAGATTATACTTGAGTAACCTTTCATTTATCGAATATGGAACGTACAAATGTAAATACTAGTCATTACATAGAAATGCTACAGTGCATAGTGTTACATTTATATAGTGCAAATAAGTTGTGACAAACAACTGTGACACTCTCACTATACATCTTTGCAAAATGTTCCACGTCATTGAATTGGTTTCAGGGTAATTATGATAGGCCCAATAAATTGCCACCTATCAAATGTTTAGGCCACTCTAGTACACTTTGGTTAAGACACTAACACATAATAGATGTGTGTTTTAATGACGTCATCCTTCTAGTTTTTTCAATAAGCATGTGCTTAAATTAAGGCTTAACTCCTTCAAATCTCCTATATTTATTGTTTTGTTCGACATTTGTTGTATTGTCGTTTTTTAATACATCTTTTGCCTCGCGCATTAGCTAAATATGAATTTATATGAATATATTTTCACACCTAAGCTATTCAAACGTATGAATTTAATTGTCTTGTATCATCTTCACAATTCTTATTCATGTGCATCAAATCAAACGTAGCCGACAAATACTTACATATATATATATATATATATATTTGAAACGGAATTGATATTCGCAGTAACCGTTTCGATATTTGCAGTAACATTCTCCTGTAAAAAGACAAAAATGCATCTGGGCAAAAAAAAAAATTACAAACCGGGCTGCAAAAAAAAAAATTGAAAAAGCAACTCACGGGCTCTGTTCCGTTTAATAATTCCTACAAAACAGAGCCGGGTGGAATCACAAAATCGGATAAAAATCGAGACGACTCAGATCGAAAAAAGGTTAGTGGCTAAAGTTAAAATGTTTTGCGGTATTGTTTTAGATAGTTGGTTTGATTATTTTAGTTGTATTATGTCCGAATTTGTTAGTATTTTTGTCGAAAATGTGAATTTTTTACTGGATTGAGAAGATCCGCCCGGTGGTTACTGCAAATATCAAACTGAAGGGGGGGCGAAATATCACCGGGCGCCGGCGATATTTTGGCCGCCGGCGATATTTTTGGCCAAAAATATCGCCGGGCGGCGGCAATATTTTGGGGTTTTTTTTTTTTTTTTTTTTTAAGTGTTAGGGGTATTTTAGACTTTTCACAAGAAAATGTTACTGCAAATATCGAAACGGTTACTGCAAATATCATGCCCCATTTGAAATTATCCCTTGACATCGTTTATGTCACAAATTACACAAAAGAGGAAAAGATGAAAGGAAATGGTTTAGAGATGTTCCTTGAAGACACAAAAAAGATGAAAATTTGGCAAGGGCGGCTCAATGGGATATTGAAATTCTCCCCAGAATATTCACCTTCACCAAACACGCTCAACACAATACTCAGATGACTCACAACGTTCCCCCCTAGCCTCCAAGCACACCCAAACCTTATCTTACTTCTTCACACGCAAAAATACAACATTAACTCGATACATTAAAGCATCATTCAATGATAACTTGAAATTGGTATATGGTATGAATTGTCATCCTTACCTAATCCACTGACAAAAAAATAAAAAAGAAAAACCAAAATTTCAATTCTAACAAAAGCTTAAAAATTCTAAATTTTCTTCCTTAGAAGGGCCCTATTTCCGACGCGGTTGCTACACGTTCCATGAAAGAAACCAATAATACTGTCGTTTTTGTTAAGTTTGGCTAAAAAAAAAAAAAAACCAAAAATAATTGTCACGATTACTTCTGATTATGAAATTTAAGGGTGTCAATTTGTATCATGTTCGGATTATTGGGTTTAGGTTGGTGACTTCCCGTGTCGTCTTCCGAAACTCTAACTTTATCCATTTAATTATGTTTTTATTCGGGTTGACTCATTTAACCTGCGAATATTTTGTATCGTATTTTCGTATTGTAGTATAAATTTTTCATGTTGAGTTTGAATTGGTGGGTTCGTGTATCAACATTCTCAACCCGAACCTTACCGTTTAATTATTCGTATTGTTTGGTCAATTTCAAAGCCGCCAAAGCTCAACCCAACACGTTTATATCGTGTCAATTCGTATCGTATTTTCAGGTCGTATAGTTAACTCTATGAAATTGGGAAGCAATTAAAAAAGTGAAAAAGGTGAGCCGACCAAAAAATCATCGGAGTAATCGTTATCGGATTTGGGGTGAATCTAGTGGCACTGATACCTAGCCAGGTTCTTTCTTCTTTCCTTCAAATTCCGTTTTTGTCCTTTATCCTTTTTAAGATTCCAACAACCCCGCATTCACCGGAACGGCGATGACGGCCGTCGGAAAAAAAAAAAGAGTTCACATTTTTGTTGGGAAAAAGGAATAATTGTGCTAACTTTTGGCCACTTTTACTAATTATTTTAAAAATTAAATCAACCAAGATTCTGAATTAGTTGAGCATTAAAAATCTCTTAATTAATTAAAGCAAGCGTGAAATTTAGTTAGGAGCAAATGAAATTGATTCCTTTTTTCTATATCTAATTGAAGGAGGCCAAAAAAACACTAAAATCATGTGTCAAAATTTCATAAACAACCGACAATGTTTCCAGAAAAACAAAAAAACAACCGACACAATTATTTTTTTAAAACAACTTAAATATTAGTTTTATGTCCAGAGTACTACTGCTCATTCACAAGATAATTCCATTAATAAATAATGACTTATTATGTAATAGTAATACAATTACATAAGTCATTAATCAAATAGTCTCGTGAAAAAATTATATATTGAATTATTCAATAATGATAGGATGTGGATTGATTGTCCACTACACGTGGAGATTCTTTTTTTGGAGAATTCAAAAACTCCTTCATTCATTCGTTCCATTGATGATTCAAAATCCATTAAGTAGCCTATCCTAACCTTCGTATCCATTCAGATTTCTACAAGTCAAATTCAGTGGTCTTAATTACTTGTTAATTAGGTGCATAATTGAGTCTTATTTACCCAAAAACTAAGAATGTTAAACCAGATGAATGACGAAACTATGAAGAGATTCAAGTTCAAATATGTTATTAGAAAGTTATACGTACAGCTTACCGAATAAGCTCTTAAAATTGAGGTTCGCGTCAAGAACGCATCCGACAGACCGTTAATTCATCTGTAACTATATGAACGATGGAATAAACATTCGAGGAAGGACCACCCAACCCCTACTAAACCTATGGCTAAGGTATATTGTATTGGCCACCTCCCATAGTTATATAAAATGAATGGTGCATGCCATAATCACATGTTATTTGTTACTTACCAAAGCTAGGAATTTGAAGTTTGATCTTATCTTCACTTTGTCGACAAAATTTTTCACGTTTTTACTAGTTCTTTCCAAATATTTTGTTGGGACAATGGCATCTCCTCTATTGTTTTGTCTTATAACTTTTATTCATGTGACTCATGTTGTCTTCTTAATTTCTTATACATCCTCCGTCCTCAAGACAATAATACTTTACTCTCTTAACTTTTATTCTAATAAAAAAAGTTATTCTTAACACGAAAGGTTGTAATTCGTGTTTTCTAAATAGTATTTCATGATTTTCATATTGAAACAGATTAAAAATAGTATTATTTTCATTGTCCCTCAAATAGTTAATTTTGAAATATGTACACTTTATTATAGTTTATGAGGTACAACACATTTGTTCGATATATAATTATCACTGAGGCTAGCGGCAGCCGAGGCCAGGCTGAGACGACGTCCGTAGCGGTAGTTGGGCCGTGAACGATAGGCCTAGCGTGAAGCCCACGAAAAGTAAAGAGAACCTTCAAGAAAATGACACGTGTCCCAAACACTTGTACTTTAGCGATTGGTTCGACATAACGATTGATGAAGTGGTTATAATTGGATAAGGGAAGATCTTCTCAGCATCTCCCTGATGAGGCCATGTGATGACGTGTTCGGTCTCGTACTCCATAAGCTAATATGATACCTTCGATCGCCACATTGTGTAAAGGTAACGTGGAATGACTTGTCTTGTCTTAATTATGGTATTTGCTAAGGAACTGACTTAAGCATTGGAGTAAAATAGGGGAGTAGTCCTGACTACAGGTATCACAATGTATGACGAGCCCAAGAGTCTCGACGGAGAAAAATGCTTCAATAACCTTAAATAAGTAATTTGACAAAATAATTTTTTAATTATATCCCTACTTTATAATAATGATTAATTGTGGATCACATATTATTGTACTAGACAATAGATTTGTTTGAAAATTAAGTCTTCAAGGTAAAATTAATGGTTTCTTTATCTTACAGAGTTAGGTAAATGGCTTGTATTAAGTACGCAATTAGAAAAAAATTGAGAACGAGTAAATAGGAATGATATCGAGTCGAAGTTTGAAGGGTTGGCGTTCACTCTAAAATAAGCAAAACAACATTTAGTGAGTGAGTAGAAATGCAACTTGGATTGGAGGAGAAGCAAATAAAAAGTTGGACCAAATTGGAAATAGTGCAAGAGGGAAACGGTGGGGGCCACTGAATCCCGTGGCTCATGTTACTGATGGATGGTGGAATAGTAGACCCTACTGGCCCCAAGGCCAAGAGCAACTTAACAAAGAAAATAAATAAGTCGCTGGGCCGCACAATTAAATCAACGACGTCCTTCTTTTACTCGCAGACGCATGTGTCGTTGACCGTTTGACTTTGACGGACTTCAACTCGTTTCTCTCAATTCCGTTTAATTCCCTCCGTCAAGACGCGGACCGGAGGAGATTTTTTTTTTTCTTCCTTAAACACGTTGTTTTCAATTCTAATGTATGTCAATTTCAGATATATTATAACAAAGCGTTTGCGTTATTATTACTAGTGTGTCCGGGTTAATTTTCGGGGTAAACACTTAAAGTTTAAAGTGAAACTCTAGTGTGACCTGCAAACGTGACCAATCATGATTTTCGTACAAGTTAAGAAAATCTTACTCGATTCGTTATTGCCACTCAATTAATTATTTATGAGATAGTCAAAGTTAGTCTTGTGAAGAAAACAATAGTCTGTTCTTTTTGTTCTGTTTTGAAAACGGTTTTAGTTTCAACAGTAAATTTAATATATTTTAATCATATTTCATCATTTTCAATACAACTTTTTACTATTCATCATCTACTTTTTACATTTTCAATACACTTTTTACATTATAAAACTATTTTCCAAAACTTGTTTCAAAATCGTTTTCAAAACGATGAAAAAGAACAAGCCCTTAGTCTAGAAAGTTCAGCTAGTAAACCGTGTTTTGATAGCGTATACATTTCATATTCGGTGCATATTCAATTCAGAGAGTTCATCTAGCAAACCATGCTTCAATAACGTAATGATGAATGATCTTCATAGGATTAGTGACAAATGCGTTCAATATTATGTATAATTGACGTGGACAGTTTTACTCTTATTGTCCAAGGTTTTTCAACACGTTTACTTACTTACCTAGGTACTTTTAAATTATATCTTTTATAAAAAATAACAGTCAATGAATTTGAAGTATTTAACAAAAAGAATATCCTAATTAGTTTGGTTCCTTGTAAAGATACGACTGTGACACAGTGGTATTTATAGTCCATTATTCGGATTTCTAAAAAAAGAAGTGTTTTCGACATCCAAACGAGAAATTATTGAGTGCAACGGATGTATACACGTCAGCCTCATAAGGTGGTATAACCATCCAATAATTCTTTGACACGTGTACAAAATTGACACCTAATCAAATTATTAATTACAAATTTATATTCATAATTTTCTCTTTTTTTTTTTAAGGATAATTTCATTTTCCTTGATTGTAGGAATTCCTTCTCCATTGATAACCCTTCACCGCTCCACCCACAGCCAGCATTCAATCCACCTAGTCATACATAAATATCAAAAGAAATTCTCCATATCCGCCTAACTCAGGCGAAACTCATTCAAATTATTATTCAAGTGTTTCATCTACTTTTTTGGCCTTCTATACTTTCTCCAATGAGTTTTGGAGCACGAACTACACTATGGTGAAGTTTTTTTTTTTTTTTTTTTTTTCAAATTTCTTTGAATACCCCAAGACTCAGTTTGGGAAGGAAAATTTTTTTTTAATAATTAAACGTTAATGGTGATATGTAAGTTGTGCAGATATGAAAATTTATTCTAAGGTGTATAATATTGATGATGTTGCAAATATGGGTTTGGGTGGAGCCGTGAGTACTGGAAGGTCATTGTTGGAGAAGAAAGGAATTCCTATAATCAAGGAAAATGAAATTATTCTTAAAAAAAAGAAAGAGAAAATTATGGATATAAATTTGTAATTAATAATTTGATTAGGTGTCAAGTTTGTACATGTGTCAAACAATTATTGGATGGTTGTACCACATCATGAGGCTGACGTGTATACATCTGTTGTACTCAATAATTTCTCCATCCAAATGACATATATTTCACCGTGTGTGTTTTTCGTTTCTTTTCTCCCTCTTTGTTTCGAGGCTTAATTTGTCAATTGCGAGGGGGACAGCCTTAAAAAATTGAAAGCATCACTTCACCTCTACGCTTCCGCTACACCACTATGTAAGATAGTGTGGTCAAATATATTTAAATGAAAGAATGTTGTTTCGGGTAAAAACAAATATAGATGTAGATGACCCATGAATAAATAAAAGTTAGAATATTGATTTATGATTGACTGACTGCACTATTTTTTAGGATACATCGGGTGCACCCAACTATTTACTCACTTCACCATCCAAAAAAAGTTGTCTGTTTTAGTAATTGTATAATAATTGTATAATTTACTATTTAATCAATTTCATTAGATGCATCTCTTTAAATTTGGGTTTTACAACTCATAAACGGTTGTGTTATTAAAATCTTTCAATAGAACGAAATGAATTTAAAATTCACAACCAAAAATCAACCGTTCCAACACAATATAATTATTTACAAAATACTAAAATAAAAAAAGGTCATAAATCATGAATACCTCTTTCTAAAATTGGCCCAAAGTATCCACTTGGAATCTCTAAAAACGAGCGTGGAAAAAAGGAAGTAAATTTTTTTTTTTTCCTTTTCTTATCCGATTGATTAGGGGGTTAGACGGCCGCATCTTATTGGATCAAGGGTATGGGCCAAATCCCGAATGGCGATAGGAATAATCAACGAATCAATACTTGGATTCGATTTCGATTTCGGATTCGGATCTCCGGTTCGGACCCTTGGGCCGCGGCTACTCCAGAGTCTTGTGTACGTCTGTGGGCTCCACCGGCGCTGAAAAAGTGTAATGCTTTGTTTATTGGTTTGGAATTAGGTGTAGTATCGATTCAGAACTGAACGTTTATTTATTAATCAAGTCTTATTAAAAAAAAAAAAAATTTAAATATTAATCTCTTTTCACAATTTCAAATCAGATCTATGGTCGGTTTGTCAGTTTGACTAATTTGGTTTTAGCAACACTAACCTAATTGTACTAGGTCACAATCATCCGGGGTGAACAAGAATTGGGGATTGGATGCGGGCGTAATTTTACTCGATGGCTGAGATGTTCAATAGACTCAACGACTTCTTCCCCCTTTGTGGGGTCCAGACCCCTTACGAGTGAGCAGACAAAAAAAAATAATAATAATAAATAAGTGTAAGCTTCTTGTTTATATTCTTTCTAACATATCATGGGTTCTAATTCCTATTCCAAAAAAATAAAAAATAGACTAAAAAGATAGAAGTAAGGCGATCAGAAAATCTCATAAACTGCCCGAAAATCTCAAATTCATGCAGATTTTTTTTTAAAAAGTGGGAGTTACGACCACATTGGATTCTCCCATCCCATATCCAGGTGGTACCATTTGCTCGCATGAAGGCACGTAAACAAGTCATCATTCATGAATGCCCGCCCTGGCTACTACTACTATTACTATCATTATTATTATTTGAAAAAAAAATAAAAAAAAATATCGCCGATGATTAGTGCTAGTCTGCGTGATTCAGACGGTAGCTGTTACGTGCTTAATTTGCTTGGCCGGCGGTGACGTCATTCGCCGACGGATGATGTCATCGCCGGCCAAGCAAATTAAGCTGTCCGAAACGACGCAGCCAAGCCACCCGCGATGCTTGGAGCGGTACGTACGGGGTCTCACTCACATGTTCATGATCGGGTCAGCTGAGTATTATTTCTTTGTATGTATATTTGAAGAACACAGAATTTAGAAATAAAAATTGAGTAATGAAACAATAATTCACTCTTAAAAATAAATTTGTGTACTCTACTCGTTTTACCATAAGAATTAGTGGTACAATTACTTATGAATAACAGGATATAACACGAAAGTTATATATATTTTTCTAATGAAATAAATAGTGTTTTATTTGAATAATTTATAATAAAAAAAAAACTACTTAAGCAATGACGTGTTAAGTCTTAATTATGTCTAACCCTCGTAAGACACGCGAAATGAGGTTGAAATGGGCGTTTGAAATTGTGATTCAAAGCATCAAATCACAAGAAATTATTATTGTTGTTCCATCCATTAGAAAAATTATTTAGTATATTTGATATATTCTTTAAAATAATACAACAAACCAATAATAAAATATAAAGATAAATTATTTTTATTTCTGAGTACCTTATAAGTTCATCAACTTTTTTTTTAAATAGTACTTATTTCTCAAATATATCTGGTTACACAATCCTACTTAGTACAACGACTGCTCTAAAGAATCTCTTCTGTTCATTGATTAAGTAGTATTTGGGGCCTGTTCTTTTTGTTTCGTTTTGAAAACGGTTTTGGTTTCAACAGTAAATTTAATATATTTTAATCATATTCCATCATTTTCAATACAACTTTTTACTATTCAGCATCTACTTTTTATATTTTCAATACACTTTTTACATTATAAAATTATTTTTCAAAACTTATTTTCAAACTTAGTTTGAAACCAAAGATAGAGAACATGCCCGTTTTTATGAACTTTTTCAAAACACAATAAGAGAAAAAAGAAAAAAACGAAAATGGGAAGAAAGAGGTAAGAGGCCAGATTCAATTCATATACGAGAGTTTATAATTCGGTTGGGTCAGTTGACTTCTAATTTGGGGTTTTCTATCATTTTTCAATGAACATGCTCAGGACTTTGAAATTCTAAAATAGATTATTGAAAAGTAGAAACAAATTCGCTAATAATTAGTCTATTTATGGGACTGCCAACTTCTGACCATACGAAAAATATGATACGAACCCAACACGATATAAACGGGTTAGGACTGAGTCTTGGCGAGTTCATGAGTTGAATGGATTATTGATACAAATAACACAAATATTTAAACAGGGTAAGGCTAAGGTTGTGAATATCGACGCGTTAACTCACGAACCTGAATCCGAACCCGGCACGAGTAATTCATACTACAACACGAAAAGACGACATGAACTCAAAATGTTCGCGGGTTAAATTGGCTGACACAAATAAACTCTGATAATTAAACAAGTAAAGTTAGGATTGTGGGGTGTCAATAAGGGAACCCGCCGACACGACACGACACGGATTGACACCCCTGATCTATTTCTTTCTTTTACTTTCGGTTGTTTCCTTGTGTAAAATCAAATAGAGTTGTATTTTCTTGAATAATTTTCAGACAACAAGAAAAATCTACGTTTTGGATCTCACATAATTCTCATCTCTGGAAGGTAACGCATTCAAATCGGACTCTTTCTATACTATTTTAAAATTTCGGACAATTTTCTTTGTGTTGTCAGTTCGACAAATTCTGTTGGCAAATGGCCTGTTCTTTTTTAACGTTTTGAAAAAGGTTTTGAAAACAAATTTTGAAAAATAGTTTTATAATGTAAAAAGTTTATTAAAAATGTAAAAAGTAGATGTTGAATAGTAAAAAATTGTATTAGAAATGATGGAATATGATTAAAATATATTAAATTTACTATTGAAACCAAAACCGTTTTCAAAACGAAAGAAAAAGAACAGGCATCTTTTTTAAAACCTTAAAATAATTGATGATAGAAATGGTTCAGAATCTTGCGCAATTTTCGTAATAAATTATGTAGTCATAGAATAAGAATGCATGTGAGACTTGCAGCCTAAACTATTCGAAATACCTATTCTCAATATTCAAACAATTGTTGATATAGGGCTCACATGGTACAATTATCAAATTTTGAGTAATTTTTATTGATCGATGGTATAAAAAATGTACGACTGACCTATAAATTAAATATAAAGGCATCATCAACCATTTAACCCATCATAATTCATACCTAGATAAGGGATGTATGGATTCTCGAGAAGAGGAGAGCCACGGTGGTCCCCCGAGATCGCCTAGATCCCACGAGTCAATCGAAAGTTGGATCTACATAGAATCTCACTCGAATCATCCACCATTGACATTCAAAGGGTCATAGACCGACCATGAAACCCTATTTAATAAGTGGAACACAACAGTTATCCGCCCTCAAGATGGGCTCATACATTTTTTAGTGTAGTAAAACTCCTTCGTCGGTCAAAGTCAACAGCAGATAAAATGTACAAGAGCGAAAATCGCTAATGGTTCTTTTATAAGAAACTTTCTTTACCCTGAGAGTTTTTCTTTCCCTCGCCTAATCAGAATCTAACTCACTGTTTAGTCTCAATGCCAAATGAGAGCCTAATTCAATGGCAGCTTTCTTCCTAAACGGGAAAGGTCGAAGCAAAAGCCCTTCCCTACTGATTCGTACACTAATTAGACTTTATTAATAAAAATTGTGAAAACCTATAACAATTAATGAGTGTCGTTTCTATTAGCCGAACTAACTTTGTTAGGGTTAAGATGGGAAAGAGGAAACCTCAAATACATACATTGTAGTAATTTTTGGCGATAGTATTGGCATCAAGCATCAACTCAACTACAAATGCTGAGGAATTTAATTGTTTCTAATGTTTGGAAACAATAATTGAAAAACAATGATAAAAAAAAATCACATGTTATATTGAAATATAAATAAATCAAATCATTTTCACTCTCTAAAATTACCAAAATATTAGGCCAACCAGATAGATCCAAATGTAAAGGTAACTAAAAAGAGAAAAGCTTTGTTTGGCTTTTGGTTAATAAATTTAGAAGATAAAGAGCTTATAGTTATAGTAATATATGGCACGTAAGGATCACTTTCAGTTGCAGGTCAGATCTCAAAAAAGCTTACTTAAGGTAATTAATTTAGGCCAAGTAAATTAAATCAGTTGTTTCTTTTATAAATTGGTCAATAATTACTTATTCAGGAAAGAAAAAGAAAAACAAAAAACGAAAAAGTCAAAATCGTGAGAAATTACATCCGCTGCACCACATATGATGGTGCAACTGGATACACTTGGGTGATACATGTATTTTTTTGAGACGGCGATGAACATATTTGGACCAGAAATAAAGAATAAATTTTAATTACTATAATACTATTGATTGGTTACACTATTTATAAAAATGCAACAGATGCGCTCAATAATTTTTCAAAAAACATATGTGTATGGTGGAATCAAGTTAGGATACTTTTGTCCCAATGGGGATTTGTAAATCAACTCTCTCTCTCTCTCTCTATATATATATATAAGACTTGAAGACAAAACATTACACCACAAATTAATGGCTTCTATTTTTCATATGCAAAAAAGTTGTCACTTTTGTGACACAAAATAGCAAAAATGTTCAGATAAGAAGATTACAAAACCATATGGAGTATTGGACAATTTGGAAAACGTCAACCCCACCAAAAACATAATTTTTAATCAAAATTTAATTAGTCACTAACTACAAAAGCATTACACACCATTAATTTAGTTTTATTTTATTTATTAAAAAAAAAAAGCAAAGAAAAGGAGACGAAAAGCATTGAATTTGAGGCCATGTGTATATATATTACTTACTCTGTTCCAAAAAAAGTACACTTTTATATATAAATTTTTTATTTGTTTACCTTTATTATTATAATGTTGTGTAGTCTATAATTAACTCACATGTAAAAATAAGAATCAAATTAATTATTTTAAATGTTGTGTATTGAAATTCATAATAAATTATATAAGGGACACAAGGAGTAGTATAAGCTAGAGTCCAAAGTGGTCAATTTATCTTTAGTACTAGTGTTAAGTTTTTCTTTTCCGGCAAGGGTTCAAATCATATCAGCAACTGCCCGCGATGCAAAAAAAAAAAGAAAAGCACTAGCTAATTCAGACCCCGCCCAATAATTTCAAGCTACGCCACTTAGTATTATAATAGAATAGCAGCTGAATTGAATGGAGAAGGAAAAAGAGGACGTGAGATGGATCTAGATTTGCTGATGATATTGAGTTTTCTCGATGGAGCAAAGACCATATGGAACAAAGGCACATGGAAGCAGGGAAAGAACATGGCCATGGGCTCCATTCATTTGTGCATATTTATATGAATGCCAAATTAACAAACAATGACCTAATTTTTTCAGGTAATTAATCACTAATTGATTCATCATGCCACAACAGACATGACCTACCTACCCTATAGGATGATTGCTCTCACTAAACGAAATCATTCATTCAAAGACGTCATCTCTATTCATCACTTCTTTATTTTAGTAGACACATCTTATATTATATTAGCGCAAAATAAGAAAGTTCGAGTTAGAGGAAATACTATTGAGCATAGAGTGGCGAAACAAAAAGAAGATTATTCAAGAGGTTATTTTTACAACATGTTAAGAAGATCATTCAAGACGTGCTATAATCACCATTTGCAATGTTGTCTTGTTTTGTTTTCCTTCTTTAATTTTAATAGGGGGTTAAAGCAAAATATAGCTGACAATAAAGGTTTATAATCAGGGACGGAACCAATTGGGGTGGGGTGGGGTGGTCTCCGGACCCGTCCAACCCCCTCCTCCATTCTTATTGGTCGTATAGTATTTTTCTTATAATGGGTTACGATCATTTGAACTTTAACAAGTTATTTCCTCTCAAAATATTTGATATTGCATGCGATACTATTGATGAAAAAAGTTTTATTCTTATAAACTGTCTTATCCATGCATATTTGGTGATACAAAAGTATATACTATCCTTACGTTTGTATTACACTTTTTGAACTTTACTAGTTTATTTAATTAGGTTAATTAGTTATTAATTAACTTCCAAATTTGCTTCATACACCGATAATACCGGTTTTGCTTACCTAGGAACAAAAAAGTAAATGACATCCCCCATTTCCTCAAAAGAGAAAAGCAAAAAAATTGAAAAAAAAATTCACAGCCCCATTAGTAATAAAAAAAAAAGAACTAGTTTTATTTTGTGAGATATATTATACGAATCATATCTCGATTATTTCATTTGACAAACTTTTTACTCATGTTATGGTGATCTTCAGTACTGTTTAATTTGCTGCTAAAGTTTAATCTAGAAGTAAGAAGTTATGAATACTCACAACTCAATCGTAGAAAGCAAATTAAAATACTACTAAAGTGTACAAAAAAGACACAATGCTGATGTTTCTGAATTAGGACAACGCACATTGAGACCAATAAACAAACAATTTCAATGGCAAATCTTATTGTAATTTATCCTAATCTTGCACGCTACACAAAATGGGTTTCAACATCCCAACCTAGTCATTGGATTTCGATTTTGACTTTTGATCTCTGCCTACGTAAACTGTTTGCCCGTTCAATAATTTAAAAGAGCGTTTCGTAACAATTGACACTTTTAAATCACCAAAAGAACGTAACATATGACAAGCAATACATGTGTGGAATGAACTACCTTCCTCTCTATGACCCTCCAAAAAAACCAATCAAAAGACCTTTTCTTGGTGAACATTAGAGGAAGCAATATGGAGAAATTCTTGAAGTTAGGTAAAATGACATATCAATGTGTAAAACATTATTTTGGGGGGTGGGGGGGGGGGGGGGAAGGAATCTATATACAGAGAGAGGGCATTGAATGGATAATGGAATATACGATACAGAAGGAAGCATTCCGACAAAAACATTAGAATCGTGGGATTGTCTCCATAATTTGTTGGATTGTCCAACAGTGTCCAATTTACTACAGTTTAAACAACAGAAATGGTACATTGTCACATGAGCTTCCATTGATGGTGGTGGCAAAGACAAAATGGACACTTACATAAAAACTGACGAGAGTCATAAATTGACGTGTGTATTCTAATTTGTTGCAGTCAGCCGAGAGTAATTATAGTGTGTGTGTATGTGACTTGAAAATATGGTTACTCTTGCATTTGATGCAAAAGCTAAAAAGTGTCAAATGACTGCAACAATTTCCAGAATGCAAAGGAAATTTTGCAAGAAAATTAACCAATCTGCCTCCTTAAACCAAACTGCTTCCTTAAACCCCAGGAATAAAAGATTGTTTACAGTTACCAGGATATATTCTGTTGCTACAAACTTTCACAGTTGCATATGATAGACTACAACAACAAAAGAGAGAATGCCTATTTACATTCCCAATCCCAGGCACTTTATTAATGCAAACTCTAACAGTTGCTTCATCATACTAATAGATGCATGGAATTATGGCACGACGATCCTTAGGGTAGTTGTCGAACTTCCTCAGATACCAGCGTTGAGTTTCGGCTGCTGCAAATACAAGATTCGCCACCTGCAGTCCGCGGGAGTCAAGTAAGAACGACAGCAACTCAAGTATAACGAGAACCGACACATGAACTAGCTTCTTCCATAATGAAAACATGAATGCATACTTTAAGAAAAACCAAGAAGCAATTTAACCCGAGCCAAAACTGATTGAAGTAAAAAAAAAAAAAAAAACCTAGGGAAGAATGCCTTACAACGAACACAAAAAGCAACCAAATTGTAAGGTCTGAGCCTCCGCTAGCAACCAGAATACCAGCATATATCACCTTCAATTATACGAAAATTTATGTCTAGTATTGTAAAACATCTCACTGCTTTGCAGTTAAAGATAATGACAATAATAATAGAAGGATGGAATATAGGCATACAATCTCAGCTAGATAATGTGGGCATGAAACATATGTGAACCAACCACCATAAAGAATCACATAGTCTTCGGACTTCTCTCGCACTAAGCCCTGTAAAGAAATGCAATTGTGAGTCTAACTCCTTCAATGAGAGAGCATAAGCAACATTCTTAGAAGTCCTGGAATTATTCCAAATGCGAAAATATCAAGCGAATGGTGACACATAGGAAGGAGTCACATGGCCACAAGTTTAAACAAAACGTGGACAGATGCAGCCCTGAACATTTTTTGAGTAACTTATTTCATGTGCTGTACCAATGAGAGCAATTTGATTTCAACTCAAGATTAATGAACTGAAACTAAATATCAACCCAATTATCAGAAACAATAAATTAACACTTACAAATATGGCATGGTATCGGAGCTGATGAATCCAACCAAGCAGAAAAATAATTGCACCCCACCAAGCAGACCATCTGAGGGTCAAGAAAGGATACACAAATGGCCACCAATAAGTTTCCATGAATTGCAACTGATCCTTGCCCTTAAGTATAAACCCCCGAAGTAAGCTTAAGGCAAACTGGAGCACCTCAGCCACAGAAGGACAGCAAAGTGATAATGGAGCTGCTATGTAGAAACTAACATCACAAAGACAACTAATGAGAACATATCCAACAGTCCAAGCATATTAACCGTACAAATGGAATGTATATAACCCACAGGACAAGTAAAATCCAATATTCATACAGAAAACAAGTTTTTTGTCGTTAAACTATGCAACGGAAACCAGGAGAATGACACGTAAAAGACTGATTGCAAACATGCAGAGAAACTAAACATAATGGTTTCATTTTGAGGATTTTTTTTCCTTTCAAAGAAAAGGCTAGTGCGTCCAAGAAGCTATGATAAGCTCACCAAAAACTCCCTTTCACCACTATATATGACCCCTCTAATCATCTTCACGTGCGAAACATCACAACATTTTACTTTATTTTATGATGGAAGGAAGTGATATATTGCTTTCTTCAGAGTATTTACAGGAGTTAACTCTTAGATGTTTAATCTAACAAACCTCCTTATCTTGCAGGAATTTTAAAGTAGGAATTTGACTTAAGTAATTTAAAGGTGCAACGGACTAGTTACTTTATTTCATAAATAAATTACCCAATAAACAGCTGAACCTCGTAACTTTCTTGCCATAGACATGCTGGTTATCTTAAATAATATTACTATACAACTTAAGGTTTCCAAAACTTGAAAATGACATTAAAAAAATTATTGTATCAGCTCTTAAATCTCCCCATCCAAACTCTAAATGCTGATACAAATTGTTATATTATTCAACCCTATGTAAGGCAATTCTAGCCTATTTCATTACAACCCAAAGTCCATGAGAAAGAGCTAAACTTTTTCAAAGGCAGTATAAACACATAAAATGATTCATCTGCAAACTACTGGCAAGAAAAGGGAAAAAAACAAGAGAGAAAATCTTACTACAAGCCGCTGATATAGCCGATAATATGCATCCTAGCAGAAGGGCTATACTTAAAAACATATATACTCTCGTAAAGGCGTCTCAGCACTTGAGCTTCCATCAACAAAAGCAAGAAAACTGACCGCCAAATCCCCCATCTTTTTTCTATACTCATTGGATTGTACCCAGGCATCCACAGTCTATTTGAACTTCCAGTCAAATAGCTGGTAATGCTAGAAAACTGCAGTGTATCAGAGATCAACGGCGCCATGTTGCACGCATAGAGCCAAGTTGCAGCCAGTAAAAATGTCGTCCAAATAGCAGCCAAGACATAGAAGTGGCCAAAGTATTTCTGCGGGACTGTGAATTTCTGCAGTTGGATTATACGATCATTACTCAATATAATCATATCACGTACTATATCATGCAATGCATAGAGGAAAACACAGCTTTAAAACAAATATTTGCCAAACGACTCAAATCATTTCAGGTTGAATAGTTTTTATCCCCAGAAAAAGAAAAAGAAAAAAAAAAAAACAACGACAACAACAACAAACAAGCAAACAAACTAACACTTGATGATGATGGGTGCAGAGTCTTGCCACGCTTTGAGAAGCCCAGTACCAAATCATGAAGCCAATTGAGCTTCAACCATGAAATTGAAGCGAGGAGAATTGGCAGAGTCCCTGCAATCCAGCCTAATCTTACCAACATTTCCAGCCCCAACTCTATTCCAAATTCCATGCTGTTCTTATCAATGGCTGCGATGATTATCAGACAAAAACAAAATTCTAGTTAGCAGCAACATGAAAAAAACAAAGCGCAGTGCATTTACTGGTATCACAGTGAAGAATCTGTCAGAAAAATTCCAACTTCAAAGAATTGGGATATGCACAACGTTAGCGTAAGTTTTTTTTTTTTCCTTGCTTTTCACTTAATATTAATTGCTTCAGAACTGAGCAAGGATATTCTGCCCATAAGAAAACAAAAAGAAGAAAAACTCGTCGTAATTCAACTATAGCTTGTAAAATGTACAGTACTTCGAGTTGATGACAAGGGTTTGTGGGTTTTTTGGTCTGAGCAGCGGAGGAGGCGTCACCGAGGGAGCTCCCTCGCCTGGGACTCTGTTTGATGCTAACGAGGTTTCCAATTTCTGTTCATCCGTCGCTTTCTAGTTTATTCTCAACAATCAATTTGTCGTTTTCTTCGCAAAATTTACAATTAGGGACTGGGTTAGTGGGCCTTTTGAGATCGGGTTGAGCCCATGAAAGACCAAATGGAGATTGTAAGCTTCTATTTCTGTTGCATTGGGCCGAGTCCAACTATATGTTATTAGTCTCGTTGGGTTGGGCTCATTTGACCCCATTTTCTTTTCCCTTCTTGTTTTTCTTTTCTTAAGCATCACTTGGACTGTGAATAAGTGTGAACTTAGGCTTGCTTTTGTAAAAATAATTTAATTTTATAGGGAAAATTTGATTGGGAGATTGAAAGTGTGCGGTGGATGATGTGGCGTCCAATAATAGTTATATCTGTTCGTTTTAATCTTAAATATCCTATAAATTTTTTCCATGTCAATGTTGCATCAATCACTCTAATATTTCACTTGTAATTTTGAGTGTGTCATCACTCTAATTGTACCTAGAACATTTACTTAGTACTTGATACTAGAAAATTTTAACTTTTAGATAAATTTTTTATTCGTCTTACTGAAAAAGTTAAGTTTGAAAAAAATATATAATTTATCACTCCCTTCGTCCCACTCATCTAACTTATTCTGCGTGTGACGTACAATACTTAAAATAAGTAATTTGTCAATATATTTTTCATTTGTATCCTTACATTCTAAGCAATGGTTAATTGACCATAAATTATTTTATTAGTAAGGGTAAGTAATGTAAACAAATCTAAAAGTGTACTTTGTAAATGGGACAATAGTTTGTTTTGTCATCATATTTTGTAGTATAAAACATAAATAAATAAGTAATTTGACATTATAATTTTATTTATATCCTTACTTCCTAAATAATAATACTTGTGGACTCCATATTATTATATTATTAATGATATTCAACGTAAATAAACAAAAAATAAACTCTCTTATTAAGATTTTTTTATTTAAACAATACTCTTAATGTAGGATGAAACATACTTTGCAAGACCAAGACCGGGAATTCACGTGGAATTGACTTGGGTGTTGGATCATAATCAGTAGGATCAGATCATGAGATGGTAATATCTTATAATTTTGTGCATCTATAAAACTAGAAATTTATTACAAAAAATATTATGATTTGAGTAATTTAGTAAATTTTGGTAGGATCGAAATTTTGCAAACTATCATATAGTATTATCAAGGCCCCTATTATCAATTATGTTAGGCAATTAGCTTATTTTGTTCATGTATTAGTATTGTTTTAAAAGAAAAGGAAAGAACGTTACCAAAAAAAAAAAAAAAAACCCATTGAAGAATTGGTGTGAGAGTTAATCATAGTACTATTAAGTTTCATTCATTTTCCGAGTGAAAGCAACATTAAGAATTGCACTTTTGGAAATTGGATCGCAGTGAACAACTCCCAATCTGTTGAAAAAAGCTATCGAATCCATCGTCCCTGCTCCTCCGTCTCCGCCACCGGTCTCCTCCCTCACTCCTCCTCTGCGACTTCGGTAAGTTTATCTCTCCTCCGGCCAACACCTCCCTCGCTCTCCCTGTTTGTTTTTTGCGCATTTTCTGTCAATTGATGGTCTATCTTGCCATTTCTCCCCCGCACTCACTGGGAACCCATCGAAAGACTTTAGCTCGCTTCATTCAATTGGCTAAACCCTAGTTCAAACCTATACTGTTGCTAAGTCGTAATTGTGTCGAGTTTTGTTTATTTCATTGCTGTAGAATGCAACTTTCCACTTGTTGCATGTGCTTAATTTTGACATTGTAATTGCTCTCTCGGTATAAAAGCTTGTCTTATGTGTGTTTGTTGATTGTTTTGTTTTGTTTGATTATCATATTTGGCTTAGATTCATGCCATTACATAAAGTGCATGACTTGTGCAGTACCTAGATTAACCTAAAATTTCAGCTCAGATGTTTATTGATACTTGCTTTGGATATAAGTATGAGTTTATTTGGACAGAGGGGTTTAAATAAAAGGATTAATTCTGATTAAGCAATGTGTGTGTTCAGGGAGTTCTCACAAATTTCTGTTCATTTCTGATTTCTTTTAGTATGAAGCACTGGGAAATATATTGCTTTCTGATTTGTTATTGCATGTTTAGTGATGGATGATATGATTCTTAATGATTTTGAATTGGGGTGTTCTGATTTTTGTGATTGCTCTCTGTTCTTCAGCCATTCGAGATGTGTCAAATCTCCCCGGTGTGTTTGCTTATCTGAAACTGCGTAAGTTTCTTCAGTCATCATACTTCTTTTAGACGATCATTACTGGATTTGATGCACTATAATCCAAAGTTGCTCTGCTGTGCTATGTCTAATTGTCTTATGTGACTTTAGTATTCAATTTCTTCTTGTATGCGGGGATCAAGTTAAGAGTGGTTCTGGTTTGAAAGTTGTCGACTATTTCCCTTCAACGATGAAAATATTCAAGAAAGCTTTGAAAACTTGGTGGCTAATGTCTATGAACATCACAATTACTTTGATCCCATTGTTGTTTTTGGGCCTACCTATCTTAAGCCTTTTGTTGTCCGTGCCTCCTTTTTCACACTGTAAAAGCAAAATGAAGCATGTATATGAATAGAGAGAAAACTTTACCATGAGTAAACTCTCTGGATATGCCACAGGAACTGGTATTTTCTTGGGTAACTGTGAATTTTGAGGTGCTGGTTTCCAAGGCCGCAGGATTTGGTCAAGTGAAGAATTAGATGATTATTTATTCCTGAGAATTTGTAGAACAGACATCAACGTGAAGAATGGATGATGGTGGGCAACGAGAAAGCAGGAGACAGAGGACTGATCACTGCAAAGGTGGTCACACTCCGGTAAGAAACTTAACACGATCTTGCTTTAAGAGATTATATACTTTCCTCCATTCCTTTTACATGATCCCGGCCAATATAAAAACAATGGTAGATACAAGTATTGAAATAGCTCTAACTTTTCTGTTTGTCCTTAGCCTTTTTAAATGAATTGCTATTCAATGCTGATTGTTCTTTGTGCTACCTATTTTATTGTCGCAGTGGAATGCAATCCCTCATTATCAGATTAAGGAACAGAACATGTTTTTAATGAATACAAAGATCAGCATGCTGATAGCTGAGAGGGATGCTGCAATTGGAGAAAGGGATAGGGCACTGACTGAAAAGCGTGTAGCCATAGATGAGCGAGATACAGCAATTCAGCAGAGAGACGTGGCTATCTCTGATCGGGACAATGCCCTACGAGATCGTGATAATGCCATTGCAGCCCTCCAGTTCCAAGAAAGTGCTATCACTGGGGTTCTAGGTTGTAGCATTGATCGTGAAATGAAACACATGAACCACCACCGAAATCCTCATGCCGATTACTCAGAGTCTCCTCCCAAGTCTCTGGAACTCCACATAACTGAAGCCATTCCTCTAACAGCAGTTTCATCTGAAGCACTCAGATCGCACAAATCGAAACAAAGCAAGGTGAACAATGTTGGTTCAACCACCAAGTCCACAAAATCACCAAAGAAGGCGAGGAAGGTTGGTGAGGATTTAAACAGACACATCACTACTGATGGTTCGAAGGCCGAATGGGACGCTCAGGATCTCAGTAGCATCGAGCAAATAAACTTTGACGAAACGAAAATGCCAACGCCTATTTGCACATGTACAGGTGTAGCAAGGCAGTGTTACAAATGGGGTAATGGAGGCTGGCAGTCATCCTGTTGCACCACCTCCCTATCTGTGTACCCTCTGCCTCAGATACCGAACAAACGCCACGCCCGAATGGGTGGCAGGAAGATGAGCGGGAGTGTTTTCGGTAGATTGCTGACAAGGGTGGCAGCAGCTGGACATGATCTATCCATTCCTGTTGATCTTAAAAACTACTGGGCTAAGCATGGTACAAATCGTTACATTACCATTAAATGAGAAGAGTGGTTTCTGTCAGGATGTTCAAGTTTGTGTAATTTTAGTTAACTGTGGAAGGATGGCTGGGTTGTGATTTTGTATTCTAGTAAGTAAAGTAACCCTTGAAAATAAAGGGGAATTTTTGTCCAACTCGTGTAGCTTAAAAAGTTCACCCAATATTTGATGTCTCTTCAACTTTTATTATCGTATCGTGTTATATCATTCACTTTATATTTTCACTCGTAATCGTCCTAATAATAGTCATGGTTCCCGGACGGACCAAATGGAAATTCCACGTTACATTAGTCCAAAGTCTACTGATTTCTTTCGTTTCGTGCCGCTCCGAATCCAACCGCCCTAAATATAAGTACTCACATGTTACGCTAATACTACTACGTTATTGTCAAACCAAAATTTTCTACCTTCAGTCTCGGGAATTCCAACTGAATTGGTAATCTGAATTTGACTAAAACTCAAAACTGTGGATTTTTTAAAATACTTTAGCCTAAATTTCAAACATTCAAACTCCAATTGTACCTTTTCCTTGATGCATCAAGAAAAGAAAGGGTAGGTTGGATTTGTTAGAAATTATGAGCCGAATCCTCGGTTATAATATGTAAATACACTTAATTAAGTACCTTGAGATGTTATTGATGTGTTGCGGGTGGGTTGTTGAACATGTAAGATCTGTCTGATCTTCCTTCCTTACGTGTATATTAATGAGAGAACACACACTACGTTAGTTGAAATAAATTAGTAAAGAGAGGGACTATGAAATATTGAATAGGACCGATCCATCAAAGGTCTGTTAATTAGTTATCTCCTCTATTCCCTCAAACAGTTATCCCGGGCAAGCTAACGTGTTTGGCATTTGATTTTCCTAAGTTTGAACCACGTTGTTAAAGTTAGACGGTTGATTCGATCGTCCACTACTACTGATTGGGACACACGTAGCTATTATATCCATCATAATCTTATTCTTATCTTTATTAAATTATACACAAATTACTTCTAGAATGCCATGACTCGTTCAAACTCACCCTACACTGCCAAGTATTATAACCATTAATAATTTCATATTATTTGTCAACATTTCGGTTCATAACACATAGCAATGACCATTTATTAGCAATTTAAACTTTGAATATCTAATAATTATCTCTCAATTTCATATGTAACGGTGTATGAGAATGAGACCACTGATTGATTACTCTGTAACATATGGATCATACTCCATCTGTTACGACAATTACGGAACAACAATAACGTGGATGAAAGATAGGCGAACCTTTGTCTCCAAATAACACACCCTATGAATACAACTACAAGAATATTCACTCTTTACAAATGATACATAAGTTTTTCTATTCTCCCACTTATTTTAACTTGATCGTCAAAACTTCTCACTTGAAAACAAAACAATTCTAGTAGAGCCAACACAAATAAATATTATAGGAAAACCAAAGATATACAATTGACAAAATCCATGTCGAGCAAGAAAGCAATATAGCACAAAGAAACTTATAACATAAAAGAAGAACAAGCACATAAGCAATGAAAGATAACATATATTTCTTCTAAAGAATTTTCAAATATTATGATATTTCATAATAATGCTCAACTCGCCTTTACATTCGGTACATACCTCCCTATATACCTGTGATCACAGCTTAACTATCAAGGCAATTCATCTAGATAATTTAACTCAGCTAATTGGTTACAAATGACAGCTGTACAAAATATGATCGTGTCTCTGTTTTACGAAAACAAAGCTCATACTCCATTCGATAAGACTGGACATCAACAATATGATTGTTGCATCAATTACGGTAAAAATTTATTGTAGTTGTCATTATGAATTTGATTTTTCTATAAATATTACATTTACTTATTGTTATATGGTATATTCATTTTGAAAACATGTTTTATAAATAAATTTTCAAAAATTAAAAGTGCATGAAAAATCTAAAAAATTACTATTGAATAAAGAAAAAACAAATAGATGCATGTGAATTTCATTGTTTGGAAGCAATCAAATCAGCATTCATAATTTGATGGACAAATGGATGGCTCTCAACAGAATCGGATAATCTTTTCTTCTTTATTCGGTGTCGTTTTGGTTAGGGGCTTTTTTAATAGGACGTGGGGTCCTTAAAGCGAATCTAGGTGCCACGTATGTTGGTCCAACCCTCAATTAAAGTCAACCTATTCCACTTTCTGGATGACCGACGTGATCTCACCCACATGGGACTTTCTTTCATACATAACAACCTCTTCTTTTTTCCTTTTTTTTTTTTTTTTTTCTCCTTGGTAAATTGGCATTTTAACTTTTAATAAACAAAATTACTCATCACGTCAAAAAAGTTTAACCGCAATAAAATTACTCGCATCCAGTATATATAATAATTAAACGAAATTGTTATACGCAGTAACCGTTTTACTATCCGCAGTAACATTCCTTTATGAAAAGTCTATTTTACCGTTTAGATAAAAAAAATAAAATACCGCACAACATTTGATTTTATAGTCACGAGTACGATTCATATTACACGGTATGTAAATAACATACACATTTTTTTGAAACGGGATAAAATTTTGCGAAAATACCGATACCGCCCACAAAGGGCGGTATTCCTGGCTGTTGGCGGTATTCCCAGGAATACCGCCCACAACCCAGAAATACCGCCCACTTGCTTGGCGGTATTTCTCTAGTGGGCGGTATTTTCTGGGAACGGTATTTTCTGAAATACCGCCCACAAAGGGCGGTACTTTCCCAATGTTCCTGTGCATAGGGTGAAATTTTATGGAAATTTTTTTTTTTAATACTTAAGGGTAAAATAGACTTTTCATAGATAAATATTACTGCGTTTAGTAAAACAGTTACTGCGTTTAGTATGCCTCTAATTATATATTATTCCGTCCCACGTATAGAGTTGCGTTTTAAATTATATATTTTATGATAATTATTATATCGCATACTCTTTCAATAAAACGCGAATAATATAATGAAATGGATTACTTAGCAAATCAATCACATTTTTGTTTGTCAATCTACAACGCCTAATAAGCTACCCCACAAGTTCATTACAATTTTACAATAGGAAACCAAGTCTTATCCACTTCTTAGGTTGCGCTGTCGTGTTGATATTGTTACCTTAAAAGATAGATTAAAAAAAAATGACTTTGTCCTCGTAATATCCACTTCTTATATATTATTGGGGAAAAGGTTCAAAATTGCCCCTAACGTTTTCTGTTAGGGGCAATTTTGCCACTAACGTTTATTTTGGGGCAAAATTGCCCCTAACGTTTTGTGTTAGGGGCAAATTTACCCTTTAAGTTTTTCTCAAATTACATTTACCTCCTCCAAAGTTTGTTTAAATAACAAATAGATATTTTAAGTTTTAAAAAATAACATTTTAGTCCGTTAACCATCCAAACTTGGAGTAAAATATTTTTATCTAATAAGAAAATACATTTAATACGAATAATAATTAATTATTATTGTTCCAAATAAAAATATTCATAAATATCTAAACTTTTAAAAATATTAATTTAAAATGCATATATATTTTTAAAAAACTGAAAAAACATTAAAAAAAGAAAAAGAAAAAGAACACCCCAGGCCGTGGCCTGGGCATGTTTTTTCATTTTTGTTTTTTTTTTCTTTGTTTTTAAATTTTTTACTTATAAATACATTTTAAATTAGCATTTTTTTAAATTTAGACATTAATGAATATTTTTTATTTAGGATTTTAAAAAACTGGAAAAAAAAACCATAATAAAGGGAAGAAAAAAATTAAGGAAAAAAAAATCCTTAAAATACTATTGGGGTGGGGGTGGGGAGAGAGAGAACTAATTTAAAATGTATTTATAAGTAAAAAATTTAAAAATAAAGAAAAAAAAACAAAAATGAAAAAACATGCCCAGGCCACGGCCTGGGGTGTTCTTTTTCTTTTTCTTTTTCTTTTTTTTAATGTTTTTTCAGTTTTTTAAAAATATATATGCATTTTAAATTAATATTTTTAAAAGTTTAGATATTTATGAATATTTTTATTTGGAACAATAATAATTAATTATTATTCGTATTAAATGTATTTTCTTATTAGATAAAAATATTTTACTCCAAGTTTGGATGGTTAAGGGACTAAAATGTTATTTTTTAAAACTTAAGATATATATTTGTTATTTTAACAAACTTTGGAGGAGGTAAATGTAATTTGAGAAAAACTTAAAGGGTAAATTTGCCCCTAATACAAAACGTTAGGGGCAATTTTGCCCCAAAATAAACGTTAGTGGCAAAATTGCCCCTAACAGAAAACGTTAGGGGCAATTTTGCACCTTTGCCCTATATTATTGTCGAGTCGAGTTTTGACGTGTTTATATTATGTTAATTTATTAATTAAATTTAAAGTTATAATTGTATTCATTTATCTAATAAATAAATGAATTGAATTTTAATGAATTAAGACAAACTCGAGATTTATTTATGAATATTCTTATTCGTTCTACCACGTCAATAAATATCATAAAAGAGTTGTATTCGACTAGTTTTAATACATCGCGTCAGTTCATATAAATTTCTAAGTTTAATTCAAACCAATGTATTCGAATTTATGAAAATACAAATGTAAGGGCATGTTCTTTACACTGGGCTAATAACAGGTTCTGGCCAATTTTTGGGGTTGAGACCCAAAATTGTCTCAAAATGTGTTGAACCCCATGTTTCGCACAAGAAGACTCAACCCGGGTCTCAGTTCAAGCGTTGAGACCAAAAAAAATGAACTCGTTTCTTTCCCCTCTTCTTTCTTCTTCCTCCTTCAAGCCCGTCGTCCTCTTCCTTCCCGGTTGTCATCTCCTCAACGTCCGTCATCTTCTTCCTTCGCGAAGTCCTTCGACCTCCTCCCTTCGATTCGTGCCGAAGAGTTGCCATTTTTTTTTCCGTCGCAGCTTTTCTTTTTTCTTTTTTTTTTCTGGTTCTGGAACAATTGCAAAACCAAAGTTCTGCAAATTGCTGAACTTTGGTTATGCAATTTGCAGATCCGCCGGAATCGGGGAAGAAGGGAGGAAGAAGAAAGAAGAGACAAAAAAAAAAAAATATTGAGGAAGATGCGATGAACCTCTTCTTCTTCTCCTCCGAAGAATTCACTACTGCTGTTGTACTCCCTCCTGTGAGCAAGGGTGAGAACCGGAAAAAAAGGGAAGGAAAAAAACGTAAAGGAAAAAAAAAATGCTGGGGAAGAAGATGAACAGTGTCACTGACACTGTTCATCAAAGTTTTTATAAATAGGCCCATGCTATTTTCTGTTTCTTAAATGACAGCCTCAACTTATATATATATTTTTAAATTAAATAGGAAAATTAAATATTAAACTATCTTAAACTAAAAATATTGTGTAAACTTAAATATATCATTAACATTAAGAACAATTACTATGGGCTGAAATATTATTATAATGTAAAAATTAGTTTTTGGTTGAATATGTAAAAAATGAAATATTGGGGTTTTATCTGCTAATAAAAGTAAAAATTTTGGAAAAAAGTATTGGAAAAAATATTGGGTTGAACCCCATGTTCTTTAGCTTGGGCTGAGAACTGGGTTACAACCCAGTTCTCAGAACCTTGTTTCTTAAAAATAGGCTGAGACTCAGTTGGGCTGAGAACATGTTCTGACACCTGTTCTCAGAACTCCCTAAAAAACATGCCCTAAATTGTGATTCGATAATTTATACTATTCAATAGTTTTATTATATTTATATTACGTAATTTATATGTGTTATCGATTTTTTAGTTTATTCTTCGTATATTAATTGCTTCTAAAATTCTATTTATATTCATTTATTTAACAATTAAACGAGTTCGAATGGAGATTTGACCGAGTCGATCTTAAACTTATTTATAAAGTGTGTTCGTTTGTGGCCCTATATTCTATTGTGGGATTTATTGTTCATATATTTATCCTCCCATTCCTATGCCTATTTCTTTCTTCTTCTTTTTTTTTTAATACAACAAATTTACTTTATTTTTAATACATATACCTAACCACATTTGTTTACCAGATTTAAAATATAAACTTTAAAATTCTATAAATTATAGTTATACTATTTGGAAAATAATACCATTATTATACTTTTTTCCTTTTAATTTTATACACTTTCTAATAAATTAATTCCCTCTAAAAATCTCTAACCATTATACATGAACACTTGGTGGTTGTAAACAATTTGGATATGCCACTCTATTTCGCACTTTATATATATATATATATATATATATATATATAAAAGAAAAAATGTAAGAACTAGTAAGACCCAGGGCAAAACTAAGAGAGTTAAGAGGGTCTGAAATTTTTCCTTCAATAATAATGTTCAAATTTTTTCGTTGAAGGTTTTTGATGTGACGCAAAAATACTCTTAAATGGACGCTTCTTTCCGGGCCAAAAAAGATGTTTTGATCTGCAAGGCCCAAACTTGTAGAAACTCACTGAAAAGGGAGATAGCCGAACTGGAGACCGAGCTGGGTAGCTCGGATCAGCAAGAATGATGAAGAAAACCGTAACTGAATACTGTTCCGGTAATAACTGTAAATAATCAGGAGAAGAGTGGGGCTTTCCTCCCTGTATAGGCTCCGGCGGTCAAGTTAAAGAGGTGGAAGAAGATGAATAGTATTGACAAAGTACTCAAATGGTAAATGTTGCGTATCTCACTAAGTCTGAAAACTTAGCATATATACCTCAAGACTGGGATACACCAGTTGAACCTTCATGATTAGCCTTCTCACCTGCTCCCCTCTGTTTAGCGTGGCGTGTACGTTTCGTGTTATCATGACCGGATTTCATGGGCTTCTTCCTTCTCGAAAATCTGGGAAATCTCTGTATATATTCAAAATATGATCTTTACCTACTGTGTCAGTGCAATATTTTAGTCCGGCCTAACTATCTTAGCTCGGTTAGACTGAGTGTCGTGATATAAGTATGAGAAATCTTGTAAGGCACATTGAAAGTGTTGGCCAACCTAAACCTTTTGACCGATCTACTATTTGGCTCGGTTTTAAGGATCTATTCGACCTAAGCAGGGTTCTGAATTTCTTATGCATATTTTATCTTTACTGTTTATCTTCGCTTTAGTCCATTGAACCAGGTCCAATGGAAATTCAATTTTATGCATACCAGTTTTGATCATCTCGCCCAATAATTTATGGGTACGCTAGTGGTAAGAACATCGTGAAAATTTCACGCCCAAATAAATATAGCCCATGTTTGGTATGTAGACATTAATTTCAGCAATAACATTGGATCGGTAAAACATTACTATGTTCAAACCATACATGCATGTGATTATTAGTGTGATTCAATGAATCTATATCCCCAATTTCAATAATTATTACAACTCCAATTAGTAAATGTTAAGATTATGAACTTTAAATTTAATATGTTCCCATTCACAACTCACAGTCTCACACTGCAATTTTTTATATATAGATTAAGGTCAAATATTATAATTTATTTAGTTTAAAATTCAGATTTTAATATAATTATTCACATTTCCAAAAGCTAACAAAATTATATATTTAACAATTAATCCTAGTGCTAATACTGCTTTTACAATTTGCTTTAGTAGTTAGAGGAAACATACTAGTTACTTTTGTATCATTTGCTAAAGGTTTATTTTAACCCTAATGTTTTATCCTAAGAGCAAATAAGATTTTAAGGTTACGTTACGTCTAAATAAGCTTCCAACGTTTTATGTTGTGTCAAAAAATATGCCATCAAAATTATAAGTTGTGTTCAAATAAGCTCACAACCCTAATGTTTACAAAACTAGGCCAAATTGGCCCATCACCGTTAATATATAACCAATTATTTGGAAACAACACAGATGGCAGGGGCTTTCATCATAAGGTAAAATATTAGGGGCATCTTTTGTCCTTATACCATTTAATGTCGCATGTAGTCAAAATTATAAGTTACTTCTAAAAAGAAAAATGAAATACACAATGAAAAATTTTAAAAAATTATATCAAGAGATGACGTGGTATTTACGTTATAACAATTATGTATCCGTAGATGGAAAAATGTAATAAACCACCCCACAAATTTATGGAAAAATGACACTATTTGCCACGTATATAACATTCTATTACTGTATTTATTATACAAGGAATATATAAAAAGAGACTTTTTTTGTGTTTTTTTTTTTTTTTAATAAATTTTTTTTTGGAAAGAAACTTTTTGTGTAATTAGGCATGGGAATGGGATATGATTTAAAATGACTAAATTAGACATGTAGAAATGGGAGAGAATCGAGAGATCCATTGCTACAATAAATGCGGTGATCGAGGGGGGAAGGCCGGGGATTGATTCACGAAATGCAGTCGGAATGTAATTGAAATGCGCCCCAAATTCGGATTCCACTCAAATGCAAATGAAATTCATAATAAATTCACGCGTCTTACTACTACGCCTATTGCGTCTACTGCCTCTACTACTTCTCTTCTTTCTCTTTTTGTCATGAAATCCGTGTAACAGTAGTCCCTTTCTTCCTTCCTCCTTTCATCTTCCTCATCATCTTTTTCTTACTTTGTTAGTGGTCATCGCCGCTGTTGATGTAGAGAGAGAGAGAGAGAGAGAGAGAGAGAGAAGAAAATCCACTCTTTTGTTTTTTCTTTTTCCTGGTTTTTTTTCTAGAGGGAGAAAGTTCTTACTTGTAGTCAAGACTCAGGAGGGAAGAAGCCCTCCCCACTCTACTTTGACGGGACCCCTTTGCAGTGATTAATGCGGTGGATATATTCTCGTTGCTGATTTCTGTATTTTCTTGCGGAAAATGGCCGGCTCAATCCCTTTTTCAGGTGCCCTTTTTGAAGAAATTAGTAAAAGATTGGATTTTTAAAAAAATTATTTATTGTCCCGTGTTTTTTTGTTGCGATTTTGCTTCATTTTGTGTTAAGATGTTATGTGGGTTTTGATCAGTATGCTTATGTAGTTGGTTTCTGTGTGCTTTGATTGTAGATCATTCTGTCGAGTGAGTGGTTTGGGATGTTCTGAATTGAGGCTTCATTGTTCAGGTCGGCTTTGAATTTTGAAAGTGATTAGGTTATCAAATTGGGATTTTAGGGGGAGCATTTCAGAATTTGATTATAGGGAAGTTGATATAGGCTTTGAGTGGGGAATTTTTAAGCAAATGGGCGGTGTTAATGAAGAAGCTGGTAGTGCTGTGATGCAAAGGCTTCAATCTTCATTTGGTACCTCATCATCATCGGTTCCCAAACAACAGCAGCAGCAGCAGCAACAAATGCCCTTGTCTGCTAATCAACTTGAGCTTCCCCAGTTAAGTGCCTCTCAGTTTCGAGGTCAGATGAGGCAGTTTTCTCCAGGTTGTAGTGTTGAGAGTAGTAAAAGGGTCGGGATACCGCCTTCCCATCCTCAAATGCCTCCTATTTCTCCTTATTCCCATGTTCCTGTATCCAGGCCAATGAATCACCAGTTGGGAATGCAGAATTTCAGTAATAGTTCTGCTCCGGGGCCTTCTCATTCGCGATCTTTATCGCAGCCAGCTTTTTTCTCGCTTGATTCATTGCCACCACTGAGCCCTTCGCCTTATAAGGATTCATCTCCTAATTCCATTACTGAACCTGTCTCTGGTGATGTTTCAATGGAGGATCAACATGGAAATTCGCAATCTTTGTTGCCGCCCTCCCCATTCAGTAGGGGTGGTTCTTTAAGGGTGGGGGAAAGTCTTCCTCCTCGCAAGACACATAGAAGGTCCAATAGTGATATACCGTTTGGGTTTTCTACCATAATGCAAACTTCGCCGCCCTTAATGCCATTAAGGAGTCCGGGTGCATCTATGCCTTCTAGAGAGAATTATTTTGGTAAGCCTGCTCAATTGGTGAAACGGGAATCGAGCTGGGAGAAAGGTAGTGAGCTCAATGCTGAGGGTATGGGGGAGAGGAAATCAGAGGGCGAAGTTGTGGACGACCTGTTTTCTGCTTACATGAACTTGGACAACATTGATGCTCTAAACTCATCAGGAACTGATGAAAAGCAGGGTACTGAGAACCGTGATGATTTGGATAGCAGAGCCAGCGGTACAAAGACAAATGGCGGTGATAGCAGTGACAATGAAGCAACAAGCAGTGTGAATGAAAGTGGCAACGGCATGCAGAGATTAGGAATTTCACCTTCAAGTGAGAAGAGGGAGGGTATAAAAAGAAATGCAGTTGGAGATATTGCTCCTACTTCTAGACACTATAGGAGTGTTTCAATGGACAGTTTCATGGACAAGCTGAATTTTGGTGATGAGTCACCAAAACTGCCTCCATCTCCTGGTGCACGTCCAGGCCAGCTGTCTCCAATCAATTCTCTTGATACAAATTCCTTCAGCCTGGAATTTGGAAATGGCGAGTTCAGCGGGGCTGAACTTAAGAAGATTATGGCAAATGAGAAACTAGCTGAGATTGCACTCAGCGATCCTAAGCGGGCTAAGAGGTATTAAATATTTTGGAACTGTTATTCGTCTTTTGGAAAATTTATGAACTTAAAAAACTTATCTTTGTGAATTTCTTTATTTGGCTACCTATGCCTGTCCTGTGGATTTGTTGATTGGCCATTTCATCTAATTAAATTTGGGATACTTGTGATAGGATTTTAGCCAATCGCCAATCTGCTGCTCGCTCAAAAGAGAGAAAGATGAGATATATTGCAGAATTAGAACACAAGGTTCAAACTTTGCAGACTGAGGCAACAACATTGTCTGCCCAGCTAACCCTATTGCAGGTAGGGAAGTTTTTTCCCTTAAAACTTCATTTGGTTACTGCTGCTTTGTTTCCCTTATCTCAGAGCACTGGTTCATGTGTATTCTTTTCAGAGAGATTCTTCTGGATTGACCAGCCAGAACAATGAGTTGAAGTTTCGCTTGCAAGCCATGGAGCAACAGGCACAACTCCGAGATGGTAATTTAGACTTTCTTCCATTATTTATTGCTTCTGCTTTGTCGATTGGCAATGTGTGTAGGCTTTTCTTTGTCTGCTGCAATATCAGATCTATTTCAATGGTGGAGAAAGTCCTCGTTGGTTGGTTTGGGATAATTTGAAAGTGGACATAACCACCCACTTTCTCAACCCCCAACCTTCCCCTTCCCCTTCCCCTCCCCCTCCCCCTCCAACTAAAAAAAGACCATAGAAAACCGCATAATATCTGAAGTATTCTTGGTAGTTAGCTGCTATAATTGTAATTAGTGGTCTATCTTGTTTGGTTGGTGGGAATTTATGTCTGAAGAAATGCTTATAGTACTTGTTAGGTATTTCTAGGTTTAATTATGGTAGGTAGGTGAATTACATCAAGTAATAAAAGAGAAACATTTCCTTGGAGAATTCAGTTCTGTGAAATTTAGTCAGTTGTCTTGCATTTGTGCATAATAAAGAGTTCAGTGGCTGTTCTTTAATCTCTCTGATGATAAAACTGGATGTCATTTAATGATCTGTCTGCATTATTTTTCTTTTCAGAAAATTTAAGTTTTTTGCTAATTTGCTCATGGTCTTGTTTGTCGACCATCGAAATTAAAAATGGTAGTGAGAAGTACTTGCTGAAAAAATACTGTAGAAAGAGGGGTGTTTTTCCTGGTTGTGTAACCGGCCCAAATGGCTTATTGAAGATTGATGATAAAATAAGTAGAGCATTTCATAGACCTAAATAAGTACACCGAGCTTCTTTTCCCCTCTCACTGGGAGAATCAATGAGCTCACCAATGTGGTCAGTTTAGTTAAAAAAGTGGGGGGTTGAAAAAAACCATGTGTATATTCCTTTATACAGTATACGTTGTCCATTTGGCGATAAAATGCCTTCTAACCTTGGCTATATGTTGTTACAGCTCTGAACGAAGCATTAACTGCAGAGGTTCAACGTTTGAAGCTTGCAACTGCAGAAATTAGCAGTGATCCTTCCAAGTATCAACAGGCTGCTATGAATTCTCAGATGTTCCAGTTACATCAACAGCAGGCCGCTCAATGTAGCATGCATCAGATGCTGCAACAGCAGGAATCTCAGCCCCAGCAGCAGCCGCAGAGTGGAAGCGCAGCCGGAAAGCATGAAGCGAGCAAATAAACTGGAAGACTGCTTGGGCAACGACTGCAAAAAAGTCCCACGATTATTTGTTTTTGAAATTTATTGGCATTTCAAGTACTTATCAAGCATTCATTCATTGTTTTGCATCCAGAAAAAGAAAATAATAGTAGATTCATGGTTTTGCACCTAGAAACACCTCATGATGTTTCATTCACCTTAGTAGTGCTAGTCATATATGTATACAAAGGGTTAAGGTTTGTAGCATTTGTTCATGTGCTGAAGAAGAAAGAAAGACATGACCTTGGTTTGTCATGTCAGTTTGACTTGTTAGTTAAACAACATTATTTTTTGGGAGTAGTATATAAATATATTTGACTGTGTTGTTGTTGTTTGTTACCTCTTCATTGACCCCTTTTTTGATTGTTGTACTATGTTCATAGTAAGTGCAATGTTTCTGGACACTTAAAAGAAGATAATGAAGCAATAATGTTGATTATTTTGCTTGTCCTTTCAAGTAACATCAACCAAAACTGAGCTGTATTTCTGATTAGTTCGTGAGATTCTGTACGGTATCCAATGCTTATCTTGGCTTATTTTTCTTCTGATTACTGGCTTCATGTCTAGCATAAAATTAGTAGATACAACAACTGAGCGATTTACTCACTATGGATTAAAGTTGCCAAAAAACATCTATGGATTAAAGTTGATGGCTTGGTGCAGCATTGCCATTCTCAGGGGAAGAGTAATAGAGTGAGTATGGTTTAACAATTTAGTCTGCAATGGTATTTTTGTTTCTGCGTTTTAAAGTACTAAATATTACTTTCTGCAACTTTATCAACAGGTCAGGATGGCCGAGTGGTCTAAGGCGCCAGACTCAAGTTCTGGTTCTCGTGAGAGAGCGTGGGTTCAAATCCCACTTCTGACATTATTTTTTGCAAATTTTCCCACTTTTGAAACAGTTATTCATGAACATATCTCGGCCCATTAACACAACACTATCGACGGCCCACTAAGAAAGAAAACAGTTATTCATTAACATATCACGGCCCATTAACAGAACACGATCGAGAGAATCGACGGCCCACTAAGATAGAGTTCCGAATATGTAGAAAAGGCAGGCCGAAGCCTCGGAACGTGGGATGAGAATACGACACCGTTTTATTGATATTTTGGTCACACTCTTCTTCATTGGTTTTCTGATTTCTGCACGTCGAATCGGAAAACCCTATTGCTTCAACTCAAAGCCACCCGCGACACTCTCGCCCCGCCCATCTTGAGTCAACCCGACCCGTCATGGACGGCTCCGTAGTAGAGCCCTCCGCCGTACAGCTAGACGACCCCACGAAAGCAGAAGATGAAGTATTTCCTTCTCCGGCTCAGCTCACGCCGGAGGAGCTGGTGGCTAAAGCTATAGCTCCAGTTAAAAAAGAATTCCTTCGCCCACCGCCAGCCAGGCCTCCGGCGCCGTCACGGAGGGGACGTCCCAGTCATCTTCTCTTCTTAAGGAGAAAAAATCCAAACGCCAACTCAAACGCGAACGTCAAGCAGTACTATACTTTTGGGCCATACTGAATATAAAAATGTGAACTTGGTGCATTAAGATAATGATTGATTATTGTTTGCAGGAATTAAAATCGGCATTGCACTTGTGTCCAGTGGTTGCCAAGAGTGGGGAGGTGGGTTCTTGTATATATGGTGAAAAATGCCGGTTTAGCCATGATTTGGAGGCTTTTAAGGCCCAGAAGCCGGCTGATTTGGAAGGAAAGTGTCCTTTCGTGGGGAATGATGAAGGTCCGTGTCCTTACGGGCTGGCTTGTAGGTTCGCCGGCACGCACCTAGATGGTGGTTCTGCTGTCTACGGGACTCTGATTGATCAGAGGAAGACTTCCGAAAGTAACGCATTGAATAAAGATGTTCAGAAGCTTCTGTGGAAGAATAAAATGAAGTTCCCCAAAGCTGATGCTAATCTCAAGCTTCTTGGCCTTACGGTAAGAAAATGATGCTCCTTCCTACTCTGAAGTCAACTTTTTTCATTGTAATTTCCTTGCAACGTTAAATTTAGTGGTACAACGTTAAATTTGAGATAAAAAATTGCAATTTAAACTACTTGAAAAATATAGAACAATGTACTTGATGAAACCTTATAAAAGAAGGTTGACAGAAAACGAGCAAAATGACATTTGTTACACCTTATGACATAAAACTCAATCTGTTGTGAAAATTTGTTATGTTTGGTTTTTCTGTAATTCAATTTGGTTTTGTTGAAAGTTGTGTGATGTTTATACGTGCTGGGATTGATGTGTCAGGGGAAAATGAAGAAATTGTTGGACAGTGAAGATGATCAAGTAGTCGCGAATGGCTCACATGTTGTTGAAGAAAATAGTAGCAACAAGGCTGCTAGCGGTTGCTCCACCGATGAAGTGAGTTGCCCTTCCCAGCCTTTGGAAGAGGATAAACCTGAAAATGTCGATGTTCCTGAAGAGCTAAGGCCAGGGAAGAAGGCAAAACCTTCTACTGATGAATCTTGTTACCCTATTGAAGTTAATAATGGTTTGTCTTTATTTCGTGTGGCATTCTAGATGCTAAACCTTAGTGTTTTACTATTTGTTGACGTGAGCTGTTAAAATTTCCTATTATCTTACAGGTTCTTGCGACCATGAGGTAGACATTGAGAAAAGCTTGAAACTAAGTGATTCGGATTTGGTACCCGACGCCGATAACAATGTGTTAGAAACTGATAAAAGCCTCAAATCACACCCACGTGAGAAAAAGCTTATTGACTTCAGAGATAAGCTTTATCTTGCACCACTGACTACAGTGGGGAATTTACCATTCCGGAGGGTGTGTAAAGTGCTTGGAGCTGACGTGACATGTGGCGAGATGGCTATGTGCACTAATCTTTTACAGGTTAACCACGATCTACACTTAGACTATAAACTATATTATTCATTGAGATTACAAAATTGATGATATCTTTCACTTCTGCATTTCCCTGTGTTCTTGTGTAAGAGTGGTTTCACTTTGGTCTATCACCTTCTGTGGTTGTTTTAACCTACTCTTTCTGTATCATGTGAACCTTTTGTTGTTACTGAGAGTTACTTGCGGCTCCTAAGAGTCAAGGCCATATCTTGTTCTGTTACATGAATAGAGATGATATTGCTTTATGGATGTGCCAATCCAAATATGAACAATTTCCCCCATCTTTTAGAGCCTTGGCATTCAATCACCAATTACTGTTAGAGGTAGCATGCCTTGATCAGAATGCATTTTTAGCAAAATATCTTAGACATTGAATATATGAAGCATACATGACTATATACTTTTAGGCATGTGTTTCTATGCATGTACACAATTGGTTTTCTGATCCGGTTACCTACTATGTTCTTGCACAATCAAACAGGGTCAAGCTTCGGAATGGGCACTGCTGAGGCGCCATTCAAGCGAGAACATTTTTGGTGTTCAGATATGCGGGGCATATCCAGATACCGTTGCCAGGACAGTGGAACTTATAGAGCAGGAATGTTCTGTGGATTTTATTGATATCAACATGGGATGCCCAATTGACCTTGTGGTTAACAAGGGCGCCGGATCTGCTCTTCTCACAAAACCAATGAGAATGAAAAGTGTCATACAAGCAGCTTCTAGAACAGTCCATACCCCACTAACCATCAAGGTACGTTCGAACTTGAAATTGATGATCAAGTGAAGTAATTTCTGACCAATGAGGTGCTTTTAAAACTGTCAATCATGACTTTGATGTACTTGCAATTCTGATATTATTCTGTGAAGTTCTGCTGCAAATTTCAATTTTGGAAGCTTTCTCAGTGGAATCTGATTGGATCTTCCTTTCCCTGCATGACTGAGTGCCTAATTAGATTCATAATTTTTGTCATCCAGGTACGAACTGGTTACTTTGAGGGGAGAAATCGCATTGATTCTATTATAGAAAATTTTGAGAACTGGGGAGCAACAGCTGTAACTATACATGGTCGAACACGACAACAACGTTATAGTAAGCTTGCTGATTGGGAATACATATACCAGTGTGTCGAAAAGGCCCCAGATTCTCTGAATGTCCTCGGAAATGGTGACGTTTTCTCCTACTTAGACTGGAACAAGCGCAAGTTAGATTGCCCCAAACTTTCTGCATGCATGATTGCTCGAGGGGCCCTAATAAAGGTTTGTGCTGTATTTAGTGTTCTCTCTGAAGTCTAGTCCTTATTATTTGCGTATTCAATGTAAATTCTTCGTTTTGCTAAAGAAATTATTTTGAACTTCGCAGCCTTGGATTTTTACTGAAATTAAGGAACAGAGACATTGGGACATCAGTTCTGGTGAACGTCTAGATATCCTCAAAGATTATGTACGGTTTGGTCTTCAACATTGGGGTTCTGATTCCAAGGGTACGTATCATACATTTTCGTAGGGTGGAATAGTAGGCGTGTAGCCTCGTGTTTGTCTGGTTACAGAATAACTCGAGGAACTGTTATGCAACTTTGAGATGTTTTAAGTTATGACATGAGACTATGTTGTTTGGATAATTACTTCTATTTGCCTTGAAAACCTTAGGAGTGGAAACAACTAGGCACTTCTTGTTGGAGTGGCTGAGTTACACATTCAGATATGTACCAGTTGGTCTCTTGGATGTGATCCCGCAGAGCATAAACTGGCGCCCTCCCTCGTATTATGGCCGCGATGACCTTGAGACACTGATGGCCTCTGATTCTGCTGCTGATTGGGTGTGTGATTCATTCTTGGTTCGTTTAATTGTTAAAATTCGGTTCTGCACTACAATCTATCTTTTTAACTGGTTTGATCGTCACTATTCATCTGCAGATTAGGATCTCCGAGATGTTACTTGGCAATGTCCCTGCTGGATTTACATTTTCTCCTAAGCACAAGTCTAATGCTTACGACAGAGCTGAAATGGCTAATTTTAGATCGCCATTTCTACTCTTCAGAGAATTCTGTCAATGAAGTCAGTTCTTGGCCAGCCATTATCATTCTTTTGGAGATGGAGCTTGTGCTACCCTGTTCTTTGTTTTTTTTGCCATCTTCTAATTGTTTCAAGAAGAATTGGGGCCTCAAAAGGGATTTTCAGTTTCTTTTTTAAATTTTGATTTGCTTTATTTGGAAGTTTGGACATTCCAAATTGAAGCTGGTTTACTTCTCTGTTTTGACACAAATGAGAGGATGATTCAATCACATTTCTGTTAGATTTGACATGAAAAGCACTGTAAATTGTACAAAGTTGCCAAACATCAACAATGCAGCAACATTGTCACTAGTCGAAGCACAGACAATATTGTACCAAGAACTTTGTGGTGATCATACCTCGGTTTAGTCCAATTGTACACGACCGACCAAATCGCTGTAATAGAAATAGTTTGATTGAAAAACAAAAATGTGACCCTTTCAATGTTTGCACATTGACGGAAAGGGGAAAGAATTGGAAGCATATATTTCCCAAAGTGCCAACTTCTATAATAAAATAAACCTAAAGAAGAACAAAAGACTAATGAAACACCCAAAAAATCCAAACAAAAAAAAAAAAACATCCTTGTTATCACCTCTTCTTCCTCAAACTCTTAACCTTATTAGACCGGAGTTAGGTTTGGTATTTCCTTGTCATCTACTTCCTTGTTATCACCTCTGTTCTTGATTCCTCCACTAATCCAACCTCCATCTATGGCCTCCGTGCTTCCACTCACTCCATCATCAACGAAATCACCCAGCCTTTTCACTTTACCACTCGGCAGCACAGGGTATTGCCCAGAAAAGCAAGCGTAACAGAAATTCGGGGAATCCCCTCCAAGAAACTTCTTCAAGCTATCGATTGAGAGAAATGCGAGAGAATCTGCTCCGATGAACTCCCTAATCTCCTCCACACTCATTCTGTTAGAAATGAGTTCCTCAGCGCTTGGAGTGTCAACTCCATAATAACAGGAAGCTATGATTGGAGGGCTTGCAATCCTCATATGAACTTCCTTAGCCCCAGATTCCTTGATCAATCGGACAATCTTGGAAGAAGTTGTTCCTCGAACTATTGAATCGTCTACAACAACTACTCTTTTCCCTTCCAGGACGGATTTTACAGGGGAGAGCTTCAGCTTGACTCCGAAATCCCTAATTTTTTGGGATGGTTCGATAAATGTTCTTCCCACGTAATGTGATCTTATCAACCCTTGTTGAAAGGGGACCCCTGCTTTCTCTGCGTAACCCAGTGCGGCAACGACACCGGAGTCCGGCACGGCTATCACAACATCACAATCTACAGGGGCTTCGGTGGCGAGAATTTCCCCGAATGCGCGTCTGGATTCATAAACTGACCTCCCAAACACCACGGAATTTGGCAGAGCAAAGTAAATATGCTCAAATATGCAGGATTTTGCCTCAGGGTGAGTTAACAAACAGAGGGATCCTACGCCGTCTTTGTCCACCACCAGAACCTCGCCGGGAGCCACCTCTCTCTCGTACGTAGCCTCAATTAAATCCAAAGCACAAGTTTCAGAGGCAAACACCACAGCCCCGTTGCTCCTCCTGCCCATCACCAATGGCCTGAAGCCGTAAGGGTCTCTCACAGCAACCAATTTATCCTCGGTCAAGAACACCATGGAATAAGCTCCCTCGAGCCTCTTACAAGCATCAACAATCCTCATAAAGAAGGGCCTCTCTTTCGATATGGCGATGAGATGGAGAACAACCTCCGTATCGGAAGTAGTGTTGAAAATCGAGCCATTCTCTTCCAGTTCGGCACGGAGGGATTGGTAATTCACCAAATTGCCATTGTGGGCAACGCCAACTGACCCAAATCTGTAACCGGCAACAAAGGGCTGCACGTTTTTCAGCATGGATGAGCCCGCCGTGGAGTACCTCACGTGCCCTATGGCCATGTCACCCGGCAGCTGGTCAAGCTTGGACTGACTAAACACATCGGAAACCAACCCGACGCCGGTGATTGATTTCAGAAGGTTGTCGTGGACGGTGACTATACCGGCGCCTTCTTGGCCCCGATGTTGAAGGGCGTGGAGGGCCAAGTAGCAGAGACGGGAAGCTTCGGGGTCACCGTATATACCCACAACGCCGCACTCTTCTCGGGGCTTATCATCCCCTTCATCGTCGTCGCCAAAAGAATAAAATTCGGAGAGAGGGTTAGCTGAAGCCGCCGCCCTGCGAGTTTTAACCGTGGTGGAGAGGTGGTAAGGTTTAGGGAGGGTTTTGGGGAAAGCAGAACATGCGGGCTTGTCATGAGATGATGAGAGGAGAGAGGGCTTGGAAGAAGCTACTGCTGCAGCAGCGGCAGCGGGCGTGGTGGCGACGAAGGAGGCGGCCATGGCAGAGCGAGAGAGATTCTGAGCGTGAGCGTGGAAAAGAAAAAAAATGGACTATGACTAGTCAAAGTGTTACGGCTAGGTTTTGGTCCTTTTTGTGGCTTGAGCTACCCAGCCAGGAAGTGCACCAGGGTTTTAATACTGTGCATGAGGCGCAGGAAAGTACGCTGGAGGACACGATTCGGATTCTGAAGGGAGTTACGAATTGGAAGTGGAACAAGATTGAGATTGAGTTATTTGCAATAACCACCCTGAACTTTAACGATTTTGCAGGAAAAAAGTTACAAGTTGAAATTTAGCACTTTACCCCTTCGAAAATTTTAATTTTAATTATACACCTAAATTTTAGATTATCCCTGAAAAGTTTATCATAGATTCTTACCCAATCGAGTAAGGTATTTATGCATTTACACTTCATTTGTAACTTAAAAGATGACAATAATGGTGAAAATTTAGCAAGAAAATGTATAGATAGGTGAAAAAATTGAAGTGTTTTAAACAATTTGTATCATTTTAAAATAATTTTTCCCTTTCATAATACAATTCGTTGAGACTAGTCAAATTTGGGGTACATCACGAATATTAGCAAACTAGAAGATAGAAAGCTATTAAATTTTAGCTTTTAGAGGATAAAAAGGGAATGAATGAAGTTTAAGGTGGTTGGTTATTTGCAATTAATGAAATGTTTGTTAGAGCGTTTGGTCAAAGTCAAGTCTCGAGCTCCGGGGCCGGATCTGCTGGCCCACGAGCTTTTGTTTGTTCGGCTCTGTTCATAATCAGGAAAAGTATCATTTTTTTCTCAAAAATATTACATAAAGAAACAACATTATTTTTATAAAATTCACAATTCAAATTTAAAAATTTCCTTTAAATTTACACTCACATAAATTGAAAAAAAAACATAATTATTACACAAATTTTCAAAAGAAATTCCCTCCAAAACAAAATTCTTTCATAAGGGCCTGTTTTTTTCGTTTCGTTTTAAAAACGGTTTTGATTTCAACAGTAAATTTAATATATTTTAATCATATTTCATCATTTCCAATACAACTTTTTACTATTTAGCATTTCCTTTTTACATTTTTAATACACTTTTTACATTATAAACTATTTTTCAAAATTTATTTTTAAAATTATTTTAAAAACGCCAAAAAAAACATACCCTTAACAAAAAATAATTTATATCCATAATACTAAAATAACATAGCCTTAGGCATGTTGAATGTGGGGCAGTAGTAGTAGTAGTGCTTTATTGTGCATTGGATTTTGATGCTTATGAATCTTATGATTGATGTTAGGTTTTGCTTTCGGCTAAAATAGTCAATGAAGGAGGAATCATAATAACACCCAATTTCCGAGCCCTCTTAAGTTAATTTAAGTTGTTATATTTGCCCACCTTGTATAATTATGTGTCTTTATAAGTTAACTCGAGTTATTGCAGTGTTTGAGTGCGTTATTTCATCATGATGAAGTATATTCGAAACACTTGTCGATTGATATAATTATCAATATCATGTTAACTAAATTTAATTCGACTCTCAAATTTTTTTCGATAACTCTTATAAGTGACCCTCAACTCCTTTCATAACTTATCTTATTATGCTCTCATAACTGTCCTTATTCAGTGTCTCATAACTCCCTTATCATCCTTCCCCCCGCCCCGTTCTTTTGTCATAATGGTCATTACAGCCTTTTAGCCTTAATGATTCACATTAGTCATAACTTTTATAACTGACAGGTAACTCCTTGTTCACTATTTCATAACTCCCTCGTTATTCAACTCGCATAACCCCATTGTCACGATGGCCATTAAATTTTTTTGGCCTTAATGATTCACATTCATCCTGAGGTGTCGTCGAGAATTTTATGAAAACACTATAATGATCTATTGTGAATAGAAACGAAACATGTTGTGAAAATGTACACTATGACAACTCATCAATAATTCCTCCATATTATTTTTGTTTTATATTTATTTGAGCGTGTCAAAATAAGAGTGCTAGCTTCGCAAATGCAGATGCATCGCAAAAAGTTTGTATAAGAACCTGAATAACATCAAGACCTCGTATGACAAACACATGTTACATAACTGACTAATAACATATAACTTCAAAGATTTCAAGTATGGCTTGATTGAAACCATAATTTGAACCAAATCAAAGACTACCAATTGGGAAGACAAATTAAAACTTGAATGATGGAGACGTGAGTGAGGGGTGGTTTAATGAGGTAAGAATAGAAAGAAAGGTTCGTGTTCAAGAATCCCCACTTGGAATCTTGGGCTGGGGAGGAGGAATCTGGACTCTTTCTCTTTTGAATTGGGGCGATAAGGATAGAAAGAAATCAAATTCCAAATTGCCAATTTTGCACACTTCTTATTGTGAATTGAGATGGTGTGGTTATATTAAGAATATCTAAGATTGAAAGTGAGGAGCAATGAGGTAAGGGCCAGTGGAATTGGCTAAGGAATATATGGAGGGAGGAAGGGACGAACCCAACCCAACACGACTAGAATTGTGTCCTTTTTGGCATTCCACAAAGGACACGATTTATTGAGTTGTATCTTGTATGCCTTACTCTCTCATTTATGTTTTTTGGTTTTTAATTTGTATCATTAAAAAAAACTATATATATATTGTTAAAAAAGGTAAAAATTGTTAAATAAGATTATTATTAGCCATATTTTCAATTAATGGAAAAACCTAAAGTATATGGATGATTCTATTGAATCACGTTTCGATAGAAAATAAAGTTATCTTTTATTCGTGTGTCGATAGAAAATAAAGTCATCTTTTATTGGTGTACCCATTTCGGCCTTCAATCTAGACCTAGGTCTGGACATGAGATGGGTAGAAAACCCCAACATAATCGGGATTGGTATGAATCAATCATCAACCATGTGGATTCCGAGAACACTGAAGTAATCAATCATAACATTTATGTTGTATCACTTTTAACGTGTCAAATTCTTGTGATATCATAAATTGTGATCACTCTCTTTTATGGGTTGCCATGCCACTTGAGTTGTATATAGTTGATGAGTCACTTTTAACATGACATGAGGTGACTAATATTTCTCAAACCTTAGTGGGAATAATAACAGTTTTGCATAAAAGTATTTAGACATGGTTGAAAATATTACCCAAAAATTCCTGAACAAAAATGCTCCCCACCCCAAGGATATTTATTGGAACCTTATCAAAATTAAAGGGGTATTTTGATATTTTTGAAGCTCGAGGGGAATTTTGAAATTTAGCCAAAAAGAAAAGAGAGTAGTCTTTGGACTTTAGAATAGAAACGACACCGTTATGTATTAATAGTATTACATTGGTTACCAAACAACTTTAGACCTTATCGCAGTTGATCACAGCCGGCACAATATATTAGGAAAAACCCCTTCCCCAAAGAATCACAAGATTCAGAGTGTCTGAGAGAGAATTAGGGCAAAGAGAAGATCTCCGACTGCCGAGCTTTGGGCGGTCCTATCAGCAACTACCATACGCAATTATCACCGGTCAGTAGCGGCAATGGCCCCTCCTCCTGGACCCTATTCCGGCACCAGCACTCTCGCCTTGGTAACTAACTCTTTGTTTCCATCTTCCGCTCTTAAACCCTTTGCGATTGAGCGATGTTATGCGTTAATGAAGAAATATTTAATATTGATTGTTTGCGATTTATTGGTGACAGGTGGCTCGTGCTTCTGCTTTCACTTTCGGTGTCGTCTATGGCAACATTAAGCTCAAGTATCTTAGGGTACTGTACTGCTGTTGTTTTATGTTATGATAAATTAGGTTATTGGATTCTGAATTCTGCTAGCTATTTGGGTTTGCAACTCATATCTGTGCAGTATATGCCGATCTGATTTAGAGTTTCTGGTTTTATGTGATTTGGGTTTTGACCTTATATTGTCTGATTTGGAGATTATAATTTGTTGATGAATTCTTTGAATTGGTGAGGAGGCTGAAGAGTTGTAGGAGTTAGCAGCAGAGCTCTGAAATAGGAATTGCCGTCTCCAATAGTTTCAGTTTGGGTTAGAATGTTATTGTCTGATTCCAAGCTTTGTTGGAAATTGCAATGTATCCATCTCTTGCGAATTCTTGCCACTTTGTTAAATTTTTTTGAATATTTAAGAATAGGATCTTGTTCTTTCTCCTGGCGTTTTTATGTTTAAGATTTCGGTTGGGGATGCGGTGTTATTGTTAGAATAACTGTTGTACTTGGAAATTGTGTCAACATGATCTTGTACCATGGCCTTTGTGGCATTGATGACCTTCATTCTAGACTTATAGGAAAGTATTCATTCTAGACTTATAAGCTTGTTTATCTGAACTTGTCTAGCATAAGACATTATCGATGGTTGGTCAGTTTTCCTCGTATAGAGTTGTAACATTCTGTGCACTCAGGCACGATGGGCGTGTGCTTCTGTTTTGTCTACTGCATTATATATAGCAAAGCTTTACAAACTAAACTAAAACTCTTTGTACCTTTTTCATATTCTAAATGTGAATTTGTAAGTTCAATTTTGCTAATATTTAAGTATGTCAATGTGAAGTACTGCCTTTAACCTTATTGTACTTGTGCATTATGCTGATTCTATATCTTGTTTTGTGATGCAGGCAAAGGCCAAGTCTCATCAGAAAGCTGAGGCAAAGGCACATCACTGAAGCCAAGAGTCTTTCTGTTTTTTGCTTGCGGATGGAAATAATATTGATGATATAATGATATGGATTTTCATTTTGACCGTCATTTTCTAGTACTGACTATTTTATTCTGTTTGATAATTGTCACTTGATACTAGTTTAACCATGATGACAATGGTTAAATTTCCGCCAAATCTTGGATTACAGGGACATGTTGGATGAGTTAAAAGTAAATTTTGATTGCCTTTTAATGTGGAAGATGAGCATTGCTATTCATTGATTATCTTGTGGAATCGTTTCTTTGTTTGGTTTAGATGCATGAAAGCAAGATGATTTGTATATTTAACCATCTGGAGCTTTGATGAAGGAAAGTTAATTGTGATTTCTTATCATAGGCTCATAGCTATGGTCTTGATGGCTCATGGTTTTTTAGTTTCTCTTCATCTGAATGAGTATGGGGTATCCTAATTGCCCTTCACTTGAAGGTGATACTTTCTCGCTGTTGTACCTGCAAATACCGAACTTTGTAGTGAAACAAAAATATTGAACTGAGGTAAAACGGGCAGCTTCGAGAAAGTATTTACACATTGCTTAATTTGCTCCCTGCAACAGCAGAACATCCTTGCCCTTTTAATTCAAGGGATGTAGGATACAAAATAGCAGAACAAGAGACCATTTTGCCTAGTCATTAGAAAGAATATAGCTTGCTATGGAGTAAAATCCTACTAAGTAAAGGTCCTACTTGACATAAATAATTCCCTCATCACCATCACTGCCCCAGTCCTCATCATCTTCATCTTTTTTATCTAATGACTCGTTCTGACCATCTGACTCTAATCCTGCCTGCTTTTCCTCGCTCTCTTTCTTGAGTTTGTCCAATATAGCAATAACCTGAAAAGCAACCAATACACGAAGCTTTTCAACTACATGGAATCCATTATAAAGAAAGATTTTAGACTAAAGTTTTCCAAGTTTCAGTTTTATCAAACAAACACATTAAGCTATCAGATGAATGGCAAACGCTCATTCCATCAGTTCATGAAATTCAAAGTCTTTCAAGTGCCGAGGCGGGGAATGAGTTTTTTCCAGGATTATCTAACTATAATTTTCTGGTATAGATGAGAAGCACACAAATCCAACAGAGTTTTTCCTTGTATTTGTGCCAAATAAGAGAATAACACACACCAATTTGTCAACTGAGCGCATTAAGAATCAGAGAGTTTCATGTTCAACTCCAAAGTTCTCGCAAGAATCATCTACCTTTGTTCAACTTTGAAGTTTCCAAATGTGTTATTAAACAGTCAGAAGTTAAGAATTTGATTCTCCAACACATGTACTCTGATCTCTCCTTTGAGTTAGATTTGTTTATGAGAGCACTACTTTATCTTGGGCTATAAAACAGCAAGCTAAGCTACAGGAACTTAGAGCTAGAACGCAGCAATAATGTGAGAGAAAAGAAAGAAATGCAAATAGAATGCCATATGAAGAAGCTGCTTAGCCTTGACATTAGTGCTTTTGTTAAGTTTTTACATATTCAGGACTAGTGTCAAACTCCCAGAACAGAAAATTAAAGAAAAGATTGATTCTTACCCGACTCCCTCGCTCTAGAGATTCATCTTCAAGAAACCGAACCTCAGGAGTCAGCCTCAGTTTCATGCGCTTTCCCAGCTCGCTTCGGACATATTTAGCTTTCGATTTCAATCCAGAGATGGCTACCTCCTTCCCTCTTTCATCACCAAAGACAGACACGTACACTTTCACAACCTACAAAAACACACACGCAGGCACAGCTTGAGATCACAATCCCACAACTTCTCTTGATGCCATCAAGCATCTTCAAGAAAGCTAAGTGTAACTCTTCAGATTCCCAGAAAACACGGACAATAACACAAAGTCAGCTGACATTTACTTTCCTATGACCCTCAACTACTTGTCCATTTCAGTTGACAGCTGAATGATGTATCCACCATTGAAACGTTATAGGATCAGAAAGTAGTAATCTTTAGATACCATTTTGAACAAGCTCAAAAATTCAAAAAATTAACCCAGAAAAAGAAGGCTTATTAATGAATTCATTTCAATTGCAAAATTTTGCAAAGGTGATCAATTCAAAATTTGGCCCTTTCGATCAGTACTATGTGATACTAAACCATTTGCATAAACATTGTACATTACCAAACATCGAGAGTGCTAATGGATTGCCTTTTGACACAATTGTGAAATTTGCAGCCTGATATCTCTCGAAATGAAAAGGAATACTACACAAACCAAACTGTATTCTCATTTGCAGCCTGAGATATCTCGAAATTACTGGGAATAAAGATATAGAAGGAACAAAATAGTACCTGCAAATCAGCGGATACTTCTACGTCACTAATGGTGGTGAGCGACGAAAGGTAACGGTCGGCGCCTAAGGCAGCTTCGGGCAAAACGGCGAACTGCAAAACCTTGTCGGTCAACAACATGTCGGAAATCTCCCTCCTTATCTGATTAGCCACCATTTTAACTCTCCGGGGGTTCGCCATACACTTCACCGTACATCTCCGGAATTTCCCGGAGGCAACCCGCTGCGGCCACGGCAGCAAGATGGTCGTCATGGATTGCGGTGCCCAAACGGACGGCGCAAACCTTAATCTTTCGCAGGAGCTTCTGATTGGACACGTCGCCGCGATTGACGGAGCTTGCTGAAACAAAACGTCCGGCATTAAAAATATTCTACGAGGAATTAAAGAACGGAAAATCAAAACTTCAATTTCCGGTGAGCTAAGGAGGAGCAAAGTTTGTGAAGAGGGACGTTGATATCTGCTGCTCTGCTCTCATCATCTGCAACTGAGGGTATTTTCGTCCTTCCGAAAGGTTGGTTTGGATCCGATTGGCCCATCAGATATGGGCTGGGCCGGCTGGGTGTGGGTTTGAAAATTCATTTGAGGGCCCATCAGTTACGGGCTCCATCGACTTTAAGTGGACGATTGGGCCCACAAGAATAAAGAATAAAGTGGAAGGATTTGTTTAACAATGCTTAAGAAATGCTTCATCGGTGATAGTCATGATTGGTTAATTTTTTCAATCTTTTTGACTTTATTCCTTAGAGGGAAAGCGAGGGAGAAATCCCAGAAAAATGATTTTATATTCTATTTTTTACCGTGATGATTGGTCCGTTAACCTAAGCATGATATTTTTTTTCAGAGAAGAGTTCTGACTCTAAGACTGTTTATGTCAACAAAATATACTTCATCATCTGCTATGAATGACGAAACGAGCGATTTGTGGGGAGTGGTACAATACTTAAGAATACTTTAATGAATGAATCTCAGCAAGGACAAATGGGTTTTGATTCCCATTTTTGGTACTTAAGTGCCGATTAATTATTGAATTGGAGGAGACAAGTGACATTGAGTAAAGTATGATTATTTTGATTATATTACCATTTTCCAGGTTAAAATTTGGCAAAGAAATGACGAATCCTTTGATGAATAAACAAGTGCAAAATTAAGGATTGATGTCAGTTTGGGACGCAAAAGGTCGTAATGTGACAAATTTGATGATTAATCGTCGTCTGTGTCGTACGGTACTCTCTTCATATATATTAATTAATATGCATGCTAGCTTTTGTTTTTTTTTTTTTTTAATGTAGGAAAGCCACGTCATGCATCATCATGTTAATGGGCGTATTTATTTCTACCGTATAATTTAGTACAATGATTGCCCATTATCTGCCATGGCTTTAGAAAGTTTAGAGAGACTGTAATTTACATTATTCTCACTACACCTTTTTTTTCAGTTTTAACATACCTCTTAACGTTCCAATACATATTTTATATTTCTAATATATTTTAATAAAAAATTAAAAATAACAGTTTAAACGTTCATTTGATAGTTTTACCTCATTTAGTAATTTAGATATAGTATAAGGTCATAAATGTAATTTACTGAAAAAGGTTCCCAATGCTTACTGAGTCAGCGTCCGACGCATGCCCATTCTACCCTTTCAAAGTCAGAGAAAACCCTTCGAAGTGAGCAAACCAAAGAGACTGACTGACACGGGGAACATTTTGCAAGCGTAGGCATAGGGGCTATTTCGTCCTTTCAACACCTACCAGTAACCACCACCACTAATTAAGCTATTTTTCCAAACAAATTAATCACGTACTTAACTACTAATATCTTTCTCCCCCTTTCCCCTCCTTTCTCCCTTTATTTATCCAATCCTCCCTCCCTACTACTCCACTTTCAATACTACGTCGTTCGAGGTCTTCCCTCCCTCCCGGAAACATGTCTCCGGCGAACGGCGCTTTCAGCAGCAGCAAGATCAGCCGCATTGTGAGGATTAGGCAGATGCTTTGCCGCTGGCGTAAAAAGGCGGCGCTATCGTCGCTACCGCCGGATGTGCCGGCCGGTCACGTGGCGATCAACGTGGGGAGAAATAATAGTGGTTCGAGAAGGTTCGTGGTGCCGGCGAAGTACCTGAACCACCCGATGTTTAAGAAGCTATTGGTGCAGGCGGAGGAGGAATACGGCTTCGCCATACAAGGTCCGCTCACGATTCCGTGCGACGTGGCGGTGTTCGAGGAGGTTCTCCGATTCGTTTCGGTGGCGGAGACCGGCGACTCCACGGCGCTGCAGCACATGAGTTTCGAGGAGTTCCAAAGCTGCAGCCTGGAACGCTATCGCAGAATTAATAATCTCGAGAACAGATTCGGCGAATCTCGACCGTTGATTGGAGGAGCCGGGTCACAATGAGTCGACTCGCTCGAGTTGTGTGAGTCGTTCGTCGTTTCCAAGTCCGCCGCGCTAACTTTCTTAATTTTCAAATTTCATTTTTAATTTTTAGAGCCAGAAGGCAAAAACCCTTCTTTTTCTATTATTATTTTTTTTAATCTTTTTCAGCTTTTGACGACTAGGCAGGGTGTCAGCAAACATGGAATCCTCTAGTAGTAATTTCCCCTTTTTTTTTTTGGGTTAGCTGTGGAGATGGCAACGAGATGGTTGAGGTATTTAGTAACTCAACTCAACTGAGTGAGTCATCCCGAGTTGATTTTTAGCTACAAATCTTCTCTTGTGTAATATTTTTTGGAAGTCCAGGAGAAAAAAAAAAAAAGTATGCTTTTTTGTAGTGGAAGAACAATTGTTGACTGATTGACTGTGTTCATTTTGTCTTTTATTTATCTTTTTTTTTCGTCCATTCACTTTAACGGACGATAAGATTAGGATTTGCCGATTGTTTTCAACTTTTTCTTACTTTAATGTCTTTGTTTTGTTTTCGATTCTTCGAGCTGGAAAGCTAGTGTCCAAAATATTCCATGTAATCATGTTTAGTTAGTGCAATGAGGCTATTTTAGCATCCAAAATATTCCGTGTAATCATGTTTAGTTAGTGAAACGACACTATCTATCTTAATCGTGATTAGACATAAAATATTGGACATGTGATCTGCTTGAAAATTATCGCACGCTTGAGTATCCTAAAAAGGAAAACGAAATCGGAAAAGGAGATTTGAAATTTGAAGAATGAATAATAAAGATGATTCATCCGTCACATTCGAACTAAAAATCTGTGTTTGGAAATTGGAATTCGATTGGATTGGGGCTTTTTTTATAACTTTACTTTAAATCCGCAATAGTAATAGTGTTCTGTATTCGTAAATTCTCTTTCTTTAAATTTTAGTTTTTAATTTTTGTTTCAATAGTAAATTTAATATATTATTATTTTTAATATATTTTTATAATTCGAATATACATTTTCAATGTAACACAACCAAATTCTGATTTTATTTTTTTGTGTGGGAAGGGGGGATGGGCGCCCACGAGGTCATAATTGGTATGATTTGCGTTTGGTGGTAAGAAAGACGGGAAGCAATTTGATTTGTATCTTGCAAAATTGTTCTGGACTGACTCATACTTTGCTGTAATCTCCACAATATTTGTTCGTATAACAAAATCTATATCTCACACATTGAATGTATGAAATTTTCATATGCGGTCTATATATGACTTGGAATCCTAGTCATTTTAAGTTAGTTTTGGAAAATGTTTTCAAGCCTAATTAGGACCATTTTTTAGCCTAATCAAAGTTTTTTTTTTTTTTTTTTTTTTGTGGGTTGAGGGAGCAAGAGTGTTTAAATATGTTTTTTAATAATTTGATTTGAATTAGTCCAGAAACAATATTTTACATAGTTAAAAAGGCCGAATAGTACGCCCCACAGATAAAAGTTTTTGAGCCCACGGGGCAAAACCCTTTAAGGCCCAGCATATCTATATGCTTTAATTGGACCCCCTTTTTGTCAATATGGGAAAGCCCAAGAAGAATGCTACCCCTTCCTCTAAGGCATCAATTTCCTATTATGTCGATAATTCAGAGCGGTACTACAAAATGAATCTATAAAAGAAGTTGCAAGATCAAAAGAAGTTGTAAGATCAAACTCATTCATGGGATTCCAAGATATTATAATATAACAAGTATTTGATTAGCTTCCTTTACTTATTAGATTTGCATTACCTGAAACTAAAGAAATTGAAGCGTTAATGTCAGGGAAAATTATTCAATGCATATACTCCAATCAGTTTATTTAATCATAGAGTATGATGTAGAGATTAATTGTGCCTTATGCTCTGTTCTTTTCCGAACATAATTAGGAAAAATATCACTCTTTTCTCAAAAATATTAAACAAAGAAACAACATTATTTTTACAAAATTCACAATTCAAATTTAAAAATTTCCTCTAAATCTTCACTCACATAAATTCAAAAAAAACATAATTATTACACTTTTTCTTCTCTTTCCTACATAAATTCCCAAAAGAAATTCCCTCCAAAACAAAATTCTTCCATAATCAAAAAATTTCTTATCCATAGTACGAAGAGAACAGATCTAAATCCGAGATCCAACTCATTGCACTATTTTAAGCATATCAGGCACTAATCCTATTTATTTAATATTTTAAATTTAATTTTATAGTCTCTAAAACACTTTTTTATTATTATTATTTTCGTATAAAAAAACTCAAATAGTATGTTTTGACACACAATCTTCATCATGGTTGTCAAAGCATGAATTAAATAGGAATTGATGTCCTTATCCATATTATTTTTGTGACGGGGAATAATTAATTAAATACTACATATTTAAATTCTAATCACGACAGACAAATGATGAAATAGGAAAACCCCAAAAAGGAGAGGGGGCAGTTGTGATATGAATGAGAAAGATAAGAGATACGACCAACCAATGAGTGAATGAAATGTACTAGGATTTAGCGCAGTTGATACACCTCTTTTGTCCGTGTCTACCTAATAATGGTTCTAAAATCAAATTCTAGAACATCTAGCGGAATTCCTCACGAGTAAGGCAACAGTGTGCATGCAAGCAGCATGCACGAGGAGTCACTCCTAGTGAAGTTATTTTCGTCTTTAGATACCTCTGTCTCGTGTAATTGAATAGTTTGATTAAAATAAAAAATTTTAAAAAACAGAAATAATAGAATGGACTTATGATTAGGGAAAAGAGATTTGAGATGTCGGGCCTGCAGGAAGTTCCATCAAGCCCATCAACGACCATAAGGTCCAATAGATTTGTGTGTAGTCTATTTGAGTTGGGCCCAGCGTGCTTATGCCACCTCAGATCACATGCGAATGAGCGTGATTATAGGCGGAATTGTTTCCGTTAGTTCAGTTGTAGTTGTATTGGAAAAAGTTCGCGTCTCAAATCAATTAATCACATCAACCCCTTTCAAATCTCTATTATTAGTCACCTAGCTTCTTCTTTGGGATAAGATAACCCCCTCCAATTGAAAGTTTGTTCTAGTTGACGGTGAAACTTGACGTGAATAAATTATTTACGAGTTATCAGATATAAAATATTAATTTAGTGTAGTAGCGGAGCTACATAGTAGTTGTCCCACTTTATTTTTTCTTTCAGAATACACTATTTATTATATAAAAATTATAAAAAAAATAGATAAAATAGTTGATTGTCCCACCAAAAATTAAGAAAAATAGGAACAAACTGTAAACAAAAAATAATTTAGTATTTAATTAAAAGTGCATTTGTTGTTGTATAAATGGATATTCTTAATGAATTTTAAGTTTGGTAAAAATAACATGAGTTTAAAAATTTGCATTTTTTCACACAAAAAAACATTAATGTAGTATAACATTTTTTTTTTTTTTTGCTCCACCTGACCTTGGGGGCCTAGCCCCGCCACTGATTTAGGGCCTGTTCTTTACGATGTTCTGAGAACAGGTATCAAACCTTTTCTCAGCCCAAATGAGTTTCAGCCCATTTGTAAGAAACATGGTTCTGAGAACTGGGTTGAATCCCAGTTCTCAACCCATGATAAAGAACATGGGGTTCAACCCAATATTTTTTCCAATACTTTTTTTCAAAATTTTTACTTTTATTAGCAGATAAAACTATAATCTTTCATTTTTTTACATATTCAACCAAAAACTAATTTTTATATTATAATAATATTTCAGCCCATAGTAATTGTTCTTAATGTTAATGATATATTTAAGTTTACACAATATTTTTAGTTTTAAATAGTTTAATATTTAATTTTTTTAAAAAAATTGGGGCCTTCACTTAAGAAAAACAAAATAACAGGGGCCAAGTTATAAAAGATTTTGATGAACAGTGTTTGCAACACTGTTCATCTTCTTCCCCAACAAACAAATTTTTTTTCCTTTATCGCATCTCCCTCGTCGTTTTTTTCTCTGCTTTCTTCTTCCCCACTCCCGGCGGATCTGCAATTTGCAGAACCAAAAAAAAAAAAAAAAGAAAAGCTGCACAGAAGAACTGAAATGACAACTCTTCGGTTCTGCAACAATTGCAGAATCAAAATTTTGCAATTGGTCCTGCAATTGTTGCAGAAACAGAAAAAAAAAAAAATGAAAGAAGATGACGGGCGCGGAGGAGGAAGAAGAAAGAAGAGGGGAAAAAAAAACTGAGACCTGGAAGGGGTTTTTTTTTTTGTCTCAAACAAAAAACTGAGACCCAGTTCTTTCTCCATTTTGTAGAACATGGAGTTCAACACATTTTGAGGAGATTTTTGGTCTTAACCCCAAAATTGGCCAGAACCAGTTTTTAGAACTGTTTAAAATACATGCCCTTAGTGTGTTGTCGAGTAAGTGTAACATATATACGGAATAATTTTTTGGACACAAGTAATGCCTAAGTCAAGGACCCAAAATTGGGAGAGGGTAAATTAGTTGACTATATGTACGTAATGGCATGAATTAGTACACATGCATGAACTGATTTAACGCAAATTAATGTGCTAATCTGATTTGTTTACCTTTTGTAACATCACAAAATATTGTTGAAAGATTGCTTAATTGTCGCGAGTAACACAACACAATGATTTTCACTATTTCAGGAGGTCTTAAAGTGCTTCAAGTCGTCTCAAACAAGAAAATTAAAGAGTTACACATGCTGTCATTTCTTTGAGGAGAGAGGAGAAGGTATCTTTCAGAAGAGTGACCATTCACATTACATATTAGTTGACATGTTATTTTATCGTGTTAAATTTGTGTTATGTTAAATTATAAATGAATTACTATATCGCATTTAACGTGTCAAATTTATATCGATGGCGATGGCGACGCTTATAAATACATATTTTGTGAGAACACACAAGGCAGCTAGCTAGTGAAAGAGACGGGGCCATGTGAGAATGCATCAAGTTAAAAGTGTTGTGGGGGCAATGAGCATGTGCCAACCATACTTCCTGGAGAGACAGAAATAGAAATACCACTTCCTTTCACAGTAAAAATAATTAAGAAAAAAAAAAAAAACTCATGAAGACTTGGGGGCCCAAGAAGATATGATGGGGCCCATCAAGATCACACTGTTCAGTTCAGGGCCATGGGGGAATATTCTCCTCCACCCGAATTTCATTTGTTTTCCTCTCTCTCTCTCTCTCTGTTGTTTTCTTTCTTTTCTTTTTTTTTTTTTGAATTTTCTTTTAATTAAAAAAATAAATAAATTATTTCTGAATTTTGATGGGTTTCCTTGGTTTTGAATCTGAAGATTAGTTCATGTTTTATTGGAGTTGGAAGATTCATTTTTTTTCTTTTTTTTAAAGCAAATTCACACACACACCCTGAGTATAACACCACTGAAGAACCTCGAAAGATTCATTTGATTCTGTGACAAAATATTTTGTGTTTGCTGCTTTCTATTGTTTTGTTCCATCTTTTTATGGAACAAGGAATGTATATAAAGTAGTAGCTCATGGTATTTTCCCGTACACAAATCGTACGTACCTTTTGGTTTCATTTTGGGACTGCAATTAATTTTGGTTTAGGTACCCTGAAATACCATAATGACAGTTACTTTCATTTCAACGACACAAATACACCGTCCGACACAATAAAAAAGTTCACTGAAACAATTCAAAAACAATCAATTTTTAAAACGTAACTCTTTTTATATAAAAGTGCTTTAAAATAATTTAAAAACCCTTTATTGCATGCACTAGTATAATCCTATACTAGAACTCACAAGATAAGGCTAATATTGAAAAGAAAAATGATTGGCACAAGTAAAAGAGTTTTCGACTCAAAATTTACTTGTCAAAGTTCTTATTCTTGAGTGTCGAACGCACCCAAACAAGTTCTCTCACATATATACATATTGTTAAGAAAACGTATAATCCTTACAGGGCAATCCCGCCAGACTACAACCAGACCCTGAGCCATTCGGGACGGGGGACCCAAATCAACGCGAAATACTTACGCATACAAAACCAGAACCTGAATCAAAACCACCATTACTATAAATATAAATGGAAAATAAAAATATGTTGATTAATCAATTTATGTTATGACTTATGACCATGCACTCAAGCACGTCATAAATATAATATTTTATAACTTTATATACTGTAACAGAAATATATAATATAAAAAAATAAAGTTAGATGCAAATTAGTTAATTAAATATATATAATTCAAAGAGAGGGAAAATTAAATAGAAAGAGGAAAAGAACATGCGGAGTGGAGAGTACCCACTGTTTTATGGTAACAATAATAGCAACTGGTTTTGGTCCCAAACTATCAATTTTGCTACGGAATTTTTTGCCAACGTCAACGTACAACATCATCACGCATGCATATCTATGTGGAGAAGCAAAGATCATGCCACTCCCCACTAAAACACCCTCTTTTTTTATTTATTTCTTTTATGTTTATTGAATTAGATTGATCGTCTGTCTAAATCATTCTGTTTGATTTTATTATTTTGTAATGAAACAATGTCGTTTTAAATTTCCATTCCCTTTAACATTTGAATGCGTGACATACCAGATTTAGTAATAAATTTAACACTGATTAAACTGATATACTTTTAACATTAGAAATGCGATTATTTTAATAAAATAAAACAATGAGTGAACTTTATTTTCAAAAGGGACCGGAATGAAGATGATATTAGTAGGTGACGAATTGATAGGGCGTATATATTTAGCCATTGGAGAAGGGAAACGCCAATTAATAATTCCACATATATATATATATGTATATATGTGGTGATCGATGACTCATGATGCACATGCATATGAAGAAGATGCTAAAACGAGATAAAAAATGTGGTGGATCTATACTTGACCCACCCCACCCCTCCAGGTCATATACTTTCTGTCTCCTGATGATGGAAAAGTATATGTAATGATCCATATTATTAATAAGAGGCATACTAAACCGTTTTATTAAACGTACTAATATTTCACTGTGAAAAGTTTATTTTATCTTTAAGTATTAAAAAAAATAATTTCATAAAATTTTAGACTATTCACATGAACATTGGGAAAATACCGCCCAGCTGAGCGGTATTTCCCCTAGGAATACCGCCATTGTTGGCAGTATTCCCAGGAATACCGCCCACTGTGGGCGGTATTTTCTGAAATACTGCCCACAAAGAGCGGTATTTGGGCAAAATTTTATCCCGTTTCAAAAAAATGTGTAGGTTATTTACATACCGTGTAATATGAATCGTACTCGTGACTATAAAATCAAATGTTGTGCGATTTTTTTTATAATCTAAAGGGTAAAATAGACTTTTCATAAGGAAATGTTACTGCGAATAGTAAAACGGTTACTGCGTATAACAATTTCGATTAATAATTACGATGGATCAGTATACACATTTATAGATCTTCTATGTGTATATTAGTTTCCTACAAAATAGCAGTTTAACCCGTGAATGTATGTGATTACATCATTTTACGTGATATATTCGTTGCACTGAATCATATCTCCGTGACGATAGTTGAATAAAATGTAAAAAGTATTACACTTAAACAATTAATATTTTTATATTTCAAAAGCAGATTAATTGTGTCAATATAGATGTTCTAGTAGCTAGTTTCAAAATTTGATCATCCAAAAATTAATAAACAATTTTAGTGTTATAAATTATCATTAATTGGCAGAGCTAGATCTGAAAATTTGACTGAGATAAGCAGTTTTAAATTTCAGTAGGAAGAGAGTTGAGTTCCATTAATAACAGTTATTAAGGAACACTGAACTGAACAGAACGAATCGAACTAGTTTGAGTTTGACTAGTTCAAATGTAACTTTGGTAGTTAGAAGATTCTGGACCAAACCAACCTATATATATAGCACATGATCTACTTACTAAAACTCTGCATCATATCTACACAAAGATTCTTCACTGTTTTTCTTTCTTTTTTTTTTCACTCTTACTAATATATATATATTACATTAAATTAAATATATATGTCCACTTGCTTAATTTATTGCTCTGTTCTTTCAATTATAAAAAAGAAGCATTTAATTGGGTATTAAACTCGGTCAATGGCTTCAAGAGTAGTGTTTTGATTTGTAAATAGTTGTATTACTGAACTCTTTTAATGCGATAGAGATAATTACAATAGATGATCAGTTAGAGTTCAGAGTTCAATATGATCTTTGATATTTAACAAGTTTTGAACATGATTATCTGATACTAGTTTGTTATCTAACTGAAATTAGCTCGAATTGATGAATTAGTTCTTCACCAACAACTTAAATAAGGTCATCTTTCAAGGCATAGTGGGCGACGTGACCCTTGTTTATTGGAATGGTTAATTACGACAATTGACTAGCATAATCATTTGTTAATTGGTTACTTAATCGATCATTCTTGAATCATTATTTACTGAGTGAATGACCGTGAATGTTTGCCTTCCAAAAAAAAAAAAAAAGAGGTATTGAATATTTATCAAGAACGTATGGTTGCAGTTGAAGGGTTTATCGGCCTCCAAGGTCATCTTCTGATGGGTCGGCCTTCAAGGTTATCCACTGATGGGTCGGCCTCCAAGGTCATCCACTGATGGATCAGTCTCCGAGGTCATCCTCTGATGGGTCAGTCTCCAAGGTCATCCACTTATGGGTCGCCCTCCAAGGTCATCCACTTATGGGTCGCCCTCCAAGGCCATCCTCTGATGGGTTGGCCTCCAAGGTCATCCTCTGACGGGTCGGACTCTAAGGTCATCCATATGACTTCAGCCCTACAAAAAAGTTAGCACCATTCCCGGGTCTCCAATCTCGATCAGTGGCCGGAACGTCTTTCTGATTTGCTGTTCCTCCATTTCTTGACAATAAAGAACAAAAAATGCAACAAGAGTTAAAAGTATAAAATTAAAAATATTTTCACAATATTTTTAACGTCATTTTACTGAACATGTTAATTGTTTCGAGAGCCGCCTTTCGAAGCGTTCTCCTTCTAGAATGTTAACAATCAGATAGATGCACATGGTATGCTGCTTGGAAGCAGTTAAAAAATCAGGCCTTCCCAGATGTACATGGTATGATGTCGATTCATCGATGCCAACCAAATTTATATTTCTATATGTCAGTTAAGAAATCAATTGTCCCAAAAATTGTACCTAATTGGAGAATTATTTCCTTAGTGCAAACCGCTATTATGGAAGAAGAAGCATCCGTTCCCGAACGTCTTGCGTCATGACTTCAACAAATTTCTTTGATTGTGAAGAAAATCGATCAAATCGTCCCCACAGTCGGCGCCAGTTGATGTGACGTAAAAAGTCCTGTGTTGGATGCTCCTGTTTGGCCCAATGAAGATCTTGAACGTTCAGGCCTAATATAGAGATTGACGGACAAAATGGATGAAGGCAAAGATGGAAACCGAGCTATGGAGGTCGGATTAGTGAGGACCGGAATCTGTATGAAGAATATTCCGGTGACAAAGACAAGCATTCAGAAAGAAGCGGAGCTATCCCCTCTGTTTAACTCCGACGATCAAGTTAGCAAGATGCAATATGAGAAACTGTATTGATCAAGAGTTTAAGCATGAAGAAGAAGGCGTCCAGAATGACTTACCTGAAATGAGTCTGGTGACTGAGTATTTATAGGCTCATCTTGATATATCCGTTGTGCTGTGATGAACTGTATGATATGTCCGTTGTGCCATGATGACCTGCACTTCCAACTACTCTTCTTTTTATGATGACTTTAACATTTTTGTAATAACGGCTCTAATTTGGCTCCTTTGTCATTATTGCTCCTTTATGATGACTTTAACGTTCTTGTAATAACGGCCTAAACTTCCCGGGTTTGGTTATGTTGTTTACCGACCTAAGCTCGACCTTGACCATCTCGTTAGGTCTGTTTAATACCGACCACTTTCCTTGTCTTGATTGGGCTGAGCCCAATGACTTTAGATATTTTTATGCACATCAGGTTAATTACGACAATTGACTAGCATAATCATTTGTTAATTGGTTACTTAATCGATCATTCTTGAATCATTATTCACTGAATAATTATTCACTGAATAACCGTGAATGTTTGCCTTTCAAAAAAAAAGAAAAAGAAGAAGAGGTATTAAACATTTATCAAGAACGTATGGTTACAGTTGAAGATGTACTAAATTCCATGCAATTAATCAAAACACAAATTAATCCCATAATTAATAAATTAACGATGTTCATATGATAAAAGAAGAAAAGGGCTAACAATAATCGCCTCTAGTTCTCATACGATTCTCTCCTCACAGGGCGTTGCAAAATTGCAAACAAAACGCCTCTGCGCAGAGGAAAATTTTACAAATTCATCATCATCATCATCATCATCATCTAATGACAATTAACTCTTACTTAATTTACATTCCCAACCCAGAATCAGAATCTTTTGGATCAGAATTCACTAAAATCCAACACTTCTACTGCTGCTACTACCACTGTACTATGATTGAGATCAAGAACCCACAACCCAGATCGATCAAGGGTTCAAAAAATAGATCGAAATTCCCCAACCAAAAATGGAGCAGATCCACTGAGAGAGATCGATGGTAAAAAAAAGTGAAGCAAAACATCTAGAGCAGCTCCATCTTGTGCCATCGAATCGAGATCAGTAATTCTTCCAAATGGCAAGGACCGGTCGTCAATATTAATGGATTAAATTTAAAAATTTTCCGATTTCTGGTTGGTTTCCTTCACCGGAGCATTGAAGTCAGAGATCGGAAAACGACTTCTTCGCAGGGGATGGTGAGGCCCATTTCGTGGTCGAATCCGAACTCCTCCTCCGCCCGCCGGAGGAGGCACTGGAACTCCGGATGGCTCAAAAACGAGATGGGCACAATGTATCTGCTCCGGTTCTCGCCGACGTAGACGGCGAAGTGCCCTTTCGGGACGTCCATCGGAAGCCCATCTTCGTCGTAGCCGTGTTTCTTTCCGAGACTAGAACATCTCTTCAGGATTTGCTTCAGGACCGCCGCCTGTGGCAACTTGTTCGATTTCCTGATCGCCATTGAATTGAATTGAATTGATGATTAAAGAGCGGAAAAGAGCTAATTGAAGAGAATTAATGAATGAGGAAATGGAAATTGAGGGGTGAGTTGTGAATGAAATGTTGAAATGGGGAGTGGGTATTTATTTATGGAGAAGGATTAAATGGACCAAAAATCACGTTGGGGTGGGGCTGGGGTGGGCCTTGGGCCAGACCACGGGTGTTTTGGAGTGTGTGTGTGAGAAAATGAAATAGGCATAGTTTGTAAGTTCGGGATCTCATACTTGATCGATTTAAATGTAGTATTAAAATTGCTAGAATCAGATACGATGTTTATAAAAATTATTCATATTTAAGTCATTTCAATAATTTCTTTTAGGATTAGATAGACATGAATCTAAAAATTGATTTGATGTTGTGGGATTATAAGATCTTACTATTCGGATAAAGATTTTGCTAACTATAGATATAGCGTAAAATCGTAAGATCATACCGTTCCGATATGAATTTTGCTAACGATGGACATGGGTGATGGTGGGGTACGAACCGCACTGGGTTGTACGTTCTTCTGTTGGTTCTTCAAACAACAATGCGGACCCCTTCTCTTGCTGTACATAATATTATTGTTTGTTCCTTTTTTTCCGCTCTCATTTTAGGTGATTTTAGAAACAAGTCCATTTTCTGTGTTTGTTTGTTCATTCTTACCCGTCTCCATTGCGGTTTCTAGTACTGTTTTGAGTATTAATAACACGACTCTTTTAACGAAAGAGTTTCAGTTTGTTTTCGTTGGAAGTAGCTTTCGTTGTTGGGAGTTGGTATCAAGTTTCAACGTCAGACAATTCAGAGACCTTTGTTGTATTTCCAACACTGTGTCTCGTCTCTACGTTTGCAATATACAAATCGCAATTAATGGGGTACTTTTTGCTACTTTCGCATTGAATAATGTTTCTTGCACATAATATGTGCAAGAATTTGTGCACATAAAGTGCACAAAGTGGGCTAATACCTTCATTGCCCTTCATTGGCAATACACATCAAAAATCCACTAAAGGGCAAAAAAGGGAAAAAATCCACTTAATGCACTTTATGTGCAAAAAATCTTGCACATATTATGTGCAAAAAACAGTATCCTTTCGCATTAACTCATTATTCCAATCCAGTATGTGGCTGCCGTTTGAATATCTCCAAAGATCATATTTTTATGTCTCAAAATTGAAGATTCTTTCTTTATTGTGGCCCGAAAAAATACGAATTTAACACGATATAAACAGATGAGGTTAATTATTAACGGATCAAATGGGTCAATACAAATAACATAAATATTTAAATGGATAAGTATGATAATATTGACACTTTAGTCCATGGATGCAAACTAGACACAGATACAATACGAATCCAAAATGTTCAATAAAGTTAGAACTGAAAACATAGGAACCTACAAATCCGATAACCTGAACTCAACACAAATTGGGAGATGAGTAGGTTAGGTAGGGCAGTTGTGTGGCTTGTATTGAATTGAAAGTTTAGAAGTGTGAGAACAGAAATCACGGACTATCGATAACTGTACTGAGGAGAGTACGAAGTACGAACAAACTGGTGTTTTGTGATTTGTTGGGCTTGCGATTCCATTCCACAATACTTGTCAGAAATAAACGGTGGAGAAAGCAAACGGTTACTGTCATTTTCCTCCATACTTTACTACTACAAAACCAGCTCTACTACTGTGTCAACAACACCCAAATTTTTGCAGAATTTCATGTGGAAATCTACTGCTGATTTCTTGCCCTGTCCTTTGACTCTCATGCATTACATCCCGTTTTATACCATTTTAAGATAAAACGGTATCATTCCACTTATTAAAACGGCGTCATTCTGTGGCGCAGAGGATCTTAACTGAACTTTCCCAATATATTCTTGTGTTGCTTAGGAAGTTGAAATAACAACAAGCTTTGGGGTTAGTGTACATTGCATGGAGTTTCGTAATCTATCATATTATACATTTGTTCTACTAAATGAGTATATTTTTTTAATGGAACAGAAAGAATAGTACGAACACGAAGTAAGAAAAATGGAGATGTGCGATTGTAGCATAATGGCCTGTGCAGAGAAATCAATGACTTATTGCAATCAATATGGGTCATTTAATTTGAAGCTGTCCTTTTTTCTTGACTTCTTTTGTTTGTGTTATCAAATTATCAACGATAATATGGCCTACACCCACATGCACCATTTTCCCGTTTTACGTACGCCTCGTCCTTTTTGCCTCTTTTCTTTTCTTTCCTCTGTTTAAAGTTACACCTTTTTTTCTCGTCAATGATGGCATCTTCCCCAATTTTCCTCATACTTTCTAGCGTACTCTGACATTAGTACGACTGTTTTTAAAGATAACAAGATTCAACTCGAAACATAACTCTTTATACGAAATGGGTAGTTCGGGTTTTGAGTCTCTTTCAGAGAAGTTCATTAATGAAGAAATCCACCGGAGTTACGTATTAAGTAAAGGTAGTGTTGCACAGCTCATAACCTGAACTTGTTGGTCTCTCATTCTGAGCTGTCCGTACGACCCAGACGTCCCGGCTTGTCTCTGTGAGATATTGAGAAGGATTGCCCCATGTGGTGTGGTCCTTTTTGGATCGAAAATTAATGTATAAGGAGGAGCAGCATCGCCACCACGGCCACCGCCAAACAGTGTAGTAATAATCAGAAAGCGATGTGCAAACAATGACAGCTCCATTTCGGAGCAAAAGTTGGCTCGCCATGTTCTGAGGCTCAAAATTCACATCTCCTAAAAGCCAATGATACAAACCAGCTTTAAAGCTTTCTCAGCTTTGTTTTGATTGGCAAGAATGAATCTTTCTTGCCAATTGCCATGCACTTCCTTATCATAAAAAAGTATATAAAATACACGAATATGTATACATTTTACAAACAACACAACCCCACAAAGCTTTTACAATCTCACACACCTAACTCCCAAGTCACCAATCAAATCCGGATATTAAGGAACTTAAGTCATTCAACTGTTTTTCTGACATTGGATGCTGCTAATCTTACATTAATAATAATGTCACATTATCCAAAGGGAAATGATAAACTAATCAGTCCTCAGCTCCCATTGAATGACTTTTTTCCCCGGGAAATGATTGATTGATTATAAAGAAAACCCATTATGCAGGTTCACGGATATGTAAATTAGTCAACAAAGGGCATCTAAGTCAGTAATTGAGCTGAGCGACTCGACCAAGCTACTCGACTCGTTTACACCTCTAGGTAAGACATTACTTTCACTTTCCTAAATTACGACAGTAATAAAGTACAAACACAGGGTAAGAGAGAGATGATGGCAGATGTATGAGGTGGTCCCTTTATTCAACAAAATATGCGGTGATCCGCAAAACTAATCATCTGCCCCGTTGGGCCAATTCTCTTTTCAGGCAGGGGTGGGTGACTAGGCCCTGGTATTGCACATGAGAGCCATGTTACTTCTGCATCCTAAGGTTTTCAAAGAGTTCATTCATATATTAAGGCCACAGTGAGATCACTGTCAACAATTTGCACAAGTAACTACACATTCTGCATTGCATTTAGTGACTTCTTTTTTCTTTCCCATGTCAACCAACAAAACTGTGAGAGTAATGGTAAAATGTACTCCATCCGTTCCATTAGAAGAGTCCACTTTGTAATGGAACGGAGAGAGTAACATTCAAGGGAAGCACGGGAAAGAATCAGTAATCCAAAGCAGGAAGCAGTATAATACAAATCAAGCTGCAAATATCATACAGTTTTTTATCTGTAAAAATAAGAAGCAAATTTGCCACTTTCAAGTATTCTTAGGCAATTGATGCAGCTGGTTTTGCCATACCAGGTCCTATCTACCGAATCTATTCATTGGTTTTCAGGGTTTTAACGACAGAATAGAGAAGCGAAGGGAAGACCACTCAATCATGCAGAGTATGATGTCAGGTGTTGTAGAGAGCTAACATGGTTAGTTTCATGTGGGGAAGGCAAATGGACTTCAAATAACCTACCCAATGAACATCAGCCGCATACTGCAACTTCGAGCATTATGGGAATACATCTTAAATTTCAGTATCCTTTCTTATCTAAGCAACTCAAAATAGGTTTTCCAACCGTATGGCCATCACCATGTGACATCCATTCTTCAGTTCACATCCAAATATCTACATTTCTTGTTTCTGGTACTCCAAAATAAGATTTGGCTGTTTAAGTGTTTTTATTATCTCAGAGTAATTTTCACTGTCTCCATTCCCATGTCATAGTAACAGCATTGACACCATTAAAGAGTCTATGAGATTAACAGGTTACTGAATTCCAGTCACCATAATATTCATCCAGGGACATACAGAAACCAAAGTTTCTAAAATCATTTTTCTCAAGCCTTGAAAAAGAGAACAATCCTCTACTTTTTTTACATGATAGCAAAGTCACCCAATTCGAAATCGACATTTGCTAAAATTCATAATGGTGTGATCAAATCACATCCAGATATAGAGGAGCATTATTTAGGTGCACATAACTAACTACCAAGAATCAAGAAGATACACCACCAATCCCATATCTAACTTTCCTGGCAAATTCAAAATGGTATAGCAACAATCATCTATATTTCTCTCTCTTCATATGCACTTACCATAAAAACCATGCATCCCAATAATTAGGGCACAACAGAATTGGATACCACATAATTATGCAACTTAAAGCAAATAAAATGACATATTGAAGTACGTCAAGGAAAAACATTGCATCTTGTCTAGTCAACATCTGAAATCTATGAAATTGTTATTCCATCCATCAGTAACCAAATGCTTTGCACTTTTTTCTTCCCTTCCCCTTGCTTCGATTGAATTTATCAGAAAAGGATAAGGCAAAGAGATGTATGATACAACAGTTCTCCATTCAGTAAAATAATACCTATTTTCATCATAAATAGTGAAGACCAAAATGTTACTTATAATGAGAGGCATAGATTTACATGTCTGACACAGATTTGAGCTGTTGTTGCTGCCCATCTATCATGTTCAGCTGCCTTCTGAGCCTTGCAATATGAGTTTGCACCTATAGCATTCAAAACAATTGACAGTTAAGATATTAAAAACTCCAAACCAAGGATGTGACACTGAAATAATAAATACTTAAATAATTTCTTCCGGGGCACACTATCATGATACTGCATTGTAGAAATTCTTACCTGCAAGTTAAAAGATAATTTATCACAAAACTCATAGAAAAGGGATGAAACTGGCTGGCAGATGCATATAGAAGTTTTCCAAGATAACTAAGATGTCACCAATGGAGGCCACTGAATATATGAACTTAAAGAGTCTGAATTTTTCAATGTTTAAACTCCAGTTTCTTATGCTCTTAGCTATTCCTTTACGAGTAGGTTGCAAATTCATTGTTTTAGCACTAAGATTCTAGGTTGTAATGACTTTCAATTGCCTTTTTAATTTACGAACTTAGCTAAAATATCATTTAACCACATGTCAAGCATAAACCTCAACCTCAGCAAAATTCAGTTTTGTCTTCACTAATATTTGAAGGGTTATTTTTTACTTTTTTCTTTGGTTCTAGTATTCATCCTTCTTCTATGGGATATGATCCATATAGCCGATCTTACATAGTGAGATAAAGACTTAGTTGTTGTATTCATCCATCTTCTCTTCATTTAATTTTTAATTTAAAGAAGCGAAAACCACTGTTTCCTTATGATACTAGTGTAGAATAGTAGCTTGCACGCTAATTCAGTTGAAAGAAAGCTTTAATTCTAAGGATGCTTGACAATTTATGATCAGACTTAGAAACCACTCAAGCTGACCTGCTGACGTGCTGCTGCAAGTTTTAACAGTTCATCAGCCTCTGAGAAGTTTGTGAACCACTGGCTTAGGGTGTGATCTTTTGTCTCACCTCTTCTCCTTTTGTCCAAATCCCCCAAAGGCACTGAATGTAAACAGGAAGTCAATTAATATCTGAAAGAAAGAGCAAAGGAAATTTTTAACCATAATATAATCAGAGACAAGAAATCACCAGGAGGTGGCAAACTAAACCCAGGCGGCATTCTAGGCACAACAACAGCCGAATTATTTTGAACGCGCGAAAAGAAAACTTCTGAAGGCTCAGTAAATACAATTTCATCATAAGACTCCACAACAACAGGTTTCTTCATAGACATTTGACCAGAATCGTCCTCTGGATACAGCTTCAAATGGTGATATCTGCTCATATATTAAAATCAATATATCAACTCCTTAAAACAGCATACACAAGAATAACTGACTACTCATAATGGATAATGAGCTCTAAACAAATATAAACATCATACATTAGCTTTTCTCGGATTTCAGATTCCATGGATATAACATAGAAACGATCAGACAGCTTCGAAAGAAAATTAACTCACAAGTGCAGTGGCTTCTCGCAAACATCATTATGAAAATGAAGGGTAATCACAATTTCAAATTCACCCCATCCACATTCTGATAACTCAAAAGGCGGACCGTCAACAACCCTGGTGGGATTATTGAAACTAGAATGCAGTTGGAAAACCGCACGCTTCACCACTACACTAATATCCTCATTTGTTGCTCCTCTAACATACACAGTCCACTTATGAGATTGATATCTGAACAGCACAACATAAAATAGTTCAGTTTAAGCATAAGATCAAACACTTCAGAAACATCATATCCAAACCACCAAACTCCAACAAATACTCACTCGCTGGCCTTCTTACCCAGCCAAAATGCAATGTTACCATACACAATTGGCACACTTATTTCCAGCTCCTTCAGCTTCTTACCCAAGTTCTGAGCAAATCCCAAGAACCCAACAATGCAACTAATAATGTCAACAAAAATAAACGATTAAAAACGAAAAAAATTCTGATTCAAAAGCGGAAAAATTAAACCTTTTTGTCACCATCATCGGAAGATTTATTAACCATTTTGGTTCTCTGTGATTTGAGGGCGGGCCCACTTACGTCCGGCTGATCGGTCCCCTGTTTCTTGATCGATGAACTGTGAGGCATTTCGAAAGATTAAAGGATTAATAATCAAAGATATAAGGAAGGAAAAAGATGGGTTTTCAAATTTAATTTATAAATTAATTTTGAATCAATGATAAATTGGCAAATTGTGGGAAATTGAGAATACGATTAGGGTTGTAATCGAGAGAGCGTCTACGAGAAGGTCCACGATTTCTTGAATGAGTGAGATAAACTCCGGCAGTTTTCAGGGAGTTTTTGGTCAATTCCGATTCCAATGGCGCCAATGAATCTTGAAAGCGCTGACGTGTCACATCACTGGCTTTCGACCTTTACCGTTGTAAATTTGAGCACTTTGGGTCAGCTTGAAATTGTGGTCATTTCCTTCGTTTCCAAAACTGGCTTTTCCTTGCAAACTTTGTGATCTGACAATGATTATACATTAACATGATGAAAAGTGTGATAGAAACTATTATTCTTCCGTCTCGATAAAACAGTAATGTTTGGAGTTACGTTACAACTTCTAAACAGTCATACTTTTAACTTATTTTGATACCTTAATAGGAGGATATGACGTTTATTTTTAAATTATAAATTAAAACTCATAATTCAGTTGTATCTCTCAATTCGTTGACTCGTGAGGGAGGAATGAGTGCAAAAGTAAAAGACTTTCACATCTCATACAAATGTTTAAATTTAACACTACTTACTAGAATTACATTCTGCCATACCCAATATTAATGAAATTAAATTCTTTGCTAGTAGTTTTGAACAATCTTATATTTTTGTTCTTTTGCGCACAAATCCCTATGAGTCGGACCTTGTTCTTACCATCCCTCTAAAGGTATTGCTATTGAGCCTTTGCAAAAGCAATTTCCTACGAATTGCTTGTCTCACGGTACGATCTAAGCTACCTAAAAGAGCGTCCCGTGACTGTTGGTTTTCCTCTCTCAATCATCTGCCAATGTCTATCCAACTGCATCCAGTATCTTTTATCAGCTTTCTTCCTTTCATAGACTCCCTCAACTGCTCAATCTCATCCCACAAACCATGGTTGGCATACATATTTGACAATAACATATAGATTCCAGTGTTGTGAGGCTCTAACTGAAGTGCCCTTTGCCCAGCCAATTTACCCAACTCAACATTTCCACATTCATTACAAGCATTGAGCAAAGTCCCCCACAAAGAAACACTGCAACTGTTGTTTGCTTCACAAGGCATCATCACCTCATTCATCAACTTCCATGCTTTCTCAGGCTCACCGGCACGGCAGAGTGAATCAACCAAACAACTACAATGCTCTGGACCTTGATCCAACCCGAAGTCACCCGCCATGGAGTTGAAATACTCGAAAGCAAGATCCACTTGCCCGGTATGGCCACAGGCCGAAATGACTGCTAGAAACGCCACTCCATCAGGCCTGATTCCCTGATTCAACATGTCTTGGAACAACATTACCACTGATTCGTGATCCCCATTTTTCCCATACACTCCAAGCATTGAAGTCCACAAGACTACATCTGTCTTTTTATCACCTTCCAAGCTAAAAATTTGCTCAGCTTTCCCTGCAAGCCCAGATTTTCCATACATTTCAATCAACAAACTCTGTAGAAAGACATCTTCTTTCACATCCCACATTGTCCGAATCGCGCTTGCGTGAATCTGCCTGCCAATTTCAATGGCAGATAGCCCTACACAAAGGTGTAACGCAGCTGAAAATGTGAAATGATCACAACGTAATTCTAGCCCCGGCATTTTCCGAACCAGTTCAATTCCCTGAGTGAACATCTTAGCCTCAGCAAAACCGGATAAAAGCGCATTCGCGCAAACTGTGTTCCTCACAGGCATTTCATCAAACACCTTTGCCGCATTGTCAACGTGGGACGATTTTGAGTACAGATCAATCAGAGCACTGCCCACGAAAACGCTAGATAACCATCCTGATTTTCCGACAAATGCATGGATAATTTTACCAAAGACTAGATTTTTATCACAAGATGAAGATGTCAAGGAGCTACAAATAGCGTACGAGTCCATGAGAATTCCATTGAAATGCATGAAAGAGAAGGTTCGGAGAGCAAGTGAATGCTGCCCATTTTGAGAAAAATGGGAGATAATCGAATTGAAGGGCAATGGGTTTCTGGGATTGAGGAATTTGAACAAGCTGTTCAACGCTTTACTGCTAGTTTTGGTGTCGAGGCAAGCAGCGTAGGTCACAATAACCTTTGTTTGAAGATTGGGAGAGAAAAAGATTAGGCCTGTTCTGAGTAAATGTGCATGGAATTTCTTGATTCCCTCAAGGTTCTTTGATTGAGAACAGTTTTGGATGAATTGATTAACGGTATAAAAATTCATCAAAATGAAATTCAAGTGAACAAAAAAGAATGAGAAAGTGATGATACTATTGAAGTGGATTTTGATATATTAATTGACAAGTCAGTAACTATCAATATTTACATTTACAGCAGGAGAACAACACAAGAATCTAGCCATCCTTGGGGAAAATTGGATTTGACCAGAATCTAGCCATCCTTGCTTGAAGGGCTTCATTTTTTCTTATTTTTTTTCACTTTGAACCCATTGCGTCAGAGTTACAAGTCCCTTCCATTAACCACCGCCCCAACACTCTTCGGGGCTTCATAGATTGCAGGTGACATTGATAAAGGTTTCTTCATTGCATGGAATTGTGAGAGCACCCATAGGATGGTGGAATCCAAACTCTTCCTCAGCTTTCCTTAATAAATTCTGGAATGAAGGATGGTTAAGATAGGATAATGGTATCACATATCTTTTCCTATTTGTTTCGCCAACATAAACAGCACAGTGGCCTTTTGGCACTTGTGTTCCTTCTGAATTTGAAACAACTCTACTAAGAATCTGCTTAGCATGAAAGATTCTTGGCACCCGAATACCCATCTCGCTCGCTAATTTTACTCGAAAAGATCTCACTTGTTTTTAGATATGATGATTTTTTTGTAGATTGAGATATGCTAATCTTGGAGAAGCTACATGCTTATATAGGAAGAAAATTTTCCATTTTCCTGTGGGTAGTCTTTGGTATGAAAATGGTGGTTTTAGGAAGTTTGGGAAAGATTGTCCACTTTGGAAACAAGTATTGTTTGGCCTCACATGGCTTTGCCTTCCTGGCACAACAGAACCACTAGACTTTTAAGTATTGGAAACACATCTAACCTGGCTTTACTAAATTTAGAACTTGTAATATGTCATTTTGGCAACGGAAAAAATGCAAAAGTGGTCCACAATCTTTACCCCTGTTGCAAATGTAGTCCACAATCTTTAGTAAGTAGCAAATGTAGTCCACAATGTATCCATTTTGTTGCAATTTTAGTCCAAAAACGGAAATTGGACTTTGACTAACGGTCAACGGGTTTGACCGTCAGTCAAAGGTGGTTTTGACCTCTTGAAACCACCTTCAAAGATTGTGGACTACTTTTGAAACAAGGGTAAAGATTGTGGACTACTTTTGCAATTTTTCATATTATTTAAAAATAACACATTTATCTTACTTTTAAAAATATTGATAATTTTAATTCCTTTTATACTTATTATATGAGCTTCCCAAGTTACAAAAAATTATGTTACAATTGTATTATATTCATCTCAAATTCGCATTTTTAAAAATTAATTATTCTCTATTAGAAGAGTCCATTTTGAAAAATATTTCTTGTTCCAATGGTTTTGAACTGAAGTGTCCACTTAACAGAAAATGCTCTCTCTAACGGCGAGTGAGGCAAACGCGCTCAAGACGAGAGTGGGGGTAAACAAATTGATGATATCATTAATTTTGTTCCCAAAATACCCCCAACTAAAAAAAATTTAAAAAAAAATAAAAAAACTGAAATGGCTAGAAATGAAACCCATTTGATGGGTTTCATTTCCCGCATGGGTTTCATTTCAGTTGCGGGAAATGAAACCCATCAAATGGGTTTCATTTCAATTGCAGAATCCCGCAACTGATATGAAACCCAACAAAATGGGTTTCATATTAGTTGCGGAAGTGTTTTAGGGGGTTTAGGGGGAAAAAAAAAAAAAAAAAAGAGTAAAGGAAGAAGGAAGAAGACGATGAACAGTGCCATCGTCTTCTTCCTTCTTTCATTTTTTAAAACTTTTTTATTCAGGGGTAATTTAGTCTTTTTTAACACCGTTAGAGAAGGCATTTTCCGTTAAGTGGACACTTTAGTCCAAAACCATGAGGGGGGAACTGTCAGTTTTGAAAGCATAGGGAGGAAACTGTCCAAAGCATGAAACCACAGGGGGAAAAATGTATTTCACCCTAATAAGTATATGTGTGAAATAAATAGTGTCAAATTAGTTATTTTAGTTATTGAAAAATTGTAACCCACAAGAAATATTTTTCAAAATATTTTTTTAAAAATTTAATAAGTATTCTATTAAAAAAATTGTATTATTACAAATTTTTCATTGGAACAAGAAATATTTTTTAAAATGGACTCTTCTAATGGAACATAGAGAATAATTAATTTTTAAAAATACGATATGAGATGAATATAATACAATTGTAACATAATTTTTTGTAACTTGGGAAGCTCATATAATAAGTATAAAAGGAATTAAAATTATCAATATTTTTAAAAGTAAGATAAATGTGTTATTTTTAAATAATATGAAAAATTGCAAAAGTAGTCCACAATCTTTACCCTTGTTTCAAAAGTAGTCCACAATCTTTGAAGGTGGTTTCAAGAGGTCAAAACCACCTTTGACTGACGGTCAAACCCGTTGACCGTTAGTCAAAGTCTAATTTCCGTTTTTGGACTAAAATTGCAACAAATTGGATACATTGTGGACTACATTTGCTACTTACTAAAGATTGTGGACTACATTTGCAACAGGGGTAAAGATTGTGGACTACTTTTGCATTTTTTCCTTTTGGCAACAGAGCACCACAGATTTCCATCATAATTGGCCTACTTGCCCTTAAATGTCAGAACACTTGAATTATCCTCTTCTCTTATCCACTACTTTGGGTATGTAGTTGTTTGGCAGCAATGGCCATTAGCCACAGAAAATCAGAGGCAGAGGAGGTCAGATTAGTAGGCAATTCACATGATGATGCTTAACGAATGAGAATCACTTCTTTAAAGACAAGCAATTAAGGAAATATCATATTTGTTGGTTGCTGGTTGCACATATTGTCCCAGATTACATAACAAGTTGTAGACTTGATGATGCATTGTTCTAGTTGGGGTCGGCTATGTGGATCATATCTCGCCATCGTGTATAGTTGAGACATTTCTATTAGTAGTTATGAATAAATCAGGTTTCTTGATTTTCATATCTGATCAAGATAGATACTTGTGGATCATTGGTATTATTAACCTTCAAGAAAATAAAGAGGGAGAAGTGATGACTCACCTTTCGCACTTCCATTATGTGGCTTTTGCAGTTAATCATAGTCAGGGACTTATGTCACTGAACTGATATTACAAGTTTTTCTTGGATTTATTCTTAAAAGACTTCAAAAGTTGAAAATTGATGACAGAAATCTGTAAAGAAAGGTTAAATTCTTGAAGGTAGTCATAATGAACCTCTTCATTAATGAGAGAATTAGTAAACTGAATGTACATCAAGAATCTGCTTGTTTTGCTCTAACTAAGTTACAAAATTTTTGCTTCACTATCTCAACTTACAACTGAATTATATTAACATCCGGTCCTACTCAGACGGGAAGTTAGATCAATGAACATGTCTTCTCTGCAAGGGATTGTCAAACCCCCCATTGGATGATCATAACCAAATTCTTCCTCAGCCCGGCTTAACAATTGTTGGAATGAGGGCTGGTTCAAGTAAGAAATGGGGATCACGTGTCGTTTCTTCTCACTTTCTCCAACATAAACTACAAAGTAGCCCTTTGGAACATCAGGAGCAGCAGCATTGTTTGATGTGAAGGAAGGCCTCCTCAGGAGTTGCTTAGCTTGAATGATACGAGGCAGACGGATGGCCATTTCTCTTCAGGGATGATGAATTCAGATAAAGAAAAGTACTACAAAGCTTCACAGTTGGAAAAGGAACTAAGCAATATTGGTGAAATGTTTTTGAAGACTTGTGTTGTGTTTTACAAACTAGTTATGAGAGTTTATATAGAAAAAAGGCAAGTTGATTTGTTATCTTGATGGAATATGCTAAGTCAAGAAGCTTTGTATTAATGGAATGGACATAAAGTTAGCAAAAAAAAAAAAAAAAAAAGGTAGCTCTCATGAGAGCCATGATCACATGGTTTTGGCTACCAACTTATGATCAAGCATTTAGAACCATGTATTCTGTTGAGACGGCATTGCATGGCCTACCACTTTCTTCAACATGAGATCTATAGGATTGATACTTGGGAAAAGCATTGAATGATTAATTTCACCACAAAATCCATTGTCAAAAGTGAAAATCTTTCCAGACAGCCCATATCAACAACTTCAGATTATACAGATAGTTTTCGACAAATTGCTACCAGTTGCATTTGTATTTGTGGTAGTTGGAAGTGGTAGGGCAATGTATTTATGCATTGGATTAGGCAAAACCATGTGATACTTTGCTTATGAAAATCTCTACCTGATATGTTTCAACATGTCGTGATTTCGACTTCTTTGTTTTCCCAATTGTCTCCAAACTTACCAATTCAAGAGTCTTACATGTCTGTTTCTAACTCTACATACTGAAATAATTTGCTTAAACAACAAATTTGAGATTGTAGAAACAATAAAAATATGTGAGTAAAAAGGAGTTCTGTTCTTCATATTGATACTTAAAAAAGAAACTGTACATACAAAAGATACTTGCTGGGATCACACTATAAAAGGGTGTCTCATTTGCTATTTTAAAGAGAAAACTAATTGCAGGTAACATTGATGAATGTTTCTTCACTGCATGGAATTGTTAGAGCACCCATAGGATGATGGAATCCAAACTCTTCCTCAGCTTTGCATAGTAAACTCTTGAATGAAGGATGGTTAAGATAGGATACTGGAATCACAAATCTTTTCCTCTTTGTTTCTCCAACATAAACAGCACAGTGGCCTTTTGGCACATTTGTTCCTTCGAAATTCCAAAGAACTTTGCTCAGAATCTTCTTAGCATGAAAAATTCCCGGCACCCGAATTCCCATCACTCGTGTTTATCAAACTACTTCAAAAAGACCTCACTTCAATGAATATGATTTTCAAGATTGAGTTATGCTATTCTTTGGATGAACACACACAAATATATAAGGCTTAGACGTAGTTGTTTGGTGTTACTAAATTTGAACATGGTAATATGTATCATTCTGGCAAGAGAGAACCACAGAATTCATCAAAGTTGGCCAACAATTTTGGATTGTTTGGCTGCAGTGGCAAATAACCACAAACTAATATGAGAAGTTTCAGATTATTAGCCAAATCACATGACTATCCTTAATGAAGACAACCTAATAAGATAATGAGAATCAACTCTTCAAAGGCAAAGCCATTCAGGAATGTCATAAATGTTGGTTGATATTTGAACATTTTGAGCCAAATTTCACAACTGGCCAGAAAATTCTATCAGTGGAAAACAGGTCTTACTATTTTCATACCTTTGATCAAGATAGATACTTTTATGGATTACAAGATCTCCCATAGATAGATATTTCCACTACTGAATGCCACAGATTTCTGTCATTAATCAAGATTCTGATTTTCTAAAGTGAGAGTGAAGACAACAGACTGTTTTAAGATCATAAAAAGTAACAATTTTGTTGCAAGTCCTACGTTGTCTGATCGAAAGTAATCATGTAAAATGAGCTTTAACAAGTAGTCATAATTGACCTCTGCATTTGATGAACATCAGGAGTAAATGTATCTGAATGTACACAAGGAATCTGTTTGTTTTGCTCTCTCTACCTAATTAAAGTTGCAAAATTTTCTTGACTACCTCAAGTTCAAGATAAGTAATTCTAACACGAGTAATTCCTACTCAAACGAGAAGTTAGATCAATGAACATTTCTTCTCTGCAAGGGATTGTCAAGCCTTCCAAAATTGGATGATCATAACCAAATTCTTCCTCAGCCTGCCTTAACAATTGCTGGAATGAGGGCTGGTTCAAGTAAGCAATGGGAATCACGTATCGTTTCTTCTCACTTTCTCCAACATAAACTGCAAAGTAGCCCTTTGGAACATCGGCAGCATTGTTTGATGTGAAGGAAGACCGCTTCCGGAGTTGCTTAGCTTGAACAATACGAGGCAAACGGATGGCCATTTCTCAAAAACGATGATGAATCAGATAAAGAAAAGTACTACTACAAATTAGCTTCACGGATGGACTTAGGAATTAAGCAATGGTGAAATGTTCTTGGAAAACTTGTGTTTCTAAAGCAAGATGTTAGCGTTTATATAGAAGAATGACAAGCCTTGTAATGGTATCATCATCACATGGTTTTGTCTAAAGGATGCATTGCATGGCCTACCAGTTCTTTGAACATGAAGCATAGCATTCAATGCTTGCATAACAAAATCTGTAAGAGACTCGAAAAATATCAAGATTGCTAGCTTTTGACAATTTGCTTCCAGTTGCATTATTTGTATTTGTGGTAGGGCAATGTGTGTGCAATGGATTAGGCAAAACCATGTCAAACCTTGCTAATTTCTGCCTCTGAGCTGACATCTTGCTAACTTTTGAAATTCGGAATGCTTATCTATTCAAGAGTCATACTTTTGTCGGTCGCCAACTCTACATACTGAAACAATTTGCTTGCAAGTAACCACTGCTTAGGTTAGGTAGTTTTGGCTGCAATGGCCAATAACCACAAATTAATATGAGAAGTTTCTTGCAATATTTATTAGGCAAACTCACATGATGATGCCTGTTGCTTAAGGATAAGGACAACATAAGAAGATTATGAGAATCAACACTTGAAAGACAAGCTATCCATGGGACATCATAAATGTTGGTGATAGCTGAACATATTGAACCAGATTAGTCAACAAATCTTGTCATTTTCTTACCCGATCAAGATAGATACTTAATGGAGCTAAGAGTACTACGAAATGTCTTCTACGGAACATTATTGTTGAATCATTCGTATTAACTGCATTTCCAGATTCATGTAAAACTCTTACAGAGAACAAATAAAAGGAAACACTGAAACATTATTTTACTTCATAGTTCATCCCAGTTATGGAGTTTTTCCACTGAGAAAGATAGCAGCTTTTCTTGGATTTTTATGCCAGCAATTCACCGCCATTCCAACTTTGATATGCAATCTTGAAATTCATCCATGTTAAATATTTTACAGATAGTCATATACAATAACAACTAAGCCTTTGTCCCACTATGTGGGGTTAGCTAAAAAATAACGATATTCTTTTAGGTAAAATGGTGTTCTTGAATTTGAGGTAATGCCAAGATGTGGGATCCAAATCAAGAAGACCTTAATTAACTTCAAATAGTCATGATTGATCTCTTCATTAATGATCAGTAACAGTGTCTGTATGTACATCAGAAATCTGGTTGTTTCTCTCTACATAATTAAGTTACAAAATTTTGCTTCGCTATCTCAAGTTACAGCTGAGTCTATTCTATCAAACTGAACTAGCTAGCATTTCCTACTCAAACGCGAAGTTAGATCAATGAACATTTCTTCTCTGCAAGGGATTGTCAAACCCCCCATTGGATGATCATAACCAAATTCTTCCTCAGCCTGTCTTAACAATTGTTGGAATGAGGGCTGGTTCAGGTAAGCAATGGGAATCACGTATCTCCAACGTATACTGCAATGTATCCCTTTGGAACATCAGCAGCAGCAGAATTGTTTGATGTGAAGGAAGCCCTCCTCAGGAGTTGCTTAGCTTGAACAATACGAGGCAAACGGATGGCCATTTCTCTAAAGGGATGATGAATTCAGACAAAAGGAATTAAGCAATGGTACTGAAATGTCTCTGAATACTTGTGTTGTGTTTGCCAAAGAAGTTATCAGATTGAGTTTATATAGAAGAATGAAAAGTTTGTTATATCCTTATGGATTATGGTAAGTCAATTAAGAAGCCTTGTAATGGAAAGGGCACAAAGTTAGCAAAAACTAGCTCTCATCACATGGTTTTGCTTACCAACTTATGATCAAGCATTTAGAACCTTGTATTCTGTTGATATGGCATTGCACGGCCTACAAGTTCCCTTGAAATTCAAGGTGGTCATTGCTTGGGAAAAGCATTGAATGATTGCACAACAATAAAATCCATAGGCAAAAAAAGAATATATCTTCCAAGTTATCCATATAGCTTTTGACAAATTGCTTGCATTTGTATTTGTGGTGGTTGGAAGTGGTAGGGCAATGTGTTTGAGCAATGCATTTGGCAAAACCATGTGACACTTTGCTAATTTTGTTTTTCGCCTTTGTCAGTCGCTAGCTCGACACATTGAAGCAATCTACTCAGTCGCTAACTTGATGTTGTTGTACCAATGTGTAGTCTCATTAATGTGTCAATTTTCACCAAAAGAAGTTCAATGTTTATTTGTTAATTTGTTTTTTCCAGTGTTAAACCAGAATCAAATGAAGGAAATAAATGCATGCACTTCAAGATTCATAAGCAAATATGGCTGTCTTTCCAAAGTAAGAACCAAGTAACTTTCTAAAAGTAGCAGGCCTACCATTTGTAGGGGTGCCCCCTTTGGATTTGGTCAGAAACAACATTCATCAAATGAATCTAATAATGTGTATACCTCAGACAAGGTAAATGCGCCAGCCAAATAAACATTTTGGACATTTGGGGTATGTTCTTTTTGTTCTGTTTTGAAAACTGTTTTGGTTTCAACAGTAAATTTAATATATTTTAATCATATTTCATCATTTTCAATACAACTTTTTACTATTCACCATATACTTTTTACATTTTCAATACACTTTTTACATTATAAAACTATTTTTCAAAACTTGTTTTCAAAATCGTTTTCAAAACTTGTTTTCAAAATCGTTTTCAAAACGATGAAAAAGAATAGGCCCTTGGCTTTGAATTTAGTCTTGCTTAATTTGGTTCAAGATTCAAGAGTACCATATAATATAATGTGTTGCAACTGTAAAAGAATCTTGACTTGACCACATTGAGAATATGCTTCAAATAATACCCCTCTTGAAATAATCTTAACATTTTAAAATCACAATCCAAACTAAGATTTGAACCAAACATTGATACCAAACAGGGCCTTAAGCACTCCATATAAAGTGGTGACGAATTAATTAATTATAAGGTGGTCAATACATGAGTACATGTTTTGAATATTTTAGTTTATTAACCCCGTGATTTCAAGTCACGTGACAATAAGTAATATGAGTTATAACATCATAACATGAGAAAGTTTTAATATTTCCTCAATGAAAATGGAAAGTAATAAGGATATTGTTTTTTAAAATAATATGAGTATAAATTTAGAAAATTTTGAATTTTCTAAAAAATGAGAGTGTGTGGTTAAAGAAGTTTTGTTCAGAAAAAAATTGTAATTTTTCCTAAAATAGAAAACCAAACAAGGCCTTAATAAGGAGCAAATTAACACCCACACACCTACAAATATGTAGTAAATACTGATGCCCATCTACTTAATTAAGGCCCAAATTGAGTTTTTTTAAATTATTACGGGCCTATACGCTAAGTTTCGCGGCCCACAGGATTTGGTCGTGTTTACTTCGCGTATTTCTTTTGATAGAGTCTTTCCCGCCCTCGTTGATTTGAGATGTCCACGCGACGTAAAGACTAAAAGGTGCTCAATGACCGATTTCTATGGGCCGCAAAAATTAGCGTACAGGCCCAAAATAATTATAAACTAAATTTGGGCCTAATAAAGTAGATGAGCCTCAGTATTTACTATTTAGGGGGGTGCGTTTTACTATTAATTCATAAGGGGAAGTTTTAAGTTCGATAAAATCCAGAACAAGTGGAGAATGGCAGTGTGTTCTCATGCTAATTAAATTGCCAATAACATTAGTAATAAATTTACTAATGAATGAATAAATTCTAATTTTGGTGGTCATGGGATGAGTAAATATCTTAGCTTAGTTATATTAAGAAGGGTATTAGTATTTTAAACCCGTGATCTCATGTCACGTGACAATTAATTTTATAACTACAGTAAAAGAAGATGTCACTATTTTCTTCATTGAACGAAAACAAGTAATTAAAGTAATGTCTCAGAGACAAACCAGACAAGAATATGTAAATCAAGAAGCTTTAGCTTCAACTTGTTATAATCAATGAACAAGATGATTGATTGTATACATGTATGTACATCTTGAATCTGCTGTTTTTTTGTTCTACCTACCTACCTAATTAAGTTGCAAAATTTCACTAAACAGGAAAAGAAACTAACATTTCTTCCTACTCAAACGAGAAGTTAGATCAATGAACATCTCTTCCCTGCAAGGGATTGTCAAGCCCCCCAAAATTGGATGATCATAACCAAATTCTTCCTCAGCCTGCCTTAACAATTGCTGGAATGAAGGGTGGTTCAAGTAAGCAATGGGAATCACGTATCGCTTCTTCTCACTTTCTCCAACATAAACTGCGAAGTAGCCCTTCGGAACATCAGCAACAGCAACATTAGCCTTGTTCGATGAGAAGGAAGACCGCTTCAGGAGTTGCTTAGCTTGAACAATACGAGGCAAACGGATAGCCATTTTGATGAATTCGGACAAAGAAAAGTACTAAAAAAATAAGCTTCAATATATGGTGAAATAATGTTTAGGAAAACTTGTGTTTGTCAAACAAGTTATGACCATTAATTTATATAGAAAAAAGAATGACAAGTTTGGTTTTGCCTTCCAAATTGATGATCAAGTGCATTCAGAGCTGTGTTTTCTGTTGTGGTGATTTAGGGCCTACCATTTCCTTGAAAACAAAGCAAAGAGGACCACCCCTCTTTGAAATTCAAGGTCTTGAGCATTTAATGATTTGCATTGTAGAAAATCTTTCCAGACAGCCCATTTTCAACTTCACAAAAACTGCTTGATTTTGACAAATTTCTACCAGTTTCATTTGTATTTGTGGTGGTAGGGCAATGTGTTTATTAGGCAAAACCATAGCTAATTAATTCTCTAGCTAGCTCCACCAGAACTTGTTAAGTATAGTTTGGCCAAGTGTCCCCAATCCACCGGTTCAAGAGTCTTGCAAATGTCGGTTGCTAACTCTAGGTGTTCAAACAATCCTCTTAATCACACATCACAAATTCAAGATAATCATCACTCCCCAAGTTCCATTTAGAAGACGTAACCGGTTTTTGTGAATTGGCCTGACATTTCATCGATCAAACAATCAAAAGTCCCTGTTCTTCGATCATTTAACGTAAATATAAGCTCAATCCGCTGAATTTCAACATGCATTTACATAGAAAAGAGATGTACAAATGTGGCCAAGGGCAGTTCTAAGGGGGTATGAAGACCCCTCGAACCCTTCTCTGACTACTGGAATATATACAGTGGCAGAACCAGAAATTTATTTATTTTATTAGGGCACAATATATATTGTATGGCCAAATAATACGACGTAATTGAATGAGCATGCATGCAGTTAAACATTGAATACTGCTATCGAACTTCAACTATCGGAACTTCAAATCTCATGAATACTGCTAAAACAATAACTTGCATTGCTTTTTGGAGTTTACTCTTTATAGTAATTATGCTTCGGCTTATAACGAAAAGTATTCTTTTTATCTCATAAAAAAAAAAGAAAAAAAAAAGTCGTGTTTGGAGTTATATCTAGTTATTATTCCGTTACACTCTGGAGGGAGCAACATTTTCAGACACACTATGATGCACAGCATAAATTGATCCCTGCATCAGCCACATTGGATAGAAATAGAAGGTACCCCACTTAGATTTTGGACCCCAAAAAAATAGAGTAGACAAAACACCTGAAGGCTCATGAATACATAAAACCTAGCCCAAGTTCAATGTTTTTGAGAAACAAAGAAAGAAAATAATAAGTGGCTTTGGCTTTGGCTTTGTTGTAAGGTTGAGACTTATAAAAAGTGGTAAATTTCTTGAGCCAATTCAAGTGGTAGGCCTATATGTGTCTTCCAATTCATTAGGCAAAACCATGTGATAATTTCCCATTTCTTTCACCAAAACTTCAATAATTCCTCTCTAAACTACACTCATCTTTTTTTTTCTTTTTTTTTTTTAGAATTTTTTTTACCATTTGAAGATGCTATATAAGTGGAGGTGCCAGAGAAGCAAAGCATACTTCTCAATTATCACAAAGTCACTTTCTTCAGGCTATACTCTGTTCTTCACTTTCAAACATAAACATATAAAAATGGGAGTGCATTTGGCCGGAATTTCTCAGGCGAAAGAGAAGCTTCGCCGGACGATTTCACCCAAGAAGGGAACCATGTCGGCGAGAATGAACGACGTCCCGAAAGGCCATTTTGCGGTTTACGTCGGAGAAACTCACCGGAGGTTTGTGATTCCGATTGCTTACTTGAACCATCCCCTGTTTCAAGAACTGCTGCATTGGGCCGAAGAAGAATTCGGGTACAGCCATCCCACCGGAGGTCTCACCATTCCGTGCTCGGAAGATTACTTCATCAATGTCACTTCTTCAATGAGTTCATCTTTTAATTAAGGGCAAATGTGCATTTTTGACACTAACGTTATTCTCAAGGTCTAATTTTGTCACTAATATTTTTGTAGGTCCAAAAATGTCATTGACGTTTTTAAAATGGTTCAACTTTGCCCTTGCTTCAAATCAAAATTGACACGTAGGACTATTTTGGGATAATTTTATAATAAAACAACAGTAAATGGGTAAAGTTGGACCATTTTAAAAACGTCAATGGCATTTTTGGACCTAAAAAAATATTAATGACAAAATTAGACTTTGAGAAGAACGTTAGTGGCAAAAATGATCCTTTGCCCTTTTAATTAATTAACCATCTTCTTGATCGTTTTGATCATGAGAAGTTAGGCAAATTTTGACCCAGTTGCGATAGTTATTTGATTTGGCTTCAGTCTTTTCTCTTCATTTTTTTTTGTAATATAAGCTCTGACCGTAAAACGGTTGAGTGTTGCATGTTAGTAACACATTATACAATTACAAAACTACTCATTCCTTCCTATTTATTAAAAAAGTTGTGGTTCGTAACTCATACGCGGAGGATATACCATATCGAACCAATGAGATTTATGTAACATGTGAGTCACACTTTTATTATGAGAAGGTAAACAGAAGTGAAGCAAACGGAAGACCTGGTATTGGGACTACGGAAGGAGTATAACATATAAAAGATCAAAAAATAATAACAATAATAATAAATAGAGTTTAAATATTTGAGTTATTAAAGCTAATCACTTCTCACAAAGGGAAATAAACGGAATGGTCAACCATCAAATCTAGCACCAACATTGCCTGTGGTTAGTATATAATATGAGGGCCGGAATGAACTAAATAGTACATATAAATACTTATCCTTAAGAATATATTCTTGCCATGTGTATATAACTCCAAACTATGAGGATTAATAGCCATTAATCATGCATGTGATTGATAAGTAGTGATAGTTTCACATGACATGAAATCTCATAATTACCAATTAATCCCAATAAGCGTCGGCAAAAGTTGCATTAGCTTGAAAGTCACGTCTTCTTAAACTTCAATCTAATATAAAGAGTCATATTTTGATTTATTCTCCACGATAAACTTTTCATAATATCTTATATAGCTTTAAGGAATTTAAGTTCAAATCCCGAATGCAACTAACCTAAAATCCGTAGTTAAAGTTCTCAAACAGGAGTAACGGATTGAGTCTTTTTCTTTCGGAAGCTGGTATTCCTTTATTTCTTTCGATGATATTATTGTTTAATTTGATATGACAAATACTTTATGGAGACTAGGTTTTCAATTCAAATGTAATTAATTCAGTGATATTTATGAATGTTAATCGATATTGAGTTGATAGGAGGAAGGGTAGAGCAGGACAAATGTCAATCATGCGTCAAAACCAGGGGCTCCCCCACCTACCCCCCTCTGGTGCGGTTCTTCATATTATTTATTATCTTCTTCACTCAAATTACTACATGCAGAGAAGAAAACCGCGGGCAGCTTCACGTTTAATTAATTTTACTAGCTGCTCTTGCACTGGATCTAATCCTAATTTCTAAGGTTGACCCGGTTCAGTTTTCTGTCTATTATCTCACATTGAAAAGCGTATTTTACTTAATTATTATATCAAGACTCTATCATGTATATTGTTTGAAAAAGTCTACATAATATAATACATAGAAAATCTCATACTCGTTGATCTGATTAACAGTAACAGGCAATTTGAAAAGAGAGCACGGAAATGGAATTACTTGAGAATCACATGCATGGCTGAGTAAGCAATGGTTGTACGTATTAATTCATTCTTATCTAGCTATTAGTGACATTGCCTAGTGGTGTGTCACATATTTTTATAGCGAAGTGAAGTTGATCAAGTGGATGTAACAATTGGATTGATATGAAAATGAAAAACCAGAAAAGTCCTGATGGGACGCAACAAATGAAGTTTTGGCTTGACATTTAGCATTAGCTGGACTACAAAAACACGTGTACATTCACTTCCCTTCCCTTACCTTCCCTTCATGCATGCATGTTAATTTTTCCAGAATTTCCATATCATGCTGATGGAGGGCCCCCGTACAACGCAGCGTACATTTTTTGGCTTCTTTTCTCATATTTTCATATGTTTTTCTATTTTATTATAATAGTTCACTTAATAGTATTAAAAATAGTATTATAAAATAAACTATTCTAATAAAATAAAGGGATCGAGTATCATAAAACGTACATGGTCGGAGGGGTACATATTCTAGCCTATCTCATGAATAAGAACAAAAAAAAAAAAAAAACAAACAATGGGCGCCGGCCGGTATATTTAGTACGTACGTAAACAGTGGGCAGTTTGCTTCAATATGCATGCAAATTTAATTGAGTCTTCTTCTAGCTTGTTGGTTAGGAAGCCAATTGGTCCCCTGAAACTGGACTAGCTAACTAGGGGTTTCAATTTCTTAACGACGACGTGTCTGTTTCTCGCTTCACAACAATATTTACATATAAAAAATGCCTTCATTCACTCACTCGGAACTCCCCTTGGTTCATCGATCCAGGCTATATATATATATATATATATATATAAATTCTAGCTAGCTAAAACTTATTATTTCCACTAAGAAGATCGCGCTTCATTCATATTTCTCACAGTTGCGTGGAGTCGAGTCGAGTTTGAACTAATGGGAATTCGCACCTTCCCCAGCGCCATGGTAATTCAGGCAAAGAATCTGTTTAAGCATGGCGGCGGCCATATCAATATGCATGTATCGTCATCACAAAGCATTAGTTACAGAGCAGCTGCTGATCATCATCATCATGTACCAAAGGGTCATTTGGCAGTTTACGTATTAGGAGATGACCACGATGAGTTCAACAACTCTTATAAGCATCGTTTTGTGGTTCCGGTATCCTACTTGAAGCACCCTTTGTTCCAAGATCTGCTGAGACGTGCGGAGGAAGAATATGGATTTGATCATCCATCCCATGGGTGGTCTCACCATTCCTTGCACTAAAAACGCCTTTCTTCATATGGCTTCTCATTTTTAGCAGACCAAAGGAGCTAGCTAGACGGGAACATATACTCCCTCCGTCTGTTTCATTAGAAGAGTACGGTTTAAAAAATGTACAACTATTATGGATTTCAATGTGTAACACTTAAAATAACTAATATGTTGTTTAGGTAATGCATTAAGTATCCGTTTTATTAAAAGAGTCCAGTTTAAAAAATGTATAACTTATTATGAATTTCAATGTGTAACACTTAAAATAGCTAATATATTTTTTAGTTAATGGATTCAGTACATTGAGTACAAACTTAAACAAACTTGATAGCTTTAATTTACAATTTAATTCCATGAGTGCAAGAGATCATCGATATTGACATTTCTCTAAGCGGTAGTTTCAGAGGCAATATATAATAGCACTACTGTTATAAGCAACTTTCCACATGCATGCATGGATTAATGGATCAATGACTTATAACGCAAATAGTTGGTACGTTGAAGCTAGATGTATAAAATAAATTACAAAAAAAAGTAATTGTAATACGTAAGGAGTGATGATACAGTAGATATAATAAAGCCAAACTAAGGATGGGTACTTTTGACTTGTTGACAATAGAAACAATTAAAAGGCGTAATCAACTAAGAGGCCATGTGCACATCATTATTAATTCTCTAATTAAGGTACCCCTCCATCGATGGAGATGGAGATGGAGATGGAGATGGGAAGGAATGGAACGAAGAAGAAGCAGGATCCAGAATAAAATTAATATGGGCTCTGCTGCAACTTGACACCATTAATTATCAAATAAATGTATTTATAGTAGTGTGCAGATAATTAAAGATAAACTATACTAACTACATAGAAATAATTGACGAACTCACATGTACTTTGGAAGGACATGATGTGCCTTTATTGATTTTTCGAAGCAAGATATTGTGTGATGGAGCCTTGAGGTTCTCTTCTAAGACTAAGTCATCATAATTAACTAATAACCAACAATGTATCAATCAAATGAGGGGAATTAAGGGCAGGTATATATGGGCAATCGCGTTACAGATGTATATGGATTTTTTGAAAATCATTGAAAATGAACATTCATCTAATCAGTATAATGTACAGAACAGAACACAACCCAACCATATATATATATTGATGATTACTAATGGAAATTAAAGCTCCATTTAATTGTTAGAGAGATCGGTGAACGTGTAGAATCCCAGTACTACTGTAATGCACAACACTGCATTGCCAGAACGATGAACGTGTATATCATATTTATTCCTTCGATCATCATGATTTTTTATTTGAATGTAAAAAGAAAGGAAAAAAAAGTGATGGATGGAAACTCGGAGAGATTCAATAATTGAACATGGACAGATGATAGAAACTCGGAAAGTAGTGATGGCAACTGGCAAACTTTCTTTTCTTCTTCTATATTATATTATATTATATTATTCTCCTCAGAGTTGGGGTCCTCCCAATACCAAGATTAAAATCAATCATTATTCAAGTTGTTGTTGATCATTCTCTAGATAAAAAAAAAAGAAGTATTTTTTGCTTCTGATTGAATTATGGTGCAGACTGACTTCACAGGGTAGACTGATTGACTAATTAATTAAGCTCCATACCTGATTAATTATTGCTTCTTTGATTGTACGCAAAGCAATAACCATGACAAGGGATTCACATTCACATTCACGTTATATTCCTTAATATTATCATAATCCCTCTCTCATCTCCCTTACTTGTTGCTGCTGCCCAATGTCAGAAGCTACTAATATATTCATCGATCCTCACATTAATTTATCAAATCCTATTGACATCCTCCAAATTCATTAATCCATCCCATTCAATCATTATTTGGGTAATCATATTACTTCCATTTCATCAATCATTCACAACTAACCTGATGATACTCCCAACCTTAATTCTACTATAACAGTAAAGTAATGCAACTATTTACGAATTATAAGATAACTGTAAAGTAAATTTTTTTAATGACTAGAATAAACTGAATATATATTTCCTTAAAATACTTACTTGATCAGCAGTTGATTTAAGTCATGATCAGCAGTGTCTTGAGGCGGCCCAGCCAGGTGAAAAAAAATGTAGTAACATCAGAACAAGTAGAGTAACTTACCAACCCAACCCACATGGATTAGGTTGTCAAAGAAAGGCTCCACCGTACGTAGTGGTTACTACGAAGGCCGACTTTGGTGGGGGCCCTCACTGCTTTTTCCGGAAAACGACTTCACCACCACCACAACCCAAGTGGGAAAATACTGCTCTATTCTAAACCCATGTGAGGCTCAATAATTGAAACCCCCTCCGCCCTCTTTACGCGTCTCTTCCGCTGACTTCACTCCTATTTCTGTCAACATAAACACTATAAATATATATAGTAACTTCATCACATTTCTCACACCAACAACACCAACAACAGCTTCTTCAACCAACAGCATCCAATCTTACAAAAAAATAACAACCAAGATTTGATCAATTCTCAGCTCTGAAGCCTAAAAACAAGAAGTTCAGTATCAGTAGCTACTTACGAAGCATCAACATGGGTATCCGTTTGCCATCTTTGATCGCTAACGCTAGGCAATTCCACAGGCTGCAATCGTCAATGAGCAGAAACGACAACCACCATCATAATAACGATGTTCCTAAAGGCCATTTCGCGGTGTACGTGGGAGAGAAGGAGAGGAAGCGTTATGTGCTTCCCATTGCTTACTTGAATCATCCTACATTTCAAGATTTGTTGCGCCGAGCGGAGGAAGAGTTTGGGTATGATCATCCTATGGGTGCTCTAACAATCCCATGCGATGAGAATGCCTTTGTTCACATCACTTCTAGACTGCAATTCCTGTAAAGGGGGCACGACAAAACAACACAAGTAGTCATCTGCAGTTTTGATCCCAACATATTATACATTTTTTCTTCTCTTTTCTTTTAGGATATTGATCAGGGTGTAATGTAAACTCATGTACAAATCTTCCTCTTAATATTTTCAGAGGTAGAAAAAAATATACTGTTGAAATGAAATTACCTTTCCCATCAATTGTTCTCACTTCACATGGATTCCGCTAAATTCTTTCTAAGTGGCTTCTAAACCAACAAATCTGTCCTCAAAATTGAAGATTCACATTCTATATACTGCAACAGAGTAATAATGTTTAAAATGGAAAATGAAGCATTCAAGTACAAAGTTCTTCTTTGCAGACTTCTCAAGTTGGAAAGAAAACAAACTCATTAGAAATAAAAGGCACAAGCTCAATTCAGCAGTCAAGAGTCTGCTAAACTACAGTTAAAATCACCATCCTAACTATCAAGGATAAGTTCAGACTTAAAAAAGTAAGGCCATTCCCATTTCTAATGAATGGCTTCAGTAATCCTGAATCACAACAATCCATTGAAACAAACATGTACTCCCTTTGTCCCAATGAAAGAGTCAAAAGTTACAATTGTTTATGAGTCACAAAATATAACTTAAAATAAGACTTTCTATTGGGACGTACGAGTACTATTCTGTTTTAACAGATGGATCAGTAGAGATAAATAATATAGCGCTAAAGTAGTCTGCATTGACATTTGATAGTTCAAAGTTAACTCCATAACTACCCTATGTTCTGAGCACATGTCAAAGTAACTCATCAAATGAATTAACCATGTCTAAAAATCTTTTTACTTGAAACTATAGGTGAGCTTTTGAGTAGACTAGACTATAAACTTGTTGTCTAAGTACACGATAATTAGGTTTCTGAATATTTTCTCATTAACATATCGTATACATATATACATGTTTGGGTGCTCCTATGTTAGGTAGGAATAATCACAAGGATCACTATACATAATTATACAATCAATTATCCTTGATTGTATCTATCCAAATATACACAGCTAGCATTCCATATATAATTCGTAACACTCCCCCTCAAGCTGGAGCATAGATGTTAATCATGCCTAGCTTGTTACAGAGGTAATCAACCCTTACTCCATTCAGAGCCTTTGTGAAAATATCTCCCAACTGTTCTCCAGTTCTTATGTATCCAGTAGAGATTAAACCCTGTTGAATCTTTTCACGAACGAAATGACAATCAATCTCAATGTGTTTCGTTCGTTCATGAAAGACTGGATTAGAGGCTATGTGGATTGCAGCTTGATTATCACACCACAACTTAGCTGGCATAGAGACTTCTAAACCCACTTCGTTGAGAAGCTGATATATCCACATTATCTCACATACTGACTTGTTCATAGCCCTGTATTCAGATTCTACACTTGAGAGTGACACAACATTTTGTTTCTTGCTTCTCCAAGACACCAAATTACCCCCGAAAAAGACACAATACCCTGTGGTGGACTACCTATCCACTCTCGATCCTGCCCAATCAGCATCTGAAAAACATTCAATTCTCGTGTGACCATGATTCCCATAAAAAATCCCACGTCCAACTGCTCCTTTCAAATAACAGAAAATCTGTTCCACTGCCTTCCAATGATTTATGGTCAGAGATGACATAAACTGACTAACCACACTAACTGAGTATGCAATATCTGGCCGAGTCACCGTGAGATAATTCAATTTTCCAACCAAACGTCTATATCTCTCTGGATCATCAAATAATTCACCATCTTTTGTAAGATGCACATTAGGAACCATTGGGGCAGTACATGGTTTAGCCCCTAATTTTCCTGTTTCGGACAGTAGATCAAGCACATACTTTCTTTGGGATAAAATATCCCTTTCTTACTCCTGTTCACTTCAACTCCCAAGAAATACTTTAACATCCCCAAATCTTTCGTATGGAATTGAGCGTGCAGAAATGATTTCAGAGATATAATCCCTGTAGTGTCACTGCCAGTAATGACAATATCATCCACATATACGACCAGCAAAATGATTCCACCACCTGATTGTTTGTAAAAGACAGAATGATCGGATTTACTTTTCTTCATGCCGAAGCTCTCAACCGCACCAATAAATTTCCCAAACCAGGTACGGGGACTTTGCTTCAGACCATACAGGGATTTGTGAAGACGGCATACTTTCCCTGACTCCCCCTGAGCAATGAAACTAGGTGGTTGCTCTATATACACCTCCTCCTCGAGATCACCATGAAGAAAGGCATTTTTGATGTCCAGTTGGTGGAGAGGCCAACAATGGGAGGCTGCAAGAGAAATGAACAAGCGCACAGAGGCAAGTTTGGCAACAGGGAAAAATGTATCAAAAAAATCAACTCCATAAGTTTGGGCATAGCCTTTGGCAATAAGGCGGGCTTTCAATCGAGCGAGAGAACCATCCGGATGCACCTTAACTGTGAACACCCATTTGCAACCAATAGTTCATTTTCCACTAGGTAAATTGACCAAGGTCCATGTACCATGGGAATCCAAGGCTGACATCTCCTCTATCATAGCCTAACGCCACCCAGAATTGGCTAAAGCCTCATGAACAGTATTAGGAATACGAATAGTATCCAGAGAAGCAACAAAAGAGGATGAAGTAGGAGACAAATGGTTATACGGTACAAATGAAGAGATAGGATAAGTGCAAGCACGTTTACCTTTACGGACAGCAATAGGGAGATCATCACTTGGAATAAGAAAGGGTGGATCTGACGAGGAAGACATTGGCTCATCAGGACATAGAGGAGGAGCTGCTGGGATAGGAGCAGGGAAATGGGCAACAAGAGATGTAGGTACGGAGGAAGGAGCAACTAGGAGACATCGAGAGTACGTATGTGTTATAGGGGGCGAACAGGAATATATGAAGGAGGGATAGACGGAGGACTAGAGGGAGGGACAGTATATAGTAACACATCATCATCCTCCCCCTGACTCAAAGACTCGGAAGTTTGAGAAAATGGGGTATGCTCCCAAAAAGTAACATCAGTAAATAGAGACGAGATAACGACCTAAATCAGAAGAATAACACTGATACCCTTTTTTCACACGGGAATACCCAAGAAAAATGCACTTCAAGGAGTTGGGATCAAGCTTTGTAACTTGAGGACGGACATCCCGAACAAAACAGGTACAACCAAAGATGCGATGTTCATCGAAAACAAGGATTTATTTGGAAAGAGGGTATGGAAAGGGGTTGTACCAGATAAGACTGAAGAGGGCATGCAATTAATCAGAAAGCAAGCTGTAGACACAGCATCTGCCCAGAAATGTTTGGGAATTTGCATATGGAATAAAAGAGCTCTAGCAGTTTCAAGAAGATATTGATTCTTTCTTTCAGCAACACCATTTTGAGATGGTGTATCGACACAAGAAGTTTGATGAAGAATGTCATGTTGGGTCATGTAATTTTGAAATATGACAGAGAGATACTCTTTGGCATTATCACTTCTCAGATGTTGAACAGACACCCCCCAAATTGAGTACGAATTTCAGCACAAAATGAGGAAAAATGGGAGAACAACTCAGAGCGACTTTTCATCAAATATAACCATGTCATTCTAGAATAATCATCAACGAATGTAACAAAATAACGAAAACCAGTTTTAGAGACAACCGAACAAGGACCCCAAACATCAGAATGTACTAACTCAAATGGAGCATTGACTCTTTTATTGATACGTGGACTAGAACTAACACGATGGTGTTTAGCAAATTGACATGACTCACAATCTAAAGAAGACATACTAGACATTTTAGGAAATAACTTCTTCAACAGCGGAAGTGAGGGATGACCCAATCGACAATGTGCTTCAAGTGGAGTTACCCCGCTCAAACAGGCTAAAGATTTGGGTACGTGTGTATCCAAAATGTATAGGCCTCCAAACTCATGTCCCTTACCAATAATCTTCCCCATCACACGATCCTGAAACAAACAATAGTCAGAGAAGAATAAGCCATAACAGTTAAGTTGACGAGTAAGTTTGCTAATGGACACTAGGTTGAAGGAGAAATTAGGGAGGCTGAGAACCGATGATAAGGGTAATGAGGGTGTGGGAGTGATAGTGCCAGATCCAACAACATAAGCTGTGGAACCATCAGCTAAGGTAACTGGGGTGGACGACTTGTGAGACTGAAAAGTAGAGAATAACTGATGATTACCTGTCATGTGATTTGTGGCACCAGAGTCAATGACCCATTTCGGGGAGAAAGAGGAAACAAGACATGCAATAGGGTTACCTGACTCGGCAAGAGCAGTAACATAAGTGGGCGAGGGGGTGGTGCTTCTGGACGTTGGAGCAATTTGCTATACTCCTCGGCAGAGATCATAACAGCGTTATCCGATGGTTCAGAAGAGGTGACAACATGGGCGGATTGCGCATTTTTGAACTGCAAATTATGACAGTAATGGCAAATTATGTCTTCGTGCCCACGAGTACTGACAACCTTTGTTGGTCCCTGGGCCCATATTACCACCATTAGGCCTGTATAGTTGCTTTCTTGACTCACGGCTGAAGAGGACACTGTTAGCCTAAACTGTCTGTGCAGGGGCAGAAGTCACTGTACGAAGAATCCGAGTGAAAGCGTCTTCAAGGGAAGAAATCTTTGAGTCTGAGAGGATCTGAGATTTAGCGGTTTCAAACTCAAGGGAAAGCCCGGCAAGAAAACTCATGACCGCCATTTGTTCTCACTGAGTCTGTTGAATGGTCACATCAGTACTGCGAGGAAGTAACATATTGAGTTCCTCATAGGTCTTCTTGAACTCCATGAAATAATCGGTGAGAGACTTATCACCTCTATCAGGCTTGTAAAATGCTTGACACACATCATAAATACGGTTAAGATTCCCCTTCCCTGAATACATGAACTCCAAGTACGCCATCAGGGTTTTCACTGTCTTACAGTGACTAATCATACCGATGACTTCACTGGTGATGGAGTTGCGGATTTGTAAATACAAGCGAGCATCTTCTCGCAACCAAGGCAAGTTCTTGGATTCACCACTAGGAGGTTCATCGGTCAAATGAGAGTCCATAGAAATACTGAGCAAATATAACTCAATGGTGTGACGCCACTCACGATAATTGGTAGTACTCAATTTATGGTCAATGATTTTTGACATTACCGGAACCATGTCAGATACAACAACTGCCTTTTGTTCTGTCATACTTAGCTTAATGTGAATAGCAAAATCTGAATAAGGTTCCAACAGCCCAATAAAAAATAAATCAACTTGTAGCAGCCCAGACCAATTGAAATCAAATTGCTGAGAAGCCCAACCCAAAATCAAATTACTATTGCAGAATCTGAATAAGGTTCCAATAGCCCAATCTAAAATAAATTTCAGCAACAGTCCAAAAAACAGCCAACAACAACCCAATCTAATTCAAATCAATCGCCTAAATTAGAGCTACCAGCAACAAAACAGCACCAAAACGAACGAAATTGAATTGCAAATAAAGCCTCCAAATATGGACGAAGCTGAGAATTAAACCTGATCAGTGTACAAATAAAGCCAACCTGAAGGCTACTGAAGAGACCAGAAGAACTGCAGCGGCAACGGCGACGATCTGAGGATACGAACGGTGAATAACCACCGGCGGCTCTGCAGAAACCTAGCAGAGCAGTGGTGAACCGACAGACGGAGACCAGACCCAGCGGCTACACCACGACAATGACTAAACGGTGCTGCCACAACACTACTAATTGAGTGGAAACAGAGAATGAATCCACTACTACCACAAGCCGAAGCGAGCCACGAAAAGAAAATGTTTATGGTTCTGATACCATGTTGTCTAAGTACACGGTAATTAGGTTTCTGAATATTTTCTCATTAACATATCGTATACATATATACATGTTTGGGTGCTCCTATTTTAGGTAGGAATAATCGTAAGGATCACTATACATAATTATACAATCAATTATCTATGATTGTATCTATCCAAATATACACAGCTAGCATTCCATATATAACTCGTAACATACCCACCCGTCTTCAATAACATGAACACTAATTATCCTCAATACCTGGCTTAAGAAGTCAATTCCTCATCTATCCACGGCTGCAATAGATATCAATAAATCAAACGGACAACCAAGTCGTTTAGAAAAACAAGTAGGGTCGATGCACCATAGGTTAGGGAGTGGATGAGAAAATGAGACTCCAACATTCCTTAGCAAAACCATGTGAATCATCAAAGCAGTAGCTCCGTAATCCATTGGCTTACATTCTCTCAGACAATAGGTCTCTCCATTGCAGAGATGTTTTCGGTAATCAAGCAGGTAGGCCCAAATGATTCTGAGGTTCTAATTGATGCCTAACAAAATCTGTTAGGATTTTCATAAGCAGAGCCACGTGCTATAGTTTCTCAAGATCATTTCAAGCAATTTGGTTAGCTGGTAATTTCACCGAACTCTTTCAATATAGAGGCTATAAATAAAGTCCATGACACCACCAAAACTTCACACTTCACAGCAAAAAGAAGTTCTTGAGCAGCATTCAATAGAATACAACCCAAAAAAATACAGAGAGAGACACAAAGATTTCATTTCTGAGCTGAAACAAGAAGTTTGATCGCTACTTATCAACTATCATCATCACCATGGGTATCCGTTTGCCATCTATGATTGCTAATGCTAAGAAATTCAACAGGCTGCAATCAGTACTGAGTAGAAACCGTCAAACAGAAGTTCCTAAGGGCCATTTCGTTGTTTACGTGGGAGAGAAGGAGAAGAAGCGTCATGTGCTTCCCATAGCATACCTCAATCATCCTACATTTCAAGATCTGTTACGCCAAGCAGAAGAAGAGTTTGGCTATGATCCTCCTATGGGTGGACTAACAATTCCATGCAACGAGGATGCCTTTGTTGACATCACTTCTCAACTCTAATTCCTGTAAAGAGCTAGTTAGGGGCAGAAATAGTGATCTGCAGTTTTGATTTAGGAAGGTCATTCATCCAACATTTTTTCCCCTCAGGAAATTCAGGCTGTGATGTAATCTCATGTAAAATCTTCCTCTAATATTTTCAGAGGCAAAAGAAATATACCATTGAAATTAACTTGCCAATTAATTATTCTCATGGATTCAGCTAAATTCTTGAAGCAGATGATGGCTTCTAGACCAACAAAATTCTCAAAAAATGATAACACAATCTATGGAATAATCAGGTTTCAAAGTACAAAGGAACCGAATATGAAGGTAAAATCTGCAACAAATAATTCAAGTTCATATTTCTCTGCAAATTTCTCATGTTTTAAAGGAAAAGGTACAACCTCAATTCTGCAGTAAAAGAGTCTGCTAAACTAGCCCTGAAAAGTGAGAACCTGTACAGGAGGGCAACTTTCTATGAAATCAGATCAAAGTAACGTTCACATCTAAAACAAAGAATATCTTACTATTCGAGCTATCAAAGAGAAGTTTCTGAGTCAGCCCAATTCCCATTTCTAATGAATAGCTTTGCTTGAGTAATCCTGAATAACAATTCATTGAAGTATACACAAACTGTTCTGTTTAACAGAAAGATTAGCAGAGATGAATACGAGCTTAAGTTGTCTAAATTGACACTGATGACAGATCAAATTTAACTCCATTACTACCCTATGTCCTAGGCACAAGCATTTTCCCCAACTTCCCCGATTAAATTTACTCTTTAAATGAATTAACCATGTGTAATATTTTTATTTGAAACTACAGGTGAACTTGCTCCTGAGTAAAGACAACAAGCAAGAGAAAACATAAACATTAATTATCCTCAACACCTGGCTAATGAAGTCCATTCATTATCTGTCCTCTGGCTGAGACATATCAAGCAACCATATGGACAATGAAGTCATTGAGAAAAACAGGTAGGGTCGAAGCACCGTAGGTTAGGCAGTGAGTGAGAGAAGGAGACTCATAGATTCCTCAACAAAACCATGTGTATCATCAATGCAGTAGCTTCATAATCCATTGGCTTTCTGTCTTTCAGAAAACAGCTCTATCCATTGTAGGCCCAATCAACACTGAGTTTCTTATTGATGCCTCCCAAAATTTGTTAGGAGTTCTCTAAGCAGAGCCATGTGACATAGTTGAACATGATCGTTATCAAGCAATTCGGTTGACGGTAACTTCAAACCTAATTCTATCAATATAGACACTATAAATATAGTCCACAAAACCACCCAAACTTCACAATTTGCAGCAACAAGAAGCTCTTGAACAGCATTCAATAGCAAAAAACAAGAAGTTTTAGTAGCTACTTACCGATTATCAGCATCATCATCATGGGTATCCGTTTACCATCTTTGATTGCAAATGCTAGGCAATTCCACAAGCTGCAATCAGCACTAAGTAGAAACCATCAAAAAGAGGTTCCTAAAGGTCATTTCACGGTGTACGTGGGAGAGAAGGAGAAGAAGCGTTACGTGCTTCCCATTGCATGCTTGAATCATCCTACATTTCAAGATTTGTTGCACCAAGCAGAGGAAGAATTTGGCTATGATCATTCTATGGGCGGTCTAACAATTCCATGTGATGAGGGTGTCTTTGTTGATATCACCTCTCGACTCCAATTTTTGTAAAGGTCTTGTTAGGACACAAGTGTCTGCAGTTTTGATTAGTTAGAGAGGTCATCCATCCCTAACACATCATTTTTTCCGATAGGAAATTCAGGGTGTGATGTTATCTATTGTAAAGATCTTCCACATTTTTCAGAGGCAAAAGAAATATACTGTTGAAATTAACTTTTCCATTACTTTACCTCATGGGTTCAGCTCAACTCTTCAAGGAGATGATTTCTTCTAAACCAACGAAATTCTCAAAGAAAATATACATTTTATATTGTAATGGAACAATCGTGTTTAAAAAGAAAAAGGAAGTGTATATGGACCTTAAACATGTATGTCATCAATAGATATCAGTTCCAACAATGGAGGTCAGGGTCAAGATTCTTTACTTACAGATTACCCAGAGAAAAGAAGCAAGGTAAAATCTATAAGTTGCTAGGAAGAACTCAAGTCCATAATCCATTTTCTCTGAAGATTTCTCATGTTGGAAAGGAAACAAACTAGTTAGGAAAAGGTAAAACCTCAGGCTATGCAGTCAAGATTCTACTAAACTGGTCCTGAAAATCTCTACGGCAGGACACTTTCCATAAAGTGGGATCAGGGTAATGTTCACATCTCAAACAAAGAAAATCTCACTATTCTAGCTATCATAGAGAAGTTTTAGAATCAGGCAATTCCCATTTCTAATGAATAGTGCTACTTGATTAATCCTGAATCATAACAATCCATTGAAACAAACAGACTATTCTGCAACAGATGGATCAGCGGAGATGAATAAAGAGAGTTAAGATAGTATGAATTGACTCTTGATGATAGTTCAGAACTAAATCCATATCAATCCTATATTCCAGGCACATGCTTTTGCCCCAGCTTCAGATAAAAATAACTCAACAAATGAATTAGCCATGTTTAACCCTTTTAATCGACAGTAATCATGAACTTCTGCTCCTGAGTAAACACTATAAAGTAAAGCATAAAAGCTAAACATATTCACCATTTTTTGGACAGCACTAAGCAAGAAAAGACGTGAGCATTAATTATCCTCAACACCTAGCTTATGAAGTCCATTCGTTATTTGTTTTCTGGCAGCAACAGATATCCAGCAATGACATGGACAATGGAGTCATCAAGAAAAACAGGTAGGGTCACAGCACCATAGGTTAGGGCGTGAAAGAGAAAAATGAGACTCCTAGATTCCTTAGCAAAACCATGTGGATTATCAATGGAGTAGGTCCGTCATCCATTGGCTTTCACTCTTTCAGACAATAGCTCTCTCCGGTGTAGTAGAGACGTTTTATGTAATCAAGCAGGTAGGCCCAAACGACTCTGAGGTTCTCATTGATGCTCACAAAATTTGTTAGGAGTTTCCTAAGCAGAGCCACATGACATAGTTGAACATGATTATTTATCAAGCAATTTGGTTGATGGTAACTTCACCCCTAACTCTATCAGTCTAGAGGCTATAAATATAGTCCATGACACCACCAAAACTTCGCACTTCACAGCAACAAGAAGTTCTTGAGCAGCATTCGATAGAAAACAACCCCCCAAAAAAACAGAGAAAGAAGTTTTAGTACATACTTTTCAGTTATCAGCATCATAACCATGGGTTTCCGTTTGCCATCTCTGATTGCTAATGCCAAGAAACTCCACAAGCTGCAATCAGTACTAGCTAGAAACCAACAAACAGAGGTTCCTAAGGGCCATTTCACTGTGTACGTGGGAGAGAAGGAGAAGAAGCGTTACGTGCTTCCCATTGCATACTTGAATCATCCTACATTTCAAGATTTGTTGCACCAAGCAGAAGAAGAGTTTGGTTATGATCATCCTATGGGTGGTCTAACGATTCCATGTGATGAGAGTGCCTTTGTTGATATCACCTCTCGACTCCAATTACTTTAAAGGGCTAGTTAGGATAGAAGTAGTCTGCAGTTTTGACTAATTAGAGAGGTCATCCATCCTTAACACATCATTTTTTTCCCTGAGGGAATTCAGGGTTTATGTTATCTCTTGTAAAGATCTCCCTTCATACTTTCAGAGGCAAAAGAAATATACTGTTATTAACTTTTCCGTTAATTGTTCTCATGGCTTCTAAACCGACAAAGTTCTCATAACACAGTTTGTATTCTAAAATAGCAATCATGTGTAAAATGAAAAGGGAAGCGTATCGAACTTAAGCATGTATGTCATCAGTTGATATCAGTTTCAATAACTGAGGTCAGGATTATTCAGAGGAAAGAAAGAAAGATAAAATCTATAAGTTGCAAGCAAGAATTCAAGTATATAGTCCATTTTATCTGCAGATTTCTCATGTTGGAAAAGAGACAAAATCACGTCTCAACAGAGAAAATTTCACTATTCTAGCTATCAAAGTGAAGTTCTAGAGTTGGCCAGCCATTCCCATTTCTAATGAATAGGTTTGCTTGAGTAATCCTGAATAACTCTATTCATTGAACTAAACACACACCAACAGATCCATCAGTGGAGATGAATACTAGCCACTGTAGTCTAAATTGACACCTGATGATAGTTCAAAATTAACTCCATATCTACCCTATGTTCTGGGCACAAGCTTTTACCCCAACTTCAGATTAACCTTTTTACTTGAAAGTATAGGTAAACTTCTGCTCCTGAGTAAAGATTACAAAGTAAACCGTACACGCAAAACAAGCAACAAGCAAGAAAAAACACAAGCATTAATCATTCTTAACTGGTGGCTAATGTGAAGTCCATTCATTACCTGTCTGCCGGTTGCTGCAGTAGACTATCGGGCGATCATATGGATAATGACCTCGTCTAGAGAAACAGATGGAGCCAAAGCACCATAGATTAGGCAAGAGACTCCTAGATATTCCTTAGCAAAACCATGTGAATCATCAATGCAGTAGGTCCACAATCCATTGGCTTTTAGACAACAGCTCTCTCCATCTCAGAAACGAATCTAGCAAACAAGCAGGTAGGACCAATCAACTGCGAGGGTCATATTGATGGTTCACAACATTGTGAGGAGATTCATAAGCAGAGCCACGTGAAATAGACAGACATAGTTGGTCTTGATCATGATCATTTATCAAACAATTTGCCTGCAATCTGTTACTGCAACCACCACAAAAGAAATTCTTCAATCTTAATACATGTTAGGTTCTTTAAGACCACTATATATACACATACAGGCCAGAAGAAGGAGCAACCGAATCCAATCGTCTCCCATATTCACATAGAGATAGAGTTGCAGCTTCAGCGGCGCCCCGGCACTTATCCTACAATTTCCACCTGATAACCATGGGTGTTAGATTGTTGTCAAAGATCCCTCATGCAAGGCTGATCTCAAAAATCAAGTCCGGAATACTATCATTAGCTACAACTGCAGAAGCTCCCAAAGGACACATGGCAGTTTACGTTGGAAAAAGATACGTGGTTCCAATATCTTACTTGAATCATCCTTCATTTCTTGACCTTTTGAAGAGAGCTGAGGAAGAATTCGGATTTAATCATCCCACAGGTGGCCTCACAATTCCATGCAAAGAAGAAGCTTTCTTAAATCTTACTTCTCAGCTAAAAAATCAAATCACTGCAACCTTGTAAGAAGTCATGATGACTTTAGATTACGAGACTAACCTCATCCAGTGTGTGCTGTATCAAGCATTAGGATAACTCACCTCATCCATGAGGACCGGAATTACAGAATAGTTAGGGTTTTTGCACTGCAATTTATGCCTATGAAACTGAATACAGTTGACAGATTTCTCACTTTCATTCTTTCTTTTTTTGACAAAAAAAAAAAAAAAGAAAAACCTTTCCCTTTGCTTTTAATCGCCTTCTCTCAAGTATTAAACGAAGTACAAGCTGCCCCGGGGTAGCGACCAATAAAAAGGAACAAGGAAACAAAAATAACAAAGCACTTACTCGAACAAAATACCAGCTTTGACGGGAGGCTGGTGATTGTGGTTGTGGATGGCTGGAAGCTCATTTTCAGAAATCCTACTATACCCAAGAAAAAACAATGGACATAAACAAATATAATTGAATATATAACAGATCATGAAATCATAATCTAAAGATTAATACATGCCTTCATAATAAATTTAATCAAAATTCCAGTTCGAATACTTCTAAAGCTCTTCTTGGTAATGCTGAAAGTCGTACTATCTCACTTGGTTGTGAACTCACTTATAAGATAACTAAGGAAAAAATGGAGCATTGACGTCTATTTTAACTCTGTATGATGAAGGAAACCTTCAATTTGCTTGAACTTTTAGCAAAAATTAGTCATAGCCTTCTGCAGTGCCTTAGACCATGGCCATGGGAAAGGATCCACTAGTCCAGCGAAAGATCCCCCGTTCTAATGTTTCTCTGCTGAAAGCTTATTCCTTCGCCCAAACGTTTTGGAGATGAGCTCAGATGTGTACGGTTTCCAGTGAAAGGTTTTCCACTGAAAGGATAATCAAGCTTTGGCTGCAACCACATTCTCACAACAACACCATTAACGCGAATTTTCTCGTGTGATTCATTCCCTAGATAAGCTAGTCCAAGCCTCCTTAACATAGCTGTGACCGCCTGGCTGACCCTGTTTACCAAACCAATTTGACGAATCCTTGATGATTTGCATTCTATGAAATTCAGTGGATAATATATACGCAAAACAGTGAAGAGAAAGTGATAAAGTTTAATACCTTCCAGCAAGTTTAATAGTTTTTCCCCCAGATAGAGTCTGAATTTGCGTCTCCTCAGAAGGCAATATGATCAACAAATTTGGCAACTTTACTCCTGCAAAGGAGTGCATGAACCAAGCATTTTCAAAAACCAATCCAAGTAAGGTAAATATTCTAAACAAACAGTGAATCAGAAGTATTTCATAATACCTGCTGCAAGACGATGCTTAAGTCCTTTGAGTACAGTCAGGATGTATACCTCTACTGCATGTATAGGCAAATCCCTGATGTCAACAACTATTGGGCTTCGTTTTAAGGAAACAGCAGGTACAATCCCAAGTGAAGCAGCTTCCTTCCAATCCAGATAATTTGTTAGTGAGCAGAATATCAGGAAAGTGAAATTTTAACACTAAACATCATTTCACAAACCTCAAGCAGTGAAAAGGCACGTGGATCATACTCCCCAAACCCATCAATGAAAGAGTACAGATTTGATGCTTTTGATGGATTATTACTAAGTCCTAGATTCTCAATGAGTCTGTTCCTCAAGGATAGATCATGAGGAAGTTTCAAGCATCCCAACACTTGTGAAAGTACCTCGATTGTGGGTGTCACACCAGCTACAACTACTTCTCTGTAAACTGTCAAGGCTAGCGATGTCCTGTAAAGAATTTAGTTTGGTTAATCACCATATTCTTTGTATCTTCTCTCTTAATGACTGACATGTCCAATCACCCAATGAATTCAGAAAATCATTTTGTCAATCACGTGCCGTGAATGAGTGCAGGAAACAAGGTTCATGCACAACCTAGGTGAACAACATTCAGATTTGCACCAATATCATTCCAATCAAGGAAGGAGGAGGGGGAACATTGAAAACTCTATGAATACCTAAGAGAGAGAGAACTCCTATGCTAACTCCAATCTTGATTATCAATATAATATAGGACTGAAAGAGAACAATCAATGCACCAATAAAATTCCAACTGAGGAAACAAATTAAATAAATAACCATTGAAAACTCTATGACAACCAACGAGGGATACAACTCTGATACTAACCAATACTTGTTTCTCAATATATATACAGCACTTAAAATTGATTTTAAGAGAAAAAAACTAGTAACCTACCATTTACTGTCAATCTGTGGTCGTCCAGGGTTAAGAGAAAGAACCGGCTCACCAAGTGTATAAGCTCTCTGATATCTCCTCAAGCACATACCTTCAAGTAGATAAATTTACTCGGATTAGTGAAACAATACCACTGGCACTGGGTACTAGTCTAACAAAAAAAATTATAACAATTGGCAGTTCCATTGACAAAACCAAAAAAATAAGATGACACCTGATTATATGACCCCAAGATATTCATAATGAAGCCTAGAATAAATGATTTGCAGGAGTGAGAATAAAAAGATTGTTACCTTCTTGACTATACAGCACTAAGCGCTAACAAACAAATTTGGTAAACAACATTAAGTTGAAAACTGAAGGTACCAGATGAGGCGGTGATCTTCAAAGTAGAGGTGTGTGAATGTATGTGATTTATGACGTTCCAAAAAAAAAAAGCACTACTACCCAAGGTCTAAGCCTACTGTAAACCACTCTATCATCCTCAATCAACTTTAGCATGCTTCACATACAAGAGAACGGGGTCATCCCACAGAAAGTAAATTGTTTATAAAAATAATAATAATATTAATAAATTAAACCCCCGTTTTGTTAATACAGCCATGAGAATAATAGTCAGTTTAGTTGTTCATACTGAACAAGGGAGAACCAATGCCCAAGAGAATAAAAGATCATAAAATGAAAATGGAGTTCAACAGTTGCAAGAGTAAGATGCCAGTTTTTAACAAATTAAGCTACCCAAGTCACAGAATCAACTGGAATGACAATTTAATTAGCAGTACCCACTCCATAGATTTCTTTTAAATTCCGAGAAAAAACAGCTATTATAAAAAATAAAACCAGAGAATCACACAACACTTGGAAATCCAACAGGAAGGTCTGATAGAAATTTGACACTTACCAATAACACACCTGCACATAACTAGGTTAGGGGCAACACCATCCTTCTTGGCTTGAGAAAGGAGCCTTAGGCCAACTTCCAAGTCATTGTCTCTGCAATGAGATTAAACAGCATAAAGTACAGAACTGCTGATTTTACAAGAAAATCTCAATAGTTACAAGAGAGAAGAAATTTCGAAGATGAGAGCAATTACTTTTCACTTGCAACTAATAAAATAGAGTAGGTGATCGTGTTTGGACATAAACCATGCCTCTTCATTTCAAATAAAATTTCGATAGCCTTCTGCAATTGACCTGCATCGCCTGTAAACAAATTTCATAATTACTATGTCATTCTTGAGTTTCAAAGGCACAAGGAGATCTTCGTTGCTAATAATATGAACAGTTAGTAGCTTCAAGAAAGACAAGCAAGAATTCAAATAACATGCTCTTTTCTTTTTCATCTCCCAAGTGCAGAGGCAGGGCTAACTAAAGGACAAGATCATAAGAAAACTGAGGGAGAGATAAAATCCACAAGTAACTTTTCTTTCTTTCTGTGCTTGTGTGGAGAACAGAGGGAGAGATAACTGATAAGTAGGGGACACTGGGACAGTAGCATAGAAGTTCCTTTGATAACAGAGTATCTCTGAGCACCCAACTAAGTGCAAACCTCTTACAGATTTAAACCTACTCAACCAAAGGAAAATTCACGCATTTAACTATCCATGGTTAATGTTTAAACAGGTATAATCTGGTTAACTCTTCAACCATATTTCTAATTTAGGTGAGTGGATGCACCATCTAATCAAAAAATCACTGCAAAATTGGAAGTACTTACTAAAATAAGGTGAAGAGGGAAGCAATCAGACTTACATAAGGCCGTTACCAAGGCATTCATCATTGAAACTGTTGGTTTCAGGTTTTTATCCTTAATATCTTCATAGAGGTGCAGTGCCTTCTGCCAGTCTTTCGCCTGGGGGAGAATTATAAAACGTATTAACCCAAGAGAAATTAACGAATGATAACATCTAAGAAGTTCCATACAAAGAGAGTACAAAGTCATCAATAGCTTATTAAGAAAAGATGCGAGCAAACTCAATTTTTAATAACATGCATAAAAAAAAGCAATGATACCAACCACCACAACAGGTGCATGCCGAATGTCACAATGTATAAGACTGCTTTTTGGAACTTCCAAAAAATTATGAGAATTATTGGAATTAGATTAAATAGGAGATTTTTACATAAAGTGATCTTTGTCTTAAGTTTTCATATCCAGGTAATGATCCCCCTTTCCATAGAAATTTCGAGGGGAAGGCATGGCCTACTGCAAAACCATCTAATCAGATTAATGAATCAATTTTCTCATATCTTGCAGTAACAGAACAGATATAATTAATAGAAGTTCAACTAATATGGTTTATAGCTGGACAATACGCACATTGCTGCATGCTCCCATTAACGAGCTATACGATATAACTCCGGAATTTATTCCTTTAGCTCTTGCAACATCCCGAATTTCAAAAGCAGCATCCAGCTTCCCAGAATGCCCAGCAACATCTATGAGTGCACTGATAAACATCTACAGAAGACACAGGAACAAATCAAGAATTCTCCAAGTCAAACCATAGCCAAAACCAAAATTACATCTAAAAGCTTTGAAAGACTTGCCAAATGCTAAGACAAAAGCTTGAAATCATATTGATTAGCATCAGATATTCTGAGAGTTCAATCTTAGTGTGACTATAACGGTAACTGTTTAAGATTTTTACCTTGAAACTGTCCTTCATAAGGTTACATATTTTGACATATACTTGGCATATCATGAACCCAAAACAAACTAGTGAAAGTAGACTATTCAATTACCTCAAGGATATAGGTTATAAAAACTATAATCTCAAACTCATTTCATAATATGTCCAACAAAATTTCCAAACTTCACTCAGTCAGCTCTTGATTGCAATCTGAACGGCACAAGTTGGTAATAACTTTGGCATACAAAACTCTGACAAGTATTGAGAAAGCTTTACTAAATGAGATGAGCATTGGTTCCCAATCAACAAAAGATAATTACAAGATTAAACTAGTTTACAGGAACCCATTTCCATTTTTCACAAGCATAATCAGATAACTGTCACAATCCGAAAACCATACATAAAAGGTTGAATAGAAAAAGCCATTTTAAAAGCCATTTTAGTTACAGCAGTAAAACATTATCAATTTGCAAATTAACTGATAAGCATCTTCTGGCCAACTAATGATCCTCTTCCAAGCCACTTAACTTTTTTGATGGCCAAGTGACAAGTGTCTAAGAACTCAGCTATTATAGTTTGGATACAACAAACTACCAAGAAAGAAAATTGGTAGGTCTCCTTCTGAAGAGTGATTCATCTAAGCATCAGGCAAAAAGAACTTTCAAAAGGAAGAAGGGAAAAAGTAAAGTGTATAAACAAAAACATAAAAGTTTCAATGGAAAATTAAAGTAAATGAGAATATAGCAAATACCAACATTCAGCAAAAAAAGTACCTCATCAGGAGCAACACCTCGTCTTATCATGTCATCATAGACACTGCAGGCAAATTCCCAATCACCATTTAGGCTGCAACTATTTACAGCAATGGTATAAACTTCTGGAGTTCCCTTGATGTTATATTTGTCAATCATTTTGTATACCTCGCGTGCTCGGTCAAACTAAAGAAATTGATAAATTTAAGTGATGAAATTATAGTGCCCGGATAGAAGGCAGACCAAAAACTAGCCCTACGCAATAATTGCTATTAGACCATTTAAGAGTACCTCTCACCTGACCAGCACTAATGCATGCTTTCATCAAGGCACCAATAGTAATATGATCAGGATCTATGGGCTGTATCTCTGACCTCATTTCTGCCAACACATCAAATGCACGGTCCACTGCTGCTGATTCACCACATGCAGTGATGAGTGCGTTGAATACAACCCGGTCTGGCTTCACATTCTACTGTATATGAAGTCAAACAAATGTGAAGATTCCTTCAGAGTAGTTCAATATCCAACAAAATATACATATAGACAGAAAGAGAGAGGGAGAGAATCCATGACTGCATTTCGATTGTATTTGACAAAATAAACTTGAAATTATTTAGGAAAGGACTCTGGGAAATATAGAAGTCCTTAACTAATGTTATACACTGTTTTGATGATTCCAAAAGGCAACCACAATCTACCTTTGATTGCATAATTCCGTAAGCACCAAAGGCCTTGGCAACCTGTCCAGCTTTAGCGCAACCATCAATGAGTGCACCGTATGTATGTACATTTGGTTCCACTCCAGCATTGACCATTCCATGGAAAACCTACAATCTTGTATGGTTTTATCAAGGGTACAATACTCAAGAGAGAACATATTCAGATTATATGAATTAAAAGGCAAAGAGCTATCAGCAGTAATTAGTTCCAGACCAAAATGAATTAAAAGGCAAAGAGACTACTATCAAGGAAGTCTGATTGGCTAACTACTGAAAACAAAAAAAAAAAAACAAGTTTCGCACCTTGAACATTTCATCAACTTTTCCAGTCCTAGCGCAAGTAGATATCAGTGTGGTGTACAATTTGCAGTCTACCTTAAATCCAGCATCCTGAACAAGTTGTAGTACTTCAAAGGCCCCTAAAGACATTACATGAGTTAGGAATTGAAATTAGTACAAATACAGTGGTAATCCATAAATGGAAGCCCCAACAGAAGGATGCATGAGAAACTATTCACCCTTGAAATCCTTGGAGGTTGCACAGACAGACATAAGCATATTGAATGTGCTGAGAGTTGGACTTGGAATAAGCTTTGTGAAACGAAAAGCCTCCTTGACAGCCTTTTGACTTTTGCAAGCTTGAAAAAATCTGGCATGATAAATCTGAAAGATTGGTACTGCACAAGTTACAATGATGGAGAAATATACAGCAGGGGAAATGTTGATGAGAGGATTTCAAAAACTCATACATTTTCCATATCCAACAAACCCTTACTTTCCATCTCTTCAAGCACCTCAATGCAGTCACTCAACCTAGAACACACACTAAACTCATATTAACAACATAAAGATGATACACCAAATGAAATTTAGAGAAAATGAAACAAGGCACACATGAATCTCAATGCAGGACTATCTATTTTCCTATTCGTGCATGGCTGCCTTGGAAGCTTCCACCTTCATCTAGTTATCTTTCTTATTTTACTCTAAAATACCTTTCTACTGCTTATGAGGGAAATGAAGACAAGTGTCTTTGAAGTGAACTAGGCATTGCAGAACAAAGATCAGATACACATCTAATAAACATAACTTAAAAACAATAAGCTTCGAATCTAATAAATGACAACAACAACAACAAACCCATTATCCCACCCCTTTATCCCACTATGTACGGTCGGTTTTATAGATTATATCTGACCAACTTGTTCAATAGAGACTCATTGTTTTGTTTATATCTAAATATAGCATGTCCTTTCCCTATACAATATTCTAAGTTTAATTTCTCAATGAGGCTAGCACACTAAGTTAGTTGCACATCTTAAGCAAAGAAAATTTATAATAAAAAGAAAACAAGACAGGTTACCGGCCATCTCTTAACAATTTATTGTAGGCATTGAACTCGTTTCCAGCATGGTTTCTATTCATGCGCTTCCCTTCTAAACTGTGGGATGGAAACAAGCTTTGTGGCCCACTATGGCTAAATTTTCTTATCTCCTTATCAACAGGAGAGTTTTCCCTATTTCCCCTGTCTTCCTCCCAGCGAATTGTATCTTTTTGATATGCAACAGGTCTTCCACCTTGACAGTGAATTTCATCTGAAGAAATGAAGTGTTTTTCATATCATAATTCTTGCAGTCTTATGAAATTTTCTGAAAAGAAAAGGCAAAAAATATAGTATTCAGTTGTGACAAGAATCCCATGCTGTAACCTGTATGATGATAAAATGTTGATCTAGGAAATTTCCCTCCATCTTTGGTAAAATCTTTGAATGGTAATAAGTTTCCATCATCATGAAGGGAAATTCCATAGGACAATGCTCCTGAGCCATTCAATTTTGCCATAGGAGCCTCATAGAATGTGTACAACTCTTCGCGTTGACTGTCTTTATGAGTAAGAGTAGAACTTGTTTGATTGCTTTCAAGAGTAAGATTTGAACCAATTTGATCACTTTCAAGGAAAATATCAGAGTCTCCTGCTGTAAAATCACCAACCCCCCTCTGTACATTAACTGTGGGAAAAGGAACTTCACATGGCTCTGTTTCAACCATCAGCAAGGGCCTTTGGATCTCAACGACTGTTTCATTTCCTCTGCCCTCCAAATGCAATTCACTGCTCCTCTCAAGAGTATAGCTATAAACATCCACTTCAGCTGGAAGTAAAGCTGCAGCGGAAGATGATAAGCCCCCAGATTCTGTTGTTAATAGAGATTCGTTTGACATAGAAGCAACCATGTGAGAATGAGTCAACTGAGATGCTGGTGTAGCTCCATTCATCAGTTTGATTTCATTAAGAGGCATCTCCGCCACAGTTTCCTCGTGAAAATCATTGATAGTTCTCGTCTCCTCTAAAATGTTTATTCCATTGTTAGTAGTTATCTTTCCCACTGAATCTACAGCAAGGACAGTCTCGTCTGCAAACAAGCCGTTCATCATATTTGCGATATGTTGAAGTAGGGGATGATTTAACTGCCCTGACACCTAAAAGGTAAGAAGCATAAGAAAAGTAGTCGAACATAAAACTAAAGCAAACTGAAAAAACAAAACTCCATTAGAAAATGTGAATGGTAACTAACTCTATCATCAATTTCTCAGAAGACATTACTGACCACATGAAAGCTTAACGTACTCTATTGCGTCAAAAAGCTTTCTCGCAACTCCACGAAATACTCATAAACTAATCTCAGAACTGTACCTTACCACGACTAGTTTATCGAATTCTAAAATTATTACCAAAATTTTCCATATAATCAACGATGAAATAGTAGCAAGCAAAAAATAATAATAATAATAAAATCCAAAACCGGCACGTTCCAAAGAAAATTGAACTACCACGAGCAAGAAAAATACCTGCATGCCCTGAGTACGAGTCTTCGCTCTGGAATTATTGAGAAAAACAACCGTAAGAGCAGCAGCAGCTGAGACCGCAGCTACGGCGACGACGAAAACATGTAATTGCGGTGAGTCTAGAGAAGCTCTAAATATAAAACGTTTGGAGCTAAGATGAAATCGAAGACCTAGCTTCTTGCATTGCCTTCGGGAGCGGAGTCCTGGCGGCCGGAGATTATGACAACTTCCGAGGAATTCCTTCCGGAGCAACCGAACACATCGGCAGCGCGGGGAGAGGAACGACGACGCCGACGAATAAGAAGAGACCGAGCACAAACTCACCTCCATATCTACTGCAATTTCTGGAAACTCATTTGAAGGATGAGCTCAAATGTGATGCGAGTGATATATCATGTGCTGAGTGTACACTCTGGGTGTGGTGGGAAGTTTGTTGAGGATAAGAGAGAGAAAATGATGAATGGAACAAAAGGCAGTTATAAATGTGACGAGAGTGCAAGCAATCAAATATTGCTATTATCGATGACGTGGCGTGAGTTTCAAGGTTGGCTTAATCCTGAACTGACCAGTAGTAAATTATCTCCTCCGATTTTTAAACAGGCCAGGGCCCAGCAACATTTATTAGTTGGTCTGGGCTTGGGATGTTTAAGAAGGCCCATGACCTCCATATTCAAATTTGATGAAGCCCACTACTGTAAAATTATGTCAGGAGGATATAGGGTCTAAACGATGTCGTTTTAGTTTTAATGTAGGAAATTTATATATACCGTGAAAAACATCAAAAAGAGCATGTTGATTATGAATGAAAATTCTTTCCTCTGATTTCTCTCTTCCTCCCCGGGTCTTCTTCTTCCCCGTTCTTTGCTCTCCCTCTATTCTTCTGTGACTTCTCTCATTTCTTCTGATTTTCTCCCTCAATTCAATTCTGGTTTGGTATTTTGGGTCGAAGGGCATGACAAATGGTATCAGAGCAGTCCTTCCTTGGACTGTGAATGGAAAATTTCATTTGTTAGCATTTTGATTCGTTTCCTGTGAGGATGGAATTTCCTTATTTCAGTGGTAATAATCCGGGGAATTGGCTTCTCAAATTCGATCAACTATTCTCTATAAACTCAGTTCCAGATGCTTGTAGAGTTCCGTTGGTTCAACCGTATTTGAAAGATAGGGCTGAATTTTGGTTTTCCGGACAGTCGCAGAAGAGTGAAATATCTTGGGATAATTTCGCAGAACTACTCATTGATCAGTTTGGTAGCTTCTTCGACCGATTTCACTGTAATGAATATGGAGCGACGAGTTGCTTGGAAATTTCAGAAGTTTGGGTCGCCATGGATGAGTTAGACGAACTTGTAATTCAGATGGCTAAAGGTGATTCAGAATCTGAACCACAGACGACTTCGGCGATTCCGGAGGAAGTACCAGAGATGGGGACCGTCGAGGCTTCTGCGGGTAAAAATTATCCTATCTCTTCTGGTAAATTTGAAAATTATCCTGATTGTGTTGAGGATTCACAGGATAGTTTGTCTGGGGTTGATTATGAGTTTGATGATGATACAGTGGTTTGCACTAATGAGAATTTTGTGGAATTGAATCGTGGAAATTGCGATTATGTGCAACCCTACGTGGGAACAGTTAACTGGAATACTGTGGTTTATAAACCTGAATTACTTGTTGACAAATTTGTGTGTGTTATTCCTTGCGATTATCAATCTGTTGTGGATTTTAAGGTAGTTTTGGAGAACATGGATGATTATTATGTGTTGCTGAATGTTGAACCATTGGGAGAATGGTTTGAGGATAAGAGAGAGCAAATGTCATGGGTTAAGCTGATAACATGTTTCAGGGGAGGCACTGATAGTAGTATTAAAGGAGTTTTAGCTACTATTAATTTTCTGCTTAAGAAATTCCACTTTCAGTTTAGGACTTACTGTTTACCTTTAGACTTGTGGTTCTATCTTGATTATTTTTATGAGCCATTGCTATTGATGTTGTGTGAAAATGCATTATTGAAATGCATTTGTATGCCTGCAACTGTGAAGGGATTGGAGAGTGACTGTTTTGATTCTCACGAGCTAGGAGGAGTTTGGTTTGCATTAATAAAAACTATAGAAGTTGTTGGAGGTTTCAAAAGGGTTGTTGGTTTATGTTGTTCTTGTGGGAAACTTGATTTTAATATTGAGAATCAAGCAGAGATGGAAAAAGAAATGAAGGAGATTGTGTTCCAAGTTGAGTATAAAGGATACTTGCCCATTAAAAATTCTATTTCGAAGCATGTTTTCAGCTCTGAATTGAAGATTGTTTGTACCTGGTTATTCGTAGGTTTTGAGTATATTAATCCTTGTAAAATGGATGAGTTGTTCCAGAATTATTGGCATGCCCAGGTGAAAAATGATTTGTATTTCTTTCTTACTGTCTCTATTCCTCATGGTGATGAATTGTTCCTGCATTATTTGAGTGTTGTGGAGGATGTTATATGGGGTGCTAAAATTGGCACAGTGTTCAAGGGTGGAACCAAATTTTTAGTGATTATAGTGAAGGGTGTTGTTATTCAAAGACATAAGTGTTGTTGTGCTTGTCTTGATCTTGTAATTTTTGTGAGGAATCTTGGTTCTGAAATGACTAATGGGGACTTTGGAGAGCTCTATCCTATGCATAGTAAGGTGGTTTTTCTGAAACATACAGAGATGGATAGAGGTTGGGTTATAATACCTCTGGCATAAATTAGTTTTTTATCACAGGAAAGTTCCATTCAATTGAGGTCATTTAGAAGTTCTGCACCACAGTTGGTTACTTCTTGCCACCTTGCCACAGCTCCTTCATGTGCTTCCAACAGCCAAGAGATATTAATTGATGTGTTTGAGTTTGAGTTAGTGACTTGGATGGTTCTGACATCAAGTTTTAGTCAATTGGAAAACTGTGGCATGGTAATAAAAATGATGAAGAAGAATGAAAGCTCCAGGGTTTGGTTTGATGTTTGGATTTCTACTATTTCTAGATTTTCTTGGAATAATCTGAAGGGTAAAGCTTGGTATGATTTTCAGAAATTGATTCTAGCAAGATGGGTGAAAGAAAGATTTGGTGAGGATTTATTGGCGGAAAAGTCACTGGTTGATGGGTACTCTAAATGTGCAAAGCAGGATGATACTGACTTGGCCTTTGACCTTTTATTAGCAAGAGTTGTCTACACATTGAATTCAATCTTCAGAGGATATTACCAAAGGGGATGTTGTTGGAAAGCTAGCAGTATTCTAGCCACAATGCAGGCAAAAGCTGTAAAGTTTTTTGCAAGATTTTGGATTCGTCTTAAATCAGTGAGATCTGGAGTCATTACCTATTTTCTTGTTTCATATCAAATGCTTTTGAAGATGGTTAATGCTTACGTAAATGGAGTTATAAGGTTCATCTGCCATGCTGAATTTTTTACCTCCAGAAGTAATATGCATATGGCTTCAAGTAACATTATGGCATTTAAAATGGAGGGGGCAGATTTTGAGAATTGGAGAGTACTTCAGAAGGAGCAGAGTTGCCCTTTATAGTTTCATTATGAGAAGGTAGATGTTATTTTCCATTTGTTTTACAATGGTAGAGGGGCCCTTGAAAGATTACAAGATTCCAGTGGTTCAGGTGTTGTTGAAGCTGTTATCCAGAAGCAAAATGTTTGCGCTAGCAATGTTATGACAATTCATTCAAGTTTTGTGGTTAATGGTTGGAAGAATTTTGGGAATTTTGTAACACTCCAAGACTTTGAGAGGCTTGATACATTTACTGGTATATCTAATGAATTGAACTTGAGTGGAATCAGCTACATCCAAGTCAAACAAATTCCTCAGCCATGGGATAAGTTTGTCACAATATTCAAAGGAGGTAGTACAGTGAACTTTCGAGGAAGAGTTGTTATGGGACGGTGGCAACTAAATTCCTCTAATGTTTGGAAATTCAATGAAGATCGCGAGAATTGGCTTCCAGTTGCTGAATTAGCTTTGATTGAAGACAAATGTGACCAAGTTCCTCCTGTTGCATGGCACCAAATATTGGAAAGCTGTATTGGGATTGTTTAGTTTTGAGTTACTGTCTTTATGCAGAAATCTCTCATTTTTAATTGCTTCCAAGGATTGAGGACAAGCCTTGTTTTAAGGGTAGGAATTGTCAGGATATAGGGTCTAAACGATGTCGTTTTAGTTTTAATGTAGGAAATTTATATATACCGTGAAAAACATCAAAAGGAGCATGTTGATTATGAATGAAAATTCTTTCCTCTGATTTCTCTCTTCCTCCCCGGGTCTTCTTCTTCCCCGTTCTTTGCTCTCCCTCTATTCTTCTGTGACTTCTCTCATTTCTTCTGATTTTCTCCCTCAATTCAATTCTGGTTTGGTATTTTGGGTCGAAGGGCATGACAAATTATCCACTCGGAAAACCCAAATATCATATGGACAAGGCCCAATGCCCCCATTTAAATAAAATAAAGTTGCAATTTGAGTCCTCCAACTTTGCATTTATCACAAAACTCATCCCTATATTTTGCATTTTGTAACAAATAAACTAGTACTTCCTTACTTTAGAAGAGTCAACTTACTTTTTATGGATACCACACCTAAAATAGATAATTTGATATCATTTATTTCATTCATGTCTTTACTTTTAAGTGTGAGTTAGTAATAAATTGCACATAATTATACTAGTAAAGATGATAAAAGTAAAAAATTCTAAAAGTTGACTCTCCTATTATAATTTTTTTTTTTTTTTTTGACGTGAACCATACTAATAGAATAGTAGGGAGAGAATGTGCTAAGGTTCATATTTACTTACAAAAGTGAATCTTTAACGAGAATACTTATTAAGATGATGAAAATGAATGTTCACATGCATACATAACCTATATTCTTTGCTTAAAATTACAAATTTTAGTGGTGAAAGGAAAAATGATATTCGATAATAATTGAATGGTTCATAACGAGACTAGTATTCTTCTAAAATAACAATTATCGTCCTTTTTAAAAATTTTTAAAAAAAAAATTGAAAGAAACGACCTCGATAGGAAATTAAACAACCGGCTCAAAATTTAAACTTAAAAAAATCTGATTTTCCTCGTCGTGAACACGGACGGACCACGTAAGATGCCCATTTCCAGAAATTATGGGGGATTCATCGGCCATCTCCTCCCGGGGAGTCCTGACGGTTGATTTTTCGAAAGAAAAAAGCTTGGCGTCGTTTCAATGGCGTCCCCTAGAGTTGATATAATAGAATTGCATAAAAAAGTAATAAAAAAAAAACTCATGCTAATCGATTAAACCGCATAATTATTCCACCAGAAGCAAAATCAAATCTCAAATTTTCCCAGGTATATTCAAAATGCTCCATTGTTATTATTCTTATATTCAATTCCTTTTTTCTTAAGCGTTCATCAATGGCAAGAACAAAATTCATCGATCCATTGCAGGTTTGAGATTTGATTTTTGCCAAAAAGGAGTAGAAAAGATGTTGGGCTCAATGCTTACGAGATTACTCCTGTACGTTATTTTATTTTATTACGGACAAAGTTCGAGATTACTCCTGTACGTTATTAGTTTATACGCTAATTTACTTTTTTATTTTTAAAAAAATCTTTTTGTAAAATACATAGATAGTTAATTAATGTTGTTTCAGGATGGTCTTTGGATATCTTTATCCAGCGTATGAATGTTTCAAAGTACTGGAAAAAAACAAGCCAAAGATCGATCAGCTTATATTCTGGTGCCAATATTGGTATATACTATATTCTATCATTTTGTTGTGCATGAATTTGAAGGTTAAATTGTAATTCATGTTTCTTGCTTTAGGATTTTGATTGCTGTCATAACGGTATGCGAAAGAGTTGGAGATCTGTTCCTCTTTTGGTAAGACTTTCCGTTCTCTTTTCACGATACCGAATCTTCTGTCCCACAATTTGTATCACTGTTCAAAATGACGTGCATAATGGCAATTTGACTATATATGCATAATCACACTTCATTTGCCTTTTTGTAGGTTACCTTTGTATGCCGAAGCTAAGGTTGCATTTGTTATTTACCTGTGGCATCCTCGAACAAGAGTACGTAATATGTTTATTTCTTTTTCACCAAAACTAGGTCGAAATACAAACAAAAACAATGAAAACGAAACGCTGAACCCCTTCAATGTTGGCTAATTAGGTATTGTATTTATTTTCCAGGGCGCAACACAAATTTACAATTTCTTTATAAAGCCGTACGTGGCCGAACACGAGAAAGAAATCGATGGGTATTTGCTACAATTGAAAAGCAAGGCTATGTTCACAGCCATGGCGGTATGGCAGCAGGCTGCATTATACGCCCAGAGTAAATTCTTTGAGATGTTGCAGTATGCGTCTTCTCATAGGGCTACCATGGCACCGGCACCGGCACCGGCACCGGAAGCGGCGTCAGCACCGGCGTCGTACTTCAAACCAGCCTAGAAAGTTTACAAAATCTTTTACTAGTAACTCTTGTTTTTGCTCAATAGAGAAGATTTTGTACACTTTTTTATATGAGGTTTTCTTTTTGACAGTTTTCTTAGGTTTTTGTTAGAAAATTAACATACATGTAAAATGAGTTACATTTTGGTGATTCATATTGCCTTCAAATATGTGAATTTTTGTGTCGACATTCCTCAATTTTAATGGGTAATTGTTAGGAAATTGACATACATGTAAAATGAGTTACATTTTATATTGAATTTTACAATCAATATTTGGTTCGGTGATTCGTGTTGCGTTCATATTTGGATTTTTGTATTAACATTTTGCAATTTTAGCATTACCAGTTTAATTATTCATGTCGACTCATTCAACCTTCGAACATTTTAGATTATGTTGTTTCTTTGTGTTGTATCCACGTGTTGTATACACTACTTATTCATATTTAGATCCACGTGTTCACATATTTATATATTTAGTACTCTCTCCGTCTCATTCAAAGAGTTTACTTTAAAATGTGTACAACATATTATTTAAGAAAGGGTTGAGTTTTGATTTTGAAAAAATAATTTTATAATATAAAAAGTGTATTAAAAATATAAAAATATATAATTAAATAATAAAAAGTTGGTAAAAATTGATTATAATATATAACTGAACGCTTTGAATAAAACCAAAAAAAATATATATATTACTCGTTTAGTTACTTGCGTCTGACACGTTTAACTCATAAATTCATCAAATATCAACTTTGCATCTGCCGACTATATGCCCTCCTAACTAACATTTAGGTTCTTTAGTCACATTAAACATGGAAGACGCCAGAATTTACTAGAACTAGAAGTAAGTTAAGAGTTTGACCACCGCACTCCTCTTCCCCCATCCTTGGTCTTGTTACGAGACGGGGCCCACTGACCAAAACATCATTATATTCACATGCCACTCAAAAAGTCAATGTAAGAAAAATCATCAAAACCAAATCCGATTCCAAAACCCACTATTACTTTTACCCCTTTTTTCTATACTTTTTAAATCTTACCCACAAATGGCAACCGCCCGCAACCCATTCACTTCGCAATCTCTACAGACTTCGCTTCAACACCTGCCACGTACACCTCGTTGCGAGCGTCGGACGCAATCTGTCCTCCCACGTGTCAAACCCTGAGAGGTCGACAAGAGCAGTCAAACAGAACCCGTAAATTTCAATATCCAACGGGTCGCCCTGCCCCAGGTGTCCATAATCAATGCCCCCAGAGAAAACCATCCATTAAGCGCAAGGTACAACCAGGGGAAGCGCAACTGAGTTGTACTTAAAGGGGATCACGGGTTTCTGAGGATTGGACGGTGGGTATATTGTTTTTTAGCTCTCTTTTTTGCTCTATCTTTTTGGAAAAATGGAGGGAAACAATGTGATGAAGAAGAAAAGTCGAGGTGGGGGTCAGGTGATGGACGGTTCAGATATAATGGAGTTGGTTGAGAACGAGCAAGTCTTCAAGAACTTCGTGAATCATAAGTTCCAGGAATTGGATAGGGATGGCGATGGTAAGCTTTCGGTGAAAGAGTTGCAACCTGCTGTCGCTGATCTCGGCGTTGCACTTGGATTACCCGCTCCGGGATCTTCCCCTGAATCTGATCACATCTACTCTGAGGTTCCCTTTTATCTGTTTGATTCATATTGTTATTTTGTTCCTCCCAAGATTGCACCTTTCTTAAGCATTCGCCTCTCAAGAATCTGTTTTTCTGTAAACATGAAGTTGTAGTTATTGTCCCCTTTGGCCTTGGCTTGTGTTCTTGAAGTTCTTGAGTCTCTGGATTATGAAAATTGTGGAAATTTGAGAAGGCTTTCTGTAATTTTTTGAAGTTCAATTTGGGGAAAATTAGTCTGCTGAAGTATCCCTGGTGAATATAATGTATGTTTGTTCGTATGATTTAGGTTCTTGAGGAGTTTACTCACGGAAAGCAAGGGAAAGTAAGCAAGCAAGAATTTCAAGAAGTTCTTTCTGACATTTTAGTAGGAATGGCTGCTGGTTTGAAGCGAGATCCCATCGTAATTCTTCGTATCGATGGCGATGATCTGCATGAATTTCTTCAAGGCCCAGGTTTTGAACCGGAGGTGCTTTCGATTTTCTCGGAGATCGAAGAACCTAATGGAGTGCTTCAAGATTACATCGTCAAGGTGTTGGAGAAACTTACAGTTGCTCAAGGAGTGCCTCCGGCTTCAGATCCTTGGGTTAGAATCCCTGTATCTTCAATGTTCTCGCTATTTGATATATGATCCATATAGCCGATCTGCGTAGTGGGACAAAGCTTAGTTGTTGTATGATTCGGAACTTCTGTAGTTAAGGTGTTTCATTTCTGTTCTGCTGTAGGTTCGGAGCAACATCATTGAACCGGCACTGCAGTCTTGTGTTGGTGTTACTCAGCAACCTGTAACGCAGGAGATGTTTCTTCATGAATTTAAAAAAGTTGTTGAGAATGTGGCAAAGCTTCTTAAAGAGCAGCCTGTGATTGTTGCACACAGTGAGAACACATTCGATGGAAGCGGGATTCGAAGATTGTTATCCAACAAATTTGAGCTGGATAAGGTAATACTTCCTCAAACTTGAATCAATTGTGCAATTATGAAGTTCGTTATTTACTGATTAAATGGTCTCGTAAAGGGATTATATTCTTACACGTTAGTTAGTTTCCCTCTGTTCATGAATGATTAAGTCTGCATAGTTTCCCTCTGTTCATGAATGATTAAGTCTGCATATTTGATGTCCTGCTCTGCAGACTCTGGATACTGTATTAAAAAGTGTTCCCAAAGATCGCCACGGCAAAGCGTCGAAAGAGTATCTGCGCGTCGCGCTAGATCTTCTGGCGCCTTCATCCGGCCTACCCCCAATCGGCGCCGTTGATCAGGTACTAATTTTGGCTAAAAGTATTGGTAAATCAAAATGCAAGTTCTTCTGTGAAAATCCCAGATGAACTGATGCTTTCTGTGCTCTTTACAGATGGACAAGATCATAAATGAGGCGTTTAAGATGATGACTGCGGATGATGGGAAACTGATCAAAGAGGAAGAGTTCAAGAAGATCTTGACGGAAATTCTGGGAAGTATGATGTTGCAGTTGGAAGGCAATCCAATTTCAGTTTCTACGAACTCTGTGGTGCATGAACCGCTTGGATCTTCTTCCACATTCCTGGAAGCTCCTGCTTCTTAATGGCCTTAAAGAGCTGTGGGCAACTCTTGATGAACGGAAGTAGAAAGAAGCAGAAAAACCACGGCTGCATGGATATTATTGATGTGCAGTTCAATAGTGCTGTAATAGTGCATAAACATGTGTCAAAACACAGTTGATTCTCTTATTATAATATGCTCTTAGTTGTCTAATTTTTACCTAAATCGATAGTAGGCATAGATTGCATAATCTCTATAACAATTTTACTATTTTCAAAATACTAAGGGTCTCTTCGTTTAAGTTGTGATTTTTTAAATAATTTTTTAATGTAGAAAAGTATTGGAATATAAAAATATATAGTTGATAGTGAAAAAATGTATTCAAAAATGATGAAAAATTATTATAATTTATTAAATTAATAGCAGAAATCAAACACAAATGATAAACTATGAAAACATTGTTGGATGTGATGAGATTTAAAACCTATTTTGAACTATAGCTTTATAACTTAAAAATTATATTAAAAATATAAAAAATTATATTAAGAAAGAGCTCCTAGCATGTCCAAAATAGATTCTAGATCTCATATTATTTGATCTTACATTTTTTTTTACTATGACTCAAGTAAAATAAAAGGAGTTGTTTTATTATTTTTTTTTTATAATTTTACACATACACATTTTATGTAAGATATCAATAATTGTGATCTTACTCCTGTCTCAGATTGTATCATGCAAACTATGGTAGGCATCAATGTATTCTTTTGTATTTAGTGATCAAGGCCTTAATGACGCCTGCAAAATCATACTTCCGTCCTTGGGCTTGGAATTCTTCATCAGATATAGCCTTAGCATAAAAATAGAACGCAAAACAAGCAATGGTTGGGCCAGCCCAAAATATCCAATGGCCATCCCAAAGGTGGCCCCCTCTCACGAGGGCTGCCCCGAAACACCTAGCCGGATTCATCCCGGCTCCCGCGTACCCCTTCTTGGAGGTCACCGTCGTCGACACAAACACTAGAATCGCCACGACAATTCCGATCACCGCGCAAATCATAACCATGCCCAACGATTTCTTTAGCTGAGGATAGTAAGCGACCCAAACCGCACTAAGCAATAAACAAAACGAACAAAATGTCTCTATCCAGAAGGCTTGGGCCGTGCCGATTCCGGTTGTAATGGGCCCATCCGGGCCTGGGATTACGACGGTGACGGTGCAACCTCCGAGACTGAATTTATCGGCGATGGATCTATCAACTATGGCCTGGAATGCAAGCGCGCCCAAGATGCTGCCGAGGCATTGGGCGGAAATGTATATTAAGGCCCGAGAAAGCGAGATCAGGCCCACCAATGCGGCGGAGAAGGTGATCACTGGGCTTAAATGGCCGCCGGAAACTGGGAAGAGAGCTAATATTATAAGGGCAATGGTGGTGCCTATGAGAATTCCCAGAACGAAGTTAGGCATTGCGATGTCAGATTGGAGGGTTGAAATTACAATTCCATCCAACATGAACATTAGTACAGCTGCGCCAAAAAGCTCTGCAAAAGATGCTCGCAAAACCTGTTTTAAAAAAACGAGTTGGGTAACTAGTTATGAATCACAACGAATAACTCAAAAATTAAGGGACGGAAAAATAAAAACCAAAACAAAAAAAACTAACTTGAGGGGAAAGAAGCTCATCCAAGCCAACCCTCTCTCGAAGAGTATAAGAGCTTTGCTTTTGGTCATCTTTCTCGTCGTCTAATCTGAAACAAAATAATATTATAAATACGAATCTTCTCATATAACCAACGAAACATTATATATAGTGTGATAAAGTAATTACGGTGATGGCGGAATTTGTGACGAGATGTCTCCCACGTCCACCAATACTTCCTCTCCATGGACAGACATAGATGTGAAGTGTGCTAATATTATGTATACGTGAATTGGAAGCTTAATTTGGTGATGAAGATTACGCAAATGAGAGTACGCAATGAAAATGATAAGGTCTATTATTACTGTAGTATTATGGTTTTTGTGTGCTTTATTCGGTCGTTTTTGTATTCTCCAAAAAAAGTTGAAATTTTACCACATTTTAATAAGTTAAAAATATGTAAACAGACAATATCGCTCGAAGAATAAACTGATTCCATATTCTCAGTGCCCTTACAATATTAATTCCACATTTGTTTTTCGTATAACTTGTAAATAACAATAATCCAAAATATCGTTCTGTTTAATACTCCAGTACAAAGCCTTTTTACAAAATATTTTTTTTAAAAAAATTTTCAAATAATATATATATATATATATAGTATAGTTATCCAAAATTCGTTTATTAATGAGAAATTTGCTCTATTATCTTAATTTTCAATAATTCCTTTAAGCATAGTATTTTAGTTTTTTGATAAACCCCATGTTACACTCCGAATTTATAGTAGCTCTTGGTATATTCTATTCTTCATAGGCATTGCCAAATCAGCGTTTGGCTGTAGTTTGCAAAAAGACAGATGCCAGCCTCAACTTCTTTTTTTTTTTTTTGGTTCAAAACGAGATTTGAAATAACTTACCATATAAGGCCGTAAACCTATATCGATTGAATCCTCGTTTAGATAACCCACATGATAATTTTATTGCTATTTGTATATTACACCTTAAACATCTCCAAAAGCTTTCCAACTTTTACAACATATCACATCACATAGTTTAATTCTCAAGCTCTAATCAAAGCTGCCTTCATGACTTCTACAAAGTCATACTTATGACCTCGTACATGGTATTCTTCATCGGATAAGGCCTTTGTATAAAAGTAGAACACAAAACAAGCGATGGTTGGGCCGGCCCAAAATACCCAATGTCCATGCCAGAGTTGGCCTCCTTTCACAAGGGCCGCGCCAAAACACCTAGCCGGGTTCAGCCCAGCACCCGTATACCCCTTCTGGCCCGTCACCGACGTGGATACATAGATCAAAATCGCCACCACAATTCCGATGATGGAGAAAACAACGGCGTGGCCCAAAGTTTTCATCAACCGTGGATGAAACCCAATCCCAAGTGCAGTAACCAGCAACGAAAACGTACAAAATGTCTCGATCCAAAAGGCCTGGGCTACGTCGAGCCCAATCGTAATTGGGCCGTTCGGCCCAACTTCAATTTCTAAAATGCTACACCCTCCGAGATTAAATTTATCCGCAATGGCAGTGCTGACCACGGCTTTTAGGGCCAGGGCGCCCAAAGTGCAACCGATGCACTGGGCCAGCAAGTACATCAAGGCCCTCGAAAGTGAGATCAGGCCCAATAACGCCGCCGACAAAGTAATAACCGGGTTGGCGTGCCCACCCGAAATCGGAAACAGGGTCAACAATACGATTCCAAGAACCGTACCCATGAGAAATGAGAAAACCAAATGGGGCATAGGGATGTGAGATTCGACGGTGGAGATGGCGATGGTGTCCATCATGAAAATCATAACCGCTGATCCGATCAGCTCTGCTAATGCCCCTCGCAAAACCTGCAAATTATTATCGTGATTTATGGACGAAATAAAGTTGAAAATTTTATATCGCGTTTCATAATAATTAGTATATGTAACACTGACATCCGGAGAAAAGAGTTCGTCCAAGCCAATCCTTTCTCTGAGGGTGTAGGAGATTTGCACCTTCTTATTATCATCGTCATTTCGATAGTCAAATCTGCATCGTTTAAGGAAAAAATTAAGAGAACTTACAAGTTGCAACTAATGAATGAATCAATCGCGAAAAATAAACTTACGATGTTACTGAAATTTGTGAATTCTCTCCCATATCTACGACTCCATGGCCACCATTGACAGCCATGTTGATGGTGGGAACTAGGAAGTAACTTAATAGAGATTTTATAGTAGGAACTAGGAAGTTTAGTTTAGTAGATTTTGTCAAATTCTGTGTAATAAATGTGTTAGATCGGTAGTAGTAGTAGTAGGAGGAGAGGCGTGTAATGAACATTTTACAACGAATATGAAATAACAAACAAACAAACATGGATGAAACGTAGGGATGAGCTAAGCTACATGATAAGGCAAACCGAATGAGAGTTTTCCAAATCTAACTCCCAAACAATTTGTTTGGTCAATCTCACACTCAAAGCAATTTATTTGGAAGAATTATCTAGAGCCAAGTAATTATTTATTACTCCCCTATCCTACTAAATGAATTTTATTTTAAAATAAGTTTTTTTCGATGGTATCTTTAATATTTTTTATTAAAAAAGGGGATGAAACACGGTTTGACATATATAAGAGCTCCTTTTGAAGTCATCCCAACGTTTGATGCTGTCCTTCTGCAATGTACCTACACCTGCGAGGATATCCTTCATGTTTCACTGCGACGCCTTACTCATTACGAAGAATGGATCATATATAGAGAGAATATGAGAGTCATTGTGGCATACTTTTTGAATAGCATATGTCCTTACTATTTATAAGTAAATTAATCTCGAGTTATAGTGGAAGACAACTGAATGTGAACCGTTATGGATATAATGAGGTAACAGTTATAAAAACAATAGAAATAACATCAATAAAATTAATAACGGTCATAATATCAATACTGATACACGGGAGTTACGAGAGGATAAATGTGGAATTATGTGAGAGTTTAGTGAGAGGATAATTGGGGGGTTAGTTATAAGTCCATCCATTCATTGCCCTACATCCTAAATAAAACTTAATGGAATTTTCAAAGTTAATTTCAAAAAAATTGAGCCATGTAAATTTGACCATGTCCCTAGGCCTAGCCTAAAAGGGTATTCTTGGTATATCAAGAAATATGTAGAATCTACAATTAATTCGCATTTGAAAATAGTGATATTAGTGAAAAAATTATATTCTCTCAATTGCATTTGAGGAATTCATTTTGGAATTGCATATTGTAACTAAAAAACAGTCATATTTTTGAATGTTTCAAATAGAAATGAGAGAGTAACAAATTATACATGTTAGGTACAAGCAACATTGTATAAGTGGCAACAACACGATTGGTCCTCCCAAAATTATCTTCTCCCTTCTTTTTAATCCCACATTGTTGTACTGTCGCAAGTAACACATCGCACTATGCGGAGGCAAAAATTCCAATAAATTGTTACAAAAACAAGTATGTTTTGTTAACACTCTTAAGCAGTTGCATGTTATCAAAACATTATTATTGACGAGGAAGAGAGGGATTGTTATTTTCATGTTACAAAAATTAAAATCAAAATTTGACAATCTATGAATAATTATAAAATGATAAATATATTTTTCTTCCAACACGGTTGGAAATTGAGTTTGTAACTTGACCCTCGTATTATATTGATATCCATTTTACATCTGTTCTTTCTTACAATTTGATTATAAAGAATACACACATTGATGGATGATGAATTTAAAATAGCGAAATTAATAACTTCATAAATGGATCGTCGCAAATGTGCTGTTATACTCTAAATTTATTTTGTGATCGTGTACATCTACCTCTCCCAAGGTTTTGACGAAATTACAAATACATACATGTGGTATGATCATAGTTATAAAATCGATCCATATTAGTGATGGTTGAGAACGAATACAAATTTTCATGAGGAAATTCATCATCGGTTGGTAAAAGTTCTGTTCAAATTCATTTATTCAGTAAATTACCGAACATAAAAACCACAAGTGCAACCATACTAAAAAGATAGACAAAAAATGAAACAATGACACAGAACATTGCCAAAAGTGCAATTTTTCCAGTTCATAATGGATCCGTTTTGCATATTATACAAATTACTTATTTGTAAACTACTCGATAAAAACGTGAAATGAAATAATAGACCATACAAACTTTAGCTACTTTTATTAATTAATTGAGTTCCATGTTTTAATTTTTTATTATCACAAAATATAAACAATAGAGTAAATTAATTACTACATAGATGAAGATGGTCATTACATTAATCACATTCAAACCGAAATTCATGCTCATAATATCCTTCCAACTAAGCAAACCAGAAACTTACACAACTTAATTGACAAGTGAGAAAGTATACTATATCACTATAAAGATCATTTATGTAAGGCGTGACCGGAATCTCCTCCGATTTGGGTCAACGATGTGATCCAGTCAAAGTCCTCACTATGCCAACGAAATCATGCTTGTACCCTTCCACGTGGAAATGATCGGCCGGAATAATCTTAGTGTAAACATAAAACGCAGCGCACGCAATCGCCGGCCCAGCCCAAAACACCCAATGCCCGTCCCACAAATGCCCACCTCTCACCACCGCGGCACCGAAGCACCTCGCCGGATTCATCCCGGCACCGGCGTAGCCCTTTGTTCCGGTCACCGTGGTAGACACGAACACGAGCAGCCCAAGCACTATTCCGATGATCGAAAAAACAGTCACGAGGCCCAGCCTCTGTCTTTGACGATGATCATAGGCGATCCAAATGGAAGCAAACAAGAAAATGAAGCTGCAAATGACCTCCAACCAAAAGGCCTGGGCCGTCTCTAGCCCAATCGTGATTGGGCCGTGTGGGCCTGGCGCGATCACCGTGAGTGTGCAGCCGCCGAGCGAGAAAGTCCTCTCGATGGCGCTGCTGACGACGGCCTTTAGAGCCAGTGCACCGAGGACGGCGCCGAGACACTGCGCTATGATGTAGATTATGGCGCGGGAGATTGAAATTAGGCCCACCAACGCGGCGGAGAACGAGATGATGGGGTTTATATGGCCGCCGGAAACTGGAAACACGGCGATTAAGAGGATTGTGATGATAACGGCTAGGAGAATAGACATGATCAAATTTGGCATTTTGACTTCGGTCTCAATTGTGGATATGACTATGGTATCGATCATAAAGACCAAAACAGCCGAGCCAAGAAGCTCCCCGATCGATGCTCTCCAAACCTGCAACACACTCGACAGGTTAGAAGTGATTCGTCAACTTATACATGACTTGACACGAAAACATGAATTGACACCAGGAATACTAACATTCAAGGAAAAAAGGTCGTCCAAGCCAAGCCTTTGAGCTAGGGTGAAAGATGCTTGCTTCTTTTGATCAGGCATCCGGGGTTCTGACCTGCAAAAGTAGAAATATGAGCTGCATGCAAACTAACAAGTTCATAAATCATTTGTTCCACAAGAAGCGTCAAACGATACATCTGCTTACGAGTCACAAAATAAAACCGAAAGAGTGTATGCACTTACTTTGGGGTGGAAGACAGGGGCTGAATTCGATTCCCAGAAGAATGGTTTTCTTCTTCCATGTTCACAAACACAGATTCACCATTGCTACCCATTCTTCTCCTACTGCCGACAAGCTATGGTTAGATAGCTGCTTGGGAGTGTGGTGTGCTTTATAAGCATGTTGATGTATTTATAGCGATCAAAGTCGAAGCCCCACCTAAGTAATGGCATTTAATATTGTAATGTTATTATATTATAATATATCCATCCATATTGACTTCAGCTGCAACTATCCACATTACTGTTGCCTCTATTATTGTGAATTGTGGCACTCCTTTTTTGTCTCATTACCAAAAATAAAAATAAAAATAAAAATAAAAATGAGTGGTGTGCATAAAACTGAACATCCATTGGGCCTGACCCAATGGACTAAAGCGAGAATAAACAGTAAAGATAAAAAGATGCATAAGAAGCTCAGAACCCTGCTTAGGTTGGACAGATCCCTAAAACCGAGCCAAGTAGTGTCTCGGTCAAAGGCTTAAGTTGGATAGATCCTTAAGACCGAGCCATCTAGTATCCGTCAAATGTTTAGGTCGAACAATGACTTCGGTATGCCTTGCTAGTTTCCCTCGTCTATATTCTGATAATCGGCCTAACCGAGCTAAGACAGTTAGGTCGGATTAAGCTATTTCACTGACACAGTAGGTAAAGATCATCATAGAGTTAGGTATATATTTTGAAATATATGCAGAGATTTCCCAAATCTTCAAAGAGGAAGAAGCCCATGAAATCCGGTCAGGACATTACTAAACGTACACGCCACGCTAAACAGAGGGGAGCAGGTGAGCTTGTCAATCATGAAGGTCCAACGGGCATATCTCAGTCTGGAGGTATATATACTAAGTCTTCCGACTTAGTGAGGTACACAACATTTACCATTTGAGCTCTTTGTCAATACTGTTCATCTTCTTCCACCTCTTTAACTTGATCGTCGGAGCCTATACAGGGGGGAAAACCCCGCTCTTCTCTTGGTTTATTACAGTTGTGGCCGAAACAGTCTTCAATCACAGTCCTCTTCATCATTCTTACTGATCCGAGCTACCCAGCTCGGTCCCCAGTTCGGTCATTTCCCTTTGCCGTGAAGTTTCGCATCAATTTGGGCTGTGCTATTCAAAGGAGTTCCTTGGGCCGCAAGAAGCATCACAAGACGAACATTTTTGCGTCACATCAGCAACATTAAAAATAAATGATTTGTTATCGTAAATAAAATTAAGACAAAAATACATTTAGAAACATCACTTTTTTCAATGTTTAAAAATACATATTTATTAGAAATTAACATGATGCCAAACATTTTCAGGAAAGTCACACAAGTGGATTGAACATGATAGAATATTATTCATTAATTCATTGACGAATTTTCAATTATTTCTAGCTAAATTATACTAAGTCTCAAATTAATTTTCTTAGTGTGTCTCTTTCGTATTAATTACCGTAGAATTATTAATACCATGTATTAATTAATTATTTGGTGTTTAATTAATTGATCAATCTCGATAACTTAATTTCTTAATTTGTTGGCTGCAGAAAAAAAAAAAAGAAGCAAAAATCACAATTCACACATCAAGATACGCATTAATCATTCGGATCATGCACAGACGTGAAGCTATATAAAATGAAAAGAAACAAAATTCAATAGTTGGATGGTTATTTTAACGGAACTGTAATCTTTCCGATAATATATATTCGAGTTTTTTCTAATGATTTTTTAAAATACTTTAATGCATCAATATTTCCCTCAACTTTATCAACATATGATCTTCTGGGATCATGTTTCTGATTTGCTTAGCTAAGTATTTTGATGCCAACTACTAAAATATTGTCACACTTCGTCAGAAACAAATCTTCAAGTTCACCAAGCCCAAGAAATCAGGCGAGTGATGTTATTTGTTGAATCTCAACTCAACAGCTCCCTGCTTTTTCTTTTGGGATGAACTCTTTTATTTAACTCCGATGATTAAGTTAGAAGAGAAAGAGAGTAATATCTTAAAGCTAAGCTGGAATTCAATACCAGTTTAGTGATGAAACTATTGAGTATTTATCTTGGACAAAAGTAGAAAAGGCTCTAGCAGCCTAAGCTAGCTAGTCCTGGTGTCGTCTCCAAGTTCCACCACGTGTTCCCTGCATGCTATAAAGGGATCCTTAATATCCGCGCCCATTGTCCCGCACTAGCCAATGTCGCGCACCCACGATACTATAGCCCAGTCCGGTGCGGATAGGGTCAACTATAATTCACCTCGTCCTTAATCCAATATTCAACATCGGCCACGGATTAAGTCAGCACCCAAGTCATCCACAGATGAGGTCAACCCCCCATTCACCTCAGCATTAATCTACTATCCAACATTATTGTTAAATTATCCGATAATTCACTCTTCATAACAAATTTGTATGTAAAATTGTGTATTACTAGAGTGGAATCGTTATAATATCCCTAATAACGTAATCCAATAAATAGTGAAATCAGTGTTTACATATACATAATTTTAAAAGTGAACGAAGATATTCAACTAGTTGAAGTTGAAGGTGGGACTACATTTGCGTATGACGTTAAAGAAAAAAACAAAAAATATTCTATAAATATCAGCATTGAGCATCCCAACCTTTCTGGAAAACAAAGTCCAATGCAACTGCAAATGTGAAACCATCAGCCATTAAATTCATTGAGAGCTTGGAAATGCTGATGAAACTGAAACTAATTTATTAATGTCTAAAAAACACTAGACCAGAAGATTTAAGAATGACTGTCGTCATGCGTTCTAAATAGACAAAATTGAAAAAGTAAAGAATCAAACCCCCAATCTCTGGGTGGCTCGTGTACTGCACAACCGCCAGAACGCTGGAACACTAGTTCCTGCCTTTAATTTGTTCATGTCATGGATATGAATAATTGAATGAATATCACGGTAAAGCATACTACACATTTTGAGCCACAGATGTCCAACTCCAATCATCCAACAACCCTTTTCTACGCATTTAAATTTGGGACACATTAATTTTTGGTTGTTGCGCCAATTTTGATAAAACATAGAGAAACGTGAAGTAATGCTTGTGAATTACGTGAATAAGGTAGCAAGAAACTGCATTTTCATGCTCATTAAGACATTAACTAGTATAGTCTCCCAGTCTGAGCTGCTATGGGCATTTCAGATTTCCCTTTTTGAGTGATTGCTACCAAATTCATGCGTGACCTTTTATTAGGCCGGTCACACTTTAATGGTTTGAGTGAATGGTATATGGGACATATATTTTATTCGTCTTAGTAAAAGATAAAATGGTTCGTTTTAAGAAGTATACATATTTTTGTAGAAATAATACTTTATCTATTTCATTAGAAGCGTCCACTTTAATCAATGTACAATATCTAAAATAGTTAATTTGACAGATTTTATTCAATTTATATCCTTAGGTCGACCGACCGGGAATCAATAGATACATGTTGGCAATTTGTTGGCTTTAATTTTTGGTCAAATCTTAACAATAGAGTAACCAATCAAATAGTCTATCACCCATATTGAAGGGGAAAATTGCAATTTTGGTCTCTCAATTATACTCTCGTTATATTTTTAGTCCCTCAATTATTAAAACTCGTACTTTAAGTCCCCAAACTATCACTCTTTCACCGGTTTGGTCCCTCTTACCTGCAAGCTATCAGGTTACCGGTCATTTTGGGGTCAAAATAAAAAATATATAAATTATTTGGGCAAAATCATAATAACTCAAAACTTTTTTAGTGCCAAATCATACACGCTGCTAGCCCGTGCCTTTGTTTTTTATTTGAAGAAAAATTTCACTTTTAGTTTATTTTTTAAAAATATTTTGAGTTATTATGATTTAGCCAAATATTTTATGAATTTTTCAAAAGTATCCAAATTACCGTTGACTTTGTTAGTCAACCGGTAGCTTGCCGGTAAGAGGGACCAAACCAATTAAAGAATGATAGTTATGGGACTGAAAGTGCGAGTTTCAATAATTGAGGGACTGAAAGTGTAACGAGGGTATAATTGAAGAACCAAAATTGTAATTTTCCACATATTAAAGATTCATTTTATTCTTTATAATTTGTTACTTTCTTTTTTTTATATATAAATTTTTTGAAGGGCCGAGTGGGGGGTAGTGTGGGGTATGAGGGTAGAAAGTCAACTTCGAAACCATAAATAAAGGAGATAAGTCTAAGACATGCATGCAAGTTGTAGGATGTCAGTATCCTTGGTCCGATTGATACCAGTTCAATTCCGGCCCATCCCAATTAAATTCCATGTGATATCTAAAAAAGATAAATAAATAATGCCTTCGCACATAAAATTGTATAGGCTAAATTTAATAATTAAATAGTTTGGATCTAATTTTAGTTTAATATGCATTTTTCGTCTCTTTAAATAGTTCATTTTGTATTAGTAAATCAGTATTACGTAAGTATAAATTTGCTCCATTTTATATATTTGTAAGTATTTGGCTGTTCTTTTTTATGGGGTTTGAAAATAATTTAAAAAATAGGTTTTGAAAAATAATTTTATACTGTAAAAAATATATTGAAAATATTTAAAAAATATATGTAACTAAATAGTAAAAAATTATATTAAAAATGATAGAAATTAATTATAATATAATATATTAAATTTACAGTTGAAATTAAAATCAAAACGTAAAGAACATGCACTGTCTACCTTAGACATACGCAGCGGTGAGCGCAGAATAAAGTATTAGAAGGGGCGACCTTTCAGTACAATTTTTTTTTTTTGTCATTAAATAATATACATATTCAAGTATCAAAATATCCATAATGATATATGTTCTAAATTTTTTAAATAATAAATATAAAAAAATAAAAACAACTATTTATTTATGTCTGAACAATCAGTACCGGACACGCTAACAATACAATCATATAAAAAAACAATCATCACACAAACTATTAAATAATTATAATAAAAAAAATCGCAATCACAATTCTCTTCTTAAATATTCAATTATAGATTCATAAATATCATTGAAATAACATTGTTATAGTGTATAATCATTTATCACATATAATACAAAATTAAACAACTAACTATAAAAAAACATATATGATAAGAAAAATAAATAGAAGTAAAATAAATAATTAAACTCACAAATTTTTAGGTTTCAATGAGGCTAGAAGGGAGCCAACGGTGGCACAGAGTCGATGGCTGGCTGCAGCGGTGGTTGAATGGAAGGGGAGGGAGATGGCTGTTCATGCAAGAAGGGGAGTGGAGTTTGGGCAATTGGAATTCAATTATTGGAATTGATAAACTGAAATCAGGTGAATTAGTATATTAGAAGAATGGGTGGGGTTTGATTTGAAAATATTTGGTTTTCGTAATTGGCCCCTCAAAAGTTCTTTCTTACTTTTCCCCTTTAGTAGAACGACGTCGTTTCACTAAGGGGGAAAATTTTTTTAAAAAAAAAAAGATAAAGAAAGAAGAAGACGCTGGTCTTCTTCTTCAGCGAAGCAGCGGCGAGACTTCTTCATTTGCAGCGGCGACGGGGCGGAGCTAAGAGGTAGTATTACTACTACCCTTAGCTCCCAGCGGAAGGCGGGGCGTCGGCGCCGTCTTGCCCCGCCCTGTGTCCGCCGCTGGACATGCGCAAAGTTGAAAACTATATTTCACTCGAGTGGATGTAAATAATAATAAATTAGATCTTTGCAACATTAATTCTACCTTAACCATGAAAGTTATTAAACTTTCAAAAAACAAATATTAAAACCACGAGAAATTATTCGACACATTCACTTAATTGTAATAAAAATAATCTCACTCGATTTGATATGGATGGTCAGATCGAATCGATCCAAAACTTAACCCGATCTACAGGGTATTTCACCAGTTTTTGATTTTCTTTTTTTCCCCACTTGATTGGTGGATTTTTGTGGATGACAAAAGGAAAAAAGGGAAATTAAAGTGCCTTTGAATTTTCTCATTTTTTAATTTTTCTTCCGGTGGTGCCCATGGTGCCACGAAACGTCCTTGCACCTTAGCGTAGAAAGTTGGATGGTGGAGGAATTGGGAATTAAATTGGTAATTAATGGATCATCTCCTTTCGTTAGTTTGGATAAATGTTATACTTTCTCTTCCCCATTAAAAAAAGTTACTTTTAATAATTTTTTAAATATTGTAAACGAGACTCATCCAATAACGCAAGAGAAATATGTCAAAATACCTCATAAATAATTATACATTTTGAGCACATCACCCTTCTATTAAGACGAAAAACGAAAAATCTGTCATCATAAATTAATGTCATAAACAAATTCATAAATATTGTGTAAAATAAATTTAAGCTCCTCGATCTGTTATATTTTAAAGTTCATTTAACAATATTAAAATCAGTATTATATAAAAAGTGTCTCTTCTACGGTAACAAAAGGGAGTATATGTTTATTATTGATTGAGATTGAAAAGACACCTTAAGAATATGAATTTTAAGGCGGGGAACCACCCATGTGAATTAATCAACAAAAAACTATTTTCTTATTAATAATAGATGAGATATTTTATAACTAAAAAACTATTTTCTTAAAAATAGTCTATGCATAAAATATCTAAATATAAATATGCAATTAATGGTCACTTCTGCCCACGCATTTCTTGATGGACATCTTGCCTTTGTTTGGATCGCCCCAACCAGCTAATAAAATGAACGTAAACTATGAAAGTACGTAATTTTATTTTTTTTTTGAGGCGAAAGATAAAGTGCTATATTAAATGGCGTTAGAAACGTCTAATAACGTTCGAGATAAATAAAAGTATGTAATTAATTTGTTGATTCTTTATTACGGAGTATTATTTTTGAAATTTTTGCATTTGACACAACAGTTACTGTTTTAAGAAAGTAATTTAATTTTTGAAATTAAGGAAAGTCGTTGAGTATTATAGTTGGTATGATAACAACAATATGACAAAACCAGGCTTTTGCTTTTGGATAAATAATATTTTTATGTTACATCCATTTAGATTGACAACTTGGACATTATAATTTTTATTTTATTTTTTGTGTTTGTGAAGGAAACATTTTTCTCTCGTTTACTCAACTAGGATTCTTTGTCATTCTCATTCTGACTTCCCTATTTACTATTTCACAATATGATGTAAATTACAACGGAGACGAGATGAAACATGTTAATCTCTTCTCTAAAATAAAAATAAGTATTTATTTCCAATCGTAATTTAGTGAAAAAATAACATCATTTTACTTCAAAATAATGTCGTTTTACTTAAAATATTTGGTGAAACAACTTAATTTCGTTTGAACAAGACTCTTTAATTATATTTACGTAACATCTGCATGTCCCGTCAGTTCCATCATTACGTAGCTAATTGAGGTTAAGACCCTTATCAAATTAACGTCGTATAGTTAATCCTTTCATTCGTAGAATTATTCTTATAGAGAGATTCGGCTATTCCACGCAACAAGAAACCAAGAACATAATAAACTAAATTAAGTACCAACGAATCACATACGGCTATACACTCTACTTTTATCCACAGCTAATGTTTTGAACAATCAGACGAAGGCCGTGTTCGTTTTGGAGAATTTTGAAAACATATTATTCAATGGATCGGCTGATTCTCGTAGTAGTGAAACGTTACTAGCTAGCTTTACCATTCTAAGTACCAAATTAAACGCATATGAATCATTCTAAGGGTTTTAGTGGTAAACAGTTCTTAATGCGTTGGTCGACCAGCCATGTATGACTAAAATAAGTTGATGGAAAAGACGAAGCATTCCTAATTCCTTTTGTTTTCTCCAGCGATGGAAGGGCGGTCGTTGAATGAATACAAAGCATTTTCCTGGCCATGGCGGAGTCCGTTGTTTAATTAATGAATTTGCATGAACATTAATACGTGTAAACTTATGAAAATGGGGGTGAAGAAAACAATGGCGGATGTCTTTTCTTTTTCCTTTATTCTGACACCAAATGGATCATCATCTTTAACACAGATTTATATATAAATATATCTTTGAATAAAAGTGATGGACTTCACTAGAAGGATATTTTATGTTAGAAAAATCCATTCCCTCGATAATGTAGCTAGCTTAGATCGGCGATTTCTGTCGCATTTGACAACGTTAACGTCCATTTATTTCACAAAAATGCGAATACTCGTTCTCCCAAGACCATGGAGATGATCACTCATCGGTTGCTGCTGCTGATGTTCGTGTTACTCATTTCCAGCTCCAGATTTTCAGGCAGACTTCTTATTTCGCTGCACGTTAATCGAATTGATTTCTGTATTAATCTATCGATCCCTTATTTTCTTCTTCGGTTTTGTAGATTCATACGACCCTTTGGATCCGAATGGAAACATGACAGTCACCTTTGACATACTTCAATATACATCCGATGGCTATGTGGTTTGTATTCTGATCTTATTCGTTTTTCCGTACAATTCAAAATAAGACTCTTTATAAGTGAAGTGATGGGGGATCGCTGTTGCTGTAGGCAAGGGTGACGATCCAGAATTATTACCAGTATCGACACGTGGACAAGCCAGGGTGGAAATTGAGGTGGAACTGGACCAAAAACGAAGTGATTTGGGCTATGTCCGGTGCTTTTGCAACTGAACAAGGAAACTGTACGAGTTTCAAGTTTCAGAAGCCACATTCTTGCGTGGCCGCTCCTGATATTGTTGATTTAATGGCTGATGCAATGCCGCAGAACAAAACAGAGGACTGTTGCAGAGGTGGCTTTCTTGCTGCCATGGCTGTTGATCCTTCCAACTCATTCTCATCTTTCCAGATGACGGTGGGAAACTTGGACGGAAATTCTACGGGAAACCGGCCGGTCAATCTTACTCTTCGGGCCCCGGGACCGGGTTACACTTGCAGCCCGGTTGAAGACACGGTTCCGACCGTTTCTTCAGTTATTGGTGGCAGAAGAGAGGAACAAGTTTACAGTAAGTAGTACTTCATCCGTCCCTTAGAAAGAATCGTGTTTGAAAGCTGTACTTTCATACTTTGATTCATAAAACAGTTGTACCGTGTTAACCTTTTTCATTGGGCACAGATGGAGTTCTGTGACGCTGCTGAATGAATATTGGTTGGATGCTTAGAAAAAACTATTGGCGATATGAGGTCTAAAATACTAACACGTACGATTGCTCTGTTATTTATTTCCAGGGACATGGAAATCAACATGCACATACTCGAGTTATTTGGCGAACGAGACGCCAGTTTGCTGCGTTTCCCTCTCAACATTTTACAATCCTAAGGTGACTTCGTGCCCCTCTTGCAGCTGTGGATGCCGGAAAGCTGATCTAAGTAGAAAACAGTGCATTAGGTTTGTTCATCGTTGCTCACATTCTTCTTCTTCTTCCCTGGTTTTTCTTGCATTGAAAGTGTTTGATTGAATGTCGCAGTGAGGCTAGTTCCTCGTCGGACTTGATCAGTGATACCGATATGCTCCGGTGCTCCGATCATATGTGTCCCCTGCAGATTCACTGGCACGTCAAGAATAACTACATGGGTCATTGGAGAGTGAAGCTAACAATCTCCAATTTCAACTTCCGGCGAAACTATTCCAACTGGAATGTATTGGTTCAGCATCCTGGTTTTGGTCAGCCCACCACCACTTACAGCTTCAACAGCACAGTTCTCGCCACTTTGGGCGTTCCAGGTAACCGTATTCACACGCTAAAAATGACCCGTCAACCGATGAATTCAACCATGTAAAAAGTGACCGTAAACCCATATATGACTTGAATGGCCACCATGTTAGCTCAAATAAGTCTCAATAAAAAAAGTCACATGTTTATTGATAAAGTTTTTGTTTTTGGGGCAGATGAGGTTGCTCTCTTCTGGGGGATCAGTTCTTTCAATAACGAATTACTGGAAGCAGATGAATATGGAATCGGATCAGCAACCACGGATATTGTTTTGCGGAAGGATATGGAGTCGTTTACGCTGAGAAATGGCTGGGCTTTTCCCAGAAGAATATACTTCAATGGCGAGAACTGTGACATGCCACTTCCAGATACTTTCCCAGCTTTACCAAATGGCAATTCCAGGCAAAATCCCCGAAATTTCAGTATCTTAATCTTGATTTATTTGACTTACAAAATAATAATACTAGCATAGCTTTTGAGGGAGAGTCTTGTTTGGTAGACATTTTGGGCCTGATTTTGTTATTCCGGAATAGGCCAAGGCCCAAGGCTCAATGCCACTTGCTTCTATTTTTGAAAGCTAGTGTTGAGGTTCAGCCTTTGAATAATAATAGACAAAATGTACAGATGTGATTCGTTTTCTTTCATGCCCACCGGCCCATTTGTTCATGCTGTACAAAATTTGGCAAATAAATTGTTTTTTTTAAAAAAATTTATTTCAAAAAAGAGAGAAAATATTGGGCAAACTACAATTATCACATATGAGGTTTTTGGCATTTTGGATTTTTTATTAGTTAACTCTTGTGGTTTGACATGATTATAGTATTTTCTTTGATATTAATTTGATATATAAATTACATTTTAAATCTCGACATTCGTTTAAATTACCAATTACACTACATATATAATTTGATAAAATTACCAACAAAATTATTGACAATATGTGTTCGTTTGATAATATAATCATCTGATAACTAGCTAATCAACTTTGTGTTTGATAGTTTTACCATACAACTAGATTTATTTAACAATTTCACTAAAATTGATTTAGTAATTTAGATAAATTTGACTGAGTATTTCATATATTTGTGTATTAAAACTCGTTAAATTGCACTAATTAATAGATACTTGGTTCAAACTTAAAACTTAAAAGGGACAAAGCCAAACATTGCACAATTCAATTTGTATACATCAGACTATCTCGGAGCAATCACTGCCGGTGACAGAAAAAATCGTGGTAAAATCAACCTCGTACCATAGCGTGACACCAATACAAATCCTGTCCTTTTCCGGCGGCCGAAAGGTATTTCCTTTCTTCCTCCAAGGCTCCAACCCCACTGGGCGTCTCCCTTTCATTTCATGACTAACCATCCAATAGATATAGAACACATAAGTAGTAGTAGAAGTTGAAAGTTGGAAACTCCAAAGCCCAGAAAAATCAATCCATATTTGTTTCCAATTCCAAAAATAATCAAGGGAGTTGAGCTGAAGGGGCTCAGAATATAGATATTGGGGAAAAAAAAAAGTCAAGAAATTAGAAGTAATGGCTCCTCCTTCTCCTTCCCGCGATGGCAAAACCCAAGAAGTCAATGGGGAGTCCGCGGCTTCCCACCGCAGACCTATCTCCAATCTCCTTTTCATCATTGGTATGTATTTTTTAAAGAAAACCCATCTTAACTTATGCAGTTTTACCTACAAGAAAGGACAAAAATGATTGATTTTAATTGTTTGTTGCAAAATTTTATAATGGGCAGCTATGCAGACTGAGGCGCTCCCACTGGTGAGCAAGTTCCAGCTTGACGAGCAACCTTCTTCTGATGCCGTGTATACGTCTTCTGCTCTATTATTTCTCTGTTGATGCATCTTTTATTTGTGGGATTAAAGTATATGATAAGATGCCAAGGTTTAAGGTTTATAGGTCTTTTGCTAAAAATTGTGTATTTACAATGGTTTAAATGCTATTTTTACAAGATTTCATTCACTGAAGTTCAATTGGTTTAGTGATTCTTGCTTTAGCGCGATTGGATTATTATGTATTCACCAGCTAATGTTTGGCTCTTTGAGTATGTGTCATGTTCATGTATACTGGATGGTTTGTCCTGCAACCTAAACTTTATATGTGGATTGAGCAGGTATCCGAAAGGGGTCCCCTGGGTGCGCTACAGTGGCAAATATAAAGATTTTACTATTAATATTGTCTGTCCTGGAAAAGATGCAGCTTTGGGTGAGTAACATTCTTAGTATCACTATGTATTGTACCAAACTGATTATCTTTAATTGGTAGTAACAGTAGTTAACAGATTATTTACCTCAGGAGAGAAAAGCTGTACCTTCTACACAGCATATTGTTGCCAAGTGTGATATACAAACCTAAATCTCTTCCTTAATCCAGCTTCAATGTCATAAATATGTAGCTAATAAAAACATTGAGATCCATGCATCGATTTAGAAGTACTTCTTAGAAATGAATTTAAAAGTGGTAACAGTACATGCTATGTTATTCCTCAATTGATAAAATAGTTGTGACTTTGCCAGGGGTTGACTGCGTTGGCACTGTTTCTATATCTCTTGCTACATATGCCTCCATTTTAGCTTTCAAACCCGACCTTATCATAAATGCAGGCACTGCAGGTGGGTTTAAGGTATGATTCTTGCGCCGCTTTGTTTTCTCCCCCTTGGTGTTTCCGCGTTGAGTTTCCCCCTAAACCTGACTTTTGTACCCTATTACTGATACTTACCACAGTAGAGCTTTTTGCATTTATTCGAGGGGGGATGGTCTATCCTATGTTTGCAGTTGCAAATGTTTGCTTTCTAGCCATATCTGTTCATAATGTTTTCATTAAATTTATCAAGGTTTATTATTGTTGATTTCGTGTGTGTGGTGCACGCACGTTTGTACCTTCATCTTGCTTTCCTTATTTATTTTTGTCTAAAATTAATGAATAAGCTGATTATTTCATCAGGCAACTACTATCTGTTTAAAGTCTTGGAGGATCATTTATCTGTCCTTGCTCTCAATATCATAGGATTGAATTGAGCATTGTATTAGATCATGTGATCAGTGCATAATATCTTGTGGATTTCTACTTCAGGCAAAAGGTGCTTCCATTGGCGATGTGTTTGTTATATCAGATGTTGCTTTCCATGATAGAAGAATACCAATTCCCGTAAGTTTCTTCAGTTTTCCCACTCTGAATGATGTCCAATACATGTGTTCTTGAAGGAAATTTTTCATGATGTAATAACTGACTGGTTATTGAGCAATCATGACACGTCTGATCTGTGACTGTTTAATTTATTTTCTGTTTCTATGCTCAGTGCAGGAGTAAGAAAATATAATACATCTATTTTAGTTTGATATCTCTCTGTTGTGTAGCTGCATCAATACCGTGTGGAGCCCCATCAATGCATTTGAAGTTGTTGCTTGACGATTAACTTGAGTGTTGGAATTTTTTACCATCAGCATGTGAAAACATGTTTGAACGGATAAAGAAAAGATCGGCATGTCCTTCTGTAGCCCTCATTTTTAGAAAGAATTTTGCTGCTACTTCATTGCATGTCTAATAAGTAATAACTTGGTGGTAACTTAAATTGCATGCTTATTTGTTCAAGTTTCGGATGTAATAAAAGACATCAGATATGCCACAATCAAAGATTAGTGTGGATATGTTTGCTGTTTGTGTTCATGCCTTGAAATATCCACATGGTTATGGCAGATAATGCGAGGTAATACTTGGGTGCAATGCGAGGTAATACTTCTTATTAGAGGACGTGTACATAGGCTTTGGATCTCTACATAATGCTTTGTCTTCTGTAGTTCTACGGAGTCGATAATCTGGAGATATTCTTACTCATATGTTCAAGCAAAGAGCTACCAGTTGATGTCATTAAAGTCTGATGTGCTTGTTTTTTGGCTGCAGGTATTTGATCTTTATGGAGTTGGCTTGAGGAAGTCTTTCAGTACTCCTAACCTTTTGAAGGACCTTAATTTAAAAGTACTCTCCCTTTGCCAATTTTTTCATATTTTTGCGGATCTTTATTGTAGTGTTGTTTTACCAGAAATAAGTTGCAAAGATGTATCATAATACTTTTATGGAGACTATGAAGTTCAGAATTCCTTATGAGTTGTGTTTAGACTTTGTGATAACCTGTAAATCGAAAAATATTGATTCATCCAGATGAAAATACAGGTTGGAAAGTTATCTACTGGTGATTCACTGGATATGTGCCCTCAAGATGAAGCATCTATCAATGCAAATGATGCAACAGTTAAAGACATGGAGGTAGATTTTCCATGACCTTTTACTGATTTCTTTGAATCAGATGCTAGATCTTGATAAACACACTTCATGTGCAGAGATAATCGATGTTATAGTTTGTTGAACTGCTCAGATGACTAGGGATCTTATTGGATATCTTTCCAAGAACTTTTCTATGCACTTTTTGTGTCTGCTTGTTCTATTTTTATTTTCATTCCTTTGAGTGACTATGTAATCAAGTGCCGTTCACCTGTATTAGGCATACAAGTATTTACCTTGAAAGTTGAATTTACCCCTTCACTTCTAATCTGAACTCTGATTGAAAGATTCATAGAAATAACAAGCAAGGTTTAGGCTTGAGGAACCAAAAAGAACAAAATGCCCAGATAAAGTCTTACAAAAAATTTCATGTCTCTTGTTCTGTCAGAGTTGATCTAAGATTTCTTGCTTCTCTAATCGCATTGCATCTTACACTTCTTTTCTAGGGAGCAGCTGTAGCCTATGTGGCTGACCTTTTGAAAGTCCCTGCAATTTTTGTAAAAGCGGTCACAGATATTGTCGATGGAGACAAACCTACAGCTGAAGAGTTCTTGCAAAATTTGGCAGCAGTAACTGCAGCACTTGATCTAGCAGTCACTCAGATTGTTGATTACATAAATGGGAAGTGCCTTTCAGAACTGTGAGAAGTGGTTTCTACAGCAGATGCAACAGTGAATTGTTCGTCTTTCTTCTTCCTCTAGGGCATGTTACCCGCAGCGATAGATAAATTATATGTAACTTAGCACTTTTGAGGATTCTTTGCTTGTTACTGAATTCAGAATTTGTGTTACTAATTCCTATATTTGCCGTTTAAAGAGCGAAGGCCAATCGTGTCTGTTAGAGGAGGATGAATACAATAACGTTCTTCGAATCAGCTAAATCTGACTGAAGAATTTAAGACCATTTGTTTCTGGAAAAACTGTATTTTATCATTCTCTTTGCCTTCACCTGCTCACCACCTGATCTCTAACAGCTCAGTTTTATATAGTGATTCATGAAATGAGTGTTCCTCAACTAATCTATCTTTGAATGCAATAATTTACTACTTAGTGTTTCAACTGTCTGTCTTTTTAAGTAATGGAACTGAATTACACCAGCAAGAAGGATGGTTGAATGTGAGTATATATAGAAGCAGACTAATGGGATGGATTCTACAGAAACATTTTTGGCTGTAAGATTGCTCCATTTTTCCTCTGTCGGGTGTCGCGGATATCAAAAGGGATTGAAGAGATGGAGCATCAAGGATCAAAGGCAGTGAATTCTGGGAAAGCTAATATTCTTGCTTTAGGCAAGGCCTTTCCTCATCAGCTGGTCATGCAAGAGTTTCTAGTGGATGGCTATTTCAGAAACACGAATTGTGATGATCCAGAGCTCAAGGAGAAGCTCACTCGCCTCTGTATGTAATCTCTTTCCCTATTGTTTACTTTGATATTCGTTTTGATGAGTTCTGAAAACATGTTTTTGAAACTTGGTAATGGAAATTATATCAAAATGTGAGTGTATTAGAAATATGAAAAGGTGTATTGGATATGATGAGAAATTCGGAAAATAAAACAGGCAAAACCACGACAGTGAAAACAAGGTATGTGGTGATGTCGGAAGAGATCCTGAACAAGTACCCTGAGCTCGCTGTCGAAGGCCTTCCGACTGTGACGCAGCGCCTGGACATCTGCAACGCGGCAGTGACGCAGATGGCTATCGAGGCGTCGCAATCGTGCATCAAGAAATGGGGGAGACCTGTTTCTGGCATCACTCATTTAGTGTACGTTTCCTCCAGCGAAGTTCGCCTCCCTGGAGGCGATCTCTACCTAGCAAAAGGACTCGGCCTTCGCCCCGATACCCACAGGGTCATGCTCTACTTTTCGGGCTGTTCAGGAGGCGTGGCCGGCCTCCGGGTAGCCAAGGACATCGCCGAGAACAATCCAGGGAGCAGAGTGCTCCTGGCAACTTCAGAAACAACCATCATTGGATTCAGGCCGCCGAGCGTGGAAAGACCATATGATTTAGTCGGCGTGGCGCTGTTTGGCGATGGCGCGGGCGCAATGATCATCGGGGCGAACCCTGGATCGTCTACTGAAACCCCTCTCTTCGAGCTCCACGCTGCGATCCAGCATTTCTTGCCTGATACAGAGAAAGTCATCGATGGGAGGCTCACGGAGGAAGGGATCAGCTTCAAATTAGGCAGGGAACTTCCTCAGATAATCGAGGACAACATTGAAGGGTTCTGTGGGAAACTGATGAACTTTGCTGGATACACTGAGAAAGACTATAACAAGCTGTTTTGGGCAGTTCATCCAGGGGGGCCTGCCATTCTGAACAGGGTGGAGAAGCGGCTGGAGTTGTCGCCGGAGAAATTGAACGCCAGCCGGCGAGCTCTGGCCGATTTCGGAAACGCCAGCAGCAACACCATTGTGTATGTTCTGGAGTACATTTTGGAAGAGCACAAGAACAAGAAAGGAGGAGATGAAGAGTGGGGATTGGCGCTGGCGTTTGGCCCTGGAATTACTTTCGAAGGCATTCTTACCAGAAAATGTTAAGATCAAGGCAATTGGATTCATCGCAAAATTACAATTAGCAAGAAATAAATGAGGTTCTTCCAACTTGGTAGAGTTTCTGAAAGAAAGAAAGACCTTCCAACGGTATTATATTATGCTTTCGTTAAACTTCCGTTAAAGTTTATATACATGTATTTGAACCAACAAATAATGAGAACAACTATTTTTGAGTCTTTTCGGGTTACACCCATTATCTCAAGTTTTGGATCGAACCAATCCATAGACATAAATAGTTCATGGGAGAAAGTTTAGTTATTTTTGACCTGGGTTCTAACAGGGCAAATTGCTAGTTTTTGGATATGAGATATCCATTCCAGACACAATTGGCTTCTTTTTTCTTTTTTTTTCCACATTGTACTCAAAATTTGAATTTTGTATGGCAAAAGCGACAGGCGAAAAAAGACGAAACAAAAAAGAAAAAAAGTGTAATATTTCTGTAAGGAATATTATATTATTATTTTACATACAATACAAGAAAATACAAACTTTGTAGTTCCTATAAGGAGGTTTTAACCGCCAATTATTAATCACGAGTCTTATTTTGCAATAAATTTAACAACACGAAAATATAGCACAAAAAGTATAAGAAATTGAAGAATATTTAAGGACATTTGCGACGGTTGCCATGAGTGGTAAGGCTAGCGTAACAGGGACAAGTTTCATAGTTGCCTGAAGTACCAGGGGGAACGCAGTTGCACCTGGCGCAACAAGTTCCGCAAGCCCTTTTGCAAAGATTTGGCCTCGATGATAACCGGCATCTCCCTTTGCAAGCTGCCCCGCAATCTACCACCACCACATACCAAAATACATACAATCGTCTCGTTAAAAAACTATACAATCATTTAATAATTAAATGGTCTCGTATGCATTACAAACTAAATGGTTACGTAAGAAGAAAACAATAGTCTTACGCGTTAAAAATCTAGTTGAGTTAAAATACAAGAAATCAATTCAGTCTTATGACTTTTTAATGTTCTAATTAATGAAAGGAGGAAGTATATAAATTTAAATACCTATTTTCGGTCCAACACCATTCTCAGTAACAGCTTTGCCAGCCTGCACCACAAATGCAAAATCATTACACCTTTAAAGCTAAAGCAAATGCTAAGGTACGTACAACCACTATCATCATATATAAACAGTCGTGTTTTGAGTTGTACTGTTAAACTCTTTATACGAGACAGAATAAATAGTAAAAATCACGACAAGAAATGCCAAATAATGAAAGAATCACAAAGAAGTCTAACCAGGCTAAAGCAAATGCAAAGGTACAACCACTACTAGCATAAACAGTCGTGTGTTTTGAGTTGTACTACTCATAACTTGAAAACAAATGTAGCGCCGCTAAACTCTTTATACGAAAGAAGCAGAAATGGAAAGGTTATACATGTAATTACCAGTTGATGATCGGTGGCTTGAGCTTGATGGTGAACTAGAAGCAGAAAAGAAACGAGCAATGAAGCTATAAACAACCTCGTAAACCCCATCTTACATAGTACGTACAATTAGTAACGATTATTTAGTAAAAGTACTAGTAATGTAAGAAGAAATGGAAGGCAAGTGTTGAATGAAGCGAAGAGAAGGGAGAAAAGGGTGCAATTTATAGGGGAGGCAAGGGAAAGCATATACGATACGATTATAGTGTATAGAAGCATCTGGTGGAGAAAGTGGTAAATACGCGGATGAAATGGAATGGAATGATAATTATTGATAGCTACTTTTTATTTTCAAATTTTTGTGGGCTAAAATTAAATTAAATTATTGGTCCCTCAACTTTAGATATTAATCAAAAATTGCTTTTTGACTCTTTAATATTATATTCTGTACGTTTTATAAAGATTCCACTTATTGTTTTCGATATTATAAAGTGAACCCTTTTAATAAAACGGAAGAGGGAATAGTTTCTTGTTTTAAAAATAAGAACCATAATATATGTTAATTTAGTTAAAGATGAAGTCGATCTAGTAGACACGTAGAAATCCATGCAAAATGCAAATAATAAGAAGTGCTAAATTATTGACCCAAGTGCATAATATTAATGATATTGAAAATCATCCAGCAGTGTTTGAAATATAAAAGTTGGGGTGGTACCCAGTAATACTCTGAATGCGGCCCTGTGGCTCCAAACTTGGCCATGTTGCGCCCCCAACGAACTCGGGCCCTTAGAACTACCGTGGCTGTGTCCCCAATTAGCGAGCACTAATTTTAGTCTTATTCTTATCTCTTGATTTTTGCAATTTGCATGACCAAGAGGGTCGGTACTACTAAATCTCTATTTTTAGTTAATTGGATAGAGGTTAGGCTAATACTATTCTTATCTCCCACGCGTATTTTTCACTCGCTAAAGATAGGAACACATTGCGGATCACAGCTACATCTGATTATTTTCCTTTGTCTAGTAAGATGGAATAGAAAGGCTACCCCTAGGCTTAGGGGTGAATCGGGTGACAATTCGTATTATGTTTGAGTTATTGGATTTGAGTTAGCAGGTTTTTGTGTCGACCTCCTTTCACCTAAATTTTACTCGTTTAATTATTTCGCGTTATTTGTTCCGACCCATCTAACCTGGTAACATTTTGGGTTCGTGTCGCACTTTCGTGCTGTAATATAAACATCTCGACCATAACTTTACTTGTCTAAATATTCGTGCCGCACTCTTTATCCCGCGAACCCACCAACGCTCAACTCTGACCCGTTTGTATCGTCTCCGATTCATGTCATATTTTCATATTGCGTCAGAAATTATCAATCCTACATATTTCCTCGACCTTAACTCTATTTCATGCTTATATTTTCCCTTTCACACCTCCATTTTAATTATTATTATAATTTTGAACGAGAAGTTTCCAAGCTTCTAGTTCTAACCACTTAAATTTGACAATTAACTCTTCCTTTATTTTTGCAGCCAAAATTAAAGAAACACTAACTAAAGTAACCAATAAATTTACTAAGGATTGAGAACGTTGTTGGATCAAAACCAGGAGTCGGCAAATCAACCTACTACCCATAGATCAGGATCATAGTATTTATTGATAAGACCAAACTTTCATTGGACCCAATCATCAATTATGTGAATTATACGTATTTGTTTGGATCAAAATGGCTGGCAGACTTCACTTTCTACTTCTTTTGTTCTTTGCTTGGACAGCTTGCAAAAGGGAATCATTTTGATTATGACAATCCAATGAGGCTATAAAATCAGTGGGAAAAAAAAAATTTTAAAAAGGTCAGTTTTTTTTTTTTTTTTTATGAGTTAAGAAATGCCCAACAACCATCACAAAAACAATGCGTTTTGGCACATCTTTTGACACTTGTATGGCAATTTAGGCCCAACCAAACAAACACATTGTTTTCCATTCATGAAATCTTGCAAACTGTCTTATTAAGACAGCTAGCTACAGTGATTGACACTAACTCCGTATCATTGGCCATGTCTGGCACTACACAAACCCAACACGATGAAATGACCCGTTAACTTATATACGCTAATAAGGATTCATTGAACACGCAATAGTTTCCCTTTTAGAGTAAGCCTCAAGCTTTATGGTCTAGTATCTGTGATGAAAAGAAAATGATGATACATTAATCTAGTCTTTAAACCTCGTAAGCTTCTTAAGGACGAATGCTTCTTGATTCTTGCAACCTGGTAAGGTCCACCACCATCACTATACTACAACTTCGTGTTTCACAGCTGTTAGTTTTTTTTTTATCATTTGATGGTTCGTTTCTGCTCTGTCAGAGGTGGTAGGAATAAGGAAAGGAAGTGGAACGAGGAAGGAAGCACCCCTACCATCGCCAAGCAGTTCGGGTCAGAAATGAGTTGACGGAATCACCATAAGTTAACAGGGCACTTTAACGTATGTTGCTATACCCATCACCCGAGTTTTGAGAAACTTCTGGGGTTTGTTAACAGAAAGAAGCTTGGGGATGGGATGATAAAAGAAGGACAAAAATGACCAACAAAATGTGTTGTATCCACAACAATACTTTTTAACATATAAAAGAAGATTTTCTACAACGCTAGCCTTCGTGTTTTCTAAGCATTTTCTTCTAGTTTTATGAGCTCCAAAATCATCAGAGTTGAGTTTAATAACACAAAAATCTGTTTCAGTATAGATTTGATTAAATATCCGAGATGCTCCAATGGCCAACTTTACAGACCACAATCTACTTAAAATTTCAACACTAACTTAACATTGAGCGTTCACAGTCAGAGGAGAGACCTCAGACCTCAAAAATAAAAAAAGAAAAATTTAAAAAGAAAAGAAAAGGAAGCAACCCTAAGTTTCAACTTCTTCTGTTTCGGCTGTCCACAAACTTATACAACTCCAGATGGTAGGCGCAACACTAGCTGCCCTCCAAAAACACTGCAAACAATTAAGATACATGGTCAGAGACAGAGGTAATAAGAGATGAAACAAACAATGCTTTGATGCAGTTAACATGTAGAACAACTCGATTTCACCTTTTCACGTAATAGTAACAGAAATCAGCTAAGATGAAGGTCTGAACAATTTCGGATATAAGCACCATTGAAGGCCAAAGCCCGTAACCCAAAGCGGTTAGCAGATGTCCACGGCTATCCAGAACCTGTCAAAAGCATGAAACCACAGGTGAATCCAATAAATTGAGGTTGATTTAAGGATATCCATTTCTGTGAGCAAGATGGTTTTTCAAACGAGCAGGGCCACGTAAATCAGCGCAACAAAATTTCAGACCAAACTCAAGATAGCTCTCTGTGCTCCAACAAATTGTACACTATTAAGTAAGTGATTCTAACCTGGAGGACCCAATGAGCACAGCTCAAGAACCTTGCAATACCCAATGCAAACACATAATGAGCTGTGAATGGCTCAACAATCTGCAACAAACATAATGAAAGCTATCACCATAAATCCCAGGGCTCAAACAAATTTTAGGCTAGTGTCTCTTTCCACAGAATTTTACCTTTGTGTTTTGCATAACTCGCAATTGAGGCAATACAGAAACAGCTTCCAAATATACACAGAAGCCCCAGGCAATCCTATTGATGATGTTATGTGACGTCGATGGGTGAATTACTAAAGCTAAGACAGCACAAGGAATTATCTGCAGAGAAATAAGAACCCAATATAATCCATTATTGAAATGGAAATCGAAATAAAACCCATCGAAAGCAAAGTCTGAGGGAAGAAAAAAAAAAACAAAACAAAAAAAGACATGCTAATCAAATCTGACAATACATGTGATCAGGACTATCAATATATTATAGATTAAAAAGCAGCAGGCAAGAGTCCTGCTTACTCAATATCAAAAAAACCTGCTTACTCTATCTAACACTTCAAAGATAGATCCCAAATTACAGGTGTGATTGAGAAACAGGTCTTTTAAAGACAACTACTTGTTACCACAACCAACAATGTTAAGTTTCCAACTAAAATTCTCCTATTAACAACAAACAGAAAAATCATGGGACATGCAATAGATATGTCCAACAGCTAACTAATAGCAAAAACGTACAGAACTTAAACAGGTCACTCTAATCCCTAATCTGAAACCAGAAACCCAAGGGCAAACTCCAAATTAAAAAAATAAAAAAAGGATCTCCAAATGCCAGATAAAATAAGCATATATCTTGAGAAAATTTAAAACACTAACCACATAATATAAGGCAAAGTTGTCTTTGTCTTCCATGTAACTTGACTTTAGCTTAAACCTAATCATATAAATAACCCACAAGGTTGTGGCCAAAGTAGCTAAATCAAGCAGCGTGTGTATATCATATTCCATGACAAAACTGCAGTACAGTCTAACAGCCAGAAACAAAGCTGTTAGTTCCTGGGATTTGAGCGAAAGACCTGCAACAAATCCAAAATAGAGATAGATCAATTTGCAGATAACGTTGCAGGAAAGAATAAAAACACAACCAACCAAATAAATATATCAGAACCTAATGGATTTTCAAAATGGCAAAGCACAAGTATAAATCATGATTCGAACATAAGATAACCATTCAAAAGAACAAAACAACCTGACATATATAATCCAGAAAGAAAAAATGCACATAAGGATGCAACTTGTCTTATAGGCAAGGCGGTGAACATGCAAAAAAAAAAAATGTAATTTTTTCAAGATTCTTGTGCTCTACGTCCCCTTCGTCTACAATTGTCTGTTGATTTTCAAAAGCAGTTTTCAAAAATTTTACTAGCTAGGCCCAATATAATTGCCTCCTAGTATCAGTATTTGCACTCTTATTGAAAAAGATTCTCGTATTACTTACATTCAGCTACCACAGACGAATACAAAAGGAAATCGACATGCTGAAGATGTAAGCAGAATATTCCACTAATTACAAACCCAACGAGACCATGTCCTAGAATCTGTCTTTGCACCCTTAATGGAAAAAAGGGATGATACAAATGCTTCGATACATGCTGTAGCACCAAACTACAATCTTAGATGACCAAGTGAAGAAAAGAATTGACCAGAGGCAATGACAACAGAAAGCAGAAAATTTTCCTTCAGAATTGAGATCTTCTAGCAAATCAACGCTATAATAATGGTCATCTTGATGAACATAAATCATTAGAAAACATGAAAAGCCAATGATATCTAACTCAATAGCTCATTCTAGTAGCAAAAGACAGGGCAAAATGATTTAGTCTGTTCTTTGACCAAGTAGGCAGTCATAAAATCGCTCATGAATGAGGTATCAAATGGTCCATAACATCGAATGCTTAGTTAGAGAATAATCTTTGTCAAACAAAGCAAATAAATTCTGAAAACAATGTCATTTATAACAAAGGATAACAGAACATTAAACCAAACAAGGTCACGTTTCTATCATCCACAACTCACAAAAGAAACCCTAAAAGAAGCAATAGCCAACCTCAATTAGCCTCACACCAAATAACGAAAGCCTTTAGAAGCACAAAAACAAAAGAAAGAAAAATATTACATATATATTCTAGCATAGCCAGTAAAAATTAACCCCAAATAACAAAACAGCCATAAGAGCTAACAGCATAAAGTCTTAATGTTTAACCTCCCTGGTTTCAATTGCAAGCCACAACAGGGGAAAGAAAGCTGAGGAATCCTCCATCCAAAACAAGATCTTTTCATCAACATTCAAAAATAAAGCTCCAATTTTTCGGACGCAATTCGTTAACAAAATCACCTAACACAAACACAACCCAGATAGCAAATAACTAAAATTCCGAAAGTCCGTCGAAATTACCAGCGCAAGTTTTCTCCTTCATGAGCTTGTAGATAAGAACGGAGATTCCAATAGAGTGGACAGCCTCGGCGGCGACGAAGAGATTATCGTGATCATGGACGATAGCCCGGAGGAGAACAAGGGCACCCATGCCAGAAATCACGGCAAGAAAGGCTTTCACCTTAGGGGGTTGCCTGCGAACCCATGACTTGAGGGCTTGGATCGGCCTTTTTACTGGTCCGGCCATTTTTCCTTTTCCGTTTCCGTTTCCGATTCCGTTCCGGTAGCGTAGCGTTGTTGTTTGTCTGAAAGAAAAGTAAGTCTCCCTTAGTAAGAACCGATGGGAGATTAAAAGCGAATGCCAAATGACTAAAAAGGACTCCCAAAATCCTTAATGGTCGCCACACCGTAGAGGCCCAATCCAAGAGGATGGTGGTAAAATTAATACTATACTTGTATGGAGATTTTTTGCCCTTGGTTTTGTTTTTTTGGTTTTTTAACCATTAAATTAGTATCTTCAAAATTAATGTTTGTCAATGCTTACGTTTGCTTCGTCAAAATGACTTCAATCGTTTTTTTTACCCCACGTGAGAAAGTACATGAAAGTACTGATGCGGAAAATTAGAGTTACGTGAGGAGATACACAGAGAGGATTCCACGCAAAAGATCCACTTTCTAAGTCAATTATTAAGAGTGTAAAAAATAGTAAACATATTGTGATTTGAGATTTGATTTAACTTTCTCAACATATTTCATGGATTTTTTTTTTTTAATTATTCAAAATTATATCGTTCCCGCAGTCATATTGTAACTCAAATTTTTATTTTTAAATATTTTCCTGATTATCCTTTATCTAGATTAATAAAGAACACATCTCATTAATTTATTTTTTTTAAATACAAAAAACTTTATATGTTCCACTAAAAGAGTCCAGTGATACAATTATTGATAAGTTAAAAGTATGCCTTTAGAGTGAATTCTATTAATAAACAAAATGAGTAATATTTTAAATTAGAAGGATATAAACCGACAAGTTATGCATTAACGCGAAAATAAATTAAAAAGAATTAAGTGCCAAAGACAAAAAAAGAAAGAGAAAAAAAAAATACTCGTTACCGTACATGGCAGTAGTCAAAGTTACTGTTATCGACGACACAAATTTTAACCTTTTTTTTTTTTTTTTTGGGTCAAAATTGCAAAAATATTGACATTTTTATATGCAAAATATGGGTATAATCCAAAGAACTTGTTAACGGCGTAGAGGAATTTTATGTAATGGGGAATTACCTTTTTAACCTTAAGGTAAAGAAAGGAAGAGAAATGAAATGCAAAATCATCATAGTCATAAGCTAAGCTAATAATATGGAAAGTTGCAACTCAACATTTTTGCACTTTTGCAGCAGAAATTACTACAAATCCATATCCAAATCCAATAGCCATGGTGTGTTAGCCTTGCCAATTGCCATCATCCTAGACAAAAATTCCTAAAAAGAATTCAAAAATGTCTCCTACTTCCGGGGAAAGCGTGAGAAGCTTGACCCGTAACACAGTGTCTGAGAAACTGCAGCTTGAATATCAGTTCCATGATGCTGATCTCCTCAAGACAGGTTTAAGTAGGTGCTTGTCCTCTTCAAGTGCAACCATACCAAGATGTGAGGGATCTTCAAGCATCATCTTGGCAACCAAGTAACCAGCAATGGACCATGTTTGATTCTTCCTTGCCTGCTTTCCTATGAATCTACCCAGTTTTCCATCATAGTATTCTGGCCAGCCATCCTTCGAAAGCCTGGCTTCAGCTAGTTCAATTGCACGCCGAGCTACCTGTGGCCGTCCTAGCTTCACGCACGCTGCTGTGAACAGCCACAGAAGTACTGCAAAACCAATAATTTCAACGACAATCTTAGCATCTTTTCATCACAGATACATCTAGCGTGCATAACCAATCCCAACTTGCTAATATATGAGTACTGATACATAGATGAAAGTTTACCTGGCCATGAACCTCCATTGTGGTAACTCCATCTTGTATTCTTTGGATCGCTTCCAGTAATGATGCGCCATTCGTGGCCCTCTATAGCTGGATAACAAACCTTCAGAGGCATCTCTCCAACTAGTTCCTCCCAACGTGACTCAATAAGATCCATGATAGCAGTTTCCTGCTCTGGTGTTGCTAAGGATGACAATATTGCAATGCAGTTTCCCAAGCAAAACCAACGAAAATCCATGTTGGAAGGCCCCACGTTCCCAATGAAGTAACCACCATGTACCGGCATGAAGTCAAAAATCCACTCTGGGAGAGAATCAGGCATGATATTAAATTTGTTTACTGCTGTGTGGGAGTACTCCTCAGTTTTATACCTGTATATATCATTTAGCTGCTTCATGTCCAGCCAAAAGTAACTTCTCATGTGATAGCTCAAGGCATGAAGACGCTTAACTATGCGCTCTATAAACTCCTTCCCTTCAGCATCATGTTTAAGCAAGGCCAATGCACATCTTAAAGCCATGAAGAATAGAGCTTGTATTTCGATTGGATACCCATAAACACCCTGACAAGAGATACAGATTTTGCTATCAATCATGAAGCATCACCCCCGCAACAGCAAAAAAGAAAAAGAAAAAGGAGCTAACAAAGAGCTGTTTTCCCCAATTATCTCCTTTTTCTAAGAAAAGTTAAACAGTAACTCCTACTACTGGATCGAAAAGCATAACAAAATTCTAATGTTTCTGATAGTGGGTCAATTGAAATGAGTGCAAGTTCTTCATATTGTCGCTCAGAAAACCATGCATTCTAGTGTTGAATTCATATTGTTACTCAACAAGTACCTTACAAGCAGTTCCAAAGATTTAGGCTAATTTTCAAATGTTATGGTGAAAGAAAAGAGAGAGAAAATGCCAAGTATCATATCAAGTATACATCTAGAGCTAGCGTACATAAAAGTTGTAAGTGGTTTCTAATGTGCTTTTGAGATCTGTTCTTTTATGCCTTCTAAGAGAAGGTCCAAATATTTAGTTCAGTGAAAGCCAATAGTTTATTTTTCACATTCTAACACTTTCTCCGAGGTATAGATAGTATTATAGAACCTGTTATATCCATGACTAATAATTTATGCTGAGACTATAAATCCTTCGAATTGAAAAGAGAGAAGTATAACACAAAAAGCAATAAAAGAATTAGCATAGACGTCAAGCACTCACCATTCTGCGATCAATCATACTACATCCATCCGCACAAAGAAGAGTTGGGAAGGTGTCAAACCCCTCTGAAAGGCATAAACTGAGAATAAGCCGCATACCCTTTTGACATTCAGGCCTCTCAGCCAAAGAAGAGTCTCCTGTTGACTTTGTGTATGCTCGAAGCAGAATAATCCACCAAAATCCAGAGTCGACAGGAGCCACTCTTCCAATAGCACTCTCACCAAAATCTGCCATTAATGTATCGGAATTCCTAATTGGATCATGAAGTACTTTGAAGCTAGCAGGCATTACCCCCTCTCCCAGTTGAAACCTATCAATCTTTTTCTCCCATGATTGAAGCCTAAGGGTCTTCAAGATAAAGTTCTTCACTATTTCTGGTTCACCATTCATCAAAAAAGCCAAGGCACTAGGAACAAAGTCTCTGACAAACACCTGCACAAGCCAAGGATATCATTCAACACATCTGCCAACTCACAAGGCACAAAAGGCAGGATGGCGCTTTTAACAGCCTCAAAATCAGGTCAATCTAAATAGAAGAATGCAGAGAACATGGAGCTAAAAAATTCGAACCAAACAAACACAAAAGATAAGATGAAAAGTAAGCAAGAGTCGTGTTCAAACATAAAGGTGACAAAGTTTTTCCAAAGCATACACATTAATATTTAGCAAATGACATTTCAAATTATCCCAGAGACTGGACAGTGGACACTGATCAACTCAGTTCTTTTATTATGATAATAAGCAAACAACTCTACAGACCTCAAAGGAACTTTTGGTCCCAAATTACAGGTAACCCATCAAGCTGAGTACACAGACCAATCAAATAAAGCACTCCATAATAAACCCTGCCACTAACTTAGCAAAAGAGCACATAGAACTTCCTATCTGAAACCACAACTTCAGGCTGCTTACCTATGTAACTCATACCCTAGAAAACTGAATCCTACCTAGTAACTTCCAGGCCCATCAACTGATGATGATTCCATTACAGGGGATTAGTGCAGGTTAACATTAACTTTTTAGCAGGGAAAGCGATAAAACGCTATAGATTATACATATGTTACTGCACAATAATCACTGGTAATCCATCAAATTGGGTACATGGATCAATCAAGTAAAGCACTCCACAATGATCCCTGCCACTGATTTTGCAACAGAACAGATCAAGCATTGTATCTAAAGCCAGTACTTCAGGTTGCTTTCCAACAGAACTCATAAACAACAACTCATGCCTGGTAACAACAGGTAATATTATCGAGATTTCTACATAGTTCAGAAAAGACATAAAACCGCCCCAACATTAAATTTTCAACAGGAAAGCAGTAGAGATTACACATGTTCAAAGTAAAATGGGGGAAAGAAGAATATGGTTAGATATCACGTGCTTTACCTGATCATAGTTAAGGTTTTCATCAGAATTGTCCAGTGCCGCTATAGTTCCAACAGGTTCGCCACGAAAATGAACCAACGAACGCCGTAACATTTCCCACGCCTCAGAGATAATTGGATGCGGCTCAAGCGCAATCGCTGACCTCGGAGTATTAAGCCCAGACCTTAGTGTTAGTGCACCATCAAAATGATCTAAACCTCGATAGTAGTTATCTGCTCTGGAAGGAGGGAAAGGAGAAAATCCCACCGGCAGATCAGTGAGTGACCTTTCATCCAAGGATCGCTGTCTATCTATATTCAGACTCCTGGGCCTATCTGATAACTTGGAAAAATCAAACTCTTCTAGTTCAGCAAAATTACTCGTTGAATCCTCTTTCTTGATAGAACCATTTTGAAGTACATCCATCCTCAACGTTCCTCGCGAAATAAGTGTGAATCTATACAAATATCTGCAGCTTAACTTTCTGCATTTTACACATAGAGAATCGTCAAGAAAAAGAAACCTAAATCGCACAAAGAAACTCACATAAACACATTTACTGAAAATAATTGAGATTAAATTCGCCAAACAGAAAAGACAGACAACAACGAACATAGTGTACCCTGTTCCTCTTTTGCATTAAACAGTAGGAGTGAATAGCGACAACAACGAGAAAACAAACCCAAAATAAATAAATCCAACAAAGTTTTACTTCGAATCGTAGATCAAGAAAGAAACAGCGAAGAACCCACATGCATGGAAAGGTCAAAAACACGAAAAAGGAAAGAGTGACAGATTTAGAAGCAAATGATCAAGTCATTAAAGCAGATAAACACAGGAAACGAAAAAAGAAAAAAAAAAAAAACAGAGTCACGATGAACAGAACCCACCACATTCATGACACAACTTACGGAAACAACCCTCAATCCAAACAATAAACCCTCAAAAAAGCGAGACAGCAATCAAACGACAGAGACATAGATCCCAACAAGGACTTGTACTATAATCGTTATGGGTAGTAGGCCGGCCGGCCATGTCCCTCCTCACCTCAACACAGCAGCAGAAAAGTAGTGGTAAATCCTGACAGCCACCAAACCAAAACGGCAGCTCAGTCAGGCAGTCCCGTCGGCACAATCATCCGGCGAAACTAAACATGAATACAAAAGTGGGCAACGGAAGAGACAAGGGGAGAAGAAAAGGAAATGGAGGAGAGGGAGAGGGGGGTGGTTGGTTCGCAGGTCACGGGGTGGTGGTGCATGACAGCAGTAAGCAGTGAGCTACATAACACATACGTGAGCGTGACGGTGTGAGTGACATGTACGGAGGGGAGAGCGAGATTGTTTAGTGGGTGTTTGTGTTTGTGTGTGTGCGCGTCAGTTATATTTTGTTTCTGTGTTGGGTTTGAGAGTGACTGACGTGTGAGATTGGGATGGGGATGGGGATTTGGGCTGATTCTGATCCCATGGGCTTTACGATCTCAATTTACATTCTATAATCGTATAATTGGGAAAGATTATACGATGCATTTGCTATTAAAATTAGGTATATTTATCGGATTATTCGATGCATTTGTTATACGATGTTAAAGTCAGATATATTTATCGAATTATTTGATACATTTGTTCTACTGTGTTTTTGTCAGATATACTCATTGAATAAATTGCTATTTGAGAGGATGAGTTATATACATATATGAAACTCATAAATAAATATAAATTTAAATCACTAATTTATTTTTTCATCTGGTTTATTATAAAAATTCACTCTCAAACAAAAATATGAGTTCACTTTAATATTGTTACTTTCTTAATATTATTAGTATAATAATGAGTAATTAATAATTAATTCATATTTAAAAAGTAATTCATAATTTTATTTTGTAATATTTTTCGTGAAGGAGTCACCGGAAAAATCTATGCGACGGTAGCGTCGAATAATTGAGGGAATTGGGCACGTGTACGGTGGCGCCAGGTTCTAAGCCGTCGCCGGGGCGCCAGCAGCCACGGTGTTGGTTTGGCTTTTTGTTGTTTGTTGTTTTCAAAATACGGTTGGCTTTTTGGTGGATTGACCACTACTCAATTTGTCCCCATTCTGTGAACCGTATACAAAAAATCTTTTCTGCAATTATTAATAATTTACTCTAGGATGGTAAGCGAGGGAGCTTAAAAAGTTTAGATCATTAATTATGATATTATTGAGAGTTTCACCCATATTGTGTGTTGCACAATTCATATAACGATTATTTTAAAATAAAAAATTTTTAAAAAAAAACTATAGTATAGTACACGTGTTTCCTTTGTAGGTCTATCAATCAAAAATCTGGTTTAGGGTCTGTTCTTTAACTTAAGTTTCAAACTTAGTTTTGAAAAAATAATTTTATAATCAGTTTTCATCATTTTCAATACAACTTTTTATTATTCACCTACACCTTTTTATATTTTCAATACACTTTTACATTATAAAATTATTTTTCCAAAACTAAGTTTCAAACTTTGTTTGAAACCTAAGTTAAAGAACATGCCCTTATTAGTATTGACCTAATAGGCTAGGTCCATTATTAAATAGGTAACAACAATCAACCAGAACATGACCCGTTGTTAGAGAAACTTGTATAAGCATAATATTCATAAAGGGGATCCCGACATTTCAGAGATCAACTCAAATAAGAAGTCTGTTATAGAATGCAATCAAAATAATCGTGAAAATGAATTTCGAGAGTATAAACTAGTAACTAGGGAAAGCCAAGTCCAACGGCTTGACACATCTTCTTTTAGGTAATTGCTTATTTATATGATAATCCAAATAAATTTATTAAAAAGGGAGGGGGAGCGGGGTGGTGGTGTTTAAAAGTTGTGGACAGATTATGTTTGTCACGATTGATTGATATTGAAATATAACTCTTTGACCCTTGGACAACTGTTGAACTTACTTAAAGCTTATTGAATGCAAAGTGCACTAGCCTTGTAACTTATCAAAACAATAAGACATCATCACCATAACAATGGCGTAAAATATATTTATAAGGGTGCTTATCAGTTTTTTCAATTATGCCATCATTAATAGCACACTATTGGTTGTAGTTCAGGACAACCATTATTGACTCGGCTATGATGACGCAATTTCAATACTGTCAGTTAGTCCCTTGGAATTGGATTTGAAATCACATTTTCTTCATAGTCAAAGTTCATCCTAAAGGTCATGACGGAGAAACAAGTGGAAAGGAAGATATCATCCGCCGAGACCTAATTGTCCCATATAATATTTTTATTTTAAAAGTGTTTTGAGTGAGTTATTTGCATTCCTCTATTTGAATTTGAAGTTCATTTGTCCTCCACTACCAAAGTGAAAAGTTTGACTTCTTAACCTTGAAAAAGTATACTATAATTTTGATGACTCCCTTGTGTCATATATAAATACAATGTTTTAATATGCTTTGAATGGATGTAACTCCTTTCCACTAACAAATGAGACCCTTCTAGTGTAACATGGGAGTAACAAATGTTACACAATTTTCAAATTACTGAGCTTGTTCTTTTTGTTTCGTTTTGAAAACGGTTTTGGTTTCAACAGTAAATTTAATATATTTTAATCATATTTCATCATTTTTAATAAAACTTTTTACTATTCAGCATATACTTTTTATATTTTCAATACACTTTTTACATTATAAAACTGTTTTTCAAAACTTGTTTTCAAAATCGTTTTCAAAACGTCAAAAAATAACAGGCCCTTTAATTTACAATACTTTAAGTTTTGAAATGCAGTTTGAGAAAATTACACATATTGGGCCTGTTCTTTTTAGGTGTTTTGAAAACGATTTTGAAAACAAAATTTGGAAAATAATTTTATAATGTAAAAAGTGTATTGAAAATATAAAAAGTAGATGCTGAATAGTAAAAAATTGTATTGAAAATGATGAAATATGATTAAAATATATTAAATTTACTGTTGAAACCAAAACCGTTTTCAAAACGAAACAAAAAGAACAGGCCCATTATGAATTATAGTGATGCACATTGAGATGACGCCAGTTGGGCCTCGTTCTCAAAACAGAGTCCATTTCCGTTATCATTTGGGCCTAGAAAGTCCAGTTCAGTCAACGGCAATTAAAGCCGAAAACAAAAAAATAAAAGGGCCGGTTCAGCAAAACCGGCGGTAAAAACGACGCCGTATCACGTCCGGCGCTTCCATACAATTATACAAACCTAAAGGCTAAAACCCCAAGAGCAAAACCTCTGCTTGTGTTCCAGCTCCCAAAACAATGGCGGATTCCGAGCGAAAGCTGAAAAAGAAGAAGAGAAAGCAGGTGCAAACCGGAGAAGGAGAAGAAGTGGAAGAGCGCCAAGGACCTTCCAAGATTCCTCGGGCTAAGTCCTCCGCGATAAAGAACGAAAAGCAAAAAACAGAGCCAAGAGACGGCCAAAAACTCTTCAATTTAGAGCTGGAATCTCCATGGGGGCACTTACATATGATTTTGTTGCTTCAGAACAGAGATATTGATATTCCAAGGTCAGCTCACTTTTTCCTCATTTACTTAGCTTCTGTAACCACACACTGGTTGTTTGTTACTGTTCTTGCTGGCATTGCAACTGCATTAGTATTTTTGAGATAACGCTATAAATATAACGAGTTTAAGATGTAATAGTGGTATGCAAACATTATAGAATGAGTTTAAGCTTTAGAAATACACATGTTTGGGATTCAATGTTGGACATTTTGGTTGAAACTTACCTATGTGGAGTGTATGAGAACTTGGTGATTAATCTAATCATTATTTATTATGGTTTCTTAGTGTTATTGCTTTGTAATTTTGGAACCTTCAATGCAGAAAACTGGAAGTGGCATTTAACTATGTGCAGTTTAGAGCGCACAAAGGAGAAGATGTTAATAGCTATCAAGTTTTGGAGACTGTTAGTGTTTCAAGAGTAATACTGTTTATCAACGACTGGATTCAGTCAATCCTGATAGTGTCAGCAAAGAAAATTGGAGATAAAAGATATGAGGGTCAACTGGAAACTTCAGAATCCTATTTAGATTATAGATGTTGGGTAGTTCTGAAATTTTGCTTGGAGGAGTCTCTGAAACTACATTTGTCTTTGAGCTTTTCAAGAGATATTTTGCGGGTAATTGATTGCATTGCTAGCAATATCTTGACCCAGTTGAATTCCGAGTGCATTGATTCCAGTGAATCAGCATTGACGGATGAACAGCTGGAGTTTCAAGATACTGTTCTCATTTGCATTTCATTGATATTTACAAGCCACGGTGGGGTTCTAAATGAAAATTTGGACTTGTGGATCACGGTCCTGGAGAAAGTGCTTGAACTGGTCCAGCAAGTTTTTAAGAAAAAAATGGACGACAGTAAAGTTGGTGCCTTCATTCTTAGGTTCACATCTTCTTTGCTCGAGCCATTTACTAAATTTTTGAGAGTCCATCCAGCTCGTAAGAATGGTTTCCATGATTTCATTGATAGACTTCTGGAGCCACTCATGAATCTTTTGGACGAGCTACATCTTTGTGCAGGCAAGAATCCGGGATGTACTGGAAATTTATTGAAATTGGTTGAAGAGGTATTGTCTCAGGGTTTATTCCACCCAACTCATATTGATGGATTTTTGACTTTGCAGAGTGCAGTTAGGTACAAAACTTCTGATGATGGAAAATCAAAAGAAAGACCATTGGTTATTAAAAGTTATCACCGGCATCTATTTGAAAAATTGGAGAAGACCATAGCGTGTAAGAGTGAACTACCTGTAGGTGGCATAGGGGAGCTGCTACACTTGTTTGTCATTTGTGTAAAAAAGCAGAAAGGGATTTCAAGTACCAGAGAAGGGTCTAATGTTCATAATCTTGAAAGGGCATCTAGTAGTAATAATAAGGGTACACAAAAATATGAAAGCTCCGGTACTCTGAATTCAGAAACACGCAAGCAACTTTTGGATTTCTTTGTCCAAATTATGGAGTCTTTCATATCACATATTGATGCATATGCTGAAGCTGAATTAAATGTTGGGACTCCCTTGCCACAGGTTCTATCTGTATTCAAATCTGCAAATAAGTTACTTGCCAGTTTTAAAAATGAAAATATATATGTACCAGTAGAGGACACTTCTGAAGGGGCTTCCATCAATTTTTTGAGGTTCATTTATCAATCTGTAATGTCTTTTTCTGCTAAAATTAAACACTCGCTGTTATTATCCATCAATTCTGATAATGGATCACAAAAGGATTTGCTGCTTTCAATAGCAAAGGAGATAATTGTTGCTTTGCATCACTTATTGGATATTGGTTATGAGGTTGTTGGTGATGACCTAGAGAGCTTGTGGGTAGTCATTTTGACATTCACAGCATGCAGCTGCTCTACGATTGATGCATCAGATGAGCACTTCTTGAATTTAGAGATACTTCATCTAGGGTGTAGCCTAATAGACATTTACAGTGAACTTCGACAGGTTAGTTGACTCTCCTATATTAGTTTGGATATGGTTTCTTATGTGTAAATGTGCCTAATTGGTTATTGTGATTATGCTTTCAATTTACAACAGTCTTGTGTTTGATATTCTAGTACTTGCTGTTAGAGACCTGTATCTTGTTCCCACGCCAAGATGTTCAATTCTTGCATAGACACTACTTATTAATACCTTAGCTTAGAGTGCTTATACCTTGTGCACCCAACTTTTTACTTCCTGAGAAGTGACAAACACTTAGCTAGATTTGGTCTTCTTTTAGAGTGGATCTATTCAAAATTTTCCCACAAAGATGAGGTGGAATCAAGAAGAAATAGCAGAGAAAGCAATTATCTTTTGTCAATCCTCAATGATTACAACATTTTAGTATCCTTCATCACTGATCTTTTTGTATAAATAATGCAGGTGGATAAGTCAATATTTGCTCTCTCTAAGGCAGTGCGGCTTCAGGTGTCTGCCACTGTAGATAATGAAGCATACCGTGCAAATCTTTACTGCTCATATTCTAATTCACTAAGCACATTGATTTGCTCTGCCAAGTTTAGGCTTTCCATCTGTAATGCTATCAAGTCCATTCCAGAAGGGCAAGCGAGTGGATGCATTCAGCTATTAACTGCAGATATTTCTGAATCCTTGGAGTGGATGAAAGTTCAATTTCAGCTAGGTCATACTATTAATTTATCAAAGGAAGGTTGTGGTGATTCTAGTTTATCATGTCTAAATTTGGAGACTGAACTTTTAGGTAGGATTTTAGCAGAAGTATATACCTTAATTCTTGATTCCATGATTGTCACTATTGGTAATAGTGTTGCACTTGGTCGTGCGCTAGAAAATTTAGTGGCACTTATGAGCTATAGCTCAAACGGTGTAGATTTAATTCAGCCTGATATAATGGAGAAGTTCTTCTGTATGATCTCTGGAACAAAACAGAGTCAGGGAGTTGGCTTTGACAATGGTTCCCAGTTGTGCTGGCTTTTGGTGTTCTTCTTTCGTCTATATTTATCCAGCAGAAGCTTATATCGGGAAGCGATCAGTCTTGTGCCTCCAGATACATCCGTAAAAATGTCAGAAACTATGGGTGACATTCATACAGCTTATGCTGGGAAAGATTGGTTGGAGGGAGCCATTCAGAAAGATGAAGGCTACTTTTCTTGGATCATCAAGTCCTCAGCTACTCTTCTTAACGTGATACACAATATATCAAACATTTATCTGCAAGAAGATCTTGACATATGCCCACCCTTGGTTTACGTTTTGAGTGCCATGTCCATTCAGAGGCTTGTTGATCTAAATGGGATGTTGAACTCCTTTGAGTATTTGCTCGCGAGAAATGATAAATTGGTCAATAGCGCACTGGTTGATGATACTGAAATATCATTATTTAATAAGAGAAATAAAAAGTGGAGGAAGTGCCTTGTGAATATGAAGCAAGAAGCAGTTGGTCTGACCAAGTTCTTGATGTCATGGCTTTCACCATTGATTAAAGATTCCGTATCTTCCTCATTTAATGATGGGATTTCTGAAAATTTATCAGTTCATGATCTACATAAAGAAAATTCTTGGGGTTGCAGTGTTGGTTCTCTGAATGTAACGTCATTACCATCTGCGATCTGGTGGATTCTCTGTCAGCATGTTGATGTATGGTGTGGTCATGCTGATAAAAGAGACAGTAAGAAGTTTCTCACATATTTGATCCGGAGTGGCCTCTCCTTTGGGACTATACAAATGAATAGACTTCGATTGCATTGCGGTGAAAAGCTTAGCCATGTGAAAAAAGCTACCATAGATCAAGTCTCACATGAACTTTTGAGTGATGCTGGTCTTTATGAACAAAGAGTAAGATAGCTATTTGTGATATTCATTTACCAGTTTTTTAGTCTTTTAAATGTGTCATAAGGGGTGTGGCAGGCCATCCCAGTGGACATGGCCTATATTGGGGACCTGTTTGGGCAGCCATTCCAGTGCCCCACCCCATACTTTTGGTTATAGGCAATGATTTAAATTTCCTTAAAAGTTCTCATGATTTCTAGCTTTTATTCAATCTTCTTACTTGCTGCTATCTTAGTTTTTTTGCAGGCATATAGTATCAAGGCTTTGCCGCATTTTGGAGGCATCATTGGCATCCCCTGATTCTGGTGATGGGTACCTAAATTCAAAACCTGATTGGTCAGAAGTTATGCGCAGCCTTGAAATTTTATCTGATGGTGCATCCAACAAGAAGGACTCAAAGAATAATCAAGAATTAATGATGAACCTCAGTTCTCGATCAGTTTCCCAAATGGATACTGCTAGCAGAAAAGATCAGGTAGCTCCTTCGAGTGAAATTAATTTTACCTTGTGCTGCAGTTTGCTTGATTTCGTGGCTTGGATGCCTAAAGGAGTTTTAAGCCCAAAATCTTTCCTAGAGTTGGCAACCTGCATTCTCAACGTTGAACGGTATGTGCACCCTAATTGGCTTTAATATCTCTTGGCACTATCGCTTTTACTTAACTAGGGAAGTCAATTTAGAAAAGGGCAAGAACCAGTTTCTGTTACACTACATTAACTTATGAATTGAGGAAAACTTGATTCCTTTGGGAAGTGGACAATGCTGGTGAAATGAAAACTAAAACACTTTTTTTTCATCATTCCATACAGTTACTTGACCAGATTTTCTGTTTTTTCGCTTTTTTTCTTAATCCCAAAGCATATATTAAGTTGTGTTAAAAGAATGAACTCCTACATTTCAGGGTTGTGGTTGGAAAGTTATTAAATAGGCACAAAATATTGTTCGAGGGTGGCCATGGTGATCTTCTCCAATTGTTTTTGACCTGTCGGAGGATCATTAAAAGTTTATTTGCTTCATGTGATGGGAAGATGGCTCAAGATGGGTCTTCATTTATGGGCATACTATCTGAGAGTTCATCTCTTGTGTTGTGGCTTTTGAAGTCATTAAGTGCAGTTATGGAAATTCAAACTGCATCTTCAGAAGATACTGCATCCCAAGTGCAAAATATGTTTTTTACATTGATGGATCACACGTCAGCTGTGTTCACGACAATAGGAAAATACCAGTTTGAACTTGCAATGCAGTTTTCTGGGATTGCTTCTGATAGAAATCATGGTTATGCAATTGACTGTCCATCAACTGAACTTAAAGAAGATGAAGCAAATGCATATTGGTCAAGCGGTAATGGTCCGTGCAGAAGTTTGGCTCTTCTAAATGAGGTTTTGAAACAGAATAAGAAAAGCTTTTCAAGTGAGAAGTTTGGAGCTGAGTCTGAGTTTCTGGAGTTGAAGAAATTGTCATTTGTAGTATCTTGTATTCAAAGCTTTCTTTGGGGATTAGCTTTCGTATCTGACAGTAAAGTTGCTGAAAATGGTAAAAAGAGATTAAAACTTTCCAAATGCAACAAGGATTCTCTAAACAAGTTAAACGTCTTCGTAGAAGAATTTGCAAAATCCTTGATCTATTTCTCACAGTTATTGTTTCTTGGAGGTGATGTTGATCAATGTCTGGAACATGATCGGAAACTTGACATTTCAGAATCTGGCTGTGCACCTTTAGGAAAAGCAGAACACAGAGTCTGTGCTGAGGTTGATGACACAAGAATGGATAGCTCAAATGGGGCATCAGATGAATGTGTTGAGGGAGGAAAGTCACGTACAGACAATGCACATGCTGAATCTCTTCTGACCAATATTGAATTATTTGATCAACAATGTTTAAAGAAGAATTTGTTGCAAGACCTTCTACGAGGCAAGAATCCTGAAGTGGCACTTTTTCTCAAACAGTTATTACTTTCTGCTTCTGTGATTTTAAGACTTAAGTTAGAGCCCAATAATACTTCTCTGGTGGAAAATATGATACCAGTTTTGTTTGGTATTTCGGAAGTTTTGTTAGAGGAATTCACAAACATGGTTGCTATGCCACCCCCTTCTTATTTTGTGTGGCTGGATGGGGTTGTCAAGTTTCTTGAGGAAATGGGTAACTGTTTTGCTTCAGCAAGTCCTATACTGTCCAGGAAGTTGTATGTGAAGCTAATTGACTTGCATTTGAGGTGTATTGGAAAATGCATAGCTTTTGAGAGGAAAAGAGCTGCTCTTGCATCTAAAGAGCCTGAGTATATCAAAGATCCAAAAGATTTGTTAACTGTTCGAGAGTCCTCTTTATCTAGTGAAATGCGATGCCTTGGTAGTTTTAAAGCTAGATTGAGGATGTCATTTAGGGTTTTGGTCCAGAAATCATCAGAGTTGCACCTATTATCAGCAATTCAAGCTATAGAGAGAGCGATTGTGGGAGTACAAGAAGGCTGCTTGACAAACTATGAAATTTATGCTGGAAATTTGAATGGTGCTAAGGCAACTTCAACTGTCGCTGCTGGCATTGATTGTTTAGAACTGGTTATTGAATTGGAAACAGGCAAGTATATCTCTTCTGTTTATTCTTCTTATTAACAGAAATATAATGAACATGTATTTGGTGCTTGGAAGTACCAAACTTTTGGGCTGTTCATCCAACTTTCTTGTCAGTAATATTCTTCTGTCTGTCTCACCTCCAACTTTCGCCTAAAAAACCTTGTTTTTGTTTTTAAATTTTTTTTCCCTTTTCTTTTCCCTCTCAAGTATGTATAATGGCATGATAATTGTTAAGTTCTCCAACTTCAATAGTTTAACATTATTGTATCTTTATGTGTAAGTAATGTGTTGGTGTGCTTTTAGGACGCAAACGTGTGAAACTACTTAGAAGACACATCCAGGGCTTAGTTGCTTGTCTCCTCAATGTAGTTCTACACTTGCAGGGGCCCAACCTTTTCTTTGAGAGAGTAAATTTTAGCGGAGATTTTACTAGTCCTGATCCTGGGTCTCTTGTACTTATGTGCATTGATATTCTGAGAAGAGTCCCCGTAAAACATGCTTTATTCGAGATGGATGCATGCCATATTAGGCCATTTTTAAATATTCCTGCAGCATTATTCATAAATCTCCTCAAGATTCAACTCAAGGAAGCCCTTCACCAGTCTAATTCACTAAGTATCACTGAGACCGATGGCACTTGCTCCTTGAAAAGCGGAATTGGTAGTATCTTAGACCGAAGGTATTCAGTGGATTTATATGCTTCGTGTTGCCGACTATTATATTCCGTTGTTAAGCATCATGCAAGGTATGCTGGTTGTTTCTCTGTTGTTTGAAGAGAAAACATTGTGCCTTAAAATAATTTGTTTAGTGCCTTTCTCTATAAATAAGAAATGGATATATTTCTTCTTTGTCCTATGATTGATATTGATTTTGCTTTTGTGATTTTCATGATCTATAGTGAGACTCGGCGTTGTAGTGCTCTTCTCCAACACTCTGTCAGTATTCTTCTTCAGTGTTTGGAGATGGTGAAGATCAATGCAGCTGCAAGTAGAGGCAATTTCGCATGGGAAGTGCAAGATGGAGTGAAATGTGCCTGTGCTTTGAGAAGAGTGTATGAAGAGGTACATGTGGAGAGATTCATCCTTTTTCTGCGTTTGTTACCAGTTTTAGTCACTCAATTTCTTCTAGAAAGATTCAGTCAGACCTTGAAACTCAGAATTGAATTTTGCTTTTATAGCCTTCTTTTGTTTTCATCGTTAGTTTCTCATTTGATCTCCTTGCTCTCTTGGTTTACAGATAAGGCAGCAGAAGGATTTCCTGGGTCGCTATTGCCATCAAATTTTATCCAGCTACATATCAGTGTATTGCGGATTTGGTGTTCATAAAACAGGCATCATAAGGTAGTTTCCTGACTAGCTGATCTCATACATAGTTGGCCTTGTTCATTCTATTCCCTAGTATCAACTTTTAACATAATGTGAATTGGCTTGAACAAAACGTTTCCAGGGAAGTAGATGAAGCCATTAGACCTGGTGTTTACGCTCTGATCGATGCTTGTTCAGCCGATGATCTTCAGCTTCTTCACAGAGTGTTTGGAGGTGAGCCTGAGCCTGAGCATGATCCATCTTTCTTTTATCTAAGTTCAGATTCATGTTTGTCACTGACACAATTTTGGTTTCTCCTGTAGAGGGTCCTTGCAGAAGCACACTTGCTAAGTTGCAAAACGATTACAAGCTCTACTTTCAATACGAAGGCAAAGTATGAGCTCCGGTTTCTGATCTAAATAGCTCTCTCTGGAATCGATTGCATTTTGATTTTGTGTTGTTAGCTGAAAATTTATGGTGTAAAAAAATATTGGGCCAAAAGTTCAATCTTATCTGGTTTTTAAAACTGTTACCCAGGCCCAACTCAGTCAATATATGATAAGTATTTAAAACTGGCATAGTGAGAGTTTGGATTTCCAGTTGCACTTTTTTATGGGTCGTTTTTATATCAAACCAAGAATGAAAAATGTAAAGTGCAATTATTGTATTATATTATAGTTAGTTTACAAAAATGTTCCACCACAACCTGTAAATGTAAAATTTCTGCCTTTTTAGCTCTCGAATATGGAGGAATTTTTCCATTAAAAAAAAAATTCATTAGGAAAATACTTGTTTAAGTAGTTACATTAGAAAAAATATCAGTGTATATCACCTATATGTATTTATTCGGCCACTTCTTTGTTTTCCATAAACTGAACAAATTGCCTTTTTATTCTTCTCATCTTATTTATGAAGGGCAAAGGTGCAAAATTGCCCCTAACGTTTTCTGTTAGGGGCAATTTTGCCACTAACGTTTATTTTGGGGCAAAATTGCCCCTAACGTTTTCTGTTAGGGGCAATTTTGCCACTAACATTTATTTTGGGGCAAAATTGCCCCTAACGTTTTCTGTTAGGGGCAAATTTACCCTTTAATTTTTTTCAAATTACATTTACCTCCTCCAAAGTTTGTTTAAATAACAAATAGATATTTTAAGTTTTAAAAAATAACATTTTAGTCCCTTAACCATCCAAACTTGGAGTAAAATATTTTTATCTAATAAGAAAATATATTTAATACGAATAATAATTAATTATTATTGTTCCAAATAAAATTATTCATAAATATCTAAACTTTTAAAAATATTAATTTAAAATGCATATATATTTTTAAAAAACTGAAAAAACATTAAAAAAAAAAGAAAAAGAAAAAGAACACCCCAATAAAAATATTCATAAATATCTAAACTTTTAAAAATATTAATTTAAAATGCATATATATTTTTAAAAAACTGAAAAAACATTAAAAAAAAAAAAAAGAAAAAGAAAAAGAACACGCCACGGCCTTTGTAATGCCCAGGCCGTGGCGTGTTCTTTTTCTTTTTCTTTTTTCTTTTTTTTTAATGTTTTTTCAGTTTTTTAAAAATATATATGCATTTTAAATTAATATTTTTAAAAGTTTAGATATTTATGAATATTTTTATTGGGGTGTTCTTTTTCTTTTTCTTTTTTTTTAATGTTTTTTCAGTTTTTTAAAATATATATGCATTTTAAATTAATATTTTTAAAAGTTTAGATATTTATGAATAATTTTATTTGGAACAATAATAATTAATTATTATTCGTATTAAATATATTTTCTTATTAGATAAAAATATTTTACTCCAAGTTTGGATGGTTAAGGGACTAAAATGTTATTTTTTAAAACTTAAAATATCTATTTGTTATTTAAACAAACTTTGGAGGAGGTAAATGTAATTTGAAAAAAATTAAAGGGTAAATTTGCCCCTAACAGAAAACGTTAGGGGCAATTTTGCCCCAAAATAAACGTTAGTGGCAAAATTGCCCCTAACAGAAAACGTTAGGGGCAATTTTGCCCCAAAATAAACGTTAGTGGCAAAATTGCCCCTAACAGAAAACGTTAGGGGCAATTTTGCACCTTTTCCCTATTTATGAATTCTAGGATGTTTTGCATAATATATATCAAAGAAAATATATTCCTTGGACTGCAACAAAGTTGCTCACTTGCCTTCTAAATTAGCTTTAGACGACTAATATTGAAAACTGATTTGATTTAATGTGTAATAAAATTGTTGTTTTATAAATTAAAAATTAATAATGATCAACTCAAAAAAAAAATTAATAATAATAATAAAGTAGGTAATAATTTATTAATCATCGTGCACGCAAACCGTTCGTGGCCTTCAACATCCTTCTTCTTCGTTATCCAAATATAATGATGTGAATGACCGTGGTAGATTTTCAACTCGGATAATCTGAAAAAGTTATATATAATGTAAAAAATTGTATTCGAAAACTAGAAACATATAATTTATTGTGGAAACTAAAAAAAATGGGAAAGAAACTCACCATGGCAAGAACAGCCGCCTCTGCAGAAATTGCAGCCAAAATAGAGTAGTTCAAGCCGGGATTGGTGTAAAGAAATGCAAAAAATGTAACACGAGTGAAAAAATAAGGAGAGCAACATGTGTGGAATCTCTATAACATGCAACCAACTTAAAGATTGTCAATATTATCAGTATAACATGCAACCAACTTAAAGATTGTCAATATAATCAGAAGAACACAAATGATGATGGTTAAAGCCTTCTCAACTCGCATGCGTTTGTATAAAACAATCCCTAGATATAAGCAACCAACGCAAGCCTACATACAGACCACGGTAGCTGCTCGGATAATCTTTTCCATGGTCGGAGACTTGTTCAACCCATGTCAAATTTAATTACTAACGCACAAAACTATACGGTCATGGTACGTTTTATGTGTTCCGGTGCAGCCTTAATAGTTAAAATATAACTATTGAGGGTGCCATCATATATTGCAGCAAAAAAGTAAGCATAGAATAATTCGTCTACTTCTTCCACATATTTCTTCTTTGATGAATAATAACAACTAGTTATATACATATATATATATATATATATATATTTGTAGTAGGATACAGTAATTATTTGTTTACATCATTATCATGGCGGCGATCAGAACACTAATGCCATGGAAGCACAGAAATGCAGGATGTAGCAGCCATTGCCAAGATGCACAGAAGCTTCGAGTTTCTTAAGGCACAGCTAACATGGCTAAAGTAAACAGAACCTCCATTTGTGACTTGAATTTGATATCGAGTGAGTTTGAACTCACTCAATAGTATTTATATAAATACTATTAATAATATATTTCATATAATATATATTGTTTAATATTATATTATTAGATAATATAAAATTTATAAAAAAATTTACTCGAGCACGATTTTGAACTCACTCGAGCTCAAAAAATGTTATAGATTAATTTTATTATAAAAATAGTTTTTTCAGATTAATACTCGAGCTCAAACTCACTCAATTTCTAATTCAAGTTCATAAATGGAGGTTCTGTTTGTTCCAAAATGTACTCTTCTGTATCAGTTACATTAGTTTCCTATTTCTCCATTTCTATTCCTATTTCTCCATTTCTATAGAGACTGATAATTGTTTGAGCCTATAATTGACTTTTATATATTGGAAATACTTTAGAATTAATAATTGACTTTTATATATTGTAAATTTTATTAATTTGTATTACTGTTTTCTCTCAAAAGAAAATTAAATTTGTTTTGTGGTAATATATATTCTCATAATTTATTGGGTGAAATACAGTTTTCCCCCTGTGGTTTCGTGTTTTGGACAGTTTCCCCCTTATGCTTTCAAAACTGACAGTTACCCCCTCATGGTTTTGGACTGAAGTGTCCACTTAACGGAAAATGACTTCTCTAACGGCGCGTGAAGCGAACGCGCTCAAGACGAGAGTGGGGGTAAACAAATTGATGATGTCATTAATTTTGTTCCCAAAATAACCCCAACTAAACAAACAAACAAAAAAAAAAAAAAAAAAAACTGGACTGGTTCTCCCGCAACAGAAATGGAACCCATTTGATGGGTTCCATTTCAGTTGCTGCAACTGAAATGGAACCAATTTGACAAGATTGGTTCCATACCAAATTTGACAAGATTGACCAATTTCTTTGCTGTTTGGGCTTCGGTTCGTGACTGGCCGATTTGGCCGTGTACGATTTTTTTGCTCCGTCAAAAAAACTTGGAAATCTGGGTTTTGCTGTTTTATGGATGGGCGGATTCCTCACCATCCTATATGGTGATTTCGCTCTAAGTTTCACGATTGATATCCCTTTCGGGAATTTCTGATTTTCATTTTATTAAATTACATCGGGTTTGGGCGATTGAGTGCGGTGGCTGCTGGTGTTTTGTTGCTGGTTGGGCTTTTCGCGACTGGCCGCCTTGGCCAGATTGCTTGCGGTGGCTACGTTTGCTGTTTGGCTCGGCGACTGGGCGCTGAACCTTTACTGGGCGCTGAACCTTGCTGTGGAGCGTCCGTACACGCCACTCCCGGTGTTTTTGCTGTTCTCAGTTTCAGCTAAGTATCACCTATTTGTTTGATTGCATATTTTGACATCTCCATTAAATTTCTGGTTTCCATTAATTGCCATGCCCTAGCCAAGTGTTCTGTTTGGTTTTCTCATTTAATTTTCTATTAAGTGTGCTGTTTGCAACTTCTTATTCCATTTCCTAGCGACTAGAGAAAGGTAAGTGTGCTGCTTGAGAAAGGTAAGTGTTTAAATAAATTAGTTGGCTGCTGGTGTTAGGCCTTAATTCTGTTTTTTGGCTGCCGATGTTAGGCCTTTTTTGAGTAGTTGGATGATGCTGCCCTGTTTTCCTTGAACTGCTATCATGCTGTTTACAGGTTATGTTTTTTTGTTTTGGTTTTTATTAGCCTTAGGATTTTAAGTGCTGATTTTCCTTTTCAAATTTGCTGTTTGCTAATTTCTTGTTTCTGTTTGATGTTTGCTGATTTCTTTTTTTTCTGTTTCTGTTTTTGCAAATTTATAGGTTCTGTTTTTGGTTTTAATTGCTGTCATGCTGTTTTATAGGTTATGTTTTTGTTTTGATTTTTATTAGCTCTTAGGATTTGAGGTACTTGAATTTCTTTTCTGCTTTTGTTTTGTTTTGCTGTTTTTGCTGTTTTGCAGATTCCCATTTTCGATTTTACTGTGTTTTGCTAGGTCCTTTCTCTGTTTTGCAAGCTCTTTGCTTATAGGTGTTGTTTTGCTGTTTTTGCTGTTTTGCAGATTCCCATTTTCGATTTTACTGTGTTTTGCTAGGTCCTTTCTCTGTTTTGCAAGCTCTTTCATTTTTTTTTTAAGTTTTTTTTTATCAGGGGTAATTTAGTCATTTTTTTTAACACCGTTAGAGAAGGTATTTTCCGTTAAGTGGACACTTCAGTCCAAAACCATGAGGGGGGAACTGTCAGTTTTGAAAGCATAAGGGGGAAACTGTCCAGAACATGAAACCACAAGGGGGAAACTGTATTTCACCCTATTTTATTAGAATGTTAAGTGAGGTACAATATGCAAAATGAATTAAAATAGAATTAGTATATTATGTACCAAATAAGGTAAAACTGATTAATTTTTTATGGAACTATCATTACCACAGTAGTAGACTTTTATGATAATAGTAATTTGGAGAAAAAAATTATGTTCTATTTTTCCTCTTTTATGATAAATAAACCATTTGATATGGATATAAGGGGGAAAATGTATGACCTAGGCCCTGAACAGATGCGGATCTGTTTAAACCAAGTTTAATGGGCTTATTAGTTCACCAAGATTTCGTTTCATTTTAGCCAAGTTGGGCTTAATTGATGGACTTCCCCAAACTCCAAGGCCCAATCTTCAAATTGAGGGGATATATAATTTAGCAATACCCAAAAAAAAAATAATAATAATTCTAACTCAACTAATTATCACAATTTTTTATAGTGAATAATGTAACATGTGTTTATTAAATACATCTTTATGAAATAATTGTTAATATCACACTATTTACTAATTTAATACGTATCACATGACTCGTCTCAAGAAAAAAGAAAAAAAAAAGAAAGAAAAGATATCACGTCACTTGATATAAAAGAATTGCATATTCTTTTGATTTTTGTTTCAAAAGTAAATTTAATATATTTTAATATAATTTTTTATTATTTAACTATATATTTTTATATTTATAATGCATTTTTTACCTTATAAAATTATTTTCAAAACTTTTTTCAAAACAATAAAAAATAAATAAGCTCCAAATACTCCACCGATCACTGAAAATAATAATTTGTGTCACACTGTAATCTAAAAATAATAATAATAATAATAATAAATTGTGCCATTCAAAAGTATACTTTGAATTACACTACGGCCAATCATCAATCGACATCTTCAGTTCACACGCCAATTCATCACTCAATCCCACACCCCCATATTATATGGAGCCTCAGTTTCCCTAATTAGCAAAGTTTTTTCTCCAAATTAATTTCTCTTCCATCAATAATTCAATTCAGTAATTAAGTTCTGTTTCAAATTTAGACAAATCATCGATCGATGTCGTACCGGAGGAGGAGCACGGTGGACTCAGTCATGGAGACGTTTTCACTCAGCCCCATGCCCTTTCCGGTGATATTGTTGTTGGGGGTCATCTTTTTCTTCTTGGGTCTGCAGTGGTACGTCTCCTACGAATCCGCGGTGGAGGCCGCCGAAGAAAACCTGGGCTGGGTTCTGCTGGCCGTACCGCTCGTCCTGATCCTCGCCGTCATGTTGCTGTCCCGCATGGAAAATCCAGAGGGGATGCTGTGGGGCGGGTCGCCGTGGGATCGGCACCGGCGGATGAGGTACCAGTATTCCGAAGGGAGCTCGCCGTGGAAGGTGGCTGCCGTCATCGTGTTGCTACTTGTTTTGGTTCAGTTTCAGTCCAGTTTTCTTGAAAGCTGGTTTATATGAATATGCATCATCACTATAAAATTTATGTAGTAGAGTGCTTGCTGTATTAATGTTTTTTTTTTTTTTTTTTTTTGCCCTTTTTGTGTGTGTGTGTGTGTATATATATGGTTGTGGAAAGTTTGTAAATTTATGTGGTGCAGAATTGGGCTTTGAATTTCTCTTTCAATTTACTAAATATTGGATCAAACACAATTTTTTTGGTGATGATGTTTAAGCTTTGGAGGTGCAAATGACCTGCTATCATGGTTTGTAAGATCGAAATCCATAATTCGATTCAGGTCTTACTAGATCAATCAAATTTTGCAAAAAAAAATTATGTATGAAATCAAGCAACAAGGGATTTTTATTTTTTTTATTAAAGGTTTGAGTTTTAAATTTTGAAAAAGAGTTTTATGATATAAAAAGTGTCTGAAAAATATTAAAAAAATATAATTAAATAATAAAAAATTATATTAAAAATAATAAAAATTAATTATAATAAATTAAATTTATTCTTGAAATCAAAATCAAAATTTTGGTGCCCTAAAATGTAAATGGAGTACAAAGAGTCCACTTGTCCATGTTTTTGTGGTATTGTTGGCTTTGATTTTCTTGAATTAGTTATTGAATTAAAAGGGGTTTTGTTTTTATTTGTGGTCATCCTAGAAGCTTTTAAAGTCCATGTCTATCATTGACTATGGATCCCATCAATGGCTCCACTCCACTTTGTTGGAAGATCTTTATCTCTTTTTTTAAATTTCTATTTCATATTATGAAATTCAACAAATTGATATTAAGGGGTAATAAATAGTGCATTAGTAATTGGGCCCGATTATTGGGCTCATTTATTGGGCTTGATACCAGACTGGGCTACAAATGCGCTTTCAATAGTAGATTTATACAAGGCTGCCCGCAGATTTAAAGCAATTGATTCAACTAGCCCATCTCAAAAATCAGTTGAGTAATTACAAATTTCAAAAAATTCACATTGGTCATTCATAAGAGTGATGATAGTAGGGCTGGCCATCACGGACAGACACGAAGATACGACACGATATAAACGGGTTAGAATTAAGGCTTAACAGCTTTGCGGGTTATATAGGTCGACCCGAATAACACGAATAATTAAATGGGTAAGGTTAGAGTTAAGAAAGTCAACAGGTGAACCCACCAACCCTAACCCGGCACGAGAAATTCATACTACAACACAAAGACATGACACGAACCCGACACGTACACGAAATGTTCCCGAACCCGATAACCGAACACGACACGAATTGCCACCCTGATACATATCGTGAAAATCTATAAGTGAATTCTAACAATGACTAATGTTACGCCAATTTGATGAACATGAACCTTAACTACTAAAAAAGGCAAACTGAGAAACAAATGAAAAAGTATTACAAACTTGCAAGGTGATGTTGTTCATAGAGGTGAGAACCATTTGGAGTGAAATGAAGATTGATAAGAAACCAACACAAGAACAGCCACCAACAGGACGGCCACTCCCCAGGGGAAACCGCCGCTTCTCTGCATCGAATAGTACTCTTGCCTCACAGCCCGAGGAGCCCGGAAGTTGAACCAGGAGGAGAAGCTCGGCCGCACCAAGATTATCAAGAAAATCAAGAAGATCGGCACCAAGAAGAGGAACAGCTTGAAGTTGGCGCTAGCCTGTTCGAGCTGTTCCTTGTAGTTTCTGGATTGAGAAAAAGATAGCAAGAAAACAACTATACCAAATATGGCCAACAAGGGAAGTGGTGGCATGGAGACTGAGGCCATTGTTTGGCCTCTCCAGCCTTGTTTCCATTCTGGACCTCTTCTGGGATGGAACCAATCCATTTTCTCACTTGTGTTTTTCTCCTCTTTTGCAATGGTTTTTGCCATTAGGCTATGCATTATTATGTATGTATATAAAAAGGTTTAACTTTACCATGAAGAGTCTATTTGGAATATATGCTTTGAGTATGGATTCTTCCCAACCCTACTCTTTTTGTTGAGCTTAATGGTCACTCAAGCTTTTACTTGAAAAAAGCTATCTCCTTTTTTAACATCCCAAGTTTCAAACCCGTGACATCAGAGTTAAAAAGACCTAAGAGATTCGAAATGAAAAAAATACCTCTCATTTCGTATCTTCTTCAAATCTTTGCACATCAAACTTCAAACTGTGGCTAGAGTATAGCTGCAATAGCTTTCAGATTGAACTTTTGGTTGCTGCATTACAGAAGAAGTGCAGGAAGCCACCCAAGAATGAATGCTTTTTTCCCTGAAAATTCTACTTCTAACTCAAAAATAAGAAACCAGAACCTAATTTCTATTCTTCTGCATTGTATTAGAACAGTGCAATGATAATGTATGCATAACATTGAAATCTCTATTTTTGCCGCAAAAATCACAAGCCATTAAACTCGACATTATTAGGTTACACAAAAAAATCGAGACATTCAACAATCCTTATCATAATTGAGTATATGTCCTGAGCAAAGAAAATTTTCTGGTTGCAAGTCCTTCTGCAACAGAAGACACTCCAAACAGCTTATTTCTTTCGGTGCCTGAAACTATCTAGCAAGATGATCATGCAGCAACCTTCTTAGCAGTTACAGAATTAATAATTGTCGCAAACTCGGGACCCTGCAGCCAGAGTAGTTCAAGCATAAACATTAGGTACCAGCAACAAGTAAACTCTTGATGCAAAAGAAAGTCTACTTGACATCTTTTGAACCCTCTTATGTTCACAAGTTAAAGATTTCGTAGTCTAAGACCATGCTCTTCAAAGCATATATTTCCAGGAAAACCTTCACTGTAACTCAATACAACAAATTTTATGACATTACTAGTACAACCTACCAACTGCTAACTTCTTCATGAAAATCCTACGACTAAGCCAAATACAACTTGAGATGTAAAGGTTACTGGTAACAAAAACCTAGGCAGGAATATGACAAAGCCTGTTATGAAGGTAATTCGTATATTATCATAAATATCAAACTATTGAAAGTACAGCCAACATGGCAGCAATGATACCTTTAGGGAAGCACCTCCAACCAGAAATCCATCAATATCTTCTTGTGTAGCAAGATCAGCACAGTTGCTTCCATTTACAGAGCCTGATAAAAGATGGACAAATATCACACACAGAAATATCAAGAAATAGAATCAAGGGTCACGATACTCTGCAGCATAATATTTATACAAGCTCATGTCAGCTGGAGCACAAAAGGAAACTAGTGCAAGAAATAGTAAACCCGTAATATACATTGCAGTTAGCAGGAAATTTCAGATTCTACTAATGTACCGAACAAAACTATTAGTGTACAGTTAGTCTAACTGTCAAAATACAGTACCTCCATAGATAATTCTCGTTTTAGAAGCAACTTCAGCCGAAACATTCTTATTAAGCCAATCACGAACAGCTACATGCACTTCCTGTGCTTGCTGCGGAGTGGCTACTTTACCAGTCCCAATAGCCCATACAGGCTCATAGGCAATAACAACGTCATCCCAACTTGGTACAGCAGCTGTCAAGGATTAGACTAACGTTAGAACTGGTAAGAAGGTATTTAGTTTGATAGTACAACCTCCAATCACCGTGAACTTATCGGGGAGGGAAAAGTGGCAGGGGAAGAGGATGTAAAAAATGATAAAAGTTGAATTAACAGCTTGCCTGCATAAGCCTGCAATTGCTGAAAACAGACATCAAAAGTCTTTCCTTCTTCCCTTTCCTGCAAAAGTTCTCCAATGCAGGCTATTACTCCTAGACCTTGGCTCAAGGCATATGCAGCCTTCTTGCCAATAAACTGCAGAAGATGTGGTTCGATCAGCGTTTTCAAGATCATAAATCATTAGTCTTTCTTTTCCCTTGACAAATAAGAATACTTTGAAAATTGACAAGCACAAACACCAAATTAGTCAATGAACAGTCAGCAAGAAGGGAAAACCATGCATGTGTTTACAGTTTACTTCATAGTTGCTCTGGTAAAACAGCAGTGATACCAATTTTAAAACAATAAGTATCACAGAAACTTACTTCATCGTTTTCTCCAATTACATGCCTTCGTTCAGAATGTCCAAGAATGACCCACTTGCATCCAATATCTTTCAATTGTTCCCCACTACATAAGGAAAAAAACCCATTAATGTCCAAGCAAAAAGCACCTTTACAAGTAAACTAAATGGTGTTCAAGACTTAATTTGCAACCTGTGAAAAACATATTTCAACTAACAAACTCCCAACCTTAGGGATGGTTATCTCACCAGATTTCTCAAAAGATATGTAAACAAATCATATGAAAATCAACAAGCATCCTCACCTGATTTCCCCAGTAAAAGCTCCACCTTTACCTATCCAACAATTCTGAGCAGAAATTTCGTAGCGATCACTTAATGAGTTCTTTACTTGATCAATGTAGATAAATGGAGGTGCCACAACAACATCTGCAAGATTGGAAGATCCAAACTAATTTATGGTACTTCAAGGTATAAAAAGGGGTCCCATGGATTTCAATCAGGTGAGCAAATAAAACAGATAAAGATAGTTTGTGCCCAGCCCAGCTAAGTTTGTGTTCAAAACGGATTACATCAACACATTGATAGCCCAAAATAACTCACCAACATCAGACTCCAAGTTTGCACTGTTCAAGTCAGAGATAAGTTTGGTGATGGAGTCTTTTGTTCCATTCTAAAATAGAAAATGGATTGGAGGAGTCAGTTGAATAGAAATGATATAAAAAGAATACAGAACTCTAGTAAGATTTACATCATCTGATGAAGTCCATGAACAAGGGGAAAGAAATGATACTTACACACTTCCAGTTTCCACCAACGAAGAACTGCAAGAAGAACCAAAGAGAATACTAATCAGAATCAAATATTTCTAAAGGAACTTCCACATCACCTGAATAAAGCACAAGCTCAAAGCATAATATAAAGCTTTCATCATCCAAACTACAGTCAAAAGGTTACTACTGTGCAATCACCATCTCATTCTTGGGATCAAAAGGCAGCAAAAAAAGAGAACAAGCTTGGAGTTTGAATTTAGTTCTGACATTTCCCAGCAGGTTTCGTTTCTAGCATCTTAGAGGCAATCAAATATTGGGGAAAGCAAGTTTCTTTAGAGCTACATACAAAAATCCAGCGCTTGTTAACAGAGAAACCAGTTCCTTAACAAAGTTCATATTTTTAAGCTGCCATTTGAAGTCTGAAACGCTATCCAGCCATGATTGAATTGCCTAAAAATGCTCAAAGACTGTAACAACGCAAATCGAAACAAAAAAATTCTACCCCCTTGCTAGGTAAAGATCATATTTTGAAACCGTAATCAGACCCTGAAATGCTATCAAATTCCAACCATCATTCATTGCCCCAAGATTGTTGAAGAGACCCCTTTAAAACTCAATCAAAAATAAATAAGCAAAAAAAACAATTAAGCCCACTTTGCCGGATAGGTTGATAAACACAAAAAAAAAAAAAAAAAAAAAAAATTTAAAAAAGGAATAACCTTTCCTGAGCCGGCCATAGCAACCACAGAAGCACGAGAAGCAGCTTTATCGGTAGAAGTACAACGGCGAAGGTGGGAGTCTACAGTCTGGAAGAAGGAGTTGGTGGTGGAAAACGAGAGCGAAGTGGCATTTTCAAGCTTGGGACAAGCAAATTGACGGAGGCCGGAAAAGCTCGGAGGACAGGCGAGGGATGTGGAAGCCACTGCCATTGTTGTCTGTTCTCGCAGCTTCTGAAACTGAAATCGCAAGTCCCCGTGACCCCCCAACTACTACTAAAACCACCGCAAAGTCTTCAGAAGCTCAGAGGGAGAGAGAGAGAGAGATAGAACGACGATGGACTGAATGAATAATAAGAATGGAGCTTTGGGTTCACTTCACTCGCGACCTCCGTCACTCGCGCGACCATATCTATCATCAGCCGATGTATTTTATGGTTACATTACACCCACCCCCACGCTTGCTTCTGGAGCGTGCATTCAACCCACCAACCATTGTTTATTTATTTTTCTTTACTATTAATGATGCAAAATTGAAGAAAATTTCCTATTTTTTCTTCACGGTCATGATAAAAAGCGGTTCAGTGATTTTCTGGGTTCATAACGCACTAGTAGCCATAAAAAGAATATCTTGTGAGGACGCTGTCAGCTTCTTCAGTTCTTTCATCACGTGAGAAACAGAAAATGAACCCAGTTGCAACATTTGTGAACTGTGATGTGTTTCTTTCCCGCTCCTCCTTGATATTTTACATCCCAGGTTCTGATGTCCACTTGATACGGATAGTATTCATCCAAAGCGTGTACAACTAGAAACATCCGTTACAACTGTTTTTGAGTCAAAAAATACAATTTGAAAGTTAACTCTTTTAATGGAACGAATAAAGTGCATATTATCTATTCACACTATCCTAGCCCGGGAGAGAATGAATGATGAATCTGTTTCAAGATTTCCAACTTTTTGTAATTCTGCTCATAAATGCCTATTTACACCATAAACATCACTGACCATAACTCAAGATGATATGAACAATCTCCAAATCTCCGTGACTCAAAAAACACTTCATCCATATGATATCCTTCATAAATGGATTACCTTTGGCATATCCAGATAAGAGTAGAATGATAAATAAAAACAAAAGTAATATTAAACTTGTTGGAACCAGGAAATTTACTAGAAGTCTAGGACAAATATACAAGGGGCAATTTCCATAACTTCATCATAATCTAAAACTAAACACTAACAGTATGGACACAAGCAGTTAACATCAGGAATTCTCTTTTACATCTGAGCCTAATCAAAACTACTAGAGGTTCAAACTATCTAAAAGAAGTAATGTGGATTTCCACACTACAGATTCATAAACTAGGATTACATACATCCACATCAGCTTTCGGTTGATGCATCTCAGGCAGCTAAATCAGCAATTTAGCACTAAACTACTTGTTTTACAGTGCACTAACATGCACATTGAGAAGTAACATGTAATTCATGAAAGAAACTTCCAGAATATATGGCGGGCTGCCCAGCTACAGTTCAACTGCAACAAACCGAGATGAAGCAAAACCATGTCAAGTTGTCAACAACTGGAGACAAAAGTTAAATCGCAAAGAATTAACAGTGATTATGAACTTCTAATGACCTGGTTGGTTCAGCTTAACTTTACCCCTCACTCATCTGCCTTTGTACTGCCAACAACACTGTTGGATGAAACTGCCTGGACACTGCGAGATGAGGAGCACCTGCTTGAAGAACTTCCATCCATCACACTACTTTCCTTCCCTGGTGATTTTCTGGCTCTTCGTTGTCCAGGTAAAACATCCTGGATGGTGTTTCCCACTATGTGAAAATTTTCCATTGTTTTGACAAAATGACTTATTTATTGAGCAATAAAAAAACCCACATTAACTAACCTGTTCTGATGAACCAGACCCAGGAGTCTTCAGCTCAAGGTCAGTAGCAACATCATCTGAAGTCTCACTTTTTTCACTCCTGTCCTTTGAAGTTGACGTTTTATGCCCAGAATCTTGTTTTCTAGAACCATGGGACCTACCAACTTGTTGTGTGACTTGAGATCCATGTTGTGTAGATTGCTGTTCAACAATGCCATTAGGTGCCATATATGGAACAAAAGTGGACATCGGATTTGTAACTACGGCTGGATTCTGATTTCCGAAAAGAGCAAATGGCTGCAAAGATGGGTGCATGGAAATTGGACCAGCAGGTATTGGCATTGGAAGTGGATAAGGATAAGAAGCTGGGTGCATGACAATGGAAGGATCCATACCACCCCATGGATACATAGCTCTTGCTCGCTGTTGATACTGTGCATTAAGGCTTTCGATATCTGATTTAAGAGAAGTCTTCTCTTCTCGAAGATCATTTTTCTCCTGAGTCAACTGCTTGAAAATAAAAAATAATCTGTAAAATAGTTATCAACAGACCTCAAAAACGGAGGGGAATTATATATCACCTCACGAGATTCTTCATTCAGTGAAGCATATTCGGCTTTTAGCCTGTCAATCTGTGAAGTCAAATCTTTCACCACTTGGACAGCATCAGTTAGAATAGACGCTTTGTCATTTTTAGGCCTATCAGGATCTGCATATCCGACAACAGTATAGCATGAGATTTCATGAAGCATATGCCAACTTTTCATCCTAACTATAAAAGTTGTAGACTAACCAAGGATACTTCCCAACTCAGTAAACTGCTCATTTAGGCGATCCCTCCTTAGTTTCTCACGGTCAGCTTTCTGCACTTTCCTTGCGGTACTGGAGTCCTTGGGCATTCCTTCTGGCCTTCAAGTGACATCAGAAGCGTTAACGAGACGAAGAGAGAGGAAAAAACAAAAAGCAAATACCAAAAACAAAGAAAAGCACAGCCGCAAACAAATTTATGAACATAGAATCAATGTTAGCACTTGTGTATACATAATATGACAAATGGGAAAATCTAAGAGATATTGGCTCTTATGAGTTCCTCTCTAATTTATCAAACTTTCCTCAGAAAGTCAGGCTAGCTGACCTGATACATCCTGTTGTAATATTGCAAATGGTCATTCAGAAGTTCATATAACTGATAAGAAGGAGCACACAGAAAATCTGGACAACGGAAATGGATGTCACACAACACGTGGACAGTAAAAATATGAATATTGTTGTGTGCATGCGTGCGCACAGCAATTAAAATCTCTGCTATAGGATTTCATATGGGAACTACTAAATCATGAAAATCTGCTTGTTAACTGTTTGTGTGTTCCACCATCACACGAGGATAGGCTTGATACCCGTTCAACTCTGAATGTCTACTACTAAGTCTGCGATGAAGACTTTCGATCTGACACTCAAGATTCCATAAACAGCTTTGGTGTCAAACTAAGCCACATCAATCCCTATTTTACTAAGTAAAATGTTAAATCCTACAACTCTAATAGACAGCAAACTTTATGCCATTTAACAAACTCTGTCACAAACAGTTTCTACATGTACAAATAGTCAATCCATCAACAACTTTCTGTCTCTAGCAAGCTTTTCCATTTAGCATTATATCCATTGAAGGATCCCCTCCAAACTTAAATCTATATAATCTTTTTTTTCTGAAAGGCCCTTCATGATCTACCGCAATCATTCTGCTTGTGACATTATCGCTCATAGGAAATAAACTGAATTGAGCAGCAATTCTAATTCCATAGCCTGAGAAATCTATACTATTCAGCAGCAATTCATCAACACCAAGGAATTATAATATAAACAAAAACTAAACCTAAAAAAATCCACTACCACCATCAAAATGGCAAGCTCAAAAATCAATCATCAAAATTTGATCTTTCTCATAAAGGAGGCACCTAAAAGTAAAGGGACAACGACACGAGGCGGCGCAAACCTGGAATCAGGGGGGGACTGCCGGAACTCCGGTAACGGTGGATTTGGGCCCTGCAGAGATTGGTGATGATAGAGGGCTTCCTGATGATTCAACTGATCCATTTTCTGCCGTGAATCTTCTTGTTTTGATCAGATATTTACCCAGAATTTCAACGAATTTTATAAGCTTCTTTGTTCTGTCACCTGAAATCAAAGCTGATTGGGCTGGGGAATAGGTGGCTACAGCCGAACTGAAAAGGATTACAAATCGGAATACAAACTTTTAAAGTCGTTGTCTCAAAGAGCACGCTTCCTGTGGAGTAACCAATATTCTACTTTTTTTTGTGCATTGAATATTGCTGCATTTGCTTTTCTTTCCAATGTGCTTTTTGGTTGGTTTGTTTATTTAATTTTTGTTGCTATCCACTTGTAATGGTTGGAGTACCTAATTATAATTTCAATGCCTTCGCCACTTACCTTAATTGGTAGTTTACAATATTTTTTCAAAAATATAATATTAAATAAAAATGAAACAACAAATCAAAGTAATTATTTTAGTAGAAAAATGACATTGGACATTGAAAAAAAAAAATGAGAATGACGTGGCATCTACTTGCTAATAAATATTGAGCAGTTTGAAAAAATTCAGTAATACTCTCGGAGTAAAGTTCACAGTAAAATAACAGTGTGCTACAGAAGTATGTGTTGTTACAGGTCGCGCCTATAAGGATACAGGTGTTTTTTGGCATGGCATACTACCCAGAGACGCAAAGTGTGACAACTGGGATTTTATGTTGTGACGTGAAGGAGAAATGGGTTTGGGGGTTGTCCTATAGGATGGCAAATGTGTTATCACTAGATGAGGCAGATGCCTCGACGACTCTGATAGCAACAAATCTAATCGCTTAGAAATGATGGGCGTTCTGCTCATTCATTGGGAACCCGACTTTAGTAATCCTAGCGCTTTGGGGGGGGGGTGGATGTTGTGCATCAAGGGGCAACGAAGTTGGTGGTGTAGGTGGCAAGTCGCTCAAAAGTGCAGGCTCTGCGGGAATATTCTGGGTTGAAAGAGTGAAGAATGTGATTGCGCATACTCTATATATTTTTGGGGTTGCGTGCCCTTTTTATAGAGTGTGTTTGGGGCATCATCCTAAAATTTTATATATCAATCATTATTGAACGATAATACATGATCTTCATTTAAAAAAAGAAAAAAGAAAAACTATTGAGCAGTTTTAATCGGGATTAATAACCTTCCTCCAATTGTTTGTCATAGAGAGAATTATTAGAGTTTTTTTCGTCCCCACTTTATTTTAATATTCATCTCCTAATAATATTTTATTTTGTAAATTCCTGTGTGCCACTCTCACTCTCGCATCCTGATTCCACAGACCTGGGCCGAAGCAATTGTTTTGGGCCAGGCGGCCCAATCAATCCTGAACATATGGGCTGAGATAAAGCATCCAAAGTCTTAACCGACCAAAAACTAGAAAACCCATTAAAAGACAGAAGGTTCTTCTCCGCTCTTTGTCCTTGTACTCTCAGACTGCTTTTCTGCTAAAAGTCCGAACTCCTTCGCCCGTTTCACCTAACAGTCCGTCTCTCTCCTCCGCCAACGATGTCGTTTAGGTTTTTCTTCGTCCTCTCCCTGCTCCTATTCTCGTCTTCTTTCCTTCAAGGTATTCCATCTCGTCTCAGATCTGTATCAATTTTTAATTTCCTAGATTGCGTAATCGACGAATTAGGATTTTTTGGTTCTTTTGCTTGCCTGTATGGATATTCAATACTTTTGTGGTCGTGATCTGTGCAATTATTGTTTGATTGGATTTAGATTCGAATTCTCTTGCCATGCATGCAATTTTTATTTAGTTTTGGGTTAGTCAACGCTGTTATGGACTTAATAAGCATGATTTTCTGATGAATCGCGGTAATTCTAACTTCTTGAGCTCACTAGGGGTGAAATTTCAGCTCTTGATTGATTACAGTGATAAAGCAATTAGCTTTGGAATGATTATTAGTTTACATCCTTTAATTATCAAGATTGGGGTTTTTTTTTTTTTCCGATGTGATTCTGATAATCAGAGCAATAATTTGTGTTTCCACTTGTTTTACTAATGCACAGCATACCTCCGTGTATCTATGCATGTATTATTGTAATTTTTGTTTTGTTTATGTATTTCAGTAGTATTAAGCTTGTTAATACTGCTGAAGTGTAGGATCTGAATTGGTTTGCTTGTTGCATTTACATATTTGTTTCTCATAGCTGAAATTCTGTTCTCTTTTGTGTTTGTTTTGCTATACAGTGGTTAGATGTGATGCTGAATCTGAGGCAGCAGCAGAAACAGTTGAAGCTTCTGAGGAAGGAAGTGATCTGGGAATTGTTGGTGATGATGTCCAAGATATTGGAGGCGGGAATTTTAGCCCGGCTCCAGGGGTGGATACTGTTTGTGTTTTCCCAAAGAATCCCTCTAAATGTATGTGATATTTTTTCTTTTCCTTTTTTCCTTTTCTGTAATTATCAGTCCTTCTGGAGTTTCTCTTTTCATTATCTAAGTAAACCTTTACTTTATCCTAAATCACTATTAATTTTATGTTTCTGTTTGTCCAGCGATCACTGCTGGGGAAGAGAGCGAACTTTTAGTTGGTGTGAAATACGATGGTAAGCTGTTTAGTATTTGTAGTGTCCCTTTTTGTCCCTCATTACTGGTGGATGACTTATTGCCAAGTTAATTTTCCTACTTTGCACACTATCATTCTAGTCCTAATATACCTTCTTTGGTGTAGTTCTCAACTGAGTTTTGAGTCTCCCGTTGCTTTACTGTGTACACGTGTTTCTTCCTTGACTTCTGAGAGTTGTGTAGTTCAAATTTTGGATAGCTGACACGACTCCTTTTTTCACGTGTAAAACAGGAGATTCAAGTTTGAATGTCATTGCAATCCAGGCCAGTGTTCATCTTCCATTTGACCATACCTACCTAGTTCAGAATCTCTCTGTTCAGGTTGGTGTTATCTTTCATTATGACTTGCTGCTTGATGGCAGATTAAATTGGTTATCAACTTTGTTATTGCTGTTGGCATTAACAAGTTAAAGTCAGCAAGCTTTTCTATAATCATGTGCTAGCTGCAAAAGTTTTGTTGAAGGCTTTTGAGCTCGTTATGGTTGATGGAGTAATTTTCTTGTTTCCTTATTTTAGTTTCGCCAAGTTCTTTCTGGTACTTGCCTGAGGAGAGATTTAAGTATTGCCGTTCTTATGTTTATAGAGTTTCAACAATGCATCTGTTCCTGCTTCTGCTCAAGCTACATTCCCATACATATTTGCCGTCAGCAAATTTTTGCAGGTTAAGTTCTTTCATCAAATATTTCCTAGTTAATTCCTTGCAGTTATTATTGTTTCATTGAATTCCTCTTAGCATCATTTAGCCATCATTATACTTATTTTTCTATTTTGATCTTGCAGGCTGGAGCATTTGACCTAGTGGGCACAATTATCTATGAGATAGATCAACAACCCTACCAAAGTACATTCTATAACGGCACTATAGAAGTTTCTGAGCCTAGTGGTCCTCTCAGCATCGAGTCTGTTTTCTTGGTTTCCCTTGGAATTGCCTTACTTGGCTTTATTGTAGTTACTGTACGGGGTCGGATACAAAATTACTCCACGGTGAGCCTTTTCTTCTCTTTAGTTTCCCTTTGAATTTGGTTGCTGGTTTAGGAAGATTATAGTTGCTCATAATGTATTTTTGATAACCATTAAAGACTTGGATATAAATTTGGAACTGGGATGTAGTTAAGCTGAAGTATGAAGTATAGGATACTGTTAACTTTAAGCGAGTAATAAGAAATCCAAATGTTGTATAGTGTTTACTTTTAAGTTACTATTTCACTCTTAGCTTTCATTTTTCTTGCCTTTCGCACCCTATTCTCACAATCCATCCATTTCATTCAGAAAACTAAAAGGGCACCGAAGGTTGAGGTTGGAACTGGGACTACCGATGCCTCTTTGGATGAATGGCTACAGGTTTGTAGATTGTATACCTGCCAGATTCATTTACCTTTTTCCCTTGAAGAGCATCATTTGTAAACAATATGTGCAGCTATTCAATTGATGATATTGATGATTACCTTTAAAATGCCCACTTGTATTACAGGGTACAGCTTATACTCAGTCCCAATCCAGCAAATCAAAGAAGAAAAACTAAATGAACTATGCTTAGTGTCAGTTGCTGTTCAGAAGAGTAAAACAGAGGCAACAGTTCTTGTAACACAGCTCGGCTTGATATCAAACGGACACCAGAAGGAAGGCGAAATGTTCATCTTTTGGATTTTAGACTTGAAAATGATCTGCCTCACTGTTGTAGGAAGAGGAAGTAAACTCATTTTTCTTGATTAAGAGGATTATGAAAGTTGAGCCCTATTTTAAAGCCTAATTAGTTGTTGATGAGATCAGGTAGGGTAAGATACACAATTTTGTGCAACTGGGATTTTTCCTTAAAATGACTTGTTTATTTATCGTAATTTCGCGCGGATGATACGAGAAGCAGGTCCAGATTGGAACGTTCCAACCTCAGCAGCCTGGCTGTTATTAATGCTGTTGTTGTGATGTGTTGTGTGGTGATTTGTGGGGTTATATAAGTCGAAGTAATGTTGTTTGGGGGGTGGTGGTGTGGTTGGATTCAAGATCGGCTTTATTGACATTGACAATGGAAGGAGGATTTTCAATGTGTAGGAGGTCCTCTGTACCGAGCATATACACCTGTGTCATCTCACATTAGGAGGGGGAATTACATTTTCACCCCTCTTGAATGTGAGAGAATACGAGTGTCTCCCGGCACAGAGGATCTCTCCTCCATTGTAACATGTTGTGGTAAAGGGCAAAGAACAATGGAGCACTTGTAGCTGTGTAGGTTGGGCATCTTAAAAGTAATGTAGCAAACTCCATCGTAACATGTTGTGGTAAAGGAAACTCCATTGTAACATGTTGTGGTAAAGGACAAACTCCTTTTAAAGAATATAATAGTTTAAATTATTAGATTTTTATACGTAAAGCATGGGAATTTCAATATTATAAATCAGATGTTCATATATAATAGTTGAAATTATTAGATTCTTATACGTAGAGCATAGAAATTTGAATCTTATAAATCAAATGTTCTTTTCTTTTTAAATAATATAATAGTTGAAATTATTATATTTTTATACGTGAATGATAGGAATTTCAATCTTATAAATTAGATGTTCATTCCCGTGTGCCAAGCGCACTCTATGGTTAAGAAGTTTATACACAAAAATGATGGTGGGGCATCGAATGAGTATATTTTATTAGTTTGCTGAAATGGGGAAATTAAGATCTGTGTAACCACCAAATTAGTGGCTACAAGCTGCCTCCATTTCAACGTTACGGAATGAAATACAGATATTTTTGGGAAGGACATCATTGTGACGTGCTAATCAGTGCATCACCATCACGCAAACACTCTCTGGTCTCTAACAGAACAAAAATCTCTTTGGCCTCATATATAGAATATATTTTCTAATATAATAACGCGTGATTCACAATTAACTCTGACTTAAACGTAAAGACATAACAAAAAAAAAATGATATAAAATAATTTATTTTAATATTGTACATTACAATTCGTGCTGATACATTTTTCATACTGAATTCTTTTTGTTAGAACGATAGAATATATACTAATCACAATTAATGTATATAATAAAAAGTGATGATGCATGCATGCCCTTTTCAATTCTAAAAGCAATTTGTTTTGAGTTCCATATTTAGGCCAAGTAGCACCAATTGTCCCCTAGCATGTGTCTTTCAATATTTGATTTGATTTTGACCATCAATCTCTATAAAATTTCAATTCTGTCTCTATAACTTGAGATATACATATATGATTTTGATTGATTAATATTAAAGTCCTAAACTCTGTTCATATTACAACAACAATAATGCTCGCTCTTCTCAAAATATAAATCATTATAGCTTTATACAAATCGTGTCAATAAAACCTTCATAAATAGCACTCATGTCTGATACATATATGATTCTATTAATAAATATGAAAAAAAATATATATTTATATATTTTATTTATTTATTTATAAAAATATAACTCTTTCATTGAATTAACCGTAACCGTATAGTAAACTATATTAAAAGGGGTAATAAAATTGGGGGTGGGGATTAAATTAATAAAGCAGCGGCTGTATAATTTTTTTAGGAGGCGGTGGCAAAACATCTCTGTCACGGTCTTAAATGGTTGGGTTTTTAGGCTTGGTTGTTCGCAGTTGAGCATATACTTTACTTTTTTTTTTTAAGATCTTACAAACCCCCACCCCCACCCCAGCCCACCCCCATCTGCTTTTTTGTTTATTAAAGTTATCTTGCATTGCACCCATTTAAACATAATACTTATGATGATGATGTGCAGACAATCTGACAGTTGAAGTATCATTTATAACATGTTAAGTTCGATTTGAATTTTCGCCTAATGCCAGAGATTTGGATCATTAGAAATTGTCATTTGATTGTAGCGATTAAGACTGTATTCATGTTGTCAGGGATTGACTTTAACGTGTTAAGTTCGTGTCTGTTTAGTTTTTGAATAAATACGAGCGTCTTGCAGAGTCTTGTCAATTTTGCACTATAAATAGGCAGAATCGACAGAGGTAAGAATTGAACCTCCGACATTTGGGTGGCTTGCCCTGCGCATTAACCGCTGGGACACTATCTTGTTCCTAGATGGGATTATCAATTAAGAGAAATAGAGGTGCAGCCGCTGTGTTAGCTAGCCTTCACACAATTAATTAAGGCTTCATTCTGCACACGTCATATGTCTTCTTCTTCTGATCATCGCTTCATATGTATTATTAGATGGGAAAAAAAAGAACATTCACAAAAGTCTAAAATCCCCACCGCCGGCTGCATTTAAGAAAACCAAACGGCCCTTAATTAGTTTTCTTTTTTGTTTTTTTTTTCCTGCAATTCTTTTAGTAGTAAAGTTAATTAATTTGCTTCAATTTAGTTAGTGAATGGTTCAACTCTAGTATTCATATGAAGATTTCTGTGTATGCACCATAATTGGATTAATTGTGCAGATGGAATGATTGTAAGAGTATATTTAGTGTTTATTAATCACAAGTCACATGATTAAACATTAATTAATTATACTCTTTTCGTTCCATTAAAAGAGTTCACTTTGACCAATGTATTACTTATTATGAATATTATGGTACAAGACCTAAATTAGCTAATTTGACACATTTTATTCCATTTATATCTTTACTTATAAAATTTGGACTAATTGTGGATGACACGTGATTCTATTAGTAAGGGTAAGAGAAGTAAAAAAATATTTCTCAAAGTGAATTTTTCTAATAAAACAGAATGAGTAACTTTTTTTTTTTTCTTTCTAACTAATGAAACATGTATTTTATTATGTCATAATTTGTACAGGAACAACAAACAAGGCATTTAAGACAATGAGCTGTGGGAGTGGGATATCAAGGATCAAATCCTAAAACCTTAAATCCTGACAACTCCCGAGTATAAAGACACTATTTTCATGCATGTATAAGTGACAACATCAGATAGACTGTCCTCCTCAGTTCAATCTTTCTCATGCATTTTGTGAATATGTTAATCGTAATTGAACGAATTTCAATACATTTTATTTAACAACAACAAAAACAAAAATAAGGAAAAAATAAAGAGGGGGGGGTGTGGGGGGGACTGTTGAGGAAATTCATTTATTAGGGCTAGAAAAGCAGAACTTATTATGCTCTATTCACATGCATTTCGAGATACATAGGCTGGAATTATATGGATGCACTACTGTACTGGTCACTTTAAAGTCTTGCACATGCCCGTTTTCTTTTTTTTTCTCACTTATAAATTAATGTGTAATGTAGTAATTAATTCAATTATACACAACCAAATCGAAAATTGGAATTCAGAGAAATTAAAAAAGAAAGAGAAAGACATAAATGCCCCTCTCTTTTTCTTTTTTTTTAATTTTAAAAACGTTTCCACTAATTGAACAAGCTAGGGGGCCGATATTAATTGTGAGAGCTAGTAAGTAGGTTTACAGTTAGCAAGAAAAAGACGACTTGTGTAGTTGAAAACACATTCAATGAAGATAGATAATGCCCTTTTTTCGGTTTTCTAATTTTATATTTCTTTTTTCCAAGTAAAATAGTTTTACTTTTTAATATTTCTCCATCTCTATTAATCAAAGAAGTATATGATAAAAATTCACAGTAATAAGTAATTTAATTTACATGCTATACTTTATACTTAAATTGTACACTTTTTTGTTCTTTTCTTTCCAAGAAAAAGAAAATTTAAAAACTCAAACATATATGATAGAACTAGCCTCGGTTAATTTCAAGTTCAGATCATTTGTCCAAATTATTGTGTCTTATTTTGTGCAGTGTCTAAATTACGTAATTTCACTCTGTCTAAATTAGTGAAATGACGCAATTTCACGAGACAAATGTTGTTGAAATTGTATTGATTACACAATAGTCATGGGACCTAAACTCATGTGATGTTCTTTAACTTGGTGTCGGCACCAAGTTATAGTATAATATATCCATCGTCCATCGTCCTCTACCTCTATATATAACACTGTTTTCTCAACCCAAAACTCATCCACATTCATCATCATCGTCCTCACCAGCAGAGTACTGCAAGGGGAACAAATGAGGGGCCGTTCCCGTTTCCTTTTTTTCTCCGTCTTTGTCCTTTTCGTGGCCACTTCTTTCTGCTCCGCTTCTGACAATGCCGTCAAGGTAGTTGGATTTGGAGAATGTGCAGACTGCAAAGAGTTCAACATTGAAACCACTCAGGCCTTTTCAGGTATATTTTGTCTTCTTCTTCAAATTTGTATGGAGGGTTTTGATTCTTGAATGTGAAGTTACAGCTCAAGGTGGTTACTAGGTAGTGTATATAAATCAAAATTTTCACATTCATTTTTGCAAAATTTCTGCTACTTTGGTAGGCCATTCATACATTACTATACTGTACTTATGAGTTTCACTCTCGTACCTCGCATGGGCTGCCATCACGGGTTGTTTTAGCGGGGTCTGAAGACTCTTCCAACCATTTACGGAACCATTTTTTTTTAATTTATTGATAATGACCTATGATGTATTACTAATGTAATTGCATAAGTTATTATTCAATGAAAAAATGGTTATATAAAGATATTGTAACATCAAAAGAAAATTTATACTAGTGTGCCTAATTTTTTTTTCGGTTACGCGGCTGGTTACGTACTATTGGTAACAAAGTAGCATTAATAATGGGTGGTTTTGGTTTTATTTTGATTTTGATTTTGATTTTGTGAAGGGCTGCGGGTGGCTGTTGATTGCAAGCAGAAAAATGGGGAGTTCAAGAGAAGGGGCTCAGCAGAACTGGATGTAGAGGGTAAATTTGAGGTATCCTTACCTAAGGAGATTCTCAAAGATGGGAAACTCAAAGAAGAATGCTACGCGCAACTCTTCAGTGCATCTACTACACCATGCGCGGCTCATTCTGGCCTCGAAGCCTCCAAGATTGTGCTCGTCAAATCCGGAAAAGAACTCACTTTTGGAACGGCTGAGAGTGTGAAATTCTCCGCACCATTGTGTGCTTCCGCGTTCTTGTGGCCTTTCTTCAAGTATCCTCCTTTGCCACCGCATCCGTGGCTCAAAAAACCGCCACTGGTTTTCCCTCCAATTTACAAGAAACCACTCCCACCACTCCCTCCATTCTACAAGAAACCACTCCCCCCATTCTACAAGAAACCACTTCCACCAATCCCTATTTACGAGAAACCACTCCCACCACTCCCTCCATTCTACAAGAAACCACTCCCCCCATTCTACAAGAAACCACTTCCACCAATCCCTATTTACGAGAAACCACTTCCACCACTCCCTCCATTCTACAAGAAACCACTCCCCCCATTCTACAAGAAACCACTTCCACCAATCCCTATTTACAAGAAACCGCTTCCTCCTCCGGTCCCAATCTACAAACCGCCCGTCGTAAAGCCACTTCCGCCACCGGTCCCAATCTACAAGCCTCCGGTTTACAAGCCAAAGCCACTTCCACCACCGGTCCCAATCTACAAGCCTCCGGTTTACAAGCCAATTCCACCCCCGGTTCCAATCTACAAGCCTAAGCCAAAGCCGCCACCTGTTCCGGTCTATAAGCCTCCAGTTTATACGCCAAAGCCAAAGCCGCCACCCGTCCCGGTCTACAAGCCTCCAGTTTACACCCCAAAGCCAGAGCCGCCACCCGTTCCGGTCTACAAGCCGCCGGTTTATACCCCGAAGCCGGTGACTCCACCGACACCGGTATACAACCCTCCAACTACAACACCCATAGTACCAACACCAACGCCAGTGTACACAAAGCCAATCCCGCCATTCCCATTCTTCCCAAAACCTCCATTCCCATACAAGAAACCTTGCCCACCATTCCCAAAGGTTTCCTACCCTCCTCTCCCACCCCACTTCAAACTTCCCTAGAAAAATTCAATATTTCTTCTGCATGTAATTAATCTATGTATTTCAGTTTCAGGGTCTGAGTTAATAAAAAAGAAAAAGAGAGGATATATATATATATATATATATATAAATAATATATTAGTTAGTTTGTTTTATGATTGATTGATTGCATGCATGCAATGGGTGAAGTTGAAGTTGAGGTTGAGCGGTGTGGGATTTGTGAAAATTTGGTTTGATTAAGAAAGTTTTAGTGATTTTTCATGTGCCATGCAAGGCATGCAAAAGTAAGGTCTATTAATTGTTGTACTTTTTTTCTTGCGTTTACACTGTTTAAGTCAATGAAATTCCAGATCTTGCTCTTTCATTTTCATTTTACAAGTTTTTTTTTCATTCAATTAATGCTTTATGGCTGTGATTGTTGGAATAATAATTTCGATCGGTTGAGATTGAGATGGAGAGAGATCGATGACGGTGATGACACGGTTAATATTAAATTTTACATTCTTTTAAACGATCTGTACTATTAAATGAGAGGATATTGCAACATTACTGTTTGTCATGAACTTCAAACACTTCTCTAAGATTTCGACTCATATTGAATTAATTCAATGTGTATTAATTTGTTCCCCAGTTAACTAAAAACTATGGCAAAAATTTCTATGCATCCGGCTCATACACGCGACAGGTTTAGGTACGCGCGTTTAACCGCGTGTCCCGGTTTTAAATTTTTCTTAAGAAAATTTGAAAGTGATACTTGAAAAAATATTATTGATACTTATGATACTTGAAGGAGATACTGTCCACCGGTATCAAGTTTTTTTGTTTCCCTTAAGTGCTACTCCATAAGAGAAATAGTGCCACTCTTGAAGAGTATCTTGTGCCTTTTTTAGAGGCGCACTTCTACTATTTTGAAGTAGCATTTTAACCTTATTTTTTAAATTTTATTTTCTTAATTTTATTTATTTATTTTTTTTAAGGCGGAAATGGGATGGATTTATTGATTGGAATTAAAAGGGTGTGCAGGGGGATACAAGGGGGAGGGTGGTCCTAGAACTAAAAGTGAGTGGAAAAAGCCTTGCCATGCACGGCCAGACTGTGGGCGAGCTGGTTTTGGGATCTACGAATACAAGTAACCGAGGTGATGGGGAAGGTCAACATGAGACAACGGGTTTCCTCGCAGATGACACCCGTGTCTGAACGGGCTTCTTGGCCATTGTTGAGCGGCCTGTGAAATTTCATTTTCTTATTAAGTGCTACCTTTAAAAGTATTACGATTTATTCTCAAGTATCAATTTTATTTTATTTATATCTCAACATTTATATATTTTTTTAAATTTAAAAAACGCTCGTTTACGTATGAATCAGTTTTACAGGAAATTAACTCATATATATATATATATATATATATTTAACAGTATAGATAAAAAGATCATCGATCGATCATCATATAACACTACACCAAAATGCCTTAGGGGAGGCGGGTCCTAAGGGCATTAGGAGGCGGGTGCACGCTGTGTGCACCCGCCTCCAGTGCGGGCGCCTCCAAAAGGAGGGGCCCAGACCCGTTAATAATGGTCACTGGAGGCGGGTGCATGTTGCACCCGCCTCCAATGACCCTTCCAATAAATTGTTATTGGAGGCGGGTGTCCGTTACACCCGCCTCCAATATTCTCCCAATAAAAAATTTAATTTTTCATTCTTTAATTTATGGTTTCGGTAGGAATCGAACTCGCACCGGCGGACTCACTTGACTCTTGCACATTAAATTTACCACTAGGCTACATATATTCATGTATATGAAGTTAAAATCGAAAATAAATATTTATATATTTTCTTCTAAAACTTGCAGTTTTTATTACCTAAAAATTTATCTCCTTTTTTCAAAATTATTTTCAATTCTCAAAATTATCCTAATAAATTATTTTCAACTTTCAACAGCTCAAAACAAAGAGAATTTCGAAACAATATTGATTAAAATTTGGAAAAATGCACCCGCTTCCAATAAACACGATATTGGAGGCGGGTGCAAAGCCTTTTCTCACCTCAAAAGAGAATTGGAGGCGGGTGCAACATCCACCCTCCTCTAATAATTAATTATTGGATGCGGGTGGATGCTGCATCCTCCTCCAAAGGCTTACCTCCTTCGATCATTTCTGTACTAGTGTAATCATCCAATTTAATACAAAGTGTATGTAAGTCTTGCATAAAAGATAATCGTACAAATCTTATATTTCCCCGATTGCCATTTTTATTTTAATGCAAAAATATATATCCAGACAGAAAAATGTCTTCCTTCGAGTTTTTTTTTTTTTTTTAAATAAAAATACTTCATTCGGTTTTCCATTATTGGACTGCTCGATAATATCTTTGTTTGCTGGTAAAGTAATAAATGCATATTTCAATATTTGTTGTAAGCGAATTAGTTATACGAGCCGGTGAGCTAGACAGTTTGTTGTAATTGTTACGAGAAACTGGAGTGAAACGAGTTCAAGGTAGAGACTGAGGACTAAACATGTTGTTTAAATTAGTAAATAAATTTGTAGTTAAAATTATTTCTTTTATCAAATGAGCTTCTATAATTTGATAAAATTACCAAGTAGTGATAATCGTGTACACATTTATGATGAAAAAGTGCTTATTTCGGCTCCGATTGGACAAATACTTCAAAAACATTTTTAGTGTTTTAAGAGTATGAAAAACTTAAAAATGGTGTTTGGACAATAAATTGCAAAATCTTTTTTAAAAAATTTTTTAAGTAAAATATTTTTAAAGTACACTTTAAACATGTTTTATAAAATACTTAAAAAAATTAACGTCATTTTAAATTAAACTTGCGGGTCGGCCTGTTCTGCCCCCGATCCACCCCAACCCTGGTCCCACCATCTGCAACCTCGGCTCCGTCCCCGACCCGACATCGGCCCCACCCCCGATCTGACCTCAACCTCGGCCTCGTCCCCGACCCCGGCCCGGCGACCCAGCTTACGTTTCGACCTCGACCTCACACAGGCCCCGACCCCACCCCGGTTCCGACCTCGGCGACCCCGAACCCAAACCTGACCCTGGGCCCGACCACACCTCGACCCCTAGCCCAGACCCGGCCCTGACCCTTACCCCGGACCCGACCCCTACCCTGGCCCCAGACCCGACCAAGCCCCGACCCCGGACCGGGCCACAGCCTCGGCCTTACCCCGAACCCAACCCCGGGCTCGGACCCCGAGCCTGACCCCCGCCCCCGCCCCGAGCCCGACCCTTACCCCTACCCCGACCCCAACCTCGACCTCGGCCCCGACACCAACCCAGGCCCCGACCACGCCCCTGCCCCAACCCCGACCATGCCCTCGTCCCAACCCCGTCCCCGGACCCGACCTTTCCCCAGCCCTAGCGTGACTCCGTCCTGGACCCCGACCCCTACCCACCCAATAGGAAAAAAAATAGTTTATATACCGTAAACATAATTTTTATATAATTTTTCGTATCAAATATAATTTAAAAATAATTTTTTTCAAATAGTTATCCAAACATCTTTTAAACTATTTTTAACTCAAAAAACATTTTTGTAAAATACTTGTCCAAACACATATTTCATTAAAAAAACTTCAAAAACATATTTTATAAAATATTTTTGAAAAACACTTTTATAAAAATGTTTTTGAAATACTTGTCCAAACGAAGCCTTCATTTTCACTCAAAATCAATATTATCTAAAGTTTCGTGGTTTCACATATTCGATTTAGTGAAGTGAGCCACCATCTAGTTAAAAGATTCATTAAAAAAATGCAGACAAATTTAAGAGACCTTAATAGTCCGTCCACTCTTTAAAGTAATCTTTAATGAAGATCGATGTAAATTAGCTGGAGAATTGAAAATCCTTCAATGATCATATCAAAGCACCTTTCATGAATCTCGATAAATTGCAAGTACTAAAAAGCAAAAACCTCGACCGAGTTTTTGAACATTTCTATTTCGAGTTATACAACTGGACTTTTTAAATGAGACAGAAAGAAAACGTTCATCTCTTCAAGCTTCATATCGATCCATTACAACCAAAATTTGCTACTCCATCATCAAGTGCTTCACCTAAATAATTGGAAAACGTAAATGTCTGAGATAAGAGGGTAGGTAGGCTTTACTCTCTATATATCATCCGATCAACTTTTCCGGCGGCATATTACTACCATTACTGCAACTTTCCCGGCGCATTTCATCTACTTGGGGTCCAAATCATCAGAGCTACCATAAGTGTCACATTCAAGAAGAGTCCTTGTAGATTGTAATAGTGTGTTTGTAGTTACTATTTATATAGAGTCTAAATGGTCCACTGGTCAAGCAAAAATGAAGCCACAAGAACTGAGTTCAAGAGTTCAACTTTGAGCTCAAAACCTTCATCCTTAACTGAGAGAAAGAAACAGAGTGTCGAAAATGGACGCATCCCTTCTTCTCTTAGGTTTCTGTTTGACCATACTTTTAGCTCTCACAGTGTGTTTTGGCAAGGATGATAATGTCATTCTACTCGGATCCGTTGCGTGTGCACAGGGAACTCCTGCTTCAGGTATGGCTACTGTCTACACAGTGTGGATGATTTATCATGCAGATTTACTAGTGCATGCTATTATGAAAATGCAACCTTGTAAACTGTTTTACTTTGAGATATGTGGCTGCAAAAAGCATGTCATAATCTGGACCCTCTGTTAATTTTTTATCTGACTTGTCCTATCCGTTGTCATTCATTCATTCATACTCATTTGTTGTCGAATCATGAATGAGTGGCAAAGTAACGCTACTAGTAAACTAGAGGATCTGTCACTATGCATGCAAGTGTCAATGTCACACAAAAGTTCAACAAGGTAAACTAGATAAATCCCTTAATTGAGGTACCTGATATTGCAGAACCTCTGTAGTTAAGCCGCTTCTCATGATATAGCTACCATTGTCACCTTGATTTCATTCATGGCAAATCTGGCAATGCCGATAAGAGCTTGTGGTTTGTGCTGTGCAGGGCTAAAGATGACTATAAATTGCAAATCCAGCGATGGGAATATGAGAACATTTGAAGTAGGAAATGCAGATGAGAAAGGGAATTTCAGAATGGATTTTCTTGAGGCTGACATCCTTAAAGAAAGTATACAGAACGATGAATGTTCTCTGAAACTCCAGAGTGCATCAGGGGCACCATGTCCTCTACAGAAGTCCAAACGTCGTACCAGCTTTGTCTTGATCTTCAAACTCACACATAATGTCCAACCAAACTCGATAGAGTCAAGAAGGAAAAGATTTGTTCCCACTGCAAGAGTGTCATTTATCAGCGAGGACATCCAAATACTGTCCTCATCATCACCAGGGAAATCAATGGAAGTACAAATTAAGAGATTGTCAGCATCTCAAACACTAGAGAAAGTGAAAGCCTCAACTAACAAAAACTACTTGGTTGAGCCCTCTTCTGTTAAAGTTAAAAGGAAACTGTTATACTTTCCAATACCATTTTTTCCACCACTATTTCCTCCTTTGAAGCCAATAATTCAAGATCCACCATCTCCTACTCCTACAGAACCCCCAACACCACCTGCACCAAGCTCTAATACACCCCTTCCACCGCCAACGCCTTCCATCGAGAAGCCATCACCTCCATTGGCTCCACCCTACAATAAGCCAATTCCACCAACAGTACCAAGTTTCCAAAAATCACCACCTTTGCCTAATACCAATAAACCATCTCCTCCATTGCCTCCAACCTACAACAACCCCCTTCCACCACCGCCTTCCATCGAGAAGCCATCGCCTGCACTGGCATCACCCTACAAGAAGCCAATTCCACCACCAGCCCCAAGTTTCCAAATACCACCACCTCTGCCTAATACCAACAAACCACCTCCCCCATTGCCTCCAACCTACAACAACCCCCTTCCACCGCCAACGCCTTCCGTCGAGAAGCCATCGCCTCCACTGGCTCCACACTACAGTAAGCCAATTCCACCACCAGTCCCAAGTTTCCAAAAACCACCACCACTGCCTAATATCAAGAAACCATCTCCTCCATTGCCTCCAACCTACAAGAACCCCCTTCCACCACCAGTCCCAAGTTTCCAGAAACCATCTCCTCCATTGCCTCCAACCTACAAGAACCCCCTTCCACCACCAGTCCCAAGTTTCCAGAAACCATCTCCTCCATTGCCTCCAACCAACAAGAACCCCCTTCCACCACCAGTCCCAAGTTTCCAGAAACCACCACCTCTGCCTTATATCAAGAAACCATCTCCTCCATTGGCTCCTACCTACAACAATCCCCTTCCACCACCTACCCCCCCAAATTCCAAGAAAACCCTTCCTCCAGTGGCAGCTCCACCAAAGTATAATGGACCCCTGCTTCCTCCAGTTGCACCAGTTCACAATACACCACTTCCAGTTTCCCCACCTAAGCCACTTCCTCCAATCTCACCAACACCAACGCCAACACCAACGAATAAAAAGCCACCACTTCCTCCACTAGCTCCGACCTATCAGAAGCCCAATCCAGTTCCAGCACCCACATCTCCACCAGGTCTTTCTCCAATACCAGTTAAAAGACCTCCTACTCTTGCAAAGCCTCCTACTTCTATATCCCCTGTATCGCTTCCACAACCAAAACCAGCACCATCTCCTGCATCTACAGTCAAACATGCCCCAATGGCTTCACCAAAAAATCCATTCTATCCAATTCCCCGAGCTCCCCCTATCCCAAACCTTCCTCCTGTCCCCAAAGTTCCCAGGAAGTATTTCAACTCGCCCAAGCCTGGACACCAAACTCCAAGCCCTCCTACCAGTTTCACCCATGTTCCTTAAAATACACAAGTATAAAGCTTCCACACCATCCATGCTCATATGTTGTACTGAACCACCATGTAATGTAATAGAATGAATTTTGTTGCACGATTTTTATAGTTTGCCAAGGTTGACAAAGAAGGATCAAGGTTCATGCTTGTATAATAGGGAAACAGTTTTCTTACTTCATCAATTCTTCATTTTTCTACATCTTTCTTTGTGGTTCCTGTTTCTTTATCAAAACTTAAATCCTAGCCACATTGAACTGTTTCAGTGAAGTTTAAACGATATAAATTGATAGAACATCATTCATATTTCAAGAAAGTAAATTGAAAGTTTGAGACTCAATTACTTGAAATGTTCCACCATCTAAAACATTGCCTTAGCTTCATTGACCGTATTTAAATTGCAAAGAATCCAAACCAAATTGCAAAGAATACGAACTTCATACAGTTACACTAAAATCGCTAACAGATAGGCATCATACTTCAAGGGTAGAAGATAAAACAAGCAAGATTATCAATTCTGAAATTGTTTTCTTCTGGGTCAAACGCGCAAAACAGAGCATAATGGTCCATGTAAGGCATGTAAAACTAATACATTGACGCCGAAAGACAAGCATTCAGAGCGACTTCTAAGGTAAATTTGTTCGTAGAAGGGATAAAGATCACATTTTTAGCCATTCTCTAACAAAAAAAATACTGCATTCTAGTAATTTCGCCAAAAAAACAAAAGAAGGAAAAAGGATTGAAATGTATGAGGGCCAAACGCATCTGACCAGGCTGGGAGGGGAGCGAGGCAGGCAAGCGTATCTGTATAGCGCAAAGTTTTTAGAGTCTGATTGAGCTGAAAGCGAAAGATATAAATGCAGAAGGCGAGTTACATTCGAGAGATTTGAGCCTGTTTGCCAAGTTTATCAAAACCATATTTTGAGAAAAGTTTAAATTTTATAATAATTTTTTATTATTTTCAATACACCTTTTTACATTTTTCAATACACCTTTTTACATTCCTAATATAATTTTAATATTATAAAATCAAAATAAATCTCAAAACCATGTTTTGAAAATCATACCACACAGGGCCGTTAAATTATATAGAAGTTGATATAGTTTTGAAATTAAAAAATACTTCTCTAAATTATATTTATTTATTTTTATTTTTGTATATTTTCTATTAACATTGAGGGTGAAATCGAGTTAAGCCGTGCCAAAATTTAGAACGGTAAAATTATAATCATTTATTAAATATTTGGGTCTTAGATTCTATTCATTATTTATTTATTTATTGAATAAATAAAGCCAAACTAAATATTAATAAATAAAGTTTTTGTTTAATATCTATTTTGTAATTATAACTACATCACATTGATGTATTGGAAAAATTACAAAATTAATCCATAATCTTTACATTTGTTTCAAATGTCCACAATCTTTAGTATATATTAAATATAGTCCATAATGTATCCGTTTTGTTTCAATTTTAGTCCAAATGACAGAAATTAGACCAAATTCACGGTCAACAAGTTTGACTGTTAGTCAAACCTGAAAACGATTTTCAGTAACACTTTTTCTTTAGGAATTTTTTTCGTTTCAAGAAATCCTTTGCTTTAGAATTTTTCTTTTTTCGTTTTCTGAAGAAAACGATTTTCAGAAAATCTCTTTTGTAGACATTTTTTTTCCTTCCGGTTTTCCAGAAGAAAATGATTTCACATGATTTTTCCTTTGACCCTCCTAAAACCACCCCACCCCTTTCTTCCAAACACATTTCTGCCATGGAAGGAGCATCAAGCTTTCCAGTCCAACTTATATTCAGTATTTTCAAGAACTGAGAATGAAGGAAGGAGAAAGGGACCCGTCCGAATACACCTGACTGCTCTCACCGTAGTCCAAACTTTTACTTACTACTATTTTTGGCTCTGTAAACTCATGTTTATGTTGAAAATACTGAATGTAAGTTGGACCAGAAAGCTTGAAACTCCTTCCATGGCGGAAGTGGTTTTGGAAGAAAGGGGTGGGGTGGTTTTAGGAGGGTCAAAGGAAAAGATTTTCGAGAAATCGTTTTCTTCATAAAACGAAAAAAAAATTCTAAAGAAAAAGATTTCCTTAAAATATTTTTCTTCAGAAAATGAAAAATATATATATTCTAAAGAAAAATATTTCCTGAAAATCGTTTTCTTCTGAAAACGAAAAATATATATTTCGAAAGAAAAAGATTTCCTAAAAATCGTTTTATTCAGAAAACGAAAAAAAAAAATTTCTGAGGAAAAAGATTTCCTGAAATCGTTTTCAGATTTGACTGACAGTCAAACTCGTTGACCGTTAATTTGGTATAATTTCCGTCATTTGAACTAAAATTAAAACAAAACGGATACATTGTGAACTACATTTGATACATAATAAAGATTGTGGATTGCATTTGAAACATAGGCAAAGATTGTGAACTACTTTTGTAATTTTTCCATGATGTATTTGTAATATCCAAAATAGTGGGGATTTATTTGTAACCTGAACAAATATCAGGAGGCAAATGTAATTTGCCCAATGCTGAATATGAGAGGCAAAAGGTGCTCATGGCAATCCATCACGCTTCGCAACTCGACCAAGTGGAATTATTGGCTTTGCCCTAGGTGGTTGTGTGCTATGCTCTGTACACTAGACCTTTCATAGCCCCGGACGAATACTGCATTACCAACATCATTGATCTAGTCTCAAGCTAACACTGTAATACCAACGTCACCAACCGATCGTTTCGTCGCAGTATCGGGAGAGGTGGCGGATTGCCTTTGTTACCATTTGTCTTGACCACATGGAATTATTGGCTTTGCACTAGGTAGTTGTGTGTTAGGCTGGCTATGCACTAGATGCTTCGTAGCCCTGGGCGAACACTGCAATACCAATGTCCCCGAACTTTGCAATACGTCACCAACAGATAGTTTCGTCGAAGAGTTGGGAGAGGTGGCAGATTAGTTCTAATACCATTTGTCATGAATTTGGGCTAAAAAACTAATTAATGAGGAAAGAGTGTCAAATTAAATCACACATGGAAGTCAGGGACTAGGTGATCCTTACACTAATGTTGGTATGCAATTGTCTTTTAAGCCCAATTGCTTTCTGTATTGGGCCTATTGGCCTTTTTCTGACCCAATCGCCTTCAATATTGGGCTTGATGGCCATTTTGCTGACACGTACGTTGTTATTGTAGTAGCTCAATAAACGGGCCACGTATGGAGAGTTGGGCCACCGCCTTTCAAAGAGCCCAATAGAATCGTTTATAAATATTTGCCGCGTTCACTTACCGCGGCCTATATAAACAGTCTGCAACGTTCATTTTTCACACTACCACCGAAGTCTGTAAAAGTACGAATGCCGCTGAAGAGCGCGCGCTCTCCCTCCACGACTAGGGTTTGAAAAATCCCTGACACTCCAACCACGCTTCTGATTCAACAATGGCGACCACTGCAAATGCAAGCGGAGCTAGCACTTCGAGCGAAGTGAAAACCCTTGACGCGTCGCTCTGGTGGGATTCTTTCAGTCTCTTACTCACCGAACTCGAAAACATTGCCCCCTCCTCCGACCTCCCTCCTCCTCTGGTAATTTTGCTTACTCCTTACGCAACGGTTAGGTTTTGGTTGCCTTCTCTCGGATTGACGCTGGCATTGTTCGAATTGTTTCAGGCGAAGAAATTGGGCGAGCATCATGCGTGGTTCTTGGACACTACAACCATGTTTAAGCCGCCCGACCCGAAGTCAAGAGAAGCATTGGACTCAAAAAAGTTGAAAATCGGTTCGCACGAGTTGAATGTACAACCTGAACTTAAAGATGCCGCGCTCAAAATTAGTTCCGTTCTGGTAATTGATTTTCTTCAGTTTCATGTTCTTATCGTCTAGTTGAACAATTTACGTATAAAAAGATTTTCCGTGTTAATTGGAGTTTCCCCCCTTCCAGTCCTTAAATGAGGTGCAGTCATACATTCTTGTTGAAAGATCAGTTGAGAATAAAATCCTAGGGATTGATGCTACGCGTCATGAAACTACTCATATGGTAAGTATAGATTTCACTCTTTTGATAATTTTCTTTCCTCAATATGGACCGTTTTCTCTCTTAGTAGCTTATATTGATTTTATTTAGGATCTACAATATTTACCTACTATCCTTAATTTTATTCTTGATATTTCTTGATTTGGGAGAGTTATAGTGCACCTGTAAGTTGAGGCCTACTTGGGGAGGACTATATCCTGCTTCTTATTCTCAGTTTTGTGTTTGTTTCATGTGGATTGTCTTCCTTTTTGTTCTATTGAATGAAAATGATGAATGACTTATGGAATTATAATTTTGCTGTATCCATGACAAATATGCGGACAGTTGTTTTTGGGTCTTTTCATCATTGGGAAATCTGTCTGTATTTTCACCTCTCTTTCATCTTCTCATGTAGTTGTTGATTGTTTGTGACTTCTTGTCTGATGCTAAGAGCTGGTGTCAAAGTTTGAGCAAGTTGCTCACCAATATCTTAATTTATGATATCTTATTGAACTGATTTTGTTTTTCTGAAGGTGATGGTCCAGTATTACATTGAACGACAATGCTTATTGAAGTGTACTAAGCAGATCATTTTGCATGCTTGTAAGTCTTGCTTTTTACTTGTAGATCTGCAATCAAGTTTATAATCAATATGTTATTATTGGTGATCTCTTGGTTAAGGAATGGTGTATTTCTTCTTTCTGCCTTTGTTAGTAATCTTCTTGCACATGTTTCCTCGATGAATCTGTAGATCCTATTTAGCCATCCTTGTAGATAGATTTAAGGAGAAAGGCAGTAAAATAGTTGTATAGTAGTAATCTAGATCACAAGTCTTTAGATTTGCCTCGTCTAAGCTCTATTTTTGCGATTGGCACTCAAGGATTTGGATTCGACGTTGTAATGATTCTACCTGAATAAATTTTGAATGTGAACTTAATACCTCATTAATTATAACCAGTGCCAAGGCGTTCAATTTGGCTTTGATCTCAACCTTTTCTATGCGATTTGAACTAAGAAAGGGACCTATTTACCATATCACTTGTGTTTACAGTAAGACTTAAAGGAGAATTACTGGATTTTGGTGATACCTAGCCCTACAAGAAACTGGAGTTGGTCAGTTTATACATTCCGCTTGTGCAGTCTACTGTTATTTAAGTCCACACTATGGATATGGTAGTTTGATGATTTTATGCCTTGTATGATATTTTGGCTAAACTGTGGTTTGAACCACATTTTGCATTTTTATAATAATTTTTCATCATTCTAAATGCACATTTTCACCTTTCCAATACACTTTTACTATTTTTCAAATCAATCCAAACCAAAATTTCAGCTACAACTGCAATTCCATTCAAGGGCTTATATTTCCTACTCTGCCTAGTAGTTATTGCTTATAGTCACACAGGAATAATTTGTCGTTGGTTTTCATTGGAAAGCCTGATAGCCTTAGCATGATGCTAGTTATCCTTCAATTTTTTCCCCTTCTTAGTGATGGTGGTGAAATGAGAAGATATCTATTTACAACCTTTTTATGCTGCATTTTTTCTTTTTGCAGTGCTAGTTGGATCTAGGTCAGAAGAAGTTCATGCCATGTGGGAAAAGGCTCAAAAGTTGATCTCTGATGGACTAGAAGGTAGATTACTTTTAGTCCTTGAGGGCCTTTTCTTATCTGACTATCCTGAGCAAATGGTGAGCCTAATTCTTGAATTCAAATTTCTGCCATCTGAATTCACTTGATTTTGCTTACATTTGACCTTTAACATTGTCTCTAATTTAAGTTCATAGCAATATATTTTTCCTTTCTTACATTTGCGTTTTATTTTGTAGGATGTTGACCTTTACACATTGTGGGCTGAGGAGACATTGATTGAAGATAATCTGGTCCTGGATATTCTTTTCCTAGCTTATTATGATTGTTTCTCTGCTTGTGGTGGCAAGCATTGGAAAAAGTTGCTCTTGCTGTATGAGGTATATCAATATCTATGTCCCCTTACTTGTTTTATCCTATTCAATTCTGATGTTGGCTGTTTTGCTGCTGCAGGGAGTTTTTTCTGGTTTGTTCAATTTGGGGAAGCTGACAATATCAGCAGAGGCTGAATGCATGGCTTATTATGCCAAAGTGCAACTGCTACTAGTTCTCATTGAAACTCTGGATTTGGAAAATCTTCTCCAAATGACCCATGATGAAATTCCATTGAGGTCTATAGCAATTGTTTATTGATCTTCTGTAATATGTAAATATAATAAGAGGAGAAAATGCTTGTCTGGTGTTAAGAGTTGGTTGTTCCTTGGGGGTGTTAGAAAACGTTATTTTTTTGTTTGAAGAGGATGCTTATGAATGAATACCACAGAAGGATAATTAAAGTGAGCACTCTATTGCATCAAAGTCTAGAAATATAATGAATACAATTAGGGCCTGTTCTTTTTGAACGTTTTGAAAACGGTTTTGAAAACAAGTTTTGGAAAATAGTTTTATAATGTAAAAAGTGTATTGAAAATATAAAAAGTAGATGCTGAATAGTAAAAAGTTGTATTGGAAATGATGGAATATGATTAAAATATATTAAATTTACTGTTGAAACCAAAACCGTTTTCAAAACGAAACAAAAAGAACAGGCCCTTAGTTTCTTGAATTTAGTGCTCACTGTTGGATAAGAATTAAGGTGCTAACCATGTATTTACGTTTATTTAATTTTTATAACACATTAGTTGAATTTACCACATTGTTTGTGGAGAAAATGAATGCTCTGGGGGAAAAAGAGAATTAGGCTGTATATTTGCAAGGGTAAGACATCAATTTGGGTGAAAAAGTAATCTAACGTGATTTGATTTTGATACATAACAGTATATCTAGGACAACTTGTTGAACATCTAATTTTGCTCATTCACCTTCGTTTGAGAAAATTTGCAGCATATACCTGAAGAGCCCTAAAGTGAACATGAAGGTTTAATATCTTTAATTTGAATTTGTTTAACTTGAAGAGCCCTACTGCAAAGGCGTGGGAAGACATACTCTATTTTCATTGTTTGTGTCATTTTTTTATGCTTAATCATTGGATTCTTTCTTCTCCATAGTTAGTAACATGTTTTCAACAATAAGAAGCTGAATTTTGCTCTTTTTTCTCAGGCAGGGTTCTGTAGCTTTTTCCTTGGTTGATGTTCAAGAAATAGATAAAATAATCTCTGCTATAGATGTCTTTCAAGCAAAAGAAGCTGGTCCTTTACTTCTAGCTTGGGCTGTGTTCCTTTGTCTGATCTCATCTCTTCCAGAAACAGATGAGAATCATGTGTTGCTGGTAACTCAATGCATTGTTGAGATAAATCCTTTATATAAATGCTTCTAGTATCTGAGTGGGAACATCATTGCAGGAGATGGACCATGTTAATTATGTTCGTCAATCCATTGAAGCTGCATCTTTCAGTTATTTGCTTGAAATTCTGGACAGCAAGATATGGAAGGAGTCTGATGTGAGTCTTTGCTTTCTTTAATTATATTATCCTATTGGTAAAGATGCTTTTTGTTTCTTATCCACCTTTCTTGTTGAGTTTGCCGCTGATGATTTTTTCGTCAGGCTCCTATTGCTGGTTATCGAAGTGTTTTGAGAACTTTCATATCTGCTTTTGTTGCATCCTATGAAATCAGTCTTCAGGTATTAGCAATGCAGCTGCTTGTTGAGCTCATTGTAATCCATATTGTTGTCTCTGCATTATCCTTTTTTCTTTTATAGAAATTTTATTTCTTTTTTTCTGTGATGCAGTTGGAGGATAAGAATTTAAGGTTGATACTTGATATCCTCTGCAGGATTTACCGATCGGAGGTTTGTATCATAAATCATCAATTGGAGTGATCTATTATGATACCTTTAGGCTGCTCTGCTTGTCAATCTTTTATTGGAATCTGTTCATACAATGGTGCAGGAATCGCTCTGCAATCAGTTTTGGGACAAGGAGAGTTTTGTTGATGGACCAATACGGTGTCTCCTTTGCAATATGGAGGGTGAGTTTCCATGCAGGATTTTGGAGTTCGTGAGATTGTTATCATCCCTTTGTGAAGGAGCTTGGCCGGCAGAATGCGTGTAAGTGCAATTTTCTGTGCTTAATTAGCTAATCACATATGTTATCTATATTCTGCATGAGTCTATCACATGTTTTCTATATTTTGCAAAAATTAAGACAGCTGAGCTTCAACTTATTGGTATAATATGGTTCAGACAGTAAATTATCTTTTGAAAGAAACAAGGTGTTAAGTTCAATTGGAGATTTATCTGTTTTCTAGTTTGCTCCAATATTGTTGAACAATTTCTCCCTTTTCTTATAAGGTAGCGTATGTGTTTCAATATCAATGTTTAGCGTCTGTCAATTTCTCCAATTTTGGTTTTAGTAACGGGGCAGCCTAACTTCGCATTTACATGTTATTTAAGTCAGACTCACAAAGGGTGTTTGCAAGTTGTTTAGAGCTAGATTTTCTGAGTAGATTTGGATGAAATTGGTCTAATATTTTGACTTTCTCATTTTCCTACTATTACAGCTGCATGGTTGAAGTGAAAAGATGTTATTCAGGGTTTCAAAATTGTTTCTTGATGTTTTTCGTATGCAGTTTGGTATAGATATTAGACTTGCAATGCATTTCTTGAATTATACACATTGGACAGAAAATGATCTTGGATAGCCCTGCTGCTTGCTGTAATTTGTTTTTGTCTCGACCATTTTATAAGCATGTGTAAGAGAAAGCAACTTACTGCCAGTTTTAGGCACTCAATTTTATGCTCCTAGGTGTTGTAATAGAGGTATTTCATGTCATGGTGGGCATCTTTCAGTTCATTGGAAAACATTGATTACATGTATATGCAGGTGTACTTTTATGCCATTGGCTTTTGCTCAGTTATATGTTTTCTTAGTTATTAAATTCAAGGGATTTGAAATCCTTGTGTGCATCTCTGTATTTTTGTTTCTTTTCTAACCATGCATTTCTTTTCTACATTCCGACAGATATAATTTCCTTGAAAAGTCTGTTGGACTATCAACTCTGTTTGTGATAAGTAGTGACTCTGTGGTGGATAGTACCTTGAAGATTGTTGAAGCCCATGTACCTTTGCCTGTTCCTGGTGTTGAAAGTTTGATCATCCCCAGGGGTACCCGAGGTCAGGTTCTGAGAATGATAAATAGGGATACTGCTTTGGTACGGTGGGAGGTAAATTTCTTCTCCAGTTTGCCTTCTAGGATAGTTCTGTTGTTTGAGGCTACCGTCCTTTTTTTTATCTCCATGTAGAACTGATGGCATCTATCTTCTTGCTATATGTATTTTTGTTTGTACATACATTTAATGATGGATTCCAGGAATAAATTCATCTAATAGTCACCTGTGGACCTTTGAAATTCATTAGCACGAGATAAAATCATGTTGACTTTATTTTGGTGGAATGTATTGATTGTAAAATCCCCACATAGTGGGACAAATGCTTAGTTGTTGCTGTTGTTGTATTGATTGTAAAATGTTATATCCCTGGGTAAATCATTATGATTAGATATTCTGTTCTGTTACTTATTTTCTTACATGTAAATTAGTGCTTGAACGGGCTCAACATATTTCAAATATTTATTTTTGATATCTAATAATATGTGCCGCTATTATTCTTTGTCTAAGAATGGGGATGACAATTTTAAATATTTGGTACATATTCATGTTTATGGACTGGAATGTAGCATTCTTGTCATGTAACCTAGTAGCTTATGCAGTAAACTAATGCAAGTGTCCTCTGCATTTTCTGGATTTATTTGGGTTGTTTGTGCTAAAAAAAATTGTTTTGGAGGGGAATTTATTTAAAATTGCTTTTAGCTTCGGTGTTTCATTTTCCTTTTGAGGATTTAACCTTTGTTGACAAATAAAGGAATATATCATGCTTTGTGACAATTTTATGCTTGCTGCTGATCTAAGGCAACCATCTATTATCTGGAATTGGGGAGGCCATGCAAAAAATATTTAACACGGGTGGAGTTTAACAATTAAGAGTAGACATTGGGAAAAAGCTATGTTTTCTTTTCTTTAGGGTAAACGTGGTCTTCATTTTGAGAAAAGGAAAGGTAAAAAGATTGACTGCTATTCCTCGTTAGCAACAACAACAACAACAATGATAACTAAGCCCTTTTCCCACTGTGGGGTCGACTATGAATTGAATGGTTCCTTTTTGTGTTATTCCTTCAATGGTACAGTTTTTTGTCTTGGTATATCATGGTTTGGGTACTTAAAATTGAATGAAAATGTCTTTCTTCTTTGTGAGAGCTGTTAATAAATCGAATGTTTCCTTTGTATTTTCTTCAATGGTATGATTTATGTTGGTGTATCTTAGTTTGGTTACTTCTGATTTTATTGCCTAGTGGTGTTGTTGGTATTTTGGTCCACACTTAATTGTTTCCAAATAATGGAGACCAATCTTTGCAGACTTCAGCTGTCTTCTTCTTCTTCTTCTTCTTCTTTTGAGTATGCTATAGTTAGTATTAAATAAGAACAGTTATCATGTGTTGATAAAATGTGTTCACAGTTTACAGGAGGATCAAACCTTGAGTTTTTGTGCTATGTTTGCTTCTTTTTGTTGTCTAATAGCTAAGGCCTTAGTAAATTTTTCACATTTTGCCATTTCTCACATTCTCTCTGTTTTATGCAGCATGTGCAATCTGGGTTGGTTGTCCTGCTTTTCCGTATGGCCCAAGAGCTGTATTCCCAAAGCAGTGAGGAAGTTCTTGTAACTCTTGACTTGCTGAGCCGATTGGTGACTTTTAACATGGTAGTTGATTCTTTCCCCCGATTATAGTATAATTGTGAGAGGTTTACTCAATTATAATGTGCATGCTTCAAATTGGACGTTGCTGCTTTTATTATGTTTTACCTCTGAATTCTTTGAGGTTTCTCCTTGCTTTTCAATTTGTTATACAACTTCTGCCACCTTATGGAGTTTTGAGATTGAGATTGGAAAATTGTCAGAGGTGCAAGCGCAACTGTTGAACATCAATCCATTGTTAGAGGGGCATAAGTTGTTGAAGTCTTAGATTGTTTATCAGGCACTTGCTATTTTGCAGTTTAACTGTTTATAACTATTGTGGGGTGAAAACTTATTGTTGTTGTTGTTGTTCCATCTGTTTATAAATATTATATTTTTTAAAAATATTACTTTTAATGGATATGGCACTCTAAGCTTAAACTTTAATATGAGGTGACATCAACAAGTCTTTTGCAGGAGAATTCTAATGTATTTCTTATCACCAATCCTATTTTCTTATCCTTTCAGAAGTCACTTGCAAATAGATAGTGTTTCTACATGTAGGCAATTTTTAACTTCTCATACAATGAAGCTTTATGTTGAGACTGCAAATCAACCATTACTTTTCTTGCATCCTTGTTTGGATATTCTCTTTTTGTTGCCGTCTCCCATTCTAGTCTTTTCCATGCAAAAAAGAAAAGATATGGGCTCTGTATTTGGGGCCTGTTCTTTAGGGTGTTCTGAGAACTGGGTTTGAGTTTTAGGCAGAGACCAAATGGGTTGAGACCCAAAACAAAGAAACGTCGTTCTCAACCCGAAACCATAACACATATTCCACCACCACCCGGTCCGCCCCTCCACCGCCGCTTCGCCGCCACCACCGGCGGCCCAAAACCTAAACCCCCAAAATCAATTCTTCTTCTTGTTCTTCTTTTTTCTGTTTCAATCAGAAAAATTTGAGAATGAATTCCATATTTTCCAAAATTCCCAAAATTGTGAAATGAGGTTCAAATTTAAAATCCAATTACAAATGGGTTTGTGAGTGATTGCGGAGGAGGAAGAGGAATAAGAAGAAGAAGAAGAAGAAGAAGAGGAAGAAGAGGAGGAGGAAGAAGAAGAAGAAGAGGAAGAAGAAGAGGAGGAAGAGGAGGAGGAAGAAGAAGCAGCCTCGGCCGGCGGCGCGAAGAAGAAGAGGGCCGGCGGGAAGAAGAAGAATAAGGGCGGAAGAGGAAGAAGAAGAAGAAGAAGCTGGGGGAAGAAGAAGAAGAAGAAGAAGAGGTGGCCAGTGGCGGTGGTGGCGGCGGCAGTAGGGATTTGGTTCTCAGAACTGGGTTTCATTTCTTCTTAAAGAACATGGGGTTGGGTTCGGTTTTTGGGTTGAGACCCAAAAATGGCCGGAACCAGTTCTTAGAACCCCATAAAGAACAGGCCCTTGATGCTTAAATTTTCAGTACTGCTTTTAGATTCTTAGCTGTTTATTTCTCTTTTTTCCCGCGGTCTTTAATTCAATGATTAGATTGGTGAAGTAGATCTCCACTGTTACTTCTAATAAATTAATACTTGTTCTGAGTGGGGTTGAGGATGCATGAGATTTATTGCTTTTCCAACTCTTAACAAAATGCTGAACGTTTCATGCATGTAGGCTGTGTGTAGTTCTCTTATGCATATTGGGGAGTCTTCATCAACATCTGTAATAGTGGAAGGGCAGCAAGAGTATACCTGGTATTCAACTGAATCAAATATTTCTCTTTTTATGATACAATTCAAACTCTGATATGTTTCTCTGCACTAGTGGACCAGTGGTTCTTGTTTCCTTGATGAGATTTCTTCTGCTCTTACTGCAGTGTTAACATTGTTGAGATGATTTGCTCTTTAGTGAAGAATCTGCCTTCCACTTGCTATGGCGTGAAAGCAATGTCCACGGGTGTAAATATTTTGACAAAGATGCTAAAATGGTGATGGCAGTGAAGTCTCTTGCTCCCATCATTTATGAGTTTACTACAATGATATGGCAATTGAATTGTTTTTTGAATCTAATTTCTTTACTGATTCACATCTTTGTTTTCTAAGTGAAGCTCTGCCGCGGAATAAAACTTTGCTCTTGCTTTGGTATCTGTTTGATAAATGTTTCGGAATCTGTCAAAAATATTTTTCTAGTCACTGTTTTAGCAATTTCTTCTTTTTTGTCATAGTATTTCAGTGAGGGTAGTCGTGTCTAATGTTAGAGGGGACCATCCTGATGATCTGGTGGTCCTGTGATGATCATCTTATTAATTTTTTTGATATTATCACTATTTTTTATGGATTCAAGCCTTCAGTTTGTTGTGCCAATCTCACCAACATACATACTTGGTAAGCCTTCCATTGTTGGTCAGTATTACAGTAGGCTTCTGCTGCATTTTAGGTCAAACATCATCCTTGTTGTCAGAGTTACTTAAATATTGTGCCTTAGATCAGTGTTATCATGGCCTTAAAGCAGATTGGGGTAATTTGATGTTGATGATATAATCATTTATTGAATATTGCTGGGCTTTGTATAGTCAGAAAGACACTTGGAAGTTTTTGGATTGTCATTTGTAAGTTTAGACCAGGATTCTGTACGGTTTACATTTGTATTGTGAAGCTGAAAGGTGGACTTTGTCCAATGCATTATATATTCTGTAACTTTGTTCATTATGCAATATTTTTGTTCTAATCCTCTTCTTTTGCTGGCTATTTGCAGTTCACCATATCATGTTGGTAGGATGATACTCAAAACAAATATTTTTGATGTCACCTTGGGAAAGAATTCTTTTGATCTTACTTCCAGTGGCTTATCAAGGTGAGTTTTCATGTTCTATCAGTCTGAAAAGAAAGGGCAAATTTAATCCGAAGCGAAATCCTCTTCTCATTTGCACTTATAAAAATTGAAAGTCTTTTACTGAAAGAAATGAATTTTCAAATTAGTTCAGTGCTGTAAGAGGCATATTTCTTCTTATGCTTTTTTGTGCCATTGTACTTGTTCCCTTTATATTCTGTCAATTTTTTATTTTGAAGAATGATGCACTGATCATAGTTCCATACTAAGATGTTACATTCTAGGTTGTTCAGAGCATTAATTTTTGTTCCAATCTTATAAGTTTTTCTAACGTTTAGTCCTCGTAGGTTCATTTTGTCCCTCCTCGCTTGCTTGTTTATTGCAGTTTTTGTTTGTGATCTATCATTTCATTTGCTAGTTTGAACTGTTACTTATCTTTGCAATAGTGCTTGGCTAAATTCAAGTTTGATTGATTTTTCATTACTTAATGTAACAGTGAATCATGGTTGCTTTCTGGAAGGCTTGCAAAAATGCTCCTGATTGACTGTGAGCAGAACGACTGTTCATTGACTCTTTCAGGCATGTAATACTGTAACATTCTTTCTTGTTTTGTTTCCATTTATCCCAAGTTAATAGAAATGTCTGCAGTATGTCTTGCTGGCTGCTTGTTCTTCTACAAACAGAACCTCTTGACTGTTAATTTGAAACTTTTCCTCTCTTTTCCCTTATTGTGGGGACATTTGAGCACTTATTCAGAGCTGCAATTAGGACTTCTGCACCTAAGGGATACCTTGAGGAATGGGATTAATGTTTCTTAATTTAGAAGTCAGTCTACTAAGGGACACACTTCCTCTTAGCCTTAACTCTAAAGGATGTTCTTATGCTTTCAGTTCTTTGTTTTCAGTGCATGTTGTTGTTTGTGTGCTTTTTTTCTTTTCTTTTTTGTACAATATATTGATTCTTAGATAGCTTTTAACATTGGCTGGTTACTTTGCAGTGCTGGACTTAACCATTCAGCTTGTACAAATGGGCTTAGAAAAGGATTTTGTGTTTGGACTTGTCCTCTTCTCCTTTCAGTATGTATTAGTTAATCATGAGACTTGGAATTATATGGTGAAGCATCTGCGTTGGGAAGTGACATCGAAGGTATCTATTTGCTTGTTTGAGAAATTTGAATCTGTTGATCTGGGGTGATTAAAATCCACACAAGATCCTTTTTTGAATTGGAGATATTGATTTTTCTTTTTTCTTTTTTTTTTGTTGTTGTTACTTTAGGTGCTTCTAGTTGTTAAGACTTGCATTTTGTCGATGTCTCACTGCAAGAAACTCAGCCGTGTTATTCAAGATGTCTTACTTTCTGATTCTTCCATCCACAATGCACTCTTTCAAATTGTTTCTACTACTACTCAGGGCTTAGAGGTAATCGTTGTTGCTTTTCTTTCTTGCTCTGGGAACAACTGTTCCATATTTTTGCTTTTAGAGATATACATGAACTTGTGAATTTCTCACCTGCAGCGACTTTATATCAGCCGTCTCTACGAGCCTATGGATATTGGAAGATTACAGATGGCTATATCCTCTGGGTTGGATGTTCTTTTCAGTGTGCTTTCTTATTTTTCCAAGGTATGGTTGGGAAAAGAACTGCAACCACCATTTTCTCATCTTCAAGGATTTGTCAAAATTGTGGCTGATAAATTTATCTCATGTTAAGATGTTTTACTAATGCCGTGTTTGAAGTGTATGTTCAGATGAAAAGATTGGAAGGTTCATGCATTTGTAAAGAAATGTATTTATGTTTGCTGTACAAGAGAATAAGAAGAAAAAATCTATCGGTTGTTGAGCCATTGGTTTGGGATTTGGGTTTTCTTGGTCCCATTATAAGTTACTTATTTTTTTTTATTTACAAGTTTGAGGGCCAAGAGATTTTGGTTTATGTCATATCTATATCACATGCCTTCTACATGATACAAATATGCTGTACTTCCATTTGATTGTGTTCCTTTTAGCTTTTCCTCAGATTTTATTTCTTGATGGCTTGGTTGGTGTTTCACTCTCATTTAAACTATAACCATTCATTTCAAGATAGAATGATTGATATGGGATATCTATTTTCTGTTTAATTTGTATGTGGGGTAAAATTCGATAATTTTCACTGGTCTTTTCCAGGATCTGACGCAGAATAGTTCAGCATTTCATCAAGCTATCCTATCACTGACGATAAAACCAGTTCCCATGGTTACTGCAGCTATATCCTTGATTTCGTTCTTTCGGAATTCTGTATGTTATTAGTCTGCCACTTTCTTAACTTTTCTATTGCATTCACTTTTTTCATTTTGCCAGAGTTAATTCTGATTTAAATTTTTGTTGCATCGGCCTTGTGTTTTGGTGCTACTGTGATAATTTAACATTGAGTGTCACGCTTACTTTTCTGGGGAAAAAAATTCTCATGAACATGTACGTGGGTGGGTGTTCTCGGTGTTTTGGTGTGTGATCTTTGTCGTCTTTGAGTACATTGTGCTCAATCGTGGTTCCTTTAAAGAAATTGTGCACAATATTATGGACAAGGTTGAGGAAAATTAGGCTTGTCCAATGTTCTAATCAAGAAATTGTATAATGTTTTTTAGCTTCTCTATGTGTGATGAATAAGTCTTGCTTAGTAGGATGCAATCATGTGCGCGATGTTGTTTTTGGTTGATGCCCTATCACAGATCGGATAGAGATTAAAAGACGCAATAATTCTTAAATTAAGTTGGTACTTTATTTGGTTGTTTTAGCAAATTAGGTGTCTTCTGGTAAATATTTTTTAGATTTATTTGAAATCGTTTCAGTTGAGACAGATTAATATGTTTGTTACACAGTGAGATCTGTTTTTGTGTTACATTACTTCTGCCGCACGATACTTTGTTGTACATGCTTATTCATGATTAAGTTCATTGTTCATGCAGAAAATACAGGTCAATGCTGCAAGATTACTTTCCATGTTGTTTGCCGCAGGGGATTCAATACATTCATCTGCAGTTGGCAATGCATGTCTTGGTCTGGATGATAAACTGGTCTCTGAGCCTTTAGACTAAATATTGTTTCTTATTACACCTCAAAACATGACTTATTGGATATTCTACTGGTTTCTTATTCCCTTTTGGTTTTGGTAGATTTGTGAGTTCAGGAATTCAATTTGTATCATACTTGGTGAGCAATCAGGATGGAATGAAGAGCTTGTTGTTGCTACTTTCAGATTGCTCACCTCTGCAGCAACTTATCAGGTTTGTTACATCTCTGAGTTCCTTGAGACTGCTTCCTATATTCACTTGAACATTGAGAAAACAAGATTCTTGATACATTGTTGTTTAACTTTAAATCTTTGTATCTAATTGCTTGAGGTTGTTTTGAATGATGTGGTTTAGTGTTGTAGCTCTTACCGTAGAGTGTTTCACATTGAAACTTTACATTCTGAATTTCAACTGATTATTGGAATTTAACCGCCTTTCCCACTTTTCTTGATCTATTGTGTGCCAGTGTTGTTCATTGCAATTAATGAAGCTGTGTTTGGTCTCAATTTATTTTCAGTTAATATTTGTAGATGATTCTCTTTTGCAGCCAGCATTTCTTGCTGCTGTGGTGACTCCCAGAAATGCACCCGGTGAAAAGCACCCAAATAAAGAAGATGCTACTGAAATGGGTGCGAAGGAAAAAAATTTGTTGGATGCTGTCCTTCAGTATATCAACAAACCTGATGATAAAAAAGGGTATGTTGTTTGATGACGTTGATTCTGAAAGCTGGACTTCTACTTTAGTCTCTCCTAAAATGCAGCATTAAAATGACATGATTAATTCTTCTTTCAGACAACCTATAATATTGTTGAATGTGCTGAACTTCCTGAAGGCTTTGTGGCAAGGTGCACCTCAGTTTACAAATTTTTTGGAGCAACTGAAGAACTCAGAGAATTTCTGGAGACATCTTTCTGACTCTGTCATGCCCAGCTCTAAAATACAGGATAATCCATACGAGAATCTAAAAGAAATTGATTATCGGGACAAAGCGTACAAGTATAATTGTCAATCTGATCTGTTAGAAATAGTTGCCTGTGAGATTTTCCTGCATAAAAAGTTTTTGCACATTGAGTTCGTTGAGAAACAAACTTCTGGGTTACGAATGGATGAAGTAGAAAAGGTGGATGCTTCCAAATTAGCAAAAGCTGGAAGTATGCGTGGTCTGAAAGATTTGGTTTTAACCTGGTTTAAGAATTCATTGCTGGAAAACCTGATTAAGTCATATGCCTCGTGCACATGCATGCACAACCCTGAAATGGATTCTCGTGCAAAAGTGAGTTCCTTTCCTGACTCTTTTTAATTTGTGTTCTTCATCTTGTAATAGCAAGTGCAGTCAGTTAATATCTGCTTAGTTACTTTTGGCTGTTGATTTATTACTAGTTTTCCCAGGTGTTAGTATTGCTATTCACATTTCTTGATTTTTTTATTTTTTAAGTTTTTTGCTTGAGATCTTTGTACCTAAGAGTTTTCTTTGATTGTTAGTTGTGTTAGCTAGCAATTTTTTCCTATAACTTGCTTGAAGAAATTGTTAGGCTTCAGTCATGGTTCAGAACATGACAATGATATTAGGCTGGAAGGAGCAAAAGTGTGATTTGATTTCATGTTCAAATTTTGGAAATGATTTCACGATAGTATGATAATGAGGTTTCACCTTTGTTGCCATTTAAATTGAACTTCAATATGGTTGAAGCTTTATCTGTTTAGTGATTCTCCAGCTTATGAAAGGATGCATGGACCATTACTTGATTTTATTCTTCAATAGAGAGATTGTCTGCTTACTGATTGAGGACTTTGCAGGTTTCTGCATCTCTATTTGTTGTGCATGCAATGGCAAAACTGAAAACTGGCAACATGGGAAGTTTTTCCTCATCTCTCATTGAAAAGATACTCGACTTGTCTGAAAAGGTTTCATTGCTTCACATCTCGTTTTGTAGTGGAAATGCTCTTATTTATGTCAAGTCTATATTCTTTGAAGTTTACAGAACTTCTAATAAACTGACATGCTAAAGGAAATTTGAATTGGTTTCTAATCAGCCTTTTCCTTGGTCATCTGCAGCTCATAAATTCGCCAGCTTCTGCGGAGTTATTGGCTTTGTATTCAAAGCACGGTTACAGGTGAAAACATCCAAATATCAACTTTTGGCGCGCGCACACACACACACACACACACACACACACACACACACATATTTTGGAGTTAAATGCCATCTGTATTCCACTCTCTGTACCCATTTAAGTGATTTTGGTTATAATAATTGACTTTATATAGCTTGTAGCAAGGAAAGGGTATCTAGTTATATGTGCAGTACCAAACCTCATCGTGGTTATAGAGTTCTTCTCTTTGAAGCATTTTTCCACTGTAATGCATATTGTGGATTATTGCCATACTGATATTTGGGTTATCTATCTCCTGTCAGCTCTTTCATTTCATGCTGTTCAATCTTTTGTCCTTTTTCTTCTTTGTTTTTAATTTTTATTTTTCCCTTTTCGGTGTCAATGTTTTAGTGGCTTTCATTGCTGTTCTCTCCGATTCTTCTTTTCATGTTTTTTATTTATTTAGAAAGTCATTTTGCATTGAATTTTTTTGGACGGTGTTAATGATAGTAACTAATTTTTTCTTTTTAATATTTTTTGTAGTCAAGGAAAAGACTTGCCACAATTGATACTTAGTGATTTATTTTACCATCTGCAAGGGGAGATTGAAGGTCGACAAATTGAGGACAGATTGGTCAAAGAGTTGCTGCAGTTTGTCCTTCATTCAAACTTTTTGCGTTCATATCTATGCAAGTATGACGAGGACTTTCAGTCACATACGACAGGTGCTTTCCTATATGACACCTCTCGTCTGCAATCAGATATAGGATTAGAGTTGTGGGATCTTAGTTCAGAATGGAAAGCTGCTAAACCAGTTGCTGAAAAAATGCTGTGCTGCTTGGATGATGTAAACGGGATGCTGTTACTCACTAATTCCAAGCTTTCTGCTCTGAAAGCGTTGGTGTCCATGTTATCCTTGTGTAGTGATGACGTGAGTTCTCATTTAGATTTCAATTCCTGCCTTCATTATAGTATATCACTTTGTACTGGCTTGAGTTGGAACTAATTGCATGATTTCATTGTCTGCTGCTTGTTTTTAAGGTGTGCTTACCTGCTGCAGAATCTGGTTCTTTTCGATTCTCTGCATCTCATAGTCTCACTAATTTGCATGCTCAATAGATCTTAACACAAGCAAAAAACACATAATAAGTTTTTGATATATAATCCCCTCTACTATGTGGATGAAACGTGATACCATGTTCTTACCTTTTCCATTTTATATGATTCGTTAGAAACTTCTGAGACAAACCTGTCAGATTAAATTTTTGGTAATAGATATTAGCTTGTTTACTCCATAGTACTTTGTAGATTCAATTTTGTGGGTTCCGAGCAGTAGTTCACCATCCAAACCAAATATATATATATATATATGCAAATTTGCTTTGACAATAACATTAACCTTCAATTTGACATGTAACTTGACTTGCTCATGTAGTCAGCAGAGAATGGAGACACCATTGGCGGAAAGATCCCCGATAAGCAATTGTTGCCATGCATTGACAGTGCATGTAAATGCCTTATTGCTACATTAGAATCATTAGCTCCAGATCTTGACGATACTACAGATACACTTGATATACTTGCTGCTCAAGCTGAAATGCTGCTTTATCTTGTCAAATCGATAGGCAACAATCTCACTCTTCGCTCATGTTTTCTAGTGATAAAAGCTTCAGGCCAAGGCCTTAAAGTCTTAAGTGGCTTTACGCCATCAGAGGCCGGCGTCAAAGGAACAATGGAGTTTTTATTAATGTTGGTTCTCTTCTCAGTCAAGTTGACACATTTGGATACTGGGGCTGCAACCTCTGTTGAGTCTGCTGAGACATCTAATATAATTATAGAATTATTGCCCATTCTTTGTCACTGCACTCAATCTACTGATCACTGTAAGCTCTCCCTAACTACAATTGACATTATACTAAGAGGCTTCTTGACACCGGCTATTTGGTTTCCCATCCTGCAAAAACATTTGCAGTTGCATTATGTTCTTCAGAAACTTCAAGACAAAGCTTCTGTTGCTGCCATTCCTGTAATATTGCAGTTTCTTTTGACCCTTAGCCGTGCTAGAGAAGGTGCAGTGATGTTTGTTAATTCTGGTTTTTTCGCTTTCTTAAGATGGTTCTTTACCGAGTTGCCTGATGATCAGCTTTCCTCGTTGATTCTGAGTGAGAGGAGCCTTGTAGATTCGGAAAAGCCTATGCAAATCTGGGGACTTAGTTTGGCTGTTGTTACTGCAATCATTCACTCCCTTGAGGGTAGTTCTTCAGCTATGAGCATTGTGGATTATGTGATGGCTCACTTATTTGTGGAAAAATCTTCTTTAATTTCTCATTATCTTAGTGCACCAGATTTTCCTTCCAGGGATCATGAAAAAAAAAGAGCTCGATCTCTGAAAAGTAATACTACGCTGAGTTCTTTGAAAGAAACAGAACAGACACTTCTGCTAATTTGTTTGCTAGCAAGACAGCGGAGTTCATGGAGCAAGACCATGAAGGAGAGAGATTCACAGTTAAGGGAGAGGATTATCCATCTGTTAGCCTTCATTAGTTGCGGAAGTCAGCGACATAGTGACTTACATAGCAGAGCTACCCTTCTTTTGTGTCACCCGGTTGTTAAGGATGAGTTTGAGTTGTATAAGAAACCATCATTTGTCAACAGTAGAAATGGTTGGTTCCTCCTTTCTGCTCTTGGTTGCGGGCTAGATCCCAAATTTTCTTCTTTGTCCTCAAGAAGTAATGCTCTTGTTCGCAAAGATCAATTAAATGACAACAATGGTCCAGCTCCTCAGACATATTTTTCTGATATCACAGCTATTCAAATATATAAAATTACATTCCTTCTTTTAGAATTCTTGTGCATACAAGCTGAAGGTGCTTCTAAAAGGGGTGAGGAGGTGGGTTTTGTTGACCTTGCTCGCTTTCCAGAGCTTCCAATGCCTGATATCTTGCATGGCTTACAGGTTAGTTTTACTCTTCTCTTGCCCCTCTGAAATTGTATTGGTTCTTTTGGTTTTTACATGGACATAATTGTTTGCAAATTGTTGTTGGCAGGATCAAGGAATCAGTATTGCCACTGAACTGTGTGAGGGCAACAAGTTGAAGTTGGCCGCTCCAGAATTGCAGGATCTCTGTATATTGCTCCTGCAAATAACCGAGATGGCACTGTACCTCGAACTTTGCGTGATACAAATATGTGGAATGCGGCCTGTGCTTGGGCGGGCGGAGTATTTCCTGAAAGAATTTAAAGTTTTAAGCAAAGGTACTAGTCTCAGTTCAATCTTGTTAATTTAATGGGGGTTTGCATCGAATATTAATTACTTGTGCTTGTGTAATTTATCAGCGACTGAAGGGCATGCATTCTTAAAGGAGGCAATGATGAGCTTGAAACAAATCGTATTATTAGTATATCCTGAGTTTACGGGCTGAAGTCCTCATTTGCTAATGAAGTCTTGTGAAAAGGGAAGCTCAAACTTGTCTTGGGGGAACAAATCCTGTCCTTTTATATTTATGAACTTTTCTTCTTCTTGTTGGCTGTTTGCTACTTTGTTGTCTTTCAGATTTTGGAGTCTGCCTTGGAAGACAACTTTGGTCGGTGTATCCTATTAGGCGGTCAACTGCCATGGAATGGAAGTATAAGTATAACCTTTGATTAATGTCAATGTGGTGGTGGGAAGTATTTTTAACCTTTCTTTTTTGTCTCTCTCTTCAAAGAGTTGTGGGCAAAATCAAAATCTCAGAAACTGTAGTCTATTCTATTCTGTTGTATATATGAAGACTTAGGATGATGCTCTTGAAGGTGGGGGTGGTTTACCAAAGTTTGTACTATCTTTGTGTTGGGTTGCTGTAATAATATGGGCTTATTCTGTGCTGTGATAATTAATTATATATTATTAGGCTGGCAATTTTTGGGGTTGCTTGGATTGATTTTTCTCTTTTAATTGGCTTACTGTCAAAGGCAGTCACGTTTTGGTCTTCGTATCCACGTGGACTTTGATTTTTCGTCAAAACTTTTCAAAAATGTTAATCATTTGATGCCTCTAGTTGCCCTTTCTTTCCCCAGTAATTGTGTATTATGGCCCTCTATTTGTTATTATTTTTTTTTTTCTCTTTTAATCACGAGGTCTAATCGAATTGTTTTTCCTGTTATTTAATATTGAGAAATACCTCGAAGTTTCGGGATTAAAAAAGAATTCAACGTTCACACGGTTTCCAATTAGAATAAAGCGAGTTATTACAATTCGACATCTATTCACCGCAATTGTCTTCTTAATTAAGAAGAGTGCAAATTTAGTACGTATAGATATGATATAACTGTTAATTTTTAACTTTTCAACTGTTTTAACCTCCAAAATATTGACTGGACAGACCCCGGAGTGAAGAAGAGAGAATCCAATCAACGGTTTGGGTGGCCAGATTACTTAAAGCTCCCCCAAAGATCCAGCACTATTTATTTAGGAGTGCGGACAAATTTACAGGTACCACTTAAGAGGAAAAATACCAAAATATCTTCCTACTCAAAATTTTTTTTTATCACTTTTTTTATCACTTTAATATTTTTTAAACACTATTGTTGCTGGCGAAGGTTGAGCTTTAATTTATGATTTTTTTTTAAATGTTATTATTTTATAAAATGCGTTTTGGATTGAAATACAAAATTGTGTGATTTTACATGCTTAAAAGAAGATCGATGATATGAATGCACTTTCCAAAAAAGATAGAGAACTTGTAAGTATGAAATGCAAAAGAGTCAGGTCCAAGAATGTAAAATTTCCATGACATTCACAAATGATAAATAACTAAGAAGGATAATACTAATGTACATTTCACTCGTTAACTGGTCCCAATTATTTCCTCATAAGTGCCTTTGATCTTTCGTAGTAGAGCTTCCCTGAAATTTCACAAGCACATATTCAGAATCGAATGTCATTGTAATATGGGTGAAATACAGTTTCCTTCTTGTGAATTTTTATTTTGGATAATTTCTCCCCTATAATTTTAAAATTAACAGTTTTTCCTTCATGATTTTGGACTGAAGTGTCCACTTAATAGAAAATTGCATATTTAAAAGCGTTAAAAAAAAGAACAAAAATAACCCTAGGGTTATTCATGTCCATAGTTATTCCTTTTTACCTAGGGTTATTTATTTATTTATTTTAACGTCGTTAGAAATGCAATTTTCTGTTAAGTGGACATTTCAGTCAAAACCATGAGGGGAAAACTGTTAATTTTAAAAGCATAGGAGAAAACTGTCTAAAACAAAAAACCACAAGGGAGAAACCGTAGTTCACCCTTGTAATATATGTATGACAGAAATAGTAAGCCAAGAGAATTATACCTATCTGGCTTGAAAATCAAGTTTTTGTACGCGAACCACTGGATTAAATATCAAACAAACAAGTAGTTAAATGATTGTATTATTATTATTATTATTATTAGCTATAAGAAAGGACAACAAAAATTAATGTGAAATTATATATATACTATAGAAGTAATGATACACAACTCAACTTTTTTTATAACAAGTGAGGTGTTATACATTCATTGGTATAAATAATTATTAATAATTATTTTATAAAAGCGTAGTCAATGACACCTCATTTGCTATGAGAAAATTGAATAGATTAATTGAGTTATGTATCATTACTCATATTACAATTCTACATTTGAGGAAAGGGAGAACATGAATATAAAGACTTACACCAGTGTAGCCAATGCCCACTAGCTCGAGAACACCCGGAATCAGTGGAAGCCTATCAATGGCCTTCAAGTTCAAACCACATGCATTCATTAATTTGTTTACCAATTAAATTTAAATGATTAAAAAGACAAGATAAAATTAGAAATAAAATTCTCATTCTTTCTAAAAATGTAAAAAAAATAAAATAAAATAAAAATAAAACTAGTCCTCACCGAGAGCATTCCTGTGGATCCCCAAAGAGCAACAACTCCAGCTACTGCCAGAGAACTGACGGCGTACTTGTCTTCAATATTTTCCCACTTTAAAGGAAACGAACAAAAGCTATTAGTATTAACAAGATCCTATAAAATTAGCGGAGTTAGTGCATGCAATTTCTTACGGTATCTTGGATTGTTTTGACGATCTCTGGAAGCTCAATTGAGGAAACATCAGTAGTTTGTGTCCCAGATCCGGTAGCCAAGGAGACAACATTCCGGGCCATCTTTTTGCCTACAAGAAAAAACCCATATAATTATGGTGCTATATAATTAATTATAAAATGAAAAAACTCTGAATATCTATCAAATATACGGACAATAGGCGGTGGTGTTGGCGACGCGACTTTGAGTTTGAGATTGAGGTTGAAGAGGCGAAGCAAATGTGGGTAAGGTCACACACTGCGCCGCAGGTGAACTTGTTGGTTGGCGAGAAGCCGCCGCCTTGCCGCCGTCAACCATAGCGGTGGAGAGAGAAATTGGAGTGGATGAGGCCATGGTTGGAGTTCAACTGAATACTCAGCAGCCAGGGTTCTTTGTACTTGATACCTATTTGTTAACTGTTGAGAGTATGGATTATGGAAACAAGAGGAGTCTGTCCCATGAGCTTCCTCTGACCACTCATTTTAGGATATAGGATAGCATTTTTATGGAGTTTCACTCGCCGGATAGGATATTAGGATGCGGTGGTGGGTACACAAATGCTCAACCTACTTTACTTATACTACCCACTTTTTTTTTTTTTTTTTTTTTTTTTTTTTTTCCGATTGATCCTTATTTATTTTGGCCTTATCTTTTATAATTGGCTTACCGTGAAAGATATGAGAGATTATTCGGTGTATCTGTTATACCACGTAGGTGGTGCAGTCAAGACACAATTAGCTGAAAGAGTGCTATTTTAGGGAAAATAGATGTACAATACATGAATGAATAAAAATTATAGTTATCAATTTATGATTGTCTGACTTTATTATTTTTAAGGATAAATTCGATATACTCCGTATAAGTTTTCCAAAGGCAGTGTACTCACATTTGGGTCTTTTTTTTTTGAAACGTACATTTGGGTCTTTGTATCCACGTAGAAATTGATTGTTGGTCAAAACTTTTCAAAAATATTAGATCTTGTTGTTTGGAAAATTACTTCAAAAATATTTTTAGTGTTTTAAGAGTATAAAAAATTTAAAAATTGTGCTTAGACAAGAAATTGCAAAATATTTTTAAAATATCATTTTAAGTAAAATGTATTTAAAGTACATTTTTTTAAGTACACTTTCAAAAAGTTTTATAGAATACTTAAAGAATTTTAAAGTTATTTTAAATTAAACTTGCGGGTCGACCTGTCCTGCCCTCAACCCCGGACTCACCCTGACCTCGCCTCGACCCCACCCTCATTTAGACTTCGACCTCGGCTCCGTCCCCGACTCGACATCTGCCCCCACCATGACCAGGCTCAACCCTGGCCCGACCTCGGTCCCACCCTGTTCCGACCTCAACCTTGAAGGAAAAAAAAACTGTTTATATACCGTAAACGTAATTTTTATATAATTTTCCGCATCAAACATAATTAATTTTTTTTTTAAATACTTGTCCAAACATCTTTTAAACTATTTTTAACTCAAAAAACATTTTTATAAAATTCTTATCCAAACACATATTTTCATTAGAAAAAAACTTCAAAAACGTATTTTGTAAAATGTTTTTGAAAAATACTTTTATAAAAATGTTTTTGAAGTACTTGTTCAAATGGAGCCTTAATCATTTGATTCTCTTTTTCGCCTTTTCTTTTTTTTTTTTCCTTTTCCTTCTTCTTCTTCCAGTAATTGTGTATTATGACCCTCTATTTGTTACCCCCTCCATTTCATTAGAAGGGTATACTTTCACTAATGTATAATTTAGTATAAGTATCAATGTATAACACTTAAAATAACTATTTTAATATTTTTTATTTCATTCATGTCCTTACTTTTTATGCATGAGCTAATTGTGTTCCACACATAATTATATTAGTAACAGTATGAGGAGTAAAAAAATTGAGAGTGAAATGGAGGAAGAAAATTAATTTTCAAGATTAACCTTTCTAACGGAATGAAGAAAGTATATTTTTTTTCTTTTAATCACGAGGTCTAATCTAATTAATTTTCCCGTTATTTATTATTGAGATACACCTCGAGGTTTCCGTGGTTAAATAAGAATTCAACGATCACACACGGTATCCAATAAGTATTACAGTTCGACATCTTTTTCACCGCATTTAAGAAAAGCGCAAACTTTTTTACTACTTATAGATATGATGAGTGACTGTTATTTTTACGTTTTTAACTGTATTAACCTCAACATATTGACTGGAATTGTACAGTGAAGAAGAGAGAATCCAATCAACGGTTTGGGAGGCAAAATTACTGAAATCTCCCGAAAGATCCAGCACCAACAGCCCTCTTCTGTTCTGTCTGGAGGACCCCTTTTCGTATGGTACTATTCTATTCTATTATTACTGCTATACGATGACCAATGAAGGTATGATTCTTCTGTATCTCTACGCACAAAACCGAACCGAATCCAGGTGTTTGTGGTGAAATCCTAATGTAAAAGACGAAACTTCCCGGCAGGAACACGACATTGCTCTTCGGGTTCGGTTTTCCGATTTTAAGGAAGAAGAAAGGGGACGAATAGGATACGATGATGATGGGTTGAAGAAGAGGAGAGCTCTCTGTTTTTCAAGATCTTTCGCTTTCCCCTTCGTAACCCCTTTTCAATTCCCACATTGACCCATTATTCTTTTATTTAATTTTTTTATTTTTTTGCCCCCTTCTGTTTCTGGGCTGTAGTGGACTATAATTATACAGCTGGGCTTTGTTTATCTTGGCGGGAAATCAATCCAGATTTGTTTTGTTCCTTTTGTTGTTTTGCACGGAGCGTTTTTACAGTGAGTGGTAGAGAGAGAGAAGTAGTAAAAGTGGAAGGGAGGGAGGGAGGGAGGGAAGATGGGGATGTCGGATAATACGAGGGGCCTTGCGCTGGCTATGTTGTCCAGCTTGTTTATAGGAAGCAGCTTCATTTTGAAGAAGAAGGGTCTCAAGCGTGCTGCAGCTGCTTCTTCTGATTCTCGGGCAGGTCTCTTTCGCTTCTTACTCTTCTTTTTCCTTTTTTGAAAAGTTGACATTTTTGTTATCTCGGTTAGATCTCTGAGTTTGAAATTTTGTGTTTTGATCTATGATGGATGATTAGTGTATGAATCCCTTCTGATTTCGTTTCCTTATTCTACCATATAAAATTAGGTAAAGTTCTGGAAATTACATAATTTAATCCAGTAATACGTAGATGAATCTTGGAAATGCAATTTTTTTTTCTTTTTTTTTCTCCTAGCTACAATTAGGAGTTCTGTGATGTTTAATTTGTCAAGAAAATTATTCTCAGCTTAAAAGTGCTTTCAGATGCCCTTCTTTTACGAGAATTTCTGGTTTGACACTGTTTAACTTTGCAACGATGATTATACACGAATAATAAGCGGCTTTCATCCTGTAATTCTTATATTGCTGAACTTCTGTGTTTTGTGATTATCGGAAACAAAATTCAACACATTGTCCTCCAAGGCTGCTTTGAGTGAAGCATCCTAAGCAAATTTAAATGCACCAGTCGATGTTCCTTAACTATTTCTTCTTCTTCTTTCCAAAAGCTTTTGAATCGAACAGGCTTCTTAAGGAGAGTTTGATCCTATAAACTGTCAAAATTGCCATTTAAGCATCAAAGAAAATGTGGAGAGGGTTAGAGACTTTGAAACATGAGACTGAGTTTCCATTTCCTGAGGTTTTGTGGTCTACAATGTAAAAGATTCTCTCTTTATGCCTATATTTTACAGTTGTTAATATCTCATGCTATAAAATATGTCACACAGAATGCAAAATAGAAAGGGAAAATTCGCTGGTCTAAAATGATTGTATTTACTTTCACCTGTGTAGCTATAAATATAATGTGGTTAGCTGTTGGGCTGATGTGCACATAAGTAATTATGTAAAGGAACCATTCCTCCTCCCATTCTTTTGGTAAAGAGTTTTCATTTGTCAGTCATCTTTTACTCCAGGTGTCGGAGGGTACACTTACTTGCTCGAGCCTCTTTGGTGGACGGGCATGATTACAAGTAAGTTTTTGGTCTTTCAGCATGGAGGAGAAATGGTTGTGTATGTAATTCTGGAAAGCAAAGAAACTTTCTTTTTCCTTTGTATGTAATTCTGGAAAGCATCTGTATGTGCAGTGATTGTTGGTGAGGTGGCAAATTTTGTGGCATATATTTATGCTCCTGCTGTTCTAGTGACTCCTCTAGGGGCCCTGAGTATAATTGTTAGGTATATACTTGTACTCTTGTAAATCTGAGATGCTAGGCATGATGTTAGTCTTACTAACCTTGAAGCCTCTGAATAGTGCTGTTTTAGCACACTTCATATTGAAGGAACGGTTGCAGAAAATGGGTGTTGTTGGATGTGTGTCATGCATTGTGGGATCTGTTGTGATTGTACTCCATGCACCCCAGGAACATACTCCAAGCTCTGTGCAACAGGTCTGGACTTTGGCTACTCAACCAGGTCCTGATTATATCCCGGCTCTATGAAATTCCAACTTTGTTTTTACATCCATCTGATGTTAGACTGTTTATGTTTCTTTAAGGTATTAATACTGTATAATTTGCTGCTCCTTTCTCCAGCATTTCTATTTTACATAGCTGCAACAATGTCGATTGTGCTGACATTAGTTTTGCACTGTCAACCTCGGTATGGGCAGTCAAACATACTGATTTATTTGGGAATTTGTTCCTTAATGGGTTCCCTTACGGTATGTTCATCACACATTTGCTGGTTTCTTTTCACTCCTTATCTCAGATGTTAGTTTTCTCATTCAAGCTACATTTTTCATCTCATTTGATATTCATAGGTTGTCAGCATTAAGGCTATTGGAATCGCCATAAAGCTCACTCTGGATGGTATAAGCCAGGTTGCATATCCTCAGACTTGGGTTTTTCTTACAGTTGCTGTAGTTTGTATCATCACTCAGTTAAATTACTTAAACAAGGTGGGTTGTAACTTGATGAATTGGCTTTTTGTTTTCCAAGCTTATTTCGGTTTCTGCATTTCTCATACATTTTCACTCGACTTAGTTACGAGATCTTTGTAATCTTTGTTCAGGCACTGGATACTTTCAACGCGGCTATTGTTTCTCCTATCTATTATGTGATGTTCACAACTCTTACTATCATTGCTAGTGCTATCATGTTCAAGGTACATATACAAAACCACTATTCTTGACTTGCACCACTGTTCTTGATTTGTATCCTGGCCATTGTTTTCCTATGCGCTGATTCTCTGTTTGTTACATCGCAGGATTGGTCAGGGCTAGATGCGAGCAGCGTAGCTTCTGAAATATGTGGCTTTGTCACTGTGATTTCAGGAACCGTTATACTGCATGCTACAAGGGAACAGGAAACATCCAGCGTGGCAGGTATAAACTCCAAGACTCCATCCATATGCATATTTTTTGAGGTTGAGAGATGCACGTTGGCATTCGAATGGCACGCCTTTTTTCTTGACGAAAGATGAGCATTATGTTTCAGTAACAGTCATTCTTATACCTTGTTTCTGACTAACCAGGTACACTTTCCAAAAACACAGGGAGCATAACATGGTACAATGGAGAACCGATAGACGGTAGGGAGCACGCACATTTCATTTTAATGCATGAAGGAGATTACTGTGAATGAGTTTAGTGTAGATAGCAGTAGTGGGACAACATAATTCTTTGACAATGAAGCTACAGATACAGTTTACATCAACAAAATATGATGGTGTTTTTTGTTTTACGAGCTTGGAGAGTGTAGATCCTCCTCCTGTCTTGGTTGGCGCCTCGGCCCGGCCCCCCGAATTCGGCCTCAGCAACTGCGCTGACGGAAATTTGACTTGTAATGTTGGACTAGATAGATAGAGCATGCAAGAAAGAAGAAGCTCAAGGTTGAGAGATTGTGTGTATAGGGATATAACATGGGCAAAAGAAAGGATTCAGAATCCCAGGGAAGGGAATGTGTTAAAAACAGATGAAAAGATTCCCAACTTTTTTGAGTAAAGCTTGGAATAGCGGCGGTGAGTGTGTTTGTGTATTTTCTTTTGGTTGTTAAAGAATTTAACCGAGTGAATCACTATGTATCATAACCGTTGAAGAATTGTCTCGTTCCTGTAACATACGTAGTTAGCACTACTGACAAGTGAATTAAACATCAACATGAGAATGGAAACTGCGAGCAACAGGTTGGTTTTTGACTCTATTTGAAACAACTAGAGTGGATTAGAACAACATCAGCATCAGTACCTGTATTTTTGATACCTTCGCTATCAATGAAATGAACCCGAACGAAGCTGTCTTCATCCTGAGAATTGACTTCCCATGGATTAGGCAAAAATGGAATAAATTATATGCCTTTGTCGTGTTAAAAAAACGTCATGTTTGTAATGTTGTTTTTAATATTATAACAAAAACTCTTTATAAATCTTCTTTTTTCAAAAACCAATATTGTATAACAAAATCTTTTTATATTTTTTCAATTTTAAACAAATTTTCAAGCCTTTCCCAAAAACCTTATTTTGCATTTTTTTTCCTCTTATTAAATTGCGATCAATGATTAACACCATACTAAAAAGTAAATATAATAGTAGAATAAATGTCACAAATTAATTATTTAACATGTTGTACATTGAAATCCATAATAAATTCGAAAACGGACTATTCAAGTAGGACGGAGAGAGTAACAGATAAGATTTGATATTAGTATTCTTAAATAAATAAAACAATAAAATATACCAAAATAATCAAAATCCAAATACTACTAGTAATGGTATTTTTTGTATCAGCATAAATAGGTAGAAAACATTAAGAAGAAGGGAAAAAAAACGTAAGCTAAAAGGAAATCGAATTAAGAGAATCTCATTTGTCAATAAAGAGATTAAATTGTGACCGTCGGATCAGATTCCCGGAGCGATTTATTAGCTTCTTAGCAACGCAAAACAACCTACACACTCCCGCACATTCACACAGCGCTTATCGCACAGCTTTTCGATTGTTCTACCAGGAAAGAAACCACAAACAATGGCGGCAACCGTGAGCGCGTGGGCTAAACCAGGCGCCTGGGCTCTCGACTCCGAAGAACAAGAAGCAGAACTTGTCCAGCTAAAGAGGGATGACTCCATCAGCAGCAACGGCGACTATCCATCCCTAGCCGTGGCAGCCGCCGCCAAGACCAAGAAGAAATCCAAGGGCCAAACCCTTTCTCTCCAGGAGTTCTCGTCTTATGGAACCGCCCCTAAGCAGGCGGCTTTTCAAGCCAACAAGGGGCTCACCCCAGATGAGCTGATGGCCCTACCGACTGGTCCACGCCAGCGCTCCGCCGAGGAGCTCGAACGCTCCAAAGGGTTCAGATCCTATGGGACCAGAGACGAGCAGCCTCGCCGGCAGAGGGAATCCAGTAGGGATTTTGTCGCCCCGTCTTCTCGTGCCGACGAGACTGATGACTGGGGCGCCACAAAGAAATTTACGGGCGGCTCTAACGGGTTTGACCGTAGGGAAAAAAGAGAGGTGGGAGGGTTTTTCTCGGATTCGCAGTCTAGGGCTGATGAAGTGGATAATTGGGCTTCTAATAAGACGTTCGTTCCCTCCGATGGTGGTCGGAGGACTGAAAGAAGGGCTTTTGATTCGAATGGAGGCGGCGGCAGAGCCGACTCGGATAACTGGTTGAAGAGGAAGGAAGAAGAGGGGCGAAAGCTTGGATCTTCGGGCGGGGCTTTTGAAAGTTTGAGAGAGAGAAGGGGAGTGGGCTCTGCTGATTCATTGAATGGAGGAAGCGGCGCTGATTCGGATACCTGGGGGAAGAGGCGAGAGGAGACTGTTGGTGTTGGTGGTGGTGGTGGGAGACCGAGGTTGAATTTGCAACCTAGGACCCTGCCCTTAGCTGCTGGTGACGGTCAGCCGCAGCAGCAGCAAAACAACGAGAGTATAGTGAAGCCCAAAGGGTCGAGCCCTTTTGGGAATGCGCGCCCCAGAGAGGAAGTCTTGAAGGAGAAAGGTCAGGACTGGAAAGAAATTGAAGAAAAGCTTGAGTCTGGGAGGATTAAAGAGACAGTGGAGGAAAAGCCCCCCGCGGCCTTTGGAAAGAGAGGTGTTGGGAGTGGCAGTTGGAGGGGTGGTTCGCAGGAGGATAGAGATGAGCGAACTTGGAGAAAACCGGCTGAGCCTGAGGCTGTAGATGCTCGTCCTTCAAGGTAAGTGGAGTTTGCATTACCTACTTTTACCATTCAGTGAATTTTTTCAAGTAGTTTTACTGAATTGATGTAGTTCTACGAATTGTACTTCGCACTTTGCAGTCTTTAGAATTTGTGTTTAGCTATATAAGGTACTTTGGAAATTTTAAGTGAATTGTTTTGTACATTCTTACTGCTGCCTTAAGAGGTTAAGCCTATTGTTTTTGCGCGGTACATTTGATTAGGTTTAATAGTGGGCTAGGTTTCGAATGACTTGTGCATGATCTGCAATTTGTATCTGCCATTTAATGTCTGAATCCTGTTTTTTCAGCTTGATATGTTGTTGCCCCTTTTAGAGCTGCTGATATGAATTTGTTGATTGCCAATATCTCCATGATAAGCATCAATAACTACAACGCATTCGTGTGAAAATATGTTTCTGTTTTAATTAACTACTACCAATTCGGCACTGATCTATTTTTAATTTTAAGTAGTTGCTCAGCAAAGGTTGTATTTTTGATAAATGTGGCATTTTGTTAACGCAGCTAGAGGGTCTTGAATCATTCTTGCTATACTCGTGCCAGTTTACCTTTCACTTTCATTGCCCTTGCCCGGACACTGATTGTCAGAGTTAAGCATGACTTCCATATACTAGTAACTACCAAGTTCCATGTTTATGCAGCTGCAAAGCTTGTCACTATGATACAAAATTTGTGATGTTTCTCTAACCCTGTGTTGGAGTTCTTTTAAATTGCTCTATTTTCTATGTTTTAGTGTTTGGTTGTGCTGCATTGCCTACTAATAGAACATAATGACAGTTTTTCTGCATAAAAATGAATGTTCACTTGGTTTGGTTTTCCAATTCTTTTCCAACCTTTTCTGCACCTTTTGTTCCAGTGATGAAAACAAAGAAGAAGATGGACCTGTGGAAGAAGCTAAAGATAAAGAACCGCAACTATGAAGAGCTGAACGTTAAAAGGAAGTTCAGAGACATTGGCAAAAAGATTTTGGAGAATCGGAGCACTGAGATACTGGTTTATGGGATATGTTTCATGTTTGGTCTTACAGATGTTATTGAGAGGGACATACTTGAGGCAGTTTTGGTAGAAGTATGAGTAGATTAATTTGAGGCCATTATGGCTGCTTTGTAGTAGTGAGTGTGTTCCTGTTTAGGATTTGAAGTTCATGTTATTTATTTTTCATTTTGACTGGGATTGTGGTGATTGGATTATTCATTATGCCAACTAGTAGTAGTACATAAATGGTTAAAGTTTACAACTTTGTTTTCTCTCTGTCATAATTTATGAATGCTGGATTATGGTTTTAGGTGATACATTCTTGTTTTATGCCTTGAGGAGGAGATGGATATCTTTTGGCCCTCTTTTTTCCAAGTAATTTGACTGTGTCATTGGTAGTAGTTGTGGATTCCTTTACCCTTTGTTTCATTTTCACCAGTCTATCATCAGATTCATCACTCTATACCTTATTACTTTTTTAGTTCATTATTTTACAGCTTTAATGCAATTTTTCTGAAATTTTAAGGTTAATTTGAAACTCACGTAAATGAATTGCATACCCACAGCAGGGTTCTTACTATTTAATTTAGGAACAGTATCTCCATCTTTCCAGGTTTTTTTAATGGAAGACAGAATTTCTACCGACCTGTGGTGTTTGCGAGTATCTCCCTCTTCCATTGAATCCTCTGGAACGCACGAGTTCTTCAGAATTTATACTCATCTGCAGTGTATCGTCACTGTTACAAGCGTCCTACTTTTACAGAAGGCTTGAATTGTCAGTTCTTTTGATGAACTGAATCATGTAAAAGAAGTAAAGCAAATTCCCATTTCGCTTCTCCTTGATGTTGTCGTCCTCTTCTATCATATTGATTGAGTCGTATTATGAGAGAGTAAGAATTATAGTACTGGTATGATCTTTAACATAGTGCAACAAATGCGTAGTTGTTGCTGCTGTCCTCCCCGGGGATTGGATCCTGGGTGATAGGACACACGGAGAATACCCGACACAGGAGATCTGAGGTGCTATCTAATTCCGCCACCTCTAATTAGATCATCTGCCCACCTGCTATTTCATTCGAAATGCAGTGGCAAAAAAGCATTCCACGTCTTGTTCATAATAAAGCAAAGGCTCCATGATCCCATCTGAACCGTGAAGATTTTAGTCACTTTTTTTTCGTCATTTTTCTAGAATGGCCGGCCAGATAGAGTATGGCGTATTAATTTCCAGTTCTAACTCTTTTCACTATTGCTTAGTCAAACTGAATTGACACTCAGAATTGGTACACATTATATTTATTCTTTAGTTGTAAATTGTTGGTAGGAAAAGCCCAGACACAAGAGTAAGGACGGTCAAACTCTGCATCCAGAAATGATAAAATCACCCCATTCTTGTATGATTCTGATTCTATACTTCTTCCATGCTCCCCGTGATATTAGAAAGTGGACTCTTCTGATGGAACGGCGAGTAAAGTATATGTAGAATGTACAGTGCGTGTGAATCCCAGTTCTTGCAAACACTTATACATTTAATGCAAATAACTACATCCTTTCGCATACAGATCGTAGATGGGAAGCATTATAATTTCAGCAAAATCATAAATGACTCCGTACCTTCTTCTCATTTCAAAGGCTTTCTTTTTTCAACAGCCCATTAATGAAAGAAAAAACAGTTGAGTGTTGAGGCTTTATTACTTCCTCCATTTTCTTACAGAGTTCTAAGACCCTGTTCACATTCATCCCACATTCCACAATTTCTTGGGGGTTATAAATATTTACTTGTTTCTCAGCACAGGTCCTCAGTTCAAAAGCTTCCAAAAAAATCCCATGGAGTGGTCAAACAAGCTCTGGTTTTCAGCTTTTCTAATCGCTGGCGCCATTGTTAATTGTGTAAGTGGAGATACGATGGTCACTGGCACTGTCTTCTGTGATCAATGCAAAGATGGACAAGTGTCCCTCTTTGATTATCCTGCACAAGGTAACTTCAATCACAAATGGGATTTTTTTTTTTTTTTTGACCTCCAAATTAGCAGTTCTAATCTACCTTTCCTTTTTTGCAGGAATTAAGGTAACAATGGCCTGCCCTGGAAGCGACGGGCAACTGACCACCTGGAGAGAAGAAACGACGAACTGGGTCGGAAGTTTCGCGATGAGAGTCGAGGGAACTCCTGATTTGAGAGGCTGTTATGCTCAGGTTTCCGGCGGGGAAGGTTCTTCATCGAGCTGTGTTGCCGGGGCGGGTCCTGCCCATTCTCTGAAACTGATGTTCAACATGTTTGGTATGGCAATGTACACTGTGGATCCCCTGATTTCTCAGCCTGCGCAACCAATGTCATTTTGCTCTAATTCTCCGGTGCCGACTCCGGTTAGCCCTGTTAAGGCTCCGCCTTCAATCCCAACGCCGTCGCCACCAACGCCGCCGCGGTTGGTTCCAATGCCACCAATTCCATTTGTTGAAGGCTCAGTCTGTCCTTATCAGTAAGTAGCACTACACTTCCTCTAATGTTCTCTCGTAAGTGTCGTTGAAGATTCAATTTTTTGTTCTCAAATATGTGTCATTTCACAAATTTCAATAATAAAAAAAGAAGATGACTCGTTTTATTAACAAGTGTGAATTTCTTTTACACGACACTCACCAGATAATATAGGGAGTATTTCATTAGTTCCCTTAGGTTTTGAAGTCCATGAAATTCTAGTTGCAATGTTTTGCTTGTCTACTTTCAATAACTTCTATTGATATCTTCCTCAAAGAAAGCTAGCAACATATTTATGGAATAGGTACATTAATGCCCTTGTTTTTGTTGTTATTATATAAATTTTCAAAATATCAATACAATTTTTTCCTTTTCAATTATACATTTTCAATATATTTCTTTGTTAAAAAATTCTTTTTTCAAAAACATGTTTCAAAAAGCAACGCATGACAAACAAAGCCACGTAACATGATCTTGTTTAAAATGCAGAAAATGGATGATGCCGGAGTACAGTTGCCACTGGAAGGTTGTGACACCGGACACAAAAGTGGCGATCGCGTTCGGGCTAAGCGCTGCTCAGAGATACGGCACAGATTTAACACTTTTGACAGGAATGCAAGGGAGAGGGGAACCTTACAAAACCCTGCTGAGGGAAGGAACCACAGCACTGCTCAATTCCTACAACAGCGTTGAGTTTCCTTATCACCCTCTTGCTGTAGTTGCAAGCATGAACTATGCATTAACTGGCTCCACTGGGCAAGTCCTTCACACTGCACTCAGATTCATGAGGGCAAATGCCGGCAACGCTCATCTTTCCTGCAAACTTTCGCCTTGCAAGTCATGAATGGAGTATCCTTTCGTCATTTTCCTCTACGCTTCGACATTTGATTGGATCATCTCATCATCTTGTTATGATACTATTGTTGTTGTATTGTTGTGTGTTCTTGTTTCGATTTATAGCTTACTAATATAAATATGTAACTAAGAGTCAAAACCATTTGATCTCACTGGTGTTTCCATGAGATTCCCAGTTGAATGTTCTCATGGAGATGAAATTCTTCTTTCTTATATTCACTTAATGAGATGGATTTTTCCAGTAAACTTCTCTATATGTGCTCATCATGTTTAGTTTTGCAGTCTCTGACACTCCCTAATCAGCGAGAACCAAGGAAACTACTACATATAAACACAAAATGAAGGCTGCTCAAACAAATGATAAAAAATTAGTATAATATTCAAAACTTAAAAAACACGTCATTGAAAACATGTTAACCAACAGATAGCCATTCCAGAATCCCAGATTTATAATATAGTAATCCCAGATTTCCACTTCCCTATTATAACAACTGGATTTCATGAGCTCAGTTCAAATCATCCATTTTTTTTTCTTAAAAAAATCCAAGAAAATGATGTTCGTCATGAAAAACTCCTTCTTTTGCTCACCATTAACCTTCGTCCTACTGATTTGCTACTTACTAGGAGCAACAAGGACATGGGCTTGCCTCTGTTCGAACAACATTGATGCCAACGTTTGCGAACCTTTAGGCTTCCAGATTGAAGAAGCGACCATTAAAGAAATCCAGCGAGCCTTCGCGTTGAAGAAGCTCACTTCCCGACAACTCGTCGACTTTTACTTGAATCGAATCGAGACCCTTAACCCGGAACTCCGGAGCGTGATTGAAATCAACCCGGACGCGCTTGACCAAGCCGACGAGGCGGACCGGGTTCGAGAAGAATCGTCGACATTGTCAAGTGATTTGCTTGGTATTCCGGTGCTCCTCAAGGACAGTATAAACACTAATGATAAGCTCAACACTACGGCTGGGTCATACGCGCTTTTGGGGTCTAAGGTGGAACGTGATGCCGGGGTCGTGGCGCGGCTGAGGAAGGCCGGGGCGGTCATTCTGGGCAAGTCCAGCATGAGCGAGTGGTATCAGCTCAGGGACTTAAGTTTACCCAATGGATGGTGTGCTAGAAGTGGACAGGGTTTGGTTAGTCATTTGTTGTCATGCTTTTGACAGAATATTTCTCTTGACATCTTTTATCTACTTTATTTATGTCTTCTATGTCTACACTCCCACAATAAAGGGTGAGTAATATGTGAATCACACACTCCATTATGAAATGATACATATGAATAAGGTAGTATTTATGTCTTTTATGTCTACACTCCCACAATAAAGGGTGAGTAATATGTGAATCACACACTCCATTATGAAATGATACATATGAATAAGGTAGACAGAAAATCATAAGTTGTATTAGGTAGTGTGGTTGATTGATGTTCTGGGATGTACAGAATCCTTATGTGAAAGGGGGAGATCCATGTGGATCAAGCAGTGGATCTGCAATATCAGTTGCTGCAAATATGGTGGCTGTGTCACTGGGGACTGAAACAGATGGCTCTATACTCTGTCCCTCAGATTCCAACTCTGTGGTAGGCTTCAAGCCCACTGTGGGACTAACTAGCCGCGCCGGAGTTATACCTGTTTCGCCAGGACAGGATACAATAGGGTACTGAATTTGTACTTCTCATTTCTATGTTCAAATGTTTTTCAGTTCCTATCTGCAACATTAGCAACTGGAAAATGAATGTAGTTTTGTGTAGTTAGAGATTGTCTGTGCCTTATTAGTGATTAGTTTTCTGCTAACTGTGTAGTAGTTCCAATACTGTTTGGTATTAATGCATTAAGGATTCATTCAAGTAGAACTAATCTTGAGGTTTCAATGTGATAGCAAACCATCCAAAAACTGGCTTGACATTGCTACTTTAGCTTCTTCTTTTTTCGGCTTTTCAAGTTTTGGTATCTGTTTTTGGCAGGCCAATATGCAGAACAGTCTCTGATGCAGTCTATGTGCTTGACACGATCGCGGGGTTTGATCCAAGAGATTTTGCTGCCACAAAGGAAGCAACTAAGTTTGTTCCTGTTGGTGGCTATAAGCAATTCCTGAAACTGAATGGGCTCAGGGGTAAGAGATTGGGTGTGGTTAGAAATCCATTTGTGCAGCTTTCCAATCTCTCTAATGCTGCTGCAGTTCTTGAGAGTCATCTGCACACATTAAGGTGAAGATGAAAACTGATACTCCCTCCGTTCCATTAGAAGAGTGCACTTTCAAAAACATTTTTTGTTCTAATAAAATAGTCCACTTTCAAAAAATTTACTAGTTATGCATTTATCAAACCTGACTCTTCTACTGGGACGGAGGAAGTAAAATTCTTGATAGTGCCAGTCTTTTATGCATGCAACTAACACAGGTCTTTGCTAATTGAAGCCATGAAGGTGCAAGTATTATAGATGATCTGGAGATATCAAGCCTTGATGTTATTCTAGACCCCTTTCAAAGTGGCGAAACACTGGCGATGCTCGCTGAATTTAAGCTGTCCCTCAATGATTATCTACAAGATTTAGTAGAATCTCCAGTGCGAACACTAGCTGAAATCATTGCATTCAACAAAAACCATCCTAATTTGGTCTGTCAATTCATCTTAGCTATCATTCTGATAAGACTCCAGCTGCTATCTTCTTCCTATGGGGAATAATCATGCATTTTCTACATGATTTTGCAGGAGAATTGTGGCAACCTCGATGGTCAAGATATTTTAATCGCAGCAGAATTCACAGATGGGATCGGCGAGGAGGAAAAGCAGGCAATGGGATTAATGGAGAAGTTGTCGAGAGATGGCTTCGAGAAATTGATGTTGGAGAATGATTTGGATGCAATGGTGACAATAGGTTCGTCTGCTTCAACAGTTTTGGCGATCGGAGGGTATCCAGCAATCACAGTACCTGCAGGCTATGATAAAAATGGTATGCCTTTTGGAATACTATTTGCAGGGTTGAAGGGAATGGAATCTACTCTTATTGAGATATCTTTTGCATTTGAACAAGCTACAATGGTCCGCAGGCCTCCCATTTCCAGATCAGTTGAATAATCAAATCTGAACAGCTTTCTTTGACATATTTTTCGTGTTGCCCTTGCTGTAATGCACAAATCATTATCGTTTTTCTGAGTGACAATTTTAACTGAAAACATGTTTGAAACGTGTAAAAGAATCTGCCCAAAGTTAAGGTCACCAAGTGTATCAATTGTACTAGATGGCATATTTGACTTCGGCTGTCATGAGGCCCGCCACTAATTTATTAGTTTAGCTTTTGCTAGTGAGTTTCAAAAGAAAAGAAAGCTTTTCTGTGTTTGATCCTACACTATGGCTTTCTGTAAGATAATGCTTGTTTCTCTGATTATGAGTCTCCTTTGCCCGAGTCATTATTCTGAAGGTGGCTCATTCTCATTCAGAGAAGCTACTGTGAATGATATCAGGATTGCTTTGGAGCAAAACAGACTCACTTCAAGAAAACTAGTTGAATTCTACCTTGAAGAGATTCGCAGACTCAATCCGGGGTTAAAAGGAGTCATAGAAGTGAATCCAGATGCACTGAAACTAAGCGATGAGGCTGACGAGGCGCGAAAAGCCAAGAAACCAGGATCGCTGTCTGGGTTGGCTGGCATTCCAATTCTGCTCAAAGACAACATTGCCACCAAGGACAAGCTCAACACCACTGCTGGCTCTTATGCACTGCTGAAATCTGTTGTCTCTCAGGATGCTGGGGTGGTGAAGAGGCTGAGGAAAGCCGGCGTGATCATTTTAGGAAAAGCAAGCTTGACTGAGTGGGCTCACTACAGGTCATCAGTTATGTCTGCAGGTTGGAATGCTAGAGGTGGCCAAACTCTGGTGAGTTGCTCCCTCAATTCCACTAGAAGAATCCACTTTCTCTCCAATAGAAAAGTCTACTTTTGAGTTTTTTACTCTTCATACCTTTACTAATATAATAATGTGTGGTTCATAATTAACCCACACTTGAAAAAGTAAGGACATTAGTGGAATAAATGGTGTCAAAGTAGCTATTTTAGGTGCTGTACTTTGAAATCCATAATAAGTTGTACGTGTTTGAAACTGGACACTTCTAATGAAGCAAAATGATTACTTATTTGTTTGTATCTTAATCTGTATTGGGAAAACGATTGATGGGCGATTTGTGATTCTGATTCAATGTAGAATCCTTATGTCAAATCTGCTGACCCCTGTGGATCAAGTACTGGTTCAGCAGTATCTGTAGCATCAAACATGGCTGCCATTTCTCTGGGAACAGAAACATCAGGATCTATCTTATGTCCTTCATGTTTTAATTCGGTTGTAGGAATCAAACCGACAGTAGGCCTCACGAGTCGAGCTGGAGTAGTACCGATTACACCTCGGCAGGATACTGTTGGGTAAGCAAATTATTAAAGATGGTTAGTTTTCATGTTGTTCATTCTGAGTAATTGCAGACTCAACTTAACAGCATGACTTCATGTGAGAAACAGGCCAATATGCAGGACTGTATCGGATGCCGTGGTTGTTCTTGATGCCATTGTTGGATATGATCCTGATGATGCAGTAGCAACAAGGAAAGCTTCAAAGTACATTCCAAAAGGAGGCTACTTGCAATTCCTTAAACGCGATGGACTCCAAGGGAAGAGATTAGGGGTTCTGAGGCACTCCTTTGTGGGATTTGGCAACAACTCTGATTTATTTAAAGCTTATGAGCCTTGTTTGAAAATTTTAAGGTAAGTTTTACTCCCTATGTTTTACTTCATTGCAAGGTCAGCTTAACATAAAATTTTGAAATAGAGTGATAAAACTAATGCGTTGTAATATTAGAATAATGGGAACAATGAATGATATACAACTGGGTGACAGACTCACAACTAGGAAAGGGATACTAAATAAGATAATCGTAATACAATTAAGCTAACAGAAAGCACGAAACTTTGGCTGAAACAGGCAAAGGGGTGCAGTATTAGTAGACATTGTGGATACTGACAACTTTGATGCCATTGTGAATGCGATGATAAATGACGAATTCACAGTCATGAATGCTGAGTTCAAACTGGCTCTGAATGCTTATCTAAGCCAACTGATCGCCTCTCCTGTACGTTCGCTTGCTGAGACAATAGCCTTCAACAGCAAACACTCGAAACTAGTGAGTAATGGCAACTCATAGGCTCTTCCAAAAGTTGTTCTGAAAACTCATGTTTTACATTTTTTTTTACAGGAAAAGATCGATGATTTTGGTCAAGATTTATTCGAGGCGGCTGAGAAAACCAATGGGATTGGCAAAGTAGAGTGGGAACTACTGCATAATATAACTAGAGCTAACAAACTCAGTTTGGAGAAATTGATGAAGGAAAATGAATTGGATGCCTTGGTGACACCTTACATTAATGTTGTTTATGTTCTGTCTGCTGGAGGATACCCTGGAATCAATGTTCCAGCAGGGTTTGATAGTAAAGGGATCCCATTTGGTATTTCCTTTGGAGGGCTGAAGGGTTCAGAGCCAAAATTGATTGAGATTGCATATGACTTTGAACAATCTACCAAGTTCAGAAAGCCACCTCCTCTTTGATGTCTTCAAGAGTTGGGGAATCTGGTACTGATTTTTGTTCAGGTGAATCTTGAATCTCATTCCACATCGCGTAAGACAACACGAGGACTTCTCAGGGTCACCAATCATAGTACTTCTCTCGTCCAAGCATGCTTGACTTCGGAGTTTTGATAGGATCCGATACATTAGTGATTTGTAACAATTTTAGCTCAAAACAAAAACCAACGTGTGAAACGTGTATGAATTCGACCTGCCTTTTTTTTTATTCCGCACAACAGGGACCCAATCCCAGTCCAGCTGAGGGATACTGTCCAAATTGTCCCTAAATGATACATGTCGTTGTGTTATGTCATTGGAATCTCATCCCATATCGCGTAAGACAAGGCTTGTCGAGGACTTCTCAGGACCACCCATTATAGTACTTCTCTCGTCCAAGCATGCTTAACTTCGGAGTTTTGATGGGATTTGGTGCATTTTAGTAACAATTTTAGCTCAAAAAACCAACGTGTGTGTATGAAAATTCGACCTGTCTATTTTTTTTTTCTTCCGCACAACAGGGACCCAATCCAGTCCAACTGAGGGATAGTGTCCCAATTGTCTCGATTTTAGTGGATACCACATGCGACTTTAAGAAATTATTTCTCTAGTCATGAGAGTCTGAGACCCACCAATAGCAGCTTTTGATGCTTTGTGTTTTCTATATTTGTATCCCATAAACTTATAGCAAGTGCAAAACTGCATCCTTAATTTTTTCCAAAGCTATGGCTATCTTCATGGTAATGCTTATTTCTCTGATTGCTTTCACTCATCATGCTGAAGGTGGTTCATTCTCATTCAGAGAAGCTACTGTGAGTGAAATCAGGGCTGCTCTGGAGCAAAACAGAGTAACTTCAAGAAACTTAGTTGAGTTCTACCTGAAAGAGATTCACAGGCTCAACCCCGTGCTTAAAGGAGTCATAGAAGTGAATCCAGATTCTCTCAAACTAAGCGATGAGGCCGACGAGGCGCGAAAAGCCAAGAAACTGGGCTCCTCGGCCGGCTTGGCCGGCATTCCAATCCTGCTGAAAGACAACATTGCTACTAAAGACAAGCTCAACACCACTGCTGGCTCTTATGCACTCTTGAAATCTGTTGTTCCTCAGGATGCTGGGGTGGTGAAGAAGCTGCGAAAAGCCGGCGCGATTATTTTAGGAAAAGCTAGTTTAACTGAGTGGGCTAATGCAAGGTCCTCAAGTATGCCCAGTGGTTGGAACGCTAGAGGTGGCCAAACTGTGGTGAGCAATTTTTATTTATTTACATTACTCTTTCCGTCCCATTCAAAGAATTCACTTTGAATTTATTTACATTACATACTTTTACTAATAAAACAATGTGTGGTTCACAATTAACCTTTACTTCTAAAGTAAAGATATAAGTGAAAAATATTGTGGTAAATTATTTATTTTAAATATTGTACTTCACAACTCATAATAAGTTGTACATATTTCAAAGTGGACTCTTTGAATGGGACGGAGGGAGTATTATTTTTTTTTGTGAATTCAATTTTTAGTGGCCTTACTTTCAAAATGTTCAGATCTGATTCTGATGAAATGTAGAATCCTTACGTCAAATCTGGCTCTCCCTGTGGATCAAGCACTGGTTCAGCAGTATCTGTTGCAGCAAACATGGCTGCAGTTTCTCTAGGTACAGAAACATCAGGATCTATTTTGTGTCCTTCGAGTTATAATTCTGTTGTAGGAATCAAACCAACAGTAGGGTTAACGAGTCGTGCTGGAGTAGTACCGATTACACCTCGACAGGACACAGTTGGGCCGATATGCCGGACTGTGTCTGATGCCGTGGTTGTTCTTGATGCCATTGTTGGATATGATCCTGATGATGAAGTAGCAACAAGGAAAGCTTCAAAGTACATTCCTAAAGGTGGCTACTTGCAATTTCTTAAAAGAGATGGACTCAAAGGGAAGAGGTTAGGGGTTCTGAGGAACTCCTATGTGGGATTTGACAACAACTCTGATTTATTTACAACTTATAAGCCTCACTTGAGAATTTTAAGGTAAGTTTTTCTTTTACGTCCTATGTTCTAGTAGAAGAGTTTATTTTTGTTATCATAAAACCAGACTCTTCTGATGTAATATTTGAAACCCAACTCTTCGACTCTTCTAGTGGAATCGGAGGGTACTTATGGAAAGGTTGTCTTAACATATAATGTTCAAATAAAGTGAGAAACTTTAATTTTTCAGCATTGTGAATGGCTAAAACAGGCAACGAGGTGCGGTGTTAGTAGACATTGTGGACACTGCCAATTTCGATGCCTTTGTGGGTACGATGAATGACGAGAGACTCACGAATGCTGAGTTCAAGCTGGCTCTTAATGCTTATTTTAGCAAATTGATCTCCTCTCCAGTTCGTTCTCTTGCTGAAACAATAGCCTTCAACAACAAACACTCAAAACTAGTAAGTAACAAACAACTCTCGCGACAGAAACATGTTAGCGTTGAGTTTTGGCGAGTTCACAGATTAAATGTGAACACGAATTGCCAAACCCTACTCAAAATCTGGTAATCCCTTCAAGATTTCCTTTTTCTGAGAAAGAATACATGGTTGTTGTCAACAGGAGAAGATTGAAGATTATGGTCAAGATGTGTTTGAGGCAGCTGAGAAAACCAGTGGCATTGGCAAACTAGAAAGGGAACTTCTGCTTAATATAAGTATAGCTAACAAACTTGGCTTTGAGAAATTGATGAAGGAAAATAAGCTTGATGCCTTGGTGACACCTAACATCAATGTTGTCTATGTTCTTTCTGCTGGAGGGTACCCTGGAATCAATGTTCCAGCAGGGTATGATAGTGAAGGGATGCCCTTTGGTATTTCTTTTGGAGGGCTAAAGGGATCAGAGCCAACTTTGATAGAGATTGCATATGACTTTGAACAATCTACCAAGTTCAGAAAGCCACCTCCTCTTTGATGTTTTAACTCTTGAATAGTTTGGGAATGGGGAATCTTTGTTGGGTATTAATTACCCAGAATAAAACCTTATTTATTATGAACTTCTTGCATTAATCCCCTTACCCTTATAATATGCACCTTTGAGTTTGTGGTATGCAAAAATCTCATTTATTAAGGTAGAAAATGGTATTGTGCTTAAAAAAAATCTCTAGTTAGCTTTGCAAACACTTGTGGGAAGTCAGTGAACATTGTCTTAAAGCTCACAATCTTCTCAATTGCCTCCCTTTTCTAAAGGGGCATGATATTTGCAGCGACGGAATCGATATTTGCAGCGACATTTTCGTGTGAAAAGACCAAAATGCCCTTGGGGTAAAAAAAATAAGAAAAAATTTAAAATTTTCAATCTGCTGGAATAATTTTAAAAAAAAAAAAAAAATTTCCAGAACCATCGCCGGGCGCCGGCGATGGTTTTCTACAAAACCATCACCCGGCGATGGTTCTGGAAATCCCCTTACCTTCATATTTTTGATATTTGCAGTAACCACTGGGCGGATCTTCCCCATTCCGGTAAAAAAATTCACAATTTTGACAAAACTACTAATAAATTCAGACATAATACAAGTAAAATAATTAATAAAACTACATAAAAAAAGAAAAAAAAAAAAAAAAAAAACCGACCGGCGACACTTTTGCCGGCGACACTTTGGTTTTTTTTTTTTTATGTAGTTTTATTAATTATTTTACTTGTATTATGTCCGAATTTATTAGTAGTTTTGTCAAAATTATGAATTTTTTTACCGGAATGGGGAAGATCCGCCCGGTGGTTACTGCAAATATCAAAAATATGAAGGTAAAGGGGGGAGGTGTACCATCGCCAGTTTTGTAGAAAACCATCGCCCGGCGATGGTTCTGGAAATTTTTTTTTATTTTAAATTATTCCAGCAGATTGAAAATTTTAAATTTTTTCTTTTTTTTTTTACCCCAAGGGCATTTCGGTCTTTTCACACGAAAATGTCGCTGCAAATATCGATTCCGTCGCTGCAAATATCAATTCCGTTTCTAAAAGAAAATTTTAATACTCAACTATTACATCATCATATATATTTATTACAAGTGGATGTTAGGGTCTAGGAGAGAAAAGAAAAAAAGTAGAACATTGCCAACCTACGCACAAATATGATATAAACTGGCATTGGCACAAATTTGGCAGAACAACTCGTTATACTTCACAATCACTTGATCACTAACTCATTCCCTCTCAATTCTTTCCTAAAAAGAATTCGTTTAATAAAACTTAAGTCTGAACTCTGAGAAATTTAACATTAAGTTAATGTAGGACTGAGTCTAAAATCGGACAACTGAATTCAAATGCACTTAATTAATTAAATTATTAATTATCAGATCATTTAATTCGAATATAATAATAATTCTAGGAATCGCACGACACTGCACTTAAATGTAATTAATAAACATATCATATTAATGAGAAGGAACGAGCCAGTGCTCCGCGGTTGTGACACATAATGAGCCATCCAAAGGTTGGGGGTTCGATTCCTACCTCTGTCAGTTCTGCATATTTAGAGCGCAGGATGACAGAACTCTGTCTATTGAAATAGTGTAGATTAAACTCTGTCTATTGAAAGAGTGTAGATTAAAAAAATATATATTAATTAGAAATTAATATTTCCAGCACATAGGAATTAGGATAATCTGGAATTAAAAAAAGGAAGCCCACGTTATTGGAACACGCCTTTTCAGAAGCTCGGCCCAGGCCCACGGACGAAAACAAAGACTCCAGAATATCTTATATGGGTCTCAAGCATTTTATTCAAATTTCAAACTACAATTTCCCCCTTCCTCTCCCGCTCATCGAAACCCTACCTATAACTCTCTTCCATGGTGGAACCGCGCCGATCGAAACTGAAGAGAGACGACATGGCGAAGCTGATCAGTGGTGAGAGATATGAATTCGTCGTCCATGAAAATTATTCGCCCGCTCGTCTGAGCCCTACCTATACCTCCCTTCCATGGCGGAACCGCGCCAATCGAAATCGAAGAATGAAGACATTGCGAAGCTGATCAGCGGTGAGGGCTTTGAATTCGTCGTCCATAAGAAAGCTGCTGTGGTTTTTTACACCGTCCGAAACAAGCTACATCTCCAGGTTCCCCTTCACTGTCTCCAAAAATTTTCCCTGGTTACGTGATTTTATTTTTTCTTTTTTACCTTCTGGAAATATAAATGTTGAATTTGAAGTTAATTTGTTGGATTAATTTCTGTATTTGTTCGGTGTTACGCAATATATGGAGTTCTTCTGAGACGAACATGGAGAAGTGACATTTCCGGAGATTAGCTCGACTATTCTGAATAAGATCGGCCAGTATTTTTACTGGTATCTTCAATATGCTAGATTCTTCGCATTTTTTCTCTTCAGTTGCCTTTTTATTCGTCATGATGCAACGTGAGTTCTGATGAATGGAGAATATTTTGAGCAGTCATGTTTGTGCATTTACATCCATGTTATAGATGCATTTGTCTTTCTCTGCCTTGTTAGGTTTTTTTTTTTTTTTTTTTAATTTTTTTTTTTTTCATAGACTGTTCAAGTGCATCGTTTGTTTGAATTACGCGTGATTACCTTGGGTATTATGGGGAAAAATGAGGATTAGTTATTAGATAATGTTAAGGTTTGTCATATTTTTAAGTTGATTTTTCTGAAATAAAGGTTTAGCCAAAAGACATTTAACTCTATTTGTAAATTGTAACATTTGTTCACTCTGATCAGGAATTTTCAGATATGACAACGATCCATTTGACTCTTCTGTTTGGACGATGGAACTGAGAATCAGGTTATGACCAGAGAATTCTTTACCAATAAGCAAGCTGCTTATGGGTAAGAAATTTTGATATTTTATCTCTTGTTTGCTGTGTCATTCTGAGTGAGTTTGGAATATGAGTGTCAAATATCTTGCGAATTTTTTGTGCTGTGATAATGTATGGCCTTTTTTCGTTCATAGGTTGGAAGCATGTGAATTTAATGCTGATCTTTGATGGTCTTTATCCAGGTTTTGTGCAGCATACTTACACTCTGTTAAACAGTTTCTGTTAATTATGCTTGTGTTCCAAAATTTTTACTAGGTTTTTAGTTCATTTGTAGGCATGAGATTTATTGTTAATGTCAGAGCTTAGGACCAGATCGTAAAATGAGAGGGAAGAATTATACAGCTCTTTTTACTTGCTGTAATTTGTAGTAATTTTGATAGGCATACATTAAATCATAATATCATGGAAAGTGTTTTGGAATAATAAATTCTTCTTGTGAGCCAACCAATTTACAATTACATGGACCTTGATTGCAGCCAAAAGCATTGTATAGGATTTATTTTTAGAAAACCTTATTAGTCTCATCTATTTTGTTGGGGATCCTATGCGGTTCCTCATTTGCTTTATTTTGAGCCTTTAGCAATATGATGAATGAACTGATAAAATTATGTTTATGCTGGCATCTCACTTGAAAATAACCCTAGTTCTTCTATGAATGGATTGAGATCAAGCATAATACTTTCTATTTATATTTTGTTCTATTTAATGCAATTGGTGTTGTTCTTATTATTTTGTTGCTCCTTCGGAATATGTTTTTGGTGTTTTAGTTGCTTAATTTCTGCCAATTTTGATTCAAAATGAATCTACTCGCATATTTTTTGTAATTAAAATCTTCATATTTATTTGAGAACCCATCTATGCATTTCATTAGTGTGATTTAATTTATTTTGCCACTATTGTGGCATTTGTGCTATGTGGACCAACTCTGTTTGCTTTTCATAAATGTTGTTGGATTGTTTACTTTTGTGTTTAATTTCTGAGCTTTAATTGCTGTATAATTTAGCTTTCTTTCCTTTTGTTCTCTAGTCATTTCAGTGTGTTTGATACTCCCCTTGTACTAAAAAGTAGGCAATTGTAAAGCACAAGTTAGAGCTCAAATTCTCAAGTTTAAATCACAGATTTAGCTGGTTTTTGAACAGTGTTTAAAGATTAATCTTTCATATATCATTGTATCCACTTCCCACCTTTTTTAGTTGTTTGGACTGAACAATATTGAAAGATTCCTTTGATATATTGAGTTATCTGTTGTTAATGGTGGATGGATATGATGGCATAGTAAAAGGTATGAGCAGGATTATTGTTGGCACTGAAGAGGTAAAAGTTGGAAAGATTAACAAAAAAAGAACTACGAAGAGGGCCCTTGTTCTTGTACCAAGTTATTACATTGACAGTCGCAACCTCTTCTAAATCAAATTGTACCATGTAATGCTTAGTGAGCATAGCATCGGTATTGGGTTGTAATAAAAGGTGTGGGTTTCATTCTACAATTGAATGATAATCTAGACTTCGCCCTACATTGTTCTTTTAGTTTTTACCTCTGAGCATGTAAAATGCTCCATCTGCCATCAATCTTCCTTCTGTGATCAAACCTTTACTGCTGATCCTTGAAATTTCCCCATCCTTCTTCTATTCTGCTGATAAATTAATGGTATTTTATGCAAAAGTGATATCAATTTCAGGATGTGTGCCTTGACATTTTGAATTTTATCATTTGGCTGCATTTTGCTGTTTTTATAAAGAAAAGGAACCTCTTTTATGTATTAGTACTGTTATCACTTATCAAAGATTCATAACCTTATTATGGGATCCCCATTTGAAGGGAGTCTATTTATGAAGAGTGTGGGATTTGCTAAATTAGACCAATTGTATCAATGCATAGTGCAGAGACCTCATCTGGTTGGTCAAATTAGACCAATTGTGGGATGACGAACCAAAATTTGGCAAGTGTGATAACACTAGGTTGGCATATCTAATCAGAGCCATATTTATTTTGGATGGTAAGAATGAAGACACCGCCCCATTTGTTTGGAGTTGTGACTGTGTATCTAATATTGCTCTGGGAATTCACCCTGCTTTGCTAATTGGCATTGGTGGGTGGAAATTGTGTCACTAATGAACATTATGGTTGTTTGACTTCTTGTTGGAGATTTCTAATGCATTAATCACTTTCCATTTATTTTCTTGAAGTACTTTTTTTGTTTTTTAACAATCATTTCATGTACAATGTATATCGATTATCAAAGGAGGAGCTGAATTCATGTACAATGTATATCGATTATCAAAGGAGGAGCTGAACAGGGACTAGAAAAAGGTTTGAACCCTTACTCTCTGGCTAGGCTGAAAAGCCAACTAGTCTAAGATTGATAATGTCATTGGCCACTTTCCATTCATGCTCTTTAAAGAAATCATTATAGAATTATGGGCCTATTTTTTATGTTGTGTTTGAAACGTGGTTTTGGAAAAATAATTTTATAATTAGTTTTTATCATTTCAAATACAACTTTTTATTATTCAGCTATACATTTTTATATTTTCAATACATTTTTCACATTATAAAATTATCTTCCTAAAACTAGGTTTCAAACACAACATAAGAACATGCCCTATATAGAATTTGTACTTTTTGAGTCCTTTATTGTTTGGTTCTTACAGCATCTATACTTTTGAGCCTATAATGATTACTTAAAGAAATTTTATTTATAGTTGTCTTGGTCACTGCCATATCATTTATGTGACCATGTTCTTGTCACCTTGTCTGCATTAATATCATTCTCACCATTATGGTTGGAAGCATTTCTTGAATGACTCCAACTGCCTTAATAGTATCATTGATGAGTTGTAATACAAATTTGTTGTGTTTGGCAAAAATGTCTTTGCGTTTCACTTTTTTGTTGCCTGCTTCCTTAAATTTGCAATCTACAGGTAGTAATAGAACATACTAATGTAGTTGTATTGTAGCATTGTCAATTTATGATTACCGAAAGTGTCTTATACTGTTTTTTTCCCTGCAGGTGTTCCTCAGATAATTCACTGACAAACAAAATGCTGAGATAGCCCTGTTGAAATTGTTTTTTTTTTTTAAAGGACTTTTCTCTCTGGTCATTTGCTTCGCACCTTCGGCTTCCATTTTTTCATTTCTCGCTCCCTTATTTCCTCCGCCTCCCCCTCCTCCCTCTTCCCTCCCTTCCTCGTTTCAATTTATATAATTTCCCCCATTTTATTGTCTTTGTATGTAAAGATTGTGCAATGGACTTGAGACTTTCTTCTGGTGGCCCGTCTGGAAATTTACCCTAGACGGCAAACTGGGATGCACAGCTGGTGCATATTCTGCCGAGACAGAATACATGGGCCTATTGAGTGATGTTTGAGAGCTTGCCTGAAGGCCCAATTACTTGGAGCAGTGGCCCATTTGAGTCACCAAACTGTGGTGTAAATCTTCCCAATAATCTGATAAAAGTGCCAGTGCAGCAGTTCCGCGCGGAGTAATTAATAATGCCTTCCATATTGGACAAATAATTGATTAGACAAAATTATTTAAGGTCCAAATTATAGCCTTTTTTCTTTATGTATATAGGTTTGTGTTATACATCAATCTCACTGTCCATTTGAGTAACAAATAGTAAGGACAATTACTAGGATAAGTGGGACACAGCAAGCTTAAAGGCCCAAATTGTACATCAATTGGCGATTAATAAGTCATATCGGGAGACAATATCCAGCTGCCCAAAGGATTGGGCCGAATCCCGTTTAGAAGGCCCAATGTAATGGACACAACAAGTTCAGAAGCCCAAATAACTGTATTGGGCTGAACATAACATAGAAAGCCCAAGTAATTTGTCAATGTAGTGCCAAAACAAATTTAGAGGCCCAAAGTACTGGGCCAAACAAATTTCAGGGCCCATTGTGACCAAAAATTAGAAGCCCACATCATTGGGCCGAAAATAAAATTGAGGCCCAAAGTATTGGGCCAAACAGATTTGAGGGCCCATTGTGACCAACAAAAATTTATAATCCCCACATCATTGGGCCGTAAATCAATTTAGAGCCCATACAAATGGGCCAAAAATAAAATTTAGAGGCCCAAATAAATGGGTCGAAATAAAATTTTGGCCCAAATAATTGGGCCCAGTTGGGCCAAAACAATTTCAGGAGGCCCATAAATCAGAAGCCCAAATAATCGGAACCTGTTGGGCCCAATCAATTTTTTGGGCCCATATAACTGGGCCGATTGGGCCAATATTTTATCTGCAGCCCCAGTATTAGGATTTTGGGCCGTTTGTGGACCGAAACAAATTTTGGAGGCCCAATTTGTTGGACCAGAACATAATTCGTAGGCCGAAAGCAACAACGTTCAAAAGCCCATATTATTATTCATTCGTTAGTTAGTGGGTCGTTTTGGTACTGAATCATTTTAGTTGACGTAATGGGCCAAATTTTATTGAGACCCTGTATCTGATACCGTTGGATTAGTACACTTTTTTGCAGGAGCCCGGGCCAGAATAATTAGGCCCAATAATTTATTTATAATTGTTTATAGGGCCGTTTCTCGGTGGCATTAGCTTCTTCAGTCCTTAGTAAACTGATATTCGAGTTAGAGATAGAAACATATTTGTTCAGTTCATGAATCATAAGTAATCTGTGATAGTTTAGGTGAGCTGTGTTGGGCCAATTTATTGTAGCAAGGTTCACCTTTGGGCCTGTATCTAAACGCCACAGTACGTGCACTGGACAACGTCAGCTTATGTGGTGGCATCACAAAAGTCCGATTCTGCAATAACAAGCAACTACGGCAATTTACTTCCTCGAGAAATGTGAAAATCAAAATCTTTTCGCAATACCCGTTAAAAATTTTGCTTAGTCAATGGCAGTTGACACATCTCCCACGTGTACCTAGCAATGTGGTTTAAGCAACTCCTGTGATGATCGTGCAGAAGTGACCAAATAAAATTATACAAATCCAAACGAAACAATTCCAGTCCTTAATCCAGAAACCCGATAAGTATTTTAACCACTGAAACGTAAAAATGTAGACAGCTAAAGTAACCTTACCTGAAGAAAGTTCATCATATTTGAGGACAAATGGCATCTGAAGCAAGAAATTGCACAATATTCCTCAAGTGGCTTCAGTTGAGGCCATTCCATTTCTTCCATGTTTCCCTGAAGAAAATCAATGAGAATCCCGATAACTTGTCTCTTCATTGAAGAGATATAATAAGGTGTGACCACATTCACAGACTAGACACAAAGTTCTCAAAATTTGCTGACCTTTTTCTCAAAGTGTAGCAGACTAGAGAAGTCCTGCAAACAAAAGTATATCACTTAGTGAGGATAAATCTCTAATCTCGGACGCGAAGCTGCTTTCCCATTCGCATATGGTTTCCACACACTTGTTCGGATCTGTTTTCTTTAGAATTATGATCACATCCACTCATAAAAACAGCTACGCATAAAAGCACTAAAATGAAGTTATACTGGATGAAATCACCTATTTATAGGGAAGTCAAGATCTACAACTGTGGTGTCATTTGGGAGGGAGGGGAAGAGAGAAAGAAACCTTTTTTTTCTTGAAGATTTCTGCAGATGTGTTCTTGCAGAAGCCTTAACTGCAAACACAGCAGTTTCTTTGTTTCCTTCTCATCATTCTTTTCCCTTTCTGCTTGTTCATGAATTATAATGATGAGGTACAACATTTGATTACAATTTAACAAAAATATTTGGATAATGTTGGCTTGTGCTATATACCAACTGCTTGTACTTGAAAAGCTCCCCAACATCAAGATTTAGAGAGCAAAGCTTTTCTCCTAGATCTGCAGCATTTGGGCTAATTTGGACAAACATCAGTGTCTTGCAATGCCCACCTGCAGTCACATATTGAAAGGATCACTTTGGAATTTGCTCCATTGCAAAGATTCAGAATAATGAAGCATAGAGAATTTGAAAATTGGAAAGCTTTGGTGAATGATGTGAGACGTGTAAAAAGATAAAATAAGCCCTTGCACTTTTGAAGTGCATTATTAGTAGAATTAGTAATCCTGAAAACAAAGATCCACCTATTTCTATTGCTTCTGATGGTTACTTCATCCAGTTGTAAGATTGTTTACCAAAGATACAGGAAATATTCACTTGAAACTCTTTAGACTGATAAAATACTACTTTGAGGTAGCTCACCTAATGAACTCTGCAGCATATATGAGAGTTTCGAGTTCCTGTTTCAAATGAAGCTATATCGGTTATGAAAAAATCAACACGATAGAATTTTATTTTGAAAACCAGGTTTTTTTTTTTTTTTTTTTGGCTGTGTTTAGAGCAAGTGCACTAGCATCAACCTCTAGAATTTTATCTGAGTAACAGATACAGAATAAATGACGAGGAAAAATATGTTGTCTGTTACTCAATTTACAGAATTTACCCTTAATAAATGATCTTAAAGTGTCGGACTAAAAGAATAAGAAGTATGTCTTGGTATTTGTCTAGTTCTTGATTGTAATGGCTGCATAGTGCAGAACAAAGATATAAAAGAATAAAAGTACAGCAGAAGTTTTCAGTCCGGTTGGTCACCTAAGGTAAAGGAGATAGGATGTAAGAACAAAGATTTTTTACTTGTAAAACATCAAGAAGGGAAAAGTTACAATTATAATGATTAAATGCATTGTCTACTTAGCTCATCACAAGTTCTGAATTGGTCAATTACTGATACAAATTGAATGGTAATTTATCCAAGAAATAGGACAGGACAAAAGCATATTTAGATAACATCAGAGTTTTAGACTGACTACACAATTTTCTGCTAATAGGGAAAAGAAGCTTTTAGTGAGAAAGTGCATTCCATCCACTTCTTAGCTAGAATTTATGATCGTAGTTCTTTTAGACTTCTGAGATGAAAGATAGTGCAATATGTCCTCAACAAAAACAGAAAACCTGTTGAAATTCAGCTTTCAGGTCCCTCTTTCCACAGTTAATTCACTTTTACTGATGTTCCATTTGGAATATTCAATCCCTCGTTAACCTGAATATAGTTGTTTTTAAAGTGTTTTTTATACTATAAGCAGGAAAAATACCTAGCGAAGAGCTGTATATTTTTGTATAGAAACTTGGCTGAAGGAAATAGTAACCCTTCAGAAGCAAAAAGAGCTGCAGAATTCTTTCCTCTCATTTTACGATTTGGTGCTAAGCTCTGACATTAACAAAAAATCCTGTGACTCAATACAAATGAACCAAAAATCTAGTCAAAAATTTTGGAGCACAAGCATCATCAACAAAAACTGTTAAACACATTGCAAGTGCAAGTATACTTCACAAAAACTGGATAAAGACCATCAAAGATCAACACAAAATTTACACGCTTCCATCCAATTAACAAAAAAATAAAAAACATAATAATCACAGTTCGACAAATTCGTAAGATATTTGACACTCGTGTTCAAAACTCACTCAAAATCACACAACAAACAAGAGAGAATATCAAATTTTCTTACACATTAGCTGCCTCCTTATAGGTAAAAAATTCTCTGGTCATAACCTGAAATTTTATTTTATTTTTTAACACATAACCTGATTTTCAGTTCCTCCATCGATACAGAGTGCCAAATGGATCATAGTCATCTCTGAATATTCATGATCAGAGCACAAAAATGTTACAATTTACAACTACAGTTATATGTCTTTTGGCTAAACTGTTATTTCAGAAAATCAAATTAAAATTAGTGCCAATCCTTAACATTATCTCATAAATAATCCTCATGTTTTTCATTATACCAAGGTAATCACACATGATCCAGACAAACGATGTACTTGAACAGTCAAAAAATAAAATAATAATAATAGATAATAGCAAAAACCTAACAACGCAGAGGACGAATGCATTTATAACCGTGGATGTGAATACAGAAACATGCCTGCACAAAATATTTTCCATTCATCAGTAGAGTTAGGGTTTAGGACTCACGAATATATAACCTTCCATCGTAACGAATAAAAAGGCAACCAAAGAGAAAAAGGGAGAAGAATCTGGCATATTGAAGAGACCAGTAAAAATAATGGCAGAATTTCTCCAGAACAGTAGCGCTAATATCCGAAAATGTCACTTCTCCGTCTTACGTCTCAGAAAAACTCAATATAATACATAACACCGGAAAAAAAAAAAAAAAAACATACAGAAATCAATCCTACAAAGGAACTTCAAATTCAACATTTCAATTTCTAGAATTTAACATATGAAAAAGCAAAATCACGTTACTAGGGAATAATTTGGAGGGAATGAAAGAGGGAACCTGGACAGGTGAGCATGTCGCGGAATCGCGGATGGTCTGAGAGACCCTGGCAGCCTTATGGACGACTAATTCAGAGCCCTCGCCCTCGCCGCTGATCCAATTGGCGTCCGCCATGGAAGAGAAGTAGAGGTAGGCTTAGATGAGCGGGAAGCATTCTAGAATATTGTAGTTTGAAATTCGAATAAAATTGCTGAAGACCGACGTACCTATTTCATATACTTATGGGCCTGGGCCAAATTTCTGAAAAGTGTGATCCAATAACGTGGGCTTCCTTTTTTATTCCAGGTTATCCTATTTCTTTTTTTTTGAAACTGCCATAATTTGTTAAGGGCAAGTTATTTAAGTTTTAGTTTTGATTTGAAATTTAGTTTCATTAACTTTAATATAGTATAATCAATTTTCATTATTTTCAATACAACTTTTTACTATTTAATGATATTTTTTTAATATATTTTTTACATTATAAAATTATTTTCTCAAAACTTGTTTTCAAATAAGTCTCAAACTCATAAAAAAGAACAGGCCCTAAAACATTCAAGTGAGGGTGGATTTCTGAACTTTGTAGATTATTCAAAGAGTCCTATTTGTAATACTTAAAATAGAGGGAGTAATAAAAAAGATGAAAGTCCCTGATAGTATTTTTTTAGCTCTTATTATATATGAAGTGATGGTGATATGTCTTTAAACTTAATAAAAATAGAAATAATAAATATATTTTATTTTTTTTATTATAAGAGTTTATCCTATAATATTTACAAGAAGAAGTATTTTAATAGAACAAAAATAATATTACAAAATAAACTATTTCAAAGTGAAAGACATATATGACAAACAACATTAGAATAATAATAATATTATAGTCCATTCAAACGAACCAATAAGCTATTGAATTTCGTCTTATATAAACTAAGTACGTAATTGCATACTCAATAATATAGACAAAATTTAATGGCTGAACAATTAATTGAAGGGACTATTATAATAATAATAATAATAATAATAATTACAGTAGATAATATATTAACTTTGATGTTCCCCCGCCCCAATACAGCCACTAAAACTCTGTGACATAAAATATTATTTGGGAACTTAAATGTAATTATTTTATAAATAATTAATAAAAATAAACACAATACTGTATTACTTTAATATTTCCAGTACATAGGATAATGTGTATAATAGAAGGACGCCCACGTTATTGACAAGTCGTGATGCTTTTCGAAAGCGAAATCCGAACTTATCAGTTAAACAAGTCAACGGTCAAAGTGCACGTCCGTTTCACAAATCGAAGCCACCGAACGTAGATCTCTAGATAGGTGCCCCAAATTATTGAAGATCGTAAAAAATAATGAGCCAAAGTGTAAGAAGACCAAAATTATACTGTTAATTAATTCAATTGGCATTAATTATTAACAACTTGCTTAAGCAGCAACTAACTATTTAGCCGGATTTATCATTAATTTATTGGATATGATAAGTCTGACAAAAGATTTATCATTAATTAATGGTCCGCTTTATATATTCTATATCGCCATCGCGGTTGATAGACATTGATTAAAATTAACTAATTTAAGGGCATGCATGTAAATACACTTTAAAATCTTCAAGACCAAACTAACATATTTTTATCCACTTTTTAAGAGATATTTGGGTTTATATGGTTTTTCATTTCTTTTCCTTGTATTTATACTCCCTCCTTTCTTAAAAAAGTGATCATTATATAAAAACATGCAAATTAAAAAGATGAGTGAATTCTTTTTTTTATCTTTATTTATGTTTTCTTGTTTGACTATATTTCAAATGAGAATGTGTGCAATGTATGTGCATTTAAAATAATATCATTAAATGAAATCAATTAATTAAGAGGTAATATTAGAACTGTTTAAATTTTTTGTCTTGAAATGTGTAAAGAGACACTTATTTGGAAACAAAATAATGTTCTATAATGGTTACTTATTTGGGAACGGAGGGAGTACATCTCAACACAATACTCCTATTTCTTTGAAAGCAACACTAGACATATTTTAAATTTCTAATGTTGAAATTAATTAACCTAATTAGTGACTAACGCCACTCCTTTAAGTAATATTTTAGCGAAAATAATCTGTGGCTGCTTCAACCACAACTTTTAAAAAAGTCAATTAATTAGTGCTAATTAGTGATTTGTTACTTAGAATCTTGTATATAAATAGGCTAAAGGTCAGAGGAAAACTGAGAAACGATAACTCATCAAAAACAAAGAAAAATGGCGACGATGAAAATGACGATGATTCTTGCAATGCTTTGCTGCACCTTCTGCATAGCCATGGCCGCCCTGCCGTTGCCGCTGCAGACGGTGGTCGACGCAGACGCCGGCGACAACAGTCCCGAAGCCGTGGAGAGATGGTTCCGTTACGTCCTTCCCTACTCCAGGCAAAAGTTGAGCAAGTTCCGTTTCTACTACCACGAGAACAGAGTCGCCGCCAAGCCCACGGCCGTGGAGGTCGCCAGGGCCAGCATCACCGCCACTTCACCGACCAGTTTCGGGTCAACGTTCGTCATCGACGACCCCTTGACCGTCGGCCCGGATCCCAATTCCGAGATCATCGGTCGTGCACAAGGGATTTATAGCGCCGCGAGTCAAGAGGAGTTCGCCTTGATCCTGGCGATGAATTTGGTGTTTACGGCCGGAGAGTTCAACGGCAGCACTCTGAGCGTCCTCGCGAGGGATCCGATCGGAAATAAGTACAGGGAGCCGCCGATATTGGGTGGTTCCGGGGCGTTCCGGTTGGCCCGGGGAGCCATTGTTACGCATACTTATTCCCTCGACCCTGCCACGTTGAATGCCGTTGTTGAGTACAACGTTTTCGTGCTACACTACTAAAGTAAATTCGACAATTTCTATGTGTTTAGCACACACGAATCCAACTTTAATTTCCATGCATGCATGTACCTGTTTTTCCTCCAAATAAGCATTTTATGCACTTCGATTACGTGTTTTTCCTTCAAATAAGCATTTTAATCTTCTCTTCTCTCTTTTTTTTTTCTTGTACTTTAACCAATTAAATATATACTCCTATTATTTTTCTATCATGGCGGCCTTTCCCATCTCAGCATGAGGTATAACTCGATGACTTTTCAAGTGATTACATATTTTAAGTGTTTGATTTGTCTTAATAAAAAAAAGTCTAGTTATCTAACTAATTATAAAGCACAATGTATAATTTTAAACTCGATAATTTCATTAAAACAAAGGGAATACTAATGTTTCACTTTAGAATTATGATGGGATATAAATCTGATGCTTTAGTGTTGATACCTTTGTACCCTTCTTTAATTAATATTTATTGTATGATGATGACTACCATTAGCGACTAATCTAATAAGACAAATGTATCTAGTTGTTTTCCACTACTATGGATTGACAATATACAATAGTGGAATTAAATTAGGATCTTAATTCAAATAAAATTGTTATACGCAATAATCGTTTTACTATTCGTAGTAATATTTTTTTATAAAAAGTCTATTTTACTTTTTAGATAAAAAAAAAATACCGCACAACATTTGATTTTATAGTCACGAGTACGATCCATATTACACGGTATGTAAATAACCTACATATTTTTTCGAAACGAGATAAAATTTTGCGAAAATAATGCCCTTAGTGGGCGGTATTTCTGGGGAAAAATACCGCCTCAGAATTACCGCCTAGCTCCAGAGAAATACCGCCCACAGTGAGCGGTATTTTCTGGGAAAATACCGCCTTTTGTGGGCGGTATTTTCTGAAATACCGCCTTTTGTGGGCGGTATTTTCTGAAATACCGCCCACAAAGGGTGATATTTTCCCAATGTTCATGTAAATAGTGTGAAATTTTTAAAAAAAAAATTTTAATACTTAAAGATAAAATAGACTTTTCACAGAAGAATATTATTGAGTTTAGTAAAATGATTATTGCGTTTAGTATGCCTCAATTCAAATATAACCCGAATTGACATCCTCCCATAGATGAACTGACGAAAAATTGAGAGAACCAATAAAAGCCACCCAACTCATAAAAAATCTAATCCTAGCTAGGTCATAATGATTGATGTGTCCATCCTATCTACCAGTCCAACCATCCAGAAAACAATGCAATAATGCATTCATTTCTGACCCTTTATCATTCTCAGTTCTCACCCCCTTTGAAAAGTCAAGGAGAGGTGTAATTATAATTTCTTATGTAAAAGCTCTCTAGATGCATGTATTTATACCTGGTAGGAAACTACCCCAAATTGTAAACAGTTCGAGAAGATGAAAAATAATACCAAGTTACGTGCCTAATTTTATACGGAAAACAATTTTAAAAGAATAGTTAATCTGAGTACAAAAATAAGTGGCCAAAAAAAAAAAAATCTACAAATAACGACGCGATGTAATAGGGCCACGAAAATGGCAGGTAGCAAACATGCAAAAAGTGTTCACGTGTTACACAACATGAACAATGACGTTGACACGTACATAGTGAATTAAATTTGCCAATCAATCAATCACTTGAATGCCTACAAATAGACTCTGCAAGTTTGCATGATCCAAAGCTCAGCAGAGAAATTAAAAACAAAATTAAAAATGGAGAAATCAAATGCTCACGATGTGAAGATGCTGACGCTAGCGGTAGTAGTACTACTGCTCTGCTGCATTTCGGCTCCGGGATGCGCCGCCGACAGCCCCCAAGAGGTGGAAAGATGGTTCCGCGCCGTCTTGCCTTACTCAGAGCCCAAGCTGACTAAGCTCCGATTCTACTACCACGAGAACAGAGTCGCCGCCGTCCCCACGGCGGTGGAAGTCGCCCGCGCCAACATTACCGCCTCGTCGCCGACGAGCTTCGGATCCACGATGGTGTTCGACGATCCGCTGACGGTGAGTCCGGATCCCAATTCTCAGATCGTGGGGCGAGCTCAGGGGCTCTACGCTTCCGCAAGCCAATTGGAGCCGGCGTTCCTGCTGGAGATGAACCTGGTGTTCTCGCAGGGAAATTACGAGGGCAGCACTCTCAGCGCCATTGGAAGAGATTCGATCTCGAACCAGTACAGAGAAATGTCGATTTTAGGTGGGACCGGAGTTTTCCGATTGGCCCGGGGAACCATTTCTACGCACACTTATTCACTGGATCAGGCCACGTTTAATGCCGTAGTTGAGTATAACGCTTTCATCGAGCATTACGCGACTTCAACTTCAATTTAGTTTGCTTCTCTTCTCTTCTCTGTCCGTTTGTTTGGAGAATTGCTACTACTTTCATCTCAGGGTACGTGCAATGTACTTATTAACCAAATAAAGCATCAGCCATCAGGCATACAAATAAATACGAATATGCATCATGTCATGCATTTAGTATACTTTAGTTCTGATGATGCCCGCTTCAAGTTTCTTAATGAAGTTTTCTTTTTTTGCTATTTCTTGCCTTGAAGATTATTTTCTTCTTTGAGTTCAGATTTGTACTAAATTTATTATGTACGCCTCAAAATTACGTAATTTTATATACTAGACACCATAATTTAGATAAAGAATCTCAACTCTGTTTCACATAAGATAATGTATAAATCTGGGCGGAGCCGGATCCCAAGCCTCAGAAGTACTCCTAATACAAATATTTAATATAGTATTAAAAGCACCCTTTTAATAATAATTGTTTTTAAAATAATTGTTTTTTTCTTTTTATTTATTTATTTATTGTTAAAAGGGTTATCTTAGTATTATTACATACTCCTTTTGTCTTCAAATAATTGTCTTAACTATCTTTAATACACAAATAAAAAAATTGAATAGATTAACTTACTTATCCTTTGCTAATTTTAAGAAAGTGAAAAAGTAGACCTGTATGGTGTTGGATATTATAATAATGTCGACGTGAAATAAGGTTAACCTCGTCTCCCACTGATGGGTTGATGGTCAGCCGACCTCGTCTCCCGCTGACGAGTTGACGGCCAGCCGATCCCGTCTGGAGACGACTTCGGCTACAGTGCCCTGAGTGCGCGACAAAGGGCGCGAATATCAGGCACCCCTTTATAGCATGCAGATAACACGTGTTGAGGCTTGAAGATAACACCAGGATTATCTAACTTAGGCTACTGGAGCCTTTTCTACTTTTGGCCTAATGCAAATACTCAACGGTTTCCTCAATAAACAGGTAATTGGATTCCACTTTAGCAAACTGATACACTCTCATATTCGATACTAATTTTGCCATCGGAGTGAAACAGGGGAGTTCTTCCCAAAAGCAGACAACCAGAGACGGAGGACGACGTGACGGGAGATCGTCGCCAAGGAGGGATCCAACATATGGTATCCATTCTCAAAACATATGTTTTGAGATGCTTGTTATCACATTTTCAAATTTATTTTGAATGTATTCCAAAAATATTTTGAGATATGTATGGTACTATTCCTAAGTGGCGGCATGCGGCAATCCGCTGACGGCAAGTGGTGGTCCGGCGCAATGGTTTTTAAGAAATTATATTTCAAAATCTCAAACACATTGCCAAACAACATTTTAAAACACATTCTAAAGGGAAAAAGTGCAAAAGTAGTCCACAATCTTTACCCCTATTTTAAATGTAATCTAAATATTTAGTATGTATCAAATGTAATCCACAATTATCTGTTTTGTTTCAATTTCAGTCCAAATGACGGAAATTATACCAAATTAACCGTCAGTCAAACACAAAAAAGATTTTTAGGAAATCTTTTTCTTTAGAATTTTTTTTTTTCGTTTTCTGCAGAAAACGGTTTTCAGGAAATTATTTTTTTTTCGTTTTCTAAAGAAAACGATTTCTCGAAAATCTTTTCCTTTGACCCTCCTAAAGCCACCCCGCCCCGTTCTTCCAAAACCATTTCCGCCATGGAAAGAGTTTCAAGTTTTCGGGTCCAACTTACGTTCAGTATTTTCAACAGAGTTTTCTTCATAAACTGGAAGGGAATCTGAGAGAGCAACAGAGTTTTCTTCAACAAGTTTTTGCTTAATCATTCTTGCAACTTCTTTGGATGGGTTTGGAGAGATCTCAACGTCGTAGTGGAAGATTCTCTGTGAAGGGTCAAATTGGACATGGAAGTGGTTAGCAAGGAGAGGTATAACAGTCCCTTCCACACCACCGGAGTCAGGTCTTCTTGCCACCATTCTCGATTGTTGCGTTGCAGCTGTAACTGTAACCCTCCTTTCTTCTCTCTTTCCAAAGGACTGTCCATTTTGCCTCTGGACCACTTTAGCTGCTTCATTAACGTTAGTAAAACAGAACAAAGTAAGCTTCTTAACAATTTTCAGCACTAACACTAAAACAGAACAAATATTGAACGTATGTTGGACCCGAAAGCTTGAAACTCCTTTCACCGCAGAAATGGTTTTGGAAGAAAGGGGTGGGTTGGTTTTAGGAGGGTCAATGGAAAAGATTTTTGAGAAATCGTTTACTTCAGAAAACCAAAAAAAAAAAAATTCTAAAGAAAAAAATTTCCTAAAAATCATTTTCTTCAGTAAACGAAAAATTTTTTTTTTGAAGAAAAAAATTTCCTCAAAATTGTTTTCTTGTTTGACTAACGGTCAAACTCGTTGACCGTTAATTTGGTTTAATTTCCATTATTTGGACTGAAATTGAAACAAAACGAATACATTGTAGATTACATTTGATACATACTAAAGATTTGGATTACATTTGTGATGTGCATGAAATTGAAATCCCCATTGGGCCTAGCCCAATGGGTTAAAACAAAGAAACAGTAATATATAAAGAAACCCAGATCCATGTTCAGGTCGGAAAAATCGTACAAACCAAGTCTGTCATAATTCTAGATCAGTCCTAAAGGTTTATAAGCTCGTAAAGGCTTAGGTCGGAAAAGTTACCTAAGAACTTTAGATCGGTAAAACTCAGCTCGGAACGATTGGTTTAGGAAAAGTATAACTCTACTCAAGAAGGCCAAATCGGTAAAAGCTTAATAAAGTTAAGATCGGTCAAGTGGTAAAACTCATTTAGATCAGTAACTCACGCAAAGGTTAAATCGGTGAAACCGACCTGAAATAAAGATACTATTGTAAGATATCATGGTAGGGCCTTTATTATGGTACATGCAGAGCAATAATGACAATGGGGCCAAAGTTAAAGCCAGTTTTCCCGGAACGGCAAAAATCATCATTGCAAAAAGGAAAAAGAGGAGCGTATGTCTTCAAGACCCAACGGATCCATCAAGAATAAGTTTATAAATACTCAGGCACAAGCCTCATTCAAGTAAGTTCCAAGAAGTAATTTATGGCAATTCTCACTAGCATTTTCTTAAGTTATTCTCTCATTTACAATTTCTCTGAATACTCTTGTTCTATATCAATCTCTTACATATTACTGACTTGATCGTCGGAGCCTATACAGGGGGGAAAGCCCCGCTACTTTTCTGAATTAATCATCAATTGATGAACGGAGCAGTGCAAAATCATCAAGCTTCATCATCTTGACCGAGCTCAGCGACTCAGATCACTAAACCATTCTCAATTTTGTTCATCCCCTTTACAGCTCAACTTAATACAAATTGGGCTATTGTTCATCACGAAAGTTTATTGGGCCGCGAAGAAGCATCATTTCAACAGTGTAATTTTTGCGTCACATCAACTGGCGCCGTTTGTGGGAATCGTTTGATCAGATTATTTCATCAAATTTTCCTCTGTTAAATAAATTTGTTGAAACCATGACGCAAACTCGCTCAGGAAAGGGTGCTTCTTCTTCTGACAACCTCAATGGACTCACCGTTACAACCGCCTTGGTTTCTACCGTTTCAGCCACCAGTTCTAATCCTCCAATTGATCCACCAACTACTACCACCCTTGTTGAAACTCTCACCCCTGAACAGGAACAGGCAGAAAAAGATAGGTTCTTCCGTTTATTTCCAGAACTATTTCACTTAATAAACCATGTTGCTCCTATCATCTCTACTCTTAATACAGAACCTCCCATTATAACCACCATCGCAGATACAGTTAACACAGAACACCCCTATGGTTTACACTGGTCCCCAACCGTTCCCCCACCCAGGGCTGTCATCAACCCTGTGTCCAACCCCTCTTCTGCTTTAGTATCTAGTCTCCCCCCACAATCTATTACTATATGTCCTCCACAACCTGGGAGAGCTCATTTTTCTTCAGAAATCAGTCATATTGCTGGTCCTCCTAACCTTTCTGTGGCACTACCTGTTTATACCACTGTAGCTCATACTCAGGCTAATCCTACTTTTCCGGGTCCCTTTATGGCCCCCAATGCTCAGTTCAATAATGGTTCTTTTATGTCAGGCCTGCCCTTTCCCACTTTAGGACAACAAATGAGTCAATTGAATCAACCTGGCCCTGGCCTACAAATCGGCCAAATGAATCACCCCTGTTATTACGCCGGACACACCACTACATCCAACCCTGCGATGTTTCAGCATTATGGTTTAGGCAATAACCGAGCCATGCAGCCGCCCTTAGAAAATATTCCCTTACTTAATTCAAATTATTATCCCGGGCCCGGCCTAGGAAACTATTACCTCGGCCTGGGGGGACACCCCTTGGGTCAGTCTGGATATCCTCAGCTCGGCCTATCCGGATCTGGATATGCTCAGATCGGACGAACTGCCCCCACATCTCGCGTGTCTCATCCTTTTGGATGGGAGATTCAAATGGCACAATTTCCCCCGGGATACAGAGGCCTAGGTAAGGTTGACAAATATGACGGTACCACCGACCCCACGGCTCACTGGATGCAGTGCGTGAGCGTCATGGATGCTGCTAACTTGTCCGATGCTAACCGATGCATGACATTCCATCTGACCCTTAAAGGTCAGGCCATAAATTGGTATTGTACTCTGCCTCGAAATTCCATTCATTCGTTAGATCAGTTTGGTGACTTGTTTTTAGCCAATTTTATGGGTAATAAGGTATTGTCTAAACCAATTTCACATTTAATGAACATAACACAAAAAATGGGAGAAGGATTACAGGCTTACATAGATCGGTTTAATATAGAGTCTAGGCAATGTCATGAAAAAGATGATAGAATAATGATGGGATCATTTATTAATGGATTACGATCAGGACCTTTAGCTACCGAATTGGCCATCCGACCCCCACATTCTTATTTTGAAATGATGGTTACTGCTGTAAATTTTGCTGTTGTTGAAGATGCTACGGCTATAAAACAGGAAAGGGAAAGAAGTTTTTCCGATTTATATGGTAAAAGGAAAGCTTCTTCTCCAATTCTTGCATCAGGAGGAAGCAAGAAATTAAAATTTGCAAATACTACTAACCCTATCCCAAAGACCGGGGTAAGTGTAAACGCTGTGCAGGTAGCCGAGCCATTCTCAGTCCCCCGAGCTGACATATATGCTGCCATTCAGAATCAAGGGCTGCTGCCCCCAGCTCGACCCATGACGGGTCCCACAGATCGGCTCAATCCGAGCAGGTATTGTAATTACCATAAAAATATTGGTCACAATACTAATGACTGTCGTGATTTGGCTGCAGAAATAACTAAATTAATTCAAGCTGGAAAACTACCACAATATACACAAGTGGCACCTCTACCTAAACCGGTGGCTTCAGCAACCCGTGAACGACCTAACGGATGCTACCGATGTGGGGAGACCGGTCATTTTGCCCGTGAATGTCCCCAATCCGACTCCCGAGCCCCGAATGCTGGGGGTAGCACCGACCTAAATATAGCAGGGATTGTAAACACCATAGCAGGAGGACCGACCCAAGGCGACTCTAACCGCCAAAGAAAACAGGTATACCGACAAAGGAACACTATTCTAGGTAAGCGTAAATCAGATACCATGACACCAGGAATTACTTTCGATGACACAGATACATTTCTGCCTTTCAATTGTGACGATCCACTAGTGATCGATTGCTACATTTCAAATTACCAAGTACGTAGGACATTGTTAGACACGGGTAGTTCTAGCAATATAATTACAACCAAGGCACTGGCTGGTTGTCAATTACATAAGGCACAGTTAAGTCCAGTTCGGACACCATTGATTGGCTTCGGCAATCACCATGTTATACCTGTGGGACATTTGAGTATTCCCGTCACGTTACTGGCTGGACAGCTAAAACGTACGGAAACCATAGACTTCGTGGTCATCGATGAGCCATCACCATACAATGTATACCTGGGACGGCCTGGATTAAATCAGTTCCAGGCCATAGCTTCTACTGTACACATGCTTTTAAAGTTCCCCACCATAGGTGGGGTAGCTTCTATTCGTTGTGATGTCTTGCAGGCAAAGCAGTGTTACATGGCTTCCTTGAAGGAACCGACCCCCGTAGATCTGAAATCAGAAATTACCTCTACAGTGAGGCCAACCTCCGTTAACATTACCGATCTAACAGGTGGCTCGGACCTGTCCATTGAAGCAGGGGCCGAGGTAAGAATTATTCCCCTCGCGGCCGATCCAAACAAGGTAATAAAAATTGGGGCTGATTTGCCCCCTCAATTACAATATGATTTGCTTAACCTTTTGCGTGAATTTGCGGAAGTTTTTGCTTGGGGACCGGAGGATATGCCTGGCATTTCTCGAAATATCATTGAACACAGGTTATCCATTGATCCCAATCATAGGCCGATCCGACAACGAAAGCGTAACCTTGGGGGAGAACGTAGTAGATACGTGGAAATCGAAGTAAACGCCCTGCTGGAAGTACGTATCATCCGAGAAGTGGATTATCCAGAATGGTTGGCTAACCCAGTGTTGGTTTCCAAACCGGATGGTTCATGGCGCATGTGCATAGATTTCACCGACTTAAATAAAGCATGCCCCAAAGACTGGTTCCCATTGCCTTTGATCGATGTGTTGGTTGACGCTATAGCTGGATTTCGCTTCCTTAACTTTTAGACGCATATAAAGGATATCATCAAATCTTCATGGCCAAGGAAGATGAAGAAAAAACGTCTTTTATTACAGACAAAGGTACATATTGCTTCATAACCATGCCTTTCGGTTTAAAGAATGCTGGAGCTACTTTTCAACGTTTGGTGAATAAAATTTTCAAAAAACAGTTAGGTCGAAATATGGAAGCCTATATTGATGATTTACTTGTAAAAAGTAAAAACGAATCTGCTTATTTATCTGATTTACGTGAAACCCTTGAAACGCTAGCCCAATATAAATTAAGGTTAAATCCAAAAAAATGCGTTTTTGGGGCCACTTCAGGAAAGTTCTTAGGATACATGGTTTCTGAGGGGGGTATCTCGGTTAATCCTAAGAAAGTAGAAGCTGTATTGAAAATGCACCCACCTAGGACAATTCGGGAAGTACAACAATTAACGGGTAGATTAGCAGCTTTGAATAGGTTTTTAGCCCGGTCAGCAGAACGAGCATTACCGTTTTTTAACATCTTAAAGAAAACTGATAAATTTTTGTGGACCTCGGAATGTCAAACTGCTTTTGAACAATTAAAAACTTATTTAGCTTCTTTACCATCTTTGACTATGCCTATTCATGGAGATCAATTGTACATGTATATAGCTACTACCGAATCTGTCATTAGCTCGGTTTTGCTCCGAGAAGATAACCGGGTCCAGAGACCCATCTATTTTGTTAGTAAAGTTTTGCAGGCAGCAGAGAAAAATTATTCCAGCTTAGAAAAGCTAGTCCTCGCTCTAGTTCACTCCACACGGCGTCTTCGGCCTTATTTTAACTCGCATGGAGTCACCGTTTATACCGACGCACCGCTCAAAGCCATCTTACAAAGAGCAGGAGTTTCAGGTCGACTCACCAAATGGGCCATTGAATTATGAGAATATGACATCACCTTTGCCCCGCGTACAGCAGTCAAAGGACAGGTGCTAGCAGATTTCATAGCTGAAGGAGTACCAGATCAACAGGAGAGCATATTAAGTCCGTCAGAAAGAACCGATCTACTTTTAACAATAGCAGAAGGTGATAATGCGTGGACTCTCTACGTGGATGGTGCCTCAAGCCAATCCGGATCAGGAGCAGGGATCGTTCTCACCAGCCCAGGAGGAGAAATTCATACTTACGCTCTACGATTCTGCTTCACAGCCACAAATAATGAAGCTGAATACGAAGCCATGATAGCCGGCCTGAAGTTAGCTCGGAAATTTGGGGTTGAAAATTTAAAAATTTGTTCAGACTCTCAGCTCGTGGTTAAACAAATTTTGGGGGAGTATAAGGCTAAGGACCGACAAATGGAGGAGTATTTAACATTGGCGCAACAGCAACTAAAATTTTTTCAAAAATGGGCTATAGAGCGGGTCCCACGAAGCAAAAATACAAATGCCGATGCTTTGTCCAAATTGGCTTCTTCGGTTTTTTCTCACCTGACTAAAACCGTCCTAGTAGAAGAAGTACATACCAGGAGTACAGCCGAACCAGTAATCTTGTCTATAAGAGAAGGACAGGATTGGAGATTTCCTATATGGCAATACCTACAAGATGGCACTTTACCAGAATCTCGGAAGGAAGCACAACGAATACAAAGGAAGGCTGAACATTATCAGATAATCGGGGAGGACTTGTATAAAAAGGGCTTCTTGATGCCTCTACTAAAGTGTGTGGGATCGGGAGAAGCCGAGGCCATGCTGAAGGAAGTACACGAAGGAGATTGTGGGTCTCACATTGGGGCTCGGAATTTGGCCAAGAAAATAATTGGGGCTGGGTTTTATTGGCCTCGGTTATTCCAAGAAGCAGTGGAGTATGTTCAAAGGTGTTCCAATTGCCAACACAATGCAACAATTCATAAGTTGCCGGCCTCCAGTTTTACAGGGATAATTGCTCCATGGCCTTTCGCAGAATGGGGGATAGATCTCATGGGACCGTTTCCTAAGGTCGGTTCATGCCATTATCTTGTTGTGGCCATAGATTATTTCACAAAGTGGGTGGAAGCTGAGGCACTGACAAACATTACAGGGCGAACCGTAGCTCGGTTTCTTTGGAGGCAAGTCATCTGTCGTTTTGGTGTGCCCAGATCGGTTATTTCGGACAATGGGACTCAGTTCGAATCTAAGGAATTCACAGCCTTGTGTTCAAAACTTGGTATTACCCAGCGTTTCGCATCGGTAGCTCATCCTCCAGCAAATGGACAAATAGAACTCACAAACCGAACTTTGTTACACGGGCTGAAATCCAGACTAGAAGATAAAGGAAAAAATTGGGTAGAACAGCTGCCCCATGTGCTTTGGTGCCACCGGACTACGCCCAAATCGGCCACAGGGAAGACCCCCTTCGAGCTAGCCTTTGGGGTCAACGCTGTCATCCCCCCAGAAATACAAAGTGGAGCCCCGCGAGTTATGCACTTCGAAAGAGATCAAAATCAGAAAAACTTGGAGCTCGGCCTGGATCTGATAGAAGAAGTTCGGGACTCGGCCTATGTACATCAACTAAATTACAAAAATTTAGTTCGGCAACACTATAATGCTCGGGTCAAACATCGAGCCTTTGTACCAGGAGATTTAGTCTTGCGAAACCGATCTATCAGCAAACCACAAGAACAAGGCAAGCTATTTTCTAATTGGGAAGGGCCTTATCGGGTAATCGAAGCCCGACCTACAGGAAGTTATATTTTGGAAGACTTGCAAGGACGATTGGTTCCACGAACTTGGAATGCAGCACACTTAAGAAAATATTATCAGTAAAGCAGTTCGGGTTAAATTCTCATTCAAATGTTTGAAGGAAATAGAAAAGATCATTCTCATTCAATAATCAAGCTCGGTTACAAATACGGTCTGAATACTAGAAAAATTCTTCGAAAGGGACCAAAATCAGAAAAAAATTCTACAAAGTATAAAACCAAGTACATCACTGCAACTGCATCTAGGCCTGCTACCTACATTCCTCACACAGCTGGAGGGAAGGGCAAGCACGATCTAAAGAAAGGCCGATCTCAAGAAGAAGGAGCTTGAGAAGAAGCTTCATCTGCTATTTCCTGGGGGTCGGCCACAGGATCCTCTTCGACCTTTTCTGGAATCGGAACACCGATGTCTCGGCATTCTTGCTTGATTTCCTCTACTAAGTCGTAAGGATCGCGTCCCTCCGGAAGCAAAGAGCCCTGGGCTATGGAGTCTTCTGGAACACCCTCCGCCGACCTGGAGCTTTTTAGCTCATCCCAGCACAGAGTGTACCCACACTGGATTAACTCAAAAAAACGCCGGTTCATTAGCTCCAGTAGGGTCCCTTCCTTAAAGGTCTTCAGCTCGGCCTGGCGGGCTGCCTCCACATTTTCCGAGCTAACCATCCCGGCAGCTTTTTGCATAGCCTCTTCTGCAGCTTTTGTAGCCTCTTCTGCAGTCTTCTTGGCCTCTTCGGCTGCTTTTTCCAGGGCAGCTCTCTCTTTCGCCCAGAGAGACTTTTCTTCTTTCAGGGTCGTCACCTCGGCTTCCAGGCCCTGGATCTTGGTCACCTGTTGACTGGACTTCGTGCACAGATCCTGATTCTGCTTCATTAGCTCGGTTTTTTCAACCCCAAGCTTTGAAAGTTTGCTTTTCTCGAGCCCCAGCCGAAACTCTAGATCTTCAACGGCCTCGGACGGTTTCTTCGACCTCTCTAGCTCGTAACTTTGGGCCAAGATGTCCAAAGCTGTTGCCCTTTTTGACGTAGCAGCATAATTATAGGCTACCTGTAAAAAAATCCGAGCCAGGAGTGTCAGCCGAGGTAATCATTATTTTCGGACATTAGTAAATTTTTGATACTCACCCTCTTTATGTGTGAAGCAAGAAAGGCCTCCTGCTTCATCATCAGCTCCATGTTTTGCCGGAGCTGGTTGCCCACCTGTACCATTTCTCAAAGGACCTTTCAGTTTCAGCCTCCAGCTCTTGGTAAGGCCTTACATCCTCAGGCAGGGGCTCTGGTAAATGTACTTGAAGTATGGGCCGAGCTAAGGAGATCGGCCTATCTTTCTTGTCCTTCAGCAGAAGAACCCTTTCTTTTGTTGACGGGTCCACAGGGCCCCAAAGATCATCAGGCTTCGGCAGCTCGGGATCACACGGGGGGCCCGTCAACAGTTGTGGAGCTTTAGCAGCCTTAGCTGCCTGGATTTCTTCCGGGGTCGGCCTGCTCTTTTTCGAGACCCGGGTTAACAATGCCGAGCTAGGAGGATCGGCCACTTCGACCTCTTCAGTAAGGTCGATCTCAGCTGCTCTTTTGGAAGACCCCGAAGCAGCAACAGGTTTGTTGGCTTTTTTCTTCCTTCCGAACCCACCGAGACTACCTGAAAATAAGCAACTTGCAGATATCAAAATCACCGAGCTATGAAAGATGAGGATACCATAAATAAAGAGTTCAAGGGACAGGTATTTACTTTCTACATTGGGGGATTGGCTTAGCCCGGCTGAAACAAGTAGAACCTCTGAAGGAAATTTAACCGAGTATTTGTCCGAGCTACTATGGGTTCTTAACGCCTTATAGTCCGATTGAATTCTGGGGTCGGACTTATCCCGGGATTGATCAACTGGTAAAATAAATGGGGACCAACGGTAGGGTAGGTTTGCTTCCTCAGCCTTTACCATAAAAAACCTAGCCCTCCATTGTTTATTGGTATCAGGGGAGTCGGTAATTATTACAGGACTATTCCTACGCTTCTGGAAGGTCACCCACCATTTACCATAGGGGTATTTACGGACTGTATAAAATTGAAAAAATAGGTCTACTGTAGGTCGGACCCCAGCCCCAAAACACATATACATGAACCCTATCAAAAACCTAAGGGAATTGGGTACTAGTTGACTCAGCCCAATATTCAGAAAGTCACACATCTCGATCAACAGGTCTAGGGTCGGAAACCTCAGTCCGAAATTAATATGATATTCATACACCCCGACCCAACCTTCAGAAACAGTATTTATCCTCTCCTCAGGTTCGGGTAAACGAATAAAACAGAAGGATCTATATAATGGGTCGACCTAAGGTTTATTAAATCGGCCATAGTCATTTGTGAAATTATTTCCTCGGGTTTAAATTCGTGTGTGGCAGCTGAATCTACAGCAATCAATACAAATAATCATAGGTAAATCAATCCTATGCTCAAACAGGATAGAAAATAAATCATCATAAAAGAAAGGTACAAGAATGCTAACCTGCTGCCGGAGTCTGGCGCGATGTTCCGGTACCTGAGCTTCTTTCGGAGGCCATGGCAGACAGATGAACAGGGGAAAAGACGAGGCAGCGGAAAGATAATAACGACAAGACAAACAACCCCAGCAAAAATTGCGGAAATTGGAACACGGCACAAAATTCCGGCAAAATCGCAAGAACTCCGGCGAAGGGAAGGAGGAGGAAGGTAAGAAAATTTTTTCTTTTCAGGATAGCGAATGATGGAGGGAGTAAAATGTTTGCACTCGCTAGTTTTATAGTGAAGCCTCAATGAAATCGAAGAGACGTGGGCAGACCAAAAGCTGCATTCATTAATGACGCTTTGAGAACATAAAACGACCTCGGAAGTTGTATTCATTGCTGCAATAAACGTAAAGGCGTGTCCAGACAGGTCCGCCTCTTCGAAATCCCAATCTAGGGTAACGCAAAGGTATGAATTTATGATTACATTTATTTGTCCAAAAACTGTTCAAATTCCTTAGATCGGAATTACAATTATTACTATACAGCTGGGTAAGATTATTCTTTATAGGTCGGATAAATACTGAAAAAACGCCTTAGTCGCATACAGCTCAGTAAAAATACGGTATGTTGCTTAGTTCGGAAAATTGGCTCGGATTAATCTAGAACATCATATCCTTTATGCTGAGTCTTAGCTCGGAAAACCCAAAGAGTATTAAGTTTTAGATCGGAAAAACCTAATACTGGGGGGGCTTGTTGATTTGCATGAAATTGAAATCCCCTAAAACAAAGAAACAGTAATATATAAAGAAGCCCAGATCCATGTTCAGGTCGGAAAAATCGTACAAACCAAGTCTGTCATAATTCTAGATCGGTCCTAAAGGTTTATAAGCTCGTAAAGGCTTAGGTCGGAAAAGTTACCTAAGAACTTTAGATCGGTAAAACTCAGCTCGGAACGATTGGTTTAGGAAAAGTATAACTCTACTCAAGAAGGTCAGATCGGTAAAAGCTTAATAAAGTTAAGATCGGTCAAGTGGTAAAATTCATTTAGATCAGTAACTCACGCAAAGGTTAAATCGGTGAAACCGACCTGAAATAAAGATACTATTGTAAGATATCATGGTAGGGCCTTTATTATGGTACATGCAGAGCAATAATGACAATGGGGCCAAAGTTAAAGCCAGTTTTCCCGGAACGGCAAAAATCATCATTGCAAAAAGGAAAAAGAGGAGCGTATGTCTTCAAGACCCAACGGATCCATCAAGAATAAGTTTATAAATACTCAGGCACAAGCCTCATTCAAGTAAGTTCCAAGAAGTAATTTCTGGCAATTCTCACTAGCATTTTCTTAAGCTATTCTCTCATTTACAATTTCTCTGAATACTCTTGTTCTATATCAATCTCTTACATATTACTGACTTGATCGTCGGAGCCTATACAGGGGGGAAAGCCCCGCTACTTTTCTGAATTAATCATCAATTGATGAACGGAGCAGTGCAAAATCATCAAGTTTCATCATCTTGACCGAGCTCAGCGACTCAGATCACTAAACCATTCTCAATTTTGTTCATCCCCTTTACAGCTCAACTTAATACAAATTGGGCTATTGTTCATCACGAAAGTTTATTGGGCCGCGAAGAAGCATCATTTCAACAGTGTAATTTTTGCGTCACATCAATTTGAAACAGATGTAAAAATTGTAAACTATTTTTACATTTTTTTCCATTCTAAAGTGAGATATTTCAAAATACATACCAAACATATTTTGGATTTGGGCCCACCATTTTCATTCCAAAAACATCTCACAAAAAAAAAACAGGAAAAGAAAAAGAACTGTAGTTAACCTTGTGAAATATGAGGAAAAATAAAAGGAGTAAATTTGAAACTTTATGGACATTTTGTGGACAAAATTACTTGCCAGTTAGACAAGTTACTCAAGATCGGAGGAAAAACAGTTTTTGAAAAATAATTTTATAATGAAAAAGTGTATTAAAAATGTAAAAAAATATAGTTAAATAGTAAAAAATTATATTAAAAATGATAAAAACTAATTATAATATAATAAATTTACTGTTAAAACCAAAACTAAAACCAAAACCAAAACATAAAGAACAGGCCCATACTAATATAACTAAACTTTGTTTCACTACATCAAATCAACACGTGGGATCAATTATATAGATCATAAAAACTATAGTTCATGCCTTGCTCCCAGAAACTACCGCTCCTTACACCAAATGCTTACCAACTCCTTGTAGCCACATTTATTGAAAACCACAAAATGTCTATTATGGTAAGGCACACTGCTGGAAAACTAGTACTGGGGATCTCATTAAAGTGCCACTGCCACACCACTCTCTCTCTATATATATTATAGAGTATTAACAATTACTGCCCCTTGTGAATCTACTCAAAATTGAAAAGTAAACATAATAACTGCATTTTACGAAAACAAAGTCCACCGGGGCCTAATTTACATGCTAGAACTGAAAGTTTCTTCAATAATGAACAAGAGTATTAATAGGGCAAGGGCAGTAATGGTCAAGCTCACAGCTTCCTCATGTAATGTATTCCCAAGTAAAACCTGTCGCGAGCTTGCGCCTCTTCAAAGAATCCTGGCTTCCATGTCTACCTTTCTTCAACAAAACCTGCATCTGCAGAGCATCTAGTCATTTAAGAGCTTCAGAAAACATTCAACATTCATCGAGAATATCATTCGAAAAACAACAATCTCAAAACCACATTAATCTCTAACATTTCTAGAGCAACGATTAAAGCCAAAGGAAAATCCTTCAATTAGCGGAAAAAGTATGTAATCTGCTGGTTTTTCAGAACCTAAAGTAAGCAACACTTGTAACACATACAGTTCGGCTGCCACTTCTAGAAACTACAGAGGAAATTCTAACAAGTCATTATACACATGATATACTTAGTGACTATACATGACCAATAAGATTAATTTAGATTGTCTCACCTCACAAAACACAATAAAAGATTGATTTATACAGAAAATTATTCCAATTCCTAGGAATAGTAGCTTACTCGATCAACCACCTAGAAGGATATGGCAGTGTGATAAGCAACAAGCATTAACACTCAAGAACAATAAGGACTGACGTTTCAAATGCTCAGGTTAAAAGGTGCATGAAGGCCCAACACCACATGTTTATCCAACCTCTGAGATAATGCCCAAGAAATCCACAGTGGATAGAGATAATATGAAGCAACTTAAATGCCACATGAAGGATCCAAACTTGAAATGCCACCCCAATCACCGCAACTAATCCGTATGTAGAGAACTTCAGTAAATCATTAATGAAACAGACAAGTAAACCATGAACTTGACATAAATTTAACAGAATAGATCAAGAAAAATGCAAAGCCCCTAAATTAAGTAGTATAATATCAGTAGATGCCTGACAACAGTAAAATGATTAAACCAAAAATATTGGACTAAATGTGTAACAACAAAATCAAATGAACATCAGGAAAAAAGCAAAAAGCAGTTCCAAGTATATAGACAGACACAAAGTTCACAAGATTAAAAGAAAAAAGAGGTTAAATTACTCACGTTTACTGCTCATCACAATATAATTGCTATTTTACAGCAATCTGCTACATCCAACTGGCTGCTTCACCCATAACTCAAAAATTTCATCCTCCCAACTGCACAGGTTGAAAATGGGACAATAGCTTCTGGACCAAAGGAACAACACCAAACAAGACGATTTGGAGATGTTCTGTACTATTGAAACGGATACTAACTTGCCCTGACCCCCTATTATTAACACTAACTCGACCAATTAAGTTTGAGCTTCGCCCAACAGGGATCTGACTCTGCAGATTGCATCCAATAGCAAGATCACCATGCCAATCCATCACGGAAAGCCCAAGTGTTGACAGAAAACGCCCCAGCGGATGATCTTTGTCTCTTAGTGTAGCTTCCAGACTTCCACCATGAGCAACATCACCACGTCCAACAACAGCACCCGCAGAAACAACCAACTGACCTCGTTTATTAACAATCAGTTTGTCCTCAACCTTCATTCCACCTGTCAAGGTATCACCCAATAGAGTTACTGAGAGACCAGCTAATGCTTTGTTTTTTCTCCAATTACTAAACCTTGTCTCACTGCGTAGTGTATAAGCAATATCCCTGCCCATTGACTGCAAGTCAAATCCTACAGAAGTTCCTTTTCCTTCCCCATGCTTGATTGTACTCGCCATCTCCATTTGAAGATGGGTGTCCTTTTTGTCCTTTGAAAATTGGCCAGAGAAAGAAATTGGTATCTTCTCCTTGAAAGTAAACAGTCTCTCTACATTTATACCCTCATAACCAACATCATGGTCCCAGCTGTTAGGGTCAAGGACAGGCCTCACCAGCCACTGGTTTGAGGAATCAAGACAGCGGTATCTATGAGTAGGATTATCGGAATCAAAAGAAGCTGGCAGAGACAAGTCCGGCATGGGGACTGGCACTGACGATGCACCACTACTCTCTTCTTCTACATTTTCACGGTACTCCGGTGCCAAGTCATTGAAAGTAGCTTGCATCTTTTTCATCATCTTTCGTCGCTTCTTCTCTTCTTTCAACTGCTGCTTCATGAAAAGTCTTTCCCTGTATTCTAGTTCATCGTGATATGCCTTCCTTTGGGCTCTGGGAAGCTTTGCCAACTGCGCCTTGGTCAACCGTTTAAATGGTGGTAGTTCATCATATTCAGATTCATCTTCCGAGTCTGATGACTCAGCCAAGTCATCATCTAAATCATCATCATCGCCAGCATATAGTTCTGATGGAAGTTTTACAGGTGCTCTTGATTGGAGAAGAGAAGAAAGCAGGAAAGGCAGAGATGGTGCTCTTGACCTAGGAGCAAAAGGCTTTCCAGGTGGACTATCTTGTAATTTTAAGAGTGTATTTGCTTCCGCCAAAATTTTTGAAGCAAAGGATAATAGTAACAAGTGAGGTTTCCAAACCTGACCATTTGGCAAAACTCTCTGCCCAGCTCGATTGGTCCTGCATGCTGAGTGATTTTCCACCAAAGAAACAGGATTCATGAGGCGCATATCACCAGCTGCCAAGCGAATAGCCTGCTGGACGACATGAGAACGCTGAGTTACAAACATATCATAACTTGTTGTGCCGTTAGGACCTTCAGGTGGAGCAGACGCAGCATGAGTCAAAACAACTATGGCATTGAACCATATTGATGGTCCAAAAATTTCAGTGATGGTCCGCAATAATGGCATGTCACCAAACTCCCTGCTAGGCATATCCAACCTATCAAGATACAATATGATATCTGGGGGTGTTTTCTTAATAAACTGTTTGACAGACAGAAGGGTTTTCTCATTCTTGCGTTGGTCTGACCAAGATGGAAGTAACCCAGGTGTGTCAATGACCCGGACCTTGATCCCCTGTACAGTACCTACAACATCTTGAACCTTTTTTGTACCAGACTGGAAAGCATCGGTACCAAACTTAACTTCATCAAATATGGAATTAATGGTTGCACTTTTCCCAACCCCAGTTTTTCCAAGAACCATTATTGTGCAGGAGAAATCGAGAAGTTCCTGACCAGATGCTTCAAGTTGCTCTGCCATGGAACTTGCACGATCAAAGCTAAAGCCAGCAACACGACTTCCACTTCTCCCTCGAAGCTGTTCAGCCAATCCAAGTCTGTATAAAACCTGGGCCACAACCACATTATGTGGTGTCTGCCCTAGTCTATGAGCAAGACGAAGAAATTTCACGCGTATCATCTGAAGTTTTTCCCGGGTCTCATCGGTTTCCTCAGCCTCCCCATTTGTTGGTTCTTCAACCAGCTGGTTTTGCGATGAAGACACTGTTCCATTCACTCTAGGTTGCTGTACAGGACGAGAAGCAGGTTCCAGGAGTGGAGCAGCGCGCCCAAGGCCAGCAGGCCGAGCTGGTGCAGGAGTCGTAGTTGCAGGCCTGTTGGAGGATGGCAATGCGCCAATTGCAGGTGTGACTTGCTCCTGTGTATTTCCTGGAGCACTTTCCTGTTCTCGGGTCTCCAAGGTAAAAGGAGAAGGTCCAACTGGACTAGCAGAAATTTCAGATACAACTGTAGTTGATGAGGCATCAACAGACACGTTTTGGTCTGTATTTTGTTGACCAGACTGATTCGCATCCATAAATTGGTCATCTTTGCTCTCAGGTTCAGAATAAAGACGACAAGTGACTGCATGGAGTTCCTTTTCCACAGGTCCAGAGATTTCAGCATTTGCGTCAACGAGGTCAGCTTTAGAATCACTAGAAGTTTCAGGTGAGAAGCCAATTATACTCCGGGGAGTAGCTTGATTAACTTTACCAGCCTTATCTTTGCTGTCCATTTCCTTCTCCACAACCAAGGATTCATCAATACCGGTCTCTTGTTGGAGAGGTTCAGATCTCTCAGAACTTTCTGCTGTCAGACCAATAGACCCAGCATCAAACTTCTCAACACAATCTTCCAAATGAAGTAATTTCTCACTACCTGCAGCTTCTGATCTTCCTACCAATGGAGGAGGCATATTGATTTCATGTCCAGGTGTAGTCCCACAATAACCAGTAGATGAAGCTATATCAGCTTGTGCAGCATCATATTCTATTTCATTGTCCTCATTTTCAGCTGGCATACTTGGTGAGTAGGTTTCATTCGGCTTGACAGCAGATCCAGTTGGAAAGTCCACTGGTTCTTCACCTGGAGAGTCCACGGGACCACCATTCAAGCTAGATGAAACATTTACAAGCTCTTTCAACTTTCCATCCTGGTGTCCGTCAGTTATCACACCATCAGCTTGTGCAGCCTCATATTCTATTTCATTGTCCTCATTTTCAGCTGGCATACTTGGTGAGTCGGTTTCATTCGGCTTCACATCAGATCCAGTAGGAAAGTCCACCAGTTCTTCACCTGGAGAGTCCAAGTGATCACCATTCAAGCTAGATGAAACATTTACAAGCTCTTTCAACTTTCCATCCTGGTGTCCGTCACTTATCACACCATCAGCTTCATTCACCTCATCTTGTCGGGAATCATTTCCATTGCAATTGTTTGAGCCCTGATTACCTCCTTTGACCTCATTAGCATTTTGACTTCCCAAAGGCTCGTTTCCCTCATCTCTCAGCTGGGCAGTTACAACATTTGCCCCCGCATCATGATCTAATCTTTCCAGAACACCATTCTCAAGCTTCTTAGGCTCTTGACCCAGGTCACTAATTTCATCCCCATCTTTTGAATTCTCTGCCTCTCCTGGAACATCTGTAGATTGCTTTTCTTCATCCTCCACAATCCCATTGTCCTCATCTTGCTTCTTCTCCACATCCTGATCAGTACTAGTTCCCTCCTCTCTCGCCGAACCTAATTCCTTCCCATCCACTTGGGTTGCACCGCCTGATTCCTCAAATGCGTCCTCAATCTCATTTCCATCATTCAGAGTTTCAATCTTTTCAGCATTCCCATCATTACTAACAACTCTGTCCTCCTGGTCACTTCTCGGTGTATATCCTGCATCCACAAAACTTCTCGGTGTATCTCCTGCAGCAGCATCCACAGAAATTTTCGGTGTATCTCCTGCAGCAGCATCCACAAAACTTCTCGGTGTATCTCCTGCCGCAGCATCCACAAACACTTCGTCATTACCTTCTGATCCTTTCGGCGTTTCCAACGTTCTCGACTCCACAAACACTTCGTCATTACCATCTGATCCTTTAGGCGTTCCAAACGTTCTAGACTCCACAAACCCCTCATCGACACTATCCCTCTCTCCCAACTGAGTCCCGTTAACAGTAAGAACACTGTTCTCCATTATGATTCCAACCACAAACCCTATTTTCACACAAACACATATTCAGAAGTCGCTAAACATTCATAACCCTCGACCCATTAAGGAGCAATACAACTAAAAATGAAGACTAAAAACAGGATAACACGAAATCACGAAAGATATATAATGAAATCACGAAACAATTGTTCACACACACAGGTCGCAGTGGGGATTAGATCTTGCTTGGGTTTACAATTTCAATTAGGGTTTACCATACAATTAGCAGAAATGCCAGGAAATTAAATGGAAAATTAACAACAGCAGCCATAAATCATCATAGCTTGAGTAAGCGTGATAGAACAACTTACGCACCAAATTACGGATGTTGATTCAGATTCTTGCAGTCAAAAAAACATATAAAAATATGAATAAATATGAAGGTGGGTGGCAGTCAGGAGTCTCGGTCTCAGGCCGCGAAAGAAGAGCGTTGAAGCCCCGATGAAGTGAGAGAAAGATAGATTGAGGGGTGAATTGAGAGGATAAGAGGTGATCGACGGACGAATATGGTGGGGGCGCGAGATCCAACGGCGTAGGTGGATCCTCGGTTTTATCGTGACAATTTGCACCCCAATAATAATTTGAAAAGTAAAGGAAAAAATAAAATAAAATAAAGGGAAGTCGCGATGACGTCGGCGTTAAGCTTGAATTCTGAGGCGCTTTACGTCATTCATTCATTAACTCGTCAAAGTATTGGAGCTGCACTTCTTCTCTTTTTTGTTCCACGATATAAAAATTTATCTAAAATTGTGATTATAAATTATGTTTTAAATATAATATACAAAATAAATAATTTATTTTTATTATCATTTTTATTATACTATTATTTTTAAATATACATTAATTATGAATGACACGTAACAATATTACTCTTGTATTAAAATGAGAAGTTTTGAAACATTATATTTTTTGAATAAGATTAAGGGAATATAAAAATAAATATTTTAGTAAAAATTAACTTACAAATAAATGATATTTTTAAAAAAAAATGATTGGGAGAATGAAAATATAGATTGAAAGTGTTGGTGTAACCGTGTAGCATTGCTTGATAGTAACATTTGACAGTTTTAATTTTAAATATTCAATACAATTTTTTTTATATATGAATGACACGTTAGTCCCTTTACCATTTCACTCTAAATTTTTATTGGGTGATGGCTGCTTCCAAGCCCATCTCCTTGCTGTCATTGCTTGATCACTTCCTTTTCCACTAAGTGGTTGCTTAGGGACCTTAGCTTACGATATGGGATATTTCCCTCTCGAATTTGGATATTAGCACCAAAATAGTATGTCTGTATAAATGATCTCGGCCTGTATTTGGGATTGGTAAGGCAAAATGGGGCCACCCTAGCCCATTGAGTGCTCTACCTCGGGCCGTCGACATCCTACGCTTTATTGAAATAGATTTCGCGAAAACCCAGCTATATTCGACCTTGGTTGTCCTTTCACCCCTAACCACAATCATCCTTGTATTTTACCACACCTTCTTTTCGTTATTTTAAACAATAATAATTAGACTATTTATATCATCATTCGTTTTAAAAATAGTTGTATCACTATACTATTTCAATAAGATAGCAAAAATACATCAATTATTTAAATTTCGTAAACAAAAATGACTAGTCCACTGATAAGTAGACAAATGACTAAAAATAGAAGAGCGGCTATGAAATTGTGAATATGCACGTGGAATATGTCAGGATTAGACCTGAAAATTCTCAGAAAAGAACCAAGAACAGAATGGGGATAGATGAAGCAAAAAGAAGAGAAGAAATAGAGTTCAGAGGGAAAAAGAGAGAAAAGAGAGAAAGAGGGAATTTTGATTGAAGGTGAGAACAAATCACAAAATACATGCCTATTCTTGAATGCTATTGCACCTTATATCTACTCATTATGAATGATAAAACTAATTGCAAATTAAAAGACAAAAGCATATGCTAAACGACATCGTTGGAGTAGTTTCTTTTTTCCATAATTACTTCCAGGCTTGACGAACCCTTCCTCTTGAATTCAAGCTTGGAGAAAATGATGAAATCTTCAAGTAAAGCATGTTGCCCAGTGCCTCCTTTAAATACAGTTTCCAACTCCTCCCAAAATTTTGGGAACATCTGGGTAATGCAGCTATAGCAATTTGCATTCAAATCTAAAGCAACTTCATTTATCTTGATCAAATCTAATCCCAGTACCATGGTTGAGCTCTTAAACATGGCTGAATGTTTGTGCAAAATTTTTTCTTGCTGAATCATCATGTCAACATTCTCCCAGTTTCCTCTTCCACTAGCATCCCTTCCCATTTCGTGAGCCACTGTGTTTGCTGTGAATTGCCATTTTTGTAGCATCCTTCTCTGCTTGATACTTTTAGGCTTAAGCTTGGTATCCTCAAATTGTTTCAGCCATTCAGTTGTTGCTTTAAACAAATCCAAAACTGATTCCTGCATTGCAACCCCTTGCCTGTGCAAAAGCAAGACCCTTGTTCCCCCTTTGAAAATGGACACAACCTTATCCCATGATTGTAGAAGCATTTTGCATTCATGTAGTTCCTCAAAATATTCCATAAAAATCATTCCAATAACCCTTGCCCAAATCCCAATTGCTCTTGAATAGTTTTGATTAGTTCTTTTAGTTCTAATCACCCAGATTTTTGAGCAACAACCAACCATGTCCAATCTGCGCTTGTAAGGCAATGAAATCCTTTAAATTCACTGCTGCATTTTTCCAATGCCTCCTTACTATTACAAAACTAACAACCTCTTGAAAATGATATGCCCACTGTGTAATGGCATTACTCTTTTTGATTATTCTAGCAAGGATTTATGTAAGTGCCTCAGCACTCAACCAAATAAGACTGGCAACTGGGAAGTTCAACTCTTGTTGTACATTCACAACCATAATATGAAACCCATAATTATTCTGTCTTTCTTTCTCACAAGCTTCTCCCATATCTAACGCTGATAAAATTTCAATTCCTGTAGTTCCATTTAAAGATCTACTCCCAAATCTTTCGGGCTGCCATTTCTCAGTGTTTTTCTTACTGGTAGAAACACCTACTTGAGTAGCCCCTTTAACCCTCTTAGTTTCATAACCTCCCACAGCTAAACTGTATAACCTGAGACTCCAACTTAATGTATATCTCCCATCCAAAAAATTCATACTCATAATTATAAGATGAAACCCAATCAGAAAAGGTAACTCCATTCCTGCTGAAAATGTGTGATACATGGAGTCATAAAAACTTTTATATCACACGTTGGAGTCTCATACCTCCAATGTGGGATACATGGAGTCATGAGGGATACATGGAGTCCTAACAATGTCATGACTCCATGTATCCCACATTAGAGGTATGTGACTCCAATGTATGATATAAAAAGAACTTGTGTACCCTCCCCTCTTGAGCTAGTTTTTGAGGGTGAGTTCTATCCAAGTTCCTGACAAGTGGTATCAGAGCTGGCCCCATGTTTCGTCTGCGTTTGTGGAAGGGTGACCCAAGAAGGGGCGACTTACGGCTAGAGTGGGCCACTCAGAGTGAACCGCCGGTGGACGGAAGGGGTGACCTGAGAAGGGGCGACCTACGGCTAGAGTGGTTCACTCAGAGAGAACCGTCGTGGACGTCGAAACGGAAGCGTGGTGGTTGTCATGACTTCATGTATCCCACATTGGAGATATGCGACTCCAATGTGTGATATAAAAGGAATTTGGGTACCCTCCCCTCTTGACCTAGCTTTTGAGAGTGAGTTCTATCCAAATTCCTGACATAATATAGTTCTCCAAAACCAAAACAGTCCATATAAAAGATTGTTCTGTTTGTCGCCAGCCTCAAAGTGAACTTGTACTTATGGTTGCGACCAAGAGGGGTTAAGAAAACATTGACCGGGCCTTTGTATTGGCCCTTTGTGTGTTTCAAAAACCCATAAACTATATGTCATGATCCAATTTTCATTTTCATCAATATAATCACATGAAATTTGTATCTTTTATAATTTGCATGAGAATTTATCACGCTCCGCAACATCGTGTCCATACGGAAATGTATCGTATTTTGCACACAAATTTCATACTTTGTTGCACGCTTGCAAGTTTCGCAATATGTCATTGTTCAATTATTTGTTCTACATGTCTTATACCATGCGTTTTCTCATACGGGATTACAATATTATTTCAATGCACCAAGTAATCCCTGAGCACCTTGCTTCCCGTGTTGTGCGTACACAATGGTATGAAAGTGATGTATTCGAATCAGACACCAATTGTCACGAACATCTAGTTCACCATTAACAATTTACTGGTTATGTTTTGAATTGCATAATGTTAATGCAAAGCTTTGGCTTACTTTTTGCCTTCATTTATTATTATCAATTTGAATGTGCTGTTACAAGAACGTTCGAACCATGTCATTATTACAATCCATCTCAAGGCATTATAGTGTTGAGTGCGACGTGTGAGTAATACTTGACATAAGTTTTGCTTTGTGTGGGATTTGGCTGAAGTTTTGTTAGCGAACCTTGCTTGCCACTCAGTTAGCTCATTTTAGTTATTCAAAAGAGTAGAATCTAATTTTTTTTAAATTTATTTTTTATAAATAAAAAAAATAGAAATAAAAACTTTTGGTGAAGACACAATCCAATTGATTGCATTAATTTTCAGGTAAGTGAGGCCCAACCCACCCCAATCACCGCCACCGCTACGGCCCAATTAGGAAAGAAAGGCGGATTTATTATTTATATCTACCTTATATAATATAAATTAATATATGTTTGATATTAGAGTGTCATGTGGCTGCCACATTGGATTTTTATTTAATAAGCATCTTTCTAATTTATGTCTAATAGAATTTTAATTTAATTATTTATATGGATGCCACATAAGCTTAATATCTAATAGTTAAATATTGAGTGAACTTGTTTTATTTTCTACCATTCAATTAAATAATTTCTTTATTTATTTATTTTTACATGTGGCTCTTTCACTCCTTTATAGGAGTATTGCACTTTTATTCTTCCACTTTTTTATATATTTATTAAAAGCACATCTCACAAAAATTATATATATACACCAACAGGTCAACAAAAATTTAAACTTTAATTATATAATTTAAGGATTTTATTTATTAAAAAAAAAAAAAGGCATGAGACCAACTTTCAGGTTCCGTACAATTTTTTTTTTATAAAAATAAAACTTTATTTTTTTTCTTTTTTAGACTTATAATCTTAAATTCACAACTTTACATTTTCTAAACATTTTCACCATGAAGTTAATTACTCAATTGATAATTGAGAGTATTAGTTTTTAACTCCTAAAGAATAGGAAAAGTCTACTGTCTCTTTGTTTCACCATTTATTTATTACAAATAGAAATAATATGTTGTAGGCCTCTTTGCTTCACCTTCTATCATTATAAATATGAACAAACGGTTGCTTTTCTGTCACCTTCTGTTAGTTACAATCAATAAGTTGTATATTTTCCTTCCTTGATCCATTCTATGAATGACATTTTGAAATATTCTCAACCATCTTCATTCTCTCAATTTTAAACAACACTGAAATTCTCTTTTAAATTGTTGTGAAGTACATCAAGGTTAGTGAGTTATTCTGTTCTAGATATGTTAACTAATTTCTTGAAATGAGAAATTTTATTCTCATATTTTACTATTAAAAATTATGACATTTTACACATCTAATAATATGTGATTTACATAGATCCTTTCTTGAATTTTCTTTTCCCATTAAGTTTTTTGTTGATTACTTTAATTTGTTGTTTTGTTTAAATTGTTTTGTTGTTGGTGCAATTTTTTTATGTGAAAACTTTTAGTTATCAAGAGTTGAAGGATTATTGTGTTAAAATTCTCTTTCCTATTAGTTCACAATGTATCATGTATGTAAAATTATAAATCTTGATGTATTCTCTAGACTGTTACAAGCTTTTGTAATATTAATTTCTTGTTTTTAAAAAAGGTAGAGAAGTAAGTTTAAATATGCAAAAAAAAAAAAAAATCATTTTTTTTCCCAACAACTTCAAAATTTTTCACAATTCTAAAGTAGATCCTTAATGGAAGGATGTCAAGTTACATATAAAAACAACAAGAATATGTCGGATGAAGGTAGTGTACTGGTAACCATATACTATTAAGGATGAAAAATTTCTTCCTGATTTTGATATTTTTTTGTAGACTTCAATTGTTCTAAAAAATTATTGAATTAAGTTAATAGATGATAAATTTAAACGAGCTCTCATATTCGTTGTTCTATTTGTATGCTAGCCTGTGCACAATTAAACTTTTTATTATTATGATACAAATTAATATTTTATTGGGCATAAGCCGTGCATTGCACGGATGTACCGTCTAGTATATATATACTCCAAAATTTGTATTTCACGCGAAAAAAAGAAGATCGAATTGAATGCGCAGATGGAAGGTGTAGCTATGGCGGGCAAGAAGAAAAAAGAAAGAAGCCGCAAGGAACGGAGAGGAAGAGAAAAAGTGGAGGTTGAAAAGCCGAAAGATCCTCTGGAGCCTTGTATTTACCGGACCTCTCTCTATAACATTGGTGGTTTCCATGAAAGCTACAAGACAGCTGCTTCAGGGCACCCTCCTCTCTGATAACGAGAAGGGTTCCCGCTCTATCTCCAGCTCTCGATCTCTATCACTATCACTATCTCTATCTCTATCTCTATCAATCTCTATCTCGTGTTGCCTTGGCCCTTTTTTTTTTATCACAATTTACAGTAGCAAAAACTATAGCCGATTGATCGAACAATCACTCAATCGAGCGTCTTCGTGTGTATATAGGATCCGGCCGGCTCCACCATGGCTCAGCCTCGGCGCTGTCCATTAGCCCTAGTTCTGACCCTATTTTCTCTATTATTAGCGGTTGATGCTATTAACAAGGAAATCGGGAAGCCTAAGAATATCACGTACGACGGCCGTTCGTTGATTATCGATGGAAACAGGGAACTCATATTCTCTGGTTCCATTCATTATCCTCGTAGCCCTCCCGAGGTTCGTTTAAATTAATTTCTGGATTCGTAGGATGGCTAGCACGTTATTAATTTCAAAATTATGTTTTTTTTTTTTCCGGTAAATCTCAGATGTGGCCGGACCTTATGAAGAAGGCTAAGGAAGGAGGTCTGAACGTGATTCAGACTTACGTTTTCTGGAATCTGCATGAGCCTGTTCAAGGCCAGGTAATTCTGGAAATAAAAAACTTTTTTTCCCCCTTTTGGGCGCGCAAAATTTAAATGAGTGGTTTTGAATTCGTTGCAGTTCGATTTCAGCGGAAACAAGGACGTTATTAAATTCTTGAAATTGATTGGAGAGCATGGCCTCTATGCTACTCTCAGAGTCGGACCTTTCATCGAGGCTGAATGGAATGCTGGGTAACGTATTAATTCCTTTCCCTTTTTCGGATCCTTCATTTCAATTTCAAGATGAATGATGTGAATCTTTGTTGTTTTTTTGTTGGCTCAGTGGATTCCCATATTGGTTGAGAGAGGTCCCAAATATCACATTCCGATCTTACAACGAACCATTCATGGTAATTAATTTTGTTTCTGATTCTCAAGCTATATGTATAATTCATTGTAAAAGGGCTTCCATTGATCACTAACAATTCTTGTGTTATATCTTGCAGCACCACATGCAACAATATACAGAGAAGATCGTCAATATGATGAAGGATGAGAAATTGTTTGCACCACAAGGAGGTCCTATTATCTTAGCACAGGTTAATGAATTTGTTCCTTAATGGATTGATCTCCAGCTGTTGGGATTTTTTGCACATTTCTCCCTGATATTTTTTCCTATTCATTTTCTGGTTGTGCAGATTGAAAACGAGTACACCACTGTCCAGCTTGCGTACAGGGAATTGGGAAAGAAATATGTGGAGTGGGCAGCCAGCATGGCTGTGGGTCTCTATGATCAAGTCCCATGGGTGATGTGCAAGCAGAAAGAAGCCCCTCCTTCGGTCGTGAGTTTTCAGAGTAGTAGAACTCTTCATCCTTTTATTTTACATCCCATAACATAATACTTAATCAATATATGTAATATGCTTTGTTCATAGATTAGTACATGCAACGGAAGGCACTGTGGAGAAAATTTTGCCGGTCCAAATGGTCCGGATAAGCCTTCACTCTGGACTGAAAACTGGACTGCTCAGTAAGTATTTTTGGTATAAAAAAAAACAGTGATTTTTAACTTTAGAGCGTTGCATTTAAGTGTATAACACTGCATGTATGGTCATTTATAACTACAGGTACAGAACATTTGGTGATCCTCCATCACAAAGAGCAGCAGAAGATATTGCCTTTGCTGTTGCCCTCTTCTTCGCAAGGAATGGTACCCTTAACAATTATTACATGGTTAGTTTAGTTGTACAATATTCGAAGCAAAAAAAGGGCATCAACAATTTATATTACCTGTTTGAGAAGAGAAGGCAAGAAGATGAATAAGTTGTGGTTTCCGCGGTTGCTTGCAGTACCATGGGGGAACTAATTTTGGTAGATCCAGCTCTTCCTTCGTCACAACTCGTTACTATGATGAAGCTCCTCTGGATGAATATGGTCAGTGGATATTATTATCACTAAAGCTAATTCATTTCTCCAGCATTGTTTTTGGAAGAGAAAAGATCTATATCTGTGTCATTTCAGGGTTGAGAAGGGAACCGAAATTCGGTCATCTCAAAGACTTGCACAGGGCCTTAAGATTGTCCAAGAAGGCTTTACTTTGGGGAACTCCAACGTCAAATCGGGTTGATGAGGACAGCTTGGTAAGTAATATTTCAGAGCTCTAGGTTTTTTACATTAATTATTTTTCCCTTCAAAAATATGTTTTCAAAGCCATCTTTTAACAACCAGGGCGTAAGCAATGAGAAGAAACATCGATGAGTTGAAAGATTGAAAATGTTGGTTGGTTTTGCAGACCATAACTTATGAGAGGCCTGATGATCCCAGCACTTGCGTTGCTTTTCTGGTTAATAATCGTACCACAGAGCCAACCAAAGTGAACTTCAGGGGAATGGATTACTATTTGCCTGAAAAGTCCATCAGCATCCTGCCTGACTGCAAGACTGTAGTTTATAACACCATGACGGTACGCAATTCTCAAATCCCTCACCATTGAAATGAATGAAATCCCATTGATTTGTTCGTTCTGGCAAACAAACAGATTGTCTCACAACACAGCGCAAGAAACTTCCACGAATCGAAGAAGATTGGAGTTCTTGAGTGGGAATTCTTACCAGAGGCACACCCCAAACCTGAGCAATTGACACGGATAAACAGGCAGCCATTAGAGCTATATACCTTGACAAGGGATGTCTCTGACTATGCATGGTACCGCACGAGGTAACTTCCCTTTCTTGAAACAGCTTGAACAAAAAAACATCGTTTGAAAACCTCATCAAATGTATGACTAATGATGCAGCATCAAGTTTGACAACCGCGACTTGCCAATGAAGGCAGAAATCCTCCCAGTCCTCCAGATTTTGAGTCTTGGACATGCGTTATCAGCTTATGTAAATGGGGAATACGTAGGTAAGTTAAGAAAGAAGCTTCATTTCTGTATGATTTTCCTTAAAAAAAACCCTCCAATCGGCTAACATCCCCCCCCCCCGCGATGGTCATGGCTTTCAGGATTCCATCATGGAAACAACATAGAAAAGAGCTTCGTGTTCCAGAAACCAATCAGCTTAAAGCCCGGTGACAACGAAATTTTGTTGCTGGCAGGCACTGTTGGATTTCCGGTAATAAATCTCTTTGCACTGTAAAACAAAACTCGTTCGTTTGTTTATTTCTTTTGCCTAGGCTGACTAAGCTGGTTGTCTTGTCCTACGTTGAATTTCAGAATAGCGGAGCCTACATGGAAAAGAGGTTTGCCGGACCAAGAGCTGTGACTCTCCAAGGTCTCATGGCCGGAACTCTTGATATCACCATGAACAACTGGGCACACCAGGTACACAAAACAGAACAAATTGTACCAGAATGTATGCAATGCAACCTTAATTCAATCAAATTGTTTCAGGGAAAAAAAAAAAAAAACATGATTTTGTGGGGGTTCCCAATTTCTCAGGTTGGTTTGGATGGTGAAAAGCAAGAGTTTTTCACTGAAGAGGGCGGAAGCAAAGTAACCTGGAAAAAACTCAACACCGGAGGAAACTTGGGAGGAGTCAATACTCCCCTAACATGGTACAAGGTACCGTATCATCCCCCTAAAAATGGGAAAAAGTATCAATTTTGGGCTTAAGCTAACATTGAATTAATATTTCAGACGTACTTCGACGCCCCAGAAGGCGATGCTCCGATCGCTATTCAAATGAACAAGATGGCCAAAGGAATGATCTGGGTTAACGGAATAAGCCTTGGTCGCTACTGGGTTTCTTTCATCTCTCCCCTAGCACAGCCCACTCAAACAGAGTATCATCTTCCACGAGCATTCATGAAGCCCACCAGGAATCTGCTGGTGGTGCTTGAGGAAACAGGAGGAGACCCAAGAGAGATCAAGATCCTAACAGTAAACAGAGACACAATCTGCAGCTTCATTACCGATTATCACCCACCCCAGGTCAAGACATGGGAAAGAACAGGTAACCAAATGAAAGCAGTAGTGGAAAACGTTACATCGGGAGCTCATTTAGTTTGCTATGACGGCAAAGTCATCGAATCTATCGAATTTGCAAGCTTTGGAGATCCATCCGGCTTCTGTGGCTCTTATCAAGCCGGCAAATGCAATGCTCCCAACTCCCTCCAAATTGCCCAACAGGTAAGGGCCCCCCTTTCGTTTTCATTGTTTCTGTTTTATAACAAGTTTTCAAAATCAACGAACATATGTAATTTGGGTTTCTGAAACAGTATTGCCTAAACAAGAAGGAATGCACGATCCCCATGAACAAAGATCTATTCTTTGGGGGAAATGATGAGTGCCCAGATACTGCAAAGACACTAGCTGTACAAGTGAGGTGTGGGTTTGTTGGGCTAGATGATCAACATGATTTTGGAGCAAAAAATAGGGTAGAGGGATCATAATTTTTCCTTTTTTTTTCCTTTCTTGTTACGAAGAAAAAAGCAAATAGCAGCAAGAGGAAAAAAATATATATATATGTTGAAATTAATCATCATGAATATTGGATTATTAGATGACTTTGAAGAAATGAATGTAGATTATTCAAGAATCGAATATCACATGATGATGTGTGGATTATTCTTACGTTTTTTGCCATATCTACTTCCGAATTTGTAATGCAGCTGTCGGAGGAAACAAAAGGATTCATGTGTACAATTACCATTTTTTTTTTTTTTTTAATTGTTTGTGTTCGGTCATTACATCTTTAAGTGTTATACAAAGAAGTTAATCGAGTGGGCGTTATTAGAGCTCTCGCCAAAAGAGTAACAATATCACAAAAGTATGAGGCCAATTAAGGGGAAAACTTCCCCAGCATGTATAAGAAGAAGTTGCAGCAATTACTAATCATTTGCACATCATTTTCTATTCTCCCTTTTCAATGAAGTTATTATTCTTTCCTGATAGGAGTTCATATGTTTACAAATAAGTTTAATATTAGTATATTTATAGGTATTTTTATATTTGATTGTTATCCAATTAAATTCTAATAATATATGACTTTGCTTCAAAACATAAAAATAAAATAAAACCATTAATAATAATGACAAATTGGGTCTGGTTATAATGTCGAGTCAACATTTTGCCATATGATCTATTGAATCCCACATTGCTAAGGAACATGTTGTTATCATAGCGTGAAAAAATTATGTGTAAGAGCAATTTAAATAGTTATGAAATTCAACTTGATTAATGGGCTATAATATAACCAAACATATCTAGAATGGGTTGTGTCTCGACATTCGATAAAATTGGAATGATATATAAAAGTAGGTAAACTGTTCAAACAAACAAATAAAAAATTAAAAAAGAAGTATAGAATCAATGTATAATTTGGACGCTTTGGTGAAAAATAATAATAATAATTACTACGATTTCATCCTAATTAATAATGGGGCATGTTACTTGCAGGGCGTTTTTTACTAAACACAGGGCATGTTACATCCTAATATAAACACAAACACAAAGTCAGGTTCTTGACTAATGTAGAGATCCAATTCTGTTAGATTCTTTGTGAGACAATTAACAAAGACTTTTTATAACTTGAGAAAATGAACGCATAAAACATAACTTTCATGTCAATATTCAAAATTTCGCAATCTAGCTTAAGACAATGAACATATTATTTATTTATTGATTAATTTTTAAGGAATACTCTCTTATTATGCAAGTACATTATGATGTTTTAAAACTCAATTTTGAAGACATGTTTCTGAAAAATAATTTTCTAGTATAAAAAGTACATTGGACATGTAAAAATATATAGTTAAATAGTAAAAAATTATATTGAAAATAATAAAAAATAATATAATATATTAAATTCACTATAGAAACAAAACCAACACAAAAAGAAGCGGCCATAGAATTTCAACTCCCGTTTGGTATCAAGACAAGGGTTCAAACTGATAACAAAATGAGATTCAAACATTGATTGGTTTGAGTCATGTTATCAAACAAGGCTAAAACGAGTAGACTGGAAATAAAATACCATCAGAAAATTTGAATGGATACTCACGCAAAAAGTGGAGAACTAAACCCTGGACAAAAGCATAGTTCACTTGTGAAGGTATAGAAATTTTGTTCTGGCCAAGATCGATAGGCTAGCTACACTAGCATGTTCTTTTTGAACGTTTTGAAAACGATTTTGAAAACAAGTTTTGAAAAATAGTTTTATAATGTAAAAAGTGTATTGAAAATGTAAAAAGTAAATGCTGAATAGTAAAAAAATTGTATTGAAAATGATAAAATATGATTAAAATATATTAAATTTACTGTTGAAACCAAAACCGTTTTTAAAACGAAACAAAAAGAACATGCCCTTTACAAATATATTACTTCATTTTTTCAAGACAAAATCCACTTTAATATTGTTCTCAATATTACAAAATAGACTTTTCTAATGAAAAAATAAAAACATATACTATAACGCTTTACACATAATATTACAAGGAAATATTATAACGAAGAAATAAAAAATACTTCATTTGTTCCATCAGAATCATCCACTTTGTAATACTGAAAATAATCTTACAACGTGAATTCTTCCAATGGATTAGGAGTAAAAAAAAATAGAACAAGGCAACCATAAACTTAAAAGAGTTGGAAATTTTCATGATATAATAATAATAATTATATACTATTATTACCTATAGCGCTCATACTGTTTTATTAGCCGAAACAAAAATGTCTAAACAATAGTTTATAATGTATCATATCATCCATCCAAATTTGAAGAACACAAAAGGGAAAGGGCCATCAAGAATACTTCTTTGGCATTATATATTCTATCTCCCTCCTAGGCCACAGAGTCGAACAGAAAATCAAAGAATAACTTTCTACTTATTTACAAAATACTCAGTAGGCACATATCCCTTTTGGTTGTTTGCCAGCCTTCCCTTATAATCAGAACACCGCAGCCATCTCACCATATTCTCACCTGAAAAAATGGCTCCAAATCAGAATTTTACGCTTTATTCAGCTTCTCCGGGATAAGAACATGACTGACATAAACCCTAACTAAAATGCAAAAGCCGAACACAGTACATCAAAATGAACAAGCACTCATGCGAGTGAACAAGCAATCAAATTTCGAATTACACCACCTTTCGATATTAAAAACTGACCTCAATATTAAATCATAAAGCAGCACTGCAGAGAAGCCTTTATTCAGCATCAGCAGCAGCAGCAGCAGCAGCAGCACCTAGATGATTACCCCTCCCAACAAGAGAAATTGCCTCATCATCCGAAAGTGTCTCAGAGTATAATGTACAATCTCCATCTAGTTAGTGAGAAGCCTCAAGACAAATCAAATGATCCCTGCCCCTCGTTGATCGCATATAGTAGTTTCTTGTACATGACTTCCTGTTTTCAAAGAATTCATTTAAGAAAACAAGGGACACGAAATTATAACCAAAGTAAAGAAAAGGCACAAATACTGTCTTCATATTCTTTTCCGGGGAGGAATACCACTCTACAAAATATTCCTAATAAGAAACATCACATTTTTGCTCCACCAATGTCACATCACAATGATCATAAAAAAAGAAGAAAATATCACTTCATTCTTGAATGACCTATGTACCTTTGTGGAATAAGGAGGAAGCTTCAAATAATTGGCACATGTCATCACACTAGGCAAATCCTCATCTGCAGAATCCGATGGCCCGGTACCATTGTTTGTTGTGTTGCTTGCACTGGAAGAATGCTGTTCCAAAGAAAAATTAACTGGCGTCAATGCAGTTTAAAAAATGGACTCACAAGAAGGCCCAGCAAGTATTTTACACCTGATTCATACCTTACGCACTATCGTCAACTTGGGATTTAGCACTGCCAGACCTCCGGGAGGGAGTCGAGGAGCACCAGTCACAAACTGACAGAAGGCCCTTTGCTGCTCAGGATTGAATTCTCCCATGATCTCCAATAACTAAGGCAAGCAATAAAATAGGATAAAAACATTTTCTTTTTTAACCATAGGAAAACAAAAAAAATCCCCTAACAAAACCTTTGCAGAATGTGATGAAATTTAATAAACATACGTTGACAATAGCTGGACTCTTGGCAGTGTAGCCGTGATCAAATTTGATGTGATCCACCAATGTCTCAGCCTGCATTTAGAAACAATTAGAAAAGCACTTTTCCACCCAATGCATATGCAGAGAGAGAGAGAGAGAGAGAGAGAGAACCTTCCACAGCTCCCTACGGCCACAGAGTAGATAGTCCAACTCATCAGGGGAAAATATTTGTAAAGTTGAGATATCAAACACCTGATCATCACCAGCAAGATTCAGCACATCGATAGTTAATCATAAATGAGATGAAAAAACTAAGGACACAAATAACTGAAACGCAAGCTTATGAACAAGAAGATTTGGCTTAGGTGGGTTATAATTGGATAAGTTGCAAGTAGAAACATATAGAATCACTAATAAACGCAAAAAGTAAATAAATAAACAAATGCCCAAATAAGAAATCAAGTCGCATCAATTAAAGTGAACCTGATTAAAGCCGGATCTAAATGCTTCCATTTGCCTCCTAATCCCAGTTCTAACAGTGGCTTCAACCACCAGAGATAAATATTCCTCCAAATTATTCATGTCGACCTATTAGCGAATGAAAACACTGAGTAAGCAACTAGAGATGCAACATCCAACACAACAAAACATTCCACTTAAACACAAACTTACATTCTCATCTCCGGCTTTCAGTACATATTCAGGGTGGCCTGGAAGAGTGAAATCTAAACAGAGTTCCTCAACCGGAGTCCCCCGGAAAAGTAAATCAGAAATTTGATCTTGACTATGACCTGCCATTGACTCCAGATACCCTTTCCTGCAAACGAGCGCCTGCAATTCTTGCAACGTCTTGCCAAAAGCAGCATCAAAAGAAATAATATCATCCAAATCAAGCTCCTGCGTCCACAATCCAAAGCATTGTATTGTCACAATCAGGATTAAAGGAAAAAAAAGAATTAAAAAAAAAAAGAAAAAAGGAAGAACCATCCAGCCTGTAAAAAGTTGGCTGATTCAAAGCTCGCATCCTGCATTACTGAACAAAATGAACTATATCCAACCTGGCCAAGCACAAGTTTATAAAAAGCAGTAGACAGTGGCAGATCCATTAGCCGCCCATCTTGAAGAGCTTTAGCCATTACACGACCAAGCAATCGGAAGTATTCAACTAATTTAGAGAACTGGCTACCCTCAGATGTATCAGCATTTGAGGGCCAAGGACGTGGAAACAATCCAAGAGGTGCGTGTACAAGATCTCTCTCAGCACGTAATGAATCTACAGAGGATATGTCATTCGTCTTCCCATCCACGCTAGTATCAACATCCATAGAAGATCTTTCTGATGAAGCACTCGAAATCCACATTCCCAATTTGTTTTTCTGTAGGTCATGGCTCAAGAGAGTATAAAATTCAAGAGTAGGACCTAATCCTGTTCCAACCTCACCAAAATATTCAACTTCAAGGACAGCTTTTTGGCTGGAATACATCTCCATGACTTTTACAGCAGAATCCAGGATCCTATTACGAGAAACACGAACTTTCTGGCGCTGCAATCGCCCAACCCTCACCTCTCTCTCATTTGTTGAACCATGACCATCTGCACCCTGTTGTTGTTGAAGCCGATTCAGTGCTCGAGACAATCCAAAAGCAGTTGAATAGAAATATTGGCGACGAGTCTCAAACGGAAACAGGAAAGGACAAGATTTTGTCAGTTGGTAACACCATGATGGAAGAGATCCACTGCAAAGAGCAAGTGCATCTTGAATCTGCCTAGCCAATTTAGGGGTTAGTTTGTTATTGATGAATTCTTCAGATGGCACTTTAACACCAATGCCACCAAGTGCATCTAGGGTCCCAATTTTCCCTTCAGAGAAGTCATCTATAACAGCCTGAACACGCAGCCGGGGGGCAAGCTGATTCAAAACCTCAAGAACACGTAACAGAGCCAATATGTCATACGTGGGATTGTTTTTTTCCAAGTCACAAGGAAGTTCCCCCAGTAAAATACTATCTAAAAGTGATACTTGGTGGGATGATGACTCTGAGCTAACAGTTGCTGAAGAACTAGCTTTTGAAGACTTGGAAGGATTTGCTGAGCTCGTAGTCCCTACTGATGCATTCTCAGATTGACTATCTGCTCTTTGGTAAGTAATGGTATAAATATCCGTCCATAGCCTGCTTCCATCACTAGAGACAAAATCATTGCCAGCATATCTCTCATCATCATCTTCTTCCAAGACAAGCTGTCTTTGGATTGCCTGATAAATGGTTAAATGTCTATTAAGCTGCTTCCCACCTGCAGAAAATATCAACCTTGGCGGGTCACCAGAACCAAACAATAGACGGCCATGCCTATCTCTGCCACCCCTAACACCTCTACCATTACCAGCAGCAAGTCCAGCCATGGCAGCAGCAGCAAATGACATTGCACCCCTTGAACCAAATGAGCTCCCACTCCTCAGATCAGCAGAATCAGAACCCCCAACTGAAGGAGCTCTGCTGCTTGAACCAACAGCTTGATTGATCTGGCTGTCACCAGAAACAGGAGCACCAGGGGCATCCTCAGCAGAGTCACCCAACTTAACATCGTGTACATTCTCTGGCATACAAACGGGAATGGAATCATCTCCAAGTACCTGGACCAACAAACAACACATCAACAAAAAAGATACACCAAGCATTAAATATAATACAAAGCAAACAGCATTTCTTTCTTCACTAAATCAGTTAAACTGAACATATCCACGACTGGAAGAGAATTGCATCACATTTCACCTACAAATACCCATACACATAATTTTGAACTAAACTGCATAATTATGCAGCCCCCCACAAGTTTAACATTTTGTAAGAGACTATCGCCCTTCAAGAACATAGGGCTGATTAATTAAATACATAACAAACAGCACATCAGAACTACAACATGGTCATTAGATCCCAAGAGCAACAAATGAACCCATACATCAGACAAGTAAGACATGATGTATCATCATCGTCTTCAGTAAGACATGGGCACGCAGCATGCAAACGCACACAAAAAGGGGGGAAAAGAAAGGACAAAAAAGAATACAATAGCATACATCATCGCGATCGTCATCATCATCATCTGATATATCATCATCTTCAATCACCAAAGCATCATCTATTTCAACAGGAGAAATATCTAACTCATCCTCCTGCATAAAACACATGAAAAGCATAAGGTGTCAAATTCAAGTACTATGTTAATCTTGGAAAGGAGACGAATTTATATCCAAATTCAATCCTTACTTGTAGCCTAACACAACTCAACACACATAGCATTTAACATAACTGGACAGGGAGGAGTGAAAGAATAGACGTACTGCAGCTTTGTAATATCAATCTTCTAACATGTAGGAAACTAAATAATCATTCAATCCTTTCTAAACTCAACTAATGGTCTGACAACAAAAAAGAAACAAGAGAGATTCAATGTGACAACCAAGTAGGATCTCATAAGAGGGAATGCACCATCGAGTGTAAGGCACACATGAGGATCTACCTCAGAAGAAAAAATACCCAGGCCCCTAACAGGTTTAAAAATAGCACTAAATTCACAACACTTGTTCAGTGACAAAAGTTAACAGCAAATCAGCACCATTTTTTAAGTGCTATTCTTTTTGTGTAGTCTTTAAACAAAAGATACTAAGAAGCCAGAAAAGTTAATTGCCTCTAGAATTGAGAACAAATCTACAAGCTAAACTAGCCCAGTAGCTCTAAATCAACCTCAAATCCTGTTCACAACTACTCTGGATAAATCGTTCCAAGAGCATATCCTAAATCCAGTGTTCCAAAATAAAACCAGCACGAAATGGAATTTAAATCTTGAGAACTTCTATTCTTAAACGGGAAAAATGACAACTGCCAATAGAAAGTATAGCATACCTCAGAGCTAGTGTCCCCATTCACAGGCTTCATCTGTGTATCTTTATCCAAAGCTGCTCTTCTACGAGAAGCGTTTCTGGTTTGAGGACCTCTCCCTTCCTCTGAAGCTGACTTCAAAACAGCTTTCCCTTTTCCCTTCGATGAGCTGGCACTTTTTTCTGGAGTAGGTTCCTTTTTGGTTGCATCACCTATGTTAATGGATGATCTCAATCTTGTTGAATGGCGCCGAGCTGTTGAAGCAGGCGTGGAAGTAGATGGTGATGGAGCAGTAGCAGCAGCAGGTGTGGTGCCAGAATCAGTGTTCCCAGCCGAACCCGAGGGTTTTTGACCAGACTCATTTCGTTGAATTCGTGGCCAGAGGAAGTCTTCTACAGCCGCTAAACTTGCTAGTGGATCAATTAAGACAACATTTGATGAATAGTCACGGAGGGATTTCTCTCCCTGGGCTCTACAAAGTCGCAGCTTGAATGGTTGTGACAAGGCACTTAAACCAGAAGAAGGCCTTGCATTCCCACTGGATGATCTAGAAGTATGGCTCAGAACAACAGGAAAACGTTCCAAGGATGAAAGAGCATTCTGAAGCTTTTGGATCAGAAGACTCATAACAACTGGATTTCCTTCACCGACAACTGATGGAAGAGCGACTGAAACGAAAGATTTGTACCTCCTAATAGCTTGTTGTCGAAGCTTAGGTAGATTAGCTTCTGAAACTTTATCCTTGGAGAAATATCCGCAAGTTAAATAATTAAGTAAAGCTTTGACAACTCCACTGCCTATGAACTCAAAAGTGGACACGCCATCGCCTTTCCCAAGCTCTCCCAAAATATCAGCTATCACTCCAACTAAATTCTCCTCTCTACTGGCTGATACATCAGCAAGGCGAAGACCAGGAGATTTTGATTTTCCTTTTGTTTTTGTCTTCTGCTCATCTGTGCCAGCATTGAGTTTCAAACAGAGATTCTTCAAATGCAAAAGATCATCTGTAATCCCAGTCTCAACGGCCTCCGGATTTGAAGGAAAATATTTATCTTTGAAAGCTTTAGCACATGCGCTAACTGTAGCACGAATGCTAGAATTGACAGATGGAATATCTGTAGTATTGGGGGGAGAACCAAACGCAGAAACAGGATTTTTTACATCATCGGCCGGATTCATGTCAGCATTTGAACCACCAAGACGCCGTCGATAACGTCTAGAGCGAGATGATCCGGTTATGGAATCATTATCCTTCTCGACAGAGGATTGCTGCTGGGAAGTAGTACCTGGAGAACCAGATAATATCAGCGCGTCTATAGCATGTACGACACCTTCTCTAATGAACATCTTGGAGAAAGTCCCTGGAAGCTTCTCCATTAAAATTTCTGCTATCTGAAGGGCAGGTACCAAAACCTGGGGATCCTTCCACGCTAACACCCCAGCTAAAAAACTGTATGTAACAAACAAAACTTTTTCTAAGCACAGAAATACTTTAAGAATCAGCACCACACTATCAAACAGCGTTAGGTCGAGCAAACAAATTTACCTCGATATGTTTGTTACACTTAACAAAGACTGAATCATATCTGCAGAGCTGAAGTACATAAGTTTTCCGATGACTGATAGGCACTTGTAGCGGACAGGACCATTGACACTTGAACCATATATCTGAATTCAACAAATAGACACTTATGCACTTCCCATATAAGCCAGCAAAAATCAATAAAGATGATCAAAAATACCAACCTGGGTAAGAACAGGCAGCAGATCTATTCCGAATTGTTGCAGCAGTTCAGGTTGTTCTATCAATAGTTTCTCTCTAGGCGAAACTTCCAGTGAATTTCCATTTGAGTCTTCTTGTTTCACAGTACTGCCTGAAGGCTTCTTACCAAGAGGACCTTTGATGAACAAATTATAACTCGATGGTAGAGTGATAGTTCCTTGAGGTAGTGGGGGAAGAAGCTCATTTGCCAAGTTCATGATTTCAAAAATCTGGGGAAAAAAGGGGTGGGAAGTAAGAAAAATTTCCATAAAATGACAATAATTAGCAGTACAGAAATCCAAATTCAATAACAGACAGCCACCCTGTAGAAAGTAACCATAATAATCCCCATCCCTTATGGATAATCCAATAGTCAAACAATATTTGAAAACAAAATCTGCAGTTCAGCAAAAGAAAACTGTGCTTTTAACATCCAAAAAAATGATAAAGAGTAACAACTCAATGATTAAAACATCATTGAAGGATTTTACACTAACCACCCTAAACTATGAATGCCAATAACAGAAGAAGCTATATGGTAATAACTTGCAAATCCCAAAATGATTGACAAGGAAGAAAGACCATGCCAGAACAAAGCTAACCAGGGAAAAGCTATAACCTGCTCTGGTGGCCTGCTTAATGCAGGTGAAACAGACATGCCAGCAACAAGACCAGACCCAGATAAGATGTCCTTGAGAATCCCACTGATTCCAAGGAGCAGCAAGGTTTTGGCGCCCAGATGAGACCCACTAGCACAGGTTGAAAGAAGTCTGATCAAGCCCTGCATATTTCATCAGGTCAGAAACCACCTCAAATAAAAACTGTAAGAACCTAAATGTAGTAGCAAACTTACTGTGTACGTAGAAGTGCTCAGGGATGCCTGGCCACCACCAGAGTTACTGGTTGAAATCAGAGAGGCAGCTTGTGTAACCAGTCCATGGTTACAGAGTTCATCCAGCTTCTCAGGAGACGAGGCAAAAGCCTCAGCAATCCGAGTCAAGCAAATAGAAGCATGCTCCAAAACCTATAAGAGAGGATTGAAGAAGATGAAAAACATGACACAGGATGACTAATTGAGATGCCAAAAAAAAGAGGATTCAAGACTAAACAAGTACTTATTGGAGGAAGATCTTGCCTTAGAATCATGATACTGAAGGAGGTTTGTCAGAAGCGGAACAGCTTCCATCACAAAATCAGCAGCATCTGAAGGAAGTTTTCTGCACATGTTTGCAGCTGTGGAGAGTGCCACGCGCTAAGAGACAAATCAATTGCACAAAAAGAATCAACATAAGAACATTGTAATCTATTGATTGCAAGTAAAAGGGGAAAATAAAAACTTCCAAGCAAAGATCAGCATGCATTCCACCAGTCTCTTACCTGGACCCCTGTTGAGAAGAAATCAAGGTAGGAAAGAACAGCCATTAGTGCCCCAGCACGCAAGCAAGCAGTTGGGTGTTCCTGAGATATCTTCTTCAGAGCTTGCAAAGACTGTTCCCATCAGAAGAAGTAACAATTATCATAATCCTGATATCTACGGTTAGCTAAGAAGGAAAAAAATCATCTAATTACAGTAAAAGTTGGGTAATTTCCCATTAACACGTTATCAGTTGATAACCCAGAAAAATCATATACACCACCGAAGTATTGTGACAATAATATACAACATGACTAACATTCATTATTTCATCACTTCTTATACATGAAAACGAAAATGAAAGCTGACCTGTTCGGCTAAGTCCATGTATTCAATTGTGAGCAATCGTGCAACAAAACATGAAACTGCACCATAATGCACTACTGCAGCACATGAAGACGGAAGCACATCCACCAAATGTGTAAGGGCCCTTGCTGCAAGAAGCATAATGTCCGCATTACTCTCGTGGTTGAGCAACCCAACCAGGACAGGAACAAAAGAATCCACTGAAAAAGTACTGAGCGACTCCTCGGTTCCAATTGAAAGCATCTCGCAGAGCTGAGTTAATGCCTCTACTTGCTTTCCTTCCTCCCCATCCGCCCTCAAACCTGATAAAATCTTCTTAAGACGGCCACTCTGATGGGAGGATGAACCAGACCCCATGGCCGAACTTGGGAGCAAATCGTCTAATCCAGCGCCCAGTTTCCTGAGCAAGCCTTGGAGTGCACTACTGGCAGAAGTTAAGTTCTGATGCAAAATACCCACACCTCCCTCGCTGTCATTATCATCATCGTCACCACCACCGGAATCAATGTTCAATCCAAGGCTTCTCTCCGCTTCTCTCTCCCTCTCCCTCTCCCTCACCCTGACCTCATGCTCTTTCTCTTTTCCTTTGTCAGAATTATCCTTGTCAGCGCCGTGGTTAGCGTTCTTGCCACGGCGACTACGAGTGCCAGAACCGGAAGATTCGTTAGTAGAATCCATAGTAGGAGTTGCAGAAGCTAGCAGTAGCGAGTCTTTTGACCTAGTCACTACACGGGAACGAGTCGGGATCGATGAGGAATTAGTGGCAGGGGCAGTGGTAGCTGTAGCTGTGGTGGCGGTTGCGGTGGTTGTTGAGGTGGCGGTGGAGAGACGAGCACGCTTGGTGGCGCGGGTTGTGGGACCGGCTGGAGAAGAGGAAGAAGAAGGCGCTGACGAGGTGGCCTCCACCCGCTTCCGGCTCCGAGTTTCCATACAAAAACCCAAACCCCCTCAAAACCGCGAAACCTCTCGCCGATTAATCGGCGATCGCACCCGCTTTCGATCCCTGAATGATTACCATCTCCGGCAATAAAAACCCCTTAAAATTCACACGAAATTCAATTCAATTAAGGCAAAGCTCGAATCTTTACCAATCCAAATCCCAAGAAGAACAAAAATTCCAAAAACAAATTTCCCAACAGCTGAGGGTGAGAAACAGATTGTATAATCAACGAAACAATGAAAGGAAAACAAATAAAAATAGCTCGTGGAGAAAGAGGGATGGATGAACTGGAAGTGAGGGAAAAAACAGTATTAATAGAAAACCCTAATTGTGATTTTTGGTGGGTTAATTTTCTCCCTTAATTAATACACAAAAGAAGAACCTGAAAGAGAAGCTTTTCTTTATTCTTTTCTTTTCTCTTTTTTCCTTTCGTGTTCCTTTTTTTCTCTTCTGATATGGTGTACAAGAAAATAGATATAGTGCTCTTTGGTTTCGTGGCGGTGGGAATGTGTGCGTGAACCGCCTTTTCTTGGGCCTTGATTATTAGTATTTGTGATTGGGCCCGAATCATTTTAGCCCAATTTTCAGCCCTATGGCCTGAATTTTTTTTTAGATAAATATGTTCATTGAATAACAAAATGGCACAAAGCAACAAATATTTAACTAAATCAAATATCTGTCACAATATCTAACTGAGGGCATGTTCCATAACAGTGCTTAATAATTAAAAGTATTTGATTAAGCAATAAGAATAATTTTTTTGTTTAATAACGAAAATTCAAATCTTTTAAATGATTAAGCACTATTTATTTTCTTTATAAAAATTTAAGCAGTAAAAGTTAGCTTATTGTTTATCACTTAATTCTCCACGTAACATTTTTTTAAATAATTCATGTTTGATTTCCGAAACTACCAATTTTATTTTATTCATATTGATTTAACTAAAAAATTATTTTTAAATAATTTTTTATTTTTATTTTTTTCTTCATTAGCATACAACGTTAAATTTTTTCATAATAATACTGTCAAATATATATGTATTTTTTATTATTGTATTTTGGTATTCAAAATTTATTTAATAAATTATATCATTTACCTGTTGTTATAAATATCATTTGTGTGATATGTTTAATACTCTCTCTGTCTCATTCATAAAGTCCATTTTATATTACTAAAAATAATAATACAAAGTGGACTCTTTAAGTGGGACTGAGGGAGTATTACATATATAATTAAAATTATATATGAGTATTATTGTAAATTTTTAATTTCTTTTAGAATGCAATAGTGGACTCATTTTTCATTTTTAAGAATTTTAATAAATTGTAATGAATTATTATTTTTTGTATTTTAATCATTCAATTTAATGTATTTTATCTTGTTTATTCCCTTATGTTTTTCATTCATCATAATTTATGTTTCATTATAAAATTTGATATTTATATATAAATATTAAAAAATTAACGTAAAGGTAAAATGGTACATTTTTAAGATTTCAGCATTAAAATCAGCATATTTATCAAACAAGATAGAGTGATTCAACATTATGATTCAGAGGTTTGGAAAATATATTTTAGCAGTAAGATGTTAAGGGCTTAATCAATTCAACATTATGGTTTCAATATTAATTATTCAGATAAAAGCATTAATTTTTATCAAACGGGCCCTAAATAATTTAAATTAAAAAAAGTTCATCCCTTTAAAAGATAAAGTAAGACTATAATTCCTGTAAGAAACTATAATGGCTTATACAATATTATAGTATTAGTATTGTATAATATGCCAATAATTATTATATGATGTACTGAACCTTCGTACGAATTGGGTATATCATAGTTTTGCATTGGATTAGTGTAAGATTTTGTTTGGACAAATTGTAAATTTGTTTTAGTAAATGTAGTTTATATTCTTTTAATATTGGTTAATATAGTCCATATCTTTTCAACGAGTGACAATATTGGTACTAAGTTCAAATTTTGACAATATTTGAGCTATTTTCCACTTGCAAGTAATATTCACACACAATGGCGGACACAGAAAATTTTTTTTGAGCTGGCTAGAGTAGAAAAAAAATTTTCAATAAACATATTTAACAACTAAATTGTAAGCTGACAATTATATAAAGAGTAATAATGATACATTTCTCAAATTGTAAGTTGAAAATTACTTGAGGAGTAATATAAAACTATAAAAGATATAAATATTTCAACTTACACTTGAACACGTCTGCGTTGATGGAAAATATTGCAAGATTTGATTATTTTCAATCGTTGAAAATATATCATCGTTGATGTGTACAATTAGACTATCATCAATTGATTCACTCACCTCTAATCTGTCCTTTTTGGTATTACAACTCAAACGAAAGAGGACCATATTGCTGATCAATATTGACAGATGAGTGGGTGGACGCGGGTCTTGTTCGTTGCGAAGGCGGCAGAATTTGTTGGGTCTTTCGGTGCGGAATAATTTGCCCAAACGTTCGCGGAAATTAGGTGGCTTTCACTTTTTTTTTTTTTTTTTTTTTTTTTGCTTCATGAATTAAATTTGTGTGTTGTTTTTTTTGGAAGTGTAGTGCTTTTTGGTTAAGTTTTATTCTGGGTATGAAGACTAAGGGCATGTTCTTTTTGTTCTGTTTTGAAAACGGTTTTGGTTTCAACAGTAAATTTAATATATTTTAATCATATTTCATTATTTTTAATACAACTTTTTACTATTCAGCATCTATTTTTTACATTATAAAACTTTTTTTCAAAATCGTTTTCAAAACGATGAAAAAGAACAAGCTAGCTGGCAAAATAAGATACGCTCTCTGCCTCACAAAGAGGGTAAATATACCCTCCTGTGGTTTTGAAAACTTATGCATTACCCCCTTATGCTTTAAAAAGCTATCATGCACCCCCTTAACTTTCGTGAATTATGTAAAGTGGACAAAAATAACCAAAATACCCCCAAAATGCCCTTATTTTAGTTGTGAATTATATTTTAGATGTGGGGGTATTTTGGTAATTTTTGTCCACTTTACATAGTTCACGAAAGTTAAGGGGGGTGCATGGTAACTTTTTAAACCATGAGGGGGTGATGCATAAATTTCCGAAACCACAGGGGGTAATTGTGTCTTGACCCTCACAAAGATGATGCAATAGCTGCATAAAGTGTAGCATTGGCTGATTTAGAGAATCAAAACAATTTATAAGTTTAATCAACAGCATAAGCTTCAAAGAATTTCAAAGCTTAAAAATTAAGGAAATTCTGAAATTTTAATTCTTGACATTGTTTGCTTGCAGTAGAGATAATGACTAAAAAGTTTTAACTCCGCTATACAGATCATTAAACACGTATGAGTGACAAGTACCTCTCATGCAGCAATCCCCAAATCAAAACTTCGGCAGAGCAAGTTGTATGAACTCTAGTACTGCTTCTTTTAAAAAACAACTCTCAAGTTTCTTCATAAACCCAAAAAAATAAAAATAAAAATTATGAAGAAAACGATTTCCAGGTTTCTACTTAAGAAGAAATAACAAATTATAGCCTTCAAGAAGAAGAGGAGAAAAAATAAGTTTCTTCATGAGTAGAACAAGAAAGTTTTCCAGCTTACATTGAATTGAAGATGGACTGATGGGGTCCCTCGTTGGCTCCACTGAAACAAACAGCATGAAAGCTATTACAACAGTAGAGTTTAACGTTTCCAAATGACAGTTGATAATGCTACCACTACCAAAGCTGATAAACAATATAGCAAGAGAACCAGCTTTTATTTCTGTAGATAGCTTATTCATATCAGGGAGAATAAATTTGGTTTGAGTTCCACTATTTAGTTCATCGTCAGCACTAGAGCTTAATAATGTGCAAAAACGATTGAACTGAAAACAAGCATCATTTCAAAATTTACAGTTCAGGCTGAGAATATGGCTGGGAATCCAATCCAGGCTCATGGAGGTGGAATTTTGCATGATGAGATCTCCAGAAAGTACCACTGGTATGGTGAATACAAGGATGGTCCAACCTACATTCCTCACAGGAAAGGCTATGCCCGAGTTGACATCATAGGAGTCGGTTGTTATTCTTCCAGGGATTTATGGACCTGGAAAAATCAAGGCATTGTACTGAAAGCAAAGGAGGATGATAAAACTCAAGATCTGCAAAAGTCCAATGTTCTTGAGGGGCCTAGAGTGATTTACAAGGAAAAGACAGGCAAATATGTAATGTGAATGCACATTCACAACTCCAAATACGCGAAAGCAACAGTTGGGATCGCTGTAAGCGATTATCCAACCGGTCCAACTCTGAAGAAAAAGATTTCCGGAAAAGTTTTTTCTTCAGAAAACATAAAAAAATCCAACTTTAAAGAAAGAAAGATTTTCTGAAAATCATTTTCTTCATAAGCCAAAAAAATCCAACTCTGAAGAAAATGATTTCCTGAAAACCGTTTTCTTCTTTTCCAACTCTGAAGAACGTAATTTCCAGAAAATCATTTTCTTCATAAGGCAAAAAAATATCCAACTGAAGAAAACAATTCCTGAAAATCGTTTCAGAAGCCCAAAAAAAAAAAAAAAAAAAAATCAACTCTGAAGAAAACGATTTCTAGGAAAGCTTTTCTTTAAAAGCCAAAAAAAAATCAAACTCTGAAGAAAAAGATTTCCAAGTTGTGGGAGAATGTGTGCTTATTTTTAGTCGACTAAGAGAGAGAAAACCGCGAAAGATGTTTTGGGAATAATATTGTAAATTATATTTTTAGACCCTACAAAATTGTACAATATGCAAAATACCCCAAAATTACAGTTAACTTCGGTTTGACTACGTAAAACCTGAAATGACCGGTATTGGTACTAAAAATGCAACAAAGTATAATCATAAATCACAAGTTTAGAATTGAGTAAATTTTTATTACCAAAGTTGCAAAACAACCCAAACATTCGTACCAAAAATTCTATTCTTTCCTAGGGCATGTTCTTTTCTATTGTTTTGAAAACATGTTTTTGGAAAATAGTTTTATAATGTAAAAAATGTATTGAAAATGTAAAAATTTATAGTTGAATAGTAAAAAATTATATTAAAAATGATAAAAAAAATGATTGCAATATATCAAATTTACGGGAAAATCGTAGTTTTGGTCCCTCAATTATACCCTCGTTACACTTTTAGTCCCTCAATTATTAAAACTCGCACTTTCAATCCCCTAACTATCACTCTTTCGCTGATTTGGTCCCTGTTACTGGCAAGTTATCAGGTTACCGATTATTTGGGTCAAAATGAAAAATATATAAAAATTTGGGCTAAATCATAATAACTCAAAACTTTTTTAAAAAACAAACAAAAGGCTAAGGCTCTGTTCTTTTCCGAACATAATCAGGAAAATTATTATTTTTTTCTCAAAAATATTACACAAAGAAACAACATCATTTTTATAAAATTCACAATTCAAATCGGTAGCTTATCGGTAAGAGGGACTAAATCGGCGAAAGGGTGATAGTTAAGGGATTAAAAGTGTGAATTTTAATAATTGAGGGACTGAAAGTGTAACCAATGTATAATTGAGAAACCAAAACTGTAATTTTTCCTTAAATTTACTGTTCATACCAAAACGAAAACGAAGAGAGCAGACCTAATGAAGTTTTGGTTCAAACCTTTGTTTGAAGTATGATTTGAATTAATTTTTAAAATATTAAAATACAAATTGACAATCCACAGCATGCGGGCCCAGGAACGGTGGCCACCAAACCCAAATCCACAGTACAAAGAAAGACGTGTCGACTTATTATTATTATTAAAATTGATAATTAGTTTTTGTCACGATCCGTTGAGACCAGCGGGGCTCATTTGGAAATTGGAATTTCCAAAGTTAACCTCTACGCCACGTGCATTTCCTTAAATGGGATAAGGAATTTGACGCTTTCCACATCATCGAATTTATTAAACTCACATTCTGTAATCTAAGATACGATTTTATATTTATTTATTTCTCGAAGAGGAGTCTCTTCAAGTAAAGTAATGTCTTTGGAGGAGGAATCGATGCAGACTTGTTTCTAATCCCAATTCTTTGATTCAATTTGAAGTCTCTTTAGATTTTGGAGTTGGGGGTTTAGTGATGGGTTTTTTGAGCACTGTACTGGGTTTCTGTGGATTTGGAGTTGGGATTTCTTCTGGGCTAGTTATTGGATACTTTTTGTTCATCTATTTCCAACCTTCAGATGTTAAGGTGCTTTGTTGTTAACTCTTTTAACTTTTGATGTTCAAATCAGTTAGTTTCCATTGTGGTACTGTTCTATGTTGTGAATTTGTTTTCGTTTGAGTTGCTTCATGCCATGGGAGGATTGAATTTGGGTTTTTTTTTTTTTTGGTTGTGTTAAAAAAAGAAGAAGATTGAATGAATAAACTTAAACGACTGATTTTGAGTTGCTGGGTTGATCAGGATCCTGTTATTCGTCCCTTGGTTGAGAGAGATGATAAAAGCTTGCCGGGTTTGCTCCCTGAAATACCCCTTTGGGTGAAATGTCCCGATTACGATCGGGTATGTATATTCATGTATTTTAACTGTTTATACTGTTTCTGAGTGACTCCCTGCATTGATTGTTGAAGATGGTTTTGATGTGGAAATGTGTGTAGGTTGACTGGTTGAACAAGTTTATCGAATTAATGTGGCCTTATCTGGACAAGGTATCTTAATCATTTCAACAAATTGTTGCTGTTTTTGAAACGTCATTTGGTGATTTTGATTTTGCATCGAGTATTTTGCAGGCAATTTGTAAGACAGCGAAAAACATTGCGGCGCCCATCATCGCTGATCAAATTCCCAAGTATAAAATTGAATCTGTTGAGTTTGAAAAATTAACTCTAGGGTCACTTCCACCTACTTTTCAAGGTATTTGTTCGTGGCAAATTCACTTGTTTTTTTTGCCCCCTTAGATTTTGATTGTCTTGAATTCATATTTCTTGGAACAATGAATTAGAAAATGTCCTTGAGTAAATATAGTGGTACAACTTGTTTTCTCTAGAACTCATAAACATCTTGATTTAATTTCTTAATAAATTTTGAACAAGGGTTTCAGAAGGCATTGTTGAAAATATTTAGTACCCAGTGATGTAAAATAAGAAGTTCATAATCAGCTAGTGGAAAAAAGGCAGCAAGTTCAATGGGTTTCTGAATGTGACCTAGAGAAAGGCCTTGACGCTACTTTTCATTGTCATTGATTGGTAAATGAAATTCTTGGCATCTTGTTTGATTTTTTAAACTTTAAGTCCAACTTGTTTTATGGCCTCCGTTGCTTTTGTTGTGATTGATTGGATTATTTGCTCATGTTCTGATTGTGTTCCTCTTCGACCCCTTCCATTTCTCCATTTAAAGAACTGGAAAGTAGTATACCTAAAGTTTTTAGCTTGTGATTAACTTGACTTATACTAAGGATTACATGTCTTGTAAGTTATCTCAGTTCTGAACTAGTTTCCTCTTAAACACTTACCTATTTCAGGTATGAAAGTCTATGTAACTGATGAAAAGGAGTTGATTATGGAACCATCCTTCAAATGGGCGGCTAATCCTAATATTATTGTTGGTGTCAAAGCATTTGGGTTGAAAGCTACTGTTCAGGTATTGGACTTCTTTCTATGCTGATGCTTCATGTGTATATAAACTTGTTTAGTAAATTCACAACCACTTATCTGGATTTCAGGTAGTAGATTTACAAATCTTTGCTTCACCACGGGTTACACTAAAGCCTCTGGTCCCAAGCTTCCCATGCTTTGCCAAAATATATGTGTCACTCATGGAGAAGGTTTGTATGTTAGTAAAGTAATGAGATTAACTGGAACTGTACCATAGCATGCTATAGCATTTTCATGTATAGTTGTCTTTGTGTGAATAATATGAAATGCCTACCTCCACACTCCACTTATTTTGTAAATCAGGAAAAGGAACTTGTATATTGTTTGAGATTCCTTATTTGTAAAACGCTATTCTTATCATGTGGATTATCTGTTAACATGAGCAAATCCTTCTGATCGAAATTTAACTAATCTAAGGGTGGGATCCTTTGCTTAGTTGAATGAATGGGTTTTATTTGTGAGCATCAGGGTCTCAAACATTTTAGCAAAAGAGAAACTTCTATGTTTGCATCCGTTTACTCATCTTTTCCCTTCCTTACAGCCACATGTGGATTTTGGGCTGAAGGCTGTTGGGGCTGATCTTATGTCAATACCAGGGCTCTATCGGGTTGTCCAGGTATCCCTTTCAATTTTATTTTTTTGGTTGATTTATTTATTTTTAATTTCCTTGTTATGAAAAGATATACATTTTCCTTTTTCCCCTTGTCTCTCTAATGGCATTTTGTTGATAAAAAAGTTGTTACTTTGTGGGGAATCTAGAAATGATTAGACTAGGGCACTTGTAAGTGAGCAATACTATCTTTACACTTCAATTTACTATTGAAAATAATGCACAGCGAGTCAACTTTATCCACTTTGTTTAACATTTGTTCTCGGCAAACTTGAACTTTCTAACATGATTAGCACCAGTTTACCTTCTAGTGTATGATTCTTTTGCTGAGCTACTGCCTTATTTTTAAGTGCTCACCAGTGTAAACAACTTAATTATGTCCAGGATGTTATCAAAGATCAAGTAGCTAACATGTATCTTTGGCCTAAGACCCTGGAAGTACCAATTCTCGATCCAGCAAAGTACGGTGACTCTGAGACATTACGAATCTCATAATGTGTTTTATGCTGCATTATGTTTGTATCTTAAACACTTTAATCCTTTTGTGACTTGAAGAGCCATGAAGCGGCCTGTTGGAATTCTTCATGTCAAAGTTTTGAGGGCAATGAAGCTGAAAAAGAAAGATCTAATGGGTGCATCTGATCCTTATGTGAAATTAAAGCTTACCGAGTCAAAACTTCCTTCCAAGAAGGCCACAGTGAAGCATAATAATTTAAATCCTGAATGGAATGAGGAATTTACTATGCTTATAAAAGATCCTGAATCACAGGCACTTGAGGTTAATGTTTATGATTGGGAACAGGTATATACTTTCTGGCACGATACCTTCTCACTTGTACTCTTTTTTGTGGGGGAAAAAAAAATCTCAGCTCATTATCCCTTTTTGCAGGTTGGGAAACATGACAAGATGGGAATGAATGTAGTTCCTGTCAAGGAACTAACTCCTGATGAGCCAAAGGCTATGACACTAACTCTTTTGAAGAACCTGGATTCAAATGACGTTCAAAATGATAAGGAACGTGGGCAGATAATGGTAGAATTAACATACAAGCCTTTCAAAGAGGAGGATTTGCGGACAGATTTTACTGAATCAGGTACCGTACAAAAGGCTCCAGAAGGTACTCCACCTGGTGGAGGAGTACTTGCGGTTATAGTTCATGAAGCTCAAGATGTTGAAGGAAAACACCACACCAACCCATATGCGCGTATACTATTTAGAGGAGAAGAGAGAAAAACCAAGGTACAGACTTACCTTCTTTTGGATGTTCATTTGAATGCTTTGCTTTCAGTTTTGAACTATAGTTGGCTTTTATGTTTATTGAATAGGCATATTCACTTTTGATTTTCTATCTGAAACTGCTTAGTGGGGACTTTTGTGGACTTGAAATGAAAATCTTCTTCTCTGATAATTATTTCAGTATGCTTACTTAGGAATTCATCTACAAGGCTTTAAAGTACAGTTATGAAATTTTTTATGTCAAAGATTGATTGTTTGTTGAAAACTTTTCTATTCTATTAGCAGCGAGTATTAATAATTTGAGACTGCAACTATGCTCAACAAGAATATTACTGATTAAATCTCCACTAAGCTTCTTTTTATTGGCCTCTGGTGCAGCATGTCAAGAAAAATAGAGATCCAAGGTGGGAAGAGGAATTTACATTTCCTTTGGATAATCCTCCAGTGGAGGATCGGCTGCATATAGAAGTATTGAGCGCTTCATCAAGGATTGGGCTATTGCACCCTAAGGTATTGTAGTCACAAGTGCTAATTTTTGGATGGTAAAGCCAAATAAAACCTTTTTCATGGAATGTTTATCGTTAAACAAACATGTTTAGAACCTTTATTGATTTTAAATCAAGTCCTTCAGGAGATATAAACTTGACTTTTAGATAAGACAATTTACAAATTACATGCTAGAACAAGTTTGCACACGAGGAGCCTCACATGTGCTTCTCCCTATTGACCAAGTTAGCCTTTAGGGACAGGTAATATGTAGGTGGAATCGGATTATGAAAATCTTTCAGTTTGTTGAGTCATGGAAGTACCATATTTTTACTTTATGGCAGTGAGAATATTTCTGACTCTGAATATGGATCTGTCAAGTATTTGTTTAGGACAATCCTATTTTTATGTATGACAAAAGTCTGATTCGGTTTTAGGTCAACATGTGAGGCTCATCTTATCTTCAAGCTTTTGTTGATGCCTTCTGTTTTTCTACTTAGAAAAGGGTGTTTTTGGGATGTCATCGTTTCATTTATGCTTCCGTTACTGCTAGTTTACGAAAGATGCAGCTAGCTGCTAATGATCAATTGTTTCCAAATCAGGAGAGCTTGGGATATGTTGACATCAGCCTCTCTGATGTGATTAGCAACAAAAGGATCAACGAGAGGTTCCATCTGATAGATTCCAAGAATGGACGGATCCAAGTTGAGCTGCAGTGGAGAGAAGCAGCCTAAGCACAAGACAGCTTTGTTTCTCCCTGAAATTCACTAACATTGTCTTGATTTCTGTTTATACTTTACAGTGGTGATAATATGAGCAGGGCTCTCATTTTATTTTCTTCAAGAAGCTTTTATCGGTATATCGGTATATTTTGTTAGTTGCACAGGGAAAGAAGTGAATGGTTTTCAGGACTGAGGGTTTTGTTGTTGTTGTTGTTGTTTTTGCTTCAATTTAAAAGTGGAGAAACTGAGTGATTGTGCCATATGTTCTGTTTGATTGTATTGAGTGCTTGAACTGTGGTATATTTTGTCCAGAGAAATTGGATTCTGGGAGGTAAATCATCTATTGGCGGTTTTCTTTTTAGCTAAAGTCTAGTAAATACTTCATAGTTAACTATTTTTGGCATAACTTAACAAGACTTTATATGGACAAAAGTCTGTTTTTCCGAGAAAAATTCCCGATCCATCATTCCTTCCACCTAACCGCGGCTAAACTATTCTTGAATTCTATTTTGAATTCAATGGTGGTGATGATTACCCAGGCTTGTTCGTTATAGGTTTTGGGTGTCAAAAATAATTTTAAAATTCAAATCTTGTTTGGCGTCAATCTAAAAGTTGTTTTTTGACTTTGGGTTTTCAGAAGAAGCTTTTCACGTATGGCCTTGAAAACACAACTGCGCAAACTTTAGGCAGAAAAAAAAAAAAAAAAAAATGCCATCGCTTTGCCGCTCAAACTTGAGATGGAAAAATCACTCCTAATTATTTTGCTCCGCAAACTTGATTAGAATAAAACTCTCATATTTTCGAAAGCCAATTTTCAACTTTTGTTCGTTTGCATATTTTTGAAAATGACGAAATACAAAAACAACTGTGAGGTTTGTGATAAAAACAAAATAAATCTCCAATTTTAAAAATGTACAAATTAAACTTTTACCAATTTTTTTGACAAAAATATTCTTAAAGATGCAATAAACATATCATTTTTTCCCTGAACCATGACCTTTATCTAGCCTTATACTCTTTCTGTCCCACTCAAAGAGTCCACTTTCAAGAAAAAATCTTGTCCCATTTAAAGAGTTCACTTTGAATTTATTTACATTACATACTCTTACTAATATAACAATGTGTGGTTCACAATTAACCCTTACTTCTAAAGGAAGGATATAAGTGAAAAATATTGTGGTAAATTACTTAATTTAAGTGTTGTACCTCACAACCCATAACAAGTTGTACACATTTCAAAGTGGACTCTTTGAGTGAGACGGAGGGAGTAATATTTCATCATCTTCTGCAAAGATTCACAAAACAATGTTCTCTTGGTCCCGAACCAATTTAGTGGAGAGCCCTCTGTTCTTTGGAAACCACTTATCCTTGGCACAAAAACAATTTAATGTTGTTGATACTTCTGGGATATCCTAGTGATTTACACTTCTGCTGCTGTTAAGATTCCTAACTTTGTAAGGATCAAACCCACTCAAATAGATGATATTGCTGTGTTGAGGAGGATGCGTACAATTAATTCAAGGTTGAGGTTCACTGGACTCCTACTTCGCCACCGCTCCGTCCGAATATCAAATTTTGAAATCTACGTTCTCTCCACTAAAGCTAACGGTTAAGGGAAACCAGGATGAAGATGAGTTAAAAATGATATGTTTATTGTCAAAAAATTGTATACGTTTTAGTTAAAGGTTTAATTTGTATTTTTCAAAAGTTGAAGGTTTGTTTTTGTATTTCGCCATTTTGAAACCTGTTTTCGAAAACTTATTTTCCAAAGCATTCCTTAAAACCTGATAACGAATAGACCTTAAAATACAATTTTTTACCCAGTTAGCCGTAGCTCAGTCCGGGATCATGAGCCACCCTCGCGGCTGAGGATGCTGTTCGAAGATAGCGTTGAAGTCTGTAGTTGCCATGGGATTCTTTTCCTGGTTGGGGTTGTGAATAGGAAAGAGTTCATGTTTTTATGGAATCCCACTACAAATACAAACCGATTGAGGGAGATTCCGTCTCCCTGTTCTTCACAATTGTCTTCAGATTTTGAGTCTTATTCCGTGAATGGATTCGGGTATGATTCTTCCACCCAAGACTACAGAATTGTCAGAATAGATAACACGAGAATCAAGTTCTGGTCTTTAGTTCCGGGACCAATTCAAAATACGGGTGGTTACTTAACGGGTTGGGTTTTAATTGCCAGGCCTACAAATGGGGAAATATTGGGCCTAACCGAATCTTTTTGGTGTGGGCTGAAAGAGAGCCCAACTAAACTTCTGACGGAACAACTGATTAATTGGGCCAGTGCTTATGCCGTACATCCTACGTAGAGTCAAAAAGAGTGAAGCCCAATCAAAAGGACAAAGATAAAGGATACTAAAAACAGTTTTTTCAATTTCAGTTTGAAATGTAGTACCTTGTGCAGGAAGAGTTGTACAGCGTGAGTATATCGTCTACCTGTGGCTGGCACTACCCAAATGGTTCGTCAACATTGCATTGCGTGCCTGCTTCTGCCCACCAATTATCATCTAATCCACTGAAACCTCGACAGGAGTGTGGGAAAGCAGACTTTCGCGGCGGCGAGCAATGGCGAAGGCGTTGGTGGTGGACGCAGACTACCTGAAAGAAGTCGACAAGGCTCGCCGGGACTTGCGCGCCCTAATCTCCAGCAAGAATTGCGCACCTCTCATGCTTCGCTTGGCGTACGACTTTCCTTTTACTCTTTTCAACGTTTGATTAATGGAAGTGTAATTTGACTGAGCTGAAGTTGATGTTTCTTCTATGCTAACTCTGGTTTCCTCTGCAGATGGCACGATGCCGGAACTTACGATGCCAGCACCAAGACCGGTGGTCCTAATGGTTCCATTAGAAACGAGGAAGAGTATTCTCACTCCGCTAATAACGGCTTAAAAATTGCGCTCGATTTATGCGGTAATTCTCTTTGTTTCTTTACTTCAATTTATTTTTCTTAGTTCTAATTTGATTATTATCTTATTCTTATGATGGATAATATAGTGAGAAGAGGACAGAAACCTATGCTTTCGGGCTATATATCTGTTGTATTCGTTGTTCAAATATGTGTTTCTTCAGCAGTTATTCTTGCACTCAGGAGTTGGAATTTGGATGGTTATGGTTTGGATGCTAATATGATGCTTTTTTATGATAAAGCAGTAGTTAATGTGTGAGCGAGTATTGCAAGATCATTCTGCCGTCACTGATTGAAATATGGAATTATTCATCACAGAGCTTTCAGTTCTAACCTCTGGAATCAAACTGTGCCTAGTTTAGAGTGTTCTGTGTTAGTTACTGGCTAGCTATAATGTTTGATGGTTCTGTTGCGCTCTTCAAGCTTGTAATGATTTGTCATTTGTTGTTTTCTTTGTAGTAAGATAGACTGTAGGAAAAGTTTATTGTGAGATTATTTCTAGTTCTCCTGGGACTATGTTTTTTTTTTTTTTTTTTTAAAGTTTTTGTGGGCAAACATGATGGATTTCGGTGATTGAGATTGAAGGTTGTGCTGTGTCATTCTTATGATTTCTGTTTCACTCTTAGTGAAACCATTCTTTGTTTGATTACAGAGGGAGTGAAGTCTCGTCATCCGAAGATTACTTATGCTGATCTATATCAGGTGATTGTTTACATCTTATTTCAAATCTGTAGTTTGTTTCCTTGGAACTGGATGATGACAAGGAAGTTGGCACGTAGTAGGTGGAACAATGCCTTTTCCATGGGCTGAAAGAATTTTTTATAATACACCGAAAATTGAAAACATGGTCGTTGAGAATCTGGAAAATCCTAGGTAGTTGGGCTGAACAATTTGCCCATGGCACAACTGTCAAAGAGTGAAAGAAAATCTCCACTCCATTATAATTGATTGAAACCAAAGATCTGGCATCTCCTGCCTCCAATCTACACATTCTTATACAAAACTTATAAAGCTTGGCGATAAGCAATGTCAGTTAAATATCTATTGTCTAATTAATCATGGAGATAAAATCCAGAGCTGACCTCGGATACTGTTAATTGTGAATTCAGATTTGAGTAAGAGTGGATGAAGAGATACTATTTTCTCCATTTCAATATGATGCTAAGGTTCAGCTCTGATGTTGTTGTAATTTGCGATACAGATGCATGAATGCGGTGAATAATCGCTTTTAAGATGTTCTGGAGGTTGTATGTTGCAAGATAGATATGATTTTCAGGAATTTCGGATTGTTTAGACTAATGCATTAACCGTAGTTCAGTGGAGTCTTTCACACTTTTGTCGGATGTCTAATTGTGGTTGGTTGGCAAGGTTTGTGTTATGGAAAAATGAACATGAATGGATAGAAAAACATTTTATCCTGGCACTTGTAATCTATTTTATCCTGTTGCTTATTATTTCCAGCAGCTCTATGAATTAGGACAATAGGAATGGATCGACAGCTATATCAATCAAATTGTTTCACTCTATAATCCCATTGCTTCTGTAGCTTGCTGGTGTTGTTGCTGTTGAAGTTACTGGTGGTCCAACCATTGATTTTGTCCCTGGTAGAAAGGTATACTTAATTCATTTCAGACAAGGAAATCTAAAATGTTATCTGCCATCGATCACAGTGCTGGTTCACGTTTGAAGCTATACTTGCGTCATGCTATTTCTTTTTCTGTCTACAGGATTCAAAGATTTCCCCAAAGGAAGGGAGACTGCCTGATGCTAAGAAAGGTTGTTGAATTCACTTATTCCCGATCTACAATATCAGGCTGTTTATGCTTTTCTAGAAATCAGCTTTTTGAATCATGCATTTGCAGTTAATCTTAGTATTCTCTTTGCTGGTTCCCTTAGTTGTTACTTATAATTAACGTGTACTATATTGCTAAGTCTTATTGTTTTGAGTTTGGTCTGCTGCTTAAACAGTCAAATCATATTCCTCTCGTCCTCTTCATGTTGGTAACGTGGAGCATATCTTGAGTGATTTGTTTGAGGAAGAGTGCAATTCTTTTTATTTGGAACAATGGTGACGGTGCATTTCAACTTATTTCGTGTTCTTTTTTTGCACATTGCGGTGATCATTATTGCTGTATTCTTGTTATCATTGTGTCCATGTGGTAGTTTTGAGGTTAGTTTCTGGGGAAAAAATTATGTCAATGAAGTATGAGAGAAGCTTCTTATTTTAGGTAGTGTTCAAGATTAACATCATCTTAAAAGTTTTGGAAAGTTACCCCGGAATCACCAGAGGTTTTAATGATAGCTTCTCTCATGACTGTTTAATAGCAGCTATATAATTTATATCTTATTCTTTAATTTGTTGACGTTAGGTGTTCCGCATCTGAAGGACATCTTCTATCGGATGGGTTTGTCTAACAAAGATATTGTGGCCCTATCAGGTGGCCACACTCTGGTAATCTTTATTGTTTAGTTGAAGATAAGTTATTTGGCAATGGCATACGGAGTAAAAGCACCATTTCTCTCATAGGAAACGAATAAGTTAAAACCTTTCTTCTGCTGATCACGTCTGCAACAAATGGTTACAGTTCATTATGCTGTTTGTCTTTTAGGGAAGGGCACATCCGGAGAGATCAGGATTTGATGGTCCATGGACTTCGGAACCACTAAAATTTGATAATTCATATTTTGTGTTAGTACTAATCTCTGTTGGCAAATTGATATATCTTCTTGTTTCATGTTAAAGCAAATTGGTTATGTTCTTATGTTTTTGACAGTGAGCTGCTTAAAGGAGAAAGTGAAGGGCTGCTGAAGCTTCCAACTGATTTAGCATTATTGGAAGATCTTGAATTTCGCAATTATGTTGAGCTTTATGCAAAGGTAGTATAGGTTGTTTAAACTGAAGAATTTTAGATTATCAGCCTATCATCGTTGGGAGTGTGAAGTGAATTCTGAGTTTTTGCATCTATATGTCAAAAGTTATTTGATATACTGATCACAGTATGCCTATGCCTGGTTAGGGATTACTGGTCTAGCTTCTATTTCTAATTTGGGTGGCCATTTTGAGAGTTGATTAATTGAGTTTTAGGATCTCTGTATACTGATAATTTATGCTCATTTCTATTCTGCATTCATTAATCTCTCAAACTGAAACTCATAAAGATTAGAGGTTATCTTTTAGTTAGATTTGTATGTTGCCAGAATTGAACGAGAGTTAATATTTAACAATAGTTAGAATAGTGTTGTAGAACAACTGCTAGTTTGATGAAAATAAGAATTAATGTAGACTTGCTAGACTTTGTTTCTTATGAATGTGCATGCAAGTTGCCAGGCGACAGACTAATGTAGTTAAACTGATTGTTAGTTAGTACATCTTGGATTATTATTTTTTCTTTTTTAAGATTTGATCTGAATCTTTCTTGCTTAAGTTTTGGACTTTATACATTTAGATCAGCACTATAGTATGGTTTCAATTATAATTTTCTTGGAGCAGCATTGATGTTCAGAACTGGAGTTATAATATCTTAAATTTCATGTTGTTCCAATTGCACTTATAATATGTGGAAAATCTGCAGGATGAGGATGCCTTCTTTCGAGATTATGCTGTATCGCACAAGAAACTCTCTGAGCTAGGGTTCACACCGTCTTCCAGCTCCAAGGCAATCATTAAGGACGGCACCGTGTTGGCGCAAAGTGCAGTTGGAGTGGTGGTTGCAGCAGCTGTTGTGGTCCTGAGTTACTTGTATGAAGTCCGAAAGAAAGCCAAGTGATGGATCATTACTCCATTTCCAACGCGGGTAATCGACATTTGGCATTGGCATTGCGCTTTAATTTCCTAGATCTTCTACTATAAATAATACAGGTGATCTGAACTGAACTGAACTGAACTGAATTACAAGAAAGATGTATAAACTAAGAAACAGCTTTTATGGTACACACAAAAGAGTGGAGGTGGACAGGTCCTCTTTTACTATTCTTTCTTTTGTGATCTGTTCTTGAATGGACATTCAATCCACAAAAAAAGATGATTTAAAGCTGAAAAATGTGTGGTCATTTTTGAAGATGGCATCTTTGTATTTCGTGTGTTATCCACAAAAATTGAGATGTTGACAAAACAAAACAAAAACAAATTATTGGATAAGTTCACTGATCTCCTCGCTTTCTATACTCAGTCCCCGTATTTATAGGCTCCATGTGCTAATAATTGAGCAATCCATTTCTTTTGTTTGTACCTAACGTTGTCAGGATGGGTCACTGGTCTTAACTCTTCCCTCCACTGATTTTATCACTTGATTTGAATCTCAGTTTTGGGCATTTTGATTTCGTGAAAAAAATCTCTTTTCAAAACATATGATAAAGAACATAGCCTCACAATTTAACATCTTCCCTCTTTGCAACATGAATATGGACAACTCATATTTTAACATCTTGATTTAGAATTTTGAAAAAAAGAAAGAGGGAAAGAGAGAACAAGACGGAAGACACTTCATGGCAATGGATCTTCCCTGGAAAATTGCAGGACTTGTTCGGCTCAGTTCCAAACTTTAGACTTGTTACAGATTAGCTAAAGCTGCATGGGTGTAATCAAATAGTTTGTCATATGCATTTCATTCAATTTTTGTAAGAGAATGATCAACATACCAGTCAAGAACTGCATACACTTCGTACAATGTCTTTGTTCACGATACTATTTCGCAAGGGTAAAACTCATTATGTTCCCTCTTTGTAAGTAATTAATCCCGTTAAACCACTTAATCGGCTGTTATAAAACAAAATAAAAAACAGAAAACAAAGGTAGATAGTTGGGATATGGATGTCTGCATCAATAATTTAGGGAAGAACTAAAAAGAAGGGGATCCAGGGAAGAATACAATTTGTGGGGGTGATAGGTTTAGGACAAAGGACAGAGACTTCATATATTTTGGTAAAAAGAGGGAGGGTGGGGTTCCTCACATGGGTAGGGGGTGGGGTAGGGTAGGGTAGGGTAGAGAGAGGAAGAAACCAAAGAGGTAGGTAAAGGAGAGGGGATTTTTTTCTTCCTTTTCTATTAGGTATGTATGGGGGACATCCCCACGTACACACACATTCAAAGACTCTTTAAAATTAAAATCTCTCTTACCTAAAACACATGATATCCACGAGCTACCTTAGTTGGCTCTCACACCTTCTTGTTTTCTCAACTAATTCCTGGGCATTTCTTTTAAGATCCTTGTCCACACACACCCCACCCTCATCCCCTCATCTTCATCTTCTTTGGATTTAGATTTGGATTTTGGAATTTTTATTTTATTTTTTGTATATTTAATGTTGAGAAAAGATTGGTATATGTCTCAATTATTTATGATTTTCTGTTGTTGTTGTTGGGATTAAACGCATGTGAAGATCGTCCAACGATGCATGTTAATTATTATCAAAACAATTATTGAAAGTTCGATGTTATTATCAGATCAATAATTATAATTGAAACAAATTTGTATGTAAATACATGTAAATTTACTCTGATTTTTGTTTGTTTAACAAATTATTACTTTAACATATATAATCGATTTCACACAATCACATAGCTAAAAGGTGTTATAGCCAAGGTATGTTAAAAGATTTTGGCTTTGAGGAGACCAGGTTTGAATCATGACAACTCTCAAGTGTAATGACACCATTTTCATGCGTATATATATAAACGGTAACGGTCCTCCCTGAATCAACATTTCCCCTCCTCAATGGCCCCCAATTGTTGTTTTGTCAGGAGTTTCACCCCGAGTTGTATGAGACATATTAATCATAGCTGGACGAATTCTAGTATCTTTTCTTAAAAAAAAAAAAGAAAAAGAAAAAAAATGTGTAAATTGGTATGTAAACACACGTAACCCTAAAACCCTTAAAAATCTCATTTGAAGCAAACACAAGTAAAATTACCTTGATTTTCACGTATTTAATAGATTATTACTTTGACGATAACATTAGCTGAATAACTTCACGCAATTACATAATTACAATAAAAGAAGGTGTGGAATTTGTTGGAAATGGGAATTATATAACTTGGAGGACATTCGTATAATTAAAGAACTAGTTGTCCATTCCTCTTAAAAGAAAGCAATTATTTCAAGCGGGCAAGGAGAGGTAGCTACCACATGATACTTTTAGCCAAAAAAAATGGTTGGGATTCATCAACACCTGTACTTTCTATTTCGGAGTTGTTGGTTTGTACACTCTCCTTTGGCTCTTTCATTTGGCTATAGCTTTCCCTTTTCGTCTTTTACAAAAACACAAGAAGAATTGAGAGTAAACGCTTATTATCAACTGATTGAATAATTTTGTGATGGGATTGCGTTCGTGGATAAATATACATATGATATAGATAGGGGCATCATGTAGAGATAAGTGAGAGTGAGATGAGAAGGCAATTGAATTTGGTTGGAAAAAAGTAGCAGAAAATCACCAAACAAAAGCTTTAAATCCACCAAACTCAAAGCTGGGCGGGACTTAGGAAAAGGACCGGTGAGTGCCGTCTCGTTGCAGCAGCTGTGAGAGTGAGCCATATCCGCCGGCTGGCATGCCCGATAGCACCAACACCAAATTAAATGCAAAGAGAGACAGTTCCATATCAAATCGGATAATAGCGAAAAATCGTCTTTCACATCTCATCTTCGATCCTCGAATCAAATGAACTTTTCAGTCATTCGTTCCGTTCCGAAGGTGAAGTACATTGTCTATATTATCCGTCACATTTTATCAAATGAACTGTTTATATGTCGACAATCAATTGAATTAATTTCGGATAAAAGACCCAAAAAAAAAAAAAAAAAATCAAAAGAAATCGATCTAGTTTGAGGGGCGTAACCAGTGGCGAAACATAGTGGGGGCCCACAAGAATTTTTCTTTTTAATAGGTATATTTATGTTGGCCTCTCTAATTTACTGAGTTAAGTTCCGTCACTGGACGTCACATTGTGAAAAAGTAGGTAAATAAATGCAAACAGATGAAATTGTTGATCGATCAGCAAGTGGAAAGTAGAGAGGTAAAGGGACGTCTCTTTTTTGCAATTTTCTTCTTTATTTGGTAATTTTTTGGGTGTTAATTAATTTTATTTCTCTCTCAAATCATTTAATAATGGAAGGAAGGCATGAGTAAAGTTGATTTGGTTGAAGTTGAATTAAGTTAGGCATCGTGATTCACAGGCACAAGTAGTTTTCGTAGCTTTCTATTGCCCTCCCGATAGGAATCAAGCAACCACCCCGCCATCCATACCCTAATCCCTTTATCCTATATGGTGGGCCGGGTTTGCCTCCGAGACCTAATTACTCGAGTTATGATCCTTGGTTCACCGTAGGAGCATCACTTTCTCGGACAAAAGGTAGAGACGGACGCAAAGGACCAGTGGACAATCTCATGTTCGCCTTGCCTAGTGACATGGAAGGAGCGACGTACTCCTACTTCTTTAAAATGCTAAACTCATCTTCATAATAAATAACTCTCTTTTACTAAATTCTCTCTAGCTTCACTAAATTATCTCCATGTCTAACTACTAACTTTGGCATCGGAGTTTAACTGGAGGACTTCATCTACTAGTACAAGTACTGAAGATAATAAATCGGAGCAAATTGGACCTGAAATACCCTTACTAGCAAACCACGCTTCATCACCATATGTACACATATATGTCGCTGTAATAAAACATGACACTTTTATCGAAACAATATGAAAAAACGTAATTGTGTGTTGATAAACGGTGAGTAAATTATAAATTATCTAAGTTGATTACGAGAACAAACTGATTTTCTAGATGTTAAAATGTATGCGGGAACACGATATTTTGATATTAATTAAAATTAACAGCCTCTAGTATTACTGTAAAGTTCACCAAGTGGTTGGTACATCATTTCCTGAAAGAATTTTTTGAGATTTTTTATCGTGTGTATCATTTTCCTATATATATATATATATATATATATTCTCGAAGAAGTTAATTAGAAGTAGTAATTAATAAAAGAATTTTTTGAGATTTTTCATCGTGTGTATCATTTTCCTATATATATATGTATTCTTGAATAAGTTAATTAGAAGTAGTAATTAATAAATAATTTAACATAATAATAATAATAATAATAATAGTACGTAGTCATAATTAGGATGGAAAGTGAACAATTAATGATTAGCTTTTTTTTGGGTACCTTCTCATCACTAATTAACTTAACAACTCTAACGCTGCCGCCTAATTCATTAAACTTGCACCACAAGGTTACGTTGCGGGGAAAGGAAAAAAAAAAAAAAAAAAAAAACTACACAAGAGAAGTGGAAGGTGAACCAAAGCCCACGTACAACCACAACCACAAAAATCAATCTTCCTCTCTATCATTTCCCTTTGTCCTCCCCAATAATTAAATAAATTATATATATATAGGTAAAGCTCTTTTTTAGGAATATCTATCAATCTATACCTTGAACCAACTTCCCAACTCTACTCTTCTAGAAGTTCCATTCCACCACCTACATCAATCACATGATTTCTATATAACTTACTTTTTTTTTTATATATAATACAACCGTACACGATGTCAAGATATGATCCATATAGTCGACCTAATACCGTTGATGTGAATTTAAAAGTGAGATTGATCACATGTTTTATTTAATACAACACATTTACTCGTGACTAGTCATTCATAGTAGACTTGAAACCGTCATTCATTCTTCAGGATCATTTCTCTTTCTCAGGGATCATATTCAGACTCTTGGTCATCGGCTCTTTCTGTGACTTAAAAAAGAAAATACAATAATAAAGATGAAGATGTGGTGCAACCACCCAGATTAAGTTATAACATGATGTTCTGGTAAGAAAGAATAAAAATGGCCAAATCCCACATGGACAATGGGCAACCCAACTAACCGAATTAAAATACCCCAAAAAATCACGCCTTCTTTCTAATTAACAACTTTTTGCTGCACGTTATTTAACTATTAATTAAGACACAAATTAATTAAATTCAGAATCTTTCAAATAATTATTCTTGTTAATTAATTCACCCTAATTATAATTAATTAGGAAATTTTAAAAAAATTTATGATCGATCACCAGAACTTGTCCTGTTTAATTTAGACTTTATTACCAACTCTGTTGTTTTTGTTTCACAAATAGTTAACAAGGAAACAACAAAAGGACTGAGTAGGTTGCGCACAAGAGAGGCACCAGATTCCTCATTTAAAATTAATTAACTTTAATATTTAATCATATCTATATAAGTTTTAATGAGGTAATACTACTATTTATTAATTAATTAATTATTTAAATAAATAAGATTACATGTATAAATATGTTTATAAGTGACAGGACTGGTACAAGTGTAGTATCTAGTGTATAGGTAAGAGTACAATGTTGTTTGCTCTTTTTTATTATTATTACTTTTTTGAAAATAAAAAAAAATCTATTAACAACAACGATTGATAGAAGGGGCCAAGAAACACTTAATACAACTGATTACACAAAATAATTTGAGTTTGTGAAATTGCGACCATTTCAAAACTATTTTCTAACTTGAGATACGAAAATTAAACTCGTTTTTTGGTTAATGGAGTAATTAATAAACCTCACATAAATTTTTGCCTACACCAAAAGTATTATTTCATATTTGTCCCATTAAAAGAGTTAGTAGTAGTAGTAGTACCCGAATCATAAAGTATAACTCAAAACAAAAGTAATTAGGGTTAGGGAGGTGGGGGATCTAAAGACTTAGAGGCACACCACAAAATATGCATCAACCACATAATTATAATTTAATCTCAATAAAAAATGGACGTTAGTTACAACAACATAGTTAATTATGTATTATCTTACGTTAATTAATTAGACAAATAAAGTATGCATTTTCTGGTACCTGTCATGGGATTGAGTTAGGAAGATTAGTGAAATCAGCAGGGTTAGCCAGCTGCTATATTCAATTCTACCAAACTAAATATATATTACAAGTACTAATTAGTCATAAAATTCTAGTAGTTTTGTCGCATTTTTGTTGAAATATTAATGAATTTTATAAAATTAATAATCGTAAATTCGGTAATTTCTCATGTTTCATTAAATGAGCTTTTTAGACTTTCATATTGAAAATGAAACAATGATTTTAGTAGATATACAAAATCTTTTGATTGAAAATGTTCGTTTTCAATGTGAAAGATTGCTAGTCTTTGATGCATGAATTTGAACTGAATGTGACGTAATAATTTGGACATGTAATCCTTACACGGCAAACCAGAGTAGATCACAGTCGCATAATCTCACACACATGACACACTTTCCTTCTTGCTTACCTTTGTTTGGCTAAGCTCTTTTTACTACTTTTTTTAGTTTAGTGCCATACTTTACACCTACCTGAAGTTAACCCTTTTGTTAATATTTGTCACTCTTTTTTCTTCTTCTTCTTCTTGGTCCCATTATTATTATTTCTGCAAACCATATGATGATGCTACTAATATCATCAAAAACAAAACAAAAGGAAAGCTTGGCCCCACCACCCCCACTACCCCCCCTCTCAAACCTATCTCACCAACTCGCATCTAGAAGCTCTCTATTTTTATTCATTTCTTTACTCTCTGCACTCAGCCCCCACGCCCCCTCCCCCACCCCATCCTATCCCCTGCCCCAGCCCCCCACCCCCCAATAGTGAAAGATTGATAGAAATAGAGTCAAAACTCAAAAAAAAAATGCTTATAAAACCCCACCTTAACTTCTCCAAAAGGCCGGCCTTGATGCTCAAACCACCACCAAGGCTATAGCTTAACAATTCTAACTACAAAAACAGAGGGAAAAAAAACTCAAAACAGTTTTGGATATATATAGAAGCTATAACAGAAAGTGGAAAATCAAGAAGAGAAGAAGAAGCAATTTATAGAGAAGATGGGAAGGTCTCCTTGTTGTGAGAAAGCTCATACGAACAAAGGTGCATGGACCAAAGAAGAAGACGATCGCCTCATCGCCTACATCCGCGCTAACGGCGAAGGCTGCTGGCGATCCCTCCCCAAAGCCGCCGGACTTTTGAGATGCGGTAAGAGCTGCCGCCTCCGGTGGATCAATTACCTCAGGCCCGACCTCAAGCGCGGCAACTTCACTGAGGAAGAAGACGAACTCATCATCAAACTCCACAGCCTCCTCGGCAACAAGTAAGTGTGTGTATATATATATATATATATATTCATTCATTTACTTTTTACCGTGTCAGTTGTATCTCGTTACTCATAAACAGTTGTCCTGTTTATTTAGGTGGTCTTTGATAGCCGGAAGATTGCCGGGGAGAACTGACAACGAGATCAAGAACTACTGGAATACACACATAAGAAGGAAACTGTTGAGCAGAGGAATAGATCCCACTACTCATCGCCCCATCAATGGCGATGCCGCCGCCGTAGCCGCCGCTGCGCAAGAAGTCAAAACCATTTGTTTCAGCAATTCTTCAACGACAACTGCCGTTATTAATCGTCCCGAAGCAGTTGAAGATCGAGAAATGATGATGAATATTATTGTGAAAGAGGAAACCAACAGCAACGGCAACGCGAAGAGCCCACATCGGGAAATCATAAGATGTCCGGACTTGAATCTTGACCTCAAAATCAGCCCACCTTATAATCACCATCAACAGCTGCAGCAAGATCTCAAGAGTACAACTCATAATGCTGGTGGTACTACTACTGCTACAACTACAACTTCTGTGTGCTTTCCATGCAGTTTGGGAATACAAAACAGCAAAGAGTGCACTTGTGAGAATCATATTCATTTTCATGGAAGAAAAAGCAACAACAGCAGCAGCAACAAGAAGATTAATGGCTATGATTTTTTGGGGTTAAAGGGCAGCACTGTTTTGAATTTGGATTACAGAAGCTTGGAGATGAAGTAAAAAAAAAAAAAAAAAAAATGATTCACAATTTGAGAGGAGAAAATAGGAGAAAGAGGAGTTTGGTGGTATTTAATTCATCAAATCTTTCTGAATTTTCTCTCTTAATTTCTTTGTGTTCATTATGTTTATTAATGTACAATTTAATTAATTAAATTAGCAATTAAAGACCAGCTGCTATGTTTTGTACATATATATTGACATTAATTTGAGTACCTATATATATATATATATATATATGAAAAACATTTTGCATTTCTTTAACTCCAGTTTCATTTATTAGTTCTTATCTGGGATATCCTTTTAATTGCATTTGAACAGTAAAAGAGTATATATACTCATTCCGTCTCGATAAATTAAATAGTCGTATTTAAAATTGTATTTTAAAACACGTAAATAATTGTGCCTCTGAACTATTTCATTGGGATATAATTAAGTTTTATATAATTGCAATTTAATTATGAGAAAATAGTAAACTTAAAGAAATCTTTCACATAAAATTAACCACAGTTTGAGAGACGAATAAAAATCAAATCACGGACAACAGGTGATAGCCCGAAGCTGTCCATATGTATAGCTAAATAATTTATTAGTTATGATATATCTTATTTTTCTTTTTTCTTTTTTTTTGGTTCTATGAGAAAAAGATAAAAACCACTAGATTAATTGCCTTTTATGTTTGCTTAGACATTAATTTGATATTAATTTAATTGTGTGATCATGAGAATCGAAAATTAAAACTTTAATTTCTTTGCATGGGGTAGAAAAAATTTTGGAAAATAAACTAGCAGAGTGAAAATCTTAGTAACTGATGTCGTATTATACGATACAAGTCATTTGACCCTCTAATTTTTAAGTATTCAATAAAACAAAATTACGTGATTGTCACGTCAGCCGCTAATTATAAAGATTCATTCTAATATTTACTGTGTGTATCATTACTCAAAATATAATTGGAAAAAAAAAAGGAGCAAATTTTCTTTTTGCCAAAATCTCTGGCTGGCCTTGTGAGTGTTATCTTTTTGGGCAGTACCTAAAGTTATAATTGCATGGTTCCAAATTAATAGTAAATATAAATAATTAATTATATGTATTGAATTGGACATATATATATACATGCATGTGAGTTGATGAAAAAGAAATTGTTTTGTTTACTAAAAATTTAATTTCCCAGTTTTTGAGAGATTCTTTTTTTCCAAGTGACTTTTGTCTTCTTTGGAGGAAAAAGATTATAAGGGGGGAGACAATGGATAAGCTGTGAGAGGATGAGAAGAAAAGAGAAGAAAAGAGGTGGGTGGCTAACTTATCTCTATTCTTTCCCATGCATCCAAATGTTACAAATTAATTAATACTCATAAATCACCCGTAGTAAGCGGCGGCGGTGGTGCCTCAAGTATATTAGAGAAGCTCGATCGATCTGTAGTGTATATATATATATAGTGACTCGTGTGATTTGTAATTTAAGTACCCCAAAGTATGTGACATTAAATTTCTTTGTGGATTATCAAAAAAATAAAATTAATACTAATAAATTAAAAGAAGGAAATTAATTAGTTACATATATATATATATATAAATCGTTTTTCAAATTAATGAATATATTAATATTACATATCGTGTCTATTATTGATCATACATGATAACGAAATATGATCCACAAGTCTGATCTCACGTTATGGGACAAAAGATTGTTATTGTTATTCATCTCTCAATTTTAACATCAATTTTATACGATGGGGGGTGTATAATTATTGACATGTCTCAATAAATAAATATATTTTATATATTTTTTAATTAAAGTTTAACTTTAACATATAAAAATAAAAATAAAAGACAAAATAGATGAACTATATATATATATATAATTATTAATTAATTAGTGTGAATATATATGAAATTGGAATAATAATAATAAAATGCGTGAAGAAAATAATTAGCAGCAGCCACAGCCACAGAATCGCTAGTACAGCGTACCGTCCTTCTACCAACCCAACAATAATTATCATCAATTAGCCAACCATATTCACTATTTACATTAATGCCCCCACCTTTTATTTTATTCATCTTTCCATCTCTATCTCCTATCTAATTATCATTTTTACATTAATATTATACTCTATCATATACATAATAATTGCTACGTACGTACCCATCAATAAATTTAATTCGTGACATTTTTTTTTTTTTCCCAAAGGGATCAATAAATTATGTGTTTTGAAATGTGAGAATAGTATAATGTCGATGATGTTGCAGGAAGAATCCGAAACTAAAATTATTTAAAGGCTATTTTTAAATTTGACGAAAATAAGACTCTTTCAGATTGAGGGATTATAATTAAATGATTTAACATAATAGTCGTATTATTATTCCTAATTTTATTTTTCAACAAGAACAAATTGGTTGTTGGAGACCACAAAATATACAATTGAAATTGTTATGATTAATCATTATCATCAAGAGTTTAATTAATGAATTATTATCCCTTAACTAAGAGACACGTACCCTCCCATCATGCATGCATTAATTTCATTCCATTGGTTCCTTTCTCTAATTTCTTACCACATTTAGGCTAAATGATCTTATCAACTTAATTTCCATGTATGGCAACCATTTTTATTAGTTAGTCCGTCCGTTTCACTAGACAAGTCCACTTTATGTCACTAATGAAACAGAAGATCGTAATATTGTATATACGTATTACTTCCTCTGTCCTTAACAAGTGTTTCATTTAATCAAAAAAAGTTTGTTGCAGTTAACACAAAAACAATTGTATCATTACACTCTTTTAATTGGAGGGTCGGGTAGTATTGTTTTGAAAGTGAAACCTATCTCTCAATTTAATAATTATACTTATTTTAACATTAATTTGTGATTAATTAATATATAAATAGGATGTAACACATTGATTTGGGGTCGGCTAAAAATAAAATTAAAAAAGGTCCGTCAATGCAGTGGAAAAAGAACCAATTGGGAATCAAAACAGGACAAAAGTGCAAACGTAATGAACTTCATATTTTATTTGATTATAGCAGAAAGACAAGGAGAACAGACACATATTAAACTATTCAATTCAATTTAGCATATTAATTAAATGATCACTAATTATCTCATAATATAATTTTTATTTATTGAATTTATTTTTTTGCCCAACGCCTGGCTGCATACGTCACCATTAGATTTATTTGACAATAAATGTATGTTGCATGTTAGTTCACAGATTAGGTACAATTATGTGATTAGGAAAGGTCAAATTCAACTAGAATTTATATTAATTAAAAAGAGATTTTCTCCTCTCTTTTTTTTTTCTTTTGTTTTTTGGTAATACAGTGTCATTTATTTCAGTGAAAATATGTAATTTTTAATATTTCGAGACATTACAACTGTGTCGATCATTACAAAAATAAAAATCTTTCAAAGTGATAGAGAACCACTAAAAATGATTTTGTTAAAATGGTTATATGTACATATCATTCAAAATTGAAGTTAAAATTAGTGTAATTGGCTCTTATAGTATCTAAATTAACCTCCAAATTAAGCATATTTTATTATATTTGTATCGGCAACCGATTATCCACAAAAACGTCCAAAATCAGCCCTCACCTGATTCCGCCACTGGTAGGATTATTACTAGTAATAATAATAGTGCTTGTTGATATAAATAGTGCACCAAATTAAACTTTCTTCCCTACCATCGCTTTCGTGTTTTCAAATGTGTTAGGTAGGCATTGCCACATTATAGAAGCTTCCATAAGATATTTTATTGGGGGTTTCTTCACTTTTTTCCTCCTTTCACTTTCACTAAACCATAGGCAAAAAAAATATAATTTGTTTAACAAGACTTTTATCAACCCCACCTATTAAATTATTGCATCAATCTAGCTACCTGCTAGCTAGCTAGTATATGATCATTATATGTATTAATGGATCAAGTAATAATTATTAATTATTATGAGAGTGAAAAAATTCAGTGACTGATCAACGTAATATTACGTGGCAGTAAGAATTTTATAAGCGATTATATATGAGAGTGAAATTATTCAGTGACTAATGTCGTATCAGGTGACAATAACCGACTTCATAAACGATTAGGAGAATGAAAATTTTTCAGTGACGACTAATGTCACATTACGTGATGTGTGACGAGTTTCTTAGAGAGTTGTTTCGCACCTATGGGCAGATTTAGGGGGGTCCAGAGGGGTCTCAAGACCCCTCGAACCTTAAGGGTATGTAATGTAAATAAATTCAAAGTAAACTTTTTAAATGAGATAAAAAAAATTTTAAAAACAAATTATTTTAGTGAGACAGAGAAAATATTATATTATACTATATTAGTAGAGTAGTCCAACTCCCACCAACATCACAACACATGCAAGAAGACCCCTCCTCCTACAACTTCAACTTCCCAAAAGTGGACCCTTTGATCCACAATATATATCCTCTCCAAAAATAATGATGAACATGAACCACACCCCCACAACTTCACTCATATCATTCATTCCAGCAGCAATAAAATATGAAAATGATGCTTCATCTTTTTTCTTTTTTCTTTTTTCATTTTTTCTGTTTATTTATTAATTAATTAATTAATTAATTTTTTTGGCCTTTGATTTGATTAGAACGTACGGCTAACGCATATCTTCTACAAAAAAATGTTTTTTAATGATCATGTTTGACTTGTCCAATACTGTGGTGAAGATCTGGCTGGACCTAAATATATAAAAATAAATATAATTAGACAATTGTCATAAGAAAAACAAAAGGGGGAGAAAAAGAGTCATTCTTTTCTTTTTTGAATTTACTTTTGTCTTTGATATTGAAAGGTTTCAATTTCCTTGGCTTCTCTTGAAGGATCTAATATTTTTATTTTTATTTTCTTTTTTCTCATTAATTAATTTAGTCCATCCAATGTTAAACTAGCAAATCTAGAAGAGTATGCGTTGCTAATTTTGTAGAAATTAATACTTAGAAGAATACAAAATTAATTAAATATATTAGTTAAGAGACAATTAACCCAAAAAATGGGTCTAATTGGAATACTTCATTAATTTTTCCTTGGGATTAAATTTCGGGAAATACTAAAGTCCCGTTACGGAACCATTACATCATGAAATAATGGCCTATGATGGATTACTAATGCAAATGCATAGATCATTATTCTGCCATTGAATGGTTCCATCTAAGAACTATAGTCGGACTTTTAAATTTCAAGACTCTCTATTCATAACGTTCGGACTTTTAAATTTCAAGACTCTCTATTCATAACCTAAAAATGCACCCGATCTTTTTTATTTTTATTTTTAATTAAGACTATTTCATTATCTCATCAACTATTACATCGAAGGCAAAGGCTACGGGGAGGGGAAGAACGAAGTTGGAGAGCCACCTGCAGAATCCTGTCAGTCTGCGCTCTAAATAGATAGAATTAACAGAGTTAGGAATCGAATCTCCGACCTCTGGGAGGCTCACTATACGTCACAAAATGAGATTTGACAATCTCCCTTCATAGACCTCTTTTATATATAATAATAATAATAATAATAATAGTTAAAAAAATTCAGGTGAGTTGGAAAAAAAAAAAAAAGTTAGCTAGCTTTGGAGGGGGACGTGAGCTTAACCCAACTTCAACGGTGCAGAATTAAGCTCTAATTAATGATGTTTCAGTTATCCAAAAATAAATAAATAATAATAATAATAATAATAATAATAATAATAATTAGGGAGGAAAGTAATTAATAATATAAATGTCAAATCTTACTTTCGTTGTCCAATTTCCATATTAACGGGTGGTAGTTGGCAGCCCAGCTGACCTTCTTTCCTACTTATATATGGGTGTTCTTCTTCATGTGCATGCATGAGAGACTTTTGGGGCCCGCCACCCTTCCTTAATTCTAAGCCCAAAAGTGCTTGACTTTCTCTAGGGTTCATCAATCCTATATTTGCCAAAAAAAATTTAAAAATTAAATTAAAATTTAGCTTCTTTTTTTTTTTTTTTTTTTGAATTATCATTATTATATTTATCAGAGGGGAAGAAAGAAGTTGTCTACACTCTAAATAGGAAAACGGATGGAGGTAAGAACTGAACACCTAAACTTTGGGTGGTCATTTATGCCTCACAACTGTCCGTTAGGGAACTAACTCGTTCCTATTTAATAATAGAAGGATTATAATGTTCTATTAGCAATAAAAATAAAAATAGCACACTTTCAAGGGGACCAAAGTCACAACTAGTTTGACTGTTTCCCAACCCCAAAACACCAAAAAAAAGTTTTGACTTTAACATAGGCTAACCCAAAAGTTATTGGGTCAGCCTATATGCCTGTGGCGTTACAAATGGTATCAGCGGCCTTGGTTCCGGAGCTAAGTGCTACGTACAAGAGCCACCGTGCTAGACACGTAAGCCACCTTTATAGTCCTGTTCCAGGGGAGACTGGGCCAACTACTATACTGGGCCTTGTGAGGACGCAAGGGCCTGAAGGGTGTGGACCGTAACATCCCCTATCCCACATCGAAAAATTAAATAGTGGGTTACTTTTAAATAAGCCTAAGGCTTGTGGGCTACTAATAACTTAGCTTAAGCCTTTTGGGTTAGCGAGGAAGAAAGCCCAAAAGTTATTGGGTCAGCCTACATGCCTGTGGCGTTACAAATGGTACTGAAATAATTAATCTGAAAAGAAAAGCTAAAATAAACTTGTTAAAATGATTCACCTAAGCTTGGCTGCTCTTTATAATTGGGGGAAAAAATAAAAAATAAAAACACCAACAAAATCATTAATGATAAGATAAGAGATCAAGAAAAGACTACCACTATCTTCTTGTGTAGCTTCAGACAGACAATGTAAGATTCAGAAACTATGCAATCCTTTCCTCAATGCAGAGCCCAGTTGGACATTTGGTTGGATTTCTGTCATTCCCTGTAGGCTGTCTGTACTTTTCTACTAGTATTCACTTGAATCAGCATGGTTAGGTGATTAGTCACAAACGAACCTATTGCACAAGGCGCAAGCTGAAATCTCACTCAGAGGGAAGGGAAATTTAGAGTACAGGACCCACTAATAACCCTAGAATAAGAAGGGAAAAAACTTGTATTGCTAATATGACTCTTGCTCACTTGGAAGTACATGATTGAAAACAGTTCAGAAAGCAAATAAATGACCAAGAACATACACAATCACAGGAGCTGCTGTGGTCCTTTAGGGGATATCCCATATTTAACTCAGGCAGCTCTCACAAGTAAAGCCAAAGTTGTTTTAGGAGATGAAAGTGCAGATAGAAAAAGCCCTGGTTCAATGAAAATGTAACATATGCTCAGATCCTCCTGTCTAAGAGAGCAAGTACTTAAAAGCAGCAATTGATTATAGTCTAAGCATAAAAGTTTAGTAAATACAAAACACATGCAATTAACTGAGCAACTACTGTAACAATCACAAACTATGTCTCTTTGGGAGGAGCCTTCTTTGCAGCCTCTGCTGCTGCTTTCTCTGCTTCGATTTCAGCAACAACGGCATCAATTTCAGCTTCTTCAAGTTGTTTCAGCCCATGTTCTTTTGTCATCACAGCAACTTCAATGTTCTTTCCGCCACTCTCAACGACCTTAACATTTTGGAATTCAAGAATCAAAAGTCTTAAGTTTAACTAAATAAATCCAACATAATGAAAATATGGAGAGAATATATGCCTCAACAAACATTTCAAGCAAGAGAACAGATTGTCAAGGAAGCCAGAGCCAAACTTTCAAAACTTCTATGCAGGTAATATAAACACTAAATGTATGGCATTGACATGCACAAAATAGCGAGCTAAAAGGCAAAGCTTTATATGAACTCATAATCCACCAGGTACAAATTCAGATGTGATTACTCTCATAATATATAACAGAATTCCTGAACTCACTCAGGTTAAACATGATGGACTGAAAAGAAGTGAGCAATGTGGAGTCTTTGCAGAACCATTAAAAACTTCATGAAATAAAATGAGCCACTAATCCTTACATCTGCTATGCTGCCAACAAAAGGGAAGTCTACAACACAAAACATGCATCTTGTGCATTCTAATAACACACTAGAGCTGAAAGGGCAAAACATTGGTGGATAGTCATTCAAAATATCCCGTAAACTAGCCATGTGAGAGTTAGGGAGATGAAAGGTTGATCAATACCGAATGTAATTAGCACTTTTAAAAATCTTATACTACTTGGATTGGAAAATAACATACTATTGAAAACTATCCTAATCCTGGTTGAATTTGTTCTACCTTCCGTGGTTCCTACTTCTACTCGTAAGCTTAAGAAATTAGACCACAATTCTTGTTTATTAATCAATAGTAACTACCATATAAAACTGCGAACCTACAGGGGAACAGCATAAACATTCAACAATGACTATTCATGTCTCGTTGTATATTAAGGTCAGCAAAGATGTCAAGCAGTATTCTAAACATTATCTGAACTCACCAATCAACTAGACACAAGCACATTAACTTCCAACACAGACAAGTAAAAGCAAATATGTCCAGATTGTAAACATGCAAAGCAAACCAGATTAGGCACCCAACAAAATCCAATTCCCATAATTGCAATAGGCAAGTCTAAAACAAAATAAAATACACAAAAACTTGTCATATCAAGCCTAAATAAATTACACAATAGGTGGAATAACTTACTTCAAGCAAAGCCCGAATAGCTAGTTTCACAGTTTCCTGGCCAGATGTTTCCTTGTAATTCTTCTCTAGGAACTCCCTAATTGAATTTGAATTTCTCCCCGTCGCATTTGCTTTCCAAGCTGAAAAAGTTCCTGAAGGATCCGTCTGATATAGAGAAGGGACGTCTGTGTATGGATCAAAGCCAATTATCAAAGTTGACAGGCCAAATGGTCTCACACCACCACTTTGAGTATATTTCTGCTGGAGACCAGCAATATAACGAGTTATATACTCAACCGTGACTGGATCCTCAACTGTAAGTCTATGACTTTGGCATTCAATACGTGCTTTGTTGATCAAAACACGGGCATCTGCTTTCAGTCCGGCACAGGCTAATGCAATGTGATTGTCCAGATTAACAATCTTTCTAACTGATCTGAAAAAGAGAAGAAACAAAGAAATAAGTCTAAAAGAATCATTTTTTTCTGTCGCCTTACATATCTTAGGCATCACTGTACACCAAGAAAGCAAGAAGCCTAAGGGATATCATTGCATTGAAGGGAAACCAAAGAAAAATAAAATTAAAAAATCCTTCTGTTCGAGCTGAGTGTGGAAAAAAAACAAGCATATCAGACTCCCCCACCAAAAATTGAGAATTTTCTAGGATCACAAGCTGCCCACACAGATTACAATCCCAAGGGGAAAAAAGACAAAACCAGATTGGAAAATTTTCAAATCCCCAAAACCCTAAAGCCCGACATACCCTTCTCATCACGGAAAAGAAGGAATCAGTAAACTACAGACTAATTCAATCAACAACCATCTACATATATCAAAGAATTCTCAAATAAAAAGCAAAAACGAGCTGATTAATTCAGGAAACAACAATCGAAAAACATAAAACAGCAGCAGCAGCAGATTCGGAACGGGAAAGTGAAAGGGTTGAACCAACCTAGAATCCTGAAGCTTAGGAGTGGACTTCTTCTCGACGCCGAGGACAATGGTGTCGGTACCCCGAACGCCGACTGCGGCGTTACCCTTGCGGACGGCTTCTAGGGCGTACTCGACCTGGAATAGATGGCCGTCCGGGGAGAAAACGGTGATAGCTCTATCGTATCTCGCCATCTGTAAATTACGGTAAATGGGATGATGATCTCAGGCAGCAGAGTATATAATCTGAGTCTGAGAGCAGACGGAAAATGAAGAAAGGGGTTTTCTTTCAGAAGGGGACTCAAAATGGAGAACTTGGGGGAGAAGCCAAGCCGACGACTCACTGAGGAGGACCGATACGCCGTCGTATTAAGTGCCACTTTTCCTTTTCTTTTCTCTTTTTTTATTTTTTTAAAGGAGGCTCTTATGTGTTTTTTTTTCTTTTCTTTTTTACTCTTAAACTTGTTTTTAAGGCAATAACGCCCCCGTTTGGTATCAAGACTAGATCCAAATCTTGATTTGGATTGTCATTTTAAAATATTAAAATTATATTAAGAATGTAAAAAAGTATTTTAAAAATGTAAAAAAATTTATTGGGATTGATGAAAAATTTTAATAAAATAAAAATGAGATCCAAACCAATACCAAACAGTTATTTTTAATAAATAAAATTATATAAATGACAATCATATTTGAGTAATAGAGAATCATTATATTATGAAAGAGGGGAATAGAGCAGTTCAGTGATTAGTCATAAACGAATTCATCGTAACAAGTTGAACTCCACCCAAGCTAGAGAAAGATAATTTAACGTGCAAAACCAACTAGGAGTCATAGAATTTTTTTTAAATTAGGTATTTTGTAGTTTCAACTTTATTTAAATATTTTTAAAAATTTTGTTACTTCTCAAGGAAAATTAGAAATGAGGTGGATTTATTAAAGAAAGGGAAATCTGTTTTAGTATGATTCCTAGCCCAATGTTGCGGAACCAAACACGGTGGTGAAGCCCACAGATTTCATAGCGATTTTTGTGTGGACCAAAACTATATCAGATCCATTAACTCGAGAAGCCCAATTGAGAATGAGTGAGGAAAAATTAAACAATTAACCCAAAATAGTTTAACGTCACAAGGTGTGTTATTTTCATTTTCGTTTCAATTTTAGATTACAAATTTTTTTTTTTTATAAAAAATGGATATTTATAAATTTTATTATTAAAAAAAAATGAATATCAGTATAAGAAAGATGAAAATTATGTCCGTTTTCTTTTCACTAGACAAATTGAGCCACGGTTATTTGTATTTGAAGGTCAAGGAGATACTCTTACTCCTAAATTCAATTGTGAAATCTAAACACAATTTAATGTAATTTGTGTTGATGTTTGTGTTGGTGATGAGAGCGAGGATCACATATTCAAATATTTATTTTATCACAATTTAATCATGTATTAAAATTACATCGATTTACATTGTTTCGTTGATATGGACAGAATAAGACAGAATAACTTGGACAGGTGATCCTCCTCGTTTAAACGTTCCCAACAACCAAGCCAATATCTCCAAGTTTTGTTTTATTGTTACATTCCCACATGAATCATTCCTTCCTAGAACTTATCATATAACCTCAAGACTCACATTGCAATTGATTCAGTGCTTAGCTGCTTTTACAAATCATTGGCCTTTGCCAGAAATAAACATCTTTTCAGCACCAAAAAGCCACTACAGAAATCAAATGTTGTCAATTTTCCACTTCAGGAAATCATCTGCAACCACCCCAAAGGCTCCAGCCGTGTAACACATGATCCAGTGTCGCATACGACCCCACTGAACCTATTACAAGGTCCAGTGTCGCGATAATGAATCCATGATCCACCCACCCTTCTTCGAGTTCTTGACTTTCATCCACCCGTTCTGAACATTCAACACAGAGGTCCAAATTTTTATTGGTTTTTCCTCGCTTACAAATCGCGTCCCCGAGGCTAGGCGCTGCAGAAAAGTACTAGTTATCATAAGTGACATATACCTAGGACATGATAATAAAAGAAGGGAGGTGTTAAAACACAGGACAAAAAGCGATAAATGCAGGACGAAGAGATAATATTTTGCTAACTTAATACCCAAACTACCTTTTACTTATAATCCGAGATGGTCCAGAACCGAGTCCTGAAAGGGACCTACTTTTTTATTTTTACAGTTTTAGCCCCTTCTTTTTCATCTTCTCTTTCTTCTCTCTTATCTCCTATTTTTTCTCTGTTGCTCAATTTATTATCTTTTCCTCTTCAATTTTCTTCTATTCTCATCTTTTATTATCCTTTCAGTATGTTACTTTATTTTTTTTTCTTTTTGTTTTTTGTCTAGATTTTTGAAAAACAACGTACTGAAAAATACAAGTTTTAGATTTATGACAATTAATTTGTATTTCTTTTCTTTTTATTTTTCGTCCAAATGTTTAGAACAATTAATTTACAATATGATTACCCTTTACTGTTTTACAATAAAGTCTGTACTATTTTTTATATTTCACTGTACTATTTTACAAATATGACTACTATGTATTATTTTACAAAATAAAAATATATTGTTTCTATTTTTTTTATTTTACAGACTGTATTTTTTTTTTCTATGTTCCATTTTACAATAAAAATTGTACTGATTTTAAAACTGTTATGTACTGTTTTATCATAATGAATGTACTATTTAAAAAGAAATCAAAACAGTTATAAAAAATATTAAAAAAAATTAAAAAAAAAACTCAAAATCTTTATCAAGGGCATTTTCATCTTTTGACGCGCCTCGGTCCTGGACCGATTCTGTCCAGAAAATGGCTCCCTAAAAGAAAAGTATAGCAGAAAGAAGCTAAAAGGGCAACTACTTGGTCCTGGAGACTTCTGGCTTCTCCTGTTGGTGGTGGCAAAAGAGTCAGCAAGCATTTCTTCTCGTGCCAAACCAAGTTGATCAATGGACGTCCTTTCGATGGTCAGGAGGAAAGGACTCCACTTTCCCTTCTCGTAACAAGAATGGCTGGATTTCCCATTTCATTTGGCCCTGAAAATAACTATTTCTTCTGCTGATGCTGTTGCTTCAAGGAACTAATCAAGGACACCCTTAACTAATCAGAAACAAGATAATAATGAATTCATCAGTTGAATGATATTGAATATTACTTTGACTTGGTGGAATAACCACTTCCATTTTCTCCCAACATACTTAGGTCTAGCTCCCTGCTGAGCCATCTACTCCAAGTTGCCTTCTCCAGCGAGCAATTTCGCATCTCTAAACACGTTTATCATCACACATCAGTTGTTTGTCACGTTTGTATTTCAGTAATGGAGGACCTGCAAAAAGACTTCAAAACCACAAAGGAGACCTTAACAACTATCGCATGGTGGATGCTTCCTATCTTGAAAGAAGAACTACGTGTTCTTTAAATCACAGAAAGATAGAAGTTGCTGCCATGTCACTTGAGATCACGAGTTCAAACAGCCTCTTACAGAAATACAAGGTACCGCGTATGTCAATCCTTAATGCCCCAAGCTGCCCTATACACAAAACAGAAAAGAGTATCTACCGATCACTATATGGTAATGCATGTTGTAAACTTTAGATTATAGAACCATTAAAAGTAGGTTCTGACATGTATTCCAAGAGGAGTTTGTGCTACGCTGACACATGAAATTTAACTACCATATCTCACCGAACTTTCAGCATTCACGAATACTAGGAACACTGCTGGTTGCATGGTGACAATCTGAACCTGGAACTTCTTGAACAAATAAGATATGCTTTCATGTTGTCAAAGCAACAAATATTATTAATCAGCTGCCAAGTCACATATCTAAGGCAACAAACGAAACACATATAGCTGTTCTTGCTGATCAATCTAGTGACAAAATAATGCCTTTCTAAGCATATGCTTGCATAATTCACTTTAACTCCTTACTTTCACTAGTATATCTAAAATTGGTAATGCATAAAACAAGATATAATAATAGGGAATTTTTTTAAGATTTCAGCATTTTAGTTGAGATAACAGCGGGATCAGTTGAAGATATGAAATTATTGTAGCCATGCTCAACAGTTGCTGAACAGTACTAAAATCCTTGACACTGCCAAAAAGTGATTAGCCAAGAAACCATAATGCGAAAATGACAAGCAATTAGTATTCTCTTAATCATTGTAATAGGGAGAGAGGCCTGTCGGTAACCCTTCCATCTTATTATAAAAACCATGTTTAATCTTTAATTCTCTTACCCACAAAATCTTTTTCTTGGTTATCCTTTTGATATCTACACCGCTTTAGCTCTTTTCCTACACTTCAGGAACCAATTTTAAGTCATGTTGCCCAGAAGTAGAACCCTTCCCGCAAGAATACATAATGGTGTTGTAAGTATATGCTTGTAGCTAGAGTTATTGTAAAGTTCTAAATCTGTCTGTTTTTGTTATTTGCTGCATGTTACCCAAAGTTCTACCTGAACATTCCTTCCTTTAGGTTGAAGAGAGACAAGACATCAGACACTACCTGCAGGTGGAAGTTCAACCTAAAGCTCATTTGGAAACTGAAGAAATAAATCTGCAAGCCAACTATTCCAAGTGCTTCGATGATGATGGCCGCCTAAAGAGAACAGGTAATCAGTACAAAAGTGCGATTACCCTTACCAAGATGATACTACAACAAAAGCTTACTTTAGCAGCTAATAGTTTCTTGTATGTAAACTGTGAAACATCCATCTTGCATCTGTTGGAAACATTATACCTAATAGAACTCGGCTTTGTGACCACCCAAAGTTGAACATAGAAGAAACTTTACAAGTAGTTAACTCGATTTTTGTGGCACGGAAACATTTCTGGAAAACTGGTAAGTAGCTTTTTTCAAACATAACACAGACCTACAAGATCTTTTATGATGCATAAGTGCAATTTAACAAACTAATCTCAATAACTAATTCCTAAATGCGCAAGTACCTTGTAACACTTTGATCTGATGCAGGAACTTTCTGGACCGCAACATCACATATCATCACTGCTGTCATTGGCTCGGGTGTCCTCTCATTAGCATGGGCTATAGGACAACTTGGATGGGTTGCAGGACCTGCCGTCATGCTACTGTTTGCTTTGGTAATACTCTACACTTCCAACCTGCTGTCACAGTGCTATAGGTCTGGCAATCCTGTCACTGGTGCAAGAAATTATACATACATGGATGCAGTGAAGGCAACCTTAGGTACAAATTACATATCTTCCCAACCAATAAATGTCCACTTCTTATTGACTTAAAAGTGTATGCAGGAGGGAGCAAAGTCAAAGTCTGCGGGTTAATTCAGTACATCAATTTATTTGGTGTTGCCATAGGCTACACCATCGCAGCATCCGTTAGCATGATGTGAGTTCTTACAAAAACACAGAACATAAGTAGACACAGTTATCTACTGAACAAATTGGATGAAGATATGATATAAGTTTGGTCCATTAACATCTTCTGGAACCATTTTTTTGCTTTCTCTCTTCTCATCAACAGGGCAATAAAAAGATCAAATTGCTTCCATGAAAGCAAGGGCAAAGATCCGTGCCATATGTCAAGCAATGGATACATGATAACCTTTGGAGTCATAGAGATCATATTTTCTCAGATCCCTGATTTTGACCAAGTATGGTGGCTTTCCATCGTTGCAGCAATTATGTCATTCACATATTCCACCGTTGGTCTTGCTCTTGGCATTGGCAAAGTTGCAGGTACGCACCATTTTAGCTACTTCTAACATATTGAGCATTGTTTCCCAGTCATCATGTTCTCACAATTAAGCACAAAACTTCAAAAACCTATTAACACGCGTTTCATAAGCTATATTATCAGCTATGGTCTATCATAAAGCTTAAGGATGAAATAACTTTCATATTCTGGGAAAATGACTTACCTAACCAAAAATGAATTGAACAAAATTTGTTGGCCAGAAAATAGAAGTTTCAAAGGAAGCCTAACTGGCATCAGCATAGGCATAGTAACCCCTGCTGGAACTGTTACTCCAACACAGAAGCTATGGAGAAGCTTTCAAGCACTAGGAGCTATAGCCTTTGCATATTCTTACTCAATCATCCTCATTGAAATTCAGGTAAACCACAAGCCACACTCGTGCTGCTGCATATGTAATTATCCCTTGATCACTTCCTGTTAAGTACAGGCTAGCTATGATGCTGAATTTTCATGTTCTGTTGCAGGATACCATGAAGTCTCCTCCTGCGGAATACAAAACTATGAAGAAGGCAACTTTATTAAGCATCGTCATCACAACCATATTCTACTTACTGTGTGGATGCATGGGATACGCTTCGTTCGGGGATTTAGCTCCAGGAAACCTGCTTACTGGCTTTGGATTCTACAATCCATATTGGCTATTAGACATAGCTAATGTAGCCATTGTAGTCCATCTTGTAGGTGCCTACCAGGTAAAACTCATGCATCAACCTATTTCCAAAGGCACTCATCCAGAAAAAACTTTAAAGCATCCACAGTACTATTGGATATTATTTTTCTCCATCTTGTAATAAAACTGCATGAATGGAAAATTGCAGGTGTATTGCCAACCATTCTTTGCTTTTGTGGAAAAATGGAGTGCACAGAAGTGGTCAACCAGCAACTTTGTAACAGCAGAATATGATCTACCCATTCCCTTCTTTGGGGTGTACCAACTGAATTTCTTCCGAGTACTGTGGAGAACCGCCTTTGTAATCCTGACGACTGTCATCGCCATGCTCCTGCCATTCTTCAATGACGTTGTTGGACTACTTGGAGCTTTAGGATTCTGGCCACTAACCGTATACTTCCCAATTGAGATGTACATTGTTCAGAGGAAGATCGGCCGATGGACAAGTCAGTGGGTTGGTCTTCAGTTACTGAGTGCAGCTTGCCTGCTTGTTTCAGTGGCTGCAGCCGTTGGTTCAGTTGCTGGCGTTGTCCTTGATCTCAAAACCTACAAACCCTTCAAAACAAGCTACTAGAGAGAAACTTCTTCAACATATGAAGGCACACAAGAAGCAATTTTCAAATACTTAAAAGCAGCATATATTGGTTGTGTAGGAATTTGCCTGTTGAAATTTCTCCCCACCTAAGAGAGAATAATTTGTAGAACTCAAAGTCCTAAAACCTCTAATATCACTCTGAGCATATCACCAGAATGCATGTTAGTAAAATACCTGATGGAGAAGGACTTGAGGAATCTAAATTTCAATCATGACCACAGACTGAAACCCAAAAGGTCAAACTTCACCATTCTGTTTTTAAATTTATAAAGTTACCATCAAATGAACAAGTAGGCTCTCTGTAATGACTGCCGATTCCCCGATCAGCTTCAAGAAATTCATGAGTTCCTGAAAATTTTCCATTCTTTGAAGAAGTATGGGGAATATCATTACTAAGATATAACACTAACAAATATCTTACATGAGGATACAAGTTTCCAACTGATTAGGTAAGTACACGAAAAACTTCAGTACAAACAAAACACAGCTGCTACAACAGATAACTCTCAAGGGCATATACAAAGCAAGCAACAATCTAATACAAGCAAAAACCCGACAAGGAATTTATCTGCAATCAATTTTTCTGTTTAGCCTTCAGTTTGGAAACCTCAGCAGTAGCTCTTACAAGAGTAGTAGGTTTTATGGCACTCTTGGGATTTAGAGCTTTCCTTATCTTAAATACAGCCCAGGCGGTCCCAATGGCATGCCCTGCTGCACCAAACCCGTCATGTGTCACTTGTGCTGCTTGTTCTCCGTATCTGTAGAAAAACAAAGAGAGACATTCAGAAAAATCTAAAACCAAAAAATGCTGAACTATTTACTATGTGCAAGTGCAACAAAGAAACTGCAACCAATTCCTGCAGCAACATTTGAACCAAATAAAAAAGTATGAACTAAAGCATGAGCATGACTGTTATTTTAATATTTACCTATGGTTAACAAGGCCTGTTGTGACGACTGCAGTTGTTGACATAACATTCTTTCCAGCAACTTCAACAGCGTCACAAATCTTGTCTGTATCAAAAGCAAACAATTAGTTCACATAATTAGAGGTTCTAGGAAGAGCACCTATTGCATGGTGATGACAGAAATAAACAAGCACGGGGCACTTGCAGTGGCATTTCAGAATTGCAAATTATCCATTTAATTATTTGCACAATAACCCTTTTCAAAATAATGGTGCTTCTTCTTTGCAGCATATATCCAGAAATGGATACAACACTGCAAATTACTGATAGCTGAAAATGGTAATCTTAGGATTAAATTTGTTCACCAGACCATTTAGACCTTTTGAGTGAAGTTTGAAGCCAATTGATCAACATCAGGATTGCAGGTGGTGCAAATTATGAAGAACTGATATGATAATGAATAATGGGTAGAATTAACAGAAAGAACACATACTAAATCCATCCAGAGAGGCCAGCACGATCTCCCCCGGAAGAAGGCTGAAAAATTTCTTTCCCGCCTTCGTGTTTGCTATTGAACTTGTGAAGAATCCAGACACTTTAACAACACCAGAGAGTATTCCAGTCGCGACTTTCTCTGACATCTTTGTCATCTTCTTCACTCTAGCCAAAAAAATGAGCCATTTTACAACAAAGCTCAAGAGTTAGTCCAGCATACAAAGAAATGAATGTTGTCACTAAATTAAGTAAATAGCATTGCAAATTGACTGTATCATAGGCTAAAGAGCAAATATATGAGAACAGAAAGGGCGTCATCATTCTCATCAAACCATATTTAATCCCAAATTCATATTCTCCAGAAATTCCCCCATCACAAAATTCACATCCCAAATAGACAAAGGAGGAAAAATAAAACAAGAATGCTCTGAAATCTCACCTTTTAATCCTCCTCAACGTTTCAGGACTAACATTGGACTCCTTTCCAATACACATCCTCTTCTTCAAGAATTCATTCCCCCATTTCAACCTATCCGCCGTAACATCTCCACACCACAATATCCCCTTCACCAAGTGCCCCGACCCGGCAGCAATCATCCGTGCCATACCTCCATTGTAATCCTCCACATTAGGAGCCAGTGTAGTCCAATACGCAGAGGAACTCTTCTCCAGCATCTCACCCTTCTTCTTATCTTTCTTCATCTCCTCAGGCGTCACATCCTTGGCCACCACCCACCACCCTTCCGCCGCAGCCCCTTTCGCACCCGCAACCTTCTCCACTCTAAACGCGCTGTAACTCTCCAAAGCCCTATCCAACTCCCTCAAAAGCCCCTCCTGTCCTTTCGTCGCGATCGTCAGCCCGTAATTCAACACATTCTCGTTCTCATCTACGCCAACTCCTTCGTCACTTTCAGGCGGAACTCTCAGGGTGAAAAAATAATGGGATTCGTCTAGCTTCACGGCGGCTTCATCCTTAGCCAAAGGCCACTGAATCTCCTCCCCTATCCGGGCAAGCACCGCAACAATATTATCCCCCTGCTTCAGCTTAACAATCGTGAACTCCCCACTTGCAAGCTCAACGCTGTGCTGTTTATCAATCAAGTGCACTATAGCACCAGGGATCTTTACGATCACTTCCTCGGATGACTCGAACGCTAAGTTCCTTTGAGCATCTGGGTTCCCCTGAATCTCAACCTCGACGGAGTGGTCGTCCGGGAAGAGATTCTTGGCTAAATCTCTCATATCAAGTGTGGGATACAGAGAAGAAGACGTGGTGGGTTTTCTCTCCGAAGTCGAAGAGAATTGTGAAGTGGATTCTGGGTTTGATTCGCTGACCTTCGGGTACAGCGATTTTGATTCGGACATGGCTGATCTCTCTAAACTCTTGTTTTCCGGCGAGAGATTTTTTGAGGGATCTGTAAATTTCCGTAGTTTAAAAGGTAAAGTAAACTTAGAGTCTAAGTAGAAGAAGTGAAGCGCGGATGATCCGTGTCGGTCTTTTTCCTTAGGGCCGGAGGATGAGCCGACGTGGCAGCGCCGTATGCGCGGGAGTGTCTTCCGGGTAACGTCGGTTACTGTGACACGGAGGACGGTGAGAAAGGCCGTTAAGTTTCGCGCCACTCTTGTTTTGACTGAATTGCCCTTTCGTGTTTTTTCTTATATTTATTTTAATGAAGATAATATAATATGAGAGAATCATTACTGGTTGTCTAGTGAGTTCTATGGGCTAGACTAGCCCAAGAGTCCAGGTCCATGAACAAGCCCACTAGTAGGTGCGGATTTGGGAGTCGGCTCCAAATTATCTAGATCTGAGTTGAAACGTCTCAAATTTAGGGCCGAAAATAAACATGAATATTCACGAATAACCTCGACCTCGCCTCGATAAAAAAATTCACGAACATGATTTTTAGGCTCAATAAAAAAAACACGAACAAGGTGTTGAAAGATCATTAATGTTCGTGAACATGATCGATTAAAATATTAACTATATAAAATAAGTATATACGATATTAAAATTTTAAATAATACAAATAATTGAATGTTTATATATATTTATATATACATAGATATCAATATATGAGTTTAAATTGAATTTTAATTTTTATGTAAGTTGATATAATATATTAAATTAATTAAACATTACAAATTTTTGCTAGTTAATGCGAGATAGAACGCACACGAATGTTCACGAACAAACTCAGCTCGGCTCAATTAATAAATAAACGAACACGAACAATATTTTAAGCTCGATAAATAAATGAACACGTCAAAGCTCGACTCGTTATCACTCTTGGACTCTCAATACAGTCATTCATTACAGTTTTTTGGGGGTTAGGTGTTGAGGTGTAGTGGAGATATTTGTAATAGTTATGGTCGACATGCGAATCATGAGCTCATTTATGAAAGGGTAACTCTCCATTAGGTCATCAAAGATCTATTATTGTTAGCAACATAAACATGGAATTGGGAATCTTAAAAAAGTGGTTTGTCATTGTCACCACTACTTTGTTTAAGATAAGATATGATTCTTCTGAAGATTTTACTTGCTACTTATAGTCAAGAGGGAACTCAGTGATCAGACCTATTATCGGCCAAAACTTCTTGTGCCATCAAGTCGGCCCAAGCCCACCACTTTAGTCGTATCATTTTGTCATGACTCCATCTATCTTATATTAAAGATACGAGACTTTAATGTATAATATAAAAAAAACTTGAATACTCTCTTTTTTTAAGTTAACTTTTGAAGGTGAGTTTTACTCAAATCTTTGATTTTACAAGTAAATACTATAATACAAGAGATTATTAGGAGAAAGTGTTATTTTGCCGGAAATGCAGCACTAATTTTTTAGGATGCATAGGTTGCATCCAACAATTCCTATAATATGGTCCAAATGGTAGGTATGCTATAATGTTAGAGGTTGACTGAGATGAATCCACAATTCTCAAGTGGACCAATTTCAAATGGTGAAAATGGCTATCCAAAAAGAATTAATATTGTTTTTGAGGAGGCGGTGAGTTCGAATATCAATATCATATTTAGAGTTACTGTACCAATGTGAATTATGCTTCCACTAGTTTAAATTAACTGAAAATTTCATCACATGTGAATCACGATACATATATACAACGAGATGATGGATTAAAGAAAAAATATTTGTACTAAGACTGTAGGACAAGAACTACAAATATATATATTTTTGAGGCATGTTAATTGCAGGACAGTTTTTACTAAACACAAGATTATTTTTAAAATTTTAAATAGTAAAAAAACAATAATATCCTTATACATTTCTACACTCCCATTTTTTAAGAAATACAAGAATTTTCAAGAATTTTGCATGCGTATTATGGACGATAACTCCGATGACGATCTATATTTTACAATACGTATGAAAATTACACATTTTTTGGGTAAAAGGTGGAACATTTTAAAGATTTTTGTTATTGCACATAGAATCGGCACTTACAGGCGATTATGTGAGAAAGAATCGCCTCCCTTGAGTGATTAAATAGGAATACATTGGTGTCCTGTGGCGACAAAATCTCATTTAATCGCTCGGCGGAGGCGATTCTTTCCCATATAATCGCCTGTTTAAGACGATTATTTCCCATAGAATCGCCTGTTTGTGGCGATTCTTTCCATAGAATTGCTTGTTTGGAAAATTCTTTTTAAAAATTATTTTCTTCTTAAAAGAATCATCAACAATCGCCAAGCCAGTCTAAAATTTCAAGGGTAAAAAAATAATTTTAAGTCTAAATTTTTTTAAATCATCCTTTATTTATTAAAATGTCTCATTCAATTAACAATTCTGATATTTTGTTTGAAAACAAATACAAATAATTGAGGTGGAACGGAACGGTTGCCACTTGAGGTTGTTCCCCGGAAAGGGACGAATGAAACCCAGGAAGAGTGTGGGTGCGCCACCTGTTTTTGTTGGAGACCTAGTTTACCATAATGTCGGTCTCAATCCTAGTCACCGTGTGACTCTGAGTCTATCCCTTTGAATTTGCTGATTTACTCTGTACGGGCCTGGACTTCACTGAACCTCCCCATTAGGCCCACTATACTTCTTCTTCTTCTTTTTAAATTAAAAAATTAAAATTTATAGGCCCACAATACTTTTGTTCTGGGGCCTACAGTATACTATTATACAAGTGGAAGGTTTTTTTTTATTGATTTATTATTACTACTACTTCCTATTTGTTTTTCCAGCCATGTTAATTTTTTATAAGAGTTATTTTTCATATAAGAAATAACATAAAATATTGAAATTGTTGAAGCCTAGAAATCCGCCGAGACTCCTGAACTCGTCCTCCGCTGCAACACTAGAGAGTAACTCTCCGATTACACTCCGATACCTAAGTTATTACTTTAGCAAATATCACAGTAGAATACTAGTTAAGCGATAATACATTACCATGAAATAGTGGGATAATCGAGTATTTATAGACTAAAATGTTCCGGGAAGCTTGTAGAGCAAGCGTCGACTATGACAGCTGATGATGCCCTTGGGAAGATACAGAGGAGATCTTTTCTTATCCAAACCTAATCGTCTCCTTGATCACCATGCGGAACTAATCCAGGGGTTACACGTGTTTGGGACACACGTCCACTCCAGAAGGGTCTGTTCTTCCTTTCTGGGCCTCACGTTGGGCTTCGCCTCCTGTGGCCCACCACAATCTAAAATAAAATCACAATCTAAAATAAAAGTGTAATTAGATCAAGCATAAAGAGATTTCCTTTGAAATTTGTAGTAGGTAAATTAAGTTATAACTTTTCAGTACAAAACAAGAAAAAAGTTGAGTCGCATTCATAACCAACACTTCCACGATGAAAAATTCAACACTCTTCTTTTTTACTTTTGGCAAAGTGACATTATAAAACACCTAAATAATATCTTATACAAAAACCATTTAACTTTGATATTCATAATTACTTTACCACGAGGGAAAGTTAAAAAGCAAACTACAGTTCTACACTTACACCCGACCCGCCCGACCCAAACCCGAAAAAAAATAAATTAAAGAGAGCTAAACAAAACCAAAACGCCAGCTAAATAGGCATTAGCTAACTTCTTTTCACGCTATCAAAAGTTCCAAAATAATCTACCAAACTTCTTAAGCTAAACGGGTCAAACTTTTTTACAGTGGATCTATTTGAGAGACCACAATGGGGCTCCGAACCACATGCTTTCCGTCAACCCAAGAGAGTGACCCGAAAACGGCACCGGAGTTACCCAGTACCAGATTTTTACTGTCCGCCGTCACAGTAACATAGTAACTCAACTTCCTGATTTTCTCCGAGAACACTAATTTCGACGGCTTCACACTCACCTTCACCCCCTTCGGCCCATCAACCTTGTAAGTATAAATCGCGTTGGCGTCCGCCCCGACGTTGGTGACCGTCCGGAAGAACGTTTTGGAGGAAGCCCCGGTGGATGCACTCGAGAACAAGGCGGCAATGGAAGGGTAGTTCAGGTTCTCCGGCATGGGCTTTCTCGTCGGACAATTAACCGGCGTTCTCGTGATCACCTGAATCGTTTTGGGACCGTACTCGATGGCACACAGGAAGTTGACGTAATCGTTGTTGGTCACGTCGTAAACGAGGCCGGGATCCATGGCGAGATCAAGATTCAAAAGTCCGGCTCCGAAATCGTAAGGAGTGGATGGTTTTCCGGTGGCCTCATCTAACATTGGCCGGAAACTGTTGTCGATGACGCTGGCGGTTGTCATCATCGCGGACCTAATCGCCGCGGGACTCCAGTCGGGATGGGCGGATTTTAGCAACGCCGCCGCGCCGCTGACGTGAGGGCATGCCATTGAAGTGCCGGACAAAATGTTGAATTCGGTTTTCCGGGTATCCAAATCCAGGCCTGTGGGGCCCACGGCATCTGTCCAGGCAGCTAAAATGTTCACTCCCGGAGCGATCAAGTCGGGCTTCAATATTTCCGGGTTCAACCCGTTGGGTCCTCTTGCCGAAAACGAAGCCACAACTGGAGCTGGTTTGATTCCGACGACAGTCCCGCCGAATCTAATGGTGGCGGTGGCGGCTGGATGAGATGATGAGTATGCTTTAATGGCATCGCCTTCGGTGGACCCGATAGCACAAGTAGGGATTAAATGAGCATCTCCAACTAGGCCTTCTCCATTGGATACCCCATTTGCCAGAATCATTCCGAAGCCGCCGGCCTTTCTCACCACCAGACCTTTGGCTACGCGTGGATTACTGCCACGATCGCAAATAACAATCTTACCCTTCACCATACTCGGCTCCAGCGAATTCTCCATACACAGAGAGGTGGAGAGCACCCCTGATTTACCAGGGTAAACCACCGGGAACATTTTACCATTCAATTGCTCTCCGGCGTACAGAGACACGCCGGAGAATTTCCGACCATCTCCAAGGACAATCTCGGCCGGGAAATTCCTGTCAATTGTACCAGCTCCGACGGTGGTGAGCCAGGGAGCCAGGTTTGTCACTGACATTCCATTAGGCCCGTCATTGCCAGCGGAAGATGACACAAAAATGCCCCTCGAAACGGCGCCGTATGCTCCTATAGCAATCGGATCGAGATAGTACGGAGAAGAAACGCCATCTCCACCGCCGATTGAGATGGAAATGACGTCGACTCCATCAGTGACGGCGGCGTCAAAAGCGGCGATAATGTCCGAATCGAAGCAGCCGGCATCCTTCCAGCATACTTTGTAAACTGCTAATCGAGCTTTCGGAGCCACACCTTTGGCAATACCGGAAGCATAACCCTCCATGCTAGCTTTGAAAGCATGTCGACCAGCGGCGGTGGAAGACGTGTGAGTTCCGTGGCCGTCTGCATCTCTCGGTGACTTAAACTCAATCGTTTCGTTAATCCCACCGCCAAATCCACCAAACCCGGGCGAGGCTTCGTGCCCTTTGGAGAAAAACCTGGCCCCAACAATTTTCTTGTTACAATTCTTGGCGGTGAATCTGGTACCGGCCTGGCAAACCCCTTTCCAGCGAGCTGGAACAGGGCCCAAATTCAGATCAGAGAAGCTCCGTCGCTCCGGCCAAATCCCCGTGTCGAAAACCCCAATGATAACGTCGGAGCCGTAATCGGATTCCGACCAGAGACCCCTCTGATTACGGAGGCCCAAAAACTGAGGGGACCGAGTGGTATGCAGCTGGCGCCGGCGGTCTTCGAATGCGGCGAGGATCGAAGGATGCTGAAGGACATTAGCTGCTTGGGAAGGAGTTAACGACGCGGAAAAGCCATGGAAAACGTTTTCGTAAACGTGGAGGATGGTGGCGGATTCAGTGAACTCCGATGTGTACCAGTGGTAATGGGTGGGAAATATGGAGGGCTTGAAGGAGCTGTCAACTCGGAAAATGTAACTTTTTGGAGCTCCGTCAGCTGATATGAGCTGTGTTGTAGCAAGAATGGTGAAGCAAAAGAGTAGGGACAGAAGAGCTGGAGGTGGGAAAAGAGAAGCAGCCATGGGAGCAAAAGTGAGAAGCTGAAAAGAGAGTGACGTTGAGAGCTGTGAAGCTACTTCGTGGCGCTCTGTGAAATGTCATTATAAGGAGAGGGATTTTGGTTTTCTTTTTATTTATTTTACACCTTTTAAGTTAATTGTTTTAGAAATACACACTATACTTTATATTCTCCTTAATTAAACCCCCTAAACAATTTATTCATAACAAACTATCTTTTTATGGAGTTTGTTAATCTGTATATTATAATAATTTGTGGCTAGTAATACCAAATAAATGTTTTTTTAATAATTTTTTTAGATGTGTACATTTTTTAAAAATAAAAGAATATCCATTAAAGAGGTTGTAAATCGCCCAATATCATTTGAATTACATAGATCGGCACGATTATTTTCGCTTGAATACCAGTACTAGTGATCTCTATAACCCTTACAAAATAATCAATCAAAAGTGTTTCTTTTTTGTCATTATAAAATTTTCTAGGCAAAATTGGACTAAATTGTTAAAATTAAATAATTGACGGGATTGATTGATGGAAGTGAAAGGTTGGGGATTATATTTGCAAACGAATGAGAAAAGTTAAAGTTAGGTTATTTTGCAATCAACTCATTCGTTTTCTTTTCAATAATTTGATTAAACAAGTAGCTATTTTTTTGAAAAAAAGAAGAAGGAGGGTTTAACGGGAGGATTTACCGGAGAAAAGGAAAATTATAGTGTTGGGAAGTGAGATGGGATGGGAGGATATGATTTTGTCGCTTCTTGAAAAAGCATTTGTTCATTATTCTGACCCCACCAGTTTTGCGGGCCCACCGTGACATGATTTTTATTTTTCACGTCAACAAGTGATCTTCCTCCAAGCGACGCCGTTTCTCCTCCTATATAATAAAGGAAAATATTATAGATAACACACTTCTGGATGAAGTATAATTATAAATTATTAACCGCTTAGTATGTTTGTGGAAGTACTCCACATGTATTAAAAATGTGACATTTTATTAGTTTTGAAATTTTTAATAAAATTTTACTATTTTAATTTTGTTTTTTTTGAAAACTCTTACTTTACATATGTGAATTAATTGTAGATCAGCATAATTTATTATTATATTAATAAGAGCAAAATGAATAAAAATAAAAATAAAAATGAATTAACATAATTAAGAGACACATATGTTTAAAATATGTAATTTTTTTTCTGAATTTTAAAATACATGTTGAATGGTGAAATATAGAAGAATGCAATTTTTTTTTAGAATTATAACACTTTCCGCCATTGAATGGAGTATTATTCTCTCATTTATACATAGCCATAGGCATTCAAATAGAAAACAGATAAATAAATAAATTAATTACTCGTTTGCATAATGCAACAACCGCCAAAAATACTAGTAAAGCCCAAATCTTAAAATTAAAAGGTCATAAAAACTTGAATCATATCACATTCTTCCCTTTAATTATTGGGGGGCCCCCGCAAATCACTGCATGTTAAAAGAGAGGTAAAGTGAAAGCGCGGTCGTAGAAACGGTGAAAGGGAGCCACTTTCCTAGGATCCTTGTCCACGGGATTTAGTAATACAAAGTGATTTTTGTAAGAGAACGAAAAGAATGATTAAATAAAAGACTAAATATAAAGTTTAATTGTTAAAATATCATAATTATATTAAAATAATAAATATTTATAAAAATATGTGTATCGAATATTATAAATTTGTTCTTGTTTTTCAACAACTTGAAATGAAAATGAAAGAGGGCTTGCATGACCACAATAAATGTGTACACACACAAAATGTGAAACTATATGTATGGTATCTGTATGTATATGCTCTCACCTGGGACTAGAAAACTAACAATCTCTGACACGATATAATAATACGACATATTAAAAGTGGTTATCTTCCTACATACAAATATGACACAAATCAAACAAAATAACAGAGATCTGTCAACGCATTTGCGATCCGAAATATAGAAGTACGAATTATTGATTAGTGTCATGCAGGCTTGGTTGTGGTCATACATACGGAAAGTGTGCATGTCTAGTTGGACAGAGCGAACGGGGGAATTAATTAATGCATGCTTTTGTATCTTCTGTTGTATGTATATGAACCCAACCTACTCAAAAAAAGGCAAAAACAACAATATTTGTTACTCATTTATCGATCTTATTAACTAACTTCATTGATCCATGCATCATCCTTTTTCAATTTTGATCAACAAGAGTGGGGGGGAAATGTGCCGTTTTAGTTCGGTTCGGATTTTTGTTTTAAGTTGATGGGATTTGATTCAAGGGTTTTCTGATCAAATCATGGGGTCGCGGGACCAAATCGACTGACCCGAGGATGCTCAACTCCAATCACTACTCGGTTTACGGTTCAGTTTCGAGTCGGGTTAGTCTTTTTTTGAATTTCTATTACATTTTTTTTCCACTTGGCTCCTAAACCCGGTTCGATTTTTGGCTTGTGTGCACCATGGAACTAAACATTAACCTTGATGCGGCTGGAGTTTCTCTTGCATGGCAGACATAGATGATCATTCTGTCCTAGCTAGTGACGTCGACCCAAGTTTGTGGCAAAATCGAAATATAGATCATCAATTCAAGGATTAGAAAAAGGATATGTGGTGTTTGATCAAAATTATTTGGTTCCCTTGGCTTTACTTTTGTTGTGGATTAATTGAGTGATAGATATTAATATATTCGTTTTATTCAAAAAAATTCACATTATAATATTATTCTGATGAAACAAAGGAAATAATTAATAGTTAAGTTGAATAGAACACATACTCGATCATTTTTATAGTGAAAATAATAGTTAGACATGTTTGACTTCACAATTTTCTAAGGGGCATGATATTTGCAGTAATCGTTTCGATATTTGTAGTAACATTTTCTTATGAAAAGTCCAAAATACCTCTAACACTTAAAAAAAAAAAAAACCCAAAATATTGCCGGATTCCGGCGATATTTCACCCCCCCCCCCCCCTTCAATTTGATATTTGCAGTAACCACCGAGCGGATTGGTGAGGATCTTCACCAATCCGGTAAAAAATTCACATTTTCGACAAAAATACTAACACATCCGGACATAGTACAACTAAAATAATCAAACCAACTATCTAAAACAATACCGCAAAACATTTTAACTTTAGCCACTAATCTTTTTCCGATCCGAGTCGTCTCGATTTTTATCCGATTTTGTGATTTCACCCGGCTCTACTTTGCAGGAATTATTAAACGGAGCCCGTGAGTTGCTTTTTCAATTTTTTTATTTTTTATTTTTGCAGCCCGTGGTTTGTAATTTTTTTTTTTGCCCAAGGATATTTTTATTTTTTTACAGGGGAATGTTACTGCAAATATCGAAACGGTTACTGCGAATATCAATTCCGTTTTTTTCTAATTACCAAGCCAAAAGTCTTATCGTAAATTTATTTATTTTTTTATTATGTGAACAGCAATCGCATAACGAGTGAATAAAAAAGAAAGAATTTGGAACAATATTTGAAGAATGTCGACCTTTAAATAACTCTGTATAAGTCACGCACAAAAATGGTAAGGAGAGATTTGGCGACTATTTACTGTGTAAGTTTTGGAGTTGGTTGCCGACTAGGCGTGGCGGGGCAGAGGATAGCCCCATCAAAATTAATGAATCATCTCTCTCATCCCTTCAATTTGGCCTCCCGTCACTCATGAGTCACACCCATCAATTCATCCATCTGTCCTTTACGAATAAAGAATAAGCTACTGTTTCGACGATTGTAATATATAGTGAGTCATTCAAAGATTATCCATTCATGGTCACGTTTAACCATCAAATCACGACTATCAAAAAAGGGCACAACAAACTCAAGTACACCCCCAAAGAAAGACTCATGAACCAAAGGAAAGCGCCTAATTCAACTGCCGACTTCCTGACTTTGTCAGTTCTGCGGTTCTATCCTTTTAATGATAGGAGGAATATGAAATAATGTTGAATAATAAATTTAAAAAAATCTACATATCAAAATGAAATAAGTAATATTTCATCAGTTCTATTTTAAAAAATATTTTTTATTTTAATAGAAGAATCTATTTTAAATATTTTACTTGATGTATACTTGTACTATTTTAATGGAATAGAAGGAGTATCAAAGTATGTAATGTTTACCCTCCAATCCATATAGTACTTCGCGTCGTTTCGGTAAGAGTCATAAGTTACAGTTGTTTACCATGTACAACTCAAAACTTAATTTTATTTGCGAAATTGGAAAAATAAATAATAATAATAATAAAAAGGATAAAATGTTATTAATAAAACTAAATGGACCGAGCTAGAAGTTGACCAAAGTGTGGTCCAGCTCTGAGGTAAAGACCAGGCCCACCTACCTAGCTTCACTGGTCCATTGGGTTTCAGAACAACGAAGCCCACAACTCTGGCTTCATCAGATTTATTACGTACAGGCCCATTGGTTTCTCATGAAAAACTTTATGAACAATTCCAATTCACAATATAAAATTTAAATTTGAAATTTTGTTCAACATTAAATAATTTCTGACATTATGAGGACAAAATATATATATTATTTACTGAAAAAATTAAAAGAAGCTGAAAAAGTTAAAGAGGAAGCTGCTTTCGGTCATTTAAAAAGATTAAAGTGAAGCGAATGTTTTATTTTATGTTTGGATCTCATCTAACCTAATTTCACACAATTTTTTTTTTCAATATTTCTCCCACTTTATATATATATTTCTAAATAAATGGGAATTTATTTTAAAAATTAGCAGTGTAACTAATATAGACCCATCGATGGAGATATTTGAATTTCATCCTTGGGGATTTTCTTTTTTAATTTTTTGGCTGGTTATTAGATGCTTTAGCACGCCACCGTTTGTAATAATGATGATGACTTTCTACTTTTCTTTGATCTTTTTACTTCCTTTTTTCCCCCTTCCCTTTTTATTTTTCTCCCTCTTTTCAAATTTCAAAATAGGTTCACAATTCATTTCAGCAACAAAAACAAACCCACGATAGAGCTACTACCCCAGCGTTTAGTGCGCAGGACGGGCCACCTAAATGTCGGGGGTTCAATTCCTATTATGACTCTTAATGAAAATGAAGGATTTCTTCAAAACAAAAACAAACCCAAGTTATGGTCTTATTTAAAATTCAATGTTCTAATACAGTGGTGGTATAACTGGTTATTTAAAGGTCGGAGGTCCCCAAAATATAAGGAAATAGATATGCTATCCCGATTTTCTTGTCCCTCCAATGTATCCTCTAAAGTGAGTAAAAAGATGCAAGAAAATCGAGATAACATAAACGAGAGTATATAAATCTCAATTTATGATAGAATCAAATTATTATTTTTTAGCATAGAAATAACTCTCACAAGAGATCTCATTACAACAAAATAGGAAATTCACAAAGTTAGATCCAAATCAAAACAACACTAATCTTACATTGATTAGTAGCAAAACCTTGGAATTAGAAAGTGAAAAAAAAGAAAAAGAAAATTAGGTAAAAGGTAAAGCACAAGGCAGCCACCTAATTGGTACACATATAGGTGGGGTGGAATTATTACTAAACAAAAGAAAAAAAGATGCCAAAAAAACAAGACTTGAACCGACGACGTTTTCTTAATCATCAGTACTAATAAATTAACAACATTAATCATCAGTACTATATACTAATCAACCACTTAATTATCCCTTTCACTCTCACTCATAAGCTGACTGAGATGGATCTAGTGGTAATTTATTATTAATACTACTAATCACGGATGATTATCCTTAATTAATTAATTTGCTCTGTCCTGAATGATGTCCATCCCCATCTCAGTTGGATCAGTTGCTTGAACTTCATAGTGGACCCCATCCAACACTCTCCTCAACCCAGCTTTTGATGTCGCATACAAAATTTTTGCTCTAATTCTTGATTCTGTTGGTGCCCTGAAAAGAGTCCGATTTCGAGTTATAATTCGATGAAATAATTGTGTTAATAAACTATTTTAATGGGACGAGAAGAGTATAAGATAAATAACGAGTGGTGCGGTGGTGCTGACACATCGGCGGTGGCTTTTACATAACGTTTCAAAGTGACTGTCGCTGTCACTTTATCGTTTTAATCTCTATCGTATATCGACAAACTCTACAAGTGTCGCTAAATGTCTACATAGTGTCACCTTTTGTAGGTTTTAGACAACGCGACTACGATAATTGTCGCTATTAATGAGGAGGAGGATTTCGATAAATACCATGCGATGAAAAAGATCTTGCTTTTGCGACAGTTGTCGACGGTGACGAAGTCGAAATCGAAGACGGCGTAGCGGCAGTCGTCTTTGGGAAGGGACGCCGCGAGTTCATTGTAGCCTTCGCCGGGTCCGCCGACTTTGTCGACCTGCACCAGCCGGGATTTCTCGTCGATCTTGAACACGATGAATCTGTGGACTTTCTTCCACTTCATCTCCATGAATGAATTCTTGCATTCATCCGCGACCCACATCCCAGTAGTCGCCTGTAATCGTCGTTCACACACACATATATAGAATTACAGATCATGAATTCATGATTAAATCAGATAATTAATTGCAGAGAGAAAATGAAGGGCACTGTACCATTTTGAAAGCCATAGCCATGTTGATCGGCAGGAAAAGTGTCGTGAATTGGAGTATGATGGATTTTCTTTGGGTGTTTCGCCACGCAAAGCGATAGAATTTGGTTTGGCTTGGTTTGATTTGATTTGTATAAATTGACAGGAGAAGAGAAGAGAAGAGAAGAGAAGAGAAAGAGAGAAAGCTATTTGGGTAAAAACAGAGTGATGAAATGATAAGGAGTTGTGACGAATATATATAAGGTTTAGCAACCTCTAATTGCCACTTTTTTTTCTTTTTTTTTTTATAATTTTAATAGACCATTTATAATACACGGTGTTTCTGTGGAAGGAGATAATATGGCCTTATATAGTATGATTATCAAAATCATATTTTGAGAATTATTTTAATTTTATAATATTAATAAATTTATTAAAAATGTAAAAAAGTGTGTTGAAAATATAAAAAAGTTTATTAAAAATAACGAAAAAGTATTATACAATTAAAAATGCATGTTTTGAGATGCATTCCACACAGGGCCTATATCACTGCGGACTCTCGTATTTCTCCTTCCAATCAAATTTCGTTAGTGTTAAGATTGTTTTTGACTTCATAGGTAAAAACTTGTTAAATTAGTAATAATTAATTTAATAAGAAATTGTTAATTGTGTTAATGGGATTTGAGTTCTTAAAGCCACAAAATTTGGAGCTTTGAATTTCCAGCAATTTTCAAGAATAAATTGGTCAGAGGATCCAATGTTATGCACTAATTCTATCACTTTTGTACAAAGAGAAAGGGACAGAGATAAAGAAAGGCGTCTAATTTTTTATTTTTCTTTTCAAGAGTAATGATATTCTAAATAAAAATTACACTCACAATAATTAAGACGTGTGGTTTTTGTATGATATACCCGTCATTTACTAATTATTATCTTCCATTATTTATTACTATTCTTTTCGGGTCGACACTTCATTGTAAATATTAATTTCTTCGATTCAAATAAAGTATTAGAAAATGAAATTCTCAAATGAAACGGGAAGTATTAATTATTATTTTTACAAAAAATAATAAATCCGGAGATTTTTTTGCTTTGGGAACGTTGCCTAATGAGCTAGAAAATTCTTTACACGAGTAGTCATAATGATAAATCTGTCTGGGGATTGTTACTGTTTAATTAATTAAGATAAGCATTTGGGCCATTTGCACCTTACTTTAGACTATAGAGTTCTATCTATAGATTAAGGTTTTATGCAACTTCAAAAAATTATTTTTTTCGTTTTATTAGAAGAGTTCATTTTGTATTACTGTATCATGGGCATATCAGGAGGGGGGGTTTGGTCACCGACTCCCTCGAACCCCCTCCCACACCCTTAATAGTAATGTATTTTTTCTTTTTTAGAAATTTTTTTATATATATATTTTTACTCTAAAAATAAAAATTATTTATATATTAACCAACCTCAAAGATTTTGTTCTGTTATTCAAGTTTGGCCACCCTTAAAAATTATTTTCTCATTATAAATCTATTCAGTCATTTGATAACTATTTTGATTGTATTATTAATATGATTGCATACGTTCTTGTATAAACTATTATTTAGTGACGGAATGATTTTGTAAATGAATTATATTTTACCCCGACTTATTATATATTGACCTGTCTTAATTAATTTAGATGTGGTTAAGGTAGGCTAAATGATTTGGAGCCAACTACCCTTCACCAACTAGATTCCAACATAAATCCCTCTAATTTCTTCGTGGGGTTTGTAGGGGCCTCAACACAACACTATATTAAGAGGACAAGTATTGATACCAATTTTGTTTCAAATTTTATTTTATCTTCAAGAATTAATTACATTTTATTTGATAAATTATCATTACTTTTGCAGTTTACAACGTTACGTTTCAAAAATATATTATCTGCCACCACTTTTAATATTCATACACTTTCAGTATATTACATTTTCAATTAACATACATACATTCATGGATCGCTTTCTTAAAATGTTTAGTATATCGCATCATCAATCAGTGACGGAGCCACATAAAGGTCAATTGCCTCACCTCACTTTTATGAAACCACTCTTAAATGATGTGTAACAATTACAAAAAATAATTAGTTTGCCTCACCAAAAGTTTGAAAAAAATGAGGGTAAAGGAAAAAGTAAAAATAAAATAAATTAATATTTAACTATAAAATCTTTACCTATCTCGACCCACCAATCATTAAAGGACTGGCTCCGTCACTGTTATCGATTTTAAAAAAATTAAAAAGTTAATTTAATTTAAGTAAGAGTAGTGTGCATGTCACAATCACAAATTAGCTACTTCATATACATTTTTAATCAAATGCCTAACTATTGTCTCTCCAACCGTTACAATTAAGCTTTCAAGATTGTATAATTTGATATAAATAGTTATCCAATTATACGAGCAAATTAAACACAGCAAGTATTAGACCAGACCATCATAATTAATTACGGACAACTAAACTCATAATTGAGGAATTTGTCTTTTATTAATTGTCTATTAATCTTCATTTCAAACTCAACTTGACCGTGACCTAACACGCAGCCTAGCTAATCACTTAACTAATCAAGCGAAAACTCGAGATCTCTCTCGAATACACATTTTTACTTCTCAACTTATCACGGATACTTACTAACGTCGAAGGTGATACTAATTGATTTCGTTGGGAGAATATAGATATATAGTGTAGACGTGTTAGTACTAGCAGCGGGATCACCGACGGCACACCTAAACCGAGTACACAGACCCGTATTCTGCTCTTTCGAGTTTCTCATCAATGGATTAGTCTTGCCGTGGAAGCAAAGCTCTCAAACTCATCAAAATATATGTTCAATGGGGGACCTCGTTTCTTCTTCTTCTTCCCCTGAATATATTGTGATGTTTATTGGATTGATCCGGTACGTTAGTGTTAGTATGATTGTGTCACTGAACCGAACCGATCACCTGTTCGGTTTGGTGTAGACTCTAGAGTTTAAAAAGTCCATTGATTTAGAACATTCATGTTAAACAGTCACACTCATATACTTCTTCCATTTTCATTCGGAGTTATACATTGTGACTCGTAAACAGTTATATTACGTACTGAACTCTTCTAGTAGAACGGAAGTATACAACCTGCAACTAGACAAGAAATTGGTTTGGCCCCTTGTAATTTCCAATGCAACCAATCCCTAAGCATCTTCTAGGTGAGAGCCCTTTGATCATGTGGAAACTGGGGGAGAAAAAAAAAAAAAAAAAAAAAAAAAAACACATCCATCCCTGTGGATAAGGCCAATATCACTATCTTAATCAACAAATTTTTTTTTTAATATACACATCTAGGATCTGATGCATAAACATTCCATGAGCAGCAGAAAAAAGCTTAAAAGAAAGGAATATTTTGCACCATTCCTGTCTGCAATTTGTATAATGTTTACAAACACTAACTTCTAACAACTTAAGTTCAGAGCCAGCAGTGTGGTAACATTTCTCATATTTCCCTGTCTCCCTCTTTTCCCTAGAGTGGCAGGTAGGGTGACAAACGGACGGGTCGGGCGGGTTTTGTTTGGGTGGACCTCTCTTCATTCCATCACCAAGATTCACTGAATACAATCATCCACTCCACATATATAATATGTTCAAGCCCACCACAGATTTCTTCTTTTTTGGCTGAGATTTTAGGCCAGATAAATTCATTGATTTTGTAAAATAACTACACTTAATTTGATATGCATTAATTATATAATTATGCATGAGATACAGCTGTAGTATATGTATATGAAACCTTTTATCTATACCCCCCTAAGGCAAGTTGTGTTTGTCTATCAAATATGGTACTAACTACTTAGACATCTTGTCTGTTATCATCTACTTATTTCACTAATAATGTATAGTGTTTGGAAGGGTTTAATACTTCGTCTGTCATGAAGAAAGAGTACAGTGATACAACTGTTTACGAGTCGTAAAGTATAACTCCGAAAATGACTCTTTCATTCGGCAAAAACTTCACGATAAATGCAACTTTCTTTGTCAACCTAGGTGGGGCAATGTGTTTTAAGATAAGAAAAGAAAAAGTGTTACCTACTTCTTCCCAACTCTATCATGTAAGTAACTGAGTTCCAGCTTCTTTCATTTGGAAGTATTCCTCTTTTCTGCAGCATTAACATTCATCTCTTGATGGGATCAGATTTTACATTCTGGGTTTCTGTTGAATTTTGTTCACACCATCATCTCAAACATTTTCCACTTGATTTTATGAGTTCAGAAGGGTCAGCGTTTTGTCACGTCATTTGTCACCTAAAGTTTCTTAGTTGATTGTTCTTGGCATCATTATCATGGACTAATTGACTTAAATATCAGCAGATCAGAATCTTTTACACTCTTTCAACTAGGTTATCATAAAAAAATACTGCTAAATGCTAAATCTTTCCGAAGTTAGAGAAGGAAGTTAGAGAAGGAGGGAAGACACACTACAACTAACATAACAGCCAGCAGAAAAACGTTAGCTGGTTAGGCTGGCGCGCAATGGCTTTCTCTGATAGGAGCTCGCTTCTTCAAGCCCCTCCCCCAACCTATACAAGGTGCTGCTCGCTTTCTCTCGGCCACTAGTGGTCGGCATTCCTACACGCTCCTCTTAGCGCCCCACTTTAAAATCTAGTGTCAGAAAAGAAAAGGCCTATATACATATTCAGAAGCATATTCATACTTTTTTCTGTGTGCAATTACCACTTCATGAAATCTCATCTTTATTGACCAAATGCACTGTTGCACCAGAGTAAAATGAACAATCATCATCTATGGACAATCATCAGACTCCAGTATAATACACATCTATACAAGAAGTGGTGTTCTGGCACCAAAACCAGATCTTTGCTGACTCCTACTTATTGGGAGGTTAGCATAAACCTCATGAACCTCTTGTTTACAAACATCTCCCCGATCTCTGTCAATGGCGTAGCACACGTAGACCGTGTCAATAACGTTATCCAACACATGCACAAAGAAACCGAGCACAACAATCAGCAGTAGCCATGCCATAGCAGCTATGAAGTATGCATCAGCACCGAGATGAACGATGGCTCTTATTATGACACAAACCTGCATGCACAAGGAATAAAGATTAACAAATATGCACACATTCCCTTATTTTCTAAAACTGCCCAACAAGGGTGAGCCTGATCACCACAGAGTTTCTCAACTAGTCCAATTCGATAAAAGAAACTTCAAATCCCTTATTTTCTAAAATCATAAGGAAAGAGATAGAGCTGAACTCACCACTATTGCATATATTGCTGAAAGAACAAATATTATTCCTCCAAGAATACGAGTGGAGACAGTCTCCACAAAAGCAGCTGAGAGAAGATTGCGCTTCAAAAGTTCATAACTCATTCTTGCAGAGGTGCAGTAAGCCTCCCCCGTTATAGCTGCAAAGTTTATGGTGAACTTATTAAGGAAGTCAAATGCAGCCATTAGGGTATTAACACAGCACCGCAATATCACGTTCACGATTCCGGGAGCATCTTCATGCATAGCATTATCAACCATGGCACGCACCATTCGAACAACACAGACTAGTAATCCGGAGAAACATACTGTGCCAGAGGAGGGGCCCAATGCATTTCTGCAAGTGTTGCATAGTGAAAATCATGAAATACACACAAGCAAGTAATGATGGCTGCATAAAATCAGAACAATAATAAATTTTAACTACAAGTAAAATAATCGCCTAGGAGTGACATTCTAAGGAACTTTTCAAGCCAATACCATGTTCAAGAAAACTATCGTAAGCTCAGTGTTTACACTTGAAAGATAAAAGACAATTGTTAAGCATAATGACTATTTACCATATTACTTTATGAGCACGCGATCCAAGTTTTCAGATGAACAAAGTTTTTTGACAATAAGGGTCTTAATACACAATGAGGACTAAGGAGTCACATAACTTTTTGGACACCCTGGAAGATTAAAAATCGGCCCCAAGTTCAGGTAATTAAGTGGCAGCCTGGGGGTTAAGACTCCAGTAACTAAGGATACTAATCAATGAACTTATATATAGTCTGTAAGTGTAGGGCATAATCCCACACCACAACCTTCATGAAAGATTATAGCCTTCTGTAACTACAATCTTTCAAAACTCACCTAAGAACTAGTTGCATTAAGCAAAACCCAAACAGTTCAGAGTCTGAAATTCTAACGAAAAGCAAAATTCACTATGGTCCAGAGTCTTAGTTTCAATTACTATAAGCATTCCATCTACCAGCAATTCATAAAGAAACGTTCTTTACTTAGCTCACTGAGAATCCGCGAAATGAATGTACAAAGTAATAGAGCAAGCAATAATCTCTACATATTAGCAACAAAACTTTCCATAACTTAGTCCAATTTCAGAGAGAAAATGGATGAATTAAAGGAACAAAAGAACAAAAATTGAAGAGGGTAAACCAACCTCAAGGCGCTTCTTAAACTTTTCTTAGGCCTCTCGTAATCGTTGGAAAAGTACCATTGAGCAATAGTCCCGCTAATTACATAAACCTGAACTTCAACCATTGCAGTGGCAGACCAAAGCATAGTCAAAATAGCCAAGGTAAAGTATGCAGGAACCCAACTATCCTGTTTCCAAGCACAGTGAAACTCCCCTTTTCTTTCCCTAGGTACAATCTTCCCATTGAACCTAGCAAAGATCAAGAACACAACAATGGGAGCATAATACACAAACAAGCCGAAACTCAAACTGGTAAGCACCCCAAACAACCCCAAGTTCTGCGACAACGCGTTCGCAGCCACGCCAATTATGTTAATAGTCAGCTCAATCCTATGCCAATTCACTACAAAAATCCACACAATCACCCCAATGATCAAGAACCCGAAAACAAGAACCAAAATCCGATAGGCCAGAGGGAAAGATTCGCTGCAAGAGGAGCTCACAGTACAGGCAACAAACCAATAAACATTGATAAACACAGGGACTATAATAAAGAAAGGAAGGGAGACATATACAATCTGTTTAGTGTAATGTTTCAGCGAAAAAAGCACAAATAAAACAAAGGGAAAGCTCATAATAAAGGTGACAACAAGGGTCCATATCAAGCTTTTCAAGACACTCGATTGTTCGAAGGAGTCAATTGAAATGGGGTTGGTTAGAAAGGAAGGATCTTTGCGAAAGGTGCAAGAAGAGGAAGTGGAATTGTAGGTGAAGGAAGAAGCCTGGGAGGAATGGGGGTTTCTGTGGACGCAAGCAAATATGCCAAAACCAAAGGTGGCAAGAACGAGGAGAAAGAAGATTATGAGAAAGGGCCAGTCTTTGAAAGGGCGAGGGCCATAATTGTAGGTGATCTGGAGGAATTGCGATTCATCGACGGGTTCGGAGGAGGGGGAATGGAGGGTTATGGGCGGCGGCGGCGGTGGCGGTGAGTCAAGAACAGAAGGATAAGGCTGCTTGGAGAGGAGTGGTTGAGTGGTAGTTGGGTCTATGAGTGTTGAGGAGAGCTTGTTTGGGTCTTCAGTACCACTGCTCTCCATGGCATGTGATCAATCTGGGGTGGTGGGGATTTGTGAAACAGTTCCAATCACGAGGCGGCGGCGGCGGAGGAGGAGGAGGTGGTGATGGTGGTGGCGTTGAAAATACTCATGGGGTGCGGAATTGATAGGATTTGTGTTTGGAAGGCGGATGGTTGCCGTTGACTTCTCAGCAGGATTTAGATGAGCATAGCTGACCTCAGTTGAGCTGGAGAGCATAATCATTGTGGATCGGGGTCGGTTGTTTCTTAATTAGCTGTCTCACCAGAATATTTTTCTCAGCACTCGACAGGAAAGCATAAATGTATCGGTAAAATTATAGTCTCGTTAATAACTTTTCAGTCATTAAATTCATGATTCAAGCCTTATATGCATTGCTAATGCAATTACATATACCAAACCCAATTACATAATCAAGATTTGAGTCTTATTTTGATTTTATAATATTAAAATTATATTGAAAATATAAAAAAATTATTGAAAATGTTAAAAAATTATTATAAATTCAAAATGAAGCTCAAATCATGGTTTGAGTTGTGATACCAAACAAAGGCACAAGGCAGAAAGAGAAAGCATCAATCTACACACATGGTAATTTTTCCAGATGAGTAGAGAAAATGTAAATAAAACAACTAAACCTTTATTCCATTTCGTGTTATATAGATCATATTTCTCCAACGTGTACGATCAAGACACGTTGATTCATTTTTATTTAGAATACATAAAAACATAGAATGAAAGCTAGCTGATACATTTTGTTCTTTACACTACAAAACCAACATTCTTGAAGGTAAGTCATTAGAATGGATAACAAATGACAATCAATCTTCAAATAAAGAACATTATGTACTGACTTGGTGATGGACCTGAAGTTTGGACATCACAAACTGTATTAATGTGACCCATTTTCAATATTACAAAACTCCACAGATGGAGATGGTACAGAAGATAGCAAGCAGAAACAGTTTTGATGGATCTACAATTAGCAGAAACAGTGAAATAATTTTCTTGTTTTTTGGGACAACTCAAGCCACATTTGCTAGTTCTAGGATTCAAAATTGCAGCTATGCTTCAGTTTCATCCTGCTGATGTACTACTTGCTGTGCTGCTATTTTCCTCATCCCATTTGCTTTTAGGTATCTCTCCTGAATCCACAATGATCACTTTCTTTCTAGGTTTCCCACTGTAGGTTCCAGCTCCCCCTTCTATTGCAAAAACAGCATCCATGCCTTCAATCACTTTTCCAAATGCAACATGCTCCCCATCCAGCCTGCAACATTATCATTTCTGTTAAACAACACAAGGTGCATTTGGTACGTACATGAATCTAATCATTTAAACTATTATACCATCTAAAAGACAATCTAAGATGCTTTTATACCATGAGAGATTCATCTATTTCCGGATATGAGATGTCCTCATTCCCATTCTCGTGCGCCAAATGCGCCATGTTCATGTAAAGCAGTAGGTAATACCAAGTTCATAGCGACCACAAATTTTAATGTTATACCACCATCTTTTTAGCCTAGAAAAATTACTACAAGGACCACAAGATTGGTCCCTAGTTGCAGTCACCAAGAAAAAATGGATACCCCAGATTGACTTTGCTCCTAAATTTGATGTCTAGATCAGTGAAGACTGCATCAAAAAGCTTACCAGCTTGTCTTGACTGTGGTGATGAAGAATTGGGATCCATTGGAATCAGGTCCTGAATTTACCATTGAAACAATACCTGCAAAGATAAAACTCATCACTGTTATATATGAAGAGCAACAATGAGAATTGCCTCAAACAATTTGTAGCTTTGAAGAATTATACCCACAAAGCAATGAATAACTAAAGATAACATCAGAAACCTGCATGTGAGTGCTTTATCTTGAAGTTTTCATCACGAAAGGTGCCGCCGTAGATAGATATATTTCCCTTCCCATTACCATAGACTATATCTCCACCTTGAATCATGAATCCGGGTATAATACGATGTAATGGAGTTCCTTTATAATGAAGAGCTTTTCCATTGCTAGCCTTGCCCATTTCACCTGGTTGAAGATAAGTTTGTTTTATACATCAAAGATTCAACAAAGACAAGATTCGCCTGTTTGCAATATTGCAAATCTCAATATTAAGCAGAAAGTCAATAATGATGGACCATGAAATACCTGTGCACAACGCCCTGAAATTCTCTGCAAAGAATGAAGAGGAAAGGCGTAAGCATTACAACAAAACCGAATAGAAAAAGATCACATAAAGATCAAGAACGAGAGATAAGACAGATTATATTGCCAATGGATCAAAGGAGAGTGATGAAAGACCTTCACATACCAACTGTTTTTGGAACAGCTTCGCCATACAATCCAATAACAATTCTTCCTGCAGATAAACAACAAGCAGTTACGGTAAATGACATTAAGCAATAACCACGGGGGGCAATGAATACAAAATGCCAACTGGAACCTGATGGGTACAAAATCAGATAACCATACAAAGAAATAAACTAACCACACAATATAGCCACTAGAAAGAATGTTAACCAAAGATACCAAACTGACGGCATTGAGGATCCATACCTATTCGTTGTTTGTCTATGTCCACATCCAGAAAAACTCTGTGAGTAATTTCATACACCTCTTCCACCATCTCTCTCTCATTCTGCCAAAATTCGCAAAAGGTACATTATTGAACAAGTTAAAGGCATTAGAGAAAAGCCAATTACAGAAAAGTTAAGCTTTTGCACAATGAAAAGTCTCTTATATAAAGTCTTAGAACTAAAACATCGAACATTTTGGTAGTTAAGCTGACTGATATCCCAAGATTGCTCCTTGCTTTAACCTGATACAGCTAGAGGTTTGAAGCTTAATATTCATGCATAATAATATATTTCTGCTGTCAGTAAAGATAGCAAAGGCCATTTAAGAAGCTAAACAATTGTAGCGGATTGTTAGCCCCAGTAATCTGGAATAAGTTTATCATCATCAAGGAAGATTATTAACAAACTCCGGAAGTAATCACATCATCTTTACCTAAATATTTAAAAGAGAGAAACCTCATCCTTCATATTCTGGAAATCAAAATTTAACAGAAAATCTATCCACATTCTCCTTAACTCAAATCAAATATAGTCCTTCAAAGTCTGCCCCTTTAACAACAGAACAAGCAGCGTAATAGGTTCATTCGTTACTTCCAACACCAAACACAGTCACCCCCTCAAGTGCCGACATTTACAATCGGACAGCTAAAATCACTCTGTTCCTTACATAGTATACGAGGGGGGAAAAAAGTTTGTTTACATTGAAGTCCAATCACTAATTCAATGAGAAATTGATATCTTGATGCCTAAAATTTTGCAGAATGTAACAGAAACCAGTAAGAAATTCTACCCCTTCACAGAAAGAGAGAAACTTCGATGATGATTAAACTGTAGATGGAATCCCAGCCCGAGCCCAATTTCAGATCCAAGAGTAAAAACAATGGAAATTAGAACTTAATCAGAGCAAACAAGAAAAGGGCTCACCTGTTGAGAGAAGGAGAAAGCTAAAAAGAATAGAACCAAAGCTACCACCAAGATCAAAAGGCCCCGTGGCTGTAACAATGCTGAGATCTCCCTTCCCATTTCTTATCTATATCCACACATCGCTTCCTCATAATAATAATTTCAAGAAGCCCTCCATTGCCAAGAACTCCAGCTTTCCTCCTTTCGAAGTTGTTAAAAGACAAACCAACAGAATCCCTTATGCTTCACTGAACAAAAGATCAAAGGAACAAGGTAGCAAAAAGTGGTGTTCCCAGTTTTGTGAAACTGAACCCCAATCAAGAATCTGTATCACAATATCACAGTATCTACTGGTTTAACTCCACTGAGATGAATCAAATTCAGTAATTTCAATGTGGGTGGCTTAGCATGCGATTTTCTGTATACTATTTCTGGGATTCTGAATGTGATTTTCTGTATTCTATTTCTGTTCCGAATGCGATGAGAAAATGGGGAAGGAAGGCGACCAGTTTGCTCTTAAATATAATGGGAATTTATTACCAAAAAGTACTATTAAGAAGAAGAAAACGACAACGCTGATTTTAGAAAGATCACAAGTCTTCTTTTTCTTTTTTTTCTTTTCTTTTTAATACATGACCTCTTTATTATCAGTTTATCACCCCATTTGGTCATTGTTGAGAAGAGTTAATTGCAATAAACATTCTTAAAAATGAAAATGTAAGTAATTAACTCTTCTAAAAAAAATATTAATCGTGATTAGACAAATCCTAGTACATTTTTTTATAAATTGAAGATGCCAAAAAAAAAAAAAAAACTCTTCTGAAACTCTCCTACATAATTCACTTTGATTTCCAAATGTAGTTTAAACTTGTTTCAAAAATATCAAAATGGAAACAAAACTATTAAAAATATTATAATATAGGCCCAAATCCCTTTCTTTAATGGGCTTTTGGATCAGAGACCAACATTTTGTAACGTCAAAAATGGGCCAAATAAACTTTCCGCGGAGCCGTAGCTGAAGTTGGAAACGGGCTGAAAAATTGGTACATCATCATTCATGAAGCCCAGGTCAATATACAGTCGGACATTACTATTGAATGAATGGTGGGAAAATGAGAGAACAAAAACTTGTGTACGAGGGTCTGAACATTTTTTCCGTGTAACTGTTATATGTTACGGTTACGAGTTTACAGTATGTAATGTATCATGTGCAAATGTTAATGAAGTTAAATTAGAACAACAAGTACAGTTAGTGGGAAAAAAAACCAATATATCAAATTTAATATATGTCTTATTGTGTTAAAAGTATAACTATCAAATTTAACGGCTGAATTATCACTGTCGGCAATAACAAACATAAACAAAAGAGACAAAGACAACAAACATTCAAAATTCTTCCAGATGTAGACTTATTTCATCACTAACAAACAAGTCGCAACCACAAAACGAAAAACGAAGTTTGACTGTAGAACTGTTAGGTGTAAATGATAACGTTGAATCTATTCTTTTTTGTCCATTAAAAGAGTTTCATGCATGCAAATTCCTACAGTACTATTCAGTCTTCTTCAACCTCCAAATTGAACTGAAAAAATGGAGCTTCAAACATGGCTGACATCTCCTGCCGGAAAATGGCTAGGATTCGTGACCGCCATTTGGGTCCAAGCCATCTCAGGGAACAACTACACCTTCTCAAACTACTCCGATTCTCTCAAATCCATCATGAAGCTTACTCAGCTTCAGCTCAATCAGCTCTCCGTCGTCAAAGATGTCGGAAAAGCATTTGGTCTTCTCGCCGGTTTAGCTTCTGATCGGTTATCTCTTCAACTCATCCTCCTCATCGGATCCCTCGAAGGATTCATCGGCTACGGCGTTCAATGGCTTGTTGTAAGCCAAACCATCAAGCCTCTTCCTTACTGGGCGGTAAGCACGAACTCAAACTGAAATTTTCAAATTCCCCTAAACTATTTTGATGGTGAACTAATCTAATGTCATTTGGATTTGGAATACGATGATGAACGCAACCAATCAATCAAGATGTGCGTGTTTATGTGCTTGGGAGGGAACAGCACGACGTGGATGAACACTGCGATTCTCGTCACTTGCATCAGAAACTTCAAGAAAAACAGGGGCCCTGTCTCCGGGATCCTCAAAGGCTATGTCGGATTAAGCACGGCCATATTCACCGACGCGTGCGCGGCTCTGTTTTCCGACAGCCCTTCTTCCTTCCTAGTCATGCTGGCAATTGTTCCTCTCGCTGTTTGTTTCGCTGCCATTTTGTTCATGCGCGAAGTTCCATCGTCATCGTCCCCTGAAGAACAAGAACAAGAACAAGAACAAGAGGGAAGATATTTAGGAATCATTAACATCCTCTCTGTTATTGTTGCGGTTTATCTTCTCGCTTATGATATCTTAGGAAGTGATCATGGCCGCGGTTATAACATAGCTTTTATTGTAATTCTTGTAATTCTTCTGGGTTTACCTCTGTTCGTCCCTCTGCATCTCACTGTAAAAAAACCAAAGAATGATTCCGATGTGATCTCTCCATTGATAGAGCAAGAAGGAAGTACACGAAAGGATCTGGAAAAGAAGAAGCAAATCATCATTGAGGAAGATGATGATGATGATGATGATGATGATGAGGGAAAATTACGGGAGAGGAGGAGGCAGCCGCCGGCGATCGGAGATGATCACACGATATTTGAGGCGTTTGGGAGCATTGATTTCTGGATATTGTTTGTGTCGTTTCTGTTCGGAGTCGGCACCGGAATGACGGTGATGAACAACATGGGGCAGATGGGATCGGCTCTGGGATACCAGAATGTGGCCATTTTCGTCTCCCTTCTCAGCATTGCTGGATTTTTCGGCCGCATCATTTCTGGTTCTGCGTCTGAGTACTTCATAAAGTAAGTTCTTGTTCTTAGGCCATTTCGTTTTTATGGGTTTTTTTTTATTATTTGTATTTTTATTATTTTTTTAATTATTATAAATTAATACATTATAATACGTTTTCTATTATTTTTAATACCATTTTTTACTGTTTCAAATGAGTTTATTTTTAAAGCACAGGGATAAGTTTGAAAGTGTACAACATTGATTGACTAGATTTGCATATTTGCAGTAAATATGCAACTCCAAGGCCCATATGGAATGCAATAGCCCAGATTGTAATGGCAATTGGGTTCATCCTAATGGCCATGAATGTTCCTGGATCACTTTACCTGGGCTCAGTAATTGTGGGCTTTTCCTACGGAGTTCGGCTCGCTTGCACGGTGCCAATAGCCTCTGAATTGTTTGGGCTCAAATACTACGGCCTCATATATAATGTTTTGATTCTGAACCTTCCATTGGGCTCGTTCATCTTTTCCGGGCTTCTTGCTGGGCTTCTTTACGATGCACAGGCGACGCCGGCAGCCGGAGGCGGAAACTATTGCGACGGAGCCCATTGTTACAGGCTTGTGTATGTCAGCATGGCGGTAGCTTGTTCATTGGGCTTCTTTTTGGACATTTTGTTGGTCGTAAGGACGAGAGCCCTTTATGTCAAAATCCAAGCCCACAAGATGAAGCCGAGCCCAACCAATCCGTGATTTTGGAAAGGAATTACAATTTTACTACTTGACTTTTCTAGTCGTATTTAATAATAATAGGTAGGATTGTGATCGAGTTTTGAAGTGTTCTTTGGTTTTCTAAATAAATGACTGAAGTTACAGAATAATTTTGTAACATGATTGTAGTAGTTTACGACATGTCCCATGAGACGATTGGTAATTTTACCGAATCAGTGAGCAATATTGGTAATACTGATAAAATCAGGTGGGAAGTATTGATAATATTCAAGACTTATAGGGAGGTATTGATAGGTTTTTGTAACTTCATGGGAGGTATTAGTAATTAATGATAAATAGAATAAAACAAAACACAAAGTAGGTAGATAAATGGATCAAAATGCAACAACTAACTTTGTGTTGTGTGAAAGTCGATTCCGCAAGCACTTAAGTAGTAGTGACTAGTCAAATCGGAAGAAGCGGAAAATGAGAATGAATTAATGAATTGGATCGCATATAATGTACTCTCTTAAATTCCTTACGTATTCAATTTATATGAAACTACGTAATTTTATGCATTGTGTAGAAGTTCTGGATTTCTTATTTTCGAGTCGCAAACCCAAAACACTACAATGCAACCTTAGCCTGCACCTCATCCATTTGTTTAATAAACATCAAGCAGTCTTTCTTTTTCTTTTTCTTTCATTATTTTGTTGTAATTATTATTTTTCTTCCATTTAAGTAAAATGATTTCATGGGCTGAAATAAAAGAGAGGGATGATAAAAATAAATAAAAAAAGAGTGAAACAAGATTGAATGAAATGATTCCACGCAAGCCTCAACTTGTTTGTTGTTCATATTGTCGCACAAATGAAATGGGCATCCACGAGAGACAATGTGCAACAATCGTACGTAATTTTGTCGTACAAATTCCACTAATTTTGTTCCCTTTTATTTTTCCATCTTAACTCTTTTGTGACCAATCTCAATGTACGATTTGTACGTTGTACTATTGTACGAACATGCATTAACCATTCAACTTTAGAGGTTAATAACGAGTGAATATCCAAATGGGCATGTTAATTGCATGAACTATTTTACTAAACGTATGACACTTTTTAAAATTTTAAATGGTAAAAAGACATTAATGCCCTTAATTCTAACTTTTTTATAAAAAAATTTACCCACATTTTTTATCCTAACTTTATAAAAAAAAAAAAAAAAACTACCACTTCTTTGGTGGTATGAACAACACATCCTGCAACTCCTTCATCCATACTTCCTCCCTATTTGATGTATTATGACTGCTCTTTGTTTGATTCTAGTCCTTTGATTTTAATGCGTTTGATTAGGGGTATGCCCTATTTTGATGTATTACTGAATTGTTGTATTGTTGATCTCGCGGGTTAGACCCGGTATTTTTCGGGGAATGAAATCATTTACCTTTCCTCAAAAAAAAATCTTTTCCCTTAAACGCTACATACACTACACTCATTCCATTAAAATACTTGAATTTTGCTTGCGTTCCATGGACGGAAATACAAATGAATATTCATATTACACGGTACGTATCACATTATAATGTTTATGGACAAAAGATAGCACATTTTTTATGTTGAAACAGGCGATTTTTTTAGGAAAAATCGCCTGATCCAGGCATTTTTCCCAAACAAAATCGCCTAATCCAGACGGTTTTACCTAATAAATCCGCCTAGATTAGGCCATTTTTTTCGGAAAAATCGCTTCGGGGAAGCGATTTTCCCTAATAAAAACGCCACGGGAAAATCGCTTTCCCGAAGAGATTTTCCGTTTGTTTGTCGGAAAACCGTTTTTCCGACGAACAACGACGGAATTTACCCTAAAATGTTAACTCCACAGCCGAAAACGCAACATAAGCACTAAAACATTACTACACAACCAATACAATGCAATATTTCAAGATTCAACACAAAATTTCCATTCAAAAACGGCCCGAAATACCGACAACATACATGCATGGAAATTGCACATTAATTATGCACGAAACAGCCGAAAAACGCAACAAACATGCATTCATAAACTTGCCCATAAACTTCACAGCAACCAACTCAATGCAATTTGAACAATTGGAAAAAATTTTAAAAACAGAAAAAAAAAAATAACACCAACCAATGGAGCGGCGGCTGGAGAGAGGGATAAAGCGGCGGCAGAGAGAGATAGAGCGGCGGCGGCGGAAATGGAGAGCTTGGCAGAGAGGGATGGAGCGGCGCTGGCGGTCGGACAGGTAGGGAGTTGCAAATAACAATTCCGTATCCAAATAATTGTAATTTTAAGTTAGGATTCGATTTTTATCACTCTCAGTTTTTACCATATTATTGCAGAGGTTGGTAGGAGACATGTTATAATTTTTCCCTTTCTCAAAAAGTTCATTGTCATCTATTTTTTTCTTTCCCATACCAAGAATGACATATTGGTGATGTCGAACAATGAATTCAGAGACTTATAACTAACCCCCACTATCACTCACATAATTCCGAATTTAACCTTTCATAACTCCTATTATTATCATTGTTTCTGTTACGTCCATTGTTGACATTATTCCTATTAAGTCCGTTTCTTAAGTTACTACGGTTATAACCATTATTATATTATGATTATAACAGTTCACATTCAATTATACTCTGTCATGATTCAAGATAAATTTACTTACAAATAATAAGAGTAGTTGATATTCAAAAGGTATGAATTTTTTTTTCTTTTGAGTATACTAAACTTATGCACTTTTAGTCTTACTAACTTAAGCGTAAGAATGATACACGCTTTCAGAATTTTGCTTTAAAAGAAGGAAAAAAAAAAACTTTTTTTTTTTAGAGTTTTTGTTAGGTTAGCCTATAAATAGTCCACACAACCAAAGTAAACAAAATGACCCCACAAAATGTGATAATCAATTCAATTCAATTCTTGTCCAAAACCCAACTTCCTTCACTCTTAAAAAAAACAAGAATACAATGGATTTCTGGCCGTCTCCGACGTCACCAGCCGGGAAATGGCTGGGATTCGTGACTGCAGTGTGGGTGCAATCCATTTCCGGTAACAACTACACATTCTCCAACTACTCCGATGCCCTCAAGTCCATCATGGCCCTCACTCAGCTCCGGCTGAACAACCTCTCCGTCGCCAAAGACGTTGGCAAAGCCTTCGGCATCCTCGCCGGCCTAGCCTCCGACCGCCTACCCACCCCCATCATCCTCCTCATCGGCTGCGTCGAAGGATTCGTCGGCTACGGCGTGCAGTGGCTCGTCGTCAGCCGCCGCATCCACCCTCTCCCCTACTGGGCCATGTGCATATTCCTGTGCATGGGGGGAAACAGTACAACCTGGATGAACACCGCCATTCTCGTGACTTGCATGCGTAATTTCCGAAACAATCGCGGCCCGGTCTCCGGGATCATGAAGGGCTACGTCGGTCTGAGCACGGCGATCTTCACCGACGTTTGCTCGGCGTTGTTTTCAAATAACCCTTCCGCCTTTCTCTTCATGCTCATGATAGTACCGTTCCCTATTTGCCTCACGGCAATTTTGTTCCTCCGAGAAATCCCGCCGTCCTCTAATTCCGAAGAGGAGAAAGAGGAGACGAAGTACTTCGGAATCGTTAACGTTGTTGCTGTTATAATAGCTATTTATTTACTGGCATTTGACGTGTCGGGAAAACACGGACGCGTTTCCTCACATATCTTCGCCTACGTCCTTTTTTTTCTACTCGCGTCGCCTCTAGCCATTCCAGTCTACCTCGTGGTGAAAATTTTCGTCAGGTCTAGCTCGGATAAAATACTAGACCCGGAAAATGTTCGTCCGGGACGGACGGCGGAGGAGGAGGAGAAGACAGTGGCTGTGGCGGCGGAAGAGGGGAGGAGGAGAGTGCCGGTGATCGGAGAAGATCACACGATTTGGGAGGCGGTGAAGACGTTTGATTTTTGGGTTGTGTTCTTGTCGTTCCTTTGTGGGGTGGGGACGGGTATGGCGGTGATGAATAATCTAGGGCAGATGGGTTCGGCGTTGGGTTACTCGGAAGTCTCCATATTCGTGTCTCTCACCAGCATTTGGGGATTTTTTGGCCGGATTATCTCCGGATGGGTGTCGGAATATTTCCTCAAGTAAGTTTTACCGTCCAAAATATTACGTCCAATTCTGTCTGAATTAATAAAATGACCTAATTTCACCTTAAAATTAACTCATTTCACTACATTAACGTGATTTAGATTCACTTTAAAATTAAGACATTTTACTACAAATTGCAGGAAGGCTGGAACCCCTAGGCCAGTATGGAATGCTGCATCTCAAATTCTAATGGCCGTTGGATTCGCAGTGATGGCCATGGCAATTCCGGGCTCATTATACATTGGTTCCATAGTAGTTGGAATATGCTACGGGGTTCGTCTAGCTGTGACAGTCCCAATTGCTTCTGAGCTTTTTGGCCTGAAATATTACGGTCTTCTCTACAACATCCTAATCCTCAACCTCCCCTTAGGCTCCTTTCTCTTCTCCGGCTTGCTTGCCGGTTTACTGTACGACTCGCAGGCGACACGGGTAGCCGGAGGCGGCAACACTTGCGCCGGTGCACACTGTTACCGGATGGTGTACGTGATCATGGCCATTGCTTCCGTTGTTGGTTTTGGTCTTGACGTTTTACTATCTATCAGGACAAAGCCATTGTATTCCAAGATCTTCATAAGTAGTAAATCAAAGAAGGATGTTGCTGCTGCAGCATCTGGTGATCAGCAGTAGTTATTCATTCAAAATTATTGTAACTACATATACATAGTGGTTTATGACTGTGGTGTGACGTATATTCATTAGTGGGTCACGTAATAAAAATTATATTGTTTCACTGACTTACCGGTTATTCCGTATTAGTGATCCTATTAGTACATTTGCTACTCCAACAATAGTTTCAAAGTTATTTTGGGCCTAGGTACTGTACAGTGTTTTGAATCTAAATCTAACATTGGGCCTGTCTATGCCCAATCCACAACTGGAAACCATGAATTATTTTATATATTTGCTACTAAATTTGGACTTTGCATTTGATCATCCACATGTATCTTTATTAAAGGCATGTTGTTTTTTATTGATTTGAAAATATGTTTTTAAAATTAGTTTTATAATATAAAAAGTGTATTGAAAATGTAAAAAGATATAGCTAAATAGTAAAAGGTTATATTAGAAATGATGAAAACTAATTGGGTAATGATAAATTCATCAACAAATCATAGCAATTTTTTTATAGCAACTCATGTGTCATGTATAAAAATATAACCAATGAATGCATGACACATGAGTTACTATTAAAAAGTTGTTATGATTTGTTGTTGAGTCTATCATTACTCAAAATAATTATAATATATTAAATTTACTGTGGAAATCAAAACCAAAAGCAAAAGAACAGGCCGTAAATTGTTGTGCGGAATTGATATTCGCAGTAACAGTTTCGATATTTGCAGTAACATTTCCCTGTAAAAAGACAAAAATACCCCTAGGCAAAAAAAAATTACAAACCAACTATGCAGCCTGTGCAGGCTGGAAAAAAAATTGAAAAAGCAACTCACGGGCTCTGTTCCGTTTAATAATTCCTGCAAAGCAGAGCCGGGTGGAATCACAAAATCGGATAAAAATCGAGACGACTCGGATCGGAAAAAGATTAGTGGCTAAAGTTAAAATGTTTTGCGGTATTATTTTAGATAGTTGGTTTGATTATTTTAGTTGTATTATGTCCGGATGTGTTAGTATTTTTGTCGAAAATGTGAATTTTTTACCGGATTGGAGAAAATCCGCCCGGTGGTTACTGCAAATATCAAATTGAAGGGGGGGGGGGGGGGGGGGGGAAATGTCGCCGGATTGCCGGAATCCGGCGACATTTTTGTCGCCGGAATTTTGGGCCAAAAATGGTTCCAGCGACATTTTTGGCCCAAAATGTCGCCGGATTCCGACGACATTTTGGGTTTTTTTTTTTTTAAGTGTTAGGGGTATTTTAGATTTTTCACAAGAAAATGTAAGTTACTGCAAATATCGAAACGGTTACTGCAAATATCATGCCCCATTGTTGTGTCATGCTTACTTATCCAGTTATTCTAATCCTAAAAACTTTTCTATTAAGACAGGGACGATATCACATAATTTCAAAGTAACGACAAATTCTTCAATGATTTTAGTATCAAATCATGAAGAAGAAGGAAAAAAAAAAAAAAAAGAAAAACTTTTATGGTGATTGTACCTTTAAATTGACCCTTTGAAATTCCACAACTGGAGTGAGATTTGAGGAGACAGGAAAAGAGAGCGTTATCATATCACTTATCAAAGCTTTGAATAATTGTATGCAAATTGCAGTCGCTGCAATTGATGGGAAACCAACGCACCCAAGTTGTAATTTTCTTCAGCACGATGTAAACGTTTTATCGTTTCTGTTCGGGTAATTTACAATTTAGTCCCCTGAAATTCGAGAAATTAATGTCACCAGACCAATAAGTATTAATATAACAATTAACCTCTTTTTGTTTAATTAAATTATTGTCATCCCTATTAATAGTCAAAAATAATAATTTTTTTATAACAACTGTTTTATTACTTGAAAACTTTGAGTACAATAATTATAATTTTTAAACCCTATGAATGATTGATGGTCTCACAAAATATCGACATTTACCTAAACAAATAATTGAGTGATTTATAGGAAAGGAAAAAGGAGAACAAAAGATTAGGTGACAGATATAAATGTACGGAATTAACTTTCCGTCAAAGTCAGTGCATGCCCTTAAATATCAATGGGGGCATGATATTTGCAGCGACGGAATCGATATTTGCAGCGACATTTTTTTGTAAAAAGACTAAAATGCCCTTAGAGAAAAAAAAATTAAAATTTCCTATTCCTACTATCTACTACTATTAAAAAAAGAAAAAAAGAAAAAAAAACCTAAAACCATCGCCGTCGTGTAAAACCACCGCCGTCGCCCCGCGATGGTTTTACACAAAACCATCGCCCCCCCCCCCCCCCCCCCCCCTCTTAAGTTGAGATTTTTGATATTTGCAGCGACCACCGGGCGGATCTTCCCCATTCCGGTAAAAAATTTCACAATTTTGACAAAACTACTAATAAATTCGGACATAATACAAGTAAAATAATTAATAAAACTACATAAAAAATAAAAAAAAAATCCAGAACGATGGTCGCCGGCGATGGTTTTGGCCTAAACCATCGCCCGTCGCCGGCGACCGACGATGGTTCTGGATTTTTTTTTTTTTTTAATTATTTCAACAGATTGGAAATTTTAAATTTTTAAAATTTTTTTTTTACCCCAAGGGCATTTCGGTCTTTTCACGCAAAAATGTCGCTGCAAATATCGAAACCGTCGCTGCAAATATCAATTCCGTATCAAGGAGGCCACAGGCACAAGTTGCTACGACTGATCAAATCGAAAGCAAGAAACAGGAAAGTAAATGAATCAATTATTGGGGTCTTAAGACTTAGGGCATGTTGTTTGAGTTTTAATTTTGGTCTTAGTTTTGGTCTTAACAATAAATTTAATATATTATAATCAATTTTTATTATTTTTAATATAGCTTTTTACTATTTAATTATACTTTTTTATATTTTCAATACACTTTTTACGTTATAAAACTATTTTTTTCCAAATTAAAACTCAACTCAACCAAAAATAACAGGTCCGTCCTAGAAAGATGATATCCAATGGCGTTTAAAGTTTTGAGACGTGGGAGACCAACGACTGCTCGAATCCTGACGACTTTTCGGATGCAGTGATACCATTTTTATGCAAGTACAAGTGGCTTCTACAACTCAATCTTTTTCTGAAATTAGTAACTCCACTCTTGTTGTTGTTGTATCAGGAGGTTCATCACGTTTTGTATTACAAGCAGACTGATCTCCCCAAGAACCTCAACTTAGCCTTTTGGAAGGCTCTTCCCACTTTGTATGACATCAGCTGTGACTGAACGAATTCTAATACATTCTCTTCTTAAAATTAAAAAAAACAATATCGTTTTATTAATTTACGCATAATGTAATGTAACGACGTGAAAGCATTATCTTTTCTCCAACTTATGAATGAGTGAAGAAGAGAAAGGAAAACAGCCATTATTTCATGATGTGTCATCATCCATCTAGATCAACGCAATGCCGCAAGCGTACCATCATATAGAAAGCCATCGTTTTAATTCGACGATGAAGAAATATCAAAGGATTCAAATATTAATAAGATAAGATAAGATAAGACGAAGGCCTAGGATTCATATTCGTCCATCCATTTCCAGTCCCCCTCCCTTTAGGGCTATATATGTACAAACTACAAAATAAAGACACGCATGTGCAATGTATCCCGTCGATCTCAATAATTTTCCAACAAATAACATTTGAAATCTCACCGTATTTACGTTACGGGACAATAAATTATTATTTCATCTCTTGTATTAGAAGAGTTAATTTCATATTTTTTAGCGGAACGAACTTCATTAACAAAAAATAAATAAAATTATGAGAAACGGATTATATGACCTTTCGCTGCAATTTGAGCCATTAAAAGAACAAATTATTTGACTATATTTTGAGGAAGTAAACTCCTATAGTTATTAATCATATAAACACGGTTTTTGGATCCAGATCTAATCCTCCTTAAATATATAACTATATAATTTTTTAACAACGACGTCATTGTTGACGTTCGTCGCCAGATTAAACTTTAAAGTGAAGCACATGGTTCATTTGTAAATAATATTTTATGTATTTATCGTGCTGTTTTAATATAATAAAATAATTTTTTGTAATGTAACGAAGAAGGAGTATTATACTTCAGAATTGATATTCGCAGTAACCGTTTCGATATTTACAGTAACATTCTATTGTAAAAAGACAAAAATATCCCTGGGCAAAAAAATAAATAAAAACCACGGGCTGTAAAAAAAAAAAATGAAAAAGCAACTCACGGGCTCTGTTCCGTTTAATAATTCCTGCAAAGTAGAGCCGGGTGGAATCACAAAATCGGATAAAAATTTAGACGACTAGGATCGGAAAAAGGTTAGTGGCTAAAGTTAAAATGTTTTGCGGTATTGTTTTAGATAGTTTGTTTGATTATTTTAGTTGTATTATGTCCGGATTTGTTAGTATTTTTGTCGAAAATGTGAATTTTTTACCGGATTAGCGAAGATCCGCCCGGTGGTTACTGCAAATATCAAACTAAAGGGGGGGGTGAAATACCACCGAGCGCCGGCGGTATTTTTGGCGCGATATTTTTGGTCCAAAATATCGCCTGCGCCGGCGGTATTTTTTTTTTTTTAAGTGTTAAGGGTATTTTAAATTTTTCACAAGAAAATGTTACTGCAAATATCGAAACGATTACTGCAAATATCATGCCCTTTATACTTTGACCAAAAGGGCACAATTGCGATATTTTTGGTCCAAAATATCGCCGGCGCCGGCGGTATTTTTTTTTTTTAAGTATCAAGGGTATTTTAAATTTTTCACAAGAAAATATTACTGCAAATATCGAAACGATTACTGCAAATATCATGTCCCTTATACTTTGAGCAAAAGGGCACGATTCGCGCCAACAATATTCAACCAAAAGGCCTAGGCAAAAGTCCAAGATCCGACATTTTCATTTACTTTTTTATTTTGAAAAAGACATTTTAATTTTCATTTTGGACTGCAAGTGGGAAGGAATGGCGTCTATGATTTGACTTCCGTACACGCCCAGGAAATATGTTATTTTAACTTTGCAAGGAAGCGATGTACTGTATATTGTAAACAAAAGCAAAATCATGGGAAATATACGTGTGTGCATGCATATGGAGAATGTTACTGTCCCTCTAATGAGTCATTTATTCGTCAAATGATAACAAGTGTGGAGTCGCCGAGTGTGTTTGAGTGTATATGAGTGTACTTGAGGGAAATGTCTGTCGTAAATATTTTGAACTTTAATTTAGTAGAAAATTGCGATGAGTTTGACATAGTGGGGGTGTAACTGATTTTGAACGTCCCTTGAACCTTTGGCGGTCTTTGTATTAATAGGGAGACAATTCTTTCATCTAGTCGGCAAGTAACTTGTTTCTCATAACTGCATTTGGAACATCAAGGCGATACCAACGATTCCATAGAGGTGAATCATTGTGGAGGAAGCAGAGTCTTCCGAGACCATGCCCACGTGTTCTAGGCATACACGGGCGATGTGGCTCAGTGCTTGCGGAGATCGCTTGCAAGGGAGTTCGCTGACGTGTCCAGCAACACTAGAGCTCAACGATGGTCCGTGGGGCTCAATCGATTAAACCATCGTTATGTTACAGCTGTGAGTTTAGTGTTGAAACTACGTGTTAAGTTTCCTGTCATGTATCACATAAATTTGCATACAAGATTAAGTGTTTTTAAGAAATGCGTATTCATTTGAATAAATCTAGATATTATACTTAATAACTGCGTAAGATGATCTCTAAATTGTCCGATTGGTAGGAGGGCTTTCTTCTTACTTTTGTTGTTGCAACTTGCAAGTAGTCCCATTATTATACAATGTTAATCAGCACGTTGTGGTCCTATCCGAGCCGTCGGGTCGGGTCCTTATCAAGACAGGCTGTGCCTACTTTTTTATACCGTACACTGTACAATGATAAGTTCCAACCACGTGATCTACTCGTCCTTCTCCCTCTGATAAGCGCTCATCTGCTAACAAAAATGCAAATTTGCTTCTTCCTTCATAATTGGATGGCTGCATAAAATTGAAAACACTCTCAAACTCTTAAATTTCCCTTTACTGTTAATTTAACCAATTCAAGTAAGTAAAATTATTTTGGCTTTTAATCTTATATTCACAATATACATTTACTAATTTTTGTTAAAAAAATGATTGTCTTACTTGAGAAAGGCAATGTATTCACACACACTTTGATACAACTCAGAAGAATCAGTTACATATCTGTAACCGTCGTTACGAGATTTGTTAAGCGTAAGAGCGGGGTTTATAACTCTACAATGTTAAGATTTATATTATGTATAGACTTACAAGTTGATAGATTACGTACGCTATTGTGATCTATATATAATTATCGAACTAAATCTTTTGTAATCAGTTGTATCGACTGTTTTATGGTCTTTTGTCCATCATTGTGAGACTATTTCCAACACCAATATGTTATTTTAAAAAAAAACACGAAATTTAATTCCTTGAAATTTGATTATAAACGATCTTTCGAGTTAATCACAATTGTTTCATTTACGGAGTTCAGTTTAAAATTATAAGTTTTTTACTTATAAACCTAAATGGAAGGAAGGGGGCATTTGATTCTAATGCAAGTTTTTACAACTGTATTTGATTATAAATAATATAATGGGACAATTAAACAAGTGAGTTCTAAGTTGAGGATAAGTACAGTGTGGGTGGGCTGCCTACCAAATTGCAGCAATTACAGCTTCGTTTTCCCTTTCACATTGATAGCTATTCCTGCTTATTATCAATTTATCAATTATCATCATCGCATAAAATTATTAAATAATATGGGCATATCAAACTCAATTGGCATATTCAGAATTGCGTTCCAAAACGACAAACATAGTTTGATTGGTTCAAAGTTTTACCAACCGAAACGACGGCCCAAACTAATTCATATAACTCTATACTTCCATCGTTATTAATTAGGTCCAATAATTTGTTTTTTCGTTAATCCTTAGAAGCTTCCTCCGTAATTGAAATCTTAATTTGCTGTTTTTTCAGTGGTCATCCCCATAAACTTGTATCAGATGGCCAGGTTGTACGTCTATACGCGTATTGACTTCAATTGTTAATATGTTGCGAAAATGTGAGTTTAGTCTTAACTATATTACGTACTGAATTTAATATCTGATGTATTGTATATTGAGTTTAATTTATGAAATATCACTTTTAGTGTTGCTAGTGTATCACGACAATATTTAAACAACAAATATTTCATGTAGCGCATGTAATCAATTTTATGAACACAAGCATCACATATCAATTTTAGTATCTAGGGTGCGCTTAGCGCACAGGAAAGATAATGAGAATGTGGACATCTTATATTCGAAAATTGATAAATTTCTCATTAAAAGAATCTTATATTGCATTTTAAAGGATATAATAGTTGAAATTATTATATTTCTATAGGAATCAGATGTTCATTCTCATTCCCGCGCGCCAAGCATACCTCTAATGTATTGTTCGTCGATTAAAAACACCCCTATCAAACTATTATTATGAGAACCAATCAAAATGGAGACTATACACCAACCGCGATACTAATTAGCTTATGATCCACGAGACAATATTCCCGCGACGGCGATCGAAAAAATACGAATTTTGTACGGAATTTCTGTTTTTTTTTTTAAAATTTATAATTTGTGGAGTGTTTGATGAACAAGATAGATTTTATTTGGCACTATTGATTTTAATTTGTTCACTTGTTTGGGAGTGAGGATGCAATTTTAATCTATTTCGGTAGTTTGAACGTTGTTGAAGAACAATGTTTGCAAAATCTCGATTCTGATAACACATTTTGAATAAAATCTTACGATCTGGTCAACCTACAACACATCGATCCCATATAGAATCCTAATCATGCAATTATGCAAACTATGTTAAAGGAACTTTGTTGTCTACATACAAATGGCCGCCGTCTGTTTCAAGATCCAAACAAAGTAGCAGATATTGACCAACTTGGTGCATGCACTCCAAAATGGAGGAAATGGAATTGTTATTCACATGAACATTTTTATTATTCACAGGCACATTTTTTTGTGAAAAATCTAAAATACTTTTGGGTATTTAAAAATAACATTTCTTGCAATCTTCTCCCTCAAGCTACTCTCGTGTAGCTATTCTGTTTGAAGAAAAAAATAAACAAAAAAATCGACCAATATGGATAAAAATTCATACAAATCAAAATCCCGCCCATTTTTAAAATGAATTCCGCCCATGCTAGGCAGGATATGGGCGGGATTTTGACCAAATCCCCCCTGGGTGGGATTTTATCAATGGTGGGCGGGATTTTGTCATATATATTGAAATGTGCCTGCAAATAACAATTTCATTTGATCAAGATTGTTTATACTTAAAGGCCAAAATAGACTATTCACAGAAAAATATATCTGTAAATAGTAAAATAGTGCCTGCAAATAGTATGCCCCAATGGAAAAATATATTGTTAGGACACGATCGATGAAGGTTTGTATTAACCAAAATGCAAGAATAAGCAAATCATTTACAACTCAAGTGATAATATGTTTGGTGATCATTTACGAGGTCAATGGTACCATTCGCAAATTTGAGAAGAATTGCAATTTTAAAACAAACTATGACTAAGATTTTAGGGATTGCTTCTCGATAGTGATTCTATTAATGTGTGATGTACATGTACAAGGGGCTATCCCAGTGCTGGTGACATCACGCGTCCTTGACGTTTTCTCCACATTTCAAAAATGAAATTAAAAAAATGTAAGAATCGAACTTTCAACTCTTAACTAACACATTATGATTGGACTCATTTGTTTATGCATTTCTACATATAACTTAATAAAATTTGGTAATTTTATGGGCAAACAGTAATGAGAGAAAAGAAAATATATTTGGTAACTTACAACAAATTGAGATAATCAAAAGCATGTACAGTGACAAATTTTGAAAACATATTTAGAAATATGAAAATGTATTTTATCGTAAACGATTGTATGGATGTGCTTTTTTAAAAATTATTTTTCTTATTTGTATAATACAAAAATTGTGGGGCATTTGAAGTTACTTTATATTATTTGTCTCGCGTGTTAATATTATCCCATCTTTAAAAGGCCATTTTCCCCTTTAGTGTCTCTCTTATGCCTTTTTGTGTCATCATCTCATGTCATGCCATTTTTATTTTCCAAAGAATACAAACCATTGTTGGATCAATATTCACATTTATGATTTTAAGACCTTCGACATATACATCGGCTTCCCCAAATAACACTTTACTCTTGGATGTATTCCGTTATTGAATTTGACATAAGCGCATTGCGATAGCAGTAAATTCGTGTCAAAATCTATATTCAAGATGGTTTTCTTTAACGAGATAATAATTTTTTTCCTATATTTATAGTTAAATTATACATGATTATATTAATATTATTTGGGATAAAAATGACAGTAACGTGACGGAGGAGTACAATAGTACATAGTTACGAGTATTTGAAATAAAGAAAATAAAGTTTACAAAGAGAGAGAGAGAGAGAGAGAGAGAGAGAGAGAGAGAGAGAGAGAGAGAGAGAGAGAGAGAGAGAGAGAGAGAGAGTACATAAATGTATGTTTGTTTGTTATTAAATTAAAGAAAGAAAGACGAAACACTTTTGTGTTTTCGTAGAAATTTAGAGTAAATTAAAAGGCAACTTGGTGGTGTTCTACTTTAGGCCGCCCCCACCACCAAATGCTTCCCCTTTAAATACTCACGCGAATCGTTCGAATCACAATGCCTCTGTCTTTCTCTCCTTTTCCAGATTTTTCATTTCTCAAATTCCTTTCATTCTAATCACACATTGTATACGATTTCGCTATCAAACAATTGCCGTAATTAAAAGTTATACACAATGGGTTTCTTGCCGTCCCCGACGTCACCGGCTGGGAAGTGGTTGGGCTTTGTGACGGCAGTGTGGGTACAATCAATTTCCGGGAATAATTACACTTTCTCTAATTACTCCGCCGCCCTTAAATCCCTCATGGCCCTCACTCAGCTCGAGCTCAACAATCTCTCCGTTGCTAAAGACGTTGGGAAAGCCTTCGGTATCCTCGCCGGACTTGCCTCTGATCGATTGCCCACCCCCATCATCCTACTCATTGGCTGCGTTGAAGGATTCGTCGGCTACGGAGTGCAGTGGCTGGTCGTCAGCGGCCGCATTCAGCCGCTTCCGTACTGGGCGATGTGCATTTTCTTGTGCATGGGTGGCAACAGTACTACCTGGATGAACACAGCCATTCTGGTGACCTGTATGCGTAATTTCCGTAAGAACAGAGGGCCAATTTCAGGGATTATGAAGGGATACGTGGGTTTAAGCACCGCGATTTTCACCGACGTTTGTTCGGCTCTGTTTTCCAACGACCCTTCCACGTTTCTCCTCATGCTCATGTTTGTCCCCTTCGTCGTTTGCCTCACGGCCATCACATTCCTCCGAGAAATCCCGCCGTCCTCCAATTCCGACGAGGAGAGAGAGGAGACGAAGTATTTCGGAATCGTCAACGTCATCGCAGTGATAATCGCCGTTTATCTACTGGCATTCGACATCTCAGGTGAACACGGCACCGTTTTCTCTCGAATCTTCGCATACGTCCTGTTGGTCCTACTCGCATCGCCTCTAGCGATTCCGGTCCACCTCATGCTGAAAAATTTCATCAGGTCCGGATCCGACAAAACCTTGGTAGACCCAGAAAAGGAACCCCTCTTGATTTCAGCTGCGGAAAAGCAGGAAGAGGAGAAAAAGACGGTGGCGGTTGCTGGGAAGGAGGAAGGGGAGGATTCCGAAGGAACAAAAAAAGCGCCGGTGATCGGAGAGGATCACACGATTATCGAGGCGATTAAGACGGTTGATTTTTGGATACTGTTCGTGTCGTTTCTTTGCGGAGTGGGGACCGGGCTAGCGGTGATGAATAATTTGGGACAAATGGGTTTGGCGTTGGGTTACGTTGACGTCTCCATATTCGTCTCTCTGACCAGCATTTGGGGATTTTTTGGCCGGATTCTTTCTGGATCGGTATCGGAATACTTCCTCAAGTAAGTCATTCAAACTTTTTCACTTCCTCCTTTTCTTTTTTTTCTTTTTTAATATAAAATATTTATTTGACTTTTTTAATTTAAAAACAAAATATTTCAATTTGAAAATTTCATTTCAAAATATAATATAAAACTACACTAAGAAAAAAGAAAAAATAGGTTTGTTGAAGTTGTTAGTTTATTGGGAATTGCATGCCAAACTACTGGTCTTTTTTTTTATTCCAATATTTTGGAACTGCCCAACTTTGGAGCTTGGGGACCACTTTTTTGTGTAATAAAATCTGCCTTAAAAAAATCCACAGAAATGTACGTATCAATACTGCCTAAATACAGATATTTTCATTTATACTAGTATATAATAATGGAATTTTGTAAAATGATAAATACAGTTCTTACTTGGAAATGATATTTAAGTAGATAATTGCTTTTTAATTGAGGAAACTAGGATTTGTACAACTCGAAAAATTATTGAGTGTATTCGTTGCAGTAGCGAGTCAATAGTAAAATAGCACTGCTCTGTTCTCTTGTGGCTTTGGTAGAAGAAATTTTATTAGAGGGAAGTTTTATTTTTTGAGGGAAGTTTTTTTTGGGAAATTGTGTAGGTGAGAGATAAAAAGTGTAATGATTGTGTTTTTTTTTGAATTTATGTGAGTAGGTATTTAGAGGGAATTTTAAAATTTTAATTTTAAATTGTTGAAAAAGTAAAGTTGTTTCTTTGTGTAAAGTTTTGGAAAAAATAAAGTGATGATTCTCTACCAAAGCCACAAGAGAACAGAGCTGCCCCTTAGTCTTTACATGTTCACCACCTTCCTAAGAAAATAGTAATTGATCCACCATCCTATGTGGTGCAATAAATGTACTAAATAATTTCTCATACAATACACCTTTTGTCTAAAATATTTTTCTATTAAAGTTGGTGAAAGATATTTTGAAGTAAAATGACGGAATTTCAACTTAAAACTATGGCATGTTCTTTTTCATCGTTTTGAAAACGATTTTGAAAACAAGTTTTGGAAAATAGTTTTATAATATAAAAACTATATTGAAAATGTAAAAGTAAATGATGAATAGTAAAAAGTTGTATTGAAAATGATGAAATATGATTAAAATATATTAAATTTACTGTTGAAACCAAAACCGTTTTCAAAACGGAACAAAAAGAACAGGTCATTTCATTAATTTTGACATGATTTGAATTTGGATGCCATATGTAACTTACTACCTTAAAAGCTTTTAGCCATTTCTTCAACTTTTGTACAGTTACTTTTTGTCTAAATCAGATTCAAGATATTTTTATAACTTTTAAGGGATTCTTTGTTTATTCATGTTAGTTTTTACTTTTAGGGTGAAATGCACCAAATACTACATAACTATCGACTTTTGAAAAAAATATCACTTTTCTTTTAAAACTCTAATTACAAGCACCTTACTTTCAAAACGTGCGCTCAATACCACTATGTTAGTCAATTTCGTTAAGGGACTAACAGTAAAAAAAAGGCAGGGGCAAAATTGTCATTTTACGTGTGTGGCACTATTCATCGTGTTCTCCGATGAACAGTTCCGGTACTGTTCATTGGCCGAAACTGTTAATCGGCAAAATTTTTTGGTTTTTTTTTTCCCTTCTTCCTCCTCCGATGAAAACCCAAATTGGACCCAATGAAGACCCAAAAGAAGAAAAAGAAGAAGAAGAAAGAATACTCGATTTAATTGGGCCTTCATCGGAAGAAGAAGAAAAAAAAAAAAAATTGCTAATGAACAGTGCTGGAACTGTTCATCGGAGAGGACGATGAACAGTGACGCACGTGTGAAATGACGTTTTTGCCCCTGTCTTTTTTTAATTGTTAGGCACTTAACGGAATTGACTAACAGAGTGGTACTGAGTGTACGTTTTGAAAGTAAGGTGCTTGTAATTGAAGTTTTTAAAAGAAAGTGGTATTTTTTACAAAAACTGATAATTATGTGGTATTTAATGCATTTCAACATTTACTCTTTATGAGTAACATACATACTACTCTTTATGAGTAACATACTAGTAATTATTTTTCTAAACCAAACTCCAAAAAGTAAACAAATACGATACATTATTAATATTTAAAAATTTCACATTATAATAAAGATTTTTTTGATTGTGAAAGGGCATTGGTGCCCATTAAGCTAAGATTTGTTCATTGCTTTTGAGCCTTTTAAGGGATCGTATACGGCATGGGGCAAAGCAATATCTCCACTTCTTCATCTTCTCGGAAACTACAATCGTATTTATTAGAATAGTACCCTAACGTTTGGTGTACCCGTCAAATGTTTCCATCATAATTAATAAACTTATAAAATTAAACGTCAATTTTTGGTGGGTTGAATGTGAAAGATTCGTTCTTGTTAATTAATTTTTCACCGACGCTTTATGCTGCAATTTTTTTCTTGCAACTTGTAAAAGTGGGTCACATTTGCATCTTTGCAAATTGGAACAACTCCGTGGACTATATTATATTCTTTCAATCCATGTCATCCATTCATTTACTAGGTTTGAAAATGTCTCCTCATCCTCATTGGATTATATTTTCTTTCGAGGAAAATAACAAATTGACTAGTAGAGAGATATTATTTTAAAAGAGTCGTGTTTCTGATACGAATTCATGCGTTATTGCAGGAGTGCCGGAACACCAAGGCCTGTATGGAATGCGGCATCTCAAATTCTAATGGCTATTGGATACATAACCATGGCTATGGCAATACCGGGCTCATTATACATTGGTTCCATAGTGGTTGGAATATGCTATGGTGTTCGTCTAGCTGTGACAGTCCCAACTGCTTCTGAGCTCTTCGGCCTAAAGTATTACGGTCTCATCTACAACATCCTAATCCTCAACCTTCCCTTGGGCTCCTTTCTCTTCTCCGGCTTGCTCGCCGGTTTACTGTACGACTCGCAGGCGACACGGACGGCCGGAGGAGGGAACACTTGCATAGGTGCACACTGTTACAGGCTGGTGTTTGTGGTGATGGCCATTGCTTGTGTGGTTGGTTTTTGCCTGGATGTGTTGCTAGCCATAAGGACAAAGACATTGTATTCCAAGATTTATACAAGCAGGAAATCAAAGAAGGCTGCTTCATCTAGATCTGGTGGGCTGCAATAGTAATTGGTTTTGATTTCATGGTAGTTTTTTTTTAAATTTTTTATTTCAGATCTTCTACCCAACCCAAGTTATTATTGTGTGTTATTGTGTCCATTATTCAAAAGTGCGTAGTCTCACTTAAGTAAAAAAATGAGAGCAATTTTGGTGAACAAAGTTTTAAATGAAATTACGTAATTTTGGACACTGGATACCAATAAGATAATTAAGTTTTTTTTTTTTTTTTTTGAGTCATAGAAGGGAAGGGAAGGGTTTGATGGGGACCGGGGGGGGGGGGGGGGGGGGGGGGGGGGGAGAGGGAATTAATGTACCCAAGTGAAGTCCTAGTTTAGTTGTTGTATGCAATTTGTTGCATTAGGATTTTAGCAAGTTGAGTGTGGAGTATTGTATTGTATTCATTTGTTTAGAGGAAACTTCAATTCAATGCGTTTTTTTTGTGGAGTTAAATTGATATTCTATTTTATGGGTGTAGTTATCTGTCGATTTTTATTTACGGCCCATAATTAACTTACACTTAACAAGTAAAAATATTTGTAAAATAAATGATTACAATTTATTTTCAGTTTTTTACATCGGAAATAATAATAAATTGTATATTCTTTAAATATAACTTTTCTAATGAAAAGAAATTTGCCATTAAACTTGTTAACTAATGATGCCAATGTTGGAAAAAATATCATTTGTCTCACTCAAGTGCATTTGGTTAGAAAGAAAGTCACTGTGGGCTACAATTACTTTGGACTTGTGGGAAATAAAATCCATATTGAAGTGAAAGGCCCACGTTGTATTTGGACTCTTTGTCTCTGGTGGATTGGTGTGAGTGATACTTTTAGCCCAAACACATAAACAAAAATGGAAATTTAATTTCGGGCTTATTCTTTTTGTTTCGTTTTGAAAACGGTTTTGGTTTCAACAGTAAATTTAATATATTTTAATCATATTCCATCATTTTCAATACAACTTTTTACTATTCAGCATTTACTTTTTACATTTTCAATACACTTTTTACATTATAAAACTATTTTCCAAAACTTATTTTCAAAACTGTTTTCAAAACGTTCAAAAAGAACAGGCCCTTCATTTTTGGTTTTGAGAATCAACGACGAATTTAAGGGAAATACTAGGGCCCTGTTTGTTTTGAGAAAAGTTTTAATTTTATAATAATTTTTCATCATTTTCAACACACCTTTTTACATTCCCAATACAATTTTAATATTATAAAATCAAAATAAATCTCAAAACCATATTTTGGAAATCATACCATACAGGGCCATATACTCCCTACAAAAGACACTTAACACGACCTCACATTTTAAAATGAATTTTAGAAAATGATGGCGTAAAATTGAAGGACCTTTTTTCCAAATTGATTAGAAAAAGGACAGGTGTTGTAACTTGTAGGGGGTGTGGATGGTGCCTTGAAGTTTTAGGGCATGCGTGCCTAAAAAACACACTGCCACACCGGGAAGACTTGAAAACTAAGGCAAAAATGGTGATCATTCTCTGAAGAGCCTTCAATAGTGCGTAATGCGTGCCTGTCTTCTACCCATAGTTGTCACTAGTATATATCTGGACCTCACCCATGCATGAGTGAGGGGAAAGAAAATCCCAAAAAAGTCCTCACTCCGTTCTATTAGAACGATTCACTTTATTATACTTTTTTAATATAATAAAATCGACTCTTCTAATGAAACGGAGTGAGTAATTTTTTTTTTCCTCTCATATTTTCTTCTCAAATTAACGTGATGTGAGTGTGACACTCCCATACCCATTGGCCATTCCCATCCCAACATGAAGACGGAGCAGGTATGACCTTGTCTTCACGGTGGTGTCACCACACACACATTCACAAATTTCAAGGAATTAAAATAAAAAATATATATTTTTAAAAGAATTGTTGTAACGTAAGAATCTCGTTTAAAATAATTGTATTATCGAACTCTTTTCACGTATATAAATAAAATATAATTTAACCTTAAAACATGGAATTAATTCATAATAGTAGTAGTATAATTTACGAATGTGGAACGAAGCATTTAATTCCAATTTGAATTGTTTAGTTCTTGCATTTCACTTTCCAATTAATTAGAAAGATACTCTGTGCTTAGTTATACTTATGAACCATTAATGAGAGAAAAGAATCCAAAGTCATCATTCATCTTAACTTCAATTTTCGATTTGAACGTTAAAGTGATTTCATATTGAAAACTAGAGAACACTTGTAAAATTCTACACAAGAGGGACAAATTATCTATTTTTAAATTAGAGTCGGACAAAATACAAAAGTGATGATAATTATCGAGAATAAATGTGTAATTAACCTTACTGAAATTACAAAACCAACCCTGAAGTTTGAGGGGCTTTTTGGTCATTTGGTTTGAGATTTTCATCCATCAACTTCAGGGAGTTTATTTCGTACCTTTAAAAATTACGCGGTCATTTCGTATATATGTTATACCTTATATTGTTTTGGTAATTTAACCTATCCTAAATGCAATATAGCTTGGGGAAAAGATAGGTGGCAAGTCATTTAGATAACAATAGGGAGGTCCAACAAAAACCAAATCTTTCAAAAAAATTTCACAATATCACATAAATTTGCACTAATACTATTGAATAGTACATGGATTTTAGCAGAAAAAAAGCCATAAAAATTGGTAACTGAAGAAGCATTAATTGACAGAGACTATATTGCTTCTAAAGATTCACATGCACTTTGTTTTTTCATTCATCCAAATAAAGAAACAAACAAAGAAAGAAAGAAAGGCACCTCTCCCTAAGCCTATTGCTTACATACATAGAAATGTGAACTGGCTCCTTCAAATCTTCCACTATTTCTCTTGTGATTTCATCTCTCCTCCCTTCTCCTCCATTCAAACTGCATCCAAACCAAACCCTTTTACCCCATTAAATTTTACAACCTTAACAGTAGTAGAAAGAAAGGAAGGTGGGAGGGGGACATGGCAAATTACTCTTCATTCTGCTTCTTATTCCTCAGCATTTCCCCTCTCATTGCTGCTACTTACAGTTACTGTTCTGTCTCTTTCATTCTTTCAAACATTTCATGCATTTTTCTGCTTCTTGTTTCATGTGTTTCTATGTCAATTCTGTAACATTCTTTCTGTGTTTTTGAATTTGCAGATGGGGTGCCTTATGATTCTTCTGTATACACTGAGGTGATGATGTTACAAATCATAAAAACAGAGTCTTTTTGATGTTTTTCATGCCATTTCTGGATTGAAATTAATGCAATAGTTATTCTCCAGTGTAAGTTAGAGCCGGAGAAGCCACTTTACAATGGAGGGATCCTCAAGGATGATCAAGAACCTCATTACAGATGGATCAAAAGGCCAAATGGGACTACTGAAGTTTATTCTCCAGCCTTTGAATTGCAAAATCTCAAACAGGACACTTATTACTGCTTTTCCAGTTAATTTTCTCTTAAGCCTGCACTTTTAATCAATCAATCACTCCTTTTTGTTTTAGAAATCTTCTTTTTCATTACTTTTATCTGTACAGGTTGGGTCAGGACTAATGATACAGGCGGCGTATCGCTCGTAAGGGCCAGCCTGATCACAGAAACAACAACCATAAACTGTCTAGGAACTGTTCTTGCAAGAAGTGGATGCTGGTCATTTATTAAAGGTGGATTTGTGTTGGATTCTCCATCAAATTCATCTCAGCTGTATTTTCAGGTAAAAGGGTTGTTCTTGTTTCAATTTGGATCAATCGACAATGTGAGAAAAATTTATGCTTTTTATCACAGAATCCAGAAAGCAGAAATGTCCATATAGAGATTGCCAATCCTGCATTGCAGCCATTTAGCAAGGAGGAATGGACATTGAATCGTCAATATAAGATTAATAAGGTAAAGTTGTACCTCGTGACTAAAAAACAGTTGTACCTTGTGACTAATAAACAATTGTAGCACTGAATTTTTCCAGGAACGGAAGCGAGAGGTTATCATTCATGTTTCAAATGAGAATGGTGTTAAACTGGAAGCTGCAGATGTAACAGTAATTCAACAATCAAAAGATTTCCCATTTGGATCGGCAATATCCAAGAACATCATTGGAAATTTGCCTTACCAGCGTTGGTTCGCCGAGCGATTCAACGCGGCAGTTTTCGAAAACGAGCTCAAATGGTACGCAACAGAGCCTAAAGAAGGGCAGATCAACTACACTCTAGCTGATGCAATGCTGGAATTCGTTCGGGCAAACCAAATCATTGCCCGAGGACATAATATATTCTGGGAGGATCCGAAGTACACTCCTAAATGGGTACTTAATCTAACATCTTCTGAGCTTCATTCTGCTGTAAACTCAAGAATCAAGAGCCTTATGGGGAGATACAAAGAGGAATTTGTTCATTGGGATGTCAGCAATGAAATGCTTCATTTTGATTTCTATGAGCAAAGACTTGGGCCTAATGCTACCTTGAACTTCTACGAAACAGCGCACGAATCGGACCCTTTGGCGACGTTGTTTCTGAATGATTTTAACGTTGTTGAGACTTGCAGCGATGTGAATTCCACAGTGGACATGTTCATCTCAAAGGTGGGAGAATTGAAAAAAGGGGGAGTCACAATGCAAGGAATTGGCCTTGAAGCTCACTTCACAGTACCTAATATTCCTCTCATGAGAGCTATTCTTGATAAACTGGCAAGACTTGGACTTCCTATTTGGCTTACAGAAGTTGATATCAGCAGCACTCTTGGCCAAGAAAAACAAGTACGGCCGTGTTCGTTTCCATATTTTCAAAAACACATTTTTTTTAAAATTTTGAATTTTATATCAATTTTTCATCAATCCCAATATACTTTTTTTTAATCATTTTCATTTTCAAAACTCTCCAAAACAAGCAGGATTTAAGTTTTTTTTTTTTTTTTTTTTTCACTTTTCTTGAAGATTCAACACAACTAATTAAGATTGATATTTATTTCCTTGACATATAACAGGCTTTGTATCTTGAAGAAGTTTTGAGGGAAGGGTTCTCACATCCATCTGTGAAAGGGATAATGCTGTGGTCAGCCCTTAATCCAAAAGGCTGTTACCAAATGTGTCTCACAGACAACAACCTCAATAACCTTCCGGCCGGCGACACGGTGGATAAGCTACTGAAAGAGTGGGGAACAGGAGTGCTAGAAGGCAAAACAGATGAACATGGCTCATTTATCTTCCAAGGTTTCTTAGGGGAATACAAAGTGAGTGTAAGGAATGGTCATAAGATTGTAAACTCCACCTTCTCCCTCAACAAAGGCGATGAAGCTAGACACTTCAGCATTCAGATATAAGCTACATTCAAAATATGAGAGCATTCTTGCCAATCAAGATGTTGTTTTTGTTCCATAAATTATGTAATTTTCAATCATAGAAAGACAACATTACTTGGCTTATTGGAGCAATTTGTTAGAATTCATGAGGGGATCTTTGGCTATAATCTGTAAATACGAAGTAAGACATTACCTTGAGCCATTGATGTTGTCAGAGTGCTGACAGAGTCACGTACGAAGTCTCCGGTCTTCCCTCTCCAAACTCTCTCTCACTATAAATCGTGTGTATGCTGATGGGTGCACACTACGTACATTGGTTGAGTGGAGAGAGGGACCGGGGAGATACGTATATATAATTATGACCTACCCCATCAGAGGTCAATCGCAATAAATTATAATCAACTTATTATTCTCCCTGATTTTCCTCAATCAATCATAATCATCCAATATCATGGTCGATCAGTTATATACCATAATTGTCTCAATTAGTGGGATGGCTTATAAGGAAGGATAGGTAACTGATGGTGGTCATGAAGTCCACCTTTACAGTTACCATAATATTTTAACATTCTCCCACTTGGACAAATGACCACGTAAATGGATGAGTTTCAGTAATGTGGCCACAATAATTGTATATTTATCCTACATCGTTACTAAAATGGATCATGGCGGTTATATGTCTTAATAGTCACACTCCCTTCCATGTATCACAATTTTAATAACTAAATGTAGACAAATTTAATGAGGAAAATGAACTATCAACAAAAAATGTTCATATGTGGTCCAAATATTAAATCCTGTAACAATAATGTGCACAAAACAGGAATCTAATATATCCTTATGTGTCCCTACCATAAACAAGCAATTCAATCAAAATTAATAAGACCCATGGAACTAACATGTTCCACAAATTTCTTTGGCGCCAATGCTTTTGTGAATGGGTCTGCAAGCATCAAATCAGTCCGTATATGCTCTATGGACACCTTTTGTTCTTGAATTCTCTCTCGAACAACATGGTATTTCAATTCAATGTGCTTTGACTTGCTTGAGCACTTGTTGTTCTTAGAGAAGAAGACAGCAGCGGAATTATCACAATACATGGCTATTGGTTTAGAGATGGACTCCATAATTCTAAGTCCCTCGATGAAATTTCTCAACCAAATAGCCTGAGACGTCGCTTCATGGCATGCAACAAATTCAGCTTCCATAGTTGAAGAAGCAGTGATTGATTGCTTAATGCTTCTCCATGATACAGCACCCCCAGCGAGCATAAAAATATATCCAGTAGTTGACTTCATCGTTTGCTCACAACCCATGAAATCGGAATCTGAGTATCCGATGATTTCAAGTTTATCACTTTGCTTATAAGTGAGCATCAAATCTTTGGTGCCTTGGAGGTATCGCATCACCTTCTTAGCTGCTTTCCAGTGATCGATTCCTGGATTACTTTGGACTCTGCCAAGCATCCCGACTGCAAAGCTGATGTCAGGTCTCGTGCATGTTTGAGCATATATCAAACTTCCAACAGCTGATGCATAAGGTACATTATCCATTTGACGTCTCTCAATTTCATTCTGAGGACATCTGTTTTGACCAACTCTGTCTCCTTTCACAATAGGACATGGAGTGGTTGCACAATCTTGCATTTGAAATCTTTCAAGAACCTTGTTGATGTAATTCTTTTGAGATAAACCAAGAGTCTTCTTGAATCTATCTCTGTGAATCTCAATGCCAAGAACGAAAGATGCATCATTCATATCTTTCATTTCAAAGTTCTTAGAAAGAAATTCTTTAGTGTCATGCAACAAACCCAAATCATTTGTGGCAAGCAATATGTCATCAACATACAAGATCAAAAATATGAATCGGCTCCCACTGACCTTTAGATATACACAATCATCAAGTTTATTTTCTTGAAATCCAAAGGTCTTTATGGTATTATGAAACTTGATATACCATTGTCGTGAGGCCTGTTTGAGTCCATAAATTGATCTGTTCAGTTTGCATACCAATTGCTCATTTCCTTCTTCCTCAAAACCTTCAGGCTGAATCATATAGATTTGTTCTTCAAGATCTCCATTCAGGAATGCTGTTTTTACATCCATTTGGTGTAACTCCAAGTCATAATGAGCCACCAAAGCCATGATTATTCGGAAGGAATCTTTCTTTGATACAGGTGAGAAAGTCTCATTGTAATCGATACCTTCCTTTTGAGTGAATCCCTTAGCTACTAGTCGGGCCTTATAACGGTCAATGTTGCCATTGGAGTCTCGTTTAGTTTTGTAAACCCATTTGCATTGAATGGGTTTTGACCCCTCAGGTAAATCAACCAAATCCCAAACTTGATTGCTTTTCATAGATGCTATTTCATCTTTCATGGCATCTATCCATTTATTGGATTCATCACTTTTCATGGCCTGTGAGAATGTAAATGGGTCATCCATAATGCCAGTATTGCTACTTTCTTGCAAGTACACAATATAATCATCTGAAATTGCACTTGTTTTTGGTCTTTTTGACCTTCGTACAACATTCAGACCATTATTGCGTGTATCAATGAGAGTGGTCGGGTCATGAACATCCTGAGAATCAACGTGAGTTGATTCTTGTGACTGTGAGATTAAATCCACCTTCCTTTTCTCATGACTCCCACTAAAATTCTCATTCTCAAGAAATCTAGCGTTATTTGTTTCCATAATTCTGTTGTAATGATTAGGACAGTAAAACCGATATCCTTTTGATCTTTCTGGATATCCAATAAAGAAACAACTAATTGTTCTTGGATCAAGCTTCCTTTCATGTGGATTGTAAAGCCTTGCTTCAGCAGGACATCCCCAAACACGTATATGGTTTAAACTTGGTTTCTACCAACCCATAATTCATAAGGGGTTTTAGCCACAGCTTTGGTAGGAACTCGGTTTAAAATATACATTGATGTCCGGATAGCTTCTCCCCACAAAAATTCAGGAAGAGTGCTGTCACTAATCATACTTCGAACCATATTCAATAAGGTTCGATTACGCCGTTCAGCCACACCATTCTGCTGAGGCGTTCCTGGCATTGTGTATTGAGCAATAATTCCATTTTCTTGAAGAAATCTAGCAAAAGGTCCCAAATTGCGACCAGTTTCATCATATTTTCCATAATATTCACCACCTCTATCTGACCTCACAACTTTAATTTTTCTATCCAATTGATTTTCTACCTCCGCCTTGAACACTTTGAACATGGTCAAGGCATCGGATTTTTCCTTAATTAGATAGACATATCCATAACGTGAGAAGTCATCAATAAAGGTGATGAAATATTTTTCATTGCTTATAGAAGAAGGAAATGGTCCACAAATATCTGTATGTATCACTTCAAGCAGTCCAGAACTTTTAGTGGCATTTTTCTTAGTACCCTTAGTTTGCTTGCCCTTAATGCAATCTATACAGGTACCAAGATCCATAAAATCAAGAGCTGGCAAGACTCCATCTTTGACTAGCCGCTCAAGTCGTTCCTTTGATATATGACCCAAGCGTTTGTGCCACAAAAGTGATGAAGTTTCAGAATCATGACTGCGTTTGTGGCTAACATTCATATTCATATGCAGAGAAATAAGGGATTCAGAAAATTTAGGATCAAGATCTATCTTATACAACCCATCAATTAAAGTACCACCACCAATAAAAATTTATTTTTTGTTAAATTGAAACACTGATCACCAAGTTGAAAGAAATAACCATCTAAATCAAGACGAGATAGAGAAATTAAGTTTCTAGAAAAAGCAGGAACATAAAAGGTGTCAAGTAAATCTAGGCATGTGCCAGATTTTAAAACTAGTCTATAGGTGCCAATAGCTTCAACTTTTGCTTCCGTTTTGTTCCCCATTAAGATTTTCTTTTCCCTTATCAGTGGTTGGCGGGTTGTAAGGAATCCCTGCATGTTATTAGAAATATGAATGGTAGAACCACAATCAAGCCACCAAGTATTAGAAGGAACATCAACTAAATTGGTCTCAAGACAAACAAAGGAAAGGGGATTACCTTTCTTTTGAAACCATGCCTGTCTCTTACGGCATTCTACTTGCTTATGTCCCTTCTTCTTGCAAAAATGGCAAGTGCCACCAAAACCATCATGGCTAGGAGCCCCTTTATTTGGTGTTCTGTGGCCTTTACCTTTGGGCTTTCTTGGTCCATGAACATTATGACCATGTGATACTAGATGGACAGTTTGCAATCCTTCTCTTTTCAATCTCGCTTCCTCTTGGACACACATAGAGATAAGTTCATTTATAGTCCACTTATCTCTTTGAGTATTGTAAGTGATCTTAAATGGACCATATTGCTGAGGAAGCGAGTTGATGATGAATTGCACCAAAAAGGACTCAGAAATTGCCATATTCATTGATTTGAGTTGTTCAGCCAAGTTATTCATTTCCATAATGTGTTCACGTATGCCACTTACCCCGTCATATTGTTTTGTGGTCAAGGCTGCCATAAGTGTACCTGCCAATGCTTTATCAGCTGCTTGAAATTGTTGCTCAACTGAAGTGAGGAAAGTGCGAGCGTTGTCAGAGTTTGGAATTGACTGCCTTATGTGCTTTGCAATCTTGCTTCTAATGATCATCAAGCTTAGGCGGTTGGAGCGTTCCCAGCTTTCACGAAGTGTTTTTTCAGCTTCAGTGCTTTCAGGTTGAATCTTCCCAGGTTCATCAATACGGAAACACAGATCCAGATCCAAGCATCCCAATGTGATAAGCAACTGTTCATGCCAATCAGAGTAATTGGACCCATTCAGTTCAGGGATGTCAGAAGTGAATCCGGCAACTGATCCTGGAATAGTAGCTGAAAATAAAACACGAATCATGCCATGAGTTTCATCATAGAGGAGCAATCAGGTGCATCATTGTAGTTCACCTTTGGGCAAGAACTTACAACATGCTAGTGATGTGCTCAATGCGAGATTCATCATAATAGAGCAATCGTGTGCATCATTGCAAATTTGCCTTTGGGCCAAACTTACAACATGCCAATGATGTGCTCAAAGTGAGGAACAATTATTCACTTTTATATTACAATCATTAATCGAGATATTATATTCCTTTGGGTAATATAATAACTCTGTCATGAAAATAGAATTAAAATACCTTTGGGCAAATTTTAATGCTATAATCATGATATAACATTAGTATAAATAACCTTTTAAATTTCACAACTAGTTCACTTTGGTGAAACTAATTGATATCTTTAATGTTTATAAGGTTATTTTGGCCTACTACTCACTAGTACAAAATGTGAGTTTCATCTTAGTAGTGTCAATCATTCAAAATTTGACTTTCAATTCATTAATTATAACCCTTCGTGGGTTGAGAAATTAATGAACATGCATAATATAATAAAACTAAATTTTGTACAATGAATTAAAAAACGTGGAGGGTACAGAACTTCCCAAAAAAAAAAAAAAAAAAAAAAATTATGAAAGCCAATCAACTCATGGTATATATATATGTATCAGGGTGCTTTGGCAATGTCCAGTAATTACAGCAAACATTAGGCAGTAGAAAAAAAATTTACATAATGTTTTTAAAATTAAAGATATGACATAACCATTCACGGGCATATATTTAGGGAATCAATAATAGACTTAAATATGATTTAATAAAATAACCAGGGAAACCAGGACCATTAAGGATGATGATCTTGTTCTCAAAATTAGAAAATAGTGTCCCAAAGTCACTGTTTGCTTTATTTTAAAAGATCCAGTGATATGTACAATAATCCTTGAGGACATAATCATAGAAATATTGTTCATGATGATTTAAAATAATTTTCAACTTAGAACTAGCCCATTTATGCTGATCTCATTAGGTACACATAACTTACATATTGGAAAATAATATTTCCAATTAAGTGTAAATTTAGCATATAACAAATTATACATCAAAACAAGCAAAAATAAATAAATTAATTAAATTTACTGAAGAGTACTACTAGATATCAAAGAGCTCCAGCAACAGTAAATCAAATTATAATCAACTAAATTGGGTTATCATGGAAAAGGTATACAAGTTCCAGTCTGGCCTTAATCAACACAGTAAATTTTGACCAAAACAGCACAAGTCCTTAAAAGACTTCTTTGATTCTTTGGTTAGGAAGGCAGCGGAAAAACAGCGGAACGAAGCTTAACAAAAGCTTTAAGTTTTAGTCAAATACTGAACCAAATTTTCCTTTATGACGTCGGATTTGGGTAATACTAATGATGAATGGTCACAAATCAATTACTTTATCATGTTTAATTGATTTACAAAGACTTCACAAAATTATGATCCTTTCATGTAAACCAAATCCGTCCATAAGTCATCAATTAATTAAATACTCCACATGAATCGATATTATAAAATCAATAAAACTCATATCAACTTAAATCCGTAAAATTTAAACCCATTGATTCTTGTCAAACCGTAGAGAAATCAATGAGTTATATCGGAATCCAAAGATTAAAATTATAAAATCGACAAAGGCATCCATCGATATACAATTCATAAATTGATTTACAGATTATAACCTTAACCTCGCTCTGATACCACATGTTAGAATTCATGAGGGGATCTTTGGCTATAATCTGTAAATACGAAGTAAGACATTACCTTGAGCCATTGATGTTGTCAGAGTGCTGACAGAGTCACGTACGAAGTCTCCGGTCTTCCCTCTCCAAACTCTCTCTCACTATAAATCGTGTGTATGCTGATGGGTGCACACTACGTACATTGGTTGAGTGGAGAGAGGGACCGGGGAGATACGTATATATAATTATGACCTACCCCATCAGAGGTCAATCGCAATAAATTATAATCAACTTATTATTCTCCCTGATTTTCCTCAATCAATCATAATCATCCAATATCATGGTCGATCAGTTATATACCATAATTGTCTCAATTAGTGGGATGGCTTATAAGGAAGGATAGGTAACTGATGGTGGTCATGAAGTCCACCTTTAAAGTTAACATAATATTTTAACACAATTATGTTCTCATTTATTCTAATGCATCAAACTCCAAGAATATTGGAATATGGAATGCCCAAATTAGGCTACCGTAACACAGCAAATAAGGTTGGTTTTTTTGTATATTAATACGTGACGCTGCGGCTGTCTGGCGTGCCGGGAAGGTCAGGTTTTTAAAAACACATCGTTGTCTCCTTTCATGAATGATCAGCCAAAAGAAAAGAAAGTTTAAAGTAGGAATGGGGTTAGATGTTGCAGACAAAGTTAGTGTGAATGTCCAAATATTGCAGACAAAGTTAGACATTAATTTGGTGCTTCAGATTAACAACGTTTTTGAGAATGAAACTTCCATTCTTCATCGTCCTTCACCTTTTGCTTCTTGGATTCTCATTCGCAGATTATGGTTCTTCATCTGTTTCTTCTTCTTGATCCCTTTTTATTTTCTTCTTGATCTTTATTTTGTTTCTTGATTATGGCTGCAGATGGACCTGTTTATGATTATACTGCCTACACAGAGGTATAAACTAAAGACCCAATTCATCAATTTGATTCTAATCTTTTGTCATTCTGAAAAAAATCCCAGTTTTTGTCTTCTTTTCACTTGGAAAAAGTGCAAATCGGATCCAGAAGCTCCACTTTACAATGGTGGAATTATGAAGGATCAAGGTTATGCTGCAATCTCACCGGGAAATGATCGAAATTCACAAAATTTCCCTGCATTTGTGTTCTACAATCTCACCGGAAACACCTACTATTCCTTCTCCAGTTGAGTACATGCATGTTTCTTGAAGAAAAACCATAATCTTTTTGGTCACTAGTTCTTGGTAAAGTCTTGATTAATGAAACATGTTTTTTGTGAAAAAATAGGTTGGATTAAGGTTCGAGGTGTAGATTCAGCAGCCATAAAGACAAGCGTGACAACAGATGGAGGAGCAACATATCAATGTGCAGGGACAGTAATGGCAGAGCAAGATTGCTGGTCTTTCCTCAAAGGTGGATTTCAACTCAACTCCCCTTCTTCTCGTACTTCCCTATTTATCCAGGTAATATTATATGTGATTCTTGAGATTTGCAAGAATTTTTTGAAGAAACTAAGGTTCAATATTGTTTTGGCAGGATGCACAGGGGAGAGAAATCAATATAAGCATCGCCAGTGCCTCTTTGCAGCCTTTCACTGAGGAAGAATGGACAATCAACCAACAGAACATGATTGAAACTGTACATTTAACTTATATTTTAGCTAGTTTTTCACTCTGAATTAATTCAACTGCATTGATGACAAAATTCAAATCCAATTCCAGAAAAAAAAACGCCCCACTATAATTCATGTGTCAGATGTTCAAGGGGAGAGGTTACAAGGAGCAAACGTTGTTGTTCAACAAATTTCCAGGGATTTCCCTTTCGGATCCGCCATAGCCAACACCATCCTAGGAAACCTGCCATACCAAGTAAGTTCATTCATTAAACTAGCAGTTCGGATAATTTACATCGTAGTTTAACTAATGAAATAAATGGTGGTTGTTGCATTTGCAGAAATGGTTTGCTGAACGATTCAATGCTGCAGTATTCGAGAACGAACTCAAATGGTCCTCAACAGAACCACAGCAAGGAAAGGTCAACTATAGTATTCCAGATCAGATGTTAGAATTTGCTCGCGAAAACCAAATCATGGTCAGGGGACACAACATTTTCTGGGAAGATCCCGAGTTCTTGCCTTCTTGGATTCTCAATCTCTCTGGTCCCGAGTTAGAATTGGCGGCGAATTCGCGAATTCAAAGCTTAATGAATCAATACAAGAACGAGTTCATTCACTGGGATGTAAGCAACGAAATGCTTCATTTCGATTTCTACGAGCAAAAACTCGGTCCAAATGCCAGCTTCCAATTCTATGAAACAGTTCATCAATACGATCCATTAGCCACATTGTTCATGAATGAATATAATGTAGTGGAAACTTGTTGTGACATGAATTCCACTGTGGACAAGTACATTTCAAGGCTAAGGGAATTGAAAGAAAATGGAGTTTCAATGGATGGAATTGGCCTAGAAAGCCATTTCTCCATACCAAATCCGCCTCTCGTGAGGGCGATTCTCGATAAACTAGCAACACTGCAGCTTCCCATTTGGCTTACAGAAGTAGATATTAGCAGCACTTTTAATCAATCAACTCAGGCAGAATATTTGGAAACAGTTTTGAGGGAAGGATTTTCGCATCCTGCCATTGATGGGATTATGCTGTGGACAGCGTTGCATTCAAACGGGTGCTACCAAATGTGTTTAACTGATAACAATCTCCAGAATCTCCCTGCTGGCGATGTTGTTGACAACCTGCTTAAAGAATGGCAAACTGGGATTGTGGAAGGTGAAACTGATGATCATGGTTCGTTTAGCTTTAATGGCTTCTTGGGTGAATATGAAGTTAATGTTTCCTACGGCAATAGAAGTGTTGCCTCCACATTCTCCCTCTGTGGAGGCCATGAAACAAGACACTTGAATTTTCAATTGTAAATGTTCAACTGTAAATGTAATGCTTTCTCAGTGTTATAATGTGAACTATTTGAGTGAAATTAAATGAGAAAAATGGGCAGCAAATTAAGGTAAACTTTTTCCCTTTTGTCGAGAATAGAGGAAAAAGGAGCTGGTGAAGTTGGACCAATTGGAGGGACAAAGGTAATCTCACTTTTGACTTTATTCCGTTGCAGTGATTCTCAAAGTTAAAGAGAGAATGATAAGAGCAGCCATCATCCTTTGAAATCTGGGACACCAGTTTCACATTCACACGGCAGAAGAGAATCTTGAAATCAAATTTGCTTAGAATGATTGAGGAAGATGATGATAACTGGGCAACGCTGCAACAGAAACATGCAAGAATCGCAAAACAAGGCCGCCATGCTTGCAATTCCAGCAAAGGTTACAACGTTCGTGTTCGTTTGTATTCTAATTTGTTACGGATGGTTGGTATGTATAATTAAAATTGCAGTGTATGCTTATCCTTACAACACTTCTTGATTGAAAATCAAAACCTCACATGAATAGAGGAAAAAGCACTAAAATATACACTTAAAAAGGAAAAACAATACTATTACAACCTCTACTAAAAATATCCTGGATCAAGAAAAGAAAAGAAGAGAGATTCCTAAACCAAATGCGAAACCCGATTCCAAAATCCAACTATGGCCGCTCTGCTTTTACTGTATGCAAATACTGAACAGAAACCCTACAATTGCAGAAATGAGAAGATGAAAGTAAAGATAAACACGGCAGCAGAATCCCAGAAGGAGGCCCTTGTAGAGTCACCCATGGCCAAACCAGCCAAATACGAACCATCCGCAAGCATAGCTTCTGATCCAGAACCCGTACCCGACCCAGAACTCATAACCATGGAGCCCGCCCCATTCTCCGACTGTGACCCAATGCCATTTCCTGTCTCTGACATCGACCCGTCACCATTGTTTGTTGCTGATGGCGTTGGATCCTTTGAAGCTTTCTGACTGCAAAGTTTCCAAGAGACACAAATTTAGATTAAGAAAATCATAAAATCCATCGATTTTTCTGGGTTTTATACAGTAATTTTTATTTACCTTGCCATGGAGGGGCAAAATGTGACAGTGTAATCGGCGCCGGTGCAAGTGAAAGTACTAGTTGGGTCGTCGTAGGCATAGCTGTAGGATCTTGGGCAGGCTTTCTTGAACATTTGGGAGTAAACCGACGGCTGACACGACATCGGCGAGTTGAACTCGCCGCTGCAGCAGTATTCCGGGCGTCCAAACGCCCCACAAGCGCTCTTGCATGCGTCTCCGTTGCCCACCCGGAGCTCCGACGGGCAAATCCGGTTCAGATCCGTCACGCATCCCGTTGAAGCGCACGTCCCCGTTCCACCCGTTCCTTCAACTATCAGGGGTAAATTGTAGCCGTCCACCAGGCTGACGTCGTAGAAGTCCTGACCGCCGCCGGTTCCCAGGGAAAACTCGGCGAGAGTGGCAGGAGGTGCTGCCCCGGCGCCATTGCATTCCACTTGACCGGACCCGCAGTCCCCCGTGTCACAAGTGCCCTGCCCGGATTCGTCGAAGTTGCACCCGGTTCTCCCCCAGAAACGGCCGGACCATCCGGTTGGAGCAACGAAGGAACGTGAAGAGTCGCCGGGGAGCTCAAATCCGGTAGAATCGAGAGTTGGGGTTCCTGCATTTGCTAAAATCCCGGGCCATACTGTGTGGTCACATTTGTTGACAAATGTGAACGTGGCCCCATAAACTCCTGAACAGAAAACAAGAAGTAGAAAACGTTAAGCTATAATCTCAAATGCAAAGAAATACGAATTACTGCAAGACAGCTCCTTTGTTGGCTCAGGTATCCATAAATGAGTATCATAAACACAAAGTCATCCCAAGAATGGTTCTTTAATGGACAATGTGCAGAACAGAGAGAGTAAAGAAATGCTGCTTACCTCTAGAAAAAGAGAGAGAGAGTATGAAGAAGATGGCAATGGTGGAAGGGAATGAAGGCAGATCCATGTGGTTCTTTTTTCTGTGTTTTCTTGGAGGAATTAGGATGGTGAGTAAAAGTGAAAAGAAAGTAAGGAGGATTTTGGAGCCTGGGGTTGTGTGTTAGTTTTTGGATGTTGAAAAGGCGATGATGGGAGGAACTGCAAAGGAAAAAAGGACGATAAAAATGGCGAGGTGGTGGGGTTTGATTGATTATTGATGCAGCAGCAACCACAGCAGAAGCAGAGCGTCGCTAAATGTTAACAGAAGACACTAAAAACTCTACTCTTTGTTGGTGGTGACGATGCTGCAGCAGCTGGTACAGTAGTACAGTTGGGCTAAAGAGAGAAGCTTGAGAGAAATTGGATGAGATTGGTCAATTTGGCATTGTTTGTGACGTAATATAATACTCCTGCTATAACTAATAAAGAAAAAGGAAGAGAAACAAATGGACAAAAGTGGATTTTTTTGAGGAGAAAAAAATAATGGAAGGGCTGTGGTGGGGTGGGGTGGGGGCAGGCTCTGCAGCAAAGAAGGGAGAAAAGAGATGGAGAAATGCATTAAACAAACAGATTGTGGAGAATCTGTTAAAGAGTATGGAGTAGTGTAAACCAAAAAGAAGGGGTAAAAAAAAATTGAACAGAATCTCTCTGTCCAATATGCTTTTGTTGGTGCAGGGATTTTAATAAGCTCTTGATGATGCTTAGATTTAGGAACAGCCACTCTGTTGTGCTTAATGCCTTAACACTTTTGTGTCAATACGAAAAACAATATTACAAAACAAATTCTTTGGCGTCGAGAATTCGAAGATAATTAAGTAATGAAAAAATTGTGCATTATTTGTGGCTTGTGACAATGTGGTATGCTGAGTAGGGTTCCCAACCTTAGTAATAATTGATATTGAATGAATAATGAATTCGATCTGACCGGAGGGAGAGTACTGTTGAGTGTTGGACTAGGGTTCTCCCTGCATGAATATCTTTATCTCAGGCTGAGGTTGAGGCTGATATGATTATTCTTGACGAAAAATCTTACCAGTTTACACTCTAAATTTGCAATATTAGTATAAATAAGGATGAATGTGATCGTTGGATATGCTTCACAATCATGGTTTATATAATCTCAATTCGTATAGTAGGATCTTATGATCTCGCTCTATTAAAATGCTAAACCGATTATATAGTTTTAGTTATGAATCAAACTTGTCGTGAAAAATTTTTCTCACATAACTTAAATATGAGATATTTATATCATTTGTCTATAATTTTATACATGTACATTTTCTGTTAGGATCTTAGGATGATATTATATTCAATCTTACACACGAATCGATCCCACCTAAAATCCTAATCATGCAAAGTTGCAAACTAGGAATAAGAAATCGACTTATTGACGGTGTTAGACAGAGTGAGGTGAAATATTCACTTGTGTGTCTAACCAATTATGGTACATAATTAGGGGTGGCAATCTCTGACACAACACGAACCCAATACGATATAAACGGATTAGGGTTGAACCTTAGTGGGATATATGGGTCTACCCGAATAACAAAAATAATTAAAACGGGTTGAGAAATTCGACATGTGAACCCAACAACCCAAACCTCACAAGAACACGAAATGTTTGTAGGTTAAATGGGTCGACACAAATAACATGAATAATTAAACCGGTAAAATTAGGGTTAAGGGGTGTCGACACAAGAACCCGACGACCCGAACATAACACAAATTGACATCCTAACTACATATGGACAAAAGTTGGATGAATTTGGTTAGGGGGTGTTTTTGTTAAATAAATAAATAAATAACTGTGCCTCCTATATCTGGGGATATCCCAAAGGTCAAACTAGTCAATTCAGAAATGGTAAAAATAGATTCTTGTCTTGATAGGTGGAATGTTGCACTTGTAACCAACCACATGCAAATTAATTTGTCCTTTTAACTCTTTCTTCAAACTACTACTAATTCTTAAGCCCAACCCCAAGGTCATATGAATTAAATTATGAGATGAAAGTGAAACAGTAAAAACTAAAAATAAAAGAAAATGAGTGGGTTTGATTTGACTTGGACCGCACTGTAAATAGTAAAAAAGTAAAAACGCAGGCCTTGGATTCCTGAGGTGAAGAAAATCTATCTTATTAATATGACTCGTCTTTTTATGTTTCTATGTGCCCAGCATTTCTTCATCACAGCTCATTCACCGCTAGTACTAGTATCATTAATTGTAAACACTTTGTCCTCGTAAATCATCATTATTTTTTTATAATTGACCTTATCCTGTACTATAGGCTTGTTCTTTATGTTCGATTTGAAATAATATTTAAAATTTGATTTTAAAAAAATAATTTTATAATCGATTTTTATTATTTTTAATGCAATTTTTTACTATTTACCTATATATTTTTATATTTTCAATATACTTTTTACATTACAAATAACAACTAGTTAACACTCATATCTCGTTATCGTGTACGTGAGCAGCGACAGAGGAGTCCATGTGTACGTGCGGGTGGGTGGTTGAATTGAATCATGATGATCTGCAGGAGAAGAAGAAGCTACGATGATTATTTTGGTTTGTAGAAGTAATTATTAGATAAAGAATTAAGGATGATGTTATTTGTACACATTGTGTATACACATAAAATGTATTTTGTAGGACCTATTAAATTTAATTTCTAAAACACCCATGAGTGGAAATCCACGTAAGAATGCCAAATATGAAGATTAAATTAAAAATTAATGATTCGGAAATCTATTTGATGGTGAACTGGATAGAAACCCATTACTGACTTTTATTAGGCCACACACATAAAAATTCCATAAAACGGTAAACTCACCAGAGGATGGACGGAGGAAAACATAGAAATAGTAAACTCACCGGTCGACGGAAGGCGGCGTGCGGCGGTGAATAAATTGTTCGGGGGAGAGATCCGAAAAGTTTGCCTAAATTGTAATGGATTTTTATTTGAAAATTTGGTGAATTTTGAAGGGGGTTGATTCCATTGTTTCAAAAGAGATTGAACTCCTTATTCTGATGGTCTTTGTTGTGATTCAACAGAAATAGGATATGCAATGGTGTAGGCGGGGCGGTGCGACGGGGAGAAACAGACAGCGGCCATGGCCAGTAGCTCTTAGGTATTTGAACAATAACACCGGCCCAATTATTTATGTTTATTAGTACTAATTTTTTGAGAGTAAAAATTGGGTTGTATATACATATACCAATGGCTACATACTTCTTTAGCATAAGCATCTCTGGCATCAACATCATAATAAAATGTCTAGTTCATCTTCCTCATACTTTTCCTTCTCACTATCTGAGGAAGTCGATTAGGAAAACCTGCAGTGTTCTGTTCGAGTACTTTTTTTTGAATACTTTGAGTATCCACTCCCGACTGAGACAATTACTACCAACAAATCCGACCTCTGTACTCATCTTGATCTTATTTGTGAGTAATCTGCAATGTGGCGTCTAGTTTGCGAATAACTGCAGCTTGCGGTTTGTGACCGTTAATACCTTCTTCTCCGACATCCCATTCCATCGGAACGGCATCTCCCTCATGTCTGGTCAGAGGTTTAAGTATACATATGATTTTAAATCTAAAATGCCTACATCATTAAATCGATCTCATGGCAGGTATACATCCCTGAGATATTGGACTGACATACACAATTGCATTATCTTTTGTTTACCAAATAATTACAACAGACTACGTCATTTCCAACTCATCATTTTTTGTTTAATTTGGATTCTTATGTGGCATCCCTCTTGGAATTCCACTACTGTTTCGCTAAATGGGCAATTTTGGTATAAAAATTATTATGGCCCACAAAATCCACTTTATGTGCACAAAAGCGTGCACATAATGGGTGCAATAAACATTTTCTAAGAATTAATGGGCTGTTTGTAGGAAAATGAAACCAACTCCAACCCGAACCCAAATAAACAGGATTCTGCTTTGCGATATTCAAAAATAATCCCCCTTTTCTTATAATTCCCTTTAGGTCTCTCTCTACTTTTAAAAACTCTTTTTCTCTTTCGCTCTCACTTACATTTTTCATTCGTTTTCGTTCTTCTACAATATATTCTTTCTTGTTCTTTGTTTCTTAAGTGACAGTTATTACAATGAGTTACTACAAAAGCTTTGAAGAAGAAAAAGAGTGGCGATAGATAGGCAGAGTGGAAAAAAAAAAAAAAAATCACGAAAATTTCATAGTGACTGACATAGACCACTTATTTTGATCTCCATCTTATGTGTAGTTGGCAAATTTATTTGGTTCACACCAGTCACTGAAAAAATTTCTTGCATATTATTTTTCAAAAAATAATGTCTTTTTTAAAATATATTTACTTCTTGGAAGGATATTTGGTTGTTTGTTACCGTGATTTATATTTTATCATTATATCTTATCATTCACTTTTATAGTTCAACTACACATTTTTTATATTTTTAATGCAACTTTTACGTTAAACAATATTTTTCAAAAATAGCTTGCTAATACGCATTGAGTAGCAATTACTAATTCAAAGATCCCACATTGAAATAGTTAGCTTCCAAAAGCCAGGTATATTTTCATTACGATAAGCAATTATCTACTTCTCAAAAGAGTGAAGGTAAGTGTTAACTCTTCCCTAACTCTCATTTTCTGATGCCAATTGTCAAAACTAATGCATCGAACCAATTTTGGCTATGCTTTCCTGTTACATTCCCTGTTACACGTATCAAAGTTAAAAAAAACACCATTATCTTCCACCACCGAATAAGCTATGCATTATCTCGAACAATGATTAGCTTTGAATTATTGCATAACTTCTTCCTTTTTTCATTTTCAACAACTGCTTTCTTTTGTGTCTTTCAGCCCACAAGGCACCGCCGCCAATGCATGTATGTTTCCACTAATTACCTTTAAAAAAAAATTTAAAAAAAAAAAAAACCACTAGGAATTGCTTGCGGCCAACAATCCTGCTGCTACTCAAATGAAATTATTCTCTTAAAAACTCAACAAGATAACCAAAAATAAGACACCACAGAGATTGAATCTGCTCAATTATAACACTAATATGGACATGGACATGGAAATGGAGATGGAGCAACCCCTCCTCAAACCTTCAAGCTCCAACACCATCACATAAACAAAGGAAAATAAATGTGTCAAACCTTCAAGCTCCAAATATGTAAACTAGTCTTTAGGCCAAGCCACTGTTTTCAAACATCTTACCAACAAAAATGCAGCAAAATCAGGAAGGAAAAGGAAAGATAATCCATCCAGACTTTACAAGTTTACATCGTACTACTACTACATAGGTTTTACAACAACGCAAGCAACAAGCTGCCACGATTCAAAGGTAGATTCAACCTGTTTAACATTTGCTAGTGGGACAACGTGTGATGAATGACCCTTAAACCTCAGAAAAAGTATGGACAAAACTTAAATCTACTTGCTATAGTTCATACAAAACCCTGATTTCCTTCCTTGCTCAATTGCCTTTGATGATCCGGCTTGACTGAGGTTATAAAACTATACTGACTCTGAAATTGCTGCATGATACAAGCAAACAACTGAAACATTTAGGGAAGAACAAACTGATGATCGTGGGAAAATATCAAAGGGGCTTTATATACACAAGTCCTAGTAGGTGTAATTTGCTATCCAAAATATTCAGATCCTCTACTGAACCCAGGTTGAAAAAAGGGTAAATGAGGGAGTTAGTGCAGCAATGGAGGCTTGCAAACCCCCAGGTCTTCAATTGCGTTATCTTTAAATCAGCCTGAAAGGATTCACCACTATTACTCACAAGTTTCATAACAATGGCAAAAACAGCATAACTGCAGCAAAGACAGAAATTACACAAGCCATGATTTGCCCGGAACCCAAACCTGGTGATGACATGCCACGAGCACGGATCCTTCCAATGTGCATCGTTGATTTGTTAACCAAGGGTAACTCTCCGGCCTCTCTTATTCCTCCCAGCAATTTCATGCTGCAAAGTTTTCCACAAACTTCACCATTTTGCCACAAATGTAATGCTGTACTAATTCGTTTTAGGATCAAGGAAATAGTATATCACTAGGACACATACAGAAATGGAGGACCACAGATTAAGAAAAACTTAGTACTATTCTGTTGAACTTAGAATAAGGAGTATTACATAAGATGCTAACAGGGCTAGTAAATAAGCAGGACAATGTACATACGTTAGATGGATTAGGAGAATATCTACTACCATTTCCAGTCGACTAAGGGTCATGCACCTCTACATTCTGATTCCAAAGTCTATATCCTGATCTTACACATCTCATCGCATAGTTCTTTTGCGATTCATCTTATCACCATCTATCTAGATCTCCCTGATTGATTCAAAATATGTAAGAATTGAATTTTCTTTCCCCTTCTTCTGCTGGACCAACATTACTTTGCTAGCCATAACCTAATCCCTTTACAAGTAAAGAGCCACGTATGTGACGTATCATGCATAACAACAGTACAATTATCTCAAAATTCATGAACATTCTTCAACATATGACATGCTCATCCAAGCATGATGAGTGCTTTACTTATGATGATGATGATGATGTTAAACGCAAAAGTAAACCTTCCAAAAACCAAGACTATAAAATGAAGCTAGGTCATCACTGTGCAGCAACTAAAAAACAACACAATTATCTTCACCGTCTTTTTCTAACAAGGCACAACTAGCATCACCTTGATAAACCATTGTACTAAAATGAGTTAATATTTGCACATTATTTGTGATTTAGAATAAATGGATTCGACATCATACTATACTAAATTGGGGAAAATGGAAAACATTCTGCACCGCAAACAAATGCAACATACCAGCCATACATTTTGCATAAGCAGACTATTCTACCAGCTAGAACTCAATTAAGAGCAACTCCAAGAAGGGCCCAGCAAAATGCAATAAAATAAAATAAAAATCACCAGAGATGAGATGACACCAAATTCACCTGGTGTAAGGCAAGGGGCAGAAGATAATGAGGTAGTAGTCCGGAGATTGGCAAGTGAAAGTGCTGGTTTTGTCGTCATAGGCGTAACTGTAGGAACGGGGGCAAGCGTACTTGAAAAACAAAGAGTACTCCGACGGCTGGCATGTGTCCGGCGTATTGTGCCCCTCGCTACAGCAATACTCCGGATCCCCAAACGCCTCGCAGGCGCTCTTGCACGCCACGCTCTGAAACGCACTCCCATTCCCGGCCGTCACACGGAGCGCCTTAGGACACGCGCCGTTGAGGTCCACCAAGCATCCCGTCGGACTGCATCCCCCTCTGGTTTTGTTACCTCCCTTGGCAACAACCAGCACAGGCAGGTTGTACCCGTCCACCAAGCTGACGTCGTAGAAATCCAATCCCTGATCCCCGTTCAGCGTGAACTCCACCAGGGTAGCGGGGGGGATGGCGCCGCTTCCCGCGCACGCTACCTTGCCGGAGCCGCAGTCAGCTGTTAGGCAGGAGAATCTCCCTGTGGAGTCGGTGGAGCAGTCGGTACGGGCCCAGAGGCGGCCGGACCAGGAGCGGGGCACCGAGAGAGTGCGGGATTCGCCGCTCTTGAGAGTGAAGCCAGTGGGACCAAGCGGGGTCCTGTCGGCGCCGGTCAGTATTCCGGGCCATATGGTGTGGCGGCACTTATTGACAATCGTGAGCTTCGTTGACTGAACCACTGAAAATCGTGAAATTTCAAAAATAAGCACAGTGATTATCAGAAATCAAGAACATACGAGTATTAGGAGAAAAAAGCAAGCATAAAATCATGATTTGGAATTTGGGAAGGAAGAGAATGGAATTACCGGAGAGGTGTGCGGAGGTGAGGAGGAGGAGAAGAATGGAAAGGAAGGTTGCCGGAGAAAAGCGAAGGAGAAGATGATCCATTCACAGTTAGAGCTGAAGAGCTGAGAAAGTAGAATACCAACAGCAAAGAAGAAAAGTTGAGGAAAGTGAAGAAACCACCATGGCCATGCCCACATTCCATTCCAGGAGGTTCTCTTTACTCTTTACTTGCTATGGGGTACTTTGGCATCTTTTCTTTTTCTTTTTTTCCTACGATTTGTGTTTGTCGTTTATAGTAAGTTCTTGTTTTGAGTCTTTATTTTAGGCATGTTCGTTAAGTCAAAATTTTCAAAACATTATTTTGGAGAATAATTTTTTAATATAAAATTATATTAAAAATATAAATAAAAAATAAGTGAAATTTTGTATTAAAAATGATAATATATATATATAACATATTAAATTTAATGTAAACATAAAAATCAAAATACAAACAAAAATTAAAAAAAAAAACAAATAGAGCCTTATCATCATCGTTCTTAACGGAGACTCAGGTTAAGCTCATTCTCGAAACCTTGAGGGCGTAAGGAGTAAAATATTCAGAGGTTGACGTATTTTATTAAAACAAGAGTTATATTAAAACCTATGAATATAGATATGTTTATCACCCACACTATTTGTTGGTTTTATTCTACAATTTGATAACTACTAAGAAGGCTCGTTTTATTTTAATAAGGAGGAAGAAAAGATTCTATCACTTCAAAGAGGGCAATCAATCTAAAAACATCATAGTAGCTTTAAAACGGAATCTCGAGTCTCTTTAGTAGCTCCTATTTGTGGTGCCATGGAGTAACTCCCTATATAATAGTAAAAACTAAAAACAAGATGTGTAGGTAGCCCATTCTTCAATAGGCACGCGGTCAAAGCCTCAGGCTACTCCCACTGCTTGGGAGCTTACAGTTTCATGTTCGATTTCACTCCTTGATGGAGATTCTTTTCACCCTTCCCTCACGGTACTACTTCACTATCGGTCAGCCAGTAATAAATTGTGTGGAAAATCAAATTTTTTTTAGAGAGAAAAAAAAAATCATAAATGCAGCAAATTGATTGGCTTGGCTTCTCGATTGTGATCGGTGAAATGTTATTTAATACTAGAACTATGCAATAATGCAAGTGGCATGACAGAGATTTCACAAATAAATATTCTTAAAAATATATAAAATAAATTTATTTTATTTTATTTTCTTTGAAAATGCAAACTGAAATTTGTGTTTTAAGTCTTAATAATCAAAAAAAAAGAAAAGAAAAGGGAGTTCTGAATTGACCATAAAACAGTGCATCCTTAATGTACAACTACGCGGGCTTAATCAACTTTTCCAGCACTACTTTTTTATCCAAAGTGAGGTTTGTTTGCACTACTTTTATTTTTTATCATAAAACAAACGAAGCATAGTTCAAAGTGGGGCCGGGAATAAATGAAAGTTCAATTATAAGGCCCAACTAAAACAAAAACTTCGATAGCAATCCATGATTTGGGCTACTATATGGACTGCAGCCCGTTACTGAACTATTCAGAGTTCGGCCCAATTATTTTTTGAAAGCATATAATAAAAGTGAAAGAAGGTCAATTTTCTTGGCCCATCACATCGAATCACATAGAAAGGTTAATGTAAAAAAGTGAAAAACAGAGGCAGAAAAGGAAAGGTTTTGACAAAAACAGAAAGCATAAATTTCAATGCATAACTGCACTACACCAGAAAAAGGTTTAAAGCAAAAATGTTCCCCATCATCAATCATTGTTATTTGCATTTTGTGAAAAAGGAGATGGGCAATTAGTAAAATTTCACTGTTTTGTTTTACTTTTACATGAGCGCAAAAAAAAAAAAAAAAAAAAAAAGTAAAAACAAACAAATCTTGATCCCACTATGTGATTATATGGCTTCCTAAAAATGCAGCCACAAAGATAATTCAGCATCATAGTGTTTAAACAATGTTGCTTTGGGGATTATTAGTGCACTCATAAATACAAACACTCCCCACATTTTTTCTCATGCTCTAAAAAGACATGTTATACTTTTACGTTGTTAGATAGAGAAGTTATAACTTGTAATTCATAAATAGTTATAATACTCGACTCTTTTAATGATATAGATGAATTACGTATTGATAATCCATGTTTGCTTTAGCTAGTGATGATCAGGTGGTTGTCTTCTCTTCAAGAAAAGGGATTAACATTGTTGATGACCCTTTGGAAAGTTCATCTGAATTATTCCCTTTTACCAAACCAAATCTATGACCACATTTCTGAAAAAGATGAACAGTAGTGTGTTTTATACTTTAGTTTTTTGCTTTGTTGCAGAGTTCTCATATCATTGAGATTGGATTTGTCCAACATTTTTTTGCCTCTTTATTTTGGTTGATAACTTACTAACATGAAATTGGGGTGAATCATTCATCATCATTGGTTGACTTAGTAGCATGGGCAATGGCTTCCCCACATTTTGGCACGCTGAGACATTATGCATATGGTTAGTTGTTGCTTGCTATGAATCTAGCAGTGTTTCGTTATTTAGTCACAAATGAACTAATTGTCGAAATTGCAAGCTCAAATCCTGTCCAAGACGGGGAGGGGAATTTAGGGGCGATACCTACTAAGAAACCCATAATAAAATAATATTAATAAAGAAAAAGAGGAAGAACTCCCACCTTAAACACTCCAAATATGCCAAGCTAATTGGGCCTTTTTCTTTAATGATTTTTGTAGCAAAATCTAAATGCCAAGTTGTAATGTTGTAGTATATAAAAAAAGGAGACAATGAGGCGCCATGGGAGGTGGTGAATTGCAAATAACCAGTCATCGGATTTGCTTCAAAACTTCAAACAGTACTGTCTTTTTTGTCTCTCTTTCTCTGCCCTAAAAGAATTATTGTCTTGAAACTTCACCCCACCCCTTATTATATTTTTGTTATATTGTCTTTGTCCCCCTTCTAACATGCTTCACTGCCATCTTGATCAACTTCAAACGCCTAAACTTAAGGTCGGGGACCATGCAATTTGCAAAACTTATGTTAATGTAAGTTTAATATTTGTGAGGGAGCAAGTATGAATACTTAGCATACTTTATAGTGTAAGTTTTTACATGGTTTACATTGGTTAAAACCTTTTTTTTATAAATTTTTTTATGTGGTTTTAATGAAAGACTGATGTTGGAATTTCGAAAATCAAGAAGACATATTTTGGTTGGAAATTAGATTGAAAACTATTTGGGCTTTAATTTAAAGCTCAAACCATCGCAATATTACTTTTTAACACGTTTCACACAATACGGGACGAGACTCCCCAAATACATCAGAGCCAAATTGAGAACTATTGAAGAGGAAAAAACTAAATTGAAGAGGATTATATGTACCTGCATGAAAATAATGTCACTGCACCTGATAATGTAAGATTTAATATCACAGTGTAATGCCTTAAAGCATCACAATCACAATATCTTGGGCAAATAAGCAGTCTTTTTTTAATTAATTAATGTATTGTAGCTTATGAAAAGAATAAAAAGAGAACGGAATTGATATTTGCAGCGACGGTTTCGATATTTGCAGCGACGGTTTCGATATTTGCAGCGACATTTTTGCGTGAAAAGACCGAAATGCCCTTGAGATAAAAAAAATTAAAAAAATTTAAATTTTACAATATGCTGGAATAATTTTTAAAAAAAATCCACAACCATCCCGGGATGGTTGTGGATTTTTTTTTAAAAATTATTCCAGCAGATTGGAAAATTTAATTTTTTAAAATTTTTTTTTACCCCAAGGGTATTTCAGTCTTTTCACACAAAAATGTCGCTACAAATATCGAAACCGTCGCTGCAAATATCATGCCCCAAAGAGAATTAAGTTAAATAAGAAGAGAATTGCTCCATTTGGAAATTAAAAAAAAACCGCCAAAAAAGGAAATGGAGAGTGTGGAGTGGATGATAGGCTTGGTCAAAGTAGACAAAGTTATCAGAGAATGTTGCTGGTCCCACCCTCAGTCTCAACAGAAGCATGACAAAACCAAGACTGATGAGTTCCCCAACAATATCAAAATTCACCCCCACCCCACCATCACTATGTTGCACCTCACCTTAACAAACCTCTTACAATTTTATTTTATTTTTCTTTTTCTTTTTCTTTTTTTGAGAGGTTATTTTCAAGGGCTTTCTTTTCAAAATTCGAGTTCTTCAAATTTTCCCATGCTTGCTACTATTTTATTATTATTAATCCAATCGATAAAAGGAAAAAGAAAAAAAGAAAAAATCCTCATCATGATATTATTAAGCATGATCAATCATCACTCTTGGCATTTGCATTTTCAATTTGAATTATTAACTAGCCTAGGTTATTAATTAGGTAGTTTAATTAAGCCAAAATAAAGGGTAAATGGAAAGATGATGATGATGATGATGATCCACGTAATGGAGACGTATGAAAGAGATTGTGCTGGATGGTTTTAAGATTAGAGATTAATTAATTGGCATTTTTTTGTAGAGTAATGATTTACACATGTGAGTTTCCTTGGCAAATGTAAGTACTACTAGCACTATTTGTTAGTGCTATAAATGTGGATTTATATGATAGTATAAAGTGCTAAGTATGAAATCATTGCATAACAACAATAGAATCACTATTTCACTGAGGATATTAGATTTTTTGGACCATCTTACCTCTGTCCTCCCCCGATGGGATCCATACATCTACTGCATAGGTCCACTTTCGTATTGTTAGAATGCATATATGAAAGATAAAAGTGAGACACACAGAATATCTCATGACTCATTAACAAACAAGATAATCAAAACAAATTTGTATGTGTATACTCATAATAAAATCTTACTCTAATTTTAAATTTATTGGTGAATTATTGATCCAACATCTGTATTGTATTTCCCCCGACTATATGTATGATGTTTATAGCGAAATATTTCGAAAATTCTTATGTAGCTAATGAGTAATCATGTGACAAAATATAATGGTTTTAATTATTTGACCAAATAAAATGTAATAATAGTCATGATATATATAGCCTTATGATCAAAAGAAGAGGAATGTGTATTTGTGGTTCCTCGCACAGTTTGTTTTATGTTTGTCCTGTTCATACTATATTAGGTTAATTAGTGTGTGTGTGCGCGTCTTTAATTTCCTATATTTGATTAAAAAAAAAAAAGAAAGAAAGAAGAGGAATGTGTATGGTCAAAGTAGTGTAGTAAGAAACAGGGAAATTGAAGAATCAAAGAGGAAGGTTTGTTTTTGGGTTGTATTTTAGTTGGAAGGGAATCTATTACTAGAAGAAAAAGGAAGTATTGCAAAAATCCAAACACTTTTCTAGAAATATATGCATCCAAAGCAAAACTCAGTGGATTAATTACTAATGATTTTTCACCATTAAAGAAAATGGTAACCAAGCATATATGCACATGCCTCTCTATTGTTGTAGAAACTCTGTTCACCTCTTAAAATAACATAAACTTTTATTTATTCATTTTTGTATAGAAAGGCTTGCTTAATAACTTTAAAACATTTTTTAATTTTGGGTGTTTGATGCATCGTTCCCAAGTCATTCAATCTACTTGCTGTTTTATTTAAGTAGAAGAAACTAAGAAATAATAAGAAGTAGACGATGCGCCTTCTTGTGCGCAAAGAAGATGTGGCCCACTGCATTACTTCCGTCATCGCCTGAGTACGCATAGAAGTATTTGTGATCATGCAGAAGTTTGAAGAAATACTGCATGTTAGTCATACCTCCCCTCACATCCCTTTTACTATTATCCAGTCAGATACTTCAATACTCATGTCTTTTTTTTACTGCAATAGCGTTTCAAGATGGATATTTCAGGGTTGACCAAGGAAGAGCTTAATCAAGTTCGACAATATATAGCTTTTTATGTATTATTTCAGACATAGAGGGGGTACAAGGGAAGGGAAACGCGGTGGCGGCGACGGTGGTAGCTTTCCGGTGACGTCGACGACGACTCCTCACGTTGGCGGTGTGTAAGGTTTTCAAAAAATGGAAAAGGGAGAGTTGGCCGCCTGGGGATCTACCTCCCCTAGGTTCTGGGAAGCTACTAAGAAAATACTTAAATGACTGCAAAATCAAATCCAGCTTATGAAAATACTTACGAAAGGAAGGACGAGACCAATATCTCATAATAATCTAAAACAAGAGAAATATAATGACAAAATAAACATTCAGAAAAGCATTTTTATGATAGTCCTATTATATCACAACGCACAGCAGTTACATTTTAGTACTTATTTATACGTATAAATTATTAAAAATAACTCAATATATATATATATATTTCATTGTGTGTATAATTACAACTGTATAACTCATGAAAAATACACAAAATTGCTATGATTCCACAAAGGAATTCTCCTTTCCCATGTGAAAATGTGAAAAAAAAAAAAAACTTTTGTTTTCGACTTATAAAAGCGACCACGCCCGTTTGGCTGCAATCATGCGGTCGACTTTGTTATAATTCCAACCCACCTCTCTCTCTCTCTCTCCTATCCATTTTACTCCTTTTTATTTATTTATTTATTATTATTATTATTTGATTCCTTTTAACTATCATAGTCAAGCTTTCGTTTGTCCTAAAAATAAGCATTTGGTACACTTTCTCTTCAAACATAATTTTGGCTTCCATATCCTTTCCTTCTTTCTGTTAAAAGGGTTCTTGCAAAGTAAATATATGAGAATAAAATTTGTTTTTTTGTTGGTAATTTTGTTTTAATGATTTTAGTTTGTGATTATTAATATTATTATTATGAGAAATATCATTAATGTGTGGGAATTAGAGAACCACCCGTGCGGATTAGCCAAGCACGCCCCTGTACTTGACCAATGTTCAAGAAACCAAAGCAATCATACTTAATTCTCTTCCCCCAAATACCATTTGTTTTAAAAGAGTTCAATTTTATAATTATTTTTATTTATTTATACTTATACTTTTATTATTCATAAATGCACAAAAATAAAAAAAAATTGCTTGAGGTACAGAGATGATTACTGTTACTCTCATTTTTTTTTTAAAAAAGTATTGTTAATAAAATTTGTCTTTTTGCGTAGGACAAAAAATATCACAATGTGTTCATAAATACCGTTAGGATGTGTTTGCTGCGCGAGAATGAAATTAGAGGGAATAAACAAGTGATTATGAGGAGTAAAAATTGTATGTTTAGTACGTATATCAATATGATCATTCCCGAATGTGCGATGAGATGTCTCGCTTCGTTATCATTCCTGCGTGCCAAATGCAACATTAGTATTAGTATTAGCTTTAACAAGATTTGTTCACAAAAACCACAGTTTATTGTTGAAGCGCTCTAAAAGCGGATTTTTTTGCACTTCCCAAAATAGCTCTCTCTATTATACCTTTCAGTTCCCACCACCCAAGGAATCCCCCCCCCCCCCCCCCCCCCCCCCCCCCGGGCTTCTCTAAATATAAATACAACTATAACCGAATGAGCATTGTGACAGAGTAGCAGCAAACGAAGAATGTGCATCAGTCGTTGCTAAAGCCAAAGCCCAGTTCATTCAATTCATGTTGTAGCTTTAGTTCTTTTCTCCAAAGTGCAGGGGATTTCTGAGAGAATTAGAACAAGTGAAGAGAGATCGTCAAGTGAGTGAAGGAAGTACAGATCAAGAATGGCTTCGACTGACAAGGTTGTGGAGACGGTGATGGTGGGAAATTACGTGGAAATGGAGACGGAAGGGAAGCCTAACGACGTGAAATCAAGGATTTCAAAGTTTTTCTGGCATGGCGGCTCTGTATATGATGCTTGGTTTAGCTGTGCTTCCAATCAGGTAAGTTCCCAGTATTATTAGTTCCTTCATTTCTTCTTCGTCTCTGTTTTTAGTTTTGGATGATGAAAAACTAATTGGGGGTGTTTTTTTGATTTGGAATTTGGAACAGGTTGCTCAGGTTTTACTCACATTGCCGTACTCGTTTTCCCAGTTGGGAATGATGTCTGGGATAATGTTTCAGCTGTTCTATGGGCTGCTGGGAAGTTGGACTGCTTATCTCATTAGCATTCTGTATATTGAGTACAGAACCAGAAAAGAAAGGGAGAAAGTCGACTTCAGAAATCACGTCATTCAGGTTCTTCCATCTTCTCCATAGCTATGATTAGAAAAAAACCATCAGTGATTTCATATGAATTTGGGGTTTTATGTTAAATTTTGTTGTTCTGAATTAGAATTAGAGAGAAAGGCAGGAATCCCAATCCATTTGTCACATGATTTTCTGTAAACAAAGCTACCACAGTCATATATTATTACTAATTTTTTGGTCGTTTGTTAATCTGCAATCTGCAGTGGTTTGAAGTTCTTGATGGGCTGCTGGGAAAGCATTGGAGGAACGTGGGTTTGGCGTTTAATTGCACATTTCTTCTGTTTGGATCCGTGATTCAGCTCATTGCCTGTGCAAGGTATAATAGAAATATATCCATTTCATCCACATCCATTTAAGATTACATTTAAATCAAACAATGCATGTGTTTCTCTGAGCAAATCCTGCCAAAAAAACTGAGGTCCATAGCCATCTTTTAATGCAATTCTTCTGTGTTTTTTGTTTGTTGGTTGCAGCAATATATACTACATAAATGACAATCTGGACAAGAGAACTTGGACTTACATCTTCGGAGCTTGCTGTGCCACCACTGTCTTCATTCCTTCTTTCCACAACTACCGAATCTGGTCTTTTCTGGGCTTGTTAATGACCACCTACACCGCTTGGTACCTCACCATTGCTTCCCTCCTCCACGGCCAGGTAATTAATATATCAACGTGTGTCTCGACCTTACACGATAGCAAGATAAGATCCATATAGATGACTCTAATTAACAATGTAATTAACACATTCAGGTTGAAGGGGTGAAGCATTCAGGGCCAAGCAAGATGGTTCTGTACTTCACTGGAGCTACAAATATCCTATACACATTCGGTGGCCATGCCGTTACTGTGTAAGCTACACAACTTTTCTTGTATGTCCTATGTTAGTGTTACAATAACATCAACATAGGAGATTAAGTGAGTTCTATTAGCTTTAGGTTGGGACAGTCACTTTGAAAGTGACCCATCCTAGCATTCTTCGACATGTTCTGCATTTTTCTTGATCCTTCAAACAGGGCTGTACTCTTGGGTTGGAATATTGTCTTGAAACATCGTTTTCTATAACTCTTTCTTTTATGCAAAGAGAAAAGAATCAAAATTTTAACAAGAAGGAACAGCGTGCATGAGTTCATGATTTCAATAAACCTGAACTGAAGAAGAAGAACCTTTTGATAAAGTCATAACAATGAAAATACGAAGCGTGCCTTGCCACTCAAAAAGTAGTTTGTTTCCTATGAAATTGAAACCCCCCCCTTTCATACTTTCAGTTCTGTGTATGTTTTTTTGAAGTAAAAAACGACAAACTCTTTTCAAGAAAGTTTACTTTTTTTGCCTTCCTCCTTATGAATGAATGGTTATTGATTACTAATGTTGAAGGATGATTTGGTTAAATGTGAAACAGAGAAGTAATGCACGCAATGTGGAAGCCACAAAAGTTCAAAGCAATATACTTGTTGGCGACACTGTATGTGTTGACGTTGACGCTTCCATCGGCATCGGCAGTGTATTGGGCGTTTGGAGACATGCTTCTGAATCACTCCAATGCCTTTGCTCTGCTCCCTAAATCACCCTTTAGAGACATGGCTGTTATCCTCATGCTCATTCATCAGGCATGAACATGATTATTAATGAATTTCAACCCTTCCTTCACCTGCCACCATCAATACTATTGAATTGGGTTTTCAATTTTGCGTTCATCGACCATTAATGGTGTCTGTCTCTCTGTTGTGTGCAGTTCATAACATTTGGATTTGCATGCACCCCTTTGTATTTCGTGTGGGAGAAGGCCATCGGCTTACACGAATGCAAGAGCCTCTGCAAACGTGCTGCGGCGAGGCTGCCGGTCGTGATTCCGATTTGGTTTCTGGCCATCGTTTTCCCTTTCTTCGGACCGATCAACTCCACAGTTGGATCCCTGCTAGTGAGCTTCACCGTCTATATCATTCCAGCTCTAGCTCACATTTTCACCTTCAAATCTGCTGCTGCCCGAGAGGTAATATCCATTTTCATCTCTTACAAGTTATGCATTCTTGATCATCATCGTTAGTTAAATTGAATTGGAATTGCAATTATACAGAACGCAGTGGAGCCGCCTCCGAGATTTGTGGGGAGATGGGTTGGGACCTTTGTGATCAACATCTTCGTGGTGGTGTGGGTCCTCATCGTGGGGTTTGGATTTGGTGGATGGGCTAGCATGCTTAATTTCATTCATCAGATCGACACATTTGGGCTTTTCACGAAGTGCTACCAGTGCCCTCCTCAACAACTCCCACCGCCACCCTCACCGCTGCTCTTCAACGCCACCGCTCCTGTGGCTCCTCCTCCCACCACCAATTTCAGTCACTCCCCCCACATGATTCGAAGGCCTTGAGTTGAGCATCAGCCCTTATCATTCCGGTTCCTAGTAGTTTAATTTAGTAGACAAGAACTTAAGGAGAGCCTCCAGGATCATATATGTTGGCTTAACAAAGGTAAAGGGATTTTAGCAGAGATTGTATCATTATATGTAATCTCATGCCACTATCATCAATTTGGCTTTTCATTTATCAACTTTAGCTTCGAAAGGGTTTTGATTTGTTGGAAAAATCTAGCATGCAGTAAGCACTATAAGAGAACTTGAATTGTGTATCTCAACTCAAGAATGATACCAAACGCCAGAAGTTTTGCATTAGTTATGAAATCAAACTTTAAAAACCTATGGTTTTGCATCTTTCAATCCAGGCTATCAAATCTCAATCATAAGAATTGACAATAACAGAGCAATAAACTAAGGGATTCAAAGCAACAATCACAAGATCAAACAGAGCTAAACGCAAAATCATTCATCAAAATATTAATCAAACATCCGAATCTTGCTGCATCTATTGCATTTACAAGTTTAAATCATCCAACACAGATCAACCCAGAACAGCCACTGCAAAATATATTCTAGAGAATAATAGCAGCTGCCGATGCAAAGAGCAAACACTTCATTTCAATGTAAAAGACCCTTACTTTTTTTTTTTTTTAGCAGAACCTACAACCTAACAAACACCCCGGACAGAAATTAAAGAGATCTACTAGGGCTAGCAATCTAATACTTAATAGTTCATAATGAGGTGACCACAAACTGACATCAAAACCAAAAATAGTTCACCAGAACAAAAGATTTCTCAAGATAACAATAGAATAAGATAAAACAGGAGCTGAATGGTGACCCTTAAATGTGAAGAAAACACTTTATTCCTTTTTTTTTCCCATCAGCCATGCTTCAATCCTCCCTCGGAACTAACGACCACCGCTGTTAGGGCACTCACGGGCAAAATGGCCATCCTCTCCACATTTGAAGCAGCCTCCGCCGCCTCCTCCACCACTGCGGCCACCACCGCCGCCTCCGTATCCACCGCCTCCACCGCCACCGCCCTGGTAGCAGTCTCTAGCAAGGTGGCCAGACTCACCGCACTTGAAGCATCCGCTCCCGCCGCCTCCACCTCCATAACCCCCACCGCCGCCTCCGTATCCACCGCCTCCACGGCTGGAACTCCTACCACCGCCACCTCCATAACTGCCCCCACCTCCTCCGTAGCCACCACCGCCACCTCCGTAGCCGCCACCACCGCCTCCGTATCCCCCGCCGCCGCCTCCTCCACGGCTGGTACCCTGAACAGGAGCGCCATCTGGACCGGTGACATTCACAGCCTTAGTACGCCCATCGTTGCCCTGCTCCACCTCGAACTCAACCTCCTCGCCATCGCCAAGGCTGCGGAAGCCTCCGCCGCTGTTATCCTTGATCCCGGAGTGGTGGACGAATAGATCTTCTCCGCCGTCATCGGGAGTGATGAAGCCAAAGCCCTTCTGGTCATTGAACCACTTCACGCGACCCTTGGACTTATCGCCGCCGTTGTGACCAAGATCGTCTTCAGAAGCCATTTTCTGAAAACCCTAGAAAAAAAGACACAAAGACGCTTTCTCTCTCTCTAGAACCCTTCTCTCTCTAGAAACCTCACAGCATTCGCTTGGCTGCCCTAGCGCTGTCACCCTGTCCTTTATTAACGCCCGAAAATTAATTTCGATAAGCATGAAAAAGGAAGGTGACACGTCATTCCCGAAAATGGTCTCGGAAATGAAAGGAGTCCTATTTGGTGGGCCCCACTGCTTCGGCTTCTTCTGGAAATCTAAGCGACGGCTGTAACGTTTCGAGGAAATCCGACGGCTAGGGTTCGTCGGATGACTTTTGTTTGACTGAAGACTGGACTCTTTGACTGAACGACCAAGGCCCAAGAGAAGCTGGACCTGGATGCAAATTGGGTGAGTCTTTGGGGGTCAATCTACAATTTAACGTAAATTTTCTTAGTGGCATTTTGTAACTTAAAGATATTTAGGAATTTGTTTTGTAATTAACCAAGACGTGTGTCCTTCATTGTTACTATCTTCTGTGACTTCTGTCTAATCACTGCCACAGTCAAATGCCAGTCATGGTGATATTTTTGCTCAACAGACATCATAACTCTAGTTATATTTTAGGGCATTTTCTTTTTTAATTTCTCGCTTTTAAAATAATTTTTAAATATGAAAAATGTATTGAGAATATTAAAATGTGTAATTGAAAGGTAAAAATATTTTTTAAAAATTATGAGAAATTAGTATAGTATTCAAAAGTAAAAAAATATTTTCTTAAAAATAAGGTAAAAAACATTTGGTCTTCATATTTGCCTTCTTCAATTTTGGTAAAACTACACATTTTTTTATATCTATAATCACTCTTCAATTTGTCTCAAATTGAGGTATTTATAGTTTTACTAAATTTGTGAAAAATAAATGTAATTATCATAAAACTCAAATTGATATTTATAAATCGTCAAAACTCGAGAAGGTAAATGTAACTGAAATCAGGATAACGTAAATGCTTTCAAACAACAATTAAAACTCAAATAAAGTTAATAGGTCATGATATACATGTGCAACTTTTTTTATTTATTCTAATGTTTTTGTTTACACTCACATAAAATAGGTTAAAACAATCAAATGGCAAAAGATAATTTTACAAGATATGAGGGATTAAAAGTAAAAGCACATTTTTGTGCTTTGCCGGTTTGCCCTAATTTTAAAGAGAAATTCCTTGGACCCAAATAATATAACCCAACCCACAAGTTTACCATATGCCAATTAATGCTTTGGGCTGGACTCTTGTGTTGCGTAACTGTGGGCTCAAGGCAAAATTGAAAATTCCCAAATTTTCCCGCCCAAATCTCAAACCTATCCCCCTCCGAAAGGCAAAACCAACAATCGCCGACAACCGATCGACCGATACACTGAATATCGTCTGAGATGCTGTCCAATTCAAACGACGGAGACGATCTGGATCTCCTCATCTCTCGTCTGGATAGCGTTTCGGAAATCCCCTCCTTCTTCGTCTTCTCCAGGTACGTATCAACCGTTTAAGATTTGCTCCGATTACCTAATGTAATTGTCAAAATCCTGAATTGATTCACTGATTTCGTAATGGAATTTCGGTTTTAGTTTATAGTTTTCCTATAATTTACATGTGCTTTCTGGATATCTGTCGGACGATGATCGATTGTGGTGTCATTTCCGTGTTCCGAGATGCCGTTCGAGATTGTCTTGATTGTGATGTTGAAGCGGCAAGGGTAGCTCTCAAGTTCAAGCCCTAGGTGGACTCGTATTATTATGGCAATCAATTGGAGAAATTTTCCGGTTCGAGGATTCGGTAGGTGTATTAATTGTTCGAGGGATTGCGCTTTCATGGAATCGTGCTTGTTACAGTTGCTAGCTTATTTATTTATAATCCGCTTCGATGATCAATTTATCAGTAATTGTGCTCTCAATTATGTCCAGATACGTATTTGATCTATAAACATGAAATATACTGTGAAAACTTGTTAAGAGGACATGAAATATAGCATTAAGTATAGGAGTATAGCTTCGTTTCCCTTTGATTGTCAAGAATACTTTGCGGGTAATTATTGTTTCTACGAGGGGCTAGCAACGCAATCCAAGCCTCGTGCCTGAGAAAAAGGAAACCATAAGAGCCTTTTCACTGCTAACAACAGTATATTGTATGGCAATCTCTGGCCTATATTGATAGTATTCTCCACACCTGTGACTTGATTAGCATTTGTGGATAAAGTTCACTGGCTAAAATGGTTACGTGAAATTCAGATTTTGGAGCTTCGTTGCAAGTAAGAAACTTCTAATTATCAAAATGATTATTTCATTAGGATGGCTCATCTATTCTTGTTTATTTAGTTTTGCTCTTCTTCTTCAGGAATCACTTATTCTCAACTATTGAACTAAGCAGTCACATTTAAGATATTTGATTTGATTGGTTAACAGCCATAAAGTATGTTGACATTTCACTTGTAACCTTCATAGTTTATGCCTAACAATTTCCATGCAGCCATTGAAGAAAAACTTGTGTCTTCAGCAATTTGCTCAGATGGGATACCCTCTCTGGGTGTAGGGTGACTATCGGTACTATTTGTTATGCCTGGGCTTTTAGATTTGCCATGGAGAAATTCTTGGATACACATCTTCTTTCTGTTTTTATTTCAGGAAAATGGATTCTCTTTAAGTGTTTGTTCCACTTGTAACATCTTAAAGATTGTTACTTATTCAGATTATGGAGTGTGTGCAAGGGGAAAAAAGAGTGATGGGATGGCCTTCACCGTAATTATGAACAAGTAAGCGTTCATGCTTGTTTTTAAATATTTAGCTAACATATTGTTTGAATTGTCCATTAAGTTTCTTAAGATATTAAATCTGGTTCTTTTAAATGACAATACCTGCTTTTTTTTTAAAATCTGGTTCTTTGAAAAACATCTTTGAAAAACAAAGAATCTTTTGCTTTTTTTTGACATTTATCTGCTAAAATGACTTCAAGTCTTCAAAAGAATATGTTTGAGTTCTCTGGTCAAGTAGACAGGAACATGCTTCAGTTTGTTTTTGTGACAGATTGAAAAACGAAGGAATGAGATATTCTTCTTCTTTTTTGCTATAATTCTAGATTCTAGAAGAGCAAGTCGTAGATGTTGTATTAATTTATGTGCCCTATTTGCTTAAAATCATACCATGGTTTTAAGGTTCCTTTCCCTTCTTTAATTGTTGCTGATTTAGGCATGGTAAGAACCGTTTGATTTATCTTGGGTGAAATTCTAAATACCTTTTAATTTGCTATTTTATTTTGACAATGAAGCGATCCCTGATGTGCTTTAGTTGTGAGAATGGACATTTTTTCAAAATGTGTCACAAATCAAGTGTTATCTTTTGATCTCATTTTGGCAGATTATCTATAATTTTAGGTGGCCGTGTATATTATTGAGATAGCTCCCCAAAACATGAGAGGAGAGGTTCATTGGATTAAATAAACCAGATTTAGTTTTTTTTTTTTTTTCTCCTTCCTTCTGTGTTTTAGTTTTTGTTCTGCTATAAGTATGAAGCTGGGATATTAATGTTTTGGTTTTTGTGTTAATTCATTTAACGTGGTGACTTTTTCAGTTTTTCCTGTGATTAGTTTTGATTTGGACTTACCCTTAGTTACTGTGGTTTAGTTTGTGCCTCTGCTCAGTTTTTGGCTTTCTTCAAAGTTCTTTATGTATATTTATGGTTCTCTTCAGAGCTCTGAAGGACAAGAAAGCAGATATTTAGGGACATATTATGTATCTTTTTCGAGCTCTGTCGTAAGCACTCCTTTTGGGTACCAATGTGTATGTTATGAAGAAAAAAAATTTAGTCTTTTTTCAGGGTGGGGGTTGCATAATTTGAAAATCACTCATTTCAGGTATGTTTGCATGTAGCAACGGAAATTTCATTTCCGTATAGGGTAGTTCGTGTTATTCATTTCGTTTCCAGCAAAGAATGTATTGCTCTCGAAGTGGTTCGAGAGTAGGACTTTAGAGGAACCTTTAATCTCAGGTATTACCAATTCTGTGGTTTCTTGTATATTCATTAAGATCATGAAATTTGAAAGCTTCTCAATGGTTTTGCTTTGCTCCATCAGGATTTTTCATTGATGACTGCATTTATTTTCTTTGATTATGTTGTGGTTATTTTTTAAGTTCCGGATCATAAGACTCCTAATTTTAGAGTTTTGAGTCGCAATGATCAATATGAGATTAGGCAAGGTGAGGTACTATAGTTACTTCCAAATTTCACTATTAATATGGATGAATGGATAATGATTTATTCCTTGATTCGATATACTATAGCTGATTAACCGGGCTTTTCGCTGACTGAAGCAAGCTGGTGACTGATTTTGTTTTGCAATTTCCCTGGATTTCATCTTGTTTGTTTGAATTTCGATGTTGTTGTCTTCTCGGGTGAGCTTTGGTTTCTCTTTCTTTTTTTCTTTTTTTTTTCAAAGCTGAATATTTTTGGGGGACTAATATTGTTATGTTTCGTTCATGAATTTTATGCATTTGATGTGAACTCCTGGTTTATTTTTGAGCGTCTTATCTGGAAACTTAAATGAGTTACTGTTCTGCTGTTTTATTGTTGTTTTATTCATGCGGCTGAAAGCGTGATTTTTCTGCACATATTGCTCTGCTGTTGCTGGTTTTTGTGTCGCCTTTAATTCCATCTGCTGTCTGCTTCCTTGTTTATGTTCGGTTTTGTGTTCTTGTGAATGACTCCTGCTACTTTTTCTGTTTTTCTCGGCACCTATGGGTGCATCTTATTGTTCTGCGGCGGTTTGGCTTATTTAGTATTAGTACTATTTAACTGCCTGGGCTGTTTTTTTTTTAATCCTCAGGTATCCTGCTGCTGCTGAAATTGTACTTGGACTTGGCACTCTTCTATTGTTGTAATAATTATTGGCTAGCTCAATTGTGTCCTTTTTGTTTGATTGAGGTGCTTCTCCTAAATACTGAACAATGCGAGAAAAGAGCCGAAATGATCTTTGTATCAGATCTGGCTCACCCGAAATGAAAAACTTCATGGTGAAGAGGCTAGCTTTAAATAGGGGTGTTCAGAAAATAACCAATCCAAATTAGCCGGGCAATCCAAACCATCTATGGTAAATGGATTGGCTTATTTGGTTTTCGGATCGGGTGGATCGTCCAAACCGAATTCTTAAACGGTTAAATGTTTTGGAATTGGATTTGAATTAGAATCCAAATAAGGAACCGAATAAGCCAAATAAGAATTAATATAATATAATATATATTAAATTTTTTTTAATAGTTATTTAATTGAGTGGGTGGGTGTGATAATGTCTGGAGTGATAGGCCCTTTAACTTTTTTTTAAGCTGACCATTTGAGCCCATTACATTTCTTGGCTGGCCCATTAACCAATAGGGTTTCCTTTACAAAAAATAAAAAATAAAAAACAATAGTGTTTTACACATTTCCTTTCAAATGCACCGCACATAGACACACACGAGTCCTTCCTTCTTCGGTTCTTCCTTAGTTCCTTCTTCTCCTTTTGGTTTTTTACACAGGCACAAAGCCGGCAACGGCTTCCTTAGATATTGTCGAGTCGTCGGCCATTTCCACTGCTTCAAGGTATGTCGTTTTCTAATGCATTATCTATTTACCTATAGATTATGATTAGTTGTTTTATATGTTAATTAATTTCTGTAATTTTTGTTTTACAATATAGATGTCCCAGCTTGAAAATAAAATTCCTTCTAGCAACGAACAAGTGGTGATAAATGTTGAAGCTGAGAAACAGAGCAAAGACCAGGATACGGTGAAGGCTAATCAGCCGAAAAGGAGCAGAATAGTTCGTAAAAGGTCAAAGGTTTGGAATCACTTTGTTACTTCTAAGGATGAGAACATAAGCACTTGTAGGTATTGTGAAAAAATCTACCACTCTTCTACTAAGATACATGGTACAAGTACTTTACTCAGTCATGTGAAAGTATGTAATTTGAATCCTGAAAACATTAAATCTCGTCAAACTCAATTAGCTATTGAAGAACTAGGTGGAGATACTAATGAGAAGAAAGTTAAGTTGATTTCTTGGAAATTTGATCAAAAATCAGTTAGGAAAGCATTGGCTCACTTTATAATTATGGATGAACTCCCTTTTAAGTTTGTTCAGGGAAATGGCTTTATGTATTTTATGAAAGTGTGTCAACTTTCTTTCAAGATTCCATCTAGAATAACTATGGAAAGAGATTGTTTTCAGTTATATAAGGAGGAAAAGAAAAAATTGAGAGCTCAATTGAAGGAAAATGTTGGTAGAATCTGTTTAACCACAGACACTTGGACTTCTTTGCAAAAAATCAATTACATGTGTGTTACTGGTCATTTTGTTGATAATGACTGGAAGTTGCAAAAGAAAGTGTTAAATTTCTGTCCTATGTCAAGTCATAAGGGAGATGATATTGGGAGGGTTTTGGAAATATGTCTGACTGAATGGGAAATTGATAGTGTTTTCTCCGTGACAGTTGATAATGCTAGTTCAAATGATACGGCTATCACTTATTTGAAAGATAAGTTTGTTTATTGGCAGAAATGCATTTTGGGGGGTAAATATATTCATATTCGTTGTATTGCTCATATCATTAATTTGATTGTTCAAGATGGTTTGAATCATGTTGGATATGAGCAATACAACGAATATGAATACATTTACTCCCCAAAATGCATTTCTGCCAATAAACAAACTTATCTTTCAAATAAGTGATAGCCGTATCATTTGAACTAGCATTATCAACTGTCACGGAGAAAACACTATAAATTTCCCATTCAGTCAGACAAATTTCCAAAGCCCTCCCAATATCATCTCCCTTATGACTTGACATAGGACAGAAATTTAACACTTTCTTTTGCAACTTCCAGTCATTATCAACAAAATGACCAGTAATACACATGTAATTGATTTTTTGCAAAGAAGTCCAAGTGTCTGTGGTTAAACAGATCCTACCAACATTTTCCTTCAATTGAGCTCTCAATTTTTTCTTTTCCTCCTTATATAACTGAAAACAATCTCTTGCCATAGTTATTCTAGATGGAATCTTGAAAGAAGGTTGGCACACTTTCATAAAATACATAAAGCCATTTCCCTGAACAAACTTAAAAGGGAGTTCATCCATAATTATAAAGTGAGCCAATGCTTTCCTAACTGATTTTTGATCAAATTTCCAAGAAATCAACTTAACTTTCTTCTCATTAGTATCTCCACCTAGTTCTTCAATAGCTAATTGAGTTTGACGAGATTTAATGTTTTCAGGATTCAAATTACATACTTTCACATGACTGAGTAAAGTACTTGTACCATGTATCTTAGTAGAAGAGTGGTAGACTTTTTCACAGTACCTACAAGTGCTTATGTTCTCATCCTTAGAAGTAACAAAGTGATTCCAAACCTTTGACCTTTTACGAACTATTCTGCTCCTTTTCGGCTGATTAGCCTTCACCGTATCCTGGTCCTTGCTCTGTTTCTCAGCTTCAACATTTATCACCACTTGTTCGTTGCTAGAAGGAATTTTATTTTCAAGTTGGGACATCTATATTGTAAAACAGAAATTAATTAACATATAAAACAACTAATCATAATCTATAGAAAATGACATACCTTGAAGCAGTGGAAATGGCCGACGACTCGACAATATCTAAAGAAGTTGTTGCCGGCTTTGTGCCTGTGTAAAAAACCAAAAGGAGAGGAAGGAAGGACTCGTGTGTGTCTATGTGCGGTGCATTTGAAAGGAAATGTGTAAAACACTATTGTTTTTTATTTTTTGTAAAGGAAACCTTATTGGTCAGCTTAAAAAAAAGTTAAAGGGCCTATCACTCCAGACATTATCACACCCACCCACTCAATTAAATAACTATTAAAAAAAAATTAATATATATTATATTAATTCTTATTTGGATTCTGATTCAAATCCAATTCCAAAACATTTAACCGTTTAAGAATTCGATTTGGACGATCCACCCGATCCGAAAACCAAATAAGCCAATCCATTTACCATAGATGGTTTGGATTGCCCGGCTAATTTGGATTGGTTATTTTCTGAACACCCCTATGTTTATGGAAAGTTAGAAGGGAAATCCATGAGCGAAAAGGTTAAAGATTTCATGTATGATGATTATGTGAGAATCCATGCCCCTCCATGTAGTACCGATGCTTCCTCAAATTCTGAAAGAACTTCCTTACCATTGGGTAAAAGAACTTCCTTACCATTGGGTAAAAGAACTTCCCCAATTGATATAGAGTCTGCGACATTATTGAAAGAGAAGTTTAGAAAGGAGATGAAAAGAAGAAAGCTTGAGAGTGGTTCAAATGCTTCCAAATCTGAGATGGATAAATATTTGAATGAAAAAATTGAAGATGATTCTGTTCATTTTGATATTTTGAACTGGTGGAAAGTAAATAGCCCAAGGTTTCCCTTGTTATCTTTGATTGCTCATGATGTTATGGCAATTCCAATCTCAACTGTGGCTTATGAGGCTACTTTTAGCATAGGTGGAAGTGTTTTGGATGCATTTAGGAGTTCTTTAACTCCTACAATGGCAGAAGCATTAATTTGCTCTCAAAATTGGCTTCTTGCAAGTGTTGTACCTATTGATGTTGAAGAAATCTGGGAGGAACTTCAACAAATTGAAGAAGGTAGAGTTTTTTATTATTATGAGTCTTTCAAGTTTATTGAGTTATTCAATTAATGTTTTAATGTGTTTTAGCTTTTTCTATTGAGCCAACAGAAGAAGGGCCTACTACTTTTAATACAACTGTTCGAGAGGGATGATGAAGATTGAAGAAGAATATTGATTGTTGAGGGCTGAATCTGAAGAAGAATATCAATGTCTTTTCTATTATTTTGTTGTTTTTTAAAGTTATTAATGAATGTTATTTAAGTTTTAAACTTGTTTTGGAGAAAATATTAATCTTTTGTATTTGACTATTTTATTATTGCAAGATTCTGAGTATGTGATGAATATGTTTTTGAAATATTTTATAAGGTTTTTTTTTTTTTTCTTATTTGGCTTATTCGGGCCCCAAACCGAATAAGCCATGGCTTAAATGGTTTGGATTGGTTTGGTTTTTACTTAAACGGTTTGGTGTTTGAATGCTGATTTTTTTTTGAAAAATTCAAATTAGCCAATCCAAATAAGCCAAATAAGCCAAATAAATTCAAATGAACACCCCTAGCTTTAAACCTGAGAAAATTGGAAGTTTTGTGCAAACATGGGGGTATCAGGATTACAAGGCGGCAAATATCAGAGCAAGAAGAGTGATATAAATCCATCAGCGCAACAATTGGTGAGCCGACAGAGAGGAGTTTCCCTCTTCTTTGATGCTGCAATTGACAGACTACAAGGGCGGTGGTTAATAGGAGGAGTTGAAAGATTCATTCTAACTTCTTCGCTGAGCCTGTGAAAACCTCAGAAGCTGCTGCCCTTCCTTTTGCAATAATAGAGCAGATCTTGAACCACAATTTACAGGTTCATAATATCTATGGTGATTTCCAACAATTGATGTACTTTCTCATGTCCAAACATTCTGATCTAACTGAGTTTGGATCATTAGCCGGAGATATAAAAACACTACTGGATAGGCTAGGGATTAGAAATGTAAGACGCACACCTTCATTTGTAACTCATATCTTCGAAATGTAATCAATACTGAGAATTATGTTTTTTTTTTTTGCCTCAAAAATAAATACCATCTTAAATTCTCTTTAATAACTCAACCATTCATCCATTAAAGTTAAACAAACACCAACCAACCACAGAGCAGTCATATACATCAGTAGCATTGCCACACCTATCAATATCAATATGCTTCCTTCCAATCAAATATCAAATGGGGCACTAACAACAACAAAGATCTTGTACAAAGTTATACAACACTTTATACAGATCTTGTCTACCCTTAATACTACACCAGCAATGTTGATGAAGATACGCAGTAAGTATAGAGTTTTACAACAAAAACCGACAAACCAGTAAGCTGATGAGTAAAAGTCAGTCGGTGCTATACTACACAATAAATGACCATCAGTAGTGATTAAAACCACTGAGGACCTCCTCGCTTCTGCACTCACAATATGCTGCAAGCTCGGCGACTCTTTCTCTTCTTCTCCTTCTTTTTCTTTGGTGGTTGGAGAACCACCTTGATGGCAGCATCGAATACAGCTTTTACGTTCTGAAGTTAAATAGCCAACCACAGCCCCAGCGTGAGATATTATCACATGCCTTACTACTACAATCCATAGTGAACATAATACACTAGAAAACAGGAACAATATACACTACCTGTTGCGTTTTAGCACTGCACTCGATGTAGGAAGCAGCTCCAATCATCTTTCTCAGTTCTTCTCCCTGTGCAAAGAGTTAATAAGGTAAGCAACTAAACAATGCATTTCCTTTTTTCTTTTCTTGGTCTCATTATATTGTCCCTTCATTTCAAGTATGGAGGAAAACATAGCAATAATATCCTCAAATATATTGATAGGAAAAAGCTTGACATTGCAATTTATAAAACCATAGACTTATACCTGAGCAGTGGTGATGGGAACTGCCCCAGGGTGATCTACAAAAAACTGCTTATCCTCTCGGAGATCTGTTAAAACATGGTAGCAAGTTATTAGAGAACCTCAGATACAAGGCCTTGCAAGTGAACAACAAAACCTTCTTTAAGAGTAAGAAAGTGTGTCAAATGTTAATTGCAGCAGCTAACAGATGCAAATTCAACTCTAGATCAATTCCCATAACTGAACAAGTAGAAACATCTACAGCAACTGAACAACAAAATCTTCTATATGAGTAAGAAAGTGAGTAAAAACATCAACAGCAACAACAGTTCAAGTGCTTGAAAAAAGAGTGCCAGTCATGGAGGCCATGCACTTCATACAGAACTTTTGCAAATTCCAGTAACCTACTGTCAAAATACAGCTTTTGCCCTTTTTGCTCTCAAACAAAACATCCTTTATTTCTTTTGCAAGTTATAAAGATAGAGGCCATATAACTTTTATCTGCAGTAAAGGTCCTGACTTCATGGTGTCAACAAAATCAACTGCTGTTACCTTCTCTTACTATGGTACAAGTCCCTGATACTTACCAGCATAAAATGGGCGAAAACCACGCGATGATGCATAAATAGCAAACCATAAGTGTGGAAAGGTTGCCAAAGAAGATGATAAAATATAGCATGGAAGAGGAATCCGTACCAAGTTTAGTTCCAACAAGAATAATTGGCACGCCAGCAGCATAATGCCTCAACTCAGGAATCCACTGAGAATCAAACCACAATAAAAAATGCAAAGGAAAACGAAAATCGTCAGATATTGAATTACGATGTCATAAATGATCTAATTTTTCAAATCACTTCAACTTCCAATTGTGGTTATAATCTCTAATTCTTAGGCACCATTCTTCTCAACACTCATTAATTTATGAATCTCTTTGCAAGTTTTGGAGAAAAAAAAGAAAAAATATACCTCCTTTGGTCTTGGCCCAAATACCTCCCTTGTTGTTTCAAAATGCCCATTTACCTCCCAAGGTTTGAATTATCTTACAAAACTAATAGAAAATCACAACATTAACTATAGCGAATTTTGTTCCCCAATACCTCCAACTCCAAAATTCAGTTAAAAATAAATAAACAATATTCATGTAGCTATGGTTTCAAAGCCAGCGATCATCGAGATATCTCTGGTGAGTTTTCAAATAATGCAGACCTCAAATACAGGGGTAAGTAAAATGAAGGAAAATTTGGAACTGAGAATGTCCTGAAACCATATCTCCGATGTGGGCATTGAGATCCCAATGTTGCAATCTGTAAAAACTAGATCTCATGATTTAATCTGGTTGGGTGAGGCAGATAGGTCTTAGGGATCAAAGCAGCTTTAAAGACTTGAGCTTTGAGAGCACCTCTTCAACCCATAAGTTCCCAGTTCACCATTTTCTCCACTTATTGCAGTCAGGGATGTTCTTTTGGTGTAATAACAGAGAAATTGTACTCAAAACATGAAACTAACACTTACGGTCGCCAGCAATATTAATGAGGAGAAAAAAAGGCTTGCAGTTGGTAACAGGATTAAAAGCGGTGGCGATTTCCAACAGTCATCAAGGAACAAAGAACAGAACTAAGAGAATTGGTGTTAAAATCAAATTTAATATCAAGGGCATTATGGTGATACAAATGTTTTAAAAGTCTGCCACTCTCTTGAGTGCGTGCGTACCACTTCTAGTCAGAGTTAGAAATTTCAGATAGTTTTCCAACACATTCCTAAACATAAGGAGGTAAATGGGCATTTTGAAACCACAAGGGAGGTATTTGTCTTTAACCAAAAAAATTACATTATAGAATATGATGATTAGCTACTACTTCAGTATTATATACTGCCTAATTACTGTATGTCATTGGCAAAATACAATGGTTCGTCAATTCTTCCTACACCCTAGGAATTCAAATCCACAGAACGTAGAAGAAATTGACCACTGGAGAATACAAAAGTACAAGCATACATATTCCAGCATAGTAAAAGGAGACTCACCTTTTTAGAGACATTCTCATAACTCGCCTTACTGACGAGAGAGAATGCAAGAATGAATACATCTGCCCCTCGATAGCTCAAGGGTCTTAAGCGGTTATAATCTTCCTGACCTGTACATTAAATGAAAGGGCCAATAAATTAAGTAGAAGGTCTTAAGAATAAGAAGTCGATTTTTATGACATGAATAATAAGCTTACCTGCAGTATCCCACAACCCTAAATTTACCGTGCTCCCATCAACAACCACATTTGCACTAAAATTGTCGAAGACAGTGGGCACGTAATCCTGCTCACATACCAAAAATAGGATTTTAACATAGGAAATGAAAATATCACAAAGAAGTCAGAGCCAGAAATGTCACTGCCAAATGGCAGCTGAGGGTATATGTTAGTCAGATAACAGAATTCAAATAAGGCAAAATCCAACAAATGGATAGGAAGGCGAATCAGGAAAGTAGGGTAGCGACAACACGACAAACCACACGGCATCCTACAATTCAAGGCCGAAAGATGCACTGGACACATTCCAAATATAAATATCTTATAATTAAAGATACTCCACTACCATTTACAACACAAACAGGAAATAGAACTCATGAAAGCCAAACACATGAACCACGACTGTTAAATAAATATGGTAAGTAATTAATATCAACAACCAATCATTTTCATTTCTTTCTTCTTTTTTAATCATTCTTATCCTTCAAATAGCGTAATCAAGAACCCACGAATACAGCTATTTTGACACAGAGAGAATAATGGGTTGAGTAAAGAAAGATCAAGGCATCTCTACTAACCATCCAAAGCACAAAAGCAAAGGTCAAACTAACCATCCAACACTATCATGTAGCAATAGCAATTAAAATCATATAAAGCTCCCATTTCAAGAAGTCCAAATAACAGAGTTCAACTTAATTAGAAGGATCAAAAAGCATCCGGAAGCTCTGCAAAGTGGTCAGGAGTTTCTTTCCACTCCAACACAGCCCAGTCAAATCAATAAGAAAACAAATCAGGAAAGTAGGGTACCAAATACACAACAAACCACGTGGCATCCTACAATCAAGGCCGAAAGATGCGTTGGACATATTCAAAACATTTATATTCTATACTTAAAAACAAATCAGGAGAGTAGGGTACTGACAAACCACACAGCATCCGACAATCGACAAATCAAGGCTGAAAGATAAATCAACCATTTATAGCATATACTTAAAGATACTCCACTACCATATAAAACACAAACAGGAAATAGAAAATCAGAAAACACGATAGCAAAATAGATGACGTGTTACAAAGCACAATATCGCGTTTATTTATAGGTTTTTTTTTTTTTTTTTTTATGCATGTCATGCTATTTCCTAAATCTCACGTGATCATGTTTTTACTTAAGAAAACAATTGTCCTCCAAAGAGAAGTTTGCAGGACAAAATTTCTGAAAACAAATAAACTGGGATTTGATTCATATCAACAATTCAGGAGAAAACCACATTCAAGACTGAATTAAAAAATCAATCAAATTTGCCCAATGTAGAAGCAATTAAGAAAAGACACATAAGTAAAAAATATATAACCTACAATCAATTCATGCGGCCCCAGCCAAGAAACTTCATACATTCAGTACCCTAAACAAGGTGTCCAAATAAGAACTTCCTTGACTACTCAGTCTAGCCCTTTGTTTGTCTCAATTCTCTAAAATCGATTTGGTTTCCAGAAAATCATGCAAACACTCAAGATGAACCCTAAAATCAGACCCGATATCAAGAAAGCATTTTTAGCCACCCTAAAAGTATACATTCGCATCAGGCAAGCATACAGAAATTCAATTAGCACATTAACATCCCAAAAGATCCCAAATAAACGTACGAATCAAAAGCAAAAACAAAAGTCCAAGAACACTCACGGTGGGAAAAGTGTTGCTGGTGTAGGATATCAGCAAACAAGTTTTGCCCACCGCTCCATCACCAACAGTGACGCACTTGATAAATCGAGAGGCGCTCATCCTCGACAGCCAGCGAAAACCCCAAAACCCAAACACTCTACAGTTCCTCCGGCGGCCTCTGCTGTTCCTCCTCGGTTCGTGGTTGTTAACAGCAAAGGCACTTATTTAAATGCTGTAACAACAAACCCTAACACACAACTGAAGCCAAATTAGGAAACCCGGGGGCAAACAGCAAAGCACCAAATCAATTAAACTGAAGTGAGAAAAAAGAATCACATTTTGTGCATGCTAAAATGTTGGATGAAATTACCCAAAAAGCAAAAAAATTGACAGAAAAGGAATGCAAGATCACACCTTTGAGTTGAGTTGAATATGGAAATGAGAGCCTCAGCTGTGCAAAGAAGACACAGAGAATAGAGAATAGAAGAAGAGGAGAGACTAGAGAGGAAAAGAGACAGCTTGAAGCCAGCTATAATTGGGCACTTTGAGCCCACCAATCATGTTTGTACACATAACATAATATACAGGCCCCAACAACTCTCACTTTCACCCCTCAACACTATTCCATTTCCCACCACCCCCACTCACTACATTTGCCAAGAGAGTTTTTGAATTTCATAAATTAATTACAATTTTGGCCCCTAATAATTAATTATTCCTTTTTCCACTTTGTTCCCTCTTATATTTTAAATAATATAATCTCTTACCTTCGGTTTAGACGATTTTATCCCTTATCTTAGATACATTAGCAATGCGTTTTTCAAAACAAAAGTGTCACTGCATAATGAAGCGGTGAATAATGTATTTTAAAGATTATAGTAGCCAAGAACCTTTGAACTGAAGTGTTTTCAAGTAACACCAAATATAAAATTTATACTTTAAAATAAAGACTTCTATATATTTACACATGATAGCGTAATTTTAATAGGTTTCAAATTAAAATTGATACTTCTAAATGTAGAATTTATGTCAAACAATAAATAAAAGGAACGTGTGCACATGCAAAATCTCCCCCCAAATATAGCTACGTTTCTTGATTTTTTTTTTTTTTTTAAGGAGAAAAGAAAATGCTAGAAAAAGGGGAGATTTTAAATTTTCTTTTGTATTATTACACAACTAATTAGCTAACCAAATCATGAATCATGATAAATATTTATATATATAATTGGGTATGACATCATCATGAATGTGAAATTTTGTTTGAGGACGTCATTTTCAAGCATTTATATATATATCAACCCTGAAAACCTAACCATATGCATCATGATCCATCACTTTAACCATTTTTCCTACATTTCCCCATCCCAACGTCATGGGATGGGAGATTCAAGAAAAAAAAGAAAAGGAGGCGTTACCCCGTTATACTAAAGTATTCAGAGGTACACGTGTTTATGAATCATAACGTATAACTATAAATATGATTCTATTATTAGCACGAGATTGTGATCACATAATAATAGTTTATAAAGAAAGAAAGTGGGGGTGGTGGGATATGAGTATAGCATCATTAATTTCTTGAAATCATAGTGTCCCTTTGCTTAATTTTACTCTAAAATGAATAATTTCAAGAAGGTGTTTTCAATGCACATTCTTCATGGGCAAGCAAATATAATTATGAACTATTTATTAATAGAGAATAAAAGAGACAGGCACAACAACTGCCTCTCAAAAGATTTTTTTAAAAAGTGGGTAGATCATGAAGGCATGCATGCACGATTTTTTTTTTTTTTTTTTTTTTGGGAAATAAAAATGCCTAAATAAAAGGTTTGGTACAAAAAAGAAGCCTAGTTAAACCAATCATTTGTCCAGTAGTAAAAGGCAAGGAACCCAAAGAAACAACAATTAGTAATAAAAATTAAAGTAGTTAACAATAAAAATGTACTCCCTCAGTTCCATTAAAATGGTACATCTTTACTTACATACAACTTATTATGGATGTCAACGTACAATACTTAAAATACTTAATTTGTCACCATTTATATTCTTACTTAAAAAGTAAGGATTAATTGTAGACAACACATAATTATATTGTAAGAGTAAAACATGTAAAAAAACTCAAACTAGACCCTTCTAACGGAACGGAGAGAGTAGCAGTTTTAATCATTGTTATATATATATTTGTTGGAGTAGGAGGAAACTTTACTTAACTAAAAAAGGAAAGATGTTTTTGGTTCACCTTCCCATTGTACTATTTGTGTATAAACTATATATAATCCCCACTACCACCTGCCTTGGAATCTTGGATCCTAACTCAAATGTTTAACTATAATTTTAAATCGTTTATCGGGTAGTCCTTATATACTTTACTGATCATGTGTCGTTATCAAAATGTATCATTTTTGTCATTAACACGATGTTATTTAGTTCATTATGACTTTCAAATACCAAATTCTTTTATTGTATGTTCAAGGTATCCTTATACCTAAGTAAGATCATCTAATTACATAATTAACAAACCTAACCTATGATATATTGTAGGTGCACATGGTATTGACTTGCTACCAACTCCTCCTTGTGCACAATCATCGGAGATGGATTACCAACTTTTTCATCCAACTCTACTCAGTCCTCTCCGGTCTCTCTGCAATTTTCTATCTGTTTGAAATTTTTGAGTCAAACTTCTTATTTTGCAAGTCCTTCGGCCATAGCTTTTCCAAGTCGATGTCTAGTCCGAGCTTTAAAACATTACTTGTAAACTGAGAATGCTACAGCTGATAAGAAAACAGGCAAAATACACAAGTGTTCCTTCAACAAAAATTTCCAATAATTTGAATGCTTTATGGCTACACAAGGAACCATAGTTCATCTCCCAACTTGTATGTCACTCCACATATTGCAACCTTGTACTACTTAAGTTCAACATGTGAGAATCCCAAAAATCAGGAAACAAACAAATACAAAGCTGAAAGCTACCTAGACTTCTTCATTAAATTCCTCTAGGAGAGATTCAAGAGGGATTAGGGCTGTTTTAATACATTGTTACAACAAGTAAACTGAAGAAATCTAGATTCGCGGCAGTCTAGTTATGTCCCGAATTGTCATGGATGATCATCATCAACTTATGACCCAAAAGGAAGAATGCTGATGCCATGTACAAAGATATACGATGAACTCCGCTGTTGAAGGAGCTTCAGCTTCCTGTTGTAATGGACCTCCCCTCAACTGAGCCATAATTTATCAACATAATCTTGAAAGGACTCACAATTCCTCATCTGAACTAATAAATTCCAATTCAATCATTTTTTCCCCAACAATATTTCCCTTATCTCTTGCAACCTGCCCTGCTACTTTCATCCTTTTTGCATCCGGTTCTTCAGATGATTTCCCTCCGTGAAGTTCCTTTGTCATTGATTTTGATACCCTGAGAATGAGTGCATAACTCTTCAGTAGAATGGTAAACACAGAAGACAGAGCATGTGAAGAATAAAACAAAGAGAAGCTTTTATCCAAATTTCCTTTTTGCACCTTTTGTCTGGCTTATTGGTCAGTTCTTTTGGATCTGATGTGCCTGTAGTTAAAAGAACAATAATGTTAAAGAGTAACCCAAAAAGCATGACATAGTAAGGGACATTTCAACATTAAAACAGATATTCTAGCATCCAACCTGTAACTTCACTAAGAAACCGTATTCCTTGTGAATAAACATTAGTTGTCACTTTGTTTGCATGACTGCACAGATTACAATTACAAGGTGTTACAATCGCCAGTAGTTCAAAGTCATCTTTGTTATGACGGGAAATACAGTGTAGCTAAAATAACTGAAAACAGATATCCTTAACAAACCTTAATGCCTTCTTTAGTGCATCCACAGATAATAATTTCAGTGGTACTGTAGATTTTGTGGAACTTCTTTGGTCAGACATGGGGTTAACCATGTAAATTCCTTCTTTGTTCAAAGGATCCCTGAAGGCTGTTTTTAAATTCCTGAGATACAAAAGAGTGACCATAAAAATTGAAGGAACTAAAATTTGCTTAATATATATGTTAAAATAAAAAAAGGAATACATTCTGCTCAATTAATCACCCACCCTCCACTGAGCTCTGTCCTTTTGACAGAATATTTCTCTGAAGTTCTCTACAAGAATTAGCAGATGGAAATGAAGAGAAAGAAGCACTCAGGAGATGCCACTCAATTAAGACTAAACAATACTGAGGACTTAAAATAAGATATACCTGTTTGTGGTAACTACAGTATATTCCTCGACGCCTGTATGTAATCATGGAGACAATGATCAAGTAAAAGAAACAGAAATCATGTAAAGATCTACACACACAATATCAGGAACAAAAAGACCCGTCAATATATAGAAATATAACAAAGACGAACAATGATATCTCATTCTTTCCTTTTCTATTCTGCCACAAGAACAAACTGAAGCATGTGCCTGTCTACTAGACTAGAAAACTCAAATATAGTCTTTTGGAGTCCATTTAGCAGAAACAGATACCTGATCAATGATCCGAAAAAAGGCTAGAGGTTATTTGTTTTTCAAAGCAAGTAACTATCAGTTTCTGATAATTTATGTTTGCAAGGCTTGCGCCTAAATTGTCATTTAAAAGAACCAGATATAATATCTGAAGAAACTTAATGGACACTTCCAACAATTTTCAGGTGAATATTTTATAATAATTAAAATTTTTAAAAAAACATGAACACTTACTTGTTAATGACTATGGTACATGCCATCCCATCTGTCTTTTTTCCCTTGCACACTCCATAATCTGAAGAAGTGCCAATCTTTAAGATGTTACAAGCGGAATAAACACTCAAAGAGAATCCATTTTCCTGAAATACAAACAGAAAGAAGATGAGTATCCAGCAAGTTCCCCATGGCAAATCTAATAACCCAAACATTACATATAGTACCGAGTTGTCCTTGCGAACAGCAGAATTAAAAAGAGCAAAGACAGTTCCAGCTGTCTCCTTGCAGTTTTTCTGATAGGCGTCACCAAACAAGAAGATAGATGTAGTCTTTTCATCCAAACAGCCTATTTTCCATATTGCATAAGGCTTTCCTGTAGAACTAATCCTTTCAGTCCCTTTCTCAGTCAACACTCCAATAGTCACCCAACACCCAGAAAGGGTATCTCCTCTTAGCAAATTCCTAGAGACAAAAAAATTTCTTAATGGCTGCATGAAAATAGCTAGGCATATAAACTGTGAAGGTTTTTAGTGAAATATAAACATACTTTATGGCTGGTAACCGAACAAATCGAATATCTGAAATGCGATTGCTTAGTTCAACAGTTGAGACCACTTGATTCCTGAAGAAGGAAAGCAAAACTGAATAATCGAGAATAGATGATCCATTCTAATGAAATCATCGTTTTCATAACTAAAAGTTTATTACTTGCAAATAAGTTCAAAAATCCAAATTGCACACAACCAGTAGCCAGTGAATTTTATCCATAAATGCTAATCAAGTCACTAATGTTGTGATGAATAAATAAATAACCTAGCAACTTTCACAAAGACAAGTACATGAAAGGCGCATTTCCTCAAACAATTGAAACACATACCGAATCTTCAAACCGGAAAATTTCTCCACTTGAGTGGCATCATCATTTGAGTCCTTGGTCTTGAACTTAGGCTTGGACTTGAGAGCTACCCTTGCATCTTCAACATCATAATCAAGACAATCTTGAACGGCATCCCAGAACACGGACATGCCGCCGGCGCCACCCAATGCCCTTGGTTTCCGCAATCTATCATCGTCCGACAGATACCCTGACAGCACACGTACATTAGAGAAAACCCAATAACCAAAATCGATTTCCCATTACAAAATCAGTCAACCCATTCAGGATTTTGACCATTTCATTAGGTAATCGGAGCAAATCGGAAACTGTTGATACTTGATGCATACCTGGGGAAGGCGAAGGAGGAGGAGAAGATGGAGGGGTTTCCATAACCCTATCTTGAAGAGAAAGGAGGAGATCCAGATCGTCTCCAGCTTTGGAATTGGACATCATCTTCGACGAGATTCAGTGTATCGGTCGCTCCGTGAAATTTGGTCTGTAAAGCCAGTGGTTGGCGGTGATTATTGGTTTTGCCTTTTGGAGGGAGTTTTAAATCTTTTGGAGCCAAATTGGAAATTTAGCTCAAGCCCACAGTTCCTCAAACTCCATAGTATAGCCCAAAGCTTCATATCATATTGTTATGCTAATTCGAGTTTAGGGCAAAAATAGGGTAAAATCAATTTTGCCAATTGGGGGGAAACGAATTAGTGGGACGACGCCGTTTCGGGGAAAGGTGCGTAATGTGACACAAAATGCCCAAAAATACGATACCTTGGCAACTGGAATTTATGGTGGGCAAGTTTTTGAATGGTTTTCCAGGAATTGGTTTTGGAATTGGAACTAAAGACTAGAACTTCATTCAGGGTGTCCTTTCAGATATCGAGATTAGATCTTATGTCTGTCTTATCTCTGTTTTCTCGGACATTTATTATGACAATTCTGTAGATCATACCCGAATCCATGCACGGAATAATATTGATACTGTGAAGAACATGATGCTTCTGAATTTTGTGGATACGGAATATCCTAAATCCTTCTGTACCAGGATTCCAGAAGAACATTACCTCCTCGCAACCATTCTCGATAAACCAGGAAAAGAAATTCATGGCAACTAGAGACTTCAACTAAACTCTCTTCGAACATTCTGCTCAGGCGCGGAGTGGATCAAGATTCCTGACTGAACTACGGCTAACTTGGTAATAAAAAATTCCTTTAGAATCAGACTCAGCTCGCATGAAAAGTTTGAAACAAACTTAATTACTGAATTGAATTCTTGATGGAAGAGAAATCATTATTTACTCAATTTATATTCTTACTTATTAAGTTTGAGCTGCTTATGAATCATACGTGACTACATTAGTAAAATGTATGGATAATAAAGAATTTGAAAGTTTATTCTTCTATTGAAAAAAATAATAAGCATCAGATTTTTGTAGTAATGCCAAATGATACATCCCCTCAATTTGGAGCTTGGGCCTTGGAGTTGGACGAAGTCTATCAATCAAGCCCAACTTGGCTAAAATGAAAGAAAATCTTTCCATAAAAGATTGGATCATAAAGAGTTTCGGTTAAACGGATCCGCATTTGTTGCCCACTAGTTTCAATACCAAACAGGAAACAAGTAGTAGTATCCTATTACAAATATTACAAACAGGAAAAAGTGTGATTTAATTAATATTTCCAACCTATACAGATCAGAATATATATATATAGATCGATTAGTTGTTATTCTTCATCAAATAAGAAATATGTGGAAGAAGGAAGACGTCTGTGCTTACTTTTTTTGCGGCAATATACTTTTTCAGCCTTAGTAGTTTAATTTGTTTAAGTATTCAAGCTGCGCCGGAGTCCGTCATGTTACGTACCATGACCGTTAGGATCAATAGTTTTACTAGTTTAACTATTGTGACTGCACCCAAGCACATAATACGTAACATGACCGTATATTTTTGCGCATTAGTATTTCACTGTTTGTTGTTCATTCGACATGTGATTGTGATGAACAAGTCTCCGACTATGGAAAAGATGATCCAAGTTGCCATGACTGCAGAAGGCCAGCTTTGTCTGCAAGCTTGTGTTGGTTGCTTGGAAATTGTTTTATACGAAAGTATGCGATTTGAGAAGGCTTTGTTCATCATAGATTGTGTTCTTCTAATTATATTGGCATTCTTCAAGTTGGTTGCATCTTATAGAGATTCCACACATGTTGCTCTTCTTCTAGTTTTTCACTCCTGTGTTACCTTTTTTGCTTTTGCTTTTCTTCACACCAATCTTGGTTTGGCTATTTTGGCTACAATTCCTGCCTGGCCTGCTGTTATTGCTATGGTGAGTTTCTATCCCATTTAAATTATATCTTTCTAGTTTTTGAATACAATTTTTACATTAACCAACTTTTGCAGATTATCCGAGATGAAAATCTACATCGGTCATTGGCATCATTATATTGGATTAACGAAGGAGGGATTAACGAAGGAGAAGGGAGAGATTAACGGATTAACGAAGAAGAAGGAAGTAATATTATTATTATTATTATTTTAAAGTTGAATTATGTATTTTTTTTAAATTTATAAAACAACAATTTTATTACACATTAAATCAAATAAGTTTTCAATATTAGTGGTCCTTCTAATTTAGAAGGCAAGTAAGCATCTTTGTTGCAGTCCAAGGAACCTATTTAATATAGGTCATGCAAAATAAATACATATCGGTGAGGAGATCTTCTGTCAACTTTTTTTTTGTCCACCCTCTCACAATGGAGTAGTGGGCCCCATGATGTGATATGTGAGTCTCACACCCCATTGTGAGAAGGTGGACAAGGAAGACAAGGAACAAAATTGACAGAATATTTGATCCCTATATATACACCTTATATTTTTTTCAAACGTAACTATTTAAACAATCTCGGATCATCACTATGTCTAGTGTAAGGCTTTTAAAAAGCGTGGCTCTTTAATGTTCAAGGGATTATTATTTTTGACCGCGCTGGGTTTCCTACAACATTCCATGTTACACCAATTAGATCATTACACGTGGCAAGATATAACCTCTAACTAACAGCAGCCCACAAACGCTAACAGACGTAAGACATTCAAAAGAAATATATATATATATATATATATATATATATATATCTGCAAATTCTTGCGGTAAACTTGTAGCGATTAACCGTTGGTTTAGGAATTTCAACCAAGCAATACTTCTACCCAATTAATAAACCTTTGTTTGCAGAAGAATATAAAGCTTCCACTAATCTCTTCTTCCCCCAATCGCAAATTCTGCATTACAACATAGGCAAAGCGTTGAAGAATCACTAATCCATGGGAATAGAGAACCTTACTGTTTCAGTGGCTGTTGGACCCAAAAAAAGTATAAGCCCTGCAAAGTGATACTTCTTTTCGCTTAGATTTGAATTGAGTTGTCGTGAACTTGACATACTGTGTCATTATCTAGCTTGCTTATGTTTTATAGATGATGTTTTGTTTCGTTAAGATTTTGATCAACTCGTGTATCCTAATGCATTGATTATATGTTTGATTTCCTTTGGTGAATATTTCCTCCTTTACAAATTCATAAGATTCTCTGTGCTTTCCTTTATACTTTAGAGTTTGTCTGTCTGTGGAATCAATAAATGCAAACAGAATTTCCGGCAGCGGCACAATTTTATTTTTTCAAACCGTGGTGAAACATGGTAATTTAATCGGCCGATACATATGATACGAAAATTCATACGCAGAAGAACGAAGAGGGAAAAAAAAACAGCAACAATTGTATGCATGTATAACAACCCAAGTATGTACCTGAAGCAGTAAGGTTCTCTATTTCCATGGATTAGTGATTCTTCAACGATTTGCCTTTGTTCTAAACGCAGAATTTGCGATTGGGGGAAGAAGAGATTAGTGGAAGCTTAATATCCTTCTGAGAACAAAGGTTTGTTTAATAATTGGGGAGAAGTATTGCTTGGTTGAAATTCCTAAACCAACGTTTAATCGCTACAAGTTTACCGCAAGAATTGCAGATTTTTATTTATTTATTTTTTTTTTTTGCGTTTGACGGTAGTCTACTTACGGCTGTTAGCGTTTGTAGGTTGCTGTTAGTCAGAGGTTATATCTTGCCACGTGTAATGATCTAATTGCTGTAACAGGGAATGGCGTAGGGAAAAGGGTGTAGGAAACCCAGTGCCATTTTTGACATTGATGTTCAAGGGATTACGCTTAATGAGATTTAGTAATCCTTACCCATTTGGAAATTTTTCCGGCTTTTGGTCGGTCAAACTTCTAGGTGGTGATAAGGCGCATTGGGTATAAACCTCAAATTTCACGCCTTTGACAATAGACCTTTAGAAGATTTGTACTACTGAAGGTCTACTGTCAAAGGCGTGAAATTTGAGGTTTATACCTGGTGTGTGAGTGGGGTGCCGCTCCAAGTTTGTATCTCAATTGTTACTGGACTATTTTCAGAGCTCTTAATATATGTTATGCTACATTTCAAAAAAAAAAAAAAAATCTAAAGAGTTCTAAGCTTGAGCTTAGCTCAAGTTTTGATATAAAATTTTAGTCAAGAAGTATATGAAACATGAGCAAACACATCCCAAATTAACCATTTCGGTTAAGTTAACTATCATCCCTCCGCCTTTTATAAGAGTTCACGAAGCATAGAGCTCCAGCAATCAGAAGGACTCGATCCATGACAAACAGAAACATGACAACAGGATCGGTCATCATTCATTTATCCTCAGAACATTTTTACATATCGTCAATGTTGGTACGAAAGATGTGGTCATCATGGTAAGTAGATATAGATGGCGTGTTGATCTTCTTAGTACTCCCTTCTTCATCCTCTAACGCCCTCTCTCCCTGCAAATTTTATATTTGGTCATTCGTTGTTATCAGAATCCAAAAAAAGAGCCAGAGATAATATGTGTGAAACAAAGTTAAGAGCAATGGAGAGGCTTCACCAGACCTCCAAATTTATCCCGTATTCAGAAGCATAAGCAGAAAGTAATGATCACTAATCTAGTGAAATCCCAGCAGTTACAGAATGAAAGAAAATACTCAAAACAAAATATTCACACAAATTAGTGCAGTGTGCTATTCTCCTCCGGTTGACGGAGGAACGACTTAGTAGTTAGTTGAACAAGTAATATTGATTCACAGATTAATGTTAGATTTTGGGTGAACCAGATCAACCATGAACAATTGGAATCTGATCAGATGGCAGTGGCTGTACAGTTCTAATTCACCGTTGCGACATAAGTGCTGAGAAGACAATTCTTGACCTAGCTTTTGGGATAGTTTTGAAGAGGAAGCTTTAGGTCGTAAAGGAACCTTTCTCAGATGGCCGGCAAGAAACGAAGTTCTCTTGCAATATGGTGATGACGACGATGACAGAAAAGAAGCAAATCTTTGGGTGAAGGGGTTAAAATTGTCAATTCACTCGTACCTCACAAGCTTCTCTCTCTCTGTAACTGACTGAGCCCCCACCATCGCAGTGCGAGCCTGACAAGCTACTCTCTCTCACATATGACGTGTCTTATTTCTCACCTATAAATAGGTGCAAGTGTTACCCAGTTAGTTAGCCAGCCTGCCTCCTCCAAAAATTTGTACTATTAGAGTGGTAACAGAGAGAAGCCATGGCCGTCGTCATTACCCTGCTTCTCATTTCCGTCATTTTCCTTCCCCCACTCATGATCTCCGCTGCCGCGCCTCCTTCATTTCCCCCGTACTCCGTCCCTGAACTCGACCACCGTCGCTCTCACTCACCCACAGTCTTCGCTTCCATTCTAGCTTCCAGAGGCTTTCAGGATCTCTCCTCCGCCGCCCTTGAGGCGAATCTCACCTCCATTACTCCCATCACCATCTTCGCACTTTCCGACTCCTCCCTCCTCACCTGTCCCACATGCTCTCTGCCGCTCCTCCTCCTCTGTCCTGGGACTCTACTCCGTCCATTACCTCCGGAATTTAGCTTTTGGCACTAAACTCGAAACCCTTGCTTCCGAATACTGCCTCACCGTCACTAGTTCCACCGCCCCGGGCTTAAACGACTCATCCAAGCTCCTTTTTGTCAACGGCGTCGAGATCACGCACCCTGATCTGTTTTACGACGGCGCTGTGTTGGTCCACGGCCTCCAAGGCTTCGTATCGCATCTCTCGCCGCTCTCCTGTAACGTCGAGCGCCTCACCTCTATCTCATTTCCTATTCCTACGCCGGGGCTGTTCAAGGCGCCTGCTACGGCTGCCATGCTAAAAGACGCAGTCATCAGGCTGCACAACAGTGGGTACAGCGTCGTCGCTCTCGCGTTCAAAGTGAATTTCGATGAGTTGTCTAAACTCGAATCCATGATGGTGTTCGCCCTGGACGATGTCTCCATCTTCTCTGGCGCCGGTCAAGCTTATCTGTCCCATTTTAGGTTCCACGTGGTTCCAAACAGGAGGCTGACGGCGGCGGATCTGGTGAGCCTACCTCCTGCGACTGTGTTGGCGACTATGGAGGAAGGGCAAAAACTGGTGGTTAAAACTGCCGGCGGTGGAGGTCCGTTAGTTCGGAGGAAGGTAGACTACTTGAAGGTGTCGACTACGGATTTGGTAGAAAACAGCCGCATTGGGGTTCATGCAGTGTCTCCGGCGGAAGGAAGCAGCTTCTCTGCATTGTGGTTCCAGCCTCCCTGCATGGTCGCAATAGGTGTTGCCTGGTTTTATGGGCACCGCCAACGCTTTGGCGGGTGGTTTGTAGTTTTTTTTTTCGGGTGGGTTATAGATAGCATCTTTGTTGTCTTCATTATTCCTGGGTTTCTTTTTTACTTTCACGGGGCCGCCGTTATGATCGGCGGCGCCACGCTGATGATAGCCGCATATATGCCAACTTTGAGGAGGCGGCACCATCGCGTTGGGTGAAGAATCCCAGACTTTGCCATTGTCAAATCCCTTTTTGGTTCAACAAACTGAGTTTTATAGTTAAGTAAAGGCACATAAGGATTCACCACAACCCCCTGGGTAATTTACAGAGCAAGAAGTAATTTACAGAACTTGAAAATGCCACAGTTTGATGACCAGCTAACGTTAGTTCTCACATGATGTAGTCCCAGAACAAATTTGAGTCACTACAGAGTCCCCCGGTCAAACTCCCACCAGAAATCACATGCATCTTGAAAATTCGAATTACTGTTATCTCTGTAGGACTTGCATCCACCATATTCCACCTGAAGCTCGCATTTAGCAGAACTACCATTCTGGAAGCATAGCCACAGAGTCGTCTTCTGTTGATAACACCTCAGATAGTTACGCTTTGAAGCATTTACCATGAAAAAATATCAACATGAAATTCAGAATCAGAACTATAGCTCGGCTTCCAATTGTCAACAATCTCAGACACAGTAAAGAGAAGAAAAAAAGGGGCCAAGAAGCCTTGCAAATTTATAAATCAGATTACAGACCGTTCTAAAATTAACAAAATATTTTATTTAAAAACAAAAGAGAAGAAATTACTATATCAAATGACTCAGACATGAATTGAATACACACAATATCCCTTAATGGTAAGCATTTAATGTAAACATACAAAAACACACAGAAAAGAAAACAATGAAATGTTAAAAATCAGTACGTAAATGGCCCTTCTGAGCTGATCAGACAGAAATTTCTCTGAGATCATTGGAATTGAGAGTGTTGGAACAAACAAAAGCTGGGCGTTGTGTCCCACAACAACCATCTACGGTTCAATGACGCTTATGGCCTGGAATTGTAGAGGCATTCCGGGTCAGGCCTCGACTCGATCTCCAACTAATAATATTAGGAGTCTCTCTCTAAGTTAGGTATAGGTACCTTTGATCAGGCTGATTATGTAGAACCACAGGGTGGTGGATTATGTATTTTATGGTCATCTTTTGTATCCCTTAATGTGTTGTCGAAGTCAAATAATTATATATGTGCTAAGTTAGTAGAAGTTAATGGACAGGAATGGATGGTAGTTTTTCTATATGGGCATCCATCCTTCTTTCAGCAGAGAAAGGATGTTTGAAAGGAACTAATCCAAAGTATCTCAGTAGCGACTGTACAGTTCTAATTCACGTTGCACAGACGACATAAGCGCTGAGAAAAACAACTCTTGGCCTAGCTTTTGGACTCTCTTTTGGGATAGTTTTGAAGAGGAAGCTTTAGGTAGTAAAGGTTTTCTCAGATGGCCAAGGAACGAAAATTCTTGATTTGGTTAACAACTCCCACATTTCAAGTTCTTTGTCATACTACAATATTAATGTTGTCCCAAAATATGATTTGTTCTATTCAGCCCAAATGTGCCCGTGGAAAGGAGACAATTGAATACGATCATGCTTTACAGGAGGGAGGTATATTTACTTTTAGGCCTGAGACTGGATTTCTCACAATCAAAAAGGCAACTGTTTTTGGAGATATTAAATGGAGGATAAAGACAAATATGGAAGTCAGGAGCTTTATCCCCCATGAGGAGAATAGTGATGGGTTCTGTAGCAACATATACCATGAGCATGTTCAAGCTACCGTTCTCAGTGGCAAATGAAATTGATCGGAGTATTGTCAGGTTTATATGGGCAGGAGATAAGGAAGGTAGACACATTCATTGGAAGCACAGGGAGTGGTTGTATAAATCAAGCTTTGTTGGGGAAAGTGGCTTGGCAGATCCTAACAGATAAGAAGTCTCTGTTAAGTAGAGTTTTGCTTGCAAAATTACTGCAAGGATAAAGATTTCTTGAATGCACAGTCCAAGCCACGCCACAAGATATATAGTTGGAAATGGAAAAGTATAATTTGGGGCAAAGAACTCATTCGTAAGCATGTTAAGTAATTAGTGGCAGATCGAGATATTAAAGTGGAGGATGAATGCAGAACGAAGGGATGATGCAGTTTCTAACATTGAGAGTTCATCATTTCATAGATCAGTATCACCCTTACTGAGATTATTTTTTCATCAAGAAGTAATTAATTGACAGAATACTCACACTACATATCTGAGTGGTGAGGGAGCACAGCACAACAAGAGGATGAGCGATACTGGGAAAAGGAGAGTAATAATGGGATATATACAGTGAAGTGAAGTCAGGAGGATATCATTTAGCCCAAGAACGAGGAAGATCACATAAATTCAATTGTACCAAGTCGACCGATCGAGCTGAAGGGATGACTGAAGCACGCACCATATATATATGAGGAGGCATTTGGTCTATCATGCTGTTTGTTATGTCCGAAATGGACAGTCAATGAAGCAACCAAGTTTACATCCTTATGCAAGAAGGGAAGATAATGATTTAAACTAGCTAGGGTGCCTTATAAACCTTAATTAGGAGCAAGAAACTCAGTTTAAATCGCTCCCCGTTCCAAGAAAATCAAGAAATCCTCCAACAAACGGGAAGACTAATAAGTTTCACAAATAGGGCGGAAATTTATATTAAAGCGAAGTTCATAATTTCGCTTTCTTTGAAAATCAATTTTCAAAGAAAACGAAATCTACCACTTTGCTTTATTAGAAAATATAATTGTGAGCTAATTTTTCTTTAATTTAATAACTAAAGTTGTCCATCAAGTTGATAGTGACATATTTATGTATAATAGTTCATCTTTAGAGCAATAACTTTATTAAAAAATTGGAGATGTGGAGGCATGGTAAGCCACGTGTAATTAATTCAAGTGTCGGTTCAACATTTATATCATATATTTGCACATTTTGATCATCACCTTTTTCCACCTCTCAATTATCTCGCTTTTCAAATTTAATCTTACCGAATTCATCTTTTTAGCAAATAAACGTAATGATAGAGAGATACTTTCATTGACTATTAATTAAGGAGTACAAACATTAATAATGTACTATGCATGTATCCCTCCTCAACACTTTTAGCTAAACACGAAATATTTCTCATGTAATAAAAATACTATGATTTTAGATGATGGGCGACCAGCTGATACGTTATTATACAATAATGACAATTGACTTTTCCGTGTAGAATTCATGCACGTATGCATGCATGATGTTGGTGTCTAATCAACGTTAACTACCCCTTGTAAGCCTTTCTAGTTTCTAGAGATTGGATAAAACTGGCGTTAATGTTAAAAATCAATGGGTTTTTCAGTAAATTAACCCAGGAGTGAAAAAAAAAATCCAATTTTACAACGTTGACGGTTGACCAGCTGATTATTTTATTAATAATGTGTCAGAAACAGATTACGCAATTCAAGCTGATCTTTTCTTTTATTTTTCTATTTTTTTACTGTCTCTTTCATAGCATTGACATTTTGAAAATGTGCTTGCTGTTGTAGAAAGACTCCGTATGGTATATTTTTTTTAAAGTATTTTGAATTTTAAAATTATTAAAGTTATATTAAAAATGTAAAAAGGTATTTGAGAAATATAAAAAAGTGTATTGAAATTGATGATAAATTATTATAAAATGAAAGTGAGAGTGAAATGAGATGGAAAATTTTGTTACCATAGAGTTCCTTTTGCATTCCTTCCATCTCAATTATGGATTATTCATTACATATTATAACTGTTTATTCTCATTCGAGGCTCTAGACTTGTTCTACCCCGTGATACCTATAATCAGGATTAATTTCTCAATTTTACTCTGATGACTAAGTCAGTTTAGTAGCAAATGTCACAGTCTAAGACAAGACAAGTCACTACATTATACAATGTGGCTACTGACTATTTATATGCGAGGTTTATTATAGTAGCTTGTGGAGTACGAGACCGAACGCTTCATCACCTAGCCTCGTCAAGGATATCCTGAGAAGATCTTCCATATAACCGTTTCCTCGATCGTTGTGTCAAACCAATCGACGAAATACACGTGTTTGGGACACATGTCCTTTCTCTTAGGTTCCCTTTTCTTCTCGTGGGCTTCACACTAAGCCTATAATTCGAGGCCCAATTACGCTCCAGACACCGTTTTTGCCTGATTTTGGCCACCTCTAACCTCGGCGACAATTATATATCCAATAATAACCTATAAATTATTATATATAACATAAAATTATATTAATAAAAAGTGAACTCGATCAATCTTAAGACAAAAGGCAACGAAATCAAACTTCTTTTTTTTTTTTTGAATCAGAAATTGTATACTTCCGATCTTATAACTACGAAAGATACAAAATTTGATTTGATAATTAATTAATTTGAAACAGTCAAGAATTTTAATTTACCAAATTACAAGTCCGGAACTTAATTCGGCCGTTGGAAATTTGAAATTAATACATTTAATTTACCGTTGAATTATTCTTGTAAGAAAAGTTACATCTTAAAGATTTGGAACTAATACAAAGAACAACTAAAGTCAATCAAAAATTACAAAAAATAATTAATCTTCGGGAATCGTGAACCCGGAGGGTGCAGTCGCAGCAACCGTTTACCCGCCATAGCCGGTGGAGAGTTCTTAGCCAATTTTGTCGGTGGTTAATATTCCACCGGATATAATGGGTTTCACCCGCGAAATGTTGCATGTTTCCATTAACAAATTTAAACATTTTTAATTAACTCTTCACAAATCACCGTGAGTAATAGAATTCACTTAATTGCAATTAGTGTGTTATTGGGGTTAGTTGCTATATTCAATTTTTTAAAAATCTATTTACAATTTGTGTCGTATCTAGGTTATTGGGATTCGATTAGCAAGTTCTCGTGTAGATATTTTTTAACATTAACCTTATCAGTTTAATTATGTGTTTTTTTTATATCGTATGTTAATATTGTAATATACATTACCTGTGTTAGATTTAGGTTGTTGGTTTCACGTGTCGATAATACTACATTAGTAATCAATGAATGTATGTTACCTCACTTATTATAAAAAAGTTGAATAGATTAGTTGAGTTGTGTATGATTACTCTTTTCAACTTTACTATTAACATTGTATTATTCATATCGATTTTTTAATCTTTTTTTCTTTCAGTTGACTCCAATTAATCGATTTAGAACTACAAACGTATTAATTACTGTATGTCCTAAGTTCTCCATCGATCAAATCACCATATCTTAGCGGGAATTCGTTTTCTTGCCGACATTTTTTATATATCCATCGCCTTCAACCACAACTTCCATCACCATATCTTGCTCTTTGATTCCCCAAATCCAATCATAGTTTTTGTTTCTTAACATAAAGTTATGAGATTAGGAATAGTCTGTGTCACTATTGCACCCACCGGACACTTTGGTAGTTGGAAGTAGGTTCATCCCTCAAGAACTTAGACGGCTCTTTCATTTTCTTGTCTTAATTTTTAAACTTTTAAACAGAGACAAAGGTTGGAGGCCTTGAATTGAATGCCCAGTTGGGTTGAATATTAGGTAGATTTTTGTTGTCGGGTCATGTTTAGTTTTAGCAAATTAAACGTTGATTTGCAGATGCAACATCTCTTTCTTACTCAATAAAAAAAATTTCAAAGGGTTTTAGTGGTCCCTTGGCTTACGATTGTTGGATTTTTCTTTACTTTTATGTGCTACAGCCTCCACTGTTGGGGTCAAGAAATTTCTTTTGAGTAATCCCTTCTGGGACGACTCGGATTTTTCCATTTCTTTTATTCTAATGGGGCATCTCGTCAATATCATCATTTGCCATGAATGAGCTGAAATAAAGAACAAAACAAATACTATTTGTCCTGTGGTGTTCAAAATTGGAATTAGAGAGGGAAGGAAAAGCAAAAGTGGGCTTGTACTACTACTTTTGGATGATCATGCCAAGAACTAGAAAGTGGATTCAATTCTTCTACAGTGTAGTAGTAATTTCATAAGCGTTCTTGAGGGCTGCTAATCATGACTTTGGAGGAGAACCAGACTAGTGATGAAAAAAAGAATCTTCTTGTTGGGGTAGGATTTGATGGCCATGGTAAGGAGTTACTGGATTGGGCTCTTGTGAAAGTTGCTCAGCCTGGAGATTCTGTAATTGCCCTTCATGTGTGTAGAAATTCAGGTACTGTATCTGTATTTGTGTGATGAATTTTCAATGGTTTTTTGAAGCTCTTTAGATATTGATGTTTTCTAAATCCATCTGTTTCAGATTCCACTTCAAAAGCTCAAGTCTTGATGGATGACTATCTTGATGATTATCAAGGCTTGTGTGACCAAAAAAAGGTTCTTAATTTACTTCTCTAATTTATTAGTCTCCTTCAAAGCTGATAAATGATGTGTTGATTTGCTCTTTCTTTTCAATTGTTTTCCACTTCTTTTCAGGTTCGAATTGCTGTGGAATTTGTTAAAGGGAGTTCAATCAGAAAACTTCTGGTGAGGGAGGCTAAAAATCGAGAAGCTGCTGCAGTAATTGTCGGGATAAACAAGAATAGTCATCTGGGGTAAATTCTGGCTGCGAATAAATGCTGAATAGTGTGATAGAATCATTTTGAAAGTCTTTTTCATGTTGAAATCATTCGTCCCTTTTCACAGCTACAGGGGAAAAGTTTCAATCGCCAAGTATTGTGCCAAGAAGCTGCTCTCAACGACTGAAGTTATGGCTATTCACAACGGGAAAGTAGTGTACCAGAGCGGCTGTAACACCGGTGGCCGACGGCCAGGTTTGCAGTTCGGAGACCCGCGGCCAAGTATAGATGCGGTTGAAGAGCCCATTTCAAAAGACTGCCAATCAGAATTTGGTGATTCAATTTCAGACATAACAGAGTTGGGAAGGGTCAGTCATGAAGCTTTTGCTAATGGTGGTAATGGAGATTTGAATAGCCCTTTTCAGAAAAGGGCAGTAGGAAGATCTTTAAGCTCCATATCTCTTCCAGTAGACAAATTCACACGGCAGAAGCCTGGCTGGCCTCTGCTGCAAACCTCAAGTGAAATTACTCAAATGTCAAAGGAAGCAAGGAAGATGTCTGTGGTTAAGTGGGTGATGAGATTACCCGACCGTTCCCCGATAATGGAAGTTCATCATTTCAAGTCCAACCTCTCAAATGATTTCATTAAGCTAAAGTCAACTGGCTGCAAATTGTTCAGCTATGAGATTCTGAAAGCCTCAACTTGTCAATTTTCTTCAGGTTTTGTTTGTTTGATTGATTTTCTCACCTGTTCTTGTTTTTTGTTAGGCCAAACATGTTTCTAATTGAATAGAAATTTTCTTGCAGACAATCTGATTGGAAAAGGAGGGTGCAACAGTGTGTACAAGGGAATTCTTCCTGATGGTAAACCAGTTGCAGTCAAGATTATGAAGTCATCAAAAGATGCTTGGAAAGAATTCACCTCTGAAGTTGACATAATGACCACTTTGAAGCACAAGAACATCACTCGTCTGCTTGGAATCTCCGTGGCGGATGACAGTTTGATTTCTGTCCATGATTATCTCCCTAAAGGGAATTTGGAAGAGAATCTGCATGGTAATAATCTTTAAGCTGTTGAATTAGTACTACTACTTTCTTGATGTAAATGTATTGATATTGATTGGAATTTGGAAATCCCTTTTGTTTTTCAAGGTAATAATGATAGTAGCAAAGGAATTTCTGTGCTGCCATGGGAAGTGAGGTTCAACATAGCAATTGGGATTGCTGAAGCATTAAATTACCTTCACAATGAATGTCCCCGGCCGGTGATCCACAGAGATGTCAAATCATCAAATATTCTTCTAAGTGATGAATTTGAGCCACAGGTGATCCATCATCCCTTTGCTACTCATTAATGTGTCATGTTATGGCATTGAAACTTCAACTAACATAACCAAACATTAACATTCATTGCTAATGTCCTGCAAACATCTGTGTGTAGTTATCAGATTTTGGGCTATCCGTATGGGGACCAACAGAGGCATCTTTCATTGCAGACAGTGATGTGGTGGGAACGTTTGGGTATCTTGCGCCCGAGTATTTCATGTATGGAAAAGTGAGTGACAAAGTAGACGTCTACTCTTTTGGCGTGGTTCTGCTGGAATTGGTATCAGGCAGAAAAGCCATTGGATTTGAGAAGTCAAAGCGTGAAGAAAGCTTAGTCATTTGGGTAAGAATCTTCAAATTCTCCATCACAAATGACTAGATTTTTCACTATTGCAATTGCTAAAGGTTTTAGTCATATTTCAGGCTAAGCCCAAGTTAGACAGTGGGGATTTGAATGGCATTTTGGATCAAAATCTTGGTAACAATGTTGATGATGCTCAAATGAAAAGGATTGCTTCTGCAGCAAAGCTGTGCCTTACACAAGCATCTAGGCGCCGTCCCAATATGAAACAGGTATATAATGCACTCTGAATGCTGTATTATGCTTGTTGTATAATCAATGATATGTTCAGCGAACTTGAATGTTTGAACTTGCTGGTGCAGATACTGAAGATCTTGAATGGAGAAGAGGATTTGGGTGAGGATTTAAGTAGAGAAAAAGAGGAACAGGAGGGGGAATATGATGATGAAGAAGTGTATCCAGATTCAACTGCAACAGAATCCCATTTGTGTATGGCTTTGAGGGATGTGTATTATGAGAATTCAGCATCATTCAGCAGTCAAGAGCAAAGCAGCCCTCTTTCTGTGGAAGGATACCTCAGAAGAAGATGGAGCAGATCATCCAGCCTAGATTAGTTTCAAATTTGTAGGCTTTGTTTTTTGTTTCTTTAAAGGAGTTGTTTGCACCCCAAAAGAAAGAGTTGAGTGGTGTTTTCTAGGTTTTAGGTGAAGGAAAAATAAATGGTTAATGATATAAATAAGATAGAAAGGAAGCCAAAAATGACTAGAGTGCATTGTTTTACCAGCATTCTCAAGATTTTTTTGAAGTTGAGGTTTGGAGTGTTTTGAGATGTAATGCTGGGGGGTGGAAAGAATTGATGTCATTCTTTTTCGGAATTGTTATTTGCAGTAATATTTTTACTATTTGCAGTAACATTTTTTTGTGAAAAGTCTATAATGCCCCTTGGGTTTTTAAAAAAGATAAAAGAAATAATTTTCACTCTAATTATGGCCGATAGTCACAAGGACAATCTATATTACACGGTAAGTAAATAATTTATACTTTTTTGTACGTAAAATTAGTTTTTTAACAAAAAAAAAAAAAAAACAATCTATACATTCTTCATGTTCTTTTCTTCTTTTCTGAAATTTTAATATTTCTAACGTGGTATCAAATGCGACTTAATCCAATCATAACTTTCGAGACCCCGGGATTTTTCTTCCAATCATAACTTTCGACTTAATCCAAAGTGGGCGGGTGGTATTTTGATCCAAAGTGGGTGGTATTTTGAGTCAAAATACCGCCCACACTTTGGACGGTATTTTGACTCAAAATATGTCAAAATACCACCCACTTTGGGCAGTATTTTGGGTCAAAATACCGTCCAAAGTGGGCGGTATTTTGGATCAAAATATTGCCCGGTCCAAAATACCGTCCACTTTCGGCGGAATTTGGGTAATGTTACTGCAAATAGGGGCGGAATTTTGGAATATATTTTTGTTAATTGCGAGATTTTTGGCAAAAATTTTTTTATTTTTTGTGTTTTTTTGGCACAATTTCAGGCCAGACAGGGGTTTTTTTTTGTTGACAAACATACTTTACGTAAAAAAATGTATAGATTGTTTACCTACCGTGTAATATGAAAAATTTAAAAAAAGTTTTTTTTTAGCTAAAAGGCAAAATAAACTTTTTACAGAAAAATATTACTGCAAATAGTAAAAATGTTACTCTAAATAGTATGCCCTTTTTTTTTTGTTTGGACAATATAAATAATAAAACTTTAAAAACATATTTGATTTTTGAATGTGATGTCTATTTCTATTCTCAATATTGATTATGCAATTTTTCATTTTGAACTGAATGACCAAAGAATTCATTTGTTCATACAGATACAATTACCCACGCTACTTTTAATAGTGACAAATCAGAATACACACACGTACATCCACAAAAATATAAAGAACCCAACCATCCGTAGTGAAACTGAAAGAAATGCGAGACTTTTTTTTCTTCTGTGAGATTCTTTATTTGGGCCCATTAAAGGTAGTAGTCTTAGTGGGCTGTCCACTGACTCAAAGTGGTTTTGTCACACCACATGGGTTTTATTTATGTTTTTCATTTTCTTGGGTTTTCCTAGGCCTCATCAAATGTATTCTCAGTAATTCACGATTGGATCAGTCCTCTTTGGTAATTAATTATTTATTTGAAGCCACTCTGAGCCCATTTCAAATGATATACAGTATTTACTATTCAATTTTTTTTTTCCTTTTTAAAGAGATAAATAATCCTTATATACACTAATAAAAAATGAACTCAACTTTTTTATTTTTTAAAATATTCTCACCAAAATAGTTATGCGGAAAAAGTTATATACAACTCACTCTTTGGATAAAAAGTTAGCGTATAAAAACACATATTTGGTATATTTAGAAAGTAAGTAGAACTGAAAGTTATATACAACGGCATGTTCTTTACGGGCCTGTTCTTTACCCCGGGTTGAGATCCGGGTCTGGACTTTTTTTGGTCTCAACTCAAAAATTTTACCCAACCCCATGTTCTTTACCCAATTCTCAACCCCAGTTCACAAACCCAAATAGAACTTCCGCCGCCGCGCTCCTCCTCCCCCCGCTGCCGAAATCTGGCATCCTCTTCTCTTCTTCTTGGTGTTCTCCTCCGAATACCCAAAATGAAAGTGCACACACTGTTGATTTCCATATTTGAAGGCAAAAAGAATTCTGATGCATCTAATCGTGCGTAATCTACACAGTTGTAGACTGACTGTAGTCCAATTCCATTCCTGAAAAGAAAGGAGATGAGATTCTCCATACTTTTTGTGGGTGTGTTTGCCTGTTTTGGATCAAAAAATCGAAAAGGAACCGATTCAGTTGAAAAACAGAAAAGATAAAATAATACTAGTAAGCTCTCATGATCATCGTCCATTCTTCACTTTTCATCTTCTTCCTACATGGTGCTCCACTCCACTCCACCTTTTTTTATAATTTTATTCGTAGATTATTAAAAGGAAAGTGAAAGTATCTTCACTTTTACCCCTCAAAAACTACCTGAAATTGGAAAAAACAAATTATATATATATATATATATTTAGGTAGCTTACAAAATACTAGAATTGGACGTTTCCACGTTGCAAAAAAAGTCACAATTTGTATGGTCATCAAATATTCAAATCAATGCTGCTCTCTAGGGGTGAGCAAAAGGAAAATCGATCCGAATCCGCTTCAGATCGATCTGAATCCAAATTTTCGGATCGGTTTTTATCCGAAACCGGGTTTTATCTGAAATTCGCGGTTCTCTTTGTTTTTGTTTTTTTTTTAATTTTCATTTTAGCTTTTTTTTTTGTGAAATTTTGTTTCGGATCGGTTTCGGATTATCCGAAAAATAATCCGAAACCGAACATTATCCAAAAAAAAAAAAAATCCGATCCGATGATCAACGGTTTGGACATTTTTGGATTATTTTTCTCACACCTACTGCCCTCTCAAAACCCCAAAAAGACACAAATAAAAATTGTAGGATCAAAACTCCAAGTTGCTTGGCTTATAGTTTTACGCATACATTTGACTAAAAGATTCAAGAAAAAAGAAGGTTGGAAATGACAACCAATTATTGTAGTTATGAACTATAGATTAAGACCATCCAACCTCCAAATTATGCATTGAATGATAATACACTCGGTAAATATATAGAGTAAATGACATTAATATTCTTTATAAAGTAACTGGTATGACATTCAAATTAGGGGTGAGCAAATACCCGCGGGTCGGGTCGACTCGCGGGTTGGAACCGGACCCGAACCGAAATTGACCCTATTTTTCGGGTCGGTTGGTTCCACACTCAAAAAATTCGGGACGGGGCGGGGAGAAGTTCAAAACCCAATTACCGGTCCCGACCCGTTCAAAACACAATAACCTAGCGTTCCTTTTCTGCATTTTACGTTGCATCGAAGCTCAAGATTCTGCCGGAGCCGTTGGATGTTTTGGTCGAAGAACTCGGCTTCGGAGGTGGAAATCGAGGTGGGTTTTTGGGGTTCCGGAGAGGATTTGGCTGGGGAGGTTTCGGCGGGTGGGGGCGGAGGCGGAAGCACAAGAGAAGTTTGGGATTCTTGTGCATTTTGGTAGCTTCGGGTCTTGGTTTGTGGTTCATTTCAGGTAAAAGATTGGACGCTGAATTTTTATTGGGGTCATTTGGTCTGGCGTTGTTGGGACTCTCCATTGATGGGTGGAGAAGAGGGCTGAAGGGCTGGGTTTTGGGATATTGCTGCTGTGCTCTTTTGGTGAGTATGGTTTTGAAGAAGGAAGATTTTCAAAAATTAGTTGTTTATGTTTTGAAGATCAAAGATCCTCCTCAGAAATGGTCCAAATGTTTTGTTACTAATAATTCTCATAGAAGAAGGAAAATTTGCATTTCTTAGATAATCTAGCAATTTAGGTACAATTTATGAGTTGAAAAGTCTCTAAAGTTTCTTAAATCCAAGAAATAAGAAGCATGTCGGAATGTATGGTGCCTGGGTGAAAGTTCTTTTATTTAAAGTAGGGCTGCTCAAATGGCATTACCCGACCCGATCCGACCCGACCCGATCCGAACTGATCGGATCGGTTTCGGATCAGTGATCCGAAATTTCGGGTCGGTTCGGGTTAATCTCTTTTCGGTTCGGGTCGGTTCAGACCCGATCCGAACTTCTTTATTTTTTTCCCAAGTTTATAAGTCTGTCTCAATTTGGAAAGGAAATACTTAAAATAATTCTAATATCCCTTCACAGTTGAAGATTATTACAGAATAAATGGCACATATTCTTCATATGAAAGGATAGTATCAAACCATTGATGCATTAACTCAATGTTTCCTAAACAACAAAGCAACAAGGATATCTCATGAACCCAATATGTTCAAACCATTCTTCTGGAAACTGAAGCAGCAGCATCCCTTCCCATCATTTATCAGGTGCAAGGCCTAATCTTGACTATAAACTGGCCTTTCGAAGTTTGAAGATCCACCCAACGGCGACAAGTACCTCGATGATCAAGCTCTCGCAATCAAGGGCATCCGATAAAATTGGAACGATATAGGGAATATAACAAATATTACAAAGAATCCAAAGGAGATGAAGCACAACCAAATCTTCCTAGTTCCAACAACATCATCAAGCTAGACTTGCCTTCATCAAACATCATTTGGTTAATGAAACTTGATCAAAAGGCACAGAGCTCTGACGACAATAACTGGCAAGAACAGGACAGTGCAATTAAGCAATAACTGGCCATCACCAAGACAGACAGCGCTTCAAAACAACAATAACTTGCCAGTATGGCATGGAAATGTGCTTTGAATATGAAAGTGTAATGAAATATAATTGGATATGTATTGGGTGGGAATGATAGGAAGTTATTATAAAATGCAAAAGTATGTTTCGAAGATGATGAAAAATGTCGGGACCATACAGTGCCACTTTTATCACCAGGAAAACCTTCATCAAATAACCTCAGAAACATTAAACAACTACAAAACATGCAAGAGAACAGTTATTGAACCAAGGAATTATGACTAGAACAACTGCAATGTAAAGCAAAGATTGAAGATTATGGAATAGAGTATATTTCATCTCTGCACATGAGTCATGAGCTAATTAAATTCATCTCCTACATTTAACTAAGAATGTAATAACGAGCTCAAAAATCAAGAACAGAAAAAGGACCAAAGGACCAACACTGAAGCAGATAAACTCACAAGAAAATGAGAGTATTCCCACAAGGACCATTGCAGAATTTCCCTCCTACATTTAACGAAGAATGTAATAATGAACTAAAAAATGGAACAAGGGGCCAACACAGAATCAGCCAAAATTTGCTCATCAAAGTGAGAGCATTCCCACAACCAAAAACATAAAAACAGGACTGCACTGACCAAATAATGTCTCACAGTAGAGTTCTACCTAATTTTAAACAATCTCAAACATGACTATCAAAGAAAATAATCATATCATATGTAGCCACACTGCAACAATCTCAAAAAGACAAAGAGTTCAGCTACATAAACACCTCTTCCAACCGGGCTCAGATCAAAATTCAATTTAGGCATCGGATATTACATTTTTCTTTCCCACTTTCCCGACTAAATTTCAACTACATTGGTTCAAATGCATAACACCATAAACAGGCTACACAATCTCCGGTCCTTTTGTTTTAGCATTATGCTTAGAAGTCCTAAAAGCCATTTCTTTTAACATGCATTAAACTTAGAACTCTTAAGGATCCAATCTTTTGACATGCATGGTAACCAATATCACAGAAGAAGCAAACATAATGCGTCCAAAGATAGACAAATCCAAACATAATCTCTTGAACTTGAAAACGCAAAGATGTTACGGAAAAATGACCACATTTGAAGCATAAATTTATGGCCCAAGAACAAAAAAAACAAAAAAAATCAGTCATAAACACAAAAACAAATTAAAGGCTCAGATCAGTAAATTTAGATCAGGCGAGGGGACTTGACACCGCCATGGGCTGCAAATTCCGTTGCATCAAGATTGCCATCCGGGTTGCCCTGCCAAGATACGGGTCAACTTTGCCCCCAACGCCTGACCCACTTGTCCGAGACTATGAACGTCATCATCACAGCCTTTATATCCATCCTTTCTTCGCATCGGATTTACAGCGTAGAATGAGAATTGAGAAGCAGAAGTACTAGTAGTAGTAGTTACCAAACAGCCCCAAGGTTTCGAAGGATCCTGAATCCTGATAATAATAATAATAATAATATTACTCCCAAGGTCCCAGAAGTACCTTTCGCAAGTCTCAACCGCGCAGGGTCGCCGCAGCCGGAGACGGAGGGGTCGCTGCAGCCGCGCAGCACTGGAATAGCTGAAGGAGGCGCAGTGACCGGGTACACGACTGAGCACGGAGAGCTGAATTAGGGCTTTTTCCCTGTTTTCGTGTTTAAAAAAAAAAATCGGATCAGATCGGATCATAAACTGATCCGACCCGATTTGATCCGATAACCGAGATCCGAATTAAGGTGCTGATCCGATCCGATCCGATCCGAAATTTCGGATCGGATCGGATCAGCTCGATCCGACCCGACCCGCGGATCAGTTGAGCAACCCTAATTTAAAGAATATGCTTGTATGTGTGATTATGATAGATTACTTTTATAGGAAATTCTTTTGAATTCTTAGTTCTTATCCTACCTTCATGGCTTTTGTGGCTGCAGTGACTGAGGTTGTTTGGGACGCCGTCTTTAGTGTGAAGGGAAAGCTTTTTTTGTATGGGATGAAAGGGAGGCTGAGAGTGACTCTCAAGCTGACTTGACTTTTCATTTTCAGCAACTAGTTATATGAAAAAGGCCAAAAAAAGACGTATTGCCAAGGTAGGCTGAACAAGTTTTCTACAGATTAGGAAAATATAAAATCATATATTTAATGCATTTTTCATTCTTTCAGTCTTTCTCAGAAGGATTCATTGCACTTGAATGATATCATATTTAAAAGGGATCCCTGATAGCATTAGCCCAGTTGACTATGATCAAGTTTCTTGAATCTGAAAGGCTTTAAAGTCTTGAGTTTCTCTGTTTCTGCAGGACCTTCAAGTGAGGAACTGCCTTCCTTGGGTGCAAACCACCTGGAACTATGGCTTCAAATGGCACTGTTGCGCCAAAATGCCCTCCTCCAATGAAGGCAACCTCTAATGGTTTGTTTCAGGGTGACAATCCATTGGATTTTGCTCTCCCGCTCGCCATCTTTCTTAGAATAGATGTTGCCTTTATTTTACATCTTCCCTCTTGCATGATCTACTTTTGAAACTTGTGTATCCTATGACGAGCATGAGAATTTTGTATGATTCACTGTTGGTATTTTATTGTCACAAACATTGTTGTTAATGCCTTTTTAAAATGGTTTTCTGGAAATGTAACGTTGAAGAGGGAAAGGGGAATGTTGGTAGCAACACTTGACCACTGGATTGTATTTGTTTTTCAAACTTCTACCTGCAATGCTCTATGACAACTCAGTATAGGCTATTCTTTAAATTCTAGAAGAAAACTTGTTGAAATTTTGAAGCTGTATTCTGGTGACAAATCGCAAATTTAGACTTCAATCTGAATATAATGTTATCCTGTACATGCATATATGAGTAGTATGAACCAAAATATTTTGTTTTTCCCTATCTTTGGGGTCTTATCCTTAGGTGAGAAAGAAAATTATGATTGTGGCTTTTAAGTAATTTATGCATTACAGTTGGAATGTATTCTTCTAATAACATTTTGAATGCTTGGAATCTGTATGCCCTGATACTGAGTGGAAAACCTGTAAAACTTTTCCAATTATGAGTCGAACATGTATGGTTCCTTTAAGTTTCCTTGGCATATTTGGGCTGTTGCAATTTATGGTCTAACTTAGTTTGGTTTAATTGTATTCCTGGTCCTTTATGCTTCTGATGTTGATTACTACTGCCTGGTGCTTTGTTCTTTTAATTTTTTTTTTTCTGTTGCAATTTTGAGGCTTTTTATGGCTACAAATTGTTAGAAGGTTCTGCATTTCTACATGGAAGTTTTGAATGGGAAGAGATGAAAGTTTTGGATTGTAATTCCCTCATATTAGACATCATGAGAATCCTAGTTACTTTGACAAAAGTACAATTTTCTTGTATACGGTTGAAACTTTCAAAAAATGAATCTTTCCAATTGTCTACATCTTTTTGGTTCAGTAAATTATCTCTTCTCTTAACATTCACATGACAAGATTTACATTTTTTTTGATAATATCAAAAAAAAAAAAAAAAAAGTCCGACCCGACCTGGAAACCCGACCCGACCCGACCAACTGGGTCGGGTCTGAATATGACCCGGACCCAACCGGGTCGGATCGGTTCTGGGTCGGGTCGGGTAACAGTGATTGCTCACCCCTAATTCAAATGACAAAATTTAACTGAACATCTATCACTGTCCATGACTCTTTATTCCACAATATATTTTTACCTTCAAATCATTTATCTCACGTTTCGATTATACTCTTTCTATTGTATTTGGAGAATAGTCAACTTTCAAACTTGCCTAACTTTTTATGGATCAAGATACAAATTACCTTTTAAATGTGTGTTAATGGTGAGTCACATATAATTATATTAATAAGGAAAATAAGGAGTAAAAATGTTGAAAATTAACTATTCTAATTGAATGGATGAAGTAGTAATTATGAATATTTCATCTTAATAAAGAGAAAAACTATTAGAGTATTTGCAAATCGACCTCCTAAATATGCACTAATAAGGAGAGTGTCGAGCTACATTTACAGTTTTTGCTAAAAAGCCCCTGTCTGTTTTTTCACTGTCTTAAATTAGAACGTAGAAGGATACAGATATTACATGACAGACGTCGTTTTTCTGTAGGACTCTGAAAATCAATGGCCGCCGTGGACTGACCTTTTGTATTTCCATAACCCTTTTCAGATTTCAACTTCTCTTTGGACCCTTATAATAAGTAAAAGTCTCCACCCCCACCCCTTTTTCGCCCTTTCATTCCAGCCAAGCCCTCCTCTTCCCCATCTTTTCTTTCTCCGCGACATTGACAGTGAAAGGGACTCTCAAATCGTTGATGATTCCGATTAAGTGCTTCGGGAAAATGGGTATGTCTTCTTTTCTCGTTATTTGTTGGAATTACGGAAGTTAATGGCGTGTTCTTTGAGTAGTTTTCGGTTGTATTTTGTTTGATGGCATCTGGAGTTTTCTGGTTCTTTCGTTGGATGATGACTATAATCCTTTTTTCTTGTTAGGGTTTGTGTTATTTGTGAATTTGATCCCAAATCCCAATTAATAGCTTCTGTGTAGCTTTTTTATTTGTTCTGCTGCTGAAAGATTACATTTTTATTCCTTTATTTGTTAATTGTTGACCGGTGATATACATCAAACTGAGAATTAGTGCTTACCGGTATGTTGTTTTTTGTTTTTTTTGCCTAGGATTTCGTTCATCTGGTTGACTTTAGATCGAATTTAGCAGCTTGGGTCATCGTTTAGAGAGCCCCGGAATTCCCCTACCTGTAACTTTGGTGCTTTTTAAGTTTTGCTGTCACAATGGAGGACGGAGAGCTTGATTTTTCAAATCAAGAAATCTTTTCGAATTCGAGCTTTGGTGATCTTTCCAGTAGTTGCTTTTTTGATGAAATTTTCAAGGATGCTCATGCCTGCTCCCACACTCACACATGCAACCCGCCTGGTCCCGATAATTCGCATACCCATACATGCGTTCATGTTCACACCAAGACGATTGGGCCTTCTCCAACTGATGCTGAAGACAAAGCCCCCAGTGATGACACTGCTGAGTCTACTGAAAATAAGGGAAAGAAACGACCTTCGGGCAACAAGGAAGCTGTACGCAAGTATAGGGAGAAGAAGAAAGCCAGGGTTGCTTCATTGGAAGATGAAGTTGTTAAGTTGAAGACTATGAATCAGCAGCTGATAAAGAGGCTGCAGAACCAGGCTCTTTTGGAAGCTGAGATTGCGAGGCTCAAATGTTTGCTTGTGGACATTAGGGGAAGGATCGAAGGCGAGATTGGATCTTTTCCATATCAGAAGCCTACCAACAAGCACGGTGATGTTTATCCGAATCTTGTTGGTTCGAGTATGCCAGGTGCATATGTGATGAACACATGTAATGTACAATGTGATGATCAGCTTTATTGCCTTCGCCCTGGTTCAGAAGGCAAGAATGGGGAAGGTGCAATCATGAATGGTAGTGGCTTCAATGAATGTGATTATGAGAATCCACAATGTTTGGGGGCGAGCAATGATTCTGAGTTGAAGGAACTTTCCGGCTGTGGAATGGGTAATGGTCCTCCGACCGCCAATGCATCTACTGGGAATAAGAGAAAAGGTGAATACTGTTGCCTATTCTTTTGTTTGTCATTTTTTGGGGGGTTTAAAAGGATATATTTTTATCATACTTCCAACAGATTCTGTCCGCCTTTTGAATACAAAATTTCAGTAATTCATTGCATGCTCATTGAAGGTTTATTATAAAAGCTCTGTTTTTTGGTTTGTCTGGAACTGAAACTTGGTCTATTCTTTGTTGCTTCAAATTGTTTGTTTCTACGAATTGTTTGCAGTAATGGCTAGGGTCTTTCATGACAACCTTTTCAATACATTTAAAACAAATCTAATCCTTGGTTTCAAATCAAACTGCGTTACCAAACTTTGGTTTTAATGACTTGGAGTTTTTTGTGTATTAGATTGGTGCCTAAGTTGTTGTTTCAAGTACTGAGTTTTTAGTCTGTAGTTTGAGGTATTGAAGATTGTGCTGACTAACATCTCAATTAACCAATGTGTTAGATGAGGAAGGGACCTGTTTATTGCCCCCAATTTACATGTCTCTTAAGACTTGTAGCCAAAGAAGCTTTTCTGTTATTGTGTCTAGGTTTGATATTTCATCTGCCACATTCTGGACAAGGTAGTGTAGTATGTGGCTGCTCAGTGTTGTATGTAGATAACTTTTTCTTGCCATTTCCTGCGTCAGCAATTTGAGAAAACAGAGAAGTATGAGAAAAATATTTGCTGTAATGCTTTGGGTGACTTTGATCTCATTCATTTCTCCCCCTTTTTCCTATGTTTTCTAGGTGGTGCTCGCGCAGGAAAGGCCGGTTGAGGGGCAATCGTTGCGACGCCTTAACAGATCTTAGTAGTAGTTGTAGCAGCATGAGAATTTCCTTTCAGGGTTTTGGAATCGAGTCTGTTGATTCATTGACCTTTTTGGTAGCTTAATTTCCCTTCATTTCTCTGCTTTGAATGACTTGTTTAGTTTGTGTGAATTTTATGTAGCTAGCTAGTAAGCCTTGTAAATGCTGTTGAGATGAGGCCAGAATCTGTTTCGTTTTCTTTCCTCATCTTCATCTGCTATATATAAATTCTCAGTTGTATGTGTTGTTTCCTTCGTGTTTTATAATCATTAAAATCAGTTCAAATAGACTGAAATTAATGTAATTAACCACGTTGATTGAAATGAAAGTACTTCAGAACAAAGGAAACATGTCCGATTTCTCATGTTTTGAATTTCAGAACTCGTTTTCAAACATAAAAATAATAATATTAAACGTAATACCTTGAACATTAAAGAGCTACGCTTTTTTATTTTCTTTTGAAAGCGTTACACCAGACAGAAATTACAAGCATAGTATTAAGAGGGGATTGTTTAAGTAGTTACATTAAGAAAAATATGTGATATATCACCGATATGTATTTATTTTGCCACTTCTTTCTTCTTATTTCTGAATTCTGAGCTATTTTGCATAACATATATCAAAGAAAAAAAAATAGTAATAATATTACTTCCTTCTTCTTCGTTAATCCCTCCTTCCTCCTCCGTTAATCCCTCCTAGTCCGTTAATCACTTCTTCTTCGTTAATCAGATATAATGATGATGCCAATGACCGGTGTAGATTTTCATCTCCGTTAATCCCTTCTTCTCCGTTAATCCGTTCTTCTTCGTTAATCCGATATAATGATGCCAATGACCGATGTATGTAGATTTTCATCTCGGATCATCTGAAAAATTAAGTTATAGTTAATGTAAAAAATTGTATTAAAAAACTAGAAAGATGTAATTTACTGTAAAAACTAAAAACAAAACGGATAGAAACTCACCATGGCAAGAACAGCCACCCCTACAGGAATTGCAGCCAAAATAGAGTGGTCCATGACGGGTTCCGGTTCATCCTCAATAGTTAACAATGTTAATCTAGTCAGGCTAAACAAATATATTGTCGCAGCCTCAATAGTTAACCAGGTTAATATGGTGAGGTTAAACAAATATATTGCCGTAAAAGAGTAAGCACGGATGTCTATCTTCTTCCACATCTTTCTTCTGTGACGAGGAATAACAACTAATCAATCTTTATAATATTTCGTTATGGATGAACTATGGGCAACATATGCGGATCTAACTTTTCACAATGAGTGATGCCACATGTTTATTGACTAAAATTTCAAATTATTTACTTTTCGATTACAATAGAATTTTTTAATGAAACAGAGAAAGTACACGTTAAGTGGTAAAAGGCCAATCATCAATCGACATCTTTTCACTCCACACACTACACACTGTGTCGGACGCTCCTTTCTTTTCATTCATTTTTAGTAAAATCACCATTTTTTTTTAATCAAAAACTCACCCTTAAAAAAACACCTTCATATTTTACAAATTTTAAATTTTAAATTTCTCTCATCGTCTCTACTCACATTTTTTTTTTCCAAAAAATAACATAATCATTAAATCTCTACTCACGTTTTTTTCCCTCTCTCTTACACAATTTCCAAAAAAAAGATTTTCAAAAAAACCAACCAAATTTTCAGTTTTTTCTGCAGGGCCAAAGTTTCTGTTATCCAAACGATAGGCCACAAAAATTAGTGCAATCCTGTACTAATCTTCTGCTGTAACGCTTCTATGAAAGCTAGAACTCCAGAAAAAGAAGAAAAGCTACAGAAAATAAAAAAGGGATGACCATCTATGGATTGTCGAGTGTATACACATCATCGTCTTCTCTGTAAATGCTCTCCGCCATTTGCCAAACCTGAAGGGTGTTATCTTCCGCAACACTCGATATGACCCATGGTTCATTTTTGTTCCATGAGAAGTCGGATATCTTCGCTTTGTGGCCGCCATGAGAGAATAGAAGCTCAGGAGGGCCATCTTCAGCTTCTCCTTCCAACTGTTCATCCCCAACCCTGAAAAAACATGGTTTGATTGGCCAAACAAATAAGCATAAACTGAAAGTCTACAAATGATACTATTGTACAAGTACCCATCTTGTAAAATTTAAAATGTCAGAAAAACATCCGCTTAATGAGTCATTCTGGTTCAAAACCCACCACTTTCTTCCCTTTAAAACTCTTATGAACTTGTTCCTACTTATCAAAAACAGTGTGAATATAACCATAAGCAGGAAGGAGATAAGAATAACTTACTTGTTAAGATCCCACACCATCAATCTTCTGTCATCAGCTGATGATGCCAGTACCGTTTCATGGTTAGGGTCCCATTCAACTTGGAATACCTCTTCTCTATAGAAAGAAGGAATTGTGTTAAATGTCACACTAATATCTACATAATTAGTATTCCATACCATAACAAACTATGGAACCACTGTGTTTAGTCATATGACAATTTATACAGAAATCCCAAATAGAGGAAATTGGTAGAGGTGAAGTAAGTTTTGATCTTTATGGATTCAAAGAACATACGTGTGACTGCTCAAAACATGCAAGGGAGAGCTCAGCTTTCGTATATCAAACAGACCAACAGTAGAATCAGATGATGCTGTTGCCACAACCCACTCATTAAATTGATTGAAGGACAAATAATTCACCTGAAATAAGGGAAAGACAAGGGTTCAGTGGAAAATCACAAAAGTCCTGGAACCAGGGAAAAAGAGAACACATTATCAAAGACCTGCAAACTAGTCAAGCTACAACAGAATTTCCGAAAGTGACTAGAGGTTTTAGCAACAGAACTTATTAGTAAGAGGTTGCTCTAGTAATATTTATCAGATTTGTGTTTCCTGAAACTGCTCCTCTAAGTCTGTTTTGATGGTATTGCAAAAGCAAATGGATATTCTTGTTGAATTAAGTTAAATAACAATGCAGGTAAACTGTAAAGTTTTACTTAAATTCACTTTAACATCCTTCGTCTTTCTGCCCCATTCATGCGCGCCTTTCAAACAAACAATGAACAAAATCAAGAGTATATAGCTCCCAAGCAACAAACATATCAGATGATGACCAAGTGATAGGTGGAAAAAATAATTTAACGCCAAGTTCTACTGCACCACATATCCAAATATTGTAGGTACCAGAAGAGTGAAGAAAAGAAGAAACACAGCTATACCTCTTTCTCATGAACTTGAGCAGAGTATTGAGGTTTGTTTGTCCTCAAATCCCAAATTATCAATCTGCAATCATCTCCAACTGACCCAAACAAATTTTCATTCTTTGAGTGCCATGACACATCCTCCACCACACTTTTATGATCCTAAAACAAAAATAACTCAACAAATAAGATGGATGTCACCAAATTTCATAAAAACCAGAAAGTAGTCTAACAAAATCCACAATATACCTGAAAAATGTGAGTAGCATCAAGCACCTTGTCACGGGCCATCGTAGAAATATCCCACAAACAAATCTTGCAATCATTTGAACCACTCAAGAGGTGCCCCTCTTTAAAAGGGCTCCATGACAGGCCATATCCTTCTTTATCATGTCCCTTCAGCCTCAAATCAGGATTACAGGAGTCCCCTCCTTCATTTACAAGCTGATTTGTAAAGTTGAATACGTACACTTCACTGCCGCTGGTCTTGGCAGCAATAACAGAAGGGTTTTGTGCCATACACCTAGCCCTATTTACTTCCCCATCAACATGCACCTTTTGTACTATCTCCACCTAAAAAAGACAATAATTTTTTTTTTCACTCTTTTACAGTCAATTAACACAAACAACTTCTCACAAGAAATAAACGGTACCAGAAAAGGTAAAAACAGAGAGCAAGGGAGAGAGTAAAGAGAATTGAGTTTTTTTTCGTTGAGGCAATTCGTCAAACAGCTAATAGACAGATTACCTTAGGGATTACATCATCCGGGTTGGATTCCATAGCGGAAGCTGGGTCCTTAGGGAGGTGGACATCGGCCACCATGAGGAAATTCGGAAAGTCGTCGGAGGTGTGGGTCCCGAGAACGAGCTTGTGGGCAGCAAGAGGCCCGCCGTGGTCAAAAGACGGTTGGGAGGGAAGCCATTGAACGGTGAGAGATGGCCACTCCAAGGCGTGAGAGATGACCAGATCGTACAAGAAAGGGGTGTTCTTCTTCCACACCGTGAACTCTTCCTCCACCATCTCGTCACCGGATCCCGCTCTCTCTTCGTCGGTCATGGCTCGCCGGTGGGTTTTTCTATCGGTCGGCGACTCTTGCACTCAACTCTCTCACACACTCACGCAATGAGAGCGGGTTCTGTTACTTCTGCTTCCCGCCAAATGCGAAGATGGGGTTTCTATATATAGTCGGCGGTGATGCCAGTTTCAACATTGACTTCTGGGCTCGTGGTTGGAGCGGCTCAAGGAGAATGCAACTTGGGCTTCAGGCCCAACAGTTTTGTCATAATGCTTTTGCTATAGTAGTTTATGGGTTCCCAAATTGGCCCTTGATAAACTAAAGCACACATTTTGATCAGATTTTGAAATTTTGCTTACGTAACTCTAACAAGAAATGATAGGATGATCTGTCTTAGTAAATGTGTGTATCGATACTACAATGCTATTTGACACACACATATTTCAATGGAAAGAGGAAAAAATTAAATAAATTTTGAATCGCATATGTTTTTAAGTTGTGATACACGATTAATACACATTTAGTGGGATAGATGATCCTAATAGTAAAAGAAATTGCATTTTGAGCTAATTCAGTTGACATTAAACCTAAACTTTTGACAAATGTGAAAGTACATATGCCAGATTAGCAATCATGAGTTGCAGCCCATCAAGATACCCCAAAATCATTATATTTTTTATTAAATCAATAGAATTCCTATGTCCTAAAATGGTTTGAAACCGTCAAAACTTTGTATCCATGCACAACCAGCATATATAGCTAAAGAATTCAGTTCTTTAGCATTAGTGAGTGCCACTGCCCCCAGTTTGGAGTCCCCCGGATTTCTCAAACACTTGAAATGTACACATAGTTTTCCATTCGACTACGTTGACCACCATTTTAACTGTTAATTTCTCATGCTACCAACCATATTTTCCTATAAAAAACCTTCGGTTTAGTGGGATAATATACATATCTTGATCATTAATACACTGGGAATTAAGATGGCTATAGATCAGTATGTTCTTGGAGGCTTCATTGCTTGTATTTTGGGATTTCTTCTAATGTCAATAAGTTCACGTAGAAAGAGCAAGAACCAGACTTCTACAGGATCCAACAAATGTGTCAAGAGCCCAGAAAGTAGTTATGTTTTCTGCCATGAACAAAGTGCAGAAGTCATTGTTGGGGGAGCCGGTGTTGCTGGTTCTGCATTGGCCTTTGCCCTTGCCAAGGTACTATTCTGCATGCTTGCATGCCCTTGTTCCTAGTTATTACTCCCTCCGTCCAATTAAAAATGTCCACTTTATAATACTGAAAGTAATGTTATTTTCTAACGAATGAATGATTTGAATGTTGTAGGATGGGCGTCGAGTCCATGTAATCGAAAGGGACTTAACCGAACCAGAGAGGATTGTTGGGGAGCTTCTGCAACCCGGAGGCTACCTTAAGCTAATGGAATTAGGCCTCCAAGGTTAGCCTCTTTTTTTTCTGAACTCAAATCTATGATGGAAATTGGAAATGCATGAACTCAAGAACTTGTACTCTTTATCTGTGATGATAGATTGTGTTAATGAGATTGATGCCCATAAAGTTTTTGGCTATGCACTTCACATTGATGGGAAAACTACAAGATTGTCCTATCCTTTGGAGAATTTCCATGAAAATGTGGCTGGAAGAGGCTTCCACTACGGTCGCTTCATTCAAAGGCTTCGCCATTCTGTTGCGTCTCTGCCCAGTGTAAGATTAGAAGAAGGAACTGTTACTTCTCTGATTGAAGAAGAAGGAGCAATTAAAGGTGTTCAGTACAAAACAAAGAATGGTGATGAAATGAAGGAATATGCTCCTCTTACAATTGTATGTGATGGATGCTTCTCCAATCTACGCCGTTCTCTATGCAACCCACAGGTACAATATTGAGAGACAAATAGCGTTATATATAAGAGGCTACGGAACTATAGACCTATTAAGAATAGGTAACAGACGAGAGGTATCATTTTTTGAGTAGTTCATCTTTTTTCAGGTTGACATTCCATCCTGCTTTGTGGGATTGCTCCTGGAGAACTGTCTGCTTCCAAATGCAAACTATGGACAAGTGATTTTAGCCAATCCATCCCCCATTCTGTTTTATCCAGTTAGCAGCACTGAAATTCGTTGCCTGGTTGATATTCCAGGCAAGAATTTGCCTTCTGTGGCAAATGGAGACATGGCCAGATATCTAAAAACTGTGGTTGCTCCTCAGGTAAATCACTTTAATTCCCTACAAGTACAACATCTTCGCTTCCATATAAATAGCATGTCCCAAACCAGGAAAAAGGAGGAGCATTGTGTTAGGTTGACAGTTTACGTACAAACATTTGTCAAACTTCATGATATTGATCATATAAGAAATCGTTTTGTGTATCAGATCCCATCCGAGCTTTATGATGCTTTCGTGGTGGCGATTGAGAGAGGAAACATAAAGACAATGCTGAATAGAAGTATGCCAGCCTCTCCAATTCCAACTCCTGGTGCAATTCTCTTGGGGGATGCTTTCAATATGAGGCATCCCCTAACTGGAGGAGGGATGACAGTTGCTCTCTCTGATGTTGTTCTTCTCAGGAATCTACTCAGACCCCTTCATGATCTCTCTGATGCATCTGCTCTTTCCAACTATCTTGAATCCTTCTACACCATGCGCAAGGTCAGACATTTCTCTCCTCTTCAACTAATATGTTGTGATATTAGAACGATGAGAATAGTGTACTGCGCTTACGCTAAATACAATATTGAGAGACAGATAACCTTAATTACGCTAAAAGTACTGCGCTTGCAGCCGGTGGCTTCAACCATAAACACATTGGCGGGGGCATTATACAAAGTATTTGGTCCATCTCCGGATGAAGCAAGAATGGAAATGAAGAGGGCTTGCTTTGATTACTTGGGTCTTGGGGGAACGTTTTCAGAAGGGCCGATTTACTTATTGTCTGGCCTGAATCCTCGTCCGTTGAGCCTGGTTCTTCATTTCATCTCGGTGGCGGTTTTCGGCGTTGGACGCCTTATCTTTCCCTTTCCATCGCCAAAGCGGCTATGGCTTGGAGCTAGACTGCTGGCGGTAAGTGCTACTCCTTCCGTTCTATTAGAAGCGTCAACTTTGTAATGTAACAAAACCAATCATCATCATCATTGAGCTAAATGATCAGCTTTTGTTAGTAGCAAAAAGTAATGAATTATTTGGATATTTGGCAGGGTGCATCAAGAATAATTGTTCCAATTGTGAAAGCTGAAGGACTTAGACAGATGTTCTTCCCTCAAACTGTTCCAGCTTACCACAGGGTGAGGGCTCCTAAAAGCAGTTAACTGATGGGGAAGAGACAACCAACATCCTTTGTTCGTCCTCTTGTGACAGGAGGTTGGAGTCCACACGTCACATTAGAAGCTTCATTCTTATCGTCGGAGAGTGAACAATGTCTCCGGATTACTATATATTTCATTTTTTTGTACATTTATATTTTTCCCTACAACTTTTCACATTTTGATGCAATGTTTTATTTGTGAACACCAAAAAGCAAAAATTGAAGTGGCCCTCATATTCTTTAGCAGTGATAGCAATCAACAAAACATTCTAGCATTGTTGGACACTTTAGACTTTATGCTTTGCCAGCAATCTCTATCTCTGTATGTCTCTATGAGAATATATGAGTATGACTATTCATAAAGAAAGTATAACCCACCCACCAAACTTTAGTCCTCAACGAAATCATGAGTTCTACTGTCTATTCCCATTTACTAAATAACTTAGGACCTGTTCTTTTGGAAAGGTTTGTGTTTTATAATGTAAAAAGTGTAATATAAATATAAAAAAGTATAATTAAATAGTAAAAAGTTGTATTAGAAATTATGAAAATTAATTATAATATATTAAATTTACTGTTGAAACAAAAAACAAAACTTAAAGAACATGCCCTTAATCTTAACAAAATTCTTAAACATCAAATGATGATTACAATTTTGAATGATATCTTGCTTCTAATGTTTATTCAATGAGTTCTAATGTCATAATGCCTAATCAATGACAATAGGAGTTGGTGGCCAATGACGTTGATTGTCATGAGTAATACTCTCATAATGCCTAATCAATGACAATAGGAGTTGGCGGCCAATGACTTTGATTGTCACGAGTGATACTCTCTCAATTACATCAGTGTGTTATTGTGCATTTGACGCCCGAGAATAAAAAAGATAATAAGATATTTCATATTCAAAAATTGATTAATTTTCTTAGATGATTTGTTAGAAAATATTATAATTTAAATTTAAATTCTATAAATATCATATATAAGAATTTTAATCCTATGAATAAAATGTCTATTCTTACATTCTCATTTTTGTGTGTCGAACTGCCAAATTCTATATAAATTTTTTTTTTTAACCCTATGAATCAAATCCCTCACTCTCATTTTTTAGCACCAAACTCTTTATAACCAAACTGCGTATTTGAATAAATTAGTTTGATGTGATTTTGTAATTGAAATATCAATTAGTAGGAGAAAGGCTTAGTTGTCGTGGATGGTATGTCCAAGTTGAAATGAATTGAACAAATGCAAACAAAAATGAATTTTACACATAAATTGAAAGTATTCCATGTAATTCAACCCAAAAACACTATTAACACACATAATATAGTAATTAATATTAATAGAAACCAAATTTTCTGAAACACAACACAAAAGAAAAATCACATGACGACACATGCAGTCGGATTTTCATCACTAAAGGCGGTGGTGTACCGAACTTCGGTGGAGCTCGCACGTGCCAGCTGCGAAGCCTGCGGGTTATCGTACACATTTCGCACGTACCCGGCGGGGGCCTTCCTGTCGTAGACGCCGGGGGCGTAGGGGTGCTCAACGACGTCGTATGGGACGTAAGGCCACAGCTCCGCCTTCTTCCCGGTGCGGTGAATTACACGCGACACCACCTTGTGGGGCTCCACGTAGCCCACCACCGTGAGCTTGCTCTGTTTCGGCTCGATTTGAACGGAGCTCACGCCCTTCATTCCCTCAACGGCTCTCCTCACTTTCCTCTCGCATCCCTCGCAATCAATCTTCACCTTAATCTCCACCGTCTGATCAATCAATCATCGTTATCAATATCATCAACAACAACAACAAAAAATGCCATGCCCCCACCGCCACCACAAAAGAAGCTTAAAAGAAAAATCTCAGTAGAATTGAATCATGAAACTTCAAAGCAAAACTGGACCACCCATAAAGGGATACTTTTTGGTTTGGCCATTGAAACTAAAGATAAAGTGTGTTTTGTAAAGGGATTCCATTACTAGTTATTTCCTCTGGCTCTGAGATTCAAAAGAAGAGATCTTTATATATGCTGACATGATCTAACTACTGGTAGGTAAGAATCAAGATTAAGAATCTGGGATTTTTATGGTGAATATGATGCATTGTCAATTGTGTGGTATCCAAAAGAAACAACTTTACCAGGCGAAAACTGACCAGAATATACACAAATTCTGTGGGTGTAGCTTACTGTTTACTCATATAATAGCACTAAAAACAAAAAGATTCAATTTTGGTCCCCAAGGGAGGCTGTGGCTTCCTGAAAGAGGAATCTATTAACTAAATAAATTAATGATAGTGCACTATGGACGAAGGAGAACTGGAAACAAAAATTAAAGAATTGTCAGCACAGCAGGGAAATATACAATTTTTTACATCAGATCTGACAATCTGACCCAAGTTCTTGCACGATATATCTACCATCTCTCTGTATTCACCAAGCTAAAAGATAAAATCAAGCCCAAACGCCATAGTTTTTGCTTTAATTTCTTCATGGGTTCGAGCAGATCAATACTAATTACCACAGAAATGAACAGAGAAACACCGAATACAAATTAGAGAGAAGAGAAGAGAAGAAAGAAAGCTTGCCTGCAACTGCTTGCGTTTCTTGTACTTGGAGTGGCTACCGCCTGAACAATCAAAGATATTCGACAGATGATCCAGAGCACCCATATTATTATCTGTTAATTCACAGAGAGAATCAAAGAAATTGATCTCACTCCTAAGTTCTTCCGAGTCCCACCACTGTTTTTTAACTCTGGTTTTATCTGCTTTCTGCTACAGTATTGATTATCGACTGACTACTGATTTGGAAGATAGCCCTTTTAAATGAAAATCGGTCACTAAACGCTAAGCAGCTATCTAGAGTGTATTATTATACAGTAAACTCTGAAAAATCTGAGTGGATCACTGCTCAGTGTTCACAGTTGTCTGGTCAGAACCGAACGATAAACCGATGAGGTCAAGGGATCGCTCGAACCGGGGTTCGATCTTTTCGAGCCGGGATCTAACCGGATGACGTCATATATATATATATATATATATATATATAATATATTAAGAAAACATGGTTTAATTTTATCCTTTTTAACATTTAATATATATATATAATATAAATAATATATTAATGAAAATAAGGTTTAATTTTATCATTTTTAACATTTAAAATATATTTTTTTCACAACAATTATATATTTTTTCAAATTTTACAACTAACTTAAACATTAAAATTCATTACTATAAAACCCAATAAGTAAATCAAATATAAAATATTACTTATTTTCTATTAAAAAATATATAAAATTATATTACTAAATTTTTATTAGAAAAAAAAGAGATAAAATTTGATGTAAAAAAAATAAAACATATTTTAAGTTAATACATGAAAAAATTAAACAAATTTTAATTAAAAATAATACAACTAATAAAAATTATGATAGTCTTAATTTCATAAATGGTAAGGAATGACAATAAAATTAACATTAGTTTCGATGGTCCAATTAATAGATTATTAGAAAGTTTGTAATTCATATTAGAAATGAGTTAAAACAATGCTTTACATAAAAATAAACAATGGTATAGTGACAATTACGCTTGTCTATTATATGGGTAACAGCAAGATTTTTAAAAATTAATAATTCAAAAAAAAAAAGGTAAAAACTGAGTTTTTGACCGGTTTTTCTCCCTCCCGGTTTTTTGCCATTTTTGAACCGGCAGTCGCGGACGGACTGGTCCGGCCCAACAACATTTAGAGAACAGAAAATATAAAAGGAAAAGTACTGGAGCTGCCAGCTGAGAGGAGACTTTGTTGACACGTGGTATTCTGGCATTGGAGGGGATATCCCTGCCGTGACCGACCAGACCACAACCGTTTCCCAAGTCCAGGTCAAACTTCGGAGTTGACTCGAGAAATGCAAAAATATCCAACGTGAATTGCATTTGCACATGAACCTGGTATGGGTATGGGCCGGTTGCCGACATTGATAAGGGGAGTGGACAATGGATTTGGACCAATAAAAGAAAACACATCTGGCGCAACTCTTTAACAATCGGCCCATTAATTAAGCCCAAAATGATCTGTGAAATGTTTGACTATTCATATTTAATCCAAACCATGCATGAAAAGACCAGATCACTTGCCGACATTGTAGAGACTCTCGTAATATTATAGTAAATGATCCCGTGAAATTTTAGGATAGACAGAATATTTAATCTCAATAAACGATAAGAGGATTTGAACAAGAAATTATAAAAAACATAACCAGAATCCAAGGGCTAAACTGTAATGTAATGTAGCAATATCAAAAGAGAATAATAGATTATTTTGTGCATTTACTCCCCTACGAAATATGGTGCAATCATTAATAGGTGTGAGTTTGTTTTGAAGAGTAATCGGTAATAAATATTGACGAAATTCGTCAGCAGGTCATGGCTGCGCTCCCTCTCTTGGATTCAGCATCCTCAAAATCAACTAACTTCTAACCTAGCCGAGTACGTCAAAATGTATTCCATTGACTACCGCCTCTGGAAACATGCTTCCATTCCTTTCTCTAGCTCCCTCCATTTCATCCTAATACCTAACACCTTTGGAATTTTTTCAAAGAAAGAAAATGAAGAATGACAAATAAAATATGAAATTTAAAAAAATATGAACGATAATATAATACGTCCCAAAATAAGTGTTACTTAATTTTAAAATGTTGACAGGTCGAAACATAAGGCTATCATCAACCGAGGAACTGATTGATAATGATTTTGGGCATGTTCTTTTTGTTCTGTTTTGAAAACGATTTTGGTTTCAACAATAAATTTAATATATTTTAATCATATTTCATCATTTTCAATACAACTTTTTACTATTCAGCATATACTTTTTACATTTTCAATACACTTTTTATATTATAAAACTATTTTCCAAAACTTGTTTTCAAAATCGTTTTCAAAACGATGAAAAAGAACATGCCCATCAATTATTACTATTATTTGATGGGAAAAGCAAAAAAGAAAGTCAAAATAAATACTCTATATACATAGGAGGGAAATTTCAAGCGACTTTCTTAAGAAATGAAATGAAGTGAAAGCGGTGGAGTCGTAATTGTTGTTTCCTCGAAATTGCAACAAAATTGCGCGGTGCCTCCTTCCGTCCTTTTTAGCAGTGAGTGTGAAATTGTGAAATGTGAATGAATGAATTAAATTTTGTTTGTATTAGTTGGTTGAATTTTCATGTACGGATAGATATGGATCTAATTATTTTGTTTGGGTTTAGTTTAATGATTCGGCGGAATTTACGCCAATTAATCCCCATGCTACCGGACATGCCATACCCTATTTATTACTGTACTACTAGTCGGTTATATATATACAAGAAAAAATAAATAAATATATGAACTTACTGTGAATTTTCTTTGGAATTTTACTCGCAAATAAATATCTGACTAAAGTGTCGTGAAGATTTCCACTTCCCTCTTTGTCTTCTTTTGGACCATTAATATGTCATGCATTCACACTGGAACCACTATCCGGACCGAACCCAGATGCGTTGGTACAAAAGACGAAAATACTCTTGACGAGGAAAATTGAGTTTTTTTTTATTGTTTTGATTTCTTTTTAAATAGTACATTTTTTATGGTAAAACAATACAAAGCAGTTTTAAAATCAGCACAATCTTTATTATAAAACGATACATAATAAAAAAAAATACAATCTTTCATGTAAAACAAAAAATAATAAAAACAATATACTCTTTTATTTTGTCAAATAATACAGAGTAGTTATATTTTTAAAATAGTACAGTATAATATAAAAAATAATACAAATTTTATTGTAAAATAGTACAGAATTTATTATAAAATAATACATAATAATCATATTGTAAATTAATTGTCCCAAACATTTGGAAGAAAAATAAAAAAAAATACAAATTAATTACCATAAATTTAAAACTCATATGTATGTTGTTTTCCAAAAATCTGGACTAAAAACAAAAAGAAAAACAATAAAAGCACCTATTAAAATGATAATTAAAGAGGAGAATAGAAAAAAAAAATTTGAAGAGGAAAAGAAAAGAAATTAAGCAACAGAGAAAAAATAGGAGAAAAGAGAGAAGAAAGAGAAGATAAAAGACCATAAATTTAAAACTCATATTTTTCAGTACATTGTTTTTCAAAAATCTGGACGAAAAACAAAAAGAAAAAAAATAAAAGCACCTACTGAAATGATAATAAAAGAAGAAAATAAAAAAAAGATTGAAGAGGGAAAAAAAAAGAAATTGAGCAATAGAGAAAAAATAAGAGAAAAAGAAGATGAAAAAGTTCACTTTGTATTTGTTACCGTTTAGTTTTAATTACTCTTGCAACTCACTCAAAAAGTTCACTTTGTATTACTAAAAATATTAATGTAAAGTAAACTTTTTAAGTAAAACAAATAAAATATTAATATTAATTGACCTTGAAATTTTAAGAAATTACAAATCAAATATTAGAGTAGACTAAATTACATTGTACTAAAAGTTTTGTCTTCACCGGTTCATTAGAATATTATAAGGGAGATCTTGGTGTGTATCGTACTATCAAAATTGTTTTAAAATCAAAATATTGTTTGGTACGGATTCAAAAAAATCATTTCCAAAACTGTTTTTTTGGTGATCTTGTCCTCACTATGTTAAAGTTGTTTACCAAAACAAATTTCATTACCAAACCTAATCTTTTAAAACACTTTTTATTTCCTCACATGTTCTTTATATGTTTTTTAAAACATGTGTTATGAAACATATTAATCAAAACATGTCTTAAAATGGCTAAGGAACACGCCCTTAAAGAGTGAAATAAGGGATTACCGATTGGTATGTGTAGCCACTAATTTGTAGCAAAATGTAGTTATCATTTAATCCAAAAAAAAGGTGGATGGCGTGCGTTATTAATGTTAGATAGGATAAGCATGAATTGTACCAAACATGTTGGATTTTTTTTTTTTTTTAATTCAATACGATTTCATTGTCCTATCATCTATTACAATGAAGGGGTTATATGGAGGGGAATAACGAAGTTAGGGAGCTGCATGCGCTCTAATAGGTAGAGCTGACAGAGGTAGTAATCGAATCTCGACCTCCGAGTGACTCACTATACGTCACAATCGTTGGATCACTTGCTCGTTCTTAACATGTTGGATTATTGAAACTAAAGAACGAAAAAGGAGGACACTTGTATACAATTTACAAATCGTGTAACACGTATACTCCTTTCATTTCGTTCTATTTCTCGCATCAAACAAAATATATTTATTTAATAATTTCCCCTATTATTCTTCTCCCTTTGTAATACTACCATTATTTAAGCTAATTTCATTGTCACTCCATAATTCTTTTGCATGGTAACAAATAAACAATATTATATTGACATTAAAAAAATTACATATACTTTAACATGTTTCATTATAATAGTTCAATAGATAAATTATATCACACGATAACTTCAAGTGATTTCGATATGCTTAGTGGTGGTGGAGTACACTCTTATAATAAACTATTAGTTACAATATTTCTTATTAAATAAGTTTTATTGTTTAAGTAGATAATAATGATGTTGTGCCATTAATGATCTTATAAGGTACCGGTATTATAGTACCTTAACCATCACCAACCATTTGATCCCATGTAAAACGTATGTACATTATCCGTACGTACCCATGCGTCATAAAATTAGAGCAAAGGGGAAAAAAAAAAAATCTTTTTTATGCAATTATTATGAGCCATAATGATAAACACGAAACTTTAATTGGATTTCTCATGTAAAATGTGTGCATAATACGTTTCTTTCTAGCTAATTAATCAACTCGACCAACTCTCCATGACCTAACTTCCATACATTGACAATAAAATCACGTCATACTATTCTTTCATATCAAAAGTATAACCATATATTTTAATTCGTGATTCGTTAACGTGAGAGAATGATCGGAAGGATTTTACATTTGCTCCATATAATCAAATTGCCCATGGAAAAAAGTTTAATTTATTTTAGGAGAGAGATATGTTGAGATGTGAATTGAATAATTGGTGGTCCATTTTCATACAATAAGGTAGACTCATTATGGGGCCTAATTAAACAGGTAAATTACTTGTTCGGTAAGCAAGTGTCTTTTTTCAGTTTTTTTGCATCAATTCATTATTCACGTGATGCCGTATTTCCTATTTATTCTCGATCCGCCAAAGTCACTTTTCTCCCCAAATCCTCTCAGTTTTCTCTCCATCGTTATCTAGGGTTAGGGTTTCATCCGAGCGGTCGGTCGCCAAATTCCAATCAGCCACGTCGACATCAAAGATGACCGTGTTGAAAAGCTCCGACGGAGAGACCTTCGAGGTGGAGGAGGCGGTGGCGCTTGAATCCCAGACGATCAAGGACGTGTTCGGAGACAATTGCGCCGATGCCATTATCCCTCTACCCAACGTCACCAGCAAGATCCTCGCCAAGGTGATCGAATACTGCAAGCGACACGTCGAGGCCGACGAAGATCTCGAGTCTTTCGATTCAGACTTCGTCAAAGTTGATCAGGGCACCCTCTTTGATCTTATCTTGGTCTGATATTCTTCAATTTCATTTTCTCTATCTCCCCTTCTATTTTTGTCGTTTTTTGGGTCCTTGGTTGATCTGTATGCCTAGGGTTTTATTTGTACCTATAAATTTGGGGGGTCTTGTTGAATATGCGTGGTTTTGCTGCTGAGGTGTAACTTTGGTGCATTTTTTCCGATTTGGTATTCGTGGACATGGGTTTTTGTGAATATTTGGCCGATGAAACGAAGTTATTGTGATTGCAGTCTGTTATTTGGATATCTTGGAATGGCTAAGGTTTTTTGTTTGTTGTTTGTGGCTCTTATGTTGGGGTTTTTGGTTTGTTGTGTGTGGCTCTTATATGTGGAGTAAATGTTAGTCTGATAACATTGCGCCACACCAGGTCCATCTTCTGGTTCTTGATCATGATGATTAATGTTTTCGCTCTCACGATACGTTTGAGCTTGGGCGAAGGTTTGCTCATGACTATTAATACCTTTGATACTGGTGATTATTTAGCATTGGATTTAGGAGTTTTTGGGTTAGGCTTTGAGGGATTTATCACTCTGCTGACTCTGGTTTGGTATGGATAGTTTGGTAAATTGATTTTCTGTTTCTGACTGGATCTTTAAGTTTTTCTGATTCGTTTGTATGTTGGCATAACTCTGTAACAAAATATGATTATATGATATATATGGTTTGCTTACTTAATGGAGTTAAGGTTCCCTTGTTATTGTAGCATATAAATGTGGTTTGCTTACTTAATGGAGTGAAGGTTCCATTGTTATTGTAGCATTTAAATGTTTGTTTTATGATACTTTTTTTGACAATTGCTCTAAGTTTTAATAGTGCTTTAATATTATCCTCCCTATTGTTAATTCCTTCGCAGGCTGCAAATTATCTGAACATCAAGAGCCTGCTTGACCTCACATGTCAGACTGTGGCTGACATGATCAAGGGCAAGACACCGGAGGAGATTTACAAGGTCTTTAACATCAAAAATGGCTTCACTCCAGAGGAAGAAGAGGAGGTTCGCAGGGAGCACGCCTGGGCATTCGAGTGATTGCAAAGATGAAAATGTTAATATCATGGTGTTGGTTTATTATGTAGCTTAAGCTTTTGACAGTAGTAAATATTTGGGATGCTATCTATTTTAAAATGCTTTGAACTGCTTTTTTTTTTTTAAGCAACCAGGATGGTGTTGAACCATGCAATTTGATGTGGTGATGCCTTACTTTATGTTGACTGTGTTCAGTGGAGTAGTAGTATTCTGTGTTTCTTATGCGTTCTGAATGAAGTGCTTCGTTTATTTAGTATTTTTTATGGCAATCCTATGATGTAGTGCAAGTTTGTGGTGTAGTCATTACCACCTTACATCATTACAGGGTTGATTAGTTAGAGATGGAGAGAAGACTATCTTATTCTTAAGTTGTGTTCTCTTTTGTTCATATGGTTTGTGGGAAGGGTAAGTCACTAGAGTTGGATTATATGTCAATTTTTTGTATGTTTCGGGAAGGAAGAATCCCTTACCTTTGTTTTAACTGTGAGGAAGTTGAATTGAAGGATATTTGGCAGGGCGTTTCCAGAAAAGAAGACATGAACAAGCTTGTTTGGTGTTGTCAGCACTTAGTTTAGAAGAGAAGAGGAGGGGTGATTGAGGAATAAGGCTTTACTTGGGAGAAGTGAGATGGCATTTAGAATAGAAATAGAATGTTATTGGGCACTTTAGATTAGTGCGAGCAAGAAATTCTGTGGGGGGAGTTGAGTAGAGAAGGAACATCCGTATTCCATAAGTCAGAAATACACTACCAGAAACATTGAGTGGGTATTGAACTCTACTTCAGAGGTTAGACCGCAAATGAGCTTCCCTGTAAATACAGGCTCGAATCCCCTCATAAGAAGGCCCAACGAGGTAAAGGGACCGCTCGAACCGGAGTTCGATCTTTTCGAGCCAGCATCTAACCGTATGTCGTCATATATATATATATATATATATATATATATATATATAGAAAACATGGTTAATATAAAATATATTTTTTCACAACAATTATATATATTTTCAAATTTTACAACTAACTTAAACATTAAAATTCATTACTATAAAACCCAATAAGTAAATCAAATATAAAATATTACTTATTTTCTATTAAAGAATATATAAAATTATATTACTAAATTTTTATTAGAAAAAAAAAGATAAAATTTGATGTAAAAAAAATGAAACATATTTTAAGTTAATACATGAAAAAATTAAACAAATTTTAATTGAAAATAATACAACTAATAAAAATTATGATAGTCTTAATTTTATAAATGATAAGGAATGATAATAAAATTAACATTAGTTTCAATGGTCTAATTAATAGATTATTAGAAAGTTTGTAATTCATATTAGAAATGAGTTAAAACAATGCTTTATATAAAAATAAACAATAGTATAGTGATAATTACTCTTGTCTACTATATGGGTAACAACAAGATTTTTAAAAATTAATAATTCAAAAAAAAAAGGGTAAAAACTCCCTCCCGATTTTTTGGCATTTTTGAACCGGCAGTCGCGGCCGGACTGGTCCGGCCAACAACATTTAGAGAACAGAAAATATAAAAGGAGCCCCCAGGGGCTTAGCTCAGTTGGTAACTTGGCAGCAGATTGCAGCCAAGGACGCAGGATCGAGCCCTGGCAGCCGCAGTGTGGGATTTTCATCCCCCCAATGTGGGGGGTGGATCCTTGTGGGCACCAGGCACTGGTCCTCCTGCCAATGTTATCGCTGAATCACCCTGATTTACCCCTCACACGAGGCTCATGGGGCTGAGCGGTGTGGGCCCTGCGGGCGAGGGATATCGCATTTTGCAGCCAAGAAAATATAAAAGGAAAAGTACTGGAGCTGCCAGCTGAGAGGAGACTTTGTTGACACGTGGTATTCTGGCATTGGAGGGGATATCCCTGCCGTGACCGACCAGACCACAACCGTTTCCCAAGTCCAGGTCAAACTTCGGAGTTGACTCGAGAAATGCAAAAATATCCGAAGTGAATTGCATTTGCACATGAACCTGGTATGGGTATGGGTCGGGTTGCCAACATTGATAAGGGGAGTGGGCAATGGATTTGGACCAATAAAAGAAAACACATCTGGCGCAACTCTTTAACAATCGGCCCATTAATATAAGCCCAAAATGATCTTTGAAATGTTTGACTATTCATATTTAATCCAAACCAATAATTAAATTAAGTTTCCTATTAATTTCTATTTCCTATTCGGTTAATGTTTCCTATTCGTTTGTTTCCTGTCTGGTTTCGTATTTGTTTTAGGAAACCTAATTTTTTTAGGAAATAGTTGCAATCTGAATCAGTATAGGATTCAGGGATAGTTTAGCCTATAAATACATGCATTGTGTTGCTATTGTAATCACAGAGAAAAATACAAAGATTAAATAAAAGTCTTGCGGCTGTTTCCGGCGTTGCGTTCGTCTTCAGTTTCCGGTGTTCAGTTCTTTTCGTTTGTTCGATTAGCTTTAAGTTTATTCTTAATGCTTTGTTATTGTTTTTATCTTTGTCGATTTCCGTGGGATCAGATTTGGTGATTTGATCTCGGTACAGTGCAGCAACTTCTTTGCATTGATTAATTTGGTTTGTGAGCTTGCTTGCCTTCGTTTTGTCTGAATCAGAAACTGCTTTGACTTATTTGTTTAATTTGGCTATTTGACCAAAGCCAACAACTTTGATTGGTTTACCGTGGTTTTATTTGAGTCATACATCTGGTATCAGAGCCTGTATTATTTTTTTTGGGAGTCAAGATGTCTTTTTTATTTAATCCTCCTGATTGCCATGTATTTGTCCTTGATGAAAAATAATTTTGAAATCTTGTATCAATTTATGGAGAATTTTTTCAAGATGGTTGGTATCTGGTATGTAATTGAGTCAGGTTTTGAAAAACCTGAGAAAGACAAAGAAGGTGAAAAATTAACAGTTGAGAGAAGTAAAGAATTGGAGAAAAATCGTTCTCACAATAATCAAGCACTCTATTATTTGAGAACGAAGGTTGGATTATACATATGCAAAAGTTTAATAGAGGTAGAGACAGCTAAGGAGTTTTGGAACAATTTAAAAACTACCAATCGAGGAAACAAAAACGTTCAAAGAGTCAAACTACAGGAGTTACAGAGACAATTTGAGTTGGCAGAGATGAAACCTAATGAAACGGTGCAAGAATACATGGCTAGGGTAAAATCCATAGCTGGTCAGATGAAGATCAATGGTGATAAAGTGACAGAAGAGCAGATGGTGTCTAAAGTTTTTCGGACGTTGACTTCGAAATTTCACACAAAGAAGGAGATTATTGAGGCCATTAAAGATCTTTCTACTATTTCGTATGCTGATTTGGAAGGAGAATTGATGACATATGAGATGTCATGTGACAAACTATCTGTTGATGCGGCGTCAGAAGCATTGAAGGCTTTGGTATATAAGCCTAAAGAATCCGATGGTGGTGAAACCAATCAGCAGGGCCAGAATTCTCAAGGAAGAGGACGTGGCGGTCAGAGCTTCAGAGGCAGAGGCCATAGTAGATGTAATTTTTCTTACCAACCAAAGGTTAATTCGGATGCTCAAAATAATGGGCAAAAACATGATAGGTTTAAAATTAAATGTTATAATTGTGGAAAGATGGGTCACATAAAAAAAGATTATTGGGGTCTTAAAAATAACAATACTGGACATGCTCAAATAGCTGAAAGTAGTGGTGATAATCATGAAACTGTTTTATTTATTGCTGGTGCTGGTGAAGAAGATAAAATTTCTAAGTGGTACATTGATTCTGGTTGTAGTAATCATATGTGTGGGAGAAATGAATTTTTTTCTGATCTTGATGAGACCTACAGGAATACAGTGAGGTTTGGAAATAATCATGTTATGACTGTTGTTGGGAAAGGTAGTATTCCTATTACTTTAAAAAATGGGAAGACCAGTGCAATAGGTGATGTCTATTATGTGCCTAATCTTAGTCAGAATTTGTTGAGTCTTGATCAGTTACAGGAGAAGAATTATGATATTAATTTTAGGCATGGTATTTGCACAATTCGTGATGAACGGATGGGGATGATTGCAAAGGTAGATATGAACAATAACATGTTATTTTCAATCACTCTTAATTATTATAATTCAGCTTACTTTGGTACCACTGGCTGTGATGAGAGTTGGTTGTGGCATATGAGATTTGGCCACTTTCATTTTGGCGGGTTGAACTTTATTGTGAAGAATAATATTGTTTCTGGATTGCCATCACTTAACTTTAAATCTCGACAATGTGAGTCGTGCGTTTTGTGCAAGAAGCACAAGGAACCTTTTCCAAAAGGTGAAGTTTAGAGGGCAAAGCAACCATTGGAGCTGATTCATTCTGACTTGTGTTCTGTTGATGTTTCTTCTCGGGGTGGTAACAAGTATTTTATCACTTTTATTGATGATTTTAGTGGGAAGACCTGGCTTTATTTGTTAAAATTTAAATCTGATGCATGTGATATTTTTAAGAGTTTCAAGGCTTATGTTGAGAAGTAGAGTGGGCGTTCCATTAAAACTCTGAGAAGTTATAGAGGCACTGAGTATACGGTGTGTGATGATTTCTTGAAAAATCATGGGATTAAGCATCAGATGACGGCCATGTACACTCCTCAGCAGAATGGTGTTGCAGAGAGAAAGAATAGAACAGTGATGGATACGGTGAGGTCGATGATGACGGCCAAAAGTATGTCTAAAGATTTCTGGGCTGAAACTGTAGCTTGTGCAGTTTATTTGTCGAACAGGTGTCCAACAAGAAGTATTGGTAAGAAAACTCCATATGAGATTTGGTCATAAAAAAAACCAAATATCTCCCATCTTAAAGTATTTGGATGTGTTGCATATGCCCATGTTCCGGATGCAATACGGAAGAAGTTGGATGACAAGGCAGAAAAATGTGTCTTTATTAGTTATAGCAGTGAAACTAAATGGTATAAACTGTTCAATCCTGATACTGGGAAGGTAATTATCAGCAGAGATGTTATTTTTGATGAACAGGGAGTTTGGGATTGGAAAAAGAAGGCATCAGAAATTGTAAAAAGATCATCAGCAGTGTATATTGGTGTAGATAATGCAACTGAAGAGCAGTGTCAGTCAGTTCAACAACCAGTTTCTGATTCTTCCACTTCTACCTCAAGTGGACGTCCGCGGAGAGAGTCAAAACTGCCAGCTCGTTTGAATGATTATGTAGTTGGGGATGAAGTTGATAATTTGACTGATGAGAATGTTGTTAATTTTTCTCTGTTTGCAGATTGTGATCCTGTTAATTTTACAGATGCTGTTGGAGATGATCGTTGGGTGAAGGCAATGGATGAAGAAATTAATTCCATTGAGAAGAATAATACTTGGGAGCTTACAAACCTTCCGAGTGGAAAGAAGCTCATTGGTGTAAAGTGGGTCTACAAGACAAAGTACAAGCCTAGTGGAGAAGTTGATAGATACAAGGCAAGACTTGTTGTGAAATGGTACAAGCAGAAGGCTGGAATTGACTACTTTGAAGTGTTTGCTCCTGTTGCTAGACTTGATACTGTGAGAATGATAATTTCTCTTGCTGCCCAGAATGATTGGAAGATTTTTCAGATGAATGTGAAGTCTGCTTTTCTGAATGGAGTTCTTGAAGAGGAGGTGTATGTTAATCAACATCCTGACTTTGTGAAAAGAGGTAAAGAGAAGAAGGTCTATCGATTGAAGAGAGCCTTGTATGGATTGAAGCAAGCTCCGAGAACTTGGTATACTCGTATTGATACATTCTTTATCAAAAGTGGTTTTCAACGGTGCCCATATGAACATACTTTATACGTGAAGTTTTCATCAAGTGGGGATATTGTTATTGTTTGCTTGTATGTGGATGATCTGATATTCACTGGAAACAATGAAAAGATGATGTCAGACTTCAGGGAGGCAATGATCGAGCAGTTTGAGATGACTGATTTGGGGCTAATGTCATATTTTCTTGGGATTGAAGTTTCTCAGACTGATCGTAGAATATTTATTTCTCAAAGAAAATATGCTGGTGATATTTTGAAGAAATTCAAGATGGATGGTGCTAATTCGATCATGACTCCAGCTGAAGAGAGGTTGAGGTTGACGAAGGAAGGCACTGGGAATTCTGTGGATCCAACATACTTTAAGAGTATGGTTGGTAGTTTGAGATACTTGACTTCTACAAGGGCAGATATAAATTTCAGTGTTAGATTGATAAGCAGATTCATGGAGAATCCCTGTCAGTCACATTTGCAGGCTGCAAAAAGAATATTGAGGTACATTAAGGGTACTCAAGGAGATGGTATTCTGTATCCGAGAGGTGAACCTGTAAAGCTTTTGGGGTATACTGACAGCGATTGGGCAGGTGATACAGTTGAAAGGAAAAGCACTTTTGGGTATGCTTTCTTCATTGGTTCTGGTGTGTTTTCTTGTAGTTCAAAGAAACAACCAATGATAGTATTGTCTACTGCTGAGGCTGAGTATATTGCAGCTTCTAATTGTGCTACTCAAACAATTTGGTTAAGAAGGATGCTGGGTTTCCTTCAGCATAAAGATGATGGTCCGACTACGGTGCTGTGTGATAGCAAGTCGGCAATTGAGCTGACAAAGCATCCAGTCTTTCATGGTCGCAGTAAACATATTGATATCAAGTATCACTTTATTCGTGATTTGGTTAATGAAAAAGAGATCGTTATTGATTACTGCAAGACTGAAGATCAAGTGGCGGACATTTTCACCAAGGCATTGAAGTTCGAAATCTTTGCAAAGTTGAAAAAGATGCTCGGTATGGCTAACGGTGCGAACTTAGTTTAAGGGAGGCTATGTAGAATAATTAAACTAAGTTTCCTATTAATTTCTATTTCCTATTCGGTTAATGTTTCCTCTTCGTTTGTTTCTTGTCTGATTTCGTATTTGTTTTAGGAAACCTAATTGTTTTAGGTTGCAATCTGAATCAGTGTAGGATTCAGGGATAGTTTAGCCTATAAATACATGCCTTGGGTTGCTATTGTAATCACAGAGAAAAATACAAAGATTAAATAAAAGTCTTGCGGCTGTTTCCGGCGTTGCGTTCGTCTTCAATTTCCGGCGTTCAGTTCTTTTCGTTTGTTCGATTAGCTTTAAGTTTATTCTTAATGCTTTGTTATTGTTTTTATCTTTGTCGATTTCCGTGAGATCATATTTGGTGATTTGATCTCGGTACAGTGCAGCAACTTCTTTGCATTGATTAATTTGGTTTGTGAGCTTGCTTGCCTTCGTTTTGTCTGAATCAGAAACTGCTTTGACTTATTTGTTTAATTTGGCTATTTGACCAAAGCCAACAACTTTGATTGGTTTACCGTGGTTTTATTTGACCAAAGCCAACAACTTTGATTGGTTTACCGTGGTTTTATTTGACCAAAGTCAACAACTTTGATTGGTTTACCGTGGTTTTATTTGACCAAAGCCAACAACATGTTAAGAACGAGGAACTGATTGATAATGATTTTATCACTTATTACTATTATTTGATGGGAAAAGCAAAAAAGAAAGTCAAAATAAATAAATATATATATATATATATATATAGGAGGGAAATTTCAAGCGACTTTCTTAAGAAATGAAATGAAATGAAATGAACGCGGTGGAGTCGTAATTGTTGTTTCCTTCAAATTGCAACAAAATTGCGCGGTGCCTCCTTTCGTCCTTTGCTCCGTTTTTTAGCAGTGAGTGTGAAATTGAATAAACAATACTTACGGATAGATATGGATCCAATTATTTTGTTTGGGTTTGGTTTGTTTAATGATTCGGCGGAATTTACGCCAATTAATCCCCATGCTACCGGACATGCCATACCCTATTTGGTCGCTATTATTATTTATTACTGTACTACTAGTCGGTTATATATATACAAGAAAAAAAAATATAAATATATGAAATTACTGTGAATTTTCTTTGGAATTTTACTCGCAAATAAATATCTGACTAAGTGTCGTGAAGATTTCCACTTCCCTTTTTGTCTTCTTTTGGACCATTAATATGTCATGCATTCACACTGGAACCACTATCTGGACCGAACCGAGACGCGTTGGTCCAAAAGACGAAAATGCTTTTGATAAAGAAAATTGAGTTTTTTTTTTATTGTTTTGATTTTTTTTTTCAAATAGTATATTTTTTATGGTAAAATAATACAAAACAGTTTTAAAATCAGCATAATTTTTATTATAAAACGGTACATAGTAAAAAAAAAATAAAAAATACAATCTTTCCTGCAAAACAAAAAATAATAAAAACAATACACTTTTTTATTTTGTCAAATAATACAGAGTAGTTATATTTTTAAAATAGTACAGTATAATATAAAAAATAATACAAATTTTATTATAAAACAGTACAGACTTTATTGTAAAATAGTACATAGTAATCATATTGTAAATTAATTGTCCCCAACATTTGGAAGAAAAATAAAAAGAAAAAAATACAAATTAATTACCATAAATTTAAAACTCATATTTTTTAGTACGTTGTTTTCCAAAAATCTGGACTAAAACAAAAAGAAAAACAATAAAAGCACCTATTGAAATGATAATTAAAGAGGAGAATAGAAAAAAAAAATTTTGAAGAGGAAAAGAAAAGAAATTAAGCAACAGAGAAAAAATAGGAGAAAAGAGAGAAGAAATAGAAGATAAAAGACCATAAATTTAAAACTTATATTTTTCAGTACATTGTTTTTCAAAAATCTGTACGAAAAAGAAAAAGAAAAAAAAAAAAAGCACCCACTAAAATGATAATAAAAGAAGAAAAAAAAAAAAAAAAAGATTAAGAGGGAAAAAAAAGAAATTGAGCAACAGAGAAAAAATAAAAGAAAGAGAAGATGAAAAAGAAAGGGGCAAAAATGTAAAAATAAAAAAATGGTCCCGAAAGCCCCTCGGTTCTGGACCATGTCGGTCGATCCAAAATCTATTTCCCTTCACTATATAAGCACAAATTATACCGTCAATCTGTCGTCTTAATTCAACTTTATTAGATTTTTTGGTAAAATATCACAAATTGAAGTCAAACTATCGAGATCCACAATGCATAGATCGATGCCATCAGCGAAACACATGGTATTCATTGGTACAGAACAACATTGCATTCCACGAACCACCAAAAGCAATAACGTAATTATCTCTTATGCGTTGCGAAAAATTAATACAAATTTAATATGTTAAAGATGATAAATAATTAAAAAAATGACCCAAATTGTTACTCTCTAAACATCTGCGACACTAATTTGGTACGAAAATATTTGAAAGAAACATAACACGTTATAAACAAGTTATAAACAAATTGAAACTTAGACGTGCTTCTCCTATCTATCCTCACCCGTCTTGAAGGGTAGGGCTGCTCAACTGATCCGCGGGTCGGGTCGGATCGAGCTGATCCGATCCGATCCGATCCGAAATTTCGGATCGGATCGAATCGGATCAGCACCTTAATTCGGATCTCGGTTATCGGATCAAATCGGGTCGGATCAGTTTATGATCCGATCTGATCCGATTTTTTTTTTTAAACACGAAAACAGGGAAAAAGCCCTAATTCAGCTCTCCGTGCTCAGTCGTGTACCCGGTCACTGCGCCTCCTTCAGCTATTCCAGTGCTGCGCGGCTGCAGCGACCCCTCCGTCTCCGGCTGCGGCGACCCTGCGCGGTTGAGACTTGCGAAAGGTACTTCTGGGACCTTGGGAGTAATATTATTATTATTATTATTATCAGGATTCAGGATCCTTCGAAACCTTGGGGCTGTTTGGTAACTACTACTACTAGTACTTCTGCTTCTCAATTCTCATTCTACGCTGTAAATCCGATGCGAAGAAAGGATGGATATAAAGGCTGTGATGATGACGTTCATAGTCTCGGACAAGTGGGTCAGGCGTTGGGGGCAAAGTTGACCCGTATCTTGGCAGGGCAACCCGGATGGCAATCTTGATGCAACCGGAATTTGCAGCCCATGGCGGTGTCAAGTCCCCTCGCCTGATCTAAATTTACTGATCTGAGCCTTTAATTTGTTTTTGTGTTTATGACTGATTTTTTTTGTTTTTTTTGTTCTTGGGCCATAAATTTATGCTTCAAATGTGATCATTTTTCCGTAACATCTTTGCGTTTTCAAGTTCAAGAGATTATGTTTGGATTTGTCTATCTTTGGACGCATTATGTTTGCTTCTTCTGTGATATTGGTTACCATGCATGTCAAAAGATTGGATCCTTAAGAGTTCTAAGTTTAATGCATGTTAAAAGAAATGGCTTTTAGGACTTCTAAGCATAATGCTAAAACAAAAGGACCGGAGATTGTGTAGCCTGTTTATGGTGTTATGCATTTGAACCAATGTAGTTGAAATTTAGTCGGGAAAGTGGGAAAGAAAAATGTAATATCCGATGCCTAAATTGAATTTTGATCTGAGCCCGGTTGGAAGAGGTGTTTATGTAGCTGAACTCTTTGTCTTTTGAGATTGTTGCAGTGTGGCTACATATGATATGATTATTTTCTTTGATAGTCATGTTTGAGATTGTTTAAAATTAGGTAGAACTCTACTGTGAGACATTATTTGGTCAGTGCAGTCCTGTTTTTATGTTTTTGGTTGTGGGAATGCTCTCACTTTGATGAGCAAATTTTGGCTGATTCTGTGTTGGCCCCTTGTTCCATTTTTTAGTTCATTATTACATTCTTCGTTAAATGTAGGAGGGAAATTCTGCAATGGTCCTTGTGGGAATACTCTCATTTTCTTGTGAGTTTATCTGCTTCAGTGTTGGTCCTTTGGTCCTTTTTCTGTTCTTGATTTTTGAGCTCGTTATTACATTCTTAGTTAAATGTAGGAGATGAATTTAATTAGCTCATGACTCATGTGCAGAGATGAAATATACTCTATTCCATAATCTTCAATCTCTGCTTTACATTGCAGTTGTTCTAGTCATAATTCCTTGGTTCAATAACTGTTCTCTTGCATGTTTTGTAGTTGTTTAATGTTTCTGAGGTTATTTGATGAAGGTTTTCCTGGTGATAAAAGTGGCACTGTATGGTCCCGACATTTTTCATCATCTTCGAAACATACTTTTGCATTTTATAATAACTTCCTATCATTCCCACCCAATACATATCCAATTATATTTCATTACACTTTCATATTCAAAGCACATTTCCATGCCATACTGGCAAGTTATTGTTGTTTTGAAGCGCTGTCTGTCTTGGTGATGGCCAGTTATTGCTTAATTGCACTGTCCTGTTCTTGCCAGTTATTGTCGTCAGAGCTCTGTGCCTTTTGATCAAGTTTCATTAACCAAATGATGTTTGATGAAGGCAAGTCTAGCTTGATGATGTTGTTGGAACTAGGAAGATTTGGTTGTGCTTCATCTCCTTTGGATTCTTTGTAATATTTGTTATATTCCCTATATCGTTCCAATTTTATCGGATGCCCTTGATTGCGAGAGCTTGATCATCGAGGTACTTGTCGCCGTTGGGTGGATCTTCAAACTTCGAAAGGCCAGTTTATAGTCAAGATTAGGCCTTGCACCTGATAAATGATGGGAAGGGATGCTGCTGCTTCAGTTTCCAGAAGAATGGTTTGAACATATTGGGTTCATGAGATATCCTTGTTGCTTTGTTGTTTAGGAAACATTGAGTTAATGCATCAATGGTTTGATACTATCCTTTCATATGAAGAATATGTGCCATTTATTCTGTAATAATCTTCAACTGTGAAGGGATATTAGAATTATTTTAAGTATTTCCTTTCCAAATTGAGACAGACTTATAAACTTGGGAAAAAAATAAAGAAGTTCGGATCGGGTCTGAACCGACCCGAACCGAAAAGAGATTAACCCGAACCGACCCGAAATTTCGGATCACCGATCCGAAACCGATCCGATCAGTTCGGATCGGATCGGGTCGGGTCGGATCGGGTCGGATAATGCCATTTGAGCAGCCCTATAATGAAGGGTGAGGATCCTCAAACCAAGGGGTACGTGTCGCGTGGAAAATGGGTTGACGAGATGTGAGTGATGAGTGATGAAGGGTGGGGCCCGTCATCATCCGTCGGTCCACAGCTGCATGATCCAGCGGTGGAAAAAACTGCATGTGGTGTGCAGGCGTAGGGGTCCGTTTGGTTTGCCATATATGAAGGACTGGACATATGAATATTGTACTCGCGTGATCAGTACAAATCACTGTTCCTTCCCAAACAAAGAAAAGTGAGAAAAGGACAATCCATCTCCACTCTCCACGTCTGATATTCCACATCATCAAGTACACTCCCCCCGGTCCCACATATTTCGAATATTTAATTACTATTATTATAATTAAACTTGACTAATTAGAAAATAAATTTAATATCGAATGTTGGATTCGTTCATTTCATCCCGCTAAATAAATCAATAAACAAAAAAAGGCACGACAAAATGTGTACATGTGAATTATCTATATTTGTTACCGTTTAGTTTTAATTACTCTTGCGACTCACTCAAAAGTTCACTTTGTATTACTAAAAATATTAATGTAAAGTAAACTTTTTAAGTAGAACAAAGAAAATATTAATATTAATTGACCTCGAAATTTGAAGAAATTACAAATCAAATATTAGAGTAGACTAAATTACATTGCACTAAAAGTTTTGTCTTCACCCGTTCGTTGGAATATTGTAAGGGAGATCTTGATGTGTATCGTAGTATCAAAATTGTTTTAAAATCAAAATATTATTTGGTACGGATTCAAAAAAATCATTTCCAAAACTGTTTTTTTGGTGATCTTGTCCTCACTATGTTAAAGTTGTTTACCAAAACAAATTTCATTACCAAACCTAATCTTTTAAAACACTTTTTATTTCCTCACATGTTCTTTATGTGTTTTTTAAAACATGTGTTATGAAACATATTAATCAAAACATGTCTTAAAATGGCTAAGGAACACGCCCTTAAAGAGTGAAATAAGGGATTACCGATTGGTATGTGTAGCCACTAATTGGTAGCAAAATGTAGTTATCATTTAATCCTATAAAAAATAAAAAAAAAAGGTGGATGGCGTGCGTTATTAATGTTAGATAGGATAAGCATGAATTGTACCAAACATGTTGGATTTTTTTTTTTTTTAATTCAATACGATTTCATTGTCTTATCATCTATTACAATGAAGGGGTTATGTGGAGGGGAATAACGAAGTTGGGGAGCTGCATGCGCTCTAATAGGTAGAACCGACAGAGGTAGCAATCGAATATCGACCTCCGAGTAACTCACTATACGTCACAATCGTTGGATCATTTGCTCGTTCTTAACATGTTGGATTATTGAAACTAAAGAACGAAAAAGGAGGACACTTGTATACAATTTACAAATCGTGTAACACGTATACTGCTTTCATTTCGTTCTATTTCTCGCATCAAACAAAATATATTTATTTAATAATTTCCCCTATTATTCTTCTCCCTTTGTAATACTACCATTATTTAAGCTAATTTCATTGTCACTCCATAATTCTTTTGCATGGTAACAAATAAACAATATTATATTGACATTAAAAAAATTACATATACTTTACATGTTTCATTATAATAGTTCAATAGATAAATTATATCACACGGTACAACTTCAAGTGATTTCAATATTCTTAGTGGTGGTGGAGTACACTCTTATAATAAATTATTAGTTACAATATTTCTTATTAAATAAGTTTTATTGTTTAAGTAGATGATAATGATGTTGTGCCATTAATGATCTTATAAGGTACCGGTATTATAGTACCTTAACCATCACCAACCATTTGATCCCATGTAAAACGTATGTACATTATCCGTACGCACCCATGCGTCATAAAATTAGAGCAAAGGGAAAAAAAAAAATTTATTTTTTATGCAATTATTATGAGGCATAATGATAAACACGAAACCTTAATTGAATTTCTCATGTAAAATGTGTGCATAATACGTTTCTTTCTAGCTAATTAATCAACTCGACCAATGTATACATTGACAATAAAATCACGTCATACTATTCTTTCATATCAAAAGATTCAAAAGTATAACCATATATTTTAATTCGTGATTCGTTAACGTGAGAGAATGACCGGAAGGATTTTACATTTGCTCCATATAATCAAATTGCCCATGGAAAAAAGTTTAATTTATATTAGGAGAGAGATATGTTGAGATGTGAATTGAATAATTGGTGGTCCATTTTCGTACAATAAGGTAGACTCATTATGGGGCCTAAGTAAACAGGTAAATTACTTGTTAGGTAAGCAAATGTCTTTTTTCAGTTTTTTTGCTTCAATTCATTATTCACGTGATGCCGTATTTCCTATTTATTCTCGATCCGCCAAAGTCGAATTATTTTAATGATAAATATCACTTTTGATTTAGTTTATTATTATACCAAAAGGAAAAAAAATTTAAAATTTCAGTAAAAGATAATACCGGTCCTACTCCTACTCGAAAATTACTAGGCCTTACAAAACTTTTGTCCAATTTTAAGATAAGCCTACAAACCTATTACTCCATCGATTACATTAGAAGATTCCACTTGATAATTTTTTTGTTTTATTAAAAGAGTTCACTTTTAATTTTTTTACACATCATACCTTTTTTTATGTAATCATGTGTGATCTACAATTAGTCCTTACTTAAAAAGCAAGAATATAAATGAAACAAATTGGGACAAATTAGTTATTTAAGATATTGTACTTGATATTTATAATAAGTTGTATATAAGTTAAGATATACTATTTTAATAAAACGAAAGAAGTAAAACTTATAACAATAAGACCAAAACTTTTGCTTGTTACAATTATATCCCATTTTGGCTTACTTTTGATCTAGGATCGCGAAAATACAAACCGGAATATTTAAATTAGACCAAAACTTTTGCTTGTTACAATTACATTCTTGTTAAAAAATTATTTAGTATTTACACTTAATTTTTGATGCATTACTAATTGATGCGGACCTCCCTCCTTGTCGCGGCCCCTAATCTCATCCGTTATGTAGAAAAGTCAATAACTAGGAAAGAATATTATATCGGATTTATCGGTTAGAATTTCATTACCTTATACATAGAAATATAATGTGTATTTATAATCAAGAATTGTGAGGACATCGGCATTTCTCCATTAAATTGATTTCGTCTTATTATATAATAACAGTTATCTCGAGGGTAAATACACAATTATCCCCTTGTGATTTTGAAAAACTTATGCATCACTCTTTTATGATTTAAAAAGCTATGATGTAAAACCCTCCTCCCCCAACTTTTGTGAATTATGTAAAGTGGATAAAATGACCAAAATACCCTTACATCTAAACTGTAATTCAAAACCAGAATAAGGACATTTTGGTTATTTTTGTCCACTTTACATAGTTCACGAAAGTTAAGAAAAGTGCATGATAATTTTTTAAACAATAAGGGAGTGATGCATAAGTTTTTCAAACCACAAGGGATTAATTGTGTATTTACTCTTATCTTGACTTACACGAGCAGGATGATAAGATCGCCGATTATAAGGAATATCAAGCTATCCTAAAGAGGACTTGTGACCTCGCTTTGGGCCTTCTGATATCAGTAACCTTTGGATCATCTACCCATATTTAACACTAATAAATCTACATAAGAAGTCAAATTCAACGAATGAATGAACCATTATTTTAATGAAACTTAGTGTAGTCATATTTAGTAACTTAGGTAAGATTGAAACATATTTTAGTAAAAAAAAAATTCATCGGAAAAAGAAAAGGGAGTGGTTCCCATCACACATAAATCCAAGATTTTTCCATTGAGAATTGGATTCAAAGTTGAATTGATGAATGTATCATCTTTTTCCTCTCTCCATTCCAATACCAATAGTTGAATGAGCATCATCAAAGAAAAGAAACAAACAAAACGCCTAGGAAATTTCTGCTGACCCCGATAGAATAGTCACTACTCTCAACCAATTTCTATTTCTATTACTATTTTATTATTTTTCCCTTAATTAAATCCCATACTTTCTCTCCCATTCCAATACAAATAACAACAACAATACATTACTGAGGAGGACACAAAGATAGGGAAAGTGAGTGATGACACAGAATACTTAGGCCTCAATGACCCCACATATTTCTCTCTTTTATTTTTTCTTTTTTCCTTTTTTTTAAATATATATTTTTCTTTATATGACTTCAATAAAAGAAAATCAATTAAATATATATATATATATATAAATAGTTTATTCCAACCAAATCCAAAACCAAGAACTTCAAGAAGCCCACCTCTCGTTTTCACCTTTCACCACCTTTCACCACAACGTACACACAAATTAATATACTCATATCACTACTCCCCTCCCCCAAGAACCTACTCATTCAATTCTTGCTTTGTTTCTTTCTCGTTTCATGTTTTGATGCTTCAAGAAAGGGAGGAGAGAAAAAACTGGTTCTGATTTTTCTGAGAAAAAAAAAATATGGCTGTTCAAGCCCAGATGTATTCTGATAATCATCATCATCATCATCTTCAGAATCATAATCTTGGAGGATTTCCTTTGGGCGGCACGCAGGATTTGTTCACGGATCATCATGATAACAACGTTAATAATGGGATTGGAGATGGTGGAGGGAGAGGACTCGTCAACAACTTCTGCTTCAATTTCCAACAACAAAAGCAATCGCCACCGGCGCTACCCCACATGCAATTTTTGCAGTTACAGCAAGACTCTGTCGCTGCCCGGAATCAAGAACGCACATTTTTTCAACCAGGGAATCATCAACATCATCATCGATCAAATACGGTGTTTTCCCAGATGATGGAGTCTCATAAATTAGACGTTGATCTCTTAATCACTCTGCAGGTAAATAAAATAAAAAAATAGATTTATCCTTTTTTGTTTTTTTTTTATACGAGATTGGTTTGATTATGGTTTTTGATAAATTACTCGGATATGTATGAACAGTACGAACGGTTGAGATTGGCTTTGCAAGAACAGAGGAAACAACAGGTGGCCGCAATGCTAAAGGGCTACGAATGGAAGGCGCAGTTTTTGCTCCAACAAAAGGATGAAGAAATCGCGAAAGGGTTGAATAGGATGGTGGAACTGGAACAACTCCTGAAAGGGATCGAGGAGGAGAATCAAAATTGGGAGAAGGCGGCGAAGGAGAACGAAGCCATCATCGCCTCCATGAACAAGACCATGGAGCAACTCCAACAACAACTCCAAGAGGGCGGCGGCGCCGGCTATGGCAATGCCGAAGATGTTGGATCTTGCTGCGACGTTCATGTGACGACGATGGAAAATCAATATCAAAATCAAAATGAAAATGGCAAGTGCAAAATCTGCAATTCTGGGAATTCGTGCGTGATCTTGCTGCCCTGCAGACACCTCTGTTGTTGCAATGGGTGTGTAGCTTTCATTGGTTCTTGCCCCGTGTGTAATGTGGTGAAGAAAGCTAGCATAGAAGCTTTATTTTAATCTTTTTAGACTTTAGTTCATGCGTCCCTCTTCTCCAAAGTCCCAGAATGAACAGACAAAAACAATTAATTCAATTTTTGGGGAACACAAAAGAAAAAGACAGAAAAGAAAATACACAACTTGTAGCGTGATAGACTTGGTAGTTTTAGATTTTTTTTGTTGTATTTTGGCAAAGAATAGAACGAAAATGATGGGTTTAATTGATAGATGTAGAATATTTCTTGCCTATTAGGCTTCTTCTTAATCAATGAATGAACAGAGATGGACAGAGAGAGTGGCATGGCAGTGATAATCTTTTTCCCTTTCTGGGATTAATTCTCTCAACTGCAATGGCAGCCATGGATGCAGATTGTTCGTGAATCATGATGTCAGTTTGCTATTTTGAGACATGGAAACAGGTGAAATTGAGCAGTGCAATGGAAGGTGGAAGATGGAAAGGAAAGTACTCTGTGAGAAACGGACGAATTGAAAGGAAAGGTGAAATGTCAGTCGAAGACTAGTTTGGATTTGTCTTTTGGAAAATTCAAAAAAGTAGTGGCACTCGCTGGAATCAAGCTATTTTGTGCTACTTTTTTTGGTTATGGAGTGAAAAGAGGAAAAAGAAATAATTCACAATAATCGATGAAAGTGAGGGAGGAATCATTAAATAAGTACATGAGGAATTGGATTATGAAAATGTTGAAGCAAAAAAAAAAAACAAAATAAAATATAAAGAAATGATAGATTTGCTCCAACCAAACAGAGTTTATGATTTGACAAAGGAGCTTTTAGTATTTTTTTTTACCTTAAAAAAAAAAGGAAAAAAGAAAAGATTTTTTTCTGTTATTTTAGATTAGATAGAGTCCAGCAAGATACTACTAGATACTAGATAGTCCAGTCAGCTAAGTGGGACCCACTTCCTTTTGAAGAGCGTCACGTAAAAATAAAAATATATTAATTAGTTTTTCTAAAGTTCACATGCAAATCACGAGTTACAGGCCCAACCACCATACACAATACACTGCCGGCATTATAGGAGCAGCCTTTACCCAAAGCCACGCCCTTGGCCCATGGGCCTACCTATTCCTCTATTCCAAGTTACATCTATCACAAATGCTCTCTGTTTCTCTCTCTCTTTCTCCGAACTCACCATGTTCGAGTTAAAACATGTATAACTTATTATTACAAATAAAAAACATAAAACTCCTTCTATGATGAGATGGAAGGAGTATTATTTTCTTTTTTCTAATAAAAATATTAAAATTTATAAATATAATACAAGAGGTAAACATAAATTTTGAAAACTTAAAAAGAGCATTCCACTTAAAAAATTATTCATTAATCACACACCAAAGTATTTTGGACTAGAAGTATAGGCAATAAATACTCTTTCACAGCCAAAATTTCATGACAAAAACTAAAAAGAAGCTACCATCCATTCATCAATCAACAGCTCTATCCCCTCTCCTTGGCCACTTTCTCTCTAAATTCCAAGGAAATACAATCATTCCACATGGTATTCATACTAATACAGACTAAATCCGAAAAATTGGCTAATCACAATTGCAAACCCTAGAGCGATTGCTATCAATGATGAAGCCCAGGTAAGTTTCTCTGTTATCCTCGGAATCCGGTCCTTTAACGCCTGGCTGCCCGCCCCGAGAATGACCGTGTAACTTCCCATTGCAATAACTGTTCCAACCAAGAACATGAACAAAAATGCAGCACCAGCCAAGCGAGAAGGCAATGCAAGCGCAGGCAAGATCACGATCAATGCATCCGGCTGCAACCCGTGAACAATCCCCGTTGCAAATGTGGCGAAACCAATCTTCTTCTTCTTCCCCACGTTTGGAGTTTCCAGTCCTCCTTCATATATGCCAACATCACACTCACCGTTTTCCAGGGCAACGCATGGAGTTGGGACTTCTGAAGCTTCCTTTATGCCCATTGCGCCAATGACCATGAGTGTAAACCCGACCACTCTCGTGCCCCAAGTTCGGATGATCTCAATGTGGAGCCGGTCCTTCAGGAGTAGAAAGATTAAACCAAATATCACCTGTCCAGCATCATGGCCGCAGCCCCAAAGAGCTCCAACTACAGCACTTTCCAGCTTTGTGCGACCAATTGAAAGTGGAGCCAAAGCAGCAAGGTGGTCTGGCCCTGATAGTGTGTGCAAGCAACCAGCAAAGAAACCGGTCCAAGCGCTATTCAGCACCTCATTTCCCAGTAGCTTACTACCTAAAGTAGCTGGACCCTCAGCCTTTGTTGCACTTAGAAAACTTGCAAAAGCTGGTGACACCATGATTGGATGGATTACCGTTATGAGGATAACCGAGAGTAATACTACAGTTCCAACAGCAACAACCTGAGATTAATGTAAATTAATAAGAACTCATGCCTCTATGGTCCTCACCACATAAATTAAAAAGCATAAAACACTCGAATAATATTGAGTACTCAACTGAGTGCATAAACCTTAGAAAGTATTGAATACTTACTTGACTTGAGATACTGAAGTTAAGAAGTTTTCGTAATACAGTTAGTAGAGTATAAAACAATTTTGACTGATTGGATAAAGTAATAATCATGGCAGCATTTTAGCACAATAATCAATCATCCAAGGAAATAAAAATAGCAGATCAAATTAAGGATTTATAAGCACTGAAGAAGGAACAAATTGCAGAGGGTACTAGAGCAGTTACCACAACTGAATTAAAAAGCGAGAAAAGTGAGGAAGAATGAGATAAATAAACAATTCACTATACTAAGCTCCTCATTGGCACATCCCATTATTCTGTGCACTCTTTTTTTTCCCCCCTCTCCAAACATACGCAGTCCTGCTACCACCACCACCACCCCTCTGCTAGTCAAAGAAACCATACTCCATGTCCAATCTGATAATTAATCCCACAACCACAAAACCAAGCACCCCAGAACGATAACAAGAACAGAGAACCTGTTCATAAATGATGCAGCATGAGAACCAGAAGTACAAAATGCACAGTGATCCCCACAAGATCACAAGGCAGCACAACAAAGCCAACAACGTTACAACACCACTAACAGAATGTATAAATAAGTAACAATATCATGTTCAAGGGAATAAACATAGTTAAGGGGATAAACTATTCAATATTGCTGAAATAAAGACAAGATTTCACTGTCGTGTAGTCATTCAAGTCTCCTGCTGGTAAATCAAAGTGTTGTTAATGGTAGAGGCGGAAATGTGGCAGTAGAAATAGTGCCCTCAAACCAGGATAAGGAAGATGAAACATGTTAATACGGTACAGGTTGAGCTATAAACTGAACAGGTGCCTTTCGGCATACACACCAATTTTCATGTTCCTTCCATGAACCAAAAGAAAGAGAGCAATAGTCAAATCCAGAGTCCCCTACACAATATATAGTTGTGCAGTTCAAGGGGAACGAACTAATGTTTCGGATTCTGATCTGTGAATTGCTATCCTATTCATCTCCTTACGTGCACATAAATTTTTGGTTACATATTAGATTTTCGCCCAACCAATAAGTTGCATTGGTAAGAACACAAAAACATATCAGAATTTTTCTAAGTTCCCATAATCCCAACTCCCAACAAAGGGAAGTGCTTAAACCAAATGAGCATAGGATATGATATATACTCTTAACAATCAACTAAAACAGCTTAGAATATATACTCTTGAGTCTTAACGGAATTAAGCAATAACGGATGCACAAAAGGCCCATTTCACTAACAATTCCTATTGAAGAAAAGAAAAAAAAAAAAAAAAAAAAGAAGTTATCCTAGAAGTTTGCTTTTTTAGCAGCTGAAATCAAAACTACTTTCAGTAATAAACAGAAGAACAAAAAGCCCATTTATTTCAATACCTTTTCACGGTGCCCAACCAGTAATTCCACAAATTTTCCCAGAAAAGGGATTTTCTCCACGGACCCATCTCGCAATTCAGCCGAAGAACTCAAATTGTCCGCCCCAGAACTCCCAGTATGGTGAGAAGCAGAAGCAGAAGAAGAAGAAGAAGAAAAGTTCAAAGAATTCGAAGAAGGGGCGTGGTAGTTACAGGATAATGATTTCACCCGGCAACAGGGGAGGCGCGAGGAAGGAAAGAAGCCATGGAATTTAGAATGGGCAACAGGGGAGGCGCTGAGGCGGGAGGGCTGAGCAGGAAGAGGAAGAAAAGGGACGTGCTTTTTCAGGTGAATCGGGTTGGAATAGATAAGCCTCTCCATAAGGCTTCCGTTCTAGCAAACGAACAAGAAACCCAGAACTTGAATTTCGTTAATTGTGCAGAAATGGCAACTTCCTCGGCCTCGTCTGGCAAAGATCAAGCTTTGGAGCAAACCCAGATAACAATTCCGGCGGTTCTTCCGGGGAGTTGAGGGTGGGGGTAGGTGGGTACAATCGTATTCGGAACGTCCGGAGCCGCCCGGACGAACGAATGAAGATGATAAAAAGTGTGAGTATTTTCAGTACCAAATCCACCTATCTTTGGTCTTTGGTAAGTTAACAGTCTCTGTGTTTCTGTGTAAAATATACAATTGCTCCCTGAAGTTTGAGGTTATGTTGGATTTGGTCACCCAATTTAGAAAATAGTTCAAACTGGTCCCCCAAACTTCTAAATTGGTGTCAGTGTAATTAGCAAAATACGAAGTTGTTTTCTTGTATATCTATTTTTTAAAATGATTTTTCCATTAGCCAATTCTAAGCCATAATTAGAAACCTATATTTGAACCCCCAAAAAGATTTGATTATATTACATAAGCACTGATTTTGAAGTTCAGAATCGGTTTAAATTAATTTCTAATTTTAGAAACCAAATCGAACCAAACCTTAACTTTAAGGATCAAGATAGTATTTTCGTGTACACATCATACTTTTTGTGTGAAAATTTATCATAATTATTGTAGACTAGTATAAATCACATGAACCCTTGATTAGTTTACGTAATTGTTACGTGTATGCGGTATTGGCTTTAGAATTTATAAGTAAATGTGTCTTTGTTCCAATCATCGCACGTGGTAATTGATAAAACGCTTCGGGGAGTTAAAAATAAGTATAGATCTGAAAATTTCAAACGCCAAGGGCTATTACCATTCCATCTCTCAAGAAAAACTCATTAACAACTTCTAACAACTATTGGTATAATGGTAACAGTTTTCTATTTTGATGGGCTACCTATTTTGTTGGACAGAAATTTCAAATTTTGACTTAGACAAGAATAGAAATAGAATAATAAGAGACAAATATGAGTATTTATTATTGATTGATGCATTTAACGGAAAAGGAAGCAGATTCAGCACGTTATGCCAAGTCAAATTGATGCTAAGACAAAAACCAACATCAAATTTGTACGCTTCATCTTCACGTGTGTGTTTGGTAAATGTCCAATGGGCCATTCTCACAATAATTGGGCTGATTTTATGGGCCAATATCAGTATTGGGCAGTTCACCAAGCCCACTTCTTTATTAGATTTGGACTAGCTTCTTATATTTCTGGAAGGTCCAGGCCCATTCAAATTCTTATGCGTTATTCACTCACCCGTTAAAATTATCCATTCACCAAGAGCCCCTCTTTCTTCAGTTATTATTATTTTCTTTTTGGAAAATTACAAATTAGATAGTTATTCCATTATTTGATGTTTGGAAGAAAAAAAAGTTTGATACTGGTACTAATGAGGTTGGATCACTTTTCTAAAATATTTTGTTCAAGTCTCTTATTTTATTTAAAAACACTTCTTGAAACGAGGTAATTTTATATTAAAATTATATCATTTTACTAATTTGACGAGGTTTTCTGGTTAAAGCAAGAAGACAGTAAAAATATTAAAATACCCGATCAATTATTATGTGAATAAAAAGGATAGAGAGGTCTTCTTACGTGTCAACAACACAGAGCAGCATTATCTATTGCAAAGAATGAGAGGTCCAAAGGCCATAAAGCTATTTGCATACAAAACTTTTCTTTTTACTGTGACTAATCCTCATCGTCAACGGTGAATCTTTGTACTCCACAAGATTGATGTCTTCTCCACCGCTAAATCCACTGTTACTGTCTCATCCACCCGCCCAAATTCAACTTCGTCATCATATCCTTATAAATACATGCATGAATATTTACTTAGCATTTTGTTGCCGAAAAAAGAAAAAGCACGACAGAATCTTGGTGAACTGACATGGCAAAACCAGTGCAAATTGAGGTGTGGAATCCAAATGGGAAATACAGAGTCATCAGCACCAAGCCCATGCCTGGAACTCGATGGATCAATCTCTTGATTCAGCAAGATTGCCGGGTCGAAGTAATCATTTTCCCTACTATCTTTTATTTACTTTTCTTGAACTAATTTAGCTTTCTTTGATAAATTAAGCTTTGATGATTTCCAGATATGTACAGAGAAGAAAACCATTTTGTCTGTTGAAGATATCATTGCTCTGATTGGTGATAAGTGCGATGGAGTCATCGGACAGGTAATTTGTGCATGGCAGCTGTTTGTTACTTTGATTAATCTAGATGGGTTCGCTTTCTTTCTTACTAAGCGTGGTTGGTTTTGTTGCCAGCTGACTGAGGACTGGGGAGAAACACTGTTCTCTGCTTTGAGCAGAGCCGGAGGAAAAGCATTCAGCAACATGGCAGTTGGGTACAACAATGTGGATGTTGATGCTGCCACTAAGTATGGAGTTGCTGTCGGAAATACTCCTGTGAGTTTAATGTTTCTTTTTTTTTTGGAATGTTCTTGACTTGCTTGCAATGAATAAATGTGTCTCGACCGTACATGATGGTGCCATATGATCCATAATTCCGTATAGCCGAGCTGTGGGACAAATGCTTAGTTGTTGTTATTGTTGTTGTTCTTGACTTGCTTGCAATGAATGTGACTTGGTTTCTTTTCAGGGCGTGCTTACAGAGACCACAGCAGAGTTAGCCGCTTCGCTTTCTCTAGCTGCAGCTAGAAGAATTGTTGAGGCTGATGGGTTCATGAGGGCTGGCTTATATGAAGGATGGCTTCCTCATCTGTATGTTTATCATTTCTATTGATGGAATTCTGTTTCAAGATTCCATTTTTATGAGTACGCATGCATGATTCAGCTGTGATTCTCTTATAGGTTTGTAGGAAACTTGCTGAAAGGGCAAACTGTTGGAGTGATTGGAGCTGGTCGTATTGGGTCTGCTTATGCTAGAATGATGGTAGGATGGTGCCATTTCTTCCATTTTAGGACTGGAAAATATAACATATTATGAAATCATGGTTGAAATGTTAGGTTTTGAGCATTTGCAATTATTAATGATGTTCCCCTTTCTACTATGAATCACATGAAACAGGTTGAAGGGTTCAAAATGAACTTAATATACTATGATCTGTACCAAGCCACCCGATTAGAAAAATTCGTCACAGGTATAAAAATAATTAGTCTGAGTGTCCTGTCCTGTTTAAGCTCCAATTCGAGCAAGCACGAAGAATAACGCAATTCCACTTTGCAGCATATGGACAGTTCTTGAAAGCAAATGGTGAACAACCTGTGACATGGAAAAGAGCTTCAAGCATGGATGAGGTGCTTCAAGAAGCTGATGTGGTAAGCCTCTGTCTCATGTTTACTTCTAACCAACAATCTATTGACTCCAATGCTTCAAATTCTATTTCTCTTAACACATTCTTGTCAATGCCTCATAGATAAGTCTTCACCCGATCCTCGACAAAACAACTTATCATCTTGTGAATAAAGAAAGGCTTGCATTGATGAAGAAGGTAATAATCTCTTATACAAATTTCTTCCTTATTGAATTAGTTGTTGGGATTAAGTTAAAGTCTCTTGCTTATCTCATTGTTGTGTAAATCTACATATGTAGGAGGCAATTCTTGTGAACTGCAGCAGGGGCCCAGTTGTTGATGAGGTGGCTCTTGTAGAGCATCTGAAAGCAAATCCCATGTTTAGAGTAGGTCTTGATGTCTTCGAGGTAATTGAACTCATTCTGCTTGGAGATGTAGTAGTATTATTACAGGTATATACGTCTTCTGAATTTGCCATTTGCATTGCTCTAGGATGAACCTTATATGAAACCAGGGCTTGCTGACATGAAGAATGCAGTTGTGGTGCCTCACATTGCTTCTGCTTCAAAGGTGAGTTAACATTGAAAGAACTGCTATCAGAATTTGTGCTGTAAAATTCATTCCATTTCACTTTTCTTGTGTTCTTGTATCCTCTGTGATAATTTCGTGTTATTCTTTGTATTTGACATGGTTAATGTAGTGGACTCGCGAAGGAATGGCTACGCTGGCTGCTTTGAATGTCTTGGTATGCAACTTTGGAATAATTTTTTTCATCATATTAGAGGTTTTGGAACTCAGGTAATAGTTGAATCATATTTCTCATTTTGTTTCATCAAATGTTTAGGGAAAAATCAAAGGTTACCCAATATGGTCTAACCCAAACAACGTGGAACCCTTCCTAAATGAGAACTCTTCTCCTCCTGCTGCATGCCCCAGCATTGTCAACTCAAAACCATTAGGCAAGTGTTTTACTGATTTTAGTTTCGGTATTCGTTCTCAACCAATAGCTGTTCAATTTCCCCATGGAAAACACCTCTGTGACAAGAGTTAATCATATTGCAGGTTTACCGGTTTCAAAACTGTAACTGGGAAAGTATGCATGGTAAAAGGAGATTGGGATTTTATCCAAGGTTCCATATGCTAGTGAAAGAGTTGATGTTAGTATATAAGTTTTCCTATGGGATTGTTGACAACTTTGTAAATTTATTAGCTGCAATACATAATTTCTATATGTATTTTGTTACTTGTGATGTCTGGGGTTCATAACAAACACTCCCTTGGATTGCTGTTCTGCAATATATAGTCAAGAAATCATGTCTGAATTGATGATTTCATTTTCTTGAACCCAATTTGTGGGATCTCTGTTGTTATTTTGCTAGTTAGTTGCTTCCTCTTGTCACAGATCCATTTATGGGAAATAGGCACTTCATTTGGCAACCAAATTTAGGTCTATTTGGTAATAGGAGCTGCTGCTTTCTTGTGGAAGTTGAGAAAACTACTGTTTGTACTAAATCTGTTGAGTCATCCTTTTGCCTCTTTCTTTTTTTTCTGCAACCAATGCGAGGTGAGGCTCCTGATGACCTGAACTTGAACCAATGGATGCACGATGCAGTTTATTGTGTGCATGCTTTAGTTTATAGGAATTGGATGGCCATTCTTTCATGTGAAAAGGCAAATTTGAAGAATGTCATATGATGTGGTTGAGCTCTTTAATGTAGGAATGCAAGAAGGGTATTGTCACCTTGAATGGAAATGCCAAACAGTTCTACTGTTTGTTACTCCAACAGTATTACTCTTCCAAAGAAACAATTGAGCTTGCTCTTTTAGGTATGTTCTTTTTCATTGTTTTGAAAACATGTTTTTGAAAAATATATTTATAATGTAAAAAGTGTATTAAAAATATAAAAATATATAATTGAATAGTAAAAAATTATATTAAAAATAATAAAAAATAATTATAAATACTAAACTTTATGTTAAGACCAAAAACAAAATCAAAACGAAAAGAAAAGAACATGCCCTTAAATAATCACTCCATGTCATGTGTCTTGCTTTGGTCAGAAAGTCACTTTGGTTTAATGAGTTTGAGTCCAACTGAAAAAAAAAGGTATTGAAATGACTTTGCAAGCTTTTGTTAAAAGGTTAAATTACATTTACCTCCCTCGTTTTGTGAAATTATGACCACCTATTTGTTAAAAGCTTTGGCCAATTCTTCTAATCATTCCATTCAACTCACCTCATGGGGGTAATGGGAATTCTTGCTTGATCCATTCCTATGATTAGTTTAAGATTAAATAAATCAATAATTCAAGAAGTCTGAAATTTGGATTAGTTATAGCTTTTGACATTTTGTGATTTTAATAACATTATTATGACAACATGTTCATCACTCTTATGGACTATCCCTTACTTCATTATACACAAAATTTAATAGCTTAAACTATCTTCAGAGCAACAAAAATTATATTCATCCCTCTGATTTCTCTTTAGTTTGCGTCTATCCATCCTAAAATGCTCCTCAACTTTTACTATTCGAACAAATCTCATAACACTTCTCTACGCTGTTAATATACTATATATGTATCTCTATTATTCATCTTAATATACTCAAATTGAGATGGGAGAGGACTAGGGAGGAGACGGATTAGATGTATTTATTATTCTTGTTATGCTTTAATCATTTGGTTGATTGAATAGATTATAATAAACTTTCTTGTATATTTTTATGTCACCTTTATATGTATTTGCACGACCTTTATTCACATCAATCTACATTCATAAGTGTCCCACAAATTTTCATAAGTATCAATATTAAAATATGAAGACATTTACAATATTAGAAATAAGTTACACTTTCAAAGGGAAAATGGGAGATTTTAATTATTTAGGCGGAATTGAAATTTTAATAAATAAATAAAACCAAACTTTACCTTTTACCGAAGAAGATAAAAAATGGAAATTGCGTTATAATAATAGTAAAAATTGTTTGGGTAAAAACTAGTAAATAAATAAAGGAATCGTGAAACAATAGATAATTCGCATTGAGAAACGAAATCGTAGTATCGATTGGGGGTATAAATAATTTCCATCGAATCGGCTTTTAAAGTCACTTTCTCCCCCAAATCCTCTCAGTTTTCTCTCCATCGTTATCTAGGGTTAGGGTTTCATCCGAGCGGTCGGTCGCCAAATTCCAATCAGCCATGTCGACATCAAAGATGATCGTGTTGAAAACTCCGACGGAGAGACCTTCGAGGTGGAGGAGGCGGTGGCGCTTGAATCCCAGCGGATCAAGCACATGATCGAAGACACTTGCGCCGATATTCTTCAATTTCATTTTCTCTATCTCCCCCTTTATTTTTGCAGTACAAATTTTCCCATCTATTTTTGTCGTTTTTTGGGTCCTTGGTTGATCTGTATGCCTAGGGTTTTATTTGTACCTATAAATTTGGGGGGTCTTGTTGACTATGCGTAGTTTTGCTGCTGAGGTGTAACTTTGGTGCATTTTTTCCGATTTGGTATTCGTGGACATGGGTTTTTGTGAATATTTGGCCGATGAAACGAAGTTATTGTGATTGCAGTCTGTTATTTGGATATCTTGGAATGGCTAGGGTTTTTTGTTTGTGGCTCTTATGTTGGGGTTTTTGGTTTGTTGTCTGTGGCTCTTATATGTGGAGTAAATGTTAGTCTGATAACATTGCGCCACACCAGGTCCATCTTCTGGTTCTTGATCATGATGATTAATGTTTTCGCTCTCACGATACGTTTGAGCTTGGGCGAAGGTTTGCTCATGACTATTAATACCTTTGATACTGGTGATTATTTAGCATTGGATTTAGGAGTTTTTGGGTTAGGCTTTGAGGGATTTTTCACTCTGCTGACTCTGGTTTGGTATGGATAGTTTGGTAAATTGATTTTCTGTTTCTGACTGGATCTTTAAGTTTTTCTGATTCGTTTGTATGTTGGCATAACTCTGTAACAAAATATGATTATATGATATATATGGTTTGCTTACTTAATGGAGTTAAGGTTCCATTGTTATTGTAGCATATAAATGTGGTTTGCTTACTTAATGGAGTGAAGGTTCCATTGTTATTGTAGCATTTAAATGTTTGTTTTATGATACTTTTTCTGACAATTGCTCTAAGTTTTAATAGTGCTTTAATATTATCCTCCCTATTGTTAATTCCTTCGCAGGCTGCAAATTATCTGAACATCAAGAGCCTGCTTGACCTCACATGTCAGACTGCGGCTGACATGATCAAGGGCAAGACACCGGAGGAGATTCGTAAGTTCTTTAACATCAAAGATGAGTTCACTCCAGAGCAAGAAGAGGTGGTTCGCAGGGAGTACCCCTGGGCATTCGAGTGATTGCAAAGATGAAAATGTTAATATCATGGTGTTGGTTTATTATGTAGCTTAAGCTTTTGACAGTAGTATATATTTGGGATGCTATCTATTTTAAAATGCTTTGAACTGCTTTTTTTTTTTTTTTAAGCAACCAGGATGGTGTTGAACCATACAATTTGATGTGGTGATGCCTTACTTTATGTTAACTATGTTCAGTGGAGTAGTAGTATTCTGTGTTTCTTATGCGTTCTGAGTGAAGTGCTTCGTTTATTTAGTATTTTTTATGGCAATCCTATGATGTAGTGCAAGTTTGTGGTGTAGTCATTACCACCTTACATCATTACAGGGTTGATTAGTTAGAAGGGTAAGTCACTAGAGTTGGATTATATGTCAATTTTTTGTATGTTTCGGGAAGGAAGAGTCCCTTACCTTTGTTTTAACTGTGAGGAAGTTGAATTGAAGGATATTTGGCAGGGCGTTTCCAGAAAAGAAGACATGAACAAGCTTGTTTGGTGTTGTCAGCACTTAGTTTAGAAGAGAAGAGGAGGGGTGATTGAGGAATAAGGCTTTACTTGGGAGAATTGAGATGGCATTTAGAATAGAAATAGAATGTTATTATTAGGCACTTTAGATTAGTGCGAGCAAGAAATTCTGTGGGGGAGTTGAGCAGAGAAGGAACATCCGTATTCCATAAGTCAGAAATAGAAGGACGTCTAAATATCCTTCAATCACTACCAGAAACATTGAGTGGGTATTGAACTCTACTTCAGACGTTAGACCGCAAATGAGCTTCCCTGTAAACACAGGCTCGAATACCCTCATAAGAAGGCCCAAGATCTTTGATTCGATGGAGAATTTCCAAGTTGTAAACATTGGACTTATATGAGGTCCATTAAAAAAAAAAAGAATGACGATATATAATTCACGAATATATTCATGTTAGGAAGGACAGGATGGTTCCTTGACAAATGCAATTGAGATGCAAATGAATAACCGTAGAATGTGATGAGGATGACCAAAAACGAAGATGGAAGAAGATTTGATGGACAAGTGATGTTGAGTATGTTATGAGAAAACATTGATTGGGTGGGTCCGGGTCCGGATCCAGATCCAAGATCAAGATCCACATCCAGATGGAGGCCAGTTACGCAATGTGAGGTGAGGTTTGGTTTGGTTGCTTGAAAACGAAACCGATTCGAGTGGATGTCAATTTGTCATTTCTAATGGGCTTTTGTTGGCCTTTCATCGTCAATATAATTTTGGAAGCTGATTATTGCACATAATCGGGGCACAATTTCTCGCACCTAAAGCAGAAATGTGGGCCACCCCACAAATCCAATTCCATTTATACCCCCAACTAAGAAGGAAAGACAAAAATACACATAATCAGCGAAGAAACAAAAAAAAATTAGGTGTAAAATTATTATTGGTTGAATCATCCTGTTTGTTGTACTCCCTGAGCTGTCATGCATTATGAATGGGTATGAATGTATGATATATGTCAGATGAAGATGCACACATCCAACCATTGAGCCTCAGCTTCAATCCACATAAGAGAAGATTTTTGTATGTCAGTGTTAGTTTTACTTTTATAATTTTTTTATTGCCGAAATATGTGATAATGTAATGCGATGCATGTGATTTTGTATGTGATTTTGTAGTGCGGCTTGTCGATTCCACTCAAGTCCAAGTTCAGTTGTTGCACTTGGCCCTTGTGTGGTTTACAGTAATATGCTTCAGATATGCAGATATGCTTTGGCAGTCAAGCTCCCCTCTATCAAACGCCCAATTTTTGGGCTCTGAGGGCAGCTAGGATGATACTCAAATCTTTGATCAGTGGGGTGACAATGGTGCATCCCTCACTGTTTGAGCTGGGTTTGTCAATTTGGGGCCTTAACCATTCTGTTCTGCGTCAGAAAGGAAAATAAAGAGAAAAAGGAAAGGAAAAAAAAAAAGAATGGGGAAGATGATGAACAGTGTAAATACTGTTCATCATATTTCTTTAATCGAAATGGACTTTCCCATTTTACCCCTGGTTATATCCCACCGTTTGGGACTTCATGGTGATGTTTTACTGGATTGATAAAAACTTGCAGAAACCACGTACAAGGTATTTGGGAAATCTTTTAATTTCAAGTGTGTTTTGCTTATAAAAGTTTATCATGTATAGAATATCTTTCGAAGGTGATGATGGTAAGTTTGAAGGTGCTATACAGATTGTAAGGAAAGAGCAGAGTTGATGTTTTTAGCTTGCAATTAAAACATTCAAAAGTGATTTCTTAATACTCTGTTTTTCACATATTCATGTAAATTTCCAGGGCACCGCACGTATTTGCACGCCGGAAGCTTCTTGAAGTTGGAATGGGTGACCTTGTTGTTCTGCCGGAGTGCGTGGAGGATATGATCAGCAGAATCTGCTCGGAGTAGCAGGGCGACCCATCGGACATATTTGCACGCCGGAAGCTTCTTGCAGTTGGGGAGGAAAGGGCGGTAGAAATAGTTTGCAGTATATATTACTCGAAGAAGCCCATTAGGACTAACCTCAGCCGCTACATTACGGGCTTGTGTGCAATTCTGATAGTCCAGTTTGACAGGGCAGCACTTCTCCGGATATTTCCGATCCCAGTCAGGCTATTCCTGCTCGGGCCCCTGCTCATGCTCCACTTCGTGAGGGCTTTTCCCCTTTGAGACGTGCTCTGCATTCTGCTTCTACTGATGTTCCTTCTTGCCAAAGTATAATACTGGGTTTCAAGTTTATTCTTATGCTCTTCCGATTAAGTCAATAAGCTGCTCAAAAGGTTATGCAATTCGTTGAGCATTGAAGATGCCGTTGCGCCATAAATGCTCTATAATAAGTTCACTAAAATGCATTATTTTTCCCTAATGGGTGTCTGGCAAAATTTAGTAGACGCTCCACTGTGGACTTCATCCGTTTCCTCTTCTCATTCGCCCGCTCTTCAATTCTGTTAATAGCCGTAATGCAGGTGGCGGAAGCACTTGCTCTGAGAGTCCAGAAGTTCATGCCCGTCCTCCCTTTGCGAGTTCACAAATTGGAAGCCCAATAAAGCCCACCCAGAGATCATTGTTTTCAAGCGACCCTCAGACTAATGAGAGGACAAGGCCTCGCGAAATTGGTTATCAGACATTGAGGCTTTTTAGGGAACTCGAGTTCAGAAGATTCTTTTTACTGCGAAGCTATACCGGGAGGTAAAATTGAATTTCTTCTTCCTGCTAGTGCTATTAATATATTTTTTTAATAGAAATTTACAGCTGACTATGTTTTGTTCTCAGGAGAGAGTTGGATGATGTTATATCTCCTGATAAAGCGGATGACATTGCAAGAAATGAAAGATCTCCCAATACATGTTTATGAGTCTGAAATTTGGGAGTCTTTTGGAAAAGGATATCGTGACCCGTTTCAGAGGGTACAGGTACTTACCAACTTTGCCCAGTTGCCGAGATTGTTTAGTCGTTTTATGGTTTTATAGTTTCTGTATATATGGAAAGAGAGAACACAATGCGACTGAGTGATTTGGCCTAGAATAATGGGTTAGACTTTGAGCTCACCTTATACTAGGCAATATTAATTGCATTTACAGTTGCATGTTTTTTTTTTTCATTTTATTTTCTCTCGCATCGTTGTTGGGGGGGGGGGGTTGGGAAGGTGACAAAATTGAAGGCTTTCTTATGTCTCCTAAGCCAATTCTGTTCAAAAAGTTGTATGTTTGTAAGTGAACCTTGCTTTGCATGTCCAGTTGGCTCTAATGAAAATTAATTCCATTTAATGATATGAAGAACATGGACCTGATGAAATACTTTTTTCCCTCATACTGCATTTGAACCTCTTTTGCTGTAATAGCAAAACTACTTGCTTGTTTAATGGAAACTCTATAAAAACAAGGCTTTCTTGTCAGTGGCGCTAATGAAAAAGAAATTCAGGTATGTGTTATGCAGCCTATGCTAATATTGTGATGATTTTATGAGCCAAGTATTTGTAAAATGCATTCTGTTACATCAGTTTTCTTTTCACCAATCCACCATTTTATCTTTATTGATCTCTATATTTTGGTATCCTTACCCTCATTAATTGCTCATTTTCTGTTGCAATCACAGGTTTGGGACATAGGGAACAGGAGTATCTACTGTAAATTATCTGGTTTTTATCTGGTTTGTCTAGATTTGAAATTTATTGATCTGCTGCCTACAATTGAACTATTGGATTTCATTTCGTTGAGCTACATAGGAGGCTAGGAGGGACAAAGGTTTCTTTGTTCTCTGTTTCTCTCTTGACATTTGCCATTGCTGCTGTTTTTGGCAAGGCCTGTTCCTTTTAGTTTTCTATTTTGGATTGCCATGCGTTTGTGGTCCTCTTCGAAGTTTAGTTCTTACTGATTTTGCATTAGTTCTCATTGGATTTATGCATTTTTTGGTAATCTATCTTGATTTGCCGTTTTGTTGACTTGTTGGTGCTGTATTTATATTGTAGTTGGTGATATTTGGTTAATCGTAATCGAAGTATTTGTTTGTTGATTGTAAGGTATTTTTTGAATTCTGGAAGATTTATTTTTGTTGAGATGGAGGAGTGAATTTTAATGATGGTTAGATTTAGTTTGGGTAAACATATGATCCAATATGATTATTATTTTTTGTTATTTTTGGTGTGTGACTTAATTTTCAGATTTTATCAAAGTGAAAAGAAAAAAGAAAAGGCGAACAAAAAGTAATTTGGTGGTTGAGTAATGTTTAGCGACAGATTTTTTTTCCTTTTGGGGAACAAAATATGCTGTATCGTGATGTTGAGAAATTAGTAAGATTTGTTGTGGAAACTGGCTAATATTTGGCAATTTCATGTGCCATGCCTATGTCCGCCTCTTTGGTGTTGGCTAATGTTCAAACTTTGGAGTTGAGGCGCATAATTGGCTGTCATTTTACTATTTTACATGAAATGTATTCTTTATGAATTGGTGTTTCCATGATAACAAGATGCTTGTGAGTTTTATGGCCTAAGGGTTATATAGGTGTAGCTGATGTTGAATGTCACTGACAGAAAGTAGTTTCAAAAGTAGTCCACAATCTTTACCCCTGTTTCAAATGTAGTCCACAATCTTTAGTAAGTATCAAATGTAATCCACAATGTATCCATTTTGTTTCAATTTCAGTCCAATTAACGGAAATTTGACCAAATTAACGGTCAAACCAGTTGACCGTCAGTCAAAAGTGGTTTTGACCTCTTGAAACCACCTTTAAAGATTGTGGACTACTTTTGAAACATGGGTAAAGATTGTGGACTACTATTGATTTTTTTTCATATTATTTAAAAATAACACATTTATCTTACATTTAAAGATATTGATAATTTTAATTCCTTTTATACTTATTATATGAGCTTCTCAAGTTACAAAAAATTATGTTACAATTGTATTATATTCATCTCAAATTCGCATTTTTAAAAATTAATTATTCTCTATGTTCCATTAGAAGAGTCCATTTTGAAAAATATTTCTTATTATAATAGAAAATTTGTAACAATACAATTTTTTTAATAGAATACTTATTAAATTTTTTAAAAAATATTTTGAAAAATATTTCTTGTTCCAATAGAAAATTGTATGTGGGTTACAATTTTTCAAATTTTTTCTAGAAAAATTGAGAGCAAAATTCACTAGCCAACATACAAGGGGTAGCTTTACCGAATGTCTGCCTAGTTCGCAACAAAACTCACATGTTTATCACAAAAAGATATATTCTTTATTAATATATAAAATTTAAAACTAACACAACCCCACAATATTATTTAAAACTTTTTTTACTATTTATAGTGTTAGACCCGATTGGTCTTAATCCTTATTTTGATTGATGAGTTAACAAATATGAGAATTAATTTAACGATTTTATTTCTAAGTGAGAAAATGTAGAGAAATGTTTACGGAAGAACCGACGCAAAAAAAGGGCAATGAAAAAGGAGTTAAAACGAGGAAACGACAAGCAAATGAAGAAAAAAAAAAATGATACACAAACGCGTCCCTAGGTGGGACCTGCTGTATTTCCATGTCAACAAATGAAAAGAAGAAACGGAGCTAAAATGAAGAAACGAGAAGCAAATGAAAAAGATGTCAAATCAGCCGCGCGACAAAAAGGTGTCGGCGCCGCGCGACAAAAATTGTAGGCGCCTCAGATTCCGCGACGGTTGCCTTAGACGCCTTTCTGCGACACTCTTTTTAGCGACTGTAGCGACTGTCGCTAAAAACACTGGAGCTTCGGGTTTGCCCATTTTCCACCCGATTTTCATCCAATTCAAGAGCTCTCTCCTCCTATAAATACCCTCACTTCAAGAGCACTTAATGGACCTCTCTCCTACACTCAAACATCATTCAAGAACTTTATTTCATACATTTAAATGTCAAATTAGCTTGTGAGTTAAGATTAGAAAGAGGCCTTTGTGCCCATTTGTCATAGGTTGTTGTAAACTCCATTTGTGGAGATTCTCATCATTGTAACTACTTTGAGGAAGTCCTAAACACTTGAGTAAGTGTTGTAGGCACATTGTATGTGAGGCAAAGTCATAATCTCTTGAGCAAAGAGTTAGGCAAGAAGAAAGGGGGAGATTGAAGAGAAGGAGAAAGAATTGTAAAAGTTCTAAGTCTAGAGTTAGATTAGGCATTTGTGTGAAGTCCTAAGTCTAGAGTTAGATTAGGCATTTGTGTGAAGTCCTAAGTCTAGAGTAAGATTAGGCATTTGGTATGAAAACCTAACTTAGAGCTAAGTTGGGTAATTGTGAAAAGTCATAAATTCTAGAGGTAGAATTTTGGCATTTGTAAAGGTTTGAATCACACCTTTAAGTGATTAATTTGAGAGGGTTAGAAAATCCCAAGTTGTAGAACTTGGGTAGTGGATTAGGATTCAAGTGGAATCCGAACTACTCTAAATCGGTTGTGTTTTGTCTTCCTTTACTTTGCTTTCATGATTTGTAAAACACTAATCACACACATCACTTTGTAAATTCTATTTTGCACTTGTCTTTGAAAATAGTTTTTCAAAGTTGCTCTTCTTTGTAGGAGAAATTTTTAAAAGGGTCAAGAACCTAATTCACCCCCTCCCCCTCTTAGGTTGCTATTGAGAATTGGGATTTCACATAGTCGTGCAATCGCAACAAAAATAATTTTATGATTTTATAAAATTTTCTAAAGAAAATATTTCTCAACTAAAATTCTTTTTATAAAATACTCTTATAAATTTATTAAAAGTTCGTAAAATATTTTAAAATATTCTGATATACTTACTATGAATGTTAGGGTACAATAACTAAAATAACTAATTTGACATTATTTATTTCACACATATACTTATTAAGTATGAGATAATTGTATACTACACATTATTATATTAGTAAGGGTATGGGGAGTAAAAAAATTTAAAAGTTGACCATTCCATTGGAACAAAAAATATTTTTCAAAATGGACTCTTCTAATGGAACATAGAGAATAATTAATTTTTAAAAATGCAAATTTGAGATGAATATAATACAATTGTAACATAATTTTTTGTAACTTAGGAAGCTAATATAATAAGTATAAAAGGAATTAAAATTATCAATATCTTTAAAAGTAAGATAAATGTGTTATTCTTAAATAATATGAAAAAAAATCAATAGTAATCCACAATCTTTACCTATGTTTCAAAAGTAGTCCACAATCTTTGAAGGAGGTTTCAAGAGGTCAAAACCACCTTTGACTGACGGTCAACTGGTTTGACCGTTAATTTGGTCCAATTTCCGTTAATTGGACTGAAATTGAAACAAAAAGGGTAAAAATTGTGGACTACTTTTGCAGTTTTTCCTTATATTTATCAAGGTTGACCTTTGGTAATATATAGTGTTGGGTTGTTATTTTAGAGTTTTGCCTCAAGCAGGGGCAGTCATTAAATTTCTTTTGACTATCGCGAGAGGATAGGGATTCCGTATGTGGATTGCAGCCTTTGGTTTCAGTATTTTATAGTCACGTGCAAGAGATAGTCATCTAACAAGATGCAAGTTCTAGATTAAATATGTGTTGTTTTCCCCTCCTTGGATTGGATTATACAATGCTTCCTGCTTAGCTGCGCGTGTTTTCTGTTGATTTTTCTTTTAAATTTATTGTTGTTGTAATAGTTGCTTCGAGTAAGTTGAAATTCCACATGGCTATTGGAGATGGTACTGGATAAGCTGTAAAGTAGAAATCGAAGCGCGGTGTAGTTGTACCCCAGATATCAAAGTAATATTTGTGTCAGCCACCAGATAATCTAAAGTATATTATTTGCTTTTTTTTGTGTGAAGAATAAGGTTAAGTTAAGAAGTTGATGGTATCTCATAGAATTTATAACAGAAAATGTTTGGTCCCCGTCTTCCTCTCTCCCGGAATCATACCATTAAATTGAATCATATTCTGCTAATGTTTAATCTGCTTATGTGGTTTCAACGGTTGTCAATCCATTTTCATAGAAATTGATTTGATATGCATCAACAATAATTTGTTGTTTGCCCATTTGATTAATGAGGCTTATAGTATTTCATGCTTCAATTGTTTTCAGTCTACTCATTATGGCTTTGCAAGCTCACTGTGGTTTGAAATTTTGTATCTATCTGAATATCCTTCAATGTACCTGTTCAATTTTTTTTGGAGGTTTGTAGATATCTATTTCTTTCTTTTTTCAGCAATTTGTTTTGTTGGATGCATTCATGGGCTAAAATCAATAGAACTTTACAAAATGACTTGAGAAAATGCAGGTCTGAAAAGGTTGATATGAGTGGAGGGTTCATTTGGCAAATACCTGTTATTTACCCTTCTAAGATGTATATATAAGTTGGGATTTACCAGTGTTTGGATCGAACTCTTGAGTTCATGAAATGCATGAGGGATGCGGGAGTTTTTATGGACACTTTAGTTCTAATATTTCAAAAGAGTCTTGAGGAGCTACGAATTTGTCTTTCCCTAATTCAAACTTCGTTCATCACCATGTAGGAGAGACATCACTTTGAACCACACTATGAGATATTTTTATGAAGATCTGATCTCTTTACAGATATATGAAAGTGGACTAAGTAGTAATGCGCATCTTTAAGGTACCCATGTTTTCCCTTGTCCTGTATGTGGAGTACAGAGCAAAAAAGGAGGAGAATGTCAGCTTCAAGACCCATGTTTCAGTGGTTCCAAGTGCTGGATGGTTTGTTGGGTCCCAAGTGGACAGCATTGCGATTAGCTTTTAAATGCACTTTCCTTCTCTTTTGCTGTGCCATACAACTTCTAGATCCTGCAAGCAGTATATAATAGATTAATGACTATTTGGGCATACATATTCGGAGCATGTTGGTCAACTGCCGTTTTCAATCCATCTTTTCCAAAACTACAGAATGTGGTCCTTTTTTTGGGGATGGGAATACTCACTTACAATGAATGGTGCCTAACCATCGCTGCCCTAACTGGAACCAGGTGGGCAAGCATCAGGAGTTGCATCAAATAAGTAATACTTTTGGGCTTTTTGCTACTTTTGGCCTTTTTGCCAAATGATATCAGTGCAACCCTCATCACTGAAAGAAAACGTATCCCAATATTATGCTGCATCATAGTCAGCAATCAACCTGTATATGGTGGGAGGGAAACAATCGATTTTAAAAGTCTCAAATTTACTCTAAAAGTAGTGAATTGTATGATGACATTTGAGAGGTTTAAAATTTAAAGTAACATGGCTACATTTCTTTGCAATAATAAAAATACAAATAACATTGTGATAAAAGTGCTTTGCAAGGTGCTGTACTTGTTATGTGTTGCTTTTATGTGCTGATTTGATGAAACAGCCAGGAGGTTTAATACAGACACCAGGGAAACTCTGCCTAGAATCGGAGGGTCAGGGAAAGAATCGAGCACAGCCGTCTAAGAAACCATCACAAGTGTCGCGGAGGGAGCTTCTTCCCTGCAAATTGACGCAATTTTTGTCTTCCTGTTACACAATACCCAGTTGAAGTTTTGTGTGAATTTGTGGATTCACCCAACCATCATCCTCCTTTTTAACTTGCATATAAAATTTTGATTTATCCATAACCGGTCACAAAGTCCGATCCTACTCGCTTAACGAAATTTCGTATCGTATTCGGATAAGTTCCGCGGGTTGCTTTGAATCGCGGATAATTTTGTTCATCCCAAATAGACAAAAGCGATAACATACACATAATAGCCACTTGCGTTAAGCGTTGGGATCAAACGCACACAAAGAAACCTGTTTGCGTGATTAATACATGCGCAAATTCGAAATTCAGTCCAACATTTATTTGATCACGCATTCATTTTGATGCAACCATGAAAGGATAGACGCTGCAAGCGTACATACCGTCATATATCTGTTTCAATAAAAACACACACCAATTAGTACAAATAATATGATGATCGACGGGACACACATTAGACGAAGAAACGATATTATTACCAACTATAGTACTCATCAACATTGTTCAATCACCCAATTTCACCCGCCTGCGTTCCGATGAATGGTTCATTGAGGTCAAAATTCAGATCTCGTTCACCTACAAACTGCATTGTAGGGGATTAACTATGTAGCATGCTATTACTACGAAGGACAATAAAGATATCAATGAATTTATCAAACAGTCATAAGGTAAAATTTCAGATTAAAACAGCAAACCTGTTGGCAAACACCCACAGACTGTCCAATTCTTCCAGTCCCTATGCGTCCACGCCGAGAACCAATCCTATCGCCAACCGCACCTCCGCGGCTACCAGGAGCATTTTTTTTCCTGCCTCTCCCATCAACCTTCTTCCTAACATTAGGGCCGGATCGAACTGCACAAAAAATTCCACTATCAACAACCAATAATACATACATATAGGTACTATAAATATACGCTATACTACGTACCCCGCACATCAGAATCACCAATATGCCACATCCTCCATCAACATCTGCGGGGTCATAACGCCGGCCCCTCGATACACTCCCCCCCACCCAAACGGCAGACACCTTTCCTTCTATTGTTTGCATATAGTCGCGGCCTACCCCTGGGTACACGTACATTAGGGTCCAGAACCACTCGATCGCTTGTTTCCCCCAAATGTTCATCATTCTCGGCTACCACCCGCGCAACTCGACGAAATGTTCTTGCCATTTCTTCTGTCCAAGTCAACAACTCGCCCTTCAGCAAGCCCAATTTTCGGGCAAGATATTCCATCTTAACCATGTCGCCAAAAGCAATCTATGTACATGACTGGAATACTTATTCCACTTCTTGGTATCTCTTGTATGCATCGGTCATGTGTGATAACCTCGTGCAACGACAAACTTTGAATGTCGCCTATGAATGTCCTTCCTCCACATTTTCAACACATACCTGTCATCAAGCTCTGAAATCTTCTTCCAGGCCATCAATTTAAAGATATGACAGCAAGGATAGCCCTTGAATTCCATCATCCTACAATTGCATTTTATAAAGTGGTCGTCCCCATATGTTAGTACATAATTGTACTCTGTGCAGTACCTACTTTTTTGAATGGCTACTTCCCGGACCGTGAAAATAGCAGTATCAACCGAAACTACATCATTGTGTAGGCTGGCTTCTTGTGATAGCACATCACAATACAATACCCGACAAATCTCAAACTGTACTTTAGCGAACATGTTTTCAGTGTAAACACTTTGAAAATGCTTCTCAAAGACAAAATCAGAAACACAGCCCTTAACGCGGTTTTCGCTAATAAAATCTGCCTCAAACTCCATGAATATCTTTTCTGAGTATGCAACCTCATACTGTTCTACGAATTGCTTAAGAGTGGTCTTAGGACCCACGTAACCGTCAAAGAATGCATGCATTTGTTCACTCCTCTGCGTGGATAACATTCCCCCCAGAAGTGCGTATTCATATATACCGGCACCCAATCACGCCGTATGGCGAACAAGTCATTTACCCAAGAGTGGTCATGTAGACAAAAAGTAACAACAAAATTGTTCCAATTTGCTTCAAACAATTCAATGGACAAGCTGCCATACACAACGTTGTAAAACTCGTCCCTAATATCACTATACTCAACATAGTCTTTGAATTTAGACGGAATCTTTTGAAGGATGTGCCACAAACAGAATCGATGTAAGGCGTTAGGCATTACCTCTCGGATTGCCAGCTTCATGCTTTCGCACTGGTCGGTAAGAATTGCTGTCGGATGCACTCCCCCCATGGCCGTAATCCAGGAGCTGAATAACCATCGGAATGTATGTCCATCCTCGCTCGATAACAAAGCGCATCCAAGGAGAAATGAGTGACCATGGTGGTCAACGCCAACAATTGTACCGAAAGGCATCTTGTACTTGTTGACCATGTAAGTTGTGTCGAATGTTACCACATCGTGAAATTCTTTAAATGCCTCTCTTGCTCTAGAATGTACCCACATAACATTGACAAGTCGATCATCCTCATCCAAATCTATGCGTAGTAGAAGTTGGGATCTTTGCTCTGTATAACCGAGAACAACTTACTGACTGCGTTGGCATCTCCTTCTCCCAACCGCGAGTTCTGCCGTTGTTGTATATAGTTTCGACAGTCTCTCTTGTTACATCCCATATTTTGAGGACCCCCGGCTTGTACTTCTAGCGTTCGTATGCTTTTAGCCGGACGTAAGCCAGCTATGTCGTTTGCCTCCAATTGTCTTTTCATCTTCGTTGGTATTCTCCGATGTGCCGACATTAGACCGGACATGTGGGGGATCAGTTCATGGTTGTGTTCGCCGAACAATAGTCTGATTTTCCACATACCACTGTTATTTTTAACTGCTGTCAATCTAGCTTTGCAACCAATGCGCTGTGAAAATTTCTTGCCTCTCGGCTTCCCGGCTCTGTGGCAACAAATGGTGTAATACTTTAGTTCTATTTGCTCAGGATTTTTTCTGTTGGTTCTCACAGCAATACTAAACCGCATTCTTAGCATGTCTCTGGTAGGCTGCTTTCACCGCATCGACGTTTGGGTACTCATTTCCTTCGCTCAGCACGCAGTCCATAACGTCCTCATTCACATGGACCTGTTCCACGCTTAAGGCAGCAGAAAGAGCATCGTCATCAGACACGGGTCCGCTTCGTTCTTGTGGACGGGGTTGTGGCAATAATCTAACCACTTCATCGCCGGAGCTTACCGTCAGGCCGTTGTCACTTGGTTCAGTACAGAAAATATCAACAATGACCTGTGAGTATCCAATCGGGACCGTGTGTGAAGAACTCGCCATTGGGAGGGTGGATTAGCTAATACTGTATGAAACCGACACGAACAAATGTTCGCGGATGGAAAAAACAAGAGAAAAATACGGTTGGTGACGAATCAAAGGACTTTTGCATGGCAAAGTTGGCCGAATTATATAATCTAATAAGGAAGTACTAAAATTGTTTGACAAAACAACTTGATAAACTTTATCAAATAGGCGAAATTAGTGCCCCGGAAAACTACACGTATCAAATAGCCGATAACTAAATCAATTTTGTCCCAGTAGGATTTTTCTTTGATCGTTAAAATACCAATCGTTGTTTATTATCAATTGTGGTTTGGAAATATACGCCCGATTTAATGATAAAAAAAGCGGGGCATTGGTTACACATAATAATTGGAGGGGACTTTCTTAATTTTGGAGCAAAATACAGATTCTGATAAAGTAAATTTTGTCCCATCCTGATTATTTATCGGCATAGGATATTACTTCCTGTGAATTGAACATTTCTATCACATAGCCGTGAGACCATGTAGTGGGGCTAATGCTTGGTCTGATAAACTTTATATTTGATGTCTCAATCTGATGTTTGAATTATGAATTCATTATATTAATATGTTTGATAAAAGTTAAAATTTAATATCTGAAATTTGGACTGAAGTCTAAAATATAAATATTAAAGTCTGAATCTTATTTAGTTATTAAGAATATTAATAGTCAATTAATTTATAACTTTGAATATACCTATATTATTAACGAAGTTATAAAATAGTTGACACTATATTTTAATTTTTTTTACATTTATAAAATTACTTTTGTTTTATTTATTTGAATTGATAAAATTATAAAAAAATATTTAAAAACATAAAATAACATAAAATCATGATAAAAAAAAAAGATAAGCGAAAGATAAAAAAACATTTATTACATTTAGTTTCAGTGATAAGTGATTCGATCATCGCTTAGTTGGTTGGCTGAAATTATAATTATTTTTCATTCCCACTTAAATAATTAAATTATTCTATTTTTATCTCTCCAAAACATTCAAAGGTTAAATACTTAATTTTGGAACTATTTAATTCATTAATACATATGACTAAGCGTTATCAAATACACTTAACTAAATAAGTTCTTAAGTATTACTTTTAAGTGTTGAATTATGGTTAGCAACCGAAGCATGGGTGTCTCTCCACCCGTTTATTTTTCCACCTAATTTCTCAAATTAAATCAAAAATTATTTATTTATCATTAATTCAGTAGCTATAAACAAATTCCCAAACCCACAATGATAAAAAACAATGACGGGTAATTTTACTATCAAAGGAAAATCGTAAAGGGACAAAATGCTCAAACGTCACGTAACATATTATTGGAATGTCCTACGTTGGTCAAATGGGGAAAATTGATCGCTGTCACTGCACACTAATATGGTCTTTATTGGACTTTATTAATTGTTAATATTAATTGACAAAGAATACCGGAACAAATACAATTTCGATGGCGCAGTTTGGTCATATGCAATGGTTTATTGCAACAAATTATGTTACAAACTAAGTCTGTGGCCAAACTGGTTGGACATTTAACATATTTATTTTTTGTGCTGTCGGATACTGCCAACAAAACTAACTTCCTGGGTTCAAGCCACACCATTTCAGGGTGTCTACTATATTCATCTTTGAATTCTACTGAGATACACATTACTGTATATTAATAATGATTTCGAAATCAGTATACCAAAATCGTTTATTTTTTTCATGATTCCGTAATTTTTACAAAGTCAAGTTATTTAGACATGTTACATATAACTTCGAAGGTGATAATATTAAACGGGCAATTCACATCAATTTTTCACGGCGTTCATCCTTGCCAAATTAGTTGTATATACAAGTTTTTGGTTCAGGATACTAATAAACAATGGTGCTATATTTTCATTTCTTAAGAAAGTCGCTTTTTACTGTGACTAATCCTCATCGTCAGCGGTGAATCTTTGTACTCCACAAGATTGATGATTTCTCCACCGCTAAATCCAGTGTTACTGTTTCATCCACCCGCCCAAATTCAACTTCGTCATCATATCCTTATAAATACATGCATGAATCTTTACTTAGCATTTTGTTGCCGAAAAAAGAAAAAGCACGACAGAATCTTGGTGAACTGACATGGCAAAACCAGTGCAAATTGAGGTGTGGAATCCAAATGGGAAATACAGAGTCATCAGCACCAAGCCCATGCCTGGAACTCGATGGATCAATCTCTTGATTCAGCAAGATTGCCGGGTCGAAGTAATCATTTTCCCTACTATCTTTTATTTACTTTTCTTGAACTAATTTAGCTTTCTTTGATAAATTAAGCTTTGATGACTTCCAGATATGTACAGAGAAGAAAACCATTTTGTCTGTTGAAGATATCATTGCTCTGATTGGTGATAAGTGCGATGGAGTCATCGGACAGGTAATTTGTGCATGGCAGCTGTTTGTTACTTTGATTAATCTAGATGGGTTCGCTTTCTTTCTTACTAAGCGTGGTTGGTTTTGTTGCCAGCTGACTGAGGACTGGGGAGAAACACTGTTCTCTGCTTTGAGCAGAGCCGGAGGAAAAGCATTCAGCAACATGGCCGTTGGGTACAACAATGTGGATGTTGATGCTGCCACTAAGTATGGAGTTGCTGTCGGAAATACTCCTGTGAGTTTAATGTTTCTTTTTTTTGTTGGAATGTTCTTGACTTGCTTGCGTGTGTAACTTGCTTGCAATGAATAAATGTGTCTCGACCGTACATGATGGTGCCATATGATCCATAATTCCGTATAGCCGAGCTGTGGGACAAATGCTTAGTTGTTGTTATTGTTGTTGTTCTTGACTTGCTTGCAATCATTGTGACTTGGTTTCTTTTCAGGGCGTGCTTACAGAGACCACAGCAGAGTTAGCCGCTTCGCTTTCTCTAGCTGCAGCTAGAAGAATTGTTGAGGCTGATGGGTTCATCAGGGCTGGCTTATATGAAGGATGGCTTCCTCATCTGTATGTTTATCATTTCTATTGATGGAATTCTGTTTCAAGATTCCATTTTTATGAGTACACATGCATGATTCAGCTGTGATTCTCTTATAGGTTTGTAGGAAACTTGCTGAAAGGGCAAACTGTTGGAGTGATTGGAGCTGGTCGTATTGGGTCTGCTTATGCTAGAATGATGGTAGGATGGTGCCATTTCTTCCATTTTAGGACTGGAAAATATAAACATATTATGAAATCATGGTTGAAATGTTAGGTTTTGAGCATTTGCAATTATTAATGATGTTCCCCTTTCTTCTATGAATCACATGAAACAGGTTGAAGGGTTCAAAATGAACTTAATATACTATGATCTGTACCAAGCCACCCGATTAGAAAAATTCGTCACAGGTATAAAAATAATTAGTCTGAGTGTCCTGTCCTGTTTAAGCTCCAATTCGAGCAAGCACGAAGAATAACGCAATTCCACATTGCAGCATATGGACAGTTCTTGAAAGCAAATGGTGAACAACCTGTGACATGGAAAAGAGCTTCAAGCATGGATGAGGTGCTTCAAGAAGCTGATGTGGTAAGCCTCTGTCTCATGTTTACTTCTAACCAACAATCTATTGACTCCAATGCTTCAAATTCTGTTTCTCTTAACACATTCTTGTCAATGCCTCATAGATAAGTCTTCACCCGATCCTCGACAAAACAACTTATAATCTTGTGAATAAAGAAAGGCTTGCATTGATGAAGAAGGTAATAATCTCTTAATACAAATTTCTTCCTTATTGAATTAGTTGTTGGGATTAAGTTAAAGTCTCTTGCTTATCTCATTGTTGTGTAAGTCTACATATGTAGGAGGCAATTCTTGTGAACTGCAGCAGGGGCCCAGTTGTTGATGAGGTGGCTCTTGTAGAGCATCTGAAAGCAAATCCCATGTTTAGAGTAGGTCTTGATGTCTTCGAGGTAATTGAACTCATTCTGCTTGGAGATGTAGTAGTATTATTACAGGTATATACGTCTTCTGAATTTGCCATTTCCATTGCTCTAGGATGAACCTTATATGAAACCAGGGCTTGCTGACATGAAGAATGCAGTTGTGGTGCCCTGCTTCAAAGGTGAGTTAACATTGAAAGAACTGCTATCAGAATTTGTGCTGTAAAATTCATTCCATTTCACTTTTCTTGTGTTCTTGTATCCTCTGTGATAATTTCGTGTTATTCTTTGTATTTGACATGGTTAATGTAGTGGACTCGTGAAGGAATGGCTACGCTGGCTGCTCTGAATGTCTTGGTATGCAACTTTGGAATAATTTTTTTCATCATATTAGAGGTTTTGGAACTCAGGTAATAGTTGAATCATATTTCTCATTTTGTTTCATCAAATGTTTAGGGAAAAATCAAAGGTTACCCAATATGGTCTAACCCAAACAACGTGGAACCCTTCCTAAATGAGAACTCTTCTCCTCCTGCTGCATGCCCCAGCATTGTCAACTCAAAACCATTAGGCAAGTGTTTTACTGATTTTAGTTTCGGTATTCGTTCTCAACCAATAGCTGTTCAATTTCCCCATGGAAAACACCTCTGTGACAAGAGTTAATCATATAGGAATTCGCCATGTCAACAAAACCATAACTAGCAGCTAAATCATATTATTTTACAATAAAAATAACCAGAAAAAAGAAGTACAGAAAATTTGAGAAACCATCAGCGAAAGGAAAATATTTGTATAGAATTAGAAAATTTGAACCCGTTTCATATCAAAACCCACATACCACTTCAGATCTCCAATCCTCCGTCCTCTAATACCAATGCTTCCGTTAGCTGCAACCACTTCACACCACAGAGTTGAGTTTGAAGATCTAAAGACAGAAATGGTTTGCAGATCCAAATAATAAAACCTTAACCGGGTTCAAAGATTGAAGGGGCTGGCCATGCCTTTTCCAAGTTCAAGATCAGAGTATCAGCGATTTCAACGAGAGGCTGTGAAGGGAGGAAGAGATTTTGGCTATGGATTTCGTTTCCTTCAAAATTAAGAATAATAAAGCAGTTCAAATTCTTTGATTTTTTCTCTGAAACAAGAAAAAATGAAATCTGATTCTGGCTTTCCAAATCAATATAAGAGGATTGGGGTTTTTTTTTTTTTTTTTTTTTCCAAAAGAGTTTGGATCGGATCAGCTGTTCCGATCCGAACCGATCCGATACCCGATGCTGATCCAATTCTGTGGATCCGATTTCGGATCGGATCGTCGGGTCAGACCCGAAATTCGGATCAAAATGCACAGCCCTAGTAGTATCGATTGGGGGTATAAATACTTTCCATCGAATCGCCTTTTAGCAATTCATTTAAAGTCACTTTTCTCCCCAAATCCTCTCAGTTTTCTCTCCATCGTTATCTAGGGTTAGGGTTTCATCCGAGCGGTCGGTCGCCAAATTCCAATCACCCAATCAGCCATGTCGACATCAAAGATGATCGTGTTGAAAAGCTCCGACGGAGAGACCTTCGAGGTGGAGGAGGCGGTGGCGCTTGAATCCCAGACGATCAAGCACATGATCGAAGACAATTGCGCCGATACCAGCATCCCTCTACCCAACGTCACCAGCAAGATCCTCGCCAAGGTGATCGAATACTGCAAGCGACACGTCGAGGCCTCCAAGACGTCCGAGGGTGCGGAGAAGTCGTCCGACGAAGATCTCAAGTCTTTCGATTCAGACTTCGTCAAAGTTGATCAGGGCACCCTCTTTGATCTTATCTTGGTCTGATATTCTTCAATTTCATTTTCTCTATCTCCCCCTTTATTTTTGCAGTACAAATTTTCCCTTCTATTTTTGTCGTTTTTTGGGTCCTTGGTTGATCTGTATGCCTAGGGTTTTTTTTGTACCTATAAATTTGGGGGGTCTTGTTGACTATGCGTAGTTTTGCTGCTGAGGTGTAACTTTGGTGCATTTTTTCCGATTTGGTATTCGTGGACATGGGTTTTTGTGAATATTTGGCCGATGAAACGAAGTTATTGTGATTGCAGTCTGTTATTTGGATATCTTGGAATGGCTAGGGTTTTTTGTTTGTTGTTTGTGGCTCTTATGTTGGGGTTTTTGGTTTGTTGTCTGTGGCTCTTATATGTGGAGTAAATGTTAGTCTGATAACATTGCGCCGCACCAGGTCCATCTTCTGGTTCTTGATCATGATGATTAATGTTTTCGCTCTCACGATACGTTTGAGCTTGGGCGAAGGTTTGCTCATGACTATTAATACCTTTGATACTGGTGATTATTTAGCATTGGATTTAGGAGTTTTTGGGTTAGGCTTTGAGGGATTTATCACTCTGCTGACTCTGGTTTGGTATGGATAGTTTGGTAAATTGATTTTCTGTTTCTGACTGGATCTTTAAGTTTTTCTGATTCGTTTGTATGTTGTTATAACTCTGTAACAAAATATGATTATATATGATATATATGGTTTGCTTACTTAATGGAGTTAAGGTTCCATTGTTATTGTAGCATATAAATGTGGTTTGCTTAATGGAGTGAAGGTTCCATTGTTATTGTAGCATATAAATGTGGTTTGCTTACTTAATGGAGTGAAGGTTCCATTGTTATTGTAGCATTTAAATGTTTGTTTTATGATACTTTTTCTGACAATTGCTCTAAGTTTTAATAGTGCTTTAATATTATCCTCCCTATTGTTAATTCCTTCGCAGGCTGCAAATTATCTGAACATCAAGAGCCTGCTTGACCTCACATGTCAGACTGTGGCTGACATGATCAAGGGCAAGACACCGGAGGAGATTCGTAAGACCTTTAACATCAAAAATGACTTCACTCCAGAGGAAGAAGAGGAGGTTCGAAGGGAGAACGCCTGGGCATTCGAGTGATTGCAAAGATGAAAATGTTAATATCATGGTGTTGGTTTATTATGTAGCTTAAGCTTTTGACAGTAGTATATATTTGGGATGCTATCTATTTTACAATGCTTTGAACTGCTTTTTTTTTTTTTTTTTTTTTTAAGCAACCAGGAAATGGTGTTGAACCATGCAATTTGATGTGGTGATGCCTTACTTTATGTTTTTAACTCTGTTCAGTGGAGTAGTAGTATTCTGTGTTTCTTATGCGTTCTGAGTGAAGTGCTTCGTTTATTTAGTATTTTTTATGGCAAGCCTATGATGTAGTGCAAGTTTGTGGTGTAGTCAGTACGACCTTACATCATTACAGGGTTGATTAGTTAGAGATGGAGAGAAGACTATCTTATTCTTAAGTTGTGTTCTCTTTTGTTCATATGGTTTGTGGGAAGGGTAAGTCACTAGAGTTGGATTATATGTCAATTTTTTTGTATGTTTCGGGAAGGAAGAGTCCCTTACCTTTGTTTTAACTGTGAGGAAGTTGAATTGAAGGATATTTGGCAGGGCGTTTCCAGAAAAGAAGACATGAACAAGCTTGTTTGGTGTTGTCAGCACTTAGTTTAGAAGAGAAGAGGAGGGGTGATTGAGGAATAAGGCTTTACTTGGGAGAAGTGAGATGGCATTTAGAATAGAAATAGAATGTTATTGGGCACTTTAGATCAGTGCGAGCAAGAAATTCTGTGGGGGAGTTGAGCAGAGAAGGAACATCCGTATTCCATAAGCCAGAAATAGAAGGACGTCTAAATATCCTTAAGTCACTACCAGAAACATTGAGTGGGTATTGAACTCTACTTCAGAGGTTAGACCGCAAATGAGCTTCCCTGTAAACACAGGCTCGAATCCCCTCATAAGAAGGCCCAAGATCTTTGATTCGATGGAGAATTTCCAAGTTGTAAACATTGGACTTATATGAGGTTCATTAAAAAAAAGAAAAAAAAGAATGACGATATATAATTCATGAATATATTCATGTTTGGAAGGACAGGATGGTTCCTTGACAAATGCAATAGAGATGCAAATGAATAACCGTAGAATGTGATGAGGATGACCAAAAACGAAGATGGAAGAAGATTTGATGGACAAGTTTATGTTGAGTATGTGATGAGAAAACATTGAGTGGGTGGGTCCGGGTCCGGATCCAGATCCAAGATCAAGATCAAGATCCACATCCAGATGGAGGCCAGTTACGCAATGTGAGGTGAGGTGAGGTTTGGTTTGGTTGCTTGAAAACGAAACCGATTCGAGTGGATGTCAATTTGTCATTTCTAATGGGCTTTTGTTGGCCTTTCATCGTCAATATAAAAAATCAAGTCTTGCCTTGTACCATTATATTTTAGTTAGGTATGAGTTAAGCGTTTATGATTGTGGCATCATACATAATACTCCAAATTCTATAAACAATCAAAAAAGTAGGCGTGAATTCTTACTGTTGTTCATCCACAACTTCACGTTTCACCAACTACTACTACTACTACTTTATTCTTCCCATGGGGGATGATGCATGCTTCTCTCTTTGTTCTTTTCTATTTCAAATTGTTATTATAATGATGACAGGTTCAATAACTCAAAGATCATTTATGTATCATGTGATATAATATATTTTTTCCCATTTATAAAATAAAATTATATTTTAACTATTATAGATATAAGCAGCGAAAACTCTAATAGAAAGACAGATAGGAGATTGTGAGATTTTCAATAAGAAAATAAGCCAAACTCAAATAAATAAGAAAAGAAAAGGAAAGCCCTCTCGACCCCAACTAACAAACTACTAACTGCTCCCTCATGAATTCGTGTCCTAATTACGTCCCTTTCATGTCCTAAATTATTAACAACAAAATGTTAAAAGGAAAACACCAAAAATAAATAAATAAACAAATAATAACTCTTGTTTTTTTTTTTTTTTTGGTTGTAATTACCAAGAGTTTATCGGGTAGGCATATGAATAAGAACTTGTAGTAGGTATGAGATTCTACTTCTAGATAGGAAGAAAGTATATAGTTACTCGGCCAAAGTGAATGACATTTAAAAACATATGATAAAATGATAAAGACTAATCTTCTTTTAAAATGTATCCTTATATCAAATAAGACCCTAACTTATCTAACTACTTTTATCAGTAATCAAAATAAATGACGTTTAATAGCCTATCACAATTTGCAAAAGGATTAAGGTTTTGGCAAAAAAATACTAATCTAGTTTCAAATTTATCCTTATCAAATAAGATTTTAACTTGTCGATTATCACTAATCATCACTAATTGTCTAACATTATCTCACATCATTATATATTCATTCTATTAATTAAATAAGTATTAATAATCGTAAATCGTGATAGAATTTAACAAAGAGACCGAAAATTAATGTAATTCCTGTTTACTTCTGTGGATAAAACGGCATTCCATAATTTCAACTGTCGGAAATAGAATATTAATATGAAACTATATAATATGTGTCAAAAGAAAAAGAAAGCAAAAGCATAAAATCCGGCATATGCTTTTCCTTCCATTTCCTCCCAACCGGTGGTGCTGTCACTCATGGAGTCGCCAACGTGTCAACGCTCTTTTCTTCTCCTTCCGCTTTAGTCTTCCCTTTTTCTCATTTTTTCTTTTGTGGGCGGAATTCATTCGTTTATATATACTGTTTGTATGCGAATGGAAGATAAAAAGTGAATGGCAATCGGAAAGTTGGAAACATCGCCCCAAAGATACTATTCCAATCTAATCTCTCCGGTTGCTTTCTTCTCACTTTACTGCACCCATTGATTCTTTTTTTTTTTTTTTTTGTTCCGTTCCGGTGCTTCTTCTTTGGATTGGACTTCAAATCAATGAAGGCCACAGAATTTTGATTCACCCTTCACCATTCTTGCTCTGCAAAATTAGCCACTTTTCTAGAATTCAGGCATTCTTGGTCTTGCCCTTTTCTTTCTCTTCTATTTTAGTCGTTGTAGCGTATGTGCGCTTATATATATATTGCTTAGAATGGCGGATTTTGAGCCATTAGTTCGGAGGCGGGATGTGGTGGATGTAGTTGTTGAACAACGTTATCATGGTCACCACCATCATCATCGTGATGATCATGAAGAAGGATTTGAAGAACCCAAGAAAATCTCTGCTTCTGCTGCGGCTTCCAATGGCGTTCATAATGCAACTGCTTGTCCTAATACTAGTAATCCCAATCCTAGAGTCGCGTCTCTGGATGTGTTGCGTGGCCTCTCTGTTTTCGTGAGTTTTCACTTATCTTAATCTGTTTCTGTCGTTTTACTTTCGTGTTATTTTAGGAAGGATTGATGCTGTAAATACGTTTTGCGCCATAGTGATGAAAAAGCATGGGGTGGCAGGTAGACAACTGTGCGTTTCGATGCTACCTAATGAACAATTTCCTAAATTACGAACTGGAATTAACAAAAAAAGTTTTTTGTTTTTTTGGGTGACTTTTTTGTTTATATTTATGGCAACAGAAATCCTTAAACTGGGCTTTTATTATTGTTGTTTCAAGATTTGATCTTGTTGTCTGTTACAACGGAGTTGCATGATTTCACTTGACTGACATTGTCTGCGATGGAAATATCAATTTTTTGGGCTCAGAAGTGGTTTTTTTGGTTAATTTATGATATAATTTTGGTAGATTGTAAGTGTTTTGGGTTTCTCAAGTAGTGTTCATTAACCTGCCTTTAAGATTGGATTTGGATTATGGTATGGTGGAAGTTAGCCCTTATGCTTCTGCTTCCCTGGTATACATATGCGTGTGTGATTTTTATTTCTTATTGGTTGGGTGACTGAGTTCATTTGCTTCAACAGCTAATGATAGTCGTGGATTATGGTGGCTCTGTCGCTCCGATCATTGCTCATTCACCGTGGAATGGTGTGCACTTGGCAGACTTTGTCATGCCTTTCTTCCTTTTTGTTGCTGGAGTATCTCTAGCTATTGTTTACAAGGTACAGTATATTGTAAGTAAGATCCTTTACAAGTTGATGAGGCTGGATTGGTTGTCATATGCATAAAGTAATGATAAATTCTCCTTGGTAGAAGTTAGCAGTCACGAGGCTGCTTGAACAAAATTGCATCTTAATTCATCTTATTGGTGTTTGATTTTGGTTGTTCGAGATTAAAACCCGAAATAAAGCAAGCTTCTTTCTTTTAAAATTCCAGAAAGTCTCAGATAAAAAAGAAGCAACATGGAAGGTGTTGCTAAGGGCAGTGAAGCTTTTTTTGCTTGGCATTCTTCTACAAGGTAATACACTAAACAACTTCTATTATTTAACTATGCAGTTCTTCCTGTTCTTTTATTCATTGAGTCCTATCATGAAATGTTGCATGATTTATTGCCCTGCAAACTGGATAACTTTCTGATTGTATGCTCCTTTGTGCTTCGGTGTCAATACTTCTTCGTCACCCTTTTAGTAGCTTTCCTTATGCTGTTTATGTTCTGAAAGTTGGAAGTAAAGGAAAAGCATATTGTGGCTTGTGGGATGTTCTGTTTTTTTCCAGATTCATAGCTGTTTCACATAGTCAATGACCAGTAACTAATAGTCTGATGTTTACTTCTATATCAGGTGGTTACTTGCACGGAATAACATCTATGTCATATGGTGTGGACATTGAAAGAATAAGATGGCTTGGCATTTTGCAGGTGCCTTTTGAATTCCAATTTGTCATCAATTAAAAAGAACAATAGCCAATTCTCATTGTTTAAGTGATGCTTATGATATACTCAGTAGTAGGTGCATCATTAAACAAATCAAAATGCAGCAATATTTCCATTTATTGGCTATGTTCTCATGTGACTCACATTCTGTTGTAAGGATAAAAGAGGCAAAACAATGTAGTCTATCCTTTTATGATTTTGGAGTAAGGAGTATCCATTATCTATAGTCTGTAAATGAAATGTTTATTGAAGCTAGATTTTTTGTTTCTAAACTTAATTGTTTAGTTTTGAGAAAAATCTCATACTTACTTGTTTTGATCAGTGCAGAGGATAGCTGTTGCATACCTTGTAGCAGCCTTGTGTGAGATTTGGCTTCCATGTCGAAAGTGGAGGAAGGAAGGCTTTCTCAGAAATTATCTGTTGCACTGGTAAGCTTATCCTTTGTTGTATCTGTTTCCATGCTCTGAAGTTCACAGTTATGCTTATTTTCTGACAATATATTTCCTTGGAGAATCACTTGCAATGTTTATGAGAAAGAGGCCATCTTAAGAAATTCTATGATAAAAAGTTAATAATGAAGGAGAAGGATTTCATTACACTTGGATGATTGAACTCTTGAATTAGTTTTAGGTTGGTAGTGGAGGTTTCTTGGATTAGTTAATACTGTTTACCTGAATGCTGAACATCTGAAGAAAGACAAAAGAAAATTTAGTTTTATACCATTTATTCTGATGATGTAAACTGTGGCCAAATTTGAAGAAGCATGGTTGTGATATTGGAGTTGCATGAGAAACAACTGATTAGTTGTTTTTCTGGAAAGATCTATATTCTTCTGCAATATTTAGCAATCTTTTAATTAATAATTTTGGCTACAACTGTTCCTCTATTTTTTGCAACTATATTTTAGTTTTGTTTACTTGTCACTCTTTTTGGTAACAGTTTCTTTTACCTTCTGCTTTCAGGTGTATTATACTAACAATTTCTGCTTTATACCTGGGTTTACTGTACGGATTATACATTCCTAATTGGCAATTCAGACCAGTGAACAGCAGTGAAGTTTATGATGTAAGAGTGTACTATGCTGAAGTTCCCTTTTTACCTCCTATTGAGACACTGTGGATTGCAGCTAGGTGTTTGTATTGTGTTCCTGAGTGTTCTTTTTATGAACTGTAGTATTTTGAAGTAAGGCCTGGACTACACGTCCATAGCTTTACCATTGTGATGGCTACCTACTAAATTTTAAGGAAATATTAGTTTTTGCTGATATTGGAGTAAGACTTTCTGAAATGAGCAAGTTCAAAATCATGACTACCACCATATGCTTTGTGTTGTTAAATGGTAATGCAGACCACCATATGCTTTGTGTAATTTGCTTGTAACACATGTTGTGCAACTGTACATCCTCTTGTAGGTGATATGTTCTGTGAGAGGTGATCTTGGACCTGATTGTAATGCTGCTGGAATGATCGATAGATATGTCCTTGGTATTAATCATCTCTATGCAAAACCAGTATACCGAAATCTGAAGGTATTTGAATTACAAGATAATTGTTACAGTTTTAGATTGCATCAAGCAATTAATCTCTAGTTTTTTAAGGGTGTTATTGACAGGAATGCAAGGTGGCTTACAATGGCCTAATTAATGAGACCACGCCTTCATGGTGCTTTGCTCCTTTTGAGCCTGAAGGTATCCTGAGGTAAACTTCTCATTTTGCCCTTTCAGGCCCCTCCCCCCATTTGCCTGTTTTATTTTTAATAAAATAGTTGGCTGTTTATATACAAGTACCTGTTTAAATATGGGAAGAGAATAATTGAGAGTAGTCCATTATAAGCCTTAATCTCTTCATGGATGATTTCATTTTATGGTGGATTACTAAGTTAGGACACTGTATGTTGCAGCTCTTTAACAGCTTCAGTGACTTGTGTTCTGGGACTGCAGTATGGTCACGTTCTTGTGCACTTTCAGGTTGGTCACATTCACCTTGCTTTTGCTTTAATAGAGACTAGCTATTTACTTTTAATGGAGCCTGTTTTGTTGTGGTTTCCATGGGTATAACTTTCCATGTCATTTTCACAATAGAGGTAAGCTTAATCAGTTTATTACAGGACCATAAGACAAGGCTCTACAACTGGTCCCTGTTTTCACTGGCATTTGTGGCTCTTGGTTTTTTCCTCTCCTTTTTAGGTATGTTCTCTCAAGTCTTAATAATGTGACCATTCGAAAATCCTACTTATTTCACTGGCAACGGTGATTGTCGTGAAAACAGCAAAATGTTTACTTTTGCTTATGAAAGGATAAATTTTGGTTTTTGTTAGCTGTGAATAAAGACTTCTCCTTACGAAAATTTTGCCCATGTACATGCTATATATAAGTAATCAATGTTGTTCAGAAATCAGCAACATCCAAATTAACATCATGCACGCTGTTTGGCTTCTTACAGGTATGCCATTGAATAAATCCTTGTACACAGTCAGCTATTTGCTTGTGACAGTGGGATCTGCAGGAATTACATTTTGCTTGCTTTATGTACTGGTAAGGATTTGATTGATGTTCATACCAATCCATGAAATGGCAATATCTAATATTTAATAACCTCCCCAAAGCTAATCCTTAGATGTATGAGTGAATGAATGATTAATGGTGGTTATGGCTTGTTGTTTGATGCAAGGTGGATGTTTATGGATGGAGGGCTGTGACATATGTGTGGGAGTGGATGGGAAAGCACGCGCTGAGTATCTTCATCCTCGTAACTTCAAACATCGCGGTGATTACACTTCAAGGGTTCTATTGGAGATCTCCAGATAATAACATTGTAAGTGTCAATGCTGCCGCAGCTAACAATATGAATGAATGGTTTTTTCTTCCCCCATTTTTATGTACTCCTTTTGTCCCAATAAAAGAGACTAGTGGTTAAAGTATTAGAAACGCGACTCTTTTAGTGGGACGGAGATAGTATATGTTTTTGTGGTTCCCGAATGATGATTACTACGATGATGGATTGTCAGGTGCATTGGATAGTATCGCACGTTGTACACAAGTGATTTGATTTTTGAAAGCAGACCAGGAGTGGCTGTAGAAAGAACACTGGAATGGAACCGACCTTTTTAGCCTTAGCAGCAGAAGAAAGGGAGACTCGCTGACCATTTCCATCTCTTCTTGGGCTTATCATGGGCCTGAATTGAATGGTCTGATCTGGGCCGACTAACTTATAGGAAATAAACGTAGGGTAGAAGAAATTGGGGTAGTCTGGGATTGGATATGTGTTAATTTGGGCCTGGCTTAGGCATCGATTCGGACCTACCTTATGAGGATTGGGCTTTTGTTGCCCATGTAAGTTGCACTGTATTTATTTTTTATTATTATTATTATTATATATATATATAAAGCCAGGTTATAATGTAATTTTGTTTTTCTTTCGTTTGATAAAAATATGTAGGGGTTATTTATTTTCGCTTTTTCAATCTATATATACAACACTAAAAGTTGGTCTATTTCTTTCGGATGTAATTTCAATAATTCACTAGACTCATGGCATGTTCGTTATGAGTTTTAGGGTATGTTCTTTACGATGTTTTGAAAACGGGTTTGAGTTTTAAGTTGAGACCAAATGTGGATGTGTCCAAAACAAAGAAACAATATTCTCAACCCAAAACTATAAGACATATTCCACCACCAACGCCCAGTCCGCCCCTCCGCTGCCACCACCGTCGGCCTAAACCCTAAACCCTCCAAAATCCAATTCTTCTTCTTCTTCATTTTTTTCTGTTCCAAGCCAAAAAAAATTGTGAGTGAATTCCATATTTCCCCAAATCCCCAAAATGGGATGTGAACTTAAGATTCAATTTTGAAATTCCAATTACAAATAAAGAGAGGGGGGGGAGGAAGAAGAAGAAGAAGAGGAGAAAGAAGAAGAAGAGGAGGGGGAAGAAGAAGTTCGCGCCAGGAATAAGAAGAAAAGCGGCGGCGCCAGCTGCGAGAAGAAGAAGAATAAAATGACCTCCGCCGACGGGAAGAAGAACCAGAGGAGGTTGCCGGCGGAGGAGGCGGGAGGAAGAAGAAGAAGTTCGCGACGGGAAGAAGAAGAAGAAGAAGAGGAGGATGGTGGCGGTTGCACGTGGAGGAGGCCGGTGGAGGAGTTCGGCAGCAGTGGGTCTTCAATTATTTGAGGTGAAATTGGATTGAGTTTTGGGTTTTAGAACTTTGTAAGAAAGATGGGTTTGGTCATGGTTTTCGGTTTGAGACCCAAAAAAAGGCAAGCCAGTTCTTAGAACAAGCCATTAAGGAAGGTTTTTGAAAATCTATTTTTAAAAATTAAGTTTTCAGAAATGTGCAAACAAATAGATGGGAAAAAAAATGTTTTCAAAAATCGTGCTTAATAAGAGAATTTTAAAAAACATATTTCTCCAAAATAAGATTTTTTTGTTAAAAGAGTATGCAACGAACAAGAGTTTCCCCTTGACATCCCGATACAAAACTTTTGAACGAACATGCTCTTTAACATTTGAACATTGTTATAGGGTTGAGGATTGGGATTGCAATAAATTACACGTAAAGATCTGAAACTTCAATCACAAACCAAATTTACAGCTACAAATTAAGAAGCAGCTAAGAACTAAATAAGCAGATGGGACTGCAAGTACGGACTATCAGTTGTAAAACAAAAATGGAATACAGAGGAATACAAACAAGGCCGAGATCCCAACAATGGCGGATCCCGCCGAACCTGCAATCGGAAACCAGCAAGCAAGCAACAGCTGAGCCAAGGCGTAGCGCTCGACCCAGAAAGCCTTGGCCCAGTAATCATTGAAATCTTTCCACTTCCAGCTCTGGAACTCGTTGCTGCCGGAAGAGACGAAATAGCACCAGTTAATGACACCAGACAGTGCGGTGACCAAGAAAGCTTCGAGGTTTGAACAGCGGCGGAGAGAGGGGGGGGCACGGGGGTGCCACTGCCCCTCCTTTATCCGGGAGCGAAGGGTAGTAGTATTACTACCCTTCGAGCTGGCCCCGCCAGCGGCGCTGAAGGAAGCTTACTGCTGCCAGCTTGCCCCCCAGTGAAGAAGATGAAGTGCAGGCTGCAGCTTTTGTTCTTTTCTTTTTTTTTTTTTTTATGCCCCCTTAGTAAAACGACGTCGTTTTACTAAGGGGGAAAAAGCAAAAAAAAAATTAACATTAAGGGCCTGACTGAAAATGGAATTTTGCAAATTAATCCCTCCCCCCCACTTTGAACTTACGGTCAAGTGTCAACAATTCTTCCCCCAATTCATACCTAACATTTCCTTTTCTTTCCTCTCTTCTCTTTGTTTGCTGCTGGAAAACAGAGCAGCAGCCACCACCAAGGCTCAGCCGCCCGCGACCACTGCAGCCTGCAGGCTGCCTCTTTCTCCGGTTGCCGCTGCCTTTGGCCTTTATAGCTTCAGCTTCACTTCACAGCATCAGCGTTTGTAAATTGTAAGTTTTAATTTTTTTTTTAATTCTAATTTTTGTGTAGTTTTTTATTGTTAGTAGTTTAATTTTATAATTTATTATATATGGGATGAATGATTATATACTATAGCAATGTTGTTTTAAATTTTAGAATTTTTATTAATTTAGAATTTAATATTCATATATAGAATTGTGATTATCTATTTCGTATTGTGTTTATTATTGATTAATTAATTTTGAGTATGTAATTATTTAATAATTTGTGTGATGCTTGTTTTTTTTTTTTTTTTTAAATTCTTGATGTTATTTGGTTAATATATACTTTGAAGGGTGTAATTTTCATTAGTATATCGTCTGTTCTCTTCGATGAAACTTATCAAGACAGAATTGCGGAATAGAATGGGAGATGAGTGGATGAATGATTGTTTGATATCATATATTGAGAAGGAGATTTTTTCCAGATTGAAAATGAAGTAATTTTGCAACATTATCAATCTATTAGGGAACGCAGAGCACAATTATCTCGTATTACTGATGCGTCCGGTTGTGGTGGTTCGGGCTTCAAAGTTATTTTACTAGTATTTCTTTGTTTTTAAATTTCTCATTAAGGTTTTAATTTTTGGACATATATTGTTATATTTATTTTGATATTTTACTGATATGTATTTTATTTAATGACCCACGAAAAATACTCCTATTACGCTGCCCCCCCTGAAATTTAGCTCTGCGTTCGCCGCTGGGTTTGAATACTGGGTTTTCCAAAACCAGGAGATGAGAAAGAGAAGGATGCAGAATCTCTCGATCAGGGATACTTGGATCAAGAATGATTTCGCATCCATGGCGTCCGATCAAAAAGTATCGATCGCTCTGCAACTTAACAACTAAGGAAGAAAGAGTGGACGATTTGAAAGACTTTCCTGCTTTTGTGATTAAGAAAGAAAAAGCACACACATGTTAAGGAGAAGGAGAAGCCCAATTCTATTTCAATTTGATCGTATGAAATGAAAGTAGTTCAAAATCGATTGTATTTCAAACTCAAATGAAACAATTCACCATACACAGAGAGAAAGAGGGAGGAAAGGGCTTGGCCCAAATGAATTTATATTTGGTCCACTTCAGGCCCATATGTGTTAAATTGGATTTTCTTTTTTTATAATGAACATAGTATTTGGCACAATGTAAAATCTGAAACGAAATTTTCGACAATACAACAATTCAATAATTTAAAAGTGATCCATACTTGAATTGAATTGATGAATGTATTATGTAGATGGTACATTTTAGTCTGGAATTCCAGGAATATAGGCTCAAGTTTCGAACCCAAAATTCGCACCCAAAAAGAAGGAATTTGAAGTTAAAGATGGAATTATCGATTGGTATGGCGTGGATCACAATACAATTTGAAATTAAGTAAATATGTAATCAAACTTTTTATTATAAAATGTAAGATTAATTGCCACACTAATCATCATCATAATTCATAGCTTTTGAAGACTCGTGGGAATGAATCACTTGAGTTTGTGCTTCCTTTCACCATTATCATTCAATCGAAATCATCCAATCTTAGAGCCAAAGCTACGACCATATCAAAAGGTTAGAAGTACACATATCATCGAAACTAAACGCACAAACAAAAAATAAATGAAAATGTTGACATCCAACCTTTTCTCTTTTGTTTTTCTTTTTTAATTTTTACACTCACTTCTATTTTATTGGGTAAAATTTTCATATACAAACAAAGGAGTGAAAATAGTAATAATTATCTTTAATTCACTCATCGCATGCACTTCTACTAGGATAATCGTGACACATTAAATTGTATTCATCTGTAAATTATATCAATAAGAAGGAAAACAACAAGAGACACCTAAAAATGATAAACGCGATGACCAAATAAAACAAATAATGAAAACGAAAATGAAAATGAAACTATCATTATTATTAAATGTGAATGTGAGGAAAATATGAGGTGGAAATGGAAATGAAAAAAAAGCACTAATTTAGCCACACAAAAAAAAACACGAATGAGAAAAAACAATACAAAGCATCCATCCATTCATTCCCGTAATAATTCCAAACTGTCCTCCCCATTTCCATGTGCTTCTCCCTTCCCCTTCATATATATATATATATATATATATATATATATATATATATATTTCTGCGTGTGCGGCCACTGGGATAAATATACGTAATTATCCTCGTACGTGTCATTCTTTCATAGGATAAGATTATAAGTCCTTCATGAAACCATTCCGTCATTAATAAAATGAACTTTAGATAGTTCAAACAATACAATAGTATTATTAGAAAATATAACAATTTCATAATGAAATTGCAGCATTTTTCTATATATATATGTTACTCGTCCAAATATAAATCAGACTCGAATGTAATTCACCAGTTATGAGTTTCAATTTGATTCTCATTCTCATTCTACCTTACTATCAAACTCATTATCCTCCTATTCTCTGAAAGCAATAAAAAGTGGTCATTTATTTACTACCTCAAATAGACCTTACTCATCACTTTTCATACTCCATTCCTTTTGAAAACAAAATTAAAGAAAAGGAATATATAAAGTGACAAATTAAATAAAACAAAAAGAAAAAGATAAAGAAAAAGAAAAAGAGAGGAAAATAGTAAAATATTAGGAGTTGGGAAGTTGGAAAAGGTAGGCAGTGAAAGGTCACTTTCGTTAAAAGGGTGGGGTTTCTCTATTGTCCACTACCATTTATTTATTATTATCCTTCACTTACTCACCCCAAATATTTTGAAAAAGAAAAGAAAAGGAGAATGGTTACGAATTTCCAACGGAATCAAACTGTGCTGCTGAAACTTGAAAACTGAGGCTGACGGGGCCGTTACCTACTTACCACTGTTAACTGTAAAGCACAGTAAATTGTTAATCAATCAAAGGAATTTTAAATAAATAAATAAAATACTAGTCTTGCTTCCGAAAACAATATATTACAATCAGAGTAACTTTAAAGATAAAAACAATACTCACTTTGCTTTTTTTTTTTTCTCTTCTTTTTAACTCGACACTATTATTTATATATTAATTAGAAGTAAGAGTTGCGGAAAGAAAACAAGTGAAGTTGGAGAGGGCATATATAAAAATCGAGCTCTTCAACTTTAAGTAATTTTCTATGCATCATAATCCCTGTATCATGTTTCTTCTCAGTTTGCTTGTTAAGAACTAGGAAGATGAGTCTAGAAACATAGCCGATTTTTTTTCCCATTTCCGTTCATTCTCGAATCCGGCCCATATTGAAAACGACACGTTTCGACTCGACACTAATTGCGTCGGGGGGACCACTCTACTTCTATTCATTTCTAATTCCTGAAATTCCAAACCAATGTTGGTAGGGCTGGCAATATCCGACACGACACGACGACACGACACGAACCCGACACGATATAAGCGGGTTTGGGTTAGGGGTTTTCGGGTTGGTGGGTCAAACGGGTCGACCCGTTTAACCCGTATAATAAACGGGTCAAATTCAGGTCAACCCGCGAAACCCAATTACGACCCGTTTAACCCATCTAAATAATATTAATAAATTATGAGGTTAAATTTGTAATTTTGAAAAATTGGCCTAACCCTAATGTTGTAATGTACACCCTACTTCTTTCACTTCTTTTTTTTCCCTCCCTCCTTTTATTTTTCTCTTTCTTTCCTTTCTCCCTACACGGCTGCACTACTTCTTCTTCCCTTCCTCATTTCCATGACCGACGGCGACTACTCCCTCCTTTCTCTCCCTTTTTTTTTTTTTTTTCCTTTCTTTTCTCTCTTTATTTCCTTTCTCCCCTGCACTCATCCGAACCTAGATCTATTTTCCTCTCTTTTCTCTTCTTCTTTTTTATTTCTTTTTCTTTCTTTCCTTAGTCTCACCCATGAACTCTATTTTCTTCTATCCCTCTCTTCTATTTCCGTCAGCAAATGGGTGGTGGTGGATTAGAGTTAACATGTTCTATGGGTTATTTGGGTCACCTATTGACCCATATAACCCATATAACCCATATAATTATATATAGGTTTTAGTTCATAAAATAAACAGGTTAATGGGTTGGGTTCGGGTTGCACTTTGTTAAATGGGTTGGGTTCGGGTTTATATAATTGACCCATATAATAAATGGGTCGGGTTCGGGTTTACAAGTATTAACCCGCCAACCCGCCAACCCGAACCCGCCAACCCGAACCCGACCCAATTGCCAGCCCTAAATGTTGGCAATGCCCATCCTATTCGATCAAATATTGCTTGGTTAATATACGGAAGAATCACATTTTTTTTTTGTTGTTACAAAAGTTTGGCCTATTTATACTTTTAGTACTAAATATTTAACAAGTTTTAAAAGTGTGCCTTATGTTTTTACTTTGTTATATTTTTAATATTATAACCGGCTATATCAAATTTTACGTGGTCAAGATAAAGTCAACGGTAGATTGAAATATTTTTTAACTTCCTACAATTTGTGTGAACTAAAATATAATTTTCTAATCTTTTTCTTCTCATCTATCGTTTCCATATCTGCAACTTGCAAATATAATTGCCCGCTCGTGGCCATGAGAGGTGGGGACAGAGGAAAATAATGGAGATGCGTTAATAAAGAAGAAAAAAAGACATGGAAATCTCATCTCTTGGATATGATTCCTCCCCATACTAATACTAATAGTATAGTTAGTCTATGCCATATTATTGATATTGCATATCTCCTTCATCCAACTAGGATATACCACTCACCACCCTGTATATTCCCTTTCAATTTCAGGGTTTCATTCTTCTCTATTTATCGGTATGATATATAATCATTTTGTTTCATTAAAAGAGTCAAGAGTCTTGTTTCGAAAAAATACTAACGTACTATAGATTAATAGCGCATAAAGAGTATATACTTATGTCGTGAATTTCCAAAACGCTTATGCTTATTTGAAATTTTGTACAACATATTAGTTTTATCATTAAATAATGTTGAAATTATCACGTAGTTGATAATGTCTTAAAATAATCATATAAACTTAATAAGATTAACGTTATAATTTTATTAATTGGTATACAACAAGCTATAACATCATTTAATTTAGAATAGATAGAGTAAAGAACGAGCTTCTGGCCCAACAATTAATGTACAGGGCGAGCTACCCAGATGTCGAAGCCTGCATAGGCTCTCTGAAGTTTTTTTATTTTTAAGTGCGTGAATAATTAAAATAGGGGTTTGTTTGGGGGAATGAATGGAATGTGGAGCAGCCGGAATTTCTCTACAATCTTCGTCAGACATGATCAATGCCAGCTGTTTACCACATGATTCTCTTACATCATTATCATTTTAACTAGTCGAATGTTCATCATTTGTAATACGAAAATTATGTTTAAAAATCATAAATTTGTTGTATTGTTATGTTTTCTTTTTAAAAAATTACTTACCTGTTCATTTGCAAGTTTCTAAAAACGTATTTTTAAAAATATATTTTTTAAAATTCTTCTTCTTTTTTTTTTTGAATTAGCATTATCTTATTGTTTTATCATCTATTACATTGAAGGTAATAATTTATGGAAAGGGAAATAACGAAGTTTGGGAGACACCGGCAAAATTCTATCAGCTTGCGCTCTAAACAGGCATAACTGAAATGTATTTATGTATGCATGCGCAAACAAATAAGTTAAAGCAACAATGCCAACAAAGTAGTTTTTTCTCTTTTTTTTTTTTTCCGGGAGAAACAAAAGAAAGAAGCGGCAACGTAAATTAAGCACGAGGATGATTTCTGATTGATGATGACTTTGGACGAATGATACCAATTTAGTCAGTTTCAGACAGAATGTTTAAGAAACCACCAATTTTTACAAGTACTATACTAATCCTACAATATTAATTATGGTATTATTATTATTATTTTCCTTTCTAATTTTTTTTAATAATGTAAGAAGTTTGACAGAGATTTGTTCCCCTTTCATTATTATTACAAAATCGATTAATTTTTTTCCCACATTCAGCTATAATGTTCAAATGATCAACCCATGATTTACTAATGAGGGTTTTTGCGTCGTACTTTTGTAATTAGTCAACTTCGATCAGTACTGGTGTATTTGTAAATCGAAAATTACTCTCCGATGTCAAAGGAAGTATTAGCATTTCGTGATTTGGTCAAGTAAAAAATAGTCTACATCCTTGTAGATGTCAGTTCACCGTTTATATAAGTAAGAATCTGTCGCTTAAACAAGTAATTCTTCCATGTCATTCGAAAAGGTATAGTATGTAAATTGTCTATTGATCCTCTGCATCAGTCTTTACCTTTCTTTGAGTAAAAATGATTCTTTGATGGTAGCCTAATTTGGGCCAAATCATAAGTCTAGTAATTGAACCTCAAATTGGACCGAATGACAAATTAAGCACACCAATTAGCCCCAGATTCAGGATAGTAAGGTTATCAATTTGAAACCTAATATGGTTTTTAAATTATTCACATGGAAATTTTTGAAATTCTTGTTATTATTGTATTGTTAATGTACTCACAATCTGTATTTTTGATCTAAGTCTAACACGCATTTACATTTTCTTATAAACTTATGATTCGATTATACATCAATTTTGATTTTAAACCGAAATCAATTATGCATAAAATGGCAATCGTGTAAAACTATGGCAAAAGAGTAGTTGTTGGTTTGGCAAACTCTTGGGAAATGAATTAAGTTGAATTGAAGATTTGGAAGATGAAAGGTCGTTTTCGAGTAGAGTTGTACAAACAGGATTTCACTTCAAAAAACCGAAAAACAAAGCAATTCCTTTATTTGGAGGGGACGAAAGGGGCACTTCCTTATTGCTCATTTAATTATGATTTGATTTGTTTAAACTTTAAATGAACGACTAGTACAGATATATACTATCCTATTAAATAAATAAAAGAAAGAATGTTGTGAACCAGTACAGTAGTCTTTAATAATAAATATAAAAATACAGAAAACTGAATGAATGGATAAGACAGAAGAGACAATAATATAAATAGCAAAACTTGGCCTGGACTGCGCTGGAATCTGGAGGGAAGAGAGCTGTCCTTTTCAATGATTAATACATAAAAAAAACCAACTTAATTTAGCTAATCAAAGCATTTAACCATCCATGTTCCAACAACTAAAACTATATAGTAGAATTAATAAGATGCTTAATATTAGACTGGGTGACGGTTCAACATACGATACTTCAGTATTCGATATAATATATGTTTTACTGCATACAATAGTTGTTGTCTTAACATAATTACAATACATTAACAGTTAAAGTTTATGATTCGTAGTTTCAACTCAATACACAAAATACACGATGGCAACGCAAGTAGCCGTTAAAATTTATAATTTAACTACAAAAAGAACTAAGGTTAATCGAAGGCCACGCAAGCCCAATACTATGAGTGCTTCAATCACACCATCAAGGAAAGAAAAGAAGTTGTTCTTTCATCAAAGTTTATGGCACCTTACAAAAGTGAGAAAAAAATGATGCAGCAACATCTTCAAGATCAAATAGCTTCATTAACGGTGATGACATCTAGAACATAGCCCTGCTCGTTGCTCAAGCAAAACAAAACAAACATAGTAATTGTGAAGCTAATTACTCCTGGAGCTCCACTACCAAAGTACTAGTCCTTTAAATTCTTGATTTGATCCACCACATCCAAACCAAACACCCAAAGAATCAACTTCTTTTTCTCACCCCAATTAGCGATGGTTGATTGTCGCACAAAATGTGCATTGTATACTTACGAGTACAATTTTAAATTAACAAAATTCTTACCTTGTCTCGTGTAAAATACGAGTGAGATGAATTTTTCTATGCATATTTCACTTCTTCAGAAAATTCTATTCAATATGTTATTTATTTATATATATATATATAATTCTTCCTAAGGATAATTACAAAATATTTCTCAAAAACTAATTTTCCAAATTAAATAGGTAAATGTTGAGAGATAATGATATATCACTAATTTTTATTATCAATCTTTTACTCTAAGCTATTAATCTTTTTCGGAAAACTACCTTAAAGTAAACTATATCGTCTGCAGTGAATTTTACCCTTTTGGTGTAGGTAGATAAAAATATTTAAAAAAATTAAATTAGAACTGCCAATGCCAATAATACTTCCAAATTCACTAAAGAGTAACGATAGACCCCTCAAGTAATTTTTTCAACTTTCTTAACTCAAATAAGGTGTGATGTATTCATTGGTCAATAATGTAGTATTAATAATTATTTTATAAAAGTGTATCCAATGAATACATGACACCTAGGGGTGTCAAACGGGCGGGTTGGGCCGGTATTGGGCGGGTATTAAATGGGTGTTAAGTTAATGGGTACTCATTACCCATTCAATTAATGGTCTTAACTCAAATGGGTAATGGGTAGTTATGGGTACCCATGGGTACCTATAATACCCATTATACAAAAATGTAAGGCTTATTTAATAATTTATTGATAAATTTTTTAAAATTTATTTTTAATTTCATTTTAATTTTTTTAACGCGAATTTTAATTTTTGAATCTATTCTAAAATTTGAAATATTAAATTTTGTATACTTTTATATTTAATCATATGTAAATTTTTTTTTCAAACACAATCTTTAATTTTTTTATATTTATATAAACCCTTGCATGCCCCGATCCGAGGCCCGAAATTTGGCCCGGGCCGAAACTGGACCCGAGGCCCGAAACTGGGCCCGGGCCAAAACTGGACCCGAGGCCCAAAACTGGGCCCGGCCAGAAATCGGTCCAACCCTAAACCCGAGCCCTAAGCCTGAACGAATTTTGAATTAGTATTTAAGTGGGTAATTTAAAAATATTATAAAAGAATAAATGAGAGAGAAAAACGTAAAGTAATTATAGAACACGAAAAATAAATAAGAAAAAAAAATAAGTTTGAAGAAAAAAATAAAATGGACCCACTAAAATATGTGAAAAAAAATTTATAAGCCATTTCGGTGCTTGCCGTGTAGAGTTCATTTACCGCCGGAATTGCAAAGCATAATACAGCAATCATTTTTCTCTTTGAATTTTTTTTATTTTTATTTTTATAATAGTAATTAAAAAATAAATAATAACCAAAAATTGCAAAGGGTAATTTTGAATGGGTATTTTTAGTACCCATGATGGACGGGTTTTAGCGTACCCAATGGGCTACCCTAAACCCGCCCATTACATATTTAACCCAAGCCCACCTAACCCATTATTATTTTAAGTGGGTTTTATTTGGTTAATACCCAATGGATTTGGGCGGTTTTTTGGTTAGTGGGTTTTTTTGCCACCCCTAATGACACCTCACTTGAGTTAAGAAAGTTGAGAAGATTATTTGAGGAGTGTATCGTTACTCTTCACGAAATCATGAACCTCTCTGTACGATTTTAAGAAAGAAAATGAAATTGGCTCGTTGCAAAATTTTATAACAAGGGAGGTGGAATTATAAACACTAAATTATCAAAAGTGTATTAAATTACCTAGTGAATTTTGAAATTCTTAAAATCATCAATTTCATAGATAATTTTGTTGAAATCTCGAATTTTGCATGATAATTTAAACCACTCTCATTGTCCTTTATATAATTTGAACAACATTCAAAAAGAAGTTTTTCTAAAACTTGATTAATTACTCTCCTGTTCTATTTGAAGAGTTTATTTAAAAACTGTACTCCTAAACTTTTTTTAAATAAAATTTGAATGTCTCATTAATTTATCGATATTTTAAACTAATAATAAAATTATACTTTTTTCTATACAAATATTTATGAGCATTACATTTGGCATTATACTTCCAAATGGTAAAATAAATGCAATGGGATGGAATCCAATATTTTTCTTTCCAACCCATCATCACACTTCTTGCGTGACACTAATGACCAAAAGAAATCCTCCAAATTAATTTTTTAATTTCAAATTTTGTAGTTTGAAGAGGGAGATAAATGTAAATTAGTATAGAAAGGAAGAGTAGAACCAGACAAATAAAAGAGAGGCAATGTAACCGTTGGATGGTTCGCGTTCGCCAAAGTGCCAGCCAGGCTGACCATTCAACCTTTGTGCTTTGGAACCCCACCACCAATACAAAAACCAAAACCACAGGCAGACGATTATCATTAGCCCTCACATGGTCTCGCTGTCTCTTCCGGGGCCCATTCTCAAGTGTTAATATCAATGACACGACACGACACGAATTTAACGATATATGAGCCACTCTCACAAACTCGTGAGAATAAAACCCGATTTTTAACCCGATTTAATCGACCAAACAATATAGATATAACCCGATTTTTAACTCTTTAAAGATAATTTATTACAATCTTTAATGGCATACAAAAATTCAAGTTATGTAACGCGTAATAAGTTATTTGTAAACAAAAAAAAAAGACGCAATTGACACCATTTTCCTCATTGCCTATTAGCCTGGCTATTACGTTAAAGTTTACATTTCGCTTTGGCTTATAATATTAAAATGAGCATTTATTTATTAAAATAATTATTTTTAATAAAATAAAATAATCCAGCTTTAGAAATTATATAAATCGTACTGTATTATCTAATTTGGGATGATCACATTTGAAAATAATAATAATAACTTGTCTTTTGGTTCAAATAAAGGAGAAAAGGAAAAGACTGATGGTCCCCACATCCCACTCAACTGAAATCCCGGAAATACCCTTCCCTTATCCATAAATCTCTCCTCCCATTCACAGATAAAACCCAACAGCAGCCTGCAACTTTCATCCTCCATTGAAACCAACAAAGAAACCTCAGAAGCACAGAGAGAGAGAGAAAAAAAATGTCGAAGGAGTTGAGCGAAGAAGGAGTAGCTCACGGTCACAAGGACTACACGGACCCACCGCCGGCCCCGCTTTTCGACGTCGGGGAGCTCAAGAGATGGTCTTTCTACAGAGCCCTCATCGCCGAGTTCGTCGCCACCTTACTCTTCCTCTACGTCACCGTCGCCACCGTCATCGGCCACAAGAAGCTTAACGCTGCTGACCAATGCGATGGCGTTGGCATCCTCGGTATCGCCTGGGCATTCGGCGGCATGATCTTCGTCCTCGTCTACTGCACCGCCGGAATCTCAGGTAAAACTCCAAAACATTTTCACCTAGTTAACTTTTTGACATCTGTGTAAATATTACTAAATTTACGTGTGTTTGTGTGTGTAGGTGGACATATCAACCCTGCGGTGACGTTCGGGTTGTTCCTGGCGAGGAAGGTGTCGCTGATTAGGGCGGTGGCTTACATGGTGGCGCAGTCCTTGGGAGCAATCTGTGGAGTTGGTTTGGTGAAGGCCTTCATGAAGCATTTCTACAACGACTTGGGCGGAGGTGCTAACTCCGTACAGCTAGGTTACAACAAAGGGACTGCTCTGGGTGCTGAGATTATCGGAACTTTTGTCCTTGTCTACACTGTTTTCTCAGCCACTGACCCCAAGAGAAGCGCTCGCGACTCTCACGTCCCTGTAAGTAGTAGATTTATTTTCTGGAGTTTGCTTCTGAATTTTTTATTTATTTATTTTTTTTCCAGCAGAAGAGAAAACTAAAACTTTTGAACCGATATGTGGGATATATGTAGGTGTTGGCTCCACTTCCAATTGGATTTGCAGTGTTCATGGTGCACTTGGCCACAATTCCCATCACTGGAACTGGCATCAACCCAGCAAGGAGCTTTGGTGCTGCAGTTATCTACAACAAGGAGAAAATCTGGGATGACCAAGTAAGCCTTTTCTTTTTCTCGTTTTTGCAAATCTTTTGGTTTGTTTTGTTTGAGTGAGAGGTTGATTAGTTGTGAATTATTATGGCAGTGGATCTTCTGGGTTGGACCATTCGTGGGAGCAGCAGCAGCAGCAGCATATCATCAGTACATCTTGAGAGCTGCAGCCATTAAGGCCCTCGGATCTTTCCGGAGCAACCCCACAAACTAATTAAGATGCAACCGCCGTCGCCGTCGCCGCCACCATTTGATGTTCCCATCCTCTCTCAATCCTTGTGTGTGTATGTGAGAGAGGCTACTAAAAATTCAATTAATGTTTATGAACAAAAGAGACCATGCATCTGTCTTTTTTAATCTTTTAGTATTTTTATAGATAGTAGTTTCATCTCCATCTTCTTTCTTCTTGTTGTTAGCAAATTTGGATGTGTATTTATCTGTGGAATGATTAGTGAAGCTTGGCGTGGCTTGTTGGTTCATGGTTGTTAATCTTTCAATATTAGCGCAATATCTCCAACTGATCATCAAATTCATTAATATTCAATTTGAAGGCATGGTTAACTTTTTACAGACCCAAAAAAAAGATGAATCTTGACCATAGTCTCGACCTGTTTTCTGGGTTTTCTCTGACCTTGATCAACGCAAATTTTTTTTTTTAAAATAAGGGAAGTGGGCAAGTAAGAAATACGATAGCTTTTCGAAATTCGAAAAATGAAAGGGAAAAAGGAAGATGCTCTTTCTCTATGCCTCTTTTAACTTTTTCTCACTTTAGTGGTCCAGGCACATTGCAACTGCACTGTAAGTACTGTGCACCGGAGTGCAGTGGACAGTTTAACTTATTGTCCACGTGGCGTACTAAAACTGGTTCTTATGATTGGGGAGAGCTGTCCTCTCTGCGCAATGAAGAATGGGATGGGACCCACGACCACTCATCCCGGTGCTTGTCCTCGTTTTTCATTATTATTTTAGCTTATCTTCGAGATTAGATATTGCGTTATCTCTATGTTTACCTTAGCAGATCGAAGATATCATATCATGGGGTCCGAGATTATGGTTCGATGGTATGCTTTTTGAAAAGTATTTTAAAAGGTGTTTTAGATTTTAAAATTATTAAAATTATATTGAAAATATAAAAAATATTTAAAAAATATAAAAAAGTGTATTGAAATTGATAATAAATTATTATAAAATAAAAGTAAGAGTGAAAGGAGATAAAAAAAATGTTGACATACGGGCCTAGATCTTCCATATGCGCTTATCTCTGGGCCTGTTCTTTTTAAATGTTTTGAAAACGATTTTGAAAACAAGTTTTGGAAAATAGTTTTATAATGTAAAAAGTGTATTGAAAATATAAAAAGTAGATGCTGAATAGTAAAAAGTTATATTGAAAATAATAGAAATGATTAAAATATATTAAATTTACTGTTAAACCAAAACCGTTTTCAAAACGAAACAAAAAGAACCGGCCCTCTATCTTTCCATATTTACCTTAAAAGATATGATGGGTGGACAACCAATAGAGCTAAAGGCTTTAGGGGAAAAAAAGAAAAGGGGGAAAAGTGAGAAATTTTTATGGGATCCATTCACTCCGCACTATTTTGTAACGTTGTAGAGACTCTTGTTGTTGGTCATGTGATTTCTGATGGGAGAATGGACATATCACTATTCTTCTTCTTCACAATTCACCTGGGAGAGCAAGAGCAAGTGCAACGGTGAGCCTTTCGACAAGTTGATGAATCAACATCCAACCACCAAAACATGAAACTCAAGAACTATGTCCTTATGTGACCAAACCCATATTTGCAGGTTTCACATCTATACTATTTTTGTATTTCACAATCAAAACGTCTTCATTTCACTAAATTAAATGATATATCATTTTGATAGTGACAAATGATAATAGCTCTCGTATGTACGTTAGATGTGGAATACACATTCAGGGATTGTAAAGCCAAAGAAATGTCTCTTCCAGTTGGCCAGAATGTATCATTTAGATTCTATATGGCAGATAATTGAAAGAACTTCTCTCCCATTGTGCCAAAACAACAAAAAGGCAAAGGCCATTTTTTCAGATTTTTCATCTGACACAACACAATAGGATCCAAACACCAGAGGGATATCCTGCCCTTTTTCTTTTCTTATTTTCAGCTGCTTACCCTGGTCCATACCACACCACAGACTAAAATGGAATCCCTTCAACAAAAGCTGCACTACAGATCAAGAGGATGCAGCCAAATTCAAAGATTGAATGTCCCAAAAGATGACCCTTAACTCAGCTATACACTGCAGTTACTGCAATAATTCTCATTACCTCTTCAAGATATAGGGAATAGGGGTGAAGCCCCATTAAAAACTAGTGGAAACTTACCACAGCTAATGGGACTGTTTCTTTCTGTTCTCTCGTGAGGGGGAGGTAAAAGAGGACAGGGTAGCTGTTATAACCAAATAGAATTTGTTTCTGCACAACATCCAACCCCACATATAATCTCTGTTCCAGGTTAACAGCCCTGGTTAAATCTGATTTAAGCCTAGAACAGACGGGAAAGAGAAAATTTTACAGAGTTTCCGAATACAACCGAAATATCAAGCACAGGAATTTGATGACTCCCTGTTCTCACCACCGCAACATCCAACGAAACTACTACCAGATCTTTTACTTTGTTGGTTGCCTGTTTTCAGATGGCAGGCGAAATATCAAGCTCTCCGATGATGGGATTGCCACTTTAGTCGGGTAATGCAGTTCCTCTTTCGAGGTTGTTCTTGATCTCCAGAGTGTATTTGCCAAAAGCACGCTCAATCTTCTTATTGAAATGTTCATTACGGTCATTAATGGAGTCAATATCCTTCTCTTCACGGTGCCTCCTCCTCCTGCTAAATGTATTGCGTTTTTCATCTCTGTCGTGAAGCTCCTTCACCATTTTGTCAACCCTATCCTCTGGAATTTTGGGTGCCTGTCAAGTTAAAAGCATGTGATCAATACAGCTAAAAATAAAAAAAGAAGTGCAAAACATGTCGAATTCTCAGTAAATTGTAAATAAGACGGAGTGACAGGAGAAAAGGGAAAAGAAATAAAAGAGCTTACTTTTCCATATTGGAGACTTGAAGCATCTCGATAAAACTCTGGATCGGCTTCTTTCATTTTGCTGTATTCGTCAAGATCAACCTCAACATTCTTTGTCCGTTTCTTGTATGCGTTATACAATGTTTTCTGATTAAAAACTGTGAAAAAAAAGGATGAAGAAAAGCATTCAATTTTCGATTGCGCATAAAAAGAATTTCAAACTCTATCCACCATGTATTGTACAGGAATACACTGAAACTAATACTTAAAGCATTTGGAAATAATAATAGCTACAAATCCAGAAGCAGGCTAAACTAGGCAAGGGGAAAAAAGAAGTAAAAAAAAAATAAAAAAATCTTTATCTTCAGGACAACATGAAACCACTTGATAGAACCCCACTTAATGTACACAGTACGAGAATACATAGAGCAATGATCTTACCATCCCAACCACCTGGAGCAGGGTCCTTTTCCCACTTCTTATATTTTGATTCTGCCATCTCTTGTGTGTCTAGCATGAATGCTTTGCTCATTTCCAATCCATTGGCATCTAGAAGTCTACCAATTTTCTTCTTTCTTTCCTCAAGCCATTTTTGCTTGGAAATGCCTCTAGATTCTTGTGGAGGTTCCATTCCTTTCTTTTCTGCCACCATTGCAGTTTGATTTGCTTTTTTGGCCTCATTCTGCATTGAAGAAAAGGCATGTCAGAACATCTCAAAAAGATAGATAATATAATTTTGATTCCAGAGACACTAAAGAAGTTGTAGTCAACATCTACAAAAATCATTTTGAGGTTAACCATTTTAAGCTTCAGCTCAAACAATTTTTTCTTTCTCCCTGTAAGATTTGATGCATCCGCTTCCTCCTTTTCATCAACAACGGTATTCCCCTCCATAGTGGAATCATTGTTGGCTGCCCCTTGTTCATCACGAAAATCTTCATCCTCACCAGATTTCGAAACTGAATTCTGCTGATCACCAACATCATGGGCTTCTACTAGTTCTGGCACAATTCACAAGAAAAATTCAATATTCATATTTGTTTTAAAGAAAATAAATGTAGCACTTAATAAAAAAACTTTTTGCAAGAGGAAGCTACTCAATAACACAAGCCTAGATTTGATGCACCATACAACTTTCATACATAAAATCCAAACAAACTTTTACCGTTTTCAGATGACTATAACAGCTTTCAATTTTCCAATCTGTTACAACAATTAGCAATATATTCCCCCTCCCTGCCTCAGCTTTTCTGGGTAGGGGAAACCCAAGTATCTATTAGTTCTATAAGGCCTTCAAATCCTAAACAGCTAATACCTAGTAGTAATCCAGATTCTAAAAGCAGGGAATGGAACACAAAAGATACTCGAACAGGCAACCTTAGGGTAAATGAGCATGAGCACCTGTTTATCAGAATTTTCATTGTGAAAGGAGCATAAGTGGCCAATGAAGAACTCAAACAACTTTATATGTCAGTGAATTAAAAACAACTGAAAGGTATCATGAGCAAAGACCCTTTTGGGGAACTAGAACTTTGTTGTAATGATGCTTAGAATACATCTGACCGCTTGATGGATATAAAACAAGCTGAAAATGAGCAATGGTCCTCAAGCGGGAGCTAGAACTGAGTTGTGGTCATACCCTCTCTAAATCAAACCCTACAACAATATAAATACTAAAGGATGACAGACTTCAAATGTGAAGACTAAGATTAGGTCGTATGCAATATTAGTATCAAACTACCAACAATTAGAATAACCAGAGAGGTTCTGCAAGCAATGTCTTTGTGTTTTCGGTCACAATAAGGTAAAATCAAAGACGATATGAAGTTGGATTCAAACTTGAGCACCTATAACCAACCAAACCTACCAACCTGTAGGATTGCTCATCTCAGTCCTCACCTGAGCCTCCTCCATTCCGTCAATCTTCCTATATGACAACATGATCAAACACAGAAACGTTCATATCAGTTATAATTCAAAATACCCCAAAGTTAACATGCCCAAATATCAGCAAGCAACTCAATTAAAAATCTAAAAATTGACCATGATATTATCCCACTGGATTTATATTAAAAACCCATGACATTAATACTTACATTTTACAAAAAACAGAAGTAAATTTTAACTAATCGTCAAGAACGAATTTTTCAAGAAAACCAATAACAATTAGAAGCAGAGAAAGCATCGACCTTCAACCTTAATCACTATAAGGGTTCAAATTAATCACAAAGATCAACCAAAAGCACTAAATGAACACGAATTTTCACCTTTACAGGAGCTTCTGGTTCTCGTCGGTTTGCCCTAATTGGATTGCAGGAGAGAATGGCTTCGATACCGTTTCCGAGGAAGTTTGAGGAATTGAACCGACGACCCGCTTCGTTCAATGGCAAGTGTGGAAGAATAGACGGCCCGATTCGTTTAACGGCAAGTATGAAAGAATAAGAACGGCCCGATTTATCCGGAGCCCCGAAGGTATCTTTGTCAAATTAGTAAATCACTCCCTATTTCAAATCAAAATAGTAAATCACTCCCCAAAATTCTATTAAAACCCAATCCAAAAAATACATATAAAGTTTAGAATATTTGTTTGTAAATAATATATAAAATCTATAGAATTTTTTTATTAAAAAACACAAATTCTTGGTTAAGTTCTTAGGATCTTTCTAATACTCCATATATTATACTACTGTAAACCATTAGCAAAGACCTGCTATCATTATCTATTAAGTTATTTCTTCTTACTATTTTATTCATCTTTACATCTGTTTCGAGTTGTACTTCGTGATTACTAAACAATTATATCATCCGACTCTTTTAACGAACGGTCTTTCTACATAAAACTAATGTGGTACAGTAGCAAATGTCATGGGAAGAGTACCAAACTAACTACTAAGTTCATGCATTAGCTGATGTTTACCTACCAATCTAAAAGCAGCCAATGCATTGTTCTCTCCTCAAGTGTATATAATATTGCTGTTGCTTTCATTGGTTTTCCTCTCCAATCCTAAGCACAATGGATTTGTGGTTATGTGGTTTATGCTTCATATCTGTTTCTTGTGCTCTTCTTCTTTTGTCTTCCTTTTTTTGTTCAGTTAAAAGAGGTTAAACCAAAGGCAACGTTTTTGGGCAGGTTTCTGTCAAACTGAAGCCATTTAAAGCCCCCACTTCTCTTTTTGGATTCAAAATCAAGAACCAGAAAGCAATCAACCAAATTTCGAAGCAGCTATGGGAATAATTAATTAAACATCATCTTAGCTCAAACACAATGTAATAATGCATTTCTTGAATTCTTGCTACTTATATGTAATATTCCCTCCGTTCTATGACTAATAAACAGTTGGACTTTTCTAATGAAACGAATGAGCTAGTAATAATACAATGAGGAAAATGAACATTGGTGTCGTCCCTCCTTGAGATGTGCAACTACTTCCGTTTGGCAGAATTGAAGAATCAGTTCCTCCGTTTGAAGATCCTGATGTGTTATTGCCGGTTGACAATACGTTGATTCCGAATCGCATCCCGCCGCGACAGTGGTCCTCGACGTCGCAAATGAACCAGAATTTGTTGGCTTCAGTGAGTTGAATGTGATCATTTCCACTCTGATATGAGGCCACAACTCCTCCGTTGCTTGAATTGCAGGATCTGAATGTGTCTTCTGTCACTTGATACACATTGTGTGTCCCTTTTGTGTATTGGAAAACTATAAAACAGAGAAAAAACAGAGTCAAGAAAATTTCCAAGAAATAGATTCGTAGATCTCAAGGAATTTTGCAGATACATACAAAGTTGAAGGATTACAATTTACAAACCTAGAATATCATCAACCCTGAAAGTGTATTTGGTGGACCAAGAAAGGTAGTTGACTCCAGTTCTCCATTGATCTTCATCTCCAACTGTGTAAGTTTCACTTGTGGCAGAGTGGAGAAGCAAAAGACAAACTGAGGCAACAACATTCAAGAAGCTAATAATTAGTCTTTGCATATCTCCTTCAAGACAAGAATGAGAACAACACTAAACTTTGCAAACTCAATGTCGTATTTGTATGCTGTTCTTTGACAATTTCTAGGAGGACGGCCGACTTATGAGTTACTCCCTCCGTCCCACTCAAAGAGTCCACTTTCAAATGTGTACAACTTATTATGGGTTATGATGTACAATACCTAAAATAAGTAATTTATCACCATATTTTTCACTTATGTCCTTACTTTAAAAGTAATGATTAATTATGCACCACACATTGTTATATTAGTAAGGGTATGTAGTGTAAACAAATTCAAAGTAGACTCTTTAAATGGGACAAAAATATTTTTTGAAAGTGGACTCTTTGAGTGGGACGGAGGGAGTATGATTTATGAGGTGGGACTTGGTGGTCATCGTAGACATAGTGTTTGTTTTGTACATTCCCACTTGCAAATTTTATGAGTAACAATTTCTAACGTGATACGAAAATATGACACAAACATGATACGATATAAATATGTTAATGTTGAATTTTCGCTAGTTTAACTGTTAAATGAGTCGACACGACGGGTAAAGTTAAAGATTAAAAATATTACACATGAATCCGCCAACCCGAATATTACGTGTATTGTAAGAATAGAAAAACGAGTTTTTTTTTTTTTTTCTTCCCACTTTAACCAAGTTTTAAGCATTGTAAGAAACAATTGGGCTGGCAATTGTACAAATTTGAGCCCACTGGGCTAGATGAAACCGAATGACCCAAATTTGAGAAGCCCAATAACAGAATAAACTAGCTTTCCCCTGGCCCAAGCAAGAAAAGCAATTTCCCCCCTCAAGAATTGGCAGCCATAGTCAAACTCTTGACGAAGTTTTGGTGTCTTGTCCAAAGGGAAAAACCCTCGAGAAAGAACAAGAACCCTGGTCACTGGCCTCATAAAAAAGGTAGCTTTAACATATATACATATATATTGTAGAGAGAAATTGAAAATGTCGGGTGGAAGATTTAAGGAGCTGTTGAAGAAGTATGGAAAGGTAGCACTCGGGGTTCACTTTTCCGTATCGGCGGCGTCAATCACCGGGCTCTACGTCGCCGTGAAAAGCAACGTCGACGTGCAGTCCGTATTTGAGCGGTTCGGCATCCCCGGGGTGTCCTCCAAAGAAGCTAAAGAAGGAAGTGAAGCCTCTGCTTCCGCCTCCGCCGCCGGAGACAATATCGCGTTTCCGGACCTGGAAATTATTCCCGACGAGGGCGGACCTGTGGAGGTGAGGAAAAGGAATCGGACAGCTGACTTGGCGTCATCCAGTGGTGGTGCGTTGGCTCTGGCGTTGCTGCTTAACAAGGCTCTTTTTCCGGTAAGGGTACCGATAACCCTTGCTCTTACCCCTCCGGTGGCACGTTTTCTCAGGGCCAGACAGATTATTAAGAATGGCTTATGAATGAATATCTCTATAGCTGAATTGTAATTTATTTATTTTTCTTTAGTCTTGGGCTTACTGATAAATACACTCTTTTAACGGAGAAAGATGAAATTTTGTGGTTTAAATGTAAGAGTTCTACATTGTATTAAGATTTGGGGATTTTGTTATTCAGAGCAATAATGGCTTCATCTAATTTAGCTCATCTGAACTGAACTCTTAATGGCAAATATGAGCTTGGCCTCGATATTTTTAACTTCCTTCTTTTTTGAATGATTGGTGGTTTTTAGTGTCTGAATTCATCTGCAAAAGTCTGATGATAATCGAGATCGGTTGATCCCTTGTGTTGAGAGCTTCTGCTTTAGAATAGTTTCAACAAAAACAAAAAGAAGAAATTGGAAAAACACCATTGCAATCTGGAGTTTACAGCTACGAGTTTCTTTCATGGCAATGTGCGATGAAGAAGATTGTGTACGGTTTTGTAAGGTTATAGGGTTCTGTAATAGCGAGGTGAACATTGGTGTTATCATTGAAAATTATGGTTTTAGGGGGTGTAATTGCCATTGTAACAGTTCTTCACTTAGGAGATTGGAATCTTTTCTATTGCACTCGTAAATAGACTCGTAAGTGAACAGTGTATCACTAGACTCGACTCTAATAGTGGAACGAAACTTAGTATCAGATTTTATTTCATCAGGATTCAGGCACGACAAACCAAAAAAATAAAACAATAGTAACACAGACCTCAGAAATCCAATTTCTCAACAATCAATTGCAAAATGAAGACAATATCTCCCTCCCGCATAGTGTTTCCTCGAAATAGGAGTGCAAAACTGGATAAGTTCCGTAAACTCTTAAGTGTATCAATATGTTAGTTTGTGTAATTGTACAATTGACGTGGAGCAACAGTAGTCCTGAATTTCTACTCCACAGGACTGATCTATCAGGCTTTGCCAATATTGAAGTTAGACAATGTATCTAAATCTTTCATACAATGGATGACAACATTTGAAGTAGTCTCAAAGACTCTCAACATCGTTCCAACGAAAGCATTTGCTGACCTTGATGGACTCGAGGATGATATGCCTGGCGTGGATCTGCCGTACTGCCTCTACGATGAATTCTGCAAATGCTTGAACTCCTGACAGTCTGCCCCGACTTCACTCAAGGATGAGTAAAGTTTCGTCACAAGCTTAGCCAGCATCAATTTAAAGCCGATCGAATTTAATTTAGCATCACAGCTACTGCTAACTGAGGCATCCTTTGCAAGCGAACCGATAAGGTATCCTTTCGTATAAGCATCACAGGCCTTGAGAATGTAATAACCGCGCTTCCTAAAGTGCTCTAGCACAAGCTCTTCAAAGTCCTGGAACAAGTTATTTATAGCATTTCAAATACACACTAGGAAATCAAAGTGTAATGCTCAGAAAGAAGCGATAAATAAGCAACGTATGAATCACGGAATGGGGGATGGGAAGCTATCAAGCCATCAAAATATGATGACATTGAACCAAAACCAGTGTGGATGCTCCCTAGGATTTACTAGTTCTCCTGAACCACAAATGTGGAAACTTTACTCTTAACTTTGAATTTCTTTCACCATTAAAATACAAATAAGGTAATCTTTTAAATTTTGAATACTCACCCAAAAACCTAAGGCTATAGTCCACCAAAAAGAAAATAAATTTTTCTTTTTTTGTTTGAAAAGAAAGAAAGTATTTGTTAACTTCTTACTTTTTCACCTTTTCATCATAGTCTACCAGTTTTCATGAGATTTCAATAGTCACCCAGAATCTAAGGTTATAGCCCAAAATTCTTAAAAAAAACATGAAGGACAAGCTGCAATATCCTTAGTGAGTCTAAAGCATTAGCCAAACATACCAACAAAAATCACCAAGTCATCATCAACAGCGAAATCTATTACCAGCCACCAAACAGAGAACCATAGAAACTATATACTTTAGCAGTTCCAGTCATCTTATTACAAGACAGCCACTCTACACAAAAGCAATGGTAAAACAAGAAGTTGAGATATATGATGTTATCACCTTGGGAGGCTTCCGAATGAGATACATCATTGTCTTGCAGTTCAGTAAGAATGTATTCTCATTGTAAGACAAAGAATTTTTCTCTCCTTCAGCTGTTCCAATTTGTTTGTCATACCCGGCCTCATTGAAATATGGTTTCGAATTTAGCACGAGCCCTTGAAGCGAAACAAGGACTTGAAGAATACTTGATGATGAAGAATCCCACACTTCATTTCCTCTGCCTGTCCAGGTATTTAAGAGGCTCAGGCAAACTTTGCCTTCCTCGTAGAGATTTGGATTTATTCGCCAACCTCCAGAATGATAATAAGCAGACTGCAATGCCAAAGAAACAACCAGAAGCAATGAGGAAAAGAAATTCTCTAAAGAGGGTAGTATACAAGCCGTTACAAAACAGTAAGGAACCCAATATCAGTCCATCTAGTTAACAGATGTTCTATCAATATTCTCACCGGTGGGACATCAGGATACTCTGGTGGGAGGTGAAAGTCAAAGAAGAAAAGCCCATCTTGGTAAGGCGTACCGTATGCTCCAACTATTACTGCCCTCAATAGATCCATCCGGTCCTCATACACTCGTACATATATTCCATCTACAAGATTTTTTGGAAAATGTATCAACAAAATCTGTTTGAAATGTATCCCCAATATAATATGAAATTCAAACTGTGTAACAATATTTAGAAGAACTTTTATTCAAACAAACCAGGTAGGTTATTTTGCAGGATACTCCAATCTTGTTGAACCTTCCTCAACCACTTTTTACCGGCGTTATTCTGAAAGCAAGAATTGTAAAGCACAAACTTCAAAAAACACACTAAAGTTGTTACTGTTTCTGTCAGTTCATACGGTTTAAAAATCATCCATCAGGAAGTAGTGGTTTTGCAATCTAAATAGATCTGAATTTTTCAACAAAATGAAATGGAAATCATACCAAGCGACAAGGATGACTAGTACACATTTACTCTGTTTGACATTCCAAATTGATCAACAATCATAGAATCATGACAATGCACAGATGACCTACCTGCTTATTTGCACTAAGGAAATAATGATCATACGGGTCTTTACTGATATCAAATCTTTTGAAACCTGACGTCTCATTATCCAACTGTGCTGAATTTGCATCTGCGTTTAAGTTACAAAGAGTTACAGCCACATCCAACAGCTCTGCTGACTCATTGCCATCTTGTTGCGCATTCGTGACTTTATTGCTCAAACTACCAACGCTATCATCACCATTAGGTCTCTTGGACTCAGTATCCGAATCTCTTTTCACAGCAAAATCCCAAGGCTGAAAGTCACCTTCACTTCTGGAATCTGGATCCGTGTGTTTTCTCCCCCTGGAAAATATACCGGAGGCCAATCTGGTCACAAACCCAAGTGCAGCTAGGGGAATAGCAAGAGCCCCATACCTTCCAGAGTTTTCAGAGCCATCTTCATTCTCAAGGCTGATGTCAGTGGCACTTTGTTTCCAAATATCCTAAAAACCAACATAACCTTTTATTCACAACATTAATATATCCACATAAAAGAAATAAACAGAGAGAAAACTTGCTCATGATCCTTCAGTGACATCAAATCAAGCTTAATGTGCACATCCATTTCATCATCTTGATACAATTGACTCAAACAAAAGAAACTGGTAACAACAGATTTTGTTATGGTCACCGAGAGGATAACCAAACCACGCATTATACAACAACAATAAACTGAGTCTTTATCCCACTATATGGGATCGGTTATATGGATTATATATCGACATCGTGTAAAGTTATTTTATTCATATTTGAATAGAACATGTCATTTCTTCTAGTTGTTTTCCAATTACTTTAAGGTCTTTCCCATCCGCTTCCCCTTCCCCTTCCCCTTTTAATACAGCCAATGCCTCTCTATTTTCCATCCGTTGTACTGGGGCATCTTGTTTTCCATACAATGGGTATCCAAACAATACCACCAAGCAACTCTTATTAACTGAATGAAGTGATTTTAAAGTTCACAGACATATTTTGCTAGTTCTTGGTATCATACTTTAAGAATATGAAACATAATCTGATCCACTACCAACCCAGGTATACAATGTACAATTTGTGGCTGTCATTAAACAGAATACTAACTGTTATATTTGAGTTTTTGTGGTTGCCGATTCCAAAATTTCTAAATATGTTAGCCACAAATGCCAGCAGCATAAGCACAAATATCATGTAGAAGCAAAATTTAGGCTGGCTAGATAAAGATAATTTTTGAAAGAATAATGAATCTGAATAATTATAAACCGCCACACAAAAACATTTTCCAACTAAATATTTTCATGAATGTATTAAAAAATTAATATAAAGTTCCAGTTAGTATGAACCTCTGTGGCACTCTCAAGAGTTTCCATCTCATTATCTTCAACTGTTTCCCAACTGGCGGCATCGTCACTAATTTCACTTCCACCTCCCATTGATTCATCATCATCACGGCCAACAACGTAAATTGCCTGGGGACCAACCTAATATAGCAGATAAATAGAGTCAACCAAGCATACTTGTGCCCCAAAATTTGAAGTAACTTGACCTAGGTATAAACATATCAGAATTCCACAAAATAAAACATAAATGAGATCGTGATTTAGTAAAGCAGAGTCACATGGAAAGGAAACCTAGAAAAGTCTTTGCTGCAGAAGTGAACAAACAATGATGAAAGTCCACCTTTTTAAGCACGCAAGTCTGTCTTAAGGTTTTGGAGAGGCATGTAATTTAAGAAATAAATATCTAAGGTTTGAAGCCCTCTGTGAAGAAGAAAAGGCACTAAACGTAATCACTATTATAGAAGAAAAATTACCATCGATACCATTCCATCAGCCCATGTAACCTCAATATCACCATCTCTGAGGCCAGTAATATTCCCAACCCAAGACAGATCTGAGAATTCAGTACAAGCATCATCAGTCAGCGCAGCCTCAGCAGTCTCACAACCAGTTTGCTTTTCTACATCTTGCTTAAGCTCACTGATACCCTGTGGCAGTTCAGGTTCTTCTGCGGAGGATGAAATTTCGGTTGAAACAGTGACAGGAGATAATCGAACAACAACATCTCCGTAGCAATAATCATAGTCGGGATGGCCCTCCAACTCATATACACTCACTAATTCTTCCTTATCAAACTCTCTAGGATCCTCAGCTCTCGTAACTTGCCTTAACCACCTGACCTGAGCTGTCTTCTCTTTTGCATTAACATTTTTAACCACCCCTACACGGCTATATCCACCAGCATCGTCAACATCATCGGCAGCCTTCTCAATTACATACTGTTCAGCAACGAATTCATGATCACCTGGGCTCTCTATAGGAATCAAATTCGTTGAATTCATACCATGTCCTATTGTTCCATCCTGCCAAACTACATCAGCTGTAGTCCTTGTATTGACAATCAGAAGGGCTCTTTCAAAATTTTCCTCTTTCTTCTTAGCTTTTTTGTCCCTCCTGACCACAACTTTCCGAATCTTTTTACGATGAAGGGGCCAAGATTCAATAACTGACTCCTTTGAGACAGACAATGAACTAGTGCATGAACTAGATTCTGCAGGGACTTTATGTTCCCCACTTTCACCAGTTGAATCCAATGAATCCTCTGCATCAATTTCTTGTGATTCGCTATTTTCATTTGATTCCTCTGGATTGACAATTTCTGAACTTTCTGTTCCTGTTTGAACAGATTCGGATTCTTCTTTTGCAGAATCACTGAGTTCCGACTTTAACAGTCCCTTGTCCAGTGGAATGCAGGCTGATAACACAGATGAAGGAAGAAGGCACCAATCACCCAATTGCCAGTTTGCATGTGAAAAACAAGACAACAGTTTCAAATTTTTGGGGCCCTGCTCTTCAGCAGGAGTTGTGGAAGAGTCAGGCCCATAACCAGCAGATGCAATCCAGTATATGAATACAGAACCCACTGTAACCTTAGTCACTGTACCTTCTAGACGGTTAGCTTTCCATAAGCCAGAAAGCCACCTTGAATTCTTAAAAACTGATGAAGAGGTTGCTCTCACGCGTTGACCAGGATAGAAAGGAAAGTGCCCATCTTCAAGAATATTCTTACCAACAGGTTTAAGACGCAAAGGATCAGCCTTCATAACTTTACATACGGATCCATCATCAAAGAGAACCGTGACATTATCCAAAACATCATCAATTCTACCTAGCCAGGGACCAAGGACTACATAATCGCCAACAGCAAAATCCCTTACACGTGTCAAGTCCTTGGCATTGATATCTTCAATAATGTAGCCATCACGAGTTAATAGATCAACAGAAATATTGACATCAACCACAACACCCACTTGACCTGTTGGGTCTGAAGCAGAGGCAACATAATCCCCATGCAGATATCCCCTATCCAAGACTTTAACATCATTAATACGTTCAGTAGTCTCGGACTCATCTATCCAGAGGATCCTAACTTGGTCAGCTGGAAGATGATGACTCCTGTGACCGTCAGCATCAGAGGTCCCATCAACCTTTTCATCATTATCAACTTGAGCTGCATCATCACCAACCTCCTCCTCATCATCTTCCTCTTCATTATCATTATCATCATCATCCTCATCCTCGTCATCATCAGTTAAGCTTCCATCCGAATCAGAGTCACCAGCAACTTCAGCAACAATTCCTATCTTACCATTTATGTTGCTTTTTACAACATCTTGTCTGTACACATATGACACATTCTGTAAGTTCCTAACAATCTCTCCAGGTTTAGTTTCTGCAATCAGTTCTTGGTTACAAGTAAGTTCAGTTGCAGGTGAATCATCCTGTGTCGCAGAAATATCGTGGGAAGTATCAACAGACTTCCCAGTTTCCATCTAATAAACACATAAGAGAACTTGAGGAAATCATTCCAAGAAATAAAAAGGATGAAAGAAGAACCATGTCATCAACTCAATTGTAGAATAGCTGAATACAATATCTTTGGACAAATAAAACTTCATTCTACTAGCAGAATGCACAGTAATAAAGCGTATGACTAGTGAAGACACCAAGTAAAATTTCAAATCTGCTATTTTAACCAATATACAGTGAAAACACAAGTCTTGTTGAAGAAGCCTATATCGCCAAGCCAAGTAAAACTTGAAGAACAAACCAATTTCAGGTAAAACACTCATCAAGATTTCCATTTCAGCTCAACTTCAATAGGCTGCCTCCTACACAAGTCAATATCAAATCCATCTGGATAATTAACACGCTTCTCCCTCACTAAGAGACAACAAGAATTTCAATGCAAACAGCCCAATGCCACAATAATCCAACATTGTCATCAAGCTCGAATTTTGCTCGAGGAACACCATGTAGAGTGCCCTAAATGCAAGGAAAATGGAAAATACAACAGCCCTACATGCTCCCAAAATTCACCATAATTTTATATCCCAGCTGAATTCAATCTACAAATTTAAAACCTATTCAACCACACTCGCCCCATAATTAATTTAAAAGGCAAATAGATAATGACGAAAAACAAGAGCTGAAAATTTTAACAATAAAATTCCCGGCACACAAATAAACCAAGCTAGAACCCAATAAGAATAATAAATAAATAAACACCGCCTTCCCCTCTGGATATTCGCACCTATCGACGCCGGAGAGAAGGCAGCCTAGGAAAATAAATAAATGAATGAACAAACAAGAATACCTCTCTGATAATCGGGAAGCGACGCCGGCTCAAAGACCATCAACGAACGGCTGGCGTCGCCGTTTTCAGCTGAAAGTGGGGTGAAAAAAAATAATTTGAAGGAATAATGCTTGACTTCAATCGTCGTCTGCTTCAGCTTCTTCTTCTCCAATCCGACAACTTTCTTTCCGATTGGTATTTATTTGTTAGGATTGAACATAGAAAGACAAAAGCCCATTGCCAGCGGCGAAACAAAAAGAGAGAGAGAGAAAGAGAGACCGGAGTTTAAACTTAAAGGAGAAAGGCACGAAGAAACCAGGCGTGCGATGAGGGTCATTCTTGTCATTTACGTGCCGTACAAGTGTTCTTCAAATTTTATTTTATTTTTTCATTTCCTTTACCAAAAATTACATTTTTCTTGATAAAAAAAAGAAAATGGAAACTCAATTTTATTTTTCTTTAATTAAAAGAATCTAGTGAAAAAAAAACCAAGAATATCCTACGAGTAAAGCAATAGATAAACAAAAGGAGGGAATGATAGCAATTTTGTTTACTAGTTTTGGCAAACAAATTATGTACAAGTGGGGAAAAAAAAAAAAACAAACTTCTTTTAAATTAAATTAGGTAATTATACGTAGTGAAAATTCAGAATAAATTATCATGATGATTGGCGTGATAACTGTACAAGATTTTTAAATTCAACTCGTCAAATAACTTTATCATATGATATCATATCAATCAGTTATATTTTTACTAAATATTTTCACTTTTAAAATTTATTTTATACATAAAACAATATATTTTGATCATACATAAAATATAATTAGTATAGTTGGTTTTATATTACAATAAATGTTTAGTTTATTTTTATCATAGATAAATATAAACCAAAATACAATATACATGCCTGTTGAAAAATACCCTCCTCGCTAGTGGTAAAAAAAAAATAATAATAATAATACGGAGTAGTAAATAGTAACAACAATAAAAGAGCAAAATTAAGGGGGCGGTCGAGGCAGCTAGAGGTGTTCCGAATTGGGCACAGCAAATCGGAGAAGATGATCGTCTGCGTCGCCGTCGTTGGCCACCAGGTATACCCATCTTCACCTTTTCTCTATCGTTGCAGAAGTATTTAGGGAAAAGTTCAAAAATCCCATATTTCTTCGACTGAGATTTCTTCTTGTGTTTGCTGGGACAAGAACAATCCTTTGTACATACAGAGTTTTACAGAAGCGGATGATGCCCTCAAGCTTCACCACATCGTTCATTGTTCCCTTGACGTCGTCGATGAAAGAGGTTATTATTATTTTATTTTTTAGTAATCCAACTTGAGAGATCTGTTCGAATTTTCCATTTTTTGTGATCCGAAATCGAGAGAGAATGTTCTTTTATTCACGCGGAAAGGAATTCCTCAGTGCCTTTCTTTCTTCTTTTTTTTTTCTTACTGATCAGCATGGAAATGGGATAAGTGTTTTGAGTTTCCCTCTGCTCGGAAATTATTTGAATCCATGCGCTAACAATTCCAGATGGACTTTGCAATTTACTCATTTTGCTTATCTTTTCATTATTTTCGTTTTTTTTTTTTCATTTTACTCAACAAGGTGAGTTTAGTGCTCGAGAAATGCTAGTTTTTTCATAACAGGAGTCTCATTCAACAGGAACATATGATTCCACTCCTATTGTGATAGATAGTATGCATTTTAATCATTCAATGATTGGTACATTTGGCTCATGAACTAGAGGATTTATTAATTGTACATTTGGCTCATTAATTGTGCAATGATACTGATTGTTGTGGTTCATTTACAACAAATCTCATTAGTTGCCTCATACAGTGATTAATTTGAGGGTGTGTATAAAAAAGGTGATCAACTCGTGCAAAATAAACCAGGTTGTGAGAGTCCTCTCCTCTTTTGGTACGGAGGGTTGGAGATTTGAGAGGAATAGTTTCATGGGAACTGTAGTATGCATTACCTAAAGAAATGTATTTTCCTGGAGTCTGGGTAGAGGGATCAGTTAAAAAGAGTCGAAGGATCTCCATTTCAAGATGGGGCGCTGAGTTTTGTTCTCTTACATTTTACTGAATTTGTTATGTATATTTTGGATTAATTTGAAACATGTCTGCTTCCTTCTCTTGTCATAGTTGTCCTTTTAAATATAAAGCAAAAGTTATAATTCTCATACTATTCTTTTCCAGTGAACAATCCAAAGAAGTCTGGCCCAACTCTGAATGAAACATTTCTTGGTATGCTATATCCCACAGAAAATTATAAAGTGTAAGTATGTTTGTTCGTTTTGTTGCTAATAAATTTGCAGATGGGAGTTGTGGTTGGCGAAATGGAAAAATTGGATGCACATGGATATTTATTTAGCTGTTCTTAATTGTTTTCTTGAACTATTCAGTAGTTTAGCTTGGTACTGGTTTATATATCTGTTGCGTGCTTTTTGCAGGTATGGTTATTTGACTAATACTAAAGTGAAGTTTATATTGGTAACAACTGATCTGGATGTTCGAGATGCAGACGTGAGAAATGTAAGCAACTATACTCATTTTAACTTCTTTATAGCTTCACCAAATGATTCACTGCTCTGCTGGGGAAAATTTTTATCTGTACCATGCTGAGTATGAAGGATTGTGAAGAGCTCTGGTAGCACTTTTCCTTTCTCTGGATGCATTGGTTATAAGGGGTTTTAGGGGGTGATGAGCATTGAGACTGACTTTTGGCCGTTTGCTTTCGTGTTGTAAACTTGCAGTTTTTCAGGAGATTCCATGCTGCATATGTTGATGCAGTATCAAACCCATTCCATGTTCCTGGGAAGAAGATTACCTCTAGGATTTTTGCAGAAAGAGTCAGCAATATTGTCAAGTCTTTTGGATTGAGTTCAACTGGATGATAATTCTGAAGTTTGAAGTTAGCCGCAATACTGGATTTTTCTTCATCTGCTTTTGTGTTCCTTTGGCCTGTGTACTAGACTGTGTTTAGTTTATAGCTAATTTGCTAGTTTCAAGAAAACACGATAGGGATATTTGCTAAGAATTTACCGGCTACTTTTGAAGCCACAGAAGGCATCGAGCACCGTTCTTCTGTTTTCATTTTCCCTGCCGGGAACTTCATTGTGTTACAAGGCAAGCATGTGCTGGCAATGTAAATTTGTGCTTTCCCATTTTCTTCTATTGTTGTGTTTGATTGAGAATCTTGTTTTAGGTTCCTAAACTCTTAAGCATGTTATTGATTTGCAGAGATAATATCCTTAATACGGTATCTGAAAAATGAGGATCAGACAAACGCTTGTCCTAAACCAAATAAGGTACTGCAGAACTAGGGCCAAAGAAGAACACAAACAATCAATGCAAATTAAGGATGATCTGTTGAGTTGAGAGTACTTCATCAAAGGAGGTTTCCGCAAGAACCTTCTTTCACAGAAAAAATATCAAGGTGAAAACTATTCCAAGACAGTAGTAATGATGCTATGGAAGACAAAGGAATATTTAGATGACATTCCAAAACAAATACAATAAAGCATCCTCGGTGTCGGTGATACTGTTAACCATAGTTTTCGATCAGAACTCGTCATCATCTTCTTCGGCTATATGCTTAGCAAGCTCTTGCTCCTGCTGTTGTCTTTCTCTCCTCTTCTCCGCGCTTTCTTTCTCCTTGTGGGAATTTGGTGGATAGCGTAGAGCACGCACTGCCTCATTATGCATGTTAAGACAGAAAGCGATCCTTGAGTTAAAAGCCATTTGTGGCTCATTGGTGGAGTAAACATCACCCGTCTCCTTTGAAACCATCCACCCATTACCATGATCTAAAGTGGCATCAATGGCACCATCTCGAATAGCTTTAGCCACAATGCTCTCAGCATCAGCAACAGGGTTTGGTGAATCTAGTCGCAGCTTTTTTGCAACATCAGCCAGTGAGATTCTAGAATATGAGATACTAATGTTGCGCAGCCCAGTCCTAATGACATTATGGCGAAGCCTAACAATCAAATTGTTTGTCCGGTCTGAACTGAATGTGCTGGAAAACTTCTCAGCAACTGTCCGAAACAATTCCAAGTCTCCAATTCGGACAGCCTGGATAAATTAAGCAAAAGAAGGGGCGGGAAAAAAATCAGAAGTTAGCATCAGTGCAGACGAGTAACATCTTTATACTAGACTCTAGCCAAAATGGACAAATGAAATTCAAAATGTGAGAAACCCGAAACTCACATTTGTAAGTTCAAAGTATGGTCTCAATGCCTTTTCCATCCCTTTCTGCATGAAAACAGTCCTCTCAGGTATCTCTCCAAGCAGTAAACGAACTATCACAGCCCATTTAGTGCATTGAATTCGGAAACCAAGAGCAGCAACAGGTGCTTTTCTCGCAGCTTGCAAAAGTGACTCTTTGGCATCAGTGTATTCCAACTGAATAGTCCTGATCTTTCCAAGGTAGAATAGGTATCGGCAAAACTACAAAACAGGAATTATCAGGATCGGGAAAGGTGATTGAAGAGAGTCAACATCAATGCAAGGCAAATGCAAACACTTAACATCCACAATTAGCTATCTGCCTTTAACACAATGATCTCCAGTCAATTAGAGGTAACCTTTACCATAGATCTTTTGACTAGGCAAAACAATTTTGATTTCCATTTTCATCCAACCATAGTAATCACTAAGCAAATGGAAAGAGATGCACTATTAGTACTGAACAAAACTTAACAGCTAATACCTGCTGATTTGAATGAGCTTCAAAACGTGGTGCCTTAGACCTCAGTTTCTCCGCTTGGTCGTACAAGTTGTAATGCAGGTAATTTCGGAGCAAGAGATTAAGGAGCGTTTCCTGCATCAACAAATCTGTTGAAGGTACTGCTGAGATAATGAACTAACTGGAGCTTTAAATAGATACAAACCTGACCCAATTCATCATGGCGAAGTGTTGCAATCCTATGTAGAGCAAGCAGATTTCTGGAAAATAAAGTCTCATATCAGGAAAGTATTATAAAGGAATCCTTAATAGTGCTCCCAGCAACCATTTACAGAGTTCATCATTCCATGTAGGAAATTTCAAGTATCATAGAACTTACCCCCGAATTTCTGCAAGATCACCAGTAAGTTCATAGCTCAAAGAGTAGTAAAAGTAGAGCCTGGATGTTAAGACATCAAGAGTTCTCTTATTGAGGTTCTTTACGCGGGCAATGCCAGCTGAAGAACATGCTTTAGCCTGAAGAAGATCAAAAGGATACAGTGTCAGTCATTAAAAACCACAGTAGAATATGCAACCATGTGAATCAATCAAAACTATACCTCCTTGTATCTCTTTTGATCAATAAGAAATATGAGAACAAGCAAGTAACAGTAAATCTCAAGTTCAGGCAAAGGATGTTTTGCAGGGGTTTGCACAACAGATGTTGCAGTATCAACTTCCATGTCCTGCTCATCATCCTGTAGGAAACATGAAGGTCAGTGAAAGTTCATAACGAGAAAACTAAACCGATTAACATGATAAAAAAGAAAGAGAAGGACAATAATTTATAAATAAATAACATTTAAGAATTCATATGGTTGGTTATAGTCTCTATTTGGTTCACAAAAAGATTTTCGTCGGAATAAAGTCAATCTAACAATCTGTATGGCACATACTCAATACTATAGTACGCCATTTCCACAATCCAATACCACAAAAGTTTTAACTTAAATCGGTCCAATGTCCCTTTACTTGCATAACAGATGGCACCTTCACTGCTTCAATGACAAAACTTAGAAGGACTGGGGTGAAAACACAAGGAGATGACAAAGTTATTGGAAGATGGGGGTGGGTGAAGGGTTGGGCGGGTTTGTAAGGGGAGGAGATAGTAATTGAGAGAGGGTTCCACGCTCAAGCACTCAGAGTAGAGCAAACAATAACCTTTGTCCTGCTTGGGAAGCAGAAGCAACTATAAACTATTTCCATTTTGCAAGAGTGATGTTCATTTTGAACCCTCAATTTAGACTGCAGAAAACTTTCTTAGATTATTTAAGGGATATAAGAAATTGGACAAAGACAGAGTTCACACCTTCATTAATAAAACATCATATCGGAAAGGTTATGAAAACTTTGAAATGCAAATAATCCAAGTCCAAAATTACAATTCAATCATCAACAACATTTAGTGGAAGCAGAAAAAGAACATTATTCACATCAAGGACAAAACACTCTCCCCCCCCCCCCCCCCCCCCCCAAAAAAAAAACTAAAAAAGAATGTGTCAGCCAAATACTGAAATCCAATAAATTCTTCACACTCAAGGATGCAACTTTTAACATTCTCACCTGGGGGATGTATGAGGACAACCGCGCATGTACCTCAGATCCAGGTGATAGGGCAACATTTAAGAATGCAGAAACCACAGATCCCTTCAGCTTCTTCCGTAAAGCAATAGTGAGACGAATTGCTCTCAGAATTCTCCGTACCTCTCGAGCATATGCACCAGTCTCAATCAAAGAAGCAATCTCTTTCAAAACTGAAAGCCGCATGGTTTCCAATCAAATAAAAAAATTCAATCAATAGTAGCAAGCAAGTGACCAAGTAAGCAAACTACGGGGAAGAAAACTTAAAAATAAAAAAAAATTTAAATAAGTAAAATAAACCACTAACGCTGCAAAGTAGATGGGCCAGCAGAGGTTACAGAATTTGAGGGAGCTGGTTGCTCCTTCATCTCAACATCTTGAGTCATTGTGGATTAGCCCTAAAACAATCAGCATGCAAATCAGTCACCGTACACACAGAGCAACGACGATTCCATATCTGAAACTATGCATCTAATTTTCCCGTTAGCCACCAAAAACACCTTTCATCCCACTTTTAAAAAGGGCCAATAAAACAGAATCAATCTCCTAACTGTGCAAGTACAAGTTCATTCAGATTTCAATTCAAGAGATTCAGACAACAACACGACCTTTCAATTTCATTCAACGCAATCCAAGAAACGTTCCCCGGTAGGTCCAATTTCAAATTCCCAAAAACAAATTAGAGTAAAAACTCCCGGCGTACACTTGAGCAATTTCAATCGAGCAGATGCTAAATTACTCCAGAGAACATCTATAATTTCAAAACGCGTAACGAAAAAAGAGCCGAAGAAATGAAATGATAGAACCCTAGTTAGATTTGCCAACTAATACCTGGATTCCGATCGCGAGCTCTGGATGTCAGTGATTAAGGCGAAGATCTGAGCGAACGCCGCTGTAGAGAAGACTAGGGCTTCGGTTAGAACTCAACGGAGCATATCACACATCAAAATTGCAAAATAAAGGAAAAAGAAAAGGACAAAACAAATTTAAACTTCAGCAAAAAAGAAAAGAAAAATGAAAATAACTTTCTTTGGTAACAAGTCAGATTAAAAAAACAACGATGCGTTGATTTTTTTTCTTTCTTTCTTTTTCTGAACTACATTTGATGCAAATGCGTAGCCGGAAAACGGAAGATAAATTTGGAGGGAAGAAGATGAATCGAAGGGTACCTGAGTGATAATACTGATGAATTGAAGAGCGGAGGAACCCTAAGTCTGGATTTGGGGTTTTTCCCTTTGCCTTTTTCTCCCTTATTTCTACTCATATGACCATTGTCTCTAAGGGCTCCGTGGTCACTTCCTCCACACTCCAAGTCTGTATATTTTTTCCTTTTCAGTTTCAAAAAATAATAATAATAAATTATATTTCTTTTTTTCTCTTTTAAATAAATTATATTTTCGTAATTTCATAGTATTAACAGTGAGCAAATTACATTTTTAACCCTTAATATTTGAAAGTAAAACAAAATTTTAATAATGATATCATCAATTCATTTAACATCACTTTTTATAATAAGTGATGTGGTATACGAACATTTGCTACATTTTTATAATATTGTATTATTAACCGATAAATGCATGTCACGTTATTTGCTACGAGATGTATCATTATTCAAATTTTAAATCTAACATTTTTATAAGGTTTTTGTCCTAGCTCAATTTGCTTGTTTCTAAAAAACTTCTAAAGTATTTTTATAATATATATATATATATAACATAACCATAATATCAACCAATAAATAAATAAAAATAACCATTACCATATATATTGATAAACAAAGATAACAAATAATTTAATTGCAATGATTCATACATGAACACTGTCAGTGTCATTCATTAATATGGATTCATGAACTTGCCATTGCATGCTTGAAGTCCTCTCCGGTCAATTCGAAAATTATTTATTCCAACATCATTTATGGCAAAATAATTGCAATATTATAGTATTTTTAAGATATTTCCGTGTCTAAAATATAAAATTTGTTTAAGATTTTAAAAGATAGTCCTTACAATAAACAAATTTAAAATTGGTGAAAAATAAATCAATTAATATTTTATTAAGTTGGATGGAGTGTATATTATAACAACATTCTTCATTTTTTTTTCTCAAAATAATGATAGACTTAGTAGTAAATTATAACAAAATTTTTCATACCAACTCATGTGACATGTATAAATTGTTACGTTTTTTTAAATTATTAATATCACATAATTGACTAATAAATACACGATGCGTGAGTTGCTGTAAAATACTAGATCTATCATTACTCTTTTTTTCTTTTTTTGTTTTTTCCCTTCAGAATGAGAATTATGATACCACTCCATTGTTATATTGTTGAAAATTTTATACTACAATACGTGAAGTGAAATAAACCGTAATAGTTCATCTCACTCTCACTAATTGATCTTAAGAAAGCTATTCTCCCTAGTTGTATTATGGTGACTCTCTCCACATACCCTATGTGGATTTAAAAAATATATATAGACAAATATTTTTGTAATTAAACTTAAAAATAAAAAAATAGAAAAGGGTTTTGTCCACTTGTAAGGCTGGAAGGCCCATAGATGGGACTTGGGGCATTTGGCTTTGGGTGAGTTATCCACAGTACCTCCAATTAGGTGAAGGGGGACACATATCCCTTTTCATCCATTGTACCCAAACTTTTATGGAGATATCATTTATTTGGAAAACTCTCTATAGAACATTTTATTTAATATATATTATATAATATATTTATTATTGTTACATTAATAATTAATGAGTTAATTATATATTAATTATTAACAATCGAAGTTGTTGGAGCGACACATGTAATTGCTATAAGTGATTTGAGTTAAGTAAGGAAAAAAATATAGTATTCAATAATAATTGTGAGATTAAAAAATATATGAATGCATTTAAACACTCATTGTATTCTATATATATATATATTTTTAGATTATTTTTATGGTTCTAATACACAAATTTTTTTATATTATTTGTTTGGGTAGTACAAAATGAAATAGTGACAAAATTTTTTTAAAAAATAAATTAATAAATAAAGTTTGATTGTGATACATTATGAGCTACTAAAACATCTTATTCGCTTCATCATGAAAATAGTATAATAAACTATCATTATTCACATTTCTCAACCCGTCCATTTACAATACATCACTTTTCCAAAAATATCATCTTTTTTTCTAAATGTATCTAATTGTACTATCTTACCCTGATCCTGATGCATCTGATGCACCGAATAAATTTTAGATTATACCACCGAATTTTTTATTATTGTTACATTAATAATTAATGAGTTAATTATATATTAATTATTAACAATCGAAGTTGTTGGAGCGACACATGTAATTGCTATAAGTGATTTGAGTTAAGTAAGGAAAAAAAATATAGTATTCAATAATAATTGTGAGATTAAAAAATATATGAATGCATTTAAACACTCATTGTATTCTATATATATATTTTTAGATTATTTTTATGGTTCTAATACACAAATTTTTTTTATATTATTTGTTTGGGTAATACAAAATGAAATAGTGACAAAATTAAAAAAAAAATTAATAAATAAAGTTCGGTTGTGATACATTATAAGCTACTAAAACATCTGTTTCGCTTCATCATGAAAATAGTATAATAAACTATCATTATTCACATTTCTCAACCCGTCCATGTACAGTACATCACTTTTCCAAAAATATATTTTTTTTTTTAAATGTATCTGATTGTACTATTTTACCCTGATGCTGACCGAATAAATTTTAGATTATACCACTTAAGTTTTGGCAAGCATCCAATTTTGAATTTTTTTATCAATCAATGATCCATGATCCATCCAGCAATTCCGCAAGAGCAATCTCTCTCTCACTACCATCTAACATGCCTAGATTTCCTCTCTCTATGCTCTCTAGCTAGGAAAGAGGGAGGGGGGCATTTGCCTTTGGGTTTTTGGGGGAGGCTCTGAGTGGAGCCCACCATGGACCTCTGCTTTGCTGGCTTCAAGCTCTCCTTTGTTGGTTTTTAATGGCGCTTGTCTGCTGCTGAGAAAGACCAGACCCAGACCAAACCAGAGAGTTTCTACCAGTTTGCTTACAATAAATTAATTCTAATCAAACAAACCATCATCTAATTGTAACCATTTACAAATCTAGTCCACTCCATTTTCTTCCTTCTCTCTCGTTTCGTTATCCACCTTTTTCATTCTCTCTCGCTCATTTTTTTTTTCTTTTGCACATCATCTTCTTGTTTGTTGGTGCTTAGGAAGAAGTAAAACCCGACATCCCATCAAACCCAACTTCTAATTTGATTGGATTTTCGTGTATGAATAGAGATCTAAGCTTCTTTCTTGACAGATCTTCCACTTGCAGCTCCAAAGGTAAGTTCTTTTTTTTTTACCAAGAAAATGTTTTGATCATTCCCCTGTATTGCAATTAAGTGTGAATTGTAGGACTTGTCCGTCCACTGATTTGGGTTTCGTGCAAAGTGAATTGATCTTTTTGTTTGGAAGATTCCACCTTCTGGATTTCACACCTGCTGACCAGACCAGACATTTTTTGTTTTCCCTCTTGAAGCAAAAGCGAACTCGCATACTTCCTTTGATCTTTTTTATTTTTTCAAACTGGGTAGATTTTGTCGTTGAAGTTGAATATTTTCCATTGTTTTGCGGCTTATAAGTAGAGATGCGCTGCTTAATTTATAATTTCCGTAGCATTTTCTTTCTTAGCTGTACGGTACTGAAAACGTTGTTCCGTTCATCCTTCTGTACCATTGTTCTAATCATAAGTTCTTACTCTGTCTGTTTTACCCTGTTTTATTTCTTCTTTCTAGACAAGATAACAGTGCTGTACTCGAGGACCGATTGATAGACAGATTAAAGGTTTGTTTGCTTGGAGTCAAAAGGTTGAGGGCTCATTAGATGTGGATACTTTGGAGGGTGCTTTGGATGAGATGAGGTATGTTATCTGGGTTAATGAACCTTTTGAGGGCCTGCTTTCGGCCGAGAACAGATCGAAGTGTTCACTCTGGTTCCGATTCTGGGGGTCGTCAAGACGGGCTCTTATGGTACAAGGATATTGGGCAACATTATAATGGAGAGTTCTCAATGGCTGTAGTTCAGGCTAATAATTTACTAGAGGATCAGAGTCAGCTCGAATCAGGCACTTTGAGCTTGCATGATTCTGGACCTTATGGTACTTTTGTGGGGATCTATGATGGGCACGGTGGCCCGGAGACGGCGCGGTTCATAAATGAGCACCTCTTTCAGCATCTCAAGAGTAAGTCAACCGAGGTGTTTATGTTCTTTACTCTTTAGGTTTTATGCTGAAATCTGCCAGTTATTATTATCTATTTGGACTAGTGGCAGAAAAGGTTAAAGGAAAGATTAGCTTATTTCGCTGTTGGATGATTTCCACGTAGAAATGAGTTAAGATGTGATACAAAATTATCATTTTCAAACAAATGTGAATATTTTGTATACTTTTCTGAAAATTCCCTACCTAAAATTTAGGAGGATTTTGTAATTCAGAACATAGCAATCAGGGAAGAGTTGTGTAGTTTTTGAGTGAAGGGAGTAATAATATTAAAATTTTGAATCTTTCCATGTAGACCTGTTTCTTTTAATTTTTGGTACAAGCTTTCATCTAAACTAATCATAATGTGCAGGTTTTACTTCTGAGCAACAGTCTGTATCTGTTGAGGTAATACGGAAGGCGTTCCAAGCCACTGAAGAGGGTTTTCTCTCTGTTGTTGCTCGCAATTGGCCAATGAAACCACAGATAGCGGCTGTGGGATCTTGCTGTCTTGTTGGTGTTATCTGCAATGGAACCCTTTATATTGCCAACCTTGGGGACTCTAGAGCTGTTTTAGGGAGACTTATGAGGGCCACAGGGGAAGTACTGGCCATCCAACTTTCAGCAGAGCATAATGCCAGTATAGAGTCTGTCAGGCAGGAGCTGCAGTCTATGCATCCGGATGACAAGCATATAGTTGTTTTGAAGCATAATGTCTGGCGAGTGAAGGGCCTCATCCAGGTAGGATTGTTTTTAAGCAACATCTTTGTGCCTTGGTCATTACTTTTATTAATATTTCTTGTGTGGGATTGGTGGGAGGCGTGACATTGACAAATACTGTTTTGGAGAGAGCATCGATTAGTCATATCCTTGTACACGGTGATGCTGTTATTATGTGGTGCCGGTTGATTAGAACTGGCTATACTGATGTGGTTGGAAAACTCTTTAGAAGAGGCAATGACTTGAACATATCTACCATGGATAAAACCTTGAGACTGGAATTATTAGCTTCCCCCCCCCCCCAAAATCCCATATTTTGATGCCCAAATTATGGTAGTGTTTGTTTTGATTCTCAAGTTGGAGGCTAGATCTCAGTCATGTTACCTTTTCAGTATGTCCTTTATGTTGTTTCTCGAAAACAATAGCCTAACTAACCAGGGATTTAGAGATTGAAAGAATCATCCTGTTCTTTATTGTTTGTTTATCTCATAGGTGCCAGCCAAATGTACTTTTTGAGGTTGTACACTTACTTGCACTTGTGTAGAAAGTTTAGGTTGGAATGGTGTGATTCAGTGGGCCCATTTTCCACAACCTCTTTTCATTTACTCTAATATGATATTCTTGCCCAATATATTCCAGTATGGTAAGTCTAATTTTTTGGCAGATTCATTGTCGACTGGTTAGTACTTCCAGTAATGTACTCACATGAAAATTCTTGTTGATTATAAGCCTAATTACTTCATTGTTTTTATTATAAACCCTTTTTTAGTTTCCTGGTAGAGTCTCTGGTGCTTATCTTTGTTGGCTTGCTGCAAAATGGCTATCTGGTTAATCATTGACCAAGCTTTTAATAGATTTGTGTCCAGGAAGCACATAGTTTCGGGGGCTTTGCCAGAATAATTTCATTTGTGAGGTGTAGTTTTGGGTTGTAGTTGCCAATTGTAGTCTTACAGATATCCCGTGAGTAAGCATTCTCAGATTATCTAACTGTTGTATCTTTCAGATTTCAAGATCCATCGGTGATGTATATTTAAAAAAACCCGAGTTTAACAGGGAGCCATTGTATGCAAAGTTCCGGCTACGCGAACCATTCAAAAGACCAATACTGAGTTCAGAACCTTCAATCTCAGTGGACCAATTGCAGCCGCATGACCAATTCATTATTTTTGCATCTGATGGTCTCTGGGAGCACCTCACTAACCAGGAGGCGGTGAATATAGTTCAAAATCATCCCCGAAATGTAAGACATCTACTGTGAATCTGAAATTCTGATGCCCTCAGAAACTTTATCTTGTGATTATTGGATGTTTCTGTATCATATTGCTTCTTATCTGATTAATCACTACAGCCTTTTTGGATCATAATCCATGTTGATCATGCTGATTCCCTTGCATTTACCCGTATGTAAAAAGCCAAGGAATATTGTATTATTTGTATTGCAGTAACCTTTCAAACCAAAACTGTCTTTGAATCCTGTTGCACACAGAATGAAGTTTTGATATGAAAGGATTTTGGGATTTTTGTTGGGTTTTCTTGGTTTGAACGAATTGCTTGCTCTCATTTCCAGGGAAGTGCTAGGAGGTTAGTGAAGGCTGCATTGCAAGAAGCAGCAAAGAAGAGGGAAATGAGGTATTCTGATCTGAAAAAGATTGACCGTGGAGTGCGTAGGCATTTCCACGACGACATCACAGTAATCGTCGTGTTTCTCGACTCGCATCTCGTGAGCAGAGCCAGCTCCATCAAGTGTCCGAACATATCGGTAAAAGGGGGCGGAGTCAGTATTCCACTTAACATTCTGGCTCCTTGCACCACTCCAACAGAAGCTGGCACAGCTTGATCACCAAGGTTTACTTTACCCTATATTCTGCTTATCATTAAAAGTTGATTTTTGTTTCTGGTAACTTCTTGTAAGGTTGTATTATTATTGTATTATTGTGAATACGTGGCACTAGAGGAAGAAGGATAACGGCATGGCCATCGATTCTTTAATGTACAACAACACTGCAAACTCTTCTTTTTTTAACTGTAAAACTGGGGTTTATGAATCCTTTTTAGAGAAAGGAAGAAAAAGAGACACTATTTATAGTCAATCTGGGGCTGTTGCATGCTTTGTTTCCCCTTTATTTCATTGGTTTCTTCATTCTTGTTGAACGACCAGATTTCCAGTTCGGTCAGTGGAGATTCTGTTGTGTTGATTTTATTTGTAGAGATTGTGGGAGTCAAACTAGATTGAAGAAGCTTATGTGTTGTGGCATTTATACTATTTCTGGAAATGTGATGGTAACGAATATAAGCCGTTTTGCTTTCTATTATTGGAAAGTAAGTCATTCTGCCAAAACAGGGATAATAGTAGTTGTTTTGCCCTGGACAGGTGCATATGAAACAATCCAAGTTTAATATGATAAATGGTTAAATTTGGAACATTTCTGGATCTGTGCGTGTCATCCTTGCGCGGGCCATACTAACTCTTCGAGTTTAGATGATTGGCCATGCTAATCTTTGAGTTTATATGATTCTGAGTAAAGTTGAGATTTAATTATGAGATGATAACTTGTTGGTTTTCAAATTTGGCTTCATGTGCACTTTCAGTCTTAAAATTTGAAATATTTTTTAATTTTCAAACTTAGGTTTTTCATCTCTATATCGTCTAAATTACGACCAAAGTCAGCCGAGGCCCGTCGAACTTGGGATTCTGATTTGGCATTTTTAGCTGACATGAAATCAAATTTAAGTATCCATGAACGTGTAAAAGAACGTGCCGTTTACATCATTTTATGATGAGTTTTGATACACATTTTAACTAAGTTTTCATAAACGTTTTATATCAAGTAATGCAGTATGTATAATTAACTACGTTTTTTTGAAATAAATATTAATATCACATATTGATCGATTAGCGTATACCACATTACTTGCTATAAAAAAATTATAATAAATTTGTTAATATACGCAAAGGCACAATAAGTTAAAACATATCACTTGAAACACAGCAAGTCAATGATCTACTTGGCAAATAAGGTAATAATTGAAGCCATTATAAGGTTGTTAAAGAGGGTCTTCTTCATTTGACTGTAATTTAAGGTACTCCCTACTAGGTAAGGTTGGTAATTAGTTACTAGAAACACAAACACCATTAAAGAGTGTGGTCACAGTTGAGTTGATGTACATTGTATTTAGTTAAGCCAAACAAGCCCTTGAAAGAGACAAGAAATAAGAATCCAAAAGTACTGAATCAATTATTATATTCCCATCATCCCATAATTGCTTCAGATTATATCCCATTAAAATACTTACAACAGTAAAATAACAAAAAGACGCAGAACAAATTCCCATGTTTTTTAACCTCAGGAGAGAGAGGGCAGAGGCCCAACACTGCATTTGAAATGACGATAACACCCTTTGACCAGCATTAAACTCAGTTTGCTTTGCCTCCTCTTTTTACTCACCCTCTCTCTCTGCTGTTTCCCTCTAAAAATCTCTGCTAAATTTTGTTGCCAGCACTCCAACAGTACAGTGCCTTTTATTAATGACGTTCATCAAATTCAATCACCAATTAAATAAAAATAATAAAGAAATATTTTTTATTTTCTCTTTTTTTTCCTTTTTTATGCACGAATTGCCCAGCAAGCAGGGATTTTGTACAGTACTACCATTAACACCCTCAAGAATCACCATCAATCTTTCTTCCTCCTCGAGCCCCATTCCTTTCTCTTTTTCTCTCAAGGGTTACTCTCTATCTCTAGTCTCTCTAGTTTAGTTTAGTCCCTCAAATATTTATCGACATTACTGTTGGTTACTGCAAAACCATTCCTTTTCTGGCGAAAAATAGAGCTGTGGCTGTGTAGTTTTTGTTTGTTGTAATGCGTGAGTGAACAAGAAGAGAGAGAGAAAAAAGAAGAGCATCTCTCTTCCTTCTGTGAGTTGTGACGAGTGACTGCCCTCCATCTTCTCTTTCTCACTCTTTTCTTCTTCTCTCTTGTGACTCTGTGTGTGAGTGACCACCTCCTTTGTTTAGCAGAAGCTCTGTTTTTTGTGTTTGTGTATGTATGCATGTGGGGTGGGGGTGTATAATCATCAATCAATGCCCTTTGCTCTTTGCAGAAGCCCTGAAACTGAAATGGCGCATCAATGTGTGTTGATCTGTGACTATATTCAAGAACCCTTCTTTTTCTTTTTCCTTTTCTTTTTTCCACTGCAAAGGATACATCTTTATGCTTCAAGATGAGACGTTAGTTGCTCCAAAACATTCCCTAAAAGTTAGCCTTTTCTTTTTTTCTTTCGACCTTTACGAATTTCCCTGAAAATCCAAATCTTTTTCAATCCACATTGCTCCAAGAATCCACCTTTTTTGCAGTATTTTTGTAGCTTGATTGCTTCCAAAAAGCACAGCATATAGATGGGGTGTGTTGCTTCCAGGTTAGAGGAGGAAGAAGAAGTAGTGTCCATTTGCAGGGAACGAAAACGCCAGCTGAAGTTGGCTGTGGAGAGAAGATATGCTTTGGCGGATGCACATTACAGGTACTGCCAATCACTCTACGGAGTCTCAGCAGCCATTAGGCTCTTTGTGGCTCGCCATTCTTCCCCGCCTTCTCCATTTATGATCACTTTCCCACCACCCTGTCCACCCTCCGTTCCTTCTCAAGAAAATGTTGTTTCCAACCCTCTGTTCCTTCAGCAAACGCCTACAGAGCCAACCAAGGAAACCCTTGTTCAATGTGAGTCCTGTAAATCTTCAACTACATCAGACTCATCATCTGAAGAAGAAGAAGAAGAAGAAATAGTAACAGAAAAAGCAGAGAAAAAAGAACCATCTTCCAGTGAGTATTTCTACATGGAAATGCCTCAGTCAATGCCCTCTCCACAGAGGGATTTTGGTTGGGATTTTTTTAATCCTTTCTTTACTACTGTTAGGCCAGAGATTATAAGTGGTGGGTTTAACAGAATCTCTGAGGAGGATTTGAGGGTAGTGAGGGAACAGGAAGGAATTCCAGAGTTGGAAGAAGATGGGGAAAGATTGGAGGAGGAAGAAAGTAGGGAACAAAGGAATGTAGTAGATCAGCAGCAGCATGAGGAAAGCAGGGTCGTTGAGGTTGCCCATAAGGCAGTGGATGAAAATCTGAACCAGAGGGAACAGAAGGGCTTAACAGTCATTGATACACCAGTGAGAGGAAGAGAGCTGTTGGAAGCACTAGGAGATGTTGGAGACCACTTTATCAGGGCTTATGATTCTGGTAAAGATGTGTCCAGGATGTTAGAGGTGAACCGGGTCCATCTGCAATCAAATTTGGAGGAAATTAAAGGTCATACCTTTTTCCTTCTGCTTTTATGTTCTTGAATTTCTGTATGAAATGTGGAGGCAATTAAGTTGACAAATCTCAGGAGATTTTTGCACTTCTGCCTTTGTTTTTTCATTGTGGGTTCACGGTGTGGTTCTCTCTAGTTGTGGTGGGGCACGTGCTAGTAGGAATTGATAGCTTTCTTCTACTTCCAACTTTACATAATCCATACATTACTTTTGCAATTTGTTGTGTTCTCTGGAGAAAAAAGACACTGATAATTCCATCTATAAGGGTACATTTTGCTCTGCCCTGTCATAAAGAACCACGTGGGTGTTTTTCCTTTAGGGTCTACCATATATTTCCACATTGCATTCTTTTTCCTTCAGGAAGTCCTTGTTTCGTCTGGCATTTTCGCAATCTTTTTTTTGTTTCCAGTTCAGAAATGTTTGAAACACTGATACCTAATCAAAATGCAGAGAACTCAACAAAAATGATTCAAGCTATAACCTTGCGATCCACATCGTCTCGCGCATCATCATGTAAGAGTCTTGTAGCCTCAAGTTCCAAAAGTTCTTTGACATGGACTACTGAATTCAAGAATGATTTGTTCGATGATTACGGAGGAATGGATTCTGGAAGCCATTCCCTTACACTGGGAAGAATATATGCTTGGGAGAAGAAGCTCTATCAAGAGGTTAAGGTAAATGTTTCACACTTTCTGATTCTTCAAGCTTTTTATATTCATCCCATTGTGGAAACACTTGTGATGCATAGTCTCAGATAACTGGAAATCTTGTTAATCAGTGTAACAAAGGATTCAAAGCCGTTCATTCCTGGATGTCACCTCTGGTTTAATGATTATTACCACTGAAACTTCTTTTCCTTCAGGCTGGAGACAATATCAGGAAAATGTATGAGAGAAAATGCAGTCAACTGAGAAACCAAGATGTCAGAGGAGATGAAGGACTAGGTGTGGATAAAACAAGGGCAGCTGTAAAAGATTTATATAGCAGAATTCTTGTGGCGATTCGAAGCGCCGAAACAATCTCCCAGAGAATTGAGAAGCTCAGGGATGAGGAACTCCAGCCACAAGTTATTGAACTTCTGCATGGGTAAGGAGGCCTTCCAGAACTGCTCAATATGATATATAATGTGAGTTTGCTCAATTATTTTCCTTTGATATTATGCAGTATGATGAAATGCTGGAAAATCATGTTGGAGTCTCATGAAATCCAGAACAAGATCATGTATGAAGTTAAAACTTTTACCTGTCCTACGTATGGGAAATTCTGCAATGAGTCTCACCGCCTTTCAACACTTCAGCTCGAAGCTGAACTTCAGAACTGGCGGACATGCTTCAAAGAATACATGGCTGCCCTGAAGGGTTATGTTGAAGCTCTCCATGGCTGGCTTTCTAAGTTCATTGTCCCTGAGGTTGAATTCTATTCCAGAAGCAAGAGTTCTTCTGCGCTGTGTCGGGTAAATGGCCCCCCGCTGTTGATGATCTGTCGCGATTGGTTGGCTGCCATGGACAAATTACCAGACAAGGCAGTTTCCTCTGCCATAAGAAGCTGCGAAAGAGATGTTAAAGCTTTGTGGGTTCAACAGGGAAAGGAACAGCAACAGAAGAGGAAAGTTGACAATTTGTCTAAAGAACTAGACATTAAGACTCTTGCATTCCAGAAAGCTGAGAACCGGATATATGAGCTAAAGCTTACAGACCATAAAATGGAACCAGATATGGATGATCACCGAACCGAACGCTTAAAAGAGAGAAAGGACTTGTTAGACAACTTCAGGAGAAAAGTTGAATTGGAGAAGGAAAGCCATCAGAACTGCATGCAAGAAACTCAAAGAATCACGCTCAACGGATTCCAGACAGGATTTGGCAGAGTTTTCGAGTCTATGACAGAGTTCTCCAAAACTGCTTTGAAAATGTGTAATGATCTTGTAAGCAACAACAGCAATGACGAGAAAATCCAGAACTCATCTTCATATTCTGAAGGCTCCCAACTGGAAGATGGCAAAAGGTGATCAATCAATACTGCAGTTAAAAAATTGCACTCAGTTTTCACCGCTTTTCCCTTCTTCTATTTTTTTTTCCAGTTTAGTTTCTGATTGAAAATGTATCAAAGCAGCTCGCTGAGATATGGACTTGTATTTGTAGTTTAAGTTTCCTTGCCTTGTGGACTTTCCAATGTCCCCCAGTTTCGTGCCTGTCATTAGACTCATTACTGAACTCCTGTCTTTGTAAGCAACACTATTCAGTTGTATAAAGATGGAGATTATGTGGGCAAAACCCTTGTATTTATCAGTGCATATTGTTAACATGCACTTGATCCATCTATTCTAACCTTATTTTGCTCAAAAACAGTGGTTGTTACTTATACTGAAGTTTCAATCATCAAGATATGTATACAGAAATACTCTACTTTGTTTCAGAAAACGAAAAGCTAACCAAAGGACAAGAAAACGAAAATGCTATACATGCCTAAAAATCATTTGATACAAATACCCCATCAAGATCTATATATTCTATTTGTACAGTTCTTTGGGAAAAAACATATCCTGGATATGCAAAGATGCGAATGATTATATGATGAATAATCATTGGCAATTACAGTTAAAAGTCTCATAAAAGATTGACTTATCCTATCTCAAGCATAGGGAGAACAGAAACTGGGATATCAGGATAAATTCGCTCACAACGGTGGCAGGAGAGTGTATACCAAGGAATGGGACAATGTCAACTTGCAACCAGTTCTCAACTGCTGAGCCGACTACTGCCCCAGCCGCGAGCCCTCCAATTGTTATTACAGTTGCCTTCCCTGCACCAAAACAGATCACCTCAAACTATCATTTTGGGGGTATTCCTGCAAATAAAACTTTAGGAAAGCAAGATTTGGCGCCCAAAAGCATTGTGCAGTCTCATAGCAATTGAAATTCATACTCTCTAACCTGAAGTGATGTTCACTGGGTTGCACACGAGTTTACATTATACACCAATTTTCAACAACTTTTTCTTGATAGAAGTATTAAATATCATGCTATCACACAAGCGGCCAACGTTAGTCATTGCTCATTATCTCAGAAAAAAGAGTATTGCACAATATGTTAAACAATTGGGGGAGTTTGGACATTTCTTTGTTGATAAAATTACATTTGTTTTTGCACATTCAAAATTCATTGTTCCTCATCTACCTCTACTAACTAACAATGAACAATAATCAGATTGTTTGGCTAGCACAGAGTAAAGTTAGCTTTGTTTGCTAGTGTAGCAGAACTTGTAGATGTTTGGAGGCCGTAGAACACCTAGTGCTAAACATCTAATACACCAAAAAAAGAATAAGTATCGCAGTCCATTCTATTTCATTAAATCATGAAAAGTATCCACCCCAGAAACTCAGGCAAGTTAAGAACGTCAAAAAAGGAGATATCAGAAGCATTCTACAAGGAGCAAGCTACACAAAACAATATTAAGCATATGCCAAATGATGTAGATGTACACACCCTTCATAAGAAAATTATGAATGTAACAATTTTAAATGGAGAAATCTAAAGATAAACAAAATGCACATTATGATGTTTGAAAGATATATCCTCACCTAATTTAACTTTTTTCTTTGTTATGAAGTACAAAGATGCCCCAAAACTAGTGGCAAGTAGAAGCCCGGGCACATCGGCTCCAGTATATGGTGTCCCCGATGATGAGGCTCCATTCACATAGGTTAAGACCATTAAAGCTCCATATACTCCTGCTTGTATGCCCAACTCTCCAGTTGATGGTGTTTCCATGGTGACAGGTGAATTCTTCAGCCACTGAGGCATTGATCGCATCCTAGGAGGATTCACAGGTTTGACATCAGCATAGCGAATGCTGCTACTAACTACTTTCCCCGCTCTTCGCTGTGATAAACTTTGCATTAGAAGCGTATCATACGCAGCCTCAACCTGGGAAACAGTGACCTCATTAAACTCCCAAGAGTTTTAGGACAGACAGGTATTAAAAATGGATGACACATTCAAACCTGTAAATTACTCCCTCCGTTCCATTAGAAGACTCCGATTCGTAACTTCTAATGGAACAAAGGGAATAGTTTATTAGGTATATAACTTCTGTATCCAACAACAAACTAAGCTCACAAGCATCTTTTTAGGGGGTTGCAGTTCCATTGACATAGCCAAAGACAAGTTTCTATTAAAGATTGTTCTCAACTCTGTCTAAAATGAAGATGTTTATGTACTTCTTGAACCTACATAAAGCTAAACCAATCTCAGAATCATGAACCAACCTCAAAATTGCATGAAGCGAAAAGCAGCAAAATTCCAATTTTAAAGGATGCCATTAGTCACAAGAAGATTTTTCTTATAGATCAAAACTTAAAAAAAGAAAAAAGTGGTTTAAAAATCAATAGCGAGACGCATTTACAACATTTCTATAAAAGCATAAGTTTTCTGTAAAAACATTTCTGTGGTTAAAGAAAAAAAGAAAAAAACTTTTTACAATAAAAAGAAACCTTAGCAACAGTTTCTTGGTCATCTTTACAACCGGCAAGAATGGAATTCTTGGCTCGAACAATATCCTCAAAGGAAGCTCCCTCTGAGATTCCCAGAACTTTCAAGGCGTTCTCCAGTGACATCTCGAAAGGAGCTGAGTCGTCAGCTCTGGAACCGGCTCGAGGAGGAGGAGGAACAACTGACCGCCGCCGATTGGGCGGCGACGAGAAGAGATGCGTACACCAGCGTCGGCGATGACGATCGTGATTCTTCACTCTCAAATGGGCTGAGCTCAACAATTGGAGCCGCAAAATGGTGGTTCTGGGCCGCTGCTGGGTCGAACCAGCTGGTTTTCCCCCAAGAATCGTCCGGTCTGGCCTGACCGACAGAGTTGAGGCCATGAATTCCCAACCCTTTTAATAGAAGAGTGTAAAGGTTGACACTTTGTAAGCTTCAAGTGTTTTCTTCCACAAAATCAAGAAAAAAGTGTTTGAGGAAACTCTCAGAGAGATACTGGTTTGTGGTTGCGGTGTATTTTTTGCCGTGTTCGTTTGAGAGTTGTGACTTGCGAGTAGAGTAGAAGGGAAGCGGATGACGTGAGATGAGGCTTGGATGTGTGCGCGACTGTGTGTTTCCAAATTGTTGTGGACCATTGGATGGCTGCCATTTTATTTCAAGCTTTGATGTGGGCATCAAAATATCAGCAAAATTCCTAATTGGTGCATTTTATTATTTTTGTTAGGGAATAAATTTATTTTGGAATAAATTTTTTTTGGAAATTTGTGTAAAAAAATTAAAAAAAAGTGTAATAATTGTGTTTTTTTTTTAATTTATGTGAATAATTATTTAGAGAAAATTTTAAAATTTAAATTATAAATTTAATAAAAATGTTTTTTTTAATAATATTTTTAAAAAAAAGTAATACTTTTTATTATGTTACTAAGATAACAGAGCCTATTATAAACCCTAAGATAACAGAGCCTAACGCATGACATTGTGGAGAGAGATGTTTTTGTCAGGGATTTAGTTATGCAATTATTGGATGTGTTAGGGGAGCCAATACTAGTAATTGTTTATTACTTATCTTCTTCTTTTTTGCTAAAGAAAGAATGATTTATTATTATTATTTTTTTGAAAGCAAAAGAAAGAATTATTTATTATTATTATTTTTTTGAAAGCAAAAGAAAGAATTATTTATTATTATTATTTTTTTGCTTTTTTTTTGAAAGCAAAAGAAAGAATTATTATTTTTTTGTTTGATGACTTTAATGTTTCCTTGTTGTGTATAAGGATAGAATGTTTTATTACATTAATTGATGCTAAGAGTATAGTGTTTTTGAAGGGGTAAATATTAGGAAAAAAAAAGAAAAATCTGCCACTCATTCATCATTTGTGGCCAGGATAGAAGCATATTATGAAAATAGATTCTTGTTGAACTTGAAAATAAAACGGTTACTTGTGCTGTAAAGGAACAGAGACAAGAAGATGTTGACTTCCTTCTGGAGCTCTGCACTTTGTGTCCCAATTCATAACGGAAGAAGATTTGATTGCAGGGTTGCGTTTGATGATCAGCAAACTCAGTTCAATCCTAGTACTGATGGTCTAAACAAGAAGAAAAAAATGATCATCGTGGGTTCTGGCTGGGCTGGTCTTGCTGCTGCTCATCACCTATCCATACAGGTATTATATGAATTCTGTAACCGCAACAATTCTCCACGTAGCGAAACAAAGGCTTAGTTGTTGTAACGGCGCAGTTGCAAGATAATTAATGATTTGATTTCAGGGGTTGGATTTGACTGTTCTTGAAGGTGGCTATGAATTTGGACCCAAGAATAAGACTATTAGTCCAGATGATGTAGGCATTCGAGGTGAACAGCCAGTGTTTCATTCTGCAAGTGTTGCATTTGGTTGCTATTGTTGTAGTCAAAGCTTTATTCTTTTTCATTTCTTTCAGGTTTCTGGTATCCCTATCGAAACATCTTCAAGCTAGTTGATGAACTTGATATTGATCCTTTCACAAAGTGGACAACTTCTGCAATATACTCTGGAGATGGCCTGGAGGTAACAACCCCTGGCCTGTTCGTTTTGATGAGTTTTGAAAACATGTTTTTGAAAATATGGTAACGAACATGATTCAATCTTGCTGATATGCTCATATTAGTGAAAAAAAGATTCAATTCTTTCAATTTTTCAGGCTAAATTTCCCATATTTCAAGATGTACCTCAATTGCCAACTCCCCTGGGGACATTAATGTATACTCAGGTTTGTCTTCCATTACGTTACTAAACCTTAATTGTTGGAATGAAGTCGATGCATTTTTCCAAAATTGTAGCAGCTCTACTTCAGAGAAAAGGAAATTTTGATCTTTGTAGCTCGTTCGACTTCCAGTGATGGATATCTTGACATCTCTTCCTCTAATGGCTGCCGGTACGTCTGATCATGGTCTACCCTTCTTAGTTTGATGGAAATGTTAAAATATTATGGTAACTGTAAAGGTGGACTTCATGACCACGATCAGTTACCTATCCTTCCTTATAAGCCATCTCACTAATTGAGACAATTATGGCATCTAATTGATCGACCATGATATTGGATGATTATGATTGATTGAGGAAAATCAGGGAGAATTATAAGTTGATTATAATTTATTACGATTGACCTCTGATGGGGTAGGTCACAATTATATATACGTATCTCCTCGGTCCCTCTCTCCACTCAACCAACGTACGTAGTGTGCACCCATCAGCATACACACGACTATAGTGAGAGAGAGAGTTTGGAGAGGGAAGACCGGAGACTTCGTGCGTGACTCTATCAACACTCCGACAACATCAATGACTCAAGGTAATATCTTACTTCGTATTTACAAATCATAGCCAAAGATCCACTCATGAATTCTAACATGTGGTATCAGAGCCTGGGTTAAGGTTATTGATTTGTAGATCGAAATCATTGGTTTATGTCCTTGTTCGGTTACTGAACTAATTCGTCCGATAAAGATTTGTGAATCGTATAATGTTGGTTAATTCGCATGATGTATTGGTTTTAAAATTCATATCATCATATCTTTTTGATTAATGCTAGTACAGTATATATGTCTTCATTGCATTAATAATCAATGTGTTCTCCATGCTTCCGTATAACCTTTTGGCCAAAATTAATTATTCCTTTCAACATTGCTTATGGCTCAATGCTGAGGTCCAGTTCACAAATAAGTTTATGAAACATGAATTTATGTCCTAACATTGTCAGTAATGAATTCAGTTTCTAGATCTGAGCATATATATGAAAGTTTGATTAGTTTTAATTATTGGTGGTCTAATTTTCTTATTTGAGATATGTCCAATAATTTCAATTGAATGTATGTGGATAACTTATTATTTGATTTAAGATTCCCTATTTTCGAATTGTGGGCTGGCTTACAAATTTCCTTTAATCCTATCTAAATAGTTGTTTTTTGTTAATTCAATTCACTGGCATTTAATCTTTGATTCTCCATTACCTAAAATTTGAAAGAAAACAATTTAAGTATTCTGTTGTACAGTGCTGTATTCTTTGACTATTAAATGTGTATATTGATTTGGATTAAAGTGATTTTGCTGGGTTTTAATTCTATGGGTTCAGTTATGAAATTTATTTTCTCTACATATATGAGTTAAACATGAAATAAAATCAGTAACTTATAAATCACATGAATTTGTTTCCGGGAATTGTTCTCTTGCTGCTGTGATTTGTGAAACAAGAGAACAATTCCCGGAAACAAATTCATGTGATTTATAAGTTACTGATTTTATTTCATGTTTAACTCATATATGTAGAGAAAATAAATTTCATAACTGAACCCATAGAATTAAAACCCAGCAAAATCACTTTAATCCAAATCAATATACACATTTAATAGTCAAAGAATACAGCACTGTACAACAGAATACTTAAATTGTTTTCTTTCAAATTTTAGGCAATAGAGAATCAAAGATTAAATGCCAGTGAATTGAATTAACAAAAAACAACTATTTAGATAGGATTAAAGGAAATTTGTAAGCCAGCCCACAATTCGAAAATAGGGAATCTTAAATCAAATAATAAGTTATCCACATACATTCAATTGAAATTATTGGACATATCTCAAATAAGAAAATTAGACCACCAATAATTAAAACTAATCAAACTTTCATGTATATGCTCAGATCTAGAAACTGAATTCATTACTGACAATGTTAGGACATAAATCCATGTTTCATAAACTTATTTGTGAACTGGACCTCAGCATTGAGCCATAAGCAATGTTGAAAGGAATAATTAATTTTGGCCAAAAGGTTATACGGAAGCATGGAGAACACATTGATTATTAATGCAATGAAGACATATATAATGTACTAGCCTTAATCCAAAAGATATGATGATATGAATTTTAAAACCAATACTGATTTTATTTCATGTTTAACTCATATATGTAGAGAAAATAAATTTCATAACTGAACCCATAGAATTAAAACCCAGCAAAATCACTTTAATCCAAATCAATATACACATTTAATAGTCAAAGAATACAGCACTGTACAACAGAATACTTAAATTGTTTTCTTTCAAATTTTAGGTAATGGAGAATCAAAGATTAAATGCCAGTGAATTGAATTAACAAAAAACAACTATTTAGATAGGATTAAAGGAAATTTGTAAGCCAGCCCACAATTCGAAAATAGGGAATCTTAAATCAAATAATAAGTTATCCACATACATTCAATTGAAATTATTGGACATATCTCAAATAAGAAAATTAGACCACCAATAATTAAAACTAATCAAACTTTCATGTATATGCTCAGATCTAGAAATTGAATTCATTACTGACAATGTTAGGACATAAATTCATGTTTCATAAACTTATTTGTGAACTGGACCTCAGCATTGAGCCATAAGCAATGTTGAAAGGAATAATTAATTTTGGCCAAAAGGTTATACGGAAGCATGGAGAACACATTGATTATTAATGCAATGAAGACATATATACTGTACTAGCATTAATCAAAAAGATATGATGATATGAATTTTAAAACCAATACATCATGCGAATTAACCAACATTATACGATTCACAAATCTTTATCGGACGAATTAGTTCAGTAACCGAACAAGGACATAAACCAATGATTTCGATCTACAAATCAATAACCTTAACCCAGGCTCTGATACCACATGTTAGAATTCATGAGTGGATCTTTGGCTATGATTTGTAAATACGAAGTAAGATATTACCTTGAGTCATTGATGTTGTCGGAGTGTTGATAGAGTCACGCACGAAGTCTCCGGTCTTCCCTCTCCAAACTCTCTCTCTCACTATAGTCGTGTGTATGCTGATGGGTGCACACTACGTACGTTGGTTGAGTGGAGAGAGGGACCGAGGAGATACGTATATATAATTGTGACCTACCCCATCAGAGGTCAATCGTAATAAATTATAATCAACTTATAATTCTCCCTGATTTTCCTCAATCAATCATAATCATCCAATATCATGGTCGATCAATTAGATGTCATAATTGTCTCAATTAGTGAGATGGCTTATAAGGAAGGATAGGTAACTGATCGTGGTCATGAAGTCCACCTTTACAGTTACCATAATATTTTAACAGGAAAAACCTGACGAACCATTGATAACTTCCTCACATATATACTCTGCAGTCATTGAGTTTGATGACACTGATGCTGCCTGGAGAAAATATGACCAAAGTGAGAATCTCAAAGTCTCGTGTTAAATCTTTTGTCTACTTTACCCCATCTTCCCTATCTACCCTCTCACAATAGGGAAGAGGGCGGCCTCCTAAGCGTGGACAGGGATAGACAGAGATAGAGTAGACAGATATTGAGTAGACAGAAGATATGATATTCTTAAAAAAGAAGGAGTATTCTGCGTAGGTTAAGAAATTTTGTTGTGTTGCCTCTCTAATAACTGCAACTTTTAGTTACTGCGAGGGAGCTTTTTCGACAGTTCGGCTGCTCTGAGAGGCTGTACAAGAACCTGTTGGATCCATTACTGCGAGTGGGACTATTTGCTCCTGCAGAGCAATGTAGTGCTGCTGCAACTCTGGGAGTACTTAACTATCTTGTTTTTGGCAGACAGGTTTGTTTTCTTGGTTTTCTGCTCTGGTAATGAATATAGGCCTAGCCACGAATTCTCGAGTTTTCTTGGTTTTGTGTAGAAAAACTTCGACTTGGTATTGTGTAGAGGGACAGTTAAGGAGAAGATATTTGAGCCATGGATTGACGCCCTCAAGTCCCAAGGTTGTAAATTCCTGGAAGGTAGAAAGGTTACAGAGTTAGTTCTTGATAATGAGACTGGAAGCATTTCTGAAGTGGTTTGCGGGAAGGAAAGTTTCGCGGCTGATGCTGTAGTGTTTGCCGTTGGAATCTCCACCCTGCAAGAAATCATAGAAAACAGGCGTGTTCTCGTAATAATTTGCACTTAATTAGTACATTCATCATACTTCCTCCGTTCCTTTAGAAGAGTTCACTTTCTAATACTGAAGAAATTCACTAGAATTTAGTGTCTTGTTGTTCCATATTAGTGCAGTGTTATGTACGAGGGAAGAGTTTCTGAAAGTTTTGAACTTAGAAAGCGCGGATCTCCTAAGCGTAAAGCTGCAACTGGATTCAAAGGTTGGTGAAATTATCTGCATTTTCTTTCTTGTGTGGTACAGAACTACTAGTTCTCAGTTTCATCAGTTCAAAAATCTCTTGCTTGGTGTAAAGTTTGGTACTCGTGTTAAATGAGCAGGTAAATATTCCGAATGCAAGCAATATCTGCTCCAGATTTGATGAAGATTCAAGTGGATGGACATTTTTCAACTTGAACATGATCTACGATGAGCATAATGATAGCTCAGGAACAGTTGTTCAAGCTGACTTTGTAGGCATCAATCTGTCTTGATTCCATGTTTTTCCGGATACCGCGTATTGATTTCAATCTTTATAATGTCTGTAGAAACATATGAACATATTTACTGTGAATTAATGCAGTACAAAGCCAATGATCTGCTGCCTCTCAAGGATAAAGTGATAGTGGAGAAAGTAGTTTCTTGGCTTTCAAAGTACATTAGCAAGGTTGATAATGTTGCAGTTGTTGATCAAGAAGTTGGGAGGTTCCCAAAATACTTGCCACATTTCTTTCCTGGTACTTTTCTTTTGGTGCTTATACTAATACTCAGTGGCGGAGCCAGAAATATATACGGCTAATAAATGTGGATGAGGGAGTTGGAGGGGTTTGAGGACCACCCCGACCGCTGCCATACTTTCTTGAAATTCAGTTGGATGACTTTGTTTTCTTTCTTTCCCTGTCTTCTAACAACAGGTTCATACAAGAACAGGATGAGAGGTAGTACATCATTCCCAAACTTGTTCATGGCAGGCGACTGGATCCTCGGCCGACACGGTTCTTGTTGGCAGGTTTGAAGTTGTGTTGAACTGAGAAACTCAACTGATGTTTGTGTTTGGGAATAATGTAATTTTGATTTGGAAATGGTAGGAGAAAGCTTTTGTGACTGGGCTTGAGGCAGCAAACAAGGTGGTGGAGTGTTTGCAGGTGGGAAGTAATATGACTTATGCTGAAATAATTCCAGTTGAAGAGGATGAGGCTCGCATTCAAGCTCTTAGAAGCCTAAACAATAACTTGAATCAATTCAAAGAGCAGCTGCTTCCTTGGTCAAACTATTTTCTGAAATGAAAAAAGTATTTGAAATATAACTCGTTATATAAAACGGGAAGAAATATTGTATTATCATTAATCAAGAAGAGAGATTATGGGTTCATAAGGAGTGCAATTTTTTCTTCTCTTGCCAAGTTTTATTTTGTTCTCTAAACTAAAAGGGGTAAATTATTGTTGTCTTTATAATCTTTATTCAAGTTAACAAATGAATCTAGCGATTCAAACATATTACTAAATAGTTTTTTTTTTATTTTATTGAAGTCAATTATCAAATGCACTAGGTAACATGGCATGTATAGTTTGAATTGTCATAAAAATTATAATTTTATATTCATTTGGGGCTTGTTCTTTATCTCATGTTTAAAACTAAGTTTGAAAACATGTTTTGGAAAATAATTTTATAATATAAAAAGTGTATTAAAAATGTAAAAAGTAGATGCTGAATAGTAAAAAATTATATTAAAAATGATGAAAAATAATTAAAATATATTAGATTTATTGTTGAAATCAAAACCATTTTCAAAACCAAAACCAAAAGAACATGCCCTTGATAGTTTATCCAAAGTATAGGAAATGTTTTGTAATTTATAAACAATAATGGTTCTTTTTGTAATTTAGAAAAAAAATGAGAGAATTTTGGTATTTCACCTAATTATAAAATTGGTAGCTAATGGCCCACGCCAGATGGCAACAAAATATCCAAAAGCCAGGAAAGGAAGCTGGTCAAGCCCAATGGACCCATCTCTGTTATTCGGCAAGTAGCAATCAAGTACGTGTTCTATTTTGCTCCAAGTACCCTTCCAATTTCCAGTTAGCAATAATATTTATATTGACAATATTATCATAAATGGTTATTGATGTGTTGTTATTTGGAAAGCGACTTTTTCAAAAAAAAAAAAATTTAAATATAACTAAAGAGCAATTAATTTATTGTTTTTTTTGAGCACTTAACTATTAAGAGTTTCGCTTAATATGATCTAGTAAATAAGTAGAACTGAAATAGATAATAATATGAATCAAACATTCAACTTTTGAGTGACCCATTATGCATCACACATGTTTCTAAAATAACATTATTACTTGTTGCATCATGTTTTGAATGATGCATGAGAATATTCAAATAGAATATGCTACACTTGCTAAAATTGCATTACATTGAATAAATAATAAAGATGTATTTTGTTGTAGTTTGTTTAAATAAACCTATACTATTATTATTATTATTATTATTATTATTAGTGTCTTTATTTTTATGCAAATACAACTAACAACAAGAGTCAGTATTCCTCAATTCAGTATTTGATTTCCTAAATGACCCCAAATTATTTCACTATAAAAAATATCACCTTGAATTATGTATGATTAGATGAATTCCAATACCTTTTATTCAAAAAATAATACTCCTTCCGTCCAACTCAAAGAGTCCATTTTGAAAGGGCAAAGGTGCATTTTTGCCACTAACGTTTTTCTCAGGGTCTAATTTTGCCACTAATGTTTTTTTAGGTCCAAAAATGCCATTGACGTTTTTAAAAGAGTCCAACTTTGCCCCTGCCCCAAATCAAAATTATTTTGGGGCATTGTATAATAAAACAATAATAAATTGGCACTTTTACAATTTAAAAAAATTGGACTCTTCCTCCATGAATTCCGGGCTGCAGACCAGTGCCACCGCCTCACCATTTCTCCACGCCGCCACTTCCAATCCATCACTTCCGGCGCCGGAGAAGAAGAGGAGAAAGAAGAAGAGGGAGAGGGAGAAGAAGAAGAAGAAGAAGAAGAAGAAGAAGAAGAAGAAGAAGAAGAAGAAGAAGATGAAGAAGGAACTGTAAAAGAAAAGAAGGAAGATGAGACATGGGTTTGAAGATGAGAAAGGAAGGAGGAGAGAAGAAGAAGGAGAAGAAGGAAGAGGAAGAAGAAGAAGATGAGTCGTTGGCGACGGCGGCGGTGGGCGGCGGAGGTGGGTGGCGGTTTGAGAGAAGAAGAAGGAGAAGAGGAGAGATGAAGAAGAAGAGGAAGAAACAGAAGGACGAAGAAAAAAGAGAAGAGAATGGAAGAAGATGAGAGTGATGAAGATGATGAAGAAGGAAGGAGGAGAGAAGAAAGAAGAGGAAGAAGAGAAGTGAGTGGCGGCGGCGGTGGGCGGTGGTGGCGGCGGTGGGTGAGAAAGAGAAGGAGTGGCCGGAATTCATGGAGGAAGGTGGATTTTTTTAAATTGCAAAAGTGCCAATTTATTATTGTTTTATTATACAATTGCCCCAAAATAATTTTGATTTGGGGCAGGGGCAAAGTTGGACTCTTTTAAAAACGTCAATGGCATTTTTGGACCTAAAAAAACATTAGTGGCAAAATTAGACCCTGAGAAAAACGTTAATGGCAAAAATGCACCTTTGCCCCATTTTGAAATGTGTACAACTTATTATGAGTTGTGAGATACAACATCTAAAATAAGTAATTTAGTACCACATTTTCCACTTATATTCTTACTTTAAAAGTAAGGATTAATTGTGAACCACACATTATTATATTAGTAAAGGTACATAATGTAAATAAATTCAAAATGAACTCTTTAAATAAGACAAAATTTAATTTTTAAAGTGGACTATTTGAGTAGGACGAAGGCAGTATCTCAAATCATACTAAATTATATTATTAGAGCCTTAGAAATTAAAATTAATTATTAATTAATAAAAACACCAAACCAAACCAACCCAACCCAAAAATATATAAAGAACGAGAATGAATGTGACACTCCAATCAATCAAAATGGCATGAATGAGATCTTTTATATTAGTCCACACTTTTTCTTTTTTAAATTTTTAAAAAGAAGAAAATAAACATCACGTGAAACCATGACACGTACAGCCCCATCTAATAATTAATTTCGGCCAAACAACTGCTCTTGCAACATGGTCAATTAAGGTTTGAAAAAATCATACTAATATGAGTATTTATCTAATTTCATTAAATTACTAATAATTCGCTTCGTCAGTTAAAAAAAAAATAAATGCAGATTTATACAAAATTGATAATTTGAATAATTCAACGGATAATATTCAAAAACCTCAAAGAAGCATTGCTAATTTTATCAAATTTAAAGGGTGATAAATATAATTAACCATAATAATCTATTTTGTTTCTGTGATTGGAGAGATGCGGTAAAAAATATAATTTGTCCTCAGTAGAATTAGAATAAGAGTTTAGAATAAAAACAAAACATGAAAATACCACTTCCTATCGTGTTAAAAATATAATAACAAAGGGTGGCCCCACAATTATTGATCCCAACCATCAGATCTCAGAAATTTTGGTTTGCCTTTTCCCACTGCTCTTTCTCCTCTCTCTCGTACCTTCCCTTCCCGCTGTGTGTGCTTCCGAGATTTCAATTACCAAACGCCACAAACAGGTACGATTCCGATTGCACTTCGTCTCAGATCCGTTGTCTATTCCCTCATTGATCCTGCCCTGCGAGGCTCGCCTTCAATCAGAACGTCTTCCGATTTTCAATCTCCTCTAATTTTCTTTCTTAATCACTATTTTGCGGGTTTTAGGATAGATAACTCTAGTGTTTTTGGGGAAACGTTTTAAATAGTTGAAATTAAGTTTCGAATTTTTGCTGGAGTTATGTGGATGATGAGCTTACTTGATTAACTCTTGTAGGGTAGCTTTTTTTTTTTTTTTTTTGGTTGATTTTGCCTGATTTGGTTTTAACTTCTTATTTGTGCGCGTCTGATTTGTGTTTAGGTTTTGATTAGAGAGCCATGGGTGTGGCACAGAACAACATCGACAATGATGAGGGAAGTCTGGAGATTGGCATTGGTAAAGTCCTTTTTTTACTGTTGACCCAAGCTTGGAGGATTGCATTGTGTGTTTGGTAACTTTGTCTCTGCTTTGAATGAGAGTGATCTTGCTTAGGAGTCTTTGATTTCCATTGAATTTAGTATTTCCGAATCACTTGTTAGATGGCTCTTTTAGTGTTTCTGCTGCTTGAATCAACGGTTGAAAAAGTCTTTCTGGTGCGTAATTTGTTTCTGGTTCGACTAGGTTGAGGTTATGTTGCATTTGTATACATGTGAAAGGGAGGTGAAAATAGAGCTCTTGGTTGGAATTTAAACTTAGGAATTAAGTATAGAGGCATTTAAAATGTGTTATGATCTCGATCTATTATTGTACACATTTTCTGATTCAATTCCTGCAGTTACAAAGGGTTTACAATGCCGGAGGTTTAATAATAAACCATGTCTCGCATCATCGGACATTATTTACCACCCCCATCTCTGTCCTGTTGCCATCCTACCATCTATGACGGCTGCACTTAGTTATTTTGTAAGAACATCAGCTGTGCTTTGATGTTCTTACATTCATGGAATAATGTCTTTGCTGAATTTATTTATTTATTTTTTTTGTTGGATCTCTTCATAGCTCTTTATTTAATGAATGAAATTCTACAGAAAAGTCTTTCCAAGCTACCATTTGGTGGTTTTAGTTCCCCATATTTTACTGATTTAGTGAATTACTTCAAATTTTTGTATTTTTGGTGTGTGCAGAGTATCGGACAGTCTCTGGAGTTGCTGGACCACTCGTTATTCTTGAGAAAGTTAAGGTAAATACAGTGTTTGACCTTCACTTGCCCGTGGGCTATTTGCTCTAAAGTGCTGGAGTGCAGGATTCTGTACAGTCAAACACGCCCACTTTGTTTAGAAATGATTGCTGCATCCATAGTCTGTGATTCATCTTTATTTATGCATGGCAGGGACCCAAGTACCAGGAAATTGTGAATATTCGTTTGGGAGATGGAACTACTCGGCGTGGACAAGTCTTGGAAGTTGATGGAGAAAAAGCTGTTGTTCAGGTCTGTATATTTACTGTTTTAAGAGTTCCTGTCATTATGCTGTTCCTTTTGGAATAAATTTGGATGAATTATCAGTTTTTTTCCTTTGGTTCTTTAATTTTTGGATTTCATCTTAGTGTTTGATTAGGTGGAGTCATATTGAATATGTTTTGGTTTTTCAGTCTTTTATTGGCATCTTAGGTCATGCTGTATATCTTAGTTTGGATTTGCATCATTTTGGTAGTGAGGATTCAGTGCTGCATGCCAACTTCAGCTGTTTCGTTGTTATTTTTTAAGAAGATATTTCTTTTTATCTGAACCTATACACATTTGACTGCAGCCTGCAAACTTGGGCGTCAAAGTTCTTTTTGTGGACTAGTCAGAATTAAGGCTTCTGATTGTTATATTTGATGCTTTTGTCTTTCTTAAATTTAAATATGATTTATGTATGAAGTTATTGATTTTGTATCTCAAACTGTTGACAATAACTAATACTTTTGTATGCAATTTTCCCCTGGACACTTATTTTGTTGAGATAACTGCATCCATGGAATAAAATATATTTTTACTATTAGCTCCTGTTAATAGATAAAGACTTGTTGCGTCGATTGGATAAAGTTCTTGACTCTCTGTTCCTTGCCATTCTGTTTAGGTTTTTGAAGGGACATCTGGAATTGATAATAAGTACACAACTGTCCAGTTTACTGGCGAGGTGAAGTATTTATACTTGCTCCTCTTTTTCCCATCTTATATCTGATTCGTAATATGGATTGTAAGCATTTTACTTGTCTGTAGAATTTCCTTCATGTTTGCTGTAGAATTATATTGATACTACTATTTTGGGAAAAATGTAAAAGAAAGATGAGAACTGAAAACTACCACCAATTATACTTGTCAGAAACTTATATCTCAAATATCCATGCAGTAAGTGCTCTTATGCATGTTAAATGATTGAAGCTACATAAATAGTCTCGTTTAATTTCTCTGCAAATAAGTTAAAGGCCCTTTATGAGTGTTCACTTCTGAGCATCAGAATTCCTTTTGATCTGAGACTGGACGTAAGTTGAGAGAAAACGGGCTGGGAGGAATTTCTTTTTTGTTTCTATCTTCCTCTTTAATGCATGTTTCTGTGTTCTTGTTGTGGAACATGGTTTCCTTTTTGTGATTCCCTCTACTTGGTGGCCTCAAAATTTGCCTTTTCTTTTGTTGCAATGTGACTGGATGACACATCAATTTTCCTTTTGAAAATCTTTGTAGCAATTTATCTGCAGGTTTTAAAAACCCCTGTCTCAATGGATATGCTTGGTCGCATATTTAATGGCTCTGGGAAACCTATTGACAATGGCCCTCCAATTCTCCCTGAAGCTTACTTGGACATTTCTGGTAAGCATTGCAGCCATTGTGGAAGGAACAATTATATCTCTGCAATTTGCATTTCACGTATACATATGCATGTGCATATGTGTATTACAGTATTAAGTTATTCTTGCTTACTTTTGCTACCTCAGGGAGTTCAATCAATCCTAGCGAGAGAACATATCCTGAGGAAATGATACAGACTGGGATCTCAACCATTGATGTCATGAACTCAATTGCTAGAGGACAGAAAATCCCTCTTTTTTCAGCTGCTGGTCTTCCCCATAATGAAATAGCAGCCCAGATCTGTAGACAAGCTGGTTTGGTGAAGCGGCTGGAAAAAACTGACAATCTTCTTGAGGTACTTGCTGGTGCAATTAAAGTACTTGTTCCTGCATGTCAGATTTCTGCATTTCTAAACCAGAAAACAATGTCATAATTAACTTTGGAGTGTAAAAAGGTTTAGAATAGATGAATTATGTAGTCCTGATGGAGCAGCTTGTGATTTTGATTGAGCTATACTTAATAGATAATTCTACTAGTTTGAATAATTTTTTTTATATTGGGCATTTATTGGCTCCGTTTCTATGAAGTATAAAAAACTTGGTGGTTGATTGTTTCTTGGCTTTCCTTTTCCTTTGATTGAGTTTTTTATTGTTATAATTACTGTTCAAATTCATTTGATCTGACAGGATGTAGAAGATGACAATTTTGCTATCGTCTTTGCTGCTATGGGAGTTAACATGGAGACTGCACAATTCTTTAAACGTGATTTTGAGGAAAATGGATCTATGGAGAGAGTGACTCTTTTTCTTAACCTGGTAATTTTCATAATTGATTATGGGTATAGCTTGCATAATTTTATGTAGGATGGATTTGGCAAACCATAAAAGGTGGTTTTAAGTTCTGGCTTGTGACGTGTTTCCTTGTTTTATCCTTTCAGGCTAATGATCCTACAATAGAACGTATCATTACTCCTAGAATTGCTCTGACAACTGCTGAATATTTGGCATACGAATGTGGGAAGCACGTTCTTGTCATTTTGACTGATATGAGTTCTTATGCTGATGCTCTTCGTGAGGTACCATGCATGAAGTACATGTTGGCCGTAAATTGGTTATGCTTCAAAAGTATCCAGTTTCTGTGAAGATTTTATTAATTTTCATTTAATCCCTGCAGGTTTCTGCTGCCCGAGAAGAAGTACCCGGAAGACGTGGTTATCCTGGTTATATGTATACAGATCTGGCAACAATCTATGAGCGTGCTGGACGTATCGAAGGGCGAAAAGGCTCTATTACTCAAATTCCTATCTTGACTATGCCCAATGATGGTATTTCAATCACAAATGTTCAAAAGTGAATGTTAATCTTTTTCTATTTTTTTCATTGTATGTAATTTTTACCTTCCTGACAATTTTTAATGTTGATTGGTCAGATATTACACATCCAACTCCAGATCTTACAGGTTATATTACCGAAGGACAGATATATATTGACAGACAACTCCACAATCGGCAGGTGAGTGCTGACATGTAGATATATTGGGAATGCCTTTAGACATTGCTTTGTAACATAGCGAATACTTGTCTAGCCATAGGCAACCATTGCTATTTGTTACACAGGATTTGTTGAAGAGGAATGTACAAATCAGTTGCATAAGTCATAAAACTTTTGTTCATGAATGTTTTTAGTTCAATCAATGTTGATTGCTTAACATGCATTAACTTTTGGTAGCCGTGATAGGTACAGCTACCCTAAGGGTTGATCTGGAACTCTTTTTTTCTACTCACTGTTGGTGCTGCTGTTATAAAATCCCTCTTAGCTTTTAACTATCTGTTGATTTGAACATCAATATTCTTACAGCAGAATCTTATTTCTGTGAACAGATATATCCTCCAATCAATGTACTTCCTTCACTGTCTCGTTTGATGAAGGTAAATGAAGGTTTCATGCGACTATCAGTATTACTTTTAGATGGTGAAACATGATCACAGATTGCTAAATAGCACATTCTTGTAATTTTGTAGAGTGCCATTGGTGAGGGTATGACTCGTCGGGATCATTCTGATGTGTCCAATCAGGTAAAGGCAGCAGTTAGCATTTTAATATTGGGGCGGTTACAATGTTAAACTTCCTCTAGTCTGTTATGTGCTTGGGACTTTGTTATGCCCCGTCTAACCTGTTATTTGCTTGAAATTTTTCTTGGGTTTATAGGATTGACCTTTCCTCTGGATGAAGTGCGTGTGTTTCTATTAAATAACTGATTTGTTACCTGTGGGACTTTCAGTTGTATGCGAATTATGCCATAGGGAAGGACGTGCAGGCAATGAAAGCCGTGGTGGGAGAAGAAGCTCTTTCTTCGGAGGATCTGGTTAGTTGAGTGGAACTTGAGTTGTTCATTTTCACTTTATTTAATGAATGGTGTTTTCTGAAAAATTCTCAAATTGAACACAGCTGTATCTGGAATTCCTGGACAAATTTGAGAGGAAATTTGTCGCACAAGGAGCATATGACACGCGCAACATCTTCCAGTCGCTGGATTTAGCTTGGACCTTGCTTCGCATCTTCCCACGTGAACTCCTTCACCGTATCCCAGCAAAGACACTGGACAATTTCTACAGCAGGGAGGCATCCAACTGATGGAAATGTCTAATATTCGATGCTCGTCGTCAAAATGGTGGTGGTCTATGGGACTCCAGATTCCAGACTCTCCAGGCCCAGGCTCCAGCTTAGCTTCGTGTATTGCTTTTCTATCAATGAAGTTAATAAAGTTTCCATTTCGGTAGTAGCCCCCCTGCAGCAGGTGCAGCAATACTCTCTCTCTCTCTCTCTCTCTCCCCTTCGGAAGTTACAAAGAAGATATTCTTTTTTTTGTTGAGCGTATCCACTTAGCGTGTGTAATTATTGACATTCTTCTTCATATTTCCCTCTTTTTTTTTTTTTTTTTTTTAATATTTAAATTATGCATCACGGGGCTTGGCTTCTTGAGTTTGAGGCATGTTTTGGGCTTCTAGGATATACAGAGTCAGACTGCATTTTATGTTATGTCTTTGTTTTCATTCCTTCAGAAACATAATGTAATAATAACTTTATTTTTTGGGTTTAGTGGGGGGTTTCCTTCCTGGTTTGGCTGCTAAGAATGTTAAATTATTGGTTTATTGGCTTGCCACTTTTGAACTTCATTTTTCTTCGACTTAAATCACTTAATTTGGAGGTGTTTAATTAGGTGGAAAAGGTAAGATTATAATTAATATGTTTAGTAAGTTTCAATTTTGACGTTTCCACATATATTAAGAAATTGTAATAAATGATTATTAAATGTTAATATCTCTTTTATTTTTGCATAGGGAATTGGATTTATTATTATTATTATTATTTTCCACCGGGGGCGGACCGCTTGGCTGTGGCGGATGGTTATTAGCTTATTAGTGTGATAAATACTCGAATAGTTTAATTAAATAATTGAAAAAGAGAGGATAGAATTGCAAATGGATTCTCATTTGCTGATAGACACTTATTTTAAAACAAATCAAACTCTCTTAAGGGCCTGTTCTTTACTCAAAACAAACCAGAACCGAAATCTAGGTAAAGAACGTGCGTTTAAAACCCGCGGCCAATCCCCAAGAATCCCTTTATCTATTTTGCCACTGACAGCGAGGTAGCTTAGGATGCTCTCACGCTGACATCAACTGACAGGTTAAATTCGGGTTGACCCGATACTTGAACCCTAAATCAAGGCGTGAACCCTGACCCTAGTCACAAACTGATTCGAGGCCCAAATCTCGAAATGAGACCCGAAATTCGACCTGAGACCCGAATCCAGACCTGAACCTCAAACCCCGACCCGTGCCCCGAACCTAGAAACGAGGCTCGAATCTCGATCCGAGGACCGAACCCCGAAACGAGACCCAAACCTTGACCCAAGGCCTGAATTCCAAACTGAGCCTCGAACCCTAGCCTGAGGCCCGAATCCCGAAACAAGGACTAAACCCTGCCCCAATTCACGAATCCCGAAACGAGGCCAGAATCTCGACCTGAGGCTCGAATAGCGAAACGAGCCCCGAATCTCGACCCGATGATTGAACCCCAACCCGAGTCTCGAATCCCGAAACGAGTCTCGAATCCCGACTACAGAACACCGAAACGAGACCCGAACCCTGACCATAGGCCCAAACCCCAAATAGTAACCCAAACCCAACCCAAGGCCAGAATCCCAAAACGAGGCCTACACCCTAACCCGAGCCATGATTCCCGAAACGAGGCCTGAATCTCGACCCGAGTCTCAAACCCCGCCGCGAGCCCCGAACCCCAAATCGAAGCCTGAATCTCGAAACAAGTCTAAAACCCCGACGAGAGGCATGAATTTCAAAACGGGCCCCGAATCTTGACTGAGGTCCAAACCCCAAACCAAGGCCGGATCCCGACCCGAGCCCCTAACCCCGACCCAAGACCTGAACCCTAAACTGAGGCCAAAACTTTGACCCGAGGCCCAAATCCCCAAACCAGTCCCAAACCCTGACCCTAGACCAGAATCCCAAAACGAGGCTTAAAACACAAACAGTGACACGAACCAAACTCGAAGCCAGAATCCCTCCCCGAGACTTGAAACCCGAAACTGACCTGAAGCCCGAACCCTAACCGAAGGTCTGAACCTCGACACGAGACCAAAACCCCAAACCAAAGCCTGGATTTTGAAATGAGGGCTAAACCCCGACCCGATCCATGAATCCAAAACAAGACTTAACCCTAACCCTACTATGAGTCAAGAATCACGAAAACAAAAAAAAACATGTGAGGTACCATTTACCGCAGCGGGAGGTCCTGGGTTCGAGTCCGGCGGACAACAACTTAAGGGGACTTTCCCTGCAAATTTAAGGGGTTGACGGGGTTCGAATCTGGGCTTCCCGTTAGCACCCTTTGAGCCTAACTGGCAAAAACATGTGAGGTACCATTTACCGCAGCGGGAGGTCCTGGGTTCGAGTCCGGCGGACAACAACTTAAGGGGACTTTCCCTGCAAATTTAGGGGTTGACGGGGTTCGAATCTGGGCTTCCCGTTAGCACCCTTTTACCAAACTTGTCTAGCCTAACTGGCAAAAAACAAGTGAGGTACCCATTTACCGTCAGCGGGAGGTCCTGGGTTCGAGTCCGGCGGACACAACTTAAGGGGACTTTTCCCTGCAAATTTAAGGGGTTGACGGGTTCGAATTTGGGCTTCCCCGTTAGCACCCTTTTTAAACCAAACTTGTCTAGCCTAACTGGCAAAAAAACAAGTGAGGTACCATTTACCGCAGCGGGAGGTCCTGGGTTTGAATTTAATTTAAGGGGTTGACGGGGTTCGAATCTGGGCTTCCCGTTAGCACCCTTAAGTGGGGTTAGAGAGAGAAGCTCTCCCTGGAGTTTTCCCTGGGAAAACTCCCGGCGCCTCATTCATGGCTTGCTCTTGAGGTTCCTATCTTCACTGTTTCCTTTCCCTATGTCTGATTGAAGCAATTTTAAGCACTTATTGTGTCTTAAATTTGTTTTTCATAGGATATAGGGGATTTAATCGGGTATTGATGAATTTTTATTAGAAAATTTTGGTTTGTGAAATCTGGAGTTTTTCAGATTTCATTTAATCAAAAACTGAAATTAGCCAAAGGATTTTCACCAATTCTTTGGGTCTGAAATTAAATGTGAGATTATCGAACTTTTGCAACTGGTTGGGGGTAATTGACGAAGAAGGTGATTCTTTTTTCTGATTTTCTACTTCCACGGGATTTTCATTATTGAGCGCTTGGTTCAATCTAACAACTCTGTTGGTCTTTCCGCTTTTGGTTTTTCTAAATGGGGGGAGTCAGTATTTTTTCATTCTTGAGGGATTAACCGAGAACAGCCGAGGTGCGTTTTCGTGGGTTGTAATCCGTCGAAGAAGAGATGCTGCGCCGCCGTGAATACGGAAATATGATGAAGGTTGGAAGCACTTTGACGTGTTGTCGGAATGAACCTCGATTGTACAAATCTGCTCCTTTCCGAATCTGAAAATGGGATGGTTTCTCGATTTGAGCCACCTCCGTTTTGAACATTTTTCTCCGACAAATTTGACTGCTTGAATATGTGATTCATACCGTGGGCTGCCAAAGATAGGGGTCTTTCCGGCGGGAAGATGGAATTTCTGGCCGGAAAGCTTTCACAGCGATGGCGGCGCGATGGTGTGGTAACGGGTGGTCAACTTCTCGGGTCTGTAGTGGGTCAAAAAAAAGTGGGTAATCGGGTCTGAAGCGGGTCGTGGGTAATTGGTCCTTATAAGCCGTGGACTTGCCTAAATGGGGTAACGTTTCGGGTTTGAGCCAAAAATTGGGTCTGCAACGATTCTGGGACTTGGGACTCTCGGTCATTGGCCGGGAATGGTTTCCGGGAGTGTAGACTTGGCTGGGTCACCCCCGGGAGTGTTGACTTGGCTGGGTCTTAATCGGGAGTGTAGACTTGCCGCGGTTAACTCGTGCAGTCGGAAGAAATTGGAGGAACGAAATGACTTGGCTGCTCCGCCGTGATCGGAATCTGGATTCTGGGCTGACATTTGGTTTCTGGGTTGGAAATGAAACTTTGAAGCTGTGGGCTTGATGGTGATTGAAGTTTTGAAGCTGAGAATTGGAATTGACGACTGGTGGTTTTTTGCGGTTTCGGGTCTGAGGTGGAGATTCGGGTTTGCATTGAAGCTCTGTTTGATTTCTGTTCTTGCTGCTGGAAAAAATTTTCGGTTGCTGTTTGGGTTCCATTTGATGAAAGTTTTTGAGACAATTTTTAACGAGCTTGATCGCAGTATGCTGTTAAGGTAAGCCTCTCGGCTTTAATTTCTGGAAGTATGTTTGGAATTTGGTGCTGGAAAGGGATGGTATTAATTTCCGTTTGTGGACATAATTGGTATGCTGGAATCTTATTTCTGTAGCTTTGCTGAATAAGGTGTTAATTTCTGGATTTTGTTCTGGAAATTAATAGTTTTTGTTGCTGTATGCTCTGAAATGTGATTGAAGGTTTGGTTGTGTCCTGAATGGATTTTAGTGTTGTGTAATGGAATTAAATCCATGTTCTTAAATTTCTGCTGTTGCTGGAATTTGAGGATGTTGGATTCTGGAATTGCTTTGGTGGTTCGGTTGATGTTCCTTGCTGCTGGAAATGGTTTTCGGTTGATGTATGGAGATCATAGATTGGTGCTAGAATTTTGGTCATGCTGAATGGATGGTTTCACAAATTGGATAAAGGTGGAATGCCGAAGTGCTTTATTGCCAACCTTTGCGTTTGTGATCACTATTTTGGTATTTCTCACTATGCTTTCAATTCAATCTTATGTATCTCTAGACTGGACTGATTTAGAATGGACTGGAAATTTACTTGACTGTGCTGGATGGATGATGTGCTGAATTAAACTTCTGATTTGTGGGAATTATGAATGCTTGTTCTGTTAGATTTTGCTTTGTGCTATCTTTGACTGAACAAGGTTGTGGTAATTTTGTTCTGAATTTTGGGAGATTATGCTACTGCTGGTTTCCTATCTATTTTGGAACTCCTTAAGTGATTTTCCAGATTTCTTGGGCTGGTTTAGGGATGAAGCTTTATGGTTGTCTTGGTTAAAATTTGCTTGGATGGGTGACTGTGCTTCTGAAATTTGTGTACAAATTAGCATCATGGATGGGTTGGGTAACGGAATTTAGAGCGAGTTGCTACTGGAATTTTGGGATACCTGTTTTGCCTAGCATGGTGTTTTAATTTCATGAATCCTTTAGTGCATTTGATCTTGTTGGCAATTGAGACTTAGTACTTCTCTTGGGGCTGTCCCTGTTTTCGGTTTATTTTGGGAGAATTGATGCAGATGTTTGGTCCTTTTTGTTTATTAAATTGAAATCAGAGGGAAAGATGGGCTCTCGGGTTTCTCTTGGTTTTAAACAAATTTGACTCGGACTGCTGAAAGACTATTGTGGATGGCATATGGAAATTACTAGAATAAATGAAGTGGGAAGTGCTGTTTTCCACTTCGGGTTGTATGTGTGTGATGATGTGCTGGAAACCACTTTGGAGATTCATGCCGTTGGAATGTAATGGCTGACCACTTTTTTGGGTGGAAATCATTTCAATTGCTGCATTTCAGGTGGAACCCATTTGAATTTTGAATTGCTGGTAAGTGGAAATTATTAGATTAAAGAATTGTTGCTGCATTTCGGGTGGATTGCTTGTAAGTGTACCTTGAATTGCTGGACTTGTGCTGCATTTCGGGTGTAATTTGATGATGTAGGAATTTTTGAGGAAATGTATTTTTGATTTTGATTGATTAGGGGTATGCCCCTATTTTGATGTATTTTTGAACTTGTATCGTGAACTCGCGGGTTTGACCCGGTATTTTTTGGGAATGAAATCATTTACCTTTTCTCAAAAAAAAAGAATCACGAAAACAAACTCGAACCCCGACTAGAGACCTGAACCCCAAATCGAGGCCAAAATCCCAAACAAACCCTCTAAACCCAATCTGATGCATGGATCTCGAAACAAGTACTGAATCCTGACCCGAAGCCCGACCCCCAAAGCAAGGCCCGAACTTAACCTGATTACAGAACACCAACTCGAGGCCCAAATCTGACCTGATGCACGAATCCCGACCCGTGAACTGAATCCCTACTCGAGGCCCGAACCCTGACTGGAGGATTGAACCCTAAACCTTGACTCAAATATCGAAACGAGGCATGAAATCCAATCCCATGACGGAATCCCAGAACCCCAAACTGTGGCACGAACCTAACCCGAGGCTGTAATCCAAAAACAAGGCCTAAACCCAGAAATAAGATCTAAATCCTTACTCGAATGCCGAAACAATGACCGCACACCAACCTGATGCGCGAATCTCAAAAATAGCGCCAAATCCCTAAAGTCCCGAACCACGACCAGAGAACCGAACCCTTAACATGGACCTGAACTCCAAAATGAGGCCCGTACCCCCACCTGAGTCCTGAACCCTAAGCCGTGGACCGAACCAAACCTAAGGTGTGAATCCCAAGACGAGCCCCGAATCCCAACCCGAAGCACAAATTTCGATCCAAATTCTGAAGCGCAAACCGAAGCGTGAATCTGAAAACAAAACCTAAACCTCGACCCGAGGAATCTTGAAACGAGACCCGAATCCCAACTCGAGGCACAAACTCCAAACCCGTTCCTAAACCTCAACCCAATGTTTGAACCCCGACCCAATTTCTGAACCCCAACCCAATGTCTGAAACCCGACCGAGGCCAAAACCCACACCATGGCCCAAATCTCAAATCGAGGACTAAACCCCGACCCGAGTCTGGAAATGAGGCCCGAATCCTGACCAGAGGCCAGAATTCTAAACTGAGGTCTGAACCCCAACAGGATGTATGAATCAAAAAACGAGAAAAGAATCCCAACCCGAGTCTCAAACCCTGTTACGAGCCTGCATCCCGACCTGACGATTGAACCCCGAAGCGAGTCACAAAACTCGAAACTAGGCCCGAACCCAGATCTGATGACCGAACGCTACTCCGAGGCCCAGATCCCGAAACGATTCCTAAACCCCACCCCGATACACGAATCCCGAAACAAACCCAAACCCTAAACTGTGACATGAACCATAAATTGTGTCCCGTACCCATCACGAAACCCGAATGCCAAATGAGGACTAAACCCCGACTTGATACACGAATCCCGAAACAAGTCCCGAATAACGACCCAAGGCCTGAACCACTAACAGAGGCCCAAATCCTGACCCTATGACAGAATCCCAAAACGAGGCCTAAACACCAGACCGTGGCTTGAATCCCACCTGAGGCCCGAATCTAAAAAACCATGCCTAAACACTGATCCGAGACACGAATCCAAAAACGATGCCAGAACCCTGAAACGAAACTCAAACCCCGAAAAGAGGCACGAATCTTGACCTGAGGCAAGAATTCCAAACCAAAGTCCGAACCCCAACCTGATGCCTGAATCCTGAAACAAGGTCAAAACCCCGACCCGATGCACGAATCGCAAAACGTGGCCGAATTCCCACTCGAGGCCTGAATCCCGACCCGATGACCGAACACCAACTCGACTGCCAAGTCTAGAAACGCGGCCTAAACCCCGAGCTGATACACAAATCCTGAAACGAGGCCCGAATCCTGACCCGAGGTCTGAACCCCGAAAGGAAACTCAAATCCTGACTTGGGGCCCGAATCCCAAACAGAGGTCTAAACCCCAACCCGATGCCTGAATCCTGAAATGAGGCCTAAACCCCGACCAGATGCACGAATCTCGACTCAAGGCCCAAATCCCGACTCAATGACAGACACCAGTTTGAGTGCTGAATCCTTAAACGAGGCCAAATCCTGATCCGATGCACAAATCCCGAAATGAGGCCTGAATCCCAACCCGATGAAAGAACCCCAAAACGAGACCTGAACCTCGAAATGAGGCCCAAACCTGTCTTGTTGCCCGAACCCAACCCGAGGCCCAAATCCCAAAATGAGGCCAAAACCCTAACTCGAGGCACGAATACCGGAACGAGGCCTGAATCCCGACCCGAGTCTAGAACCCCAAACCGATGCCCAAATATTCGAAACGAGGCCTAAACCCTGACCCGAGGCATGAATCTCGAAACGAGGCCCGATCCTTGAGTAAGGCATTAAATATAGGCCCTTACCATGCGAAATTTTTTAAAAAATTTTTTTAAAAAAAACTCTGACCATTTGTGTTATAGTACACAAAATATGGCTCCTTACTGTGTAAAAAATAATAATAATAAATAAATAAAAGTCTGATCTCGTGGGTTATAATACAAGAAATATGGGCCATGACTAAGTTAATTTATTTATAAACAAAAAAAAAAAAAACCCTTTACCACGTGTTTTATAGTATGTGAAATATGAGGAGTGTATGTATTGTTTTTTTTTTAAAAAAAAAACACACTCCAAACTCCATGTGTTGTAGTACACAAAATTTGGTCATAACTGCTTTAAAAAATAACATTTTGAAAAAAACATTCGATCTTGTGTATTATAGTACACGAAATATGAGTCACGACTTAAAAAAAAAAAAAACTCATTTTAAAAAATAAAAAAAAACCTCAAACCATGTATGTTATAGTTCACGAAACATGGGTCGTGGCTGAATTTAAATTTTTTTAGAAATAAATCTTTGACCACGTGGGTTATTGTACACGAAATACGAAGAGTGTATGTATTATTAAAAAAAAAAAAGAAAAAAAAAGAAGCAAAACCTCCCATGCCCAATATTACACAAAATATGGGCCGTATTGCGTTGAAAAAGAAATTTTTAAAAAAACTTTAAAAAAAAAAAACCCTTCAACCCCACATGTTATAGTGCACAAAATATGGCTCGTATCGGCTTTTGAGCCGAGTTTCCTTGGTGGAAAAAATCATTTACCTTTTCCCAAAAATATGGGTCGTGACTATTTAAAAAAAAAAAAAATCTCTGGCCATATGGGTTATAGTACATGAAATATGAGCCGTGACTGAATTTATATTTTATAAAAAATTTTAAAAAAAAAACCTACTACTTATAGTATGTGAAATATGAATGGTGTATGCATTGTTAAAAAATATATATATTAAAAAAAATTAAAATTTTTTTCCCAACTTTGTGTTATAGTACACGAAATATGGGTCTTGACTGTGTTGAAAAAGAAATTTTAAAAACACCTCTGACCTTGTGTGTTATAGTACATAAAATATTGGTTGTGAATAAGTAAAAAATAAAAATAAAAAAAGGAAAAAAAAAAAACCTCTGACCTCGTGTTTTATAGTTCACTAAATATGGACCATGATTGAATTTAATTTAATTTTCAAAATAAACCTTTGACCACATGTGTAAATAGTACGCGAAATATGAGGAGTGCAATTATTGTTAAAATATAAAAAAAAAAATTCTCCGAAACCCATATGTTATAACACATGAAATACTGGGTTGAAAAAGACAAAAAAAAATATATTAAAAAAAACTGTGACCTTGTGTGTTATAGTACACTAAATATGGGTCATGACAGAGCTAAAAAAGAAATTTAAAAAAACACAAATAAAAAAAAAACTCCAACCCTGTGTATTATTGTTCATGAAATATGGGTCTTGACCATATAACAAAAAAAAAAAAAAAAAAAAAAACCATCTGACATTGTGTGTTATAGTACACGAAATAAGGCTGTGATTGATTTTTAACTTTTTAAAAACAAACTTTTGACCACGTGTATTATAGTACGCGGGATATGAAAATTGTATGTATTATTTTTGAAAAATTAAAAAATTAAAAAATTCTCCTAATCCCAGGTTTGTACACGAAATATGAGCCGTTGCTTCGTTGGAAAAGAAATGAAAAAAAAAAATTAAAAAACATCCAATGCCATGTGTTATACTACACGAAAAATGAGTCGTAACTGTGTAAAAAAAAAAAAAAAATTTAAACTTTAAAAAAATAGACCTCTCACCTTGTGTGTTATAGTACACGAAATTTGATCTGTGACTGAGTTTAAATTTTTTAAAAAATTAACCTCTGACGTGTGTTACAATATGCGAAATATGAGTAGTGTTAAAAATAAAAAAATTTCTCCCAACCGCATGTGTTATAGTACATGAAATATGTGACGTGACTGCGTTGAAAAAGAAATATAAAAAATACTAAAAAAAAAGCTCTGACCCCGTGTGTTTGTACATGAAATATGGTTCGTGACTGTGTAAAAACTTAAAAAAAAAAGAAAAAAGAAAACTCCAACCATATGTGTTATAGTACATGAAATATGGACCGTGACTCATTAAATCTTTTAAAATAAAACCTCTAGCACGTGTATTATGGACTATATAGTACGAGATATATGAAAAGTGTATGTATTGTAAAATAAAATTAAAAAAATTCTCCCAACCCCATGTGTTTAGTAGACGAGATATGTGCCATGACTGCATTGAAAAAGAAACTTAAAAAAACCTCCAACCCCATGTGTTATTGTGTTATAGCACATGAAAAAAGGGTTGTGAAAGTGTAAAAAATAAACCTCTAATCTCGTGGGCTATAGCTCACAAAATATGGGGTGTGACAGAATTTAAAATTTTTATAAATAAACCTCCGACCACGTGTGTTATAGTACGTGAAATATGAGTAGTGTATGTATTGTTAAAAAAAATTCTCCCACCCCACGAAATATGGGTCCTAACTACGCTGAAAAATTATTTTAAAACTTTTTTAAAAAACTCCGACCATATGTGTTATAGTACACTAATTTGGCTCCTGACTATGTAAAAAAATAATAATAATTAAAAAAACATTTAAAAAAAAATAAAATATGATCTCGTGGATTATAGTAAACGAAATATGGGCCGTGACTAAGTTAATTATTTAAAAAAAAAAAAAAACACCCTTGAAGAGTGTATGTATTTAAAAAAAAAAAAAAAAAAAGCACACTCCTAACTCCATGTGTTGTAGTACACGAAATATGGTTCGTGACTGCGTTAAAAAATAAAATTAAAAAAAAAAAAAATCAACCCAGTATGGCACACGAAATATGAGTCATGACTGTATTAAAAAAAACTCAAAATTTTTTTTTTTTTGAAAAAAAAAAACCTCAAACCATGTTTGTTATAGTTCACGAAACATGGGTCATGGCTAAGTTTAAATTTTTTAAAAAAATAAATCTCTGATCCCGTGTATTATTGTACACGAAATATGAAGAGTGTGTATTATTTAAAAAAAAAAAAAAGCAAAAACTCCCATGCCAATATATTACACAAAATATGGGCCATACTGCGTTGAAAAAGAAATTTAAAAAAAAAAAAAAAAAAAAACCTTCGACCTGGCGTGTTATACAAAGTATGGGTCATGACTATTTAAAATTTTTTAAAAAAAAATCCTCCGGCCATGTGCGTTATAGTACATTAAATCTGGGCTGTGATTGAATTTAATTTTCATAAAAAAAAAAAAAAACCTGTTACCACGTGTGTTATAGTATGCGAAATATGAGTGGTGTATGTATTGTCAAAAACAATTTATATTAAAATAAAAATTTTCTCCCAACTCTGTGTGTTATAGTACACGAAATATGAGCCGTAATAGTGTTGGAAAAGAAATTTTAAAAAAGCCTCTGACCCCGTGTGTTATATAGTACATAAAATATCGGGCGTGATTAAGTAACAAAAAAAAAAAAAAAAACCCTTTGACCTCGTGTTTTATAGTTCACTAAGTATGGACCATGATTGAATTTAGTTTATTTTTTAAAATAAACCTTCGACCGTGTGTGTAAATAGTACCTGAAATATGAGGAGTGCATTTATTGTTAAAATAAAAAATAAAAAATTTCTTCGAACCCCATATGTTATAGTATATGAAATATGGGTCGTGACTGCATTGAAAAAGACATTAAAAGAAAACATTTAAAAAAAAAAAAAACACTTTTGACCTTGTGTGTTAGTACACGAAATATGGGTCATGACAGCGCTGAATTTTTTTTATTTTTAAAAACACTTTAAAAAACTCCAACCATGTTTGTTATTATACACAAAATATGGGTGTTGACTGTGTAAAGATAAAATAAATAAAAAAACCCTTTGACATTGTGTGCTATAGTACGCGAAATATGGACCGTGATTGATTTTAAATTTTTAAAAATAAACCTCTGACCACATGTATTATAGTACGCGAGATATGAAGATTGTATATATTGTTTAAAAAAAAAATTTAAAAGTTAAAAAGATTCTCCCAATCCCATGTATTATAGTGTACGAAATAAGGACCATTGCTACGTTGGAAAAGAAATTAAAAAAAAAACATTAAAAACATCTGACGTCATGTGCTATACTACACAAAAGATGGGTCATGACTGTGTAAAAGAAAGAGAAAAAAAAAAAAGAAAACTTTAAAGAATAGACCTCTCACCTCATTTGTTATAGTACACGAAATATGAGTTGCGACTCTGAGAATAAATTTTTTAAAAAATAAATCTGCGACCATGTGTGTTACAGTAAGAAAATATGAGGTGTATGTATTGTTAAAAATGAAAAATAAAAATATTCTTCCAATAGTACATGGAATATGTGACGTGACTAAGCTAAAAAAGAAATTTAAATAACATAAAAAAGCTCTAACCCCGTGTGTTAAAAAAAACTTTAATTTAAAAAATAAAAATAAAACTCTAACAATGGGTGCTAAAGTATACGAAATATGGGCCGTGACTAAATTTAAATTTTTGAAAATAAACCCCCAGCCACGTGTGTTATAGAGTGTAGTACGTGATATATCAAAAGTGTATGTATTGTTAAAAATAATATAAAAAATTCTCCCAAACCCATGTGTTTAGTTGACAAAATATGAGCCATGACTGCATTGCAAAAGAAATTAAAAAAAACCTCCGACCCCATGTGTTATATAGTACATAAAATATGAGTTGTGAAAGTGTAAAAAATTAAACCTTTTACCTCGTTGGTTAAGGAGACGAAATTTGGGCCGTGACGGAATTTAAATTTTTATAAATAAACCTCCAATCACGTGTGTTATAGTACACGGAATATGAGGAGCGTATGTATTGTTAAAAAAAATTCTCCTAGACCATGTATAGTGCACGAAATATGGGCCCTGACTATGTTGAAAAAAAAGTTTAAATTTTTTTTAAAAAAAACTCCGACCCTATGTATTGTAGTACACAAAATATGGGTCCTAACTTTGTAAAAAAATAAAAATAAAAACCTTTCAGAAAAAACCTCGGATCTCGTGGGTTATAGTACACTAAATATGGCCCGTGACAAGTTAAATTTTCTTTTTAAAAAAATAAACCTTTGACCATATGTATTATAGTATGAGAAGTGTATGTATTGTTAAAAAAAAAAAAAAAAACACTTTCCCAACCCAAAGTGTTGTAGTACACGAAATATGGTTCGTGATTGCGTTAAAAAATAAATTAAAAAAAAAACATCCGACACCATGTGTTATAGTACATGAAAAATGGTTCATGACAGTATTAAAAAAAACTCAATTTTTATGTATATAAAAAAAAACCTCCAACCATGTTTGTATAGTTCATGAACATGGGTCGTCAGACTCGTGACTGAGTTTAAATTTTTTAAGAATAAATTTCTAACCACGTGTGTTATTGCACACGAAATATGAAGAGTGTATGTATTATTAAAACTAAAATATAAAAAAATTTCTCCCAAGCTTACATAGTACACGAAATATGGGCCGTGATTGCGTTGAAAAAGAAATTTTAAAAAACATTAAAAACCCTTCGACCCTATGTGTTATAGTACATAAAATATAGGTAATGACTATTAAACAAAAAACTTCAAAAGAACCTCCAACCATGTGCGTTATAGTACATGAAAAATGGACCGTGATTGAATTTAATTTTTTTTAAAAAATAAACACGTGTGTTATAGTATGTGAAATGGCTGCTAGCAATAATTAGCAGTCAGAGCAATATTTTATTCTTGTTCCTAAACTGCCCCTTGTTGTTAATCTCTGAAACTCCTAATTTGCACAATATCTTATTTTTCCCCTTCTTCACGTGCTATCTTCTTCTTCTTCCATCTTGGTGTCTTCAGTTCTGCCTTCGCTGATACATCTGTCCACTGTACTACAGTCATCAACTCTGCCACCATCAGCAACCGCATCCACCAAACTCGACGAGTGTTGTTTGAGTGTTTCTCTTACTTTCTCATCTGGGTTTTCAAACAAAATTGTTGGAACTTTCTAATGTGGGTTTTGAAATAGATTGTTGGAAAAGTGACTACCTTATTCTGTGATTTGTTTTTTATGTTGCTTTCATCTGCGTTTCTCTACCATTGTCCCTGAATTTTTATGGGTTTGGATATGTTGGTGACGGCGGCGCCAAAAGTGAGGTGTTGCTAAGTTTCTTTCGTCTTGGTTGTGTTTCTTTCAATTGTCTTCTTGGATTTTAATGAGTTGATAATGTTTATGTTGTCGGGGTCTTTTGTTTGTTATCTTCCATGTTGAGAATGGTGGCAGAGACGACGGCGGCGACGACAGAGTGGTTGCAGCGGCGACGAATTTTTAATGGGTACTTGTAATTAGATTAAAAAGGATATCAGATTTAGTTGATGCAATGCACAAGTGGGGTTTTTGTGATTGTTGGGGTTACGGATTCTTATCAATTTATCAGATTCAAAATAGATTGAGAATTGAGAAATTCTCACTGCCCATTTGGAAGATGTTGAAGACATGAAGGAGAAGAAGATATGAAGTTTACCGTAATTAAATTGATAAAGAGGCCAGATGATGAAAAAAGATGACAGAAAGAGATTTAAAAAAATAAAGGACAATTTAGGAACAAGACCAAAATATTGCTCTGGCTGCTAATTATTGATATGGCAATAACAGCAGCCATGTGAAATATGAATGGTGTATGTATCGTTAAAAAAAAAAAAAAAAAAAAAAAAAAAATTCTCCTACTCCTTGTATTATAGTACACGAAATATATGAGCTGTGACTGCATTGAAAAAGAAATTTTAAAAAACATTTAAAAGACCCTTTAACCCTGTGTGTTATAATACATAAAATATGGGTTGTGACCGAGTAATAAAATAAAATAAAAAAACCTTTGGGCTCGTGTTTTATAGTATACTAAATATGGGCCATGATTGAATTTAATTGTTTTTTTTAAAATAAACCTCCGACCACATGTGTAATAATACGTAAAATATGAGGTGTGCATTTATCATTAAAATAAAAAATAAATAAATTTCTCCCAACCCTATGTGTTATAGTACACGAAACATTGGCCTTAGCTGCGTTGAAAAAGAAATATAAAAAAAATATTTAAAAAAAAATCTCATCCTCGTGTGTGATAATCAATCATTAAATATAGGCAGTGTCTGAGTTTAATTTTTTTTTTCTTCGAAAAATAAACGTCCACGTGTGTTTTAGTATGTAATACCCCCTCTGTCCCACTCAAAGAATTCATTTTCAAGAAAAAATCTTGTCTCATTTAAATAGTCAATTTTAAATTTATTTACATTACATACCCTTACTAATATAACAATGTGTGGTTCACAATTAACCCTTACTTCTAAAATAAGAATATAAGTGAAAAACATAGTGGTAAATTACTTAATTTAGGTGTTGTACCTCACAACCCATAATAAGTTGTACACATTTCAAAGTGGACTTTTTGAGTGGGACGGAGTGAATATATAAGAAGGGTATGTATTTATAAAAAAATAATAATGATAAAGGGTCGTGCCAGAATTAAAAAAGAAATTTATAAAACATTAAAAAAAAAATCTCTGAAAATAAATCGTTTGTGTAAAAAAAAAAAAAAACTTTAAAAAAATTTTAAAAAACCTCCAACCATCAGTGTTATAGTACACAAAATATGGATCGTGAATAAGTTTAAAATTTTAAAAATAAACTTGCAGCCACGTGTGTTAATAGTATGTGAAATATGAGGAGTGTATGTATTATTAAAAAAACAAAAAATCTCCTAACCCCGTGTGTTATAGTCCACGAAATATGTGCCATGATTGCACTGAAAAGAAATTTTAATCTTGGAACATTCTCAAATAGACCAAGATCCAATTTTGGGTCATTTACTGGTGAACATAACTTGCAACAATATCTTTGATACCTTCATTTATGTGCCAAAATAGAAAGAGATTTAGTAGGAAAGTGGAGGAAACTTTTTTTTTATTTTTTATATATAAATGAAAGGAGTAGGGAAAGCTGCAGTAATTCTTTGGAAAAGCCCGGTTCTCTGTCTTCGCACCTTCATTCCTCAATCCACTGATTTGTTCCTACATATACCTCCCCACCAATAGATAGAGACAAATGGGAATAACCAAACCATGTCTACTAAATGCCAGTAGCATGCAGCTGCTTCAAAGCCAACATGATGCTCCTTGGTCACATGACCAAGATATTGGCGAATACCACTAATGATCAAGAAAAGAGTACATATGTGCAAAACCATGAAAGCCAATTGCTAAGACAAAGGTAGAACCAAAAATACTATCCAAAATAGTGAGGGTGCTGGATAATATTTCATTCCTTGAAAGCCACTGACTATCTACAGCCAGTAAAACATTAGCTACTAAAGCGTAAACTGCTTGTTTTTCCTTCCCCGCCAGTATAGCGTGATGAGCCCAAGTTACAGCAGCTCTAGAAGAAAGGGGAATAAGGGTATTAAGAAAAGGGATTTCCCAAGGATCTAAAACCTCAATCCCTTTTGGGGGCCAAATACCTCCGATCTCTACAGTATGTGCCAAAGAAGAATGAGAAGAAGCCCAAAAAGAGCAAAAAAGAACATAACCTATGATACGATGAAAAGAATAAAATCATATCAAGGTCCTCATTGTACAGCTTTGGTATAATGTCCTTTGATTCACGTAAAACATCGTGCCACTATACGAACATGGTACATAGGATAAATATGAGGCCAAACTGAGAAGTGTTGCACCCCTTGAAATGAGTGCATGTACATCACACCTCCTACGGCTGTTGCCAAAGCTCCGAGTAAACCCGAAAGAGGCCATGGACTTGGATCTACCTCGGTTGTATTGTAAACCCCCCTTGGCCCAGACTCCCTAAAGTAGTAAAGAGAAAGGCTCTTTGGGGTCTAATTTTCTTTCTATCTTACCGGACAAACAAAGAGGAAGCGACAGTTTTTTCATTGCTTTGATAGAAGTCTAACTAGAAAAGGATTTCTCTACTATTACTTTGGGAAGAGAATCATTGGTTTGACCGACGATGACATTTTTTCTTTGTTTGATTTTAAACAAGATTTGAGGAAAACAACAATCCCTACATTCTCATTCTATAGTACACGAAATGTGGGTTGTGACTATGGTAAAAAAAAAAAAAAAAAAAAAAAAAATTTAATAAAATTTCAAAAAAGACTTCCGACCATGTGTGTTATATAGTACACGAAATAAGGGTCATCACTGAGTTTAATTTTTTTTTCAAATAGACCTCCGACCACGTGTGTTGTAGTATGCGAAATATGAGAAGTGTATGCATTGTTAAAAAAAATATTATTCTACCAAGCCCATGTGTTATATTACATGAAATATGGGTTGTGACAATGTTGAAAAAGAAATTTAAAAAAACATTAAAAAAAACCTCTGACCCCGTGTGTTTGAGTACACGAAATATAGGTTGTGATTGTGTAAAAAAAAAAAACTTATAAAAAAACCTCTGACCTCGTGTGTTATATATAGTACACGAAATATGAGTCGTGACTAATTTTTAAAAAAAATTAAATAAGCGAAATATGAGGAGTATATGTATTGTTAAAAAAAATAAAACAAAAATCTCCCAACCCCATGTGTTTGATCACTAAATGAAGAGAAGCAAATTTGAAGAATGAGCCAACTAGCGGTACAAATACCAATGATGGTGATTTGGGAAACAGAGGTGGATGCTTAGGAAAGCAGTAAACGATTAGGTCAAAGGTTGAAAGGGTTCCTCAGGGGTCATATACGATCCCTGATAATTTAAATGAAAATTTGGGCTGCATATGAAGGGGTAGCTTTTGATCGAAAGTAGTTGGAAATGGATTGGAAGAAGAGGAAGAGAACAAATGCCAGATGTAGCATATGAGCAATTTATTTTAAGTTCTAATAGAAGAGTTGGCTATTCCTTGTCAACCATAACAACAGTAGTTAGGTTTTTTTGAACATATTGGGATTTCTATGAAGGGGCTCTCAGTAATTAACTCTAAAATAAAATCCAAGCAGAATGTATGTGCTAAGCATGTCAATTACCATGAAAGCATTCCCTTGCTATTTGAGGCATAAGTATACTCATGCAATCTTGAATAGGACAAAGATAACAACAATGAAGTACCTCATAATTAGGCTGCTCTTGCTGGAGAACTCCAAATACATCTCCATACAGAGGGCATCCAAGATATAACAACAATTTGCAGAACAGAGACTTGAGATATGAGTTCCAAAGCAAACAACAAAGGAATGACAGAATCTGAATTTTGAGTTCAAAAAACTATCACTAAAATAAACAAAATCGAGCGAATGGCAACATTATCTGTTATCTAAAGAATTTAGAAATAATGATTACAAAGTGAATTTATTCATAACACGCACAACAACATAAATGACTTCCCATAGCAACAATCATAACAGTCTCTTTCAAGTGCTACTTAACCAGATCGGATCAATTCATGGGGCAAATCCAAAGTTTCCAATGGAATATCATCCTAATGTGTTGAGAGTACCAAAATTGACCGTAGAATTACTCAACCCCCACCCACGCACAACTTCAATGCGACATTCAAAAGGAAAATTCGACGCACTTGGCTAACTAAATAACACATAGCGAATTCTACTGTACTAAAAACACGGAAGATTTCGGCGAAAGATCGAGTCATTTTACCTTCGAAGCCCTAAATGAAGTGATATGGCGGTGTGAAAAACGAACGTTGATTTTTCGTCGGAGGCCTACCAAATTGTACAGAACCGTTCTTGAAGCACTCGCCAATTCCCTCGGAGATGATCTCCTCCTTCTCTCCCGCTTTCGGCTCCGTCGTCGCCAGTGAACTACTCTTTCGCGTAATCTCTCGGTCTATGTTGCGTATTGAACTCACAATTGAAAGACAAGCGAAAATTTCGAATTCATATGGGCGGCACAATTGGTTACAGGCCCATTGTAATGTTTTTTGGTTTTTTTAATTTATTTTTTCCCAATAAAAACTTTCAATCAGAAACCTCTATTGAATAATCACCCTAAGCTTTCTCTTAATTGCAAATTGCCTCTTAAAGTTTTACCTTTTCAATAAACCCCTTAAACTATCAATTTATTACGATGTAGGAAAATTTTAATTTTAATTTAAGAAAATTTTCGTAAAATACATAATTATCGACTTATATATAAACAAAATTGCAATTAATTCCAGAAATACATTATTAAGCCATAAACTACGTTACCTTGGCCAAACTGCCCAAATCAAATAGGCCTCCTCCACCTTCTCCTCCGGCAACTGCCAACCAATTTGACAGCAAACCACTCCTCCGGCAGCTGCAAACCACTAAAAAGGTATAGTTTCTGTTGCCAGGAGATAGAATCTTATTAGTCATCTATGTCACTGCTTCAGCATGATAGAATTTAAGCTTAATCCGTCTAGGGTCATAATTTGATGGAAGTCCTGAATGAAATTGCTCATTTTTTCCTGTCTGAGTAATAAGGAGCAATATACGTTTTGGAAGGTTGGAAATGAAATGAAAAAGATATACTGAAAATGAGAAATTGGTCACCTTGCCTATGGAGTTCTTTTGTGTTGTTTGCTTCCGTGTATGCTCACAGCTATCTTTTTTTTTCTTCTTTTCTCTTCACTTTTAATTGTAGATACCGTTTCCCTTTCTGACATTTTACATAAGATGGTGTTGGGTTTCAGATTTAGGGGAATCTGTCCAGGTTTGTCCCCATCTTTATCTGTGTTTCCATTATAATTGCTCCTTTGATTATGTTTGGTTGATTGATTGTACTGTTTTTCCCTAATGTAGGCGTTATATGCCCAAGTATTGGCATAACTCACCCTAAGCTACCATCCGCCATCCATTGTCACAGTTGGAGGAGGTTTAATAAGTGTGATAGTACTCGAGTGATACCTAGCAGGGTGATTACAACTTTGTTGTATTATGTGCTAATATATGTTTGTTTATAAATCTAGCATCCATTTTTTGAGTTTGTCTTGTGAGATTGATTGTGGGAAAAAACACCTCTGGTATGCATGTTATTGGCAGATAAGGGATGGTGGGATTCACTGCTTTATTTCAAGGAAGTATGCGTTGTCTGTAGGTGGAAAGCATTATCTGGCAAACACTGATGAAGATTTTGATGATGAGCCCTTTTGGTTTTTTATGTTGAAGGAAGCTCTAGGGTAATATATTTGTGAATCCATGGTAGATTCTCTGCCTCTGCAGTGAATATTTAAGTTTTGGGAAATGAATGGACCGGTGATCTGTTGTTTCAGGTTTCTGAAGTCTTTGTTTGTATTTCTAGTTGAGCAACCAGGCCAGCTCAAGTACATAGAATGGCCGAGCTTCCAGAGCACGGTAAGTCTATCTAGCTTCAATTCTGCTTATTGTGATGATAGTTTTTATCTGATGGTCTTTTTGAAACAAGCTGTGTGAGTCAGCTTCGCATTACTGACTTTATAATGGATAATCTTACTGGAGTTGTATTTAACGTTTCAACACTTTCTCTTCTATTGTATCCGTGAAAGCTAACCCATGGTGGGTTTACCTTTTTGCCTTTCTTGTTTGGCCTTCGTAGTTAAAGTAAAACAATGACTTTGTGCTAATATATTCAATAACAGCAGCAATACTTTTAAGTTCATGTTATTGTTTTTCTATTCAATCCACTCTTTCGATGAATATGTTTTCAGACTTTCATCGTCTGTTTAACTGATGCACGTGGTTTCTTTGTGATGGTCTTCTTCCCCTTCTATGTAGTGCTACACAAATAGACCATTGTGTTTGAACTTTGCACTTGTGTCTGTTTAACTCATGCATATGGCATTTTTATATGGGTTTAACATGAGGGGTTATTTCTGGTCCATGCAGCTAAAGACTGCGACTCTCACTCTTCTGCTTGTGGGATTGCTTATCATTGGGTTGTCCTCCGTTGATTCTGCTCTCTGTTATATACTCTCGGTGCTTTCGAGGAGGCGCGTTTGATAAGATTCTTTAGCGACTATGTAATCTGCAGCTTAGGAAAAGAGTTGATGTTTGTTGGTTGGTTTTTAGACAATAAACACAAGATTGATGTTCAAATATCATTGTATTGTAATTCATTAACAGGAAAATAGGCACGTATGGTTAGTCATGATAAAATACCGTCTTCCTGGAACAAATGGTCCAGAGATTTGTTCTAAAGAATACATTCAAATTTGATGACTAAACAAACAACTCAAATCCTCAAGTTAAATTATGCACTCACCTAATCCTAAAGTGCAAATAATCTTTGAAGTCATACAATTGTTGTACACAAATAACTTATCATCAATGAATACAAATATCTTTCCCTACCAAAATCTGTGGGAACTATTACATGGTGATCCCAACGACCATAACTCTAAAACTTCTTTGTTTGTGAGATATCCACCACTCTTTAATCCAAGCAACAATTAAAACGTCTCGATAAATAATATATAGAAAAAAAAATGCACGTTTGTACGTCCTTTTTCTAAGTTCACAACAGACGAAAGAGAATGAAAATCCCAAACCTTCAGCGCATCCCTGTACACCAAACCTATGCCTCCAACCCCGGCCTCTTCATTTGAGCCGCTATCAAATATTGCTCAACAGTCAACGAAACAAACCTATCAGAAGCCTCCAATGTTATAAAACAATCTTTATGCTCCGGAAATGTTTCTCGAACAATCGCCCAAGACTGAGGGTTACTTCTCATTGAAAACAAAGAGTTTGAGTACCCCTTCACAATCGGATAAAAATCAACCACACAATAAACCCCAATGCAGGTAGATGTACACACATCCTGAAGCAGCATGGGAGATGAGCACAAGCAAACAAGAGATTCACTATTGGGTCTGCTATATTATACTCCATATTTTGACAACTTTTCCTTCACGGGAGGCTTGAGGGCAGACATGCACTGTTCCCATGCACCACCACTGCTGAGCATCTGCCACAAAAGAAATCAAATCAGCATATAAAATTGATACAACAAATTCAATACTACTGCTGGTAAAATTCAAAGGAAAGACAATGTCGATCAGCCAGCCTTTATTGATCAAAACAAAAAATATAGAATCCCCTGTACTTCTCTATCCTCCATAGGGTGTGGGTGCAATGTTAACAACTAAGCTTTTATCCCACTATATGAATCATATCTCACCACCGAGTAGGTGCAATGTCAAAACAGGACAAAAATTGAAAGACAATTCCTCTACATGATCAAACACGAAAGTACATCTACGAGCAAGATTCAAGACATGTATTTACAACAGGGAAAAAAAAAAAAAAAAAAAAAAGAAAAAAAAAAAAAGAAAGGAGAGAGAGAGACATAAGTGAATGAAATTAAGTTTCAATTGCTTTATACTAGGCTTCAAACTCAAATATTGTTTCCCTAACGATTGATGACGAAAATTCAAGTTAAAAGTCTAGAGGAGAAACAAAAAGAGCAGTGAAGCAATGTTTATGCAGATTGTTTAGTCTTAAGAAACAACGAGGCAGCCGGGTGTGTAGAAACTCCCACATGTGCAGAGGTCCAAGAAAATGTCGGGATGTTACCTACACAGCCTTATCTTATATTTGTATAAGAGGCTGTTTCCACAACTTAAACCCATAACCTATCACGTGACAACATCTTTTTCCCGTTGTGCCAAGGCTTAAAATTTTTTAGTATCACATGATGACAGAAAAAGATAAAAACAAAAAATATACCAGATATCTTATTGGATTTCAATACAAAGTTCCCTAGAATGTCAGTTTACTGTCATGAGACAGAACAAAGTCAGAAGTTCCTTTTTTCACTTTTCAGTATTCATTTATTTAGGGTGTGGGTGGAGAAATTATCATGCTTTGTCCTTACTTGTTTGTATCCCTGCAGAACCTGGCACACTTCGTTGTGCAAGTCCTCACTCCTTATTTCCTGCTCAACAAACTGATGTCAGAATAGACTTCTTCCATATAAATTGCTAAATGCAATTGACAAAGTTACAAATAGAACTTACATGCCAACTAGCAATAGCTTGGCAGATAAAAACAAGTGAATTCAAAGCACCTGACGGATTAGTCTTGACCTGTAAGAAATTCATAAACAAGTTAATTATTATTATGGTATATTCCCTCCAAATAAGACCCTACATAAGGAAAATGAAACATATACCATTGCACATAAACCCCGGAAGGCATCCTCCTTCTCAACATCATCACGAATCCTGCCCAGGGTTGTTTATCAGTCAGAGTAGAGGCATATGCTTGATAGCAGAGAAGAATCCAAGATGTATATTTCTTACATTAATCAAAATTCAACAAAAGTACTTGATACTAAAAGGAGAAGTTCAACTTAGCCAAATAAGTTCTATTAACTCTTTGTGCTCGCCAGTGCCCTTGCAACAAGAGGCACTACTTTCAGCATATACTACTGATTTAACTTTCGCATTAACAAAACAATGAATATACATATAACTCATGGATAAATCATGCAACATCCTCCAAAAAATTCTGCATTTAAGATCAAAGAGGTATTTTAGTTGCTTTATTACATCTTTGCCAGCTGTATGAAATATTTATACATTTGTAACTACGGGGAAATAAAGAAGATGATGACTCCTACAAAGAGATTAAGCAAGACGACTTACACAGACAACGCTATACACCAAGATTGCATAAAATGCTCCATATGGGGTGACACAAGTTCTGGGCACACCCAAGCAAGACGCCCAAGTGTGATTGCACTGTTTTCGAGAAGTGATTTGTTTAAACCCTTGCAAAACAAAATTTTCAAAAAGAACACAATCCAAATTAAGCATGTAATCCAGTTAGTGTCAAAGTATAAAAATAAAATTGAAAGGGGACAGAAGAGGGAGGGGGCATCAAAGCTCTAAGACATTGGAGAAGGAAAAATGAGAGCATAGGAAACATAATCACCTCGGCATGTTGAAGTACAGGCACTAGGCATGATACCACAGGTAGCACTACTGAAGACACATCTTTTTGAATCTGAAAAACAAATTGTCAGTGATATCACAAAACAACCCCAGTTGCTGGATAACTAACTACCAGCACGTCCAATTCAGATTCAATGACTGAACTTCAAGCAACATAACGATCCATGCAATTCTTCATATTTCTGCAACAAACTTATAATTCTGAAGCAGCACAACATAATAATCTACCTTGATTGCTAATTCACCAACTGCCCAGCATGCATTGTTGGCCACTGAGACATTCTCCTTCAGCTTTGCAGTGTTCTGCAAAAATAAAACTTGTAAAGACTTCAACATAGTCAAAGTAAGCGAAATAGGAAGACAAATATCTACTAACCAGCTGCTTAGCTGCAACATCAAGAAAATCAGGCAACCGGGACTGCAAATGAACTGGACAAACCTAGTAGAAGTGACAAAAATATATTAGAATAACTTAAATTTCAAGTATAATGTCACAAATCAATATTGATTATCAGGTAAGAAAATACTCTCAATTAGGCCAAAAAAGCATTAGTCACTAAATTGGATGCTATATTTTGTTTATGCCTCTGCTGTAAAGTTACTAATTCTCAACTCACTCGTGCAAGATCCCCCAACAATGCAAAGGCACTCTGCCGAACATCAGAGGCATCGTCCATGCAGCATTGCAAAAGTAAGTCCCTCAAATTACTCTGGGATACCTACAAAGCAAAGTAAAAGTGCACGTACAAGGTTAAGACAGACTAAATCATTGCCTCAATCTGAACACATTTTTCCAAGAGAGGCTATGACATCATCAAATACATGTTCAAACAGAAATAAACATGTAAAATCAATTATCGGCGAGGACATAAAATGCTGGGAGGTCCAGCAATAAACAGCATAAAGCTTAGCAACCACATTTGGTTAAACAGTCTAAAAGTGACTTAAAAGAGTCTTTCAGATCTACAAATCCTTGATATACACACACAAGACATTCAAGCATGCATCCAATAAACAAGAGTCCTGACAAAATAAACAAAAGGTTGGTATGATATAAATATGCAAATAGGCCACAACTGACATTACCAAACTTTCAATCCCACTGCCAAGACCTTCAGCAAGTCCAGAGAGAAGATCCAAAGAACAAACAACGAACTCCTTATCAGGCTGGACCCCAGCTGAAACAGGATCAATCTGCAGAAGAAAATAGTAGGAAGAACATAAGATAGAGCCAAAGGGAAAAACACTGTTCTTGAACCAAAATCACAGACATCACTCAGAACTGCAGGAGACACCAAAATCACAGACATCACTCAGAACTGCAGGAGACTGTATATCCTATATAAAATAAAGGATGAAAACCGTTTCATGACTGACTATTGCAAGGAAAAAAGTAAGTCTTTCTTTCTTTTGATGAATTTTCATCCTTTCTCTTGTTCCTAATTCCATCAACGGCGTAAACAAATTTTTACTGCAGCCAAAAGGATCAATAAAGGAGTGAAAAACAGCAAGTGACAAATATTTTTTAGCAGAGAAACAAAGTCAACTGAATCAACTACATGGATCTCAGACTCTGAATGCATTATAATTAATGGGAAAAGGACAACTACCCGAGGAAGAATCGAGAAGCTAATGATTGAGGCAGAAAAAAACAATTGAGATACTAATTTTAATATAGAAAATTACACAACCAAAAATTGCAAAAAACATAAGATTTGGGATTGCATTGTCTATGAAAGCATGGCTTTCTCCAGCCATGACAAATGAAACAATAACTCGACAACTAAAAATAATTTGGGAAAGCCATCCATGATAAAGGTAAAATAAATACTAAAGCATCAAACAGCCATTGCTTGATTATGGTGCATCAACAACACAGGTATGGCCTATGTAGTAAAACCTTTGCCAATTGTTGGGTCTGGATGATGTTTATGCACCTCTGGAAAACGGGTTGCGCAAACTGTGAAAATCCAGTTCCTAACGCCTGAGCAAGAGAGAGAGAACAATTACTTCAAATGCAGGAACTCTTACATTTTTGGCATTTTTACATTAGCATATCAACCCATCTTAAGAACAGTTTTAGCATTTATTTGTCAGAAAGAGTGTTCCAATACGACCAATAGAATACATCACCCAAAAAGTATTGCATTACAGAATATAGGGTTCATTGTCCAAAAACCATCCCCTTTGAACATTGCCTCGCTATTCTTTTATCAGAATGACTGATCTCTTTTCTTTAGTTGTTTGTAAAATGTGAGAAAGAACATACCTGGGCTATTGATGTAAAGCACTCGAGCAGCGGGAAAATATCTTTGTCGGAATCCGAGAGCTGCTGCCACTTGGAAATTAACGGGGGCATCAAGATTTCTAGATACTTGGGCTGCATAGGATGCAATGGATTGCAATTAGATGCCCATTAATTTTATATGTTCTGCTTAAAACTAATCAACACTGACAAAAAGCTACAAGAATTCAAACTATACAAATCATCAAAATGCATTCACATACCTGATTCAGTTCAGCTCCAACAGCATCTGCCAATGTTCCAATGGCATCATATACTATTCTAAGATTCCGCCTCTGGATAAATGAATGGCATGTGTATCAGAGAAAGACTCATAGAATCAAAAAACAAGAGTCTGACACCGATAAGTATGAGACAGCTTCAAACAAAATTAACCTACTTGATGTTCTGAACAAACAGAATACGATAAACCAAGTGAAAGTTATAGATATAAAAACAAAACCTGATATTTTTCAAAGGCACACATTAAGTGCTGCAAAATGACATCCAAGAGTGGAGCTAATTCCTCTGAGGCTTCCTACAAAGATAAAAGCCATCAATCAGATCATTAAAGAGGGAAGTGAATGTAAAACTCAATTTTATATTCACACAAACCTCTTCCAGCGTAGCAAAAGCTGAACAAGCAGCTTCCTGGACCCGCTTGTTATCATCCAGTATTCTTCGTAAAAGGCCCATAAGAACTTTGCTGAATTTCTCACGACCTTCTTGATGACCAGTACCCTAGAACAAGAGGAGAGCCAGTTATTGAGGGGAAAAGTCAAAAGATTATCCTCTGTGTGCATAGTAAGCTCGAAGTTTGAAGCACTTCTATCGCAACTAAAAAGGGCCATTTGTGGATATAATTGAATTAGTTACCGTCAGAAAAGGGCCATTTGAAGCACTTTAAATCCAACAAGAAGTTACAGTCAAAAAGCCATATGATCAAAATAACACGATGCAAGTGAATTAGCAATTTTAATCGTTCGCTTTTTTACAGAAGTCCACTATGCAGTCCACACCATGAGGATGAAAATGAACCACATTCTGACATAAAAAAGAGAATACCAGAACTAGAAAAACTTACATGCACAATATATTTGCTGAAACGTGAAAGTGTCCAACAGGAGATACTTCGGATAAGAGGGAATTTGTCGTCTAAGAGGGGGATAAGAAAGGAAACTATCTGCAAAGGACATAAAAATAAAGGCACACATTATTTCATGATAAATGTACCCCCTGGGGGGTGGGGGGAGGGGTTGTGTTCTGGTTTGGTTTGAGAAGGTTCACATTAGAATTATTATTATTTTTAAAGCAGTCAACCAAATGGGCATCAATGAAAAGTAGGAAATAAATCAATCCCTTAACAGATATATGTCCTCTTAATTTTGAAAAGGACATACTCAGAAATAGCTCAAACTATTCTAAGGTTCCCAGTTCACCAAAATCTCGATTAAAACAAAATAGTTGCATCAAAATCCAGAGTGGGGATTTCTCCTTAGAAAAACAAATCAATCAGAAACATTTAACCACTTAATCATCAGTTAACTGTACATTTCATCTACTACGATGATCAGCTCCTCGTTTCAAGCATTTTCTTCATCAGGCCCGTTCAACATTGTGAGCTTTGCTTAATTGAGAGGGGAGAAAAAGAAAGAATCACAGCTTCTCAAGTTAGTTTCATTGTGAATTTGAGAATTTTCATCCAAAACACAACCTTGCAGGAAGGTAGGTCACAATAAAATGCACTGTGTCTGCTTGAAACAAGGTAAAGGGATGGCATGGAAGAACTAGAACAGGAAGGAAGAAAGGGCGAAGGGAAGCATTGGAGGAGCAAAAGGGGAAGGAAACATAAAAACAAAGTTAGGGTAGCAATTGAGGGAGGTGGAATAAAAACTTCAACAAGAGAAAGTTCACAGCAAGAAATTGGCATATTACATGAAATTATTTATCTCTACAAGTAACACATCCATCCATTCACAGTAACTTTTACATAAAAAACAAACAAACAGATTTTACGGCGCTGCTTTTTTCTTCTTGTCATACTATTAAAAATCTTAGAACCTAAAGGTGTAATGAAACAAACCTAGAATTTACTACCATAATGAGTACGCAAGTTATGGTTTCAACATGAATTCTGTACACTACAATACTTTGTAACTACCCAAGAATTTTACAGCTAATAGTTTAAAGATGAAAAATGAGGCACACCAGAGGCATAAAGAAGAAAGTTGAACAACAATTAACCATTACTTTACAGCATCTTTCAAGTTAAACTTAAAACAAGTACTGCATACTTGGGATAGATGAGGATAAAGTCCATTAATGCAACCCTCAGCTATGGCACCAATGGCTAAAACAGCAGCTTCCCTGTCTTTCCATGCTGCATCATCAGACTTGCCCAAATTCGCCTGCACAGAATCAACCGAAAACAAAAAAAAGTTTAGCCCAATAAAGGAGAACCATGAGAATCTAAGAGATATACACATACCCAACATGAGAAAATGTGTGTGGGGATGGAAGAGAGACAGTTTGCATATATTGGAGACTGGGAGATCTATAGACACATCAGTACACCAAACTACAGAAAAGGTCTTCATCTACATTTAAATAATTAAGGACTCTAATCTAATTTATTACAAGTAACTGGAATTCAATTATTTATTAACGTTAATTTCTTAAAAGAGATTGAGGTGGAAACAGTTTTACAAAAGCAAGCATCCGCTTGAAACCTGGGAAAGAGTTTACAGAACTATGATCAATCCGTTGTTCTACATTTAGTGATTCACTGAAACTTTAGACTCCCTGCCTTTTGTTTGTACAACTCAAGGAAGACATAAAAGTTACAATGATATTTCCTACGGCATAATACAACTATGTAGAAGGAAATTGATGCAACATCACTTTAAGAATTGTCACATTACAATTAACATGCACACACACTGCCACTACTATAGAGACCAACACTTTCTTTATAGCCCTTTTTCATAAATCAAATTGAGTATCACGAACTATAAAGTATGAGAGAAACTAAAAATAAAATAGGAAATTTGGCCCCACGATTAACTCTACAGGGGATCTCTTAATTACCTGCAGAGGCAAACAATATAGCAAATCTGAAACAGAACAAAAAGACAAACCGAAGGAGATGGAGAGCGTGAAGGCACTAAATATCTTCGGAGAACATACCTGAATAATAGGCATCAAAGTGGGAAGAATCTCATCACCAAATACATTAGAGAGAATATCCAGAGCAGCAGCACTGCATTTCCGCAAATTCCAAACATTGACAGTGTCATCATCCTGAGATAAAAAAATGAAGGTATCATTGCCCCCGAAAGACTATCTATTTCAAACCCATCAAGTAACACCTTTCACTCAATTTGGCCCTAATCACTTAAAATGTCACACTCACATTACAACTCTAGCAGGAACAGCAAGCAAGATCAAGAGATGGCCAGTTATATTAATTATAGTGCAATTTGTAGCAGCCAAGATCTCATACAAAATTGAACCTTAGATCCCCAAACAAACAGAAGCCCCCAGATTATTAATAGGCTAACAAGCCAAGGCAACTACATAGCATCATGCACTACATACAACTTTGATCACTCCAGGACTTGATTTCACATGACCAGTGTGAACATTAAGAAAGACAAAGCACAAATGCTACATTCTGACATCAATCCAAACTCATTCCTCATTCTACTTTAAGGAAACCAGCACAAACTTTTAACTTGACATGAACAAAGTCAGAAGCTCACATCATCTTCTCCATCCTCTGATCCATGAAAACGTGATACATGAAAGCGAGGCTTCAGATCCTGCAAAAACAATTTCCCAGAGAATAATCTCAAAACAACTGTAGCAGGACACCTTCATTGATAGTGGTATCTATAAAAGCACAAAAGAACCTGCTCTCGATCTGGAAGAGATCCGTCTTCCTGCAATTACATAGTAAAATCGTAAAGGAAAAGGAAAATAGAATAATCAAAGAAACGCACGAAAAGCCATGCAAAAGAATGTAACCTCGGCATCAACAAGGGATTCATCGTCATCCGCATAAGCCATATTTGATAATAAAACCTATCAAAATGATACAGCATCATCATGTTTTCCTATAAGCCATAATTGCCAAGTTAAAGGAAAACCAACAGAGCATAAACATACTGGAAGAAGGCGTGGTAAGAAATCCTTCAAGTTCTCAGGTGGCAACTGGGCGTCACAATAAGCTGACCTGTCAATAGCATATATGCATGTGCCTTGTAATACATGATGAGTCATAAAACGAACGAGGAAAAAAGGTAAAATCGACATTGTTGCCTTTTTTGTTGAATTTGGCATAACACAGTAAATAAAATGTAAGAACTATGCACAAGTTAAAGAGTCGTTAAACATAAGGTAGACCTGAAGGAAATTTCAAGGTCCAAATTTCTTTATTTCATAAAAGAATGGGACCCTGACACAAAGTTATGATAATCCTAAAAAGTACAAGATGAAACTATTGAAAGGGTATAAAGTCACATCTCCTACTAAGAAAATAAAAAAATCCAACACGAATCACAATGTTTAAGTTATTCAAGACAGCATATGTGTCGTCTGAGCAGCAAAACAAGTGAGCAATCTTTCCTTCCAGTACTCCAGAGCAAACAAACTTGGCAAAAAGGCTTGCCTAAATTTCACTAATGTACAGCCTATACTACTAAACATAGCATCGTGCAATATATATACCAAATCCATTCAATATTTGACAATGACCAAAGGGCCCATTAAGGGCCTAAAAAAGTGTAAAGGGAATGTTAGACACAGATTGAGCTAGCAGGCAGCACATCAAGTAGTATTAGTAAATATCAAGGAAAGCTTTAAAGAGACGACCCAGCTCTTTCATAATCTTAGCTATACTAAAACAACTGTATAAACAATCAAATTACATATGCATGAAGGGAAAGGAGTTTTCTTGTACCAAAATTCACAGGCTTCAAGGGCAACTTCAGCATCAGGGTCCTTGTTGACTTGTAGCATATATTCAATTACATTTCCCAAGTGCGGCTGCAAAATAGAATTACAATGATTCTAAGAAAAATAGAAAATATTGAATTGCCTGGTGGTTTACAAAGAAGAGAAATGAGGACAGAGCAACAAATTCTAATTTCTCAAACTAAATAAGAGAAGCAAGAACTACATAAATAAGTTACAAGATAGTCTTTATACATACATGTATGGATCTGTGTGTGTGTGTGGTGTGTCTCTCTCTCTCTCTCTCTCTCTCTCTCTCTCTCTCTCTCTCTCTCTCTCTCTCTCTCTCTCTCTCTCCATATATATATATATATATATATATATATATATATATAGTTTTCTCCCAACTCTTTTCAGTTCTTTCCTCCCCCTTTTTAATATGTGTTCACGTTTCCTATTTTCTACTCGTCAGTACGGGGACATCGGTCTCCTACCCATGTCCAAACCATCTTACATGTGCTTTTCTCATCTATTGAGACTACCCTCCACTTCCTTTCTGATGCCTTCATCACATATTCCATCTAATCTTGTGTGCCCATAAATCCATCTCAACATGCCAAAGTCTTAACAAAGACTAGGATATGAGCAAAAGCAAACTTTACCTCCAAAAAATCTGGGCGAACATCAATCAGCTGAACAAATGCAGAACAAACCTGTCCGACAAGACAGCACAATGAAAAAGAACAAATAAGAAGTAAGAATTCAAGAAAAAGAATAAGCAAGAATTTTAGCAGCGCAGAGGTTTAAAGAAAATCAAGAGGAGTAACTTACCAATTTCCGCACCTCAGGAGCAGAATCATTTGCAAGAACAAACAAACCTTGCAAGTATTTATCCATTGAAACATACAAAATCTGCAAAATTTAAAAGACAAAGAATTAGTAGTCCTCCACATTTGTAATGGATGAAGATCACCATGGAAGGTTAAAACTTCAAAACTGATCAATTATACTCACTGTTGGCATTAGCATGATGTATTGATTTACAGAATTCAAGGAAAGCTTCCTCAGAGAAACATTCGGAGATTGGAAAAGCTGCGAAAAAAGACAAAACATCTTCTGAGCTTACTGAAGGATGCGCAAAACCCAAAAGGGAAAAGGGGGGGAAAGAATCTTTGACCATTATTCTGGACATGAATGAGAGATATAAAAGAGTAAAAGGTGAAAGACAATGGAACCTGAAGAAATCTTGGAAGGAAGGCATTAATGGGTCGCTCAGATAATCCAGCAATATCTGAATCCAGCACTTGAGGAACATCCTCACAAATCTGAGTAAAGACTATGTGTTAAACCAGCATTTGAATCAAACACCAGCTGCTTGAAATGTCACCATCACTATTCAACACCATGATCCAGAAGTACAAGAGCTTGAATAAAGCTCCAGCATGATAAATAAAGGATGGACTTACCTTGGATAAAGCATCCATGGCACCTTCCATGTGATTCACATCATTACTATCCAAGCACTTTACCAGAGCATGAAGTAACTCAGGCCACCCAGCAACACCCGCTATCTGAACAAGTTCAGTAATAATAGTTCCAGCTGTAGACCTAATATGCTTATCAGTTGCACCTAAACAAGGCAACAGCTCTGTTTTGATGTACTGCTGATTTGCAGGAGGCATCAAATTAAATGTATTTCTAAGGCTATTTTTCAGCAGCAGCCCAGCAGCTTGCCTAACATCCACAGGTTTTCCCTGTTACAAGCATCCATAACTCTTGTTTAGACCAAAATGCTATTCCTACCAAGGTTGTCAAAAGTTGAAGAAAAGAATTTCAGAACAGCTAATTTTAACTTTCAAGCCTGTTGCCATTTCCTCATTTACTGAAAGCGCGATTTGTTTTTCTTTTGTAAATTTAAAATACATGCCAAAAAAAGAGAAACAAAACACGCAAAAGTCTATAATGATAATAGGCATATAAGATGTACTGATACATAGCTACAGCTGCAACACCTAAACCTTAAGCTCACTATGTGGGTCAACTTTTTCCAGCCCTTTATTTCAAAACAAATATAATCATTTAGGTTTATCCCACTTGGGGATGGATAATTGCACTCTGAAATTACTATTTTCAAAATTTTAAGTCTAATTTCCCGCTCAGTAGAAGCTCAATGAAGCTTTCTGTTGCTAAAAAACATTATGTTTTCCTGTATTTGCAAATGTATAGAAAAAATCAGAAAACAAACAGACAAGAACAGTAATCATAGCTGAGAGGAAAAACTAATAATGATAGGGTAAGCTAACTGAAGTTTTGCAACACAAATGGGTGAATTAATTGGAAAACCCGTCCGAGTGATCAGCAATGCTAAAGGATCAATTACGGCACACAGCAAACAACAACTAAGTTAAAAGCAGCACGTAAGCCCAGCTTAAGCTCGAAAATAACAGAAAAGAGCTCCGATAATCTAAGTGTCGATCAACTGGAACGAGAAGAACACTCGCATAGTCAGTACAATTTCATATTTCAAAAAAGGAGTAAAAAAAATAATAGAAACCTGAGCATGGGCTAAAATAAAAGCGAGGTAATTATTGAAATCGGGGACGGCAGAATATTGCTGAAGCTTCTGCAAAATCTCAGACTTATCAGAAGACGGTGATATTTGCTGCTCAATCAATCCGCAGATCTCTCTGAACCCTTCCTCCTGCGGCTGCCAACTCCCATTCGTCGCCATTCCTTCTTTTACCCCAATTCCAATTCCTCTATCTAATTACTATATCTAAATATAAGAATGTATCCGGAGAAAGAGATTCAGAACCTACGCCGACGACGGATACAGAGAGAGCTTCCTTCTTATGTTTGAGACAGAGTTAAGAGGGAAAGAAGAAGAAGACGACTTGGAGAGAATGAGGGATTTGGGTTTTTGGCCTTTTCGGTTAATTGAGAAGGGTTTGGGTTGGCTGGGGAGGAGTGCAGGGTAATTGTGGTTGGCTTGGGTCGCCAAATAGAATTAGAGTTTGTTTCTATATTAACATATAAACCAGCTATGGATGGCTTGCAATCTCCCAAAGTTGGGGGCATTTTTGTCCCAAAAAAATTCAGTCTCCCAAGTTGGGGGGTTTCTTGGTTTTGGTCTAAAAGCCATTTGGTTTCAAATCAGGACTCAAAGTCCATTCCCATTTCAAGAAAATCATCATTTTTTTTTTTATAAAATCTAACCAAAGAAACAACCTCAATTTGTACTCAATTTAAATTTTAAATTTCTCTCAAAATCTCCGTTCACATAAATTTAATAAATAACAGTTCCTTGATCTAAAATAATGTCAAATTTTTGATGTGATAATTTTATTTCATCACTTAAAGATAAAAGTAAATAAACAAAGAGATCCTTTCGGAATAAACTCTTTTTAGTCTCTGAAATCTGAATGGACAAATGATTCTGTCTCTTTTAAAATTAAACAAAACTGTACAATACAATCATTATTAAAGAGTTTAGTTTAAATAATTGCATTGCTACATTAACATACAGCCTATACTCATTCAGCTATGAACAATAGACAATCCCAAAATAACAGCCAAACTACCAATGATACATCTTTAACTATGCTTTTCCGAATAAAGTATACCTCTTTAGCTTTGTGTCTGTACAGAAAGAACATCGACTCTGGCTTTCCCTTGTGAGACCAAATCTCTGCAAAAACTTGTATATTCCTAACCTTTTCAGGCAGCAGTTGAAGCTCAAGATACTGACGAACTCTTCTAGATTACAACATACATTGTTTCTATTAATACATGTACTGGGAAAAACCATCACCCCATTCTAGAGTCCAGCAAATGTGTAAATCTATAGTAAACTTTCTTCACAAGTTTGGCTTCCATATACCCCAAGGATGAACAGGTCTTACAAATGTTCAGATTCGAGTAAAACTGAAGCTTATGAACTCAAGAATTCCAATAGGGCCTCTTTATCCACAAGGGATATTTGTCTCAGCAAAGGAGGAAGATATCCACGAGCCTGCTTATCAATTTTGTTTTTCGCCAGCCTATGAATCAGGAAATATTATGGGTGAATCAATAAATCAACCACCAACCAGAACAGTCAATCAAAAACTCAGCCAAAGACAGAAAGACAACAAAAATAAGATAAGTAATACATATATACAAAAAGAGAACATATGGGTCATATGACGATTCTCGAAGCTATACAAAGAATACATATGCCAGTTCATGATATAGATAATAATGATCCTTCTGAAAAGTAACGTATTTGATAATATTAAAGTAATAGTTCAAACCTTTTTCATTTTCTCCAGCACTGAATCTTCAAATGTTTGATATCCAGCACCGACAAACTTACTAACTTGTGGTTCATCAGAATCCACATTACTCCGGGCACCGGAAAATATAGGGAATGCGGTATCTTGAACTGGATGAAGTGGCAAAACTAACAATGGATTTGATAAATCACCCAAGGCATTCTTGGTAGCAGCCACCTGCCATATAAAATTTGTAAATAATGATATAATCAAAATAATAAAATTTTAAGTCAAGGTTTTCCGAAACTCACAGCTGCATCTTTCGAAGCCATTACAACAAGTGCTGAACGCTTCTTTTTGGAACTCTTGATCACAACATCTTCAACTATGCCAAACTCACCAAAGATTTCCCTCAATCTTTGAGCAGTATAATCTTGACCAGTCTTTTCCCATGAAACTTTAAGCATCTTCTCCTTGTCTAAACTAATGCTTCCATCTTCAGTATTGCCCTTTGATGATCTACTTTTCTCTTTAAACTGAGTTGGGGAAGCAGAAGATATCTTGCTGCCAAACATTGCCCGAATTCTAGCAATCTCGTCTTTCAACTGCCTAGCGATTCTGTCCTCCTCTGATCGGGCTTTCATGTGAGGGTCAACTGTGAATGCAGTTCGCTCTCTTTCTTCAAGATCAGACATCATTTTTCGTCTCTTAGAGTCTTGAAATGATTGACGTTGAATCTTTTCCTTCCTCACACGAATTAAATCATCAAACAACTTTCTCGCTTTTTCATCTTTTAGGATCTCATAAGATGTTTTAAGCGTTTGGAAATTGGCATGGGCATTGGGATCATCAGGTCTTTTATCAGGATGCAATTCCAAGGCTTTCAACCGATAGCCTTTGGATATTTCTTTCTCAGTAAGTTTTGCTCCTTCTTCCCCGGATGGCAAACCCAGTATGGCATAATGATCGATATCAACATCCATTTGTTGAAAATTTCTAGTACAAACCCAAGAGGAAAAATGGTTAAAAATCTCTAACTTAGCAAAAGCAAGATTTTTTCTTTTTAAAAGTGAATAGAAACACAAAACAACGCACTTCCGTATTTTTCCATTTTACTCTACACTTCTTTACAATCATTATCTAACATTTTTGTAATACACATTTCACAGATAATTTCTGGAACTGTAACTGGATTCAAACTTAGAATTAGATAATTTAAATAATAAAACAAATCAAACTGTATGTAAATACTAATTTCAAAACAGATATTTAAGCATTCTTTCAACAAGAATCCAGCACATATGTTTTGGGGGAGGTTGGAAACAGGAAAGATAATGAATCTAAAACACATAAATGATTGAGCAATGGAAATAAGCACTACTGCAATAGCGATAACTTGGAATGGATAGTGTTGTCTTGATAAAATTAGTCGACAATTTAGCACATATCATAATTCATATTAGCACGACAATTCAAGCAATTCAGCAATCAATCATAATTCACCAATGACTTCCTAGCACGTACAAAAGGCCGAAGGCAGGTGATCTATCCAAAATTTCCCACAAATTGCAACAACACCATCTTATAACTCAAAGTATGCAATGAAAATTTCTGTAGTAAACATCTCACAATGTTATATATAATTCATAGAACTGCCATCGTCAAGATCTCTGTTCACCCCTACAGTCAGTTGTATCCATCAAGCATGCCATGCCAATTTAAATGTAATATGGAAAAATAAACCCATGCGGTATCAAGTTATCAACTCCATTCTACTCCTAAAATACCCAAAAACTAAATTAACGCGCAAAAAATATACTAATTAAACCTTCAGACTAACCTGAGCTTGCCGGAAGTGAGGACGAAAGAGGATGGGAGCAAGTTTGCAGGGCCGGAGTCGCCTCCGCTCGCAAATCACGGGTACCGGCCGCAACACAAGCGACAGAGCCAGGCGAGAGAGTTTTAGAATTTAGGGCTTCTGGATTTGGAATCTCTAATCCGGGCGCCTGAAAGAGAAGAAGGGTTGGTTTTGGAGTTAAAGGTCAAACTAACGCCCTCTACTTTGAGCGGGACGATGTCGTTTTTTTTTTGAGCCATCGATAGACGATCTGTTGCTAATTTCTCCCATTCTCTCTTTCCCCTTTCTATTCGGAATTGTTATTTGCATTAATCATTTTATAACATTTTCCTGTGAAAAGTCTATTTTACCATTTTACTAAAAAAAAAATATCGCACAACATTTGATTTTATAGTCACGAGTACGATCCATATTACACAATATATAAAAAACCTACACATTTTATCCAAATTTTTTTTTAATACCTAGACAAAATAGACTTTTCACAGAAAAATGTTACTGCAAATAGTAAAATGGTTACTGCAAATAGTATGCCCCTAAATATTATTCTTCTAAAATTTCCCACTTCTAAAATAAAAATAATAATAACGATAATTATTTTAAAGGGGAAATTTTTTATTAAGCTTAGTAATAATAAAAATACATTTACATTTACAACATTAAGGCTCTATTCTTTTTGTGACATAATTGGAATTTTTGTTTATGGGAAGGAATATTTTTTTGGAGGGAAGTTATTTTGGAAATGTGTAGGAAATAGACATTTACAACATTAAGGCTCTGTTCTTTTTGTGACATAATTGGAATTTTTGGTTGTTTTTGGATTTATGTGAGTGGAGATTTAGAGTGAATTTTAAATTTTGAATTTTTGTAAATTTGAATTTAATAATCTAAGTCATCGAGCCATGTCAACAATTTTAACAATATTTGTCCTACGTGTCAATTCCGTTTGGTAAAGGGCTAAACTTGGACCACTTGTTAAAATGTTGGTGGCATTTTCGGATCCAAATAAACGTTGATGGCAAAATTAGACTTTAAGAAAAACGTTAGTGGCAAAAATGTACCTTTGCCCTTAAATCCTATCTCATCGAATTTTTTTTTATTTTTCATGGAAAGTTAGTGAAATAGTTAGACTAAATGAGAGAAAAATAAAAGCATAAAATGGGAATGTCATACATTGTTCATAATATATGTTCACAATTCATACAATCATCACATTTTACATAATATCAATAATGTTAAAGATGTTTATAAGCAGTAGAGCCAATCTTCATTTGTAGCACTCTACTCCTTTTTTTATTATTTTTTTCTTTTTTTGGGTTAAGTAACAAAATAAGATATTAGATAGTTAGTGAATTTCAAACTTTATCAATTCGATTTCAAAAAACCTTTCTCAATTTTAGGTTAAGATCACATGAGCCTTCGTGTCACTTCAGGGATAAAGAAATGTTACTTCACCCCTGTGGGATGGCACATAAGGGCACACGGGTACATGTGATCTCACCTCCTCGATTTCATTGTATAATGTCATCGTCGTCTGGTTCCTATTTGCGTCCATTTCTAGCCTCTCCCACATCTCTTTCCTTCTCATCTCTCTGTGTCTTGCTGCGGATTCTTGGAGTTCAAGCTGAGATAGGCACTTGGAGTACAAACTTGGGTCCAATTCTTGAAGCATTTCCTTCACATTCTCAGTCAATTGCCTCACAACATGGCTCCAGTGGGACTTTAGATTCTTCTCCACGCCTTCAACCACCACTGGAAACACGCTTTCTGTGGCCATCTTCACAAACCGTTCCTTGTTCCACACGTACAGCGCGCGCTCAGCAACCTGTGCATTCATTCGATCTCAACATCATGCTGTTTTTATATCAAGAATGTACAAGAGAACCACTTTACATTAATTCTAATGCATCCCTCAAATCCAGGAATCAGAGCAATAATTCGCTATCCAAAGCAAATTTGTATAGAAGCGCATGCAAATGGCAAACTATTGTTTCGGCAAGCCGGAAGTTAGTTAACTAGTAGTTTTACCTGCGAGTTCCAACTGTTCATACATTTGGCGATCCGGGTACATAATGGCAGAGCTATGGCCTTGCACTTTTCAGGATGCATATTCTCCACTAGATCCTGTAATTCCCCAATGAGAAGAACTTCTTTCTGGCAATTTGTTACAGGCCAATACTTCAAAATCCCTCTCACAACAATCCCACCAAGAACAGCCTCCTTCTGCACAAACTGAGCAACACAATAAGCCAACTGTCTGTGGTAAGCCTGTATCCCTCTAGGCCTGTGCAGGGGAATCAGGACTCTGGTCAAGAAAAGCTTGTGCTCTTCTTTCAGGGGGACCGCGAACCCGTTTATGATGCTTCCCCATATCTCCAGAAGGTCTCCGATCCCACAGTGCCTCTGATCCTTCTCGAAAATGTAGTGCAGGAAAACATCATTCATCGCTCTTCGCATGAATGATCTGTAGCAAGTGAACTTGGCGTATATCTGATGGTACACGTTCTTGAGGCTTTCTCGCTCCCTTGGATCTTCAGACCGGAATAGATTGAGCAGATTGACCAGGAAAGAGTGATCCACGTACGCTCGAAGTTCTTCAACGGCTGTCTTCATGAGCAGAAGCTGGAGGATGTCGAAAACAATTTGCAGATGAGACCAGGCAGCCGAGTGTGTGTCGCAAACCTCCTCATCATCAGGCAAAACAGGGATGAAAGCAGTATTACATGGATGGAGAGGGCGGAAGAGATTGGCTGACAACATTGCAAAGATAGACGATAAAGACTTGCAACAGAAAGCCTTTTTTGAAGACCTTATAATCGAAACGAGCCGAATGAGCTTAACCCTCTTGAGATCTTGCTGTGAAGGAGATTCTTCAAGGTCATTGAATGTATAAACCAAGCAACAGTTAGAAACCAAAGAGGAGATTTCCTCACTTTGGGAATCCGAATGCTCTTTCCAGCCAAAGCTTCTTGGAGAATCCGAACGTTCTTTCCAACCAACGGTTCTTGGAGAATCAAGATCAAAAAGGCCCTGCAGTGTCATGTTCTTCTTCTTTACAGGAGAAACTTTCTTCGGGCTTTCCCTCTGCATCCCCATCTTACCTGTGTCTTTGCCTTGATGACTTTCTTCCGGACTCTAAAACAGATACTGAAAAGAGGTTTAATACTTTAGTGTTTCTGAATTTATCTTACTCTCTTGTTGGTTCTTCAAAGTGATACAATGGCATTCGGCCAGAAATACCAAACGATGCTCCGTAGGCAGGACCCATGCATTGGAGTGTCCGCAGATAAACTAAGAACTGTGCTGCCTTTCTTGGAGCTAAGACAGCTAATACTAACATTCATTAGCTTTGATGCTTCTGGAAAACACTACTATATTGCCATGTGGCCTAATCTATATGGTCACCGCGGCGTTTACGAAATAAAAAAAAGAAGGAAGAATGTCCTAAGCAACTAATATGAGGATAAGAGATGAAAGTAAAGACATTTCAGTACCAAATGCAATACTACAACCTGGACCTATTCAAATTTTCAGTATCAAAATGCTTGTGGATTTCACCCTTACCTTAATCTGGACCTCTGGAATTTCATGAGAAAGACAAAATCCAATAGTTTGATCCATTTGTCCAACCTTTGACAAGTGACATCAAAGAAAAACATTTCTATAATCAAGGCCCCAACACTCAACTATGCATAGGTAAGCAAAAAGAAAAAAACAAAGTAATATATATATATATATGATATTTTTAAGGTAAAATTATTACGACAATATCAATACATCATCACCAAAGCAAAAAACCAAAATATTCTTCAGTTTAAACCTCATTGATGCTTTGGTAACCAGAATGAAGATCAGAAAGGCTGGAGCTTACAGAGAAGCGGAACCATCGTTTTTTCTCACTATACAACAGACAAGGTTGTAATAAAAACCCAACCAGTAGAGCCACGAGACTAACAATCATTATTTTCAGAGAAGCTAGAGCTAAAACTACAAAAATGAGTAGAGTCGGAGGGACACACATCAAGACGGCTCCAGTTGTACCAAGGGGTATCTTATAAGGGCGAGGTGCTGTAGGATGTTCAACCCTTAACTTCAGAAAAGCTATGAACTCAAGAAGCATCCCGAAACAGTACAAAAAATTCTCTGCAGCCACAATCTCTTGAAAGCTTAGCCAAGAGAGCAAGATCACACCCGTTGAAGAAAACAATATCCCAACAGCTGGAGTTCCATAACGGGATCGCTTGCCAAAGCACTCGGGAAGCAATCCTCGTTCGGCCATACCCAGAAGTTGAAAAGAGTCGCTGCTCATCTCCGCCAAAAACATCCCCATATTAGACAGTGCTGAAGCCCCTTGAATCCAAAATCTCAACCATACTCCTCCAAGAATTTTCGCTATATCTGAGAAATAACCATCAGTCCATAACTCGCGATCCAGCTGAACAGCACCGGTACCAATCAGAAGAGGAAAAAAGTAACCAAGAACAACTAAGATAAGTGCATAAAAGAGTGCCTTGGGAAGTGTTCTAGCAGGGTTCTCCACCTCTCCAGTTAATGTACTTATTGAATCCCAGTAATTCAAATTCCAGAAAAGTGTGTTCAGATACAGTCCCCAGTTGACATTGTTCAGGTCTACCACAAACCATCTTGAGGCCTCCAGTTTGGGGATTGCTATGACTCCCATAACCAAGAACGGAATAAGAGAAAATGACCCCAACAGTATGGCAACCCATCCAACTATGGTTAGGCCTCTGTAGTTCATGAGAGTTAGTGCAATGGTCAAAGCTAAAACTGCAGCCATTCTAGGGAAACCATCTGCTAGACTTGGGATAGCAGATTTCAGATAGTCTAGAAACAGAACAGGATAAAGGGCATTGTCAATAACTCCGCTTAGCCACTTCATCCATCCTTGTTGAAAACCCCAGAATGGACCCAATGCTGAAGAAACCCAAACCACATAGCCCCCATTCTCAGGGAACATGGTCCCCAGTTCTGCAGTTATCAAGGCTTCCGGAATGCTCCATATAAGTGGAAAAACTAAAAAGCCAAGAAGCGCTAACAGAGGACCTGCCGCCTGAACACTGTCTTCAACTCCAAAAGGACCCCCCGAAACCTCGTAGAATATCAGGAAAACAAGAGGAATGATTGACACCTTTTTGAAGCTCTCCAACTTTGGAGAACCTCCTTCACCAATGCAGGAATACTCAGCACTATTGCCTTCCCTCATTATGTCAGACTTACCCTTAATTGTTGGGATAACTCTCTGCTTCTGCACATAAATTATCCATCAAAACCGTTTGATTAGCTGAAAGCAAAATCCTCTCAGTATCAACTTTTAGACCAACAAGCAAAGAAAGAAGAAAGGAGTAAAGTAGATATGAATAAAGCTACATCATCAAATATATTAGACCTCTCACATTAATGATATGGCCATTAAGGGTCAAACTATTTCTACTTAAATTATCTAAGCAGTTATTTTTGCATGCTTTCTTTACTGTTTAGAACTTGTGTGACTTCCATTATCATAACATTTGAGAAGCATAGGTTTCCCCGCTCACATCTTTTCATTGTTACAGCCAAAAGCTCGAGGGGATTCGCCCAAATGCCTCTTAATGGCACCAAAAAAAAAAAAGGATAGAAAATTCCCTGACCACATTTACCAACAAAATTATTACCTTAAAAAACTGAAAAGGCTAAAGGATACACTTATGCCATCATTTTGCCAAATAAGAAAAAACTCAATTGAATTGGAATCAGAAAACAACTTCAAGACACACAGATGGCAACATTCAACTGGCAAGTTTCGATGCCAATTCATAGACAAGATTTGCTATGGCTAGGGAATTAGACCGCTCAGTTACCAAACATTAACATCAGCAACGAAGTGGGATTTCAGAAGAATTTCATGTCCTCGGATAAATGTTGCTCTTTGACCTATATTGTAGTTGAACCATAAATCGACATATGGATCACTCAAGGCCAAGGGTAATGTGATAAAGCTAAACAAAACCTGACAAACAAACATCACAGTCATCCTAGTAAAGAATGTGTTCTGGATTGACGAGGCAAATAAACAAAAAGGGAAAACCCATGAAAAGAAAACACATTATTGGATCACAGATTACCGATAAGTCTAGGTCATTGGAGATGACGAATTTGTTGAGAAATTAAAATTGCCACCGTAACACGGTTAATTGACTATAAAAAATAATAATAGAGAAGAAGAAGAAGTAGCAGAACTAACCAACCATGGCTAACAATAAGGTAGAAGAAACATGGTGTCTGAAGAATTGCACACGCGTCGTTGTCGTCGTCTTCAATGAGTAAAGGCCACAGGCTCTAAATCTAAAGGCAAGGGGGAAGATGGTCTCACGTCTCTCACCTACACAGTACACACACAAAGTAAGCAGAGCCCACAAAGCACATGAAGCCGCGACACGAGTCATCATCATCATTAGGGTTGAGAACGAACACGTTCACGAACAAGCTCGAGATCGACTCGTTAAAAGCTCAGTTCGAGATCGTTTATTTATTAATTAACGAACACGAACAAAATTTTAGGCTCGATTAATAAACGAACAATAAATGAACAAAAGGGAGCTCGACTCGATTACGTTCGTGAACAGCTCGATAAGAAAAAAACAATTTTTAAGAAGGATAAAATACATATATAATTTATCATTTATACATATAACATGAAAATAAATTTGGTATAGTGGTAAAACATCAAAAGGAGAAGCAAGGGAACTAGGGATCAAATCTTCACAAGGCTAAATTTATTTTATTTCACAATTTTGAGGTGAATTCCACCCAATCCCACATCAGAAATGAGAGAAGATTTGGGAGCAAAATTCCTTATAAATATATGAGCATGACACTTAGGGCTGAGAACGAACATGAACAAGCTCGGCTCGGCTCAATTAATAAATAAACGAACACGAATAAGATTTTAAACTCGATAAATAAATGAACACGTCAAACCTCGGCTCGATTAATAAATAAATGAACATGAACAAGATTTTAAACTCGATAAATAAATGAACAATAAATGAACACGTCAAAGCTCGGCTCGTTATCACCCTAATCATCATGCAACAATTTCTTCGGGATGACTAAACATGGGCGCAAACAAAAAATTAAAAATTAAAAAAAGAACAAGTATTTTGTTATTTTTAACGAGGAATTTTTATTAGGATAAAAAAAAATCTCGTTGTTGGTCACATCAAGAATTTTTCCAACGATGGAAAAAAGGGGGAAGAAAAAAAAAAATGTCGGCAGGGTATGTATTTAATTATTGAAAGTGAATAAAATAACCATAATTTGACCTTTTTTTTATAATAATTTTGAATCTTTGATCAGTTAAAATTATGCTTTTATCTTGACTTTGCTAATGGAGAAGTGTCCAAAATTAGATAGCAAAATAGGACTAAAGATTTTTCTTTTTTCCTAATAATTCATTAGAGAACTTATTAAGATTACTTACCTACCTTAGGACGTAAAAATACAACTGTTATATATTTTGTCACTTTACGTACCATCATTGTTTATCTAAGAATAATTTGCTTAAAAATATGAGATTCGAACCATTTAATCTGTGTATAGAGTATTTTAACGGAATTGTTATTTGCAGTAACCAATTTACTATTTGCAGTAATATTTTTCTGTAAAATGTCTAAAATGCTCCTTAGGTTTTTAAAAAAATAAAAGAAATCATTTTTACTCTAATTATGGTCGATAGTCACGAGGACAATCTATTTTACACAGTAAGTAAACAATCTATACATTTTTTTTTACGTAAAATTGGTTTTTTAACGGAAAAAAAAATAATCTATACATTATTCATGTTCTTTTCTTCTCTTCTCAAATTCTAACATTTCTAACGTGGTATCAAAGGCAATTTAATCCAATTACAGCTTTCGCGGATCCAACTCCACGGTGAGTTGCCCGGGAAAAAAAATTTTAGAAGAAAATACCGCCCAGTTTGGCGGTATTTTGGGTCAAAATACTTTGAGTCAAAATACCGCCGGCGCCCGGCGGCATTTTGACCTATTTTGCATCAAAATATCGCCCGGTGGTATTTTGGAAGGAAATACCGCCGGGGTTGGGCGGTAAATACCGTCCAAAGTGGGCGATATTTTCAACAATTACTATTTGCAGTAACCAAATTACTATTTATTTTTTAGTTAAAAGGCAAAATAGACTATTCACAATAAAATGTTACTGCAAATAATAATTTGGTTACCGCAAATAGTATGTCCCTTACTAAAAATGAGGGTTAATTGTGAAGAAATAATCATGGGGAGTCGCATCAATCAACCGAAGTGATGGATATATGTTTGGTTACGAGTCATTAAATTTGGAATTGCATGCTTTACACTTGGCTATACTATAAATGGTTACACCAATTCAAACTTGCGGTTGAAATGTTTTTAACTTTATCATGGTATATAGAGTACTCACGAATCAACTAACTTCACTACAATCCAGTCTTCCTCACACCGTTAATTTTACTTTGTGCACTCTTGTTCTTCCCACTTTACTTTATGGTGATCTTTATTTATTGCTAACCAAGTTAAGTTTTTTTTTTTAAATAAAAAAAAAACTATATTCGTAATAACCTCAATAATATTTGTAGAAGAACAATCAATTTTTACAATCATTGATTGATACACTTATTAATCAATTTTTTATAAAGTATTTATTAATAACTCATTAATCATTTTATTACTAATTATGAAAAATTACTATAAATTTAGTGTTATGAATATTATTCATTATAATAACAACTTAAAAGTTTTTTGTTCTTACCATATCAATAACTAATGAGTAAATCACCTTGCATTGCAATATTGGGGAGGACCGGAGAATTGTAATAGTGATTAACAGAAGAAACTTATAACCCTGAGGTAATGCAAACAAATTTAAAAATGTTAAGATAAAATTAAGTAAATAAAATATGCATAGTTGGAACAATATATATATATATATAATTTTGGGTCACCCCAGTTACAAAATAAAATATTTTTATTGTCATATGTAGGTTTCTAGAATTTGCGATTGAGTTTTTGGTGTTGGCGTCAAGAGTCGGGCCCTTTTTGGTATTCAACCCAATAATTTAGGAAATTGATTGCTTAATTTTTATTTTTTATTTTTTTAAGAAATATGAGAATTAAGAGATCTCATCTTTGTCAAAAGAATATTAAAAAATGGATACCTTTTGTTGAGTGATTCAAAAGCAAATTAAAAAATTAATTATAATATGATATCTTCTATTTCCTTTACACTAAAGTTTTCACTAAACAATTTAGTCACTGTTTTCCCTCATGACACGACCACACTCAATATTAGGACGTTGTAGTAAACAATTAAACTTTATGGAAATTATGTAATTTGTTTAAGTAGTCGTTTTAGTATTTGATTTTTCTAAGGTTTAATTGGTGCACGTGTGTGTAATGCGCGTCTGTTATGTGGTCGGTTTGACTGTTAATTTTCCTTAAATTTCATCGTCTTATTTATTTCATTTAATGGTTGTTGAGTTTAAATGATATCATGCAAATTAATCTCATCTTATATGTTATTGTACGAAAATGGTTGTTAAGGGATCATTATTTATCTTTTTATTCACGTTGGTGTGTCTGACATCTTTCTCGACTTAGATCTACTCTTTCCGTCCCCAAATAAGTAATCATTATAAAAAGTTATTTTGTTCCCTTTACATATTTCAATACAAAAAATTTAAATAGTTCCAATACTATCCCTTAATTGATTTCATTTATTATACATTGCATACATTCTCATTTGAAATATAGTTAAACAATAAAACATAAATAGGGGTAAAAGAAGGAATTCAATCGTCTTTTTTTATTACTTTTCTTTTTTATAAGAATTTAATTTTATGAGTCAAACTTAATGTTACATTGTTTTTTTTTTTTTTTCTGAATAAGAAGTCACAAGTACATTTATAAGGGAAATAATTGCCTATATATACTAGGAAGCAAAATGCCATTCAACGAGAAGAAGCTTCAAAACTAGACTACACTATATTATTACAAATTTGGAGAGAAGGATGAGCACCTGAAGATTCTACGCAAATCTCTACCGAGAGGAGAGATTAGAGAATGAGAGATACTCTCAACTAATAATAAAAATATAAAATTTTTTATACCCACTATGCATTAGAATCGCTGAGCGTTAGCTCATTTCTAAGAATTAAGTAATTCGATGCGTGGGATGGAAGCCAAAACCAAATCTTGTAGAATCTGCTTAATTAATTTCGTAGAATTAATGTTCAACATAATACATCTTCCTCCTACCTAACTCTTCACTTAAAAAAAATATCACACAACAAAATTGAGTATTATACTTCTCACGTTATCTATATATATACATTATATCTGAAAACTAACACGGTTTAAGAAGAAGAAGAAAAAAAAAAAAAATTACCACGGTAACAGAGTTCAATTTAAATTTATTACACTTTTGTATTTGTAATGAATTATTATACCATGAGTGGCATGTAATTTATATGTAACGGCATGGCGACTAAGAAGTAAGAAGAAACAGAGAGTGTTGTTGATGTTGAGCCTTTGGTTAGATCACCAGCAAAAGACGAAAATGAAGGTCAAGAGAGAGTGTCACCCACCCTTCTCTCTCGCTTTCAGGAGAACAACATACGTGTCCCCTCGCCGTGCCTCAGTTTTGCGCGTGGATCCCACTCCTCACTCTCTCACTCTATAACTGAACCACCCAACAAATCTCCATGTCTCTCTCTCTCTCGCCTTCTTCTCCTTCACTGGAATCACTTCAAGTTTCATCCACTCCTGAATTCTCTCAACAGCTGATTCTGGATTTCGAATCTTCAATTTTCACTCTCTCTCTCTCTCTCTCTCTCTCACTAGACTACTACTCCTACTAAGTGATAACTAACTACAGTCCATCTTTATAGAACAAGTCCCGTCCTCCAATATTAATCATTTTTCTTCCACCATCAATTGAAGCCGGAGATGGGAATAGCTTCAGTGAAGCCTGATTGCGACATCATCGGAATAAACCCGTCTTCCCATGATGAACAATTTCTCAAGTCATACGGCTGCGTCACCTACGACGCCGACCAGTACCGAGTTTCCGACATCGAGATGATGACTTTCGAATCCCCTCCCTACACCAGTCTCAAGGACCTGATGCAGTCGTCGCCGCCGTCTTCTCCTTCGTCGTGGTTGATCACGTCTCCCGGAAACGGAAACGGAAGCGGTGGCAGCTGGCGGGAGATACCCATAAAAGACCCGCTGTTACAGCACGCCGCCTGGGCCTACCTGATGCCCATGAGCGCCGACGCACAGGGGCCCCACGGACGGAGTTTAATGCAGAAAATGAAGGACCGGTGCGGTGGGATTTTCGGGTGCCTGAGCGAGGTGGTGATGGTGATGATCAAGAACTGGGGAGCCTCCTTCTCCAGGTAAAATTTTGCGGAGAAAGACCCCCGTTGACCGGGACTGAGTAAGTCAGCTAAACGACAAAACACACAGACCCAGAAATAGAGCTATTATTTTTTTTGGAAGCTTTATTCTGATTGGTTGTTAATTAATTCATTCATGTCTTATTTTGGCTATCAATTTTTGTGAATATGGAGTTTTGGTAGTTTATTTCTTTTCTTTTTTGATTTTATTTGGGGATGTAAATATATGCGAGAAAATGATGTTTTTGGAACAAAAAATTATTGGACATGAATGAATAGTAGTAGCAGACGTGGTGTTGCCTTTTAGTTTTCAGTGTAATATATTGTTTTTTTTTTTTTTTTTTTTGGTATAGAAATCATTTATTATTGTACATAGAAAAGTAACCATGTAAGTCAAGTTTATTTATTTATTTATTTATTTTTGTTTGTACGATGTATGCCACGTTGTTAATGCTACATAACTCGTCGAATTCTGGTTACCTATATTATTGAAGAAAATTTTCGAAAATAATAGAAAAAAAAAAATTGTAATTTTATTATTTCAAGCCGCCATTAATGTGTTTAATCTCGTGTCGCATTGGGATCCGATTTAAGTACGTTTTAAATGATTAGATCGACCGGTACGGGAATGCTTCCGTAGCTCTATTCCCCTCTGTTTTCTTTTCGGAAGAAAACAAAAAAAAAATAAAAGCTTTTTGAAAAATGAAGATAAGGCTTATGACCTCGTTGAAGGAATCCTGAAACGACCAGATCAGCTGCCGTTACCATAGGGTTGTCAACTAACATCTTAAATTCTAATGTGTACTTCATTTTTATCCAATAATATGGTGATAATATTGTCGATATCCCTAGAAATTATTCGGTATATTTATCGCAACGTTTTAGATTAATTACAAGAAATAGTTCTACAACGTTTTAGAAAATATATTGGTTTATATCACGTCTACTTCATATTCATTCATAAGCTACTGGAAAACAGTTCACCAATAATTTTTACAAGAGCATTCCCCGTTCTTGAAGTGATGATACATTTTTGCATCCCCCACCAGTATTTCCCTCTTCGTAATCTCTGACATTTTCTTTGCAGCATTATGGCATTCTTCACAGATTCTTACGTCTTTTCTCACCACAACAGCTTCTCCAATGGCTGTTGATATCAACCCAAAACAGATGCCCAATCTCACACTGTGCCACGCTGTAGAATTAGCTTTCCTCCTCACTACATCAGCCGGCTGGAACTTGTTCAAAACACCTGAAACATTCGGGTTTTCGCCCATCTTTCTCGAGATAATGTCTAATGCCTCATAAACCATGCTTGCCTCGGCTTGCGAGCAGCAGCAGCATTCGTGATTCCTGAACTGGTAAATCTTGCCATTGTGCTCAACAATGCTGCGAGTTATTGTTTTGCTCAATCCATGGTTTTCCATGGCGCGCCTTACGCGCTCTGCATCGGTCCATCTCCTCATTTCAGCATACATGTTTGATAGCAAGACATAACAGCCAGTGTTATCATTTTCTAAGGACAGAATGTGGTCTGCAGCAACTTCTGCAAGTTCTATGTTTCTGTGGCATCTACTTGCAGCCAGTAGAGATCCCCATATCCTTGCTGTTGGTGTTATCGGCATGTCATTGATAATAAGCTTAGCTAGCTCAAGGTCACCACTGCGTCCCAGTAGGTCAAGAATACAGCCATAGTGCTCGATTCCAGGCTCCATATCGTACTCTGCTCTCATTGAATTAAAGAACCCGCGACCTTCATCCACCAAGCCGCTAGCGCTGCAAGATGTCAAGAGCGAAACAAATGTACTGGCATTCGGTTCCATGCCCTTTTGAACCATACTAAAGAATAGTTTTATCGAGATTTCTCCAAGTCCATGAATACCAAAGGCCATAATAATGGAGTTCCAGGAGATCAAATTCTTGAACTCCATGTAGTTAAAAACCTTTTCTGCAGCTTTGATATCACCACATTTCGCATACATGTAAATCAGTGAGTTAGAGATAAATGTATTTGAGCCAAATCCCAATTTCATCAAGTAACCATGGATTTGCTCCCCTTCCTTTGGCAATGCAATTTCAGCATAGGCAGATAAAAGATTCACAAAAGTGATCTCATCTGGTTCAATACATTCATGGCACAGGTCCATGAAACGTTCTATAGCTAGTTCCTCGCAGCCATTATACGCATAGGAACCTATAATGGCATTCCACGATGTCAAACTTTTCGCCTCCATGCTACAAAAAACATTTTCTGCTGAACTCAGACTACCACACTTGCCGTACATATCAACTAGAGCAGTCTCCAACACCAAATGAGGTAAGATTCCTCTTCTAATGGCGAATCCATGTATGGACTTCCCCAGCAAAAGAGCCCCCATTCTTGTGCAGGAGGGTAGCAAGTTTATTAATGTCACTGCATCAGGAACCAAACTGTCACTCTCCTGCATCCTTTGGAAGCAGGAAAAGGATGTCATCGGTTCATCATTCCGGGCATACGCTCCAATTATGGCATTCCAGACAGCTATAGTCCTTTTAGAGACCCTGCTAAACAGTTGCTCAGAGTAGCACACCAGACCATGTTTACCATACATGTCAACAAGGGATGTTTCGATCATCGAATCAAACTCTAGCCCTCTTCGGATCACTTGGCAATGAACTTCCTTGCCATTCAACAAACAACTAGGCATCGAAGAACAGGCACCGAGAACACTAATCATGGTGAACCGATCAGAACTAAATGCTCCAGATGACTGCATATCCCGGAAGCACATCAATGCGCTTAAACCGTTCCCGGATGAAACATAGCCACTGATCATCGAGTTCCAAGAAACCAAGTCTTTAAAGGGCATATCGCCAAATACTTTCTCCGACTGCTCAATGCATCCGAGCTTTGAATACATAATAATAAGGGAGTTGCAAATATAGACATCCACATCCAAACCCATCTTAACCACCCTGGTATGGATCTTCTCACCTTCAACCAAAGAAAAAATCCCGACACTCGCCTTAAGCACAAAAGGAAAAGTGTAATAATCCGCTCCAATCCCATCACACTCCATTCTCTGGTAAAAATAAATGGCTTCGCGGAAGAATTCGTTATCGGTCAGACACCTAATAAACACGTTCCAAATGAATATATTTCGTTCACTCATATTCACAAACACGTCGACTGCACCCTCGTAACACCCCGCCTCCAAATACCCACAAAGCCTTCTCGCAACGGAGAGATTGTTTTCGACATGGCTGGGCCGAGATTTCCGCCGTCTGATTTGCACTTTTTTGCAGTTCCGGGGTTTTATAACAGTGAGACAAAGAGTTCGGAAGGTGTTTCGCGGGAAAATGTTCTCCTTCGGATGAGCGATGGAGAAATTGGAAGGTGTGCCACAATTACAAATGGTTGCCGCCATGTTCATGGTTTTCAAAACGGACGGCGGCTGACCAGCGACTGATGACGCTAGGGATTGGAGAAGTGGCCGGGAAAAGTCATCATCCCTACACCGGGTGGGGTGGACTGGGGGCGGAGCCGTTAATACAGTTGTGAGTAGCGGTCATTTTTAACCGCCATAAGGCATGAGTTAACATCTTTATTAGGAAAAAAAAAAAAAAAAGTATTGAAAATTGTGTCTAAAGTATTACTTACTCTCTTTATTGGACACAGTAATTTCATTATGTCTCATATTATCTCAAATAGAACATACAAAAATCTTGAATGTTGTAAACAAAATTGAATTGTGGCAAGGAAAGTACAAGTTAATTTAATGACAGATATTACTACGAGAGATTATTTAGTACATTCGTTACATCCTACATAGTAATGAAAATAAAATTAACCAATAGTGAACATGTAGAGAACCAGTAATAAAAACAAAATTTCATTTTCTTATTTTACTATTAAGTGGTTACACTATTGTTAAGAATGTAGCAATTGCACGAAATAATTTTTAATATTTTCCCCCAAATTTGATTCATATTCAAGGCAAACGAATCAAGAAGGATGTTTGGCTTGCACTTTTTTACTGTTTATGTGACCATTTAAATTAAGCAAGATTCACATGATACTACATAGTACCCACAATAAAGATTTTTGAAGTATAGTTTTCATGTTTTACCAAATCAATACGGTCATTATGAATGAAAATTAACCAAACTTATGATTTCCTTTGTCCGAAGAATCCGAACACATATCTCTATTCATTCTTAGATATGATTTTTTTTTTTTTTTATCGTCAGAATTAGCCCTTCTTTTAGTATAACTGTTTATAAATCGTGAACATAAAATTTTTAGGGCCTGTTCTTTTAGAAAGTTTTGAGTTTTAGTTTTGAAAAAATAATTTTATAATATAAAAAGTATATTAAAAATATAAAAAAGTAGAATTGAATAGTAAAAAATATAATTAAAAATTTATTATAACATATTAAATTTACTGTTGAAACAAAAAATCGAAACTAAAACCAAAACTCAAAGAATTTAGCCTTAGATAGATGGAATATTCTATGGTTATGGCTCGAAGATTAGGAGTAGGAGTAGTGTAGTATGTTTTTAGATAGATGGAAGTTGGAACACTAGATTATGCCTCAAAGAGTAGTGTGGACCAAAATCTCGAATACGGCGCCACCATTATTGACTCATATTAGCGGGATCATGAAGTTAATTAAAACTGTGCAGTTGGCAGTAGGCGTGCGAGAATGAGAGAAATAAATATCTTATTTGATTCTTATTATTAAAATTTTATATTTGATACGTACCACACATGAATCTAATAATTTAAAAGTAATCTAAAATGTATTCATTTATTTCACTATTTTTATTTTTGCGCGCTAAACGCACTAGAAAGTTCGCCCATTCGCAGGCCTAGCACACGCTGGTTATGTTGAGAAATTATTCTTCACTTTCCTATGTTTAATCTTTCTGAGAACCAAAGTTTGTTAAACTGGAAATTTCTTTCAAACTTTCTTTGGAACTTGTACATCCAAGAATTTTTATGTACCGAACTGTCTTTTCTTAATAAATTTACTGAAAATTTCTTTCAAGCCTTCTTTGGAACTTGTACATGCAAGAAGTTTTTATGCACCGAACTGTCTTATTTTTTGATACATTTCCTTTGGTTCTAGCTTTATAGTGTCTCCAAGTGGAATATTGCTTGTTGATGCATACATACAAACAATACTCCCTGTCTCCAGCCCAGATCATTTCATGTTAAAATATATGTGCATTGTAGTGAGAGCAGTACATTCTTTTTTTACTCCACTTTAAAACTGAAAAACAGTCGTAACACTAAACCTTTTCAACAAGAGTATTAAAAAGTACAAAAAATTTACAATAACTTCCTACTGTTGATACTGCGGTAAAGTCAATATTCTGGCTAATATTTCAACGGCTAGGGGGATTAGGAAAGGGAAATGGTATCCCCACCCTATCTATAGAGTATATAGAATGACAGGGGGGGTGGGGCAAGAAATAGAAGAACGACCAACTTGACAATCAAATGAGTTTACTATACTAGTATTTTGACACCACTTTTCACTTATATATTTACTTTCTAAGCAAATATTGATTGTTAAACCACACATTATAGAACGGGACAAGTTCTTTTTTTTTTTTTTTGCTGGTTTTGAAACTGAAATTATAAAGAACGGAAGAAGTATTTACCAGAGAAGCAACCAAGCACCAACAGAGTAAGGCTTGTAAGAGCCTCAAATTTGGCATGATACTAGTGTGTACTACAATGTACCAAAATATATTGGAAAAAATTAGTACTCACTACATAAAATACTGAGCCTCTAAAGGCCACTCATGATTGCAGCAAAAACATTCAAGAAAGCAACTGACAAATAGATTTTAAAGCCACCAACATTCAGCAGTTTAGACACACTATCCAAGCCACGAAAACCCCTCTTCCAGTTTTTGCCTTCATCTAAAAAATCCTTAGAATCAATAACTCATATTCCTGAAACACCTTCATCCAAATAAGGTGTTATCTTATAACTGGGTATAGAACACCTAAAGGAAAGATTTGACTCAATGAAACAATCCATGAGGTTTGCTGCTGCTGCTAGAGAGAAATTGAAGAAGGTAACAATTTGGCATGTGGAATGCACCAGCAAACTAAAATAATGCAGCCAAATCCAAATCAAAAGCCAAAGAGGATGGATCTGGGCGCGCACACTGAACAACAACATAGAGATCTGCAAAAATTAGTAAAAAAATGCAGAACCAAAAAGCAGAGCACATGTTACCAATGGCATCAACTTCTTTTACTGTCTTCCCTTCTAGGAATACCACACTTTACAGGTAAAGAACCAGAAAGCAGGATTAAAATACACCAATCGATACAACTCCAGATTGGCAACACTTGTGAAACAACACATAAAGAGCACACAGACAAGACTAACCATATTTAAATTAAAGGAAAGGCCTTGCCCTTAAACAATTCCTTCAACTCAATGGTTAGATCTTGTTGTATCTACAGAAACTGATTCAACCTCAAAGGGCTTTCCCCTTAGGGTCAGTATCTAACATGCCAATACATTCAGAATCCCATTATTAAGTCAACAAAAATCCCAGATTCAGCCGTTTTCTTGGCTCCTACGGTTAAAGAGCTTCTCAGAAATGATTCAAAGATATTCTTAGTATTCTAGATGGCTCCCCTGTTCTAGGGTTGGCTTGAACCAAACATGAGTAAGAGTGAGAGTGAGCACTCGTGCAATGCCAATACTAATATGTCATAATACAGCTAACCGAATCACATGCCTGCATCCCACTCTAATTATTTATCCATTAATTTAGTATACAAAGACAAGAAGACAGTAGTTCTACAGCTACATGTCAGCATTGGTTGGCATCTTCAATCTGAACTGAATCCAAAATTGCCATCATAGAGTCCGTGGCCATCAACATAGTCACTTTGATAATTACAATGACTTGAAAAAAATCTAGTAGTGAGCACAAACGAAAATGATAAGCAAAGGGGACCAAATTCCCTTCCATTTGGCACTCCTCAAAATCCCAGTTTATCACGTCTCTTATCCTATAAAGTTTGGATCTTTCCCACCTAAACGACCCCCAATTCTGCCAAATATTTAAGGAAGATAAAAAGAAACAGAGACAAAAGTATTTGCATAATACAAAGACAAAAAACGAAATCACCAGAGTAATCAATCTTTCTGATATAATACTACCACAGCTAAAGATGGACGGCCCTTGGGCAAATGGGGGCAAAATTTAAATGAAAAGTTCCAAACTTTCTATCATATCAAATTAAGTTAAAAATAAAAAGGGGAAAAAAAGATACTAAACTCTGACAACAAAATGCAAATGAAACACAGGATAACAAAAACGACGAGCATGGAAATTAACCTCCATGATTAATCTCTATGCAATTCAAATGCAGCAACCTCCCATAGAGCCATTATCAACACCACCATCATCTGATCTCGTTCATTCTAATTTAGTTTTCGGGTTTTCTGCAGAGAATCATATGCATTGGACTGAAAATCCCCTGTTCACCTCCTCTGGTGAGATAATCAGCTGTTACAAATAACATCTCGTGAACATCTACAACTCCCTTCGGAGCGATTCCAATCCAAGCAAGAATAGTCACCAAAATGTGGTTCCTCCAGTAAGCAATCCTCCCCATCTTCAACCTCGTCCACCACGGCTCCGCCGGCGCCTTGGCCAAGTCCTTCTCCTTGAGCACTTCGAACCCAACTTTCTTCGCCACCTCCGCAATGTCCTTGTAGTTCCTCAACCCAGGCAGAGCATCACCCCTCTCAATCCCATGAATGACCTCCACGTGTTCCGGGTTATCGGGTCGGTACAACTCGGTGGTGACCCATTCGTAAGAAACGTACAAAGATCCAGGCTTTAACACTCTGTAGATCTCACTGTAGACGTCTTCCAGCTTCGGAGCATGGCATGTGGCTTCAATTGAATAGGCCCCATCGAAGCTGTTATCTGAGAAGGGCATTTGGAGGAAGTTCCCACACACAACCTCGCACAGTGAATCCAGCCCGGCTTTCTTGTTGTGCATCCGGGCCCGCTTCACTTGGTACTCATTAATGGTGATGCCAACTACATTGGCACCGGAATGGGCCGCGATGGCCCGCATCGGGCCCCCGACGCCGCAGCCGGCGTCGAGTATGCGAGCTCCGGGTTTGACGCCCAAGAGATCCACCGCCATTTCCTCGTGGATTCTGGTGGCGTCGCGGTGGGACTTCCCGGGGACGGAAGGGGAGAAATGGAACGACTGACCCCAACCCCACTCGTAAATGTCGGTGACTAGGTTGTAGAAAGTGTCGACAAAGGCGGGAACTTTATCGGCAGTCTCGATTTCTTTAGGGCGGCGGAAGAAGGACCAGTACTGCTCGTACTTGTCCTGAACTTTCTCCTTGTCGATGGAACCGCCGGAGAGCTGGACGGCATGCTTGCCTTTCTGCTCGGCGGGACCCAGAACGCAGACGAACCAGTAGAGGCCGCCGGCGATAAGGGAAGCGGTGCAGAAGAAAAGGGTTAGTAAATCCATAGCAAGGAGAGAGGTAGAGAGAGAGAGAGAGAAAGAAAGAAAGAAAGAGAGAGAAAGAGCGAGAGAGAAGTGTGTTAGAAAGTGTGAAAGAAGGGGGGTTTTTGTAATGGTAATGGTTGGCTGTCAGGGCTTTGAGAGTGAGGCTTTGGACGCTTCTTCTTTGGAGTCTCAACTTTCGGTTTTGTACTGTGTTTTTTTGTCTGTGTTGGCGTTACAGATAGAGAGAAAAAATACATCAAATACAATTTTTTTTTTTTTTTTATTACTCTATCAAAAGAAATAAATATCCTGGTGATCGGATCGATGATGGATGGATCGGACTTGGGGCTGTTCTTTTTGTTTCGTTTTAAAAACAATTTTAATTTTAACAATAAATTTAATATATTTTAATCATATTTTATCATTTTTAATATAACTTTTTACTATTTAGCATCTACTTTTTACATTTCAATATACTTTTTACATTATAAAACTATTTTCCAAAACTTATTTTCAAAACCGTTTCAAAACGTTCAAAAATAACATACCTTCGTTCTTCAAATTTTCCCTCTCACTGTGTAGTCTGTGTGCTAATCACGTTCTGACACGTCAACATCATGGGTTATTTTTTCTAGCGGGGTGACACTTAAACATATCTTTTCACTTCTTTTGGTTGGAAAGTCATCTTTTTCCTTTCTTTAAAGGTGTTCTTGCATTTCACGTGAGTTGGAAAAGAAAAAAAAAACTATGATTTTAAAACATGAGAATTTGGGGAATGTAAATTGATGTGTATTGAAAATGATTATTATAAAATTCGGTTTTGAGATGCCAATATAAAATACGAATGTATTTATGTGCTGTATTATATAAGATTGTGTAATTAGATACATTTAGAGGATAAAAAATATTATTTTTGGGAAGTAATATTGGCATAGGATTAATGTAAATTGCTGATTTGTAATAAGCTTGCTACACTATATTCAAACATACAACAGATGCATCCAATTATTTTTTTTTTTTGTAAAATACCAATCTTTTGCATAATAGTATCTAAATTAATATCCAATTATTTCTTTTCTTTTTTTTTCTTTCCCAAAATTAATCAATGACTAATTTCCTGTGAAACGGTTTCTAAATGTCATTAATTATTGACACGATTAAATTGAACGTTTTACATTTTTTTTTTCTTTTTCTTTTGCTTACTTAGTGAAAATTATTCCATGCTTTAGTGCAGCAGATTATAATACAAGAGGAAATAATTACTAAACATTGTCCCCTATTTATCTATACTTTTACAAACAATTTACACTTATGCCATTACTTTTTATAAAGACGACTGCATAACTCAATCTGGGCAAATGTATGCAATAATATATCCAACTTAGTGTGCCAATATTAGTTTTCAATTATAAATAAAACTATGTTTGTATCATGTATGCAACGATGAATATATACATATATAGGGTAAGACTAAAGCCTCTTTACGAAACTATTAATTTACTGAATAATAATTTAATGAATGAATAATGATTTATACAATGATATTAGTATATACCAATGAATGAATAGTTTAATATAAGGTTGGACTATTTCTTTCACCGAACCATTCAATCACTTAATAATGACCTATGCAATTGCATAGGCCATTATTCAAATAGTTTCATAACTGAACGACAGTATTTTCTTGAAATATAATGGGTTGCCTTCAAAAACATGTTTTTTTTCAAAAAAATATTTTTTATTTTATCATTAGTAATACATTTTTGTTACATTTTTAATCACTCATTTAGGCATAATTTCCAAATGGGGAATAAAAGGTCCAGAATGTCCAATTCTATATATAACACGCTAGAAAATGATTTGAGACCATAATGTACTGGAAATTTGCTTGGAAAAATCCGTGTATCAACTTATTCACCCAAGTTTATGTACAATTCTGAACCTCAATACTGCAGCAGCCCATAAGTCTTCAGTCTTCAGCAGTGGTGGTACTGGTATCTCCACCAATGCCAATACCAATACCAATACCATCATCATCTGAGGAGGAAACATCTCTACTGTTCATATTCAATGTCAAAAGAAGTTGTAGCAGGTCCGGCAACACTTCTGGAACCTCATTCTGCTCTGGACTTGATCTCCACCTTCGCACCGACATCAACTGCGTTACCAAGTCATCAAGAGTAACAACACAGCCTTCTGTCCAGTGCCTCCGCTGGAAACATAAAAGTGCAAAATCATCATCAGTAAATACATACATTATCATCTTGTTCAACTCTCTCTACACACATTATTATCCTCATCATTGTCAATCATCTAAGGATTTATCCCCAACATCAACATCACCATCTCCATCTCCATCACCATCACCATCATCATGGGAACCACCGTTGTCAATATCATCATTAGAATCACCACTAATGATACTGTCATAGAACTCCTCATCTTCATCTTCGTCATCCATTGACTCACAACCATCATCATCATCCCCATCCAAAGAATCTTCATCATATTCTTCTTCATCATCGTCATCATCATCATCATCACTATCATCACTAAAGTCATCACCAATGCTGTCCTCATAATATAATAACTCATTGTGGTCTTCCTCAAATCCACCAAAGGGAAAGAAACGCATTTGACCAGGAATCAGTACCTTATCCAAAGAAGTATCAGCTTATCAGCAGAGAAATTACAAGAACTTCTCTCCCTGCATTCTATTACAAAATACAGTATTCCATATAATGAATTGATACTTAATTAGGCCTCAACAACTTTGAGTACAAAGCACCATTTTATAACCAATGAATGAAGTACAACAGTTTACAAACTAGTGATGCCATACAAGTGCTAAAGAGCATATTATTTGTTTTATCAATGCAAAAGCCATGTATACATCTTTCAGAAATCAAACAAATGGGAAGAGGATAGCTGGTAAAGTTGGAAGACATGAAGAATACTGCGCTCATGAAAGAAGACGGAAGACATGTGGTATGCTTCTTTACTGATTCAATGATATCTCCAAAAGTCTAAACAATCCTGCCTACCTTCTACACTTCAGCAAGTACTAGAGCTCTGTATGGTATTGTAGTTGTTGTTGAAACTTTGGTTTGAATTGATTTTAAAAATATTAAGTGTATTGAAAATGTACAAAGATATATTAGATACATAAAAAGGGGTATTTGAAATGTACAAGATGTTTGTTGGGAATGATGAAAAATTATTACTTTTAAAATACTCCCTCCGTCCCATACAAAGAGTCCACTTTTTATGGGACAGAGGGAGTACAAAATGAGGTTGAAACCATGATGCCATACGGGGAAATGACAAAAGAATATCTGTCCCTTTGAACAGGTCAAAGATTTAGCAGAAGGAAAGCAACCCCAGGTCAGTTGAGATCAATGAAGCTAAAAAGCCCCCACTTACCACAAAGACAAACTTGTTCTGGCAGCATACAGGAAAACCAAAAATAAACTAAGGAATGCAAAAAAATGCTTCTTGTAGGGATAATTTTTAAATTATTGAGGCAAACTTCCCCCAGAGAAAATGATTTCAGTCGATACTAGTCTTGCTCAAATGTCATCAGCTTGTGATATTGCTCAAATGTCATCAGCTTGTGATAACATCCTGAAACAATCCATGGCATTTCAAAAACCACTCATACTCACCCCCTTCAGCACAATGATATTGATGCACTAGACTCAGCAGTTGATATAGACAAAAGAGCAAACCAGGATTTTCTTTCTTATTTATTTATTTTTAATAATTTAAAAAAAGAACCTACAAATTATAAAGTAAATAGATTAGTAAGAGATGAAGGCAAACCTTCTCAATATTTGTCGGCAGAGTAGCCCTTTCAATGGCTTTTGGAGTCCAAATCTTTACGTCGCTCTCAATTCCACTGCTTGCAAGCACTGTGATATGAGGATGAGCCTCAATACAATTAACCACCTGCTTATCTGCCTCCATGACACGAATAAGCTCCCCGCCTTTCTTCTTCCAGATAAATATTCGACCACAATCTGACCCACTAGTGACATATTCGCACTTAGGCCCGAAAAAATTCACACCCTTGATTGTCTTTACATTCATGTGCCCCTTGAAAACTTGGGGACCCTCTATTACATTGGCTTCCATCTTTCCTGGAGATGAAACAGGCTGGCGATCTTGACCCCTTTCAGGAGTATCACTGTCACTAGACAAAGGAGAGGGTGGTGCTGGGTCAGGTCCCAGTCCCATATCCTTTGAGAAAAGATATATGAACTCATTCGCATATGAAACAAGAAGTTCGCTTTGATCTGAGAATGCCAATCCAGTGATTCCCACGCGGTAACTGCCAAGTAAATGTGCGGGACAAAAGAAGTCAACAGGCTGACCAGATTCAGTTGATCCATTCCATTTATATTTGCGGATATCAAAAAGTCGGGCATATTGGTCTCCTCCAGCGATGGAAAATAAATTGGGATTTCTTGGATCTATTGCGATTGCATTTAGATATACGATTGACATGAAACTACTCTCCCATATGGGTTCACAGGTGAAAAGCTTTCTAGCAACTCGAGTCCTCAGATCAACCTAACAAAATATTTCACATAACTCAGTAAGTTTAGACAAAGTAATGCAATAGAAAAGGGAAGTAAAGAATTTACTGAGAGAAAGGGGGAAGAAGGGATGGGCAGAACCAAAAAATACACCAAACTTACATGCTGGACCAATCCATCTTCGCCGCAAGTATAAAATATATGCGGGCTACCAGGTTCAATCGCTAACTTGTGAGCTCGTCCTTGGTGCTTTGTTAGAAACTTAGACTCCACTTTTCCACCCTCAAGAATCTCAGCATGTCTCACCTAGATGCCAAAATCCTTTGTAAGAAAAACTATCATCATCGCACCACTTGGCACTTAGTAACAGTAAGATGATTCACAAAGAATAGGCAGACAACAGGGGGAGGAAAACGGAAAAAAAAAAAAAGTCTTCCATGCTGCATTGTGCTAGATAGGACTGAAAAAGGTTTGATAAAGAAAATATGTTTGCAGTCCTAGGCAATATCATCAAACAAAAAATATACCTGTCCATCAGCAGCACAGGTTACGATGCTACGATCATCTGAGTATGGCATGATTTTAGCTTGAAAGACATTGTTGTGATGACCTGAGTGGAATGATAGTTTCACCTTCCCACTTTCCCAATCCCAAAATATCACTTTCCTGTCATCAGAACCCGTAACTAAAATATCCCCATCAGCATTAAAGCTAACAGTGTTCACACAACCTTTGTGTTTTTCCAACTTGCGGAAGATTTCAAGACGAAGCACAAGATCCTGAGAAAAACCAATGGCAAGAGAAGAGTAAAATAAGAATGCCAGGAAGAACAAGATTTGAGATGTTAGTATATACTGTGGAAAACCAAGAAAAGTTAGTATTCAAAACATCCGAGGATAAAAGAAGAAACAAAAACAATAATGTAATAATCTCATCATACACACTCAAAATTAAGAGTTCCATCACAAACGATTGTATCATACCGATAAACATTCAATAAAAAAGACACCCTCGAGCAGCAATGAAACGGGAAAAAAAAAACACTGTTCAGCAAAAATACTACCGGAAAAAAAATTAAAAGAAAAAAAAAAGGAAAAATCAGGAATCAGGAACAGAAACCTCAGAAGCTGCGAGACGACGAGCGAAGTTCCTGGAGGAGAGCTCGCCGACCTCTCGTTTCCAAACATTCTCCGCCGCCGTGGCGTCGACTCCGATTCTAGCCCTCTTTCTCATAACTTCCCGCAGAGAATTCACCGCCAGGCGTCAAACCACTTTTGTTCAATGTGTCCGGCCTCTCTCTCTCTCTCCCGCTATTTATATTGTGTGCGTTGTGGTAGTGTGTGTACTAAACCAAACCAATCGGATCCTAATCGAAACAAATCGTTAAGCTCTAATACAAAGTTTAAAGGATCATAATTACTAAACGGAATTTTTACTTGAAGGACACCGTTTACTAAACGTATAACACTTTATAAAAAATGTTAGACGTGAATTTATATTTTTGTCCCTCCATTCTCTTATACCTTATGCAGTAAAATTGATTAATTCCATTTCTCCTCCATCTCCATTGCGAGAAGCTGGCCATTCGCTCCTCTCCTTCAGCGCGATTCCGGCTCCTTCTCCACCGGCGGTCGTAAGCTCCAACTCCCTCTCGCGACTCCGGTTTCCACCTCCATCGCTCTTCTTCGTCAGTCGTCGGAGTCGGAATTTTTTTTTTGTAGAGGAAATGAAAATTTGAATGTGTTGGGTGTCGTAAATTCTTAAGGGTACTGTGGCTAGGAATGTATTAGTGTTTATGATGCGTTTTCCAGCTGCGTAGTGATAATTTTAGGGTAAATTTAGTGGCTGTTTGCCGGAAAAATGATTTTCCGACGAACGACCGGGAAAATCGCTTCGGGCTCTAAAAAAAAGGCCGTCATAAAGCGATTTTTTAAGGGAAAATCGCTTTACCCCTAGAAAAATCACCACAGGATGGCGAAAGAGGAACCCAGAAGCGATTTGCCCCGGAAAAAACGCCACAGGACGGCGATTTTCCAAGGGAAAATAGCCTGGACTAGGCAATTATTAGTGGAAAAATCGCCTTTTCTGGAGGAATGTGTAGGTTAAAATGTGGAGTAAATTTTTTTATAAAGTTAGAAACTATCAAGGGTATATTAGTCTTTTCACCACTTAAAATTTTAAAAAGTATTTTGTATTTAGTAAAACGGGTCCTTTAATTAACATGGGTCATTACTCATGAAATAATGGAGTACTCTCGTTTATAACAATTAAGAGAAAAACAAGCCACTCTTTTTGTATTTTCTCCGTTGTTATATTATATATTTTATTAACGGAATTGATATTTGCAGCGACGATTTCGATATTTGCAGCAACATTTTCTTGTGAAAAGACTTAAGGTGGTACTGCAAATAAGAAGTTGGGGGGGGGGGGGGGGGGGGGGGACACTTTTAGCCAAAAGTGTCGCCAGAGTCCGGCGACACTTTGGTTTTTATTTTTTTTTATGTAGTTTTATTAATTATTTTACTTGTATTATGTCCGAATTTATTAGTAGTTTTGTCAAATTGCGAAATTTTTACCGGAATGGGGAAGATCCGCCCGGTGGTTACTGCAAATATCAAAAATCTCAACTTAGGGGGGGGGGGGGGGGGGGGTACCATCGCCGGTCCCGGCGATGGTTTTATGTTTTTTTTTTTAATAGTAGTAGACAGTAGGAATAGAAAATTTTAATTTTTTTTTCTCCAAGGGCATTTTAGTCTTTATCGATTCCGTCGCTGCAAATATCATGCCCCTTTATTAATAATTCAATTAATAATTCATTACTGACAGAGAATCCCAATTTATCAAATACTTGTTTTTTTAGTGATTTTTTATTCATTGGGATAAGATTCCTTAACTTCCCAAACAAAGGCAACTACTTCATTCATTCATTCATACTTGACTGAAGGAGAATGGCAGGTCTCCATCTCCAGTTGCTAACAATAACGCCGTCTTGTGCACTGACCAAGCAAGGTCACCGCTTCCTGACCTCCATCGCCACCAGCAATGGCGACTCAGCCTCCCTACTCCGTAAATTCCTCAAGTCATCATCCAAACACGTCGCTCTCAACACTCTTTCTCATCTCCTCTCCCCGGGCCCAACCACCACCCCCCACCCTCCTCATTTCTCCTCCCTCATCCTCCCTGTATGTAAGCTTTATCTTTCTTCCTTGCCTTTTGATTTTGAAATGACGGATGTAAATTGTAAATTGTAAATTGCAGTTGTACCTGATGATTACCGAAGCTTCATGGTTCACTTGGAATGCCAAGCTGGTGGCCGATGTAATTGCCGCAATGTACAAGCAGGAAAGATTCTCCGATGCTGAGAGACTGATTGAGGAAACTGTGGAGAGGATAGGTGCCCAAAAGAAGAGGGATTTATGCGACTTCTACTGCTATCTCATTGATTCTACCGCTAAGCACCAGCTGAAGGATGAACTTGTTTCTTTTCTGACCCTTTTGAGGGAACTTATCGCTGCCTCTTCCTCCTCCGTTCACGTCCGAAAAAGAGCCTACGAATCGATGATTGGCGGACTCTGCGAGATTGGGATGCCGAGTGAAGCTGAGGATTTGATGGGAGAAATGAAAGCTATGGGGTTGAAGCCATCCGGGTTTCAGTACAGGTCCTTGGTTTACGCTTATGGGAGGTTAGGGTCGTTTCAAGACATGAAGAGGAACGTTGTCGAAATGGGAGAACTGGACACTGTTTGTTGTAATATGGTGCTTTCATCGCTTGGATCTCACAATGATCTACCAGAAATGGTCTGCTGGCTTCAGAGAATGAAACTTTCTAAGGTACCATTCTCAACGAGAACTTACAATTCCGTGCTGAATTCATGCCCGACGATCATGTCAATGCTGCAACATCCCAAAAGCGTCCCCCTCTCACTGGAAGTGCTGACTAGCAAACTAGGCCCAGATGAAGCTAACTTAGTGATGGAGCTGGTTGCGCCACCGCCACCATCCCCGTCTGTTGTGGATGGTGTGATGGAATGGAAGTCTTCAGAGCTGAAGCTGGACTTGCACGGAATGCATTTGAGTTCTTCGTATCTGATTTTCTTGCAGTGGATCGAAGAGCTGCGGGAGAAGTTTCGCGGCAGAGAGCACACGGTTCCAGCTGAAATCACGTTGGTATGCGGGTCGGGAAAGCATAGTGTTATCAGGGGAGTATCCCCAGTGAAGGGGTTGTTGAAGGAGATGATAATTCGGATGAAATGTCCACTGAAGATTGACAGGAACAACATTGGCTGCTATGTTGCCAAAGGGAAAGTTTTCAGGGATTGGTTGTTCTCTTTTTCACTTTCTTGCTGAGACACCGGAGAAGTAAACAAAGAAGAGAACTGATATCATTGACTTGCCAAACTGAAAATTTAGAATATCTATTTACAATTTTACATCGAGAAAGGATTCAATGTTTCCGCATTTCTTTGTTAGTAACACAACATACACCCATCATTCCAGCTATGATACGTGCAAGAAATACTTCATCAACCTCAATCCTAATGAGGGTTGGCTGTTCTAGCAGCATTTTTCTTCCTTTTCGGCCTCTACGCACTCCCGGACACCTCCAACCCCTCCTAGTGTCTCATTTTCATCACCCTAGCAACGAGATTTACCTGATCACAGAGTCTTGTATGTATCTGACAGCATTTCTTCCTTCATTTTTAGAATGGCAGCTGGAAAGAGGCTCCCCCCATATTCTTCAACAAAAAACACAAACTCTAGGTCAGGAACCATGATACCTACTCGTGGAGAAAAATTCTGCATCTGTGCTTCTATTTGTTCTCAGCATTGCTATGGAAAACCTGCACAGGTTCGGATATATAATTTCACAATCCGCACAAAAGAATTCTGATGATGCCAGTTAGAATCGACATAGCATCTGAAACCTACAACATGAAATTTTTAATTGATGAGGGTATTTGAGTCACTAAAAGTGGATCTAAACAAGCTGATAAAAGAAGACGTTGCATTCAATACATGCACCAACTCAACAATTTCAAATTTGGGTACATCCTAGCACAAGATTAAACAGTGAAATAATAACTATTTCCTTAACATGAAAAAATGCTACATGGCGTTTACGTATTAGGAACCAAGATTCATACCAAGGGCAATGAAATCAACTTTTATGTTAATACATTCTCCTAAAAGCATTTCAATTGCATGGAAATAAGAACCTACACATAAAAGGGGAGCCCCGTTCATAGAAACTCCCTCATGTGCGGGGGATGATGAAGGGCTGGGCCATTAAGGCTGCATATGCAATTGCAAAAATGTGGACAAATAAGGAAACAAGCAACAACCAAAAAGGCTAATAGTACAGAGAAACATTCACCTAAACTGTTGTACCTAGGGCTTCAAAAAGAGAGTTAATCCACGTGAAAAATGTCAAAAGCATTTCTACTGGACAGGAGACATGAGATTCAACATTGCAGGGTATAGTGCAGTACCACAAATATTTTACTTTCAAAACCAAGGCATCCACCATATATACATCTTTCCAAGATTTTTGTGCGAAACTGCTTCTGCAATCAATCTTCGAGCTTGCCCTTCTACAGCCAGGGGCAATGATGGCGCAGCTCCAACACCGACAACTACTCCTTGTAATCGTGCTTCTATGTTACTGATAGCTCGCTTCAGTTCACAACAAAAAATTGTATTCTTTTAGAAGTTATCCTTAATTGCAATCCTACTCGACTAAAATTTAGTTGACTGAAAGGTACTTAAAGAGTCATCGGTCAACAAAAAAACCAACTAAAATTTTTGAATAACGCACATATAAACTTTTAATGCCGATGCATATTAGCTATGACAAACAGATTTGTATGATGTAGAAAATTTCATAGAAGGTAACACTTCGGGCAAATCAAATGCCCCACCGAAGTAAAGCCTTCCAAAACAAAAGACAATCATGTGCCAAATAACATTACATTCCTGCTAAACAAGGTTGAAGGGAAACCTGTGCATGGGGGTTTTGAACTTCTACTCCACTGGACTTGTGAGATTTTGTCCATTCCACAAGAGGATCATGGATGAAAGTCTCTAGAACATTCATTAGTGCCTCCCTGTTTGCCCTCAATACTGAAAGTGTGATCTCGCAGACCCTCAAGAAGATGCCCTCATATCCAGTTATGCCCAATCCATCAATGATGTTCTGCAGTTTCAGTTGCAACAGTTATAGCCTATGCTAATATCCAGAAATAACACAAATGACGTTACATGAGAAAGAAGTTATTCTGTTATCTCGAACTAATATGGAACCAGGTTGTCACCACTTATGTGTTATAATTTATGAACATTCCTTTGCAATAATTTGGGGCACAAAGATAAGCTTGACTTAGACCATTGAAAGTTCAGATTTAGCAGGTAAATGCCAACATTCCAGTCACCTAAAGAACAGAATCCTAACTTTCTTTAGGGTAGCTGGCGTGTCTGGAACCAGGGACCTGCCAATTGCCAACCAACCCCCGTCCCCCCCAGGTCAATACAATTTCTTTTTGCGTTGCAGTCACTACAAATGATATGAAAATTATTCTCCCCCTTACCTGTGTTAGCCTGAAAGGCACCAGCTCGGGTTTTTCCAATTGCAAGCCTTTGTCAAATAAACAACTAAAATCAACATGAACACAGTCCCCTGTAGTAGAATCAAACAATATATTCTCCCCATGTCGGTCACCAAGGCCAACTATGTGACCCACCATTGACCACACAGCAGTAGTGTGGGAATAAGCAACTCGAGCCCTGAACCAAGCAGCAGGTTCAGAAAACGTGTTGAGAAACCATTTATGGAAAGCCGGAGGAAACAATGGCAGAATTTTGTTCTTTAACATTTCTTCTTCTGGCACTTTCCCCTGGCATTGATCATATATTCGCTTAATTTGAGGATTTGTCTTCTGCCTATCAAATTTTCCACAGCTCATGTAAATATCTTGGAGTATATGACGCAGTCCACGAGTGTGAGGCACCCACTCAACCATCCCACAATCTTCTGTCAGAGGAATCACAGAAAAGGTGCGAACATAAAGCTTTCTCTTGCGACTTTCTGGGCTTTTGGACAGCAAACGGTTTATCATTGCATTAAATTCCATCATTCTCGCATCTTTTCTAAGGTCGTCCTTGGGCTTGCAGAGAAATGGACGTTCAATACCATCACTGCCCTAAAAAAATAACCTGCAAGCATAGAATCACTAAAGTAACTTAAGAAAGTAAACATATCTATAGCAACGCACAGAACAGGATTTTTTTTTTCTCTCAGAAACAGCAGAACATTATCAACAAAGAGTGGAGGTTGAACTGCCTTTCACAAGTCAGAATCAAGATAATATATGACTGTCTAAGTCATTATTCCTAGTAACATAGTGTTCACAACCTCACTTGATAGTGATATAAAGGCACAAAGAAAATGATTGAGAGCTTAAAAATGAAGATCTTGGACGGAATAAAATTCTCACCAATGAGAAAATGAAGAATTAACTACACAGCATGAGTATAATTTTAGTCCAAAAATTCTAATTTGAAAATGAAAAACATGATTATATATGTGATCATTTCATTCTCAAATAAAAAGCAACTAGTTAACAAATTACTTAGAGCAGAAGGTAATACTTTCTTTGGTCGTTGAAGCGAGGAAAGAATTTCAGCCTCATCTGCAATTCCAGATATTGTTGGAAGATCGGAGGATAGGAATGTATCAGATGTGACGGGACTTGTTACATTGGAATCACACAAAGGAAGATTAACAGTTAGTGATTGCTGAGTAGGCATGATAATTTCCACAGGCATCATCCTCTTTAAGGCACTAAATTCAGTTGAGATATTGATGGATTTTGCCCTTGCTTGTCCAGCATGGAAGCATAACTTAATTAAATGGTCAATCAAAGAAGCAAATTGCAAAACAAGGAGTTGGCAGCACCATGTTTACATCCCCTTTTTGCAGCATGCAAAATCTCAGCTGCAGCTTCTTTCCTAGAAGACACTGTAGATTTTGTAACAGCTGCAATAGTCCAAAGGGCTTGCTGAGGATACTGTCGAAGAACAGAGGTAATAATATGTTTTACCAGACGGACAATTTCGTCATTTTGGTGACAAATTCTGGAAACTAACTGGGGCAGAACAGCTAACCATTGATAGGTAGGCAAATCCTTTAAACAGCCTCGCATGATGCTCATGACCTACAAGAAGCAGCTGATCAAAATTAGTGAAGGGGAAGATAACGGAGTAGGAACAATGTCAAAAAAACTTCAAGAACAATAACCACCTTCACATGCACATCCTTCATATCTTTGTTGGACAATGAGTCACTTCTACCACAAATGCACCCAAACTCAAACCATAGAGTCAGCAATCTTGGAAGAGCCTGAAAAAGATATTTGTGGCCCCTATGCAGCCCTTTTGCATAAAATAGCAACACATCAGGAAGGTAAAACCACCATCGCTTCTCAGAATTTGCAGCTGTAGAAGATGAAGCCACCCTAGGTTTTTCAAAATTGTTCTCCTGACGTTTCCTGGCATCAACAAGCACTTCATCACAATATTTAGCCATATAAAAATACCCTTTCTCCCAGTTTGGTTGCAGCTCTTTTACCCTTGAATAAAGACTTATCACATCTTCCTTTTGTTTTTGGCCAGTGTAGTGGATCCACCTAGCATAAAGAAGAAGAGTCCTAGCAATATCTCGACTCTCATTCAAAGATTGAGCACCACAAAGTAAAGGCTGTGGGTTCAGAGGCACCAATGAGAGGCTAGTGATGGAGGACATTGCAGCAGAGCCCACAACATCCACGGGCAAGTTAAGAAGGGATTGTTGCAGCTCTGCAATGGCAACATCAGTTCGCCTTGTGCTCCAAAGAAGCTTAGCTTTTTCCATGTGAACATTAGGTGCACCTGAAGCCCTAGCTTCCATAATTGCTCGGTTTGCAGTTTCATTGTGACCAGCTGAACGACAGAGCTTTGCATATTGTACCCAACAATTTCCTACCTGAGGATTAAGACCGCTAGCCCCAAACACAAGTCTTCTAAAAGCCAGAAGTGGTTCCCTAGCCCAAAGAGATGGTTGGGTAAGCTTCAGCCGATTTTCCCAGTTTGCTGTTACTTTAGAGAACTCTGCCTCAGTAAGATGCAACTGTTTATCTAAGAAAGAATCACCAGCAAGAAGACAATTGAAATCTTCTAGCTCTTGCAGCATATGAAGCTTCACAGCAAACGGGTAGGCTCGTGCATAAGAATCCATGCCAGCAGCAGCAAGAGGAGCGATAAGAGCATGCTTAGACAAGGCAATTTTTTTACGAGCTAAGGATTCATCTTTCTTCATTATTGTCTGAAGAATCTTTGCAACGTCCATGTCGAACAACGCATTACTCTCAGAGCTACTACAAACTTTACCCTCTTCATCAGCCCCACTGAGATATTCATCCATCAAGTCCCATCTACTTAGCCTCCATGCTGCTTGAACACCTTGCATACACCAGGTCTTCTTATACTGAGGGATTCTAGATATCAATCCATCTACATGAGTTACCATTGTCTGTAAATGGCACATGTTTAACAAGCAATTAAGGACATCCGAGTGACTTTGGACAGATGTTGGTTCCGTCTGCAAAGCCTGCTCACAAGATGTTAAAACTTCTGCCCAGTTGCCTGCTTTTTTACTTATCAACAGATGATCTAGTAAGCTCCTTGATTTCCGTAAACAAGCCAAACCTGATAAACCATCTGGCTCATCCAAATTGCTATATATTTCCATTAAAAATGATATATCATGATCCTCAAAGACGCCACTCTTTTCAGCAGCTGGGTTGAAAGAACCGGATTTTTCCCGCACATGACACTCAAAGTACAACAAAGACCTAGCAAAAGCCTGACACCTAAAAGAGGCTTTAGCTAGCGTCACTTTAGGAATTGCAGCCAGTAGCTGTGAGACATGCTTACATTGGGTAAGCACCTGATCTGTTTCTTTCAAAAGATGTACATTTAAAACTCTTTTTGCCTGCTTTTTTACTTATCAACAGATGATCTAGTAAGCTCCTTGATTTCCGTAAACAAGCCAAACTGATAACCATCTGGCTCATCCAAATTGCTATATATTTCCATTAAAAATGATATATCATGATCCTCAAAGACGCCACTCTTTTCAGCAGCTGGGTTGAAAGAACCGGATTTTTCCCGCACATGACACTCAAAGTACAACAAAGACCTAGCAAAAGCCTGACACCTAAAAGAGGCTTTAGCTAGCGTCACTTTAGGAATTGCAGCCAGTAGCTGTGAGACATGCTTACATTGGGTAAGCACCTGATCTGTTTCTTTCAAAAGATGTACATTACTTTTTTGACTTGGAGCCCAACTGCTTTGAACTGGACAGCTGCAGAGACTGGGAAAGGGCAAGCTCTTGTTCAATATCATCAACCCACTGACCAAGATTATCAAGCAGTGCGAAAACAGCTTGAATACAGACTTGCCTTTGCCCAGTATTACTGCCATGGATGTGCCCTGAAGCTGCTGCTTGAAGGACGGACAGAATTTCCTCTGTTATGCTGCAGCGTGCTTCCTCATTGCTATGACAAACTGCATTGAGCACTAGATACGGCAAAAGATACATTGCTATTTGCATATCATGGCGTACAATACCTCGACAGGAATTGAAAATGCTTGCCCGAGAACCTACAGCATGCACCATCAATTTCTTGATCCAGGAGGAAATCCATTTCCTGAAAGACATTGAAGGCTGGTAAATGGGACCAGAAGATGCAGAATCTGAAACATCAGGTAGCTGGAATCTTGAGGTTAAACAAGGAGCTATTATCTCTTTGACGTAATCAGAGAAACGATCCCATAGTCTCTGGCCCCTATCATAGATTTCAGTGGAAGAAGCTGCATTCTTGATTGCAGATGCTGAGACCTTTCCAGCTTGTCTGTTTCTGGCCTGTGAAAAGGAAATTGTAGCATTTTCATCAAGTGAAGCCTCACAACCTGCAATCTTTAGAAGCTCCTGTATAGCCAATGCTGCTAAATCTTGCACAGTTGTGTCTGGTGCAGCTCTGAAAGCCCTTGCTAGATGCTTATGGATCAACTCAAATATTAAGTCATCATCAGAACATGCAATCTTAAAACGTGTGCAAGAAGAATTTACAATTTTGGCAGGATCAACTGCACCAACTGCCCCAAGACAGTCAGCACAGATTACCTTCAGCTGCTGTCCAACAGAAGTTCTTGACTCTTCTGCACACCCTCTTAAAAGAGATGAAATCAAAGAGCTGAATACATTCATAGTTTCACCACCTTCCTTAATGAGCAAAACTGTGATATCATCCCTTCTAAAGTTCAACAATTTAACCAGCTCAGATGCTACCATGTATCTAACATTCAAATTTTCATGATTCAACCCACTGGCAAAATCTAGAAGTTGTTCCTTCAAAGTCATGGATCCCCGTGCTTCTTGGATAACTTTATTCAATTCTGCCAATGCTGGAACTTTTGGTAAAGGAGGGAACTCATGCACGTGTTGTTTTAAAATTGTGGTATCCTGAAGCACAAGTTCTTCTAAAATCTCCACAATTTTAGCAAAATGGGGAGAGAAATTCCCCTTTTCACTCTCTAAGAAGGGAACAAGAGCAGCAAACACTTGAGAAATCACATGCTTGGTGCTAGAAGGTGATATTTTTGCGAGTTGTTTAATAAAAGCAAGCAAGACGGACAGACCCTCTCCCTGGAGATGTTCCTTCTCAATTGCATGCATGAGAAGAACCATAAGTTTAGGCACATAAGTCCTAAGCTGTGTACCCATCATATTGATCAGCATCTCTATACGTTTGATGGCCTGTTTTTGCAGCACTACATCCTTTGCGTGAAGCATTTTCTTGTCAATGCTATTGAGGAGACCAACAAAGTGGCTCCTCAGAAATCCTGGAAGGTCATCGCTAGCTGTTAGAAGTTTTGCAACTTTTCTGATCAACTGAGGTACACTTGTTAACCTACAAAAAACAATTACATTTAGTTAATGTTTGCTTCAAACCCACATTCTCTCACAAAAAGTTTGTAGAAGTACAATGTGAATAAGCAAAGATTTGAAGTTAAACTCTTCTTCTTTGTTTAACCTCCATTGAAATCCTCAAACACAAAATAAAATGAAAAACAGACAATGTTCCTCCAATAGCAGCGAAGATAATTTAGTATTCTCTAAGTGGCACCTTTTGCAAATCTCCTCTGAATCTTCCTCATCAGTAAAGCATACAAGTTCATCCAAAAGTGCAGGTAGTGCAGCTGCAAAAATCTCTTGGCTGTCAGATCCGGTCTGCTCATGGTAAAACTGTAGGACAATAAGTAAATCTTTCTCATCAGCTTGGTTGAGAGAAAAAGCAAGCACTTTAGGCAGCCAAATAACTATAAGTTGCACCATATCCGTCTTCACATATTTGGCCACCTCACGTAGAATAATGATTGCTTGATCATTATCACGCACAGTCATAACAAACTTAGGAAGAACAACAGGGATCAGACGATTAACAAGTTCTTCAGTTTCTAAACCAAGCACAGTTACTGCAAATTCTTCAATCATTTTTGGTCGACTTACCAACCTTACAGATAGATAATGATACAACTCATTTCTAATATGAAGAACTTTAGAAAGAACTGCATTCAGTCCTCCTTTTAGACAAAGATGGCCAGATCTATTTATCAAAGTAGATGCTGTTATTCTCACTGTCACATGTGGATTATCAAGCTGATCAATCAACAAAGTTAGAGAAAACAAAAATAGTTGACTCTGAATATTGGCAGCATCCATAATATTTGCCGCAGCTTCGAGAAGGGTCTCACAGACCAACGGATCATCAGATGCAGCCAAAGCATGTTTAATTTTATCCATGAACTTCTCTTCTTTCGTTTTATTTGTCAATTCAGATTCCAAAATTAAACAACTCAAAATAGGCTCTTCAAGGAAACAGCTAATCTGTGCACAGAATGATTCTCTCACAGCCCTTTCCCTGTGAAGTAATAAAAAATCAACACACTTCATCCACTCAGATTTTGTCCTCTGCAACACATCAGGAGTTCCATGGAGTAAGATTCTTCTAATAATCCCTACACAAGCCACTTGCACATCTTCTGATGATTCATTATAAATCAGCTCAAAAAACAAAGACTGTAAAGAGTGATAATCACAATCCAGCACTAGTTCCAAGCTTCGGCAACCGGGGGGAGGGACAACGGTTTTATAAACCCCTTTGTTCAGCTTAACTCCGGTGTCACACTTTGAACACCTAAACCCTCGCAATAAATTATCCACACTTGATTTCTCTCTCCAGCACCCTTGGTTCAGGTACAGTATGCAATCACTTTCAAACTGTGTACCTACTCCCAGACAAGAACCATATAGACAGGCCAGAAAACCAAGGGTGAGAGGAATAACTTTCTTAATCTGGTCACTGGACTCTAGCAGCAATGCCCTGCAATATATATAAATTAAGTAATTAGTTATGATGATTAAAACTTTGCAGATAACGTATTCAGATGTACAGTAATTTTGATGAAAAGTAAATACCTTGGCAGTTTTAAACACATAATGGCCTATACCAAATTCACGTTTTAAAGGTCAGTACAATCAAAAAAAAGCTTTACAAACTCTTGCTTCCATTCAGGTACACAACAAGGGGGTTGGAAGGGAGCTAAAGCAAACAACAATTAACCTACTTTAAGAAATAAATATTGTATGCCAGCTTTGAGGGAAGCATCTTGGCTGTCGGTGGAAATTAAAATCAGTGAAAAATAACCTGGCCTTTACATTAATTTCAAACACCACAAAACCATATATCATGCACACTTTCTGAACAGATGTTCAGGCAAGACATAAACAAGCTTGTGACCAAACACCAAACATATAAGCTAAATTTCTAATCCTTAAGACATACACTTACTGAATCTAAAAAATTGATTTTTCACTTACTTCAGCCTCTTGAACATGTGTGTCAGCAAGCTGAACCCAGACCACAACACACTCAGTGGGATAGACATGATAGCTTCAAATCTAACCTCTTCTACTTCATCACGAAGACTCAAGTCCAAAATATCAAGATAATTGCCTATGTTTGGAAAACTAATCTTTGACAGGACTTGCACAGAAAGGCATTTTGGCTTCCATGGAGGATGGGGTTCAAGTGTTACAATAGAGTTTGTCCAGGGAAGCTTCAGAATCAAATAAAGAGTCTCTGCAGAACCAGTCTCCCAATTAATAAGCTTTTTCTCTGAGGGAAGGGAGCCTGTCAAGAGAATATACAGAATAAGTTAGACAAGAAATGGTAGAGGAGATAAAACAACAAACCTAACCAACAAGAACGTTGTTAAAAATAACCTTATCGAGCATTAGTCACATCATGTCAAACCTGAGGAAAGAACTGATGCCATTAACAAAACAGAGGAACTATTGTTTCCAAGATTTTTTACAAATATTTTCAGCATTTAAAAAGTTTAATAAAGTTATCCATTTTAAGCTTAAAAACGTTATTAATCATCCTCCTCACTCTTTCTTCACTTTCTTTGTGATGCCTTTTTCCGTTTATTTAGAATAACAGTAGAGGTTCTAAAGCTCACCAACCAGTAAGAATATCCTCTTCGTAATTTAAACAAGGATAACAGCACATCATAGAAATTAATTATCACCAACAAAGATTGATTCAGAATCCTTATAAGTTAAAAGCTCAGCAGTATGCTAAACATTTACTTTCTCACCCTGAGTGAGCAATATGAAGTGAACTGCCTCCAAAAAGAAGGATAGGTCAACGTGAAAGGGTAAATCTTTCTTTGCCTGCAGGGTAGAAAGAGTAACACTCAATAACAGAGGAAACTAACAAACAAATTCGCTGGCTACAGATGTTCCAAACCAACCTGCTCTGATATCCACAGTACCCACTTGAACAACTGCTTGAAAATAGAGGATGAGAGATTCAGGTGGGGATAGTCACAAAATACAACGCATAGGGCACTAAGAGCTGCCAAGGCAACTTCGGGCTTCAATGAATTGGCTTTCTCACAAGGAGGCATCAGATCTTCCACAAACAGACTTAAAGAGGTGTACATATAATCAGCATATTCTCTATCTCCTAAGCATGTAAATTTGTTGGCCACAGACAGAGAACTTATTCTAAAATCCTCCCACTCTTCCACAACCTTTTGACGCTTCGAATTAGGAGGTTCAAGGTCCACAGCTGGTCTTTTCTCTCTGATTCTTAAATTCTCGCATCCATCACCCCCTGAGGTTGATAAAACCAAGCTCTGATTCCATCTCTCTAAATCAGGACCAAGTCTAGACATTGCTACTTTTATGCAATCTATCAAATGAGAAACAGATCTTGTTGAGCAAAGCAAATATATAAGGTTCTCTGGCCTCCAGATATGAGGTGGGCAACTTTTAGCGATCCTAACATATGCACTACATAAAGCAGCCTGAAGCAATAAGAAAGAAAATATTAATGATCAAGTGTAAAATTAATAAACCTCAAGAAAACTCTGTGAAATGCAAGAAGTAAAAACCAAGCAATAAAGCTAACCATAAGCTCCTGGCTTTGAGTTTTAAGCATTGCCTCAGGGAAGGCATTTACAAAAGTTGCAGCAGTTGACCTGACAATATCATCTGGAGAACTGGAGTATAAAGCACGAATGCATCGAGCCAAAGAAGAATCGTAAGCTGTACTTCTGCAATTACATGGGAAAAAAAAAAAGGCACTTATGACAATAAGAAAATGATGGTTCCAAACAGTTAAGAAATTAACTGAATGAGTGTGCCCATAAACAGTCCCAAAAAAGAGTGGAACAAAGAGTTCAAAGCACAGGAAAATCATGACATGCCTTTGCACTGCATGGGTGGACAAAGTAAGGTAACTAACTGTACACAAACAATAAGTAGGTCCACTAATAGATCTGGTCAGTTTATGTAGACTCGGAAGTTATTGATGAACAAAACCTTCACTTCACCAAAACAAGCAGCCAAAATTCAGTTTGTCAGAAGAATGATTCCTGATTACATCTTCTGGACACATAAAATGGAAGTAAGAGGCAGAACAACAACAACAACAACAACACTAAGATTGTCCCATTATGTGGGTTCGACTATATGGATCAAATTTCGCCATAGTGTACTGTCAAGACGCATTAAAATCCATATAATGAATCCTCCCGTCTATATTTACACGGTCAGTCAGATAAATGCAAGGGTCTCACATGCCGGTAGCATGGGATCTGAACTATATTTTGAACCTACAGTTGTCAATTAAGCATCATTAAAGCCAACTCCATAAAGCGATTGGTTTGTAGAAATTCAGTGAAGTGTTTACACCAGCTAATTTGAAAGAATAACAAATAGTTATTAGACAGGACCTCAAAAAACATAGCTAATTGCTCAGATTTTTTGGTAAATATATTCAACCTGATGGTAACTATTTTACTGAGGCCAAAGTCTCGGATAACTCCTACCTAGTAACGCATACAGCAACTATAAAAGAATAAATATCAAAGCATGAATGAAATAAACTGCAAAATACTGAAGGACAACACATGCAGTACAGCCTGGATTCTAAATTTAAAACCGAACAAAATAAATGATAATGAAACATCAGTTTACCTAAACGTCGATGGTCCATCCTCATAATTTCCCAGAATGACAGCTATAGAGTGAATTAATCTTTCAGCAGGAAGGATGTCATAATCTATGACTGCTCCAATAAGGCATACGAAGTCAAAACATGCCTTCAAGAAAAATTTGACAGTCACAGCGAATATTAGACTGATGATGCTATTAAGGAATTGTTCTGATGAACGAGAACTAGCTTTGATAGCAACTCACAATGTCCAAGTCAGCATCTCCATAACACAAAAGGGAGCAGGCAGCCCAAACACACGATGAATGGATAAGGCCTTCAACATATAAAGTTCCTTCAGTTAAGCATTTACATAGTAACTTGATGGCAGATGCAGCAAAAGGCTGCCATCTATCTTTGCCAGTGAGATCAATCAAAATGCCATACCCATCAGCAGGTTTGCTGGATGCAGGTATATCACTGAGAAGAGCATTGTCGCCACAAACTCCAGAAAATGACTCACAGAAGCACTTCATACATACTCTTTCTAGTCTTTTAGACTGCTTTTTATCACAAACTAAGCATATGTACATAATATCTGTACAAAAGTTTTAAAAAATATTAGTTCGTTCACACTGACCGGATATGCAGAGGACAGATATTACTGCTAAAACTAGAAAATAATATTTAAAGGTATACCTTCAACTAGTAGCATAGTATCCAAAAAGAACTGGCGATATGCATCTCGATCCCCTGTTCGAAGCAATGACAAAAGGGAGCCAATCGTCTCTAAAACCACTCCATGTCGCGACCTGAAAAGCACAATATCAATTTTACTTTTCAGAAGTCACAGTTCTCGTACGTAATAAACTTGTGATCTAGTTAAACATTACACTTCTTACGTAATACATAGCTAGCCAGCTGCAATGTTGGACTTAGAATCAAATTCAAACTGATGGAATCACATTGTAGCTAGGAAATCCACCATTATTGGGTGTAAATCTTCAGAATCACTTATTCATGCCAGGCGTAATATTTAGTAAAATAACTGACTAATAAACCCTAAACCCAAAATTGCTTAAGAAATTCCAAACGAGAAATAAAGAAGAATAGAGAGAGATTGCGAAATACTCCTACCTAAATGCAGGCTCTGCAAAGAAGGGCAATATCCGACCAATAATAGGCAGCACGGCAGCGGCCTTGCCGTGATAAAACACGCCGGGAAAAATCTTCGCAGTAAGAGTCAGCAGCGTCAACACCGCCACCGCCTCCTTATCCTTGCCTACAAAAATAAATGCGAACCGAACCATTGGTAAACATACTAACTGCTAGATAAAATATAGCTTAAACAAAATGCATACCATGAGAGGAAACGACGAAAGAGTGGAGGAGATTGGGGATGACGGCGCGGAATCGCGCCTCCAGAATGTCGTCGTCTTCGCTGGAGGAAGAGCCTGCTACACGTTGCCGGAGCTCGTGCACCAGGCTGGAGAGGTTCGCCATCGGAGAACGACGTCGCTTTGTCTCACCCCGACAACAGTCACTGTCGCAGCTTTCGGATTTCCGCCTTCTTCCCCTTCGCGGGTGACATTTCAAATAGCAATTGGAAAAGTGAACGGAACCTTTTCAGATACTAGCGCGGCATTTATTTAACGGATTTGTTATAACATGCCCCATTTAACGCCACTTACTATTTTTCTAAACCCAAAATAAAAATAAACAATTACTCATACAAAAGAATAATAAATGACACTAATGTCCCTTCTCCCTTGCTTTCTCCCTTGCTTTGGAATGAAAATTCGTATTAACTATCTATCTTCAAAAGGTCCGGCTCGTTTTCATTGTTGTTTTCTACAATAATTTTAATATATTATAATAATTTTATTATTATTTTTAATACAGTCTTTTATTATTTAATCACTTTTTTCCTTTTTTTAAACATGTTTTTGAAACGAGAACTGCAAGCATATGATCTAAAGATAGCCCTACGGAGGAATGCCCGAGTTTCAGAGCAGAGGTGAAGAAGCTTTCATTCGACAAGAGGAAGCACCGGGGGAGGATGGAACTCTACTTTACATAAGCTATTTAGAGCGATCCCCGTAGATTAGAGAAAACAGGGAAATAGCAAGGAAAGAGCTGGACTAACGTCCAATTACTTTACTAGTAAGACGATCCACAAGTAGGAGCTGTGAACCTGTCAGCCGAATCAGTACCCGTGAGTTATTCTTGTGGGAGAGGAGAGTAACTGGGCTCGCCGTTTGAGAGGAAAACCCTCCCAAGCATGTGAGGGGATACTCTTCTGAAAGGTGGATTGGTTGATTATTGTGACCTCCTCACTTGATTTCCTCGACCGGTGTCTCATTTGCTTGTCGCCCTTGCGGAACAGCTAAATTATCAAAACGTGAGTAACGTGACCCTTATTTATCGAGCTTGGCGGAATTGCTTGATGACATGGCCTTATCTCTTGAAATCAAGCCCAACAATTGACTTTGTTAACTAGTCTTACTGAATTTCGAACTGGCTTAAACCTTTGGATCTAGAATTGGTTCGATGGCCAAACTAATTCACCACAAACGTTTTCATTCAATTTTAAAAATATTGCATAGACTTCCCATGTGTATGTGAGCACTTCATTGCCATGTTTCTAAAAACAATATTTTTGAAAATTTGAATATCATTTTCAATATACATGGTTACCTATCAATTAAATTTTTTATATTTTCAATACACTTTTTACATTTAAAATTTTTTTTTTTTTAAAACAAACATGCCCTATATATGCACATATAGAGAGAGAGAGAGAGAGAGAGAGAGAGAGAGAGAGAGAGAGAGAGAGAGGAGGGAAAAATGATTGAGTATGTGTATTCAAAAGGATACTTAACGGCGGAGAACTAATTAAACGGGGACAGAATTTAAACAACATTAATTTTACTAACGAAATTACAGTTTTAACCCCCAAAATAGTTGTACTATTTACGTCATGGTAATAGCTGCCGCTGTACGGAAATGGAATGACAAAAATATTCGTCGCTAAAAAATGAAACGAAATCTTGGGGCCGGGCGTCGCTCCAAAACTTTCGCCACGATTTCCTCAAACTAAAAATTCATCAACAACTTGTATTCATGAGCTATGAGCTTCCAGTTCTTTCTTCCTTTTGGCTTTCTTCCTCTCCAACCCTTTCTCTATTTTTTTTTTTTGTTCTGGTTTCTCACGTAAACGATACGGGATCACCATGATCATGATCATAATCACGATTCACAATCATCATCATTTTGAGGAAATTGAAACCCATGAAAATTTCCCTCTGCTGTATCGTAACTGATTCTTATGAATTAATCAGGAGATGAACTTCTCTTCCTTCACGAAATCCTTCAAATCACATCGTAGAAGGATCTCCATCGAGGACGTTGAGGACCCCCGCCACGAGGAGCAGCCCATCCTCTCCGATCATCACCACCGTAGTCATAAGCGATTTTCCACCATGCCGTCGACATCCTCCTCCTCCCCCGACGACCGGCGCGAAGTCATTGTAAAGATAGACGCCTATGACCCCAACAACAAAAATTGGAAAGATTCGCCCAGCTATGAATTCTGGAGAGACGATGATTCCGTGGACGCTAAAAGGATTAGAAACCAACACGGGCACCAGGCTTCTCCGCCGTCCAGGATTATCGGGCAAAGGGCCGCCGGCGGGGTGGAGACATCTTGGGATGTTGGCTACGAGACCAATGAGCTCCGGAATCATGACAATTTCCCTCCTCCTCATCCTCATCATCATAAAAACACTAATGATGGCGATTTTGACCGGGTTTCCAGTTCCAAGGAGCTTAAAGTATCGTTCGAGTCTCCGGTTAATTATAACGACAACCACAACAACGTGATTGATATCCAGTCTGATAATCAGAAACAAAAACATCGGTACAGCGACACCAATGAAATCGAATCAACTGACGATGAAGACGACGACGACGATGATAATGGGAAGGCGAAGAACCACCAGCAAGAGTATCGAAGATCCTCAAATATGCTGGAACGCAATGGTAACTACGATCAGAACGAGGGGTATAATGGTAATGGTGACCCCGATGCACAGGTTCTGAGGTGTACTTCATTCCAGAGGAGAACGAGCGTGTTAGGGAGGCTGAAGACTAAGTCGAGGTTATTGGACCCCTCGCCTGAGGGGCCACTTCCGGAGAGAAAGTCAGGGCTGATTAATAATGGAAAATCCGGCCAAATCAAACAGTCCGGCATGTTGGGAATGGTTTCAGGGATGTTAGCGAAGCCCCAGCCGCCGGACGACGAAGAGGACGACCCCTTATTCGATGAAGATCTTCCGGAGGAGTTTAGGAAGGCAAAACTTGACGCAGTCACTCTGCTCCAATGGTTTAGTCTTGTTTTGATTGTTACATCTTTGGCGGTTACTCTAGCGATTCCCGAGTGGAAGAACCGGAGATTGAGAGGGCTCCGGCTGTGGAAATGGGAGGTCCTAATTCTCGTTCTGATTTGTGGGAGGTTAGTTTCGGGATGGGGGATTCGAATTGCAGTTCTTCTGATCGAGAGGAATTTTTTGTTGCGGAAAAGGGTTCTTTATTTTGTGTACGGTATAAGAAAGGCTGTCCAGAATTGTATATGGTTAGGCCTGGTTTTAATCGCCTGGCATTACTTGTTTGATAAGAAGGTTGAAGGGAATAATAATTTCTTGGACTCTGTGAATAGATTGATGCTCTGCATGTTGGTGGCGACATTGCTGTGGCTGGTGAAGACTCTGATGGTGAAAGTCCTCGCCTCTTCGTTTCATGTCAGCGCTTTCTTCGATCGGATTCAAGAATCCCTGTTTAATCAGTATGTTATTGAGGTGCTTTCCGGGCCGCCGTTGATTGAGATAAAGTGTATTCAGGATGAGGAGGAAAGGACTATGGCTGAGATTCGGAAACTTCAGAACGCAGGAGCTACCCTGCCGCCGGATCTCAGACCGCCGGCTTTTCAGTCTAGCAAGAGCGGGAGGGTGATGACGGGGATCGGAGGGCTGCCGCCGAGGCCTTCCCGGACGCTCAGCATTAAGGTTTCCGGGCCGGTGGCCAGGACTCAGGATGATCCGGGCATAACCATTGATCACTTGCACAGATTGAATCCCAAGAACATTTCGGCCTGGAATATGAAGAGGTTGATGAATATAGTGAGACAAGGGGTGTTGTCTACTCTGGATGAGCAAATTATGGGCACTGCTGATCAAGATGATTCTTCAACGCTCATTAGAAGTGAGTTCGAGGCTAAAGTTGCAGCCAGGAAGATTTTTAGAAATGTTGCAAAACCCAGGGCAAAGTAAGTTCATTTTTCACCTCTCTTCTCTGGCTTTGCTGCATATATACAATTCATTCATCCAGTTTTTCTCATAAATAACACTGTAGATTCCTCTACATGGAAGACCTGATGCGTTTCTTGCGAGAAGAAGAAGCCTTGAAAGCATTGAGTATTGTGGAAGGGTCATCTGAATATGAGAAAATCAGCAAAGCATCGCTCAAGAATTGGGTGGTATGGATGCATTCGTTTTTCTGTGTCAATCTTGATTTGATTCGTGAAGTATTATTGCATTTCTGAATGGAATAAGTATTGAATTTCAGGTAAATGCTTTCAGAGAGCGGAGAGCGCTTGCGTTAACACTGAATGATACGAAAACAGCAGTGAATAAACTTCACAGGATTGTGAATGTAATAGTTGGGATCATCATCCTGATAATGTGTCTGGTGATATTGGACATAGCAACAAGCAAGTTCTTGCTGTTCGTGAGCTCCCAAATCGTGGTGGTGGCGTTTGTGTTTGGGAATACCTGTAAGACAATTTTCGAAGCCATCATATTCTTGTTCGTGATGCACCCCTTTGATGTGGGAGACAGATGCGAGATAGATGCAGTTCAGGTAAGAAAAAAGAGAAAAGTATCGTGTGATGTGATTTGTTAACGTTAATGTAAGAAAGTGCTTACAAATTAATGTGATCTGTTGTGTTGTTCAGATGGTTGTTGAAGAAATGAACATTCTGACGACGGTGTTCTTGAGATATGACAACCTGAAGATCATATACCCCAACAGTATTCTGGCAACCAAAGCCATCCATAACTATTATCGGAGCCCTGACATGGGAGATGCAGTTGATTTCGTGGTCCACATAGCAACCCCATCTGAGAAGATTTCCCTTATGAATCAAAGAATAATCAGGTAATTAACACATACTGCAAAGCTGCTGCTGCTGCTGCTGAAGAAGAAGAGATTGTTGAAGAAATGAAATGAACATTTGTTTCTTTTGTTGCAGTTATGTTGATAGCAAGAAGGATCATTGGTACAGTGGGACGATGGTGGTGTTGATGGACCTAGGAGACTTCACGCGGCTGCAGATGTCGGTATGGCTTCGACACAGAATGAACTATCAAGATATAGGGGCAAGGTATATGAGAAGAGCCGCTTTGATTGAGGAGATGATCAAGATTTTCAAAGAGCTGGATATTGAGTATCGTTTGTATCCTCTTGATGTCAACGTTCGCGGCCTCCCGCCTCAGGTCAACTCCACCAGAATGCCCCCATCCTGGACGCCGGCGACTGATCACTGAGGAAGAGGAGGAAGAAGAAGAAGAAGAAGAATCCAAGGATTGTGTATATTTTTTATAATGGTTTGAGTTGGTTTAGGGGAAGACATGCATAGTGATTACTTTAGCATATGGCAGCCTTAGCTTTTTGTCTTTCACTCATTCATTCTTTTATTTTGTGTTTGGTTTTCTTTTAGGTATTAGTAATTGTTATTTGCAGTAACATTTTTTTATGAAAAGTCTATAATACCCCTTAGGTTTTAAAGAAAAATAAAAATAATTTTCACTATAATTATGGCCGATAGTCACGAGGATGATCTATATTACACGGTAAGTAAACAATCTATACAATTTTTTTTACGTAAAATTGGGTTTTTAACAAAAAAAAAACATTGTCTGAAATTGTTATTTGCAGTAATCAAGGTTTTTTCAGATTCTTCATGTTATTCTCTTCTTTTCTCAAATTCTAATATGGTATCAAAGCCAACTTAATCCAATCACAGCTTTCGCGTGAGTTGGCGAGGTTCGAGGCAGCACCCCGAAAAATGTTCCTGCACTAAAAAAAAGAAAAAAAAAAAACCCTATTTTTGACAAAATACAGCCAATGCTGGGGCGGTATTTTTGGCCCTAGGTATTTTTGGTAGGGGCAGTATTTTGTTTTGTTTTTTAGGCTTAGGGTATTTTTTTCCAAAATCTCAGCCCCTGTGGATCGTTCTCGTGACTATCGACCATAATTAGAATGAAAATAAAATTTTTTTTTAAAGACCTAAGGGGTATTATAGACTTTTCACAGGAAAATGTTACTGTGAATAATAAAAATGTTACTGCAAATAGTATATCCCGTGTATTACTATTAGATGAAAATTACTTGGGGAACTACTTGCATACCATCTTCTTTAGTTTCTTTCTTGTACTACTATTTATGTTTACTTCTAAACCATCACTGGCCTTCATTATTTTTAACACCTTTTTCAATCAATGCAAATGGAGATACAAATTGCATACCATTTTACTCTTTCAATTCTTCCTTTCTTTAAAACCCCTCTTTCCTCGCTCGCCAAACGACTGAGGATCTGTCCAAAATATTATGTCCAGTCCTGACCAATTTAGTGAAACGACCTAGTTTCACTTTCACTGACTTGGATAAAATTGGACATAACATCTTCGTAATACAGGAACCAACATGCACATTGTATTAGACCAGAGTAAACGAACTCCAAACCAACACATTCACAAAGAAAATTTTGGAAATTAGCTGATGTTATAGCTATTCATTTTCAGATTTTATCAGTACCTTAACACTTACAGTGAAGAAGATAGTATATATAATGGTTAACTGTAAACCTTTGCAAGATCTTTTTAAGGTTGAGAAAAGGAAAAAAAAAAAAACCGAAAGAAAACTATGAAATCATTCATCGGTAAGCTATAGGAAGAGACTCCAAAGGGATAGGAGAAGAGGCATAACTGTAAACAATAGGCCCACGTCTAAAAGCCAATGTCAACTGCTCCTTAATCTAGTGATGTCCGCGTCTAAGGGCTGAAAAGAATCCTCCAGATTTCTCCTTGCGACGTTCCTCTACTTCCACGCCAACCTGCTCCAGATGCATATATATAATTATGGAGGCAATCGAGTTGGGGTGTAATTTTGAGGAACAGATATATATGAAATCTCCGAAGTACAAAAAGAAAGAGGCTTCTTGTAGGAGCAAAAGACAACAAGCAAAGCAAGATGTTGCAATACCTCCTTAACAATTTGCTGCAAGACTTCGATTATTTCAGAAAAGTCAGGTCTTAAAGTTGGGTCCTGCTGCCAGCATCTCTCCAGCAGCTCAGCAAGTTTGGTTGGTGTGTGTTTGGGGATAATAGGTCGCAAACCCTGACGTTAAAACAGTAACACCTGCTCATTCAATTCTTCAATGCTTCTACCAAAACTAGGTTCTTTGAGTTCCAAATGTTTAAAAACACAATGTAGCGAGGAAAGCTGAAGAATTGGCTTTCAGAAATCTAAATAAGTTGCTTCATTAAGTTAGTTTTTACCTTTTGGACCACGCCGATGGCTGCTTGTAGTGGAGTTAAGTATTCATAAGGAAGCTGGCAAGTGAAAATACATTTGATATGTGAAGAGAAATTGATTCACCAATCCAACCTGAATTCAACTAAAGCAACAAGAAACCGTACCTTTCCTGTCAGCAATTCCCACATGACAATCCCAAAGCTGAAAACATCAGCCCTGTGGTCATAAGGTTTGTGTTCTATGACCTTCAATGAGAGTAAACATACATAAGCAGATGCAAAGAGTTTGGGCAAAATCAATTAGATGTGCGGTAAATGACTAAACACCCTGATTTTCATGCAGTCACATCCAACCACCACTTACCTCAACAAAAAAAAAGAAAAAAGAGGGATAAAACACGAACACTATTACCACAATATCCCAATTTTGATCCATGATGTCACCACCTTCCCAAAGAAAACAAGCATAAAAAGAATGGAACATGTGCCAAAACTACATCTCCAGCATCTTCAAAGAAAACCTGTTTTTCATATCAGAGAATGTTGGTGATCTGGCTTTCAGTTTGATTTGAGTAAAGAATACCTCGGGAGACATCCATCTATAAGTCCCTGTTTCTGCAGTCATGACTCCGCTCTGCGCTTTTACTCTGGCAACTCCAAAATCAGCAACCTTGACAACCTGGTAACAATTTTCATAACTACTTGTTTCTTTGCTCAAAAAGGGCAAGGGAGTAAGGGAACAGAGTACATTCCTGCCAGCCCATGCAGTGGCGAAAATGCCTAGACAAATGCATAGAGTAAAAGCCAATTGATGCTGAATGACTCTTTAAATTCACATCTTTAGCTTATTCCCTTCAAAAACAAACATGATGTCCAAAACCATTTCCTATTCCCTTTCGCTACCATACTAGTCATTATTAAGTTAGCATGCAGAATATGGATTTGCTTTTTTATCTTTTCCCTTTTTTTCTCTAGGCCATCCCTAGGTCACATACCAGAGACCGTGAGCTTGCAACACCATCTTACCATCCCCCGCACAACCCTCCCACAAATTTGGTTAAGTTATCAATTGTGACGATATAAGGTAATAGTTGGTGAAGAATGGGATTCGCAATTAAATAATGTTGCGGTTTTCATGTTGTTGCAGGAAATTACATTTAGTAATTTCTGTTTACAATTTGTTTAATACAAAGATGAATTGTGCGCTATAAAGAAAAGCAAGTATGATAACCCAAAAGCATTCACGTCTAATAGACAAGAACAAAATTGCTTTGTAGATTGAAGTATCCAGCGAAGAAAATCTTACCTCATTTTCGTCCATTAGAAGATTGGCAGCCTTCAGGTCTCTGTGTATTATGTTATTCTGATGAAGATAGTTCATCCCCTTTGATATATCAATAGCTACTCTGAGTAGAGAAGGCAGTTTGAAAGCACCCTTTTGTTTGTGTAGATAGTCATACACACTTCCTCCAGACATGAATTCTGTTTTAATCAAAAGGAAATGCTAAAATCAAACATCTAACATGGAAGTAACAGCAATAAGAGAAGGAATCAAAGATATCAAGAACAAGTTTGGTCTCTGGTCTTCAACCCCAGAAGCCCCATGATGTATAGCACATCAATTAGTATTGACAATAACCTGTCACTATGCACAGATTTGGAGGTCGAGTACATGCCCCAATGAATTGCACGACATTTTTATGGCGGACTTTTCTGCAAGAACAAAAATTTAGAAAATTAAAGAAGAGTATATATGTCAAGAGTTAAAAGACCAATTTTAAATTCTAGTTGCATGGCAAACAGAATAAAAATTGTACATGAACCCATTTCTATGAGTTGAGTGCATGAGCAATAAAATAAGAGAACAGATCAAAGAGACACACAATGACTCAGAAGGACGTCATGGATCGATTGCTGATCAGGAATCCTAAGGCAAGGTTTGGCTCAATATGGTGCATGAATCCATTATAAATATACAGAAATGAACTCATTTCATGGACAAAATAACATTATCTTCCAATACCGTGAAAGGTAGGAGCCTCATGCATTCAAGCAGAGATCCGTACCCGTTATCTATCTTTCCATGAGTAAAGCTTTTGTTGCAATTACCTCTTCTAATTGTACACATGACAGAATTAAAAATAACAGAGCAGTATCAAAGTACATCTACACATTGGCACGCTGCAGAATAATCCGATCACCATTTGATATCTTAGAACTTCTGGTTTAATTTTCAATAAACCAACCTCATTATATACACTTCCTGAGCAAACTCTTTCTGCAGCTCTGAATTCAACCGTTCAGCTTTCAGAACTTTAATAGCTACTTCCTGACTACAATATACACCTCTGTATCTGAAACCATCAAATGCTTATGTTAGCTATAGTATACGTGCAAACTAAAATTTGGTCAGCAAGCACAAGACTTACAAATCACCATATGATCCAGATGCAACTTTAATATCAAACTTCAGATGCTGAGGATCGATTTCCCAAACATCACTACCATCATCAGGTATCGTCAAATGATCAGGCTTACATTCAATGGCAGCTTTGTCACACCCACTGAGTGGAGATAAAGAACGCTGATTTGGCCAAGATTGTTCCTGCATGGCATCCAAATATGCTGGAGGGTTAATAAAGACATTGTACAAAAAATCAGCTGAAGTTGATCAATTCCATCCCACAACATGAAACTTGCCCTCACCGAACATGCATCATACATGATCACAACAACAACAACTAAGCCGTTATCACACTTTATGGGGTCACATAAGACATTATCAAATTGCCCTTAAATCAGGAGAGAAGTACCTCAATCTTCAAAACTTCCTTCTCCACAGCACTTCTAAGCTGCTCTACTTCCTGAAAAGTAAAAAAGTAACATCCCCTCAAACTAGATCAATCAGAAACAACAAGGGTCCAAATCTGCCATTGTTTCCTTATCAAATAAAAACTATACGCTGTTATCAGTTGTCAATAAGACAGTCAAAGCTCAAAAGGCTTAGCAACAAATGAAGAATAGGATGAAAAGTCTTGGCATTATCCAGCAAATTGGAAAGTATGATTGTGCCTGTTCACAAGATTGAAGATTTTAATGAAATGCCCTAGCGATTATTCTGTATTGGTTTAACAATTCATGAACTACATTGCTGATAACTAGTAGTACAACACAAGCTACAGTTACGAAAACAATGGTGTGAAAATTGGCAGGAAGTTGCCAGTAGAAATACAAGTAACCAGATAGCTTAGCAATTTGAAAGGACATTCATTCTATTCAAAATCAACATGTTATGAGCAATCCCTTGAATTGTTTTTTGGACATAGGCGAAACTAAAGAATAACATTACAGAAAGAATTAGTAAGTACCTCAAATGGCCAACCATCAACAACGAACACATCAAGGGAGTACCCATCCGCACTTGAAAAAGCATGTGCTTCCTGGATATTTAGGCCAACTTCAGCTAGTAATGAAGTCAACTGCAGCAGATAAATAAAGATGTTCATTTAAGCATAAGCAAGGGAAACATTAGCCAAGTGATAAGAAAACCTCATAAATGAATATAATAGCATCCAGAACAGAGCACTGAAACAAGTTTTGTCTTTGTAAAGTATGAACATATCTATGGTAAAGGCTTGCCAAACATGCTACTCAAAGATAGGGGGTGGGGGTTGGAAGGGGGGAAGTGAAAGCTTTCATAATTATTTAAGCAAAACAAAGTTTTGAATGTTAACCAAACAAAAATAAATTAAACCTTTGGGCCAGCTCTCAAGATTTTCAACATTTTGAGCATTATAATATGGACCAATTTTATCTTTCATACCTACTTTAGCATATAATTCGACTACACTGCTCACGTTGTAAAGAAAGATTACATGTTAGTTGTTAATAGCTAACTGATTATGGACTAAAATGTAGGTGCGTACAGAAGTGATCACATTGAGAACTATAAGCATAAAACGAGCAAACAATGCCACTACCTGACTAAGGAGTTTTGGCTTGTCAACAGTTGAGAAGGTAATCTCATGCATAGGCCTGCATAATCATCAACAGCATGAAGGTAAGCTTTGACAGTCATTAATGGCCATTTTTTCCACACATTAACATTGTGACAGAATGACTACGGCTGGAACTTTGCCAGAATATCTGGGGAATCTCATGACATATTATTGTAAAATCACGTCGCATTCACATGTATCTGTGAAGTATCAAAAGATGCTTTAGGATAAATATATTGTTTCAAAAACTGTTAGAACCCAAGTATAGTTCAGATCCCATGTGAAAACCTTGATTTAGAATCCATTGCGGCATCATCAGCTTCATCTGGACTTTCGCTTGCCTCAAGTGCAAGCGCTTCAAGATTTGGAGAAGAACCAAAAGCAGGTGGTGGATGGATGCTGACATATAGGATGGTAGAATTGTCAGAACCATCAACAAAGTGCACATATAAATGAACATGTACTGAACAACAAAGTAAGGGTGAAAGGGCCAAGGGCATCATACGGTTCCTTTTCTTTAAGCAGGCTGTGACAAAGGAAAAAACATAAACAGGTCAAATTTCAGAACAACGTCAAGAATGTTCTCACCCAATGAGTTACCTGCGAGGAGTTTCTTTTCTTGTAGAGCTAGCATCGGAAGAATCAGCTGAAATTGCATCAGATATAGGGGGGACCTACATAAAATTTTATGACAAATTACTGACAAGTAAAGGATCAAAAGAATAAGATATAGTCAGGAAAATACACTAAACATTACAGAAGATAAAAGGAATCAAAATAAAATAATATTTTCGAAGTTAGAAAAAGGCGAGAGACAAAATGATAATCAGGAATGACCTTCAAACTCGAATTTCATACATTAATAATGCGAAGAGTACAAAGAACTTGGGACGTATTAAGAGTTGAAATCATGAGATGTTTCACAAACTTTTGGTAGAACTTCTGACAATGTTTGAACACACATTACATTCGAGAAATTTACCAATTATTCCACATCAGAATTTTCAAGTTCGAAAATAAGATCAGCCAGATTAATATACATCATGCATATTATCTTAATAGATCATTTTATACAAGTTAAGACAGATAAAATTGACCAAGACGTAGCCAAATGCTGAATAATAAAGAGAAAACCTACTATCATCTCAACAGTGTGCTATAGCTAGTTCAAAACTCATGTATTGATACTCAAGGAGGGCACCCAAAAAAAGTTCTACAAAAATTTAAATAAACGGAGAGGAAGATGTGTATATTCAAGTCACCTGTACAAGCCGAACCTCAAACGCTGGCCTATTAGCAGGATCATGAGCCAAATGCAGCAACCGCTTGTGGGTAAGAACATCTTCCGCTCTTTCCACATTCACATCTAATGCATACCTTCATTCCAGTAGCATCCAAATAATACCTCAATAAACTCATCTAGATAGAATGAACTCAGTAGTAGTAAACTGGGAAGAGATTTATCATAAAGAATATGAATGATTAAAACCAAAAACCTAATGGAGCAAGTTCGCAAGATCTCAATCAACACTCAAAAGGGAAACCAAAACAAAAAACACGAAATGCGCTGCATATAATCCAAGGTTCAACAGAAACTGTTACGCTGTGCCTTTGGTCGTGTGGGAAGGCCGCATGCGGCAATGGGATAGAGAAGAAAAAAAGCGGAGAGAGTAGGTAAAATGCGTTTTGGAGAAGGGAAAAAAAAGGAGAGGGGAGGGGATAGGGTTACCTGGTAGGGAGACGATTGAAGTGAGCCCAAAGTTGTTGATCGAAGTCGGAGGATAGAGACTCCGGGTTGTCACACTGTTTGAGCCTCCGAAGAACCTCGTTGTAAACCTCCACCTTCTTACTCTGCTGCCTACCACTGTTACCACTATTATTACTATTACTGTTTGTAGATTCAACAGCCATTTTGCTACCGCAACTCTCGTTATCTTCCATCACCACCATTTGAAGCGAACGACCACCCCTAGAACCTCTTACTTATGCATACGTCAAAATAATTTATAAGAATAACGCCTTCCCTTCCCAGTGCGATGCTATGGGAATAATGATACGATAATGAAACTCAAAATCAAATGTACGAAGCGTCCTTCCGGAATCTTAAATCGGCGTGAATCTAACAAAAACAATACCGAAATGTGGTGGAGGAATATCCATGGAAGTCCAGTCCGCGGCCTAAAAAACCGCGGCGGAGGAGATGGCGGCACTGGTACCTCTTCCCGGGTACGGGGAGATCCTTCCTTCCGAGTTTTTCACACACTCACTGCGCGCGCGTTTGATGCTATCCCTTATCTAGTGTCGCCTTTTTTTCATACGCTCACAATTCTACTCTCTTTTTCTCAGTGGTGAGGTGGAGGTGGTGGCGGGGGCGCCGGCGCCGGCGGAGGAGACGGTAGAACGAGGATTCAGGTGAGTAAAAAAACGGCGGGGGAGGGCAATTTCACGGCAAGGGAGAGATGTGGAGGATTATATGAATGACTCATCCATTGCATTTCTTGTTTCTTCGAATTTCCTATTACTCGTATTAAGGCTCTGTTCTTTTGTGGTTTTGGTAGAGGAAATTTTATTAGAGGGAAGTTTTTTTTTGGAGGGAAGTTTTTTTTGGGAAATTGTGTAGGTGAGAGATAAAAAAGTGTAATGATTGTGTTTTTTTTTTAATTTATGTGAGTAGGTATTTAGAGGGAATTTTAAAATTTTAATTTTAAATTGTTGAAAAAGTAAAGTTGTTTCTTTGTGTAAATTTTTGGAAAAAAAAAAAGTGATGATTCTCTACCAAAGCCACAAGAGAACAGAGCCTAAGTATTTAATTAGTTGTGCTCCTTTAAATAATAATTGAGAAAATCAATGGTAGTGAGGAGAGGCTATTAATGTAATTAACTAACTAATTGTGATTAATAAATATTATCAGTGAGTTTTCTTTATTTTTTTGAAGAAGAAATACTTAATTCTCATTAAGAGTCATAATCTATTAGAAAGTCGGGTAGAATCATGTCAATTTTGTACTATAAATAAATAAAATTAACAGAGATATGAATCAAACCCGGACATATGGGTGAGCACACGCTCGTTCCTCCTATCAGTGAAATAGTCCTGTTCCAGTTTACTCACCAATACCAAATATAGTGAATTCCATATAACGCTTTAGGTGACTTTTTATTGTGAACATTATATTTTGTCCAATCATAATGATGAAATTATATAGTTATGTTGGGTATGCTACAACATAAAGTATAAAATAAACATTTACAACCTTATTTCTCTTTTCTTTTTTTTAAAATAATAATAGTGCAAAAGTTAATATCCGTTAAACGTATCAGTTTGACAGGACGTGTATCAAGTTTATCTGCTAAAATATTACCTTATCATATGTGACCTACGATGTATCGAATTTAACCGTTGACGTATCATAGTTATGAGTTTAGTTGTTAAAGTATTGCATATCGAGTGTTTATAGTGTATTGGGTTTAGCTGTTACGATTATGAGTTTAGCTATTGATGCATTATAGTTGTCGATTGTTAATTTATATGCTGAAATATTGCTATAAAGTTGAACACATGAAGTATCGTGAATCGAGTTAATTGTTGATGTATCACATATGTGCTAAAAAACCAAGTATCGCATGTGTTGAAAAAAATAACGGCTGAAATACCATGTCGAGCCATCCTCTAGTCGGACCATAGTGTCCCAAAAATAAAAATAATAAAGGACAAACTATTACAAGCTTAGGAAATATAATGAAAAGCTGAAAATATTGAAAGTGAAAAGATAATAAAACAATGTTCTCAAAATAATGAAAAGCTTAAAGATAGTCAAAGGGGGCAAGGGGTGATAACGAGCCGAGCCGAGCCGAGTTTTGACGTGTTCATTTATTGTTCATTTATTTATCGAGCTTAAAATCTTGTTCATGTTCGTTTATTTATTAATCGAGCCGAGCCGAGTCGAGCTTTGACGTGTTCGTGTTCGTTTATTTATTAATCGAGCCGAGCCGAGCTTGTTCATGTTCGTTTTCAACCCTAAGTGTCATGCTCATCTATTTATAAGGAATTTTCCTCCCAAATTTTCTCTCATTTCCGATGTGAGATTGGGTGAAATTCACCTCAAAATTGTTCATTTTCGATGTAAGATTGGGTAAAATTCACCTCAAAATTGTGAAATAAAATAAATTTGGCCTTGTGAAAATTCAAACCCTAGTTCCCTTGTTTATTCTTTTGATGTCTTACCACTGCACCAAATTTATTTTCATGTTATATGTATGAATGATAAATTATAAATGTATTTTATCCTTCTTAAAAATTGTTTTTTCTTATCGAGCTGTTCACGAACATAATCGAGCCGAGCTCCCTTTCGTTCATTTATTGTTCGTTTATTAATCGAGCCTAAAATTTTGTTCGTGTTCGTTTATTAATAAATAAACGATCTCGAACCGAGCTTTTAACGAGTCGATCCCGAGCTTGTTCGTGAACGTTCGTGTTCGTTCTCAGCCCTAAGGGCAATTAACTTTAATGAGAGACTGCGGGAATATGATATTGAATTATTGATATACTACCCGTTCGGCACAAACCAAAATAAAATAATGTTATGAATCAGCGTGATTTGTTAGGGCAAATACTACTTAATCACATCTTTCCTTAGAGATCAACCTCAACATACCGGCGTTTCCATTCCCCGATAAAACCATTTTAAAGTATATTCTCTAAAATTGTCCCCCGTTTTAAGTATAAAGAAAATTAAATATTCAATTTATTATGAATTTCAATGTAACACATAAAATAACTAATTTACAATATTTTATTTTAGTTACCATCTTTTCATTTTTTTTAAGTGCTAGTTAATTATATACCACACATTGTTATATTAGTGAGAGTAGGAACAGTGAAAATTTTAAAGTAAATTCTTCCATTTTGAAACAATTTTTGTAAAAAAAAATTGACATTTTTAATGGAACAATGCGCTTGGTCCGTGGGATGGGGGGAGTGAGAATGAAAAGAGTGAAAAATGATACTCCCTCTGTTTAATTAGAAGTATCCACTTTGATATGGGTACAACTTATTATGAATGTCAACGTAAAACACCTCTTATAACTAATTTAACACTATCTATTCCATTCATATCCTTACTTTTTAAGTATGTGTCAATTGTGAATCACACATGATTATATTAATAATGGTAGGGGAGTACAAAATTTAGAAGTAGACTCTTCTAGTGAAACAAAAAAATATTTTTCAAAATACACTCTTGTAATGAAGCGGAAGCGGAGAGGGTAATAAATATAATAATTGGTATTGTTTGATTTGTAACAAGAAATGACGATTAATGTGGTGTTTATGCAATAAAACCCACTAATTAAATTAGTATTTTCACTATTTGATTAATGTTAGGTGTTGTACGTATTAGTAATAATTAATTATACAATTTTGAAACACAACTCTTTTTTAAATAAAAGAGACAGAGTTTATCGATTCTAATTTTACACTCAAATCATATAACGCGAGATCTCGATCGTAAAAACAAAAACGGGGACACATATGATAAAATTGAGGGTCCAGGAATCAAGTGTTGAGAGGCAGCACGGCAAAGCACGTGTAAACATGTAAAAAGTCTCATAGGAAGTATGTGAATCATATACATATATGGCTTTAGAAGAAAAAAACACAAGAAAAAGGAGCTACAGAGAGAGACGTATGGGTTGGGAGGGATGATGCTGATGCTGCCTTCTGAGGTGTAAATCTACTAATGAAGATATATCTGTAATCTTTGTTTGTTCCACTCTCCAGCAATTGGGGATAACAACACCCCTCCATACTTCTCTTTGTATTATTCTCGTTTCATTAAAAAAGTTTATTTTATTTTGTAATATGGAATCGCTTCTAACACTGGTTGGAGATATATAACAACATCCATCCATACATACTTCTCTCTTCCATTTGTATTCCCTACTTTAACAGTTAGTATTATTATAAAGTAAATTTTTCTAATGAAACATAGGAGGAGTATCGCATAGGGACAAAATGATTTTGCTAGAAATAATTAATTAGTTAGTTTCATTAGAAGTATAATGTTAAAATGGTTAGCATTATAAAATGAACTTTTTTCATAGAAAAGATAAATGTATTTAGGTACATTAATTAAGGTTAAGGCGTTAAGGGTTAGTTGTAGATTTGGCTAATGTCAATTGGAGTGGTGGGAGCACTTTCTCGATCCGTGCATGCATGTGATGTGAATCACGTAGCAGCCATTTTAATTAATAAATTTTAAATTAATTAGCTAGTTGAATTAGGATATTCGGAGTGAGTGGGAGGGCATCCTTTGGTGTTCACATTTCACTATTTGCTGCACCCACCACATAATTACAATTAAGGGATAATAAATTGTTTTTTCAGGGAAAATTACGTAAGTACGTACAATTGGTTTTCATGTAGTAGTACAGTATATATCAAAATTTAGCCGTTTCTTTATGGGACTCGACTCGATCAGTGAATAACAACTTATAATGTATCAGTAATGCACTAATTGAGTGGTTCCGTGAATTAAGAAACTATATGATTTATTCTTAATTGCATTTTGCCAGATTCGCATATAAGAGGAGAATAAACCCTAAACCCTAAATTAATTAATTACTCCCACTAATATGGGATGAAGGAGTCCCCCATAATAAATATTATGGTCAGGTCAACTAAAACTGGCTGTGGCTCCCACCCAACCCAAAGATTCAACGGATAATGTAATAATAAATTATTATTATTATTATCGCTATTCTCTTCATTCTTAATGCAAACTTATGAGTGGGCCAGGTGACAACGAAACGAAGGTTGGAAGCTTCCTGCAGAGTCGTCTGAGGATATTTGATACTCCGTCACAATCGTTAGAGCATTGACTTGTTTCTTGCAAATTGGAGTAATTCTGACTTTATTGTTAGTATAAAACGACAGAGGGTACCGCATTAATTAAAGAGTAATTAAGCGGAAGGATGGATTAATACGAATGGAGATGGAGAATGAACGTGGACACGCAATGGGGGAAGATAGGGATGGATGGATATGAACCTGAACGGGTTAGAAGCTTATATTCAAATAGGAGGAGGAGGAGTTGGTAGGTAACTTAATTAGGTACGTTCCTAATTAAATCTGGCCTTTGGAAGTAACCAAAGGTCAGTTTCGGGTTTCTTGCATTAAATATTAAATGGATAGAAGATAAGATCGAGTGTTTTTTTATTACTACCACTACGTTGGACGGAGGAATTTAATAAGCAAAACTGCAGCGTGAGCGGCGACGTGCTGCCGCTGGGAATTGGAATATGCCACTATCCCAAGTCTCCCCGTCACTCTTCAGTCTTCGCTTTATTTTTATTTTTATTTTTATTTCTCCAGCTCTTACTATAGCACCTCAAAATAAGTGTTTTTTTTTATACATCCTAAACAAACTAATTGGTTCGAAAAAAAAAACTAATAAAATCAATACCAGGCCATTAAACTAGAATTATTCGTTTTATTAGCACAATATCTACAATAAATAATACAGGAGAAATAATGAGAAGATAATAAGGGTACAGACAGGACAGGTGTGTCAAGCAGTATGTGATTTGGCTACATCTTATATATATCAACAGGTGTTCTAATCCCTCCCTCATACCACGTTGGAAAATTGTTAACCAAATAAATAATGGTAAGTCGTTGTATGTATGTATGTATGTATACCTGAGAAAATAAGAGTTAAAGTGCAGTTCCTTGAGTCGTAAGTCATCATCCATTGAGAGTAAATAGTACGTGTGCGCCCGCTCTTTTAAGCTAAGCCTATTTCATGTAAGAATTTTATTTAAATAAACTGAATGAACTCAAATTTTCTTTTTCTTTTTCTTTTTTTTTTAATAAAAAAAAATGTCCACAGGAATTTTTAGAATCAAACTGAAAGAAATATACAAATTTTTTTTAAAAATTTCTTTTCTTGGAAAATGAATCCAGTTAAATTTAGGGGGAAGGAGGAAGATTGAATGGGCCATGAAGTCCATTATACTGAAACGGGAAAGGGGAAGATTGAACGGTCGGAGGGATCTAGCCTCGCCGATTTGTTTGTTCTTTTTGTTGCGGGAGTGTCACGTTAGGGAAAGGGGAAGAGAAAAAGAAGTGGTGAAGGAAATGGGTTTCTAAATTGTTTGGGGGATAACCGGTACCGAACACACTTCGAACACACTTTTGGGTATGTTTTTAGGTTCCAAACCAAAAAGGGCCCAAGAATTCCAAACCAGATAAATTCAAATTCTGAAACTAGGTAGTTTTGAATTTGGGTTATCATTTGAAATACTACATGGCAGAAGAATGCTTCAAGTTCAAACACTATTCTTATTACAATAACAGCACAAATACATCAACTAAACACATAATTGAACAAAGTTTGCTACAGATTTACACAATAACAACAGTTTGCTACAGATTTACACAATAACAACAGAATAATACAAGAGAAGAGAGTCAAACAAACAATCCATACATTACTGCCCTTCAATTATTTCAGCTTCTTCCATTTCTTCTTCTTCATCGCTGTAGTCCTCTCCTTCAATCAGCCATTGCTCAAGTTCATCAACTTCCTCCTGCTCATGCATTTCGATATCACCTACAGTATCTCCCCACTGGTCTGTCCCTAGCTCCTCACCTCTGTCCGTCACGTGCAAGAATGGCCTGTTTCGGGTCAAAACATCCACGAGATCTCTGTTCACACTTCCCGTCACCCCTAACCATCTCAGTCTTGGAAAGTAAGGCTTCTTCAGCCATCGGAATGCTAGTTGTGTGATTCCCCCGCAGTTATACAGATCCAACAACCTCAGGCAGCTACCGTGCCACCCATTCTCATCCACCTTCATTGACGCCAATGCCATAACTGACGTATCACCAACAAAAGGACACTGCCGCACTCGCAGCACAGCAATCGGGACATGACTCTTAGCAAGCGACAGCATGCCAGCATCTGAGAGGTTAGGAACATTTGACAGATCCAATTCCCTCAGTTCCCGGTTTGAAGAATCATCAAACAAAAAGGATATGCATTTATCCGTCAGCCTCTTACATCCTCGTACTGATAGTGAAACAAGAGAACTCGACCTACCCTTGCTCAAATGGTACAATCCCATGTCACTGATATCAGAACCATCCAGCAGAAGTTTCTTTAACTTAGATAGAACACTGATTGCTTTAAGGGCATCATCCCCTAAATTTCTGCAATCCCTCAAGTCAACAACAGTCAAGCGACTGTTGGCAGCCAATCGTACAACAGCGAAATTCGTTAAGAGATTACACCATCTTAAGCTAACATGAGTCAAAGAGAGAGAGGTCGCAGTGATATCATGAAATATCAGATCGGTAAGATGGGTCCCATGAGACACCCTAAGCTTATACAAGTTTGAACATGAATGCAGAAGTGTCTTAAAACCTGTGTCCGTAACCTGACAAAAGCCACCAAGGCTAATGCTCTCCATGCTTGAGCATTTGTCAGCCATAAGAAGAATCCCCAGATCATTTACTCGCTTGAAGAATGTAGGGGAAATCTCTTGGCTTCTAACTAAGGAAAGGTGCTTCAGTTTTCCATATAGATTTATTTGTTGAAGGCCGATGTTGGTCAGATCAAATGACACTCTTGGTTCCATAATTGGTGAATCTTGAAGGTCTAGATGGGTTAATGAGGGAAGGTGTTCAGATATTGTGCAGATCATGGTGTCAGTAATGTAGTCCACTAAAAGGCACAACTTCTGTAAGCCAGGGAAAATCGATGGCCGGGCATTAGATGATGATTGATGAGGAGGCACAGCAGGGCAAAGTAGTTCAGTCACCATTATTGAAGAAATGAATCCTAATTCAAGAGAGACAAGCTTTGAAGGGGCCAAAGCCCATGCACGAGCAAAATCATGTCGCGCAAACATTGAGACGTCAAAAAGCAGGACCAGCGTCTACATGAAAATACAACAACATCATTAATGCAGCAACATATGACATTTTCATGTCTCAATTAAAGCATAGGAAAACTTCAAGAATTCCTTCACATTAAAAGGTAGGTTCAGAACAAGTGGCTAAACCAACACCAACAGAATACGAACTGTACAAATTTCATTTGTACCATAAATAGCCCTTCAATTGGACAGGAGACAAAAATAAATCTACATGCATATGAGAGTATAAGTGATCTGTATTCAACGTTCTCGTATATTTCACAGTTAGAATGACCCTGTTCACCAGGTACTGGAAACGATATCACTTGTCCAGGAAACCAAGCATTCACAAATATATTCTACCTATAAATGACATTTACTCTGGAGATAAATGGCATGTGAGAACTCAGCGAAAAAAAACAGACAGCTCTCAACGCACACATCCAAGAATTACACCTATATATATATATATATATATATATATATATATATATACCAAACTGTAACGGCATTGTAATCTCCACATACCAATAGGAAGGACACCAGAGTTGGGAAACAGAAGAACTGGTTATGAAAATTACCTAAAGAATTCCACAAAAAGCAGGAACACATTCGTACGAGGTCTGTAACTAGCTTGTGAAAACAAAATCAAAAGCACCAGCGAGATCAACTACTTTATTTACCTTTTATAGTACATACCAATAGAGATTGGGATGAAACCCCATCACCTAAAGTTTCACCGAATGGAAAGCTAAACTCTGTCACTTTGACATTACATAAGGCTTATGAGGTACTAAGACAGAACTAGCAGAATGTACTGGACAGTGACCCAGAGTCATATACGTTGTAAAATGCAGTCTCAAATCATGCTGGTGTCAACACATTCAAGAAGAAGACCTTTTTAGTAAGCTAAACAGTTTCTTTTTATGCAAAATCATTAATTTTTCAAATATATGAGAGACCTTCTACAAATATAAGCTCTTTAAGTCTTGTTTATGATCGGCAGTTTGACATTAATGAAGAATCACTGATGCCAACGAAACCTTACTTCCAACTGAGAGCAACCAAGTAGTAACTCCTCAAGATCAGACACATCCATTGACCTTCCTCTTTTCGCAGCAAGTGAACCTAAGTACAAATTCCTGAACAGAAAAGGGCCAAAAAAGGAAAGCTAATAACAAAATCCCTTGCTAACATTCAAAAAAAAATCCACCAACTAATTTTTTTCATGGTCAAGTAAGCATTTGGCGCGCACAGAATGGAGGAACAAAAAAAATAATTAAAAAATCCAAAAATCATGACTCGGCAGAGAGAACAGCAAAAAGTCACTTAAGGGACAAGGATCAGCACCCACGAACCTGAGATCTTTGCATGTTTTACCGATTAAAGATAGAAGCTTTCCAGTAAAATCAGCACAATTATAAAGGCAAAGCTCTTGCAAAGAGGGTCGAACAAGCAAATTAAGTGAAAAATCATCGAGTCGAGTGCAGTCAAGTTGCAGGCTCCGAAGAGAAGGGTTGGTAGGGATCAACAAGGGCCTCAGCAAATCAATGGAAAGCCCAATATCCTTAAAACATCGAATCAGCTATCAGCATCAGAAGAAGCAAGAAATGGTGCAAAATGATTAGAGAAATTGAAGGGGGCTTTACGAGGAGGTGGAAATTGGGCGCGAATGAGCGGATGTGGAAGGCGCAGGAGTTGAGAGCCCGGCAAGTGGAGGCAGCAGAGCGTAGGGAGGACACGTCCAGCTTCGTCATGATGGTGGCGATGACTGCCGACGGGAGGGTCATAAGGGCCCACGATGGATTCGGGTCGGGCTCCTCCGACGGGTTCGCCATTCCCAAAGAATCCATCGATGACCACGATGGATGGAGTGAAGAAAGAGAGAGAAATAGAAAAAGGGATCTATCTAATCCTACTGGATTACATTTTTCGGATAATTCGATTTTCAAGATTCCTTGGATTCTCTATTACGCCATCTTAGTTTGCAATCTTAATTTTCATTTTTGTGTTAATCCAGCAACATTTTTCATTTGAGTTTTCTCATTTGATATTGAAATTTCCTCCAAATTATAAAATAAAATTAAAAAAAAAAAAAGGAGTTTTATCTACTTCCGAAACTAACAAAAGCGAATATAATACCTTATATTCCTTCGCTGGCAGGAAAAATTCATTATTGAAGGAAAAGCTCTTTTTCATTTCTAACATAAATCGCTAGGTGAAGACCCATGGTTTTCAACACCGCTGCAGAGATTTCAGACAAGGCCCATGGTTCGGCCCATTAAGTGCCAAACTAAGCCCTGTATGGTATGATTTTCAAAACATGATTTTAAAATTTATTTTAATTTTATAATATTAAAATTGTATTAGAAATATAAAAAGGGATTTAGATAATTCGATTTTCAAGATTCCTTTTGATTCTCTATTACGCCATCTTAATTTTCATTTTTGTGTTAATCCAGCAACATTTTTCAGTTGAGTTTTCTCATTTGATATTGAAATTTCCTCCAAATTAAAAAAAAAAAAAAAAAGGAGTTTTATCTACTTCCGAAACTAACAAAAGCGAATATAATACCTTATATTCCTTCGCTGGCAGGAAAAATTCATTATTGAAGGAAAAGCTCTTTTTCATTTCTAACATAAATCGCTAGGAGAAGGCCCATGGTTTTGAACACCGCTGCAGAGATTTCAGACAAGGCCCATGGTTCGGCCCATTAAGTGCCAAACTAAATTTCAGACAACAGAACATACTATTCTCTGCTTTAACTGGGAATCATGAGTGTGTCAAATACCATAAGAAAAACCAAAAAAAAGTGTGTAGACTAGACCAATGTTCTTGATTTTAATTTTACAGACTAAACTGAAAAAGATCAATGATCAATGGTAAAGCCTCTATCTGCTGCATAGTCTACAAAGCTGTAGAGAGGAATTACTTTGTCTCCATATTTCTCAAAACCATCTAATGCTCTCTTGGCCTGTGCTCTCAGATCCTCTGCCACTTCCATTGCCTTCTCCACACCATAAACTCCTACATAACTCTTGTCTTTCTTAACCTTTCCCTCTTCTTCACTCTGCGTTCTAGCTTCCAAAACATCGCTTATCACCTGGTACAATACTCCAACAGATCGACCGTACATTCTCAGGCGTTGGAGTTCCTCATCCGTGGCACCGGCTAAAAGACCACCGCAGACTGCAGAGCATTCCCCCATTTCACCGAACTTCTTTTCTTGCACGAAGTCCACAGCATTCGGCCCGCCTTCCAGGTCCAGGAACTGCCCTGCAGCCATCCCAGTTGATCCCACAGCTCGTGCAATCTCCGCAATAACCTTAAGGAGCCGAGTCTCAGGGACAAGATCCCTCGGCGTGTGGGATACTATGTGCCGGAAGCCGAGGGGGAACAAAGCATCACCGGCTAAAATGGCCATATCAACACCGTATACAGTGTGGTTTGAGGGTTTGCCTCTTCGAGATGGGTCATCATCCATGCAGGGCAAGTCATCATGAATCAAGGAAGCAGCATGAACCTAATTATTTGCAGTTGCTCACACAATTAGCACAAGCAATTCATGAACTTTTTGAGTTCTGCCAGCAGTTCATACCCAATGAAAATGTAATTATTTACTCTAGAGTATAAAATCTGCAAGTTGAATTGGCTTATTCTACATACATATTACTCGTTTAAGGTAACAACATTAAAATAATGGACAACTTGAATGACAAAACACGTCCCAAAGCGTCATCTACACGCAACCTTAATAGTTGCTTAATAGCTACATAAATGTCATTGTTTCGTAGTAGTCGTCTACAAGAAACCTTAACAGCAAAGCAAAATTCCAACTACATTGTAAATGTCAAATGAGTCAGCGTCAATCAATGAGCAGAAAACATAGAAAAATCTAGTATTTGGTTTAACAATGCATATTTCAAGAAACAGCCAAGAAGATGCAGCCAGCTAGTAATAGAATATGAAACTGATCACAATTCAAGAACATGCTTAATGAGACAATAGCTTCACTCATGCTCAACATCCATGTGCATCAACTCAGCAAAGTCTTTTAACGTCCAATGGAGTTGAAACCAATGAGTTAATGTAATCTTTTAACTATTTGGGGACCATTCTTAATTTGTACTAAATCTCCTACGTAGAATTCGGTAAAGCCCTACTGAAATTCAGGTGGGTCAGAATTCGAAAAAGGTTTAACATCACTATCAATCATGATGGTTCAACATCCCAATTCTTCGAATCATAATTTCAAAACAATTAGATAAGGATAAAAAGACCAACCATTTCGAGAGCGCAAGCGGTGGGGAAGGCGGCGAGGCGGTTGCCGCCGAGGAGCTCACAGGAGGCGACGCACATGACAGGCGGGGATCTCTTGGCACCCTTAGCAAGAACAGAGTATCGCATGGCCTCGTAGATCTGGTGAGGGTACTGAATTGGGATGGCCTCGTCTAGCTTGTGATTGATTTCCTTAATCAGAGTGGTCCAGTAGGTTTTGAGATCGAAGGGGGTCGACGCGGGTAGGGTGGAGGAAGAGGAGGAGGAGCACCGAATCACCGCCGTTCTCTTCCCCATGACAAAGGATCGGGAGTTGAAAGAGCAAGAAGACAAAGAAGAATACATAGCTGGTGATAAAAACGCCATTTTTATAGTATAAGAAGAAGAAGAAAAACAGAATGGGATTCTGTATAATCAAATTTTATATAGGTAGATTGTGGAGAGAGAGAGTGAAAAGCCAAAAAGCATGCTCTCTTATGGCGGATGGATTCAGAGAATCAGAGCAATTTTCCGGAAAATGGCTAAGAGAGAGTGAGCGGGAAGAACAATCCAAGAAGAAGAGAGTGTAACTGTAAAGTGTTAAAGTCTATAAATGCCCTGGTTCTGTAACATTTGTTTATTTATTTATTGGATATTGTAAAATACTAAAAGGAAATGTACGGGGCAGATGTTTGGGAAAGCTTAGAGCGACCCAAATATAACACATATTGCAGCATGAAACCCCCGACAGAACAAGAATTAAGAGTTGCATATGGCACACGCATTGCGGGATGAGATAAAATTGTAGAATGAAATAATTTAATTTTTCGTTTTTTTTTTTTCCTTCTATAGGTAACATTTTATATCTTTAACGTAATTTTTATCTGCTTTTAATATAATGAAAATTTTACACGCTTAAAACGATGTTTGCTAATAAGAAAAAACATGTAGTCAAATTTTAATATTGGCAGGAGTAGATTGTTGACTAACACATCTAGTTGTTTTACACAATGTTTGACCATCTACTTCATGTATTTATTGATTATATTTTGATAAAATACTTATTAATATTATATTATTTGATAAATGAAAAGTTTTAATTCATTATTTAAAATGAGTATCATTACACTAATAATATATTTTTTTCCTTCCAAAATAAAAGTTGCTTCAGAAGGAGTAACAATCTTGAAAATAAATAGCATTTTAAGAGCGAAGAAAAAAAACCTAATTTTTTTTCTCAACTTACCCTTGTCTAAACTTACCCAACTAAGAGTTACTGATTATTATAAATAACTAGTAGTATTAATTGGATTACAGCTCAAGATTCCTAGTAGTATTAAATTAAACTAGTTAAGGTTTTTTTTTTTTGTCATTTAAATAAATTCTCAATGAATTCTTAATCTGTCTAAAAAACTTTAAAACGACTTTTATTATGGACCGGAGGATTATATGTTTAAGACAAAAAATAATAATAATAATGGGCATGTTCTTTTTGTTTCGTTTTAAAAACGGTTTTGGTTTCAACAGTAAATTTAATATATTTTAATCATATTTCAACATTTTCAATACAACTTTTTACTATTCAGCATATACTTTTTACATTTTCAATACACTTTTTACATTATAAAATTATTTTCCAAAACTTATTTTCAAAACCGTTTTCAAAACTCCCAAAAAGAACAGGCCCAATAATAAAAGAGAAGACTCGTGATATTAGAACAACATGGTCAAAATGATTGGGTGAGACTATAGTTTCAGTTATACCATATGAGCAATTCAGTCATTAAATTTGATATTGTATAGATTACTGATGTAATTGCGGATGCCAAATCTAATGAGTAAGTTAAAGGATAAAAGTTTTTCTCAAGATTATTATTATTATAGATTGAATCATTCGACAAAGCTGGCAGCCCAAATACTACAACAAACAACAACAGCCCAGTGTACCATAAGAAAACAAAAGCCCATTAGAAAGAAACAAGTGAGTCAAGGATAGGCTTGAATAACAGATTGGACAGCTTGAATGCGGTGGACAGTGTGGCGACTGAATCCAGCCCGGCCCAGAACGTAGGCCCATTCTTTAGCAGTCCTTTCTTTACCTGTGGTGGTGTGGGCCATCATGATCATGTCCAACATCAAACCGACGTCGTTGAGCTTCTTCTTCTTCTTCTTTTCCTTATTTTCGTCTTCGTCTTCCTCATCTTGATCATCATCAATCACAGCCTCCAAGATGATGACTTTTCCAGTGGTTTGGGGAACAGCTTCTCTGCAATTCTTTAGTATTTTTATGCATTCTTCATCTCCCCAGTCATGCAACACCCACTATATACATACGTGCACAAACAACCACATTAAAAGAAGTGATATTTTGTCTTATCAAAAATATTAATTCAATTCGTCTCATGTAATGAGTTTTAAACGTTACAATATATACCTCAAAAAATATATATATATATTGAATATCTAAAATTTTAAACGTTTAAATCTTGTGACGTCTTTTAATCTATATATTTAAACTTTTGAAATAATAATATTTAGCACTAACCATGATGAATGCAGCATCAGCCTTGGGAACAAACTGAAAGAAGTCACCTCCAACCTGTTGAATCCCTTGAAAAACAGGCGCAACCGACACTACGTGGGGAAGATCATAGTTGATGCCCCGTATCCTCCCACCAATACCAGGAGCTCCGATCAACGTCCGGAGGGCCGTCCCGTCTCCACCGCCGACGTCCACCAGCGTTTCTATCCCCTCGAACACCTCCGGACAACTCTCCAGGAGCGTCGAAACCGCCCGCCTCGCGTCGCACGACATCGCCTCGTTGAGCAGCTCGCTGTGTCCAGGATTTTCTCTCGCGTACCGCCACACGTCTTGGCCGTGAGCGGCGTCGAAGGGGGCATCGCCACCGTCCTCAAGGACCCGGGCTTTAAGGTTTTGCCAGGGGGCGAGCATGACTGGGCTGCTCTCGAAAAGCACGAAAGCCGCCATGCTTTTCTCCCCTGTTCTCCTCAGGAGGCGAGACAGGGGCGTCTGAGCATAGTAAACGTCGTCGTCTTGCAGGTGGAGCTGTTTGAAGATGCGGCGGCGGGTTAAGAAGCGCATGATGCGGTGGAGGGAAGAAGGGGAGCAAGCGAGGGAGGAGGACAGGGCGTGGAGCGACATCGTTTTTTTTCTTGGCGTTCCAAAATGTCTGCGATTCCCAGCTCGATGGCGCATTTGACAACCGCCATTTCAGTGAATCCGAACACGTATTTCCATATCTCAACTTGAGCTTCAGCTTCTTCTTCTTCTTCATCGACTGCAAATTTGTTTATGTGGTAGTCTCCCATCGATCTCAAGCAACAATACTATGTAATTAATCTGTAGCTTCTTTCTCGATCTTTGATTACTTGTATAGCAGAGAAATCGTGATAATTACAATTCTAAATGCAAGTGGTAATAAAGAATGTTGAATTATTTGTGTGTGAGACGTTCACTTCCGACACTGGGGCCAATCACACATGCATGTTACTGATCTGCATGAACTGCATGAATAATATATTTTGCAGCGTGTGAGATACAATTTAATTAGGCCAAAATTAGTAAGGCAGCTTAACACCATAATCACGTTATTTCAGAGCTAAACTTACGACGCATTATTCACTGTATAAATAATTATAATTATAATTAATAATTATTATGGATTTGTTGATCAGTCTTTTGACTAATGGTTTCTTGTTAATGCAGATGTGATAAGACCACTGCAGTGCCCTGCCCCCTGTTTCATCATGATTCATGTGTAAACGTTGATCAATGGCGACAAAATCTGTATAATTGATTCAAAGTAAATTATGATATATTTCTTTACCAAAATTTGAATTTTTTAAGACTGCTCTGCTGTACAAGAAGAACCAAGCAAAAAAAAACAAGAACACCACTCCGAAATGGTTAACGTTGCAGGTCGCAGAACTGTAGCTATCTATCTGCTCAAAGTTTGGTGTTCTTGTTGGGAGAGAAATTTGAGGAGCTTTTCCACTTCCCTTAGTAATGAGGAGTTCCCTCCACACCCATCTCTCAATACTTGTAATCTCTTTTCAACCTCACCAACACTGCCTGTTTTCTTGTATTCAACCAGATTCATCATCATGCCCTGTAAATCAATCACAGCCATCAATCAATATGTAGTAATCAACATAACAAAGCACAACACTTAAAAGATGAAGCCTTGGAGGTTTCTTGTACTAAAGCCTTAAATGATCGCCTCGAATTTACACCACAGAAATGAAATATGCAGAATAACAACTATTGGAAATGATCACAAGAAGGCCAGGGCTGCAGGCACATTTGACATTGGAAATTGTACATCAGCTTTGGTAGTTGACTTTCATACCTGGCGCTGTGCATTACGCGAGTAGTCACGCAAGAGAGACTTCACAAGCTGATTTCGGAGTAATTGTTTATTGCCTGTGCAATCGCCAAAGATGAAACATGAAAGGTGATGTAAGGCCAAAGTGTAGGAGGCTGATCTTCTAATTGCAGCTTTATCAAGAGCTCCAGAAACCCATGACTTCACGTAAGCTTCAAGGACCTTATCATCATCCTGCAAAGACAATGTCCAAAATACTGCTAAAATGGCTCAAACCGCATATATAACCACTGTCCAAACAGAATTGATGTATATGAGGAGGGTGCAATTGCAAAAAAGATACTGGCACAGGGATTGCTACCCATGAACGGTAATGGTGATGATCACAATATATAAAATCAAAACAGCAAGTACAATTTCCCATCCATCCGTGATAAGATACTGTCAACTTGTAAGATCATATATAATTCAATACAAAAATCAATAAATTAAAATTTACCCTCAATAATGATTATCCATCATTCGAAAAGCATATCAAATATGGTGGCTCTCAAAACAGTATGACTCACAAAGAACTTTTTTGTTTGACACCATACCTCACTGGGTTCAAGATAACCATCTGCTTTACCGATACACTCCTCCATAGGTGGCAAAAGTTGAAGAGCACGTGCACTGAACAGCGCATTCCAGGTTGCAAGCCTAACAGAAGCTTCAACACTTTGGTGCAAATAGAGAGAGACCTGACGAGCAAATACCAAGTCACCATATGATACAGCAGCAAATTGCTCAACAAGCGTTTCAACAAATGTGGGGTAGCTCTCATTCACTTCTGATTGAAATAGCAAATGTTGACTGGCTATCGTTTCTCTTGTTTCTGCTGATGCTAAGTTATCAACAACTTGACCATACACATTCTGCAAAGTTTGATACACATCTCTACTCTTCTGGTCCTCAAGAACACCCATTCCATCAATCAATATCACAGATAAAGCATGCAATTTCCAAACAACTGGTACAAGCTGAACAAAAGAACAGGATTGCCGATTAAGGAAGAAAGACATTGCTTCCAGACCTAAGAGAAAGAAAAGTCCACCCTGAGCATCTTTAAGAAGAGCAGCTTGCTCCTGCTGAATATCTGCTCTACTATATGCATGTGGATGACCAGCATCTTTCTTGATTTGCGTTACTGAGATGGGGCTAAGAAACCATTGGGTGGGAAGAGGCAACCTCTGGTAAGCCCATTCTTGGATCAAAGAAGTTGCACCACTCTTCTCCAAACCTGGAGAACCTTCCAACTCCTCATAAATTGTGTCGAGTGGAGTATTACTTTTCTTACCCACATTTTTCTTAGCATGCTGACTTTCTTCCATCCCTTTTGACTTTGACTTTGTTTTTACAGACAGCCATCTGCTTTTGAAGTGAGAGGTTAAAACAGCAGAAAAGAGCTGATAGTCGTCTTCATCATACTTCCACTCAAACGGTTTTAAGCCCTGAGTACCACAAAGAAACTGGCATACACCAACATCAAGGGACATCAGGACCGGAACACGGAATAGAAGATCAAACAATTTATCCACTACTGATCCATCCCTGGGTCCTGCAGCTAAACAAGCTTCAAGAGAAGAATTTATCATTTGCATAAAGCAGTTCAAATGTTCCATTGTTGATAAGTCCTTCACAGAGGAATTCTGTAAAACGTCAAGCAAGCAAGTGTTCAATCTTGCATCCGCCTGAGCCAGCAAAACAGTTGTGGACCAAAACCCTCCCCCTGAGGCTCCCCAACCTATGCCCACCCCTGGAGCAGGTCCACCTCTACCAAAAATCTCAATTGACTGCATATTAGGCTGCCTACAAGCAGACTTGACATGAATTGTCAGCGAAGCCCTTAAATCAGTAAGAGAGGACTCAACTAACCCATCAGCGAGGATTTTATCTTCTTCTGAAATATTGGAGTATTGAGATGCCAGATTATTCTTGTCACGATTAGCTAACTGGATCAACCTATCCACAGAAACAGCAATTTGGACCAAACCTTGAAGGCAAGAGGCCGAAGCTATTGATGTTTCAACTCCAAATTTATATCTGAGGTGACATAGAAAGCGCAAAAAAGAAACACCTTCGGCAAGATTACAATCAATATCAAGGACATCTGCTTCTAAAGAGTGAAAGTATCCATTCTTGATGAGTTTAAGTCCAATCTTAGGGACAAATTCTGGCAGCCACGGCAAGCATCCACTACTGTATTCAGATGTATCATCTGGAATCACAGCTTCTAGTACACCAGAAATTGTGTGCATCACTGAAGAAATCACCCACAACACAGAATTGATTGAAGAAACCTTCGTCATATTACACTCATTTTCTCCTCTTATCCGGTCATAAAAGCTTGACATAGGCGAGATATCTTTCACCGCTGTCCAGTCAAGGGCTAAATCAATCAGTGGACCAACACGATTCCAACACCAATTCTCCTCTTCAACATATGGATCTGCTGTCTGGTGTGGAAGGGAATAAAAATTTGGAAGCCTTTTGGTCAAAGTCTGCAGAACAAGATACGCTTCCTTGGAGATTGCAGCAAACTCACAAAGGACCTCATTCTCAATTAGCTTTTCAAAATTCGGAACACTCAACCAAATACTCAAGGCGGGAAAAATATCCGTAAAATAAGACACACAATGTCCGTATGCAATGCAAACCTTCCACAATCTTAACTGTTCGACCAAAAGCGCAGAGGAAAGCTTACAGATCTCTGTTCCACATTTTATCCATTGGTCAAGAGAGAAAAATTGTGCTATGTGCCATGTGACCTTCTGGAAAGTTCCACTCTTGATCAATTCTAAGCAATCCTTTTTGTCAACCTTAGCCAGCACCTTTCACCCACAGAAGAAAAAAGAGAAACAAACCAAAAGACATCTAATTACAAGTTCAAAGATGCAACCATACTGCAGCAGAACTGGAGACAACACTAACAAACCAATGTAACAAGTACGCACAACATGCCCTTACCTTCAGTAGGATGACAGATTTTATCTTGGAGGGACTGATTTTCATTTGGTCCTTTGAAATGAATCTGTCCACAATTGTATGAACAAGCCCATTGCAATTGAGGACTGCAGTCGCAGAAGTTGGGGAATGTCTTGCAACTGTGATCAGTATGGAAAGCAAAGACTCTTCCAAAGTGGCTGAAGGTTGTGTCTGGTACCAAATTGTTCAAGACTTAGTTATACAACCCACTTTGCATGATGCAGAAAAACAATATATTTCAGCAGGTGGTTATGCAAATGCAGGAACAAAAACTTGGTGTATCAACTGGACACTCACCTCCAATAAATAACCAATCCTTTCAAGGAGTCCCATCCGGATCAAACCTGCAGCTACATCTTGACCTGCGACAAAAATGTCATCCTGAATGGTATGTTCACCTTCAGGCTTGTCGGCCACATCATTGGCAGAAGGAAAAAGGTTAGCCGGCTTGGCATTATACTTCCAGAATCCACCAGGAAGGAAACCAGCATCAATGTCAGGTTTAGTTCTAAACACAGCAGCAGTATAAACATCACCCTGAATGGATGGTAACTTCTGAAAGAAGAACACGAGTTAGTTGAAGACTATATGCATATAATGTTACATATATTATTTCATTCAATCATGTCTAAGCCCCAACTATCAAACAAAAGAAGACAAAATTCATTAAGCAAAATGCAACTCTACCTCTGAAGTATCGAAGAAACTTTCATTGAGATCACAGCTCAGGACAGCCCGAATAAGTTTTGCACAGGCTAGAACCACAGAATTATGCTTATCATCTAGGCATATCCTATAAGAAGGCAAAGTACAATAAAGAGAAAGCGTGCATTAATATTTACAATAAAATCATGGTTCAAGCAAAATGTAAGGGTACATGAAAGGGAGGTTATAGCTAGAAATGCAACTGCAAGGTCATTATTCTCTGTCTACCAATCTTTTTGTGAGGGAAGGCACGGTAGATGGGGGGTAACAACCAATCTTGCAGTATAAGTGCTGAACTAGAATGCAAAATTTGGATGTGAATCTTATTCCATCGCAAGGGAAATATATAAGGTCTCAAACCAAGCAAATTTCGCTCATATTTTTAAATCAATCAATATATGTTTATCTGACCTTTTCCCATCAACGACCCAATGCACCCAATCTCAGTAGTATTCCTGGAACAAAGCCATAGTAACCCCACATATTCACTCTTGACAACTGACATAGATAAAAAAGAGGACTTCTTTCTCCGTTTTTTAACAAAATATTTCTTAGATGAGGAACAGACAAGAAAAATTGTCATGATCAATGAAGTCTGACAAAATTCTATGCAGGCTATAAACATAAAAGCATATCCTTTGGAAAGAAGGGGTTGAGGGGGGTGCTGAGTGTCCAACTCCCAGCTTGAGAAATTACACGAACCCAAACAAATTCCAGTGGGACAGACAGTGAAAACAAAATGAAAGAGAGTATTTATGATTAACCTCAGAGATAAAGTAAGCTCAGGTTCTGGGCCAAGAGCAAAAGCCCAAATAGCCTCCCAATCAATGGCTCCATCAGTTTCAGCAAACTTCAAGGTGCTACCAACTTTTTTCTCGCAAATTCCATGAATCGTCTTATCTAATATAGCTGCAATTAGGTGTAATGCAAATGCCCGTTGTGCTGGCACCTATATTGTAAAGTTTCTAATAAGCTTGATAACAAATAGGAAAGCTATACTATAAAGTCAAGAAGACAGGTGGAGCAAATATGACTTTCATAGGTAAATATTTGAAACTTACAACACTTCTAGTGAGAGCTAGTGCTTCTTTAATGGTGTAGCCAGTAGCACCAGGGTCACCTTCAGTTCTAAGGAAGTCACGCTCAGAGACATTATATTCACTTCGAGCAGAAGCACTGCCTATGATGAAACAAGGATAAGGAAAAGTTGTTCTGGGGTATCATCCTATTCATAAGCACAAATAGATACTGAAAGAAAATTTCCAACTTGGCCTTACCAAAGCTTGCTCCATGAGCTAAGTCAGATGTCATGACGTCGGCATCCTGGGAAAATCTTATTTCTCGAACACTTTCAACTCTTCTGCTCCAAGAATCCCACAAACTACTGCTTGTTGGACTGAGTTTGAGATGACCAGCATTGCCGAGATCTCTTGTATCTGCAGTCATCACCTTGTGGGAGCTATTGCCATCAGAAAGTGGAGAAGGATTAGTCAAAATGCTCTCAACCTGCCCGCCTACTTCACTGGTTGTAGCCATATCTGAAGCAGAACCATTTTTCTTTCTCAACTTATCTTGACCCCGCTTTCTCAATTTCTCTATCAATGCAGGACTCATCTTTGCCATTATCTCCGCATGTGATTCTGCAATCTCATTTGATGACATTCTCTCTAATAGGGCACGATTCTCGGCATCAATTTGGCTCTCGAGACTCATGGCATCCTTTTCACTAAACAGCTGGCTCGAACCAAAACCAGTTGCCAAAGCATGCTTTTTGTGACCCTGTTCGTCACTTTCAATTACCATATCTGAGACATCAGGATCCATCTCCTCCATGTCCAAGTCCTTTGCATCTGCTTCTTTAGATACTGGCAAAGTAAACTGCCGCATATCATCAGTCCTAGCAACATCATTCTCGTTTAATCTATCAGAAGCTTGAGCCAGTAAACTGGCATTTTTGGGCTTTTTAGACTCGGCCAAATTATGTCTTTTCTTCCCCTTGTGACCTTCAGAACCATCAGCAGTAGCCATCATGTCATGCCACCTGGTAAAATCCAAACCTTTTTTCTCTTTTCTTTGCATTGGTTTTGCAAAAGCAGCAGAGCTCTCATACGCAGCGAAACCCTCCTCTTCAACATCTTCGACATCCCCATCATCATCAATAACTGGACTCCAGTGCTACCAAAAAGAATTGCCCACTTCAGTTTACAGGCCAAATTAATATCCTTCCAACTCACCAATACGAAACGGTTCTGATAACAAATGTAAAGGGTCGAACAAAGAAGCAACAAATACTCCCGGGAGCTTCCTCAAAATGAGTTTCAAGATTGGTTCTTTAATTGAGAAAAGAGTCATTTAATAATCAAGAACTATTGTAAAAAAGATAAGCGCGGAAGGAGGGAAGAAGGGCTTACAGGGCCGTGGGAGCGGTGGCGGGCGACCGGAAAAGGAAGGACGGTAGGTCGAGGAGCCGAGAAAATTGGAGGAGCATTAGAGGCTGAAAACCCCTTCTCAACTATGCCGCCGACGAGGCGGGAAGCATCCTCACCGTTGATTTGAAGTGGAGGAGACCCGAAAGTTGGCTTCTTCTTGCTTCTTTCGTCCTCAGTCATCTTTAAACGACGGCAAAGAGAGGTTTAGAAAGGGGTTAAGCTGCGAAGGCTACAAGAATGGGCTGGTCGGAGCAAGGTTTGAAGTGTAAGTTGTAATTTGCTTTCAATATTCCAAAAATATTTTTTTTAAAAATATACATTTATAAATGGATCCACTTATTTACCATAAAAAAAAATAAAAACAAAAAAGAAGGATTCCTTTGTCATATTCGATTCCTCTACGCAACTCTCATCTCATCCATATATATGAAAGTTTCATCCATATATATGAAAGTTTCATTCATATCCGATCTTGCTGTGAGTCGGTCGTAAATGGTAAGACATGGCTGAATGGTCCCAACTACCCGGAGAACTGTTACACCTCGTATCCCGCCACCTTCCTTCAGAAATCGACGTCCTCCGTTTCCGTTCCGTTTGCTCATCATGGCGATCCTCCGTCCCTGGGCGATCATCAGCTTCTCCTTCCCGATTTCCGATCCTCCCTAATGCCGGAATCTCTGACACCACCTGGGGTTTCTACCTCTCCAAGCGGCCCATTTATTACCTTGGATTGCCCCAGCGGAATAACGCCGCCAATAATCTTTCTAAAGGTTGGATCATCAAGCTAGAAAGAGACAACCCAGATCGAATTCATTTGCTAAATCCGCTCACCCGATCGCATCCCCAGCCCCTCCCCCGAAATTTCCCCAAAGTTTTTGACTTTTCGGATTTTCACGTCCGGGAGCTGGGATTTGAGTACACTCTTCAGTACATCAACTATCGGCCCTTGGCTACTTCCATTGGCGATGCCGGGAATCTTTACATGGAGAAAGTCGCGTTTTCTTATATGGATAGAGATAAAGGTGAGGGCTTTGTGCTTTTGACCATTCATGTTTCGGGGAAATTAGTTATGTACAAATCGGGTGAAACCAGATGGACTGTCATTGATGATTTGCCCTCTCCATATGATGATGTGATATTCAATGAGGGGAGCTATTATGCTGTTGATAACACTGGGCGGGCGGTGGTGGTTAATTTGAATGGTGGGTTGGTCCCTCCGAGTGTAAGTGTGGTTGCAAGTTCGGTTTTTGGCGGGGATAAGAAGTTTCTGGTGGAGTGTTATGGCGATTTACTGTTGGTGGACATGTATTTGAGTGTTGGACCTGAGGATGACCTGGGTTACAATGAAGGGTTTGAGTTTTATGAGGAATTCGATTGTTTCATGAGTGAAAGGACCTTAAAATTCAAGGTTTTTAGGCTAGATAGAAGTGGGGAAAGATGGGTTGAAGTGAGCCATTTGGGGGATATGATGCTTTTTTTGGGGGATAATTGTACATTTTCGGCCAAAGCGTCCGAGTTCAACCTTGGGTGCAGGGGGAATTGTATATTGTTTACTGATCATTTCTTCCATAGCAGGGAAGATGATGGAGTGTGGAAGAGTCGTGGAATTGGGGTGTTTGATTTGGAGAGTGGTAATATAGGTCCTATAACTAGTTATCAAGGCTACCCTGAATTGTTTTGGCCACCTCCTTCTTGGGTGTATCCAGCTTCGCCTTCTATTGAAGTAAGTAATGCCTGTACAAGCTTCAGTTTGCTATTTGTCAATGTGGATATTGTTTTTGTTTTTTCCGCCAAAGCGTTCTCGGTAGTTCTCTCTGAATCATTGCTTGTTTGGCTCATAGATTGTGCTAAACTAAATAGCATTTGTAAACATCTGTTGTATATGAGGATGTATGTGTAGATTTAGAATCCATTTCCTTGGTTTTGCTGTGGACTCATGTTCAAGTCATTTTAGCATTTCCAAGCATAAATTTTAACTCTTTCAAGATTTTGAAGCTGATGATTTTTGTAAACTATTGTATCTTTACAATCTATAAAGTTAACAATGGTAAATTACCTACTTTTGATAACAACAATTTGACTACTCAACTAATTAAAATGGTCATTTTTGGTCATTCGATAAATTTCCATGGCTTTTGTGATCAAATAGTTGAGTAGCTTATTAGCCCTTCTTTGTTTTGCATATCTGTGCTGCAGCTTACTCTTAAGATATGGTGGGATACTTTCTTATTTGCAGTCTTGTAAGAATCTGATTGAGTTCTCGTGGTTGAATCCTTCACATCTTCTGTATTTACTTGTTACTTCGCCGGTGAATTTGTGCATCTTTTTATCAGATGCAGATTAGTTCATTTCATTGACAGATTCAATTATCCCCCTTTTGCAGGGAGAGTTGGAACAGCTAAGTATCTAATGTCGGTGGCCATTTTGAAGTAAATCTCTTGGCTAACGTTGTTCTGATGAACGTTTGGGTTGATATTTTCGCATATATCTATTCCCAGTGCTTCATGGATGTATGCAATAACTGTTTCTTTTTTTTACTTCAGTAACATTGTAATGGTTTTTCACACAATATAATGAAATGGATGATCTATATCTCCACTTATTCTCAACTTTATTGATGTCATGTTGTTGATGTTCGTTCTTAACATTGCTGAAATTCTTCATGCTTTTGAGTTTGGATGTTAAATTGACGTTTAAAAGACAATATATCTATAACTCATATGACTTTGGGATGTCTAAAAATTGATTGTTAGATTCAACTAGTACGCAGGGCAATCAAATTTCATTATGTAAAACGACTATGATGATCATAATCCGCAGAGAGACAAATTTTTGAAGGTGGATAATCCGCAACCTCTGCTTCATCATTTTACTAGTGCATTAACTAATTCTACTGTAACAACAGTTCCATCTTGCACTTGGCAGATTGGCCATGGTCAAAAGCTGAACAGTGATATGCCCTACCCTATTACTCAATAGCAGATTTAGAATGCCGAAAGAAACATCGTCTGCCATCTATTTGCAACACTGCCTAAGGCACTCTCCTGCGATAAATCAATCAATCTCGCTCTGGGGCATTCTCTGAAAACCTTCTAGCACTAAGGCTTCCGGTATAAGATAACAGTTTATCCAAGTCTGCAGGTGTCACTTTCTCTACCTTACCCTGCTGCGCTCTCTTGATACTGTTCTTGTTACTAGGTGAAACCGCCCTTCCTGGGCTACCACTGACAAGAGGCGACAAACAAAACGATGGAGTTGCAAATGGCGATGCATAGGGCGTCTGCTGAACGGAGAAAGGACTAGGCGATATTCGCTTTTGGATTGGATGGCCACCCAAACCTCCCCTGCTGAAAAATGATGACATGGATTCTAATGCATTGCACCGCTTGGTGGCGTCATCGACATACAAGACATCGTCAATCCTAGCCATTACATTGAATGCCAAGCTCTCCATTACCCTCGAGTAGCTTTCCAGAATTGACTGCCCAACATCCTGCACACGAAAATGAGAAATGCTTATACTGAACAAGATAGATCATGCACTGTATTGTTCAGGTATGATTCTCGTTTCCAGCCTCAAATTGTAATCCTACGTCAAACTTTTGAGTTCAACGCATAGTTTTATTGAATAGGCACTTAAAATAGATCAAAGCATAAAAAATGAGGATTCAACGCATAAAATATAGATCAACTCATCTTTAGTTTCTGCTTCCAAATTTTGGTCATCAAAAAAGGTTTCAACAAAAAAAACAAAGAAAGTTTGTTTAAGTATGACCTACCTTGTTATATTGAATTTTGTTCATATCTAATGCAGTTTGAGGAAGACCAGGAAAACGAAGCCTCAAGCTATGCAACAGGGTTTCAGCTCTTTGTGCAAGAAAGTTGTTCTTCTCAACGTCCATTGCAACCAGGCCTTTGACCTTGCCACCCCATGATTTCCGCTTAAACTTGTGATGATCAGGATGCTTCTTCCTATCTTTCAGCCTCCAAACATGTATAGCTGCTTCAATTCTATTTGCTACTTCTAATGTGTGATGTTCTGATGACAAGTCCAGGCAATCCAGAAGACATTCTGGCGAGAACTGATCGGCAGTTATATAACGGTAGATGATGTCACCCAGACAAGCTTTCCCACTCTGTGATGACAAAAATGCGTAGATTTATCGACTAGGGTTACATCTAGACATAGGTCAGATGAAGAAGTACATGCTCATTGACAAATAGTCTTTTTTGCAGCTTATACACATACTTATGGCGCAATTGAAAACTTTTCAGTACTTTTCCTTTAAAAAAACTCTCACAGATGTAGTGTTGGTTATGTGAATTTAGTTTACCACGATGCCAACATCAAATTCTCTGGTACAAAGATTCCCCAACAGCACTTAACCAGAGAAGAGAGCAAGAAAAATTTCACAAGTACTCAAACTTACCAACGAAAATGCTATCTAGGTAGTGTCAAATGCTCTTATCCTTAACGTTTCTATTTTACCTATGCAGCTCGTTTATCCATTTTGCTATCGTCCAACAACCTCCCAAACAAGAAAGTCCTTCAAGAAACCAAGAGAACTGTGCCAAAATGAGAAATTACCCAACACATGCTATGTGTCCCATATGGAATCCCCAAAATATAGGACATAGGAACAAACAAATAAATGTAACTGTTTCATAACCTTCGTATTGCCGAATCAACAGCAATGTAATTGGCAAACATGGTATCAAAAAAAAGTTAATATTTGACTGATGATAAGTAAAGGACACAAGCACATGAACTCATATCATCAAATTCTAGCTTACGCTAGCAGCAACAGAATATAACATTTACAGAACACAAACAAGAATTAGCTTAAAAAATTCCTTGGCAATGTGTTAGCAGAAAACTGAAACTTTAAAGAAGAAACAAAAAGGAGTGCTAGAAACTATACCTTTGGCAAGGTGTCTAAGTAGGCGCTGGGAATCTCCATTTCAGCAAGCACATTGCTATTTATTGCTAAGGCTGCCTTCAAGATCTGATTTGTGCAGTCTCTGCATTGTTGCAACCTCTTCCTTGCATCTTCTGATAAGCCTTTAGGATGAACTTTTGGGCATGGAAGCCACCATTTATCTTCCTGCCTAACTGAAGGCCTCCCACTTGACACAGACGGAGAACATTCATCGCGTTCAGCACCACCAGCAACAATTATCCCTCGATCGACATACCAAAATTCTGTTTCATTGAACCCGTCAAGGATACCTATGAGCATTGCATCAAGTTTTTTGAGTGCAGGGAGATTCATATACAAGTCAGACCTCGGCCTAGTTTCCATTACTTCATACGTTCCTCCATCAGGAAACTGCTGTTTGGACGGCACAAGCTCCACAATGGAATCACTGACAGATAAAAGCCACTCCATCTCCCTGCACCACATTGCTTTCTTCTGTGGAGCAAGTGGTTCCAACCTCCAAAGTTCCCCAAATACAGTAGCTACATCCCATTTCAATACATATAAGAAAGGGGTACATAAGGTGATGATAATTCAATTTAAAGAGCATTCATTTAAGAATCAGCAAATTTCTCAAAAAGAGTAAAGATGAAAAGGGAAAGTGGTGGACCAGAGAGATTAGTGATGGCATTTGATATGGCTAGAGCGGTACAAACTCCTTTACCACCTCCAGACATGTCTTCACCGAGTAATAGCTTGGCAAATCTTTCCTTCATCATCTCCATTTCTATTAAAATTGTGTACAAAATTAAGTACATGAATGCCCAGAAAGGGGGAAAAAAAGACGAGCAAAATAAAATCAGGTACTACGAAGATCTACCAATAAATGCCCGAACTTTAAAGTTTAAACAACCCCCACCTCAAAAGAACATAAACATTACATTAATTCAGTAAAATGCGGGACCAAAAAGAACACAGGGAATATAGGCGAAGTGCACGCACCGGACAAATCGGCGTCGCGTTTCTGGGGTTTCTGATCCCAAACGAGCACATCTCTGCCGTCGACTGCGTGGAACATTAGATTGGGAGCCGAACACAAGGGATCGAAGAAGGCAGAGGTTCCGGCAGCAAGCTTGGGAGGCGGAGAGGCCAAGGAGCTAGAGGAGCCGTCGTAGTAATGGTGGTGAGAAGGGAAAGTGCCGGAACTCTCGGACTCGCTGACATCGGCGCTCAAACTGTAACTCCCACACCTCTCCTCACTCTGCTGATCAGAACCAGAGGCAGAGGCTTCCTCCTCTTCGGACAAGGCACCCGCCATTTTAGGGTGACTTAAAAATCACACCTTTTTGAGGTTTTGGCAGCGAAGAAACGAACAATGTGGAGTGAGGGAGGGAGTCAGGGGGAAGAAGCTATATGCTGTATTGTTCGCTGAAGCTAAGCTGTTGTTGATGGTTACTTGATGAGTTAAAGGTAGAATTTGCAGGTCAAATATGGTGGTAAAACGTTAAGGGAAGCGATGAAGGGTGGAAGGAAAATGGGATATGGGAGTGATAAAGAGGAAGCAAATAGAGTAGTGACGACTGAGTGAGCTAAACTTTGATTAGGTTCCCCTTTTAATCTGTTTTAAATTTTTATTAATCCTTCTTCGCAGATGATTATGGTACTAATTGGAAAACATAACGGCCGTTAACAGTTAGTTAGTGGGAATGCGTAAGTTTCCGGTTAGAGGAAGAGGGGACGGTCAAAGTTCGAAATGAATTCGGAGCTGCTACTGTTTCTGTGCTTGGAGGGGGGAGATTGACTGACGGCGTTACGGGATTGTGAAATGATTCTATTCCCAACTCGCACTCACACAGCTACACCGACAATGGTGCTTTTTTCTTTCTTATTGGTGCTGTGCTGCTGCTTCCATCAAGAAGATTTGGATCAATTGCATTTATCTTCCAAATACTGTACTTACTATATCATTATTTATAATTTTAGAAAAAAATATTATCATTGTCTCTTTTTTTTTTTTTTTACAATAAAGATGGCGGTAAAAACTATTTCGAACCAATTGAGAAATAAAGTCGCACGGGAAATTACACCGACAATCAACAACGTCATGGCAAGAAGTATAGCGAGCGAGCGAGCTCGTGAGCAACAACATTTTTTTGAACGTTCCATGATTCCTTCCAGTAAACCCTCACTTCCAAAATGGTCAAATATTGAGGACGCTCTAGCGAAGGTTATGTGTTAGATCTAACAGTGAGCAGATCACCACTGCGGCGCAGTTACATATAAACAATACAGTACACTCGTGAAACCATACTTTTATTAATGTATACGTACAGGTACAGGTATTACCGTATTACTGTATAAAATAAAATAGCTGGGCCATGGGCCCTGGCAGGGTGAATAGTTAATTGGGCAAATGATGGGGATAGGCCCGTGGCGGGTAGGTCGGCTGGTCGGGTAATACTTTTGTGAGTTGGGACCATATCCATATATGTTGCTACCATTTTCCTCTGTCCACGTTACCACTAATTTTCTTCCAATCTTCATTTCTTACTTCTTCTTCTTCATCCGTCACTCATCAACAACAAAGACACTATAAATTTTATGATCGAATCGTGCTAAATTTGATCCAAATCGATAGGATTATATACTAAAATTTATTATTTTAACATCGTAAAAGCATAACAAGATTTTGAATACTATGCAACTGAGGGGGGCATTTGGTTAATCGGTTGTGAATGAGTTTGATTGCATTGTGGAATATGTTTGAGAATGGAAATGAAACCCACCCGAAAGATGAGTTTCACTCAAGTCTAATTATTTGGATATGATACCCAAAAATTCATTCCCAAACAATCAGATTTTTTATGATTTTATTACTTTCATTGCCAAATCTACCAACCAAATTCGCAACAGTTAGATAGATGGTGAAATTTTCAGAAAATAATTCCGACGCACAGGGAGCTAGTGCAAATAATTGAAGGGGATTAATTATACATTAATTAAGGCAGCAAGCAGCTACTGTGAGTACATTACCTAGCTTGGCTCTGCAAACCCTGAACCGTAGGAGTATACTACTAGTGCTGCTGCTGCTGCTGCTGCTGCTGCTGCTGCTGCTGATGATTGATTCTCTTCTCATGCATGCTTGCTAGCTGTTGCTGTTCATATGGATTCATATGTTAATGTAACCCCCAAACCAAATCCCAATAATCTTTCTTGGCTTCTTTTTTTTAACGTTAATTCAAGTGACTGCTGATTCACACCCACACCTATCTACTTCTTCTACTACTACTACAAATCGAAAGGGCTTTTCCGCTCCAACTTAATTATTATTATTATATATATAGTACACTGTACGTTTCGTTATAATGATTAAGTTTGAAGAATATATATTTTATATTTTATAAAATACAAGGTAGTATATAACATTTAAAATAAATAATCTGTCTCCATTTCAAAAGATGAATTAATTATATGATTTAACCATAAATTTATGAGTAAGGATATGATAGATGAATAAATTCTAATTTGACTCTTTTAATAAAATTTTTATTAAAAAAAGACATTTTGAAATTTCAATATTCTAATGGCCCGGAACAATCAATGTAAATATAAATTAATTGATGAATGTAAAAGGTGTACTGCAACTAATTTGTTAACAAGACTTTTGGCAACTCATAATAATACAAATATTCTCTGATAATCATACCTTGGACAGACAATAATACACTCACGCTAGCTTTAAGGCATATGCCTGAAACGCCCGTCTTCTTAATTATAATATACTCAAAAAAAATTTAGTATGAATTGTATTCAACTATAGCGAAAATGCTAGAGTCAAGTCACTAAAATTGACTTGCTGTTAAGTTGATTTGATTTGAATCATTAGATCAATAATCAATAGTTGAAAACAAATAAGGTTTAATGGGGCATAGATGTAGGGAATAATAACCAACATAATTGGTAACCGGTTACTTAATATCCTAAATAGTAACCAGTTACTTGTTATTCATTTAATTTGGAAAGTAAAATCACACGCCAAAAAAAAACTTTCAAAACTAAAATATCTTTTGTATTAATTATGTTACTTAAGCTAAAGTATTGGCATAAATATCCTCAATTCATTTGAGCTATTGCTATAGCCATGACAAATATTAAAAAAAAAATGTCATATCTATGCAATACCTTTAAGCCATGACATTGTATTAAACTTATTATTATTTTTTAAAATATCCATAAATATATTGAAAAAAATTCCAACCAGTGTCGTAACATAGAGCGGTGAAATTTATGATATGGCGTAACGTACTGTGCCCATATTAATTTTTCTTTTTATATTTATTTTCCTATTTATTACACCGGGGATATCTCAATTAAACATTCCAGTAGTCGATCGGTACATGCACATTATTTTAATTTACTAATATCAATTTTTTCCAATATATGGCTTGGGTACGATAGTTATTAATTTGTTGGCGGTACATTATGCACGAAAGCGGGTACAATTGCATTTCATATAAGGTACAATGCCCAACTTAATTATAAAATTTTTTTCTGTCTATAATATATATATATATATATATATATGGTGATAATTAACTTCCAGGGATGATAAATTAAACCGTAACATCTGAGGTTTATAGAAAATTATAAGTTTCAGACTAAGAATTTTGGACAAGGTGCAATAGTTTTAAATTGAGGCACATTATTTTAAGTATTGGGGTACAATGGTTTTATATGGCATATTATCCTGATATTAATTTAAAAAATATTTTATTTCATTTTGCTAATTATTTTCGAGCAATTATTGCACCCGGGATATTTTAAATTAAACATTTCATTACTTGATCGATTGGTATATACAATTATTTTAATTTACTAATATCAATTTTTTCCAATATATATATATATATATATATTAGGCGGGGGTAAAATAGTTGTTTGTTGGGCACATCGTGCAAAAAAATTGGGGTACAATTGCACTTCATAATGTACCCCAATAAATAACTGTTGTACCCCGTCCCATAAATATGGAAAATTGATATTTGTAAATTAAAATATTGTGCATATACCGATCGAATTGGCATACGATTGCATTTCATATAGGGTACAATGTCCAAAGTAAGTGTCAAAATTATCTTTTGAGCCAAAAAATATATATATAACGATAATTAACTTCCCGGGATGGTAAATTAAATTGTAGTATATGATGTTCTAGAGAAAATTTTAAGTTTTAAACTAAAAATTTTGGGCGGGGTACAATAATTTTTAGTTTGGGCACATCATTTTCAATATTTGGGTACAGTGATTTTATATGGTGTTTGTGCCCACATTAATTAAAAATATATTTATTTATTTTCTTCATTATTTTTCTAACAATTATAACACTCAAGATGTTTTAAATTAAACATCTCAATATTTGATCGACATATACACAATATTTTAATCTACTAATATAAATTTATCCTCTTATATATTGGGCGGGGTACAACAATTATTTGTTGGGGGTACGATATGCTCAAAAGTAAGGTACAATTGCATTTCATGTCGGATACACTGCTTAAAGTAATTATATAAAAAATAATAATTTATCTGTCCCAAATATATTTCGATCAATAATTAACGCCCGAATATGGTAAATTTAACTGTAATATATGAGGTTCTATAGAAAATTGTAAGTTTCAAACTTAGGATTTTGTATGGGGTATAATTATTTTTAATTGAGAAATATTATTTTCAGTATTGGGGTACATTGGTTTTATATGGTGTATTGTGGCCATATGAATTAATTTAATTTACTAATATCAACATTTCTTAGTATTTATTGGACGGGGTACAATAGTTGTCTGTTGGGCATAGCGAGCAAAAATTTAGGGTACCATTGCATTTCATATAGGGTACAATGCCCAAAGTAATTGTAAACATTATTTTTCGGGCCAAAATATATTTTATGGCAATAATTAACCCCCGGCATGGTAAATTAAACCGTATTATATGAGATTCTATAGAAAATTTTAAGTTTCAAACTTAGAATTTTGGGCGGGGCACATCATTTTTAGTTGGGGCACATCATTTTCAATATTTGGGTACAATGATTTTATTTGTTGTACTGTGCCCATGTTAATGAAATATATATTTATTTATTTATTTTATTCATTATTTTCTAACAATTATAACACGCGAGATATTTTAAATTAAATATCACAATATTCGCTCAGTATATATACAGTATTTTAATTTGCTAATATCAAAATTTCAATATATATATATATATATTGCACCGGGTACAATAGTTATTTGTTAGGATACATTATGTGCAAAAGTAGGATAGCATTGCATTTCATATAGGGTACAATGGTTAAAGTTATTGTGAAGAAAATATTTTATTTTTCTGTCCCAAATATATTTCTCTCGATAATTAACTCAGGGTATGATAAATTAAACCGTAGTCTATAGAAAAATGTAAGTTTCAAAGTATTGGGCGGGATACAATAATTTTTAATTTTGGCATGCCATTTTCAGTATTGGAATACAATGTTTAATATTTTGTACTCAGGTTTTATTAATTAAAATTATATTTATTTTTCTAATTATTTTCAAATAATTATAACACATAAGATATTCTAAATTAAACATCCAAATATTCAATTGGTATATACACAATAATTTAGTTTACTAATATCAATTTTTCCTTTTATATTTTGGGCATGTTGCACTAATTGTTTGTTGGGGTACATTATGCACAATAGCAGAGTACAATTACGTTTCATATAGGGTACAATGCTCAAAGTAATTATAATAAATTTTTTTTTTACTATCCCAAATATATTTTGAACAATAATTAACCCTGAGATGGTAAATTAAACAGTAATATATAAAGTTCTATAGAAAATTGTATGTTTCAAAATTAGGATGTTGGGTACGGTACAATTATTTTTAATAGAGGAATATTATTTTCAATTATTGGGGTACACTGGTTTTATATGGCGTAGTGTGCCCATATTAATTAAAATATTTTTGGTTATTTTCATAATTATTTTTGAACAATTATAACACTGAAACGAGATAAATTAAAAAACACATTACTCGATTGGTATATCTACAAACTAATTTAATTTTCTAAAATCAATTGCTCCTTATATATATGTTGGATGAGGTACAATAGAGTTTTGTTTGGCACATTGAGCCAAAATTTGGGTACAATTGCATTTCATATATGGTACAATGCCCAAAGTAATTGTAAAAATTATTTTTCCCTCCAAAAGATATTTATGGAGATAATTAAAACCCGGGGATGGTAAATTTAACCGTAGTCTACGAGATTCTATAGAAAATGTATGTTTCAAAATTATAATTTTGGGCGGGGGTACAATTGTTTTAAATGGAGGAACATTATTTTCAAAATTGAAGCACACTGGTTTTATATGGCGTACTGTGCCCATATTAGTTAAAATCATTTTTGTTATTTTCATAATTATTTTTGAACAATTATAACATAGAGATGTGATAAATTAAAAAACGCATTGCTCGATCGGTATATATACAAACTAATTTTATTTCCTAATATAAATTTCTCCCTATATATATGTTGGGCAATGTACAATAGAGTTTTGTTGGACATATTGTGCAAAAATTGATGTACAATTGCATTTCATATAGGGTACAATCCCAAAGTAATTGTAAAAAATAATTTTCACTCCAAAATATATTTGTGGCGATAATTAACCTCCGGGGGTGGTAAATTTAAATGTAGTACATGAGGTTCTATAGAGAGTTTTAATTTTCAACCTAAGGATTTTAGGTAATATACAATAGTTTTTAATCGGAGCACGTCATTTTCAATATTGGGGTATGATGATTTTAATGGTGTACTCTGCCCATATTAATTAAATATATATATTTATTTTCTTAGTTATTTTCCAAGAATTATAACACCCTAGGTATTCTAAATTAAACATCCCATTCTATATTAATACACAATATTTTAATTTACTAAGATTAATTTTTTCCATATATATATCGGATGGAGTATAATAATGGTTATTTGTTGGGGGTACATTGCATACTCTATTTAGTAGTTCATACTAATTTTTTAATCTTATTTTTGTAATAAATAAATAATTACTACCCTTATATTCACTAAAAAATAATAACTTACCTTTTGATAATCTAAATTTTTATTGTAAAAATTAATAAACTTTTATATGTTAAAATGCTTTATCATTGTTTTTTAGGCAAAAATATATACTTGTTGTAAGTGTAAATATAATTTGTTACCAAATATTAAAAAAAAATAAAATAATAAGTTGTTACCTATTGTTATAACCTGCTATAGCAGATTATATGTATTTAATGCAATAATTGTGTGTGGTGCACCTCATGGTAACAATGGCTTAATGGCAAGTCAATACTAAATGACTTGACCCCCCTCAACTATAGTACTAGTTAGCTAAGGTGCAATTAGGCCTTCAAATGTCAAAGTTTGAATTTAGGATTGTCTTTCTTTTGTTGATTTAATCAATTGGTTTATATTATTAGAGGAATGGACCACTTAAGGGAGGGAGGAGGACTTTAAATCTTTCTTGAGGCGTAGGTTCTGAATTTGAAACCTATAGTATTATTGGAATGCCAAGTCAAAATGTTACCGAATCACAATTGATTGGTACTAAGTACTAACTATGTATTAAGCAATGCTTTATTTATGTATGAATACTACTATTGTCATAGCGGTTAACGTTTAACTTTGCTCAAATGATATTTTTTCAAGTACATCTCAACTAATATATATATATATATATATATAATAAAAAGAAAAAGATTGTGTATTTAATTGGATACTTAGAGAATTGTCTAACCCGTTGTAAACTGAAGACCACCCAGATATCGAAATATATTTAGGGCCTATTTGGTATCGTGATTTAAGTTGTGTTTTGAAACCATTTTTAATTTTATAATATTAAAAGTGTGTTGGAAATGTAAAAAGGTGTGTTAGAAATGTAAAAAAGTTTATGAAAAATATAAAAAGATTTATTAAGAATGATGAAAAACTATTATAAAATAAAAGTGATTTCAAATCATGTTTTCAAAACATGATACCAAACATGTAGACTCTCCCAACAACTGAATAGCGTGTAACAACGAATTACTTCAGTCTGAATTGGGCCATGGAATGTCATTTACTTAACAAAACCTATACATTTTGATAGGGCCCAATTAGTGTAATCGGCCCAATAAATTATCCGATAGAGAAACCCCGGTGATCAAAATATATAATTTTACAAATCCATTTTAAAATTCTAAACATGAACAGCAAAGAATCGTTGGATTTGGAGGGCCGAAATTGAGAGACATATATCAATGATAGGGTGGATTATCAGAATTACGAATCTCGAGGGGCAAAACCTCAAATTACACCCCATCTCTAAGGACACGTTGCTGAGGTGGCGCAGGATTCTTCCAGAAATTGAGGTCGCCCATCTGCTCCGCCGTCTTCTCAGTCCTCGTCCGATTCAAGATCAAGCGTGAATCGGAAGGAGAAAGCTTCAAAATCTGGAATTAATAGCAATATTAACTAGTAAATCAGAAGATGCCTAAAAAGATGGGTGTCAATAGTAAAGCCGAAGCGGCTAGGGCTCGAAGGAGCGCGGCGGAAACTGATCGCAAGGATCGCGAATCGCGCGAAAAGGAAGAGCAGTACTGGCGGGAAGCAGAGGGCGCCAAGTCCCGCGCCGCCAAGAAGAAAGAGGAGGAAGCCGAGAAGCGCGCCGATGCCGCCGCTCGCAAAGCCGAGGCGAAACGGTTGGCCGAGCTGGAGGAGAAGGAGCTCGAGAAGTCCCTCAAGAAGCCGGATAAGAAAGCCAACCGCGTCGCCGTACCGTTGCCCAAGGTCACTGAGGTTGAGCTGCGGCGGCGAAAGGAGGAGGAGCAGGCGGCTATTATGAAGAAGGCAGAGGAGGAGAAGAGAAAGGGCAGTCGTACGGCTGCTGAGGAGGAGTATGAGAGGATGGTCCTTGTGGAGAATACGAACCGAGAAGATTCGATTATTGAGGCGCATACTATTGAGGAGGCTATTGCTCATATGGCCGTTGCCGATAGTTTGCCCGTCGATAAGCATCCGGAAAGGAGGCTCAAGGCCTCTTTCAAGGTAAGTTTTCAATCTTTGAAAAGGGATCATTTTAATTTTTTTTATCTTCTACTATGACGAAAAGATGAAAAAGTACCGCCTTTATATTCTATGATGATGAAAAGGTGCAAATAAAAAACAAATAAACCCCTTTTCTTATATGTTTTGCGAAATTATTCGTTTGCAGTATGTATTGATGAGAACGATTATCATGAAGTATTTCAAAGGATGTAAGAATTGTGATTAATCACTAGCTTATGTACTGAGAGTTGTGCCATTTAAAGGTCACACTTGGAATCCCGTTTGGATTACCTGTTCTAGGGATATGTGCTTGGGCGAAACTTCGTTTAACAAAAAAATTAAAATTCTTTACTCAGTACCCATCCCCATATTTCCCTTACTACTCTTGAATACTTTAGCCGGCAAAAAATAAAGTGGCACCCTTTTCTACTATGAAAGCAAAAGATGTAAATTCTCATGGAGTGTGCAACTCTGGCATTCATTGTTTCTGTATTTGCAAAAGCAGTGCTTAAGCTTATCTTTCATAGTATCTTATCTGAAAAGAGATACGTTGTCTTGGTTTTTATGTTCTTCAGTTTGTGGTTGGGAAAGAATACTTTTTTTTAATAATCTTTTTGACGTTGTGGAATCAATCATTTATTCTGTGTCTTTTGGGGTTGCTTTTTCTATGTAACAGGCTTTTGAAGAAGCTGAGCTGCCCAGGCTGAAGGAAGAGAAGCCAGGTCTCACACATACTCAGTACAAAGACATGATATGGAAGCTGTGGAAGAAATCTCCTGACAATCCTCTTAACCAGGTAAAATGGATTTTCTCTTTCACGAGCGGCATGGTTGTTATTTAATTTAACTGCCTTATTCCTTTGGTTTGTACTTGGAGGTGTTGGAGAGACAAGAAAACTTTTGGAGGAAGAGAGGCTTTTACTATTCTTTGATAATAATCTTGCAGACTCACTTGGTTGATTACATGAATTCAGCCTCCCTATTTATAGTTGCCATGCAACATTCTAGACTTCCTTACATTTAATCACATCCCATGAATCTTCCATCTGCCACATTCATTGTCTAGGAATTATAACAATCATAAATCAATGAACTTGACTAGTCTACCATAGGAATTCTAAAAGACAATTCAGAAATTATTTTGTTCATTGCACATTACCAACATATTTTCTCCCCATAATGTGCAACTCTTCAACTCCCAACGACTCTCTAAACTTGATGAATTTTTCCCTTGAAACTGCCTTGGTAAAAATATCAACTACTTGATCTCCACTTTCGCAAAACTTGAGCTCAACTTCACCTTCTTCAATAGCATCTCTTATGAAATGATGCTTGATAGCAATATGGCGAGTCCTGCTGTGATATACAGGATTTCTTGCAATGTCAATGGCTGATTTGTTGTCACAAAACATCACCGTTGCTTCTTTTTGCTTCTCACCCACATCTTCAAGAATTCTCCTTAGCCAAATGATTTGAGAAGTCGCAAGACCACCTGCTACATATTCAGCTTCAGCTGAGGATTGTGCCACACTTTGTTGCTTCTTAGATGCCCAAGAAACTGCCAAGTGAAAAACAATAGCCAGGCGTACTCCTCATATCATCACGACAGCCACCCCAATCACTGTCACAGTAACCAACCAATGCTATATCAACTCCTTTCTTGAATTTTAAGCCAAAGCTAATTGTTCCTTTGATGTACCTCACACCCTTTTGGCTCCTCCAAGGTGTAACTGGCTTGGGCTGTGCGTAAATCTTGACAGTAGACTTGAAGCATACATAATATCTGGTCTTGTTGCTGTCAAATACAACAAATTTCCAACTAAACTTCTGAACAAAGTAGAATCAGCTTTCTTTGCTCCATCTTCTTTAATAAATCTTTCATTCACAACAAGAGGTGTGGATAAAGGCTTGCAATCAATCATGCCAAACTTTGCTAAAACATTTTTAGCATACTTCTTTTGATAAACAAAAGCTCCATCGTCTTCTTGATAAATCTCCATGCCAAGAAAGTGGTTTAACGATCCCATATCATTCATGTCATATCTTCTCATCATGTCTTTCTTAAATTCAGCAATCATGTTTCCAGTATAAAGCAAGTCATCAACATATAAAGCAACAATGAGAATGTTTGAATTACCTTGAGTTTTGACATACAAGGTTGGCTCACTTTTACTTCTTTCAAATCCTTGCTCCACAAAATAAGAATCAATTTGGCTATACCAAGCCCTTGGTGCTTGCTTCAGCCCATATAAGGCTTTATTTAACTTGTACACCTTCTCTTCTTCTCCTTTCTTGATGAAACCTTGAGGCTGTTGAACATATACTTCTTCCTTCAATTCTCCATTAAAAAATGGTGATTTGACATCGAGTTGATAAAAACTCCATCCTTTTTGGGCTGCCATAGCAATCAAAGCACGAATAGTATCAAACCTTCCAACTGGTGCAAAGGTCTCCGTGTAGTCAACTATAGGTTGATGTGAATAACCCTTTGCCACAAATCTTGCCTTCTTTTTTTCGAATTGAGCCATTTGGATTCATCTTCACCTTATAAATCCATTTCACTCTAATTATGTCCTTGTTCATGGGTTCATCAACAAGCTTCCATGTCTTTTTTTTTTTTTTTTTTTTTCAATTGCATTAATTTCTTCTTCCATTGCCTTCCTCCAATCTTCTTCTTCATTTGCTTCTTCAAAACTTTCTGGTTCAGTGACACAAAAATTGCATCTTGCATAAATATCACTCAAACTCCTCATTTTCTTTGGTGTTGACCTTGGAGAGGCTGGTGGGCTGCATAAAGGCTCCTCATGTTCTTTTTCTCCTTCATCATCATGCTGCAAAATAACTCCTTTATCTGCCTTTTCATCATTCAAACTCAAAGTGGCATTTTCATCAAATAAAACATATCGACAAACAAGAATTTTATTGGACTTCAAGCTATATAAACGATAGCCTTTAGATTGTGAACTATAACCAACAAAGATGCATTTTTCACTTACTTCATCAAGTTTGGTCCTCTTTTCTTTTGGAATTTGAGCATAACAAATACTTCCAAACACTTTCAAATGTTTCACCGATGGCTTCCTTCCACTCCAACACAATATTTTTTTTCCTTCTTTGATCCTAGGAGACACAAATCCTAGGTCTTGATTTATCGGGAGAAGCGACTAGAGTTTGCTGGGCTCAACTTGATGATGTTCCACCTGTCTTGCTCTATGTTACCCGGACTCTTCATATTTGGAGGAGTACCCGTGTCGACATGGGTACGGGTGCTAAATACGCACCGGATCTGGTCATAGAACTTTGGATACATTGACTGAACCAGAGAGGAGGGAGGAGAAAAAGTTTCAGTTTGGAAATTCTCTACTGATTTTTTGCTTCCTTTTATTTGCCGCTCAGCTCCTACTTTGCCTCTCAATTCCTGATTTTCCGCTGAATTCCTGATTTGCAGCTACTGTGACAGTGTGGTTTTTACTACTTTTTTGAAAATACTTTGTACTACTTCTCTTTGGATAGGGATAGAAGATGGTAGAGTATTTTGTGTTGTACTACAATTGTACCAGATCAACCCTTATTCTATATACTAAATTCCCTCCTATCCCCTACTCTATACTAAATTGCCTCATATCTCCGTACCCGTACCCATAATGGTGTCCCCGTACCCTAAAATTTAGGAAAAGACGTACCCGACACTTAGACCCGCACCCATACCCGAGTCCGAGCAACATAGGTCTTGCTTGAATCAACTCGGCTTGACTCAATGTGGCTTTGATACCACTTGTTGGAACGTAATACGAGTTGATATATTAGTGCGGAAAGCTTAGACAAAACAAGTGAACAATTGATGTTATAGGGAAGTATTTTGAGAGATGAGTTGAGAAGAGATAGTAATATGAATAATACTCAAATCATTAATAGGAAGAGGGAGATTACAATATTCTCATATTCATCATCCTCCACTCTTGCTTAACTCTTAAGACTCCCTATTTTTTATAATAGTAATGGAACTATCTAGACTTTCTTGAGATATGAAAGGGCATGCCAGTAACTCAATATTCTTAGACTTTTAGACTCTTGGACTATCCTTGAATATCAACAGACAGTTCATGAATTAATACTAAATACATGAACCATAATAAATATAATATTTAAATTTACTAAGTTCCAATAGGAGGCAATTGATTTCCTTTGGTTTCTACTCCATTTGACTAAGAATGTGAATAGTTTAGTGTTTAAGCTGCCTGGTCATAGGATGTTTACTTTGTGTGGCTCTTCCTTCCTGATTGTCCCAGGCTGGAATCAGTTAGTTTTATGTGGAGTTCCTAAGCAGATCCCATACCAAGTTTGTCTAGGTTTTATATTAGCTAAAGAGAGCTTGGTGATCGAAAGAATTGGTTGATGATGAATGATTTTCATGGTTTGATTAGTACCATGAATGCCTATTGCCTAAACATGGATACTCAACTGACCATCTTCCTGGCTTTGTAATGTAGCACGAGTTTTAAGCATGCTGTATTAGGAGCACAATTGCTATTTTTTAGTGGGTTGTTTATAAGTAGTATGCAACTATTTGTTTACATTGGCTGTAAGTTTAGTTTGTTGCTCATGTTAGTACATTTTAATATTTGAGTTGATTTGATGGACAGAATAGAGTCAAAACTACTTATAGAGCATGAAGGGGAATTCGAAACAAAGAAATGATATCTACTTTAATCCTTTAAATGTCATTCTGTTTTTCTGTGATGTTGAATTGTTTGCTGAATTCTGATTCAGTACTATGCTTTCTTTCAGATAGCTGACAAGGCTTGAGGGCATCTCCTGAGATCTGAATGGCAGGGCGACTTCTTATTGGGACTGGTTTGAAGGGTACCCCTTTTGCTGGAGTACATATGCTATGTGAAGTTAGTCCTTTTTGCCATCCTGTAATACAAGTTGCAGCTGGCTGTTCGACTTGATGCAATATAGTTTGGAGGAATAATGCTGTTACTGATTGACGGGAACTTATGAAGAGAAGGATGGATGCTATCCTGAACTGAAGTAGTCTCAATAATAGTATTACCCCTTTATATTTTGGATGTTTTACTGAATAATAAGTAGACTGGTTAGTGTTTTTTTTTTTTTTTCTCTCTAGCAAACTGCCCCCAGTCTGTATTATTCTTAATTCTGATTGGAAGTTTCTCTCTGAAAGGTAAATGAGTAAAAATATTGTCATGTTGCAGTATCAGACATTTCAGACCTCATATTTGTACTAATAATTGATCTTCTCCTGGTTTGTAAATTGAAGAAAATTGGGTTTACATTTATGCCAGTTGCCTCAAAAAGTGAAATTCGACAGCAGAATCAGTGATCGGATATCTTTCTAGTTTGTGTTTCTTGAGATATCTGATCAATATGATTCAGTGTGGTACCTTCAGTTCACCATTTAAGGCAGTGGTATGGAGAAAGGCAAAGAACAATGGCTTGTGGACCGAGTGTTCAATGGGACTATCAGACTTGGCCAATTGCTTGCCAGTGGTTTGCTATCCCTTCCGATTTATTACAATTTATTTGCCGCCGAAGAAGTTGTTCCCGGTTGCACTCTTTCATTAACTATTTCATCATGTGCACTATTATAGTATTATTCTACTGTTTTTCTTTTGTTTTTATGCAACAGAAGTAGGACGATATTATTAAATGCAGGAGATATGGATAGGCCACGGTCTACCCCAGGAAAAAGATCGTATTTACTTGTTAGTATCACAGCAGTCTCGGATTTACCTTAGTTAATGTCCAGGCAGAAAGAGTTTGAATGACTTCATCTGCTGTATATCTTTCACTGAAAATTTGCAGGTCTGGAACTTGGAAGTATATTTCCTCTGGTTGTCGGCGTTTTCAACCCAGAGTCCCCGGCTTTAAAAGCATGCACCAACCATCACTAAATGTTTCAGAATAATGAAGTATAGTTACTGGAATTTATAGAAAGGGACCACATGGATCACATCGGGCTTTGGCACCACCACCAAGTTGGAGAGTTACTAGCAGATACCGTGCAGTGTGCACAATCTCAAACATCTGTGGGGTGGGATAAAAGTTTCCTTAATATAATAAGGACAAGTTGTGTGGATTTTCTATTAGGATGTTGGCCTGACGTTGAGAACCAGTCTTTGTAATGATGATGGTTGGAAGTCCAAGGATCAATGCAAGGATTAATGCACGTATCTTTTCACTTCTGAAGACCAGGGATGGGAAGCAGAGAAGAACAATCATCGTTGGTCTCAAGTCTGATAACTACAGCAGGGAAATGCTTCTTCGCCTGCTTAATTTAGTGGTGCTTCCAGGGGACAATGTGCTGGCTGTTCATGTCCCCGACTCTAATGATAATTTTGATCCTAACACTTTCCACATCCATGAAGATCTCTGCAAGTCTAAGCAGGTTTGGAATGTTCGCTCGCTTTACTTGTCTTCTTTTCATCAGTGAGAATGAGATTTTTTTGAGGTCCCATATCAAGTTATTGTTCAGGTTGATTTCCAAGTGAAGGTTTGCATTGGAAGTTCCTATGTAGCTGAATTGAGTCATCAAGTGCGGATACACTATGCAACAGTTCTAGCAGTGGGATGCAGCAGTCCACGGTATAAAGTCATCATGGATCATGCCTTTTTGACTGTTACAATGTTACCGATCTTTATCTCTGGTGCTTTTTCTTATTATTCTGCAGGCCTAAAGATTCAACGATTAACAAATACTTGAAGGAATTGCCTCCAAGTTGCTCCCTTCTTATTATGGATAACGGAGGTAAAGTCTTAATGCAGAGGCAAGGAACTTCTCAACAAGGTTCTGCAGCAACTGGAGTAGTCCCCCGGTCCTCTTTGTCACCTGCTTCAGAAAGCAGATGCCATCTCCAGAAATCACTCACGATGCCCTGCTCTTCCTCAAGTTCACTGCCTCCAGAACAAGCCGGAAATAGAAAAATCCGAAGTGTTAAAAAAAGCATGAGCTTTCCATTTGAGAGGTTGGCCACTTTGGAAGTGAAGGGATGTAACAGACACTTTTCACAAGAAGAACTAAAATATGCAACCAACAACTTTAGTCCTGAGATGTTAATTGGGGAGGGAGGGTCTAGTAAGGTGTATAGAGCAATTCTTCATGATGGCCAATCTGCAGCAGTCAAAGTACTCAATAATTCACATAATTCTGAAGAGGATCTTTTTCGGGAGGTGGAAATACTGAGTGGTATGAATCACGAAAACATTGTTCAACTTCTGGGATATTGCTACTGTAAAGATTTGCAGGCTGTTGTTTACATTTTACTCAAGGAATGTATGAGGAAAAAACTTAAACACCTCAAATGGAATGAGAGAATTCAACTTGCTATTGGCATAGCCAAGGCATTGGACTACCTCCATTCTTTCTGTCCCCCTATCGTACACAGAGACGTGAAATCATCTAACATCCTCTTGTGTGAGACCAACAAACCACAGGTCAGTTTCTGAACTCAACCTTGTCTTTCCTGTAAATTAATTTTGTCCTAGTATTGTATGTTGGATAAATTTCATAGTATAAGAGCTGAATTTTGGTTCCTTCACTTCAGCTATCAGATTTTGGAGATGCAGTGGTGCTGCATCAAAGCCAGCAAACATCACCTGTAGTCACCAAGCCCATTCACGTGGTCGGAACTTTTGGATACCTGGCACCCGAATACATGATGTATGGCAGAGTTGATGAGAAGATAGATGTGTATTCTTATGGAGTTGTACTCTTGGAGCTTATCACTGGGAGAGAGGCTATTCAACCAAAATCATCTTTATCTGGTCAAGAAAGCTTAGTGTTATGGGTAATCTAATGGAAGCTCAAAGTAAACTTTAATTCAAACAACACAAGATACTGATTATTTTACTGCTTGCTTACTAATAGACATAAATGTGAATGGTGGTTGCAGGCAAGGTCTCTTCTAAGCAGCGGTCTCTGTGAACGCCTCATTGATCCTAACCTAGAGGAAAACTACAACAAGGATGAGATGAAAGTGATGATGATTGCGGCTCGCTTGTGCCTCTTGCATTCATCATCTAGAAGGCCTACTATGAAGACGGTAACCAACCTTTGAGCTAATGTGTGATTGTTTCAGTCAGATCTCGGATGAGTAAAACAGTTTTGGTTTTGTTGAACAGATTTTGCGTCTGTTTGAGGAGCCAGAGAAATGGCTGGAGATACAGAGAAACAGAGAAGAGCTCCTAAATGTGAACACTTCAAAAACTACTTGTAAAGGCGAAATAGATCTTTGCAGAAACGAAGAATCATTGTTCAATGAATCTCTGATGGTGGAAGATTAGATTCCCTTGTGGCCAGGATTATTTATATGTTTAGCCAGAAAAATCACTAGTGTAGATGTGCATAATTTTTTGCTCCAGCTAAGTTGATTTGTGTACAATATTATAGTTTGTTATATGGTACGTGTATAGTTCTGTTTTCAGAATGAGTCAAATGTTATAGTATATTCTGAAAAAGGGAAGTTGCTGCCATGCTTAGATTCAAAAGTAGCACGTTCTTAGAAAATAAGAGAGGCAAGTCTGCCTATTACAACAGTGTATTAAAGATGTGTAAAGTTGCTGGCTGAGAAGTAGTACAACTGAGTTGTGGATGAAACCTTATTCTTGAACTGAATTTCCTTTCCAGAAGTAAGTTAAGAATCTTGGACCAGCTGAGAGAAGTTAATAGGGGATACAAACAGAGGTGGACCGGAAAAGAGTGTAATTGCAGACAAACGAGCTGCAGCTTGTGAAGGATGAAACATGTCCCAGAACAAATAATTGCTGCGGTTTGAACACAGATTTGCTGTAGCATTACAACTATGCTCTGCATTTAACCTCCCAAATCCACAGCACGCTGTATCCGCATTCGTAAAACCTGACCGCAAAAGAAGAGAGAGTATATATTATTAAGAGAAACTGAAAGAGAGACCAAAGAATCACAACAATCTGAATCTATGTTATGTGGTTACCGAAGGGAGCTGGAGTGTTGATGACATTGATGGACATTAAGAAAAGATTTCCAAGGGAGTATTTGAAGTCAGGAAGTTGAGAGGAGATTTGGGACAAAAGACCGTCGAGTGCAGAGAAGAAGGCTGTTGCTAACTGATTCAGGGGCTTAGAGCATCCTCCCTTGTCAACGGAAAGCCTCACCGCCGGGCAGCAACCAACGGCCGGCACACCCAAGATGCCGAATTTCCTCGCACCGAGGCTGTACAAAGCCTACATCCACATACATATGATATATAGTTAATAAAAAAGAACTCTTTGGTTAGTGCATGCTTACTTAGTGGACCTAGGTACCTTGATGTGATCCTGGTATTGGTTGATTAGGAGAGTGATGAACTGGGATGGAGGAACTGTGGAGTTAGATTGAAGGTAAACCAAAAGGTCATTGCTTCCTATGCTGATGCAAAACAAAGATTTACTGAGGAGTTGCTGTGTTGCTCCCAGGCCATGAACATCACTCAGATTTTGTTGGAGATTGCCAAAATCTCTAATCTGATCTGATAATGGCACCACCGTCTGAATTCATGAAGATTTAAGAGTAAGTTTTGTGCATGATTCTATTGAAATTATATGATCGTATATATTTGTACCAGTAGTGAATTAGTTTGGTCAAGAATGCCAGAACCAGCTGAGGCAAAGCTTGCACCTCTGAAAGCGTGGTTTCGGAGATAAGAATTCAAAGGCCTTTTAAATGACAAGAAGGGTCTTGGGCTGCTGTTGTATCCCATTAACCTGGCTGCTTCAACCAATTAACTCATTAATTAAAGGTCAACAAAATGATTAATTAAGCTAATTAATAGTAATAGTATGATGATGTACGAACCTAGAAAATCAGCACCGTTTAAGCCATTGCTAAACCTGCCAGTGGGTCTGGAATGAGGGAAATCAATGCCATAATAGGGGAAATCAGCTCTTGCCAAGCTTTGTGGCAAGTAAGAGTTAGTTCCCACATCGACGGTTGAGTCTCCAAATATGAATATCGCTGGTGGCTTTGCAGCCATCACATTCACACCCTCGCAAAAGCAGATGATCACAAACACCAACGCAGCAAGAATAGCCATTTTGTGTTTATGATTAATCCTATATCTTGCTTAATTAAGTAAGATTTAAGAGGTGTGTGGGTCTCGAGTCTCAACACATGTATATATATATATGTTATAATTAACGTGGAATACGTGCGAATAATTAAGAATATTCATGACTGGATCGTACTACGTTGCGTCCAATGTAGTTTAGGCTTTGGCGGATTAAACTAAATAAGAGGTGTTAATTTGCAGTTTGCATAGTAAAAAAGAGTAGTTATTTGTTGGGTTTTGGTTGAATGGATCGATATATTTTTAACTTGAAGACGCGCTGTCGCCTGTTGAAGCTTAATCTTATGTTTTGTGGCCGAAACAACAAGACCGAACGCATACGAATCCACGAAATGGTTGGCTTTATTCCAGTTTGTGTCATTCAAGACAAGAAGGAACTAAAAACAGAGTACATACACAAGAAATGAATTAACATGCATGCATGTTTCCTAATTTGATGATAATTATGGATTAGAATTAATGTACCGGATCCTCTGTCCATTTTTTATCTGTCTTGTCCTGAGTGTCAAAGTAACGTTACTTTGTCATCAGTGGAGTGGAGAGGATCCAGACTCTTGGATTAATGAAATAGAAGAGCTCTGCCACAGTGCAATGCGTTGGAGGGAATGGGATATTCATCCCTGGTGGAGTGAAGTGGGTTGTAAACTCTGAGATACAGTTGTTGTCCCAGGTATTGTCTTCCCCAATACTCTGTCCTTAGGTTCCACATTCCTACGTTGTCAAGCGCCACATAAACCGCTGTCCATGACTTTGGATAAACCTGTGTGGTGCATCGTGAAACCGCGTCTCTCAGGTTGTAGTTTTTCCGACTTTCAGGAGACCACGATCCTCTATCCATTCCAACAACGAAGAAGGAATAGCCATCAAGATGCCAGCTTTGGATGATCTTCTCGTGGTTCTCAAACACAATCTCCACAAATGCTCTGTGATCTGCTCCCATCACTGATGTCTTCAGCTGCAATATTCCTCGTTTTCTTGGAGGTTTATCAGGAATGCTCCCAACTTTGAATACTCCTGTGATGTTGTAATAGTCTGCAAGCTTCAGGGGAGTGTCTGCTGGGATGAAAGAAACTCCATTTACACCATATCTCTGTTTCCCACCAACTAGACCTGCTGAACTCACTAGCTTAATTGTTCTTGTCACTTTGATTAGACCGTAGTGGTAAGATCCCTGAGGATTCGGCCTCGGTCCACTCGCTGTGAGATTAGTCCTGGAAATTAATTTATAGAAAACGCTTAACAATAAGAATTTAAGATAGGTGAATCCAGGGATTCAGGGAATTCACCTGATGAAACGAGCCTGATTCAGTGACCACCAAATGCCGTTGTGGGTTGGTCCCTGGGGAGGCGGACCTAATGGTGGTGCTATGGAGTTCTTGTAGCGGAGGACGGCGGTGGTGGTGAGCAGCTTATCGGTGAAACGGGTGGAAACGGCGATATAGTAGTCCCTAACAGGCTGATTTGCGGTGACTAAGACGGAGTAGGATTGTCCAACGTGAACATCCAGGGAGGACAAGTCGTTCTGAATGGTGTGAGTTCCCTCTACTTCTACCAGCTTCATCTTGTGTCCCTGAATCCGGAAATTGAGAGAACTTTGAAGTCCCACGTTTGATATTCTAAACCTGTATGTTTTCCCTGTAAAATCACCACAACACAGAAATTGATTATTAATTGAGATGGATCAGATAATAAAATAAAAAGATTAGATATGAAATGTACCCTGTTGAACGGTGAATGATGAATCATTGAGACCGCGTCCATTGATTAGAATGGCATCAGGAAACATGAGTCTCTTGCCGCCATCTAAAATTTTCTTCAGAACCTGCATGCGTTCGGAAATGATTAGGAGAATGAAAATAGAGCGGGCGAAACAGATAAGTTAATAAAGTATAGATTGGACGACCTTGTGATTGGTTTTGTACCAATCGCCAATGAGAAGGGTGAAATCCCCGTAAGGTTGAGGGAAGGGGACTGGAATGAGTGGCCTGCTGAGTATAGTAATCCCTCCGAATCCACCGGCAGCTTTATGAAATGCCAGAGAAGGGAAATAGAAGAAGCTTCCGATTTGATCTTTGACTTGGATTGTGTAAGTGTAGTTTTTTCCAGGAGGAATGGGACAGGTGGTTCCATACACACCATCTTGGTAACAATTCTTCCTCTGTTGGATACCGTTCCTGAACGCATATATATATCGTCAGTTTTAATCAACAAAGAAATTAAAGATGAATGGAATTGAATGGAAATTAAACGAACCATGACAGCAGAAAGGGCTCAGCCAAATAGTTGTGGACATTGATGATGAGGTTGTCATTGGTGACACATTGTAGAACAGGGCCTGGAAATTTCCCATTTACAAGTATTCCCTGCCAGCCATATGCATTAATGAATTATATAACTGTGTAATAGTTGTATTGCAGAGAGTAGAGAGTACCTGTTGGGGTAATCCGAGAGGAGAAATGAGGCCATGGGTGATGTTCCAGTTCAAAAACCTGTAGGGACTTTCAGCTGCTGCTCTACTACTACTACTTAACAATACTAATATCATCAATATTATTGTACCCATCTTCAGAACTCAGAAGCAGTCAGATGACCGACCAAAAACCGAAAGCCCGAATACGTACGTATAAAGAAGTATTGAGTATGGATCATCAACCATGCATTGCAGCAGCTACAGCCTACAGAACATCCAAAAGGGTACGTTTAGTTACCCGTTTTTATAATAGGAGTATGTTGTCATTAACGGACAAAACACGGAATTTCAAACATGACACTTTACGTGGACTCCACTCGAAATAATAGCATTAATAATAACTAGGGGCTAATCAGCAAGTTGAGAGAGAATTAAGTTTGGGAGTGGCCAGTTGTAGCTAGCTAATTAAGCGACGACGTACCGTGTTGAATAAGCAAGGGAAATGTGGAAACGAAGCAGCTAGCGATGAAGAACACAAATGGGAGGACTTTTTTAAGAGCTTTTAGGCTGGAAATTGTGTTTTCAGACCCGTGATTATTGACGTGACCCACGGAATGTTCATGTTCGTGTTCAACTTCAACAAACTCTTTTCTTTCTGTGGAAATTGGAAACTGGAATTAATATATGAACACGATACAGCTACACTTTCCCCTTTTTCCACCTTCGAGCTTCCGTCCAATTTCCTGTTTTCGAGCTCATCTATAAGCCCAATGTATAATTCTGTTATTGGGGGCCCAATGAAACGACGAGGCATGTGTTAGTGTGAGCCGATAGATGGTCCGACGGCCCAGTTCATATAAAATGAAGGCGGTCCAACCCAATTAAACAAACATGATGGCATTTCCTGGCGGCCCATTATGACACTAAAATAATACAAAGCATTATTTTTTGGTGTGACAATACAGTATCAAAATAGTGGGAACCGGAAAAACCAAAGAAGAAATGAATGTGGGTCTGTCTGGTTAAATAAATAGCAAATCAGGTCTATCACTATCACCCACCGACCTGATTTCCTTCACGGACACCATCCTTTTCCCATTTACATTTGTAGTCAATTTCAATTTTATAATTTTGGTAAATTCATTAAATGAAAATGACTATCCCAAATTGAAATTACAATGTAATAAATATTACGTATAATTAATTAATTTATTTCTGTTCAAATAAGGATCAAAGGAAGCTAAAGTCCATTAAAAATTAACACCAAATATTTTTAAGATTTTATCAAATATTTTAAATTCAATGTTTGTAGATTTTTATTCGAAATGGATCGATCAAAGCGATATTGGGGAAAGAATCCAAGATTATCCACTGCAAAAAAGAAGCGTAAGTCCTACGCCCCCGGCGCACCTTAGCCACTGTAAAACCTCGAAATCCACGAACTCTAATTACCGTAATCTCAAAAAAGACTTCTCTTTCCGCGTCTTCCGTTGAACTCTCAAAAGTAAAAACTATTACCACTCCCCAGAGTAGCAGAGCATGTTCCTCAAAACATTCCCTTTCCGGCCAATCGTCCACCCCCATTCGTAAACTCCGATCAGGTTCCCGCCGCTAAAAGGGGGGGTGCAGCCAATGCATGTCAAGTCGGACTCCGAGGTGACGGCCACCACAGAAGCATCTAGTCCGCCGCGGTCACCCCGGAGGCCATTGTACTACGTCCAGAGCCCATCTCATTCCCAACCGTTGTCCTACGGCTCCAGCCCATTTGCCTCCCCTCCGACCCACCACCATTATCAATACCATTGCTCCCCCATTCATCATTCCAGGGAGTCCTCCACTTCCAGATTCTCCGCTTCTCTCAAGAACCCCAAAAATGCTGCATTGGCCTGGAAAAGAATTGAGAAGGACCCCAACGACTGCCGCCTTGTAAATGGCCTGATGAGGGATGATGAGGAGGACGACGACGACAACGAAGAGGAGGGAGTTTATGGGAGGGGTAAAAAAGCGGGCCAGCCGCTCAAGTTCTACTTGCTCTGCTTTTTGCTCTGCTTTGTTGTCGTCTTCACTGTTTTCTCCTTGATTCTCTGGGCTGCTAGCCTTGCTTACCAGCCCAAAATCTTCGTCAAGGTCAACACATTCTTCAATATTCTGCGTTTTCGTTCAATTTTGTGTGTTCTATTACAAAGTCTGACTTTAAAGATGCAATTTTTTTCCCCCTAAAACTTAAAGACGAGGGATTAATGTTCCATTAATTTCTCAGATTATTTGACTTTGCTATAATAAGTAGTCAAAATATCCAATTGATGATGAAAGGAAGGATGGGCCAGGTGGTTCTATCTTTTACTAATTTAGTAGTATAGTACAATAATAAATGTGTGTTGGTGTGGTGCAGAACATTGTGTTTGAGAGCTTCAACGTGCAAGCAGGGATGGATGGGAGTGGTGTGCCAACGGATATGTTAACTTTGAATTCAACTGTGAAGATATTTTTCAGAAATCCAGCAACTTTCTTCGGTGTACACGTCATTGCTACCCCTCTCCAGTTTCACTACTTAGACCTTATGCTTGCCTCTGGTCTCGTAAGTATAAAAGCCACTTAATGCCTTCTTCCTTGCGTCCCTTCCATTTTACTTACTGTCAACTTACTTAAAAATTGTTCTTTTATAATTCCTCTGTTAAAGAAAAAATAAACTGAGCATGCAAAGAGTCATAGGAATAGTAGCGGATTTCGCGAGTTGGTTTGGTTCTGAATGATGAGATCCGGTTCTAAAGTTGTTGATCTCAACTTTTGAAGTACAGTAATCAATTGTTGTCGATGCCCATCATCTTGGTTACTGTGAGTTACTATAAAGAAAGGGAAAAGGCTGCATACGTTTTTAGACTTTGGGGTATTCAATTGAACTTTTGGTTCAATTACCCGGGTCCTGGTGGGGTCTCTGTTGTATGTTAGAAGTTGGCACTCTCGCTTTAGACTCTATTGGCTAATGTGACTCAACTTGCAATTTTAAATTTAACCTTTGTCAGATGTGGATAGAAAATTTGTTGTTCTGTAGGCGTAGTTTGACACATTCAGTGACTAGTATGAATCGTTTTACATGCATCATCAGAACATCGAGCAAGAGAATAATGAAGATCGTCTTGTGAGTCCTTTGGTGGTATTCTTTGCTAAAAATCCTATCTTTTTACGTAAAACAAAACCTACAATTAGTCATCTTGAGTGAATTGGACCTTAGTCATCTGGAATATACTTCTTTAATCCACATTTTAGAGAAATAAATTCCAGGTCTCCTTTTTACATTCCTTGAAATAATGTTCTGATATCGCCATAACGATTCGGGGGCACCGATTGTGCTCATTGGAGATCCTTGTCATTTCCTTAAGCGAGAATCTTTGTGCTTGACATTTCAGTGAAACTAGAAAGAAGACACAAATTGAAGATTGCTTATATATGGAGATTACTTTCTACGGTTTATTTTTTTTCTCCTATGGCCGTTGCTGATTGAATTATGTATCATGTTGTTTCTCCCATTATGTATTGTCAATCAATCAAATCCTACGGCAAGCTTTGATACTTTAACTTCTCGCTCTGTTATTGTCTCTCAATGAATAAGCAGATGGAGAAGTTTTATCAGTCAAGAAAGAGTCAACACATAGCAGTGGTTGTGGTTCAAGGTTATCAAGTTCCGCTTCATGGTGGTGTGCCGCCTCTGAGTGGAAGCAAGATTCACCTTGAGAAGACTGCATTGGTGCCCCTTAACCTGACTTTCCAAATGAGATCAAGGGCTTACATTTTGGGAAGGCTGGTGAAGTCCGATTTCTACAGGAGTATCTCATGTAAAGTGGCTCTTAGAGGAAGTCATTTGGGAAAGGCAATTAACTTGACAAACTCTGACCACTGTGTATACCGGTAGTTGTATGACTCGGTTACAGAAAGTGCCGTTGTTACTTCGTATGGATGCATGAACATGTCCTCTGATGCTTCTTGACTTGATTGTCGCAGAATGTATATGCCTGATTCTTACTGACAATTTTGATACTTTTAAGGACAGGAATGAAGAAAATTTCTTACTTGCATTGCTTGGTTGTGATTTTTACATTAGTTAGTTATGAAACATTATTGATACCTTTAATTGCTTCATTAAAGTGAGTAACAAATTTGAATGCTCTGAAATGTTAAGATCTTGCAATAGAGTTTATTCATCCACAGAAATAGGCAATTATAATCTTTTCAAAATTCATGGAAATAGTGATGGAAGCTTCCATCTGTTATTCTGTTGCTGTACTGGTTTTCTATTCTGTTGGGTATGGGTACTAGATTGCATTGCATTATGCATTTCCATCATGTCTTATAGTTGTATCAGATTGAAAGGAAGAACATGTTTGCTTATCTTTATGGCCACTTTAAAGTGAAACAATGATGGACTTAGCTAGAATGGCTGAAGAATCATGGTTATCCTACAGAAAAGCACAATGGCATCTTATATTGAAGATAAATAGTAAAAGTCACAGAGAAAACACAATGAAAGGAAAAAGAAGATATGAGCTCTTCTCTTCTACAGTTGTACCAATCTGATAAACCATCCAATTAGTTCTCCTTCAATTTTGGTTCATCTTCATTCTTATGGTGTCCGGGCAGCTTTTCCTTAATTTTGTCGAAAATTCCTTTCTTTTCTTTGGTCTCACCTCCTGAAGAATCCTCTTGATTAGCAGGAATGGTTGTTGGGGTTCCTTCTTCAGTCTTGTTGTGGTGGCCATGGCCTGGAAGTTTGTCGATAATTTTCTCCAGAAACCCTTTCTTCTCCTCAGTGCTTGTTGCTTCTTGGTTTTCCAGTTTGCCATTGCCATTATCCAACTCTCCCAGTTGCTCTTCGCGTGATATTTTCTCCTTCACAATCATGTCTTTCATGAGGCCTTTCTTCTTCCTCTTTCTTCCTTCCCTCCCATCTTCAACTTCCTCATCAGAAGACTGAAAAATAAATAATAAACAGATTGTTAATTTGCAAAAATGGTAATGTACATTGAGTATATATTTGATTTGAGTAGGTGCATATATACTAGTATTACCGAGCTGGAGTTGGTGTGAGTGCGCTGCAGCTCTTCCAAGAGTGTGTGCGTGCGCTTCTCGTTGAGCTCCGTATCTTGGCCTTCAAGATCTATCATGGCGACATCTTGCTGGGATGATTTGTTGTCTTTCTTTCCCAGGAAATCAGTGAGACCGCGATCATTTGTTTCTGAAGGTGTTGTGCTGTGTTCACCTTGCCCTGGCAGTTGTTCCTCCATGATTAAACTGGAGAAGTTAGTTTATGTAGTAGAATGAATTAGAATAGAGGTGTGCCTGTGGAAAGTTGGTTAGTGAAGTAGCAATATGCAGTGACATTCTTATGAGACGAGCTCCCATTAAATAGAAATACTGGAAAATGTGGTGTGATAACTGATAGTAACCAAGTAAACAAATAACCTGGGAGGTTGGAAAAGATTCTGCAAGAAGAGATGAGAGGGGTCAAGTTTGAGGAAAACCAAGAAATGTCGGTGGTGGACGGCAACTTGTGCTTTGTGTTAAGAGCCGTTTGCCGGAGTTTTGGGAGATCGAGACGGCAAGTTATGAAAATACAAACAAGCTCTTGTTTACTCCATTTTGAAATCACGACTTATTTTTAAAAAACTCACAAACCGTGCAAGTCGATGTAGTTATAGTTGTTGGGTTTATTTGGGCCCAAAATGAAACTAGTGACATCTCACTGATGTTGGACTTTTGCAGATAGCCCAATGATTTCCTACATTGTCGGCCCATTTTCTAGAAGATACTACTGTCTGTGCATGATGAGTCCAGTCCAAGTTTCCAATTAATCTTAAAAGGTCGCTAAATAACATTATTAGACTAATAATCACTGATCATGCAAATATCTTCCATTACAAGATCCATGCCATGATGATTTCAGTGGGGTTTAAAGAAATTGGCATCCAATCCAAAGTCCAGCAAATGCCACGACGCAGCCGCAAACAGCAAAAAACTGAGCACAATGCCTAAACAGCCAAGTCCCAGATTCAAAAACCAAGCATTGCTCCATCTTTTGGGTTTCTTAATAGACAGCCACATGAAACAAGGATATGCAAGCGTGAGGGGAAGTGTGATTGCACCAATGAAGGCTCCTAAACTGGGAAGAAAGGGGAACGCCACAGCTATCAAGTACGTCAACCCACCAAAAAAGAGTCTTATCCCCAGACGAACACTTGTTGGACATGCCCGGTTCTTCTTGGTCACGTATATCCTCTCGAAGTTGTCAAAGGTTGGCATACCGTAGATCTGAAATGCGCAGAGCAGGTGCAGCAACATCGTCAGGTAAATGGTGGCCAGAGTCCATTTGGAGTCGACGGAGGAAGCCTTGTGGAACTCAGCAAATGCATCCAGGATCCCATGATCTTTGCCAATCATCGAATCTCCGTAAGCCCAGTATCCCCCGATTGCTAGGGGAAAAAAACAGGAAGCAATTGCTGCATATGATGCCGCCACTCCTTTCCTCATGAGATTACGAGCTGGACGGTGTGGATTTGAAGGCATCGTTCCCTGAATTTCCAGGACAAGATTGTGGCCTCTGAAAGTGAGAGCAATGATCCCAATGGCGTCAAGGATTCCACGTAAATTAACATTATTATTTGTGGCCATGAATTCTGATGAGTTGGGGCTTGGTGTTACTTTATTACATTTGGTGAATGCGATTGAAAGAGTCCATAACAATGAGAGATAGAGGGCCGCGCAGAGTGAACCCAGCAGTGAGACTGGAGCTAAAGAGCCTAACGTGGGGAAGAATAGGGAGATGAAGATGGCCGTGCAAACGAAAACCAAGAACCATTCAGCGCCTGTGAGGGATGATTTGTGTGGGCAAAGCAGTTTGGAGAGAAGCTCCAGGACGGATCCACCTGTGATTATGAACAATACGCAAGTTCCTCCAGATAGGTACATGGTCGGAAATATGGCTAGCAGCTTCCCAATTCTTGGCCCTGCGTGCATATATTATATTCATTCATGCATGCATGATTTTGATTTTGATTTTGATTTTGAATTTGAAGAAGAGAGCAAGCAGTGATGAGTTACCGAAAGCTATAATGGAGAGGACGACAAATCTACTGTATCGAGGTCCATCGGTAGTAATGGGAATCTGGTGAGATGAGGAAGGAAATGATGGTTGATGAAGATGAACAAGTAATCGTGTGGTGTACAGCTGCCATCCAAACACCACCGATAAACACACTATTCCCCAAACCCTGCCATTCATTTCCAACAACCAAAGTCAAAGTCATGAATTAACTAACGTTCACATTTATTTAACTACCAAACAATTCAAAACCAGACACGTATCACATGAGAATACTGTACAACACTAGTATTGCCCTTATTCGAAATTTTACGTCCAATCAATTTGAATGTAAGAATATTGAAATTGAATGGATCGTAAAATTTTCTATATAAGATGGGCATCTATAATATCTACTCATGATATATGAGCTATTCTATTTAAACTGTTTTTAAGAATTCTTAAATAAAATCAAAAGTTAGAATCGATTTAATATTTTTTTCTTTTATCATAAAGCTCAGATCCACTAGAAGTCCACTTTCATCTTTGTCTCGGTCAAACTCGAACGGAATATCAAACATAGCCTAGGTACGTACGGTGCGGTGCGGTGTGTTTCACGATCTAAAAGAAGACGGGGAACATTTTACTAATTCATTTCCACGAATAGTCATTAATTACTTTTAAACATTTCCCCCAAGTTTTCAAACTTCACTAATTAATTACAATATTAACAACTTCTGTTTAATTAATTATAAACCTCGAGTTTTCACATGCCATTAATAAATTGTACGTGAATAATATATACTCTCTCCGTCTCATTCAAAGAGTCTTGTTTGTATTAATAAATTGTATGTGAATAATATATACTTTCTCCGTTCCATTCAAAGAGTCCAAACAGGACTCTTTGAATGAGACGGAGGAGAATATATATATATATATATATATATATGTACTCCGTATAAATAATAGATTAGAAACAATAACAAAAATAAATTGTTGTTTCAATGTAAATAAATATGTGTAATTTCTGTAAATGATAAATGAAAATATATAAAATGTCAAAATAAGCGGACTTACCATCCAAGGGAAATGAAAGCGAGGGGAAGTAGAAGGGATTGAATACCCAACCCTGAACAAAGCAACAGATATGTGGCAGTGAATGAGTTTCCTTTCCTGGACTGCGTTATGGGAAGCCAATCGTCCGGCTTCCCAATACCGGTGCCGGAAACGCCGTCGTCTGGCAGACCGAGACTGAGACGGCGATGATTCTTTTGTTGGTCGTCAGCGTCTTTATTGTCGTGGTCGTGAAGTTGGAAGAGGATGCCAAGAGATATGGGATTATTATTATTATTATTATTATTATTATTATTTTTGAATGATTCATCATCTTCATCATGAATTCGAAATGGCACAACTCTTGAACAAGAATTAGATACAGATACAGATACAGATGTTACCCTCTCCATTTCCAGTTCCAAACGCACAGCTTCCTCTTCCTCTCCCTCTCCCTTTCCCTCATGATGATGGTGATGATCCCCCATGGAATATGGAATATTAATTAATGAAAAATCGAGGGATCGATGGGAGTTTCCTTTTAGTTCCTAATGGTGGACGCTAGCTACAATACAAAGGGACCAGCCAGGTTCAATACATATCCATACTATATATAGTTATTATTCAACGTCCATCCTGCACAACCCCAATAATTTATTATAGTCTTATTTAGAACGGTGATATACTCAGTGAAAATTCAAAATGAAACATTAGAGTGACTGAAGCAACGACATTTACATGCCAACAAGTTAGTTATTTGACATTTAAAATTAAAATTATCATGTGATGTCACGTTAATTCATTCACTTTATATTTATTACTCTGACAATTATTTCCCTATTAATTATATGTATGCCTTCCTTCCTTTTTCTTTTTTTTTTTTTTTCTGTGATGTTATCAATTAAAGTTAACTACTTATTAATGACTTTAATTAGTCATCTCATGATCATCAATCAGTATTTGTTTTATATTTCTTTTCTGTAACTACTACTGTATATGGGTTCATCATGGTATGACGCGTCAGAGTAGCATCTACACCTTATTCACCCATTGTGACGTAAGATTGCTGACGTACTTGTACGTACATCAGCATCTAGTTTAGTCCATAATCAGAGGTCTGGAAGATTGCGGGTCAAATTCAACTATCGGGAGCCAGCCAACCACCAGACCAGAGAAAAGGAAATACTTTGCATAATTTAGTTTTTTTTTAAAAAAAAAAAACAAACAGAGATGGTGATGGGTTGCAACTTGGAAAGTGTGTTAAATATATATGTACACACAGCCACACACATATTTGAGAGATTCATCTAGAAAAAGTTAAAATGCAAATTAAATTAATCACTTTTTGTGGAAAGTTTGCAACAACGTTTTATTGGTTGGGCATAATTTGGCTACAATGAGAGTTGTTGTTACAGAAATGTGCAAACAACTTGGAGAAAGTGCATAAACATTAGAACATCTATTTTACTATTGCCGAAAGACTTCAGGGGCATGTTCTTTTTGTTTCGTTTTGAAAATGGTTTTGGTTTTAACAGTAAATTTAATATATTTTAATTATATTTTATCATTTTTAATACAACTTTTTACTATTTAACATCTACTTTTTATATTTTTAATATACTTTTTATATTATAAAACCATTTTTCAAAACTTATTTTCAAAATCGTTTTCAAAACGCCTAAAAAGAACAGGCCCCAGATATATATATAGTTTGGAATATTTCTGCGATCAAATACTAAAACAAATTAAGGTAGAGACGGGTGGATGAACCTTAGCAAAGCAGGAAATTAAGTCCAAAATATATACAAGGCATAATTGAATTTACAACTTTAGAAAGTGAGTGGTTAGAGTATATGGGAGTAAATTTAGCTACGTTGTTTCAACAAAGCAGTATAAAAGCAGATGGTCAAATTTTGATATATATAATTAGTTTGTTTAAACTAATAAATGTAGTGTGTATGAGGTAAATTATGATTTAAGGAAGGCGGCAGCCTCAGTCAGGAGTAGGTATTGTTTGTTGAAAAGGCAGTTTACTATAAGTAGCATTCTCTGATTTCACACCCCCCCCCCCCCCCCCCCTCCAGTTTAAAATTTTTCAACTTTTGTTGCATTTGAATATGTAGCCTAATTGGTTTGGAAAAGGAAAAGAGAAAGAGAATAGATGACGAAATTGTGTGATGATTTTCAAAAGCATTATAGAATATTGCATTATTATAAGGGGAGGAGGATTCCACATCAAAGGTATAATATAGTTGGCTTGGCGATGTGGAATCTTTGATATATTTTATACTCCTTTCTTTTTCTTTTTTTTTCCACTTTTGTATTTTTTAGGCAGAATGGCACAAAAGTATTGTCAACATTATATTAGGAAAATCTCTTCTTCTTTTTTTTTTTATACCTTAGTACAGTGACTAAAAGTGTCAACACATTAAAGAAGATAGACCAAAAGTGTACTAAGACATAGAAGAGTGATAAAAAGTATAACGAGAGTATAGAAAATGGGCTTTTGCACAAAATACCACTTTCCTTTAAAAACTGCAACTACAAGCACTTTACTTTCAAAAGTACCACTCTGTTAGTCAATTCCGTTAAGTGACTAACAGTCAAAAAAAGACAGGCGCAAAATCGTCATTTCACACGTTGCCGCATTGTTCATCGTCTTCCCCAAAAATTTTCTGGCACTGTTCATCGCCAATTTTTTTGACTATTTTCGCAACTTCTTCTTCTTCATTAAATCGGTTCAACTAATTTCTACTCCCCTTCCTTTTTCTCAAGTTCACTTCTTGATTTTTTTTTTCTTTTCTTTTGATATTTGATGGGTCTCAGTTTGAAAATAAGGGAGTATAAATGGGGTGTTGATTTCGGCTGATTCAAATGGAGGATTGAAGGATGAAACCCAGTATCCTTAGCTTCTGATTATAATTATAATCGGAAGAAGAAGAAAAAAAAAATATATATATTTGCCGATGAACAGTGCCGGAAATTTTTTGGAGAAGACGATGAACAGTGCTGCAACATATGAAATGACGATTTTGCCTCTGTCTTTTTTTGACTGTTAGTCACTTAATAGAATTGACTAATAGAGTGATACTGGACGCACGTTTTGAAAGTAAAGTACTTGTATTTGCCGTTTTTAAAGAAAAATTGTATTTTTTACAAAAGGCGATAGTTAAGTGTTATTTAGTGCATTTCACCGTTATTATTAACAAAACGAATTTCTAAAAAAAGTTACGAGAGAGAGAGAAGATGTGTATGTGCGCATCATCAAATTAAGAGACATAACACCAACTAATTAGCACATACTTTTGGATTGAAGCAATGGCAAAGACATCTCAACAAACAATGGGTATGCCCTAATGCTAATATATAGTCTATACTATAGAGGTTTGAGCGTGACATACAAAATATTAAAATGAATGGTCGACATTATTAATGCACCACCACTCCACTATGTTAGGTTACCCACTATGTTACGTTACGTTATGATTGCCACAGGAAAAGACACACAAAATCGTCCAAATATCCCATTCGAATCCTTTTGATTTTTGAGTACTAAAGGACAAGTGGAGGAGAAACAGAAATGTACGACCCAATTATCAAGTGGTCATTTTTGTGGAGAAGAGAAGCCCACTTCCATCTTTATTTCATTACCATCAATGGGTCTATGCCCGAATCTACTCAAGCCCATTTTGCTTTTCTGTCACCCTTTGCACTCCACACAACTGTACCAACTTTTTTCTTTTTCTTTCAAACTCTCGATTCCATCTTTTTTTTTTTTCCCTTCTGATTATGCTATCTTAATTCTACTAACATTTCCTTTCTTTATAATATAGCATGTTTCATTTTGAAAAATGAATTTCATGTATCCCATACTTCTTTTTGAGTCTCTATTCATCTTAGGAACGAAACTATAATGTTAGGAGAAAAGAGGATATAATTTTATATGTGAACTTTACACGGAAATGATTCATAAAAACAGACTTCAAATTGCATGCTTAACTGGCTAATTAAGAGATGTTTAATTTGGATCATTCTCAAAATAATAATCCTAAGTACAATGTGAATTTATTTTCTTCAACATTTTTTACTTGTAAGTTCTAAGAAAGAAAAAACAACGAAAGACATACATATATCCTACCAAGACATAAAAATCTAAGAATATATAGTAATAAAATAAACAAAATTTAAGCAATACATATGGAGAAATGTATCCAATTATTGGGGCTTGAAGAAGTTAATTTTAATGCCAGTATCAATGATGACGTATATCCCAGCAGCAGTGAGAAGCCCACTAAGCACCATACCCAAAACACATAGAAACCAGTTGACGCACCAAGACACCCCATACTTGTTGGGCTTCCTGAACTTGATCCACATGTAACAAGGATGAGCAAACGTCACCGGCACGGCTATGCCGCCGACCAGTCCGGCCACGCTACTGAGGAAGGGAATGGCCACCGCCACGAAGTAGCAACCGAAGCCGAACATGGCCCTGATTATGGACCTGAGCCACCAGGGGCAAGGTTTCTTGAAGCGCTTGGTGTACTCTGATTCCATGTCGTCGAACATGGGCATGCCGTAGATTTGGAAGGAGCTGACGGCGTTCACGATGACGAAGAAGCTCATGAGACCCAGTATGGAGCGAGCCACGTCTCGGCTGTGGAATGCGTACAGCGCCGCTAGCATTCCTCCGTTTGCCGGAATCTGTCGTCATTCAATTTCAAAGTTAACTTTTCATTTCATTCATCAATTAATTAATGAAATGAAATGGTACGTACCATTCGGCCGTAAGCCCAATAACCAGCGATGGCGAGAGGGAATAAGCAGATTGCCACGATGAGGTATGCCACTTTGACGCCTCTCCACATTGGGACTCTCGACGGATGTTTCTCGTCGGAAGGCATGGTCCCCTGCATGGATCATGCAATATTATTCGCACGAAATGGAATATATATATATAGAGATATATATATATATATATATATAGCATTTACCACTACGTACAGTAGAAGTAAAGAAGAAGAAGATTTTACTAATTAACGTTTGATTTTCTATTTTTGGGAGCTAAACAAATTCGTCAAATGTCCCAACTAACCATGTGAAGTCAAAGTGGCTTTGTTGTTGAAACTTGAAAACAAAGAACTAACCCCTATCCTGCCCATACACTATGACTTTACCGATTACAAATTTCAATTTTGACGGCTTGTTTTTCTTCACTCATTTCACATGCAACTTTTCTTTGTAACGAAAAATGATTGGATGTATTCACTATATTTTTTAAAATAGTGCAGCAAATCTATCATAAATTAATTATTTGAATGTATTTAATTGCACAATATTACTTGGTTTTGGTGCAACAATTACACGAATAATCTCTCAGCTTTCATAACTCTCTTTAATTTCAGTTTTTGATTTTTCTCCGTGAAAAGTCACCTCTTCTTGACAAACTAGCTATTTTTTTTTTTGTGGTCAAAATAGTCACCAACTACTTTCTAATTGGCAGAATAGTCAAAATAATTAATTACATATATAGCAACAGTCAAATATTAAAATCTATTCATTTTCCGTACTTATACTCTTTTGTTAATTTAAATTAACAAAATTTCCAGATACATCAAATCAACTTGTTAATTATAAACAAAATAGTATAGGTTCACGTGGAAAATCCATATATTATAACCTTCCTATGTGTAGATGGCGGTATATATATATATATACTTATTTTCTTTTTTTCGTTAAATTCTTTATTAACATAAAAAATAAAATTGTAATTTTCTAATAAATAAATAATTACCTGAATCTCAAGGATGAGATTATGTCCTCTGAAAGCAAAAGCAATAATTCCAAGTGCGTTGAGAACATCAAACATCCGGGTAACTTCGTTGTTGGCCTTCACGGTGTTGTAGGACACGTGAGGAAGACGGCCCCTGGTGACGGAGACGACCCATATGAGGGTGCAGTACCCGACCGCGGTGATGGCGCCGACCAGGGACACTCCGGCGATGGAGTTCAAGTTGGGAAGCTGAGAGAGAATCACGGCGGCGCAGGTAAACACCAAGTACCATTCGGCGCTGGTGAGTGGCTTGTCCATGCATCCGCACAGCGTCTGGTAGAACATCTTCGACGTCGAACCTCCGATCACGATCAGCGCCACGCAGGTCCCGCCTGATAAGTACATGATGGGAAACGATGCTAGCAGTTTTGACATTTTGTCCCCTGTTGAATATATACATATACACATTAATTAATTAGTTCCCGATGATATTTTCTTAAAAAAGAAACACAACATTCTGTTACGTATTCGCACGCACCAAAAGTAGCGGTAGCGAGCTGCATGTATCTGCTGTATCGAATTCCAGTTTCAGTATTTTCATGGAGCTGAACCAGTAAATACAAGGTGTAGAGCTGCCATATAAATGCTAAGGTCAAGCAAATCACACCCCACGCCCTGCAGTCAAAACCAAATTGCCAATATATATATATGTAAGTCCGCCATGATTGAAAGAAACTAACAATCGTCAATGATCGATCATGAATAAATACAATATTTGAATTAATTACCATCCGAGAATAGTGAAGGCAACAGGGAGAACGAGGGCTTGAATTCCAATCCCAGAACACAAAGTGTGGAAGGCTGCATAGTAGGCGTTACCATTTCTTGATTCGGTGATGGGAAGCCATGCATCGTGTGGGTCAAGCCTTGTGAGTTTCAAAGCCTTTCGAATTGGGCTTCCCAAAGGAGTAATGAACCGAGGAGTAAAAGACTTGTTGGGGGTTTTGGAGGTCTTTGCTCCTCCACCTTCACCTGCAGCCGCGCCGGGGTGGTCGATTGAAGTGAGGAGAGGCGATCGAGATAGAGACGGGGAGTGGTATTGGGAGGGAGGAGCTGATACTATGAGGGGAGACGGTGCTATGGATTTGGGTAGTCGTGGGGTTATGGGAGCGGATATCACTCGGTCGCCTTGGACGTCCATGGGTGCCGTCCCCGGCGACGCCACCGCTCCTTCGAGGTTTTCTCGGCTCATATTTGAATCTAGCTAGCTAGTAATTCGAGATAGATCAATTAATGGGAGCAAATGAGGTGTATGATTAAGAAGTTGTGAAGGCAGCGTACGCACTCTAATAAACTCAATCGTAAATGAGAAGGCCTTAATATATTATTGTAGGAGTAGGACGTATAGCTACTGTGGAAAGTAGGTGAGAGATCATTTATGGGGTTTAGTGTGTTCTGTTCTTCTGACCATAAAAAATAAATAAAAATAGGTTGCTAAGATGAGATGAGAGACCACACATGTTGACTGAAGCTGCAGCCATGCAGTGTGTGAATTCTTAATTTGTGAGTGTTTGACCAATTTGGCAGCTAGCTAGTGTGGAATTGCACTTTGCCTGTTTTTGAAACACTGTGTGGGAACGGGAACAACACAAGGGCGAGTGATCGATCGGCCAAATGAAATTAGAATTTCTTAATATAATTATTTTACATTTAAATTTAAACAGAGTGATTGATTTTGTTAAAACTATATCCAACTTTTTATTAAAAAAAGGCAGATGAGTGGAAATTACTGGTTAAAGGAAAAGCCCACTCATTTTGCGTGGAATAAAAAGAAAGACCGGAAGAAGAAAGATGATGATGATGATGTGGTCAACTTGTGGCATCTGGGTGGCTAAGGGTAGTTAGTTGATGCTTTCAGTTAATTAATAATAATAATAGTATTTGTTAGGGTTTTGACTTGTTCTCAAAAGTCAAATCAGCTTAGACAATCGAGGAAGACCGGAATCGGCCAGGGGTGGAATTTTTCAGTGCTTTCACTTTAGTTTTTTTTTTTTCCTGTGTTTTCACCCACCGCTAAAAATGATTGGTTGGGATATATATATATATATATATATAATTTCTTTCAACAAATTTTAGATGATGTCAACACCTTGAATTTTTCCTTTGGGAATAAATATCAAAAGATGGCATGCAAAAGAAGTTGAAACAAATAAAGAAATCATTATCTAAAGGTATATATATATATATATATATATTATTCGATTGAAAATTTAATGTATGTTATCCCCATTTAGTTTAGGATTGTGTGGTTGGTACGTGAGTTTAGAAAAGGAAAGTAAAATAATAATAATAATAATAATGAATGTATGATTAAAATAGAATAAAGTTATTTAAAATTAATCACTATCTGAATTTTGAGACATCACCCAAGTTGATCGATCAGCGTCGCAATTCAATTCAATTCAATTCAATTGATTTGATTTCATTCTAATCTTATATATATTATAGGAGGAGTAGTATTATTATGAAAATGTACTAATTATACATGGAAAGTCAATATTATATTAATTAAAGCTGGCTAGTTGAGAAAGAAATTTATTTTGATTTGAATTCTGTAAGAGCGACATTGATTTATTTAATTACAATTAGTACAACTGATTAAATATATATGCCTTTTTTCTGTGTTTGATTTGGATGTATGCGTCTTCATCTTTCTTGGAAAATTCTTAACGCCAGCCCTCAATTTTTTCCAAGTAATTAATTAGTGATTAGGATCACGTGACGGAACCCTTCTTTCTTTCTTTAATCAATCTTGGTAGGTACTAATCATGAAGGCTAGTAATTTATGACACAACACGACACGATATAAGCTGTTAAGGTTGATGTTACAACTCTGGATCACCAGGGGACAGCTCTGTACATGTCGTGTTACCTTCTTCGATGTACCTGCGTTTGGGAATTAACTCCCCGGAGCAACTCTGATGATTAAGTCAGTTCAAGTCTCAACACAAGTACAAAAGCCAAATTGCTTAACAGTCAATCACTTACCTTGCACGTATAGGTCTGTGAAGTATTTATAGGTACTCCCAGTGGCCTTGGCTGGGTTGTTGTGGCTGTTGCCGGGTAGTTATGGTGACATCCAGGTTCTTCTTTACATGAAATTTGTCCCCTGCATATGGTCCTAACCCGACTCGGTTTGTGGTCCAAGTACTTCCGGCTTCTGGTCCAAGTACTTCATTGAACGCCACTTGTCAATATCTTTATCTACAATGACTTAGCATAATCTAAACCAAAGTTGAGATCCAACTCAACTCTACACCGACTTGATCCCTAAAGATCAACCCGGCTAACTAATTATGGATTCGGGTTGGGATAAATCTCAACTCCATGCCGGGTTGGTCCCTAGGCCAAGTCGGCTCAGGTAACCTACCCAACAGTTGAGCTTTAGTAGATTCGGGAGTTATATGGGTCGACTTGAATAAAACAGGTAAAGTTAAGGTTGAGAATAGCTACATGAAATTAAAACCTCGTCAACCTGAATACGACACGAGTAATTTGTATTACAATATGAAAATACAGCACAACTCAAAATACTCGCAAGTTAAATGGGCTAATCATAAATACTCGCCAAACCCGAAGCCGATAATCTAGATACGGCACGAGTTGATAGCTAGTCATAGGACACCGATGGACTTGATTAATTGAAGGAGTTTACTTTTTCTTTTGCCTGTAGTTTATTCAAATTTTAGCTTCTGTTACTAAATGGATCCGTTGAAATGGGACGCCAAGCCCAACCCAATAACTTACATATGATGTCATCTCCTGTATCCATTTGTGCAGCCCATATGAATTCGGAAGCCGCCCATGTTCTTCAACCGTGACTCCGTAATAGAGCTTGGGCCCATATCCTTTAAACAGAATAATGTCCAGCAGCCCAAATCCAAAATAGGCACCTAAATAAGAATACGTGGATAATTAAATAACCAAGAAAAAAAAAAAAAAAAAAGATTATCTTTTACTTAAAGGCTTTTAAACATTCTTTCCCCGGACTCTACTTACCTCAAAAACTGCCAAATTTCCAGCCAACCCAGCCAAGGATGACGATTTGAGGAGTTGGAGAGTGCCATTTTAAGAAAGAGCCTCTTCCAAAAGACATAAATTTTGAAGCCTTGAGAGGAAAATTAAGATGGGAAGCTTGAAGCCAGGGTACAGTTCTACTACTACTCTACAGAGCTGCTTTGGCGGGAAACATGTTATTCCCACTTCTTCTTCTTCAAGAAGGTTCATCATTCTGCCGCCCCGATGCAGTCTTCTTTCCACTGGTGTGTTCTGCTCCTATTCGTTACTTTCATTTCCAACTTTATGTAATTATGTGTCTCAATCCCTGGAATTCATTTTTAATGCGTACCATTTCCTCTTATATCTTCACCGTACAAGGGCAAGATTGAAGCTTTATTATCAAGTTCTTATTCTTCTTCGAACCCAAATGGAGAATTTATCTGAGTTTCGTCATTGGGACAGGGAACCCATTTTGTTTGTATTTATGTCCGTGTGAAACGAATTTTACTCTCTTCTGAATTCAGAATTATTCTTTTTGGTTTGGGAAACTGAGAATTGCAGTAGTGAGGATGACTTTATTATGAAAATTAAGAGACTAAGAAATAAAGAATGGAGTATTTTACAATTTTAAGACAGCAAGATCAATTTTTCGAGTTTTTTTTCTTTGTTGGGGTTGGGAAGACTTTTGTTGCTGACTGTTTTGCTTAATTTCATCAGCTATATCATCAGCTTCAGTATTATTTCGTGGCAATTCTTTCCTTTGCCATTGATTGTTTTTGCTTTGGATGCTGTCAAGTGCCGAATCCTACTAGGATCAGATTTTGTGTAAGTTCCAAATTGACCAGATTATGGAAGCTTATGGTTCCTATCCTTACTGATAGTCCTCCAATGTAGAATAAACCAGGACTATAATGATAACCTACTCTTGTGTTTCTTGAATGTGATTGATTGATCATCCGGTGACGTGCTGTTAAATATTTCAAAGTATATACACTAATTGTGAGAATCAAAAACAGGTTGGAGAATTTGCCCAGGCTTTGTTTTGAAAAAATTAGAGATTTCTTATCTTAATAGTGGAAATGATGCACATTCCATGACAGGAACATCCTTAACAGCTAGAGGTACATATTCTTGGATCCTTGTAGTACAATTGAAATGTGCATTGTCTCTACAAGTTTTAAGAACAACTTCATTTCAGCTTCAGTGCAACCCATGTCTGAGGAACTTGTGGACAGTAAAATTAAGGACCTTCCGACTAGTGGTGACTCCATTCGCCGTCGATTTCTTGAATTTTATGCTGCTAGAGGTCACAAGGTTCTTCCAAGTGCTTCTCTTGTGCCAGATGATCCCACAGTGCTACTAACAATAGCTGGGATGCTTCAGTTCAAGCCCATATTCCTCGGGAAGGTGTTCCTGAGTTTTTTATGTTGAAATTAGTATATTTCTTGTTACATTAAACCTGCCCCTTAACTTCTTCTTTTTTTTTCTTTTTTCTTTTTTGCTGTCAGTATTTGGGGGCTGAGAAAATGAACATTACCATGTGTTCTATTCCTCATAACTAGTTGAGCTCTCGTACATGCTATTTATTAATATATAGAGACTAGAGTTACCTGTGCTACAGTTTAATAGAATACTCTTTAACATCATTGATGCATCCTGTTCAGGTGCCCAGAGAAGTGCCTCGGGCTGCAACTTCCCAGAGATGCATCCGCACAAATGATGTTGAGAATGTAGGTCAGACATCTCGCCATCATACCTTTTTTGAAATGCTTGGGAACTTCAGTTTTGGAGATTACTTCAAGAAGGAAGCTATTACATGGGCATGGGAGCTTACAACTGTGGAGTAAGTTTAGAGGTGTTTGAATTTCATCTGTTTGTGTTCTTCATTATGGGAACAGAAAATTAGTATTTCCTTTCCTTTCATACAATCAATCTCATGTTGAGAACAGTGATCCCGACTTTTACTTAGTGTTATTGTCACCACATCAGAGTACTCTATAACAGTACTTTACAACTGCTCTAAAATCTCTCTGGTTGATTCACAGATTTGGATTGCCAATTGATCGGCTATGGGTGAGTGTTTATGAGGATGATGATGAGGCTGTTGGAATATGGCTTGATGAAGTAAGACTGTTTATTTTAACACCCTACTAAATATCTGCATTTCACAGCATGATTTCATGTTACAATTCATGAATTTTTAAGAGTCTGTTCGTTACTGATTGCGGATTAAAAGCAATCTGACTGTGCATGCCTCCGCAAGATATAAAACACATTCGTTACTGGATGGGATAGATTGAAGGCTAAGCCAAACTTTTGCTTATTTTACTTTGTTCTCTTTCTTGCTTCAGATTGGCCTTTCCACAAAACGCATTATAAGGCTTGGGAAAGATGACAACTTTTGGAGCAGTGGAGCAACTGGTCCCTGTGGTCCCTGCTCTGAAATTTATTATGATTTTCATCCCGACAGGGGAGAGTCAAATGTTGTAAGCATCTGTTGAAATTTATTCTTGTTGTGCAAATGAGAATTTTTAAGTAGCTTAATACTTTTCTCTTATTCCCTTTGCTGATTTTTCCTTATTTTTGCTGCAATGATAATAAGGATCTTGGAGATGATACCAGATTCATAGAGTTCTATAATCTTGTTTTCATGGAATACAACAAGAAGGATGATGGTTCACTTGAGCCCTTAAAACAGAAGAACATAGATACTGGGCTAGGCTTAGAGCGCATGGCTCGAATTCTTCAGAAGGTAGACCCTGGAGATCATCAACTTAGACGATGTCAAATAAACAGAGAGTATAGTATCTTCTATACTAACTGTTTCAATGTATCTAACTAGTTGGATCAACTTGGCTTTACTTATTAATTGTGCAATGTATCAACCAATTCACTTTGGAAATTTATTTTCTTTGCAAACTTTCAATTACAGGTTCCAAACAATTATGAAACTGACTTAATGTTCCCAATCATAGAGAAAGCTTCAGAACTGGCTAATGTTTCATATGGCCTTTCCGATGATTGCACGCAAAGATACCTAAAGGTATGTGAAAGAATTTAGCATTATGAACATTTCATTACTGGACAATTTTGAATTTATTTCTATTATAGTATCTGTGGTGTTTAGTCAGTCTATATTTTCAGATTATTGGAGATCATATGCGTGCAATTGTTTATCTTATATCGGATGGAGTCATCCCATCAAACATAGGTAGAGGCTATGTTGTTCGTAGGCTCGTCAGAAGAGCTGTTCGAATGGGTAAGTTACTTGGCATCAAGGGAGATGGTATGGATGACTTAGCGGGAGCATTTTTGCCAATACTCGCTGAAAAAGTGATTGAATTAAGCACATTTATTGATTATGATGTGAAGACTAGGAAATCCCGTATTCTTGAAGAACTGAGGAGGGAAGAATTACGATTCGTGCTGACATTGGAGAGGGGAGAGAAGCTTTTGGAGCAAATGCTGTCAGAAGCCTTGCAAAATGCTCAGAAGAGTGGAACTGCTCCTTGTTTGTCGGGAAAGGATGCATTTCTACTCTATGATACCTATGGCTTTCCTCTTGAAATAACTAAGGAAGTTGCTGATGGGTGTGGTGTTGGTATAGATATGGAAGGTTTTGATGTTGAAATGGAGAACCAAAGACGCCAATCTCAGGCAGCGCACAATGTAGTCAAACTTGATGTTGAAAGTGATGCACTTTTAACAGAAAATGTTCCGGACACTGAATTCGTTGGATACGACACCCTATATTCTGATGCTATGATTGAGGGGCTGATTGTCAATGGAAATCCTGTCATACGAGTTTCTGAAGGAGATGAAGTAGAAGTTTTGCTGGACAGGACCCCATTCTACGCTGAATCAGGAGGTCAAATTGGGGATAATGGTACTTTGCTTGTCTCTGTGGCTGGGAATTCTCAAAAGGCTGCTGTAGAGATAAAAGATGTTCAGAAGTCTCTAGGAAACAAATTTGTTCATAAAGGTACCGTTACACAGGGTGTGATAGAGGTTGGCTCTGAAGTTGAAGCCGTCGTGGATGCAAAGCTAAGGCAAAGGGCTAAGGTATAGTAGTTCAATATCAGCTTTAGATTCTTGTACTTGTACAAATTGATGTGCATTTCATGTTTTTGTGGTTTTTCGCTTAGGTTCATCACACAGCAACTCATTTGCTCCAAGCAGCACTAAAACAAGTAATAGGCAAGGAAACATCACAAGCTGGTTCCTTGGTTGCATTTGATCGCCTTAGATTTGATTTCAACTTCCACCGACCTCTTGTGGATGATGAGCTCATGGAAATCGAACGACTCATAAATGGATGGATTGCAGATGCAACACTTCTAGAAACAAAAGTTATGGCTTTGAATGATGCTAAAAGTGCAGGGGCTATTGCAATGTTTGGAGAAAAATATGGAGACGAGGTTGAGTCTCCTCACATAGCCGTTTCTTTTGCACCTTTAGGGAATCATTATCTGTTTCACATGCTTCAAACTCTTCTGAATGCCACAGTAATAGGATAGAGTTTGCTTATTCCTTATTGCTCATTGCATTATCCATGATGATATGGAAGAATAATTTACTAGTTATGTTGAATGCATGTATTCTGTGTTATATTAATCTGGATTGTATTTTGATAACTACAGGTGCGAGTTGTAGAGGTCCCCGGTGTGTCCCTTGAGCTCTGCGGAGGCACGCATGTCAGTAATACATCTGAAATACGTGGTTTCAAGGTAATCTCAGAACAAGGCATAGCATCTGGAATCAGGCGTATTGAAGCTGTTGCTGGTGATGCTTTCATTGACTATGTCCTTACCAGGGATAACTATATGAAACAGCTCTGCTCAACTCTCAAGGTATGCTTTTGAAAATTCTGCACTCAATGCTTGTGTATTAGGTGGTAATCTATGTTTGATTGAACTGTGGTTCCATCGTAATATTGAAAGGTGAAAGCTGAAGAGGTTACAACAAGAGTGGAGGCTCTTCAGGAAGAACTACGGCTGGCAAGAAACGAAGTCTCTGCTGCGCGTGCAAAAGCAGCAATTTACAGAGCAACAACAATTACTGGGAAAGCATTTTCAGTGGGAGCTTCAAGAAAAATCAAAGTGCTGGTGGAGTACATGGATGATATCGACGCGGATGCACTGAAGAGTGCAGCAGAGTATCTAGTGGATGCATTGGAGGATCCAGCAGCGGTGTTGTTGGGGTCCTGTCCAGGAGAAGGGAAAGTAAGCCTTACTGCTGCTTTCAGTCCGGGAGTGGTTGAACTGGGAGTCCAAGCAGGGAAATTTATAGGGCCTATAGCTAAGATGTGCGGTGGAGGAGGTGGCGGTCGGCCTAATTTTGCCCAGGCCGGTGGAAGGAAGCCGGAGAATATGTTGGGTGCCCTGGAGAAAGCTCGAGAAGATCTCACAGCAATTCTAACTGAAAAGGCAAGCTGAGAGTGCCAAGAAGTCTAAAGGGCTCTTCTTCTTCTTTCTTCTACTTGTGTTTGGTATAGTTTTGTAAAGTTGTATACCTTAAGCTACGCTAAAGTAAAAGGGATCATGGAGTAGGTTGAGAAATGGGCCAATCTCAGGAATCACCATAACCATATCATAGTTGAAGTTGAAGGACACACGCAAGCAAAGGTCACTACTTTGTGCAGTGCAGTCACCAAACTCCTCCAAAGATGAAAGACAAACAAGAAAGAAAATCATAACAGAATCCGCGTCATGTTTGTGTCATTTTCACCTTTTTGAACGCCTCAGGATCAGGATCAGGTTCTCATAATACGCATTATTCTGAGTGGAGAACAGCAAAAGCAACACTGTTAAGTGGGAATTGGGCACTTCCAATGTCGACTCAGACTGTATGAAGGAAGCATGGGGCGGTGAACCATTGGGCGCCCCCCAGCTAAGGCTAACAACTCCTAAGGATAGAGAGTAGAGAAAGTGAAGTCAATTGTTGTTTTACCCATCAACAGCGCAACACAGGCACAGGCACAGGCACAGTAGTGATCTCACCAGCTGTTGCTTAGTCAGACAAGTGTGGACTATTTTAGTACTCCGCTCCGCGTAAAGAAAGAAATCAAGAATGCCAGCCCCATTCTGTCCCTTTCCTCCCTATTTCCATCCTTTTTCCATTACTACTGTCTTTTCTCATCACTATATATAGACCCAAATTAATCAAAAGCTGAAATCCATTCACCATTTTAAGCACTTGTTCATTTGAAACAACTCAATCCAGATTTCTTTCCCAACACAACACTACACACCCCCAAAGTCTCAAGTCCCAACTTCCATCCAAAAGTGATACCAGTAGTATTATTATACTAATCCAAATTCCAACGCATTTGTGACTTGTATTTATCCTTGGCTCAACAAACACTCCCCAGTCCCAACACACTCAATTAGGAGGATGTCTCGTTTATTTTCTTCAATACTGATTCTCTGCTTCTCCATTGTGATATCCTCTGCAACAGCTTGTGATCGGTGCGTGCACCTCTCCAAAGCTGCTTTCTTTAACAAAGCATCTGCACTTCAGTGTAAGCATAATCTCACTTGATTGATCTTCTCTCTCTCTCTCTCTCTCTATATATATATATATACTACGAGTAGTTCTTTTTTATTAATCTTTGTCAGGAATGATTGCAGCTGGTGCCTGTGGGTATGGTTCCTTGGCTACCACTTTCAACGGCGGTCATCTCGTCGCTGCCGTTCCCTCCATTTTCAAGGATGGAGCTGGTTGTGGCGCCTGTTTTCAGGTACCCATTGCGATTCTTTTCCCCTTTTTTTTTTTTTTTTTTTCCTTCATAAAACTGATCACCTGGAACTATATTAATAATAATAATAGTATGATTCAGATTAGGTGCAAGAACAGCAAGCTGTGCAGTGAATTAGGCACCAAAGTGATGGTGACTGATCTGAACACGAACAATCAAACTGATTTCGTATTGAGTGGCAGAGCTTTGAGGGCCATGGGGAAAGAGGGGATGGACGGTGAGCTCTTCAAACTGGGGATCCTAGACGTGGAATACAAGAGGTGACGCATGATTATAATTATCTGGGATTCAATTTTTTGAGTTACTGAATAGTATAGTCTTTAATTAATGATTGGAATAAACTAATGAATGATGAGCAGAGTTCCATGTGAATACAAGAAGAATCTGGGGATTCGGGTGGAAGAATCAAGTCAGAATCCTCAATATCTGGCAATTAAGGTGTTGTACCAAGGTGGTCAGACAGAGATGGTGGCACTTGACGTTGCTCAGGCGGGAACGGGGAATTGGAATTACATGAGCAGAAACCACGGGGTGGTTTGGGATACGAGCAGAGTACCGAGGGGAGCATTGGACGTGAGGATGGTGGTGACGGCAGGGTACGACGGGAAGTATTACTGGGCCAAGAATGTGCTGCCGGCGGACTGGAAGAATGGGGTGATATACGATTCTGGTTTGCAGATCAGTGATATTGCTCAGGAGGGTTGTACTCCCTGCGACTCCGGCTCCGGCTGGTGATGAGTGAGCAATGCAATGATCATCGTTCGTAAATTGGCATCTGCGAAACCCAACATTATTTTGTTGAATAATAATCGGATAATGGATGTTGGTTTAGTCTTTAATTAATCATCATTCATTCATCTTTCCCTTTTCCCCTTCCCCTTCCCCTAGTAGATAATTGTGGTTTGACATTTGGTACGTGTTAAGGTAAAGGTGCTGCACCTAATCCAAAAGGAAAATAACAAGTTTTTGTCTCTCATGGCAATCAATGCAGTCATTGATATCCATAATAATTAGTGTACGGGTGGAGAAAGAAAAGGGTAGGTAGCTAATTATTTATAGCAGCACATCGACAAAGGAAAATGTAGCAGCCCATTTTCCTTGGAAGAAAGGTAAAGCCCAGTTATGAACAATCCGCTTGTTGGGCTTTTTAGCCCGCCCCCGGTGGTTGCAGCTTTCATTTTTTTAATTTATTTTTTTTATATATACAAATGGTAATACCTTTTTTGATATTTAAAAAAAAAAAAAAACGATTTAATTGTAATGGACATTTATTTATTTGCATTTCGCTTTCTCCCTAAACAAAAAGAAAAAGAAAACGAACAGACAGACAGACATTTATTTGCAAATGCATGCAGATTGTTGTATTTCATTTTCACAATGTTGGCTATTGGTATTGGTATGGGCAATTGAGGTTTCAAAAGGAAAGAACGTTGGTTTGAGGAAAGCTACTTCTTCTTCTTCTGTCCCATGCATCATTATCGGCCGGTCACTCTCTTTAATGAGATTCCGGCGCCGCTACCCATCACTTCAACTTCAAGTTTCATCCTATTTTAGAGTGAGTTCAGTAGAGTTGCTATTTCTTTTCTTGCAATGGCAACCCAAATACTGATTGATTCTTTTTGTTTTTGTACACATACACATACACATACACATACACATACAGTGTGTGTATGGGAAGATATAAATATCCTTTTCAAAAACAATTTAAAAAAATTCAATAATATTCATACTTTATGTTGTATATGTATGTATGTATAAGTATAATATAATATTCAAGACACGCGTCTGTTAATTATAACTAAGCCAGCCAGCTAAGATAGTACACCATATAGGACCTAAACACGGATTAACCAAAAAAACGAAAACAAACAATATTTATTATTATTATTATTATTATTATTACTCTCTTTTTTTTCCCCATAAGTTTTATGCATGTTCTTTTACAAATGTTTGAGTTTTAGTTTTGAAAAAATAATTTTATAATGTAAAAAGTGTATTGAAAATGTAATAAAGTTATAACTGAATAGTAAAAAAATTGTATTGAAAATAATAAAAACTGATTATAATATATTAAATTTAGTGTTGAAACCAAAACTTAAATAACAGAACTTAGTACAAAGAAAGAATCAACCCCAACTACAATGATTCTAACTTTGTCCTCTACATCAAATATGTGTTGATTTATCTTAATTAAATTATCAATGTATAGATCTTGTCTTTGTCTGTCACAATTAAACTTCAAAATCTCCAAAACTAAGAATTTGTAACTTTTTATTCAATTATTTATTCTTTGGTTGAAATTAATTTCACAAGCGTAATTTAATTAAAAACCAAAATAATTATCAAGTTCCCAATACAATAAATTAAGAAATACTGGATGGACCACGACCACCACGACCACGTTGTGTGGTGTTGAGGGGACCGATTATCATTAATTGGTCTTTCCCTCGACATCCATCCAGTTTATCCTTTTCCGTTTCCGTTTCAGTTTATCAAATCACTCAATCGAAACACTAAAAAGGACACCTTCTTTTTTCTTTTCTTTTTCTTACGTTAGAACTCTCATTTTTTTTGTATGAAAAAAATCATACTGTATTTTTTGAATTTATAATTGTTTATACATTATAAAATACAACAACTAAAATAAATATTATTTTCGTTGCTTATATAATTATTTTGGGGCAATTTTGAGACTGAATGTCAGGCATTAGCCTTGGGATTGCATGAATGCAGCCGACTGACTACAGGAACTCGCATTTCGCACTCTTATACTACTATACGGCGCAAAATGCATAATGTCTGGCTAGGCTCTCTATTTCAAATTTTCGTTTAGTTTCAATGTCTTTAGTATGTATTTTTCTTATTTATACATTTTGCAATACAAGGTCTTGTAAGGTAATTATGCCACCCCTAGTTGCCCGTTTATCAAAATTATAATAAAGGGTCACAATGCCCACCGGTCACTTAATTGACTGTTCTAGAAAAGAAATAAAATCATTTGTCCCAAAAGAAAAGAAAAGGAAAAAAAATTTGTTATACCTCTTCAAAGTGATGATCTTGCAAGTTTTCTTCAATACCATATACTAAAAATCATTAGAGACTTAAATGTTAGAAATATAAATTTCACAAATTACAAACAAATGAATGAAATAAAATTCATCATATATATATACATATGGTATGAAGAAAAAAAAAATCATAAGAAAGAAAACCTCCCTCCCTAGTTAATTAGGAGACATCGAAACAAACAAAAAGTCTTTAAGAAGATAAGAAAAGAAAAGAAATTGAGATTTGCAGTTTTATTGTGGTAGCAAACATTCCAACAACACACGGGACAAAAGAAATTAAAGAGATTGGCTGTTGACTGGTGCCAAGGGACACGTGGAATGATGGGGTTTGCCGGCACCCAATCGGATCCTCTTTTCCTTAACAAACATTCACTACTTTCTCCAATAAACTTCTGTCATTAATGAGGGTGTCATACCTTATCTCATACATAGTGTTTTGTAGTATATATATATATTTTTTGAAATACTACTATTTTCTATTACGTATAAAAAATTATACTCTTTACTTTGCGTTTGTATTACTAAACTCGGAACAAATAAAGTATTTCGTCAATGTGTATTATGAGTTTTGATTGGAAGCAAGAATTTATTTTATTTAATTTTTTTTTTGTTGTTGTTGTTTGTTGGAAACAAGGGAAAAAAGTATGTAAATAAAATGATGGGTATAAGTTAAGGCAAAATAAGTGAATGAATTTAGAATATACGCAGGAAATATGAATAGGACTCAGAAAACCAAAGTCTCTCTCATTGTATACTATGCTTTGTTTTGTCTCCAGCTTCTCAAATTAAAAAATTGTAATTTACAATTAATTCCCCCCCTTCCCTTATCCATAACTATGAAATCTCATTATTAAAAATAAAATTCAATTTGATTTGATCAATTCATCCGTTCCAAAGTCCCACACCAACGCCAACATCTCTCTCTGCTATATATATATATATAAATGGGCGCTGTTTCACGTCCCATCCTTCACCCTCATGCGGTATCACCAAGTTCTGCCTCCGCCTCCTTATATACCTAAACACAACAGAACGGTATCACCAAGTTCTGCCTCCGCCTCCTTATATACCTAAACACAACAGAACACACATTTAACATTTGCAGATTAAAGAAGAAGGAAAATGGATGAGAAAGTTGTGAGGTCAAGGTTCAAGAGAGTTTGTGTATTCTGTGGGAGCAGTTCCGGGAAGAGGGATTGCTACCGAGAGGCTGCAGTCGAGTTAGGCCGAGAGCTGGTCAGTTTTAGTTTGAGTTTAAAATATGCCATGTCGTGTAGATGTTTTATACCTATTGTTGTGATTCCCTTCATTAAAATTTTGTGGGTTTTTTTTTTCCTAATCGTTTCGTTTCGGATGGGGTTTGTTTGTTTTGCATGTGTAGGTGGCACGAAAAATGGATCTTGTTTATGGCGGGGGAAGCATTGGGTTAATGGGTTTGGTTTCACAGGCTGTTCATGAGGGAGGCGGCCATGTTATTGGGTAATAAATACTTGACTCAGCTTATTAATCAATGAATATATATATATATATATGGTTCTTGTCTTGGTTGTGGTTGATTTAAAGGTGTCTTTGAATTTATGTTTGTATTTCAGGGTCATACCCAGACCACTGATGGGAAAAGAGGTATCTCTTTTTATGATTCGATTCTTTGCATAATTGAATCGCAAGATAGAATATTTTTTATTTTTATTTTCTTGTGTGGGTGTTTTGGCAATGATCGATGTTTATGATGGGGTGATGCAGAAAACTGGGGAAACAATCGGAGAAGAGAGACCAGTGGCTGGCATGCATCAGAGAAAAGCTGAGATGGCTCGCCATTCTGAGTGCTTTATTGCCTTGCCAGGTTCGTTCGTTCGTTCGTTCGTTCATGTTCAATCACTCTTTTTACCTTTTTTTTTTTTTTTTTTTTTCCTGTGTATTTGAGGTCATTTCATTTGTAGTGATCCTATTTTCCTATGAGTTTCCTACCCCACACACGACACAATTATTCTACTGCTCAAATGCCCTTTCTTTTTTGTAATATATATTATACCCTGATTGATTCTCAGTTTTGATGCCCCAACATCCTGTCCTACAAGACTGGGGGGGTTCTGGTGTGATGGGTTGGGACATTATTTAAGTTGGGATACTGTTGAGTAAAAACATGATGTATTTCAGGTGGGTATGGCACCTTGGAAGAGCTGTTGGAAGTTATAACATGGGCACAATTAGGCATTCACGATAAGCCGGTAAAACCCATAGATCGATCGATCTCTAATTCTGTCAAATGTTTCAGTTCCTGTTTGATTGCATTTCATGAATGTATAGGAATTAGAGAAATGATTTATGGATGGATTTGGGTTTCAGGTGGGATTACTGAACGTGGATGGGTATTACGATTTCTTCCTAACCTTCATTGATAAAGCGGTGGATGATGGATTCATCAAGCCATCACAGCGCCACATCTTCGTCTCTGCTCCTAACCCAAAAGAATTGGTTCAGAAACTGGAGGTGGGTTTTTGTTTTGGTTTTTGTTTTTGTTTTTCCCCCCCACCAAAGAAATACATACTACACTGTAGTACTCAGTGAGTTGCAATGCCATTAATTAAAGAAATAAAAGGAAATTAATGAAGAGGTATGTATGGGATGTGCAGGATTATGTAGCAGTGCAGCAGGATGAAAGCATAGCAAACGTGAAGTGGGAAGTCGTAGAACAACAACAATCATCAAGTCCACAAGTGGCGGCAAGTGAGCTTAAATGTTTTGCAGGATGATGACAAATCAATTTCTTTGTCCTATGTCCTGTGGAAGATAGACAGGCAATGGCAATGGCAATGGCAATGAATGTTACTAGTAGTAGTAAATTTAGGAAATTGAAGTAGAGTTCTAACTCACGCAATTCAAAGGGTAGTTAAATATAGGGATTGATCACCTCACCACAGCACGGTGTGCCTATTTTTGGTATATAAAAGTGACCTTTTTACTCTGTAGGCATTGGTGCTTTCCCATCCCATCCCATCCCAACCAACTGCAGAGTTGGGCTATTCGTATTCCAAAGGGTTATCCTATCCTTGTTACTGGACTGGACTGGACTGGACTATGTATTTTATCTGTGATTCTCATAACATATATAACAATCTTACGGTCTGAACTTGGTGGTAGTTAAATCTATACAGTATGTACTTATAATAGAGAGAAGCATTCATTTTGGCAAATTCTTCCATCTACCTTTCTCTGTATTTTGTATACATAAAGAATAGTGTAGCTTACCCCGATTCTTATTTTACGAGGCTTTTCCATCAATTGAATGTTAAAACAAACACTTTTTCCTTTTATGTATGTATGTATGTATGTTTTAGTATTCATCTCTTTGTGTTATGGTACGTTAACTTTGGAACTCTCAATTGCAATATACAGATCATCGAAATCTGGATTTTCAGAATACTAACTAACTAACTCCAGGACAAGTCATTATAATACTAATATGGACTTACAAATCAGTTCAAATAAAATGGTAATGACTTGAATGTAGCTAGCGAGAGAAACCCTCTCCGCACGTCAACCAGGCCGAAGTAAAAATAAAAATAAAAATAAAAATTTGGGGCCTGTTCTTTTTGTTTCGTTTTGAAAACGGTTTTGGTTTCAACAATAAATTTAATATATTTTAATCATATTCCATCATTTTCAATACAATTTTTTACTATTCAACATCTACTTTTTTCATTTTCAATATACTTTTTACATTATAAAACTATTTTCCAAAACTTATTTTCAAAACCGTTTTCAAAACGTTACGGGCCCTTAGTTTTTTTGAAAACTTGGGGGCGAAAGTTTTCAAAAACTTACTCCTCCTGCATGTGGCCCAAGTTTTTGAGAATTTTGGACGGGTCCAGGCCGGAGTAAGTATGTAAAACAGGCATCTTAACCATAAAACGGGGGAGCAGCAAATTCCCAATGAGAAGAGAATAGCTGGGGGTGGGGCCGGGTCAAAGTCAAAGAGCGGTGAATATAACATAGTGAATGGTGAATAATAATAGTAGTAAAGTCGCGTAGTAAAGTCGCGTTGAGATGAGAGTGACTTAAAAAGTTGATTCTACTTCCACGCACATAGTCATAGTCATAGTCATAGGGAGACTGACTAACTGACTCATCAATTCTCTTGTTTTGGAGTAATCTCAGTAAAAGTTGAATTTTAATGGTTTGGTTCCTCTTTAATTCTAATTCTATTTCTTTTACTTTTATTTACGACTATAAATTTGGCATTCCCAAATTCACTCACAACCATTGAAATTAGAACCATTTTATGATGAATTCTGCTATAATTAGCAGGCATGGCCATGGCCAAAGAAGAAGTAAGCATCATGGCTGATTCAAATTTTCATCATTCATACAACACCCAACAACAAGAAGCACTACCAGTACCAGTACCAGATAGATGATGATGATGATGATGATGAGCTACCAGAGCTCTCTCCCTCCATTTGGGAACATGAATCAGCTGCAGCCACCATGAACATGAGTACCACTAGCAGTACTGCTAACACTCTTCCCGTATCCTTCAAAAAGGAATACCATCACCATCATCTTCATCAACAACAACAAGAGCTGCAGCTATCATATTCAAACAAGAAAAGGCGCCATACTGCACACAATTCTCATCATCATGATGATGCGTTCGAGTACAGAATTAGAAGAAAATTTTTTTGATTCAAATTGAAGAAGTGCCCGCAAGCAAAATATGGAATGATCAACTTCAACCTTTGTTCTGGACTAGTCCTCCATTTCCATGGCTGCTTCACATCAACAATAACACCTTCTTATTATCTATCCCCTTCCCCTAATTCCCATTTTCAATTTACCTCCTCTATCATATATAGTTTTAGTTACCACTATTACTATTTCTATTTATCATAAATAATAATAATAATAATAATAATGTGACCGATTACTTAGTATATCCATCCATCGCTGCTTTTATTATGATCATGAATAACTAACACACATGGAATATATATACATAACAAATTTCGAGTATATTAATTAATTATTCATCAAATCAAATCCAATCCAATCCAATCCAATAAATAATATATTAAAAATTATTGGTCATTTGGAGCCTTCCATCCACCATGCATACATATCTGTGATATTCTACTATTAATAAATTAAGCTTTCCATATAACAAACAAAACAAAACAAAAAACGTCACGCATTAATCATTCAATCTCTGCCGCCAAAACCACCGTCACCAAATCCTCCATTGCCGCCGAACGGTCCAAACTCTCCTCCGCTCCCGCTCCCGCTCCCGTATCCAAATCCTCCACCGAAACCGCTTCCTCCCCCTATTCCGATCCCACCTCCTCCGCCCATGCCAAACCCACCCCCATGCGAACCAATGCCACCACCGTAACCCAACCCAAATCCCCAGCCTGAGCCGCTGCCGCTGCTCCCGCCACCGCCACCTCCGCCTCCTCCTCCACCACTCGATCCACCATACAAAAATTTCTTTTCGTTTATGGAGTGGAGATCGACGGCGACGGGCGCCGCTGCCGGCTCGTTAAGATCCTGATCCAATATTAGCCTCCGGGAGTGAGCTGGAGTGAAGTTGGCAGCATAAACAAGGAGTAACACGAGGGAAAACAGATTCCTGTTCATGTTCATCATCATCACGATGTTATTCAAAATTGCAAAGGAAATTCTGTGGTATTGATTGAATTGGACGAATGCTTGGTTTGAATTTATACTACTAATACACTCAAGCCGTAACATCCTGATCCACTTTGTGTATTAAATAAGCCGTAAACAAAATTTAATGTATGCTGCTCCATACTTAATTGCTTACGTTTACGTGTGTATTTAAGGGATTAATTTAAGTTACTAATGTTTACCACAATGCAGTATTAAAGCTGGGGGTTAATTAAGTAATGCAGTTACATCTTGAAGAAACTAATTAATGCAGAAAAAATGGACCAAATAAAACATAGTCGCTAGAGAGAGTATTATTAATGGTTCTATGATACAATTTGAAAATATTACAAATGAAATGATAAATTAATTACAGTATCCCCCTCCCAACTTCCCAATTCAAATTACATCAATCTTAATTTACAAAATCAAAAGAGACCAAGCTAAGCTGCATGAATGTGAGAGTTTGTTAACCATTTTTTGAGTAGGGAAAATATATGTCATGATACTCTTCCACCTCTGCTCTGTCTCTTCTCTTCCAAACCGGCAGCCTCATTGAGCATGTCAGCTGCATCCTGGTTCATGTCGAGTTTCGCAAGCGCCACCGACTGCATGTAGAACGCAGTTGCCCAATCTGGATACACACACTGAGCTTGCATTGCATCCCTCAGAGCTGCATCCGCTTGATCACTCATCAGATAACATAAACTTCTCCTTGCATAAACAGTTGGTGAAACCATCGTGCCCACATCTATGAACTGCACCCCCCAACCCAAAAAAAAGGAATTAAATCTCATGTATCTATCTGCATATATACAACAACATCACATATGCTATGTACCACCTACCTGTGAATAGCAATCAATGGCAGTATTGAAATCCCTGTCACGGAAAGCAAAGTCCCCGCGCTTCCTTGCATCCAACATGTCTTTCATTTGTTGCGTCCACTCTTGAAAAGACAACTAAAACAGAACTAATACATATTAGTCTTCAATAACCGATCAACAAACAAACAAGTAAGCAAGAACCTTTAAATTTGTATAAGTCGATTTATAACCTCATTTGTTCCTTCATCATCACGGTAGTGAGTCATAACCAGTATCTGATGGATTGCTGTGAGGTCCATCCGAGAACAGGCCTCTCCCAACGGGGAGAGAGGACGTTGTGGCGTTGGTGGGGCTTCCTCGTGCTTAGAAATTCCAAGCATCACAAAGGATGGAACCTGAAACGCAGTCCAATACAGAATTCATATCTTTGAACTTCCATTTTCTTATATGTGCACTAATATCAATATTGACGACTCCAACACGACAAGCTTTGGGACATTAATCAAGCGGTTCATTATGTGTTTTGTCCTCTACTAGTCACGAATCAACTTTAGCAAGCGGAACACATCCACAATAGGAACGCATTTACCTGAAACCTAAATTTCATTCTTTTTCAATGAGCTGAAAGTCAATATATTTCTGCTTTGCTTTCAGATTTCAAAGAAGTAGCATCTTTGAGATTTGAAAAGCTTTAAAACTACAAGATACAGGCTCTTAAATCAGATAGCGAAGCAGATTAAGTAAGAAAAAGGAGGACACAAAAGCATATTCAATGCCTTTAAGATTCATACATCGTGAAAATATGTAGCCTAATACTGAAACTTAATTGCTTCATGAAATTAACAAGGATGATAGACAAACGACCAGTTTTTCATTTCTCTATACTCCAAGATTAAAGGTTTAGATTTCCATCAGCTAGTAGAATTGCTCTTTTACATTCCAGAAAATTAGAGTAATGTTTATATTAACTATTAAGGAAAAATTGCATAAACAAATAAAGAAAATAAAGCAAATAGAGGAAGAAAAGGTTAAACTTGACAGTGCAGAGATTTTTGTTTCCCTTACATCAGATTTAGTCTGTAATGGACTAAGTGTGGAAACTAGGTCCTTTGTACTGGGCCGCTCCCTAGGTTCAGACTGCAAACATTGAGAGGCCAGACCAACAACAACTGTTGCCTCTTCTGTTGAAAACTTCCCCTCAAGATGTGAGTCCATCAAAAGAATGATATTGTTACCACGTATCATATCAAGAGCCTGAAAATGCAGAATCCAGTAAGTTACAAAGAAAACATCATTGTTGAAGATCAGCTAACAAACATTGGTGTATCTTGCCCGTGGAACTGATGAAATGGTTTGAAAGCAACTAATCTGCTTGATGAACAGTGTTTTTAAGGGACTACTAGATCCAATTTACGCAATTTAGAGCATTACAACCGCAAGTTATTTCAAGATTTGAGAAATCAGTCCTCCATAATTTTCTTTTTGTTATGGAAGACCTATTTGGTATGCATAAGTGATGCAAGGTAGTTGCTCAATTTCATTAATGGGAAAGAGAATTACATATACAGATTATGGACCGAAAAGTAAAGCGTGAATTACGTGGCTTGGAGGAATGTGCTTTCCACTGAGCAAATCCAAAAGGATGGTGCCAAAGCTGTACATAACACTAGCTGCTGTCACCCTACCTGCAGACATTAGCAACGCAATGAGTCAAAATCCAGTCTGAGAAGTGTGCAAAAGTTTCAGATAGTCAATATCAGAAATTGGAAATCCTAACAGGACTTCTACTCAGAGCAGCTACTCCATGCACCAACATGAAATAAGCTTCAAAGGAGATATGAAGGTGAAAGGTAAAGCTCAAATTAAGTTTAAGACAGCTTTCTTGTTCAGCTGTAGGTAGTAGGTGAACCTCTCTGACACAGAAAACCCAAGAACATGATATAACAGTTTAACACCAAAAGGATGAAGACTCCTTTGTATCAGCTCTGCAGTTGCTATATGTAAAATAAACAAATCCATTACACTAAGTTTAAGCTGAAGAAGTGATCACCATTTTTTAAATATTCCGGAGGAGTATATGCAAGATTTGTGCTGTAACTTTTACCGTCCCGGCTATTTTTCATCAAGCCAAAACATGAGAGCCGAGGATCACCATCCTACGAAGTAAATTGATATTACAAAATCTCCATCATCTAACAATATAAGATGAAGAAATTAAAAAATACATATGCTCTCTAGGGAAAATATTCACAGGCATAAACTAACATTGATTGGATCTACATAAATGAAAAAGAAAAAAGTGAAGCATCAAACCTCATCGAAGAGAACTCTATAAGCATTTAGGTCGTGGTATAGCGGATGTCCTTCCTTGCTACAATATTCCAAGGCTTCAGCTATATGAAGTGCTACTCTTAACCGCATGGCCCATTCAATGGTCTGTCTCTCCCCTGTCAAGTTTCAAAAAACAGAGGCAATTGAAGGAACTTGAGAGTAGAAGTACATTCTATTCAAGCAAAACTAATCTCATTCTGATTTCCCAACACACGTTGCAACATTTGATTCTTAGTCTTTTCTCTAACCAGCTAAGTTTATGTTCTGAGACAACCTAGCCAGAATAAACTTCATACTCTTCATGCCCATATGATTAAACAATGTGACCAAAAAATTGACTAAGCCAAACAATACACTAGAAAAGACTAATTAAAGTCTCCCAGTCAGAATCTCCCCGTATTCACCTAAATCATGTTAACAATATGACAGAATAGATAAAATATTATAACCAACAACTCTGAAGTACGCCACATTCGTCTCATATGTTAAAAAAGATTGCTTCTTTTTCTTGAGTTTGTTGAATATCTTCTTGAATGGATAGATATAGGAAACAGATTCATACTATACTAGGAAACACATTTCTAGAAGAAAATGGAAATTAAATAATGAAAGCAAATAAAGAATTTCATACAGTGAAACAAGTGCTTAGCAAGAGTATCATTGGGCAAGTACTCAGCAACCAACAATCGCTCATCACCATCACAGCAGTAGCCTATCAAATTTGCCAGCCTCGGATGCCTCAATTTCCCAACACCCCATGCCTCCTCCTAAGCACCATTAGCAGCATCAATATTCCAAATTCCATCAAATAAAACAAATAGTAATAATAATAAATAAATAAATAACGGCGCCGGATATTCTAAGTACCGCGAACTGTTTCGGGTCGGGCCAGGCTAATTTGGTGAACTTCTTGATGGCGATCCAGCGGCGGTTCTGAAGGCGGCCTTTGTAGACAAGATTGGGAGCCTTCTCCCCGCTTTCTGAGACAATATACTCGGCACTGAAGTTGTTGGTCGCTGCTCTGAGGTCTGCTAAAGAAAATTCAGAGAAGGAAGGAACTGTGGAGGTGGTAAGGGCAGCAGCAGCAGCCTGGTCAGGTTGAGAAGGGCGCGACGGCGGCGGGTGGACGAATGGCGGGGTGGTAGTGTTGTTTTGGCCCTTTTGGGGATTGGGTGTTTCCTTCTCTGGGGAGGCCTCCAATGGATACTTGGATTCACAACATCCCATGACAAAGGAGGTTCTTGCTGTGCTTCCCTGTCTTTCTTTGAAGTCTTCTTCAAAAAGACTTTTGCTTTTGTTTAGATTGAGGGAGCGAGCATTTGATTTGATGAGAGGAGGAAGGAAAGAAAGAAGAAAAGAGAGCACTGAAAAATAAGAAAAAGGAAAAAGCAAAGAGAAAGAACTAAAGGTGAAGGAGACTGATACAGAGAATGAGATTATGAATTGAATGGAGTACCTAATGATAGCGTTGTTAATCGAAATGGAATTTTTTTGGAGTTGGTTTCATTTGCTTCTACATAGTCTAATCAAAGAGTTTCAAGTAAGTCAAGGCACTCCCATAATCCATTTTTTTTTCTCCTTCAGACTATATAAATGCCTGCAACTATTCCTACAACATTGGGGTGGATTTTTGTACTGTTGCTTAAATTACTAGCAATTCTGGGTCAATGAGAGTGGGGTTTTTTCTATCTTAATAATGGTACCATAAGAAGTAGTGATTGGAGAGCCGAAAAGTATATAGTTATAAATATATATTCTTTGTGTTGTGGGGCTTATTGGGTTTGGTTTAATCAAAGGTAGAAGAGGAAGAAAGAAAGGATTTTGAAATATGATGACAATGATGATGCTCGCTCAAGTTTAGTTGAGGTGTGTGCGTGCCTGGAAAATGGGAAGGAATGGTGAAAAATGGACAAAGAATGGAATGTGAGATTGAGAATGAAAACTTGTGCTGAGTAGGTATGTTAACAATGGGAATTTGGGTTTATTTTGAAGTTGTAAGGTTGTGGTGAAGAACGGGCATCGTCCATCTGGGTGGATGAAAATGGAACGTGGCAGCAAAAGCAAAGGCATATGCATATGCATATGAGAATCTTGAAAGTGTGAAAGAGTGAAGATTGAGGAACGTAGAATTGTGTACATTAAAACACAAGTCAACAGCTGATTCCATATTTTAACTTTTGACTGCCATATGATGTTGGTTTTGGTGATTGGGGGATGATGAGTGATCAAATTCAAATTAACATTTAAAGATGAAGATGGTGCATTTCTTTCTGGTAAACAACATGATGTTGCAAAAGTCACTTGGGCCAAAGTCCAATTCAAATTTTGATCATTCCACTCCATGTGCAGCCTTTTGTCTTTTTCAGTTTTCCTTTGGTGGGCTGCTGGGCCACTTTTTCTCATTACTGCTACCAAATCTTGTATCCATTTCTCTTTCTTTATATATATATATAGGCCTCCTCTTCTCTCTCATATTTTCTTGTACATCCAATAAAACCAAATTTCTTATCCTCAATAATCTTAATTTATTATGAAGCAATGCAACCACCAGAGAGGAGATTTCTTATTCCGTGTTACAAGTGTTCTCGTTCTTTTTCAATCGCAACAAACCAACCAACTGCTAAGAATTAGAATGTTTAAAAAGAACAGACTATGGAGTTAGTTGGTGAGAATATTTGCACCAAAAGAAAAACTAAACCCAACTTTGGTAGGTACTGCTAGAAACAACAGCAGCCAGCAGCCAAAGAAGAAGGCACAAGCAAAAGAAATACATTCCAAATCCAGGCAGCCACCAAACCAAATATGGAAAAATCAGCTAACAACTGCTTTAATTGCTACTTCTCAACCTTTATGATTTCTGCTGGGGTATGTACATCAATCACCTTTATGCTACTTACTATAAACAAAATGAGAGATGACAACGTGATCTAACACCTCTTATTGTACAACCTAGTCTCTAATCTCTCAAATATAGCATAATAATTAAATAAATAAATGCTCTCCTACTCCTACAGCCAAAAGAAAATTAGAAAAAGAAGGCCATTTACATGACTTGCGTCACACAGATGCCAGTCCCTCTCTTTTATGCCCCATCTATATCCTACTCCAAAAATGATGCATCAAGAAGAACCAAGTTTCCTCCTTTCTAACCTTCATTCATGTGCATCTTCTTCGCAGCCACAGGGATCATTCAAGAGCACCAGCCAATGAAAATATACGCACCTGCCTCTCAAGCCGCATTTAGCAGCTTCACCAGATTGATTTCTAGCAGCTTTGTTCTCGTCCAGGCCCCTGCTCAATAGAATATGACTATACCTAAATGAACCACAAACTGTCCAAGGCCAATTGTATGTATCCCATGGTTAATAATAGCCAAGCTGGATCAAGTTTCTCCTCCTCTTTCCCTTCACTCACTGGACCAAAATCATAATCAAGCTGCCAATAAGGATCCCACAGCTGCACTCAAGTAAAGAAGCCAGCAGTCATGTAACCAAGTCTGAGGCCACCTTTTAACTCCCCTCTCTCTTTCTCTTTTACTCAATGCCCCACGCCTCCCATGAAGAACACTGTTCAAATTTTCTGTATCCACCTATGAAATGTTTTCTGGTTCTTTAGCCAAATCCTCTTGAATACGTTGCAGGAGCTCCTCATATACTTTCAAGGAGTTGGATGTGAACCTCTCCAGGGCCTCCAAAGTACGCTGCAGACTCAACTGGATGCTTCCACTTTTGCTAGTGTCACTCTGATACACAACATGCCCAGTCAGTGAGAGGCTATTGTCGTCCCCAGAAACCATGATCATCCTTTTCTCCAAAGCCTGCATCTCCTTATGAATCTTCTGATCTTCCCTCTCAAGGTTCTTGATTCTCCTCTCCCCATCTTTGTTTGCAGTCATCCTATCCCGCATTCCAAGCTTATCCTGTTCCCAGATATTATGGACGCTGGAGAACAAATCTCGCATAGAATCAAGAACTTCCCTCTCAGAAACTCTACCCAATGCTTGAGACCATTGATTACAAATGACAAATATAGGAGGGGCCCCTTCCCTACCAGGTGAAAAAGGAACTATTCCATCAGCTGTTTCTTCTGGCACATATAGAATACATTTCATGAGCCAATTATTTAACGCTCTAACATAGCCCTTTTGGGCACCAATCCAGCATGAGAATGCCACAGTCCAATTAATAACATCATGTTGAAGTTGTGATGTGGCCTCAACATGAGCCTCACTGAAGTGTTTTCCAGATGCAATGGCATCCAACCGTTTTGCTTCTCCAATTGCTTGACATTGATTGTGATGGCACTCAAGCATGGACTTCCACATTCTGGTCAACCTAAAGAAAACACAAACATAAGATGCAGCAAACCAGAAGCATACAAAACAAAAGGCCATATGCACTCTATACAAAACACACTTGCACACTATTAACAAAAATACCTGGGACAAGAAAAGAAGGACCATTATGTCATGGAAAAACATCACAATTCCGACCAATTTCACTCTTGCTACCACAATTACAAAGAAAACAGGAGCAGCATATAATTAAAGAACTAAATAAGAGGTCCTTCCTTAAAACCAGCCTTACACACTTCCTTTAAGTTATCTTTTCTTGTTCTTTTTTTTTTTTTTTTTCAGTACAAGTGATTTGCCTCAAGGGGTTGAGAGAGAAATATAAATTAAATTAAAGATTATATTAGGCAGACAAACAAAGGACGCATACCCTTGAATGAATTCATGTAGCTGTGGCCACAATTCTTCATCCCTCACTCTATTTATCTTCACAGAGATCTTATCAACAACTTGGATAGCGATTCTAATTTTCGTGGACAGAGACTTGACTAAAGCTCTTGTTGCATCAACCTTGTGAGCCTCAGCACCTGTCTGGTCAAGACGTTTTAGTTTCTGACACTTTCGCTCATGAAGAATCCTCATCTTTTCTTCAACCTGCACAAGATAATCATGAACCCAATAGAACTGCAATTACCATTCGTTCCAACAAAAGCACAAAAACATAGATGAACGAAAGGGCCTAACCAGGAATCCCCCCATCCTCAAAGATTTGCATGACAGTAGAGATTTATAAAATGGTTTTGCAATACCAAAAACTAATAATGCCAAACAAGAAAGCGTGAAACGTGCCATGCTAGAAAGATCTTCCCAGAGTCAGAATCACTTTAGCTATCAAATAGAAGAAGCATGGAAGGGAGTCAAACCAATAGAGAAAGAGAAAGCCCACCTCTCAAACAAAGAACAAAGTGGTTCACGGGCAGAAGTTTCATTACAGTAAACAATACATATATATATATATATATATATTGTCAACTCCCTTTAAATGGCGAACAAATTCAGATAACCTACAAGGGTCACCAGCCAAAACGAGCACCAAATAGGAGATGCTCCCAGATCATCCAAAATAACAAAATTATAGGAGAGGAAGAAGATCTAGTCACAACCAACTGAACCAAACTCAAAAAAAAAGAATGGACCACTAGGTTCAGAACAGGACCACTTATAGTAGCAAAGAATCATAATGTAGTAACTACACTACAGCTGTCTAACAGAAGATTAATGACAATGCTAAAACAAACATAGAGACAAAGCAAAGTATACGACTAAAAACCACATCTTTCCTACAAAAGAGAAGAAAAAGAGCATACCTTAACTTCTTCATAGAGCTTCTTCTCCCACAGATAAAGCTTGTGCAGAGTGGAAGAAAGATTTCTCGATCTCAAGTTCAGGTCGTCTTCCGCATCTAATAGAGCTGGACCAACCTTCTCAATGTCATCCCTCTTGGAAGTAGAAAGGGAAGGAGTAATTGCGTGTAACATCTTGGAAGAAACTGTTGAACAAACATCACAAAGTTGGCAAAAAAGAATAATCTTCCAAACAAACTAGTAAGAATTGAGCTAAATAAAGCATTTTAACCAAATCAATGATTCACTAGACTGGCATTTTATAAGGTTATCTAGTTTATTAACAAAGGACCATTCAGTACCATTGATAAGAGGAAAACTGAGACAAAAAGAGTATACCTTTGGATTGAAAAGCAGCATGTTTCCGATTGTATGGAAGCTTCCCAACCTCAAGGATCTTTGCAAGCTCATTCCCGGACTCAGAAGCCCGTTCAAATTGAAATTGAATCTCCCTAACAACCTCAGAATCCCCCTTAAAGCCGCCAGCTCGTGCCTTGAACCCAGCAACATTAGCCCTCGCCCCGGATCTGTGCTCATCATCATGAACTACCTTTTTATCCACAACGTGCACCTCATACTCGGCTGTATCGCTCTCTACATCCATGCCTACGCTGGGCCTGGTTCTATACAAAGCCTCTGGTTTGTTCACGTCCCCTTTCCTGTCCAGTTCTTCTTCATCCTCCTCGTCATCGTCCTCATCCTCCTCCTCCAGAGGAGCCTTAGAATGATTGACTGGTCCCACGCCACCGCCGTCCACAAACTTTTGATCTCCGTGAATTTCCTTCACCACCTCATGCTGATAATCATCTTCCTCTAAATCAGGAATGCCCTCTTCTTCTCTGACTTCCCTGGAATCTCTGCTTGGAGTGTACGGCGGATAGTACTTCTCGAAGTTCTCAAAAGGGTTTAAGAACTCCCAAGCTGAAGCTCTGGGAGGAGAGGGAGGTGGCGGTGGTTCCTTTGAGGAAGAAGGCCCAATTGGCAGCCCAGACGAGGATGAGCCAGGATAGCCGCCGCTGCCGCCAGCTCCATAATTCGGGTAATTGAAAAATGAAGGGTTGAAAAAGCTGGAATTTTGATTGGGTTGAGGATAAGGAGGATAAGGATAATTGGAGGAGGAAGGTTCGCTCATACCCATCCGTACAATTTCCGGGTTGATGGGTCTCTGCTGGTAGGACACAGACGGCGTGGGTTGCTTTCTCATGAAATTCATGTGCATAAAAGTACCGGCGCCGCCGGGGTAGGAGGATCCCGGAAAGCTCAGGCCGTCGGCATCCGGGTAGCCTAATTGACCGTACTGGTGAAAAGGCGAGGAGGGGCCGTCAGAGTAGTGGCCATCGTGGTGATGGTGGAAGGAGCCGGAAGCCGAATCATCGTCGTCGTGGTCGGGGTCATGGTGGAGGTGGTGTTCGACGTCAGAGCCGTCGTCGTCGGAGTGGAAGTGTAGATGAGAACCGGAGTTTGAGTGGGAGTGATGGTGGGCAGCGGATTTAACAGCCGACTTACCGGGTGCATCGGCGGAGGAAGAGGGTTGAGGAGGAGCATCGCCTTTCCGGTGGCCGGGAATGTTAAGAAGTGGTGAAGGTGGCTCGGGTGCGAAATGTTCAAGATCCCGGTCGAATAAGCGGTTGAGAGAAGCGCCGACGGTTTTAAGAGAATGGGTGTATGCGAGATGGGACTGAGCCATGACGTAGCGCAGGTGTATGGCTTCGTCGAGAAAAGCACAGCGGTCCCGGCAGAGAGCTACCGCCGGCAAGTCGTCGAGCTTGGAGCTAGCGCAGCCCATAGCGTTAAAGTTGGGTTATTTTTTAACCCAAAAGGGAAAAAAAGAAATGGGATTCAATTAATGAAAAGAAATAGAGTGTGAAATGGAAGATTGAAGTGTAGTTGAGGTGAAATGAGAAAAGTAAAGGTATTGGGCATGGCGGTGAAGAAGAGAAATTAGAAACGGTAAGGGAAAGTCGGAGAAAGAGCGAATCTTTTGCCAGCGGGGAATGCGTCGTCTGTTTGTAGCAAAGCTGATAGAGAGAGAGAGAGAGAGAGAGAGAGAGAGAGAGAGTGTGTGTGTGAGGGAAGCTCAGGTTTTCTTCCTTTGTGAGAGCGAAGAGGGAGGAGAACTGAGGAAGGCTGCTGCTGTGTGAGAGAGAGAGAAAGAGGAATAGGGTAAGAGAGAGAGACAGAGAGGGATGAATACGGAAAGGTCGGTGGGTGTACTGTGTGGTGTGAGTCCGTGTCAACAGTAAAAAGTAAATTAGGGGGTTTGTACATTGGGCTGCGCGAGTAGTACTCTCTTTTCTCTACGACTGTGAGTGTTGTTTTGAAGTTGAGTGAACAGTGCGTGAGTTGCAAGTTGTTCTCACCTCACTATCTAGAAGACGCAACCGGTTTGTTGTGGAAAAATTTTTTTTTTATTTATTTTCAAAAATCTATACGATTGTGTATTAAATACTATGTAATAATAATAATAATTTGTATTATAAAAATATACGATTGTAATAAAATTTTTAAAAAATCTCAAAGGGAATTTAGTAATAAATAAATATATAGGGTCCAATTGACAATATTTACAGGAAAAATGAAACTTTAATGGGTGCGTATGGCCCAATTGACAAATTGACATCACACCAATTGACCAACACACAACACACCACTAAATTAAAGTTGTGATTTCGATTTTATATATATATATATATATAATGGAGAAGAGTATTTGTGAGTTGAATTTGCATTTACCGTTTGAGATTGAATTATTGTTATACAAAAATAGTAAGTATTGATGTGCCTGTGGTTTTCCAATACGTAATTTTCTCAATAATAAATAAATAAATAATGGGTTGGGGGTTGAGTCATGAGTGGTACACTTCCACTCACTCACCTTTGTATTAATATTAAAATTTAAAAATAATAATAATAAAAAATAAAGGGTACAAATGGAGAAGGAGAGGCTGGGTAGGAAGAATGTGGTGGTGTAGGTTTAGTTTCTCTTTTTCACTTTTGCTTTTTTTTTTATTTATTATTATTTTAGATGTGTTATTTTGTTGTTATTCACCTCTATCTGTTTTTTATTTTTATTTTTATTTTTATAATGGTAGTTTGCTTATTTGTAGTTTGTCAGTGAAGATGAAGGGATGAGCTTTTTGCCCTTATGTCTTTTTTGGGTAAGAATGTGAGCAACTCTTTTACTTTTCCAAATCTATGGTGGTGGTGGTGTGAGTGGGAGACTTTATATAAAGTTTATTCAAGTACTAATACAAATGTTACTTGTTTCGTTCACCCGCATTTGAAAATGGCATATCTCTAACGTCTAAAGTTATTTTTTCTTACATTTTTATTAAAAGAAAATATTTTGTGGATAGAGAAAAATATAATTAAAATTTTAGTAGTTGTTACGTTTATGGCTAATACCCGGTGTGACAATCATTTCTTGAAATTAAAATAAAAATATTTACCAATTGTTCATGGTTGGTTATACTCTTTTAAGTAAGTAATGGGATTCCAGAATCCAGTAGAGGAATAAAGATGGGAAAATAATAATAATAATAATAATAATGCTACAGTCAGTATTTAGGTTGAGAAAGTTTGACTCCTTTGACCCACAGACTACGACAATGTCCATGCGTGTGTTTGTCGAAGGAATTGTAGTTTCACGTGTTTTTCTTTACACCTCAACCAAACCAGTTTCTCATAAACCAATTATTTTATGTAATTTTACACTTTTACGGTAGGTATTTATTTCTACTATTTACTGGGTTATTTTCAAACTAGGATCATTATATTTATTACTTAATTAAATCTACAATTTAATCGTAACTACTTTTTCCATTTTGATTTTGCTTCTCATATTCTTATTATTAGTTTGGTTGCTTATTTTGACTAGCCTCTTTGTTAAAAACTTGCACGAGTAGTACTCACCGTAATGTGTGTGTGTATATATAGCCCAAAACATCATTATTATACTTTCAGAAATGTATAGTCAGCTATGTCATCGGAGCTAACAAAACCGTTAACTTCAACGGCAACAAAGACATGTGCATCTCACATGTTATTTTTGAGGGACATTATGTTGTGATAAAGAAACTATATTGTCCCCCCAAAGTAACATGCGAAGTGCACATATCTTTGTTGCCGTTTGAATTAATGATTCGGTTGGTGGCCAAAAAAAAACTCATTAATCTAAAAATCACCAAAATCCATTGAAATTTATAACCCAATAAAACTCACCTAAAAAAATAATGGGTTGGGTGAGTTTTGACTAAATACGTAATGAGTATAATGAGTATTATGGATAGCCATAGCTACCCCCATTATCCATTTGAAATAAAATTATTAATTTAATGGTAATAAGTACTCATTATCCTTTAACTTAATACACATTTAATACCCGTCTAACCCACCCATTTGACACCCTTAGTTCCTAAGATATAGCTGAAATATTTTCAAAAATATAATGATGTTTTGGATTTTAAAAAATATAAGTACATAATAGTAAATTAAGGGAAAATATAAATACATAATAGGCCGGACACGCAAGAAAAAATAAAATTTCATTTCCTACCATTGTATGTGAGGTCCCGTCTGTAGGATAGGTAGGATAGGAGTAGGAAACAGTAAGTAGTATAGTACTCTATAGGGAATTTAGAGTAACTGTAAGTAAGAGAAGGGAATTTCCTTTTTTTTTTAAATTAAAAAAAAAAATCAGAAAATGAAATTTAATTCCATCGCCATCGCCATCGCTCATGACGCAGCTTCATCATCATTATCATTATGACTTAGTAAATCTGGAACAATATCAATCATATTCATATTCATAGCTGGTTTTGTTTTTAGGGTTTGCTTTGCGTACAATACAATAATTGCTGTTGTGATTAGCACACTGTTCAGCACAATGTGCAATTACCAAAGGGTGAATACCTATAATCTGCATAGACAGCGCAGAATTGGTAAATCAACTCTAGGACCCGTCCAAGACTCATAAGGAAGTTTAGGTAATACTGATTGATATATGAAGGTATGTAAGTCTTTTTTCGAGTATAAAAATCAGAAAAGTTAGGAAACCAATTGTGCAAGAAGCACATTTGATAGCAAATGAGGCTCTTAGAGGGTGTTCAAATGATCTATTTGTGAAGTTTAATAAAAGTATTTGTGTTTTAAAAAAAAATTAAAAGAAATGGTTTCGTTTGGACCAGTCACCCCACCCACGTTTAAATTGTAGCAAACAAATCTGTATCCTAATATATACAGTTGTAGTATGTTTTTTATAAAAAAAGTTATGTATCTCAAAAAATAATTATATCCTTATTATACTAATAGGTAACAATCAATTTTAACCGATTGAAATTGAGAAAGTAAGAATATAAGTAAAATCTGTTCTACGAGAAGATTACACTTTTTTCACATATAGCTAAAAAGGTTAATTTGTTTTATTTATATTTTTATTTGTAAATGTGATTTAATTATGAACCACTCATAGTAAGAGTAAAGGTAAATAGAGTTAAAGAATTTGAATAATTTTGAAGGTAGATTGGGGAGTTAAAAATGATGATGAGTATTGTACTTTAAAAATAATTAATTATGGTTTGAGTTAATTATTATTGTAGGCAATCACAAACCTTTTGACTGACTAAAGGAGTACGTACGTAACTAGTCTTTGCATAGGCATAGAAATAGAAATAGAAAATAGAAAGAAAGCACGTGCAGTGCATGGAATGGAATGGAATCAAAACAAAAAGCTCACATTCTAATAGGTAACAACACATGGACACCAGGTCTGGGAGTGGAAGGCCCTAGTTTGAATATTATTTTGATTTTATAATATTAAAATTATATTAAAAATATAAAAAAATTTATTAAAAATATAAAAAGAGATTTATTAGGAAAAATAAAAAATTATTTTAAAATTAAAATGAGTTGTGATACCAAACAGAGCATAAGTAACAAATACCACATAGGTAGAGTAGTAATAGTTTAGAGACTAAATACAGTAGAGTATTTGGTTTGTTTTTTGAGTGATATTTTGTGATGATTCATGCATGCACCCACCCACATTCACATGAATCTCTGTTATCTCTGTCCCACACTCCACACAACCCTAAACCCAGCCAAACAATTGGAATGTCCAAATTAATGGACCCTTTATTACTTACTTTTTATTTTATTTTTATTTTATTTTGGAGCTCACCCATTTTAGTGGGGTGGGGTGGTTTTTATTATTAATTATTATTATTATTATTCTTATTATTATTGAGATCGAGATAAATAAAATATAAAACCATACTACTGTAAGAAACGAAAAGAGAGCACAAAAAGGTAAAAAGATGGGATGGCATTGGCACACAGAAGAATATCTACATCTTTCTTTCACTACCCCCATACTATACTGTGCTTATTATGACCAAAAAGTAGTACACTTGCATTCATATTACATTCATGAGATAGATAGATAGATAGATATGCCAGAAATAGAATCCCTTAGATAGAGGTAAGAGAGGAGGGGCCAGAATTCCTTTTACTATTACCATTACTATTACTATTACACTGAACTGAACTATCATTTTGGCATTTCCCTCTCTCTCTCTCTGCCTTTTTCTTTCAGTAACTTACTCATCATGTTGGCTTTGATGCCCTAATTATTCATTCATTCATTCCATTGGAATCTGGAATAAATAAAAAAAAAAAAAAAAAAGAGTTACACACATACAACCAAACCAACCATCTGTTCAACCATTCCTAATGATTTTTCATTTTTCTAGTTTGCATGTATTCTCTCTTTTTTATAGACACCGATCTGATCCATCCATTTCATAGGGGAGACTATTAGTACATTCCATATATATATTATAAACCACTCACTTTTAGAGATTTTTTTTTTTTTAAAACTTAAAAAATAATATGTCTATAACATGTCCTTTGATCAATCATTCTACACATCATCATTACATTACCCATATAATATAATATTATTCTCTACTATTCATTTAACCCCTCACCTTACTATTCATTCTAAGTATTATCCTATTATTATTATTCACAATGTCAAAATTATTAACCAATCGTATCGTATCGTATCATTACAATTAATAGAAGCACAAAAAATAATTATTACTAGATCAAAATTAACAATTACAATACATATTACGTACCCATACCATTCTCTCAACTCAAATTCAGAAGTATATATCTGTTTGCTTTGACTGTGCTTTCAGATCTTTCAACTTCTTCAGTATGTTTGTGAAATAATCCTGCAAATATTTCTCCAGTGTTATTATGTCTTTTCCATCTACCCCAAGCTCTGAATATGTCTCCGCCATTGCTACCGAGAACACTGTGTCGCTTGTAAGCACCTGTTTACAACATCCATCCATCAACTCTCACCCTCAATGAGATTTACAACAAAACAAAACCAAACCACCCTTCGTTTATACCAACTCTACTTCACATGATTGATACCAGCATTAGGGAAGTACATACAATTTACCTCCGAAAATGCCAATCTATCAGCTACGTCATTTGTCCACTCAAATAACCGAGTCAGTTGCCGTGTAAATCTCAGGATTGAGACTGGAACTGTGGTCACATTCGCATCCTGCCCAGCAAGCCGCTCACACAATGTTATCACCTGGAATCAAGGAATGAACCTTTATGCATCACAAACAGAAACAACAACCACCTGTTTGTTTTGGGAAAACCCAGGAGTATGATCTTTCCCAGGAACTGAACAAGAGAATAAAAAAATGGGCACTCTTATGGCTCAGAGAATTCATATAGCATTTAGGGAAGAGAAAAACAATCACTCCCGCTTTACCTCTTGGGTGGTCCATGCACGAGGCCCAGCAAATGTCAAAAGTTTCCCATTTATCGTCTCATTGCGCAACGCTATAAATGTCAACCGAGCAATATCCTAGGACAGACATACCATGCTTAAGCTATAATTTCCCAATGACAAAAGAATAATGACATAACACAAGATAACTACCTACCTGTGTGTCCATGTATGCTATCCTCGTAGGAGCATCAGTTCCCCATACAGACTTCTCTTCCAAGATTGGAACTGCATATTGCCCAATCAGGCCCTAGATGCTTACAATTAAAATTTCACATGTAAGCAGACAGATGGCTTCATCTCGCTTTTGGGGGAAGAGAAAAACCAGGAGTTCCGATTCTTTTGAACATGATAGAGAGAATTTGAATCATTTGCACAAGACTTTCACCAGCATGTTATATCTGTTTTACACCTTATGTGAATAAGTTTGTTTTCTTTTTCCTCACCAAGAACTTGATATAGTACGTTTTGGCCTCAATTAAAAAGGATTTTCCACTCTTGCACTTCAAAAAAATTTTGATTTCCAAATATCAACTGACAAGGCATCATCTTCAGAGGATGAACCAACGGGTAATATGCAAGTGTAGTAAACCAATTCAAGATACATGAGAAGCAAGTAGCAGCTGAGTAACAAGCATAAAATTCAGAGGAAATCAATCAGAGGAGGATTATAATAATTAATAGACACAAAAAGAGTTTGAAAAAATATAATGTTTGAAGGAATGGATAAAACCTGCATGAAGCCACATAAACGAATTACAACGTGGTTGAGGCCAATGTCACGAAGAAACTTCTCAGTGCAAAATTTGATCTCCATCAAAGGAACCTCAGGATGCTTGTCGCAGTTGTGGATGGAAAAGAAAACAAACTTCTGAATCCCCATGGCTTTTGCACATTGGATCAGAGCAACCTTTCCTTCCCAATCTACCTACAATTAAAAAAAAAAAAAAAAAAAAAGGTAGGTTCGCTGATCATCCATACTATTGTTTAATTGGTTCAAGGAAAATGAGATGAAAGAAGACATCATATTTACAGTTTTGATCGGTTCCTCAGGACGTCCTGTGGCACAGTCGATGACAGTATGAATACCAACCAATGTAGCAGGTATCGTCTCGGGCTTGCTAAGGTCTGCCTGCTTATTTTGGAAAAAAGAATGCTAATGATAACATGATTCTTTAAAGGACAAAAGCCAGAAAGTAAACCTTACACAAGAAACACACTTTTTCTAGTGAAGGCATTCACATTAACTGTGAGTTTTTAATTTTTTTTTTTTATAATAACTGGTATGAAGTTCACAATTTTTCGCATGCTTTCTCAATGGTAATCATTTTACACTTGCAATGTAGTAACCTATTATCTCGGAAAAGATAATAATTAAAAACTATATATATATATATTTATTTTATTTTTGTTCTGGACTAGAGGGAGCGATGATGAATTTCAATTGTGCATTGGACAAAAATGGAAGCAGCAGAGGAGTTTAATGAAAAAGGAAAAACAAGTAATAAGTAGGGAGTAGATTACATTGACGACGGTGGCTCCCCAGTCGCGGAGGAAATCGGCGGGGGCAGGGCGGGGGCGGACAAGGCAGCGGACGTCGTAGCCCTCGTCCAACGCTCTCCTCACAATTTGCCTTCCCAAGGTCCCGGTGGCTCCCACTACCAGGATGCTGGTCTGGCGAACCGGCGTACCAGGTGCGTAATTCTTAACCACCTCAGCAGCCACCGAGGAGTTACATATTACAGGAGGAGTCGCTCTCCTCTTATTCTTGCTCTTCTAGAAGTAGTTACACCGATGCAACAGCTGCCGCTTAAGAATTCATCGCGCCATGATAAAGGCGATCGGGCCTGGGGGCGATGGACGGCATTGAATTGGAGGGGGCAGTGATAAGATGACGATGGTCGTAATAGTGAAAAGGAAGAAACCATTTTTGTGACTCACTCACAAGTCAGAACAGAGTGAGAGAAATCCAGCGGCAGCAAAAGCAAAAGCAAAAGCAGAGAAGAAGATGAAGAGAGAAGAGAGTGGAGGAGAATGACATGCCACGTGCCTTCTTCTTTGTCATTTATCATCATTTCTCTTCTTAACTCTCATCCATCCATCCATCCATGTTTTTATCCATTCACTGTCCACCTCAGCTCATAAAAGTACAACCTTTTTAAATTTTTTTTTTTTTTTATACTCATATTTGATTTGATTAATGAATTATGAGTCTCATTTTCATATGACCATTCGAATTTTATGACTTACATGCCGTTGCCATTGGACATCATTTGTGTGAAAGAGAGCAGCAAAGTGCAGTGCACCACCAGATGCCTGAGATGAACAACAATGAGGATTTCTCCATTTCAATTTTCAAGTCACCACCACCACCATTTGTCTTGTGTTCTCAACTAAACAGAAACAACAAGTTTTGCCTAGAACTGTCTCACCTAATGGGAGGAACCAAATGAAGAGTTTCTCAATTTCATAGATTCACTGAAATAATCTTTTACTACTTATCAACATTTCACTTCTTTATCATACCCAACAAAATTTCAACCAAAATGCTCATACAGATCCCACAGCACATTTTATTTCTCCTCCAGCCGCCGCAGCATTGATTCTGCAAAGCTTTGTTGCCTGCAAATAAGAAAAACACAGATGAGGACTGCTAACACATTTCCTTCTACCACAAGGAGATGCACCAAAACGGACTATTATAAACGGTTGAAAGTTAAAACAAAGCACCAGTCTCATCATTAAATTGTGCCATTCATAATTCTTATGAGAAACTGTAGGCAGAATGCAACCCCCGCGTATGTTTTCCAGGCAGTGGTCAATTATAGAATTTTGCGCATCATCTACTAAGCGTGCATATAAGTTAGCTTTCACACCCAAACAATCAGATAGGATAATCATTCACCTCACACAGATTCTGCAGGGAGTTCTAAAAGCAATAAATTCAGAAAGCAATCAGATATTTTGCGACTTACTTCCGTTCTATGTGCTTAGGACTAGGCCGTGAATATTTCAAATATCCATCCCATGGAACTTTTTAAGACCAGCTCGAACAGATATAATGTCCCTCACCCTGCAAAGGAAAATGGCATGAACATGGAACCTGTCTTAGTTGAAAGGACAGCATCAACATCCCTCTGGAACTCATCAAATCATCAGAATTGTTTTATTTGAGCATCACAACTCAGGAAAACATTTACCTCTCAGCAAATTCAATAGGTGTTTCTCCAGGCTTTAGATTTTGAGGCTCCAGGTACCAGACATCACAAACAACGGCCCATGATGTCATAAGTTGCAACAGGTGCATTGTGAAGGATTGCCTGCACATAGAAAGAAGAAAAATTTTATTGGACAAAAAATGCTACTTCGTTCAACATTAAGAAAGAAAGTGGAATTCAGACAAATCACTGCATCAAGAACACGACTTTATGGAATCCAATAGGATTGCAACTACAAATGAATACGTACGAAAACATTCAGTAAATGCTTTACAGTAAGCATCCAAAAGTAATGTCAGCAATAGAACTTAAACACAAAACAAAGATGAGGAATATCTTACTTTCTACTATTCCAAAAGGCATCAACAAAGATCTTGTTGTACTTGATTGCAATTGGACAAACAGTGGAGCCAAGTTCAAAAGCACCCTAATCGTAACAAAAGATATGTTATAAGCATGACTAAAAGCATTCAAGACGTAACGAAAAAATCAAACGTCAGGGGAATAGAGGAAGAGCATTAGTATTACCCACCAAAGGAAAAGAAGGATTGTTGCCAAGAACTATTGGCAAAAAGAACTATTGGAATTTTTAGGACTACAAAACTCAGATACATAAGTTGCCAAGTTGACATGCAGAGGCAACTCACTGTTTAGTGACAGAGACTTCATTTACCTTTTTGAACATAACAGTGTAATGGTTATTTACACATGTTCCTTCAGGAAATATAAGAAGAGGATTATTGTCTGCGCCTTCAACATGTTCCCTAAGCCTGAAAATTAAATTTTAAAGTGATAAGACTTGAGCCAATAGACAGATGAAATAGTAAAAAAAAAAAAAACGTTTTCACCAGCACATACTTTCTTGCTACAATTTCACGGTCCTTAGCCTCTGACCGATTGAACCAGATACATCCAACGCTTTCTAAGATAGTACTTTGCAATAATCCTGCTCATATAACACACAGACAATAATATTGAAGACCGTATCCTTAAACAGACATTCCAAAATACTTTAGAAAAATTGACTGTTTTGTGCTGGGGTTCCACAAATTGTTTCTATTGAACTATCAATCAGTTAAGACATACAAAACCATACTATCATATGCTCAAATTGAAACTCTTGTTACAATAATGTCTTCCTAAAAAGGGAATTAAAAATTAAAAAAAAAAAAAAAAAAAAAACTACTTCAAAGGCCAAAAGAACCATAATATTGTAACCTACAATGCGTTTATCAGAAAACAGGTTTTTCCCTCAAACATATACACCTAAATTTCAGTTATCCGGACACTTCAACCCCAAACATGAAAATGTGAACAATGGTTCTCCTCACTTATGTTAGAATCTGTAGGCAACATTCCAACCAATAACCAGTCCCAAAAATGTTCCATCATTCTAATACAACAAATTTCAAATTACACTTCAGAAATACTTTTGAGTTTAAAATTTATCTCAAAACCTCACGGGAAATTTAAGCCTTGCAAAGGAGAAAATGGAAGAAAGGTAAAATTTTAACTCCTAATTTTGAACTTCAGGACACAGTATAGTGCAACTACCCAATTTAACTTCGGAGTTGTTAAATCTAATTACACAAGCATATTCCCAAAAAGGAAACAAAATATAGAGCCAAAACAATACGAAAGCTCTTGAGCAGGAAAATATAGTTGCAAAAGCCAATTATGAGACTTACCAACCCACCCTGGGTGCTTCTGCATAATTACAGCAAATGCAGTCATTTGTTCTAGAACAATGAAATCAATCATTGAAGTGTGGTTTGCCACAAATACCTGTCCCAACCATTTAAAAGATCCTTATTCAAATTTAAATTGGCAAGGAATTTGAATACGGACAAAAAGAAGAAAAGTGATTGATCATGCAACATATATGCTAAGCCCCAAACATAAAGGAACATACTTGCTTGGGCCGGATGCTTGGCCGTGGGCCATGATACTTGACAACTCCAGTCCATGATGCTACAAAGAAACTGCAAATCAACTCCACCAGACACCTCTGAAGGATCAAATGAAAGATTGTCAGATAACACAAGTTACAGAACCAATCTTTCACAAAGGAAAGTGGGAGACTTTTTTGAGAAATTTGCTGGTTCTGGGTAGTGATACAACAATTAACATCTCACTGTGTGCTTACATGTATTAGATCTCATCCATTAATCTAAGTAACAAATAAGAGAAATATTTAAACTAGTAGAGACCCCCTATGTATTGTCAATCCGGGGTGTTCAATCTACAAAGCAGAAGCCTCAATAGCGTCAGGATTGAAGTCAGTGTTGCTCAGAGCATACATAACAGAGAGAATGGGGTAAAAGGGCAAAAAAAAAAAAAAAAAAAAAAAACTACAAGAGCGCTGGGTAAACATCGCCTCATTCTACCTCCAATTTTTTCCTCAACTTGTCATTGCCTTTCAGTAGAACATGCACGGGAATATAGCATGAGAGAAATATTATCCATCCTAAAGTCAATACGATAACCCTGCAATAAAATGAAGAAGCATTGAAAGACCAAAAAAAGAAAAAGAATCCCCTGTACAGACATTTGAAAAACTTCCACAAGATAAAAACTTCCACTTGCCACTGGGATATGGTGATATTTATTGGAAATGATATTTGAAATGTAAACTTGGTGTCGTAGACTTAATGCTTGTATCAAGCTGGTAAAAAGCTAGTTTAATTTCACACTAGTCCTCCTTAACCGTCTTTGATAGGGAGCATATTAACAAAGAAAAAATAACTTCTTGACACAGACATACAGTTCTCTCTTGTACTACAAATGGGCTAACATTTTAGTTCAACTTATAGACTAAATAAACCAAGTAAGACCTTCATCTTTTCTCCATTTCTATTTTCATTCTTCTCATTCCTGTGTAATTTGGGAAGGAAAAGGCAGAAATGCTCAAAACAATAAAAAAAACATCTAACCTTAGAGGAAAGAGGATTAGGTATCTGACCACAACACCCATGCACCACAAAGGAAAGAGATAAATATTCCAGTTCCATGGTTCTGGAGGAATGGACTTGAAACAACGTGTGAAGGAGTCCTGTTGTACAAAAAGGATGAACAAAAGAATCTAAAAAGTTAACACCTTTGATTTAAGCTATCATGTCGACTATGTTGGCCGCCATAACAACTGATAAAAGTACCCTCTTTTTAATCAACACCAGTAAAGTCCAAACTTTTCATTCACCAACGTAGTAAAACCAGAGGTGTATTTTAGATGACATGCAAATGGTTAAGATATATGTATATATGTCATCCATTGGCCCATTTTCTTCAATGGTTAATGTTGCTAATAGGAAAGGAAAAAAAAAAAAAAAGAAGAAGAAAAGAATGTCCTGAAAAACAAGCAAAAAACAAAACATTTTTTGTGGTAAAAAAAAATCCTTTTACCAAGCTAAAAGTTCAGGTAAAAACATTTCTGATTTTAAGGTTCATATCAACAGATGAACCCAATAATTCCCTTATATATACCAAAATTCCATAACATAGTCTAATCAAATAGAATCAGATACGTATAATATATGCACGGCCACATTTGCAAAGAAAAGTATAGCAGCGGTGAATGGTGCTTGAGTAGTGCGATGGTGTTCTTTTAAGGCGCAATCATAGCAATAAAAGAGAAAATAAACAAAAGGAGTGGGGGGAGAAGAGATTACATCGACGATGGCACCAGCAGCCTCAGTGAGAGTAGGCGAAATGTCCAGCAAATCACGCCTGAAATACCAACACCCAAAAAGGTAAACAAGTAAGTAATGGGCTGATCAAACTTCATACACGCAGACCCTCCACACAATCCCCAAACCCAAAAAAAAAAAATAAATAAATAAAAAGAAGCAAGTAATTGAGCTGAAGTAAAGGTATACAGGCGAAGTTTGCCGTGGGGCTCCGGGATGGATCCAGAGGGAAGATAGTCCTCGATATTAGGGCGATCCAAATCCAATTCGGAGCTCGACGGTTTCAGTTTGCTCATTTCTTTCTCCCTTGCCTCTTCTACCTCTGCTATTTATTCAAACCGGCGACCGCACCGTCGGAATACATATGAAGCTGCTGTTTGAAAAATCTGTTACTGCTATTAGTATTATAAAGCCACTGGTACTGAGTCACTGAAGCACGCAACCCCTGACAAACACACGCACTGGGTGGTGATGTGCGCGCAATCCAATGTATACAAATTTAATGTTACTGATTTTGCCTTGTTCGATCACAGAAGGTGTCTGGCTCAACGACCCCAACCACACAAACCAAACACAAAGACAAACACAAACACGCACCGGCACCCGGTGCCGTGCGTGCAAGCCACCGAAAGGCCCAACTGGATCTTCTTGGCCCATTAGCCAGCGATGGATAAGCCCATATCAGAAGCCCACCGACATAAGTGTATAGCTAGCTGGAACCCAACAAGCTGGGGCCCAATTCTGAAAGGCACAACACTAGTATTTACATTTGACTATGTGGGTCCGGATAATGTTTCTAATATATTTTAGTTGTCGCGGAAACAAAAATGATTACACGAGTTATTATTATTATTATTTTTTAAAATAGAGAATTTATAATAAGTATTGTTTAAAAACAATGTGGATGAATGAAGATTACACAGAGTATGAACTCCCCAAAAGTATTAGTAATGAAAAAAGGAAAAGACAGGACATAGTTTGGAAAGTGGAAAAGTCGACCAAATTTATTCCTTCGAAGAAAAAAGAAAAAATATTGCTTACTACAGTACAACACCATTGTCAATTTTTCTAGAGAAATATTTAATGGAGAAAAGAAAAATTCAAAATAATTCATAAGAAAAATTCAAAATAGTTAAACAAGTTATTGGGGCACTGAATGAGAGAGAGAGTGGACTAGTGGAGGGACCAAAGTCAAAGTCTCCGCCTGTTCTGTTCATGGCTTTGTTGGTCTTCATTATTGATTACTACTATTATTCCACAAGAAGATGGAGATGAAGAAGAAGAGTGATCTGGTCAACTATCTCAACTCCTCCTATTCAAGACAACATTGTTGAATTGCTCTTTCTTCACTCCCCTCGGTCTCGGTCTCGGTCTCGGTCTAGGATAGGATAACCAGTACTATAATAAACTTCTCCCTTCCTTTATTTCTCATTTTCCCACCCACACTGATCCTTGAACCCGTCTCCGTCAATTCATATGTAATTAATACGTCCCAACTCTACTTCTTGCTGCGCCAACAGAGGAAATTAATTAGCAGGAGTTGCCCTTCCATTCTATTCTTCAATTTCAGAAGGAAAATGGTGGGTTGTTTCTCTTTCTCTACCACTGGAAGCAGCATCCGTATTATTCTTCAATTACTCTTGCTGCTTCTAGTCTGGGGAGCTCAGGCGGAGCCATTCAAGTGCAACTCTCCTTCTCGCTGTAGTGCCCTCGTCGGCTACGTCTCCCCAAACGCCACCACCTATGCTCGCCTTCAATCCCTTTTCAACGGCACCACCAGCTTTACCTCCCTCCTCGCCGCCAACGCCCTGTCCCCTTCCACACCGCTGAACTACAGCGTACCCGCCGGTACGGTCGTCAAGATTCCCTTCCCCTGTATCTGCTCCAACGGCACCGGTGTCTCTAACAAGGTGCCGGTGTACACGGTGGTCCCCCAGGACGGGCTGTTCCACATAGCGTCGGAGGTGTACTCCGGCCTGGTGACATTCCCGGAGATCCAGAGGGTGAACAACATCCCCAACGCAAACCTCATACTCGTGGGACAGGGGCTTTGGATCCCGCTGCCCTGCAGCTGCGACGACGTGGACGGGAATAAGGTGGTTCATTACGGACATTTAGTGACCAATGATAGTACCATTGAGGGAATCGCTCAGCACTTCGGGACCACCCCGCAAACGCTGTCCAGACTCAACGGCATTAATAGTCCTAGTGAGCTTAAAGAAGGTTCCGTCATTGATGTTCCTCTCAGAGGTAAGTGCTCGATCTGTGGATGAATGTTGGTTGATTTATTTCCAAATTTAAAGATAAGTCACTTTAGTTTGAATTGTTTGTTGCAGCCTGTGATTCTAAGATCATAAGAAATGATTCCCCTGATTCCTCTTTACTTGTTCCCAACGGTACTTATGCTCTCACTGCCAATGATTGTGTAAATTGCAACTGCGACGGTGCTGCAAACAACTGGATGTGAGTCAGTTCATTCATATTACTTTGATTCTAATTTTCCATTTCTTGATCATCTCTGACTCTGATTTTCCATTTCTTGATCATCTGATTCAACAGGTTGCAATGTACAGCAAGCCAAATGAAACCTGCGACTAATTCTACTTGGTCAACATGCCCTACCATGCAATGCCAGGGCGTGGGGGGACATCAAGAGTTTTAGGCCTTGGAAATGCAACAGGTTCAAGCTGCAATAGTTCCACCTGTGCTTATGCTGGTTACTCCATCTCCAGCCAAACCATCTTCACCAAAATTGACACAACTACTTGCCCCTCCCCTGGTCCGTACTAGTGCTGCTTTTCTACTTTCACCCTTACAGTATATAGTATACACATTACATATAGCTGACCAAGTATTACATATTACAGGTTCTGGAGGTAATTCTTGGGCAGTGAGCATTGAAGGAAGCTGGAAGCAGCAGTTCCCGATCTTCATTGTTGGCCAACTATTGCTTTTTCTCTCCTTTTTCTACAATGTATTGTGATTTCTCAACATGTATGCCTGCATCCCTTCTGCCCAGATCCATCTCATCGGATTATACTATTATAAATAAGAAAGATGTAGAGTCTGATTCATTTGCTATTATAGAGACAGACTGAATTGTAATTAAGCCACGCCCTCATCCACACTGGCAGCGGCATTCCTTGTGTTTTGGTGTGATTTGTGGTCGAAATTTTGGCGTATGAATTCATAGCTCTTACCTCTATCAATAAGCAATGTACTATGTATGAAATGAAAGTGCCAGAGATTTCTTTTCTTCTCATTAACAAAAGGAAAAAACAATACTTGGTTCAAATGGCTATACGATCAAGTGGTAATATCCAACCAGAATTATTTTTGCACGTAAAATTGTAATACAACCGGTAAGATTATACAGAATGAGTTTGATGGACAAAACTCAAAAGGCTCAAACAATGAAACCTCACCACATCAAAGCTTGAATCTTTTGTGAATTGATAAATTTTAAGGATTGAATTTTCGAGATTTGTTTAATTTGAAGGTTTAACCAAGTCAGTCCCTCTGCCTCTGAGTCTATAAATGGAAAGATGCTGATTGATATAGGTGATATTTCTGGAAAGCAAAGATGTTAAAGGCAAACACATTTGAGAGAAAGGTGGTTGTTAATGACAGAGCACTTTTTAACATTCAGAGCAAATAAATGATGAGTTGCCCAGATTACCCTTAGAAAAGAAAGAGAAATTTTGCAGCAACCTTCCCACTTCATTTATGTATGTGCCCCGCGTCCCTTTCCTTCCTTCTCCCTCTTCCTTTTTCTTTCAACCATTAACTCTTTTCTCTTCATTTTTATTGTGCCCCAGTACATCAAACCCCACCCTCACCCTTCTTTCTGTTACTTCATATCTTCCTATTTGTTTGATGATGGGGGTGATTAAAAAACAAGCGATTAATGGAGAGGGTTTTAGAATCAGACCACACGAAGAAGAATAAAAAACAGACAGATGGGATGATAATTTTTTTTTGCAGAAATCAGAGGGCTCAAACTGAGGCTTAAGAACACACAAAGAAGTAGAAGAAGAAGAATAAACAGATTAATAATGAGGATAGCAAATGAATCTACAGAAATCAGACTGGTCATATATATGGGGCTTCATACGCGAAGAAGAATAAACAGAATAAGGTGATAACAAATAAATTTACACATATCAGAGGATCAAACAGCCCCCGAGTCAGTATCGTAGACTCGTAGTCATCATTGATGAGCCAATTACTGGACTGATGATGAGTGGAAGCGATGGAGAGGGCTTAAGGAATTAAGAGAAACCCAGAATTGTCGGTATTAATGAGGTATAAAATCGGAAATATGATAGGAGTTGCGGCAGAGACAATTTTTGGTCTAATACAATAAGGGTAATTTGGGTAACTCATCATTTATTTGTTAAAAAATGCTCTGGAGCAGCCTTTGAGAAATACTATATCCTTGCCATATTATTCTCCTTATTTATCATGATTCATTCCTGTCAAACCCCAAACCCAACCATCCAGCTACAAGTCCCTTGTTTTCCGTCTTCTGATTTGTAAATTTTAAGTATTATTAGTATTTTGCACAAACAATTTGGCGACCTTTCCAAGATTTTCCTATCGTTTCAGTCTTTCATCATCTCCACTGTTATTGTATGTATTTCTTTCCTTCTCCCACCACCTTCTTGCTTTGCATGTAAGAGAAAGAACCACTCTTTCGTGATTGCGTCCCTGAATTCTGATGATCCCCTTTCATCATGTACTGATATAGTACTACTGTTTGTGTTTTTCTTCTCCTGCAGTAAAGCTCATATAAGGCCTTCTTTCTTCAAATAAATGGCTGCTGCTGCGCAACTCAATGGAGGAGGCATGGTGATTAAAGGAGGGTTCGGTGGTCGGAATTGGGGTAGGTTTAAGGAACCACCCACTAAATTTTCGTTACGCCACCATTCTAATTCTAACAGAGTCGTTAATTTTCTCTCTCAAAGAGCCAATTGCCGTAGGCCCTACAGTCCTTTGTGTCTCACAGAGAAGCAATTGTTTTCTTCTGGGCGCTTCACCCGAACTATGTGTTTTCTCTCTTCGAGGGATGACAATGAACTGAGTACAGATTTCCAACAACTTCAGTTTTATGATGATGAGAAGAAGCAGCAGGAGGAGGATGATTATACTATCCTAACTTCAAATGGAAGTCTTCAGTAAGGCTCTACTATTTTCTTGTCTGCTATCCCAACTTCAAATAAAATTATACTATCCCAACTTTATGCCTTGTGTTGCTATTCTTTTGTTTGTTATTCAACCAAGAATGAATCTTAACAAGCTGGAGCAGTTGGATATTGAAGCTTAATTATCACCATTCTCCTTTTGAGATTTATGGAGTATTGATAAGAGCGGGAAAGCTTGTTGCTTTTTTTCCATAATTTTATTTCTCTCAAACTACTAGGTGACATAATGCGTAGGATATATGGTTGCTGCCTCAGAGTTTTCTCTTGACAATTGAAAGACATGATATTTTCTTTGTAATAAATTTACACCCAAACCAAATGTGATTGATGTAATTGGGACGATTTGATTAGGTGCAATCTGAAAGTTGTGTTTTCGTGCAATTGCTATCCTTGTTAACAATATGTTATGTGGGATGGTTTCTTTAGGATTAATAAGATTGAAAATGAATTGGATAAGGTCCCTCCACATTCATCCCGACTCCAGGACATCAGGCGTGAGCTTGTAATGCTGTCATTGCCTGCGTTTGTTGGACAGGCAATTGATCCTTTGACGCTACTGATGGAAACTGCTTACATTGGTCGTTTAGGTCAGTAAGAAATTTTTTCTCTCTTTTCACAAGTTATTTGTTCAAGCATATTCTTTGGAAAACAATTGAATCCATGGGATGTTGATCATGTATAGATTTGAAAAGGCAATTGAGCGCCTAAATAGAAGGTAGAGATTTCACATCAACACCTGCTCCATTATATAGACATTGTTTTTTAAAATAATTTTTGTTCATAGGTTCACTGGAGTTGGCTTCTGCTGGTGTCTCTATCACAGTCTTTAACACTATTTCGAAGTTATTCAATATTCCTCTCCTTAGTGTTGCCACTTCTTTTGTGGCCGAAGATATCTCAAAGAACTCAGGGCAAGTTTCTGTGACAGGTAGACTGCAAAATATATCTTCTCACTGTTCTGCAATCACCTCTGTTCTACTTTTTTCTTGGTAAATGATTTGGTATCATATCCTGAGTGGTATAGCCAATTTGCTGTTTGTCTTTTATGATTCAGTGACATGCCAGATCCTTTCCCCCCCCACACCTTCTTTTGGTTTATTGATTATTAATATATTCCTTATTTTCTCTTCTACTGTTGCAATTTGATTTACAGAAAGCACCAATGGTACACCAGTCAACAGCCCAGGGGAAAGGTTGCAGCTATCTTCTGTTTCCACAGCTTTGGCTTTAGCCATCCTCATTGGCATTTTAGAAGCCTTGGCATTGCTTTTGGGATCTGGATTCCTTCTAAATATTATGGGCATACCACCTGTATGTTTTTATGTATATGTTTCCTTGAGGTTTTTGTTTTGGAAAATCTATACCACCTATGTGATTGTGCTCTACTTTCTCTGTCCTTTTGCCTGATCATTTTGGTTAAGTAATGCCTGTCCTTTTACTTCAGATGCAATTATTGCTTGCACTTGTCAAAGCTTAACTGACTGGCAACAATACTATATTTTATCTCATCCAGTTAGTCATACACTATTGCTTATCCATGTTAATGTGTTTACTCTCTGCAGTCGATTTATACATGTGAAAATGTGTTCAGGCTGTGCTTTGAGTTATTAGTAATTCATGGCTAAGTTAGTACTTGTAAAAGAGATTAGCTTTATTTGTGGGTGCTCTTAGAGATTGTTCACCTGTCAAGAAACGGGTGCTGTTGCAATACTTATCTGCATTGAAATTGTTGCACTCTTGAAAAAGCAATATAAAGATATGATTTTGGTTGGCGTCAATTGCCTTCTAGGTAGTTCGGGTCATTCTGCTGTGATATGCATGTGATCTAGGAATGAAGTGTTGCAGGTCAATGTCAGTAACAGACATGGGTTTCCTACAGATGATTTTGTGCTGATGAATGATTTCTATATATCAAACTCCTCACTGATGTGTTTACTTACACTCCTAATCTTGTGTACCCAATATTCTGTACTTTCATTTACTTAGTAGTATCTTCCAGGAGTAAATGTATCACTGAAAAGGTTATTGACAGGCTTCTCCTATGCGTACTACAGCAAAACAGTTTCTTTGTCTGAGAGCATTTGGTGCTCCTGCTTTTGTTGTTTCTTTGGCTCTTCAAGGCATTTTCCGTGGTTTCAAGGATACAAAAACTCCATTATATTGCTTAGGCAGGTTCCTTGTTCTGTTTCTTCTTTCGTTTTTTTTCCTTACAAAGGCTTAGTTGTTGTCTTGTTTGTAGAAAATAGATTTTACTATATGAATCTTCTTGTATTATTCTTATATTCTGAAATATTCGCTTTTCTGTTGGATTGCCAACCATGTGGCTGGATGCAGGTATTGGTAACTTTACGGCCATAATTTTGTTTCCATTGCTTATGTATTGTTGTCGATTGGGGGTATCTGGAGCAGCAATCTCGACTGTTCTATCTCAGTAGGTTCCCTTTTCCTCATTGATTTTCTTTGTACGTTATATTTTTTGTTTGCTGTATATCTTTTAGACTGTCGGTTTTTAATGTTTTTATACAAGTTATAATGGTAGTCTTTCATGTAACAGGTATATAGTCGCCTTATCAATGATCTGTTACCTCAGTAAGAGAGCTGTACTACTGCCACCTAAATTTGGAGAGTTGCAGTTTGGTTCTTATCTCAAATCTGGTAAGTGAAGATAATTGCAACTACTGCCGTAATAAGCTCTGTGTTTTTATCTGGTAGAAGAGAAAGTCATAGTGTGGTGCTCTATGTTTCAAGTTACTGCAGGTTAGACTGTCAATGAGACTAGAAGAGGAATGGTATAGGGTTTACTTATTAGTCGTAGTTTTGTATATATGTGTGGTTTGTTCAGCTCAAGCTTTTCTCTGAATCCTGTGCATGCATATATTATTAATTTAAGAATATAATTTGGATAGTGATTTTGAAGATTGATTATTAAGAGATGCAATTTGTTTGTGCAGCTCATCATATGATAGTTCAGTGATCTAACTGTAGGACTTCTAATTTTACTTTGTAGACTTGTTTTTGGTCTTGCCTTATGTAAGGGCTTGTTGCTGTATGATAATCCTTGTGTTCACACTCTCCAACTGGACGAGTTCACCTTTTTCGCTCCAACTGATAGCTCTTTGGGACTTTTGTTTCTTTTGCAAAGTAAATAATTAATAATTGCAGAAATGCTAGGAGGGAGAGGCTTGAGGGGGTAGTTAATGAGAGGTCCTTATAACCCTGAGGTCATGGGTTCGAACCTTGAGGGTTGCAGGGGTAAAATAAAAAGTAAAAAAATGCGGAAATGCTTACTTTCCGTCTGTTTCGAAGTCATATACATTAGTGTGCTGGAAAGCCTTTGGAATTTACTTTCTTTATGATAAATGTAATTGCTTCTCTAGGTGGTTTTCTTATTGGGAGAACCCTTTCTGTCCTTGCAACCACGACCCTTGCTACTTCAATGGCTGCCCGTCAAGGTCCTGTTGCTATGGCTGCTCATCAAATATGCTTCCAAGTATGGCTAGCAGTATCCCTTGTGACAGATGCACTAGCAGCATCTTCTCAGGTATATCGTTGTCTGTGTGTTGTTCCTTTTTTGTGTTTAGTGAATTGAAGTATTGATCTCTGTGCTAATAATAAGTTTGATCTTCCATTGGCAAAATGTATATTGGTCTCTTCAATGGATAGTCTAATCTCCTATAAGCAGAGTGTATTTATTTATCTTCCCTCCCTAGAGGATCTATGATATCAGCTTGATGATCCATTTCTGTTCACAACACCCTTCCCCCTTCTTCCCCTTTCTTTCTCTAGTGTTCCATTTGGCAAGTATTTAAGCTGAAAGTGGCTTTAAAGATTGTGAAGGATACTGTTTGTATGCTTCATTTCATTTGTTCTTTAATAATTATATTGTCCCTTTTACATTAAAGGAACTATTTTCTTTAAATGCTTTGTCACAAACAAGTTTTCACTGTATAAGCAGGTCAGTATTGACTGAAATTGTAGTTGCTCAAAAGTGATCAATAGTGCAGGAATGCTGACATAGACATCTATAATTTGGTTGACAACGATTTGCTTTTGACTAGGCCTTGATTGCTAGTTATTTATCAGAAGGCAACCACGAAGCTGTGAAGGAAATTACTCAATTTGTTCTGAAGGTATTTTTCCATTTTCCTGATTGGCCTTATATTGGCATCAGAGAGATTTTATGTCAACTGTAGCTACTTCTTTCTATTGAAATCCGTATTTCAAAGAATTTTCCTTTTTCTCCTAATGTTTGCAAATTGTTCCCTTCCAGATTGGAGTACTCACTGGAGTTTTTTTAGCTGCTGTGCTGGGTGTCTCTTTCAACTCTTTATCGACTATTTTCACAAAAGACACCGAAGTTTTAAATATTGTTGCAACTGGTGTACTGGTATGTTTCTTAAATAATTTCCAATTTTTTGTCATTAATTTTTGTTTTATACTTCCTCTTCTCTCTCTCTCTCTCTCTCTCTCTCTCTCTCTCTCTCTCTCTCTCTCTCTCTCTCTCTCTCTCTCTCTCTCTCTAGGAATTTGCATTTGCTACTTATGTGTTGCTAAACTATGAAAGTTCTGCAGTTTGTCAGTGCCAGTCAACCTATAAATGCTCTGGCATTTATTTTTGATGGCCTTCATTACGGTGTTTCAGACTTCCCTTATGCTGCTCATTCTATGGTATGATAATATACTTCGCCACAAGTATCTTAAATAGCCAACAGGATAATATTGATGTGTTTCTCTCATGGTAGATGCTGGTTGGAGCCATATCATCTGCATTCTTGCTATATGCTCCTTCAAAATTTGGCCTTCCTGGCGTCTGGTTGGGTTTGACTCTTTTCATGGGATTGCGCATGATGGCTGGATTCTTTAGGTAAACTGTTTGATTAACAATTTCCTTTTATTACCACAATTTTTTATGTGTGTAATACGTATTTGTGCTTCCCACTATTTCCCATAGGAAATAGATTATGGGGAAGGCTGATGGGACGTATTATATTCTGACAAAGAAAGAAAGGTCATTTGTGATATCCCTATCTCGTAGAAAGTAGGGTAGAGCTAGGCAGTGAACGACCGAGCGAAGGTTTGTACCCTTGTTCCAGTGAGGAGTGACTGATCATCTATTTGTGATGCCTGTAAGATTAGATGAGGAGGGAGGTAATGTTCAACTGATAAACAAAATGGAATGAAGTACATCCAAGGAGATTTCCCGGATGTTGTAATTGTTAAAACCAAAACCTGTTCTCTCTCATTTCTGTCATGTTCATGGAGTGTGTTCTGTCTTCCAGAATAATGTCGAAAGAGAGTCCGTGGTGGTTTCTGCATGGTGACTATAACAGAGTCGAGGTTAGTAGCTCCTTTTGTTTTTGATTGGCTATACTTTCTCTATTTTCCATTAATCTCTTGATGTTGAAGTGTTATTGGTTATTGACTGCATTTAGAAGTGGAAGTAGAATCATGCTGCATAGTTTGTGGAGTTGGAATCTGCAGAGTAGTAACGTTTGGTGTATGCATGAGTATGACTGACTCTCATTAATTTATTCCAGCTTGCTGATTCTGGAATCTAGATTGAAATGTACCTTGATCTTCCAGTTGCAGTACATGCACACAAATCACACACAAGTAATCATAGCAGGAAGTATCCTTCTCTTCTTTTGTAGGCGTAGAGCGATTGGATACAAGGTTTGTGACTTATATTGAAGTTAATGAAACAATTGACGGGTATGAATTCAACAGTTTCGCTCTCAGTGAACGAAAATCGACCCGAGCAATGACCCCATGCCAATTTTGCTTCATTTGTAGTTGTCAGTCTTTCTTAGTTTTGCATTTCAAACGAAGGGTCAATGTTCTTAGATCAACAGTGCAACATTCATTTCCTGTATAGACAAAAGATTATTCTGTTTCTGTAACAAAATATAAGGGCAATGTAATTTTATTGTGGCCCCTCCATCTGCAGCTATCGTGAACCATATGTCCCTAAGGATAAGTAATTCGACTCATTCATATCACTATCAGATCAAAGATGAATGATTGCATTGATTTAGGGTTGTGCATAATCGAGTGGTCCATAAGGCTGAAAGAGATCAGCAAGAAAGCCCTTCTTCCTGTGAGGATTCCACCCCATATCCTTGCATAGCTGATCATTGTACCATATGTGCAAAGCGGCAATGCACGATCTTCGGTAGTATTTTCCAGAGTAGCGTTTCATGAACATGTCCCAGGCTTGTATATCCTTCTCCATTTCTTTAATGCTTGGAAGCTTGAAGGTGCCTTGCAGAAGCTCTACCACCCATCGACTCCTCATCTCCGAAGTGTACAGATTTGAAGCACTTTCTGAGAATCCCAGCACTGCTAGCTGTGGAATTCTTGGATGAATGCACTGTCTGATAGTAATGATAATTTGTAAAGATGATGATGATTATTACACTTACACTTGCACTCACTAGTGAAGTGAGAATTGAGAATTGAGAATGAGCAAAGTAATTAATTAACCTGTAGAGTGGAACAGCAGCATCATCTGAGCCGGCTATGTAATTCTGAAAGAGGGTTGATGAGAAGATGCGTTTGAGCTTGTGAATTCCCCTGAACCCTGTGCACAATATCACGACATCTGCTTCCACCACCTCCTCCTCCTCCTTCCCCTGTTCATAAACCAAAATCCCATTCTTGCCGAAACCAAAACTGGGCGCGTTCTTCAGTGTGATGCTTCCTTTTTCAACCTGATCATAGAACCCTTCAGGCACGGTAGTGATCAAACAGGAGCTAATTTCCTGCAAGAAACTATGCTCTGGCACCATTTTGAACTTGGCAAGCCCCAGCTTCTTGTTGATATGACTTTCCACAAATTTGGAAATTAGCCACCTCTATAATAATGAAATAAAACACAATTTACTATGTAATTAATTAGAAGATATCGAAAATGAAGTGGAATTGCATCATCATGTGTTTGTTTACCAGGGGTGAAAGAAAAGTGGCGAGGAGAGTGAATAGGAAGCCTTGATTGGGTTTATGGAGTAAAAGCTCAGAGAAGCGATTGAGGTATAGAAATGTCAATGGAATTCCCCAGGGAAAGTAATCCGGCAGATTCCAGTGTTTTGTCCTGTACAACACTGTGCAGGGATGATCAACTCCGTTGGCGGTGGAGCATTCCATTGCAATATCCAGTGCTGATTTCTGGAATCCCACAACGGCAACTCTCTTCCCAATGATGAAATCAGCAGCAGAGGCTTCATCCATGTCTGAATACTCCATGGAGTGTATGACCTTTCCTGGAAAAGCTTCGGGGGCTTTTCCGGCTGGAAAATGAGGAATGTTGGGTTCGTCGCTGAATCTCCCGACGCAGAGGATGACGAAGTTGAAGCGATGAACCTGGGTGGAAAGCGTTTGAGAGTTTTGAACGGTGACGGTCCATGTCCCTCTCCTGCTGAAGGGGTCTCCAGAGCCACCCCAGAGGGCCCACGATTGCATCTCTTCTTCTTCTGATGATGAACCTTTTTTTTCATAGGTGAGGCTCAGGACCTTGGTGTTGAAGGTGATGTGGCGGAGCAAATCGAAGTGAGCAGCGTAGGAATGGAGATAGTCCAGGACCTGAGGCGAGGTTGGGAAGTCTTGTTGGACAGAAGGTGGCCATGGAAAATCAGAGAATTGGAAGATAGGTTTGGGAGTCTGAAGGAGAGTGGATTGGATAGTTTTGGACCAGACTCCACCAAGGGAGGTGCGAGACTCAAAGACGATGGGAGAAAAGCCCTTAGAGAGGGCATGTTTGCAGGCAAGGAGGCCGCTGATCCCAGCTCCAACAATGCAAACGCTCTCTGCACAGTCCATTATCTTGTCAAGTTTGTTTCAGAGATGGATGGTGAAGAAGACGATGATGGATGGTGGGTAAAAGGTATTTATTTATGTTGGTTTTAGTAGTTTAAGAGCCTCTTCTTTTTGTTTCGTTTTAAAAATGGTTTTGGTTTCAATAATAAATTTAATATATTTTAATCATATTTCATCATTTTCAATATAACTTTTTATTATTTAGCATCTACTTTTTATATTTTTAATACACTTTTTACATTATAAAACTTGTTTTCAAAACGTTTAAAAAGAACAGGCCCTAAGTCTTGGTGGCGTGTTCAAATGTAAAATGTTCTCTTCTGTCCAATTAACGTCAATCTCCCATTGGCCATTTTTATCCATGATGAAATGAAAGTTAGGCTGCTTTGCTTCTTATTAATTTGTTGTGTGAAAACTAGTAAAATGTATTAGTAGTAGTAGTAAGTGCCACTGCCATCGGTTTTTGATTTTCTATAATTTTAGTATAACATACTAAGGGGCCGTTTGGTTCGAACCTGTCAATCGGAATGAGAATGGATTTGATTGATGAGTCAATGGGAATGGGAATCATACTGAATAATTGTTGTTTGGTTCAAATCTTGGAATGGATATCAGTGACATACATGATGTTTGGTTCAGTTGAATATCAGTAATGGGAATCAATCAAAATTACAAATTTACCCTTACATTTCTTTAATAAAATAATTCAAATTTCTCCTTAATTATTGCAGTAGACAAACTTCTGTTCACTTTCTTCTCCGGAAATTTCTTCTTCTGTTCACTTTTCTTCCCTATGTTCACTTATATTCACTTTTCTTCTTCTGTTCACTTTTGCAATAATTATTTTTCTTCCTCTTCTTCTTCTGAACTTCATTTCCTCTCCAACTTATGAAGCCCAGAAATTTTCCAGATGAAGTCCAGAAAAAACATGAGGGAGCCAAAAATTCAACCAATTTCCAGAACACAAGGGAGCCAATTATCCAGATGAAGTCCAGAAACAGACCCAAAGTAAGGTTAGCTTTCTGCATCTCCCAACACTCTGCTCTGCTTCATAATCACGTGAAAGCTTAATAATTAAATTAAATCAAAACCCATCAATTTTGCTTCTGAGAGAAGGGGAAAAAAAGAATAAAGCTTTTTGATTTTTTTCCCCCAATTTTTCTGTGTTCTTCATCATCATCGTTCTCATCCTGCAGTTAGTTCAGTGGTGGTGTTGTTTGTTTGTTGTTGCTGTTGGGTGTTGATGTGCGCTGTATCGGAATCGGCCACCACGCCAAGTCCCGAACCAGCATCCGGCGACCTCCATTCGCCTGGAGGTTCGGGAGCTACAGACCGATTGCCGCCGACCAAAAAGTAGGGGACGAGAATCCTTCCCGTCGCACGAAGGGTGTTGGTCAAGTGCCCAACTCCGGCGGAGGAGATTCCAATTCCGGCTAGGCCGCTGAAGAAGAACCAAACGGCTGAAGAAGATGGGCAGGAAGAGGAAGAGATGGGCAGCTGGGAGGGTTTTTTAGGAATGGGGGAATTTTTGATTCCCGACTGAGGATTGAATCCGAATGAAGGGGGGGAGGTGGGATTGAGCCATATCCAAATTTTAGGGATTCATTCCTTTTTTTTTATTCTCATACCCATGTACCAAACAACAACAATGGCAATCACTTCCTCCCATTCCCATTGATCCCTCCAAATACCCCAACCAAACGACCCCTAATATATAATGGATATGACTACTACACTAGTCCCAATTCATGCATGTGACACTGACTGAAATACCAAAATTGAGGGAAATATTTGAGGTGACATTCTCTGTCTCTTTACTTTATTTTGGTCTTCAAAAATACAGTAATTTTTAACGTCACCACACAATCAATTCAATTTCCTATTCTTTTTGTTTGGAGTTATTCCCCCTAAATAGAGAATTTCTTGACCATTTAGCTCAATTTCAAAAGCAGTTCACACTTTGTGTCTCAAATCAAATGCTACTGTGAAATCAATCACCATTATTATGTTGCTTTTCAAGCTTTCTTTGTGAGATGATGATCACCAACTGATGTGCATAAAATTGAAATTTTTATTGGGCCTAGCCCAATTAATTAAAACAAAGAAACAGTAAAAGATAAAGAAGCCCAGATCCATGTTCAGATCGGAAAAATCGTACAAACCAAGTCTGTCATAATTCTAGATCGGATATGAAGGCTTAGCTCGGTCCTGAAGGCTTAATAAGCTCGTAAAGGCTTAGGTCGGAAAAGGTTATATATTAACTTGAGAACCTTAAATCGGTAAAACCCAGCTCGGAAAGATTGGTTTAGGAAAAGTATAATTCTACTTAAGAAGGCCAGGTCGGTAAAAGCTTAGAAAAGTTAGATCAGTCGACATTGATAAAGCTCAGGTCGGTAAGTAACTAAAACACGAGAAAGCTCAGATCGGTAAAGAGTAAACCGGTCTGAGATAAAGATAATATTGACAAAACAGTTAGACATCATGGTAGGACCACAAATTTAATATATATGCAGGAACAATGATGACAAAGGAGCCATGATAAAGCCATTATTCCGGGAACGGCAAAAACCATCATTGCAAGAAGAATAAAGAGGAGCGTATGTCTTCAAGACCCAACGGAACCATCAAGAGTAAGCTTATAAATACTCAGGCACAAGCCTCATTCCGGTAGGCTCCAATAAGCAATTCCTGGCAATTCTCACAAGCACTTCTATTCTCTTTCATTTACAATTTCTTTGAAAGCCCTTGTTCATTATTATTATTCTCTTACATATTACTGAGTTGATCGTCGGAGCCTATACAGGGGGGAAAGCCCCGCTCCTTTTCTGGATTGATCATCAATTGGTGAACGGAGCAGTGCAAAATCATCAAGCTTCATCCTCTTTGTCAAGCTCAGCAACCCTACTTAGTTCATCTTTCAAATTGCTCATCCCAAAGTTGGGCCATTTTGTTCCTCAAAACTTCATTTGGATTGGGCTATTACTGTCTTCAAAAATTCATTGGGCCGCGAAGAAGCATCGTTCCATCATTGTAATTTTTGCGTCACATCACCAACTATTACCATTTGTGTAGGTGGCCAAATTTCTAGTTATGAAGAAGATCAACAAAAGCTTTTTAATCACCCCACCCAATAATGGTTTGTTGTTGTTAAATTATAACTTCTTCTTCCCCAATGGAGAGACCTACAAAACCTTCTTTTACCTCCTCATTCCTTCTTATTATTTCTGTAATTCCAAATTTATAAGCAAACACATTGTTTCCAAAGAATAACCCACCAGCATTTCCATCGCTCATGCTGATGCTGCTGCACCCACAGCAACCCAAAAATCGAAATTAGAACCCCAAAACAAAAATTACTCATCATTCATATAAGTACTCCTGTGTTAATTATCTCTGGCAACTGCCAAGAAATGAGACTCTCCAGACTCAATCCAGATTTGCAATCACAGCATCCACTACTTCTTGGGTCGTGCTTTCTCCACCAAGATCCTTCGTTCTGTATCTGCCATCCGCAATTACACGCTTTACTGATGTTTCCAGTCGATCAGCAAATGAGGGAAACTGCAAGTGTCTCAACATCATGGCCGATGAAAGAAGCACTGCCACAGGATTTGCCCTCTTTTGCTCTACCAACTTCTCATTCCCAACATTTCCAGCCGATGCACCTTGTTCGAACACTGCGTGATCAGCCCCGACATTACCTGTATGTATAGTTAAACACATTTGTCAAATATGCTTAATTTCTCTCCAACTTGTACTACTAATCTCAAAACTAGCGCCACACCAGGTTTTTCCTCATCAGATTAAATCATCACCCTCACCCCATTTCAACTACTACTTAAAAAAGTGTATTAGTCATGCAAACTACAATACCTCCAGGCATGACACCAGTTCCTCCAGCAATACCTGCGGCTGTATTTGACACAAGATTCCCATACAGATTTGGAGTGACCTACAAAAAGCAGATTTCAATGATCAAGCACCGCTCAAGGCTAAATTACCTCAGAACAAGATACCATCCATCCACTTAAGGAACACACACATCTAATAAGACTAGTGTCAGATTCAGTAGTATCGTATAGTCAGAATATGGTTATCCAGATTAAGATTGGTATTAGATAAACAAGATGCCGCTAAAATAAGGACTGGACAACACAATTCACTCATACAAAGAAAACGCATTACTAGAAATAAGTTAAAGCATAATCCAAGATTGTGAGTAAATGTCTTAATCCTTTGATCAATGACACTTCAGATCTTCTCTTCCTCCCCTTTCAATTCAGGTTAATTTTTTGCATATTGCAGAGCAAGATAACTAAAAGTGAGGATATTTAAATCATCAAACGAATTCAGAGAAGGTGGGAAGTACAAGAAAATGAAAAGGGTTCAAACATTTCGCATGTTGAAGGGCAAAATTACTAAGTTGAGCATATTTAGACCACCATCTAATTTAAAAAGGTTCAAACGGTACATACCATAACATCAAATTGCTCAGGCTTTGACACAAGCTGCATGCAGCAGTTGTCCACAATGATCTCACTGTACTTGATACTGGGGTATTTACTTGCAATCTCCCGACAAGACTCTAAAAAGAGACCATCTGCAAGTTTCATAATGTTTGCTTTGTGCACAGCAGTAACCTTCTTCCGGTTGTTGAGATAGGCATACTCAAAGGCGTACTTTGCAATTCTTTCTGAGCAAAACTTTGTCATCACCTAGCAAATCGGCTAAATGAGATACAGAAATGCTTCTAAAATTTAATAGTTATGGTAAGAGAGATGCCTCCAAAAACCAAAAGATAACAAAGAACTGAAAGAAGTCTGGAATGAATCAACGAAAAAGAAAGCCAATGACTCGCAACTCATCCTAGTTTTCTATGCACCACAGAAATTGAAAACCAAGTCCAGTAAATGAATATCATATAGGCACATAGAAACACACATATATAAGTTTCATTTTGCTATCAAAAAATTTCAAATCAGTATCTCATAGATCAGATAACAGGGCAAAACTCCTATGACATCATCACATCTTTGTGGACAACATATACATAATTATTCATGACCAAATAAGCATCTTATGTTTTGAAAGGTATCCAACAGCCACTAAACACAAGATGATGCAACTGCGCAAATACAACAATTGAAAAGAATCTCCCACACTTATGCACAAAAACATGTACATATGACAAAAATGGAAAATAAACCAATAGTAATTCAACTGCAGGACAGTGCTCTAACATAAAACCGTCGACATTAAACAGCAGTGGAATTTGGAGATATGTGAAATTATGAATATCCACACAAAAACTAGTTCTAGTTATATCATAGTTACACTCGATTGCCAGACCTGCTGCCATTCAGTAAGCTCTTTTCTTTGACCACGACCACTAGATAGAAACATTAAACCAAAACACCTAAGGTCACCGCTGCCACAATTAGAAAAAAGTCTCCACGCTAAGCCACAAAAACACCTACTAAGGTTTCGGTTTGAAACATCACAGCTGCCAAGACTAGAAGGAATATCGAGAACGTTCTCTACGCTAAGCAACAAAACAAAAACGCCAAAGGTATTGTTTTATATTTAAAAACCAATAACAGTACATGCATCAGCCGCTGCTGCGAATGTACGCAAAAAGATTGAAACAAGCTTGCGGGCAAACCTTAAGGCTCTCGACAACGCCGGGAACAACCTCGTGCTCGAGGCCTGAATACTCTCCCTCGGTGTTCTCCCTAATGACGACAATATCGACGTTCTGGTGACGAGTGGGGAGGCCCTGGAGATTAAAACAGTGGACAAGAGAAGCGTAGAGATCAAGCTCCTTGCGAAGCTGGACGTTGAGAGAGTGAACACCGCCGCCGACGGGAGTCTTGAGTCCACCCTTAAGGCAAACCTTGTTCTTCCTGATGGATTCAAGCACCTCCTGAGGGACGTTCTTCATATCCCCATGAATGTCATACTTCTCGAAATAGACGGGAGCGTGCATAGCTTCCATGACCTGCTCGACGGCTCCGGTGACCAAGGGCCCGATCCCGTCACCAGGGATAAGGGTGACCGCCCGGGGAGTGCCATCACCGGGTCGAGGCATGTAGGTGACGGATCGAGTGGAACGGGTGGTAGCGGAGAGGAGTTGGTTGATGATCGGTTTTAGGGTTCGTCTGGAAGCCATGGATGCGGTGATCGGGATCGGAATTGCGTAGCTTTTTTGAGTTGGGAAAAATAAATAAATAATAGGGAGAAGAAAAGTTAAATTAGGGGATTCAATAAAATTGGAATTGTTTCTTCCGTTTAGAAATCATATGAGCAGAGGCGGGGACGACTTCCGGGGAGAAGAGGGAAAGGGTAGAAGCGGAGAGGGAGAGGGACGACTTCCGTTTATTAATGAATTAATAATTATGACTACTATTATTGCCGAATAAATTATATAAAATAATTATAAATGCTTTGACTGATAAAAATAATGAATTTAAATTAGTTAATTCATGAAAGGGCAAAAAAAAAAAAAAAAAGATGATAATATTCCAACGAAAGTCGTTTTCTGATTGGCAACCACCAGTACCACCTCCTCTATGACTATGAGATTCTTTTTTTTTTTTTTTTTTTTTAGGGCCTGCACTGCCACGCTTTATTCTCCCATTTCCTTTTAAATTTTGCTTCACCTTCTTCTTTTTTTATATTTTATATATTTAATCCTAACTCCCCCCTCTCTTTGTTAATCTCAAATCTGACACCACACATTTTGTATCATATATTTTTATAGGAATTTCAATTTGTTCTACCGTATATAATAATGATAGTATAAAATTAAGTTACCACGACCAGTGAATAATAAATAAATAGTATTTTGGGTAGGTAGGGGTAAATTATCATTTCCTGGCTTAAATCACCTATCTATCTAGTACCACGAAAATCAAAATCATAATAGCAACTCAAAAGTGGATTTGAGAATTTACCCTACTGTAAAAAACAGAAGAAGAAAAGTTTGAAAAAGATTGATGTCTTCTGTAGAAAGAAATTATATAGTTCTTCAATTAGAATCATATTAACCAATACAATATTCTTCTTCCTCATCCTGCTAAGTTTCTTCCCTAGCTATGCTATGAATAATCAATCAAACACAATTAAGGAAGGCTAAAAACAATTGACATTCAAAAGTATCAAATGACAAAACCCAAGGAAATAACACAACCAACAAATTGGACCTCATCCCCCCAACCATGTATCAATCACAATATTCCTTCCAACCAAGTTATAACACCAAAAAATATATATATCTATCCAGATACACCACCAGCAAAACTGGAAGAAAAAAAAAAGGAAGGGGCTATAATCATAAACCTTGCCAACAACTTCATCACAAAATATTCACCTATTTCCTTCTATATCATACCCCATACATATCCAACACTGCCTGCATTCCTTTCCCATGAATTGCAGCTCCAAACTATATATTTAAAACTCAACGGGATCATTCGATATCATCATTTGGGCTGGGGCTGGGGGGCAGCAGGAGCACCACTACTTCCTAATCCCATCTTATGCCCTAATACTCCCAGCTGCTCCACAAACTCTCCCCCCGTTAAAATCTCAGTTGTTCCATAAATAATATGCCTCACTGGCTGCTGCCGCCTAGCAAGCTCTAACAGACTTCCATACTCCACATAATTTCCACCACCAATCATAAACACAATTGCCTCCTTAAAAGGCCCTTTCAGATGGCTACTGCCTGAACCAGAGCTTGACTTTGGTCCACGAGGATCAAAGGCAAGATACGATTCAATTTCCGGAGAAGGTTTTCCCTCCATCAATGTTTCCACCGTTCTAACCAATGCCATTTGATGATCGCTCGACAGCAGATTCTTCACCCCAGCAGTGACAGCACTAATTGATTGTCCATACAGTTTCTCAGCCCAATCAACAATGTTGCTCCTGCTTCCAGAATTTGCTGATGCTAATGAAACGTTCAAAGACTTTATCCTTCTCACGTACTGGAAAGCACTAGTATCAACCTCAGACTCCCTCAGTGCTGTTTCCACCATCTCAACTTCAGACTGAGGGATGCTTTCAGTAGAAATAAGATATATGATAGCAAACCGCAGCTTATCCGTCTTGGATCCCTTCCCTTTCAGCACTCCCATAAGCTCATTCCGATCAATCCCACCTCTGACCATCATTTCATTCTCTTTGTTTGCATACGAATCAATAGACCTCTCCTTGATCTCCCCCAGCAATGCAGTAGCAATATTAGTGTGCTTGTCGATCACATTCTTGCGTTCAGTCAATTCTGGAAGCGAATTGACTGCATTCATTAGATGCTTAGTGTTCCCTTCAAAATCCACCTCACCGGTTCCACCAGTCTTCCTGTTCACTTCCTCAACAGCTTTCTTGTACTTGTTCAGCTGATTCTCAATCTCAAGAGCCACATCTGGGAACTCCAAAGTTCCGTTAGCCACCCAGAAGGGATCCAACCTGTCCAGTTCATAGGATTTCATCCCACCCTTCTCACCTTGCACGTTCAGCTTATTCAACCTCAATCCAAGCACATCATGAACTAAAGGCCTGTACCTAAAATCGTGCTGTATCGCCACTGACAACTCAAAGTTCCTGTCGAACAAGCACAAAACAGGCCTCTGGAACGAGCTGGCAAAACTCCCACCTTCAGTAAACAAATTATTCTTAGACAAAAGATGGTCCTGCAATCGCTGATCAAGCCGTGCGGCCACCAGCTCAGCAGGGCCACCACGGGGGCACCTAATAACCGGAACAACAGCGAGTGTTGCCAACACACAGAACAGCCCACTCACTATCCCATCAATAATATCCTCAATATCTTTATCCCCGGCGGAAGGATCATTCAACTGAACATAGCAATTCTTATTGGCAACCGAAAACAAGTTATCCTCCAGGGTAACAAATTCTAAATATTGATCGTGGACTTTGGAAATCCGGTTAATGGAGTCGGAATTAACCGTACCTGTAGCCAGATCTTCGAGTAAAGGCCTGGGGATGCAGGAAGAGAAGTTGAGATGGAAGGAATCGTACAATGATTTAGAGGCGTCAGAAATAATGCGCTGGACGTTTTTCGGAGTGGGCTGAAGGAAGTAAACGGCGGGGACGTCGGCGACGGGTTTACGGTCCTTGTCGACGAGGAAGTAGAGAGTGACGCCATGCTTACGCAAGTCTTTGACATGGATGAGGGGAGAAAGGATGTCTTGGCAGAAGCGATCATAGATCAAGATCTTGTACACCTCTTCGCTGGCGGCGCCGGTCGGATTCAGCGGTTGGTTCAGATTCAACATCCGGAGAATGCATTCTGAACGTACATTTTAACGCAGCATCACAAATATAGCATTCAACATTTAATAATTCATTCGTCCAATCACCGAAACAAAACAAGCGGAAACTAAACTCAATTCGATTTCGTCGATAAATCAAAATCTGAACCATTAAGAGTATAGAGGAAAGTTTACTCACCGGTTTGCTTCTGACGGAGATTCAGCGCCATATTCTTCTGGTAATCAAATCACTCCTCTATCTGCTTAATATGTTTAGATTGGGAATTGTCACATATAGGAATCGATCAAATTGAGAGGAAAAAATGAACACGCAGCTGAAATTTTGTGATTTGGGGAAGGAGAAGAAGATCCGAGAGTGGATGTCTGGATTTCAATTACCTATAAAATGTTTGTTCCTTATGCGGAAAGTATTGTACTCTGTCTTGTTAGGTTACTAACGACGTCGTTCAGTCATCCTTGCGGGGTGGAGGCGTGGGTTTTAAACTAGGTTTCGATTTTGTATCAAAAATATTGTACTCTCCCTCATCCAAAATATTTGAGATTTAAAAGATTTTTTAAATGATACTAAAATCTCTTAAATATTGTAATAATTATTATTATTATATCCAAAACGGGTTTAATTTAGTAAGATTGGGTTCAAGACACATAATTATAAGAATATTTTCTCTAAAACGTCATTTATTATGGATCGAAGAAAGATTTACTATTGTCCAACACTTATGTAAAATGTATTCATAAGTGCAACGGAGCTAAGTGACCCAAATAAACTATGCTCATTAGTAATACTTGTGATAATTGTATCTTTTATAGTGTATTGTTAACTGAAAGTGATATTCGTGAATAACACATGTAATACTTATAAGTTTTAATGTGTTATTCTAAATCAAAAGTAATACTCGTAAATAATAATTGTGATACTTAAAATTTGATCGTATTACCTAGGTGTAATTTGAGATACTTGTATAATGTGACTATTGATCGAAAAATGATACTTGTACAATGTTACCATTAAAACAAAAGTGATACAAATAAGTAATATATATAAATGATACTTGTGAAACTTGACAGTATTACTTTTGTATTACTAGTACAATATTACATTTGAACAATAACTGATACACGTTAGTAATATGAATAATATTTGTGAAGTTTAACCTTCTTGTTTTTTGTCTTACTTGTGATATTTGTACAATATAACTTTTTAACCGTAAGTGTCACATATAAATAACAATAGTGATATTTGTCAAATTTAATAATGTTACTTTTTTTGACAATAGTACTCGGGAACAAAAATGGTCACATATAAATAGCAATAGTATGGTTGGCAGTGTTAATATTGTATTACATTTACAATGCTACAGTTTAACTAACTTAAGTAACACTTTAACTAATACGGAGTAATTGCGATATTTGTCAATTTTTAACATATTAGCTACTATTATAATACTTATACAATGTTACTTCTTTGGATGAAAAGTAAAGCTTAAAAGTGTTATTATTAAACAAAAAAAAGTAGTGTTCATAAAATGAAATGCTAGTAATATTTATCAATCTTGAAAGTGGATTTTTCAACATAAATCTATACATGAAGATGATGAATATTGTAGCAATTATTAAGAAAATGGTATAAAAGGAAAAACGCATGACTTTTAGTCGCACTTATGAACCCGTTTCGGGGAGTGCACCCATTTACTATTATTTGTAAATGTAAAACCGAGTATTGAAAGTATATTTATATAGTGTATATATATGTAATATTATAGAACACAAAATAGAATATGAGATTAGAGAATTTCACATAAAATTATATATCTTTTTATTTATTGCTTTTGTCACTTCAAAAGGACACAGATTCATAAAATAAAAATAAAAAAGTGAATTTATAATATAGTTAATTGCAATAAATATTCAAACTTTTTGCAATAAATATTTAGAGTTTGCCTCGCTGATAGTACCTCATAAACATTTTAATTAACTTTTGGACTATCAAATTTCTACAATAAAATTTATTTTATCACGCCATATTTCAAATTTTCATTTCATTTGTTTTATTTTTAAAACAAAATGGTTTAATAACTTCTATGGTCCCTCAACTTGATGCACTGGTTTTAATTGGCCCCTCATGTTGAAAATTTTTTTATTTGGACCCTAAATTTGATATAAAGGTTTTAAATGGTCTATTTACAGGGACAAGATTACTAAATGCAGACCATTTAAAAATTTTAAGTAATGAAAAAACTAAAATGCACATGCTACTATTAGAGAAATCTTAAATCTTATCTTTCGTGCGACCATCGGAACTTAAAACGGATGAAAACGAATTTAAAAGGGACTTGAGTGTCCTCTTTTTCTTTTTTTCCTTTTACGGAGGTTTCCTCTTTCGCTGGAAATTGGAGAAACTAAAGGTTATGCAATTTTCGATACTACATAACCGATCAAAAATTGTAGTACTGAGTTTCTGCAATTTTTGATTGCTCATGATTTTCAATTCGTTTTCGATCAGTGCATTTTCGTCCATTTTCAGTTCATCTTCATCCGTTTTCAGTTTTGATAGTCGCACGAAGGAGAAAGAGAAGGTTTAAGATTCTTCAATGGTAGCATGGGCATTTTAATCTTTTCAGTACTTAAAATTTTAAAATGGTCACTGCATTTAGTAATCTTGTACATGCAAATAACAAATTTTTTAAAAAATGACCATTTAAAGCCTTTATATCTACTTTAGGGACCAAATAAAAACTTTTTTAGCATGAAGGACCAATTAAAACCAATGCATCAAGTAAGAGACCACAGAAGTTATCAAACCAAACAAAATTAAAACACATTCTAAAACAGAAACAAAATTCTATGCACACTTTAGGATAGTAGAATAATTCCCTCAAAATAGGATTGTAGAATAAATAATAGGTGAAATTAGATGGTGTAGTCAAATGTAGAAAATATTTTGTTGTAGTAAGTCGGTCCGGGAGGGCTGCTGAGTGAGTGGATTTGGGGGCACATCCGTTAGCATAGGCATGACGGGGAGTGGTGGTGGTGGTGGTGGTTGGCGGTGGCTGCGGAACAGATATTGGATTCTCAGGCATGGCAAAAGCATACCAAACGAGAAGGGTCTCATTGTTTCTTCCGTGGTAATGGTTTTCTGCTTATCTTTGTGTTTGTGGTTTACTGTGTGTGGCATGGCTGGTGGTTTTCCTTTTTAACAGGAAAATGGGATTCTTGATGAATACAAATTAGCTCCTGAAGGTGTTGATCAAGCTAGATTAGCTGGAGAGTCCTTCAAAAAGGCATGGTCTTTTTACTACTTCCGGATTGCTCTTTTTAACCTTTTGTTTTTTTTGCCCATTAACAATTCAACATTTGACTTGTTATGGTTCATTCATTTGTCACTCTGTAGAGTGTAGTTTTATTGACATTCTAAGTTTCGAACTTCCACTTATAAAATGAATGGGTTCAAATCTTGAACCCTATATTTGTTTGATTGGTTGTTCTGCCCGGATCCCCCAAACGTAATTCGTGGCTAAGTTGCATTGGATCCTCAGCTGAGGATGTTCTTAATTAATATGTAACATATATTTTTGCCCAAATGAATGAGTTGGGATCAAACTTGGTAAAATCCTTCAATGTATGATTTGTCCACTGTTTTTTTGGTTGCAGACGTTCTTTCTTTATGCAGAAAAAGAATGATATTTCTCTCTATCATGGATCTATATGGTATAATGCTCATAATTGAGATCAAATTCAGTTTTACTTCTCCAGCAGTGATGGCGTGAGAGGGTTGATGCTAAACCTTGAATAGGCTGCATTTACTCTTTTCGTGTCTCTGCTGTTGAGGAATATGCTGTTTTTTCTGGTCTTGGTGGTATGGCTGCGAATACTAATAGTAACTGTCCTTGGAGCAAATGCCCATTTTTGTCTCTAGGTTCTGAAATTGGCCAAACAGTAAAGTAGCTCTTAATGGGATTTGATACTGACACATTGCTTGTATATCCTCTAGTTGGTTGGAAAGACTGATATTTGATGCTGATTTTAGATGATGAATCTGATGCTGTTATTCTTTATATCTGGATATGTAGTTTAACTGATGTGTATTGTTTGTGTTTTACTATTCTATGCAGATCCTTTTGGAAAACAACATTCCACACGAAAATGTCCGAATCTGCTACTCCCCATTCTCAAGAACCACTCACACTGCCAAAGTTGTTGCCTCTGTTATTGATATTCCATTTGAAGGACCACAGTGTAAGGTAGAAAATTGTATTCTTTGTGGTTACGACTTATCACCCTAAGGATTAGTTTGGTTGATTGAGTATTTTGATTAAAGAGATCTTTATGACTGGCTCTACTTTCTTCAGTGATGCTATGTTGGACATGCATGTTTAATGTTCTGACCATAATATCGTCACTTAGTAATTAATGACCTAAATTGTTCATTTGCTGGATAGGTTAACAGTGAACTCCGGGAACGTTTTTTTGGACCATCGTTTGAACTTAAATCACATGACAAAGTAAGTGGCAAATATGGGAAGTTATTGCTGAAGATTTTCTTTATTTATTTCACTGCCTACCCTAGGGATAAAATTCTTGGCACAAAGATGTTACAATGAGGAATCAATTATCTGTTTCATGTTTGAATTACCATTTTCCTTTTCTCTGGTTGATAGTATACTGAGATATGGGCACTGGATGAGAAGGATCCATTTCTACAGCCTGAAGGTGGAGAAAGTGTTGCTGATGTTGTTTCTAGACTCACAAAAGCATTAGTTAGCATGGAGTCAGAGTTTGAAGAGTAATACAAGGCTATTAATTCTCCCATTCTCACTGCATGGTTTGTTATACTATGGAAAAGATATTGCTTGTGATGTTTTGATGTTCTTTCACTTTTTTGGAGTAGTTATATGTACCATTTGCTGGAAATGAAACCTCTAGGTCATTCCTTCCGTTAAGCATCAGCATCATAGTTTCAGGGTAAAAATCTTGAAGAAAGTTCAACATAATTTGGAATGATAGAGAATGATAGAATGTTGACCATTGAAGATGAGAGCATGCGGCTGGGAACCACACTGATATTGGTTATGATTGCACTTTTAAGATGGATAGAGACTCATGTATTCCTATGACAAATGGGGTTAGATCTTGTATGGGGAAAAGAACACTGAAAGAATCGATTCCAGATTGCATTAATGTTAGTTGTTCTCATATCCAGCACTCTAGATGAGATGAGGAGGTTGGCATTTTGAGAAAAGGGGGAAAGGGTGGTGAACTAATTAGGGATATGAGGCATTTCCAGAAAAGACTTTTGGGAGGAGGAGGGATGTAATTAATGTGAATGAGTAGTAATATATGCTTGCTTGTGTGATTGCAGATGTGTGGTGCTGATTGTGAGCCATGGTGATCCCCTTCAGATTCTGCAGACAATGCTCAAGGCCGCTGAGGAAGTGGTGTTAGAAGGTGCGAGTAGGAAGGATGAATTGGCATCAAGAATACAGGCGATCACTGTCTCATCTGTTCTTTCAAAACACAGGAACTTTGCATTGCTGACTGGAGAACTTCGATCAGTAGGAGGAGGACTCAGTGGGTAGTTCATACTTTTATTTGGGTTGGGATACGCATACACTGCACTTTGACAAATGATTGGTATTATTCAGAATTGTTGTGGCATTGTTTGCTGCATGCTATGCTTCTATTTGATTGGTGGTGGAAATTGTTCCTTTTGTTTGGATGACAATTGTGTGTTGGTCATACTCTATATTTTTGCATTTCAGTTTGGTTACTTAAATTAACTTAACAGAGAGGGTCATAGGGCTTTGGTTGCATTTAGTTGACATCATTAAAATGTGTAAAAACCAAATTAAAAGTTTGAAATGAAACACACCGTAATAAGTGTAAAAAGTGAAAATCAAAACTTTGCATTTAGTTAACAAAGATGCTTTATTTTCTAAATCAATTTCATACATAACTTTTTAAATTGGAGATACTGAAAACATACGCTGATTTTGAAAACTTTTTTTTAAAAAAAAAAAAAAAGAAAAAAAAAGACAACTTCTTGTTTTATTACTACTCGTGTAAAGTATAACGATCGAACTCTAGGCTCTGTTCTCTTGTGGCTTTGGTAGAGGAAATTTTATTAGAGGGAAGTTTTTTGTTAGAAATTTTTTGGAGGGAAGTTTTTTTTGGGAAATTGTGTAGGTGAGAGATAAAAAAGTGTAATGATTGTGTTATTTTTTGAATTTATGTGAGTAGGTATTTAGAGGGAATTTTAAAATTTTAATTTTAAATTGTTGAAAAAGTAAAGTTGTTTCTTTGTGTAAAGTTTTGGAAAAAAAAAAAGTGATAATTCTCTATCAAAGCCACAAGAGAACAGAGCCTTAGTGTGCGCTGTTGCAAGTTGTACCTTAATAAGATAAAATTGTACCACGGAGACGGGGAGGAGTATTCAATTCATTCGTACTCCTTAAGAAAAGCTTGCTACACAGCTGCAACACCACCGTCGTCGTCGTCGGTGCCTGACGTTAGGAATTTAGGGATATGGAGGAGAACCAAGACAGGAGCATGCCGGTTCTTCGAGAGTGGTTCGGCCGGGTCGATTCCGAGAAGAAGGGCAACATCACCGCTACTCAGCTGCAGGTCAATTCTCCCTCTAATTTTGATTTCTTTTCCCCCCCAATATGTTCTTTGCCGCGTTTCTTAAATGTGGTGTGATCTGACCAGAGTGCCTTTGCTCTCGGAAATCTTCGATTTCCTCTCTCCGTTGTCCAGCAAATGATCAGGTTGGTTGGAACTTGTAACTCATTCATGCTCTGCACATTTCAGAATGAATTGCACGCTTAATGATGTTTATTTGAATTATGCATTATCAGGATGTGCGATTTTGATAGGAATGGAACAATGAATTTCCCAGGTGGGTATTATCACTCCATTCTCTACTGTGTTTTATGTTTAGAAAGTTCAAATTTCTTATTGATCATGCAATTCAACTTATAGCTGTTTCTCTGTTTATTGATTCCTCAGAATTTGTTGAACTCAACAAATTTCTTTTGAAGGTCAGTATCTTCTTTTGTTGTAAAGTAACCTCTCTTTTTCCCTGCTCTTTCTTAATATTGTTCCTTTTATTCCCTTGCTAGGTTCAACAAGCCTTCGCTGACTTGGAGAGGTGAGTTACAATTTTCTTCTGTTTTCTTTTTTGCTTGCTTTCATCCATAATTTACGATTCTCTAGGTACGTTATCCCCAAAGTATCCATATGTTTGGTTACAAAATTTGCATCTTCGCCAGATTATGTTTCTAAAAAGTGCTGAATACTAAGAATATATGATGCACTACTGAATACTCCAATCTTGACACATGTAATATTATTCTTATGCACAACATGGGATGTTAGGGCTATAGTTTCATCCTTGCAGAAGTACTCAAGTCCTGCAAACTCATACAGACTTGCACACAGCTTAATATCTGTTTTAAGACTTTACAGTTGTGCTTGGGATTTATAGGATGTTAATTTGATGGTTTGAGAAAGTTATGATCTTCACGGAGTAATTTTAACATGTACTTTCAGGGGACTTGGATATCTTGTTCCAGACGATGTCTACAAGGTAATAGGTTGCAGCGAAGCTTCCTTTATTTCTCCTCTCCCTTGAGAAAAAAAGTTAATCTTGTTGTATTTTTAAAGCTGTAGTATGCTATTGATTTGGTTGTTATCACAAAATGGCTTTCAGGGGTTGGTCAAAATTGGAATTTCCCTCGACTCTCCCGCATTCTATACTGTGTGTGAGGTATGAAGCTGATGTCACTGCTTGCATAGATAGTGTATTAGGATCAGTTGGCTTAAGTATCATAGAACTAACTATTGGGTAGAAGTTGTTGATTATGTTTCTCACAACCCTTTCCTCCTATTTCATTAGCCAAATCCAGTTACCTGCAATATGCTAAGGTTTGTGCACATTATATAACCCAGTATTTGATTGGAGTACAACGATCCTGAGTTGAATTTTTGAGAGCTATTGTGGCCGGGGGGTTTCAATCATCTGAGTATGCACAGTTATTAATATTATTTTGGTGTATGTGTTTTATCCCCTTGATCTGTCACTTGCAGAGTTTTGATCAAAAGAAAAGTGGAAGATTCAGACTCGATGATTTCATATCACTTTGTATATTTGTACAGTCTGCACGGTAAGTAAATAGTTATATCGTTTTGTTATATTTTCATTCTACAGTCGTGATTGAGCATCATAAACATGAAGGAAATATAGTGTGTGCTCAAGGGACCTGAAGATGTGTGCGCTAAATTCAGATATTTGTATGAGGTTTCTCGTCTTATCCTGTTTCTTGATAGAGCTGATGTAATTTTTTATTCTTTGCTGTGGCTTCCTGCTACATCAGAGGTTTTCAAATCATAAGCTCCCAGTATTTTGTTATCACAAAGAAAGGAAATCATGTAACTTGGTATTTTATGTGCAGGAACCTGTTTAATTCATTTGATACTAGCAATCAAGGAAGGGTGACTCTTGATGTCAATCAGTTCATTTACTGCAGTGAGTATAACGCTTTGTTAACTTCCAAGTTTTCTATTCCTACTTCTCTATGCCCTGACTTCTTTTTATGGTCTCCCTGCTCTGTAGCTGCAAATTGCAGAATATGATCATTTATTCGAATGAGCTCTGGCCACTTGAAGGTGCATATTTCAACTTGCTACCGTGAGAGGATCCCATATGCTCTGACATGCATGTTGTACTTAGAATGCGAAACAAGTGTAGTGATAAATCTGTACATATGTATTACTCATTCAAACATTTACAGCTTTTTGTGTATGGAAAACTCTGTTAAAATATCTTCAAACAATTCCTGTTCAGCTTTATGCTCTTTCTACAATTCAATGATATTCGCATACTACAACGAAAGGCCTATGATTTTGTCTGGCCTTGCATGAGAAATTTGATTACGCACCATCTCCTCAACTTTAGAATTTAGATATAAACAGGCTCTCATTGGTGGTACCAAATGCTACCACGCCTTCCAGTCATGTCAGGTTAATCAAGAACCTGGAATCAGAATATCAGTGACCAGCTGCAACTTTCAGCTGTTTCTTGAAAGTCTCGAAAGAACCAAGCTCAACTGAGGACTTGACCAACCTCAAAACCCAGTCAAACATATGTTTCCTTCTGAAATACTACAGGAAAGCCTCCTCAAATCGTGCAGTGTACTTTGATGAATCTGAAAGACTTGTGTTTTTTCACTTCCTGCAGGTTCATTGATCCTGAAGCTAAAGGCTACCAATAATCACCACAAGAGCAATGGCCATCCTGAAAATGATGGTAGCGTATTGGATCCCTGATGACGATGCTTCGACTTTCCACTTTCGCCAAGAGTTTCGCAAAGACGTGACAGTCTCCACAGATCCTGAGGTTTTTCCTTATCCTGATGGTCTTCCCTCTTGACAAGTTCGTTATTCCAAACACCATCGCCATTTTTTCACTGTGGTAGAGGAGTGAGTCTTCCATCTGTTCCCATTCAACATCTTGAAACACAAAGTTCGTGTCAGGAACATACCCCACTTCTTTTAACCTCTGGATTATCTGTTTCAGCTCCATCCTAATCTTCGATATTTCTGGGTGGGAATCGTCTCCCATTATGAAAGCATGGATGCACTTGTTTACTTCAATCCAACTACATCCTGGCTCCTTCTTAATCCCTCTTCGCCGCATAGCATTTCGCACCTCTGTTATCTCATCCCATTTTTGAGAGTTTGCATAAATATTAGACAGCAGTATGTAAGTTCCTGGATCACTGGGGTCGTGTTTTATTACTTGTTTGGCAGCATAGGCAGCAAGATCCATGTTCCGATGTACCCTGCAAGCGCCGAGCAATGCTCTCCATGTCACCGCATCTGGTTCACATTGCATGCTATGAATCAGCTTCACAGCTTCATCCAGCTTCCCAGCTCTCCCGAGGAGATCAACCATGCAACCATAATGCTCTCTTCCTGGATCAATCCCGAAAAGCCGCTTCATTGAATGGAAGTAATACTCTCCAACATCAACCAGTCCTGCGTGGCTACATGCAAACAGAACCCCTACAATGGTAATGTAGTTGGGTTTAATCTTGGAGGAGGCCTTCATTTCCTCAAATAATTCCATCGCTCTCCTGCTAAATCCATTCTGCGCCAACCCCATGATCATGGTGCTCCAGGATATGACGTCCTTCTCCGGCATACGACTAAACATGATCTCGGAGTCTTTCAAACTGCCACATTTGCAATACATGTCCAGGAGTGCGTTGTAGAGGATCAAGTCGAGATCATACTTGAGCACATGAACATGAAGTTGCCTCCCCAGTTCCAACAAAGCTAAGCCAGTGCAAGCCCTCAATGCACTCGTAAGAGTGGACTCTTCAGCCTGAAAGCCAGCTCTCTTCATTGCCTTGTAAAGATCCAACGCTACATCGCCATTACTGTTCTGTGCAAAACCTCCGATGATGGAATTCCAGACAACCTGATCACACGTCATCATCTCGTTAAACACACCCATCGCATTTTCCATATCACCCCATCTGGAGTAAACGTCGATCAGGGCGCTTCTCACGTACACATCAGATTCGAGGCCAACCTTAAGGATGCTAGAATGAATCTGCTTCAGAATTCGGGTTTCATGGCACGCCCTCATAACCGAAGAGTAAGTAAACATATTGGGCCAGACCCCATCTCGAAGCATCAAAATCAAGAGCTCCAACGCCCGATGTTTGAGCTCAGAGGAAGAAGACGCGTAAGCGGAAATCATGGTGGTCCAGGAGACGACGTTTCTGTCGGGCATTTGATCGAACAGCGCTTGTGCTTCTTGGAGCAGTCCAAACCTAACGTACATGGAGACGAGATTGTTGAGGAGGAACGTTTTGGGTTGGTACCCATCGGAGAAGACGTGATTATGGAGGGTTCGGGCATGGTGGAGAGCTCTTTGAGCCGCGCAGCACTTGATGAGCTGGGAGTAAGTAACGGCGTCAGCAAAAACCTTGCGTTGATGCATGGAGTTCAAGGCGTTCATGGCTCTGTTTAGATCGCCTTGATTGCAGTATTCCATGAAACTATCAACTAGATTCTGAGCAGATAAATGGATGGGATTGGAATCATAATGAGCAGAGCGACGGAGTGTTGCTGAGGAAGAGTAGAATCGAAGCGGAATCACCCACAATCTGGCGGCTCTCCTCATTCTCTTTCGAGGCTCAACTTCAACTCAAGAACTTATTGTATTCGATAGCCAGAGATAATAAGTCAAACTCACCCCTATCTTTAATATTTTTGAAACACCCCCACCAAAAAAAAAAAAATCCCAAAAACGATGGGATTTTTTACTTTAAGGCTCTGTTCTCTTGTGGTTTTAGTAAAGAATAATCATTTTTTTTTTCCAAAATTTTACACAAAGAAACAACTTTACTTTTTCAACAATTTAAAATTAAAATTTTAAAATTCCCTCTAAATACCTACTCACATAAATTCAAAAAAAAAACACAATCATTACACTTTTTTATCTCTCACTTACACAATTTCCCAAAAAAAACTTCCCTCCAAAAAAATACTTCCCTCTAATAAAATTTCCTTTACCAAAGCCAGAAGAGAAAAGTCCCAAAGTTAAGAGAGTGCGAGGAGACTATCACAGTATACTATCATCAATGGCTTCTCCAGCTTGGTGCTCCTACTATGCAGCGGTTCTGGTGGTGTTGCTTGTATTTCCTCGAATCTCTTGTTCAGAATTGGAAGCAGATGCTGTAATCTCTAGGTTCCAGCAGTACCTCCAAATAAATACCGCCCAACCAAACCCAAACTACAAAGAAGCCGCCGATTTCATCATCGCTCAGGCGAGTTCCCTCTCTCTGGATTCCCAGATCCTCGAGTACGTCCCCGGCAAACCAGTGGTCCTCCTGAAATGGCCCGGCAAGGATTCAAGCCTTCCCTCCATCCTCCTCAACTCCCACACCGATGTAGTCCCCTCCGAGCCCCCCAAGTGGGCCCACCCTCCTTTCCAAGCCCACCTCGACCCTTCAACCGGCAACATCTTCTCTAGGGGCTCTCAGGACATGAAGTGCGTCGGGATGCAGTATTTGGAGGCTATTCGCAAGCTCAAGGCTTCTGGGTTCCGCCCTCTCCGGGATGTCTACCTCTCTTTCGTCCCGGATGAGGAAATCGGCGGCCACGATGGTGCTGAGAGGTTTGCGGATTCCGAGACTTTTAAGAAAATGAATGTTGGGGTTGTTCTGGATGAGGGTTTGGCCTCCCCTGACGAGTATTACAGGGTGTTCTATGCGGAGAGATCGCCCTGGTGGCTGGTCATTAAGGCTAATGGGGCTCCTGGACATGGGGCTAAGTTATATGCTAATAGTGCCATGGAGAATCTCCACAAGAGCATTGAAAGCATTCGGAGGTTTAGAGCTTCTCAATTTGATTTGGTTAAGTCTGGTGCCAGAGCTGAAGGAGATGTTATCTCTGTAAATATGGTCTTTCTCAAAGCTGGCACCCCTTCCCCTACTGTAAGTCTCCCTCCATACGGTCTTTCTCGATTGTTTGTAGTTCTTTCCGTATTTTCCACTGCATACAAGTGCTGCTTTTGTGTAGGTTTGTCTACTCCTTAGTATCGAAGATGACAGTTTGGGGATTTTGATCTTCCCTTTTTGCTTGACTAACTCTAAAAATGCTTGTTGCATTCTTCATTTATTTGTGCATTTTGGGGTTGCCAGGGGTTTGTCATGAACTTACAGCCATCTGAAGCACTAGCTGGATTTGATATACGAATTCCTCCCACGGCTGATCCGCAGTGCCTGGAGACACGACTTGCTGAGGAATGGGCGCCAATTTCACGTAATATGACATTTGAGGTAATGCCCAAGTTGATGCCACTAAACGAATTAGTATGGTAAGCTTTAGATGCTTCATTCTTCCGCAGCAAAGATTGAATTTTTCTAGTCTTCTGAAGAGAAAAGGCTTAACCTTGATAATTTGTTTTCAGTGAGATCAGATCTCACTCTTTTGTAAATATTGCTTCTTTTCACTTATTGTTTTGTTTAGCTAATGATTAAGCATTGAACTTTACTAACTAGTCTCAGTACTTGACAGTTTAAACAAAAGGGTACAATTTATGACAAGTTTGGGAAGCCAAGCATGACAGCCCTTGATGATTCCAATCCTTGGTGGGCACTCTTACAAGAAGCTATCAAGAATGCCAATGGCATTCTTGGAAAACCAGAAATATTTCCAGCGTCGACAGATGCTCGTTTCTTCCGCAACATGGGATTGCCAGCCATTGGCTTTTCTCCTATGGCAAACACTCCTATTCTACTTCATGACCACAACGAGGTGAACATTATTTGCTTGCTTTGGTTCACTTTTTGTGTAGTGACACATGTATGCCCACTCTTAATTAACACGTTGGTTGTCTGAAGTTGATTCTCTATAGATTACTGTCTGAAGTTGATAATAAGGCTACTGTGTGTATAGAAGTTTAGTGTTGCATGAATGTATTCCTTTGTTGTAACAAGGTGGCTCAGGTCAAATTTCTGCACTTTTAAGCATGTGTCTCTTCTAGAAGAGGCTTTGAATTTTGTGTAGCTTAAAATGACTTGGGATATTGTATACCACAAGACTGCCTAAAATGGTTCTGTGGCTAAGATTGGAGGTCTAAAACGTCAACCTACAAAGGAATTGTTCAAAAGAAAGGTTGACGTGTTTGTATAACTTTATTAGTAGAAGTGTACGCTCTAAGCACTCATTAATGAGAGTTGCAGAAAGGTGTTTTGCTTACATTTTAAAGATTGCAGCATATCACGTTGATTTACTGTCGTTGAATGTGTATGATTGTGTCCAAAGAGTGCAAGGATAGAGTACTTTATCATGGTTATGCAGTTGCCCTCAGTCATCTATGTTGGAAATCTGCTTATTTCATAGAGTAAGAGAAGGCGTTTTGAAGTGCAATAACTTGTATGCCTTTTGCAGTTTCTGAACAAGGATGAGTATTTGAAGGGGATTGACATATACGTGTCAATTATCAAAGCCTACTCATCTTTTGGCTCAAGTAGCAGGGATGATGCTTCAAGAGCAGAGTTGTGATGCTTCAAGAAGGAAGTAGTGATTGTTACAAAAATGTCTTCAAAGAACGATGGGATTGAATGGGTAAAGTCTAGTATTTAGTTCTGTATGAGTCTATCAGAAGCAGCGCAGGTAGTGAGGTCCTCAGAGGTTGATATATTTGTTATAGAGATCTTTTGAGCTCCAATAAGATGTGTTGATTATGCTTTTGCACAATGTCTTCCTTTTGAAAACATTGCATAATCTGAGACTTTTGGGTGCAAATGATGAGTTGTATGTGAAATGGTTCATAGAGCTATGCTTAGTTGCCATCATCAGCTGATCTTTTGTATTGCTTCTGGTTTCTTCACCATGAAATTCCAAACTGAAAAAAAGAAAAGTAAAGCCAATCTTCTTCTGCAGCAGTGGCTGGCTACTAAGCATTTGAACGGGAGTGTTTGACTGTGCTGTGGTTTTACAAGAGGCTTGAGTGCTGTGTTGAAGAAATCATGTAATATTAGATCTCTTGCTCAATTTGTGGTTTACTAATATCTTTTGCAGTCAAATGTGATTAGTGCTGCATCCTCATAAATCTTTTGAGAATAGAATGATTTAAACAAAACTTTAACATATGCTTCATTAACACTCACTTAAGGGTAAATTTGTGACAATCGTCATAAATAGTACTCTCCATTTTTCGTTAAAAGAGCCCACTTTATTATGTCGTTTTAGTATTATAAAATGAACTCTTCTAATGAAACATATATTATTTGAGTATTAAAAGTAAATTTTTTCATAATAATCAGAACACTCGATAATATGTTGATGGAATATTTATATCAAATTTCAGAGGGAGCCAAGAGACGATACAATTTGAAATATGTGTTGCACATTTACTATTCCTTGTGAAGTATCAATGCAAAAAAACAATATATATATATATATATATATATATATTTATATACACACTACGGAGTATTCATTTTGTGCTCTTAATTATTATTATATGGTAAGGATATTATATTTTGAAATAAAATAAAATGGCCCCAAAATGAATTGCCTTTGCCTTAATAATTTATCATTAATTTCAATATATATATCATGAATGAAATAAAAAGAAGAAGAAAAAAAAAAAAGAAAAAAGTAAGTTACGTAATGAAAGTTGCGGTGGCGGGTTAGTTCGTTGATTGCAGTGCAGTTGTTCGTTAATAGACCACGGAGATCTCTTCTTCTTCGGCAGCTGTTTGTTCTTCACTACCACCGGCACCGGTGAGTTTTTCTTCTTATTAATTAATTAATTAAATTTTTATGCCTGGTCATGAATCATTATGCTTCGTTTCTTCATCGGAGTTCTTACTGTTAACGGATTCTAGGGTTCTGCTTGATCCATCTCCTAGCTTCTGCACCAACGACTTGCTGATCTATCTGTCTAAAATCAAGTTGAAGCTTATCTATGTTAGCTTATTTTTCAATTTCTTTGTCATTTTTCAGTAAATTGTCTCTGGATTCTTATCTTTCGTTTATGTTTTGATGCGTGAATATTGTTGCCTGGTTTTGCAGTTTGCTCAGCCCCAGGTATGCCCCTAACAGTTCCTCCTGGGATCAACCTTTCTGGTTTGGCAACCTCCCATTTTCTGGTTTGAAGATATACATATAGAGAGACCAAAAAATTATTGGGTTATTTTTATCTGCTGCGCATTGCGCAATGACATTTATACTTGGGGATCCATGTTCAACCCTCTGTTCTAAAGTTATGGTGCACCAATTGCTCAATCTTTTTAAAGTAATCGTGCAAGCAACTTCACCTCACTTCCTGATCAGCATTCTTCATTAATTCCCCAATTCCCAAATGTGATGATCAAATGACTCATTCTGGGAGTGCCCATCATCTTGTCTACGTCAGAAGAAAACCCGAATCTGATATTGGTAGTGGCTCCATTCCTTGTGGCACTGATAGCACAAGCCATGCTGTTGTGGGGGAAGCGAATGATGAGGCCTCTCAAAAGGAAGTGGATCCCAAAGAATCTAGGGTTCCCATTGCTCAAGCTGCATCTATTTTAGATTCTCCTCCATTGGGCCTCTTATCTGCTAAGTCTCCTTCTGAGAAGTTGTCTACCAACTGTGCATCTCCAGCTAATTTACTTCATTTTCATGCCAACCGTGGGCTCACTAGTCCAACCACAGTGAACGCTAGGCAGTGGGAACCGCGGGTGTGCATATTAAATAACTTATTGAAGAAACTGGACCAATCAGATCAGAAGGATTATATTGAGAGTATGCTTTTCTAGTGCATCAAGTTGTTAATTGATGATACCTAGCCAAATCTGGCTTTAGTTTTGTATCTACTTATATAACCCTTTGGATCTGTCTCTTTTTTCATTTTGCAGTGCTTAGATCGCTTTCCTCTATTGAACTCAGTAAGCATGCCATTGAACTAGAGAAGAGGTCGATTCAGCTTTCACTTGATGAAGGTAGCGTCGGAAGTGTTTTGCTTTTCCTTTCTGCTTTTGTTATTTGCTGCTGTTCTGGCTCAAGTTATTAGGCTGCAAATGGTGGGAACAGATGTTCTGCTTGACACTATGATCTTCTTCTACTGTCTTGAACTAGGGCTATAAAGCTTTTCCTTGATTGAGACATCAAAGTTTAAACCAACAGTCATCTTGCCTCCAAATTGTCTGGCTACTAGTTTTCTTTGTTTGGCAACCCGATGAAATTCAGGAGGGTTAACTATTAACTTCCCTAATTCATTAGTTTGATGGTTTTATTAACAAAAGAAGAATTGGGGTGTCTTTTTGGGTCTCAAGATGAATGAGTTTCAACTTCCAGCACTCCTATGTTTCAAGGACAACAGTACTCTATTCTGGAAGCTAAGATTTGCATACCAAACTTGCCATTCCTTCTTTTACACCTAGCTTAGTTTGAGAATATCTGCAGGTTATTGTGTTTTGAAAAATATATTTAGCTGCTGAACTGACCGGCTTCTTCAAGCAGTAGTGCCTATAGGAACAAGATTTAGTACGCTTACTGATCCCAAATCATTAGTGGTGTGGGGATAAATCCGTGGATTTCCATCCATCGCTAATACATCTGAATCATCATATGGAACGTGTCCCCTTCCTACTATCCTCTTCCTTTTCCTTTCAGATAGTGTCTTGTTAAATACAATTTATGCCCCCAATTTGTTTGGTGGAGAAACACTTTTGACTTGATATCTTTACCCTCTCTTCCTTTTTGGGTAGCTGCATTTTCTTTAGCTTTACATGCTTATGCTCATCGGTAATTTTTGTTTTTGGCTCAGCTAAAGAGATTCAACGTGTTCAAGTATTGGATGTTTTGGAGAGATATTCAAACCACTCTAGAGCACCCTCAACTGATAAAAACATGTCAGAGAAGTGAGATCAAGGGTGGACGGGCCAGTGTTACATCAGGGTAATGAACTGTACCTCCGCCGAACTTATGTCTTGATTTCAGTTTCTCATTCCTGTCAAATCAGCTAAGTGATCTCTGAATTTTGAGAAACATAGTTAGTCATTGTGATTCTGTTTATTGGTTTAGCTTCACTGGTTTTCTTTAGGTAACCTGGGTCTATTGGATCGAGCAAGAAGGAGCATTGGTGTCTGGCCCTCCTCATAACTTGCATATCATCATGGGTACCAAAAGTGTAGGAGAAAGCGAAACTGTCGTGTGAGAGAGATCATCAAAAATAAAAACTATGAAGCTGAAGATGATGTTGGCATTGCAACTATGAAGTAACTACTGTCAATCTTAAAGCTAAATGGTGTGTGGACTTTGCACGGATGGATGGGTGGGTGCTTGTTTGGATTGGAACTGTAAATGTAAAAGATAGCTTCAGTTGTAACCATCTTTGTAAGAAAAGTTGATCAAAAAATGAGTTGAAAAAGTATGTTTATATTTTCGGAGGAGATTACTGGCAACATTCATTCATATTTATATTGTTTGTCAAATGAAAAGCAGGCAGGTACAAGACTTCCCTCCACACAAAAAGGAGAGGACATCCAAACAAACGCTAATACATATCCCGATTTTGAGCTTGGACTCATAAGATCGTCTCAAAGCTCAAAATCCTCATCCTCTCTACAGGATCCATTCTATGCAACTATCCTTCCCACCACATAATTTACAGATATGTACAGGCACTGGAACACTGATTGTGAACCTCAACTGCCGACTGTGTACATCAACTGAGGCGCGTCCATCTTCAAGAAGAAAGACTCGCTCCCACATCACCTCCCAGAAGAAATTAAAGTTCTCTTCTCAGACGTCGATGATGGCAGTGGAACTGGAAGAGGGAGTGGAGGAGATTGGCGATGGGGTGTGTTCTCTTGTTCTGGAGCAACCTCGACGGGTACTGGTTTGGGTTTGGGTGTGTAGTTAAACGAAAGATCTCTGTTAGCTGCAAGGGCAAGCAGTTCCTTCTCCTCTAAGCCTTTAGTTGGCTCAAGGCTACAAAAGTCTGCACCATACTTTGCCAATGCGTCTTTGAATTTCTTGATCTGTCATTGTCAACACCAAAATAAATGTTATATATATATATATATATATATATGTATCTTACAACCACAGCACAGCAGGGGGAAGTAGTAAACAAACAAGATAGGTTGCAGGCAAGGAAACTGCAAATAAATCTACATATAGGAAAGAAAGAGCAAATGAGGTACAAACCGTGGCATTGGTGCAGCTAAAGCTGCAAAGACGTCCGAGAGCACCTCTGTAGAAACGGAAGAAGGGAAGTACGTGGACGTTCAGAGCGTAGCACATTGACTTGTGAGTCTCATAATTCACCTGAAGGAACAGCACATCAGGGTTCATCTCCGCCAACTGGCATATCTGCATTCATTTACATTTACAGAACAAAATAATAAGACGCATGCCTGTTGAAATATTAAATTTGTGAGCAACAACACTAGTATGTACCTTGGGATGAAGGGCTCTGCAGCCTCCACAACCAGGGGAAAAGAAATCAACAACAACTAGTTTATCTCCAGCGTTCAAAAGGGAATCTACAAGATCTTGGGCACCCATCACCTCTTTCATGTTAGGTTGAATACCTTTTTCCCACCATCTTTGAGCTTTCCCAATTCCGATCCCGATCCCAGTATTCATCTAACAAATTCAATCATGAACAAGAACTTGCTCAAATCAGAAAGATACAGCGCAGGGTCTAATATAAAGTGAGTTGTGAGATCCAAGCACATAATAATGGATTTTTAAATAAATACAGTAAATAAAAAGGGGGGAAATCCACGAATCAGTCCCAAATCAAAACTGAATTCATGAGAGAGAGAGAGAGAAAATAATAATAACAACTAAAGAAAAATCCAAGAGGCGGACCTGGGCAGAAATTGAAGAAAAAGTAGACGTAGATTGAAGAATTGGTTGATTAGGGTTGGGCCGTTTTGCCCCCGAGAAAACTACCCTGTTTCCACGGCGAAAGTAAGAATTGCAGCTGTTTGGTGGAGAAGAAGACAAAGACGACGGCAAGCGGAGGTTAAGGCCTCGGTAGGAGGACGGCGGAGATGATTTGTTGTGAGAAAAAGAAAAAGTGAGGTGTCGGCGACGGCGACGATGATCGGTGGGAGCGGTTGGGAGACATTTGGAGGAGGGGAAATTGGGCGTGGTAATCGCATCCGCCATGGGAATCGGTGAGGTTGATTTAGAAAAAGTGGAATAAGGGTAAAGGAGAGAGAAGTGTGGATAAATGGATAAATGGATAAATGGTGCCGTGCCGTGTCGTGGCAGGAATTCCTGGATTGATACCATGGCCTATATAATGGATACGACGAGCCAGTACAGTAAAATAACGGAGAAGCCTAAATTAATGGAGTTCTTTTTTGGTTGGCTGGGTGGGCCCAGTAAAATAAAATTGAATTTATACTCTAAATTAAAAAATTAAAATTTAAAATTTTTGAGAAAAAAGATGAAGTATTTCTTTTTTCTTTTTTTTTTGGATCAAAATGTCTTCACTTGCAGTTGAAGTTGAATGTGTGGTGCTGGTAACGTAAAAAGGAAAGGAAGAAAAAGTTGGGCCTTTTTGCACTTTGCGGGGAAATAGGAAAACGGACAAAGTCCTCCTCCTCTCTTTAATTAATTTATTTATTTTACTCGTACTGTTTTTTGTTTTTTATTTTTATTTTGAAAGAAAAGAAAAAGAAAAAGGAAGGTGGTGGTGAGTGGAGTCCATCTGGGCTGGCCGCGGCCGCGTGGAGGATTCTCATCATCTCAAACATTCATTTTCGTACTCTTCTTCCAGTTCCCACCACACATTCCTTCCATAAATAAATAAAAAATAAACTTGTCTCTCTTCTCTCTCTTACTCTACTGTTGTGTTGTGTTGTGTTGTGTTGTGTTTCAGTTTCTTTCTTATTAAGGAACAAATTAGAAAAGAAATTGGAAATTTGGAGAGTGAAACCCAACAAAAAATCTTCATGTTTCCAACTGGTGCCTGCCAGGTGCCCAGCTCTCTACATCTTGATTCTCCTCTACACAAATCACAAAATATCCACTTTGGATTGGATGTACTCCAAACCAAACACTTGCTGTCTCATACTATTTCATTCAAGTTTTCATATGTAATGTAACAACAAGGAGAGAGAGAGAGAGAGAGAGAGAGAGAGAGAGAGAGAGAGAGAGAGAGACCTAACTCCCCTCCCCTTCCATGTCATGAGTCAATGATCACCTATCCTGAGCCTCTGAAATAACACTCCAAATTCCCTAAAATGAACTATTGTATCCAACAATAGTTTAAGCTGGTGATTATCAACCATTAATTACATTATGCCTTGTGCCACCACTACTGCTCTGCTGCAACATCTTTTCCCAGTTTCCCAAACACTTCATTCTGCATATCACCAACACTAATCAACTTTTAACACAACCCGCAAAACAATTCTCCTTTCATAACGGCAACAGGAACAGGAACAAGAACAAGAACAAGAACAAGATGATTCTCAATTTACATACCATGTCTTGCCAGTAGTCACCACCACCACCACCACAAGGGTAATAAAAAGTATCACAACTTCCATCCATCTTAAGTTGCAGAACCAAACAAAGAAAAGGCATTAGAAAAAAGATACGCAGATTTTAGTTGAGCATCTTCCTGCAGTCCAGTCGATGAACACATCAGAAGTAGAAGGAAATACACAGAATCACGTACCCAATAACCATGTTGGATTATACCATACCACTAATGGTAATGATGTTGAATTACTTCTTCTTTTATTTTATTTTTTTTGAATATGCAGATCTGAATGGAAAACGGGTGTTTTCAATATGCGCTATGCTTTTTGAAGAAATTTTTTGACCCAAAAACTCCATTTCTATTCATGTTTACAGAAAATTACACTAATTGATTTAGCTATTAAAACCTATTTAAATTTTGTGTAATAATTCGACGATGATGAATTATTTAATTAATGTGATAATTTGACAAGTAAATCATTTTTTGTCAAATTGGATAGCCTCAGTCGTGAATGTAAAAAGCAATAAGAATTGTCTGGGAAAAAAAAAAAAAAACTGTTTATCAATGTACAACAATACAATCACACTGTGTGTTCTCTAGTTCTACATTCTGCAATACAAGTAGAAGCAATCTTAATTAAGGGAGTTGAGATCACCCCAAAAAATTCACCATTGACTCCAAAAATCTTCATCTTTATCATTACTACATTATACTATAGTATACATACAATGTATGTATGTATATAGTTTTTCTACAACACCACAACCTCACTATGTATGGTTAACAACTTAATCATAAGAGATGATCCCCCCCCCCCAAAATTCCTTTCTCTTTGCCTTGTGTCTTGTCATTTTTACACAGCTGCAATCTGAATGCTACAAATATATGTATGTATGTATGTACCTATGGCACGCGCTGTGGGAGAGGATAGGATGGATGGCCTCGGCCTCCAACTCCTCCATTTCCATTCCCATTCCCATTCCTAGTAATTGGATGAAGTGCAGAACGAGGATGGTGCTGCTGAGCATTTCGATAATGATCTGTTTTGGGAATCTTGCTTACGCGAGGCTGTTTTGGTTTGTCATCAGCAGCTGCAATGCGTTCAAGGGTCTCCAATACTTCTTTCATTGATGGCCTGTTTTTAGGCTCTGTCTCTAGACATGTTAGAGCAAGCTGTGATATCTGAAGTGCAGATCTTGATGGATATCTGCCTTCTAACCGGGAATCCATCATGTGCTTTAACTTTCTCCTGTCTGATAAATGAGGCTTTATCCAATCCGCCAAATTGTGCTGCCCGCTAGGCCGATTCGTGTCCAGTGCCCGTAACCCTGTTAGCAATTCCACCAATACCACACCAAAGCCATACACATCGCTCTTCACATACAGATGTCCTGTTGTTCAATATTGATCATCTTCATCAATCAATCAATCAATCAATCAAACAACCAATATGAGAATTTGTTCTTCCATCTATTCTTACCTGTTGCCACATACTCAGGAGCAGCATACCCGTATGTTCCCATCACGCGTGTTGTCACATGTGATCGACTTTCTGATGGACCCAACTTTGCCAACCCAAAATCTGAAATTTTGGCATTGTAACTCTGTAAAAAGATTCAAGTTTCCCAATGTCAAACTTCATTGCATGATGAAGATGAAGATGGAGATGATTTCCCTTTTGTTGTCACTGCCTTCAGCTTTTTAAAAGGAAAGTAAAGTTTCCAACAGCTAAACTTGTTTAACCAAATACTAAAATGTAGTATCAACTTACACCATCGAGCAGTATGTTTGAGGCCTTGAAATCCCTGTAGATTAGGCTCTCTGATTCATGCAAGAATGCCAGACCTCTGGCTGCTCCAATTGAGATTTTAAGCCTTATGTCCCACGGAAGTGGCTGAACAGCAGAACCTCCTGATTGAAGAGTGAACAAACAAACAAACTTTTAATAAATTACTCCAACTTCATCAATAAATTACTCTTAACTTATGTAATTAAAGAGTGATGATGACTTACTCCCAAAAAGGTGATTCTCCAAGCTTCCCTTTTGCATAAATTCGTAGACAAGAAGTAACTCTGTCTCCTCCCAACAGTATCCAATTAGTTTCACAAGGTTGGGGTGAGAAAGTCGGCCAAGGAAATTCACTTCGGACTGCACAAATAAATGTGTTAAAAAGTCTGCAAATCCAGTGACTTCTCATTTAATTAGGGTTTCAACTTTTCAAGGAAAAGCAGAAATGACAGGAAACTTTATTCATCAGCTACCCAATAAATACTAGTGACGAAAGGTTTGTGTCTAATTCAATCCATGAGCTGGGGAAACAGTGACTTTGTATGAGCCATGCAACTGAAGCCAATAAATATATGACTAGTGATAGTGATAGAAAATTGCAAATGAAGGAGATGAACAATAATTTTACCTGCCATTCTTGAAATCCTTGGATGCTTTCAGAATTGAGTTTCTTGACTGCAATTACCGCTCCACTGTTACCCTTCGGGGTGGATTTGTCGTCAAGCCAACCTTTGTAGACTTTCCCGAATCCACCTTCACCGAGAACGGTGTCACTTCGGAAGTTTCTGGTGGCAGCCTTGAGTTCTGAAAAGGTGAAAATCCTGACATTTGGGTGTGCTAAGATTTGACCATGTGGATAGGAATCATCGCTTCCACTCGCCGCCGAGAATCTGCTGTTCCCTGAAACATTGGTGCTTCCTGACGACGATGTATTGGCAGTTGTCTGGGATATCCCTGGTCAAACATTCATTCTTCAAACGATCAATAATTGACCAAGTGCAATTTCAATAAGGAGATCGAATACAGAAGAAATAGGAATCAAATTTTTTTTAAAAAAAAAAGAAGCTAAAGAGCAGAGGAAGAGGATGCAGAAATCATAATGGAAGAGCTAATCAAAAAACAGGGAAATACAAAATGATATATTACCAGAGCTCAAATGGTCAGTAGTGGTGAAGCTGGATTGATTATCAGGGGCAGAAGAAATACTCCCACTCCAGCAAATCCCCATACCAAATCAACCAACAGCTTCAACTTTTTGACACCTTATACCTCTTCTTCTGCTTCTGCCGCTGTACAACAATAATATATATGATGATGATGATGATAGGTTGTAGAGTAGTAGATCAGAAGGATGAAATCTTCATTCGCCCTGTCAAGACGGAGATACTTTCGTGAAAAAACTCCAGTTGGAAAAGGCGATCTCTCTGTTCTCTGCGTCTGCGTAGTCCAAAGACTCCAAATAGCCAAAGGAGGCCTGTCTGGAAAATAGAAAAAAATTGCACTGTATGCTTCCCCTCCCTGCGTCTAGCTTGACTTGGTCTCCTTTTGCAAAACCGCAGCATTTGTCAAAAGTTCAAAACCCAAATTACTCTTCTGTAACTCTTTATTATATACATTACATTACATGCGCTAACAACCGAAAATTAATATAATATTGAGATTTTTTTTTCACTATATGTATTGCACCTCACAAAATGCGGGGCGAGAGTTCTCACAGTGCAACAATCAATGATCCGAACTTTTCAACCGTTTGGTGCACTATATATTCTTTTTTGACTAACAACTTAAAAAATGTAACCCTGAATTTCAAACACATTATAAATTACTATACTTGTGTGACATAATGCTAAGACTAATTATAATTTATTATGGTCCTGGTTCACAAACGCCACGCACATAATATGAACTTAGTATCATCTACTTTGAAATGTTCCAATAATAAAATCTACAACAATAAGGATTGGATTACTTAATACCAAATTATTGATTTTCATTTTTATTTTTATCTTTGAATAATTAAGCAAAAAAGAAAAAATAATGCGATTGTGAGCAATATGATATTGAGTATGAATAGTTAACGTAGTATTTTCTGATTTAATAGTAATATGATATTGGTAAATTTACTTTGAGTTTTTAACTTCTGATTTAATAATATATTGGTAAATGAATACTACTCGTTAACATAGTATTTTCTGATTTAGGGATGTGTAAACCGACCGAAAAGCCGAGTCAAAGTCAAACAACCGTGTCGAAGTAGAAATAGAATTAGGAGGTATGGTCCATTACCATAATGCTGTGTATAAGAAGTCAATGCCCCATTCTGCGGTACCAGCCGGGGCATTCTCTTTCTTTTTAATTTCTATTTTGTACTCCTCTTAATTTGTCGACCAAAACCAAGTTATTGTGCTATGGATAAATTCCCCCATATTATAAATAAAATTAATTTTAAAAAAATGTTATATATTTTTCAACCATCAATTAATAATTTGCATTTAATATTCCCTATGTTTTATTAGAAAGGTCCAATTTGTACTTATAATAAAATAAAGGAAATAGTGTATAAGGGCCCTCGCGTAGGACCTTAGACCCAAAGCCTCCACAAAGGACCTTAGACCTAAGAGGCTCCTACCATATAGGGAGGACCTACAATGACAGGAACATCATTCTATAAATGATTTTTACATACTGCATTCTTGAGAGGCTCAACTGTAAATACTCGTTATTGCCCTACAGATAAAAGGTTACTCTTTCTATCTACTACTTTTATTGATTGGACTCCTATATTGTTACTGACTTGACGGTCAAAGTATATTTCGAGGATAAACTCCAAGAATACTCACTGGTTCTTCCTCTTCCTTGACAGGTTTCTGATCTCCGTCCTACTCTTTCACCCAAGGGAACCCTTCAACAGAACGGACATAATCAATATTATTGATTAACCAATATCTTAGATTGTTATTAGTGTAATGGGATAAAATTGGTATTTTGTGGAGAATGTCAATTTAGAACTTAGATGGATATTTTTAAAAGAAAATAGCTAGGGAGAATATAATACATAGAGTAATGGGGGGATATTCATATTTCATATTGATATTGCATATGCATGGTGGATTTACGACGTCATCTTTATATATATATATATATATGTAACTAATAATATGAGGACAATGACATCAAAATCATAAGAATATTAATGTAGTACGTTAATTTTCAATCGAATATGTTTGTGTTGAATTTCATTTCGTCACACATGAACCTAAAAAACCTGGTGAATGATGGATGATGTAACTGCTGCATATGTGATTTGAGTCCAGATAGAGCCTCAACCACGGTCCAATTCCGCCGCCATAATTAACAACGTATTGCTTGTAAAGGTTGACCAAGCTAACTAGCTTCTTTCACCATTAAATTAAGAATACTGTTAAATGCACATAATATGTGCATACATAAAGTGTTTTATATGGTCACTTAAATATTATTATACAAAAATATCTTTATTATATTATAAAATTTTGCTTTCTCCTCCCTTCTCTCTCCTCTCTCCTCTCTCCTCTCTTTACCCCGTCTGCTCTTCTTTTTTTTTCTTTCTCTTTTTCTGTTTTTCTTTTTTCTTAAATATTTTTCTTTTAATTAATTTAATTTTGGTATTTTTATTTTTTACAACTCTTTAAAAAAAAAATAAAAATTACCCTATCATTTTCACTATTAAGCATTTTAAAACCCATTAAACTTAATATTTAGTATTCTTATTTATTCAATTTTTTAAAATAATAATAATTTTAATTTTTTTTCTTACTTTCTTTTTCGTCAAACACAAAAGAGAACTTAACCTTTATATTTTTTGCCATTAAAATTTATTCATTAAATTTTTTTGCCAAACCCATTTTTTCATAATAAAATTATTATTATTATTATTATTATTATTATTATGAGAAAAATGAATAAATTAGAATCCAAAATTAAGAGAAAAAATTAGATGATTCGTTTTGTAGTGAAATGGGTTTCACATATGCAATTTCTAAAGCTAAAAAAAATATTAGAGAAAGTCAAAACTGAAAGAGAAAAAAATTTAATTAGTGTAGGGAGAAAGAAACTAAGTTGTAAAATAAATAATGGTAGAGGAGATTTTGAGAAAAATTAATTGCAGGAGAGATGAGAGAGGAGGGAGGAAGACAAGACAAGAGAAAATAAATAAGTATAATATAATAAGGATATTTTTGTAAAATAACATTTAATTAATCCACATAAATTACTTTATGTGCATATTTTTCTGCACATAATATGTGCAATAAACGTTTTCCTTAAATTAATTAACCAATGTTTTCTTTCTTGACCAAACGTACACCAACTTAATTAGGGGTAGGGGTAGGGGGCTGGCCAAGCCAACCTCGTTCCCTTCAGCTTCAACAAAATTAGACAAAATGATATTTTGACCAATCAAAACTGACCTTGCCATCACTCCTGACTGCTAGCTGTTTCATTTCCCTCCTTAATTAATTGCGAAATGTATGTATATATGGAGAAATTCTCATGTGTTTTGACTTTGACTTTGACTTTGACTTTCATTACGGGTCTCCTCCTTCAAATGAATAACAAACACATTTACAATCATAAATAGTATTCTCTCTATTCTATTATATTATTATATACCGTATATACTTCCTCTGTTTGTTCCATTAGAGTAGTTAACTTCTAAACATGTACAATTTAGTATTATGAATTGTTAACTAATTAAATTAGCTCAACTTATTTCATTAATATATTTACTTTTCAAGTGTTAACTAATAATGAACATCACATTATTATATTAATAAGGGGTATAAAGAGTAAAAAAATTGAAAGCCAACCCATTTGTTGGAAATATATATATATATATATATATATATATTTTTCAAAATGAATATGAGATAAGGGCATAGAGAGAAAGAGTAATAGTTTAATAGTGCAACTGTTTAAGTCATGAGATAAAGGCACAACTTCAAAATAAACTATTTGTATATAAATAAATAAAAAATAAATCATCATCATTTTATATAGTTTAATACACATGTTTATTATTTAAATACATATTTTTACATTTTCAATGTATATTTTTTATATTAAACATAATTTTTAAAAATATATATATATATTTTTTCTTAGAATATCAACCATATTATAACTACTATTTAAGCATGGTTGTTTGGCAATTATCTGACTAGTATTATAAATATAAATGGAATTAACAAACAAGTTTAACTTTTAACTACTTTGACTGGCGTAAAGCTGTTTATGTTGACCTGACCAAAAAGAGTTTGTTACTTTTCCTTCCCCGAATGGAAGAGCAAACGCAAATGCCCATAATGCTTTCGGATTTGGGACTATCACAACCCATTCTTCCACTTCTCTACTTCCAATTCCACTCCGTTAATTCCGTTTCTTTTTTTTTTAAATATATATATTATTTTATAATATTATCATTCTACACAATTTCTAACATAATTTACATGTATATTATTTTTCATCATAAGTAATTGTTAATATAAATTACTGATGGTCTATGAAAACAACATAATTACATTTGATCCTTAAAGGTTTGGGAAAAATACATTTCAATCCCAAAGTTTGACAAAAATACATCATGTAAGTAAACCACCTTTTAACTTGTAACATAAGTAAACCTGGTCCTTAAGGATTGTGGCGAAAATCATTTATTACCTTTTAATATTTTTTGAATTTATTTTCGAATCCCCCAATGCTAATTTAAATATTTTGGGCTGGAAAGCAAAACTTTCGCGGCTTTCACACTTTCGCGCCTTTCGCGGAATTGTTATTTGAAGTGATAATTTTACTATTTGCAGTAACGTTTTTGGGTAAAATGTCTAAATTGCCCTTTAGGCTTAAAATAAAATAAAATAGGGGTAACATGTTATTTTCTTCTCTTTTAAAATTTTAACATTTCTAACGTGGTATCAAAGACAACTTAATCCAATCATAACTTTCGCGAATCCAACTTAAAAATGTTCCTGCACATAGGGGCGAGACCCCCGGGAGTTTCTTCCAAAATATCGACCAATGTGGGCTGTATTTTGACCCCAAAATACTGCCCACTTTAGGGGTACTTTGGATCAAAATAATGCCTGGGCAGTATTTTGAACCAAATTACACCGCCCAGGGTCAAAATACCGCCCACTTTGGGCGGTATTTTGGTAATGTTACTGCAAATAGGGAGCGAAATTTTGGAATATATTTTTGTCAATGACGAGATTTTTGGCAAAATATTTTCTATTTTTTGGATTTTTTTAGTACAATCTCGAGCTAGACATGGTTTTTTTCTGTTAACAAACAAACTTTACGTTAAAAAATGTATAGATTGTTTATTTATCGTGTAATATAAAAAGTAAATTTTTTTTTTTAAACTAAAAAATAAAATAGACTTTTCATATGAAAATGTTACTGCAAATAATAAAATTATAATAATATGCCCTTATAGCTTTTAGAACAGAATGCCTCTTGTTGTGCAAAAAACAGTACAGATATAAGATTGCGATGAAGCGGAGCATCCCAATTGACGATGACGTTGACTGGTTAGGGCTAGCAATTTGCGTATCATCTCCGAATCAGAGAGAGTGCCATTCCATTCATTGTTGGATTGGATCGGATAACCAGCAGCAGCAATGTGTATTGGAGTATTCATTTGGAAAGCACACCCATTACATCCCTTCATTTTACTCCTCAACCGAGATGAATATCTCAGCCGCCCCACCATCCCTCTCTCCTGGTGGCAAGATCAACCTCAGATCCTTGGCGGAAGAGATGCCCTCGCTGGTGGCACCTGGCTCGCTTCTACCCCCCTCGGTAAGATTGCTTTTCTCACCAATGTCAGGGAACTCAACTCATCCTCCTCCTCTCCTTCTCAATCTCAACCGCAACCAAAGAGCAGGGGTGACCTCCCTCTTCGTTACCTCCAGGTAATCAATCACCCATAAGTGTTTGTGTTAATGCCTGACAGAGTGTTGTTTTTAGGTTCCCGTGATATTACTTTATGTCGTTGCTCGGGATGAAACTCTAATCTGCTGAATGTATTGTAGGATTTGCTACTTTTTTTTATTTATTTTTTTTATGGTTTATATTTAATCTGTACGTTGTGGTTGCAGAGCAAAAAAGGTCCTGAAGAATTTGCTGATGAGTTGGTGAAAGAAGCTGACCACTACAGCGGGTTTAATTTGATAGTAGCTGATCTTTGTTCCATGTCCATGTTTTATATAACCAACCGACCAAAATCGGATGGCATCACCGCTACACGAGTTTCTCCCGGAATTCATGTCTTGTCTAATGCAAAGCTAGACACCCCATGGCCCAAGGTTATACATAACTAACTTACTAGTTACTACTCCGTATATGTATTGCTGTTTTTTTTTTTTTGGCCTTTCTCTAATGAATATATTACTGCAGGCTCAACGATTGGAACAGAGCTTCAAGAGTTTAATGGAGAGATATGGTGATGGAGAGGTTCCATTAAAAGAGTTGTGTGAACAAGTGATAATGAAAGACACAACTAAAGATGATGAAAGCAAATTACCTCACATCTATCCTGTAGAGTTGGAATACCAGTTGAGTTCCATATTCGTTGATGCTGAAATGCCCATGGTAATATTTTGGTTTTTGTGTTTCATGATGTTTCTGAGAACAATTACCAATATGGTGTTTGGGTTCATTTGGACGCACAGGGACGTTATGGAACTAGAAGTACTTCGACATTGATGGCGAATTCAAATGGGGAAATGACATTTTCAGAGAAGTATCTTGAGAAAGACTCGTGGAAGGAGAGGATCATCAGCTTCCACATTGGGACAGAAACGCATATTTCTTCCAGAAATTTAGCAAAATATACATAAATTATAAGGTATGACACATAAAAGAATTGGCAATGGCATGCTTTGAAATGCTTTTGATGTGAGTCATTAATGTTTTTTCAGACTGAATTATTATGTGAATGCATGAAGAACGTTGTGGTCTGTCATTCTAATAAAAGTGTATGAACTCAAAGGGAAATAGATATGATTCTGCAGTGTAAAATGGATGGGGAAAAAGTTGGCCAAATTAGTAAAACCATCCATGTGGAACAAGCGTACAACTGTTTCTTTTGGGCATGTGAATAATGAATAGCAGTCACAATCAATCCTTATTAGAATGCTTGAGAGCTTGAGGGTAAAGGGTAAGGGTAAAATCTACTTTCAGATTTCAAATGGGGTTGGGGACCTCATCTTAGCTGTTGCTCACAAATGTTGTACAATAAAGTCTAAAGTTTGGGATTGATGCCCGCCCTCCCTCACAAGTCATAAGTAGAGATCGATTGGCAACTAATTCAACCCAAATGTCCTTTTCTTGAAATGAATATTTGAACCCAAAACATCCAACTTTTCCTACCTCTTTTTACTCCAAACCCCAAAAAGTAGCCTTGTGCTTATTATGGGTTTTTTTTTTTCTTTCTTTCTCAATTACAAACATTCAATTTATTGATTTAGGAGAATATTTCAATCTTTATACTACTAGTACTAACTACACAAATCTATAAATATATAGTAATTAAATTCAAAAAATCAAACAAAATACATTAATTAATAATCTTTAATACTAAATGACAGGGAAGGTGGTTGAAGAAAGAAAGAAAGAAACAGAAGGTGTGTGTTGTGTTAGTGTTACAGTTAGTTTTGCGAATGAATGAATTATCAGTTGATTCAGTTCAAAGCGTTAGGTCCAGCACAGGCCTTGAGTACAGGACTCCATATCCACTGCACCAAAAATTTCCTTCCCTTTCTCCCATTCACGTTGTACGTCCTTCCTTTTCTATCCTTGTTCACCTGCCCAATGTACCCTCCTCCCCCTCCCGTTCCGTACAGCCCCTCGCACAGATCTCCTATCTCCGTCGGCGCCGTCGGGTCCTCCCCTGCGTACCACGCGTTCACCAGCGGGTTCGAAGACAGCTCCGCCAGCTCGTGCCCTATCACGCTTATCATCCCGTCCACCCCGACGTCCCCATTCGGAGCCTTCAGCTCCCCTGGCCCCCCACCTCCCATGTACCCCGGCACTGCGAACGGGTACGCGCACACCTCTGGGCACTGCTTCCCTGAGTTCCCCACCCAGGCGTACGGCAAGGTGTACCCCACCTCGGAAGGGAAGGTGAAGTAGTGGAAGCCGCACACCGCCCGGCAGAAGTCCTGGACGGTTACGTCCACGGAGGTCAGGATGAGGTAGATCCCGTTCTTGTGGTCGACGGGGAAGGGCTTGGAGCGGACAGCCTGGGCGATCACCTGCTGCATGGAGAGCCTAGTGAGGTGGGTCCCCAAGGAGTAGCGGCGGTCGGAGTACTCGCCGGCAACGAGTACGGTGCGGGAGATGTTTGCGCCGGTCTGGTCGGCGTAGAGGGAGACAGTCTGCCACCACTGGGAGACAGAAGGATGGGGAATGGGAGTGGAGGTGGAAGGGGAGATGGAGAGGAGGAAGTCCTTGATGAGGAGCTGCTGAGAGAGCGGCCAGTTGCCGTACCAAATGAGGTAAATGTTGATGGGAGAAGACAAGACGGGTCCCATGTGGTATCGGAGGTTGACGAGGTTTGAGGAGCCCTCGAACTTGTTGGAGGAGGAAAGGGCCCTTGGGGGTAGCTTTGGGTTGAAGAAGCTGCTGCTGCTGGTGCGGTATCCACCACCTGCACCGTCTTCTGCGCAGTGGCCACCACCAGCACTGTAGCGCTGTCATGAATGATTAGATTTAGGGCGAGGAAGAGGGATACTGCTAGCAAATTCATTGCTGATGATAGAAAGTGTGGATTCAGGTGAAGTAAGTCCGATGAGAAATTGGACGACAAAAAGATGCTGGGGAGGTGGAGGAAAAGAGAAGAATGTGGGATATGATATGAAGGGAGTGATGGGTTGGGGTTTTATTTGAAATCTCTTACAGATACAGCAGGAGAGTAGTGATTTCCAGTAAAATAATAAGTGCTTGCCTTTAATTTGGATGGAGGTGGGAAAGTGAGACTCCCAATCCATCCAGACAAGAGTAAGTCCGATGAGAAATTGGACGACAAAAAGATGCTGGGGAGGTGGAGGAAAAGAGAAGAATGTGGGATATGATATGAAGGGAGTGATGGGTTGGGGTTTTATTTGAAATCTCTTACAGATACAGCAGGAGAGTAGTGATTTCCAGTAAAATAATAAGTGCTTGCCTTTAATTTGGATGGAGGTGGGAAAGTGAGACTTCCAATCCAGACAAGTTGGGAAAAAGAAAGGGGGGGGTAGCTGGTGACAGCTGCCATCTTCATTCATCTCCATATTTGATACTTCTTTATATATTTTCTAAAAAATTTTAAAAAAAAAAATTATTAGTCTCTTATATTTTAAAATAACTTTTTTATTTTTTGTGTTTATTTTGAATTATTTGATCTCTTTATCAAATAGTTTGAAAAATAAAAATAAAAACTTAACAAAATTGCTATATATATATATATATATTTTAACATTTAACACATAGTAACTTTTAACAGCTTCCAATTCATTCCGAAGAATAACAACTTTTTTTTTTAATTTTCTCTTCTTGCTGGACAAAGAACCAATTTGACAGTAATCACTCCAGATTGACATGTTGAACGTAAAATTCAACGACAACAAAGAACAAAATTAAAAATGTAAAATGACTAGCCACCCAATTCATAGATGAAAAAAATAAAAGAGTAAATGATACTAAAACAATGTAGGTGAGTGAAGAAAAAAAATATAATTTCATAACGAATTGGATCATGAAGAGGAAAATAATTTCCAGAACCAAAGCTTTCAACGAATTTTAAAGATCTGGTATTGAAAACTACTTTTCATAATCGTAGCTTAAAAATAACTAATTTTCCAATTGGAAAAATATCTTCTTTGGAACAGTTAAGACACCCAAATCATAAGGGAAATTTCAGAAGACCCAATATTCTGAAGAAAAAAAAAAAAAAAAAAGATGGAAAAATGATATACTGACAGTATAAACCTGGTTGAAGAATAACCCAGAAAAAAATATTTAAAGGGAGAAAAGAAGAAAAAACACAATTCGATGATGATTATTTGAAGGAAAGCTTAATTTTCAGAAGCTGAAGCATGTCTTTCCAAATTCGACGTGAACTAATAATAAACCCCAATTTACTGTGACAAAACAAAACCTTGAAGTAGGTTTTGCTCTGCTCCAACAAAGTCTTGTTTGCATTATTATTGATGAAACACTAGACGACTGTTGCAGAAGGGGAGATAACAAAATGGCCTCCTGCGATATCCGATACCTTCTTCTCCTCGCTGTAATCCCTTTTATCTACATCCAGGTACTTCACTCCTCCCTTACTTACCTGTATGTTATTTGAGCTCCCCCGCCCCTCCGGGAAAGATTCAATTTTGACCGATCCCTTTTTTCTAGATGAGGCTCTTCACCACCCAATCTGAATACACCGATCGCCTTGCTGCTGCTGTATGTATGCCGCCTCTTCCTCTCTGTTTCAAGTTTGTTTTTTTTGTTTTTTTTTTTTGGTACTGACAGATTGATTAGTTGAATAGTAGCAGTACAACACATTTACCAACTGTTTATTCTACTATTGCAGTTCCAGCTCGTGTAGATATTATTTCGCTTTACTTTTAATTTGTAGCAAAGGTTTGTTGTTAGGATTTTAGTCTCCATGTTCTTGGGAAATTAGACTCATATCTGGAACCTATACTCAGGGTCGGAGATTAAATTCATTGGGACTTGGAAGCTGAAATTTCACCTCTAGAATCTATAGATTTAGCTAGTGGCTTCTAACGTTATTTCCTGTGGTGAGATCCTCTGAAGCAATTCCTTCATTTAACCAATGTTATTGTTAATTTATATATGTCATCCTTTTTGTTATTTGGATTCCACAAGCTCATGATCTGAAAATACCCTTCTTTTGCTAATCTCAAATGTCCAGTCTGCTTGTTCCATAGAATGGAATGCTCAAGTCTGTATGCTGAAATAATTAAGTTGATGAAAATTTAGACCAAAATAATTCAACCACACTAGAATAATGTATTAGCTATAGATATTTGTCCTGTGTTTGTTTTGACTTTATTAGCATCAGGATTAGATTGCATAAAATATTATTGGATTTCAACACCTCCTAATGACTTGAGCATTTCAAACCTCTCTCTTCAAGATAGACAGCGCTTAATCAATTAATTTCAACCATCACTAGACCAAATAGAATAAGTTAAGAAATGTTTAGAAAAATTATGGGAATAGCCTCAGTACATGAAAAAATGAGAGAACCACAATTACGATGGTCCATCTCATGTGCTTAGGAGACCTTTAGATGCCTTAGTACGGTGTCGAAAATAGGAAAACATTAATTCAAATAATAAGGGAAAACAAAGACCTAAAAATAATTGGAAAGAAACTACCGAGGAAGACATGTCATATATAAATATAAATGAGGGCATGAGTTTCAACCAAGTATAATGATGAAATATGATCCATATAGTTGAACCCTCATAGTGGGACAAGGCGCAGTCGTGACAAAAATCACATATTAGGGCTCATTTGGTAACTGAGTTTGCACATCCATTTCAACATTCTCGTTTTTTGTTATCATTCTTAGTTAGTCCCATCCATAAAGCACTCTTTGTCTTATGGCTGTTTTACAAAGTTTCATTTTCGGAGAATGCATTTTTCTATTTGTTTGAGCCTACTTGAATCATACGTGTAACATCTTAATCCCTCATTTTTCTACGATGCTAGATTCTGAACGTTTAAAACTTTAGATGCATTTACTTCGGGCCTGTTCTTTTTGTTCTGTTTTGAAAACGGTTTTGGTTTCAACAGTAAATTTAATATATTTTAATCATATTTCATTATTTCCAATACAACTTTTTATTATTCAGCATCTACTTTTTACATTTTCAATACACTTTTTACATTATAAAACTATTTTTCAAAACTTGTTTTCAAAATCGTTTTCAAAACGATGAAAAAGAACAGGCCCTTCGTGTCTGCCAGTTTTTCACATTTATCTTATTGCTTTTATAATTACTAAAGTAACGCGCCATATATGTGATCTCTATTTTCTTCCATTAATTTTATTTTCTTCAGCATCAGTGCCAGTTGTGTAACTATATGGCAGAAAATTTACCCTTAAGTTGCTCACTTGTTGATGCGAACAGGTAGACGCAGAAAACCATTGCACTAGCCAGACACGCTTACTTATTGATCAGATCAGCATTCAACAGGGAAAGATTTTTTTTTTTTTTTTTAATATTAAACTCAGTGAAAGAAGTTTCTGCTTTTTTCTTTTATTTTCTTAAATGAATTTATCTATTATAGACCTGCTAATAGTGGTCTTTGTGTTGTGCTTGGGAGAAGCTAAACAGCACTGTCATTGCACACAATTGACAATGTTGAATGTCATCCCTGCATATTCTTTTGCATTGCCATGCTTCCATATATATATATATATAGATATTCATATATATATATATCTCTTTAGGAATGTTTTGGTGTATTGGTAGTGTTGGAAAATTCAAATTCTCTCTGATCCAGAAAGGGATCAAAATAAAATACAGAATCTACTAAGTAGATGATTTCTCCCTTCCTCCAGAAGTTTTTGACATCTGATGGTCTCTCTCCTATATGAAACCATTTTCTTTCAAACATTAAAAAACTCGGTCTGCTCTTGTTTTATTCGGGATTGGTAGATGAAGGTCCAAGTTTTTTACAGGACTATTATGCTGTAAGTTTTCCAAGATCATTTTCTCATATGGTAGGGAAGAATTTGGAGTTTTATATTAGCAATGTGCTTGTTTTGCTAGGGAAGGCATCGAAACATTTTACTGTTTGCACCATTGAAACATGATTATATAATCCCTGTTATTGCTTCATATTATTCTTCATGTATGAAGCAGATCCCAGTAGCTGCTGTTGTAGTTATGGCTTGTAATCGTGCTGATTACCTGGAAAGGACTATCAATTCTGTCCTGAAGTATGTATCCCTGTGAGCATTTTTTGAATCTTGGTTGTAGGATGGTCTATAATAAAGCTAACCTTTGTGGGCATGTTGTTTATGTGAACCAGATATCAGAAATCCATTGCATCAAAATTTCCTCTCTTTGTATCCCAGGTACTGTTCCAATATTCTTCTTTAACTAGCATAAATTGTCTCATTTATGTCAGTTTTCATGTCTTCCTCATTGTTGTGAGCAGGATGGATCAGATACAAATGTTAAGAATAAAGCCCTGAGCTATGATCAGCTGACTTATATGCAGGTTTTTCCTACATTCTTGTCCTTTATTATTTATTGCTTGGTTGCCCTTAAGTCAACATATGCAATTAATAGGTTGTTATTATTTGAGGTACATCCCTTAAGGCATGTTGGCTTTGTTTGTTATGAAAATAGACATGAACGGTGTTGCAACAGAAATCCTGAACAGGATTTTTCTTGTAGACTATGAAAACAAGATTACCATCTTCGTTTGTTGTTCTTCATTTTTTTTAGTAAATTCTGACGTATTTAGAAGATTTCTCTTTGGAACTGTTTTTCATGGTCAACATCGATCTGTGGCAGCATGTTGATTTTGGTCCCATCTACCCTGAAAGACCAGGAGAATTAATTGCATACTATAAGATTGCACGTAAGGCTGCACTGCTATCTCTTATAATGTCACTAAATTTTCCATTTCTTACTTTTGAATACTTTTGTAGGTCATTACAAATGGGCATTGGATCAGTTGTTTTACAAACACAATTTCAGCCGAGTTATCATACTCGAGGGTGCGAGCATATCCCTTCTGAATACTTTTGTGGTTTTCTTTTTGCTTTTACTAAGAGTCCATATTCATGAACCACAGATGACATGGAGATTGCCCCAGATTTTTTTGACTATTTTGAAGCTGGTGCCCTTCTTCTTGACCGTGACAAGTAAGTTTGTTTGAAGAGAGTAATGTCTTTCAAGCATACTCTCGTTTTTCTAAACCTTTTTGTTTTTCATTTTCTCACAATAGGTCCATTATGGCTATCTCCTCGTGGAATGACAATGGACAAAAGCAATTTGTGCAAGATCCTTGTAAGATTTTTTAACTTTTTATCTTCATTTCACTTTCCAATGTTAGAAAGCTTGAACTGGAAGTTCATCTGGTTCATATAACTGCATCATCAATGGTCTTAACCATTCTAAGAGTCTTTGGGCTGGGTGAGGTATTTCATACTTGTCCCTCTATTCAGTGATTGACATGTATTACAGCATTTCGGACATGACTCCACGATCAACTATAGTGGTCACATCAAGAAGTAATTTCTAATTATCCTTGTTTCAAATATGCTCTTTTCAGATGCCCTCTATCGCTCAGACTTTTTCCCAGGTCTTGGGTGGATGCTCTCTAAGTCTATATGGGATGAGTTGTCTCCAAAATGGCCGAAGGCATATCCTTCTTGAACTTAGTGTTTAAATCCTGCAGAAGACCAACTTACACAAAGAGACTTATCTTATTACTGTTGTCTTTCTTCTGTTTTCCATTGCAATCTTTTGATAATTTTCTTGACAAAATATTCACTTACTGGGATGACTGGTTGAGACTAAAGGAGAATCATCAAGGCAGGCAGTTTATTCGACCTGAAGTGTGTAGAACATATAATTTTGGTGAGCATGTATGTCTGTCAGACCAACTTTTTAGATTTCATTTATTAAACGATATTCAATAAGGCAGAATGTTTCTAATGATGGTATCCTTTCATTTTCTTTCAATGTATGAGATAGTTTAAGGAGTGTAAGTCATTATTTACAGGGTTCTAGTTTGGGACAATTCTTCAGACAGTATCTCGAAACTATTAAGCTGAATGATGCACAGGTATGCAAGGATTGTCATTGCTTGATCTCCTGTACACCTTTTCCTTTGCTGGTACTATATATGTCAACATGGTTTATAATTCTTTTTATGTTCATAGGTTAATTGGAAGTCAATGGACTTGAGCTATCTTATGGAGGTAATACACTGCAGGTGGAACTGTGTTTTATGTCAATGTATAAACATCACAAAAGAAATAAGGTGAAAATTGCATGTGGTGTTCACCGCAATTTGAATTTTGTAGGAAAATTTTGCAAAACATTTTGCGGACATTCTTAAAAAGGCAAAACCTGTACGTGGGGCTGATGCTGTCTTAAAAGCACAAAATATAGATGGTGATGTGCGCATTGAGTACAAGAGCCAATCAGATTTTGAGGTGATTGCTCGTCAGTTTGGGATTTTTGAAGAGTGGAAGGATGGGATCCCAAGGACAGCTTATAAGGGGGTAGTCGTTTTTCGTCACCACTCTACAAGACTTGTATTCCTTGTTGGACCTGATTCATTCCAGCAGCTGAAAATTGGAGATTCCTAGAGGTAGTACTAGTAGACATGTCGAAATCTTTGGCACAAGTAGTTAAATTTTTTTTTTTTTTTTAAGTGTCTGTCTTTTATGTCAATAACCATTATTATGATTTATGAGCTGTGAGTATCTCGTTGCAGAGCGGTCTACCAAAGTTGGAGCGAACAATAATTTGGTTTCGAAGCACATGTACCTCTGTTACGTTATGGAGCAGCTGGCTGATGCCCCCTCTGTATCTATTGATGTTGTGCATAGTTGACTCATGCTAAGGATCTGCATCTTTATGATGCTGTCTTCATTCCATCAACCAAATGCTAGAATATAGGCGCCTTTGAGTGGAAAGGGAGGTAACAGATTTTGTTGCAGTTTTTTCCGTCAAAAATGATTTTTTATTCCGAAATTATGAAAATGGAAGAGTTGCATTTTTGATACATTTACACCGTTGGCACTCAATTACAAAACTATGCCTTATATTTGAAAAAGTTGTAATTTTAGTACCAAAAGTTTATTTCATTTACACTTTTAGTACTAAATGTTTGTCTAGTTACAAAATTTTGTTTTATGTTTGGGCATTTGCATTTTTGATACCAAAAGTTTGACATCTTTACACTTAGGGCCTGTTCTTTAACTTAAGTTTCAAATCAAGTTTGAAACTAAGTTTTGAAAAAATAATTTTATAATCAGTTTTCATCATTTTCAATAAAAATTTTTACTATTCACCTACATCTTTTTATATTTTCATTACACTTTTACATTATAAAATTATTTTCCCAAAACTAAGTTTCAAACTTGGTTTGAAACTTAAGTTAAAGAACAGGCCCTTAATGTTTTTACTTTGTGATACTTTTAATTTTGAGACTTGCTGTTAATCAAACTGTGTTCAACAATATTTTGAGTCTTTTACAAATTTGATATTTGTGTGTGGTATCACAATTATTTTCTAATGTTCTACTCATTAAAAATGATGACACAAAATTGTTTAATTCCTAATAAATTAGACAATGAACCAATCATTCATGTCATCCGTGTTAATGGGCGGAACATAAAAAAATAATTTAGAATCTACACATGAATATGAAATTTGTAAAATGCACTTCCAAAATATTGTTGAGTAATGGTTAACCATTTATTACAGGTAACAACTTGTCTCGAGACTAAAAGTGTCACAAATGGTAAACATAAGTGTAAATACATCAAACTTTTGGTATCAAAAATGTAATTTTCAACATAAAGCAAAATTTTGCAGCTGACCAAACATTTTGTATCAAAAGTGTAAAAAAAAACAAACTTTTGATACCAAAAATGTAACCTTTTCAAACATAAAGTATAATTTTGTAACTGGCCAAACATTTAGTATCAAAAATGTAAAAAGGCCAAACATGAAGTACTAAAATTGTTATTTTTCCTTACGAAAATAGAGACATGTTTTAGGGATTTCCATATTTTGAGAAAGTGAAAGTAAAAACCTCGATTTTCTTGAAAAAAATTTCGGCGAGATAGTTTGTAAAGAAAGCGAGGTTGTCACCTTCACTTTCTGTGAAAATTAGACGAGCGACTATTTTATACATAAAGTGATGATGACAACCTCGTTTTCTTTGAAAATTTTCAAAATACAGAAAGTGAAGCTGTTACCTTCGCTTTCTTTGGAAATATATAAGAGCGATAAAATTGTAAGAAAATTGACGTATGTGCCTTCACTTTCGATAAAAGAAAAAAATTTTAAAATAAGAAAAAATTTCACCCAATTACACAAAACCCTTAAAGCTCTTTTACCTCTTTGGATGATTTATTGGTTTTTTTTTTTTTTTTTTTTGATGATTTTAGTGGTTGAATGGGTGTGTACTTCTTGGTATAATTGTCATTTGTGGTGAATTATTGACGGGATTAGATCCAATTACATGGAATAGTTTGCTGGAACTTTAAACTTGTAGTTTGTTCACAATAGGTTTGCCAAATCTTAGTTTGGATGTTTTATTGTTGTCCTTTTGTTGTGGGGTGATTTTAATGGTTCAATGGATGTGTATGACATGATATCATTGTGAGCTGTGGTGAATTGTTAACAGGAAATTTGATTAAATTACAAAGAGCAACTTTGTCGATTTTTTCTATTATAAAATCATAATTTTTTCAAACTCTTAATGCTTTCTAAATATAATCAAAGTTTGTAACTTGAAAAGTACAAGAGTAAATTATATTGTGTTTCCACTATGAGAAAGTCAATTTTGTCAAATTTATTTTTTTTCGCAATTTTAATAGTTATAGATAACTACAATAAATTAAAAAATTAGATTAATTTCAGTTTTTAACTTTTATAATGTCGTGGTTCATTGTGCAACTATTCAATAGGATATTTGGAATTATAAAGCAATTTAAAAAAATTACCTCAATTTGAACAAAATTTGTAAGGCATAAAATACTTTTCATAAAAAAATTCTAAATATTCTCCTTACTTTTTTTAAATTTTGAAATTATATTCGTAAAAAAATCGCAGGTCACAAAATGGTGTTGGGAACTTTACACAGAAACGAATATGGCATCTTCGCTTTCTATATTCTGTAAATAATAAATAAATAAATAAATAAGCGAAGCTGCCACCTATGCAAATTGGAAAATTAGCCTAGCGATCGTTTTGTACAAAAAGCGTAGGTGACAATTTCACTTTCTCTGCTTTGAAAATTTTCAAAAGAAAGCAAAGGTTGCCACCATCGCTTTCTGTACAAAATAATCGCTCGTCCAATTTTCACTGTAAGCGAAGGTGGCAACCTTGCTTTCTTTTCAAAGAAATTGAAGTTCCTACATTCACTTTATCTAAATATGGAAATCGCTTCCGTAATTTTTTAATGAAATCTCATTTTTAATGGGAAAAACTCGATTTTGTTGTCACAAGGACATTTCTCCGTCAAATGTGCATTGGGTTTGTTGTTTTTCAGGAGTTATTAGTTTGTGCTTACAAAGGGCATGTTCTTTTCAATTCAATGTTTACCGATTCAAAGAAACAATATTTTCAAAACAAGTTTTCAAAAACTTACAAACAAACAAGTTTTTCAAACATTGGGACCTATTTCAACCACCTCCGACCGCCACTGTCGTCTACCTTCAGCCGACCACCACCGCTCACATCCGACCACCACCTTCCGCCTCTGCAGTGACGGGGGTGGGTGGTAGCGGCGGGCGGCGGTGGCAAACAACTTTGGTTTTGGATTGGAGGAGGGATGAGTTTCATGTCTTTTAAAAATTGTTTCAAAACTTAACGGAAAAACAAGGATTTGACTTTGTTTTGAGTTATCCCATTCTTAAAACATCAAAAAGAAGAACTCAAAGTTTCGGATCGACAGTAGAGTATTGCTTCAAGATAGATGCATATTAGGAAAAACTTATGAGCTTCAATTCGGATATCACATTGTCAAGTGTCAACTTACATTCCCGAAAGAACACTAAGCACATTGTATTGTAGTATATAAACTTGGGAAACCTTTTGACCTAGAATTGAAACAATAAAAAGAGTAACTTTGTATGTGTGGATGCAGAGGGACACACTAATGGCCATTGATCTGTTGCTTTCGGAAGTCAAGAGCAGCGCGAAGGAGAAGGAGAAAGAGAAATGTGGCCTTGGTCAACGAGAGATGCGATGCAATCATCAAACATTTCTGGGATGGACCTGTAGGAATTGAATCCTAAGGCCTTGAGCTTGGATGTATTAAATTCATAAGATGGTCGGTCCTCAAGTTTCTTAAACCTGAAAGTAGAATCATTCATACACATACACCTTGGAATTGGAATTGGAATTGAAAAGGAACTAGTAGCAAGTAGAGTTGTACCCTTTAGGAACAGGAAAACCTGGATAGCGAATGGATAGAAGGGAGGCAAGCTCATGATTGTCAACAACAGCTGAAGAGCAGAGATAGCGTCCACGAGCGTCTTTGTGCTCATAAACAAGTATATGGCACGCAGCAACATCATCAATATGCACATATCCCATTCTTCCATGCCAATCGAATTTCTCCGTTTCACCTATGAATACATCATTCACTTTACACACACACTAGAAAAAAGATGTACTAGTAGTATGTGACAAAGGTAAATATTGATTTGGGCACCTTTAAGCAAGCCCAGCACATCGGCAGCAGTGGAGCACAACTCCGGGGGCAAACTGGGTCCAACCACAAAGGAGGGGAGAACAGTGACCATATTCATCCCGTTTTCATTACAGAATTTCCATGCAGCTTTCTCAGCCTGAGTCTTTGATAATACATACCAGATCTTCCATTGAATTGGATTTGCAGTATCAAACAGAAAAACAAATCAATCTTAACATATAGCATTTGATTTTGGACGTGCATTATAATAATATTAACAATATAAGTTTTGTAATATACGTACCTTGAGTCTTTCACAAAGTAGCTCACAGCTCCAGGATGATTCGTCCAGCACCACATGATCATTGGGATCCAAATCACCTCTTGCTCTCACAGTTGAAGATGAGGACGTCAGAACTACTCGCTTCAGTGATGGGTTCCTCTTGCAAGAGCGCAACACATTCAGCGTACCCTCAATTGCAGGTTTCAAGATTTCCTCCTTAGGATTAGATGATGGCCTCCCCAAAACAGGGGAGGCAGTATGGAACACGCCCTCACAGCCCATGACCGCCTCATCGAAGCTCCCTTCTTCCATCAAGTCTCCTTTTACTAGCACCAGTCTCTCTTTTGCTCCCTCCAATCTCCACAGGTGTGCTACCTTCTTTGCATTATCTGTTGTTGTTCATTCCAGATATATAAGAAAAATCATTACCAAGTGAAAAAAATGAAATGAGACTTACTGCTAACCCTACCTAAATAGCAATAATTTTTAAGTACCTGGGTCTCTGACCGTCCCAGTAACTTGATAGCCAGATAACAAGAGTCGCTTGATCAACCAAGAAGCCAGAAACCCAGAAGCTCCTGTCACACAAACTTTACCTTTCAATTTAACATTTTCAGCCATCTCCCATCTCCCACTTGCCATACGTCTTGTGGTTTCAAGATGGTTTTAACACCCTGCAATCCTTGTGCTGATAGTAATACATATTTATATGATGGAAGAACATAAACTAACACGTAACAGCTTTTCTTTCTTAAGAAAGAAGAAACAGTTAACTCATCTTAGGCATGTGAAGCATCTACTTCGAAACTAACAACATGCAATTCAAAACAAAATCCTATGCAAGGCTGGTAGAGGGGCAAAACCCTGCTTTCTGTCATAATATATAATATTATTACTGTAATTTGAAGGTCTAATTAAATACCGATTGCACCTACAATAGGCGTGACTAATATTCAACCCAACAGGATAATCAAATCGTGTTTCTTACAGACATATAATAGAGAACAACATTATCTGGCCTCTTCCAAAACATCAAATGTAAAAGTATCAAACAGCAAACTAATTAGTGATCAAACAAGGTAAACTAATGCATGCACTTTTGCTGCACATGCAATTCCAATTACCCTGAGTGAGGCAGTAGTTATCACTCGTCGCTTTTGATTTCAAATGGGTAAGGCCAATATGCCAGCAGCAAAAAGTCGTAATAAGCGCAACCAGAAGGCAGGTAAATAAAGAAGCTAAACTTTTCTGTTGCAGAGACCATGCTTTACTCACATCCAATGCGCTGCCGTTTCACAAAGCATGAATCTGTTCTGTAGATGTAACTGACCCAATATTTCCATCATCGACCAAAGCAGGCTCTTCTTCATTGAAAGTGAATGTCCAACCAGGAAAATCAAATTCCAAGAACAAGTTGCTTGGAGTGGATTTATAAAATGCCAGTGGGACCTGTTTTACTCTTCGTCTCATCTGCAAAAATAATAAATGGAGAGACTACTAAATAAAATGCCAAAAGTTGCTTTGAACCTAACTTGCAATGTGATGCTGAAGAGGCTTCACTACAAAGCCACGATCTAATTTCCTTGTGCAATGTTGTGCCAATCAAACAGAAAGGTACTCAAGGCACACTGAATGGGTTTTTTGTAAAACATTAACCAAACACAAAGAAAGGGGGAAAAGATAAAGAGGGCCTGTTGCTGAGTCTCACTCACACCAAAAGTAACAAAGATGGAGCACAAATAGTTACCTCCTCCCCAAAAATGGTAGCATACGATCCAGAACCGAAATCTTTAACAGCAACTTCAGTCGTTTTAGCTCTAACAGTTAAATCATTCTCCAGGGACAAGACAAATCTATTTCACAAAAAGAAAAGATTTTTTTGAAAAAAAAGAAGGTTGTGAGAACATAATCATTAGGCATAAATATACAGAACATAATGTCAAACATGTACCTTGAAACTGATGGGCAGTAATGATGCCGCAGAGTATCAATCTCCCACAGAGAGCTTCCAGTCCAATGGTTCTTGTTAGCACATTTGTGTTTGTTACGAGTTATATATAGAATGCTAGCTGTGTATATTTAGATAGATACAATCAAGGATAATTGATTGTATAATTATGTATAGTGATCCTTGTGATTATTCCTACCTAAAACAGGAGCAGGGAGAGGGGCAACAGGAGATGTAGGCACGGAAGAAGGAGCAACTGGGAGACGTCGAGAGTACGTATGTGTTATAGGGGGGCGAACAGGAATATATGAAGGAGGAATAGACGGAGGACTAGAGGGAGGGACAGTATATAGTAACACATCATCATCCTCCCCCTGACTCAAAGACTCGGAAGTTGGAGAAAATGGGGTATGTTCCCAAAAAGTAACATCAGTAGAGACGAGATAACGACCTAAATCAGGAGAATAACACCGATACCCTTTTTGCACACGGGAATACCCAAGAAAAATGCACTCCAAGGACTTGAGATCAAGCTTTGTAACTTGAGGACGGACATCCCGAACAAAACAGGTACAACCAAAGATGAGAGGTTCAATCGGAAACAAGGATTTATTTGGAAAGAGGGTATGGAAAGGGGTTGTACCAGATAAGACGGAAGAGGGCATGCGATTAATCAGAAAGCAAGCTGTAGACACAGCATCTGCCCAGAAATGTTTGGGAACCTACATATGGAATAAAAGAGCTCTAGCAGTTTCAAGAAGATGTTGATTCTTTCTTTCAACAACACCATTTTGAGATGGTGTATCGACACAAGAAGTTTGATGAAGAATGCCATGTTGGGTAATGTAATTTTGAAATATGGCAGAGAGATACTCTTTGGCATTATCACTTCTCAGATGTTGAACAGACACCCCAAATTGAGTACGAATTTCAGCACAAAATGAGGAAAAATGGGAGAATAACTCAGAGCGACTTTTCATCAAATATAACCATGTCATTCTAGAATAATCATCAACGAATGTAACAAAATAACGAAAACCAGTTTTAGAAAAAACCGGACAAGGACCCCAAACATCAGAATGTACTAACTCAAATGGAGCATTGGCTCTCTTATTGATGCATGGACTAGAACTAACAATCTAAAGAAGACATACTAGACATTTTAGGAAATAACTTCTTCAACAGCGGAAGTGAGGGATGACCCAATCGACAATGTGCTTCAAGTGGAGTTACCCAGCTCAAACAGGCTAAAGACTTGGGTACGTGTGTATCCAGAATGTATAGGCCTCCAGACTCATGTCCCTAACCAATAATCTTCCCCGTCACACGATCCTGAAACAAACAATAGTCAGGGAAGAATAAGCCACAACAGTTAAGTTGACGAGTAAGTTTGCTAACGGACACTAGGTTGAAGGAGAAATTAGGGAGGCTAAGAACCGATGATAAGGGTAATAAGGGTGTGGGAGTGATGGTGCCAGATCCAACAACATAAGATGTGGAACCATCAGCTAAGGTAACTGGGGTGGACGACTTGTGAGACTGAAAAGTAGAGAATAACTGAGGATTACCTGTCATGTAATTTGTGGCACCAAAGTCAATCACCCATTTCGGGGAGGAAGAGGAAACAAGACATGCACTAGGGTTACCTGACTCGGCAAGAGCAGTAACATGAGTGGGCGGAAGGGGTGGTGCTTCTGGACGTTGGAGCAATTTGCTATACTCCTCGGCAGAGATCATAACAGCGTTATCCGATGGTTCAGAAGAGGTGACAACATGGGTGGACTGCGCATTTTTGAACTGCAACTTGTGACAGTCGCACTTAAGATGGCCAGGCTTACGACAGTAATGGCAAATTATGTTTTCGTGCCCACGAGTGCTGACAACCTTGTTGGTCCCTGGGCCCTTATTACCACCATTAGGCCTGTATAGTTGCTTTCCTGACTCACGGCTGAAGAGGACACTGTTAGCCTGAACTGTCTGTGCAAGGGCAGAAGTCACTGTACGAAGAATCCGAGTGAAAGCGTCTTCAAGGGAAGAAATCTTTGAGTCTGAGAGGATCTGAGATTTAGCGGTTTCAAACTCAGGGGAAAGCCCGGCAAGAAAACTCATGACCGCCATTTGTTCTCGCTGAGTCTGTTGAATGGTCACATCAGTACTAAGAGGAAGTAACATATTGAGTTCCTCATAGGTCTTCTTGAACTCCATGAAATAATCGGTGAGAGACTTATCACCTCTATCGGGCTTGTAAAATGCTTGACACACATCATAAATATGGTTAAGATTCCCCTTCCCTGAATACATGAACTCCAAGTACGCCATCAGGGTTTTCACTATCTTACAGTGACTAATCATACCGACGACTTCACTGGTGATGGAGTTGCGGATTTGTAAATACAAGCGAGCATCTTCTCGCAACCAAGGCAAGTTCTTGGATTCATCACTAGGAGGTTCATCGGTCAAATGAGAGTCCATAGAAATACTGAGCAAATATAACTCAATGGTGTGACGCCACTCACGATAATTGGTAGTACTCAATTTATGGTCAGTGATTTTTGACATCACCGGAACCATGTCAGATACAACAACTGTCTTTTGGTCCATCATAGTTAGCTAAATGTGAATAGCAAAAGCTGAATAGAAGATAACAGGTTCCAACAGCCCAATCTAAATTAAGTCAACTTGCAGCAACCCAGACCAGAAGAGAATATTCAGCACAGCCCACACAAAATAAATGGCTATCAAACCCAGCAGCCAAAAATAGAGGAAATCACCTCCAGCCCAAGACAAAGGCCCAACAAATTTTATGCAGCCCAAATAAATCACTAGCAGCAGCAGCAACCCAGAAAATATTCAGCAGCCCAAAAGTAAATGTTCAGTACAACCCAAGATTTTCAGCAGCCCAAAAGAATTATAGCAGCCCAAATAGCAACCCAAATAATAATAGCCAAAAACAGCAGCCCAACTAAATGATGAAAACAGCCCAAAGTCATAGCCCAATCAAATAATAATAGAAACCCAAGACAATAGCAGCCAGCAACCTCAGAACAAAGCATGACAAACAATGAACCAAATTACTAACCAAAATTGTGCCAAATTTCGGAGGTGGCGGGCAGCTCCGAGGAAGCCCCAGTCGATTCCGTCCGACGAGAGTTGTCGGAAGAGGTGACCGCGGCGAGGAGGTGACGGCTGCTTTTGGAAGTGCAGAAATTCTGCCCAGAAATTGCTACTGACGTGCTGCCACAGCACCCCGAGAGCAAAGCCAACAAGAAATTTCCGACAAAAGTGCTGCCACAGCACCGGAACGAAAGAAAAGGGAAATAAGGGAGTTACCGCACTCAAGAAGTGGAAGAAGGAGATCAGGCAACAGAGAAACCTTGCTCTGATACCATGTTAATTAGGTTTCTGAATATAATTTTTCAACAAAGTGGGTTTAGAAGTCTCTATGCCAGCTAAGTTGTGGTGTGATAATCAAGCTGCAATCCACATAGCCTCTAATCCAGTCTTTCATGAACGAACGAAACACATTGAGATTGATTGTCATTTCGTTCGTGAAAAGATTCAACAGGGTTTAATCTCTACTGGATACGTAAGAACTGGAGAACAGTTGGGAGATATTTCCACAAAGGCTCTGAATGGAGTAAGGGTTGATTACCTCTGTAACAAGCTAGGCATGATTAACATCTATGCTTCAGCTTGAGGGGGAGTGTTACGAGTTACATATAGAATGCTAGCTGTGTATATTTAGATAGATAAAATCAAGGATAATTGATTGTGTAATTATGTATAGTGATCCTTGTGATTATTCCTACCTAAAATAGGAGCACCCAATTATGTATATATGTATACGATATGTTAATGAGAAATTATATTCATAAACCTAATTAACAGTGTTCAAACAGATTTCAAGCTGACATTTCACCATATCTTTAGATTCACATGAATTTGCATTAGAAAAGGAGAATCAAATGGAGGAAGGGAGACACAAAGTCCAGGAAATGCTAGTTAAGTGAAGTAAGATAACGATTCCTGTATAAAATAAAATAAAAATCCTTCACTAGCTTTGTCTCTTGTTTGTGGTGACAAATATTCAATCCCTGTAACTCATGAATTAAGGATTCGCACAACAAAGTCTACTGGCATGAATTAGCAGTAAAAGTGTGAGTTCTATTTGTCACATTGTTTTGCAGAAACTGAATTACATGAGATTATCCCAAAGCAAGCTTGTCAATAACACTGAAGTGCCATTACTCTCATAACAAAACAGTATCTGCTCACAAAATTTAAACAATTAGGAAAAAGATAAATAGATAAAACAATCAGATAGACAATACTTACTCATGACATTAGTTCTTACAGGATCACTTTGTTCATCATTAAAATGATCAATGCCTCGCTTCTTTTTAGTGAATGTGTCTTCTGTCTTGTCAACACCACAATTTCCTGTTCCTGATGTTTCCTTAGCAGTCTCGTCAACACATTCCTGCAGCATGTAGGACTTTGAAAACTTAATGAAAAAATTCTTACCACATATATTGGCATGAAAATGCTACCATTTAACCCATAATACTAGTTCCCCAACCCCAAGGATACTCTCCTAAAAGAACTCCAAAAGCAAACTCAAACAATTACAGAGAGGGAGAGAGGAACGATGTGTACAAGCTAAATTGAGAATACCAACAAATTTTGCAAGAACAAATTGACTTCCATAGTATTGGGACAAGATTCACTTGTACTCCAGAAGTTTAGATTGTATTAACCTGATGCACCAAAAAGTTGATTGAAGCATGCCTCCGCAGAAGATTTGTGAACTAAAGCACTAATGATTAGTGCCCCTGATGGTGGAACAGAAAGCGCAAGTCTACTCAGTTTCTTACAGAAAGAAGCAGCCAAATATGCTGGAAGAAGTGGTGATTTTAAGCACGAGTCAAGAAGCTGGAAATGGAAGTCAAAGGTTAATGACAATTGTACAGGTTTGAGAAGACAGATAAAATATTAACTTCCAACAAATACAATAAAAGAAGATGAACTTCTATTCATTACGTTGAGGAACAAAGAGATATATACAGACCAGCGGAAATTAAAAAACAATGCCAACATCCTGGTTAAGTGACTCATACCCAATAAAAATGAATGGTGGCAGATACACGACAATAATCCTCCATTATTCTCTCAAGATACTAGCACAATCACCCTCCTCACCTGTCCCCTCTCTGATCCCAATCAGAACCTCTACTTCACTACCACTCCCATCTTACGAAGAACAAGGCCATCAACCACCAGAATATTAATCTGTACAAATAAACCATGCCACGGGATAACAGGGGCATAAACAAAAAGAATCATACAACCCAGATAAAGGACAAAGTCTCTGCAGTGCATGCAAAACACTATTAGTCACATCAGAACTCAGAACAAGTCCATAACACATCACAATTTACAGGATAGAGGCTATAAAACTTCATCCAATTTCATAAAAGACATTTCCCAGAGGGGTCTATATAGCTATAAGACTTTGATGATGCTATAAGCTCTGGGAAATTATACCACCGTAGCATACAATGCATAGCTCATTTTTTCCTAGGTTTATACCACAAAAAAATTATTTTCTTGAACTTCAGACTTCAAAGAATTATAAGTCATAACCCACAAATATTTGGGACTTTCCAGTTTCCACAACAAAACATGCAAAATGACAAGATCTCATTGACTGTGACTCTGTGAGCAAGGCAAAGTTGAAAAACGGAGCAGGAGTCTTGAAGCTATATTTACTCTTCGCATTCCAGAAACCCACTCTAAACAGCAAAGAAGACAAAGTAAGACAATCACTGGTAAGATCTCCTGGGAAGGCTTGGACTTAAGTTTACACATTGAATGGTGTTCCACATTCATACTACAAGCATATAAAACTTTGCCAATCATATAAAACATTCTCAGCCCCCAAAATCCCCATTTTTCCAGCCAGTGAAAAGAAGCAGTTCATTGAGCTTCTTAAGCCAAATTAGAAAACACCACTTCTAAAAAAGCACTGAAACCTGAAAATTCCACAAGTACCTGGAAAAATTTAGCTCGATATTTAGCCACAAAAATAGAGGGGTCCAATAGAGCATAGAGTTTCTCATAGAAATTAGGATACTCAAGACCATGTTGTGTCATAAGGACATATAGGCTGCTAAGAACCATAACACTGACAACTCCTCCAATATCATAGGATCTTGTCAAGAAATCACTGCAACTCAACAGGTAAACAGATCATGGGCATATTCATGGTAGTGAAGTGTCAGAGTATAAAGTATAATGAAATCGCAAAAGCTTCAAAAATTTACCAAAGCATGACAGGGTTCGACAGATGAGGGATTACAGTTAGATGAAGGGTTGCCAAAACCTGAGCCACACAAAGCAAGAGCATGAAGTAAGCATTTACACAGCACACAACAATACCTTAAAAGATACAATTAGAGAGGAAAGGGAAGGGGAAAAAAATAAAGGACTATATTTCAGAAGTCACCAGACTGGATAGTTAAAAACAAAAGGCTGGCAGTCAGCAACTTATAATCAGGAAAAGTTCGTGTAGATGGGCAAGCATTAAGTTGATTATGGTCCAGGATGGTCTAGGGCTTGTTCTTTGTGAGTTTTTAAACTTGGTTTTGAAAACATGTTTTTGGAAAATAGTTTTATAATGTAAAAAGTGTACTGGAAATGTAAAAAGGTATAGCTGAATAGTAAAAAGTTGTATTGAAAATGATGAAAAAGATTATAATATATTAAATTTACTGTAGAAGTCAAAAACAAAACCAAAACAAAAAAGAATAGAACATGCCCTATATATTCGATGAACAGAATAAAGTAGATGCACATTTAATAAGAGAACAAATAGGTTGTACCTCCTTGTACACATCTACCGGAAGGGTCAACCCAAGAAATGATATCCATGCTTTAGTAAACTTTAGTTTCATCCTTTTTGTAAAACTGGTTATAGAAACATCCTGAAAAGCCCATAGAAAAGAAAACTCAGGTCTTAGGAAACATCAATTCGAAATATGGAAAGGGCAAATCAAATGCCGAAAGTAGTATCATAATGGCCAAGAAAGGTTCCTAAACTTCAAATTAGCATGAACCTTGTCATCATGGATTCCAGAATTCTGCTTTTTGTGCTCCAATTTCAATAGCTCATTATGATTTTTCTTATGGACGTTTCTTGAAAAAGCCCCAATCCCCATGGATAAAAGTTAATATCAGATTTGGGTCAACATTAAACCACATCAAGTGAATTGAGTATGTTCAAAGATTAAGGAAACATTGAAGAAATACATGAAGATTACAATAGAATAGTGCATTCGTTCAACTCCATTGATAAAGTCATTTCTAATGTAATCAAACTCAAATGATAACTGAAATTAACTAAAGCACTAGGATTGCTCAGGGTAAGGTTTTATGCGTATTAACCTTCTATCAGAAAATAAATAATATTTCAGACTAAATTGGACATCCACCTATGACCAGTAATTATTAGTCAGACTAAGAACTCAAGAAATAAAATGTGTGTATAACCAAGCACGTGAAATTAATTAATATCAGCAAAAATGCAACATATCCCTCATGTTAAACTTACCAGATGACAAAACCGCGTTAAAGAAAAGGTATTAAATGAACATTTAAAGTTTTATTTGAAAAAACAAACACTACGTGTCAAAGACATTAAGCTTTGGTACAAACCAAAGAAGCAATGACCTACCTGCGGAACTCCACATTTCATAATTGGGTGCCTCATTCATCCCATCTAGAGGTTGGATGTTTGAGAGGAAATGGTATATCTTGTGAATGGAAACTTCCATGCTGCAATGAAACATATGATCAAAATTGATTAATCAGGAGAAAATAAATATTTACTCCAATTATGAAAGGCAATGTCACTTTAATAATCATAAATTGACATTTTAAATTTATCCAAGATAACTTTGATCATCGTAAAGGTAACATCAGGATAAAAAAATTTTAAAAAAATTAATGAACATGGTTAAATGAATCTAAAAGTTCCATGCGTCAATAATTGAAGAAAACAAAGGAATAGATAAAAATGTTACACAGGATTCAAGCAGGGATGAAAAAAATGGAGAAGTGGGTCGTAAATTACCACAAAAATTCAAAATAAAATTTTTTGATGTATTACGGTTTAAAGTGTTGATTGATTAAATATGAATATGAACAAAGGATGAGAGAACTATCAATACATACCTTGCTCTTGATCAAATCCCAGTTTCAGCCTCTGATATTTCATATTTATTATCTGAAGCACAAATGGGTTGATGGAGTTAACACAAAAGTTGCCAAGTTCCCTTTCCAGAGGTCAGAGGTAGAAATCAGGTAACTTAATCACTGACTCTCCAATTCTAGAAACGGCAAAGTCAAAAAACAAATCACAAAAATTCAGGGCCCAAAGGTAACAGCTATGCCTTCAGCCTCCAAGGTTCGTGATATCTTCTCCAAACTGATGTATGTAAAATAACTGGAACAAAATAGCCAAGGAATAGGTATAAATATGGGACAATGCTCCAAAGTGGAAAAATCACCTCAGTATAATGGAAAATAAATATAGTTATAATTCCTTGAAGTAATAAAAACCCTTTCCCCAAAACCAAAATATACTAATGTTGTTAGAATCCAAAAATTTAATCACACTTACAAAAGTATTAAGTGGATAGATGATACTTTTCACAAAGAAGCCAATCCCTAACAACCCTAATTGAAGACATGTATAAGATGTGATGATGTATGGATAAATCCACAGTAGACAATGTCATACCGGACATCAATATACTTGAAATAGTTCGAGACAAGCAACTGTAACAGCACATCAGTAACTCCCAGAGTAGAGTGAACCTAAAATTGTAAAAAAAAATATATATATATATATGGTTGGTAAAACTACTATAAGATAAAATTCCATCCATCCCCAAAAAGAGGCTTCGCCCTATTGTAGACTTTTTTTTCTCTGGTGACAGAGGGAATAAAGTTCTTATCAAATGGATAGAGTATAACTCACAATGGTGCGTATGAATCTGTGGTAGAGAGAGGAGTGGAAATAGCCGCCGTTGCCCAACTTCACTTACTCCATAATGGTATCCAACGCAACCTCCTAAAAGACCAAAAATAAAAGGAGGGAAAAAGTCTCTAACATATGTTGCTCGAATATAAAAGAAGTACAGATAATACTAACGAATCGATAAGGAGATACTTACTCTTAGGGTTTGGTCGCATAGGGAGGAGATGGCAACGGAGAAAAGAGAAGCGAGGAAGAGGTCGAAATTGGAACGGAGCCAGGTGAGGTAGATAAATTCAGAGGCGGCGTCACGAGAGGAGTTGGGAGGAGGGGAGGTCCGGCAGAAGTGGAGTAAAGAAAGAGTGGAGAGAAAGGATAGAGTCGAGAGCGTACTCCGGAGGAGAGGTGGGTTTGACGAAAGCGAGAAGACGAGGAAGGTTGTTAATGTGCGAGCGGGACGAAAGAAGCTGCTGACCTAGGGTATTCAACTCCCGGAGACTGATAACATTGTTGTTCTTCGTCTTCCTCTGCTCCTTCGACAAAACTACGCCGGCAAGCGTGGAAGCCATTGATGAATGGAGGTCACTTTGGAAGGGTGTCTACTTTCTAGACTATTTATACTCACTCGTCTAGCGCGCCACGCGAGAGGGCTGGATAATTTTTTTTAAATGTCAATTTATCGTTCTGTTTTATTTTATCTTCAAGAAAAATTGTTTTTTTTAAATGTCAATTTATCGTTCACTAACAATTTTTTTACATCTTTAAGTCCTTTTAAACCTCAAAAATTACACTAATATAATTTTAAAAATAATATAACCATTACAGTTTTTAATTTTTTTCTATACAATTTTCATTAAAACAGTCCCTTAAAAAAATTTATCTCCAAAAATAAAAATTCTGTATTTGAGTTAAAATTCTAACATGACACTGACCCAAGCTCGTATTATTTTTGCCTCATTCAAGTTTGCGTAAAATTACGAAACTAACACAATTGTTTATCATAATAACATTTTGCATAAACTCATACAATATGGGCTTATACATCCAATGGAGTTCATATATGAGGCGTTGTCATTCACGTGTGGCCTTTTTTGTTTTTTGCACACTTCATGTATCAATTTGATGTTGACATAATACTAACGGAATTGTTATTTGAAGGACACCGTTTACTAAACGTAGGACATTTGTTAAAAAAATTCAGACATGAATTTTCCTTTTTGCCCCTCCCTTTTCTTATACCTTATGCAGTAAAATTGACAAATCAATTTTACTGCAATTTGCTTCATCTCCCTTACGCGACCAAAACAGCAAGCCATTCGCTCCAACTCCATCTCCATCAGCGTTCATTCGCTCCATCTCCCTCTTGCGATTCCGGTTCCACCTTCATTGCCATCTTCTTCGTCGGTCCAGCTTCGGGTGTCTCCTTCGTCTCCATCTCCACCTCCATCACTGAGTCAGTTTTATTATTATTTTTTTTAGAGAAAATGAAATTTTCAATGTGTTGGGTGTTGTAAATTCTTATGGATACTGTGTTTAGGAATGTTTTAGGGTTTATGTTGCGTTTTCCGGCTGTTTTGTGCTAATTTTAGGGTAAATTCAAGGCTTGTTCACTGGAAAAACTATTTTCCGGCTAACTGCCTAAAAAAATTGCCAATGATGGGAGATTTTTCAAGGTTTAATCGCCCGGTTCAAGGTTTAATCGCCCTGTCCCGGGCGATTAAACCTTGAAAAATCTCCCATCATTGGCAATTTTTTTATGGAAGCGATTTTCCAGGTAACATTCGCAGTCCTTAGGCAAATGTTCCATAAACAATTGCCTTAGCCAAATGGGATGTTTTCGCCCCAGGACATCAATTTTTTCCCATTAAATCGCTCCGGATAGGCGAATTTTTCCTGAAGAATCGCTTTGTGGAGGCGATCAAAGCCCAGAAAATCCTCTTAGGCTATTTTATCTCTGTAAATCGCCTGAAAGGGGCGATTCTGGGCCCAGTAGAGAAAATTTTACGAAGGATGGGGATGAGTGAAAGAAGATTTTGAAAGAATTGGAGTAAAAATGATGATGGAGGGTGTAGGTAAAGAGGAATTGAGGGTGGAGGGTGTAGGTTAAAGGGTCGGTAAAAAAAATTTATGAGGGTGAAAATGTACAGAGATATTATTATTTTTTTGCCACTTAAAATTTTAAAAAGTGTCCTATATTTAGTAAAAAAACGTCCTGCAAGTAACATGCCCCAATACCGGTTAGCTCTAACAGATAAGGTTTATCTCTAAACCCAAAACCTAAAGCTTTAAGAACTAACTGCTACTTCTTGAAATTAATTTCGCTCATCATTTTTTTGTTGTAGTTGACGGAGTAACAGTTAGAATTAACTGCTACTCCTTCAGTATAACTTTTAGTATCATGTTGATGTTGATCGAATATCAGTTAGTTCTTTAAGGGCTAACTTATACTCATTCAATATACTTTTCTCTGTGTGTGTGGGGGGGGGGGGGGGGGGGGGGGGGGGGGCGGGGAAAATGAGAAGGCTACACTTCAACGAGTATACGAGTATAGGTAGTTGTTTTTCTTTTCACTATTTTATTCTTAGTATTACTCCTTAATAGTAGTAATTTTTTTGTTTTGTTCATCCTTATGGTAATATTTGAAATTATGAGTTTACTTTTGTTTGTGTATTAGTTTTAAAGTAAAAATAACAAAAAACAAGAGTGCATATTGTCCACGTGAACAAATACGTTGCATACAAAAACCCCATTTTACGAGAGACTAACTCGTAACATTTATATTCATTATTGAATTGTTCATATTACAAAACAAATTACGTGACGCTTGAAAACTACAAAACAAATCATATGGAGAGTAAAAACCTCAAATACATGGTGTGTATAAATTGTACCATATTTGAGAGATTTGTTAGTTCCAAACACCAATTTCGATATGGACTATATAGTATATTTGGTAGAATGTGTATCTACTACACTTAAGGATAAGTGTCCCTAATTACGTCTCAAAACTCAAGTCAGTACAAAACTGGAGTAAGTTTTAGTAAATTTAATTAAAATGTACCTTAGGATACTCGATTGGATTTCGATATCCATAGAAAATCATCTACTTATGCTTATTGGCTAACCCCCGAGGATTTCAGAGTCTCCCCAAAGTATTTAAAACACTAACCCACAATCTTTTTTTCCCTAATCATGGGCAAGTAGTTGGAGCTGACCACAAAATAATTGGGATTCCTTTAAACCACCTACTAATGAGAGATGGGCAACGCAACCCTTATTTGTCGGCAAAATCGTTAGCTATCGTGGCCCATACTTATCATCTTCAGCCCCCAAATATGTCATGAATCATGAATTCCACATGTAATGTATAAGAGTTGCATGTGTGATATAAAAAGTACTTAGGGATCTTCCCCTTATTAACTAGATTTTGAAGTGGATTCTCTCTAAGTTCCATGTTATCAGAGACAGCCTTATGCTTCGTTCACATTGCGAATAAGACTTTCACGTGTGATATAAAAGGAATTGAGACTCACAGTAGGCCTCGAATTGAGCTAGAGCATTTGGGCCTACTGTTGAGCCCAATAATAAACTAGACACAACATAACCCCACAATATTCCACTTAGGAACGAGCTAGTAGTATGGAAGGCGGGCCACCCAGTATCGGGGGTTCGATTTCTATCTCTGTCAGTTCTCTGCCTATTTAGAACTTAATGACAATGAAGTATTTTTTAAAATAAAAATAAAAGTTTGCAAAATTATCAATTACCCCTTTGAGTTTTGAGAAATGACTGAATTCACATAATTTTTTGAAGTTTATTTTTTTTTTGATTGATCGTTATTTTATTTGATACATACATTTATTTGGCATAATAATTATCAATTACTACCATCATCTCTAAATATTCAAAATAGTTTCAAATAACAAAAGTACACCTAAAATCTGTGTTCAATTTTAGGAAAGTCAATATAAACCTGAGTCGGGTAATTAATATTATAGTAGCACGGAAAATGCAAATTCTTTTGGTGGCTGTTGACATTGTCCACTGTCCGATTAAGAACTAAGCACAGAAATGAGAAATTTGGACATGCATACTTTCTCTCAACAAAACTCCTACAAAAAAGTAACAGAATCAAACAGAGTATACTGTGCGCTGTTTTTACAAGGACAGCCAAAACTGAACTGAACTGAAACATCCAATCCCACCACCACCAAACGATACTTTTCAGTTGCTCTTTGTGCCTGTGACCTGCTGCTGCTGCGCACCAAGTGAGAAGAACTCACTAATAACCTCAAGCGGCATGCCCTTAGTTTCTGGAACCTTCAAGAATATGAAAAACCACGACAGGACGCACACCACCGCATATATACCAAAGACACCACCAAGTCCAATGGAACTTAGCATCACGGGCAGTGTATACGTAACTATAATGTCCCCAATCCAAAATGTCAAGGCACATAAAGCAATACAGATCCCTCGTACACGCGTTGGGAATATCTCTGCACACAGTATGTTGGGAATGGGACCAAACCCCATCACGAAAAAACAGAAGTAGAGCACTACACTCACGGTTGAAATTGCCGCATTTGCCACCTTGCCCAAATTAACAGCACTTCCAATTACTAATATGACTAGTGTTACAATTAGGACAGGTATTGTGCTAAGCAGCAAGCTCCTGAAACAAAAGGGACAGGGAAGAGAAAAGGGGTCAAATTATTAGACATGCAGTGCAGAGCCAGTACCAACCAGGTTCATTAGTACAATCACAAATAGACACTTTTTGGACACATAATGAGAGACTGACCATAGTTTCAAGGATGATAGAAACAAACTAATAATACATAGAACAGATACGGAAGCATTGATGAAAATACTCTTCACATGCATTGTCGACCAATCATAAACATGTAAAATGGAAGTTATGCTCTATTAGTTAGTAAAGACTTCATGAATACCTTATCATAAAAGGGAGCAATCAACTAAAACATCTTTAAGAATCAAGTGTAAACTAAGGAGGATGACTACAGGTGTTAAAACATTGAGAACAACTTTTATAATTGCAATCTTCTTGAGGCCCCGAGCTTAAAGGGGTTGGGAGACAGGTGAGAAAGAGGAAGTATATTTCATTCACAAAGTGGCTGCTCTACTACATCTTACAATCAGCCGTATGATATTTTGTCCTTTCCCATAAGCAAACACTCGACCATGCAGAGTTGAAGCGATAAGCAAATTGATTTTATTGTTTGCAAGTCTGCATGATATCCCACTTAATGTATAGAACATTAATACTCAAACTAAAAAACAGTTAGCCTACTTAAGACATTAGAGTATAGTGCTCACTTCTAAAATATTTCAACATAACACCACATGAACAAGAATTGCACGAGTCAAATGAGACTGTTATGAACTCAATAACCAGTCACGTGATCTACAAACTTAGTTTTGTAAACAAGAAGTACAAAAGCAGGGTATCAATAACACAATCTTTGAAGCAATATGAGACATGAGTGTATGTCCTATGCCTCAACAACAACAACAACAACCAAGTCTTTATCCCATTATGTGGGGATGGCTATATGGATCATAAACATACTACGAAAAGAATGTCATGAAAAAAGCTAAAATCTTACCTTCTGCCAGATATATCCATAAGCCTCATGGCAATAGCTATGGAAGGCAACATCAACAAAGTGGTAAAGGCACTAATAAGTAGAGATGCAGATGCTGAGCTAATGCCCATGTTGGACAAAAGAACTCCAACACCTGCCTGCTCTAGAATCTGGGGAGTGTAGTACAGTACACCATTTATACCTGAAAACTGCAGACAAAAAAGGCAAGTTAATGCAATTGTTAATGCCCCAAAACTGAAAACTACTAAGCGTGCTCAAAAAAATCTCACTGTATGACGCTGAATTAAACCCAGATTTCAACAAGAATTACTATATGATTTCCTCGAATTAGGAGTACTGTAAAACTGTACAAAGTTGATATGCCATATTTCTCAAAGTACACTTCTCATCTTGATCCAATTCTTGGATCAAATCCCAAGATACTTTTTTTATGACAAATGAAAGAAGGGGGAACAATTTCTACACTAAATCAACAATAATTTCTAAGAAAAAGCAAGAAACTGAAAGGTTGCAAAACACGAAGGAGTTAAGCTTGAATATGCAACACTATATATACTGACAAATAGTTACAAAAAAGAAAAAGAATCATAACACAAAGCAACAGAACAAAAAGCCAACTCCCATGCAGTTTTCCACAGCATAGATTACCTGCTGAAGTATCTGAATTCCAATCCCAACAAACAATGCACGCTTAACTCCTGGTTCCAACAGGTCCTTCCAACCTGGCCCTTTTGCAGCAGCCTCAGATGGATGAATCATTGCTGGTCCAATAGGATGTTGATCCAAAAGCTCTTTGGAGTATAGAGCAGGCTGACTCACCAGAGCAGCAGCTTGTATGAATTCGCTGCCTTCTGGTGCATCACCACCTGGAACTGAAACTAAAGAACCTCTATGGGAAGCAGGAACACCACCCTCATGCAAATAGATTCTCTTAAACCCTCCTTCTTTCTTTCCATCCTGGCTTTCCTTCTCCACCCACTTCCATGCAAGTTGCCACCCACCACCAATGCCTGTACTACTAGCCATTTCCCCATCAGCCCCTCGAAAAATACTATCCTGCCTAATGCTGAAAATACTCCCATGTGAATGAGGTGCAACCATATCTTTCTCCATGCTAGTTGTCTGGCGTGATATCAGTGGGCTCTGCAAATTGTCATCAAATTCACCAACAGCAGCATCAGATGTATAATCCTCTCCCTCTCTCCCAAGGCTCTCTTCATCCCATTCTTCATTCCTAGGTTGGTTTCCAGCAACGCTAAACATGCTGCCTAAGTGTGGAAAATACATGCTACCTTTGCTTCCGGTATCTGGAAGCTTCTCGTGAACACTACCAAAAAGGGTCACCAGAGGATCCATAAGGGGGATGTTCTGGTTCACTAAGCTTCCTTGGCGAGATACCAGACTGAGAACACTCTGCCCAGTAACAGGTCGAGCAACCCACGAGGTTCCCTCTTCTGGCCCATATAACCTTATCTTTTCAGTCTCTGCACTCTGCTCCTGATCATCACCGAGTTCATCGGCCGGACCAATTAAATATTCTTCAAGATATACCTCACCGCCAATGCCAAGGCCTTCAACTAATAGTGCCATTTCGCCTGTCCCACGAGATATAAAAGTGAAAAGCATAACAAATACAAGTTCCAATAAAATTATTGGAAGCGCAAGAATGAGTAAACCTTCAAAAATCAATAAAATTTGTAACCATCTGTACTATTTTTGACTCACGAAGACCCCCTATGTATTCCATTCCATGCGCAAGCTGGTGGGTGACAGAAGGGGGAAAATCTATCTCTTGGACTTTTTTATCTTGATAAACTAGTAGTAATTGTGAGTGCAGTTTATAAGCCTCAAAATTATAAATTGCATGCAGATGATTTCTTAAATGGATCTGGATCCCTTACACTTATTTTGAAAGCACAATTCTAGTCCCCAGCAGATGACTCAATATAATCATTGTGGAACAAGTTCCTGGATTCTCCTATATCTGTTATTTTCACTAAATTTTCAGGAGACTAAATACCCTAGCCACCCAATTCTCAACAACAAGCCATCAGAAAGGGAAGCCTTTCCTACATTATTCTAAAACTGTTCCTCCATTAGGATGCTGAGAAGCCCTCATCCCAAACCAGATAAAAAGATTTGCTGCATTTAAATAAAAAAATACCACACATAGAAGGGTATGAATACAAAACAAGAATTAAAGATGGTATTTAAAGACCCTAAACAAGAAATAAACAAGAACCATGGGGAAAAAAAAACGTGTGGAGAGTGGTTTGAAGACAAAACCAATGCTATCTTTAGTAAGTTCAAAAGTTGGCAAATCTTGTGTCATCCAATCATTATTTGAACCTCCTTAGGGAAGAGATATGAGTGCCAATGAAAAACTCACCCGTTACATCTTCCCTTCCACGGAGCCACTGCAAAACCTGCTTTGCCTCCAGCATCCGCCCTTTACTAACAAGCCATCTGGGGGACTCAGGCAAATAAAACACTGCTAATGCAAAATATATGATGGATGGAATCGAAAGAACACTAAGCATCAATCTCCAATTAGGTGAGTCCATCAATGACATCCCAAAGACCATGCAGTATGAAACAAACATTCCCAGGGAACCAGTAAACTGAGGCAAAGTGTTTAATAAACCCCTAATTTCTGGCGGTGCTGTCTCAGATATATAGATAGGAACTAGTGTAACGGCCAAACCAATTCCAAACCCATCAAGTAGCCTTGCCAAAAGCAGGACATAGACATTGGGGGACCACAACATCACAATACCACTGACAAAATAGAGGACAGAGGAGATTATCAGCAAAGGGCGACGACCGAGCCAATCAGCAACTCCACCAGAGAATGTGGTGATCACTGTGGCACCAATTAGAGACATGGCGACGATAAGACCTTCCACGGTAGGAGACGTTTCCAAATTAAATTCAGCCTTTATGTAGAGTACTGCACCTGTTATTAGGAAAAGAACAAAGTCACAAGATGACATAAATTTGGGGCCATCAATAGATGGGTGATTCCCTCAATGGCAAAAAAACAATCAATCTTGCACTTAAAAACTCGGGAAGAGCTGGTGCAAATTTGGATGCGAATGGATGAACAAGAGAGCAATTATAGATTCTTTAAGAGTGAAGAAATAGTCCTTCACATTCATGAGTCAAAAAAAAAAAAAAAAAGTAGGTGCTTTTGAAGCAAGGCAAGGCATTTTTACATGCATGATTCCATAAGCCAGTAGATATTTCGGGTACAATTGCAATGAGAAAATACAGTACAGAAAGATTACCAGCAATAGTGGCATTATCCCATCCTTGCAGTAGGTTACCAATTGCAGCCGCAACAGCTACGAGTACTGCTCCACTCATGTTCCTCTCCTCTCACAGCACACAACAACAAGGTGAAACAACAATGATATCTTAACCCTGTATGATATCTTAACCCTGTAAATTGTTAAAGGGATATTACAATCATCGAAGTAAAACAGAATTAAGCAGACAGGGTTATGATTGTCAGAGTCGGAGGTAGCATGCATCCATCATCTTTACCTCTTGCTTGTGGTAGTACCCCTAGGTTTTAGATTTAAGAATCCAAATATGTGTACAGAGGATAGCAATAATTATCAGAACCCAGATGGAAAATAAATTAATTAATGAGCTTTTTTTTTAATCACAATAAAACAAAGAAAGGCGGTAACTTTCTTTAATATAAACAAAAAAAAAAGTGTTGAAATTCAACAGGGGTTGTTGAAGTTGAAGTTGAAGCTCACCTGAAAAAGAAAATCTCTGGCCGGGGGCTCCTTGGCAGTAGCAGGAGACTAGGAGCGGTTGGGTAATGTGGGAAGAAGAGAAAATCAAAGCGGTTTGGCAAAATATCTCCCAGTAAGAGAGAATCCTATGAAGAAGAAGGAGTAGCAGAATCTAGTAGGCTAAAGAAAATCACCATCGTCGTCCTAATATGATAGCGACAGAAAGAGCCAAATCAGTAGGAGGAAGAGGAAGGAAGAGTAGAAGAAATCGGACTGAAAATACAAAATTATACCCTTTATTTATCGTACGAAACAAAACGAAGGTAATCAAAAATAGGAGAAGAAGTTTAATACTATAAATAAATAATGACTTAATAAAAGCAGTAATCACAGATGATGAAGATGGGCACTGCGGTGTTGAGCAAAGCAAAGCAATTTCATAGTGGAGGAGCCCATGCCCAAATATATATATAATATGGTAACTACCAGTATTAAAGCTACAGCTTATCAGTAATACTGTGTGTGAGTGATGATTAATGTCTTGTTTGTTTCACTAACCATATTCATCTCATCACTATTTTTTATTTTTTTATTTATTTTTGGTGGGATTCAAACAGAAGCTGCAACTCCTATAAGTACTGCCGTAAATGTTACTGCAAAGCTCATAAAATTACAAGTATTAATAATTACGTAATTGTTGGTGTCGTACTATTACGAATGAATTATTACATCAATTTAAGTTGGTTATATCTCCCCATCAAAATGCTTAGGTTCCATGATTCAAAATCCCAATATCATCAAATAGAAATAAAAAAATTGGCATATAAACTGAAATTGAAGAAGTTTCCACGTATCACAAAAAATCTAGTATATATATGGTTCTGATTCAAAAGGGAAATAACGAAAATTCACTTTTTCAACTTCTTTAACGAAAACTATTTATATATAAAATTGATTTGTTTCCCAGGGCTGAGACATTGGAAAATATATATTTTCCTTACATATATATCATATGTTGTTGATATTTTGACATCTAAAACATTACTAATCAACACACAGAGAGTAATTTACATGCATAGTGTAATGTAAATTTGTTACTAAAATAACATAACAATTTAAATTTAACCGTGAAGTTATTTATTTAACCTTAATAATTAATTAAGTTGTAGTAATGTGTACACACAAAAGAAAACAAGGGTGGTGAGCCCTGGGAAGGACGACAGGTGCCATCTTAAAGTTGGGATTCCGACGTAAGCATCTTTGTTTTCAATTGATGATTCGCAGCTCTTTTCTTTTCTTTTCTTTTCTTCAGGTGGTCAATTAATCCTTCAGCTTCAGCTTCCTAAAAAACTACTACTAAAATACTTTTTTATAGGGATATTGGTCACTTTTGCCGGCAAATGAAATAATAATTATTCATCACTACTATTACTATATTCCATTAAAATAAATTTAATTACGGATCGGATCCCTAAAAAGTAATAAGTAAGTGGAAAAGAAAAGGGAAGACAGGTTTTTGCTAAGAGGCCCAAACTCAAACTTAAACATTTACAGAAGCCCAATCAATATACGTAAATTTGGATCATCGAAAGGCCCAATGAGTGCCCATAAGGAGTCCAAACTTGATTATCGGCGCTGGAATAGAAAACGTGGACACCTTCGGTTCAGTTCTTTTTCTTCTTCCCATTTGCTAATTGTTGAAAGGAGAAACCAAAACAGAAATTGTTCCAGTTCCAGTATACAAGATTCATTTATTTATTTTGTTGTTTGTTGTTTGTTGTTTGTGCCTAGCCTAGAGTGGAAAAGGACAATACAAATATAAACAAACAAAATAAAATAAAACAGAGATGGCGGCTAGAAGCAGAAGCAGCATAGGTGGAGAAAGGTGGTTTGAGGAGTTGTCATATGGCTATTACGGGCTGTGTGCGGCCGGAGGAATGCTCAGCGCTGGAACCACCCATCTCGCTATCACCCCTCTCGATGTCTTGAAGGTCAACATGCAGGTCTCACTTCACTTTGATGTCTGACTGGTGTTTTATGTTCCATTAATCATTTCTGATGCCATGCCCCTGCAAATTTGCAATGCAATCTAAACTTATTTCTATAATGTAATCTATTGTGGTAGGTGAACCCGACCAAATATAGCGGCATTTTCTCTGGCTTTAATACTCTATGGCGAGAACAAGGCCCCTCTGCCCTTTGGAGGGGTTGGTCTGGCAAGTTTTTTGGTTATGGCGTCCAAGGTGGATGTAAATTTGGTCTCTACGAGTATTTCAAGACCTCTTATGCCGACGCACTTGTTCATCAGAACAAGACCACCATATTCTTCCTTAGCAGTGCTTCTGCTCAATTATTCGCTGATGTGGCTCTCTGTCCATTTGAAGCCGTCAAGGTTCGAGTTCAAACTCAGCCTCATTTTGCAAAAGGCTTGCTTGATGGCTTTCCTAAACTTTATGCCACTCAAGGGTTTTCGGGGTTGGTTCATCATGATCAATATATGTACTTATATAGTTAGTTACCACAAGTAAAGTATATATTTAGCTGCTATCCTTTCAAGTCAAAGCATTTTCTTTTCTTTTCTTTTTTTTTTTTGCAGTTTTTTCAGGGGAATCTTTCCACTTTGGGGTCGCAATCTTCCATGTATGTATATCTTCTTCTTATGAGGCTCTATTATTTTTGTATTTTGTGTGTGTGTTGAATTGGGAAGTTCATTTGTTCTCATTAAATAGGTTATTTGGATCCAGCCACTCCTTAGTGCAGCTAGTTCATATGAATTTGTGCGCTCTATCTCCTTGGAACAATTTAATGAATTAACCTGTAATGGAACTTATACTTGTTTGGCAGTTTCTATGATCATGTTCTCTACATTTGAACATTCGGTGGATCTGATATACCGCAAAATTCTGCAAAAGAGCAAGGAAGATTGCTCAAGGGTGCAACAACTCAGTGTGACATGTTTAGCTGGCTATGCAGCGGGGGCTGTGGGTACCTTCATCTCCAATCCTGCTGATAACATTGTTGCCTCACTTTACAATGGAAAGGCAGACACCGCGATCCAGGTAACGACACACGACACATAGGGTATTTCCACTTATGATATGATATGTATATAATTTGGACTTGGAAAATTTCAGGCGGCCAAGAATATTGGATTTGTGAATTTGTTCACTAGGAGTCTTCCTATTCGAATGACCCTTGTGGGTCCAGTTGTGACTCTGCAGTGGTTTTTGTATGACAGCATTAAGGTTCTAAGTGGGCTGTAAGTGTTTGATTTCAATTCCTGAATCAGTCAGTGCTTTCTTGTTCTCTCTAGAGTGAAACTTTCCTGAAATGCTCTGTGTGATAGTTGCATTTCTTGATGTTATTATTATTCCGGAGCTCTTTTCATATGGCAGTTGTAAGTTGTATACACAAAGGCTGCAGTTATGCTGATTTATAATGTTACCATCCTAGAATTTGGTTTGAATTGTGAATGTGATTGTTCATTTCAGCCATGCTGATTTGGTGTTTGTATTTGCAGGCCAACGAGTGGAGGTCTTAGCTAGCCGGAGCGTGGAGACAAAGAGGAGAAGGGAGGAATAATGCATAATTTTTGGCTCTTCTTACAGTTAGCTGATTGTGGTGTGAGAAACAAATAAGATTACTAGTTAGTTAGTTAGTATGAGTATGAAAAAAGGTTGATTATTACTTAGTGTATAATGAATTAGAGTTTAATTGCAAATGGTCTGAGAAAGTTTTACATTTACTCTGCTGTTTATATACATATATATATATATATATATATATATATAGTCCACTGTTTTGTTTTAACAAAGGAAATTGTATGTTTATGTCTCTTTCATTCAATCCAAATCCAACACTGGATGGGTTGGGTTGGGTTCCTTTGATTCTTCTTGTTTTACAGATTAAAAAGAATATTCAGTATTCAGACTCAAAAGTGTGAACTAGATAGAGGAAGAATTTGATTTTTTCTTCTCTTTCCTTTCCCCAAAAGGAATAGGAATAGGAATCGTCAAATCAAAATGTCTAGGTGGTCGGTCGTTCGCTGGTTGCCAACCTTGACTGGATCTTTCTCCATTCGCCATTACATATTACTTATGTTTATTTGTATAGGAAAAAATAATCTGCCAACAAAATAACGTCGGCAGGTTCCAAAGTAGAGCAGTTATGTATAAGTATTTGTTTGTTTCACTTTGGTTGGAAAAAGAAGAAAAACCAAAAAGATGGTAATGACAACGAAACCAAACCTCGCTCGTGGCTTCGCTTCGGTGGTCACCACTTTCAAATAAAAGTTACGTAGAAATGAGAGATCTTTCTGGGCAAGTGGACACCGTCCTAAGATTTCTTTTCTAAATACTTTAACCATACCATTAGGAGTGCGTGTATGTATGCATATATATATATATAACGACTGATTGAGTCCGAACAAAATTAGTATATACTTTTTTACTTAAAAAATAAAAATAAAAATTATTGGAAACTCCATTACTCAGTCAACGCAAAGAAAAGTCTCCATTGCATAGACGGATTATATGTAGATAGATAGAATAACTTTCTTATTATTATTATTTAAAAAGAATATTAATAATTAATTACTAATAGTAAAATGATTATCACTGAAATGAAATTAAATTAATTATGTACTGTAAATGTAATAGGCTAATAGAATAGCTATAGGGAAATAATTGGCTGGAGCCTGGAGAACACCTCCATTCATTATTTAATATTTATTTTATCATTTCTATATTCTTTCCTCTTCTTCCTTCCTGTTTCCTGTTTCTGATGTGATGATTATCACCGTCATCCTGGAGCTATCACCACCGTGGGCTTCTTCCTCCTCCGCTCTGCTCCAACGCCCTCCCTTTTCCCACCTCAATCATTCTATTTCAATTTAGCAGGTACTCCATTTATCATTCTTCCTCCTCTTTCTCTTATCTGAGATCTCTTTTTTTTTTTTTTTTTTTTCTTTCGATTGGATTTCACCATCTTCATCCACCTCCCGACTGCCGATTACGTCAAGATTACGTTTTTATTCTTCTTCTTCTTTTTTTGTAATCAGTTTATTTATTATTATGGTAATTATTACTATGTAATTAGACAAGTGCCCTTTTCCTAATTTTCTTTTTATAATTATATGTTTCTTCGCTTATTACGTTGCCAGATTTGGATTTTGGAATCTGGAATCTGCAATCTTCTGACTCAACACTTTCATGTTTGGAATTTTATTTTAGATTTACATTATCTTGGTTGTTGCAAAGATTCTTCCTTCTTTCCTGTTTGTTCTTTAATGATGTCTTACCACTGCTGTCTTCCTTCACAGTCCTTTCTTTTCTGTTATATCACCCGAAAATTATGTAAAAGGAGAAAAATATTAACTTTGAGTAACGATCTTTGTTTGCAGCGGGTTGAGATTTGATGTGAACAAACAATCGGGTTTGGCAAATTTATTTTCCAGGTGAGGGGGAAAGAGGTTTTGTGATTGTGTTTGATGGGCAACACATGCCGTGGATCTTTTGGAGGAAAACATTTACCGGGCTACGCCAACCCCACGCCGGAAGAACATTCCATCTCCAAGCGTGACCCTTCCTCCGCTTCTGCTGCCCACTCTAATCATTCTTCTTCTGACAATATCTCCCCCACCAGCTTAGCCAATCAGCAACTCACTGCTCAAGAATTTTCCAAAGATACCAATTTCAAAAAGGAACATAATCATAACAACAACAATCATAATTTCGCCCTCCTCAGTCCTAGGAAGGAAACCATCATGAGCCGTGGCAGTACCAATCAAGCTTATTATGTACTTGGTCACAAGACTGCTAATATCCGTGACCTCTACACATTAGGACGCAAGTTAGGACAAGGTCAGTTCGGTACTACTTACTTGAGCACTGAGATTTCCACGGGAGTCGAATACGCTTGTAAATCTATTGCTAAGAGGAAGTTAATTTCCAAAGAAGATGTGGAGGATGTCAGAAGGGAGATTCAGATCATGCACCATTTGGCTGGTCAGAAGAACATTGTCACCATTAAAGGAGCTTACGAGGATCCTTTATATGTTCACATTGTTATGGAACTTTGTGGTGGTGGTGAATTGTTTGACCGCATCATTCAAAGAGGACACTATAGTGAGAGAAAGGCTGCACAGTTAACTAAAATCATTGTAGGAGTTGTTGAAGCATGCCATTCCCTCGGAGTTATGCATAGAGATCTTAAGCCTGAGAATTTCTTGTTGGTTAACAAAGATGATGATTTCTCTCTTAAGGCAATCGACTTTGGACTGTCAGTTTTCTTCAAGCCAGGTAAGACAGCTTCCAGTTTTTAAATTAATCATAAAATAGAGTAAAGTTTCAGTCTTTGTTCTTTAACGGTGTGCATATAATATATGTATGTATATATATATATATATATAATATATGTGTGTGTGTGTGTGTGTGTGTGTGTGTGATCTGAGTAGCTCATTTTATGATACTTAAATTGCAAAAAATCATTGCATTTCACGTCTAGGCGACGCTAACATTGTTCTCAAAGTTTGCAATATTTCCATTTATCCGAAGAACTTGCAAAGATTTTTGTGTGGTTAAGTTTAGGTGCGTTTCCCTGATAAAAATTAACAGTGAACTGGCCAAGAAGCTATTTTACAGCAGTGAAATTGCTACTTTCGTTTGAGGCTCGACATGCACAGTTAACTTTGTAAACTTAAATGTAGATCCATCGAGTTGTTCTTATCATATTGTTTTTATGACCTTTATCTATCTTAATGTTTGGCCTCCCCTTTAGGCCAGATATTCACTGATGTGGTTGGAAGCCCATATTATGTTGCTCCTGAGGTGCTTCTAAAGCACTATGGTCCAGCAGCAGATGTGTGGACAGCAGGGGTCATTCTATACATTTTGCTAAGTGGTGTACCACCCTTTTGGGCCGGTATGTTATTCTACTGTGTGCTTCTCATTTTATTTTCTTCCGTTTTGTGATGAAGATTCATGCTGCAAATTTCGCAGAAACACAACAAGGGATATTTGATGCAGTTTTGAAGGGACACATAGATTTTGATTCAGACCCTTGGCCCTTGATATCTGACAGTGCTAAGGATCTTATACGACGGATGCTGTGCATGAGGCCTTCTGACCGTTTAACAGCTCATGAAGTATTATGTAAGTTCCATATATAGGAATTGGATACAATTTCAGGATTTGGCTATATGTTCCAGATTTTTTATACAGGTATCGGGATGTGATTTTGTGGCCATTTATGAGTAGCTGATAATCTTTTCTTTTGTATATGGTATTTTTTTTTTTTTTGGGTTAAAAAGGGGGTTGGGGGGGCGAGGCGCAGTTCTACCCTAAATATTGTTTAATTGGATTAGGGATCTTATGAGATAGATTGCAAACAGTGTAACTTAGGTCTAATGATGGAAAGGTCAAAGCCACATTGGAAAGGGTACCGCCCATGCACCGCAATAATTTAGTTGTCTTGTTACAATATCAACTCGATGTCTTCTTCTATGTTCAATTTGCTCATTAATGATGCAAAACAAAATGAATTAAAAGAATCTGAATATCTAACTGGGATTCCCCCATTGTATTTTCAGTCTATACACCCTCCTTCTATTCTTCTATTCTTTATCTTATTGGAATGACCATCTTTTTTATATCCAAAGTATGAGCTAAAGAGTTTGAGACAGATGTCATACCCATTTTCATGTATCATTTAACATGGGACTTAACTAGAGCAGAAGAGTTGATGTAACACAGTTTTTTGTACAGATGAATCTGTTAATGTTAGCATAATTTCAAATAGTACAATTATTAAAAGCTTAAGTTTTCCTCTTAGATGGTGAGTGGAGCACTGCAACAAGTATGAATGCCATGTGAGTATCAAACTGAGGATTCTCCATCACGCTTTGGAGAGAGTGTATATTTTGGCTGCTTTTGTTCGTTTGCTTCTGTATGAGAATATGATTTTATAAATTCTGAAGTCGTAGTTGGTACAAATGTGCAATTCTAGATACTTGAATACAGTCTCCCAGCCTAGAATAATTTATCATTACTGAAATTCCTAATGTTCGAAGCATGCGTGATACTTCCAATGACTGTAGTTCACAAGGTTTTACTTTGTATGGCTGTTTCTATGTGCATTTGGTATACTTGAGTACTAATTTTGTTAATTATGTTATGCAAGTCACTGAAATACTCGTGGTGCTTATCTTTTAATCAACCCTGATAGGTCATCCTTGGATATGCGAAAATGGTGTTGCTCCTGATAGGGCTCTGGATCCAGCTGTACTGTCTCGTTTAAAAAATTTCTCTGCCATGAATAAGTTGAAGAAGATGGCATTGCGGGTATGTCTAACTGCATCTTGAGAGCTTTGACTAATGAATTCGTGTCAAGTTTGTTGGTTATTTGTTCAAAGTTCAATTTGACCTTTGAAGTTTGTCTGATCATCTAGTAATATCTGAGGAAACACAGTTATGCAAGGGTATTGGACATTGCATGTATATTTGGAATTATCCATGTAATGGTTAGGTATCCGGATTCCAAGCCCGGAAATCTTGCATGATCAACCTTTAAATTATGGTGGGTCCTGTGTTTATCTATAGAATCGCACAGCCTTTGTGAACCATTACACCCAAGAAAATTCACATTGTCTACTAGAAAAACTTATAGAAGTAGGATAGCCAATCGTCAAAACTTGTGAGGCATGTTGTTGTTTGTCCATTTTCTTAAAGGTTGGCTCTCTCTGTAGCCGACCCCAGTTAGTGGAACAAAGACTTAGTTGTTGTTGTTGTTGTTTGCTCTCTCTCTCTCTTAGGAATCTAAATAGGCATCGTAATTTTGACAAATTCACTTGCTGTGTTTCCAGGTGATAGCTGAAAGTTTGTCTGAAGAAGAGATTGCTGGCTTGAGAGAAATGTTTAAGACCATGGATACCGATAACAGTGGCGCAATTACGTTCGATGAACTCAAAGCTGGATTGAGAAAATACGGTTCTACTTTGAAGGACACTGAGATACGTGACCTCATGGATGCGGTGAGAAATTGTTTCATACAGTTTGACACTTCAGAACTGTGTTCACATTGTGATTACATCCTTTTGTATTTGTTCTTCTTTTTCAGTTTTATGTTGGAGGATTAGGAATTTACTCATCATGATGTTCAGAAATGGATTTATTAATACTTGGGGCGTTTGGTTTGAGGGTTTGGGAATGAGAAATCATGAATTATACCCACATGATTGGGAATGGACCAAACCTGTCAAGGGTGGTAAGTTTCAGTTTGATTCTCATCTATTCCAGCCTACTATCAAACTCATTCCAGTAACTCAAATCAAACGCCCCCTTAATAATTGATCATATTTTTTAATCTTTGTGCTTTTGTGACACAAAGATTAGTGGCAAAAATGAGTGCATGATTTTCTGATCTTAGTGGGTAAGCAGCACTTTGGTGAATTTTTACTGAGACAATCCATGCTCCCCCCTCTTACCCCTTTCACCCCCCATTTACCATATGTTCACAAGTGCTTCATGCCACTAAGCTTCATACAAAAAGACGGAACCATTTATGCTTTCCTGTCAACTATTAGATCCTTGACTTAGAAAGTTCCCATTTTGGTCTCTCCTGTTGCTGATGAACCCATGCACCGAGTAACCAGAACATTTTCTTTCTTTCAGAGGGAAGTTAAGCTGTGTTGGAGTCCTCATCTGTTGAACTTTTGAAATATATGATTTCAATGTTTTTCATAATGTATACCTTAAAAAATGGTTGGCATTAAAAGGAAACACTATTTTGGAATTTCAGGCTGATGTGGACAACAGTGGGACCATTGACTATGGGGAATTTATTGCTGCAACTATCCACCTTAACAAGTTAGAAAGGGAGGAACATGTAATGGCCGCCTTTCAGTATTTTGATAAGGATGGAAGTGGTTATATCACTGTTGATGAGCTGCAGCAGGCCTGTGCTGAACATAACATGACAGATGTTTACCTTGAAGATATTATCAGAGAAGTTGACCAAGATAATGTAAGTTTTGACATTTGATGGTTTTTATTGTTTAATTTGTATGCTGCTAGTAGTTCCTGGCAACTGTTCCTTGTCTTATTTTTGGCAGAAAGAGAAATCAGATAGTGGATTATTGCTGTTGATGGATAATGGCAATCATTCTCCCGTTTTATGGGAACTTTTTTGTCTCAATAATTTTTTATAGAGGTCAGAGAGTGAATAAGTATCTGAGCTCTACATTGCAATTTCTGGACCAATCCAATAGGAACCTTAATGGAGTAAAATAAGATTGATTTGAGGATAGAGTTGATATGATTTTAACTTTTCCGTCGCCCATTCATGCTTTGAGTTCCGTAATCTCTCAGTGGTAGTAGGCTCTGATGCATGCTGATCTAGCAACTGTATATGAAACAGAATAGCGAGTGCTAAGAATGCCTTTCCTTGACTCTAAACACCTGTCTATTGTACGTGTTCCAGCGTGCATAAAGTACAGCCTATTGTTTTAGAATTACCAAGTTTGGGCTTTCAAAATTACCAACGAATTGCTTTCTCTAATCAGTTGTGATTAGATCTTAGTTTATTCTGTTGTCCTTTACTCTTTCCATTCTTTTGGTCATAATGCCTGCACTTGTTGTGCTAAGTATGTATAATTTTCAGGATGGGAGGATTGATTATGGGGAATTTGTGGCAATGATGGAAAAAGGCAATGCTGGCATTGGAAGGCGAACAATGCGAAACAGTGTGAATATCAGCATGAGAGATGCTTCCGGAGTTCCGTGAAGTGGTAGTGACTTCTTCTAAGACATCTCAACTATTGCTTCTGATGAGCTTGAGTGTTTACAAATGTCCCATTCACTATCCATATGGAAAAAAAATAAAAGGTTTTGAAGCTGTTGGGATATCTTTGATTCGCATTGTAATTAGTAGATGCATTTCTAAGAGCCATGCCTGCAAATCCAGTATTTGTTGCTTGTTCTGATATTCACGTAGGCGGGGGCCTATAAGCTACAGATGTTTAGGGGCCAGCCTTTGATTACTGATTTCCCAGGATTTGGATTGTTGAAGATTGAGAGTTATGGAGCCTGCCATGAGTTAAAAGGAGTAAATTATTCGGGAAAAGGCGCTGTAAGATTTGGATCTTCTATCTTTGAACATATTAAGCTGTTCACTGCTACTAATTTATTCCGTTGTTGATGAGTAGAAAGCATTAAGCTTGATTTCGATTGAGGGGTTTGATGGTTTATGTTTATGTTCATTCCTTTGTGTTGTAACTGACAAGAAACCTTGCATTAAAATGTATTATTTTCCTGCAATCCAAGTGGAAATCTCGTTTTAATCTTTCATTATATTATATGTAAGCAAGCTTTTACATACATTATCAGAGAAGTGTCCTGTCGACGACAAATTCGGCTTGATGCAGCCTCATATGATCGAATGGAATTGCCCTCCCTGGACTGGACCCGACCGACCGATCCTCTCAAGTTTGCAGTTTTTCGTGTGTTATTGCAATTTCCTGGACAAAGCAATAATTTGATGAATTGGTTAAAAGAAACTAAAGACAGGGAGGGATGGATTATAACTTGCCTTCAAATTTGCATCTGATGAAAAAGTGCACGTGGAGGTGATTGCGAATCCTTCGTCCAACAACCATCCAACTTGGAAGCAATTAGTTTCGTGATCCCTGTCTTCTTGTTGATGATATGAACACCATAGTTGTTTTGGTAGCAAAATTAGAGTGTTACCCCCTGGTGCTGGTGCTGCCATCCTCTACAACTACTAGTTGTTTGATTTTCATGTTCTCCTCCTGAAGTAAATACTTAATAATTACTGGGTACGGGATACATATGAATAGGAATAGGAATGAATGGGTTGTGACCTGATGGAAAGTAGCAGAAGCATGGCGGAATACATGCCAATCGCCAGAGATGGATGAAGATTGCAAGGGTGGTGTGGAAGCAAATGCAGAATCTCGAATGGCACATCCACCCAGCTGATCCCCATTTCTGAAGGGACCATACCATTGCTCGCAGAAGACACTGATGGACTCCAGTTGCATCAGTCGCACCTCCTGAATGATTCGCACCCGGGACCGGGACTCTGTTTCTCCTCCTCGAGGATCAACAAGGCAATGCTCCAACTCCACAACTCTACCGTCCTCTGCCCAAACAGCCACATAAGATCCACCACCGGATTCATCATAAGCAAAAGCCATGGCAGTATTTATATTCCTGTCGAGGATGCTGTATCTGGTGGCGGCATCGGCTTCGCATCCAACAGTGGGAAGTAGCCTTATCAACTTGTAGGAGAAAGGGAGATGAGGTTGAGGCAGGGCGAGAGTGGGACACTGGGTTTGCCAATCGAAGACTTGAACCTCCCACTCCCTGAAAGCCTCGGGGACCACTGATTCGGGCAATTGAATAGGTTCCCCTTCCTTGGTGAAATCTGCTCCATAGCCATCCCATTCGCCAGAAACCTTTTCTGCAAAACCTGCCCAATCTGGGACAGGAAATAGATAAGAAATAATTCAAAATGGAATTGGTGGCACAAGTGTGGACTTACTGGTGGTGGGAGTGTAGATGTCAATGGAATTGGTGGGCTTGGCAGGCAGTAATAACCTCAAATGACCAGGAGGATGATGCTGTACAAGTCTGTGGTGGTGGAGAAGGAGCTTGGAGCTGAGATGCGTGTGTGATGGTGCAACTGCAAAGAGTCGTCCTCCTCCTCCTACATGGAAACCGAGGGAAGCCATAGTTGTGAATTCTCTGGGAGGTGGGATAGATATGGCACTTGCAGAAGCCAGAAAGTCACCTATTTTTTTCATTTTATGCACAGTAATAATTAGTTTAAGAGATATTTATGCTACACGCAAAATGGGATGGATTGGTCATGAGTGTTGTTTGTTAGGGTATGTTTTTCACTCAAGGTTTGAATTTTAGTTTTCGAAAAATAATTTTATAATATAAAAAATATATTAAAAATATAAAAAATTATAAATAATAATAATAATTTATATTAAAAATAATAAAAATTAATTATAATATATTAAATGTATTGTTAAACAACAGCCCATTAAGTTTTTAGTAAATGTATTTGAGGTGTTGTGTAACTTGAAAGGGGCCAGGAACTGGAGAAAATATTAGGTGGTCGTTAAACACCGTATCCTTTGCTGATGTGGTGTTTAATAATCCACTTATTTTATGACATGTACACATAACTAGGTAGAATTAATTAAGATATCAAATAATTAAAATTCGTTCTTCTTCAACGGGCCAACTCCGTCATCACCTCCGGTATTCCTGAACGCGTGTCGGTGCGTAGGCCCAATCATCCCCAGCCAGCCCGAATCAAATGTTGACCACACCACACAGTAGACTTGTATTTTTAGATTCTTGTTCTCTGTTTATTATTTCAATATTAATTAGACACCGACAATGCGAATTACCAACAAATGAAACTCTGTACATCACATGATTAATGCTCCGCCACTATGGCCGACGGAGATGATAATTGAAGAGAGTAAGTAGTATCTTTGATAATTGATACCACATGATCATCATCATCATCATTTAGTATATAAGTACGACAAACACAAACTCAAACTCAAACTGAAACTGAAACTGCCCAGGTATTATTAGTAACATTGCATCAACTTAATTTACTTCCCACCGACAACACCAATTACTTCAGTTTATTTGGACTGACTGCTTATTTTTCTCCAACTCCATCCAAGTACATGGGATGGGATGGGATGGGAAGAAGAAAGAGGTAAAATTGCTATCATCATCACCTACCAATAAACATTAAACATATAAAAGAATTGAAACAATTAATTAAGGGCCTGTTCTTTTGCCACTTTTCAAACTTGGTTTGAAAAAAAAGTTTGAAACTTTTTTGGTTTCAAACATTTTTCAAGAAACATGAGTTTGAAACTCATTTTTAAAAAAAAAGTTTTGGGGAAAAAACGTTTTTGGGCAAAATCCTTCCCTCGGCCAAATTCTCCATGCCGCCACTTCCAATCCCACTTCCGGCGCCGGAGAAGAAGAGGAGAAAGAAGAAGAGGGAGAGGGAGAAGAAGAAGAAGAGAAGAAGAAGGAAGGGGAAAAAGAAAAGAAGGAAGATAATTTGACATGGGTTTGAAGATGGAGAAGAGGAAGGAGGAGGAGAAGAAGGAAGGAGAAGAAGGAAGAGGAAGAAGAAGAAGGAAGAAGAAGAATATGAGTCGTTGGCGGCGGTGGGTGGCGGTGGGAGAGAAGAAGAAGGAGAAGAGGAGAGATGAAGAAGAAGAGGAAGAAGGAAAGAACAAATTGAAGGAGAGAAGAAGAAGAAGAAGGAGAATAAGATGGAAGAAGATAGAGTGATGAAGATGAAGAGGAAGAAGGAGGAAACACATGCCTCCAGCTGCCCTTGTTGTGGGAACCAAGGGCCGCCATTTCCTGCTCGTTCATCTCCAGATCTTGGGCGAATGTGGGCTTCCTCGACAGGATCCAGGCCCATCCCCAATCCCACCATTTTCTTATGGAATTCCCAGCGAAATCGGAAGACATGGATTTGGATCGCCTGATTATATAGCTCATGGAAATGGAGCTGGGGGATGGCTGTAGCTCCTGGATCTTGAGGGAGAGGGAGGACAGTCTCCTCCGAATGCCACCGCCACCAGGCTGATCTGCTTCTCCTTTATCGATTTTGCCCATCTCTTTGTTAACATTGGCCGTAGATCTTGATACTGGAAGCCCCTGATTGCTCTGAAAGCTCTGGAATATAGACCTGCTGCTCATCTTGATCTGTATTAGCCAGGAATTGCGTTGGTAGTGATTGTATGGTTTACCGTTGTGAATGAACTCTTTCTTCTTTTCTTTCTCCTGCCTGGAATTGGAGGGATAGAAAGAGAAACTAATAAAAAACTAAAAAGGAGAAAGAAGGAGCTAAGCTTATAGCCTATAGGTGGTGAGATGTCACGCCCTCTCTTTCATTACAGCCTGTTTTTTATTCATTTTCCTTTTCCTTTCTCGTAATTACGATTAATAAAAATCATTTTTATTGTGGTAAAAAAAAATATTTCTAGTTTTGCCCATAATTTCAAGAGCCCAAAGTTTTTTTGGGTATTATGGATTAAAATTTTGGAAATATCCAATTAATGGGAACTGGAACTGGGCCTACGATTTTTGTTGTAAGAAGCCCAGTAATGCAAGGAAATATGTGCCCACGGACAGAAGAAAGAGCAAGGGAGATCTCTCAAATCCAAATCCAAATCCAAATCCAAATCCGATTTGTTTGTTGATTCAGCAAATGCAATTCAAAATGAATCAAGTTCAAGGATCAGGTTTTCTCCCTTTCTATTTCCACTTCATTCTTGTTTCTAATACAAATATCGTCCTTTTTTTTGTTTGAAATAATTTTGAAAATTAAATTTTTAAAAAATAATTTTATTATGTAAAAACAGTGTACGATAAAAACTGATTATAATATATATAAAATTTACTGTTAAAAACCAAACCAAAATATTGCACCCCATTTGTATAACTACAAAATGTTGTTGCACCTTAAGCTGCCTTTCAACTAAACTTAAACGAGAGAAATAAATATTTATTAGAATCATTTACACACATATAATATATTTTTTAAGAGATGTATCAGACTCATTGAAAATCTTTTTGCATTTAGATTCATCTTTGTTCTTCTTAATTTTAATACTCACTCCGTCCCACTCAAAGAGTCCACTTTAAAAAAAATCTCGTGTCTCATTTAAAGAGTCAATTTTGAATTTATATACATTACACACCCTTATTAATATAACAATGCGTGGTTCACACTTAACCCATGTAAGTATATAAGTGAAAAATATAATGGTAAATTATTATTATTATTTTAATTTTGTCCTTTTTTTTTTTAATAAGTGGGGATTTTCACCCTTTTAATTGAAACTTAAAGAAAAGTGATAAATTAATTATTTTAGCTATGGTAACTCACAACCCATAACAAATTATACACATTTCAAGGTAGACTCTTTTAGTGGAGTGGGACGGAAGGAGTCATTTATTATTATTATTATTTAATCTTATGTTTTAGTATGATATGTCATATTTGAATATAAATAAGTTGATGCGTCATGACCGTACACGATCGCGATATATGATCTATATAGCCGACCCCATATAATGGGACAAAGGCTTAGTTGTTGTGTATTTAAGCTTATGTTTTAGTATAATTTCATACCCCCAACCTAGTGTTTTTTAAACACTTAATAACAACGGAAGAATAATATTTTCATTTTTATCTCATAAAATTATAAGTTAGATATAAAAGAGTCCACTTTAAAAAAAATCTCATGTCTCATTTAAAGAGTCAATTTTGAATTTATATACATTACACACCCTTATTAATATAATAATGCGTGGTTCACACTTAACCCATGTAAGGATATAAGTGAAAAATATAATGGTAAATTATTATTATTTTAATTTTGTCCTTTTTTTTTTTTAATAAGTGGGGATTTTCACCCTTTTAATTGAAACTTAAAGAAAAGTGGTAAATTAATTATTTTATCTATGGTAACTCACAACCCATAACAAATTATACACATTTCAAGGTAGACTCTTTTAGTGGAGTGGGACGGAAGGAGTCATTTATTATTATTATTATTATTATTTAATCTTATGTTTTAGTATGATATGTCATATTTGAATATAAATAAGTTGATGTGTCATGACCGTACACGATCGCGATATATGATCTATATAGCCGACCCCATATAGTGGGACAAAGTCTTAGTTGTTGTGTATTTAAGCTTATGTTTTAGTATAATTTCATACCCCCAACCTAGTGTTTTATTAAACACTTAATAATACAACGGAAGAATAATATTTTCATTTTTAATCTCATAAAATTATAAGTTAGATATACCCTACACACAAAATATAAATCATTAATCACAATATATATTCGGATGAAAATGAATCTCAATGGCAAAAATTATGCCCAAATAATTATACACTAAGTGGGCCCTTCCTCTAAAATAGATCGCAAGAAGTAAATAATATATAATAAAGCAGGACAAATTTTTATTTTTTCAGAAATTGTACTATTCTAATGAAGGTGATGTGTATATTGAATTATTGTTGTTTAGGTGTTGTATGCATTAGTCGGCCTTTTGGGCGTTAGGGTTTTTCGCTTTTGAATTCCTGGAGGTTTAAAAAGAGGGATCGGTTTCTTCTTCTTGTATTTTGAATTTCTAGGCTCGGAGTTTGAATTCTAATTGAAGTTGAAGCCAATAAATACGTGCGTGTGTGGTCCGCTGTTTGATTTGCTTAGGATTAGGAGGCGAGCTTCAAGTGTGAAGAGCTTGTGAACTCCCTAATTCTTCCTAGCCTTCAGGATGGCTGATTCTGCAGCTCAAGATACCAACCTCAAAGCTGGGGAAGACGTTGTTGGCTCAAGTAATGTTCACATGGAAAACGACAATGCTACTGCATCGCCAGAAGAAGAAGAAGATAAACACACTGATTTCGGAAGTAACAGTCAAAAACTTGACGGAGCAGATGGGGATAGATCTGTTGACGCCAGAGTCAAAGATGACAACATTCAACAGCAGAATGACATGGCCATCGGGGTCGATTTAGGGAACGGTACAACCAGGGTGATGGACGCCAACAACGTGTCTACACCTTCAAGGAAGGAGGTACAGGGATGCTCAGAAACTGAGCATGGCAATGGAGTGGAGCTGGTAACAGAGGTGGAAACAAACAAGGAATGGGGCAATGCCTTGTGTGGAGTGGAGGTTGGGACGGCTAATGAGCTGGCGGGGGAGTCTGTAAATACTGAACAAAATGTACAACTCGAGGAAGAAGTGAAACCAATTCCTAATACGTCTATTCTAGATAAAAATGAGCTTTTGGTGGATGAACCAGAGACCGAGGAGGATCAAGCAGCTTTTATGAAAGAGTTGGAGGTATTCCACAAAGATAAATGTTTGGAGTTTAAGCCCCCAAAGTTCTACGGAGAGCCTTTGAATTGCCTAAAGTCAGTACTTTTTGCTACCTTGAGAATTTGCTTCTTGTGTAAAAGCTCCGGTGACTTTCTGTCCTATAAACTTATGTTGTTCCTTGCTCTGCAAACAGATTATGGAAAGCTGTAATCAGACTTGGTGGCTACGAACAGGTTTACTCATGGCACGATGTGCTTAATTTCACCTAATTTTAATTTTTCATTATTTATCGCTACTTCTTTTGGCAAGCTCTAGTTATGATAAGGCAGTAAGTACATAGTTAGAATATGAATAAGCATTTGCTTTAAGCATTAATTCCAACTTCTTGGAAGAATGAGTGTGCTATCACTACCTGAGAAACTGCGTGCTTGAGTTCCTGCATATTGTTCGAAGTACATGTTTTTTTAATAGCTGCCAAGTGATTATCAATTCAACCTCTAGTATCATTCTCTTTCTAGGTTGTTAGGGAATGCACTTCGATTATCGGAAGATCTATCATATGCATCTTATTCTAGTGTCCTTTTCTAAGATCAATTATGTCACACGTGCTATGTCCTCTCTGATTATGTAGGTGACTGCTTGCAAGCTGTGGCGGCAAGTTGGTGAATCTTTCAACCCTCCAAAGTATGAACTTTTTAGTATTGATATAGATTCCACTACATAGAGAATGCTTTCTTTATTTTGATAGCATATTAGTTTGAAGGAGAAGAAAAATACTGCACATACATAGAAAATGGGCAAGTATTCTCAATTGTTGACGACAATGCAACAAGAAATATAGGTTGCTTTGCACAAACTATAATTATACCATGGCTATGCACTTGTTAGTACTAAAATAGGCAGGATTAATTCCTGAAAATGATTAAGCATTTTGATTGTACGAGGAGGACACTCTGACCCTTATTTAATCCTGCAGTGGTGTATAGTTTGATTTCTTCCAGTGAATGCAATTGTTATATGTTTTTCTGCATATATCTCCTGTTGTGACATTTGTCTTCTAATTATTTGATGCACCCCCTTTTTCCCTATATATTCTCTTGAGCCTTCCATTTTATTTTTTTCATTTGTGTAGGACCTGTACCACAGTTTCCTGGACATTCCGAGGTTTCTATGAAAAGGTATTGATCAGATCACTGATTCTAATATACTTCTGATATTTGAGTTTATACACCTTCCTCCCAACTAACCACTTCACTAACAGAAAAGTTACAGAATTTGAGATGGTTAATGAAAGATGGATGTTGACCATTTTGTAATGACTCTATGGCTTTCTATGAGAGTTAGCATGCTTGGCTTCACTTGAGCTAACCATTTCACTTAATAGAAAAGTAACAAAAAGGTTTTCTTGTCAGTTTGGGAAGTTAAGCGGTCCAAATCCTATTTGTCTCCACTTCAAGGGACCTCAGACAATGATATTATTTTTAAGTTTGTTGTGTAAAAGGTCTAACAGTGGAAAACCATTCATCAAACATGGGTAAAAATCCTATATGAATGGTGTTCTACTATTTCTATAGTTTTTTTTGCTTCTTTGTAAAGCGAGAACAGCCTCTTATAGAAATGTAAGGTAATGCTGTGCACATTAGACTTTAATGACCCAGCCCTTCCCTTGACCCTGCACATGCAAGAGCTTCTATGCGTTGGGCTCCCCTTTTTTTCTTTTTTGTACATGCCTCATCCTTTGATATGCAATGTGTAGCTGTCATAACTTGCCTGATTATATTTCTTCGCACGCATGTAGTTCTCTCTGTTCCACTTTATGTTTCTGAGGTTTTATTACTGCAGGCGCTCCTCGAGTATGAGAAACACAAAATGCGTAATGGTGAACTTCCTTTCAGTGATGCTTCTTTTACAGAGTCCTCTAGTGCTGGCAATCAGGTAGTTAATGCATACAAATTCTTTCTGGTTCATGTAAATGCTTCCTATTATGTAATTTCATGATGATCAATGGTTTTCCTTTTGAAAAGTTCTATATTAACTTTTATTGGTAGAAATTAAGAGATCAAAACTTGATGGCAGCACTATCTTAAGCCAAGGATTTTAGGAGGTTGGAGCATTGTTCATCATTTTCTGCAATATTCCCCCATTCTTTTGTGCTTGACATCCCATTACATGGAGGGGATGTAGCTCTAGGCTGCATTATTTTGTTGGGCAAAAATCTTCTAAGTTATTTTATCCTGCCACTGTATGGTGCCCATTATTCATCCTGGCAAACAGACAATTTTCACTGGTTGGTCTAACACCAGAATACTGAAGTAGACATTTCTATTATGCAACTCCTTGTTTGTTCTGCCTTTTCTTTCAAATATCCTCCTCAATAATGCATCTAAACTAACGTAAGGAAAATTTTATTTTCAGGCGGGTCTTAGTCAAGCATCTGGGTCAGGAAGAGCAAGAAGGGATGCTGCAGCTCGTGCAATGCAAGGCTGGCACACTCAGCGTCTTCTTGGAAATGGTGAGGTTGGAGATCCCATCATTAAGGTCTGTATCGTCGGCTGAATCTTGTTCATTGTCTTTACTTATCTTTTTTGTGCCTTCTGCTCCTTATTATGCTTTTGACCATTGCCTGGTATGCCATTTTTAGGAAAAAAGTTCCGTCTCTACTCCCAAGCGTGAAAAGCAACTGAAAAGTGTTGGTAAGGGAGCCAGATGAGTATACTGGTTTTGTTTTTTGGCATGAAAAGTGTAGGTCATTTTTTTAATTAAGGTTTTAGTTTGTTACTTATGTATTCCTTTCCTAATGAAGGTTTGTTAAAACGTAAAAAGCTCTCTCCTGTTGATCATCCTCTCGAGGTTGCACGACATAAAGTATCAAAACTGCAGTTAAGATATCTGTGATCCATCTCCTTAGTACTGTTGCATTTGAGTGCTGAAGCATACTTTTTAAGAGATTTGTTATTTCTTGTCTCAGTTGTAGAGCATTTTCATTTGTATCACAACTTGTTATTAGTGTAAATTTTTTGCGTGCATCTTGCAAGAACAGGATTAAGAAATAGTATTAATTAGCCAATATGGCATGTAGTTTGAAAGGATCATTCTCACATTATATAATATGATTGCATATTAGCTTGAAATTGTTAACTTCACTGTTGTATGAGAATGCTTATGTTGGTGACACTTAAAAAGAACTTGTACAGTTCTGTTTTGCTGGTATTGACAAAAAGGTTGTGTGGGAAGTCAGTAGAGAGGAATATAAAGTTTACATTTAGTGATCAAAGAATTGAGTTTTAAAGTGAATGCTCTTACCAATAACAAATGTATAACTTCTCAGGGATTCATCTCTGTAGGAATTGAATTTAATTTTCTGTTGGAATTAGGGTTTGACTTAAATGCTTGTGATATGTTTTGACCAATTTAGCTTGAATCACGCTGAGGGAATTTAGCTAGAAGTACAATATTTACATTATCGTGTTGATAAGTTAACACTGTTTGTAAATTGTGATGTAATTTGCAACTTGATATTTACAATATTTACTTTTTATTGCAATTTGATATGGATATAGTAAAAAGAAGTGATGCTCTGAACTGATTGTCATATCTAGAGTTTAATATTCTCCTTAGGTAAGGGAGGAATATGTCAGTCATCAAATCTAGGATACATTGATGAATTAAGAAATGCAAGTACAATCTCGTGACAGGAACTTTGCAACATCTAGGATCTTTTTTGACAAGGACCAATAAATTCAAATTATCCTTTAAAATTGAGGTATTAGATTGGGTTGTTAGTTCTCATATTAAAGTTGCACTGATAATTAATTCATTTGTCTAATTTTAAAACTCTCACTTCATATTTCTTTATTCGAAGCTTCGAGTGCATGGGCAAGTTCAAGGGATATGCACATTGGATCAAGAAATGATTTCGTACTGTAAAGTTAATTTTGTAATAAATTATTTACTCCTATGACTCCTAGAATTCCAAGTAGGATTTGAAAGATAATGAAATTTATTTTTTAGGATTATAATTTCAATGCCATGTTCTGCACTTGTTGTATTTCAGATGTTTTCAATTTAAAGGAATTGGATACCTTTCTCGGGATCTATGTGAATTATTACATTTGGCTTATGTAAGGGATGTCATCTTTGAATTGTAAAGAATATTGTCATGCTTAGGTCCTGTTTGGTATCACAACTCAAACCATGGTTTGAGTGTCATTTTGATTTTATAATATTAAAATTATATTCGGAATGTAAAAAGATGTGTTGAAAATTAAAAAAATGTTTATTGGAAATGTAAAAAGGTTTATTGGGAATGATGAAAAACTATTATAAAATCAAAATGAGACTCGAACCATGGTTTGAATTGTGATACCAAACAGGGCCTTAGACTCCTGGATGGAGATTTTGTGTAATCTTCATTGGTTGTTGTATTTGTCTTGGGTAAAATTTGTTATTAATTGGTCACGTTAATTATTGTCTGTATTTTGGCTTTTTAATATATAATTTGTCTCGGTCAATGAAGAAAGTTGCATAATTATTTTTTCCGTTTGACAACTTTCCTATTTCTTCTCCGTAATGCTTTGGTGAGTATGACCTTACATGGAAGAACCTGTATTAACACCCCTTACTTTGTAGAACTACTAGTTGGTATAGCAAGAATAAAGATCTCACATTGTATCAGTGATATGGTCTATATTGTAGAGTATATAACTTCTATCATAGTTATCAATTATTAGTTGGTAGTAGAGTATATAACTTCTATCATAGTTATCAATTATTAGTTGGTAGCTTCTAAATAATGTGTGCCCCCCTCCCCCCTCTCTGTCCCAGAAAAGATGAATAGTATCCAATTAAGAGGAGTGCCCCTTCTTTGAATAGAAAATTCTCTTACTAATTGTATTTCATTTGTTTTGTCCTAGCTTTTTAATAGATGGGCCTCTTATTGCATAAAATTAGGTGCGTGTACAGTCTGACCCTGCTGGGCGCTTGGTGATAACTGGTCAGCCGGAACAATTGGATAATCCCTGGGGTGTCACACCATTCAAAAAGGTTGATTGTATTTCTTGTAGAATATTACTGTAATTGCCAGTTGTGAATCTGTTTCATTTCCATGCGTGCATATTACGTTTGCTGTTGTAGAACAAATGTGCTTTTGGATGGCAGGGAGTGGGTTGGGTGGACAGTCGGGTGGGAAACTTTTGCGTGTATATTATTGATTCCGGTCACAGGATAAAAAACTTGCTTGGTTACTAGATGGTAGCTAAGGTCTTGCTAATACAAAATAAAGTCATGTAACAGATGAAGTTGTTGTTTAACCAGGTGGTGAGCTTACCATCTAGAATAGATCCTCATCAGACATCTGCTGTGGTTACCTTACATGGCCAGTTGTTTGTGCGAGTACCATTTGAGCAGTCAGACACGTAGGCGTGGGCATAGGCGCAGTGTGTGGACGACAAGAGCTCCATCTGTGATGCTCTCATTACAGATCCAGGAAGGGAGATGTGCTGGTTACAGATACAGAAAGGGACTGTTGAGTGAAATGAAGATGTGAAGATAATTGCAATAATCTAGCTGTACCCGTCTGAGTGAATGCCTGTTGTAGGATTCTTCCTGCCTTGTGCTCGGCTTTATGTAATTTACAATGAACCTGCTTTAGTTATCTTTAATTTCTTGCTTGATTTCTACTGTGACTACCTTCTGTTGAAGGTGAAGACATTTTTACCTTGTTGATACTAATGAATTCCCTATACTAGCATTAGGTGCTAGTTTTTCAAAAGGAAATAAACCATGTTTAATACTAGTGCCAGTTTTTCAAAAGGAAATAAACCATCTTTAATCAATAAAGAGATTTCTATTTCTGTTTCATGAAAATTATTATCTTTTAATCAAATATTTTAATCATTAAGCACCTTCATTAAACGTTGTCTTACTCTTTTGATACTTTTACAATGTTACCATTGAACGAGAAGTGATACTCGTAAATAATAAGGACAATACTGGTTACTTTTGACCGTGTGGGTTACTTGTGATATTTGTACAATATTACTTTTAACGAAAAGTGATACACATAACTAACAAGAGTGATAATTGTTAAGTTTTACAATATAACTATTGAGTTACTTGTACAATATTAATTTACGAAAATTGATACACATTAGTAACAAGTGTGATATTTCTAAAATTCGACAGTGTTACTCTTTAATCAACTAGTAATACCTGTTAAATGAAGTCTTTCTTATATTCTGCCCATTCCATTAAAAGATTTAATTAGTATACAATGTACACACTCGAACCATTTAAATGCAATGGAGGGAATACAAAATAACACTCGTAAAAAAAGTTTAAACTTGACAAATATAATGTTATTTTGTACTCCCTTTCAAATTTGACAAGTATTAACCATGAAAGTTGTGTGAGATTAGTTATTAGTAGTAGTATATATATTTGAGTAAATTACATTTACCTCCTCTCGAGATTTGTCCAAACTACTGAATACCTCCTGAGATTTGTGAAAATTACAAAACACCCCATATGTGATGATAATATAACAATTTCACCCCTCAAAACGGGAAAACATGGACAAGTGTCAAAATATCAAATGGTTAGACTAACATACCCTTACTAAGAAAAATAAAAAAGACATAGTATTAGTTGCCAACTCCTCAGTTACAATAAATCGTTAGTGAATAAATGAACCTTGTTTTCATTAACTCTGTACTCAAAACTGAATTTCATTTAACAAATCACATTCTATGAAGATGAAATTACAGTAAACCATATTTCAGTTATTCACCGCACTTTATTGTAAATGAGGATTAGTTTGGCAAGGGTATTTTTATTTATTTATTTTTGTTTTTCGTGTTTGATATATATTAGTCTAGCAATTTGCTATTTGAATAGTTGTTAACATTTTTTCGTTCAATCCCATTTTTATGTTCACATTTTGGGGGCATTTCATAGTATTCACAAACCTCATGAGGTGCTTGATAATTTGGACAGACCTAAGGGTAGGGAAGTAAATGTAAATTTAATGTATATATTTATATGTGAAACTACCTCAACTTTGTGTTACCGTGGTTGATGAAAATCCAATCAGATGAATCGTGAATATATCATCGTCTGAGTGCGAGGCTTTCACTGTTCACTCCTCCTCCGATCCAGGTCTGCTCTGTATGGTTCCTCCTTTGCGTCATCCCTAAGCTAAGCTAAGCTAAGCAAGCAATCGAGCTGGTTGGTAAATGGTAACTTACCAGGGAAGAGGGAACACTATTGAATAAACGAATCCCTTTTATAGTAACAATAATCAATATAAAGTTTAGCATGTCCCGGTAGTCGTCGTCATATTAGGATGGACTGAGAAGAGGCGGCAGGAGGAGGAGGAGGAGAAGAAGAAGAAGAAGGATAATTACTCAGCCCCAAAACATTCCATAATTCGTTAGTAGATCATAAATCCCACCCCCTCCGCCCTCATTTTCATTTCTTTTTCTCAATTGCAATGCTAGGACCAAGAAGAGGATTATAACACCTACACATCAGATCAACCATGTCCTCCTCTAATTCTTCCTCGCAAGCAGAAGCAGAAGCAGAGGCAGCGGCAACCGCAACCGCATCGCCCCTCTCTCAAACCACCGTTGGGCTAGGGCTAGGTCTTGGTGGAACCTCCCGCTGCGGCCGGGTGCTGGGCCCATCCCTCGACAAGATCATCAAGAACGCTACCTGGAGAAAACACTCCCATTTGGTCTCCCTCTGCAAATCTGCTCTCGACAAGCTCCAATCCCTCTCCGATTCTTCCCAACCTGAACCGGCCTCCTGCACCCCTCTATACGGCATAGCTTCCCCCCAGGATGCTGATTTCCTTCTCTACCCTCTCATCTACGCTCTCGACTCCGGGGCACCCAAGGTCGTCGAGCCAGCCCTCGACTGCGCTTTCAGGCTCTTCTCCTTGGGCATTCTCCGCGCTGAGATTGAACGCGCCGATCCCACCCCGCCTTCCGTCATTTTCCGCCTCGTCGATTCTGCCTGCAAGTGTGCTGCTATTCGCGATGAATCGGTCGAACTCGCCGTGCTTCGGCTTCTGCTCGCCGCAGTTCGATCTCCCTGCGTCCTCATCAGGGGCGATTGCCTAGTCCACATTGTCAGGTCCTGCTACAACGTCTATCTGGGTGGCTTGAATGGCACCAATCAGATCTGTGCCAAGTCTGTCCTTGCTCAGATGATGCTCATCGTCTTCTCCAGGGCCGAGCACAATTCCATGCTCGTTCCCTTTAAGATGGTATCCGTAGCCGAGCTCTTGGAGTTTACAGACAGAAACTTGAACGAAGGCAGCTCAATTCATTTTGTTCAGAGTTTCATTAACGACATTGTAGACGCTAAAGAGGTTCTTCCGCCCCTCGCGCTGCAACCAGAAAATACTGAATGTCCCAGTGGGGACCCGATTGAATCCGATTCCAGCTCTTACTCTAAAATTATCGAGGACGGGTTTCTGCTGTACAAGAATCTTTGTAAACTTTCCATGAAGTTCTCTTCACAAGAGCATCAAGATGACCAAATTCTTTTGAGAGGGAAAATATTATCTTTGGAACTTCTAAAGGTCATTATGGACAATGCCGGTCCTGTTTGGCGCACAAATGAGAGGCAAAGACACTTTCCTGCTTTCTTTAATAGAGAAACTGTGCCTTTTTGTTTGTTTCGGGTGGTGGTGGTGGTGGTGGTTAGGTGTTTGAATTTAGATGCCTTTGTATTGCACTTCGCTTGCTGATTGAATTTCAAATCTGCAGCAAGCTAGAGCTTTATAGTCGTTCCCCTAATGCTTGTCAATTGCCTGTTTTTTCATTGTCTTTTTGTTAAATTGGACTATGTTCTGCCTTAAAAGATGGCTAACATTTGCTCATTTTCATTGCAGATTCCTTAACGCGATAAAGCAATACTTGTGCTTGTCACTGTTGAAGAACAGTGCTTTATCAGTCATGACCATATTCCAACTTCTTTGTTCCATATTTCAGAGCTTAATATTAAAGTTTAGATCAGGGTTGAAATCAGAAATTGGAATTTTCTTTCCTATGCTTATTCTTCGGGTACTGGAGAATGTTCTTCAACCTAGTTTCTTACAAAAGATGACTGTCCTGAGTTTGCTGCACAGGATTTCTCAGGATTCACAGCTTATCATTGATATTTTTGTGAACTACGATTGTGATGTGGATGCCCCAAATATATTTGAAAGGTACGTGTGACTTAAATTTTAAAATTCTTTTGATTATGTTTCTGTTCTCGACGCATGTGTACTGTTTGGGAATCTTAACAACAATTTTAGTGTTACGTTTTCTATTGGTTGACTGGTATAGGCATTGTTTTGGTTTGCTGTCCTAATAATCCCTTGAGCTGGATTTTACTGTTAGTTGTGATGGAATTATTATAACATCTGTTGGTTTTTTTTCTCATTCTTCTGCTCGTCTTATTCTGAATAAGCATACCTTCCGAATGTTCTGTTGGTTTTTGATGACTGGCTTTTGTTTAGAGTGCATGTTACTTTCTGTTGTTGTTCTGCCTCATTTTATACTTTTCTTCCATTCAGACTGCTGCCAATATGATGGTTTATCATATTAAGTGAGTTCTGTTGCACTCTTTGCAAAAAGTTCAATAACTAAGATCTAGAAGCCTTATTTTCAGAATATTGGATCTCAGGATTTGTTATCTATAGTGCACATAGCCAATACTCCTGGATGTAATATTTGTAGTTAATATGGTTGTTTTTTTCCTGAATACTGGCTTTTCTGATCATGACTGGAATGATCTTATTTGGGTGTTCTTCTGTTGAGTATGGTGGATCCTAGCTCAATTCTTTTCGTAGGTGTGGGGCTGTGGCTTCCTCTAGCTATCAAAGTTCTTTATTTTCTTAAACCAGAAAACCAGGTCAAACACCAAACAAATGGAACTTGCTTTTTTGGAGGCCTATTGCTATAATTGGTATGTTTCTTTTACTGTTCGTGATAGGTAGGTATTGTCATCTTTTCAACTAGCTGAAAATCATATAAACATCACCTAATTAGTTGTAAGTCGTAGTTTAATGCCACCTTCAACCCCCCAAAGCCCCTACTGGTCTTTTCCCCCTAGTGATATATTACTGATTTCCAGAAAACCTGACCTCTAATATTGCATAAATGATATTTGTTCCTTAATTTCCATTGAATGCAGTAAAGTTGCCAACGGTAGGAATTGATTTGTAATTTATTTGTGAAAAATAGTAATGAGTTGATTTACGTCTGCTGTCTGACATTGAGCCTACAGGTTATTTCTATTCCCTTTTAACCATGGTAGGTACAGGTGCAACTGAAAGGATGGTAGTTCTTTTCTCTGATTGAGAGATGAATATGAGGATGAAGCTCTAGAATTCTCAACTTTAGGAAATTACAAGGTATCCTATACTGTAATACTAGTGGGGTTTGCAGCAATGTGTCTTGATCGTACATGATGTCATGATATAATCCATATAGCCGACCCCACATAGTAGGATAAAAGCTCAGTTGTTGTACCAGATGCCCTATAGTAGTGTGATGAGTGCTTATTTATTTATTTTTATTTTATTTTATTATTTGTTTTGTTTTTTGTTTCAAGTGCCCAGTTTCTTTGTTTCATTTAATTAGTTAATTTGGGGTGAAGGGATGAGGGCAATGGGTGCAGGTCGCCCACATGGGAGGGAAGTGGAAGTACTATTGGAACAGGGTGGAAATTGGTTGAGCAGGATTGGACGTAGGAGTTGGGTGCTTGGTAGGGAGGCTTCTTCATCTTTCTTTTTATCATTTTATTTTGTGAAAAATGGAAGGGTTAAGCTGGCATTTTTGGGGCAAGGGTCTGTCAGCTTGGCCCATGAATCTAGAAGCCTTACCCCTAATGATAGGAAACTTTTTAATTTCTTGCTGTTTGTTGTCTGATTGTTTCTTGTTTCTGCAGTACTGGTTTAAGCACTTAATTCCTTCAGATACTGGCAGGACTGTTAATGGCCTCCTAAAAACTGCTTTAGGTCCTCCTCCTGGTTCAACTACAACCTTGTCTTAAGCTGGCTTTTTTTTGGGGCAAGGGTCTGTCAGCTTGGCCAATGAATCTAGAAGCCTTACCCCTAATGATAGGAAACTTTTAATTTCTTGCTGTTTGTTGTCTGATTGTTTCTTGTTTCTGCAGTACTGGTTTAAACACTTTTAATTCCTTCATATACTGGCAGGACTGTTAATGGCCTCCTAAAAACTGCTTTAGGTCCTCCTCCTGATTCAACTACAACCTTGTCTTAAGCTGGCATTTTTTTGGGCCAAGGGTCTGTCAGCTTGGCCAATGTATCTAGAAGCCTTACTCCTAATGATAGGAAACTTTTTAATTTCTTGCTGTTTGTTGTCTGATTGTTTCTTGTTTCTGCAGTACTGGTTTAAACACTTTTAATTCCTTCAGATACTCGCAGGACTGTTAATGGCCTCCTAAAAACTGCTTTAGGTCCTCCTCCTGGTTCAACTACAACCTTGTCTCCAGTTCATGACATTACTTTTCGTCTTGAATCTGTGAAATGCTTGGTCAGAATAATCACGTCAATGGGATTATGGATGGACCAACAGATGAAAGCTGGAGAACTACATCCACCAACTTCTGAGAATGATGTTGTTAGCGAGAGTTCTACGACTACTAGTGAAGAAGTAAATCTTACTGACTATGAGCTTCACCCTGAAGTGAATTCTGGCTATTATGACGCTTCAACTGTGGAGCAGCGCCGAGCGTATAAGTTGGAGATTCAGGTGAGCTAATGTTATACTTAGAGTTTGATGGCATAGTTGTTATAGAAAGACTATTATTGCAGTCCAGAAATAACAATTTTGATTTAACTGCCAAATTCCTCATTAACTCTCACCTGTACTCTATTATGGTGATGTTTAATGCACAGAAAATTTGATATGTTATGCAGAAAGGTGTTTCATTGTTCAACAGAAAACCTTCCAAGGGGATTGAGTTCTTATTAAACACAAAAAAGGTTGGCACTTCTCCAGAAGCAGTGGCATCTTTTCTGAAGAATACTTCTGGACTAAATGAAACGATGATTGGCGATTATCTGGGTGAAAGAGAGGATTTCCCCTTGAAAGTTATGCATGCATATGTGGATTCCTTCAACTTTGAAGCAATGGACTTTGGTGCAGCTATTAGATTTTTCTTAAGAGGATTTCGTCTACCTGGTGAAGCACAGAAGATTGATCGCATCATGGAGAAATTTGCGGAGCGCTATTGTAAATGCAACCCAAATTCATTTACCAGTGCAGATACAGCTTATGTTCTTGCTTACTCTGTCATAATGCTCAATACTGATGCACACAACATTATGGTTAAGGATAAGGTGAGTTTATGCGTAATTTGTTTCACTTGGTTTGCGGTCTATAACAATCTCTTGATCTGTGGTGAGGAGTATAGCTGGTGTTAGGTTATGGTAGAGGTCTACCCCTATCCTATCTGTCATTTAGCTCAGGATCTTTAGTTTGGCCTAACATTTTTAATCACTTGATCTCTGTGTAGTCCGCCTTCTTTATGTAGCACGATGAATTTTTATATTCTTTTTTTTTGTCAACATGTTAGAGTGCTACATTGACAACTTTGCCTTTATCCCACCGCGTGGAGAGGTAATGGTTCTTTTTACTGTGTAAGTTTATACAACTAAAGAGATCTTAGTAAATCTTTCTTGGCTTTTAGGATGGTAGACAACTGTGAGATTTAGAATAAGACAACAGAAAGCTCACAGGAACCTGAAGTTTCTCTAGGGTTGTCACTACATCCTGTCTCATTTCCCTTTTTTCATCATACTTTCTATTTAATAATATTAATTCCACGTTCCTTATACACCTTATATTTTCGATGCTAATTTAATATTTTTAAATCAAAACTGAAACACAATAGGTTTCAATACATGCACTAGGAATCACTAGTGCATACCTAGTCACCTTTAGGCATAACATGCACAGCCTTTGAAGAAGACAAAACTGTCACAGGATTATTTTCATCTGTATGCGAGATGCATATGTATCTTGGCAAGGGCATAGGCAATAGGAGATCATCCTTCAATATCTGTGCTTTTCAATATCTAAACAGGCATATGAGCCAGTAAAAACAGAAAACTTTCATCTCCACATTCACTTCTCAAAATTCAACTGTCTCAAAGAAAACTATTTGTGGGATCGATCTCACTTTTTGTACGCCTAAGTAAACCTTTGCCATTTGTCCTCATTGAAGGATTATACCTGTTCCTTTCGATTTTGTTGGCAAAGCCTCTGACCTACTGTTTGAAAGTTGCCATCTTACCTATCAGTCATGAGGCTAAAAGTTGGTGTGTTTTCCTTCCCAATGAAGAGTTACAGCCTACTCCAGTTTGTCTAATAATTTTGTTGCTGGTAAGGTGCAATATGACCCCGTCTGTTTTTCTCTCAAGTTAGTCCTTGGTAGGGTACACAGTGATCCTTGCATTTACCTAAGAAAAAGGCCCTCCTGGTAGAAAATTGTTTCTAAAGAAGTAGTTGTGAATATAATGTTGAGGAATTGAATGTAGGATTTGGAACATTTTTAGGTATATGCATTTTGATGTATAAAACTGACAGAAAAGTTCGATCCCTGTTAAGCTCATGCATCTTCTAGACAGATTTGATGACCTGCTTGCTATCTTCGAATTTTCTAATCTTATCTTAGAGTGTTACGCTGTTGTATGTCACCAATGTTTTCCCATTAAGGTACATAATGATTTCATGATTTCATACTCTAGAGGGATGTTTTTGTGAAAAGATCCAGCACTCATGTTTCCTTGTAGTAGTATTAAATCATGGTTCAAGAGACATCCAGTGGTTCAAATCCTTGCCTGTTTCAAACTGTGAATATAGTTAGGTGGTGTTTGGTTTGGGGGTTTGGGAATGACGTAATTGAATGATACAACAACAACAGCCTTTATCCCCCCATTTGGAGTTGGCTAGATGAATCATATGTCTCCATTGTGTATGGTTGAGACTCATTGTTTCATTTGTATTTAAATAAGTTTTTTATAGTTTTATAATTCTTTTTAGGTCTTCTCATTTCCCCTTTAATATTAGTTAATGTCTTGCATGATAGAATAAAAATAAATAAATGTTTGGTTCATGGGTTTGGGAAAGGGAGTTCTTGAATGATACCCACATGATCGAAAATGGACCAAACCCACCAAGGTTGGTGGTTTCTAACTCGATTCCCATTCCCATTCCCATCTCCTCTGCTATCAAACCCATTGCCATTCCCATTGTAGGGACCCAAATCAAATGGCCCTTTAATTTACATGACATAGGCACACTATGAATTCATGATGGTGGGTAGTTTAATGTGCTTATTTGTACCAAAGTCAACCAATATGTGAAAGGTTAACCTATTATTTCACTACCTTCGAGTATATTGGATTCTATTGTAGTGGATGTTGTTGCCATGAGGACTGTTGTGTGGTAGGTATCCTGGTGGTCAATTTATAATCTTATATAGTTAGAAGAGTGATGATAAAAGTAATGTTTGATCAAACTAGGAGACTAAGTCTTATTATGATCGAACTCAATTGAGGTCCTGTATCAAATGTCACGGTGAGATGAGCTAGGGAATTCAATCTACCTGTCCGTTTTAGTTGTTTATTGTCTACTTAAGAACCCTGTGTTCATCTTTTTTTCTCGCATCCCTATGCATTGATTGTTCACTGTTACAATTTGCAAAACAATTAAATTTGAGTTTTGTGTCTGTTGGCATCCTTCTATTACTATTTACACTTTCAGTAAGTTAAGGAATTTGAACTACATTTTCTTGATTGTTGATCTGAGTTTAGTATTTTGTAGACCCTTAAACTAAGTTAATTGATACTGTTACTACTGAACTTGGAATGTGAAGGCATCATTTGTCATAATACAAGAAAGACAATAAATTGTTGCTAATTATCATTTTGCATTTGATTGGTTGTCAGATGACTAAGGCTGATTTTATCCGAAATAATCGAGGAATTGATGGTGGTAAGGATTTACCAGAAGAATATTTGGGTGCTGTCTATGATCAAGTTGTAAAGAATGAGATAAAGATGAATGCAGATTCCGCTGTGCCACAAAGCAGGCAGGGGAACAGCCTTAATATATTACAAGGATTGGAAAGTATTTTGAATCTAGTTTGGAAGCAGAGTGAAGAAAGGCCTGTGGGTGCAAATGGATTCCTCATAAGGCACATTCAGGAGCAGTTTAAAGCAAAATCAGGGAAATCAGAGTAAGAAAAAGCACTGTATACAAATATATGCATAAGAGACACAACCACAACTACTCCTTAATTCCCCCATGTGGGGTCAATTACATGAATCACATTTCACCATTATGTTCTATCAAAAAACACACGTATCTAGGTTTAAATGCATCCTATCTCTTTTAATAGTTTCTTATCCATTAATTTGGGTTTTCTCATTTCTCTTTTAGTTTGAGTTACTGATTCTTAATTTTCTACTTTCCATGGTCAATTATCCACATGGTCAAACCATGCTGAGTGTGTTACTTATTTTTTCATCTAGTGCTGCTAACCCCTACTTTTTTCTAGAGCATTCGCCATCTGATTCGTTTAGTCTACTGTGTATGGATCCATTACAACATTTTCATTTTTGACTCTCATTTTCTGTTCATGTTTATATTTAAGCCGCCCAACTCATCTGTGAAACGTCGCTCGCCTTATGGTTGTTTTAGGGTTTATTCCGGTGAGTATTGGTGCGATTAGCCCAATTTTTTTTCCTAGAGCAGTCATCATTTATTTCATCTAGCCTGGTATGTATGCTCATTCATCTCAACATTTTCATTTTTGCTACGCTAACTTTCTGTTCACGTTGTATTTAGTCGCCCAACACATCCGTAAAACATTGCTCTTTTTATGGTAATCTTTTTCATGATCAGAAAGTGTAGACCACTTCTGCTTCTTTCCCAAAACCCCATTTCCGGCTACTTAGATAAGTTGAAATAAGCAAAACTCTTCTGCTGGTCTCTTCTCTTTCTTCTCAGTAATTTTGCCTAGGGAAGAGGGAGGGAGAGCTTGTTGTTGAGGTTATGTTCAATGATGCCTGGTGATTCTAGTCTACAATCCTCTGAAGTCTGTCTCTTATTATGTTTTCCAATTTACAGGTCCATATATTATGCTGTTTCAGATCCAGCAATACTGCGGTTTATGGTTGAAGTATGCTGGGGCCCAGTGATTGCTGCATTCAGTGTAACTCTTGACCAGAGTGATGATAAGGAAGCTACCTCTCTGTGCTTGCAGGGTTTCCGACATGCTGTGCATGTGACTGCTGTATTGGGTATGCAGACCCAAAGAGATGCTTTTGTTACCACAGTAGCTAAGTTTACTTACCTGCACTGCGCTGCAGATATGAAGCAAAAAAATGTTGATGCAGTTAAGGTAATATCGCTTATACGTTTTTCTGCCTTGCTAGTTTGCCCTTGTTCATGGTTTGGTTTTCTGGAGTCCTAGTTGAGGAACAAGAACCGATCCTGAACTTGGTGGTTAAACTAAAACGGTTACTCTGTAAGTCTTGTGAAAAATGGCTTGATGCTGGAATGAAATAAAGCTTACGACCTCTTAGTCTTATTATATTTTCAATGTAAGAAATTATGAAAATAAGAAAGTAAAATGTCATCTAATAGAATACTAATCATGACATCCCCTCTCCCCTATTACAGTGTTCAAAGCTCCCTTCTTACATAGATAAACTCTCTGACTTCTTCTTAACTTGAAACAGCATGGCGGAGGAAAGGATCCTTTTTTCATTTTTTGGGGATATTTGTATAGATTCTTCAATCCATGCTATTTATAAATGATTGCATGGCCAATATTGTTCAAATTCTCTGTTTTTGTTGTAGTAGGGTCATACATTTAGGAGGCTGTTCATCGATCCATCCTTGTGCTTAGTGTTCCCATGAATGCTCGTTATAGATCTGTCTATACTGTAGTTATTTAATTTCTGCAAAAACTTCGATTTGTTGTTTCACAGGCAATGATATCAATTGCCATTGAGGATGGAAATTATCTTCAAGAATCTTGGGAGCACATCTTGACATGCCTATCTCGTTTTGAGCATTTACAGCTGTTGGGAGAAGGTGCACCATCTGATGCCTCATTTTTCACTACATCGGTTGTTGAAACTGATGAAAAAACATTGAAGGGGGCAGGGTTTCCATCTCTAATGAAGAAAGGAAACCTTCAAAACCCAGCCGTTGTAGCTGTCGTTCGTGGCTGTTCATATGACAGCACCAGTCTTGGAGTGAATTCATCTGGTTTGGTAACCTCAGAACAGATCAATAATTTCATAGCCAATTTAAATCTGCTTGATCAGATTGGGAGTTTTGAGTTAAACCACATATTTGCTCATAGTCAAAGATTAAATAGCGAGGCAATTGCGGCTTTTGTAAAAGCACTTTGCAAAGTTTCCATGTCAGAGTTACAGTCTCCAACAGATCCTCGTGTCTTCAGCCTCACTAAAATTGTTGAAGTTGCGTAAGATCCCATACTCTATAATGATCCTTTATTGCCTAGCAAAATTTTTTTTGGAAAGCATTAGTTGTAAAAAGTTGAATTTGCAAGTTTCCTTTTGTTATTGGAAGAATGGAAATTTTGAGCATTCTATTGTTCATTTTGCAGACACTACAACATGAATCGCATCAGATTAGTCTGGTCACGCATATGGAGTGTCCTTTCAAATTTTTTCGTATCAGTTGGTTTGTCTGAGAATCTCTCTGTTGCAATTTTTGTCATGGACTCCTTGCGACAGCTATCAATGAAATTTTTGGAGCGAGAAGAACTGGCAAATTATAATTTCCAGAATGAATTTTTGAAACCTTTTGTGATCGTCATGCAGCGGAGCAACTCTGGGGAAATCAGAGAGTTGATAGTTCGTTGTATTTCGCAGATGGTTCTCAGTCGTGTCAATAATGTGAAATCTGGTTGGAAAAGTGTTTTTATGGTAAGTTCATATTTCAAAAAAGATTGAAGTTCACTATTAATTTACAAAGTGCTGGGAAATCATTCTGTAACCAACATATTGGACTTGAAATTCACTGTTCATTAGAATCTTGCATCAGTTGGTATGTGATCCCAAGGAAATACAGTTTACTTGAATGGTGGTTGGTGGACTAACTAGAAGGATGTTATGAGAAAAACAAGGACCGTAAGAGCATGAGTTTATTGAATAAGTAGTGTTGGTTTAATAGTTCTTAACTGAAGGTGGTATTGGATGATAAGTGATTACTAGCTTTCCTGATTCTGGAATTTGGGACTTCTATATAAATGTTTTGAGATGTGAGATTAACAGAGCAATGTGTGGAATATGTATACCAGGTCTCAATGAATTGTATCTGCACAATGGTGATGAGGATTGGCAGTATAATGCCAACACTTATAACTCTCCTCGTTCTCCTTTGAATTTGTGCTTTTTGTTTCTTACACTAGACTCCCCAGCTGCCACTCCCAATCCCTGCCCAGTGAAAGGGATGGGAATGTGCTTTATGGGTTTGTAATGAAAATCAATTCTGGATAGTACATTGCCATGATTTTTTCTTTGTGCCTTTTATTGGAAGGAGATGCCACTTGCTGGATATTCATGTTCGTTAGGTTATTTATTTATTTATTTATTTTTTTATTGTTCTTGGCCCGTCATATCTATATATAATTGAAGCAATGTGTCTCAACCTTACACAATAGAGAAGTATGATCAATATATCTGACCCCACATAGTGGGATAAAGGCTTTGTTGTTGTTGTAGTGCTCAGCCTGTTCCTACCTCTAAAGCATACTTTAATGGGTTTTTGTTGCTTTCAAACATCTCTCATGTTTAGACCTGTACTTTTACAGGTCTTTACTGCTGCTGCAGCTGATGAAAGGAAAAATATAGTTTTGTTGGCCTTCCAAACCATGGAAAAGATAGTACGAGAATACTTTTCGTATATAACTGAGACCGAGACTCTGACATTTACTGATTGTGTAAAATGCCTTATCACTTTCACAAACAGTAGGTTTAACAGTGATGTTAGCCTAAATGCCATTGCTTTTCTCCGGTTCTGTGCTGTCAAACTAGCAGATGGAGGACTTGTTTGCAATCAGGAGCAAAAGGGAGATGCTTCATCTGAACCAATTGGGGATAGGCATGATTCAGTTGGACATATCTTGATTGATAAAGATGAAAATTCCTATTTCTGGCTTCCATTGCTAACAGGTAGACTGTTGCTCTCCTTGGGTACAATAATTAGTGGTTAATTTTTCTTGCTTTTGTTTGTTTGACCCGGATGAGTTAGGGTGAAGCTTTATTGCTCCATTCTGATCAGAAGAGTATTGGGGAACCATCTATTACATTGAGGTTACTGTTTAAACTTAGTATTAAGTCCAAGCTTTTCAGACCTTTCATTAGCCGGAGATTTATGCACTGACTTTGGTCATTGTCTTTTCAGTTGGAAGGAATAACTTAGTATTAAGTCAAATGCTCTGTTTGGTTATATTTATCATTTATACATGATATTTATTTATTTTTCTTATTTCCTTTAGAAAGATTCATCACCCATTGTTTAAAAGTGCATCGCTTGAATCCCTCATAGCACAGCTACCCTTACTCCTTTTGTTCTGCAAGATGTGGCTTAGAGTTTAAGTAATCTATCTTAGCTGCGTCATATTTCAACTTTTCCTGACTATTGCTGATGAATTCTCAGGTTTATCTAAATTGACTTCAGATCCAAGATCTGCTATCAGGAAAAGTGCATTGGAAGTTCTCTTTAATATTCTGAAAGATCATGGGACCCTTTTTCCACGTGCATTTTGGAAATGTGTTTTTTATTCTGTTATTTTCCCAATATTCAACTCCATACATGATAAGCAAGAAATGGAACTGAAAGATGGCCTGCCTTTACCTAGTCCCAGATCCTTGCAACTCGATGGAAATATATGGGACAAAGAAACTTCTGTGTTGGCAGTTGATTTTCTGGTAGGCCTATTTGTCAATTTCTTTGTTGCGCTCAGATCAGAAATGCAAACTGTAGTGTCGATACTGGCTGCATATATTTTGAGTCCAGTTCAAGGTCTAGCTAGGTCCGGAGTAGGTGCATTGAGACGATTGGCTGATGATGTTGGAGGCAGACTTACAAGAGAGGAATGGCGAGACGTCTTCTTTGCTCTGGAGAAGGCTGCTGCTTCTAGTCTGCCTGGATTCCTGAATCTAGTGAGAACCATGGACAGTTCTAAGGATCCTGATCTGGTTCATGACTATACCGACATTGAAACACCATCTGGCCTAGGCATGAGCAGCGATGATTCCAATGATGATGATCTGCAAGCCACAGCATATATAATTTCTCGGATGAAGAGCCATATAACAGCTCAGTTACTCATTATACAGGTTCTCTCCATCTCTATATTCGTATGGATGAGTCAATGTTCATACATGCGTTTTTTTAAAGAGTTTTCTTATATTACATGCATGGATTATGTTTTTTCAGTCCCTGTTTAGACAAAATGTTGTTGCATTTAGGATCAGCCAGTTTGAAAACAAAATTTTAACTAAATTAATACTCATCAACACCACTTATCCGCTGTGTATGTCTCTTCCGTTTGGATGGATGGAAGAAAATTAATACACATGCTGTTGTTTTGGTGAATTTAGATGATTGAGTTGTAGTAACATCCTTCCTTTCCTATGTGATTTGTATGTATTTAAATCACGTCTCTTTGGCTATATGGGTGCATGGTTAGAAGGATTGTTGTGACAAAACTGGGATGATGTTATCAAAAACAGAGAATAAATGGCTGCCAAAGATTTGTGTTGTTTGACTTAATAATTTACATGTTTGGCTACGATGATGTTAACCAAAGTGTTCAATAGCTCCCAGCCCTATTATAAAACTATTTTCCAAAACTTGTTTTCAAAACTGTTTTCAAACCCATCAAAGAACAGCCCCATAGTTCATACTACAACTGCCCAAGTTAAGTCTCTAGTAAGATATTATAGTAAATTGTCAGTGATTGTCGACTCCAACTTTTAGAACTGCCAGAACTTTCTCTTACTAGAGACTCCTACTGCAATTCCTTATAGTAAGATATTATTCTCTTCCCTACACGCACGGATGTACACGAGAACTCCTACTGCAATTCCTTAAGATGTCTAATCCCAAACCTTATGCCAAATGTCTTCCAAAACCAATCAGATTACTGTTACAAATATATAAAAGGCTTGCTGAAAATTTTCTAATATTCTAACATGAATTGGAAATTTGTGTAGGGTTTAGATATGAGAATATTTATAGGTTTTCTGAGTCATTTCGTGCAGGAATGAGCACATTTCAATCATCTCATGCAGTTTTTTTTAAACATTTTTTTTCCCTTCCCATGTTGCAAAAATTAAGGGGAAAATTTGGTAAACAGTTACATGATCAGCAATACTTTACTCTTTAGACACAGTAAATTAGATGTGGAGTAAGTAATGAATGCATTATGATACAGTTATAATAAAAATATTGAGCGGGATATGTGCAGATACTAAATTAGATACAGGTTAGTAATGAATGCATGATAAAGAAGTTTGAATAGTTATAGTAATTTAAAAAATAAGAGAAATACGCCTAAAATTGTTTAGACATATGGGTGTCTCAGTCCGATTGGTAGAAGGAAGGGGAAAATATAATGAAATAATGCGTCTCAACTGAACAAGATGGTGAGATAAGATCCATCTAGACAACTGACATATTTTGATAAGGCTTTAGTTGCTGTTGTTATAACATATGGGCATGTAAGTGCATGCAATTTGGATGTTTCCTCAAATTTGTTGTGGATGTATTCTCTCACATATTTTTCTTGGTACGAAACTATGGGTTGACAATGTAGGTTATTAGCAATCTTTGACCTTTCCTCTGAAACACCCTTCAGTCTTTGGATGAATTCTATTCCTTTTATGGCCAACACTATGGATAGGTCAAGTTCTGAAAATGTGCAAACATTGAGTGAAGTAGACATTTTTGTGGTTACCTATATATGGATGGCTTGTTCTCTTTCCACAGGTTGCAAGTGACCTTTACAAGATGCATCCGCAATCGTTGTCTACTGATGTGGTTGCCATACTTCTTGAAGTGCTTTCTTCTACTGCCACTCATGCTCACCAACTACAATCCAACAGAGTTCTACTGCTTAAGCTACAGAGAGCGAGCTCTATCCTTGAGGTCTCAGATCCACCGATTCTTCATTTTGAGAATGAATCCTACCAGAACTACCTTAATTTTTTGTCTCATTTGGTGGTTAACAATCCATCAGCATCTGAAGGAAAGAACATAGAACAGCAACTTCTGTCTGTATGTGAGAAAATTCTACAATTATATTTGGAATGCGCTGGTGACTCTCTCTGTAGTAAACCAGTGAAAATGCCTCCGTGTCACTGGAGTCTTCCATTGGGTTCAGCCCAGAAAGAAGAGTTGGCAGCGAGGACTCCTTTAGTTTTGTCTGTGTTGCGGATTTTGAGTGGATTGGAACAGGATTCTTTTAGGAATCGTATCCATCAGTTGTTCCCCACACTAGTAGATTTTGTAAGGAGTGAACATAGTTCAGGGGAAGTTCAGAAGGCTTTGAGCAACATATTTGAGTCATGTATAGGACCATTACTGAAATAAAATGGTGAAATCTTAAACAACACAATACAAAAATAATCCAGGGACGCTCATGTACACTATGCGGATGCCAGAGCTTTTTTGTTTTCTTCTTTGTATTTTCTTACCCAAAATTTTGCTATTAATTTGTTTTTTTTCTTATCATGCCTCAATTTTAAAAGTATATTCTTACTTTTAAAAATATAAATAATTATCAAAAACTTCTATGAAGCCAAGATATTGAGACGCTAGGTTAGCCGAGCGTCCCCATGAAAGTTTAGTAATTTTCTTTTCTTTGCTTCTTCGAAGTGATATTTGAAAAGAGTATTTAGTACTACTCTTGACTTAAAGGATATCGCTTGTACTATTTTAGAATGGCATTTTCATCATTCTAAAGTAGCACTTTTAAAATTTTTTTTTTTTATTATTTTAATTTCTGTTTTTTTTTTTTTTTTTATTGATACTCTTATAGGGTATAAATTATACTATTCTAGCATTTACAATTTTATTTTTAATAATTTCCTTTTTTTCTTAAGTTGTACTCCTGAGTAGGAATAGTGTTATTCTTGAAGTGTATCCCTTATTGTATTCTAATAGCATTTCTCCTCTTTTGGCTTTTAGTTTATTTCTTTTATTTGAACAAAGTGAATACCATTATATTGAACAAAATGTATATGTGTAGACACAATACATATAGTAATTAATTTTAAAAAAACACATACATTTTTGTTTATAATTGAAATGAATAATTTTAAATAGTATATTTTTTGCATTTTAATATACATATTTTTAATGTACTTTTGATATTTTCAAATAAATAACATAGAACGCATTTTTTTGAGAAGTCATCAAAGTTGAGGGGTTTTCAAGCATTTTTGAACAAACTGGAGAGCTTGTTCAATGATTTTACTAAGGGATGTGGCTGATCTGAAAAGTTGTTAAGCTTATGAGGGCTTAAAATGAAAAAAAGTACGGCAGTGCCGAAGATCGGGACTAGGCTGGTAGGGAAGGAGGGAGGTGGGTCGGGATAGAGTAAGGACACTATCGTTATCCATTCTCTTCTCTCACGAATCGCACAAGGTCCTTCAAAATACATGGCAAGTTCGGCAATGGGGACGGGGTCGCCCTGGTTGAGGATGGGTGTGATTCCGGTGCAAGGTTTGGCTGCTCCCATATATGTGTTCCGGCAATCATTTTGTGGTTACTATTCTTCTGTCACCACTGGTATTCACGACGAGAAGACGATCAGTTATCACAACTTTTGGAGAACAAAAAGGTGTTTCTCAACCTGTGCTGCGGCGGCGGAGGCAGGGGCACACAATAATTCTCAAGTCCGAGTGCGCTTCGCTCCTTCACCTACTGGTAATCTCCACGTGGGAGGGGCCAGAACGGCTCTCTTCAACTATTTGTTCGCCAGGTCCAATGGCGGCAAGTTTATCATTCGGATCGAAGACACCGATTTGGAACGATCTACTAAGGAATCCGAGGAAACTGTGCTCCGAGATCTTTCTTGGCTGGGCCTTACTTGGGATGAAGGTTTTTTTACTAATTTATTTTGTTTTACTTGTCGCCCTTCAGATTATCAACAAATCTTAGAGAATGATACTGATATGCAGGCCCTGGTACTGGCGGGAGCTATGGTCCATATCGCCAGTCTGAAAGAAATGCTCTCTACAGGCAATACGCTGAGAAGCTTTTGCACTCTGGGCATGTGTATCGCTGCTTTTGTTCCAACGAGGTACTTGCCCAGCCTCTTGATTTTATTTCCGGACAAGTCTCCTCGATGAAGTGGAGCTATTACTGTTGCAAGCTTGAACATGGATCAAGTTCAGTAATCAAAAATATTCTTTTTTTCCCCTGCGCTACACAAGATTGTGATGATTTGGATCATTGCTGATCTTTCTCCATTCTGTGCGAGGCCTAACTATTTTCATATTCTGGAAAAAAAAAAAAAAAAAAAAAAAAAAAAAAAAAGAAAGAAAGAAAAGGAAACTTCATAATATGCATACATAAATTTATCAGTTTGGAATCATTCTGAACTATATGCGTATATGTACGTATGTGTCATCATACATAAGCAAGCGAATAAATCAATAAATATATTATAATAAATTAGCGACTGTCCAAAATAATGGCTTGATTCTGAGTTCTATGTGTTTTCCTAAATATGATAGGAACTAGAAAATATGAAGCAAATTGCCAAGCTTAAGCAGTTGCCTCCAGTCTACACTGGAAAGTGGGCCAATGCCACCGATGAGGAAGTGCAAGAGGAGCTATCAAAGGGGACTCTGTATACATATAGGTTTCGAGTGCCTAAAGAAGGGAATTTGAAAATTAGTGACCTTATCAGGGGTGAGGTGAGTAATATTGAACTTAAGTTTCTCTTGTTAGTTGTTTCATTTTGAGGTTGCAACTCGAGTCCCAATTTTAATTGATTTCAGCTATGCCTTACTATTTTGTTTTCCTTATCTACTTAAATTCAAATGTATGTAGATATGATTGTAATACAAAAATAGGTTGTTTCACTTTATGAAATTGGCAAAATTTCGGTATCTCTTTTGTGTGTATGTGTGGCAGATCAAGCTGCATACCATTTACAAGTGTGGATAAGTAGTTTGTACATGATTTAACAAAATGAATGAAAAAATAATATTTTGGGTGAAAATTTCAGGTAAAGTCCCTTATAATTTGACTTTAGTTTTGGCCATTAGTTGAGCAGTAGACAACTCCAAACCTTTCTCATATTCTTCATTCAATACCCATTTGCTTCCAGACACCTTTGGTCCATTATGTTTGATGACTGCATCCCTAACTTTTAGCATAATTAGTTCTTCCAATAAGGCTGGTTCCTTAGTTCCATGAAAACTTTCCCCGCTAAACCAGTGCATGGAATTTTTTTTATTGATTTCAAAGTTTCAAGGTAATGGTATCAAATCCTCGATTCCTTATAGATGCAAGATATTGGGCTAAGTGTTTCAGCTCTCAGGAGCCCAATTTGTAATCCCCTAGTTTTCAGTAGGCCTCAAATTTCTGTGGGTTTGATGACATTGATAAGCATACTTTGGAAAAATGATCACTGTTCTTTTTATTTTTCCATTTACATTTTTTTATAGTTCTTTTTCCCTTGTTTGGAGGATCAATCTGACACATTGAGCGGAGATAAGATATTACAAATGTTTTTTATATTTAGATGTATTTCATATGCATTAAGCAAGAAGGCTTGTAACTGATTCTGATTATGAGATGCATACTTGTTTTCAAAAGAAATTGCAAATACAGTGTGTTATATTGCCTAAGTTTGATTTCTTACCGCCCTACTACACTGCATCCAAATAGTAAATAATAGTTCTTATTAATTTTGTTTGGTAGTGCAATGTAGGTTAGTTGGAACTTGGACACATTGGGAGATTTTGTGATCATGAGAAGTAATGGACAACCTGTCTACAATTTTTGTGTAACGGTTGATGATGCTTCTATGGCCATCTCACATGTTATTAGGTATTCAAGTTCATCCTGTTGTGTATTTTGATTTATCTTTCTTCTGTAGTTGCTTGCCTATTAATTATGTTTATTTTTGGGGGAATATTATAATAAAAATATCATTCCAGAGCAGAGGAGCATCTACCCAATACTCTTAGGCAAGCACTAATATATGAGGTAATTACAACTTCCTGTGGCCCAAAGATTTTACTAAACACAATTACTATGTCCAAGAATTCTGATTCGTTTGCCTGTAAAAAGAGTTGATGGGGTACCTGTTGCCATTTGCAGGCTCTGGGTTTCCCAATGCCTCACTTCGCACATGTTTCTTTGATTCTTGCTCCTGATAGAAGCAAGCTATCAAAGCGTCATGGTGCAACTTCAGTTGGTCAGGTTGTTATCCTTTTCATTAATGTCCCAGGCTTTAACGCACATCATTGCTACCGAATGCAATTTTCTTTATGTCTTTGAGTGTTAACTAATTAAGTTTTTTTATCTAACCAGTTCAGGGACATGGGGTTTTTACCTCAAGCGATGGTGAATTATCTTGCATTGTTAGGTTGGGGTGATGGCACTCAGAATGAGTTTTTCACTCTTGACCAACTTGGTAAGTTGTGTTTTATTGCCTCAAGTGGATTTAGTGAAATCTGTTTAGCAGTTTGAATTCTTCTCAGTGACAGAGACAAGACCCTAACGTTAGGTGGGGCAAAATATTTAATACAATAACATCATTTATGATAAAATTTGTTATGATAGTCTGTGTACGCATAGAAATGACCCAGTTTTAGTATATTATCAGTTGTGTCATAAATTTTCTTCGAGTAACCAAACAACGATTCATACAAGGATCTCTCATTTAATTTTGAAACTGATCTCTTATAATTTTCATAACAGAAAATATTTTTTGTACAGTGGTACTAACTATAAGTGAAATAAGTTCAAGTTCATTGATTTTACATGTACATCATTACATTTAATTAACCAATTCTTGTGTTCGATCATTCTCTCGTATACTGTACTAGGTTTGTTATAGGTGTAAACAATTATTTTGAGGGGATAAAAATAATACAAAATTCCATATTGTATTTGGGTATCTATCTTTACTTTAAATGTTCATTATGTTATGTAGTCATTTTTATTTTTGTTTTTGTATGTTCTCAAATATCGTTAACTTTCATGGGAAAATATAAAAATGGCAAAAATTATTACAAGTTGAATTTGTAAATAAGATTTTTTGGGGGTCAATCTAAACCTTTGCCCTTTATTATTTTTATTTTAGGTGGGGCAATAATTTGAACACTTACAGCGTTTATAAAATATTAAAAGAGTAAATGCCTCACTTCTAATGAACGCAGCTCTGCTCTTTAGTGCTGGTATGTGGCATGAATGTACGATCCTCTCAGCCTTCTCAAAGAACGAGAGGGGAAATGAGGAAGCTATTTTTTCTATTCATGTATCACGACTCGAATCTGTTTGTTTCTGTGCAGTACAAAAGTTTACAATTGAGCGTGTCAATAAAAGCGGAGCGATATTTGATATCACTAAACTCAGGTAATTATTGCACTTACGAATAGAACTGCTCCCCCATAGTATGGGGGTTGCTTTAGTTACTCTCTTCTGGTACAGCGACTTATATTTCTTCTGATGCTTCTTCCTCTACATATTTGTGAAAATTAAAGATGGATGAATGGCCAACATTTGCGATCGCTTCCAACTGCAGAACTAGTTAAACTTATTGGTGACCACTGGAAGAACAAAGGTTTTTTGACTGAACCAGAGGGGTTCATTGTTGAAGTAAGAGCATTATTTTCTGCCTTTTCTCTGCACTCTTTGATAAATTGATTTGGCTATTAGCAAATTGAACATTATTGATTGTCAGGTGTATGGTCATTAATGACTATGTGCAACTTCACTTTTCTTGTGAGAAAGCTTTGTTTATCCAATTTTAGAAGCAACTGTAGATTAATCTATTAGGCTTTCCTAGTTGTTGCAGGAGACAATAACTACTGGCTAGCCTTGTGCAAATCCTTTTCTGCAATATACATGCTGGTGTCTTTTTTCTTACTTTTGTTACTTGAGAAAAAGGTTTTGGTAAAGTTTAAGAATGATTTGAAATTATTTGATACTGTATTCAGTTGCTGACATATTTTGCTCTATATTTTATACGATGTGCTTCTAATTCTACTACTGGCCTCTTCTATCCTAATAAGTACTCCCTATGTTCCACTAGAAGAGTTTACTTTCAAAATTTATTTTTATCTAATAGAAGACTCCACTTTCAAATTTTTACCTTTTCTACCTTTACTAATATAATAACATATAGTCCATGAGTAACTCACACTTAAATAGTAAGGATATTAGTCAAATAAATGGTGTCAAATTAGTTATTTTAGGTGTTGTACCTTGAAATCCATAATAAATTGTACTTTTCAAAACCGGACTTTCTATTGGAACAGAGGGAGTATATTTTTCTTGTCTAGATTTTTTAGCTGGGCCAAGAGGGGAGTGGATACCGAAGGTGGAAGGGCAGTAGGGGATGATTAGAATCAGAACCTCATTTCACTACAAGGAACAAAGACCCTAAACCACTGTGCTTTTTGGTTCTGCTATCCTAATTTCTTAAAGTTTGTTGAGTAATTATTTCTGGAGGTTATCTTATGCAAAATAACTTCTGTCATACTGCATGATACTGAGTAAATGTACTTTCTATTTATGTATGATCTTCTTCAGCTTAACTAATATTGACATTTTGATGTGTGTTCGTTTGAGCAGGAAACTTTACTGCTCCTGAAGGATGGAATTGATTTACTAGAGGATGCAGACAACGCTCTTCTAGACTTGCTTTCATATCCTTTATATGCAACTCTGGCGAGGTAATTAAAGTATTGCATTCAGCGACCCATGAAGCTATTGTTTGTGGAGTAATATATGAAATAAGGAAAAACTTCCATTCTCTTCTTTGTTTTTCCCAGCCTTTCTATTTGCTGATTTGAGCGTGTTTCACTTTCGTGATTATACTTCTCTTGCTGTTTACTCAAACTTTTGTTTTTTTGGAATTTGCTCAACCTTGGTTAAAACTAAGCTGCTGATAAATTCGCTCATTGTCAGCTATTCATAATTTATGTGAACATAAAAAATGTAGAAATTGTGCTAATACTTCTGGAAAAAAAAGTACCATATTAATTCTGCTCAAACTTTTCTTGTTGTTGCCTAAGAAAATTTTTCCCCTATGAGGATTTCTCTCTAGTATTTAGTGTAATGGAATAGGCCAATATGATGCATGCTTTCCAGAAATTTGCACCTCTAAATGTTTTTTGTTTTGGGTATTGTTTCAATGTTAATAATGGCCATCAAGCATGGATCTAAAATACTTTTGAGGTCTGCAAGTTAAAAAATTTCTAGCCAAGTTTGTAGTGGTAAAACTTGTTGTTTAGTACTGATGAGGCAATTCTGTAGGTTAAGAGCAGATCAGGTTCTTCCCCTAATTCTTGTTTGGAAATGTATCATCATAAGGAGTAAGAGGATGGACCCAGTAGTATAGAGTAAAAACTACTAGGAGATGGTGATAGTACATGGAATTTATGGATAAAAATGTTGTAGGATTGACAATAATTGGCTTAGTACAACTGATGTACTGTTTTTAAAGTTGTTCCAGATTTTCAGATAGCATTTACAATTTGTAGTGCAGTAATAAAAGCTGATTATATATTTCCTTGGTTGGTACAATGAGAAATGTGACTCTCTCTTGTATATGTGCAGCCCTGAGTGTAAACCTGTTGTGGAGGATAGGATTTCGGAAGTTTCAGCTAGCTTGTTGGCATCGCATGACAGTGGTGAACTCTTTGGTGCATTGGAAGAAGGTCAAATTGGCTGGCAGAAGTGGGTAAAGAGCTTTGGTAAATTGCTGAAGCGCAAGGTTTGTAACACTTAATGAGACTAGTGAAAATTCTCACGTGGTGGTTGTGTTTTTGGCTCAACAGAAGTTGTGATTTTGATATCTATTTTCCAGGGAAAATCTCTTTTCATGCCTCTCAGGCTGCTGTTGACGGGAAAACTTCATGGTCCTGATATGGGGTCCAGTGTCCTCTTGCTGTATAAAGCTGGAAAGTCAGGTGCTGTGGCACCTGGAAATGGGTTTGTAACATTGGATGAGAGATTAAATTTGCTGAGAGAGGTTGAATGGACATCCATTGAGAAGGATCGGCCAGTGTTGGAGTCGGCTGCTAGTTTTCCTTAGTCTACCAAATTACGTGCCTCTAGTTTAGCGTTTTCCCAGCTCTCTTTACATGTTGGCAGGTTTCTAGCTTTGTGTTATGATGATGAAGCTCTTTTTGGAATGTTTTAATTTGTAGGACTAGCTTATTTTCTACTTGAGCTGCATATGGCAATGGTGTCGTGGTAGTTAAGGAACTGTGTAGTTGGTCAAAATGGGAAATTTCTGTTTTCGAGAATGAAAAATTATTGGAGGAATTTTTTTGAAGATTTGTGATGGTAAAAGCAAAAAAAAAAAAATGTAATGATAAATGTTGGTTTTTTTTTTTTTTTTAAATTTAAATAATACAAGGGAGATTTTTAGAGGGGGAGAGTTTACATATATTAGGACTTGAATTTAAGGGAAAATGAGGGTATGGATTGAGAAATTGTTTCTTTTAGCAAGAAGAAATAATATTTCTCTTGAAGTTGTCACAAATTAAACAGGGTGCGGCTGCCTATGTATTAGAGTTAAAAGGGAGAGGATGGTATTAATGTTCTCCTGCATTTTATTTTTCTCTAGAGTCTGGGATTCGTGTGGGTTCTGCTCAATGGATTTCGCATAAGCTGTTATTATCTTTTTTCTGTTTTTGGTGCGAATCTTTGAAGAATTGCAGTTGGATTTCGTGGGGAAAAGAACGGGCTAATTTTCGTTTTGTTGGGGAGGAGTTCTGATAAATCAGGGTTTATTTATTCATTGTCTTACTTATTTGCTACCCGGAGTCCGTCGTCTTTCTCCACCTAGGTTACTACTTTTGTTGCCCAAGTGCCATCCTCATCCAGCATGAGTTGTCGTACGACAACAACGCCGGCGACTCAGATTATGTGGTCTGCTCCAACTAGATACGGAGGCGGAAAATTAAGGATAACGATGAGAGACAGAAGCAAAAACCGGAAACCGCTGCAAAAAGGAAGAAATCTGAGCGTTGAAGGCATCCAAGCAGCACAGGCACTGAAGCGAGCCGCCAAAGCCGCTACTCTGGAGGCAACACTGGAGAGCAGCTTTAGGCGTCTTTTGAAGCAAGATATGATGGCCGTCCTTGGTGAACTCCTCCGCCAGAACCAATCTTATTTGGCTCTAAAGGTCGGTTACGGGACTGAAACTCATATAATTAAATGTCCGTCATTCTAATGATATGTACTGTATTTAGGTTTTTGACGAAATTCAGAGGGAGTACTGGTACGAGCCTCAGATCTCATTGTACGCTGAGCTAGTGTCACATTTAGGAGGCAATGGATTGATTGAAGAGGCTGAACTTGTTTTCCAGAGATTGAAGAGGGAACAACATTTAGAGCCTGATATTGAGGGCTTTAATGCACTGCTTGAGAGTTTACTAAACTTGAACCTCACTGCTTTAGCAATCGAGTGCAAATACCTCATGGAATCCATAGGATGTGACCTGGATAAGTCGTCGTTCCAGATATTAATTCATGGCTTTGATTCCAATGGGGAACTCGGTCTTTCTGCTCAGCTGCGCCTGGAGGCCCAGAAAACGTATCCCCAATTTTGATATAATTTTCAAGCATTATTATTATTATTAATATTGTAAAATAAATATTTTGATATTATGACATTGGTTGAGTTTTTTTATTTCTACAAGTACACTTGTATATATTATCAACTCGGGAAAACTTTTTTTTTTAAATTTTATTTATTATTTTACAACGTTTTCTTCATAAATGTAACATCATTTTCTTTTCTACATGTAAAAGAAAAATATATTAATCCGAATAGAGATTTTTTTTTTTTTCTTGTTTTGGATTGGGGGTGGTTTTGGTTATAATCGTAATATTAGCCCACTTGTGTATTGTGATATAGTACGTCTTATTTGCTAAAATACATACGTACGGTGAAGGTGGAAGGTGAAGAGAAGAGAAAAGAGCGTGAAACCCATTGTGAATTGAAGGAGGGAGTATTTGATCAATGGAGAGCGCAGGCGAATTGGTAGCATTCCCGTTACTGACGACGCCCATCGAATCCAATTACAGGGCATGCACCATACCTTACAGATTCCCCTCCGACAACCCCAAGAAGCCCACTCCCACTGAGCTTGCCTGGATCGATCTTTTCCGCAACTCCATCCCTTCTTTCCGGTACTTTTCTGCACCGTATTTCCATCGTCAACTTTACTGCTAGGTTTTTTTTTATGTGTTCTCCAGTAGGATTATTCAACCGGGGTTTGGGGATTTTAACAACTGATAGAATATGTCCTAGTTGACTAGTATTCATTTTTCGTTTTCTGGATATCCTAAAAGTTAACCAGAGCATCATGATTCAACTCTATTTTTGTTCCATCCCTACCTTCTCACTCATCACTAGTATACCACAGGAAGCGGGCAGAGATCGATGATACAGTTCCAGATGCACCTGCTAGGGCTGAAAAGTTTGCTCAAAGGTACCTTTTCCTGCTACAAACACCGGATGCATGGATCATTTTCCCCCTTCTTACTTATTTATTTTTTCACGTTAAGGTACTCTGATATATTGGAGGATTTCAAGAGAGATCCCGAAAGTCATGGAGGACCACCTGACTGCATTGTATGCCATTTTTCGTTTTTCCCACTTCTAATTTTACCGAGAATGTAGTGCTGGTATAAAGAAGCTGAAATTTTTCTTCGTTACTCTTTTAGCTTCTTTGTCAGCTTCGTGAGCAGGTGCTACGAGAACTTGGGTTCAGAGATATATTTAAAAAGGTTAAGGTGAGAATGGGTTCTACTACTCTTGCATTTGGTTCTCACATTTATCCCGTGTGTGATTTTTTATGGTCAAAACTTTGTTTTTATACCTTGCTGTCGTAAAAGGGTTTTGCTTGATTGATCTTTCATCCAGTATTGTACATTTTTGTAATTGCTCATGAGTTTCATTTTTATTTCTAGGACGAAGAGAATGCCAAGGCAATATCCTTGTTTGAAGGTGTTGTTAATATTAATGATGCCATTAAAGATGTAAGCAAACGCATGGAAAACTTGGTTAGAGGAGTATTTGCTGGAAATATATTTGATCTTGGTTCTGCTCAGGTAGGGGTTACCAAGAATTGATAAGTTTTTGTAAGCATTTTGTGTTTGACCATCAGCGAAACTGGCTTCTCTCATGATAGGATTGATAATGCTATTCTGCTGACTCTCTCTCTTGAATCTTGATCGATGACTAATTCTATGTACCATATTTAAAATTGTACATCAGAATTAAATGCCACAGAGATGTTGCCCTGATTCCTTATGTGTTGTTTTTTTTTTTAATTTATAATTTCAGCAGTTACTAATTGATTCCATTTTTACTCTTGAAGCTTGCAGAGTTATTTTCAAAAGATGGTATGTCCTTTTTGGCCAGTTGTCAAAACCTAGTTCCTCGACCCTGGGTGATTGATGATATGGATGCTTTTATTTCCAAATGGAGTAAGAAACCATGGAAAAAGGTCAGTAAGCTTTGAAGTTTCTGATCCAGTTTCACTTTTAGTGGGTTTAATCATATCTATCTGCAGACATTACCGCCTTCATAACTGGCTTATTTTTTGTGCAGGCTGTAATATTTGTGGACAATTCTGGAGCAGATATCATTCTTGGAATACTACCTTTTGTCAGGGAGTTACTTCGTTGTGGGACACAGGTAATTTGAGGTCCAACAATCGTAGTTTCTTGAAATTGTTTGCATGTTCAAGGGTGGTGATGTGAACTTGTACATGGTTAAATCATTGCTGTTTAAATGAAGTAGAATTTGGTTCTCAAAACTGGTGGTGTGTTTATGAGAGGGCAATTGATCAAATGTTAATAGGCTATCTCCTGTTGCATTGCATATTGTGGCAAAGTATACCTCTAGATGAACTTGCATATGTCGCAGTTTGCAAGTGTAGGAGAGACTGTGCTAGCGTAGTGAAATTTTGGTAATATGATCACTTTGTATCCAGATTGATACTGACAAAGAATAAGTTGATCGTCATGTTTTCCTCATCATGAATAATTTTCTTTTGCCTTGAGGCTTCATTATTTAATTTAAGCCGAAACTTCAGGATTTCCTTGAAACGTACCCAGGGTCCAGTTTGTAACTTTCCATGACCTTTGTAAGTAATATAAAAATTATAATGATTAGATAAACAACCCTCTCTGAATTTCATACGAAATTTTGATCTGTCCCACATTTTTAATTCCAATATTTTCTTGCTGTCTAATTAATTGTATGCCATTTGGCACTTACGTAGTAGAAGCTAATTGTGATGAAGAGAACTTGGTTATATGGGTTTATATCTAGTTCTTGTTTTCTCAGTTGAAGTCCTTAGCAGCTGAGGCAAAAAGTATGAATGTTCTCCTAAGTTGATCCTCTCAAATGAAACCATGTGTCTCAGCTGACCTTGATGGAGAGATACAATCCGTGTAGCATTTTCTTAGATAATGGAATAAATGTTTAGTTGTTATTTTGTACGTCTAACATGTTAATCTTCAAATTGCAACCGATAACTTGTCCTCCATTTGGTTGTGGTATTATGGTTTTAAACCTTTGCATTGCTTATACTTTACTACTAAGTTTTTCAATGTCTGTCCTGCATCTGAACCCTTCACATGCCCTCTTAAACTAAAATTTCAGCTATACCCATGTTAAAGTTTCACATAGCTGCTTTTTTTTATTTGTTCTCTATTCACATTAGTCTTTAGGGTTGTTAGTGATGAAATGTATCAAAGTTTTGTCAGAAACAAGAGGTTATTCGCATTTTTATTTTTGTTGCATTATTTTGAACTGTTTACTTTGTTTCTATCTCAAGCTGACTGCAAGTTTCTTAAATGCAGGTTGTATTGACAGCTAATGACCTACCTTCCATAAATGATGTGACCTATCCTGAGTTGATTGAGATTGTTGCAAAGGTGGTAGTGTTTCTCTTGTTATAAGCCGTTACCCCACTATATTTCAATCAGACTGTTTTGACATTTTTAGTTATTGTATAATAGTTAAAGGATGACAATGGGATGCTTGCTGGAGTAGATACCACGAATCTCTTCATTGCTAATTCTGGTAATGATTTGCCGGTAAGAAGCAAAAGATTTGCTTTTCGAAGATTATTGATGACATTGTTCAGCTTCTTCTGTCCGACTGTGATGTCATTTTGGATTGCAGGTAATTGATCTCGCAAGAATTTCACAAGAGCTGGCCTTTCTGGCAAATGGGGCTGACATAGTTATTTTGGAAGGAATGGTAAGTGATGGTAAAATTACTTGGGTGGTGTTTTCAATCGAGAGAAAGTTGAACCGGTGAACTTATCCTCGGTGGAATCTTAGCGTGGGAGATTATTTTAATATTTTTTAAAAAAAACAAGTAGATTATATTGATAATAAATTTGATGGATATATAAAGTGGTGAAAATAGATTTTTGACGTCCTTTAACTGGAGGAAAACATGAAATTACAATTGGCATGATACTTTGTCAAGAAAGTTTTAAAAAACTCATAAATACAAATTACTAGTACTTTAAACCCTCTTTTGTTTTTTGGTTGAAGATTGTGTCTATTTATTTTGCAATTACCTTTCTTGCAGGGTCGTGGAATAGAAACTAACCTTTATGCTCAATTTAAATGTGACTCCCTCAAAATTGGAATGGTAAGAACTTTTTGACTGCCCTTTAGAAAAGGAAAGACAATGGTGATTTTCTGTTTCTTTATGTTTTCAACCTTGTACTTGGTTCAGGTGAAGCACCCTGAGGTTGCTCAGTTTCTTGGAGGTAGGCTGTATGACTGTGTCTTCAAATACAATGAAGTTTTAGATTAGAAACCCATTCTACTCCCCGTGTGACTAATGTGTAACTGTTTTAATTACGAAAACCTTCTTTGTTTTGGTTGCTATTGATTTATGAAACGATAATAATCCATTTATAGTGTAAAATTTTATTTGACTCGTGATGAGACAATAAATGAAGCATCTGATTAAGTTTTAATGGAATTTTGGCTTTATTCAAGTCTGATTTTGATCTTCAAGCGCCCAGGATTCATTGGATCAGATGAATGTTGCTCAACCGGATTTACTTATCAACCTTCAAAATTACAATACTAGATAGGAAAAATATCATTTTTGGTCCCTCGTAGCAATTTTGGTTTTCTTTTTTTTTTTTTGTTTTTGTTTTGAGTTTGGCTCTTCTTGCCCCGTACATTTGAACTTTTGGCAAATTTTGTCTCTTTAACCTGTCTTGGGAGGTTTTAGATCATGTTGTTTATTTTTGAAAAATTTGTAAAGTCCAATTTTAATTATTATGAACTTATTGTCTATTAAATGATCTAAAATAAAATTTATAAATTCTACGTTCATTACAAAATGCATCACAATTCATCTCAATTTTTCCAAAAAAAATAAAATTATTTAATTGTCTATAAATTAATTTAATTTAGACCCTGTATTTTTTAATATTGCATAAATACCTAAATGGCAATAATCGAAACTCTAAAAAAATTTGGAAGTATCAATTTTTCCATACTTGATATTTGGTTCTTATCAGCGGTTTGATTTTTGCCATTGGTTAAATGAATTAGTCTTGGGCTCTGTTCTTTTTGTGACTTAATTGGAAAATTTTTGTTTTTGAAAAGGAATATTTTTTTTTAGAAGAATAACATTTTTGGTACTAAAAGTTTTGACTCTTTGAAAATTTGGTACTAAATATTTACTCACTTCCAAATTTGTGTTTTATGTTTATACTTTGCTGTGTTTGTAATACCAATACAGACTATTTCAGATTTCACTTGGCTAAACCGAAGTCAAGGGTAATTGGGATATTGTGCAATTTTTTAATTTTGTCGGGACTGAAAAGATAATTTTGTAATATTATTTTTAAAACATCTTTCAGGGTTTTTCTTTTCTTTCAGTCGACTAAAAATAAAGCACAAATTTTCTTCTTTTTCTCTCCCTCGGTCGATTAAATTAAGGTTCGCTGTGATTCAAGAAGTGAAGGAGGTGATGTGTAGCTATTCCTCTTATCTTAATCCCTACAAAAATGTGAAGGGGTATCGAGTCGACTAATTGAGCCTCCTGATTTGCAATGGATTATTATGCAATTGGTACCAGTAGAGTTAGTACTAAAGCCCATTTTCAAAACAATCAAAAAGAACGGGCCCTACGAAAACTTGAACTAGTCGATATTGGTACTAAAAATGTAATGAAGTATAAACATAAAACAAGTTTGGAACTAAGTAAACTTTTAGCACCAAAGTTGCAAACAGACCAAATTTTTAGTACCTAAAATGTCATTTTTATTTTATTTTTTTTTTTTGGAGGGAGGTTTTTAAGAGAAAAAAAAGTGTGATGATTATGTTATTTTTTTAATTTATGTGAGTGGAGTTTTAGAAAAAATTTGAAATTTAAAATTTGAATTCTGTAAAAAATGATGTTGTTCATTTATAGGGTTTTGTTGAGAAAAAAAATGATGATTTTCCAAAAATAGAATGGAAAAGAATAGAGTCTTGAGAGCAGCATGACACCACACCGTGACCCAGCTTTCTGTAGCAAATTTTCTCAGTAACAATAATAAAACGCATAATTTGTGGAGAGTTTGCAACAACACTCTACCAGTTAGGCATAATTTGGCCAGAAGGGTAGTTCCTGTTGCAGAAATATGCAAAGAATGTGGAGAAACTTCAGAAACAGTGGAACATCATCTATTTTACCATTGCCAAAAGGCTCAGATTATATGGAAAATTTCTGCGGTCAGTTGGGATGGGTTAAAAACTAAAATAGATTCAGCTAGAGATTGGTGGATGAGCCTTAGTAAAGCAGGGAAGTCCAGAAATATACAAGACAGAATTGAATTTACAGCTTTTGTCTTCTGGGAGCTCTGAAAAGCAAGAAACAATTGGCAGTTCAATGAGGGGCGGGTTTCAGAATTACAGATAGTTAACTGGGCAATGGAGGAATGGTAGAGTATAAGGGAATAACTTCAGATCTGCTGATTCAAAATATTGTTGGGGCTACAGAGCGAGTATGAAGCCAGATGGTCAAATCCTAAGGTTTTTGGCAGCAGCAGCAGCTACAGCAATGGTTCTTGTGAAGCATTTGGTTTTTCTTGAGTTTAGCGATATGGATGTAGTAAAATCCAAGTGTTTGTTTTCCTGTTCCTTGGATGTTTAGACATTTTTAATTGATTTTGAGACATTGGGTTGGGGAGAATTTTTAGCTTCCACCTGATAATTTATGGAAAGTAAAGCTGGAAGGATGATGTCGCCGACACCTTTTGGGGAAGAAATGAGTGGAAGAGGGGGGGGGGTCTTAATTTTTTTTAAGGGGCATGTTATTTGCAAGTATCATTTTATTAAACACATGACACTTTTTAAAATTTTAAGTGGTGAAAAGACAAATATACCTTGATAATTTCTAACTTTAAAAAAAAAAATTTACCCAACTTTTTTAACTCAGGGAAAATCTCCCAGACCAGGCGATTTTCCCTAAAAAAATTGATTTTTCAAAAATTTAGTGGTCGTTCGCTCGAAAAACGATTTTTCGACGAATGACTGGGAAAACCTGAAAAAAAGCCGTCTTGTGGCGTTTTTTTAAAGAAAAATCGCCACAGGCCACCGATTTTTCTGGGAAAATCGCCCATCCAGACGATTTTCCTATATTTAAAAAAATTGGGTAATTTTTTATAAAGTTAGAAACTATAAAGGGCAAAAATGTAAATTCACGTATAAAAATTTTAAAAAGTGGCCTACGAATAGTAAAAGGTGGCCTGCTGATAACAATTCCGAATGATGAAAATGCCCTTAAATTTTAACCAATTACTTGCACATGTTAGGCATCCCATCAAGGCTAACGGAAAAAGTCGGAAATATGACATTTTCAACTCGTTTAATAAGTAAGGCGATATTGGTTGGAAATAAAAAAATTTAGTTAACAAAGCGAACATGGTGTAAAGTAAAGTGACATTTTGGGCAGTTCACTCAAATTAAAAATAAGAAGTGAAAGAACTTAAAAATGGTTGGGTTATTTTTTTAAACTAATTTATAATAAATTTGGTTTAGTTTGGTTCATTGATTGGTTGGGCTCGAGTCAATTCGGTTATTCAGTAATTATAAATATGAGCATTCGCATAAAAGTTATCTTAATGTTATGAATTTTGATGTTTTTAGTTGTGCCACCATGGGTTTTTCAATCTAGTTTTGATCCTTATTTTGTGTTTAACGTGCGTGTTAGTAATATAAAGTCTTGCTTTAGTTAAAAAGCTGGCTCTATTTTTTCGCATATAACTCCTCAAAAAGTAACTGAGCGAGTTTTGGGAGCACAAAGGAGATACAGGGATCATTTTTATTGGAAAAATTGTAAAAGTAGTCAACAATATTTATCCCTGCTTCAAATATAGTCTACAATCTTTGGTAAGTATCAAATGTAGTCAACAATGTATCTATTTTATTTCAATTTCAGTCCAAAAGACGAAAATTGGACCAAATTAACAGGCAACGAGTTCGAATGTTAGTCAAAAGCGGTTTTGACCTCCTGAAATCATCCTCAAAGATTGTGGACTACATTTGAAACATGGGTAAAAATTGTGGACTACTACTGATTTTTTTTCCATATTATTTAGGAATAACACATTTATCTTACTTTTGAAGATATCGACAATTTTGATTCCTTTTATTTATCATAGGAGCTTCCAAAGTCACAAAAAAGTGTGTTACAATTGTATTATATTCATCTCAAGTTTGCATTTTTAAAAATTAATTACTCCCTCTGATCCGTCAGAAGAATCCCTTTTGAAAAATATTTCTTGTTTCAATAGAATAGTCAACTTTTAAATTTTTTTTACTCTTCGTACCCTTACTAATATAATAATGTGTGGTCTACAATTATCTCATACTTAAGAAGTATATGTGTGGAATAAATAGTGTCAAATTAGTTATTTTAGTTGTTGTACCCTAACATTCATAATAAGTATATTTAATAAACTTATAAGAGTATTTTTATAAAAAGAATTTTAGTTGAGAAATATTTCTTTAAAAAATTTTTAAAATCATAAAATTAATTTAGGGCAAATGTGCATTTTTGCCATCAGTTTTTTTATGAAAGTCTAATTTTGTCATTATAGTTTTTTTAGCTCAAAATTGTTATCAATGTTTCAAAAAGTGGTACAATTTTATCTCTTCCCTAATAAAATTGCCAAAAGGGATAAAATATTGTTTAAAATGCTAAAGTGGCACAGTCAATCTGCCAAGTGAAATTTTTATAATAATTTAATATTTTTAGTTTTCCACATCAAACAAAACTTTGCTCCCTCCTCCAACTCCAGCGGTGCCGTCTCCTCCTCCTCCTCCACCACCACCATCTCAACTTATCCCTCATCCAACACCACCATCTTCATTTTCACCTTCTCCAACACAGCACCTCCAAACCCCCACATTTTATCCCTCTCATCCAGCCCCTTGGCCATAACCCACTACCTCTCTTTTTCAACCATATCATCACCAAACTCCTTAGTAATGCGTTTGCTATGAAAATTTCACAGGGATTGGAGATCTAAAGAACCGTTATTCGGCTGGGAAAAAAAAAAAGTGAAAAAACTATAAAAAAATTCCTAAGTTTAAATTTTGAAGAACCGTTCTTCGACGGAAAAGGTAAAAAAAGGTTCCCAGATCTAGAGCTTTGCAGAACCATATTTCAGCCGAAAAAAGAAGAAAAAATGCCCAGATCTGGAGTTTCGCAAAACCAATTTTCATCCGAAAAAAGAACCCCAGCGTATGTTTGGGTACAGATGCTTTGGAGTTCAAAGAGTTCAAACATGATGGTTCCGACAATTTCTCAAAATATCTATGTAATAAGAATGCGAGTTCGACTGTGTTCTTGGCTCTGTTCTCTTGTGGCTTTGGTAGGAAATTTATTAGAGGAAAGTTTTTTTTTGGAGAGAAGTTTTTTTGGGAAATTGTGTCGTAAAAATAAAAGTGTAATGATTGTGTTTTTTTTTGCACTTTCTGTGCGTCAGTCTTTTTCCCGGCCTTTTCACCCTTTATTTTTACTTGTTGCCCCCCTAAGTTGTTTCTTTGTGTAAAGTTTTGGAAAAAAAAGGTGGATGCTTCTCTACCAAAGTCACAAGAGAACGAGCCTAGCGTCCCTATCGAACATCCCCATCTTCAATCCACTGTGGAAGAGGGTGTGGAGAGCAGTGTCTGTTTATGAAGGTCCATGGTGTAATTCCAACAAGTATTGTGCCACCTCAGCATTTTAAAAAATATTTTATCCCATCTGGTAATTTTATTAGGGAAGGGGTAAAGTTGTATCACTTTTTGAAACATTGATGGCAGTTTTGAGCTAAAAGAAATTATAATGGGAAAATTGGACATTCATAAAAATGTTGATGGCAAAAATGCACCTTTGCCCAATTATTTTATTTCAAAAGTTTCGAATTGGGTAAAACCTAGTGTACTGTTGTGAATAGTAAAAATATAGGTTTTAAAGAATATCATAGGGCTGTGTAAGTTTTAAATTTTATATATTAATAAAAAATATAATTTTTTATGATAAGCATGTTCTGAGTCCTGGTGCGAACTAGGTAGACATCCGGTAAAGCTACCCCTTGTATGCGGGGTAGTGAACTTGGGGTAGAAAATAAGAGTTGGGTAGAAAAAATAAAGAAATAAATGAGAGTAGAGAGAGAGAGAGAGAGAGAGAGGAAAGAAAAAAAAAAGGACAAATTACAAGGATGAATAGAGAAAAACTGAAACAAAAAAGGTAGAAAAATAAAATAATGTCATAAGTTTGAAAATGGAAAATTATCGAAAACCAAAAGCTATTTAATTTCAATAATTTCTCATTGTCTAAATTCTCATTCTCCTAATTCTAAAAATTTCCCACCAACAATTTCAAAAAAAAAAGTCAACGGTCAAACTCGTTGACATTTAATTTGGTCCAATTTCCATCTTTTGGACTGAAATTGAAACAAAACGGATACATTGTTGACTATATTTGATACTTACTAAAGATTGTTGACTATATTTGAAACAGAGGTAAAGATCGTGTACTACTTTTACAATTTTTCCATTTTAGATTTTAAACCTTATTCATCAAGCATAGAATTTTGGTGAAACTTAATGGGGGAGCGAAGGGCTCACTTTTTGAGGTACTTAGGGCATGTTCTTTTGGTTTTGAAAACGATTTTGATTTCAACAGTAAATTTAGATTATTTTAATTATTTTCATCATTTCCACATAATTTTTTTACTATTCAGCATCTACTTTTCACATTTTCAATACACTTTTTAATTTATAAAATATTTTTAAAACATGTTTTCAAAATTATTTTCAAACCAATCAAAAAATAGGCCCTTAGTCCCATCAAATTAGACTTATGTTAAATCATATAATTACTGTTATGGAGATTGAATTTTATCTTATTGTTATGGAATTTGATGTTCTTATCTGTGCCACCATGGGTTTTCAATCTAGTTTTGAGCCGTATTTTATGTTGAATGTGTGTGATAGTAATACAAGATCTCCCTTTAGTTAATAAAAACATGCCTACATTTTTTTCCCGCATATAACTCTCTCGATAAGCAATTGAGCTAACTGTGGGAGCAGAAAGGAAGTACGGGGAACCTCTACAATTTTAAACTTTATTCAGACCTAAGGGGCTCAAAATTTTGAGGTATTTAGTCACATGAAATTAGGCTTATGTTAAATCCTATAATTCTCTGTTATGCCATCCCCGAAACAGAAATGTAGGTGTTGACCTAATCAAAAAGAAAATCTAGAAATGCCATATTTTAGGTCAGGGATGGTTTTGTAACCCCTATTGAGGAGCTACCTAATAATGCTAGCGAGAAATAGGGAAAAAATTTTGAGAAAAAGAGGAATAATTTAATACTCAATGTGTAAGCACAATGAATCATGGTTGGTTGGCAATTTTTTAATGGTAAAATGTACAGTTGATCAGTTAACTATGAACTTTTGCAAAAACTATTATTTTGTTTTAAAAAATAAAAATGCCCTTTTTTTTACACGAAACTTTCATTTTCGGGCAAAACATATTATTCCGTCAGTCAACTCCGTTAAGTGGCCAACTGTTGAATTATCTAAGGGGTAAAATTGTCAAATTTTGACATATTCAATCTTTTATTTACCCAATAACACACAATCTTTTATTTTTACCCAATAACACACACCCAATCTTTTATTTTTCTACATATTCAATCTTTTATTTTCTTACATATTGACCCAAATACATTTTAATTTAACTTATTGTTTTAAGTTTTGTCTTCTTCTTTTTTTAATTTTATATTTATTGTAGTATTACCCTATTCATTTGATTTTGCTCAGTCAAATTATAATTACATTCCTTTTTTTCTCATATTTCTCTCACTAACTAATGACAATTATCATTTTATTCATCTATCCCTTTCATTTTTGAAAATTTTTTGTTTACATTATTCATTTATCCCTTTCCTTATTTTATTTTATTATCATTATCATTATCATTTTTCCTTCTGGTTCATGAATAATTCCTATTCCGCTGGGTAGGGAATGGTACAGTCACAAACCATTTTGCAAGAATCTCATATTCCACGACAAAGAACAAACCATTGAAAAGGTCACAGGACCCTACAAAAATTGGGAAACAAAATCCTAGAAATTAGGTAACCTTAAACAATACCAAAATACTACCTAAATCGTTCAAAACTGGAACTAGAAACTAGGAAACATTAAGGAAACTGGAACTGGAATCTCAGAAATATTAAGGAATCAAAAATTGACTCTTGCCGCCGGCCGGTTCGGTCACCAACGCCGACCACCACCATTTCAGCCACCAGCAACACTTCAGCCTCCAACAACAACACAAATTGGAAAAATAAAAACCAATCTAATAATCAGAGAAATTATTCATCTGGGCTCCTACAAACGTCACTGATTTTGATCGATCTCTGCATTTCTTTAATTATTTTTTTCTTTCAGGCCTTGTTTTTTGGGTGTGGCGGCAATTGAACCTGAATTTCAATCCCGGACTTTCTCGGATCTGTTAATTCTTGTGAGCCGAAATAGAATTTTGATTCGGAAATGTTTCGGTGGTTTTGAGGGTGGCTCACATGTTCGTGACATCTGAAACCATCTCCGCCGTCAGGGCTCATTGGATTTGCCATCCTTCCACGACCCGTTCTTCCTCCAGGCCGCCATCTTCCTCTGCCGCTGTTTCAATTATTTCTTCAAAATCTTCTTCGATTTCTTTCGCTTCCTCGTCAGAAAAATCTCCATTTTCACGGCTAAAGGAGGGGGGCGGAGAAGGAGAGAGAGACAGAGAGAGGAAGATGAGGGAGACGGAGAAGGAGAGGGGGGAGGAAGATGAAGGGGAAGAAGAGGGATAAATGGCAGGGGTAATGATGTAATTAAGACTAAATTGAAATTAAAAAAATGGCATAAATGACGGGATTGACAATTTTACCCCTTCAAAGTTTTTGACTGCTTGTCATTTAATGGAGTTGACTGACAAAGTGGTATATTTGGAGCGAAAACGGAAGTTTGGTGTTCAAAAAAAAGCATTTTAAATAAAAGTGTCATTTTTTGTAAAAGTATATAGTTAAGTGATCAACTGTGCATTTCACCCTTTTTTTTATATGTTAGAGCGGCGTATCTAATTGTCAAGGCCTCTTGGGTTAGTTTGAAAATTAGAAATATCTCTTTAACTGGAAGAATCACATTTTTTGTACAAAAAGTTTGGCCTGTTTACACTTTTAGTACCAAATGTTTGACAAGTTTCCAAAGTTTAACTTATATTTCTACTTTGTTGCATTTTTAGTAATAGAACGAGTTATATAAAGTTTTATGTGGTCACATTGAAGTCAACGGTAATTTGGGTATTATGCGAATTTTAAAATTTTGTGGGGGATGAAAGATAATTTTGTAATATTCTGCTCCTCCTCTAGCGTTTCTCTATCTGCAACCTGCAACTGTAATTACCGTATCCCGACGGACATGAACAGCCAATTTTACTAGCTTCAAAATTCAAATGATAGTTAGATTTATGAGAACAAAATAAAAGATAGTTTCATATCATAAAATCTATCCTGGTTCGATAATGATTATTTTTTGACACATAAATCGCTTAGGATTGTAGGATCCTCCGGATTTAACATTTTTTTATTATTAAAATAGGTTAATTCTTTTATATATGTATTTTTTTTAAGCTCCAACTTTATGCACATTCGCCTGACTAGTTCAGTTGCATGGCCACGCTTCTTGTTGCTCATAACGCGGGTTCAGATTATATCTTTTGTTGTTCCTTAATTGGTGCTTTATTTCCTTTTATTAGTTTCAAAAGTTATGAATATGATTGGCCTAGTTTTGAATCTGATTGGTTGCTGTCGGCAACCTCTTCATCTGCTATTTGGTTGAGATGTGAATCTTCACTATACTCAAATTCATCGTTTTCGGAGTCCACTAAAAGTTCATTCAACTGGTTAATAATATTTTATTCAATTTCCAAAGCTTGGATATGTTCTCTTGTGGCTTTGGTAGAAGAAATTTTATTAGAGGGAAGTTTTTTTTTTTGAGGGAAGTTTTTTTTGGGAAGTTGTGTAGGTGAGAGATAAAAAAGTGTAATGATTGTGTTTTTTTTTGAATTTATGTGAGTAAGTATTTAGAGGGAATTTTAAAATTTTAATTTTAAATTGTTGAAAAAGTAAAGTTGTTTCTTTGTGTAAAGTTTTGAAAAAAAAAAAGTGATGATTCTCTACCAATGCCACAAGAGAACAGAGGTATACACCATTTGGCTACATGTCTTGATTTATGACAACAGTAACAAGTAACAAATAATATTTAGTAAAGTAAGTTTTGAAAATGATTGAGGCTTGGACTGAGAAGTAGAAGGATAAGGTAGGTCATTTTGGGACCTAAAGGCTAATTGTTTTCTACATGGGTATTTGTTATATTTAGGTTTCTGACTATATTTCAAGTTTTTTTTTTTTTTTTTTTTTTTCTATTTTGAGTAGGATGACAATTTGGGAGTCCAAATTAGTCACAGAATGATCCTAAGGCTCTGTTCTCTTCCTAACTTAGTTAGGAAATTTTTTAGTTAGGGAAGAATTTTGTTTTGGAGGAAATTTCTTTTGGGGTTTTGTGTAGGAAAGAGAAGAAAAAGTGTAATGATTATGTTTTTTTTCAAATTTATGTGAGTGAGAATTTAGAGGGAATTTTTAAATTTGAATTGTAAATTTTATAAAAATGATGTTGTTTCTTTGTGTAATATTTTTGAGAAAAAAGTGATACTTTTCCTGATTATGTTGGGAAAAGAACAGAGCCTAAATTATTTCTTCGATGTACCTTATCTTTTGCAATTTGTCTAAGCATTTTATCTTCACGATAGGTTTTCAAACCAACCTGGTGGATTTGACTGGCCAGCTGACCATAAGTAATTTGTTTATATGGCACAACTCCATTGTATTGAGTTATAAGTTCATCACGAACCATAACTCGTAAGGATTTTGGAAGTCCTTCCATAAATTTTTCTTTCCAGTAGGATTGATTTCCATCTGGCCTGGCATAGATTCTAGTGAAAAAATACACTATTTTTAAAAATCATATAAAGACGTTCATGCCCCTCCATTTTATTATACATTTATTTTGGACACGTATTTAAAGATTCTATATATTTTAGCAATAAAGTTTATATTTTCCTTTTTAAAATATAGTACTGATTTTTTTTAAAAGTTAAAATTTTATTTATTTATAATTTATCAAACATCATTCTTTTGTTTTTATTTTACAATAACGAGGTTTTACATATTTTTAAAATTTTGAATGTTGAGAAAATTTAAATTTTTTGATATTTAAAAATATATTATATTAATTTAGTTAGACTTGGTAATGTATTTTCATTATTTCTTTCAAAATTTATAAATGGTTTTCACGTAACATTTATATTGTTGGTTGATACAATTTTTATTTTATTGTTTGTTTGAAAGTATAAAAAACTATAGAGTGAAAAATTAATTTTAAACTCTATAATGCTATATTATTTATTATATACTATCTTCATTTTAATAAAAGTATTAAACTAGTCATATTTAAATATATATTTTAAAACTCATTAATCTTTTCTCATTATGTTTTAAAATTAAAATTTCCTATATTTATAAAATATATTTTCACATTTAAGTGAGCATATTAATATATCAAAATTCTCTAATCCGGTGAAATTTTCAAATATTTTAATTCACTATAATTAACTCTTTTTCTATAAATTTTATAAGT